>OY757247.1:40399302-43378444 GCA_963583935.1 Diaperis boleti | reverse complement strand
AACGAATCGAAATAAAAACTGTTTAAATGGAAACACGTACTAACCTACCATCATATGCACACGTTGAAGTAGGTTACTAATAATAAACTCTCTAACTTACATAGAGATGCAGTCCTTTTTCGTGTAACGTGCGGTAAACAATAAAAGTTGACACACCGACATACTTAAAACACATCTTGGTATAATCGAGTTTGGCTCTTCCTCAAACTTTTGGATTTCCATAACGCCATTACATCTGGGACATCCGAAATCTAGAGTTGCACTATTATCATAAATGACGTTCGATTTTCGGGATTTGAAAAACGTTTATCAAATTATTATTAGTACTTGCTTAAAAATCGAGCACCGGTATAACGCATAGCCCCAGACTCGACTGCAGACTGTCATCGAAACGACACATTTTTGGTCCCAAAAAAGTTAGAAGGTGTTCACAGCGATCTCACAAAAACTTCGTCATTCGTTCAAGTTCATAATCTCATAGGCGGAGGGTGAAATAAGGGGTTAGAAACTGTAAATAGAAAAAAAATTTATTTCGTTCTACATGTTTGTGGTTAAATTTTTTGCTAGGACTTCCATAACGGCCTGTATATCCAGCGTGTGAGCGTGGACAGTCCCTCTGCTAGAACAAGCTTGAATTTCGGATTATTCACTAACTATCGTTGCTAAGCGCAGATAGGACGGCGGAGCATTGTCACTATCATCCCTTCAGTTATTTGCGCAGCCTGTTCAAGCGTATCGTAATGGTGTAAATTATATCAACAAAGTTTATTTAGAATAGCCACAAAATCATTTAAAATATCAATACCTTAACGGCAATCAAACTTATAGTAAATTGCCATCTACAGAATTTAATTTAATACAGTATTTGGGTTCTGCAAAACGTGCCCAAGACGAATCTCACACAATCTCACGTGGGGGAGAGGGAGGGTCTGGGAAAAATTACGTAGTTGCACGAAAGCGGTTAAATTATGTAAGCAAAACATGTCTAAATCTTACACAATAATATTTTTCTTCAAACGACAGAAAAACATGTCATTGTATAGGTCAATAGGCAATGACAAATGTCCATTTCTAGATAGATTTTTTTTTTAAATTTAAATTATTCCACTCTTTTAGGGAAGAAGTTTACAATATTTTAATGAACTTTGTATGACGTCTAAGTAAATAATCGGGAAGTTAGTGAGATGTTCACTTTTAGACATAAATTCATGTGTACATTGTCAGATTTGTATTTCGTGGGTGATTTTCGGCATTTGAAGAAAAAATAACATGTTCTATTCGGAGAAAAGTGACTTGAAGCAATTTGAAAGCACATGAAATGTCTTGAAGCGACTTAAAGAAACTTAAAGAGAATTGAAGAAACTGAATCGGCTTTGAAAAGATTTGGCTTCAAAGACTTGAGGCGACTTGAAACGACATGAAATGTTTTTAAGGGACTTGAGGCAACTTGAAACGTTTTTTAAGCAATTGAAGATTTGAAAAAAAAAACTTAAAATGACTTGAAAATATTTTGAAGGGACTGAAAGCGACTTGAAGAAACTAGAAACGGCTTGAAAGGACTTTGAAGCGACTTATAATATCTTGAAGAGTCTTGAAGCGACCTGGGAAGATTTGAAATACCTTAAAGGGATTGCAAGCGACTTGAAAACACATGAAGCAAACTGGGAATACTTCAAATACCTTCACGGGAATGGAAGCGACCTGAATAAACTTAAAATGGCCTGAAAAAAACTTGAGGAAACTTGAAACGAAATGAAGGTACTTGAAATATATTGAAACTACTTGCGCATTGAAACGTCATTGACAAGTTTTGAAAGGAATTGAAGAGACTTGAAATCTCTTGAAGAGTCTGGAAGTGACATGGGAAGACTTCAAATATATTGAAGGGACTGAAAGCGACTTAAAAAAACTTGAAGAGTCTTGAAGCGACCTGGGATCATTTGATATATTATCTTGAAGGAAGTGGAAGCGACTTGAAAAGACTTGAAATGTCTGGAAAATACTTGAAGAGTCTTGGAGCGATCTGAGAACAGTTCAAATAATATCTTGAAAGGACTGGAAGCCGCATGAAAAGACTTGAAGCGACTTGAAGACAGATAAAGTGGCTTGAAAAAACTTGAAACGACCGGAAAGGACTTGGAATGTTTTGAAACGACTTGAAAGACTTGAAGCGACTTGAAACGATATGAAATGTTTGAAGAAATACTTGAAGACTCTTGGAGCGATCTGGAAAGATTTCAAATAATATTTTGAAGGGACTGGAAGCCACGTGAAAAGATTTGAAAGACCTTGAAGCGACTTGAAACATTTGAAGCGAACTGGAAAGACTTGATATGTTTTGAACGAACTTGAGGTGACTTGAATTGGTTTGAAGGAAATTAAAGCAACTTGAAAAGTCTTGAAATGTCTTGAAAAGTTTTGAAACTACTTGAAGAGAGATGAGGCGATTTTGAGAAACTTGAAACGACTAGAAAGGACGACTTGGAAGACTTGAAGCATATTGAAAAGATTTGGAATATTTTGAAGGGACTTGAGGCGATATGAAATATTTTGAAAGGTCTTGAAGCAACTTGAAGAAGCTTGAAAAGATTTAGGGCGAATTGAAACGTCATTGACAAGTTTTGAAAGGAATTGAAAAGACTTGAAATCTCTTGAAGAGTCTTGAAGTGACATGGGAAGACTTCAAATATATTGAAGGGACTGAAAGCGACTTAAAAAGACTTCAAGAGTCTTGAGGCGACCTGGGATCATTTGATATATTATCTTGAAGGAAGTGAAAGCGACTTGAAAAGACTTGAAATGTCTGGAAAATACTTGAAAAGTCTTGGAGCGATCTGGGAACAGTTCAAATAATATCATGAAAAGAGTGGAAGCCGCATGAAAAGACTTGAAGCGACTTGAAGACAGATAAAGTAGCTTGAAAAAACTTGAAAGGATTGGAAAGGACTTGGAATGTTTTGAAACGACTTGAAAGACTTGAAGCGACTTGAAACGATATGAAATGTTTGAAGAAATACTTTGAAGACTCTTGGAGCGATCTAGAAAGATTTCAAATAATATTTTGAAGGCACTGGAAGCCACGTAAAAAGATTTGAAAGACCTTGAAGCGACTTGAAGACAGATGAAATGGCTTGAAAAAACTTGAAACGACTGGAAAGGACTTGGAATGTTTTGAAACGACTTGAAAGACTTGAAGCGACTTGAAACGATATGAAATGTTTGAAGAAATACTTGAAGACTCTTGGAGCGATCTGGAACAATTTCAAATAATATTTTGAAGGGACTGGAAGCCACGTGAAAAGATTTGTAAGACCTTGAAGCGACTTGAAAGACTTGAAGCGAATTGGAAAGGCTTGATATGTTTTGAAAGGACTTGAGGTGACCTGAATTGTTTTGAAGGAAATTGAAGCAACTTGAAAAGTCTTGAAATGTCTTGAAGAGTTTTGAAACGACTTGACGAGAGATGAAGCGACTTTGAGAAACTTGAAACGACTTGAAAGACTTGAAGCGAATTGAAAAGACTTGAAATATTTTGAAGGGACTGAAAGCGATATGAAATATTTTGAAAGGTCTTGAAGCAACTTGAAGAAACTTGAAAAGATTTAGAGCGAATTGAAACGTCATTGAAAAGTTTTGAAAGGAATTGAAGAGACTTGAAATTTCTTGAAGAGTCTTGAAGCCACCTGGGAAAACTTCAAATATCTTGAAGGGACTGAAAGCGACTTAAAAAGACTTGAAAAGTCCTGGAGCGGCGTGGCAAAAGATTTGATATATCTTGAAGGAACCGGAAGCGACTTGAAAGGACTTGAAATGTCTGGAAAATACTTGAAGAGTCTTGGAGTAATCTGGGAACAGTTCAAATAATATCTTGAAAGGACTGGAAGCCGCATGAAAAGACTTGAAATACCTTGAAGCGACTTGAAGACAGATGAAGTGGCTTGAAAAAACTTGAAACGACTGGAAAGGACTTGGAATATTTTGAAGGGACTTGAGGCGACATGAAATATTTTGAAAGGTCTTGAAGCAACTTGAAGAAACTTTAAAAGATTTAGAGCGAATTGAAACGTCATTGAAGAGTTTTGAAAGGAATTGAAGAGACTTGAAATCTCTTGAAGAGTCTTGAAGCAACCTGGGAAGACTTCAAATATCTTGAAAGAACTGAAAGCGACTTAAAAAGACTTGAAGAGTTTTGAAGCGACCTGGGAAGATTTGATATATCTTGAAGGAAGTGGAAGCGACTTGAAAGGGCTTGAAATGTCTGGAAAATACTTGAAGAGTCTTGGAGCGATCTGGGAACAGTTCAAATAATATCTTGAAAGGACTGGAAGCCGCATAAAATGACTTGAAATACCTTGAAGCGACTTGAAGACCGATGAAGTGGCTTGAAAAAAACTTGAAACGACTGGAAAGGACTTGGAATGTTTTGAAACGACTTGAAAGACTTGAAGCGACTTGAAACGATATGAAATGTTTCGAAGGGACTTGAGGCGACTTGAAATGTTTGAAGAAATACTTGAAGAGTCTTGGAGCGATCTGGAAGGATTTCAAATAATATTTAGAAGCCACGTGAAAAGACTTGAAATACCTTTATGCGACTTGAAAGACTTGAAGCGAATTGATATGTTTTGAAAGGACTTGAGGTGACTTGAATTGTTTTGAAGGAAGTTGAAGTAACTTGAAATGTCCTGAAGAGTCTTGAAACGACTTGAAGAGAGATGAAGCGACTTTGGGAAACTTGAAACGACTTGAAAGACTTGAAGCGAATTGAAAAGACTTGGGATATTTTGAAGGGACTAGAAGCGATATGAAATATTTTGAAAGTTCTTGAAGCAACTTGAAGAAACTTGAAAAGATTTAGAGCGAATTGAAACGTCATTGAAAAGTTTTGAAATTAATTTAAGAGACTTGAAATCTCTTTAAGAGTCTTGAAACGACCTGGGAAAACTTCAAATATCTTGAAGGGACTGAAAGCGACTTGAAAAGACTTGAAGAGTCTTGAAGCGACCTGGGAAGATTTGATACATCTTGAAGGGGTTTGAAGCGACATGAAAAAACTTGAAATGTCAGGAAAATACCTGAAGAGTCTTGGAGCGATCTTGGAACAGTCCAAATAATATTTTGAAAGGACTGGAAGCCGCATGAAAAGACTTGAAATACCTTGAAGCGACTTGAAGAGAGATGAAGTGGCTTGAAAAAACTGGAAACGACTGGAAAGGACTTGGAATGTTTTGAAACGACTTGAAGACAATTGAAAAGAATTGAAATATTTTGAAGGGGCCGTTATGCGAGCGCCACCAAGAATTTTATAGTTCGATTTTTTCACTGTGATTCTAGACTACGTTTATAGTCTTAAATATATGTACTAGTCTTAACTAGTCTTAAATAAAAACAATTAAGCAAATCATCTTCTTTTTTTTATAAATCCGGCGAAATCAAGCATAGTTTAAAGTGGCCAAAATCGACTCACATGATTAATGGACGCTCCCTTATTAATCACATCTGCCCATGATTGTCAGATTTATAATGTTAGTTTACAAGAACATTTAAGAGAACAGTTTTGTTATAACTGAACCGGAATATATTTTCGTTTGCATTTATTTTGGTTACGCTTTTAACTAATCAATTTTAATTAAACTCCAATTTTATGATTCCAAAGGCTTTGAAATAAAATATTTGCGTTAATGTTACATCTGTTATTTGCTTTAAATTAGTATCTATGTATATATGTACATACTGCTTATAACAGGTGTTCATTTAAAAAAGTCATCAAGTTGCTTATGATTTTTTGAAATTCTACAAGTTGAAAGTCCGTAACCAGCAATACATAACTTCATTGGTCTGTTGAAGGCCATATATGATAAAATTTAGTAGCCTAACATATAAAATTCGAAGCACAGAATAAAATATCCTTGATATCGTTTGTATACTAGTGCTAAATACGTACGAAAGTAAAGTCCAAATTTAACTTAAGTTTTATTAAAACGATAAAAAATGTGTAAATTAGTATTGTATGATATTTTGTGATATGCGGTTCTATCAATAGGAGTACCCGTACAATAATTGGTTTCATATTAAAATGTGAAGGTCTTCTAATGTATCTCGTAATATTAATCCATTTTTTGAAGACTAAAAATCAAATTTGTACACACATTAAGAGTTTGGAGTGATGATGATGATTTTATTGCTATAAATAGTGCTAGACATATATAGTGCTGAAAATGAATGACTTGCTATCTCATTCCATTACTGCATTAGGTATATGACGATAAAATTGACAATTCTACACATAGCGAAATGATACAGTATAAATTCAAAAAGCAGAATCGATGCAAAGAAAGAAGTCGCAGACATCGCAGCCGGACACTGCTCCCAGCAATACAGCCAGGGTTCTACCTACTTTAAAACTATCAAGAAGATGTATATTTTTTTTTTCTTTCATCATCTACAGTACATCTACTCCTAATAAAATTTACCTCTCCAGACAGAGAGCGTGCACTTACTTGCCAATAATAATTTTGTGATTAGATGCATTCAAAATGAAAATTCTACAATGTTCTTCACAGAGTTGTCCACACAAGGCACGATATGTTGTTGTGTAAATAAAAAATATGTAAATCAGTACATATGAATAAGTCCAGAACTGCAATTCCATATAAAACGGCTCCATTTTGTCAGTCCAGTCCACCTCTGCACAGTAAAAAATATTAATTTATAATTCATAGAAAATTCGCAGTTGCTTTTTAATTCCGTCCTAATCATATTTAGATCAGTAAAAAAAATTGTAGGCTTTCGTTTCAGTATAGTTTTCATTAATTAATTGGTCTACGTTACAACGCTTTTGTTGTGTCAATTGAACACTGTATTATATTAGACTGTAATACGTATGTGAAACGTTTTACTAATTGCCATAACAAAATAAATAGATAAATAAAAATACACTATCTCCAATTTGATCAACATTATTATTATTATCACCCTCTAAAGCTCCGTCTCCTTTCTTCGCAGGAGGAAGCATCCCAGGAATAGAATTATCGATGCCGCCATCCCACATCGCCCTGAGCGGCGACCTCCACATCCAAATAACTTCATCATCTTTTCCACCACTAATGCTGCAATTATCTCGACTCGAAGGCAACATCGCCCAGCCCCTCACCACCTTCCCCGTCCTTCCCGAAGCTCGCGCTCTCACTCTCAACACGACTCTAGTTAAAATTCCTTGCGGATACTTGTCCAAAGGCGGTCAGTACTACATCCTCCTCAAGAAACAGCCGATCGGCAACAGTTCCGACGACCAAAACTCCGTTATCATGAGAAGTTTGGATGTGCGGTGGCCCATGCCGCAGCTGTCGCTGACTCCGGAGCAGATCCAGACGTATCCGGAGCGACCCGTGATGGCCATCTTGGAGTTTCCGGAAGTGATGTGTCCTCCGCTGGTGGAGAGTCCCGCCACAGGTTCGAAATTTATTTACCTACATTGTGATTGTAATTTACAAAAATTAATTTTATTCAATTAAAAAGAAACAAAGTATTACAAATTTCCACAGTAAGTTTAAGTCGTCTCTAATCCTATTGTGTTACATAACCATCTAACTTGGCAGTTCAACGCTAAAGGCTTTTTTGTAATCTTAATCCTAGGAAATGGAATCTGTATTTAGATAACACAAAAACATGTAACATGAAGATGATGTTTAGACAACTTACTGCTGTCGGTTTTAGAAGTAGACAGCACATTGCTACTGTTTTATGAATGATATTTTACTATCCAATACAAACATGAATAAAAAATGTTGTGTCGATTTGGTAAAAACTCAAGAGATCAATAGGTACCATCTAATAATTTAATTGCTCCATGACAAGAATGACCCTAACTTCTATTATCCACTGGTTTGTTTTTACGTATCACTAACCCAACTTACACCCAACAATATTACCGAGAAGTTATGCTAAATAGTTACGATGAAAAGGTGATTCCGTTATATTTATATACAGGGTGAGTCATGAGATCGGTCTCTTATGCTTTTACTATTAATTTTTTAAGTACACAGCTTTATAGTACTTACTACTACTATACTATTACGGCAAACAATAATATAAAAAATACGGTGCTGGAAAATTGGGCCCACTAAGGTAACTCTAAATATTTTTAAGAAATATAGTTTTTCCTGTACAATTTTATTCCATTGACCAACTTTTTTTAAAATTAATAGTAAAGGACTAAGATTCTTTTAAGTACTACATTGAAATCAAAAAGTATGAGCCCCTAGCCTTCTTTTACCTACGTACAAAATATTATAATTTTATGGCTAATAGTAAAGCCCCTATATTTTTTTTGTAAATTTGTGTTTTCAACTATTTCTTGAAAAAAAAAATCATAACTGCATTGGTCTTCAATAAAAATGCAATAAAAACCATTACACAACTTTTAGTACTTACTACTAGTATACTATTACGGCAAACAATAATATAAAAAATACGGTGCTGGAAAATTGGGGCCACTAAGGTAACTCTAAATATTTTTAAGAAATACAGTTTTTCCTGTAAAATTTTATTCCATTGACCAACTTTTTTTAAAATTAATAGTAAAGGACTAAGATTCTTTTAAGTACTACATTGAAATCAAAAAGTGTGAGCCCCTAGCCTTCTTTTACCTTCGTACAAAATATTATAATTTTATGGCTAATAGTAAAGCCCCTATAATTTTTTTTTTTGGAAATTTGTGTTTTTAACTATTTCTTGAAAAAAAAATCATAACTGCATTGGTCTTCAATAAAAATTCAATAAAAACCATTACACAGCTTTATAGTACTTACTACTAGTATACTATTACGGTAAAAAATAATATAAAAAATACGGTGCTGGAAAATTGGGCCCACTAAGGTAACTCTAAATATTTTTAAGAAAAACAATTTTTCCTGTACAATTTTATTCCATTAACCAACTTTTTTTAAAATTAATAGTAAAGGACTAAGATTCTTTTAAGTACTACATTGAAATCAAAAAGTGTGAGTCCCTAGCCTTCTTTTACTTACGTACAAAATATTATAATTTTATGGCTAATAGTAAAGCCCCTATAATTTTTTTTTTTGAAATTTGTGTTTTTAACTATTTCTTGAAAAAAAAAATCATAACTGCATTGGTCTTCAATAAAAATTCAATAAAAACCATTACACAGCTTTATAGTACTTACTATAGTATACTATTACGGCAAACAATAATATAAAAAATTACGGTGCTGGAAAATTGGGCCCACTAAGGTAACTCTAAATATTTTTAAGAAATATAGTTTTTCCTGTACAATTTTATTCCATTGACCAACTTTTCTTTTAAATTAATAGTAAAGGACTAAGATTTTTTTAAGTACTAAATTGAAATCAAAAAGTATGAGCCCCTAGCCTTCTTTTACCTACGTACAACATATTATAATTTTATGGCTAATAGTAAAGCCCCTATAATTTTTTTGTAAATTTGTGTTTTTAACTATTTCTTGAAAAAAAAAATCATAACTGCATTGGTCTTCAATAAAAATTCAATAAAAACCATTACACAGCTTTAGAGTACTTACTACTAGTATACTATTACGGCAACAATAATATTAAAAATACGGTACTGGAAAATTGGGCCCACTAAGGTAACTCTAAATATTTTTAAGAAAAACAATTTTTCCTGTACAATTTTATTCCATTAACCAACTTTTTTTAAAATTAATAGTAAAGGACTAAGATTCTTTTAAGTACTACATTGAAATCAAAAAGTGTGAGCCCCTAGCCTTCTTTTACTTACGTACAAAATATTATAATTTTATGGCTAATAGTAAAGCCCCTATAATTTTTTTTTTGTAAATTTGTGTTTTTAACTATTTCTTAAAAAAAAATCATAACTGCATTGGTCTTCAATAAAAATTCAATAAAAACCATTACACGGCTTTATAGTACTTACTACTAGTATACTATTACGGCAAACAATAATATAAAAAATACGGTGCTGGAAAATTGGGCCCACTAAGGTAACTCTACAAATACAGTTTTTCCTGTACAATTTTATTCCATTGACCAACTTTTTAAAAAATTAATAGTAAAGGACTAAGATTCAGATCCCACACTAATGACTCACCCTGTATTTATAAAACTAAGGCAACCGATTCCTTTCTTCCTGTTAACCACGAAGTAAACTCAACCATTGAATTAAATACACAAATACATTGTAGCAGTAACTGTTACGAGTGACTGCTCTAGAACTTCACCTTTATTATCTGTTGCAGCAATTCCGGAATTCTGGCTGGAGTTGCATTATTGCGGCCATTCCTTAGTCACCTGTGATAATGATGACAGCACACAGAACAGATCCAATGTTCAGGTGGGTTAACAAGCTGTAGACGCTTGTGAGGTTAATGAGATTGTTGTGTAGATATTGGATCAGGTGCGGGGCTTTCGGGGGCGGCGAGTCTTCACCCTCAGGTGCGAGCTCTTCGGCTTGGCGGGATATTACGCGCTTTTTCTCAGACCCACGGCCACTACGCAGCTATTACCCCATACGGCGGCCTACGTCAAGGTGAGTACATACTCGGCGATTAAAATAAAAAATTACAGGAATAATTTTGGAATTTTGATTTCATAAGTTTGATTTTATGATAATAGTGAAAGTTGCAAAAGCGCCTGTAAAACTTTCCAATAACGTTCTAAATAACAATATTTTTTTATTAAAGAAAAAAATGTTGTTTGTCTCACCTTTATAAGCACATGATTGAAAGTGCCAATACACAAGACACAAACTTGCCAAGACGATGGTAGGAATTGAGATTTTCGGATATAAATGTTACAAGTAGCTTATGGTAACTAAAGCATGGGGCTCCCCTTGGGACAGGGGCACCAATTGGGACAGATGCCCCCGTGAAATTATTTGACTCAAACTGATATTTGACTATGTCACAACCGCGAACCCTTTAAACGAAAATAAAATTGACTAACCATCCATATTTTATATATCCAATGTAATCTCTGCTTTTGCTTATATTAATCCAAGCCATTATTCCTTGATAATAATTTAATTTGGAAAGTACATATTATCCAAAAAAGAGGAAGCAAATAAATTTGAAGTCTAAGGAAATTAATTGGCCCATAGGAAGATAATCCAAGATGTCTGTTGACAACACTCTTTATTTATAAAGCAATAATCACACCGATATAGACATACGGGATAGAGCTCTGAGCGAACGCCAGCAAGACTTAAATTATCCAAACACATTGATTGAAGACATCGCGAGAAGCTGGAAATCCATACTGGAACGTTCCCTGAGTCTGGCGGGTTCGTGGATTTAAAGTTTTTGTTTTTTTCAAAATTAACGATTTAAAATATTATCCATTTTTTATATAAACAATTGTCTAAATGTGGTCATTTTCGTATAAGCAACAGTAATTTTTGGTTGGTCACATTGAATGTCACGTCAAGGTGACATGCAGATTATAAACCGTCAACTTTGACATCTATAAACATATCCTCAATAGTGTCTGTTATACAATTCGGTCCGAAAGGACATTTTTAGATGATACAGTCTGCTCTTTAATTGGTTAGTCATTTTCTGGCTCTACTTTCTTTGCTGACTGACTTTTTGCTCACTGCTCTTCCTGTACACTACTGTCACTTTACGTCCATCGCCCCCTTTTTATATCCCTCCTAGTGTTCTCGACTTCTTTTGTTCTGGAATTATGACCTCATCCTCCCGGCGCGACCGTCGTCTAGAGAATATTCTATAGTGATGACATCATCCACTGTGAACACTCGAGCAGGTAGTTGACCTCGACTCGGTGTGACTCCTCATCGCATTACCAATACATTAATAAAGCTTTTACTCCACCCAATGAAAATACGAAGACTGAAACGAATTTGGCCACATCAACTCCAAAGAAACTGAGGTGAAATCCATGGATTCCACCTCCCCATGACAATATCGTGCAATATACCTATTTTTGTATTGTGCATATTAGCAAATTAGCTTATAAAATGTTAATAAAGAGGAGAGAAAAAATATTTTGGTAGTATCAAAAGGGATGACTTATTTTTAACTGAGAAATTGATAATACATAATATAGTAACGGGTGTTTTTTAAAATTTAGCGTCGAAGTTGGCCATGAACGTTTAACTGTGAACGTGCCATCGAACTAACAATTATTAATTTGGCATCTGAATGTATATCTAACCTCACTTTTAATTTAATTAAGCGACAGTTCAACGCCCTCATACTCCTACTTTTCGGGGTGCAGTGGAACCTCTAAATAAAACCAGGAAAAAAATTGTGGCCTGTTCACATAAACTCATAGTCAGTGCCAACTATGACGCCAAATTTAAAAAAAAAACACCCGTTATTAAGCAGCAGAATTGACTGTATTTTAAAATATATACACTTAGAGAACCGAAAAATCATTAGAATATTAAGACAATAAACATGTGAATTGGGAAAATCACAGAATAAGAACAATCAGGAAAATTAGGAGAATCCAAAAAAAGGAAAGAATTTATTACACGGAATCATCAGTAGAATCGGGATAATTAAAAAATCAAAGAAGGTGACAATCAAAGAGTTTAAAGTCAGAATAATTAAGAAAATCAAGAGAATTAAGAGGATCAGGGAAATTCGAAGAGTGAAAAGAATCAACAAAATCAACTCATCAATAAATAGAATAAATTAGAAAAATACACAAAATCAAGGCACACAATTCACACAATAGAACCAACAGAATTTAAAAAAACGGAAGGAAAATTTAGAGGATTTAGAGAATAAACAAAATATGTGGAATCGGGAAAATCTAAATAATCATTAACAAAAGTAGAAATAGAAGAATTAGTTTATTCGAGAGAAACAACAGATTTAAGAAGTCTTAAGTCAACCTAAGAATCGGTAGAATCCAAATTAGAACAATAATTGTAAGAATTGGATCAAGAGAAGAATAAGGTGTATCAAGAAAATCAATACAATCGGAAAAAAACAACGACTACAAAAATCTAGAGAAACTGTACGTCGTATGACGACGAATAAAATAAAATTCTATTTTATAAAGAGAGTCGGAATTCACATGATAATAAAAAAAAATTGCAAACTAAAGGCTTAAAGGAAAATGTAGAATCAGAAGAATGAAGAAAATCGTTAAAATCTGAAATTATGAGAACCCTAAATAAAAATAATCAAATGAAACAAAATAATAGAGCGAAAATCAAAAGAATTTATAGAAACTATACACTCGAAGAAATCAGATATAATACGGGGTAAAATACTTGAAATTTTATCAGTCTGTGTATACAGGATGTTTCAGAAATAAGTGCAATAATTCAAACCAGTGGTAGAACTCATCAAAAGCGGCAACATTTCTATATACGAATTTTCCTAAAACTAACATTTTTTTCTGCTATAAATTTACGAGCCGCATATGGATATTAATTTTAACTTGACCTACTGAGTATCGATTGTTTTTGTCCGGGAAAGTCGGCCTGCGCTTATCAACATTCTATTTTTTTTTGTAGTCCCGTACAGTTACCTCAGTTTGTGGATAACGAGGGCGGCCTCTGATAATTTGTTATTGTATTTCACTTTCGTTTTTAATGTTAAAAATTTTGTTTTTTCTAACAGCGAATAACAGTGCTCATAACTTATCAACTTAAACAATACGCACGTATGGGCAGCCTAGCCGTTCGGTGGCGGGTAACTAAATGAACGTCAAAACTTCCACTATTTTTAACTCGGGAACTACGGGGTTTAGGGCAAAATTTTATTCAGAAAAATTGTTGACAATGATGAGTTCTATTACTGATTTTTTTTTGCACTTATTTCTGAAACACCTTGTAGATGAGTTATGAAAATAGACAAAATGAAGAAAATCAACAGAATCATCCATTGACTTCCTGTCAACGCAAAACAACACAATCAATGAAAAAAATGTGCAGAATCAGAGACTACTCACAGAAACAGGAAAACCGAGAAGTTAAGAAAACGAACAGATGCAATAGAATTGAGAGAATCAGAAAAACCATTAATAACAACAGAATTAAATGAAAACATAAAGGACGAAAACTATGCAATAGAAATGGAAATATTATCGAACCAAAAGTCAGTGAAGAAAACAAGATAAAATTAAGAGAATCAGAAGAGTCAATAGAGAAATGAAAAAACCTGGAGAATTGAAATTAAAACAAATAAAAAGTAAATAAAAAAACTGTGAAATGTGAAAAATTAAAACTGGTTGTCATCTTCATCTGAACGTAATTTTTTTTTAATGTAGCAATCGATAGAAGAAAGATAATTTTGACAATCGAAAACTTATTAGAGGATCAGGAGAGTTAAATGAGTCCAAGGAAACAGGATAGTCAACAGTTTTAGGATTGGTTTAAAACAGAAGAATAAAAATGCCAAGAAAGTCTTTAAAATCAAGTGGGTTAAGATGATCAAGAGAATATGGAGTATTATGAAGCAGCAATAGAACAAGAAATATTCAGAAATTATTGACATCTCAGTAGACTGTGGAATATTCCGTATTCCCTAAATTTTAGGTTGGCTATATAAGTGTTTTGGGGATATTCTTGTTCAGGTTGCCTTCCTGATTAGTAACCTTATTTAGTTCTGCCAACATGGTTTGACGTAATTTATAAAATTATTATAATATAAATGCGAAACTGTTTTCTCACTGATCAACGCACAGCCCAGATCGTTGAGTCTTGAAATGTGAAATTTGGTAGGTACATAGGGCGTATAGGGGCACTAAGAAACTATTTTTGCAAATTCCATTTCTAAGGGACTGAAAATGAGATTAATTAGTTTCTCTAGGCTTTACATTACTTGAAAACCAAACATGATAGAGACGTGAAAATTCGTACCCGACCTCGCTTTTGAAAATAACTCGACCCGTTTTTGACAATTTTCCAAAAAATTATTCACAAACGGCGGAAAAGGGGGAGAAATGGGCAAAGGGTTTTTCTCAAAATTTTCATAACTCGAAAATCCAGAACTTTAAAAACATAAGGTGATTCACACTTTTAGTGACTTTTTGCTAAAGCTGCACACGTCATGGCCACCTGAGATGTCACTAATTTCTGAATAACATAACACATAAGAGAAATAAAGGAGTAAATAAAATAAAATAATAAAAAAAATGTTTATGAACTTCAATTTTATGGTTCAGACAGTATGTTCTATAGATGTCACAGGAAAGAATTGTGACTGTATTTTCAAATGTTCTGTGGTGTAAAACAACTTCCCAAATTTCACAAAAAAATTTGAGGTAAGTTACATTAAAATTAATTCAAATATTACTGTGCTGACACTTTTGACATCTCTGAAATTAATTAATAGTCTGATCTACGCCTTTTAAAGAAAATATTTTACTTTATGTATTGAGCAACTATTGAGCATCTCACAGAACTAAGACTTGACATTATTCTTAAAAAAAAGATTTTCACAATTTCTACGAGTTTATAAACCCTATAACACACTACTTTATAGGGTCTGAATTTTATAGTTCACAAAGCTGTATTTATTATATATAATAATATAACTTATTATCGAAAATTTTAGGCCTTCTAGTCTAAAACAGATTTTTAGCGTCTCAAAATGTAATAAATAAATTTTGAGTATTCAGGCAAACATTGTGCTCTCCAAATCCCCTTTTTAAAATCCAAAAAAAAATTGACCTTGATGTGTTTATTTCACATGTTGTATGGAGCATAGCAAGTGAGAAATCAAAAGAAACCAGCCATTAAACTCACTTCAGGTCTCCATAATTATTTTTATATCAATTTATTGGATTCTTTGTTTCCTTCTTTCTTAATATTTAATAAAATAAGACAACATAATTTAAAATCCTTGTTCTGTCATTTATTATATATTGTGATAACACCGCTTGTGCCTGTTAAGTCAACGTTGCGTGAAAATATTACCTTATATAACAATATCATGTCGAGTAAACCGTCTAAAAATGGTTTAAAATTTTTCTAAATTTTATGGATCGCAAATAACGTTTCCGTTTAGTGCAGAAATTTATGCACTGGAACTTTTTGTCGGAAGTTTCAACGGGCCGGGAAAAATGCAGCTTTTACACACTCAAACGAGGTCAACAAAATAAATCATCTTCAGGGATCCATGCTCTGCAACGATTATGCTAGGCTGAAGTCGCAACAATGTAAATTGAATCTGTTATCAGATTTTCATTAAGTAATATTCATTATGGTCTCATCGATAATTTGTGTCAAGTTGCGGCGAAAGCAAATTAAATCGACGCAAGAACACGACACGATGTCGTTGGCTTCGAATACGCTTTATACTTTTTAATTATTCTTCTTATAATATAAAAGCTTTGCGGAGCTACATTTAAAATTTTACTGAAAGTTAAATTCAGATGTCGACCAGTGGGTGTAAATTGGTACACAATAGTGCAATAATTCCTCTAATTAATTATTCTATTTAACAACACGGTCCGAGTCAGATACTTGATTATACGGATTTTGGAGCAATTCACAGGGTTGAGAAAGCAATTTGCTTCCAGTCAAGGGTCACTCTCGCTTTTATTTGAAATGTATATTAGACTCGGTCCGAATTTACGGCTAAACACGGAAATTAGCTCACGTAGAATTCAACATAACAGCAGATCTATAAATCCAAGACAGATGATGCACACTTAACCCTGTCTGTAAACATGTTTTTGAATCCACTTCTACTCCAATTTGTTTCGCAATATCTTGGTGCAAATTTAAAACGTTTCAGCGATGAAGTCGTAAATCTCATGTAGGAATTAGAAAACTGAAAGGATTTAAATTGTAATAGCTCCGGGCGCGCAAAAGTTAACATCGGGTAGTGTCTGCTCTAAGTGAATGACACTTTTTTATTCACCACATTGTCTAACTTTAATTTTTCTCATTTCAGTTTTTCTTATTGCTTTTGTGAACAATAACTTGAAACTTCGTTACGATAACGACGAAAGTTTGAAAGTTTCAAATGAAACTATCCTATGAGGTCCATGAATATTTGATAACCTACCATCTAGGCACTGTGTGGTTGTTATTCTTAATTTATTTGCACAATTAGTATTTACAAATTTATTTAAAATTGCTACTTTAATCTTACACAGTCCCAGTAGTTCCAAATATGTTACAAGAAAGTGGAACAAATTTACCTATATCGACCTCATTCGGTTGTTTACACATGTCTTTATTTGCCAAAACATAATCGACATTCGTGTTTGTTTAGGCCGATTGGAGCGAAGAGTTCGTGTTCAACGTCCACGCACGGAGCATCTTCCCCTGCGACGTCCACAGCGGCGGCATAACGGTCCTCTTCCAATATCCTTCATGCATTTTGGCGTCCGGAGACCGGGTCCGTCTGTTCGCTCGACTGCGAGCCAACGTGGCCTCCTTGGCGCCGCCGACGTCCCTGGAGTACGTGGCCGAAAAACGGGTCATCAGGGGCCAACACAGTTTGCACTTTGATTGTGATTTATTCACCGAACGCTACGTCGAATATTGTTTTGTATATGTGAGTCAAGCAATCAACGAAGCTGTCGCTGACGTCAGGATGGATTGCGTGCCCACCCTTCCCGTTACAGGTAGGTGGATGCGGACGGATGTATTGGGAAGGGAATGAAATATTTACAGAGCGGACCGTCACGGTCGGTTTCGGGTTCGAAGGGTAAGAGACGGGGATGGATTGCTGTAGAAAGTGAAGAAATTTAACGGGCTTTCAAATGCGAGGTACTATCGTGCCAAGACTAATTAACATGAAAGGTTAACATTAATATGTACTAATAATATGAAAGCTACAGAAATTGACTTGATTGTAGTTCTGTGTGGTGAGCTTCCTTTTTCTTCTTAAATTCTTCTAGAATTATCTAAATTATGACTGAAAGAAAGTCCATTGCAAACAATTTTATTTTATTTTTATTTTTGAAAAATGGTGGAGGCGCCGGGATAAGTTTAGATTCCCGACTGAAATGTGTAAATTACGAAATAAAGTCTAATTTAAAATGAAAGCATTTTCTGCGATAATCATAAGCCTAGTAATAATGAACAAATCAAAGCGATTCAAAAAAATAATAGAGATGCGTCAAATGCGTCAATTAACGGTTACAGAGGCAGCACACTCCAGACTGCCGTAATTAATCGGCCGATAGTTTAGTCGATAAGAATCGGGATAGTTTTAATTTCTCTCCAACTAAACAGTTTAGTTCGCAGACAATCGACCAATACTTTAGTATTGTCCGATGAAAACGAGAGATAAAACGAGTAATAAATAATTCCACAAATAAGAATTTTCTGTGTAATCCATACACAGGCTATCTCAGAACTTACTCCCCTGAGAAAAAGGGGGGATATGCCGATAACAATTAGAAGTAGAAATATAATTGACAGCTAGATTACAAAAATAATGGCTGTCTTTCAGAAATAAATAATTTGTTTGGTCAACTGTACTATGTGTCTCATACGGTAGTTTTCAAAGTGCGAGAAATGCTGCTTTTTTGTAGTCAGCGTTTTTTGACATTCTTATCAGACCTCATCAGTGACTATCGATAGAATGACACCAAAATGAATTATCAATATACAGTAAAATATACAAGGTGCATCAAAAATTTTACTCTACATCTGAATATTAAAGATTTCACCAAGCTTAAAAAAAATATATTTCTATATTTTTTTTAAATCCAGAAAACAAATTATTCATTTCAGAAGTGAAGGGCCTCTCCTCACCTCAGAACTTGCCAGACGAAGTTTCAGTTGCTAAACGGAACGCATCGCTCAGATATCTGTCAAATGACTGTCAAACACCTGTCAACCTTAACAGAAGTTATTGCCGTATTTTTGTTAGTAGGTACATAACAAGTAATAAAAAGATGAACCCAAATCGTGCCCATAATTTTATGATGGTAAGTTTATACTTATCGAAGAGCATTTTTACATATGGTACTCGGTCAATACAGAAACATTTCGGCAAATTTCTAATAGATTTAATGTTTAAATTCTAATTTAAATCATTGATTATTTTGTAATTCATAGTGGTGACTTTATTGTTTGGCTTGATGAAACTAGAAAGCAAACAGTGAAAAGAAAAATTAAAAAAAAAAGAAAATTAATGGTGTTATTGGAGCCATTGATGGGTCACACATACCAATAAAGAGATCCAATTAAAGGTTGCGACTACTATAATATAAAAAATAACTTAACACAATGTCCCAATCTTTAATAAGCACCCTATATACAATGTATTTACAACACTATCTTCACTATCCTCGTGGCTTCCTGCTCTTTCAATGGCAGGACGCCCTACCAACGGTTGTAGCGGCGGTGAAAGGTGTCAAAGGTAGGGAAGGTGTGGTCTGGTTTTTCGGAGGGAAAACAGGAAACTTGTCTGGATACTACTAGCGCGCAGTTGGCTGGCTCGCGAGAAGGGTGGCCCCGCATGCAGACAACTGTAAAGTGCCGGAATTTCACACCGGCAGGCGACGACTTGAAACCGGAAACAGCGACCGGAAAGACCCGTCCGGATGCCACCTAAGGGGCGGACGATTGGCTGGCTCGCGAGCAGAGTGCCCCGGAAGACAACCAGAAGATGCCGGAATTTCACACCGGCAGGGGAGGGTTAGAAACCGAAAGTGAAAACCGGAAGTAATGCCCGAATTAAGCGCGCACGGTTGGCTGGCCCGCGAGCAGAGTGCCGCGCCGTCAGACAACCGGAGAGTGCCGGAATTAAACACCGGCAGACGATGGCTAGATACCGGAAATAGTAACCGAAATAAACGCGCACGGCTAGCTGGCTCGCGAGCAGAGTGCCCCCGCCGTCAAACAACCGGAAAATTTCGGAATTAAACACCGGCGACGATGGCTAGATACCGGAAAGAACGTGGTCGGGTATTGGAAGGTACCGGGATGTTACCAGGAACTTAGACGGGAACTGGGAGCATGGTCGGCTGGTGCTCACCTTCGTATGCTGGGACTTCCTCGGTAGAGGTGCGACTCACAGCTGTCTTCTGGATGACATCGACACGCTGGAGGGGAGACGAGGCAAGGTAGCGATTCCGGAGCGCGCTTCCTTCCTGATCAAAATTTAAGTCCCATTCCAATCCGATCATGTTAAGCATTTTTCCTAGACTTTAATGATTCGGTGCGGAGGGCGTGGCCCGCAGAGACATAGGCGATGGCTTGGGGTGGTCGTAGCGACTTTTGTAAAGTTCCATAAGGTGCGCGCTATTTTTCCGATTACAACGGTGAAAGTTTCATCCGGATCGGAGATCAAGAAGTATTTTTAAGAAGCTGTTAAAGATGCCGATTTGGGCGTAGGAAGCATGACCTTGTCGAACAGTGGGACAGCTGCCCGCTAGACTGTGGAGAACTTTCGCTTCAGAGCGTCGAGCCTCATTTCCGACACTCGTCTCTTGGATTTTTTTAATTAACTTTGTTACAATATGGAGATTTAAGTTTGATGTATTCTGTTTTTTTTTTCGGCACTACTACAACTAGGACTACTTACTGTGGCCGCTACTTCTGTAATATTTGTAATAAGTACTGGTACTACTGTAGATCTTTTGTTAACGTCAAACAAATGGGGACTGGAATTAGTGGGCGATTCTCCAAAGAGATCGTCCAATCTGTCAAAATATGCAAAGCGTGTAGGTCCTCTACTTGTTTTGATCTTTTTATCTTTGGCACTCTTATAAGTACGTACCAAATTTTCTAATTTTTTAGAACATGCCTTTTCTGAAAACTAAGCCAAACAGCCGAATTAAAAAGCATTAAACCAGGTCCTTACATCCAGGGATTTGCTTGACAGTTCTTCTGCCACGATACTCCAAAATGATTTCTTTTTGTGCACATGGAAGAGATTGTTGTATCTTGACTCCACTGCAGAAATCAAAGCTACTGTTACATTATGAGCCCACGTTGTCTTCTAATTACTGCTTTCCACCTCGAGTACCTCAACACTCGGACTTTCTAAGTTGTCATCATCCTCTCCAGCATTTTCCACATCACCTTGATTTTCACCTGTCACACCTGCTCAGTTACATCACGAAATTGCCGTCCATTTTCATTGTCGAAACATAACGTAACTAAGCAGGGCAAACAGGGGTCGTGCAGCATCGGTACGGGGGGGAAGTAAAATCCGCACTTCTGCTTAGTCATCTGATTGCAAATAGAACGGGACACGACACTGAGGTAAGTTCCTCTTAGGAACAGTGCAAAAGGAAAGCTACAAATGTTCTAAAGAGCTGAGCGCATAGGATCATCGATACATTCGCTTAATTTTCAGAAAGCATAAGGAAACTTTGGTGAGGGACAGACACCCCAAAGCGACAAATTCGACTCTCTATACAGTGCCTCCAAACTTCCTAAAAAGATCCACAACATAAATGACACGTAGAAACTCTTAGGCTCACTTCACAAGGTCATTATCGAATCTTACGAGGAAAGCGGAATGTGACTCCTGACGGAATTGGCAGCTCACTGAGCTAAAAACAAAAGCAACAAAGCTCTGGAATGGGGCTAAACTTCGAAAATCATCTGGGGGCTCTACAGAAGGGCACAGATGGAATTGAAAACTGCGATGTGTTGTAGAAAAAGATAGCTGAAGGAACTACTGTGACAGGATAAGCAGCTAGGCTCCAAGGTTCTCTCAAATGACAGCGCTGCTAAACTGGGCTCTCTGAGGACTGCGTGGAGAGGTTACACAGCCTCAGAGGAGGACGCTATGAATCTCTTGTTGAAGACTCTCTTGAGTCAAATGGATCTGATATGAGTACAACACCGTCTATTAAAGCCTCTCAGGCGTCGCGGCTGTTTGGCTGCAGAATTGTGACCCATGATAGGATCAAATAGGCTAGAAATAGAAGTCAGCAGGCCTGGATGTAAATTTTCCGTCTCTCTTGCAAAAAGGAGTAGACATTCTAATTCGAACACTGATTCTTCTCTTCAAGGCGTTCCTCTCTCTGGGACTGGAGGGAGGTAAATATTGTGTTCATACGCAACTATGCTGAGGCGAAGAGTTTCAGACCAATCAGTTGAACCTCGTTTCTACTAAAAGCTATGGAAAGATTGGTTGATAGACAAGTTAGGTAGAGGCTGCTCAGTAAGTCATCATTGCATCCAAACCAATATGCCTACCAGACTAACACTGCGACCTTCGAATCCATGATATCTGCTCTAGATCCGACAATCACCAAGTGGGTTCTAGCCATGCTCAGTAACAGAGCAATAATATTGGTACGATTCTCGCTTCTATGCAACATAGTAGTGGACGACTCAATTCACCAAAACCATGTCATCTTAACCAAAAAGAGTTCGGGCTATTACGCCGCATATAAAACAACCGAGCCTGAGGAGGGCCCTTAAATCAGGCGAGCCCGAAGGGAGCCCTTGAATCAGGCGAACCCGAGGAGGGCCCCTAGAAACAGGCGAACCCGAGGAGGGCTCCCCGAAACAGGCGAGCCCGAATCAGGCGGGCCCGAGGGGGCCTCTTCGGTTATCAACATAAAGAAATAGAAAATTGAATTTGTTCAGTTCTAAATTGGATTTATGTATGAGACAAATTTAATTGACTTGAAGTCTTCAGACAGGAGGGCCCGTGGGGGGGCCGTTGAGACAGGCAAGCCCCCTTGAGACATCCTTGGGGCGTAGCTACCATCTGAATTGCCACGCTAGTCGTAGTCGTTTCATTCACACGCGTTCCCGCTCTCATTCATCCCCACCACCAAAGTGTTTGAAATTGTCAGTATGACAGCTGATAAAAGCTCTTTAAAAAACTTTTTTTTGGTGTAAAATTGCGTTTCAAGAAATCCAACTACGTAGGTAGACTTAAAAGGCAAAACTTAATCTAAATACAAAATCTCATCCAAATCGTTAGAGCCGTTTTCGAGATCCGCAAAATAAATAAATAAATTTACAAGAATTGCTCGTTTAAATATAAAAGTAATGTTTTTTTAAATGGAATGACCTGTATATTAGTTCGTGAATTGAAAGAGCAGTTAATGCTGAGCAAAATGATATAAACTACTACAGGTTTATTATGGATGGTTCTTGGAATTTTAGGTCAAAATTAGTGTTTTTTTAAAAAATTGACCATTACTATTACAACAGAGATAACTGAATACTTCTTTGTCAATAGTTTTTTGTAGACCCAAACTTTAATACACACTGTTTGAAAGTCATCTAAATTGATATTTCTATACAGAGGGTGCGATTTCGCAAAATGTATAATAACTTATTTTTTTTCAAATAGAACACCCTATATTCCATTATACCATCAAATAGCATTTTTAATAACCTTTCTGTCAATATATAGTTTGCCTCGGCAAATGTTAATTAATTAATTAATAATTTTTACAAAAAAAAAAAAAAAACCTAGAAAACATTCCCAAATTGATGAAATCGTGTACTAAGATCAAATCGCCTTGGACTTGTTGCCATGGAGATATCATTTTAGACTGGTTACCATGGAGACGTTTGTTCTTGTTGACAGTAAGTTATTCTGTAACAAATGGTTTCACTTTTGTGATTTTTTTACAAAATTAATTTTACGAAAGAAGTAATGATGAATATGGTACAATGCGTTAGGAGAAGCCGAAAGAAATTCCTTTTTGACCACAAAAATTTACAACGTTTTAAAAACACTGGAAACATGGCCTACAACAAAAAACAATTAATTGGTAGAAGAGCAGGTGAAAACACTGAGCTAGAAGTTTTACTAATCTTAGAAGAAAATATTCACTCCAGAACAAAAGAAGTTGCTGGCCAATCTGATATTTCGAAATCTTCAGTAAACCGTGTGATCAAAAAACATTGGTTTCATCCATACCACATTGAACCCCATCAAGAATTGCAAGAAGCTTATTTTGCAAAAAGTGTGGAATTCTACGAAATAATGGACAATCTTCTAGAAAGGAATAGAAATATTTTAAACAGAATTTTGTTAACTGATGAGGTGACCTTTAAGAGTAATGGGCATGGCAAGAGACATAACATGCAGTATTATGCCACTGAAAATCCCCACTGGATGCGGACGATTGATTATCAGAATCAGTGGTCCTTAATGTGGTTGCAACAGGATGGAGCTCCTGTACATTTCTATAGGAATGTAAGAAGATATTTAAATGACTGGTTGCCGAGACGTTGGATTGGTAAGGGCAGCCCTGTCAAATGGCCCGCAAGATCACCAGATTTAACTCCTCTAGATTTTTTCGTTTATGGTTATGTAAAGGATATAGTCTATCGAGTTCTTACGTAAACCTAAGCCTGTCTACCTCTCGGTGTCATTTCTGAAGTAATTTAATAAATTAGACAATAAACGACTATCTCCATGGCAACAAGTCCAAGGCGATCTGATCTTAATACGCGATGTTAGCAATTTTGGGAAACTTTCTAGGTTTTTTGTAAAAATTACCTTAAATTAAGTACTAAGATTTGCCGAGGCAAACCATACATTGAAAAAAAGCTTACTAAACTTACATTTTGCGAAACCGTACACCCTGTATATAAATATCAAATTAGATGACTTCCAATAAGTATGTATTAAAGTTTGGATCTATAAGAAATTATTGACAAAAAACCATTCAGTTTGGTATATTACTAATACTAGGACACTCTGTATATGATTTCTAATAATTTTAAATTTTGAAGGTATTGTGTGGCTATCGTCCCACAAAAACCCCGTTTTGATATCTTTCAAAATAAGGGCGTAATTGATGGTCCACACACCTCTGGGACACCGGTATATTAGATAATTAATTTTATTAATCTGAATCAGATTCATCTCTACATTAATGATTATTATTGGCTCCACCTAAATACGTTCCCTCTGATCTGATTTACTTGTCACTTTGACATTCAAATTTTAAATCAGATTGTCAAAAGTTAGTAGTGCCAACCTAATTTCAATTACACAGCCCACTCTAATTTATAATTTAAATAATCGCACGGTATCCATCGCGACAGCTGTCACATGTTCTGTTCTTCGTTCTGGGCACATCAGCTGTTATTTCAGTTGGGTGCATCGGGCTTTCAGTAACGCCGCGGTATTTAAACTCCTCCAATGGAACATTACTACTTTATTACTCTTTCTATTGGGCGGCACAAGTATAACCTCATATTACTTTTTTGAAACAGTGAAACCATTCCTTTTACGTTTTAATTTTGTTATAAAGACACAAAGTTGTACTTACCGTCAATATAATACATATTAAACCACATCAACTACTCATAAAGCATTTAAGTACATCTTTTATGCCAATTATTCAGTATTATGTAATAACAACTTAGTGTACCTTACAAAATTGGTGATAAAATTTATATTTTTCTCGTAAAGATTTATTCAAAGATACATTTGACAACGTGAATAAGCAATAATGGTTTATTACTCCGCATTTGTTCTTTTACTACCTCGTTACTAATTTCATTTCGTTTTAAGATTGATTTAATCTGCTATACAGGGTGCCGGAAACCAGGATGTAGATAACTAAAAAAAAAGAAAACGCTTATCTCATCAATATCATCAATATGCAAATATTTAATGATGTAGGTGAATTCATACCAAAATACGCTTTTATAAACACAGGTGTACAGAGTATTATATTAAATCCCAATACTAAAGCCTAGGCGCTTTCGGATGCAAAAAAGCCAACACCGCATTATCGGATCGAAAAATCAATAGTTTCCCTAAAAAATAATTTCACATAGCCAATAATAATTATTGTTGTTTTTCAGCACTACAACAACAAAGCATTTTCGTTGTGAAGTGAAAACTAGAAATTGGAATGGTAAAACTCTTGTCCTTTTAACTTTAGAGTTGATAATAACCATTACTTAAATTTAGAACTTTTCTAGAACCAAACAATTTGTTGCGCATAATTTTTTAATTAAAGTTGCCAGCTCTGGTTATTCTTTTAAAGATTAGAAGAATTACTGCATCTTGTTCGTGATATTCAGTTAGATTACCTTAGAAATTTTAAACTAATTAAATTTAGTTATAGAAGGAAACGTTATTATCGTTCAAAATTATTATAGCCAAGGGAAAGTCGTTGATTAATTGGAAGTAAAAGCGTAGTTTGTGAAACACAATCACTAGCATCTTTATCGTAAATTATATAATGAGGCGATGGTAACTTTAGAAGGAATCTTATTAGAGAGAATCTATGAAAATAAAAGTAAAATATCGTTTTTTCACTACTAGCTTCAGAAAACATCATTATAAAATATATCGTGTTTGATGCTTCAGAAATTGATTTTCTTGGGCAATAAAATAGCGCGGCTAAGAAAAATTGCTTCTCAACCTTGGTGTATAATTTACGAAGGCGCTGAACGGACATGATTGGAAAAATAACTGAGAAAAATTTTTTTTCTGGCTATTCGGAATTGTCAGAAAAAAGTCAGAATTGCCAGAAAAAGGTCGGACTTGCCAGAAAAAAAGTCTGAATTGCCAGAAGAAAGTCAGAATTGCCAGAAGAAAGTCAGAATTGCCAGAAAAAAGTCGGAACTGCCAGAAAAAAGTCGGAATTGCCAGAAAAAAAAATCGTTTACAGTTATTTTTCCATTCATGTCCATTCAGCGCCTTCGTAACAATTACTATTAGTCATGAGATTCTGAAAAAAATATCAGTCTTCTTCACAATAAAATCCTCCCATCTCGTTCTCACAGAATGCCTGAAAGTAGAATTGTCGTTGTTCGCATGCTCGTGCTTCCCAAATTATAGTTCCTGGAAATGTACCGAATACTTCAGCAAAATAATCCGACACTGTTTAAGATTCTTGCATCAAACATTCCGACTCAACTGTACGAAACCGTAAGAATGCTTTGAGCTGGAGAAATACTGGAACCAAAACGAAGGGCCGGATTCTCGTTTTTAAGCACGGCATGTAATTTTTGCTCTCGTGTTTCAATCGATAATTACATTATAAATCGTATATGAGCGTTATTTATTATTACACGGGCAATCTATCACAATTTCACGTTTTACGTGCTCATCCCACAAATGGTGGATACGTGTCTATCCGATAATTTAATAACCAGGTGCACATTTATCGTTTAATTTTGACTTCCGAAAAATATTGTTTGTTGTTTCATTTTACAGAATAAGACCTAGTTCATCTACAATATTTTTTATAGCCTAAAATAAAAATTCTTGTTTGAAAATAATATCATTGCGGCCCTAGTGCACAGACGAACGGTATTGGTCTAATTCAAACATGAATGATATCACCACACAAAATCCAGCTCACTATGTCACATTTATGCAATGACAGCTTCTTAGCACGTATTGTTAGTACGAAATTTGCATTTTCCCGGAGGAATCCGCGGGGATCCACAGGCATTTTATCGTTCACTTCATCCCGAAAACAATTCCGCAATTACATCCCTCGCTATTTACTTAAATAACCGGAATAAATACGAATATTTTACAACTTCATCTCTATTCAAGGCTTCAGTGGGATTAGCATTACGAGATTTCGCGGAATCCGCTTAAAGGAATTCCCCACGCGTCTCGGGCTTTTTCTCGTTTTTACGCGCAGGTGAGACGCAAAACAATAACTCGAAAGAATATTTTCTGATATGAGTGTCTGCATTTCATAGATAAGAGTTGCAAGTGCGCAATTCTCGATGTTTCATACAGGAGCGCGCTTGCACGGACCGTTAACTGTAGTCTCTGGGGTAAACAGAAGAGTTTTTGTTCACTTAGAACTCATTTCCTCGACGTAATAACGCAAGGAGAGAAGGGGATGTCTTCATTCGATTTAAGTGGGATGTATTTCGGTAAGCAGCATCGATATAACAGTAAAATTCAAATTACAACCACCTTTAATAAAAAAAGAACGCCTTAATCGCCTTCTGCTCGTCTCATTCAGCATCTTTAAAAAATCGGCACTCGGAAACAAAGCGGCGCCTGAAAAATATCTTAATTATACTGAACACGAGCCCTCGCCGCTATTTGCATTGGTAAAGAGGAGGGTTAAGCTCACGTTGATTAGTTTATGCTTTCTTCTAGGGGTGCATAACGGGGGAGACAAGGTTTTCATTTCTCGATGGCTGAGTGGAAATACTGCTTTATGTCACGTATTATGTTTTTTTCAGAGAACGAAAGTGGTGGGTGGGGACCCTGGAGCCTTTGGACGCCCTGTTCTAGCACATGCATAGGTGGTACGAGAAGTCGTTATCGGTTTTGCGACTCTCCGCCCCCACGTTACGGCGCAAAGTTCTGTGAGGTAAGACATGAATTGTAAAGTGATTTATTTGATCTAGAACGTAGTCTTTAAAAAGCTCATAGGGAACAAACTGAATTGTCAGCTTATAACGTTTTGTCTTCCGAATACAAATGCAGCTATGTAGTAGCAAGTGCGGAAACGATTTTACACGTAGAGCTGGAATTTGCTCCACTGATTATACTCGGTTTATTTCAAACAGCAACGTTCTGCATTTTATTAATGTAAGGCTATAAGGCCCTTTCAGGTGAATATCGACACAATTAAAAAGAAGATTTAACAGACAAAAGCCTTCAGCAAATCATTTACATTGTAAAGTTCCTAAGGCAATTTGGCCCTGAAAACAAGAGAACCCATCTTGGAAAAAATTAGTATATTATGATACGAGTTTTATAAAAAGCATTTTGTCGCACGCACGGGTTTAACGAGTTATCATACAGTATTTTTTCTACTTTGCCACTTTTTATACAAAATAATCAAATTTCACAATCTAGGGAATTTCCACATTTGGCCACATTTGTGAGGTGCATTAACGGCGGCCGTGAAAAAGAATTAATTTGAAACGTCAATAAATGTGTTCTGGGTGACTGTCAGATAAACGACAAGATTTTCGATAAAAATGATCGTACCAAAATATTCTACACATTTTTACGAAGGTACGGATGAACACGATCCGTTTGTTCTAAATATTTTAAAACTTAACACAAAAGTTTGACGTTTTGAGGTTGTGAAATCCCCCCATTCACAAAATGTTTAGAATCAAATCCCGCCGCACGAAGAAGTGGACCCCCTTATCCGCGTCATCACTGACCGGAGACACAATCCCCCTCAAATACAATTATAGCGGCATCACAGTCTTTGGCAAGCGCCATCAGTGCACTGATTTGTGTTACCAGCTTGACCACCACGAGGCAACAAAATTGCGTGCCCCAAAAGCACGTGAAGCCACCCCCCAAACAAGTGCCAACAATATAGTAATGCCAATTCCCATCAACAGCTGTTGCTGTTGTTCTCTCTGCCAGCCACTTGGAGTTGACACTTTGACAGCGAAGTATTATAGGTTAGGATTGCCCTAGAATTGCCAAGTTAGCCAATATTAAAAAAATAAATTATACTACTGTTAGTAGAATTATTATAACACTGTTTTTGTCTATTATGACACGCAAAACCGTATCGTAATAGCCTCAGTACGAACGCAAAGTAGAAAATAGTACATTATTATATAAGTTTCACAAGACGGTTGATTGTAGCACGAGTAGTTTGGGGCACGACGAGCGCAGCGAGGAGTGCTCCAAAGGCACGAGTGCGACAATTTCGGCTTGTGAAACGCGTGTAATATACTATTTTTTTCGAATTTGGCTTTATTTAATTAAGAAAAACTGAAAATTTGTGCTAAATTGATGACTTTGGGACTTTTGAATAACACGAGTGGTATTTCAGTATAATTGGTATTTCTGCTAAATGACGTTTCTGATTTGGAGGTTAGATTTGAAAACTTTTGATTATGCAGACACAAGCTGTACCTCACGTTTGATTGCCATTTTTTCAATTCGTGTTTTTACCAATGTTTACATCTAATCATGGAACGAAATTCATTTACTTCTCTTTGGTTTATTTTCCCTCACATGTGGTTCACATCATATGGCGCGATTAGTTGACGTTTGTAACGTCGTTGTTGCAGTCACATTGCAGTACAGTTGCCAAAAACAGAATTATAATTTAGATTATTATGATTCTGTTTTCGGTGTTATAATTTGCAAATTGTGAAACCAAATTCGAAAAATAACTTTACGATATACAGGATCTCTAAAAAGTATGGATACAGCTAAATATTTTCAGAAAGGTTTAGCAGAGCACGTTGAAATTTGCGAAATAGTCAATTTTCTACCATCATTTATTTTGAAAATTCAAGTTTGATTCCGCTTTCCTGTTCCGGCATCAAATTCATAGATTTAATTGGAAATTTTCTTCAGAATCTTGTAGGGTACTATTCTCAGTTCATCCATTTTCTTTCTATTTAGTCGATTTCCGTTTTCTCCCACTTCAAATTTATAATTATTTTTTCCTATGTATCTCGTAAATTTTCTTGTCTATCTCTTTTCAGATCTTCTTTTGTACATTTTGAATTCAATTCAGGTGGTAGAATATTCACATTTTCACCTTCCAAGAGGTATTTTGGAGCAAACGTTGTTATTGTGTGTTATATTTTTCTACACGTTTTTGTGCAATAGTTGTCCATGCGATCTTTTAGTTTAGCCTCTGATTAAGCCCATTTGAAAATGGTGCATTCACAGCAGTGGAAACCATTCTTATTGTAGCGTTTACGGGTTCACAAAACTATTTCTTTGAACGAACTATGTACAATTTATTTAAACACTAGACTATGTACAGATCACACAATTATAACGGCACAGTGATTTATTTCAACAGTTCGCACGAGTCACACGAATTATGTCGCTCAGTAGCTTATTCAGTTCAGACTTCGACTGGTTAGACGACCTTTCTCGCGTCCTATTTAAAGAGGGAAGCCGTGGTTGCATACGTATTCTAGAAACTTCCATCAAACCACTCGTCTGTTGTTAACGACTTTCAATCTGCCCTAAATTCGCAAACTTGCTCTCAAGTTCTCTCTGCTTTTCTTCAATCGCTATCAGTTTATCCTCGAATTTATTTATTCCGTCCGATTGTTATAGAAACTTCTCTTCAGTTGAATGAATTTTCTCCTCCAGTTTTCCAGAATTTTCAAGGAGTTTGAGTTCGAGATTTATAGAATTTTCTAGAAGTGCTTGTTTAAGACTGTTGGAATTTTCTAGAAGTCTTTCTTGAAGTTTCTGTTCGAGGTTCATAGAATTTTCTAGAAGTTCTTGTTTGAGACTGTTGCAATTTTTGCTCTAGATATGTTGAATTTTCCAGCATATTTTCCTGAAGCATCTGCAGCATAGTGTTTATGTCGCAAGAAACTTCAAACAAATATACTTCAGGATTTTCGCCTGCCTTTTCAACGTTCACAATCAGCCTTTTCTGTAACACCGATTTTGTTCCAGATGTTTCCAACTCACGTTCCTCCAGCTCCCTTTTCAGCTCTGCAACCTTCAGTCCTTTCAACGTAACATTCTTCGTTGCCATCTTCGTATTTATTTAATTATGCACGAACTATGTACAATTTATTTAAACACTAGACTATGATGTACAGATTACAGTTATAACAGCACAGTTATTTATTTCAGCAGTTCGCACGAGTCACACGAATTATGTCGCTCAGTAGCTTATTCACTTCAGACTTCGACTGATTAGACGGCCTTTCTCGCGTCCTATTTAAAGAGGGAAGCCGCTTTCTCGATTCGTCCAGAATTACGTCCAGAGTCTTCTCGGTCGCGCGAGTTTACGATGAAATCATCATGCCGCGATTCTTCCAGAACGTCACATTATGTTATTTTTCTTTAGAAATTCCTTAAATTCTTTGGAATTAATGCCAGGGTATTATTATTTGTGTCACATTTTTTACAAGTCTAATAAAATCACCGGAGCTTTGATTTTTCGATGTGAGAATATGAGCATACCTAGTGAAGTGATCAACCAGAGATGAAGGTATTTTTTTTGTTGATCGTTATCCTCCGAAGCCTTCAATGGTATCAATAGATGTAATTACAAACGGGCGTCTTGCTCTACCTAAATGTGACATTAGATCATTAAGCCATATTTTGACCTTTTCCTTGATTTGTTTTTTATACAAATTTCACACTCATCACAAACTTCTTTAATGTTTGTAATGATATTCTTTGCTGTGTAAAATGATGTTATTTTATTTGTCATCTGTGTTCTCCCAAGTATTGTGGACATTTTTTATTATAGAGTTTTGCTAAGTCCTTCTGATAGTATAATTTTTTTCTTTCCCTTATTATTTTTGTAGTAAATTTCATTCTCCAATATAAGTTTGTTTTTTCCATTTTAGATTTTCCTGGGTTATATTTTATTTTAAAATTGTATTGCGGTCCTCATCAGTTCTAGCCTTGATGTTCATATTTTCTATGATCCGAATATACCATAAATTTTTTTCCCATAAGCCAGTGCTGCCAATATTTTATAGCTTCTTTAATTGCCAGACATTCTAGATAAATTACCTTCTTCTTTTTTTGAGATTCAGTTAATTTTTTTGAAAACTAAGCATGTAATTACTTGATGTAGATTTGCAGGTTAATACTCGACTGGCATTCCAAAAATCTGTCCACCGATTGTAGCTATGTATTGAGGTTATGTATATGATGTTTGATTTTCCATCTGTTGTTGGGTTCACTGCAAAATCAAATTATAATGATCTTTACTCGTTTCCCTTTTGAAATAAAGACGTAAGTGCGTTTCTCTGTAAAAGTAAAAGTTTTATTTATAATATGTTACATTTAGCCTATTACATTATTATTACAAACAAAATAGTCTCTCACCTGTAAAAACAAAAGACACAACATTTAAAGCCCGTATTTTAGGATTTGTGACTTTACAGAAGAAAACTCTCCTACAACAATCTACAACCTATTTACAACCGTCACCCATGACATGTTTCTCGGCCATGACGATAACGCGGCAAATTCAAATTTAATAAAAGCGCCGACACCAGTGTTGAGATTTTCTTCGCATGTACTTCGTGATTTTTTATTAAAATGTTGTTTTTTTTCAGTTAAAAGTGGTATTTTAACAATTATTATCAACTTTTACTTATTTTTTGATCAAAGTTCAAGCGGCAAAAGTATGAAAAATACTAAATAATAAATAAAATAATATTGCTGTTTAAAAAATAAAAATCTTAAGGTAATATATAAAAAATTAAATTAATTTTTGTTAAAAAAATGTAATTATTATTTATTAAAAATTTTATATAATTTAAAAAATACATATTTTTTCATATATTTTATCTATTTATCATATATTTTTTATTTGGATTTTTTTATTGTGCCATAGTATATTGTTGGTTGCATATGCAGCGGGCGCTTACTATTCGAATGATAATTATTGTACAAGGTACAAAATTATTTTCATCTAGTCGTGTTTTCGGACCTGGTCAGGTTTACCATGACAATGAAGTGCACTCCTGCCGATTACACGGCCTGGGATGAGTCCCACATCTTCTTTGAATTAATTTAATTAAATGACGTTTATCATTTGACAACCAATGCTTTATTGACAGAATTAGTAAATGCAAAAAGAATAGAGCGGCATAGAAAAATTTACATATAGAAAAATTCCAAAGTTGACTAGATGAAAATTCTTTTGTAACCCCGTAGTGACTACATTGTGATTCGACCATTATGTTTTAATTATGACTTAATTAGTATTATCGTATTATTATTAACCCGCGACCCGCCTTGATATTATTAGAAATATTATGACCATTATGGCGGCTGTCACTTGTCAGATCACCGTTTTTCAAGAAGCGCCCGCTGCATATGCAACCAACAATATATTATGGCACACGAAATTTGCGAAAAAAAGTATAATATGAAAATACAATATATATTTTTTAAATTAAATAAAATTTTTAATAAATAATATATATTACCTTTTTAATAAAAATTAATTTTTATATATTATTTTTGGATTTTTATTTTATATTTAATTTTTTAAACAGTGTTATTAACAAACGGCGCCTCATATTGTATCCCCCGAACAAATGGAGATAGAAATTTGATAAACATCTGAGACGATGGAATTTAAATACTTTTAAGCATAATACCAAATTTTGATGAATTGTTTTTATAATATTTAACTGTATCCATACTTTTAACGACCCTGCATTTACGCACTATACATCTATGTATTAAATTTGAAAGGAGTCATTATTAAAATCAGATCTCGTTTAAAGTTTACGATTCAAAAACTAGCATCAAACAAATGAGTTATTCCGAAATAGCTTTGTGCTTTATATCGCCATTACCACAAAATCATTATCTGAAGAGTACTTAAGCGTTTCCATAATAGGAGCGCCGCGATGCTGTTGCATGTTAACCACACAACGCCGCATTTCTAAGAAACTGCTAATCGATATAAGTAACCATAACAACCAAACAAATTTCAAGTCTGAAGTTATGGTTTGAAGTGCAACGACATCCAAACAGTTCCGGTGTCAGTGAAGTGTCGTCGATTCTATCCACAAAATGCCGCCGAAAAAGAAAGGCAAGAAGAAAAAGAAAGCGCCGAAGGTTGATCCGAATACGCTCACCGAAGTTGATAAAACCTTCTACGAACTGACGATCACAGATCTAAATCGAAAGTTGGCACGTTTGCGCAGTTTAACGAATGAGCTAGAAGTGAAGAATGAAGAGCTAGAGACGAATTTGTCTAAACTTGACGAAGATCGTAACGACGTTATTATATACCTCAAGCGCACCCTTCAGGAAAAAACTGACGAGATCGCAGAACAACAAGAACGGTTGAAGGGTCTGGCAGAGACAAGAGAAGATGAGACGAAGAAGTACCAGACGAAGATTGCCGACTTGGAGAACGAATATAGACAAATGCACGAACAGCTTACCAGTGAGATCAAACTGTTGGAAGGGAAGCTTAACTCTCTGGAGGAGTTCCGAACACAGCGCGACGAACTGATGAAGAAGTTCGAAAATCAAGAAGTAGCGATGGAAGAGCAGGAAAAGAGACACAGAAATGAACTTTACGATATCGAACGTAAGTTCATCATAGGTAAAGACAAGTTGAAGAAAGATATGGAATCCAGACTGCTTCAACTCTCATCGGAATTTCAAGAGGCGACTGAACTTAGAATAGCAGCTACCACTCACAGAGTGATTCGAGAGAATATAGCCATCAACAACGAGTTGGACGCCATGTTGATCACCCACGACCTCCTGCATAGAGAAAACGGCGAAATGAAGACCCGAGATAAGACTCTGAGGCAAGAAGCTGAACTCCACGAGGCCGAAAAGAAGAAAGCTTTAGGAAAAATTAGAATACAGCTAAAGATAATTGAACGTTTGACATCCGATCACGAAGAAATGACAGCAAAACTAGCAAAATACCAAACGACTGAGAAAGATTTGCTCGCAACAAGCAGTGAGCTCCAAAAAACAAAACAAACTGTTCTTTGCTTGAACCACAAAATCCGAATTCTAGAACAGAATGTCCACGCTCTTAAATGCAAAGAATTATCAATCCAAACCGAGCTAAACAACGTGCAAGATGACAACCTCCACTTGAGGACGGTTTTAGGTCAGGCTGTTTTCTCAATCAAGGAAGTCTTAGAAGCGTCTTCTAAAACAATCGATGAATCTCTCTTGATAGCAAAACGAGAGACTCTTGTGACGAAGTTATTCGCACTTTTGACCGAGGCTGAAAATAAAAAAGTCCGGCGACCATCATTAGACACCATCGGTTCTTTGTCCGCAACGTACCAAAGAGGAGACCTCGGCTTCGTGCCAAAGCCAATCAGCGCTCGCTCTAGCATTCCAACTCTCCGACACATTCAAGCGCAGACAGGCCCCAGCTTCGAAGAATTTTTAGCAATCGGACAAGAAGAAGATTTAATGCAAAGATCTTCAACTTCATTTGCTAGCGTCGCGGAAGAATCAGGCGGCAGCGAAATGGAATCCGTCGAAGAAGAATCCGACGTGTTCTTCGATGAAGAAGAAGACTCCGTGGAAGGCTCATTCATGGAATATGATGAAAACGACCACTACGATGAAGTTTTAGCTCGAAGATCTGGCGAAAACGTAAAATCTAAGACTCAGAGCTTAACTGAAACGAAAGAGGAGGAAAAAGAAACAAACAAAGAAAGTGCAATAATCGAGGAGGAAATCAAAGAAAAGAGTACCAGTTCCTTAAAAAAAGAGGTGGAAAGGGGTAGTGGCTCAGGAGTGCTTCAAAGAAGGGCCAGTGCGAAGAGAGTTTCGATCGATGAAAGTAAAAATCAAAGTCAAGGAGCTCTTGAAAGTGAAAGTGAAGCGACGATCGGTGAAACTTCGCCTCTACCTGAAGATCGAACTGAAGAATAGAGTGTACTTATTGGATGCAGAATAAATGCAAATTTGAGTCTGAAAAATGCCATATTATTATTTATTCTGTCTTTGTGTTGTATCTCATTGTTGACATTGGCACGTCAAAGAAAAATGTTGCAACGGCCAGGTGTACCAATCCACTTTAGTTGCTTCCATATTAAATAGTCATCTATTACATTTTATTCTGGCTGTAATTACTGTGACTGTCAGCATGAATTTAACTTTAATTTACACTTTTAGTAGTAAAACTTCAAATAAATCTTTTCAGTAAACATGGCGTAAGTGCCGCGCGTTTTAATTAAATTTCCATCCGAAAAACCTCTCTCATAATGATCATTTATTCATAGGGCAAAGCAGTGGAGACCGAGAAGTGCGGCAAGAGTATGGGCAACAACTGGGAGTGCTTTTATGGAAACGGCATGTCCTCGAGCGATATAGCCGCTGAAATGCCTGAAATTCAAGCCGAAGTGGGTCCCTACTGCAGATGCGGATGTGTTGTCCATCTCGGACAAGCGAAACCCAAACGTTTGCTGGCAACTTCTTCGCAAAGCTGTCCCGGGAGGACCTTCTGGCTCATTCAGGTATTAAGGCGCGCTTCCACTAGCGCGACTTCTGCGAGTAGGGTTTCCGGTGCGGTTGGCATGGCATTGTCGTACGAATTTCTTCAGTGTTAACTGTTTGCTCAAAATAACGACATGTTTCCAGAATTTAATATCGTATTGTTGGTAGAGTATGAGGCGCCGTTTGGGCCAAAATATATATGCAATATATAAAATCTTCGGTTCCATGAAATGCCGCGATATAATGAGGCGCTCAATGCACTCCCTCAATCAGCTGTTTGACTTTGACGTTTCTGTGGTTAATTTTTTAATTGCCTCGTTTATCTCCAGCTATGAGTTATGTGTCTAATATAATACATTTATTTCTTGATCAGTAGTTTATCCGACCAGCGTGAATATTACCGAATATTTTCAAGAATTAATATGTGATTGCAAAACTCAAATCTGCGGGGTAGCTGATCGAAACTGTGAATTGAACCGCAGATTTTATATATTGCTTTGAGAATTTTCTATATTATATTAGCAAATATTTTATATAGTGCAGAAAATTGTATTTCGGCCCAAACGGCGCATCATAGTAGAGGTCCATACCGTACTGAATACGTATCGAGTTCAAAACGTTTCAATATTTTCTCAGTATCCATGTTAAAATAGAGGTTAGATAGATGTGAAAAGTAGCATTTATGTGTTTAGGAGTTATATCAGAAAATAGCCATTTTAAGGCAGTTTTCAAAAAATCTATAGTTTACGAGATATATTAGTGACATTAGAAGTGTTACACCCAGAAGGAATAATTTCCTGGAATGGTCTTTTTGACAACAAAATGATTATATTGAAGGCTTGTTATGATACCAATTGCAACGTTTTATCTTTGACAAATTTTGAAAAAAAAAACATTAAACTTTTAGTTTTGTGTGAAGAAAATGGTTTATCAGAGCTGATAAGTACATGTACAGGTATTTTCAGTTGTTGTGTCTCAAAAGAGCTATGCGAACCAATGAAAGGAAAACGACTGAAGCAATTCCAATAAAATTTTGACACAACAAAGAACAGGACACACTTTTTACTCTAACTTAAAACAATTAAGAACCAGTCAAGTTTGGAAAAAACTGATGAGATTGAGACTTAAGGGGGCGAATGAAATCGATTTAGGCAACCATTCTTACAACAAAAACATGCTGTTTTTGTTAGAGGAGAACACGGATCACAAGAAAGCAATCGAGTTGAGATTTTTACACAACTTAAAATGAAGCTCACCAAATAGCACAATTTACTCAGTTCTTCAAATTAGAGCGTCCTGCATAAGGAAAAAAAATTAAAAACATCACGTATTTAGGCGTAAAGTCAAACAACGTAGTTCTAGAATCTGATCAATCTAGAAAAAAAATACTTTTGAGCAGTGCATAATACTTTTGTCTTTCAATCTATGTAGTTTTTAGCCACTTTTTATTTCACGTTTTGCCAATTTCCTCTAAAAATAATTGAGATTGTGTGGTTGCCAAGATCGGGCAAAAATCGGGGTTGGCGTAGAGGTTTAGTTTAGCAAGTCTCTGATAGAGGCCGCCCAACAACAAGCCAACGTAGAGTTCCTATATAATATTTAGATAAATATTATAAAGGAACTCTAATCCAACGGAGCCAAGGGCTGATGTCAACAACAATAATTCACATTTGCGAATTATCTTGTAGTCTGGTTCAGAAATTAAAAACCGTCTTGCTACTGCGAGTTACGATACGTGTGATAGCTTATTGGATTGTTATTGAAAGTTTCAAATGCGCACATTAACAATTGCAAAAATTGTTAACAATTAAAGAATCCCAAAAAAGTTTTTTTTTACAAATAACTCGAAAACTATCAATAGTAAAAAAATTAAAAAACAGATTCTTAAAGAGCACTTGCAAAACAGTTTCGGGCCGTGTGATAAACGAAACTTTTTCGGCCGACAAAAGATTTTCATTGTTCACTTTTGTAGGGGGGCCGCATGCCTCATGGGGGCTCCCGTGTCTCAAAAAGCCCCCTTGCCCCCCCCTGTCACAAGGGCCCCCACAAGTCTAAAGGGACCCTCATAACGTATGGGGGCCCTCGTATCTCAAAGAGCCCCCTTGGGCCCCCATGTTGCAGGGCCCCCCACAAATCTAAAAGGGCCCTCGTAGCACATGGGGCCCCTTGTGTCTCAAAGAGCCCCTTGGGCCCCCCTGTCTCAAGAGCTCCACATGCCAAAGACAAACCCAACGAACATAAAAGCTTGCATTGAAAAATCCCTATTACCATTTTCTAGCTTAGGCAAATATCGTTTTCAAGACGATTTGGACGATTGGAAAATAACTAAATTGAGACGGAGGCCGAAAAAATATATATTTACCCTATAAAATATTTATCTGTCGGTAAATCCAACCTAAACCACGTAATATTAATACATACATACATATTACGAATAGATAGCTTTAACGTAATGTATTACCAAGTCTGGAATTACCATAAAATGTATAATTTTATGTTTTATATTTTATCTGAAAAATAGTTTACCACCTATTCTCATACCTGCCAACTATAGAAAAAAAAATCATGCGGAATTCGTCGACAAATTTCAAATAACGCCCACTCTAGTGCACCTAAGTTGCGTAAAAAGAGGATAATTCTGGCGCAATCGATGTCCCATCATATCCCAGACGGGCTCGATGGGGTTGAGATCGGGACTCATCGCTGGATGTCTCAACAACGTTGTGTCGTGTCTCTCGAAGAATCGAAGGATTACATTCGCTGTGTGAGGGCGAGCATTGTCTTGCGTGAAAATGTAGCGCCTAGCGTTCAGATTTTTGTCGACAATCACTAAAGGAGCCGTGAAACTTCACCCCAAACCACCAGATCCTCCATTGTAGGCTGCTACGGAGCGACTGAAGTTTTGCGAAAAACGCTCGCCTTGACGGCGCCAAACTCGGGGTCTTCGGTCATTCCCATAAAGACAAAACCGAGACTCGTCAGAAAACAGAACATTATTTCATTGCCTCATAGTCCAGTTCACATGTTGGTGAGCGTAAGCTAGACGGGCTCGGCGATGTACGGCTGATAACGTTGGCACTCGGCGAATGCCGGCGGTTGATATCCAAATTCAAAATCAAAATTTTTGCAAAAAAAATATTGAAAATTTTAGATTTTTTTTTATTTATTTTTTTTAAATCTCCCCAGTAGCAGATACAAAATTGTGAAAAAAGGTGAAGAAAAATTGATTTTTCCATTTTATTGAAGATTACACGATTTTAAAAAACAAAAATCTTGCTCCTTTAATTTTTCCCTAAACTGATCAATCGGGAAAAGAAACCGCTCTATCGATTTGCCGTTTCACAGGGCTATTGGGGGTAAATTGAGGTGTAAAATACCTGAGGTCCTTAGCCTCCTCATCAATATTTGTGAAGATGCGGTCGATTTACCAAAACAAGGGAAAAAGCCGTTTTTTTTTCAACTGTTTTCAAGGTGATATTTCATAGCAAATTTGTTCCAGTTTCCGAAACTGCACTTCGATTTCCTGTACGATCATTGGTTGCTGAGATATCGATGGTTGAAGGCAAAAGGATCCTTTTTCGTTTAATATCGGATATCTCCGGGAAAAATGGTCGTAGACACAATCTAAAAAAAGGCAATTGAAACCAAATAATCGGCTATCCGGTCCGTATGAGTTCAACCCGAAATAATTTTTCCGGGCCCGTGGAGCAAAAAAACGGCCTATTCCTTTGGATTTCGTGGAAAACAGCTCCAAAAAATTTATGCCAAACGATCGAAAAACTAGAATCTTGGAGCTTTAAAATGTTTTTTTTTTAAATTCTCGATACGATCATTTTTCACTTAAATACACGCCGTCAAAAATCACCAAAAAACTTGGATTTTTTTTTGCTCCCTTAATTTTTGTGAGTAGTGTATTATATTACTATCTTGTGGATTTGTAAATTTGTCACAGATAGCTGCCACTATACCTATTTTATTACTTTGTTATGTTTTTCTGTTTGCCACCACCGTCAACTTAGTTAGAGGCTTGAGGATCTTATGAACCGCGAGATGCGCAAAGGCGGAGCTAAATAACGGAAACACGCAGCTAATCGGAAAGACAACAACAAATCAACAATGCAAGCAATGTGGAAATGACAGTTGACGCTAGGATGCTAGGAAAAGAAAGACCCAAGGCTTTTAGCTTGGGTAGTATACACGTTTTGCCACTGCGCAGATGACCTTCGCGGTTCATAACAAAATAAAGCATCTCTACCTGATGTTCGGGAAAACCTCTTTTGTAAACAATTGTTTTTTTTTACATTATTCAATATGGGTAAAAGGTAGTAAAAAAAGTTTCAAATAAAAATGTTAAAGCATGAAATTCTACATCAAAATGATCTTTTGACTTTTTTGCTGTTATTAAAATTAACAGAGTTAGGGCGGTTACAAGTTAAGGGATTTTATATACTTTAAAAAATCATAGCGTGCGGAAAAGTTAATAGATCTTCATTTTTTTATAAATTTGGAGAAATGTTTATTTTTTATTTTTAATAAAAAAGTTACATACAAATTTCAATTATTGAATTTTCAATTTATAGGACTTTAAAAGGTGAAACCAATTTTTTTATACCATTATTTTAATTATTTTATAGAGGGTGAGTCAATACTGCGAGGACGGAAGATGGTGGCTTTACTAATAAAAATTAATCATATTATATTAGAAACCAGAAGAATGTCGATGAATCCAAGTGGAGTAAATTTAAATTAAAATTTAAATATATTTAAGTCGAACTCCACAAACTATAATAAATTACAATGGGAACATGTTTCGGCAGAACACTACTGCCAAGGTAAGAAGGTAAGAACCTCTCTGTAATTCATCAATTGTATCATTAATCTCTTGTTAAATTAGGGCTGATGATGTCAGTAGTGTTCTGCCGAAACATGTTCCCATTGTAATTTATTATAGTTTGTGGAGTTTGACTTAAATATATTTAAATTTCAATATTATATTAGCATCAAAGCTGCACTAACTAAAAATAATTTCCGCTTGGTGCTTCACTATTCCAGGGCCGTACTCAACTTAATGTTTTTAAATGGAACCCTATACATTTTTATTTATTTTCTGATTTGCTGTTTTAAATGCTACAATTTTTTCTAAATTTGGAATACAAGGTTGCCAAGTTATTAATTTTTTTGTGAAAATTTTCGAAAAGTTGTGATCATTTAAAACTCTGTATCAGCATCATTATTAAATCTTTAAGTTTGAAATTTGGCATATCGATAAACAAAGATTTGGTCTTTCGGATGCTGCTAATAAAATTGGATGTTATTGTACCGACACGAATTAGCTTTACCCCGTGCCAAAATCTTACACCTTTCGCCGCTTCGAGCGTTTAGAGCCGGTATGAATTAATCCAAAAATCGTCCGATAAAAGTGTAGAAATTATTAATTATGGTAGCTATTTGAGCGGACATGAAATACTTACGCATTTACGTGTCGCGAAGGATTTTCGTGTCAGACGCGAATTAGCTAACCCCGTGCTAAAATCTTACCGTCGACTAGCGCTCCTCACCACGGTCCGATGTTGCGAACATTTTCGTGTCGGACGCGAATTAGACTTACACCGTGCCAAAAGCAAACAACAGTTAGTAGAGTGGGATATATGACGCAGCTGCCAGCGTAGAGAAGAGGTACAATATAAAATATCCCCCCACTTATATTATTGAACGTTACGCATTTTCGTGTCGGCCGCGAATTATGATTACCCCGTGCAAAAAATTTTACACCGTGCGAAAAGCAGTTTCACTTTAGTAGAGTGCTCAGGATAAGTGATTTTCACTTCTGTGGGGATTTTGGTGTTACAAGATGAAGTTTTCACATATGGAAGTTATCACTGTTGTAAATCTAAATTTCGAAGTTGGACAAAATTGTACTGTGCAATGTTTTCTTTTGTGGTTAGTCTATTTTTAATTATTTTTTGAAAGTGCCGAATATGGCATTCTATACGACAATAAATAATTTAAAAGTGGAATATCTCGAAATGAACCTCGGAAAAAACTAACTAAAATCTAATTTATGCAATATTTGGACATCCATAACTTTGTCATTTTAAATGGAACACCTCATATTTTTCTAAGGGTTTGCATAGCCCTATTAATTATCTTTCACTTTTGTTAAACATATGGTATGTCGAATACGTGTACTTACTGATAGATAATTAGACCTATTTGGAAATTGCAACAATATCTGTCATTGCATTCACAAAAAGTAGGCTTTGAAAACATTTTTATAACAATACGAAATGTGAAACAAATAGGTTTTTATTTCATTTTGTCCGGTAATAACGTGTTTTGGTGATTTTTTTTTATACGAAGATGAAGAGGGTAATGATAAAAGTAATTCACAAAATCCAAAATAGCATAATGAAATTAGCATAATATTACAAAACGCTGAAAAGGGTTACTTGGATAATACGGTCGCGAAAAACGTCGGACATCTACAGAGTTGTGACAGGTACAAGTCTCAAAGTGGTCAAGCGGCTTGTGCTTAGGTACCATTACACTAGCGTTCTATCGTACGTGTTTGGACCGTCCCACGCAGTCTTTAGACGCGCCAAGAGTGTGTCGTTGCTTGAATGTGCTTATTAACTCGTTTGAAGACTGTGGCACTTACATTCACACGCTTACACAAGTGTAAAGTGTTTGTAACGGGACACTCCAAACACGTACGATAGAACGCTAGTGTAAAGAGACCTTTTGTTTGTACGACCGTTGGGAATTCGCATGTTGCATACTGCTTAGGGGCCAAAAGAGGGTATAGTGAAAACATCCCTATTAAGTGATTTACCGTAATCTTTAACAAATGAGGGTTTCCCTGATCTGAAAAAAAAAACGGTTCTATCTATTTTACTGATATGTAAAAATCCACATCTTTTTACGTGTAACCGGAGGACAGACCCTTCTTTTTTTATGGTCGAAGCGAGCAGGTACAGATACTATAATTAATAATATTTTCTATTATAAATGTTTTAAAAAAATGTTTACAATGAAAGTCTAAAATAAATTATTTTTATATTTTTTTTATTTTGCAAAAATGGTTTATGTATGTAAAGCTTTGTTTCTTTATGTACGTAAAGCTTACTTAATTCAAATGAAATCAAAACTATCCGCTGAACGACAACCCACCAATATTGTCAAATGAAAAAAGGAAAAAAAGTAATTACATTGAATTATATTACATTGGTGTATATATTTTATAATTTCAAAATGTTCAGACTCATATTGAAACATATAAAAAAGGAAAGTGTATACAAAAAAGCAGCTTTTAAACGGATCCCGCTTCAAATTTTGTTAGAAACAGTTTCCACCCTCCGACATCGCCATGCCGACTTGCCGCCAGTGGAAACCCCCCTTTAGAAGCAGAATTTCGATTGAATAAAATTTCCACCATACCGTTACCATCTCTTCTCCACCTTTCCGGCTGTTGAATAATGAAATAACGCGCAATGCTCTTACAGGCGGACGAAGAGTTTATAATCCAGTTCAGAGTGGAGCAATTCCATTTGCCGTGTGGCACCCAATGGCTGAAAGTGAGAGATGGTAGTTCCCTATCAGCGAATTTACTCGCTGATTTATCCGGTGCTCCAGACACGACGCCATCCGTCGTCAATTCGACGGGGCCGAATTTATTGCTGGAGTTTTTTTCGGACGAGGTCGCTGTAGGAGGACAAATTTGCGGGGGAGGCTTCCTCGCTCACGCCACACAGATAAGTACGAAACTATCAGAACTGTAGCACATGCATTTTGTATAATTATGTATTTGTATCCTCTTCAATATAGCTTCGAGGTGACGTTATTAAAAATATAAAGCGTGTCTACGACCACTTATATTCTAAATATTCTTGCAGGAGCGAAGAAGTCCAACGTGTCCGGAGCCCCGATCGCCCAAAGCGTGGGAGTCGTTCCTGCTGCGATGCTGAAGCTGACAGCCGTTCATATTGCAGCGATTTTTTTTCTTAGCGGTCTTTTGATAGCTACGGCTTTGCTGGGAGCCCAGTATTTGTTTCGGTATCGGAAATACCACGTCGCCCGAGCCGAAGATCAGGATTCGCTCGCCGATCCCACAGGTAATGCCTTTCGTATCCAAATAAATTCTTGTCACTGTCGGTTAAAAGTGTTTACTGATACGGAATCAACAAAGAGCATTCTTGCATGCAAAGCTGTTAGAAAAAGTCAGACTGCGGCTTGTAGAGATCCTGTTTTCTCCGTATTCAAGGCCCGGGCTAATGAAAGTCACAATAAGTAGAACTTAACGTCATATAAACCTCTATGGCTTTGTTTCCCTACATAACAACCCTCGAATTGCAAAGCTCATTATACAGCTAACAACAGAAGAAGCCGTGATGTAGGCAAACTCCAGCTGTAAAATGCAATAAAATTATACTACCTATTCCCATTCTTTTGGGAACCATTCAAAAGCTCTCAGATTTTTATCTTACCACTTTTGTCACACATTACACACATTATAGGTATTAATTATTATTATTATTACAGTTTGACAGGTGAACTGAATAGTCTGTAATATTAAAAATAAGTATCTCTAGTAGTATATACTTCTTGTTTTAAAATTTATGATCACATTTTTGACCCTTCTTGTAGTTAGACTTTCAAAAATAAAGCGCATAATATCTTAGCCTAACAATTTTCTATACTAAAGAAAACAATATGTAATTCTATGTATTTAGTAAAAGTTATCAAACGTAAAAAAAAGCGTAAAAATTATATACAAAGCTTTTTAAAATGGTGGATGCACCACTATGGTTCTCTAAATAAATTTAATAAAACAGTTAAGACTAATATTTTATTGTTATAGCCAAATCTTAATCTAAAAAGTTCAATAAATAGTCGATACACCTTTAAAGTAATAGCTACCATGAGTTCATTTGAATTATAAATTATTAGAGTAGGCGGTGAAAATTAAAATTAAATTAGGTTGGCACTTCTAACTTTTGACAATTTGATTTAAACTTTGAATGTCAAAATCACTTAAAAAAAAACGGCAACAGAAAGGTGAATGAGAAAGTATTCTATAGAACGCTGTGTTAAAGGTTTTTCGAAATGCCTACCCTAATTTTCCTGCAGATTTTCAAAAATTATTCCAACAAACTTATAAATGTGTAAACAAGAAGAATGTTCTTAAATCCAAGTGGAGTAAATTTAAATTAAAATTTAAATATATCTATGTCGAACTCCACAAACTTTAATAACTGTAAGATTACTAATGGTACATGTTTCGGCAGAATACTTCTGCCATCATCAGCCCTAATTTAACAAGAGATTAATGATACAATTGATGAATTACAAGAGGGGTTCTTACCTTAAAGAATATAAAAAATTATGACATTGACGTAATTTTGAATTAAATTTGACGTTTTCAAAGGGTTACATGATTTTTAAAAGATTTCGTAAAAACAACATTTTATAAATGTAAAAATTAAAAATGGATCAAAGAGAATCTGGTAAGTTTGTTTGAGTGAAAAATTAAAATAGTGAATTAATAATGGGATTATTGAAGTTATTCTGTTCATTTAAACAAGATCTGTTTTCCAGTTTCAAGGCTTTCCTTATTTCCAAAGTCTCGAGAAAATCTAATTTCCGGCCTTTATTGCATTTATGAATCAATTTGGAATTTGATGGTGAAAAACTATGTTTCGTTATTAATATATGATTGGCGAAAGAAGAAGGTGTTGATGGTGGAGGATCAAGATCTGTGTTGTTATAGATGTGCCTGAAATGTTCTTTAATACGGTCTGATATTTTGCGACCTGTCTGACCTATGTAGAATGACTCACAAGTAGAGCAGCTTAATTTGTATACACCTGATGATGATTTGTAATCTAATGGATCTTTATTTTTAATAAAAAATCTGGATAAGTTGTTATCTGTTTTAAATGAAACTTTAAAACCGTTTTTCTTAAGTATTTTAGAACATTTCTCTGAGACGACGCCAAAATATGTTAATGAATTTGAAAAGGAAATTGTTTCTGAAGGATTTTTAACCAAGTAGTGTGTGTATTTGAATTTGTTACAGTATCTATAGTATAATTTATTTATAGTTTTTAAAGAATATCCATTATTTGAAGCGATTTGTTTAATGTTATTAAGTTCTGTTTGAAAAGATGAATCTGATAGTGGTATAGAAAATAATCGGTGGAAAAAGGAATGAAAAGCTGCAAATTTATGGGAAACAGGGTGACAAGAGTCAAAAGGTATTACGCAATCTGTGATACTAGGTTTTCTATAAATGTCAAATTCAAAAGTATTATTATTTCTAGTGATTAACAAGTCTAAAAAGGGGATTTGGGAATTGATTTCAATTTCAACGGTGAATTTAATGGATTGGTTTAAAGAATTTAAGTTGCTGAGTGCGTTATCAAGTTCAGAATCAGATCCTTTGAATAAAACAATTATGTCATCTACATATCTGTACCAAAAGAGAAAATGATCTTTAAAAGGTGAAGAAGTTAAAAACTGATCTTCCAAGTTATTCATGAATATTTCGGCTAAAAGAGGTGACAAATTAGAGCCCATTGCTAAGCCTGAGTCTTGTGAATAAAAATTATTATTAAATTGAAAGAAATTTTGATCTAGGACAGTCTCACAAAGTGAATGTAAATTTAGTGCATGTATGGTTGGCATATTAGAATTAAATAGTAGGTTTTTTAAAATTAATAAGCAAGATTTGGGTGGGATGCTGGGGAATAAATTAACTACGTCAAATGAAACAAGTCTAGTGTCTGATGGAATTTGGAAATTTCTAATTTTGGAGCAAAGATCTATTGAGTTTTTTATTGCAAATTTGTTATTAAAATCTAAATGTTGTCTAAGAATTGTATTAAGCCATTTTGAAAGTATTGATACAGGTGAATTAACAAAAGAAACTACTGGTCTAATGGGAAAAGGTTGAGTTTTATGTATTTTAGGTAGACCGCATAGTCTAGGTATGCAAGGATTCATGGGTATTAGTGTGAAAGCTTTTGGGTCAAAATATTTAATAGTTTCTGAAAGGTCTTTGAGCGTAGATTTAAGGTTGGAAACAAATTTTGAAGTAGGATCTTTTTTGAGTTTTGTAAAGTCACCAGATTTTATGAAATACTCTACTTTGTTTAAGTAATGTGAGTCATTCTACATAGGTCAGACAGGTCGCAAAATATGCGTTTGAAAAATATCGCTAGATGTCACCAGCTCGCGCATTAAAGTAAACTGTAATAGTGTTACAGAATAAAAAATTAGGAGGGCGTGGAACAAATTAATTCCAATCTCAAAATTAAAAGTGTGATTTATTTTTTTCTAAATCATCTATTATTTAGAATAATAATGCAAATCTTACCTCATCTTTATTAAACATTTTTTGTCGCTAGTTTTGTTTATAGAGCCGATAATTTGATTGAAGTTCTTATTTTATTTACGTTATTTTGATAATTTTGACAACGGTTGACAGTTATTTGAGTTTCATGCCTTCTTATTACAGTTTCCATTAAGTCGCGATCCAAGTCCCTCTGGTGGCGATTTTACCTCTATTGGTACGACTTTGTATTACTGTCAATGTCATCGGCGCGGACAACGCAAAAAATAATAATTTAAAAAATAAATAATCCTGTATTTGACAGTTAATGAAATATACAGGGTCTTCATAAATTATTCATACATCCAGTAGGTTTTGCACGTCAAAATTCTCTAATTACATGTAATATTTCTTTCCCTCTAATCTAGACAAGACAGAAGAGCACCATCAAACAAATTTTATAAGTGGAGGTGAAGAAAATCTAAGAAAGCACCACCATCCAGAAACGTTTACATTTGCTGGTCATTATAGAAAGAAATACTGTCAAAGAAAGTTTAGGACGACTGGATCTGTTTTGGACAAATAAAAAGCTTTTGCTTTCTTTGTCCGTTTCATTCATTGTTGTCGGATTTAGGGACTGTCTTTCTTTGTCTGTTCTGTTTATTGCTATCAGATTTAGCGACAGTCTTTCCTTTTCTACAAGCTTTTGCTTTCTTGGTCCGTTTCATTCATTGCTGTCAGATTTAGGGACTGTCTTTCTTTATCTGTTCTGTTTATTACTATCAGATTTAGCGACAATCTTTCTTTTTCTACTCGGTTCATTCCTAATGTGATTTTTTGTCTGTTTCATCCATTGCTGTCAGGGTTAGCGACTGTCTCTCTTTGCTGTTCCTTTTATTGCTGTAATTTTTAGCAACTATTTTATCCATTGCTGTCATGTTTAGAATCAATTTTTTTCCTTCTATTTCATTCATTGCTGTCAGTGTTAGCGACTGTCTGTCTTTTCTGTTACTTTTATTGCTGTAATTTTTAGCAACTATTTTAGCCATTGCTGTCATGTTTATGATCAATCTTTTTTCTTGTTTCATTCATTGCTGTCGGGTTTAGCGACAGTCTTTCCTTTTCTACAAGCTTTTGCTTTCTTGGTCCGTTTCATTCATTGCTGTCAGATTTAGGGACTGTCTTTCTTTATCTGTTCTGTTTATTACTATCAGATTTAGCGACAATCTTTCTTTTTCTACTCGGTTCATTCCTAATGTGATTTTTTGTCTGTTTCATCCATTGCTGTCAGGGTTAGCGACTGTCTCTCTTTGCTGTTCCTTTTATTGCTGTAATTTTTAGCAACTATTTTATCCATTGCTGTCATGTTTAGAATCAATGTTTTTCCTTCTATTTCATTCATTGCTGTCAGTGTTAGCGACTGTCTGTTTTTTCTGTTCCTTTTATTACTGTAATTTTTAGCAACTATTTTAGCCATTGCTGTCATGTTTATGAACAATCTTTTTTCTTCTGTTTCATTCATTGCTGTCGGGTTTAGCGACTGTCTTTCTTTGTCTGTTCTGTTTATTGCTATCAGATTTAGCGACAATCTTTTTTTACTCCGTTCTTTTCTAATGTGATTTTTTGTCTGTTTCATCCATTGCTATTAAGGTTAGCGACTGCCTGTCTTTGCTGTTCCTTTTATTGCTGTCATTTTTAGGAACTGTTTTATCCATTGCTGTCATGTTTATGAACAATCTCTTTTCTTCTGTTTCATTCAATGCTGTCGGGTTTAGCGATTGTCTTTCTTTGCTGTTCGGTTTATTGCTTTAGGGTTTAGCGAATGTTTTATCCATTGCTGTCGAGTGTTTTCTTCTGTATAATCTATTCCTGGCGAATTAAGTTAAGTGACTCTCGACAGTCTTCCTTTTTCTACTCCGTTCATTCCTATAGTGAATAAAGCCTGTGTATCTTTGTCTGTTTCTTCCATTGCTGCCGTGTTTAGCGACTGTGTTTCTTTGCTGTTCCGTTTATTGTTGTCGGATTTAAAGGCTGTTATTTTCATTGCTGTCGACCTTAGGGACTGCCTTTTTTCTTCTGTTTCATCTATTGCTTTCGAATTAAGCAACGTGATTAAGCTTTGGCTCTTTTGTCCATTTCATTCATTGCTGTCGAATTTCTACTTTGTCTGTTTTGTTTAGTGCTGTAGATTTTAGCAACTGTTGTATCCATTATTGGTTGGGCTTTCTTTGTCAGTTTCATCCATTGCTGTCAGATTTAGCGACTGTCTTTCTTTGCTGTTCCGTTAATGCTGTCGGGTTTAGCAACTGTTTTACCCGTTGCTGTCGGATTTAGGAACACTCTTTTTTCTTTTGTTTCATCTATTGCTGTCGAATTAAGTAACTGTCTTTCTTTTTCTGTTCCGTTTATTGCTTTCAAATGAAGCGACTGTCTTTCGTTTTTATTTTTTTGCAAGTAGGAATATTGCTGTCGAGTTTAGCGAATGTTTTGTCCTTTTCTGTCGGGTTTAGGGACATTTTGTTCTGTTCCAAATATTGCTGTCGAATTAAGCAATGGTGTTTTCTCTGCTGTTCCTTTCTAACGTTTTGTTTGTTTCATCCATTGCAGTCCGACATCTTTACAAAAAAAAAAAAAAAACAATTCAATTAATATCTTCTTTTTTTTCATTTATTGTTTATATACAAGATTAAAGTTTGTTTCTAAACTTCAGTATCACATTGTATTTCTAGGGCCATAACAAACGTAAAGCTGGTTATAGTATACTTATTTTTATCATACAACAGTGAAAGCACAAATGAACACAAAAATTTTAATAAATTAATTAAAAATAAAGAGCTATAATTTATTTGAATTTTCAATTAAAGACATTGATAAGATCTAACCCTAGATTACTTTTCATTTTCAAAATTTCACAGGTTCATTGATTATTATTCGCATTTTCTTTTCGGCGCACACTAGTCTTATTACCTACAGTCACCGACTTGAACGAGCGTGAGTCTTGTTGAGTAAGAAGCTGGCGAGCTCTACAGCCAGCTTGGCAAGGTTTGGTTGCGTGGTACATTATGTTCAGAGTGGAGGACAGAGCTCAGTAGAATATTCTCAATTCGTATACATCGCTAAGACGGTACTGTGCTGCACAGTAATAAATTATTATAATTATTACCAAAACAAGATTTCCAACTTTACGGCGAATTCACAGAAAATTCTGCAGCTTCGTGCAAACGCAAATTAAAAAAATACCGTAAACACAATAATTGTCCCCATGGATGAGAGTTATATTCATTCATACCACACACATGAAAAAAGTTGGAGCGACGAAGCCGATGATGGTCTGCGAAAACTCTAGATTTATTATTTATTATTAGCTGACCCGCCTCAGAATCAATTACACAGGGGCCCAAGGGGGGCCCTCGGCCCCATATCCATGTTTTAACAGATATTCTGTTACTCGGGGCGGAGACAAATCTAACAAATCAAAGATCACAAAAGCCGTTTTTGAGTTATTAACTCAAGCCCATGTCCATGTTTTAATAGTCATTCTGGTATTCGAAGCGGAGGCAAATCCAACAAATCAAAGATTATCAAAATCGGTCCAGCCCAAGGGGACTCTTGGGCCCCCATGTCCATGTGAAAAATAGTTTACCACCTATTCTCATACCTGCCAAATATACACAAAAAAATCATAAAAATCAGTCGAGCCGTTTCGGAGGAGTTCTAGCACAAACACCGTGACACGAGATTTTTATATATTAAATTGTAAATGTGGGAGGAGAAGCGGAATTTGTAAACGATCGTAATGGATTAAAACTGTTCACTGTGCACTAATTTTGATGAACATTAAACTTTTTATTTTTGGAGATGTGTCGTGAACAACTTGCGCTGACCGTGTTGCACATATTATTTAGTTTGTTTTGAGGGTTCTTGGAGAACGTTAGGGTGTCAGAAAACATCGACATTTGTTTTTCCAAATTCCTTTGTAACGTTGGATTATTCCGAAATGTTTTTATTTTGGGGTCCTACTAACATCGATCTCTGTTCAAGGATTGCCGATTGCAATTTTTAATTTTACTTTATTCATTTCAATTACACTTTATTTAATTTCTACACTTTTTTGGGCGCTTTAATTACACTATTTACGTAAATTTTGAGTGACGGGCGATCACTAAAAATTCTAAATCTGGGAATAACAACATCACAAAATGGTTCTTATGTAATTTGTAACTGTCCTTGAATTTGCATATAATAATTATGTTTATTTCATACTGGTATCTAAAGTGACATTTTTGTAATTTTTTGTTTTCAAGTTAAACTTTGTCTCCACATTGTTCCCGAGATTTTTGTGGCTAACTAATACAAAAAATGCAAGAAACAGGCAATGTGTGTTTGATTAAACGTAAAAACAGCCTGACTGGTCAATAGATGTTGTTTCCATTTCAGAAAAATATGATAATTTTACAATAATTGACCTTGACAAAAGGCATAGAATACAATAACACCCTGAATACAAGAGAAAATAGTTTTTCACAGTTTTGATTAGCAAATCTGACCCAAATTGAAAAAATAAACATTCTAGGCCCTACTAAATCATTTACGCTTTCTTGTGTATACCTTGGAATTTTTTTGTTGTTTTTTTGCTGTGTAGGAGAAAAATAAGAGAAATTATTAAAAAAATGAGCTCGTAGCGCAAATTCTATAAGTCTTGCACATACACTCCACTTTTAAAATTTTGATTTTTCCTTATAATGTCCAAAATATTAGTAATGTAATTTCAGCGTCATCTAGCGGATTAGAAATACACCATTCCTTGGTACGGTTTCGCCTAAATGTAATAGACAAAATACGGGTTTTTACGTGTTTTTTATTTCCACTGAAAACCATTTGCACGCATCGAACCTCGTTTTGAAAATATGAATGCTTGTTTTCCTCTTTATCTGGGTATACCAGCGATAAATAATTCATATAAAATTCCAGCCTCTTGCGCCAGCATATCGATGCGAACGAGGGTCTCATCCAGCGCTACTCTCCTGTCGGAAGTAATTTCATTAACAAGATTGAGGCCGCACATGAAGCCCCGCAATAAGCACAGCCGTTTGAGAGAATCAATGGATTGTGAACAGGAAGAAGAGGAACACGAGGTGACGTTGGCGTAAGTCCGAGTTTTAAAACTTTCCGCTCGAGTGCAGTTTCAGACGATAAATGTCATGACGGGATATTTGCGCCCGGCTTACTTGCGTCTTCTAGCTGGATATTTACGCCAGGGAGCAGATGTATCAGATGGACACCAGCTATAGCGGGCTTTAAAAATAATAAGAAATAGTTGTAAAAAAAGTTATTCACCAACTTCACTGGTAATATTTGGTTGAAAATGTGTCAATTCAAACAGCGCGGCTTTCATTCAGGTTAAGTTAGAGTAGAGATTTCCAAGCTTGAGTAGGTCCATTTACCCACTAGACACATCATTACATGCAAATACTCTTCACACCACCGGGTGCAAATCTGCCAGGTAAAAGCCGAAAGCAAGCCGGGCGCATCGGCACCTAATTTGAACGACTCACGAATCCTTTCTTATAGCACACGATTTTAAAGTTAGGTTTTTAATAACACGTGAACCACGTAATTGCAGTAAAGAAGAATCGTTGAGTTTGAGCAGTACGACGACTCTCACACAACAAGAAACTTTAACGACGGCATTACCGCAAACTGCCAGCGAAATGGAGGAGGTATCGTGTAGTTTGCCGGGTTCGCCACAGAATTTCGAGCAGAAAACTTTGAGACGGTCTTCGACATTGACCAGCGACAAGGACAAATCGAGCGAGAAAGACGATTTAAAAAGTGTTTCGTCTAAAAGCTCTAGAAGACTAAGTAACGTCAGTACCGCCACTATGACGCATGTGAGAGCATCGTCTGAAATTGGTTCTAAAAGTGATCCGGTGAAGTATCCAAGTTACACTTTCAATGCACGATCTGCACCACTTCGGCAAAAAACACACTTCTAGTTAAGCCACTCCACTAAACACGTTCACTTCACTAGATGTATTTTACGGTTCGATCAATCCATTATTTCATTTTGTTTCGTCATTGATTCCAAGTTAGCGGCAGTAGTTATACTTTATATCAGAGCATGTTTCTGTAAGCTCCCCAACATGCAATTAAAAAAAAAAACACAAAAAGTTATTTTTTTTTTCTAATATTTTAAGAAGACAAATCTGGAACAGTACAGGTATTGCATCTAATTTTGTAACCTGATTAAAAAGATACAAAAAAATGTCGACGATACGCTATTCTTTACCCCCTCACCAGAAAGCTGTTAACAATTGACGCAACTTACGATGTGCTGTTGTTACACTGCTTCCTCGATAACTTTTCTCCTTGATAATGGCAATGTTGTGGAACATACGGTCAAGGTTTTGCTTCATTGACGTTATTCACCTATCGTCACGTACTTCTACTAATTACGATTACATATAGGTACGTGTTCCAGAGGTCAACATTTATTTATCTGCTTTGTTTTAGTTTTTGAGAGGTGACCTGTTGTACCTGAAGCATTGATAGAAAATGCAAAACAAAAATGCGACGTTCTATTGGTGCTTTCAGGTTTATACTACAACAATGCTTCCCATCTGCCACCGAAATTTCATTACTCGGCCAAGATAGTACAATAAATATTTTCCAAAACATGTTATGGAAGGTCACAATACACAAACTTTTGTGGGACAGCGTTCACTTCATATAAATAACCTCGAAAGAAAAGGCCACATATTTTGCACAGAAAATCTTATAAGGTTGTAATGGTAATTAAGTTGGTTGCAAAAATGCGTGAAGAGATGCAAATCCAATCTAAAATCTACGCTCAAAGACCTTTCAGAAACCGTTAAAGATTCGACCCACAAGCTTTCACACTAATACCCATGAATCCTTACATACCTAGACTATACGGTCTACCTAAAATACATAAAACTCAACCTTTTCCCATTAGACCAGTAGTTTATTTTATCAATTCACCTGTATCAATACTTTCAAAATGGCTTAATACAATTCTTAGACAACATTTAGATTTCAATAACAAATTTGCAATAAAAACTCAATAGATCTTTGCTCCAAAATTAGAAATCTCCAAATTCCAGATAACAACTTATCCAGATTTTTTATTAAAAATAAAGATCCATTAGAGTACAAATCGTCATCAGGTGTATACAAATTGAACTGCTCTTCTTGTGAGTCATTCTACATAGGTCAGACAGGTCGCAAAATATCAGACCGTATTAAAGAACATTTCAGGCACATCTATAATAACACAGATCTTGATTCTCCTCCATCAACACCTTCTTCTTTCGCCAATCATATATTAATAACGAAACATAGTTAGCAGCAGTATGTATATTTATTACCTTTACAGGTTCATAAAGTATCCGATTAATAATTTTCCCATAACTCAAATAAAATAAAATATAATATATATAATAAATAAAACTAAAATAAATCAATAATTTAACACAATAACTAGCAGCTTTTTATCCCTTCCCAGTTATTGTCCCTCTTCTCCACCCAACCTTCTTCATCCATTTGATCCCTCTTCCATCCTCATTCAAAATTTCTTCTCTACACTCATCTCTCCCTCTTAATTCTAAGCACTCCTTCAACAAATGCTCTATCGTCTCCTCTTTTTCTCCACACATCCTGCATACTCGATTATTATGCTCACTCCAATATTTATTCTCTCTCTCCTCATTTCTAAATCTTGCTATTATTACTCTCTCTTCATAGGTACTTTGGCATTTCTTCCGTTATTATTTCTTCATACTTCCCATTGTACCTAGACTCCCTAATTCTCGTTCTTCATTCCTGCACTTGCACATCTCTATCTCTCTGCACTAATTGATCTGTCATTACTCTGCCTATCTCTCGCATTCTTTCTCCGCGCCTGCATACCCGTTTCTTTCAAAATATGCCTCCCTCTCTTTCCATATCCCCTTTCCTATTTCTTTCCTTTTTTCTTTCAAACATTCTTGCAAAATTCTGCACTCTCCTCTCTCTATCACTCTCTTCTCAAATCTTATTGCTCTTTTTCCTGCTTCTATTCTTATTCCATCTATTTTTGTTTCCTCCATCACTATATACCCCGGTGTTTCTCTCTCTACCCCTAGCACCCATTTAATATATTTTCCTTTCACCTCTTCCAATCCTTCTTGCTCTCTCGATGCCCATATTTCCGCTCCATACATCATCACGCTTTTCACCAAACTATCAAACATCATTACTCTCCTTCTAAAATCATGTCCAAATTTTCAATTCACCTCCTATTCACCATACAGCTCATATTATCTTATTTGCTTTTTTCACTAAATCTCTCACATGTGCTGTTGCTGTGTTTCTTTCATTCATCACATAACCTAAATACTTAAATTCTTTCATTTCTTCAATCAATTTTCTCTTTCTCCCATCTCCACTCATTTACTTTTCTCCTACCACCCCCTTTTCTGAACACCATCATCTTGGATTTCTCTACATTCACCGTCAACTTTTTCCTCCTCATATATTTCTCCATGTTTCTTATCATTTCTTTCATACCTTTCTCCTCTCTCGCTAGTACCACCAAATTATCCGCATATGCTAAAGACCACACTTTTTCTTTTCCCACCACAACCCCCCCTGCCTGCACTTCCTGAACATCTCCTCTATATCTCCAATAAAAGCTGCAAACAGGCTGGGGCTTAGTGGGCAACCTTGTCTTACTACCTTATAAGTTTTGAAACATTCACTCACCCTTCCATCCACTCTCATTCTACTTATCGTCTCTTCATATATCTCTTCTATTTTTGTTACCAGATGCTCATTTATTCCTCTCTTTCTCAAGCATTCCCACAGTAAATCTCTTTCCAGATTATCAAAGGTCCACAATCTTTTTTATCTCATTTCCTGCTATGTGAGTCAAGATATATACATTATCCATGGTCCCTCTACCTTTCCTAAATCCCGCCTGTCCGTCTGGTAACACAGCCCTCTCATTCATTTCCTTCATCAGCCTCTATTCCACAATCATCGCGTATACCTTATATGCTGTATTTAGGAGAGTGATCCCCCTATAATTACTGACTGTATCCTTTTCTCCTTTCTTATATATGGGGCATATTATCCCCTCCTTCCACTCTTGGGGGAATCCCTCTCCCTTCCACACTCCATTCATTATCTCTAACAACCTGTCAACTTCCCTTACCGTTCCTTATATCCACGCTTCATTCTGTATACCATCCCTCCCCGGTGTCTCTTTTCTTTTCAGTTTTCTTAGTTGTTGCTCTAGTTCTTCTCTTGTTATCTCTTCTATTTTATCTTTGTTATCTCTTTTACTTTTCTTGTCTGTTTTCATCACCCCCCAGCAGCTCACTGAAGTACTCTCTCCATTCCTCCATAATAATTCCATCACTCACTCTCTCTCTCTTTTTCTTTCTTTCCTTATTTATGTATCTCCTCTTCTTCCGGATTTATACCCTTCATCTTTAGCTCTTCTTCCATCCGTTTCTTTTGCTTCTTCTCTTTGCATACTAAATTGTACCTCTTGCGTGCTCTCTTGTACTCTTCCTTAGTTGCTTTTTCTTTTTTCCAATTTCTTAGTTTTCTTCTTGCTTCCTACTTCCTTTCCCTGTATTCTTTTCCCACCACTCGTTCTTCCACAGCCCCATCTTCTCTCTTATCTCTATCTCTTTTTTTTCTGTTGCGTTTCTTATGTTATCGTTCAGTTCCCTCACCTTTACGTTTATTTCTGTTTCTTCGTATTTTGCCTCCCTAAGTTTTGCTCTATAATTTTCTTTTCCTTATTCCGTCCAAATATTCTTGACAATTTTTCTTCTAAACTCATTCACACTTCCTCTATCTTTCTCTCTTCCTTTCGTCTTCACTTCTAAAGGCATATGGTCCGATTCCATTCTTTCTCCCACCTTGAATTTCTCTATTTCATCCCATGCTTCTTCATTTACCATAACATAATCAATAACTGTCTCCCCTCTTGATCCAATATACGTGTACTCCCCTTTCTCATCTCCTGTGCAGTTCCAATTACGTATGTTCCACCCTCTTTCTTCTACTAAGCTAATCAGTACTCTAGGCGTTTTCTGTTATATCTTTTGTTGATCTTCCTTCTATTATTTTCTTGTTCCTCTTCTATCCGTCTTCCTTTTCCCCCAATTCTTGCATTAAAATCCCCCCAATCACCAAAGTTCCTCTTTTACTCGCTCTTCTATTATTCTCTTTGTTACAATTCTCCATTTTTTCTGTTTACTTTTCACCGTTCTTTCCATAATCCCTCTTTCTTCTTTTGCTTCAGTTCCATTTTCTCCTCCCAGTCCCTCTTTCACCCCCATTATTATCCCACCTTTAGCTCTCCCTTTCAGCATATTGACATTTCCAATTAAACTCTTTCGGCATTCTCTTTTCCAATTTTTCCCATCCCTTTTTTTCCACCCACGTTTCTACTATTCCCACTACGTCAAATTCTCTCAAATACTACCAAAATTCATTCTCTTTGTTTTTTATTCCCGCTACGTTCCAGAATACTATCCTTATTTGCTCCTTTTCTCCTTTATTCCTCTCCGTATTCGTTTTCCCTTTTCTGCCCTGTCGTCTTTTTCTTATGCTCTTATTCAAAAATTTCTGTATCTAACTCCCCCTTTTTTTCGTTCCAACTAAGCCCTTTTCCCTCTATCCATATATTTTTATAACCCACTTTCACCCGCTGTCCTTTTTGTCACTCTTCTTTGGCTATCGCTCTTAATTCCTTCTGTATATCTCTTTCCTTCTTTGTCAGATCATCTTCTATGTATACTCTCTTTCCTTTTTTTTTTCTCTTAGTTTTCTTCTATTTTCCATAACTTTCCTCTTTTCCCTCCAGCTCCCAAGTTCCGCCACAATCATTCTTCCTCCATTTATTTTATACATCTCTCTCACAGTCACTTCTACCTCTAATTCAACCTTCATCCATTTTTCCAGTTTCTTCTCGCTCTCGCATTCCTCTTCGTCCAATCCCGTTACTACAATATTCTTTTTTCTCACTCTTTTTTCCTGCTCTTCCATTTTCTCCTCCAATTTTTTCATTTTTTCGTTTAGTTCAATCTTTTCTCTTTCCCATTTTTCTTCTTTTTCACGCATCATAATTTTCAACTGTTCCAGTTCCCGGCTCATCTTCCGATTCTCTTCCTTTATCTCCCCTACATCCGCCATAATTTTTTTCAGCATCTTTTTCATTTCCTCATCCATTGCCTTTTTAACCGGTGATCTTTCTAACTTCTTACTTTTCCTGAAGGGGTTAATCCTCTCTTCCGATTCTCGTCCTTCTTCTCTTTTTCTCTTGTAATCTTCTTCTCTTTCGCTCTCACTACCACTTTTTTTCATTCTATTTCTTTTTCACTTTTTGACCTTTTTTTATCCGCTTATCTTATCGAGCGCCGTAAAACACCTCCGCGCGGCTCAACTGCTCGAATCGGAATCAACGAAACGAAACATAGTTTTTCACAATCAAATTCCAAATTGATTCATAAATGCAATAAAGGCCGGAAATTAGATCTTGTTTTAAAGAACAGAATAACTTCAATAATTCCATTATTAATTCACTATTTTAATTTTTACCGCTCAAACAAACTTACCAGATTCTCCTTGATCCATTTTTAATTTTTAGATTTTATAAAATGTTGTTTTTACGAAATCCTTTAAAAATGATGTAGCCTTTTCAAAACGTCAAATTTAATTCAAAATAACGTCAACGTCATAATTTTTAATATTCTTTAAGGTAAGAACCCTTCTGTAATTCATCAATTGTATCATTAATCTCTTGTTAAATTACTGCTGATGATGGCAGTAGTGTTCTGCCGAAACATGTTCCATTTGTAATTTTACGCTCATTAAAGTTTGTGGAGTTATATTTAAATTTTAACCTATTAAGTATTTGACAACGTTGAAAACAGAATAAAAAACTCGATTCAAATTTAAAATAAAAAACACAGGTTGCCATTAGAAAAAAATATTGATGACGTCATAACTGTCAAAAAAAGTCATGAAAAAATTTGTATACTTTCCTCGGATGCGCTATAATTAGCCCTATCACATGCTTTTTAAGTTCTATTTCTAGTGCAAATACTAACGCAGTTACTGAATTTTTTCCTTACTTAATTTCCACGAAGCATAGTTTTTCACTATCCAATTCCAAATTTATTCACAAATGCAATAAAAGCAGGAAATTATATTTTCTTGAGATTTTGTTTAAACGAACAGAATAACTTCAATAATCCCATTATCAATTTATTATTTGTTATTATTAATTTTTTTTAAATCAAACAACCTTTTCAAAACATCAAATTTAATAATCTTTCAAAAACACAAGGTCATAATTTAAACATTCTTTAAGGTAACAACCCCACTGTAATTCATCAATTGCATCATTAATCTCTGGTAAAATTAGGCTGAAGATGGGAGTAGTTATCTCCCAAAACATGTTCCTATTGTAATTTAATTTTATTAAAGTTTGTGGAGATTGACTAGAATAATTTTGAGAAATCTGAGTTCTCCACCTCATATTTTTCATATTGTGGAACCATAATATCTATTTTTCGTTGATGTTTCCGGACGAGTCGAAGCCGAGTCTGGAATAGCAGATGAGTCCGCAAAACGTTTTTAGGTACTATTACAACCTAAATTGTTGTAACGCCCTAACCAAATTGTGAACTGTGGATGGTGTCACAAGAAATACAGTCCCTAAAATCATATAATAAACAAATAAAAATAATACAGAAACTTCCTACAATTATACAATATTTAATAACGTGGTGAAAACTGAAATTATAATGACTGATCACAAGTTGTTGCAATAAATTACTAAATGAACGATGAAATAAATAAAGAAAATGACAAGTTAAATTGTGACTATTGCTCTTTACCTAAGGTTTAAATTACATTAAGATGATTAGTGAACTTTACAATTTTTAAATGCACGATAATATAACAAAAAAAAACTAGATGAATTGATAACACATAAAAAATATAGTGAAAAATTATCTATTACTTATCTTCTGAAATTTTGGAGCTGTCCTGACACCTTACTATACTGCTTTCTGGCGAATCCTGCGAGTCTGTGATTCTGCAATTCCTGTGGGTCCTGGGAAATTACACCAGTTTCCACGTGAAATAAACTCCGTGCGTCCAGAAAAGAATATCACAGCTATTATTTCTTGGAGGTGGTACAAAAGATCCTAGTAAGTGCTGGTGAATCTGCCTATTTGATTAAAAGAGAATAGTCAAGGTCTGCACGCAATAAAGTAGTTTCTCTTACCTCTTTCCGAAATCTCAACATTTAACGAATTATCCGCTAAAGCGATTTGTTATCGAAATAACTCACATCCAACGATCCTTATCCGCTAACGCGATTCTCTGGAGCTATCCCTTTTGTCCAGGAGCAAAATTTATGTTGAATGTTACTTCGTCAAATGTCGAACGAAAAAAAGAGAATGTAGGTTTTGACGCGCGGTACTGCAAAACGTATCGTGTTTTTTGTATATGCTGGTTATCTCTAATGCCGATTCGTTCCTGAACCCGGGTGGTAAATGCGCGGCAAAATTCAAATTGTAACAGTACGTGTACCAAACAATGTTTTCTTGTAGCTTTTCTAAATTTTTAAATAATAGTATATTATGATACGAGTTTTATAAGTTTTTATACGCACGATGAGCGTAGCGAGGAGTGCCCTAAATGAGTAAGTGCGACAAAATGCCTTATAAACGAGTTATCATACAGTATTTTTTCGACTTTGACACATTTTATACAAAATAATCAAATTTTACAATCTAGGGAATTCCGCGGCGGCTGGCTACGTTTGCTAGGTGCATTAACGGCGGCTGTGAAAAGAATTAATTTGAAACGTCAATACTCGTATTTTTGTTTATTCTTTTCACATGTATCAAGAACGTGGTAGTGCATTTTAACCCATGCCGAACGACCTCCAAAAACGTCGGTCTCAAAGCCCTTAACCTCACAATAACCTTGACAAAAAAAATGTCTAGAATCAAATCCCGCCGCACAAACAAGTGGAACCCCCTTATCCGCGGGATCACCGGAGACACTCTAAAGCATTTCCTGACCCATAGCATCACAGTCTTCTGCAAGCGCCATTAGTGCATTTGTTTGAATGGCTCAAATGAAATCCCAATTCACATTGACAGCCGTTGAAAGCGTCTTGGACTTGACACAGCGAAGTATGGTTACGATCATGTTAGGATTGCCAAAATTCCAATATTAAAAAAAAATATATAAAATATATACTGTTTTTAGTGTCACACTGACGTCCAATATTTTAAGTTTTATCTAGTATACCGGTGCGCTCAAAAAAACCATTTCTGATTCCGGAAGCTTTTCGTAAAAAAATTGCAACCCTCATAAACGGTCCTTTTTCAAGGGAAATTGTTTTCGCTCAAATCGATCGGTAAATAATTGCTATTTAATCTATTTAACCAAAAATGATCCGCAAACGGTTGCTAAGACAACTTTTAGGGACTAGGCCGTAAATGTACCTTTTTACGGACTCAAATGTATAAATAGTATATTGTTTTAAATTCAGACGAGCCACGAAAAGTCCCTTTTCTCTGAATAAAACATGCAACTTTTTCTTCAAACTCCGAAAATCGCCCACAAAATACAAATCTGACAGTTTACTAACCTCAATGTACATAATAAATTTCTGTCTAAAAGTGAACATTTCACTAACTTCCCATTATCTTCTAAAATGTCATACACAAGTTTTATGAATTTCCATTTTCTTCAAAATAATATAATTTGCCAATAAATAAATATTTCACGTTCTTCTTACTAGTTTTATATTTTATTGTTCCATATAATAAGTAATGATAAGATCATGTCACACATCCAAGAGAAATCTTCAAAGTCCTTGATGTCCAGATAACGACAACGACGTCCTCGCAGAGTTCGCTTACCGGGACATGAAATTAGGCCGTTAGACGACACATAATACAATTACACAATAATTACTTAAGAAACAACAAAAAACACGACTCTTTCTAAATATTATGTATATTAAACTTCTAGACAATGGTATTTCCCAAACATTAATACTGTCAAAATTTGCTGCCGATTTTACAGGCCTTTCGAATTTTTTAAAGCACACGATTGATCAATTAAGCGCCAGACAAAATCTTTGTCAGCCTAGGCTGTGCAATGGCCATTTGTCATAACCTATTGACATATAGAATGTCACGTTTTTCTGACTGAATATTGCATTGTGATTCTTGGAGTCGACATTTTTTTTTTTTCGACTTTTCGCTAATCCCCAAAATCGGGGCTGTTTTTTTAAGCCCCCCGGCGGTGTCAGAACTGGGATTGGACCTTCATTTCTCTTCTGCAATGAGTTTTTGACGTCCATTTTTTTTACTTTTATCTACTACACCGGTGCCCAATGCCCATCCAAGCTACTATGTTAAAAACTTTATCATGGTAAAAAAAAATCAATTTTTGGTTCCGGAAACTTTTCGAAAAAAATTTAGCACTCTCAGATGTTCTAGAACTCAAATGAGTACCTAAAATTGTAATTTTGGTGAGCGCGTACCAAAAGAGTATATTGTGTAACGAGGTGGAAGAGTACAAGATTCCCGGACGACTGTGGATATTGATGGACGAGGCCGCCAGGCCGAGGCCAGCAACCACAGGAGGTCGGGAAGGTACTTTTACACCAAGTTACACGTACTATTTTTTCTCCGATCGAGATAATTAAAAAAAAAAAATTTTAAATTTTCAGATTTAAAAATCAGGCAGAAATCGACGTCTCCAGAAACTGTAGAAGCGGCCCCAATGTAGCGCTAAATCTACTTCCACCAAAATTAAAAAAATACGAATTTTCATATAAGCGATTCATGGATTTTTGTAATAATTTTTTATCAAAAATTAGAAAATTGTACTGTACGGGAATAACATTTCTGTCCTAGGCCAGGAATGTAATTCCAGGGCGGCCATTTTCATTTCCTAGGTAACTGCGCGTCATACTGGAATTAGACATTGTGAGGGTCTGAAATGTGTCATTTTTATTCCGATCGGAGAAAAAAATTTTTTTTGGAAATTGTCGCTTATTTGTGTTTACGTCTGTAAAGGTGCATTCATACATACAACCGAACCTCGTCGCGTAACCTATAATATAGACCGGGGACCGCAACAGTGTAATATCGAAACATCACAACATCACAGCGTTCCAGGAGTTGTCGACCTTCTGCCGTCATATCAAAGGAGGCAGCACCTGTTGACCCGTTTAGACGGGCAGGCGAATCTCTGCTCCCAATACCTGCAATTCCGATTGACGGAATGACAAATGTTACGCGACGATGAGGTTCGGTTGCATGTCTGAACGCATCTTAAGAGGGTTCTCCAGTGGCATGTACATTTATGCCGGTCGAAGTAAGTTTTACCGCAATATATATTTTTTTAATTTACAAATTTCAAAAAATCGCTATGTAGCTGCAAAGATCTATATTTTAACAACATGCTCACAAAATTTCAACAAAAAATCTTCAAAAATAAAAAAGTTACATTCAACGCCGCACATTGCTGTACATTTTTTCCCGCCATATACAGTATGTCCCCGGATTGAGTTTACAAGAGGAAAATATTTTTTATTTTTGACTTTACGCCAAAACCTCAAAGGAATAAGATTTTTTGCTTGTCCTGAAACCAGCAAATCTGTAATTAAAACTTCATTATTCTGACCGAGTTGAAAGAAACGTATTCATTTTGGACTTGGTAATGATTAATTTTAATCTTAAAGTTTTCTTATCACGAAGGCAAGCTATCGTTTTAGAGTAGAATTGTGCGCAGAAGTGGATGGGGGGGGTTAATTGAATAATGATTGTTCTTGTTAAAAATTAGTTTTTTATGTTAAAGGTGTTTCTTTGAGTTGCCATTTTTTTATTAAATTAATTTTAATTTATTTAAAATAATTTTTTTCACAAACATTTTTGTTATTTAACTTGCGTAAACTCATTTGTCAACGTGACATCGTTGTCAAAAAAATAAAATCGCCAATGTGGTGGGATTTAAAGAGCAGAGAAAAAAATTTATAAGTCCAAAATTAAGAGAAAAATTAAGTTTTCTTTCCACTGAGTCAAAATAATGAAGTTTTAATTACAGATTTGCTGGTTTCAGGACAAGCAAAAAATCTTCCTTTGAGGTTTTGGCATAAAATCAAAAATAAAAATGTTTTTTCTCTTGTAAACTCAATCCGGGGACATACTGTAGATAAGAGTTTATTGCAAGAAGTTAACAAATTATTCACCAAACTACAGAGAGATCGAAAACGTAAATACATAGTCAAAGTCATATTCCTACTAAATCAAACTTCTATTCTTTTGAACACGCTATTCACAACTGAACACTGTTACAACAGCAGATCTCCATTTTAATTCAATTAAGTACTTGCTTCCCTCTTCACCAGAGCACTTTTAGAACGCACTGTTCGATGTTTTTAAACCCGTTCACCACTCCAAAACTCAATCGCTAACTTTTGTGGTACTTGCAGGGGTTCTATTCGCCCGCATCCAGTTTAACCAGCACCGCCACCATTCGAAGTACCAACGCGAAAGAAACCAAAGAAAAAAGGAATAGAGAAAAGCTGCTAGCCGGACCAACGGCCGGCTCAGACTTTTCCATCGTAAATGCGGACAATGATCTAGAAATGGATTACTATGACTACAACGTCGTGAATGCTGGAGCGGCACCCGGTTCGTATTTGGGAATGGATCCAGCTTTTCTAGTGTGGATCCCACCTTTAGACGAAGACGGTGAAATTCTTCCGACCGACGAAGAAATGAAGCCTAAAGTCTATATTGACCCCGGTAGTAATAAAGAGTCTCCGGAGGAAGAGATGTTGCTGCCTAAAGTTGACAAGACTGTCGAAGTGACGCCTTTAATGAAGAAGTATCCAAAAGTGCATCCATTTACGGAGGAAGGTAAAGAAAGGGAACCGTTACTTAACAAAACGGTGGTTAGTATACAGCTACATGAGTTACCCAACAAAAGGTGCAGTTCCACAAGCAAGTTGATCGACGAAATGGAAAAGGAGACTAAAGTGGAGAAGTCTCCAAGCTTAGACGGACAATGTTTGGACGAGATCAAATTCGCTGACGAGGACGAAGACGAGAAGGAAATGACTGAAAACCAGTGCAATATTGAATTATCATATCAAGATTCGAATATTTTATCTTCCAGTTAAGACTGAATTAAGTTGAGAAGTTAAAATATTGTTTATATGGTGTTATCAAAGGGGCATTATAACTGATCAAAAGCTATCTCAGGATTGCATTTTTTGAACGAGACTGAATGTTGAATTACAATGTTGATGCATACTATTGCTAGTCTATAATCTAGTCATGTTTGTAAAAGATTAACTAATGTGAATACAATGTAGGCTTGTAGATTGTTGTTTTGTACAGAGGGATGATCTTTTATTGCTTTAGGAAAAGATGGTTATTGATTTGTGTGGACCAGTTCCACCAGCACTGTCTACAAATCAAATAATACTTTTTGAGTGGATGCATCCCTTTTTAGGAAAATTATTGTGGCTTGCTTATGTGAATTTGTTTTTCGATCCTAAATGATTTTACGGTTTTTGTACATAGTTCCTTTTTTGTTACGAAAGGTTACAAATACGCTAGATTTATATGATACAAGATTTGGTATATGTAATAATGGCAAAATAAATTTACGTATTTATATTACACGCATGCGTTGTTTATTTCTGGTTTCACACTAATTAATTGGCAGCCGTTCACTGCACTCGTTCCAGCAAAAAAGTCATTTTTTGTTTAAGCCAAGAGATAATAGTTTCTTTTCTAATGGATCTTCAATCATGCTAGCGGTTCTCAATCGGTTTTCGCGTAAATTTTAAAACCATATATCTTGGGGTTTTTTACAAGAAAATTTTTAAAATATTTTTCTAGGTCTCCGCACATTAGGGACCGTCACAGGTTTAAATAACTACTATACTTCGTGAATCACCCTGTATACGGATTCTATACAAAATGTATGAGAAAATATTTTTTGTTAATTTTTCCGATGTTTTCCGAAAAACTCAGTCAATCCGTTCTCGAGATATCATCAAAAAATTTGTGTGTAGAGTCCACGCGCAACAGAAGTGAAACTTTGGAGTTTACTCCTTAAGAATCGATTTTCTTTTTTAAAGCCCGGTACGACAAATTTTGGTGGCCGGCGTTATTTGTTATTGTAGTTGCCTTGCACAATGGGGTCCCCCTGGGCCCCCTGTACCAGGGGCGCTTTGTTATTGTCCTTGCCCTGTACCAAGCTCCCCGCCCCTGTCATTTTTTCGATGTTTTAATAGTTATTCTGCTATTCGTGGCGTAGGCAAATCCAACAAATTAAAGATCATAAAAATCGGTCGAGCTGTTCTTGAGTTATAAACCCAAAGGGTCCCCCTGAGCCCTCCCCCCCTCTATGTTTTAATAGTTATTCTGCTATTCGGGGCAGAGACAAATCCAACAAATCGGTCCAGCTGTTCTTGAGTTATAAACCCAAGAAGGCCCCCTGGGCCCCCATGTCTCTTCATATGTATCTTCCTCGAACTTCAAGGAATATTTAAAAAAAATTGCTAAATTGGTCCAGTAGTTCTCAAGTTATGGCGTAACCAAGGGAAATAGGAATTCATTTTTATATATACAGTGAGCGGCAAAAGTATGGATTAAATTCATTAAAAATTAAACAAAATTTTAGACATAATTTTTAGAAATCTTTAGACGAGTCAATTTTAGGTATAAAAATATATATTTTTATACCGAATAAAATTCTAAGCAGTCATTTGTTTTCGAGTGATGACGTCATCATATTTTTTTTTAAATAGAAATCCCCTTTTTTTTCTTGATTATGATAGCCCCTTCAATTGTCTACACGACAGTGTAAAAATTTTGCTTACAAAAGGAAATTTTTGAGAAAAGAAAAGATGGAAAAAATAAATTTTATAACCAAAGCTTGTTAACAATAAGCAAGTCTACGAAGAAATTCCTTTTGGACATTATGAATTAGTTCTTCACTAATTCTACTTATTTAAATAACCCCATAAAAAATAATCAAGGGGTGTGAGATTTGGAGATCTTGCAGGCCACTCTATCGGTCCTCGTCTTCCAATCCACCTCCTAGGAAACCAATTGTTCAAGTAATTGCAAACATGAAGTGCAAATTGTGGGGGTGCACCGTCTTGCTGAAACCAAAAAATCACCATTTACTAAGGTCTGATCATTGTCATTTGAAAAATTTTCGACAAGGACGTATCTTCGTTAATTTTTGAACGACCCGTTCTTGCAATCACTTTAACATGCCCGGTTCTTCTAAATTTATTTTCAATTTTATTGACTGTAGATTGGCTGATGAGTCTATCCGGATACTTTTTGTTGGATTCTAGTTTTATTCCCGCACCCAATCAAAATTAAAATTTCTATACGTTGTGTTTCTGTTAAATTAACTATTTTCGAAAACGTTTTGTAAAACAATTTACACATACAAATGAAACTGACAGTACCATTTGACTGTTTGATTTACCTACTTGATTTTTTGACGTGTTTTTGTTTGTCAAAGCTTTCATTATGTAAGATAACAAAATTTTTATACTGTCGTTTAGACAATTAAAAGGGCTATCTGAGTAAAAAAAATGGGGGTTTCTATTTAAAAAAAATATCGATGGCGTCATCACTCGAAAACAAATGACTGCTTGGAATTTTATTTGTCATAAAAATATTCGTTTTTATAAACCAAAATTGACCCGTCCAAAGATTTTTTTGAAAAAAATTTTGTTTATATTTTAATGAATTTATTCCATACTTTTGCCGCTCACTGTATATACATAACAGATTCTAAGACTCATAATATTAATTTATCTTAAACACCATTAACAAACTATGAATATGCAACAACATAAAATGACTAGTGCTCAAGACATCGTGTCTCCGTCTGCCTGGGGTGTTTCTCTGCTCTCTGCCCTAATCCCCACTCTTGACCACCTCAGGCATGCGCGATATATCAACTGCCACCGCGCTAACGCGGCCAAACTGACGAAATCTCGCTCTAGAGATAAGCAATCCACTCATCATATTCCCAACGCAAAACTTTTGCTTTCTCAATTTTCATATCAATAAAACAATCTAAGTGTCGCAATAAGCTCACCACTTGTCATCGGGGAGTTCCAGAGCAAATTACCAGAAACAATCTCGGGCAGTCTTTCAACAGTACTTTACAATTGTTCCAACATCACTTTACAATTCGTTCAACATCACTTTACAATAAATTCAAATGGACCAACATAACTCTAGTCTAACAATAAACACAAATAAGCTAACAACACTCTTTCCAGCGAACAACAATAATCAGACTACATTCAAGAGCCAACACACACTGACAGCATTTTTGTTATCTTTTTTTTGTCCTGGTATTTCAGAGCACCCGTAGGTACGATTTGCTCCCGAGCTCCCCTACTTTAGATTTGTCCGATACTATAAAAATAACTTCACATGACATCATTCTGTCACGTACAATCTGTCCGTTCCGGGATTTATCATCGATCAAATTACTGTACTGGAATAAGACACTTACCAATTGCCAATCTGTTTTACCACAAACCCTTGAATTCAACCCTTTCCTTTCTCAAACCTCAAGTCAAACTGTATCATTACGTTCGTCCTTCGAACATCGTCTCGGCTTTCCTGATAGTCAACACTCTACTTATCGCTTCCACAATTTTATTCAGACTTCAGCCGATTCGGCCACTGAGGCACTTACACTTGAGCCTCTTTGAGTTCACAATCCCACTTCTGAGAAGAGATTCTAACAAACTATGAATAGACAACAACATAACCTGACTAGTGCTCAAGGCATCGTGTGTCCGTCTGTCTGGCATGTGCTATATATCAACTGCCACGGCGCTAACATACAGGATGTTTCCTAAAAGACGCCGCAAGTCATAACTACCTCATTTCTTGTCCAATATTAATGGACAAAAAAGCGGAAGAAATGAATTTACAAATACTACAAAATCAAATTGATATTGATTTTTTTATGTTATATTCAAACTGACGATGGTCAACTTATTTAAGATTTTTATTTAATCTGAAGGGCCTAATCTAATGATATAACTGAAAACATAGTTTAAAAAAAAAGCAGGGAAAATTATGTGATTTTATGAAATTTTCAAGAGGGCTGTGGGGAAACAAACAAAAGCACACAACATGAAAAATGCCATTCAACCGTCAATGTTAACATTTTCGCCTGTGGCTTTTATATTTTTTGACCTTGTTATTGTTTTTTATACAGAGGTAATAACCAATTTTTAGAAACATTTAATAGGCAAAAATAAATAAAATTAACAAATAATGTACGAACAATAATAACAAACTAACAGCAAATATATTGAAGAAAACAATGCAAAAAGGGCTTAAGTGTATTGCTCAAAATGACCGCCAAATTCGGAGGTATTTCCCGACAAACATCAACAATTCTCTGCCTTAAGCCAAGTTCATTTTCTGGTAGTGTTATGCACACACGATCTTGAAGATAACCCCATAACCAAAAATCGAGTGGTGTAAAATCTGGTGAACGCGCAGGCCATCGAACTAGACCTTAACTAGTTGACATTTCTTCTTGCGTTAGGAGGACTCGCTCCGTCTTGTTGGAAAAAAACTCGATTTAATTGTACAAGAGGCAGTTCCTCTAAGAAATGTTCAATGTTTTCAGACAGTAACCGATAATATTTATCTTCCAAAAAACCACACCACACATTTACACCAAATCTTCTTTGAAAATGACTCAAGGATTTACTTGGCTCCAATATCTATGAATGTTCCTATTAAAAATGCCGTTATTGGTAAAAGTGCATTCATCACTCCAAAAAATGTTTCTATAAAAAATGCGATCGTGTTGCAGCATATTCAAATAAAAGTGGCAAAAGTTTTGCCTCCGGCCTTTATCATTGTCCTGTGAAAATTTCAACACTGACGTTTGAATGACTTTGCAACTTTGTGTGATTTGATTGTTTGCCATGGCACACTTGAAAATTTGGTTAAATACACCTATTATAGGCGGCCATTAAAAAAAAATTGGACTATCGATTGAAACTGAAGATGACATTAAAAAAATCTAAACTCTGAAACTCTAATAGCACTCTATAGCCAGTCCGTTAGATTTTTATTCGTTGAAATCGAACAATAAATAAAGGAGTGAGGCGTTTTTTAGGAAACATCCTGTATATAGATTTTGTTTTGATTTGTTCCAGCCAAATATAGCAAGGGTCATGTTGTTTGCCCCCGCCAATTAAAATTTTGTGACCCTGAAATTTTTCATTGTTATTTCACTCACGTCAGCTAAATCTAATTGAATAATTCTCGAATAATAAATCATTTTTATTGAATCAGAAACTGTGTTAGTAGTCAATGTCACCAAATGTTTGTTTGGACAAATACGAAGAGATGACTTCAGCTGGCATTCTGAACAGTCATATCAATGAAATCTCCATGACACAAATTTTAACAACAAGAAGTAAGATTTCCTGTGCATGCAATACTAGCCTAGTTCGACTGGAGGTTTTGGGTTTGCAAGAATTTTGGCAAAATTGTAGCTTTTTATTGATAGATATTTAATATTTTCCAACGTTGTGCCACCACCACGAACGTCAGTCTTCATAATTCCCGTTTTTCATTCCCTCAATCAATAATGTTATTTACCGCTTCCACAAGGACCGGTAGCACCTAATTTAGAGCTAATTTGCCTGTTGTAGTTTAACTGCATAATGACCCTTATTGTGCAGAATGATTGTGATTACTCTCACCATCTCATTCTTAGTCTAAACATCCATCAAGTGCAGACTTAGAAAACGTCTGAATAATTCCGCTGCAAAAGTGTACCGTCATTATCCAGATTTAATACAGTCGTCTTTCAGAAAGGATTAACATATGTGTTGGGCCTTGGCTTTTCTTTGTTACGACAGTGACAGGTAAGATGCTTCTTTACTAACAATAATTAAAGACACAATTCTTTTAAACTTTATTAAAATCCAAACATAGATTTAAAGTAGCCTTGTTTCCGTGTTTAAAACGACATAAAACAGAAACAACACAAACCCTTGCAACGTAGCAGTGACACAAAACATATAGTACAGTATTCTTCTTAAAGCAGAAACCTGTACGAGCTCTGCAACGATTCCGAATAACCAGGGAATTCCAAGAACCGATAACAGTAGCAGGGCAAGGTACAATCTAAGTTTAAACATTTTTTTGTTGCCACAAGAATCGCTTTTGTAGGTTAAATTGTACATGATCAAGCAAAATATGACGGTATTTGCTAAAACTATTAGGACTACTGGTAGTAAAACTGTATAGTACAACAAATGACTGCGAGGATAACATAACTCGAAAGAGTTTGAGACGTAGTATTGTGAAGGTGCAAAACCTACCAAAACGACAAAAATTAGTGGTGCGCCCCACCCAGCAAGCACTGACTTCAAAATCAAGTTTTTTGGAATTACGGCGACCACTTTCACAAAACGGTAATATTGCAAAATTCCGTAGATTAGCATCCAAGAAAACTTGCCTATGACGACATAATGCATAATTATCCCGACCACTTTACAAGTGGTTTCCGATCCCCTAATTCCTTTTACTCCCGATAAGTGAATACCGACTAATTCCAGCAGTATAGCGATGGATAAATTAAGTAGAATCTTTGATCCGATTTGGCTCCTCCACTTTCTGTATACAGCAGCGGTCAAAAAGATACAAAAAATACCAAGAATTGAAAACAAAGATCCTACAATCGTTATGATTTGAAGATTAATATAGTTGTCTTCAAGATTTCTGCTGACCACGTCATCTTCATCGACGAAAATTTCGCTGTCGCTCATCAGCAGGAGCGCGAAATGTGTCAAATGTACGAAAGAACACACGTGCAGCGAGCTATTCAGATGCGTGTAGTTGCCTCCTAAGACGGACCACTTTCCTTTTTTCCGATTCATTGTTCGACCATAGTCCCAATAACCACACGTCCGAGAGGTGTTGTGGTTCATCGAGTTAAATATTATTGGAATTGGAGATTTCAAGTAGTTTCCGAAACCTGGAATTGACACACTTACAACAGAGCTTCCAGAGTGGTAATTACTGTCTACAAAGAAGTCGTCGTTACGAAAAACAACAGTAACCACGTGAAGATTGGTTTCATTTACGAGTTGTTCCAAGACCCCCTCCGGAATGTGGACTGCAAGTTGCAAGTTATTTTGATCCACATTTTCGAGTAAATTCTCTCTTTTAAAATTAACCACAGAAAAATTCCTGTCCTCTGAGCTTTCCGAACCATATAGTACTAATCCAGAAACGTTGCTTAAGAAGGGATTTGTTATATGCACCAATAACTCGTTTCTTTTAGTAACAAAAACACTATCGTTATATCGAGAAAAATTTCCCATTATATCGTCCAAACTTTCCAAGATATGGTCAGTCAAATTCAGCTTGGTCTGAGACTCATTTAAAACATCTTTGTTGGTGAGCATGAGTTTGTTGACAAGATCGAAGGTAAAATCATTTGCTTCATTATTTTTCCTCAAAATTATAGAGATGTAATAAATATCCAATAAACACAAGCTTGCGTCCTTTAAAATGCTCCAAAGGGTTTCAGATGTGTTTTCTAGAACTGACATTTCCCTTAATATCTCGGTTGTTGCTGAAACATTTGGATTTTCGACACAAGACCCTGTTACATCAGACCATGTCGCACCATAAAGGAAGCTGCCTGCACATTGTCGAGTTACAGGTGTTCCATCTTGTAAAAGACAGAATTCTTCAGGAACTACCACGTCGTCAATTTTGGTCAGAGGCCAGTTCAAATGAGATTTCTCCTCCGGTAGACAGTATTCAGAACTTCTAACAAATTGGACTTTCATGTGATACAGATTTTGCAATTTTTGCTGTGTCAGGCCGTATTCTTGTCGAACATCCAAATGTTTACCGGTGCTCACATGAAGAAGAACATCCACAACATCGTTGTAAATATCAAAAGTAAGCACTTCCATTACTCTTACTTCAGCAGTAAATGGGTCCAATAGCCGTTTAACTTTTTTTGTTAGAGTTTCAAACAAATCCTCCAAATTACACGAATATAATTTACAGACGTTTTCGACCAGAAGTCGCAAAGCGTACTCGTTTCCTCTTCTTCGTTCAAATGCTATTGCTCTTTCGGATCTTAGAAGGAAACCCGTTTTGGAAAACGCTTCGCACCAGTACTCGCCCATGTACTTTTTAGTCTCCACTTTATAGACAACAAATGAGTTTGCAACATCTTTGAGAACAACGTGGATTTTGCACTTCTCTTTCATTTTTAGTTTTCCAGCGTTTGTGAAACAGAAAATTAGTAGTCCGTCAGCATCGTCGTGTTGTTTGACTTCTTCTTGTCCATACAGCAACAAATTGAGCTGTTTAGTTTTTTCGTCAAATGACAGTACCATTGTGGTTGTTCCGTGGTCAATCGCGCGTACTTCACAAATAGAGCAGTTCGTAGAGGCGTTGCCAAACTGCCACCAGCTCCCATTTAGAAACGAAAAGGAATTTTCTAGAATTGTTTTTTCGTTTATGGTTTTAACGGTAGTCGGGCTCTTATACTGATGTTAGTCGGATTTCATGGAAATACAGTTTTCTGGACACTCATAAGATAGAGGGTTGTTTTCAAAATATCGAACAAGATGGTGCGAGCTGCTACAATTCTCAACCTTAATTTTGCTGCTCTTGCCATCATACAGCAAGCAGTCACCACTGCAGTACTCGAAAAAGTTGTCGACATCCACTGTAATTCTACTCCCATAATCTTTACCTACCTCAAGGTACTCAAAATTTAATACAGTCGTCTTTCAGAAAGGATTAACATATGTGTTGGGCCTTTGCATTTCTTTGTTACGACCTAGTGACAGGTAAGATGCTTCTTTCCTAACAATAATTAAAAACATAATTCTTTTAAACTTTATTAAAATCCAAACATAGATCTAAAGTAGCGTCTCCAAAATTGCCTTGTTTCCGTGTTTAAAACGACATAAAACAGAAACAACACAAACCCTTGCAACGTAGCAGTGACACAAAACATATAGTACAGTATTCTTCTTAAAGCAGAAACCTGTACGAGCTCTGCAACTATTCCGAATAACCAGGGAATTCCAAGAACCGATAACAGTAGCAGGGCAAGGTACAATCTTAGTTTAAACATTTTTTTGTTGCCACAAGAATCGCTTTTGTAGGTTAAATTGTACATGATCAAGCAAAATATGACAGTATTTGCTAAAACTATTAGGACTACTGGTAGTAAAACTGTATAGTACAACAAATGACTGCGAGGATAGCATAGCTCGAAAGAGTTTGAGACGTAGTATTGTGAAGGTGCAAAACCTACCAAAACGACAAAAATTAGTGGTGCGCCCCATCCAGCAAGCACTGACTTCAAAATCAAGTTTTTTGGAATTACGGCGAGCACTTTCACAAAACGGTAATATTGCAAAATTCCGTAGATTAGCATCCAAGAAAACTTGCTTATGACGACATAATGCATAATTATCCCGACCACTTTACAAGTAATTTCCGATCCCCTAATTCCTTTTACTCCCGATAAGTGAATACCGACTAATTCTAGCAGTATAGCGATGGATAAATTAAGTAGAATCTTTGTTCCGATTTGGCTCCTCCACTTTCTGTATACAGTGGCGGTCAAAAAAATACCAAAAATACCAAGAATTGAGAACAAGGATCCTACAATCGTTATAATTTGAAGATTAATATAGTTGTCTTCAAGATTTCTGCTGACCACGTCATCTTCATCGACGAAAATTTCGCTGTCGCTCATCAGCAGGAGCGCGAAATGTGTCAAATGTACAAAAGAACACACGTGCAGCGAGCTATTCAGATGCGTGTAGTTGCCTCCTAAGACGGACCACTTCCCTTTTTTCCGATTCATTGTTCGACCATAGTCCCAATAACCACACGTCCGGGAGGTGTTGTGGTTCATCGAGTTAAATATTATTGGAATTGGAGATTTCAAGTAGTTTCCGAAACCTGGAATGGACACACTTACAACAAAGCTTCCAGAGTGGTAATTACTGTCTACAAAGAAGTCGTCGTTACGAAAAACAACAGTAACAACTTGAAGATCGGATTTGTTGGTTTCATTTACGAGTTGTTCCAAGACCCCCTCGGGAATGTAGACTGCAAGTTGCAAGTTGTTTTGGTCCAGATTTTCGAGTAAATTCCCTCTTTTAAAATCAACCACAGAAAAATTCCTGTCCTCTGAGCTTTCGGAACCGTATAGTACTAATCCTGAAACGTTGCTTAAGAACGGATTTGTTATATGCACCAATAACTCGTTTCGTTTAATAACAAAAACACTATCGTTATATCGAGAAAAATTTCCGATTATATCGTCCAAACTTTCCAAGATATGGTCAGTCAAATTCAGCTTGGTCTGAGACTCTTTTAAAACATCTTTGTTGGAAAGCATGAGTTTGTTGACAAGATCGAAGGTAAAATCATTTGCTTCATTATTTTTCCTCAAAATTATAGAGATGTAATAAATATCCAATAAACACAAGCTTGCGTCCTTTAAAATGATCCAAAGGGTTTCAGATGTGTTTTCTAGAGCTGACATTTCCCTTAGTATCTCGGTTGTTGATGAAATATTTGGATTTTCGACACAAGACCCTGTTACATCAGACCATATCGCACCATAAAGGAAGCTGCCTGCACATTGTCGAGTTACAGGTGTTCCATCTTGTAAAAGACAGAATTCTTCAGGAACTACCACATCGTCAATTTTGGTCAGAGGCCAGTTCAAATGAGATTTCTCCTCCGGTAGACAGTATTCAGAACTTCTAACAAATTGGACTTTCATATGATAAAGATTTTGCAATTTTTGCTGTATCAGGCCGTATTCTTGTCGAACATCCAAATGTTTACCGGTGCTCACATGAAGAAGAACATCCACAACATCGTTGTAGATATCAAAAGTAAGCACTTCCATTACTCTTACTTCAGCACTAAATGGGTCCAACAGTCGTTTAAAATTTTTTGTTAGAGTTTCAAACAAATCCTCCAAATTACACGAATATAATTTGCAAACGTCTTCGACTAGAAGTCGCAAAGCGTACTCGTTTCCTCTTCTTCGTTCAAATGCTATTGCTCTATCGGATCTTAGAAGGGAACCCGTTTTGGAAAACGCTTCGCACCAGTACTCGCCCATGTACTTTTTAGTCTCCACTTTATAGACAAAAAATGAGTTTGCAACATCTTTGAGAACAAGGTGGATTTTGCACTTCTCTTTCATTTTTAATTTTCCAGCGTTTGTGAAACAGAAAATTAGTAGTCCGTCAGCGTCGTCGTGTTGTTTGACTCCTTCTGGTCCATACAGCAACAAATTGAGCTGTTTAGTTTTGTCGTCAAATGACAGTACCATTGTGGTTGTTCCGTGGTCAATCGCGCGTACTTCACAAATAGAGCAGTTCGTAGAGGCGTTGCCAAACTGCCACCAGCTCCCATTTAGAAACGAGAAGGAATTTTGTTCCACTCCGGAAATGCGACACATGTCTTCTCCGACCATATTTTCTAAAATTCTTTTTTCGGTCATGGTTTTAACGGTGGCCAGACTTTTACACTGATGTGATTTACAAAAACATCTGTAGTCGGATTTCGTGGAAATACAGTTTTCTGGACACTCATAAGATGGAGGGTTGTTTTCAAAATATCGAACAAGATGGTGCGAGCTGCTACAATTCTCGACTTTAATTTTGCTGCTCTTGCCATCATACAGCAAGCAGTCTCCACTGTAGTACTCGAAGAAGTTGTCGACATCCACTGCAATTCTACTCCCATAATCTTTACCTACCTCAAGGTACTCAAAATCGCCGTATTTCACCGTTCTTCGCACTGGAAGCCAAAAGCTGGGACTGGTGTTCGGTTTTCTCGTTGCAGAAGAAACATTGTGCTGTGGTTTTGTGACGCCGACACAATAATCTTCAATTTTTTGGAATCGAACAGGGCAGTGATCTTCATTCGCATATTTATAACAAGTCGGTGTTGTAGCAGGGTGCCAAAGACCGTCTCTACAAACCCTTGTAATGAGATTGGAGGAGTTGTCTAGACACGGAGGTTGTGATATGACGATTTGGTTACTGATTTGTTCCTCAGACACCCATCGAGTTCTTCGTTTGGTACCAAAAACGGGCGAATACTCAGTGGGACATTTCTAAAATTATTAACAAGTTAAGAAACACGTAGAAAGGGTCAAATATCTACTTACAGTAAAGTGTGCGGTCGTTGATATTGTAAACAACAATAACAGTGCGATTATTATATTGTGCTGACTCTCAATGTTAACCGTGCAAATCAGTTGCAACATTATTCCGTTGTCACGAACTCCGTACTAAATAAATGAGAACAGTAATGCTAATTTATAATTTCGGTTCTTAAGAACTAGCATCATAAACAAGATAAGGGACAGTATAAATACACCTCAAAAATAATTAATATAATTTCTATTTGCACTTTTTATCGATTATAAATCTGTAATATTTATGCTTTGTTTGCAGATTACTCGAAAAATGTTGGGTTTCTTTAAGGCTCTCGTTGCGCTGTGTCTCGTAATTTTGGTATGTATAAATCTCTCTATTTTAATTAAATGTGATCACCGAAATCAAACGTAACCTATAGTGTAGGTTTATTTGACTAATGACTGACCTCATTGCTCACACGCTGATGTAATTACCAGGGCCGGCTTAGCTCATTTTGTTTGCGCAATATTTAATGAGACCAAATCATCAATGGGGTAGTATACTATGAATGAAAATATTACTACTCCTGTCAGGGGTATGGGGTAGGTCAGGAGTATGGGGTTGCACCAAGCCTGCTTACTATTGCATCAAAACATGTCCCCCTCGAGATAAAAATTGACCTGTTTTTAGATTTTTCTTAAATCTCTTTTCCTAAAAAGTTATTGAGGGTGGCTCGTTTCGATTGAAACGGTCTGTATATATATGATAAGCATGTTTATTTGGTCTTGGTCCATCCGTACTTCCTGCTGTGTTTGTGTTTGTCCAATTTTATCATTTTATGATGGGTTTGGTAGAGAGCATCTAGAAGATCCTACCTGAGCTCAGGTCGATGGCCCACGTTAAAATACGGCATCTTCCGTAAGTTTTCTACCCAAGTTTCTACCCAATTATACAGCTTTCTGTATATTTTAACTTCAAAACATGATTGAATTTTATTCACGAACAACAATGCTAAGTTTAATTATTACTACAGGGTAACGTCTATTTGAAATTTACCATTTGTGCGTTGCTTTACAGAAAAAAATCCATAGCCATTCATTTATACTCCTAAAAATAAAGCAACTTTTTCATTTTTTTATGAATAAAAAAAATGCTATTATGGCGTTTGTAATACCGTCTTACCCTGAAATAAGATGTTCACAACCGCAAATTCAAATAATCAAAACTAAACCCGTGAAATTCAATAAAATTGAATTTGGTATAAGCTTTATCCCTAGTAAATGACCTAAATAGCCTTAAAATGCGAACTACAACAGACCCATCAAGTGGTCATTGCAGGAGTACATTACAGTCTTTTGGACAACCGATTTCCCATGGCTAGACATTACCCATTTCTTTCTCGTCTCGTAATCCTTTGGGACGGTTAAGAATATTTTATTTGGGGCACTTTCTGATGAATTTCCACAACCGGGGAAATAACAATTTTTTACGACTCATTACTCGCCTTTGCTTTCTGTTTCTAATTTACTGATAAGAGGGCGTCAATTAATTACGTCGAGCCGAATCACACAATTTCACGTGGGGAGAGGGAGGCTCTGGGCAAAAATCACGCAATTTTTTTCCCGCAAGAAACAGTGTAAAATTGAGAGAAATCGGTTAAATTATGTAAGTAAAACATGTTTCTTCATAAAATATGGCTAAATCCTACACAGTAATCTTTTTCTTCATTGTAAACGTCAATAGGCAATGACAAATGTACATTTCTCTGTCTAAGCAGAAAGTATTTTGTCTGCAGTCCAATTGACTATACTTGCTGCCTAGGCAAGTAAGGGATTGTATTTCGTGGGCGATTTTCGGCGTTTGAAGAAAAAATAGCATCTTCTATTCTGAGAAAAAATACTTGAAGCATTTGAGAGCACTTAAAATGTCTTGAAGCGACTTGAAGAAATTTGAATCGTCTTTGAAAAGACTTGGAATCTCTTGAAATGACTTCAAAGATTGAGGCAACTTGAAACGACATGAAATGTTTTGAAGGGACTTGAGGCAACTTGAAATGTTTTGAAAGCAATTGGAGATTTGAAAAGACTTGAAATGACTTGAAAATATTTTGAAGGGACTGAAAGCGACTTGAAGAAACTTGAAAGGACTTTGAAGCGACTTGAAATGTCTTGAAGCGACCTGGGAATACTTCAAATATCTTGAAGGGACTGGAGGCGACTTGAAAAAACTTAAAATGTCCTGAAGCAACTTGAGGAAACTTGAAACGAAATTAAGGAACTTGGAATATTTTGAAACTACTTGAAAGAATTGAAGCGACTTAAAATGTTTGACGAAATAACTTGAAGCGCTTGAAACAACATGAAATGTTTCGAAGGGGCTTGAGGCGACTTGAAATGTTTGACGAAATACCTTAAAGCGACTTGAAACAACATGAAATGTTTCGAAGGGACTTGAGGCGACTTGAAATGTTTGACCAAATACTTGAAGAGTCTGGGAAGATTTCAAATAATATCTTGAAGGGACTGGAAGCCACTTGAAAATACTTGAAATACCTTGAAGCGACTTGAAAAGATTTGAAATGTCTTGAAACGACTTGAAAGAGGCGAATTGAAAAGATATAAGATGTTTTGAAAGGACTTGAAATGTTTTGAAGAAAATTGAAGAGACTTGAAAAGTCTTGAAATGTCTTGAAGAGTCTTGAAGCGACCTGGGAAGACTTCAAATATTTTGAAGGAACGGGAAGCTACTTGAAAAGACTTGAAAGATCCTTTAGCGACTTGATGAGAGATGAAGTGGCTTGAAAAAACTTGAAACGACTGGAAAGAACTTGAAATGTTTTGAAACGACTTGAAAGACTTGAAGCGAATTGAAAATAATTGAAATATTTTGAAGGGACTTGAGGCGACTTAAAATATTTTGAAAGGACTTGAAGCGACTTGAACAAACTTGAAGCGATTTGAAATGACTTGAAATGTCGTGAAGCGACGTGAAATATTCGCGTTCGCATAACCGCGATAATAAATTGTTTTATTAGGAGTAAAAGTGAGACTTTTCGTGGCTCGTCTGTAGTTGCCGGTCTTGCGCGCTCGGGCGTCAAACCTACAGACTTTTTTGCGGTTATGCGAAGGCCACCAAGAATTTTAGTAGTTTCCACTTAAGTACTTTATTGTTCCATTTTCTCACTGTGATTCTAGATTACGTTCATAGTAGTCTTAAATATTTACTAGTCTTAACTAGTCTTAAATAAAAACAATTAAGCAAATTATGTTTTTTTTTTATAAATCCGACGCAATCAAGCATAGTTTAACGTATTTACACTAAAAATACGCATTTTGAAAAATCTGACGTCAGACTAGAGAAGGGAGGGGGTCGATCCAAATCTCAGAACATCTCACCAAGGGGGGAGGGGGGTCGAAAAATCGCCAAAATGGACTCACGTAATTAATGGACGCCCCCTAATCGTAACCCTCTCATCCTCGTGGTCGCACTTTAGCTTCCTAACCTTCAGCTTCATCATGCGGCGTTGCCAGATTGAAAAAACTAACTACGTCAACTATTTTCACGGGGGGGTGGAGCTAAGTTTAAATTTAAAAATTTTATTTACAGCTTATTGCGACCTTTACACATCAACTTATACAATATATCGCCTACATCAAAATGCAGTACTAAAAAATCACTTGTATACTACCCCATTGAAATATTCCCATTGCATCCAGACAAGCAGTGTACGTAGGTCGCACCAAACGATTCCGCCGACTAACATAATGAAGATCTCAATGACACCAAGCAGGATATGAAAAAAAAAACTACATTATTTTGTGTGTTGAGAGAAGAAAAAACGTTATTCAAACCCAGATGAAGATGTTTTAGCTTTTGAAAACCTAGTTTAAAGTACCCTCTTCTTTTGATGACGTATAAATATTTTGAACAACAAGTAATTTTCTACCAGAATTCACTTTCCCGGATCAACGGTAGATGACCATAATTTAGATCTGGCAGAAAGACTCTCTGCAAAGGACGTCATACGCCCTATCAAGCACAGCAAAAGCATAGCGGGAATAATGTTTACCCCTAAAAAAAATCAGTACTAAAGATCATCATAGATATCAATTTGCCTATCAACCAGATAAATCTACAATCAGCGCTTTACACTGCTGAAGGGACGCACGTGGTTAAAGATGTAGCCGTAGATATATTCATTGACATAGAGGATGCCTTTGATCACATCTCACATGAATCTATCGAAAGAGCTGCAAGAATAAAGGGAATAGCCCTACCATTGCATGGAACATAATATATGTATGTTGAAAGGCCGAATCATAAGTGCGACTATAAAGGACGAATCGGTTGTAAAGGGGTGTCCGCAATCATTGTCGAACTATCTATATAAAACAAAGTTGGGTTAGTTACCCCATTTATACTCAAGAACAGCTGGACCGCTTTTTATGATCTTTGCTTTGTTGGATTTGTCTCCGCCCCGAATAACAGAATAACTATTAAAACAGGGACAGGGGGCCCAAGGGGGGCCCTTAGGTTTATAACTCAACAACGGCTGGACCGATTTTTACGATCTTTGATTCTTGGATTTGTTTCCGCCCCAAACAGCAGAATAACTATTAAAACATCGGAAAAATTACAGGGGGCCCCACTTGGTACAGGGGGGTCAGGCAAACCCCCTTGGTACAGGACAATGACAATAACAAAAATAAAAATGATTCACTTCTGTCGCGCGTGGTCTCCGCACACAAATTTGTTGATGATATCGAGAACGGATTGACTGATTTCGATGTTTTTTTTTTTGGAGGCAAATAAGTATTTTTATGGAATTTGTATACAAGGCTATCTCTGATACATGACAGAAACAAAAATGAACATGGCGTTGTATGCTGGTTCCGGTAATGCCAGTTGGGTGCGTTATCCTTTGATTAAAAACTGAAGTTAATTCACCTAATAACTTAACACAACATTTATTGATTCTGAGGCGGTACGAAGTTCGCCAGGTCAGCTAGTAATACTCATAAAAGGCAAGCTTTGGGTCAAGCCAAGCAGTTGCAATCCTTCCAAAAAATAACGTATTTAGGTGTAAATTTAGATCACAAACTCTCTTGGAAGACTCATGTAGAGAAAACCCTTAAAAAAGCCACAAAGGCTTTTCATTCGATAAGACGTGGGATTTAAAGCCTAAGAGGATGTACTGGTCATACCTGACGGTGATAAGACCCATAGTCCCCGACGCCTCATTTATCTGGTGGCTAAAAACAAACGAAAAACCACGCAAGCCATATTCCAGAAAAGAGGCACGACTGGACATACGAATATACTGGACCTTTTATAGCATTATGTCCTGACCATTTGACTCGAGTAGGTATGACTCTTCTTATGAAGTGGTAACACCGTCAGCAGGAGATAAAGACCACTCGGCTTAAGAAAAATTTGCTCGAAAAACGGACCAAAAGCAGCTGGCCGTAAACAACGAAGTAATTGAAGGAAATGAACTTGTTGATAGCCTTGGCAAGCAATGCGCCAAGCAGCTATTCATCGGATTAGAACCCTCGTGTGGACTATCCAATGCCTGGCGGGCATCTGACATCCAACAGTGGGAAAAGGAACAAAAAGTATCCTACTAGGAAAGAGTTTCAGGGCAAAACCACTCGAAAACGTTCTAGTCCAAGCAAATTAGACTTTTTAAAAGAAATAATTTATAAAGTTTTGAAATTTTGGTTATGAACTCCCAGCGGGGACCCAAATAAAGATCCGAAGAGTTACCACACCCAGAAACCTCCCCCGAGCCTGATCTCCTAAAGTTTTTCTGCATTTTTCTTTTAAACGGTAACTCCGACGAGAAAATGTTGTAGGGATTATGTTCTCCATTAAATTCTGCATAAAATTAGTCTCATGAAGTTTTTGCATATCTCCCACCCAACACTCATAAATGACGTTGGAATATGAGTATAGTTTTCAGCGCGAAGACAACCCCCGATTTTTGCGGCGATTACCTCGAAAACCATTGGTGGGAGCAAAAAATGTATAGAAACAAAATTGTAGAGCAGTTTTTTCTATACAAGGTCCATATTGAATAAAACATTTGCAATATATTATTATTGATAAAAAAACGGGGGTGGACTAATTTTTGCCTTCGCGCTTAAAAGTATACTTATTTTCCAACATCATTTATGAGCGTTGGGTGGAAGATAGACAAAAACTTCATGAAATCAATTTTATGCAGAGTTGAATGGAGAACCATAAGCCTGATAACATTTACTCGTCGGAGTTACCATTTACGAGAAAAATGCAGAAAAGCTTCATGAGGTCACGCTCGGGAGCGGTTTTTTGGGCAAAAGTAGATGAAGCTCCCCCTCCCCCCCGGGGGGAGGTTGTGGAACTCCTCGGATTTTTATTTGGGTCCTTGCTGAGAATTCTTAAAAAAAAATTCAAAACTTTATAGATTAGTTTTGCTATTCGGAGTTTTTTCGTCTAATTTGCTTGGACTATTTATAGCTTATTCGAAAAAGGAGACACTGGCCTACTTACAGGTCATTAAGTAAGTCAGACATCTTCTTGAAAAAATTTGCAAAGTTTAAGTCTCAATATATAGACTATGTGAATGTGCAGAAGAAACTGCGGAACACAGTATGTTCAACTGTGCGAAAATACGCACCAATACCTGGGTGGGTTGACTGAACACCCAAAGAAATATGTCAGCTTCCTCCTAGGGACCTGGCAACCTTCATCAGTAAATTGTGGGCTACAACTAGATACAAGAGATCAAATTGATAGAAGTGACGAAAAGCTACCCGTACTAATTTTTTAATCTTTCTACCAGAACTGCCCCGTTTTTTTTTTTTTAGTTTGCAGAAATTTTCGGTGCAACCTAAGTGCTACAAAAACCATTACTTTTAAGATGTTATTTTTTAAATAATTATTTTATAAAAATTATTAAATTTACTTTTTTTCACAATCTTACATATTTCCCACATGCGTTTAATCTTTTTCTGTTCGGAATTTTTCCCTCTTAATGGTGTTTCACTTTTGGTACAAGCATTGTCTCTCCTTGTATAAATTTCTTCATGAGCGAAGACATCCACGTTGTGTTTGTCCCTCAAAAACATTCCTTGTTTGCACTCCTAGGCTACATCACTGCTTCACAAATGCTTTAAAATTCAAAATTGCAGTTCAGTTAACCTGAAGCTTGAAAATAACCAACTGAAACTTGTAGCCACATTTATTGTTAGTTATTTTGTGCATATACCCTTGTGTAATCCCTACCGAATCTTGAAATTACTAGGCAGAAGCACGAGTCCGAAGAAGCATAGATCTAATCGCAGCTCACAGTTTGATTTCCGATTCGCGCCTTCCCAAAGAAGTAACCCCCAACAACTACCTTCTAGACCTTGAACCTCATCCCAACGAAGGTACTTTCAATGGTAGAGTCCGCATTAACGTCACCTGGCAAGAACCCACCGACCAAATTACGCTACATGCCCACGAAGATCTGGAGATACATAAGATCATCGTCACACAGTTTGTTGCAGATGACGAAACGTTAGTAAACAAGAGATAACGAGGCGAAATTAATTTGTTTTTGCAGCGAGAAGGCGTCATCAACTCCTTTACCACCAACTGAAATGAAGGTGTTGAAAATAGAGAAGGATCCTAAGAAGTCCTTGTATATCATTCATTTAGAGAAGACTGCCCAGAGGGGGACGCAAAGTGAAGTCGATCTCACGTTTTCAGGAAAGATGTTCAATGACACTAGCGAAGGAATGTTCAGGAGCAGTTATACGGATCCAAGGACGAAAAGTCAGAAGTGGTTTGTTGCCACCCATTTCCGGCCCAATATGGCCAGAAGAGTGTTTCCATGTTACGATGAACCAGCGTATAAGGTACCCTTTACTATTCGGGTGGCTAGACATAAGAGCATGATGGCGCTGTCAAATATGATGAAGGTCACGGAGGAATCGCCAGCAATGTAATTCACACCCCATTCCAAATTTGAATTAATTTTGTATTTTTTAGGGAAGGAAAACCCGACTGGGTTTGGGACTCTTTTATGCAATCACCTCCAATGTCCACATTCTCGGTAGGGATTGTGGTTTCAGATTTCAGTTCTGTCGAACAACCGCCTTCACCGAACACAAGAGGTAACACCACATCTCGTTAAAGACCTTTCACAATTCGTTTTTATAGAACCGGAAATAAAAATTTGGGCGCGTCCCGACTTCATCGAAGCCCTCAAAGTAGGTCCAACTGAGATAGCCAGCAGGGCAATCAAAATATTGTCAGAATTCTGGGGCTGTAATATTCCCATCAACAAGATCGACCTGGTGGCGCTACCAAATTACCAAGCGACTCGTCCTGCAGACAACTGGGGTCTCTTATTATTCAAGTAATTATTCAAGTTACCACTATGTGCGTCCACTACTGTAAAATTCCAGAGAAAGTGAGCTGAGTAGTCGTGGGTCTTGGCACATTATTCAAGAAATTGTTTACCAATGGTTGGGTGTACTAGCAACGCCTTTTTGGTGGAGCGACTCACACGTTAACAACGCTTTAGCTAGATACCTCACTGCATACACAACAATTAAAGTAATACGCTTATCGATTGACGGTACTTTGCTTGACATTGGTGTTTTTGTTAGATGGAAACCAATGAGTCTTTTAATAACTGGCCCGTCACAATGTTGTATTCAATTTACTACGAGTTCAGCAAAAGATATCCGCACGGTAAGAACACGGCGATCAAGCAGGATTCTTCATCTGCGAAAACAGAATTGGTCTTCAGGATGTTGAACTATACCCTTGGTGAAGAAACGTTCAAGCGGGCACTTCAGAAGTTTATGGCTGACAGGTGGAGTATGACCAATTTTACTGCAACTATATAAGAATGTAGAATGGGCTAATTTTTGCCTTCGCGCTAAACACTATACTCATACCTCCGTCATCGGAGACACGTGGGGCATAGACACTATCAATATCTGACCAGCTCGAGTATTTCCATTTTCTTTTTTACATTTTTGAAAACGCTCCCCCCCACCGGAAAGGGGTATACATCATATAACTTTTTTTTCCTTTATAGCATCTAATCTTCAAAATCCAATAGATCCCCACGACGCTCCGTAATGCAAATTTGACATTCCGAATCGTAAATTTCGTAAACCAAATTGTACATTTTCCAAATTGTAAATTTCGTACACCAAATTGTAGATTCCAAATACCAAATTTTGAGTTCCATATTCCAAATTTCAAATTTCAAATCTTAAATTCTTAAATTCAAGATTGCAAATTAAATTGCGATCCAAATTATAATATAATTATTATTATATTACAAATTCCAAATTTAGTTATCCACATTCCAAACTCCAGGTTCCATATACCAAATTCCAAATTAAACATTACGACTTCATTCAAATTGATCATGAGAATATATGATAAAAGTAGAAAAAGCATAGTACTGCTCTCGGACGTTATGGTCCTTATTCACTCGGTTGATTTATACCACTCGCCCTTGTTGCAAACGTCAACCATGTCAATAACAAATTAACTATGTAGAATTACAAAAATTAGTCCAAGCAAATTAGACGAAAAAACGCCGAATAGTAGAACTAATTTACAAAGTTTTGAAATTTTGGTTATGAACTCCCAACATGGGACCCAAATAAAGATCCGAACAGTTTCCAACCTCAGAATCGGAAGTCGCCCCGACGGAGGTTCTGAAATGAAGGCTGGGTCTTCCGGGGTTTCCCACGACGGCGTATGGGGGCCACCGAATGTGACTCTTCAGGGCCGTCGTCGTATCGTATGAATGATAAGTGCCTAGAGGTTGATCGGACTGCTCTCAGGAAGCGATCTCGTAGCTGCAGGGACCCTTCTCAGAGAGTATGACGTAGGGCCCCTCGCGTCTCGAAGCAAACTTGGAGGTGAGCCTCTTCTTGGCTTGGCTCAAGGTCTACAAGCACCAGGTGGTCTACCATTGAATCGATCGAGTGAGTGTGATGGTATTGTAGGTTGTCTACATTACCGTACTTCAACACACTCTTTACAAGATTATCAAGCCGTCATAACACTCACAACAGTGCTGTCATTTTATTGACATTTCTCATCATCAACAAACACAACGCAAATTTCGCTTAATAATCAATGATTTATTTGACATTTCTCGTGAGTTGAAAAATTCAATATCTAAATACTCAAATAAAGTCTTGAGAGTGTTGTAAATAAACTAAACCTCTAATATTGAGTTAAAAAAGGAATACATATTTAATTTAGGGTTTATACCCCGCCTTGGTTAAGAAAGAGTAAGGTTATGTCTGTTTATTGTTCATGTAGTAGTGTGCATTAGATTAATTGCATTTTAACTTATTTTAACCGTATTTTAACATTAGCTTGCTGTATAGTTTGTGCCCTTAAACAGCTAAAGACACCACCTCACTCACTCATCGATGTCAGTGGTAGACCCCCAGGGGGTGTTATTACTGGAGGAGTGTCAGACCAATTAAATAGTGTAATTGGACCACACAAATAATCGAAAGTGTGAAGAAAGGTTGTTTTACAATAACTTAGGCTTAATATCAACATTTTATTTATATCTATATACACAATCATAATGAATAATGAAAGAATGAAAAATTAAGTGGTGGAGAATTAGTCCTACACTGCTGGGTACTCCATACTCACTCTAAAAATCTTATCATTTAAGAACTTAGTAGAAAGTGTACGTTTACTTACTTTTAATTATATATTTTGGTGTAAATCTCATCCTGTCCACTATACTTATAGACTGACTAAATGGATGAGAAATGACAACCATTTATTGAATATTTTTTTTCTTTAAAAACTAGAACTCACTCTAGTGTTCAATCCATTTTCAAAATTTGTAAGTTAAAAAATGGTTGTCATTCCAATACCCTTGGTCAGTTGTAGATGCGACTTAAATATATTTAAATTTTAATTCACTTACTTTTGTCTAACGTTTCTAAGGTCTATATCATACAAGAACATAACAAAGTCATCCACCATTTTGTCTTTAGCTGTTTAAGGGCACGAACTATACAACCAAGTAATATTAAAATACCGTTAAAATCACTTAAAACGCAATTAATCCAATGCACACTACTACATAAACAATACACAGACATAATCTCACTCTTTATTAACCAAGACGGGGAATAAACCCTAAATTAAATATTTATTCCTTTTTTAACTCAATATTAGAGGTTTAGTTTATTTACAACACTCTCAAAACTTTATTTGAGTATTTATTTTTCAACTCACGCGAAATGTCAAATGTCACGAGAAATGTCAAATAAGTCACATACAGATTGTCACTCTTGAAAAGTCATCGATTATTAAGGGAAATTTGCGTTTGTGTTTGTTTACTATGAAAAATGTAAATAAAATGACGTCACTTTTGTAAGTGTTATTACGGCTTGATAATCTTGAAAAAACTGTGGGACACTACGTTGTTACTTGAAAGACGTTCAAAATTAGACAATCTACGGTTTAGGTGCTTTTGACTAAGTTATAAGTTTCGTAATAAGTTTATTTACAACAAACTAGGAAGTACGGTGATATAGACAACCAATTATACCATGTCACTCACTCACCAGTTTCAATGGTAGACCCCCTGATCTCCAAGCTGGTACCAGGACGTCGCTCCCTGGGATTGGTCTCAGTAGGACTTCTGGCGGTCTTGGACTTTTTCGTGGGCTTCTCGGGCTTCTTCTAGGAGGTCCGCCATTTGAAGAAGCTTGGGGGTTACTTCAGGTATGAAGTTTTTAGTTCCAATTATGGGGCGTATATCGTGTTGTACGTCGGTTGGAGTTCGTAGATGTCACATAGGCGGAAGAATATTCAAGGCTCTGATTTAACGCAGTGTTGATGGCAAATCGGATTGACGGGAGCTTAGATGGCCAATCGGTGTGGGTGGATCCAACCAGGATGGATAGTATGGTATTCATGTCTCGGTTTTTTCATTCCACCATGTTGGCTACGGGGTGGTACCCCGGGGTGAAGCCCTGGCCTATGTTTAGACAGTAATAAATTGCGTGCCGTTATCAGAAATGATTCTTTGTGGAAATCCGTAGCGGAAAAATATCTCATCTATCTATCTCTTCAATGATAAAGACCCAAGTTTCATAATTGAGTTCCTTTGGGAAAGGACAGAAGAGGTCGATAAAAAGTACCTCAAAACGTTGGTGAAGTACCTGTGTTTGGAGAAGGCCCGGGGGTTTCTGGTTGTGTAGCATCCTTTCGGCCCAAAAATGGCTACTAGGTTTTCCGTATCGTCGTCCGGTGAGTATCTATATAGGACACCCTGGGTTAGTAGATACACTCGATTTGTCCATCGGTAGGCGTCTTCAGGGTTGTTCGACTCGAAGCCGGAAACAATCTTGTTAAGCTCAAGGTCCCTCAATTGCTCCTTACGCAACTGTTCGGGTTCTTTACTTGGCAAATCAATAATTGATACTAGGTTGATCTGATTCGGAAGTTCTTCACGTATGAGAGGCCGGGATAGCGTGTCGGCGACGACGTTGGCCTTCCCGGGTGCGTACTCAATGACCAGATTGTACGGCTGTAACTGCAAGGCCAATTGAGTCATTGACCACTTTAATAGTTGATGATCGGTGATTACCAGTGTTGAGGCCTCTTTCAGGTACTTTCAGGAAACTTCTGCACGGTCCAGATGATGGCCAACGCTCCACTCTCGGTTATTTTTGCGTTGCGTTGCGCTGTTTGTCCGAGGTTTTAAGTCAGTGACTTCTAAACCTCTATCTCTTTCGCCGGCCTGCAGTGGTTTTACAGACGGCAAAGTGATGGGCCCCGTTTGCCGATCCGTCGAAGTCACTGCTGTGTGACTGCGACAGGCCAGCGCCCAGGACTCGTTTGACAGTTTTGCTGTTTTCGGACTGACATCTCTTTTTGGGAAGTCGGAAATGACGAAAATTGAAATGAGAGAAAAAGATTTTACCTGTCCTGAGGCCTGAAAAAGAGATTAGTACCTGAAGGGTGTCGCGATGGAAGGGTCAGTGAAGCTGTCACCCTTCTAGCAGCGCCATTCTGGGCCGCTTTCTTTTTGATGGTCCACTCTCGTCGTAGTCGACCGCTAGTCTGACCAGTGGATTGGGATGTTCTTCGGCGATCTCATGGAGGAACTCCTTCAGCAGCGGGAGCCCTGCCTCACGGTAAAGTTGGTCATTTCTGACGAACCATGGAGCGTCAAAAGCGTGGCGGAGGAATTTGTTCTGAAGGACCTGCAACTTACACATGTTTGTCTTCGAGAGGGCGTGTGCCCAAGCCGCCGAAGCATATGTTAGAGTCGGACGAATGATTGCTCTGTAAATCAACAATTTGTTCTTTACCGACATCTTGCTGCGCCTGCAGACCAACGAGAAGAGCTTGCCTACTACCATTTTCCCTTTACCCAAAAAGTATTCTAGATGCTGGCGGAAGTCGAGCTTTTTGTCGATGATGACACCTAGGTATTTTGCCTGGTTTGCCCAGGGGATGACCCGGTCGAACATCTCGATTTCTCCCTCAGGCTGGACGAGTCGGCGCGTCACGAGGAGGGCTGTGCTCTTCTCGGGACTGCCGTCAATCATCCATTTCTGGCACCAGTCTTCCAGGTTGTCGATGGCTTCCTGCAGGTAGCGGGCCCCTCAATTGCTGTGTCGTCTCTCTCGGTTGTACTGTAGTTTATCTCTGCAGGTTTTAAAAGAGGGCTCGCGTATTCGATTGGTCGCTCGTCAGGGCCGTCCCCCTGGAGCAGAGCAGCCCCCAAAGCGTAGAAACTTGCGTCGGTTCGAAGTCTGTAGTACGGTTTATTAGGATCAGATTGGCGAATTACCGGGGCTGTAGTGAGGGCGGTCTTTAAGGTTTTGTGTGTTTTTCCTTGGCTCTCGCCCCAAGTCCATGGCGCGTTTTTCTTCGTCAGGATCGTTAGTGGTTACATCTGCAAACCGGAGAATAAAACAGCGGTACCAATTGCAGGTCTGTAAGAACGCTAGTAGCTGTAGGCGATAGGACTATAATGTTCAGTTTCCGGTAATCGACGCATAGGCGTAAGCGTTCGTCGGGCTTCGGAATCATTCCGATGGGGGTAGCCCAGGCACTCTCGCACTCTCCTATAAGGTTCTCCCAAACTAGGGCGTCAATTTCGTTTTTCAATTCCTGTTGGTGGATCTGGTTGAAGAGATAAGGCGGGCTAGAGATCGGAGAATGGTCGCCGCTGTTGACACGATGTTCCGTTAGAGGCGTCGGTGGCCCTGTCTCGTTAAAGAGCTCGTGATTGGCCGTGATCATAGCGTTAACAGGTCCTTTTCGTGTTTTGATAGAAACCGGGCCTCGTCGTCAAGACGGAGGCGGACATCCACAGAAGTTCTTGCTCTCATGTCAGGGGGCAATTTCCCCGATACCAGTCCATGTGCAAGCCAGTGTTCAGGAAAATATATGCGCTGCGCCTCATGGTTTCCGGTAGGGCACTCGGTGAGGGAGCGAGAAGCGGCAATGGCGGCGGGCCGTAGCCGTCGGTGATTCCTGACATGACGTCGTCGGCACCTGTGGAGGCTAAGGGTGTTACCAGAGTGAGTAGTCGGAACTCGGCGAAGATGTCGTCCAAGACTGCGGTCTTCGGGGCGTCCCTCAAGTCAGGTCGTTCAGGGCTCTGCATCGAGACAGATACCGTTCTGGTCGAATCGTTAATCGGCTTTAGGGTGGGTGTCTCATCTTTGACAATGAATCCGTAGGTGTGATGGCGCTGACCGTTGAAGTGCCACTGCTGGTGGGCGTGGTTAACTAAAAAGTCTATACCCAAAAGAGTCGGAATCGTTAGGAAAGTAGTTTCGATGGTCTTTCCCTTGAGATTAAGATTGGGAGCGTCGTCGTCTCGACTGATTTTATGACAGGTCGTCCGTCGGCCTGGATGAGCTTTACCGAAGTGGGTGTGAATTTTTGTCCACGTGCGATTAGTACTTGGCGTAACTGGGGGCTGACGAGGCTCGTTTTGGCGCCGCTGTCGATAAATGCTGTCTCCGGGATGTCGTAGATCTGGATCTCTACGGCCGGGCGGCTCACGCTTCTCGGCTCCAGGAAGCAAAAACTTACCGACGGGATGGAGGCGGAGCAGTCAGGACAATTCCGTCGTGTAAATCCAGGCTTTCCACAGCCATAGCACTCAACTGTTGCAGTCGGTGTGGGCTGCGACACTGGCGGAAGTTTTACCACTGGCTTAAGCTCTGGTTTTCTTACGGCAGACATGGACTTCGTGACCATACAGTTTACAGTATTCGCACCGGGGGCGTCCTTTGGGCGTTTCTCTATCGGGTTTCTTAAGATCATTGAAGGTGGTAATATCCGCGCGCGACACTCAGTCTCTGATTGACTGACGTAGCAAACCGTATATCAGGTCTATTTGCCAATCTTCTTCTAGGTGCCGGGAGAGTTGTGAGAACCTCTCCCTCTGGGTGGTGACATACTGGTCGGTGGGTACTGCGGCAGTTGCCAACCAGTGTGTTGTCCCTTGACGCCGCTCCACCACTGATTGGCCTCTCCTGTGAGGATCAATGGGAACTTGTTGAGAGCATCTTGGTCGGACATGGCTTCGATCTCCTTAAATATAGTGATGGCTGCGATAGTTCCGTCGTATCGGGCGGTCTATTGGGCGATATGACGTCCTGCTCGCTGAGGATTCGCCATTTTCTGCAGCAATTCTTGAAATTGTTCCGTCGAAACCTGGATTCGGCCGTGGACTTTTCCTAATTGGGGCAGTTGTCGGGTTGTTGGACTCAATCTTGCTTTTTTTCAGCACATGGCGTGAAAAAGTCCTTTTAGCGACGCGATTTTGCATTGGACAGTCCGTTGTCACACGACGCGAGCGTGGTTTACACAACTTTACAATTGTCACTTTTCCGAGCGTGTTTTCGTCGTCGAGTTGGGCGCCACTTATAACGAGTTAAGTCACTAAATTATATTGCAATAAAAAGTATTACACATCGGAAGGTAGAGACTGTCGTCAACTCTGTACTTCCCGCAAGATCCAATGATAATGACCGGAGACCAGTGCTGTTGGTTTTTCAGAGAGGGAAGGTGTGTTCTGGCTCTCGACTGGCAGGACAGGCGTTTATACAGTGTGGAAATTAAGTAACGCATAAATTCAGTAATTCCATTGATATTAACTTTTTGGAAAAAATCTTGAAAGGGTATAGCGATTTTAACTTCAGCAAATATTTTCAGCCTATTGTCAGTTTCTTATGTCATTTGTTTTTTATGTTATGACGTCATCGACTTTTTTTTAAATGACAACCTATATTTTTTATTATTGATTTTAGTAGTACTTTTTATTCCGTTTCCAACCGTATAAAATTTTCAATATGTTATATTTGAAAAAAATCGAGAAAAACAGTCTTAAAGTTCAAATATTAAAAATTCCTTAAATTGGGAAAATTTATCAAGTTGCCGATGTAAAAACAAAAAAATTGGTTACGGCTATCAGAATTACACAATTTGTAAATGTCACAATAAAATAAGTGTTATTATTCTGCTCTTTCTAAATTAGAAAAATTATTTTATTAATAAAAATTGTACCTACAATTGAGCGAAAAACAGAGAATCGAAGTGTTAATCATGATTGGTTATGGCGACAGAGCTAGAACACATCAAGTGTGTCAACTTTTTAGAGAAAATACCCGGATCAGTCCATAAATCAATCAACAATTAGTAGGATTAAAAAAAATTCGGGAACATGGCGTTGTAAAAAATCATCCAAAAACTCCACGTCCGGCGAGATTAAATGAAGATGCACAACTTGATGTGCTACTAGAAATTGAAAACAATCCACATGCAACTAGTAGAAGCATTGCTTTGGACCACAATATAAGCCACACTTCAGTTCTAAAACTTTTGAAAAGTTCAAAAATTATCATTCAAAAATAATACCATTTGGTTACAACAAGATGGCGCTCCGCCTCATTACGCAATTGATGTGCGACGCTACTTGGATCAAGTTCTCCCAGGAAGATGGATTGGGAGAAAAGGTCCGATGGAATGGCCGGCTAGGTCTCCTGATCTAACGCCATTAGACTTCTTTTTATGGGGGTACTTAAAAAGTAAAGTGTACAACAATCGATGATTTAGATGATCTCAGGCAAAGAATTCAACATGAGATTAGGTTAATATCGCCTCAAACTATCCAGAATGTGAGAAATGAATTTTATAATCGTCTTGGGTATTGTCAGATGGTACTGGGTCGTCAATTTGAACATTTAGTGTAAATGTAATTTAACAATTGTTATTGCTTTGCTTATTTTTGTGTTTTATGGTATTGCTAGTTTTTTTTCTGGTTAATCAATTTAGTTTCTTTTTATTATAATGTTTGTCTCACGAAGCTATCGCTGTTACTAACTTTGAATTGAGCAGATAATAAATTTCTAGTCCGATTTTTCAACTATTTTTATAATTTCAAAATAAAAACGAATGTGTCGTCGATAACTTTCCGTCAAACTTAGGTGGATACATTCATTTTCCCAATTTACTGAATTTTTAATATTTGAACTTTAAGACTGTTTTTATCGATTTTTTTCAAATATAACATATTGAAAATTTTATACGGTTGGAAACGGAATAAAAAGTACTACCAAAATCAATAATAAAAAATATAGATTGTCATTAAAAAAAAAAGTCGATGACGTCATAACATAAAAACCAAATGACGTAAGAAACTGACAATAGGCTGAAAATATTTGCTGAAGTTAAAATCGCTATACTCCTTCAAGATTTTTTCCAAAAAATTAATATCAACGGAATTACTGAATGTATGCGTTACTTAATTTCCACACTGTATAACGGGGTTGTGGGTAGGCGCAACTCGGGCGGACAACGCGAGGGTGGGTTTTTGTCCTAGTGGGGGATGCGTAGAGTTGGCTCGGTGGCGCTAACCGAGAGGGTGCTGCGGAGCGTAATGGAACTTTGCTACAATTGTCATTTTCCAACGGCATTTATGAACGTTCGGTGGGAGATAAATAAATTATAAATTATTTCTTCTAAAAAGTCTAATTCGCTTGGACTAAATTCTCACACTTATAAGTCATCTCATAAAAAGTATCTTTACTTACGTAACTTAAGGTAAGTTAAGAAGCTTGAAACAATTTATTTTAAAGTTGGAATATGTATATATTATGTTGAATGACATTATAAGTTACATTAAGAGTGCTAAAATTAACGAGTGGAATAATAAGCGGGAATGCGGCTCGACGGCGAAACCAGAGAGCTGTATGTGAGTGAGTTATGTTGAGTTATTCGTATAAGTGATACCTACAGTTTTGAAATCAATTATAATACAATATTATAATTATTAACGTCATGAGGCCGATAAGTGGCAAATAAAAGACAAAAATCGCGTGTTATTTGCGTATCGGCCGAATATCGTTCAGTACTTTTCATAATTGTTTAGCATAATTTTTAGACAATTCATAAATCAATTTTGAAAGTAAATTAAAATTTAAATATATTTAAGTCGATCTCCACAAACTTTAATAAGCGCAAAATTACAATGGGAACATGTTTCGGCAGAACACTACTGCCATCATCAGCCCTAATTTAACAAGAGATTAATGATACAATTGATTAATTACAGAGGGGTTCTTACCTTAAACAATATTTAAAACTATGACGTTATTTTTGAATTAAATTTGACGTTTTGAAAAGGTTACATGATTTTTAAAAGATTTCGTAAATACAACATTTTATAAAATGTAAAAATTAAAAATGGATCAAGGAGAATTTGGTAAGTTTGTTTGAGTGGTAAAAAATTAAAATAGTGAATTAATAATGGGATTATTGAAGTTATTCTGTTCGTTTAAACAAGATCTGTTTTCCAGTTTCAAAACTTTCCTTATTTCCAAAGTCTCAAGAAAATCTAATTTCCGGCCTTTATTGCATTTATGAATCAATTTGGAATTTGATGGAGAAAAACTGTTTCGTTATTAATATATAATTGGCGAAAGAAGAAGGTGTTGATGGAGGAGGATCAAGATCTGTGTTGTTATAACATGTTCCCATTGTAATTGTAAGTTTCTGGAGTTCGACTTAAATATATTTAAATTTTAATTTAAATTTACTCCACTTGGATTCATCGACATTCTTCTGGTTTAATTTCGAAAGTATTGCTATAGAAACAATGATCAAAAACTTCCTCCTGTACTGTTAATTTATATAACAGCCGTGACTGTTATGAGAGAGTTTTTTGAAAATATAATTAACACTATAATATTAATGCTTTTTAATTATTACAAATTTCATTTAAATAAAATTTGATAGTCAAAGTTTGTTTTACAACAAATATGATTGGAAAAATTTGTCGGGATGTCAATATGAGGCTGTACGAGATTTATGTGGCAAAACCTGTAGATTTTCTACACCAATTCTACAAACCCTCAAAATCTAATTACGCTTAACACCCATATTTTTCCATAGAGAATACAAGACCTTCTTCAGTGATGACATCTGGAATGCCTTAACGCAACAAGCTAAATTCGACAAAGCTCTAGAGGACCCCATAACAGTCAACGCGATTGCCGCTTCTTGGATTACCAAAGATCGTCTGCCAGTCGTCAACGTAACAAGAAATTACAACGAAAACTCAGCCACCATTTCCCAGGTTTGTAATTCGTAGTGACGAGCAATACAGAACCAACGCCTTTTTGCAGAGAGTCTACTTGAGGGAGCGTCCACATGACGTCCCAGACCAAGAAAAATTCCTCTGGTGGATCCCAATCATTCTAATCCGAGAAGACAAAATGAATTTTACCAATTCGACTCCCACCACCTGGATGAAAAGAGAGCGTGAAATCGTCGTGAGGGATCTTCCGGATGCAAACCAATTTATTGTGGTTAATCCGGAAGAGATCGGGCCATTCCCTGTCAACTACGATGTGAAGAACTGGAACATGTTGGCGCAGTATTTGTGTACCGAGAATCGGGTTAAAATTCCTGTCTACACAAGAGCAAAACTGTTACATGACGCTTGGAACCTTGCTTACGCAGGAGATTTAAGTTTTGCCACAGCTCTAAACATGACGCTCTTCCTTAAACATGAAAGAGAATATCTAGCGTGGGATCCAGTGTTCACACTGATCGACCATATCGGAAGACATATAGATAGTTCGGATGTCCATACGAAGTTCCAAGTAACTATTTTTGTCTTCATGTAACCAATTATTTATTTTTAAATTGACAGACTTACGTAAGATTGTTACTAACGCCTTTGTATGAAGAACTCGGCGAAGAGCCCCAGGAAGGCGAATGCGAAGGCAAGAGTCATCTCCGAAGCTCCTCAAAAGTCTTCCTGTGTCAAGCCGGATACAAACCCTGTATCCAAGAAGCACAAACCGCGTTTAAAAAGTGGATGGAAATTGACAATCCAGACGAAGGAAATCCGTTAGTTTGATCCCCTTATTTGGCTGACATTTTAATTTTATTTCCAGAGTTTCAAACCAGTACATTTGTCCAGTGTTCAAATGGGGAACCAGCGAAGAATGGGAATTCGGACTTCAACGGGTCATCAACTTCCCGGCCAACCGCAAGCAGAACGAACGGACCTATCTGTTAAAAACTCTGGCAGGCTGTCCAAACGGAGCGGACAAAATTGAAAGACTCCTCAACATCACGATTTTAGAACAAAACGGCAACTTCACTGATAACGACGTGTATTTGATTTTCAGCATGTTGACGGGGAGCGCGAACGGCTACACGACGCTCTTCAACTTCCTGAAGAAGAACTGGGACGTGCTGAAAGTGAGGTAGGTGCATAATGTGTTGCCTGTATCAACAACAAGTTCGAGTTAAAGAGGCGCGAAAAATTATGATTGAGGTGTCATTCGATTCGTAATTGCACCAAGAATTTTTTAGTTGAAAATCAATATCCGCAAATAAAAATTACAAAAATTATAAACAATTAAGTAAACAAAAAAAAGGTGGTTACGTTTTTTGCAAATATTTCAAAAACTATTTGAGATATCTGAAATTTGAAAAAAAAATCCTTAAAGAGCAGGAAATATTCCAAATGGAGTCCTACCTCCCGGAGTTGTCTCGGCAATATTTATAATTACTCACGCTATAAAATAAGTAAAAAAAAACAAATTCGCTTCGGATGTATCGAGTAATTAAAAGATGAAAGATAAAACATGACAGTGCATCACAAACGTATTGTGTTATGTAATTTAAAAATATACAGGCTGTTCCAAAATTAACGGAAAAAGTGAAACGTAACACAATAAGGCAGAAATAGCAAGAAAAAATAATAATAAAAAGAAACATTTTAAAAATCATGTTACAAACCAAAATTTAATATTTTTGATGCACATGTTTTAATTTTTCTTTCTAATGTCTACCACTTTATAACTTTTCAGCTAAGTAAGGAGTGTATATTTTTAAAGCATATTACTCGTACATGGGAAACCCTTTTTGTATTTTCCGTTAATTTTGGAACATCTTGTATATTAATGTAGATAGTTCCCAGTATTATGTGCATTGTCAATGTAGCAAGAGCACATACGTCAGAAGCCAAAAATTCATGTGATAATGTGTGTGTACTGAATACGTTTTCATATTGATTATTGACAATTATTTGTGTTTGGAATTATTTATGCATTATTCAAAGAATACGACCAAGGTTGTGGCTTGTAACAAAATTTCTGAATACAAAGTTCAACAAATGCTCGACAGCAAGAAAATTATTGCATTAAAAAAGTTGAGCAATAAAAATAAACTAACCAATGTTTTGTTCTATCAATTGTTAGTGGTAACCAGAAATTAAAATACCAATCGATTAAAAACTCAGCTAATCAGAAATGAGAAAATTTAAGTAGTCTGGTTCACAAATCCTTTTTTTCCGAAATTTGAGTTAAGAGGCACCAAAAATTATGATTGAGGTGTCATTCGTTTCGTAATTGCACCAAGAATTTTTTAGTTGAAAAACAATATCCGCAAATAAAAATTACAAAAGTTATAAACAATTAAGTTGACAAAAAAAAGGTGGTTACGTTTTTTGCAGCTATTTCAAAAACTATTTGAGATATCCGAAATTTGAAAAAAGATCCTTAATAAAGAGCAGGAAATTTTCCAGAAGCAGTTTCACCTCCCGGAATTGTCCCCGCAATATTTATAATTTTAATTTAGCAAGGAGAAAAGAAAGAAAATCTGACACCTAAACAAAAAAAAATTTTTATACCCGACTAACATCAACTATTTCTGCCAAGCAAAAGGAAGGTATAATGGCGTATTTCTCTCACAAGTGATATAATGTTAATAATAATTTTACAAGAAATTACATGTCGGGCATAAAACGTCGTATCTCACACGTGACCGAAATGCTATTGTAAGATCGTGAGATGTGCATCACTCGTGCTATCGCACTAGTGATTCAAATATCTCACTCGCTGACAATGAAGAATTTCTGACTTGTAATATAATCTACTATTAATCCACTAAATATTAATAATAAGGAATAAAGAAAATTACCTATTATCTGGACATACCATTAAACAATAATCCGTTGTTAAAAAGAATTACCTCAATTTTTCTATTAACAATGCATTTGTTAATTACGGTAATTTTTATTGTTAAAAGTAAAATTGTTAAACTAAAATCCTGGATTTTTTCGCGTCTTGGAGCTTTTCCTTGAAGGCTTTAGAAAAGATTCCCGTTGGAAAAATAAAAAAAAAATGTTTTTTAGTTTTTTTATTAACAATTAAAGGCTTAACAAAATGAAAAAAAAAATGAAAGATTTTTTTTTTGTATTCTATTGTTTATGATTTTTATTTTTTTTTAAATCTAATCCGTAATGGAAATAATGATCTTAAAAAAATCGTTTCTGAAAAAAAAAACTTTTTTGGTAAAAAACGCCTTCGTTAATTAACATCTTTTTATGTTGCTAAATATTTAATATTAGTAATTTTATTATTGAGCATATATTTTGGTGTAACTCTCAATTTGGATTGATGTTCTTTGTTGGTATAAGGTTTCTTTGTGACTAAGAAGCCTATTGTTCTGGCACCGTTTGTGAGTGCGGTGGGTGGGTGGGCCACCCTGTCTACTATACTCATCGCCTGACTAAATGGTTGAAAAGTGACAATTATTTATTGAATTTTTTTTTCTTTGAACTAGAACTCGCTTTCATTTTTAATCTGCTTTCAGAAGTCAAAAAATAATTGTCATTCCAATACCATTAGTCAATCAGTCAGTTGTGGATGCGACGGCCCACCCGCCCACCGCATTCACAGGTGGTACCATGAACCATATGGCTTTTAGTCACAAATAGGATGAATGTGGATACAATAGGAAAATGGTTGTCATTCCGAACCGGTTTGTCAACCATTCGGTCAAAAATGTAAATTTGAGCATATATTTTGGTGTAACTCTCAATTTGGATTGATGTTCTTTGTTGATATAAGGTTTCTTTGTGACTAAGAAGCCTATTGTTCTGGCACCGTTTGTGAGTGCGGTGGGCGGGTGGGCCACCCTGTCCACTATACTCATCGCCTGACTAAATGGTTGAAAAATGACAACCATTTATTGAATTTTTTTTCTTTCGTTTGAACTAGAACTCGCTTTCATTTTTAATCTGCTTTCAGAAGTCAAAAAATTATTGTCATTCCAATACCATTAGTCAATCAGTCAGTTGTGGATGCGACGGCCCACCCGCCCACCGCATTCACAGGTGGTACCATGAACCATATGGCTTTTAGTCACAAATAGGATGAATGTGGATACAATAGGAAAATGGTTGTCATTCCGAACCGGTTTGTCAACCATTCGGTCAAAAATGTAAATTTGAGCATATATTTTGGTGTAACTCTCAATTTGGATTGATGTTCTTTGTTGATATAAGGTTTCTTTGTGACTAAGAAGCCTATTGTTCTGGCACCGTTTGTGAGTGCGGTGGGCGGGTGGGCCACCCTGTCCACTATACTCATCGCCTGACTAAATGGTTGAAAAATGACAACCATTTATTGAATTTTTTTTCTTTCGTTTGAACTAGAACTCGCTTTCATTTTTAATCTGCTTTCAGAAGTCAAAAAATTATTGTCATTCCAATACCATTAGTCAATCAGTCAGTTGTGGATGCGACGGCCCACCCGCCCACCGCATTCACAGGTGGTACCATGAACCATATGGCTTTTAGTCACAAATAGGATGAATGTGGATACAATAGGAAAATGGTTGTCATTCCGAACCGGTTTGTCAACCATTCGGTCAAAAATGTAAATTTGAGCATATATTTTGCTCAAAAACAAAACAATTGTCTGGATCACTTTTGGTGGTAGATAACTACTTTTAATCAGTTTTTCCCTAAAACTCCAAAAACAATTTTATTATAACTGCCAACGCACGTTTCGCCAACAATGTTGGCGTCATCAGGGCGATGAGTAAACTGAAAAATGACAACCATTTATTGAATTTTTTTTTTCGTTTGAACTAGAACTCGCTTTCATTTTTAATCTGCTTTCAAAGTTAAGTTAAGTCAAAATATGGTTGTCATTCCAATACCATTAGTCAATCAGTCAGTTGTGGATGTTTAACGAATAGCAGAAGAAACTGCTAAACAATTTTGTTTGTATACAAATTTTGCTCCCACTAATGGTTTTCGAGATAATTGTCGCAAAGAATGTGGTGGTGGACTAATTTTTGTCTTCGCACTGAAAACTATATTCATTTTCCAACTTCATTTATGATCGGTGGGTGGAAGATAGAGGCAAAAGCTTCATCAGACCAATTTTATACAGAATTTAATGGAGAATATAATAAGTCATAATTATAACATTTTCGCGTCGGAGTTACCGTTTACGAGAAAATTTGGGAAAAGCTTCTTCATGAGGTCACACTGGGGGGCGCTTTTTTGCAAAAGGGGATGAAGCTCCCCCGGGGGTGTGGAAACTCTTCGGATCTTTATTTGGGTCCCTGTTGGGAATTTCATAACCAAAATATCAAAACTTTATAAATTAGTTCTTCTATTCGGGTTTTTTTTCGTCTACTTTGCTTGGACTTATTAGACCACACGTCTTTATATAAAAAAGAAGTAACGAGAAAAACAAAGCTGATCGTGTATAAAACAATATACAGACCTATTCTAAGCAAAAACAATATGGCAAACACAACCGATACGAAAAAGAACAAAAAGAAGACCAAGAAAAACATGGGAAAGTGCAGTGGTAGATACTGGTAGATATTAAAGGACGTGGATTAAACTGGCAATAAGCAAAGAAAAAGGTGAGAAAAAAATGGGACTGGGCGAGAACAGTACATAGTAAAGTGACAGAATAGAACAATCAAATAAATACAATACTAATATAGCTGTAATAGTGAAATGTCGTCGGTATATACTAAAACCAGGCTTTTTGTAAAACGCCTAGGCTTTTTTAAAATTACTAGGCAAATTGTAAAACAATAGTAACTTTGCATCTAGACTAGATATTTCAGGCGTTTTGTAAAACGCCGTCACAACTTTAGGCTTATTGTAAAAACACAATGATTTTACAATATGCCTAGCTTAAGTCAGGCGTATTATAAAACGCCCACTTGTTATTTAGGCATATTCCAAAGATATAAAAATTTATCATTCAAGCCTAATAATAATAATATTAGTATTGACAATAATATAATGTTAAATTATTAGAATTGTTTTCTTGTTTTATAAAAAATAACAGAAACTTAAATAAGCTTAATTACTAGTTAGGGAATTAACAAAACAAAAAAAACGGAAACCAGCATGTTTACAAAGAAAAATGTAAAATTAATTAATAAAATAAATATAAGAGTATAATATAAAAAAAAAAATAGACAAGGCTCTAAATGAAAAAAAAATGTCCAAAATATTAGAATACCTAAAATTACTTATAATCCGCAGGGTCCGCTGGTATGACATTTGCTAGTACAAAACAACTTTTGGCACCTCAATTTTTACATTTTAACATTATTACATTATAACATTTTGTCCTGTTGTTAGAAGTTTTAATTTTTTCATGATTTTTAATAAAAGAGTGTAGGTATAATTAACCTCTGTTTTAACTACCCTGATTTTATTTGAAGAGATTGTAAAATAATGTTACTTCACTAACCAGGGCTCTAGACACTGCGCACTACGTTTTATTTTGGCTTTCGTAACCTCAAAACTAATGGAGGTTATGGTTTTGTACCTAACAGCATAAAATTTATCAAATTCCAATAATTCCAGGTGGTAGGTAATTTACTCTCTCCGGTGAATTTGAGAATATGCCTAAACAAGTAGGCGTTTTATAATACGCCTGACTTAAGCTAGGCATATTGTAAAATCATTGTCCAAAGTTGTGACGGCGTTTTATAAAACGCCTGAAATATCTAGTCTAATTGAAGGGTCCAATGCATAAACCCGTCATGTCCATTTCGGTAAAATGTTGAGGAGAGACAAAAAACGTTTTGCGGTCAAAGTATTTTTTTTAGATTTTTTTTTTTTTTTGTATCTCATCCTATTTGAATGTATATTTATCATTAATTTGTAACTACTAAAAAGTTGGAAAGCAAAAAGTAGATTAAGTATAACGAAAAAACTAATGGACTTGACTGGTTTATGCAAAGTAATTAAAAAAAATAGAAGTAAACGAAACAAAAATTAATTAAACATTTAAAATGATATTTTTATTGAATTTTAAGAATGGAGGACAATAGTAAAAACTAAAACCAAACATTTTGTATTATATTTTTATATTTTCGCTTATTCATTATCACTAAATTCTGACGCAGAAGATTGATTGTTATCTGATAAAAAGGTTCTATGGTAATTTTCATTATCTTGGTAAAACCATTGATATCTGATCTGATACCATCAATATCTTCGTAAAACCACTGTGGCACATAATTTTTATTATGTGCCACACACACTTATTATTAAAGAAAGTCGCTTAAAAATTATCGCAAATTTAACTTTTGACACTATTATCAGTACTGTGCAAAAGCCACTCAAGTCCTGGACATGACCGGTTCTTGCAGACGATTCAGAATTTAAAACTGTGCAAGAATATACCATTAACTAATTTCGGGCAAAAAGTGGACTTGACTGGTTTATGCATTGCACCCCTCAATTGCAAAGTTGTTATTGTTTTACAATTTGCCTAGTCATTTTACAAAAAGCCTAGGCATTTTACAAAAGGCCAAGGCATTTTACAAAAAGCCTGCCGACGACATGTACACCTTTCACCTTACGGTAGAATGTTTTTTTCTAATTATATAATAAGCCTTTGATTGTTATTAATAAAGTGAAAAATCTTTTCTTTTATTTTTCCAACGGGGATCTTTTTTAAAGCCTTCAAGAAATGGCTCCAAGAACAAATTCCAGGATTTTAGTTTAACTATCAGGGTTTGTATGTTAACTTTCAACAAGAACAATTACCGTAATTATTAACAAATGCATTGTTAATAGAAAAATGATGGAATTTTTTTTATTGTTTATTGATATGTCCAGATAATAGCATTTTTTTTTTTATTTCTTAATATTAATATTTACTCCGTAATTATTTTTTTTTTAGGTGTCAGATTCGGTCGGCGCAGACATGAGCTGAGCATGATTTGCCTTTTTTCGCCGCTAAATTAAAATGATAAATATTGCCCGGACAATTCCGGAAGGTTGGACTTTTTCTTGAGAAATTTCCTGCTCTTTCAGGATCTTTCAAATAGTTTTTGAAATATTTGCAAAAACCTAACCACTTTTTTTTGTTTACTTAATTATTGTTTAATACTTTTGTAATTTTTATTTGCGGATATCTATTTTCAACTAAAAATTCTTGGTGCAATTACGAATCGAATGACACCTCAATAACAATTTTTGGTGCCCCTTACTCGAATTTCGGAAAAAGGGCCTACTGGAGACCATCAACTTAATTTTTTTTACTTGAAACATTGGTTAGTTTATTTTGATTACTCAACTTTTTTAATGCAATAATTTTTCTGCAGTCAAACATTTGTTGAACTTTGTATTCAGATATTTTGTTACAAACCACAACCTTGGTCGTATTCTTTGAATAATGCATAAATAATTCCAAACACAGATGATTGTCACTTATCAATATGAAAACTAAAATTATCACAAGAATTTTTGGCTTCTAACGTATGTGCCCTTGTTACATTGACAATGCACATAATACTGGGAACTATCTACATAATTGCTGTTTATCTGATAGTTTGGTATTTAAAAGTGCAGATAATTTGAATGTGTGTTTGCGTTAGTAATCCCTAAAGTATCGCTTTAATGAGCGATGGTTGTTTATGGCGTACATTTTCCAATGTTTATAAATGCTCTCAAGACACATGTGCAAAATGTATGTGTATACAGGATGTGCCAAAATTCACGGCACGCAAAAAGGGTTTCCCATGTACGAATAATTTGCTTTAAAAATACACAAATACACTCCTTACTTAGCTGAAAAGTTATAAGGTGGTAAAAATTACAAAATGTGCACAAAAAAAGCATTAAATTTTGGTTTGTAACATGTTTTTTTTATTTTTCTTTTTATTAATGATAATTTTTTCTTGCTATTTCTGGCTTATTGTGTTACGTTTAACTTTTTTCCGTTAATTTTGGAACAGCCCGTATATTTTTAAATTACATAACACAATACGTTTGTGATGCACTATCATTTTTTATCTTTCATCTTTTAATCACTCGATACATCCGAAGCGAATTTGTTTTTTTTTTTACTTATTTTATAGCGTGAGTAATTGTCTCAATTTTACATAAAATTGCGGATATGTAAGCGCAGACAATAGCTTCCTTCAATTTAGAATTGTTATTAGATAAAAGTTCCTTCAAAACAATGTTGAAACGTAACAAGCCATTAAAGTACACATGTCAGTACAACGCTCAATAAACAAATCAATGTCGTCGTTTCAAGGGTATGCAACCAATTCTGATAAGGTACCAGTACCAAGTAACTCATATCGCCGAATGACAAACAAAAATAAAAAAATTATATATTGGCTATAAATACTCCAAGTTTGCGATTACGACTAAGTTGATAACATGCATGCATATAATATGACGACCATGCTAGTCATCATAATAGAACAACATATCTTTCGAAATTTTGAAGTAAATAGAATTTTTAGTTAGAGATTAATTTTAGAAAAACGCAGTTTAGAACAATAATTATGATATTTTTTAATCCTCAAATTTCAGTAAAGATTTTAACCTTGCGATGCTAACAACCAAAGGTCAATCATTGAGTAGTCATTCATTAAATTTACATTCTAAAAACATTAACGGAAACAAAATTAGTAATTCTATAAGTAACTCCAAGCAACGAAGTAATATTTGCAACAGTGTCGAATAAATCCAATAAAACTTCCGTACTTTTGCGGAATTTTAGTATTCAACGTTTTACCTTCTAAATATTTTTTATGTTTCCTTCAAAAGGAAGTAGTTTTCCAATTGCATCATGTCCTTATTCATTAATTAGTATTTTCATTTGGTTTTGACATTTTAAGGTGACCATCACTAATTTTACAGTGTTTTATTATTGTCAATCAATTATGTTTTCAATTAAGTTCTCACAATACATAGTAAAAAAATTATATAGAAATAATTAATATAAATTAATTTTTATAGATTTGAGGGCAAGCTGCACTTGTGGAACAGTCTCATAACATCCGCCACCACCGTCTTCAAGACGCAAGAGGGTTTGGACATGGTCTCTGAACTCTACGTTCAACGACAGAGCGAATTTGGAACTGCAGATTTCGTTATCGAAAAAGCATTGAAAAATATCAAAGAAGAAACAAAGTGGAGCAACGATAACCTTCCCGTTATCGAGAAGTGGCTAGACGAGTATTTAGAAGCCAATAAAGTATCAACATAATCAGAATAAAAATTTTATACAACATTTATTTGTGTAAAATAAAAACATAATATGAACTAACAAAATCTGCGCTAAATCCACCTCCTCTTCACGAGTGCTAGAACCGTGTCCTTGAGTTTTCTGCGATGGGAAGGCCCCAGCAAGTCCTTGCGGCTCCAATCGCTGTCTTGGAAGTCTTCCAAACTGTTTTCGACTTTTCCTCTTTCGGTGCAGATTGGCTTTAACATGACCAAAACGTGGTAGATCTCCGTGGGGGCTATGTCGTCGAGTTCTTGCAAGAAAGCATCCCAGGAGTACTCGTCCACCTCCAAATCGAATTGTTTGAGGGTAGAGATGAAAGTGTCGTGGTAGAGTTTTATCAGATCTTCATAGTGGTTGTCCAACACCTCATTGATAATGCTGGTGAACATGAAAAAAATGACGTCTCTGGCAATTGAGCTGTAGGTCATAATCTGTAGATCCACTATTTTATTTTCTAGAGGGACGCCTTTATCGTTGCGTCGAATCATGGTATTGCTCGTCCAGAAGTCGGAATGCGAAATACTGCCCCACGGTTCTTTCGGGCCAGGTCGCTCCACGTACGGATGTTCAGCTGCGTAATCAACCACCTTCTGGATTCTCTCCAAGTATGGCTTTAATTCCGGAACTTCTAGAGCACCTTCCATTATGCTGTTATGGAAAGCCAGACCCACTTCCGGTGGCAACTGCTCCAAACCGCGATTTTTCGCAAGACTAGGTTTTACTTTCTTCTCAAATTCTTCCGGGTTAAGCCGTTTCAGGGCGATCGGAACCGCATGAAAGCGTGCCAAATCTCTGAGAATTAATTTCGCCGCTTCCAAGTCGAACCCGATGAGTCTGTCTTCAGTTATGAATCCCCGAAGTTTCAAATTTTCAAAAATGAGAACTCCTTCCTCATCGACTTCATTTTTATTTTCGTCTAAACACACCCGCGCACCGTAACACTTCGGGAAGAGATTCTCATAAAGGTTTTCTTCAGGTACGTTATATTCCTTCTGGAGCTGGGTCAGTGCAGGGACGGTGACAGTATAAGCTAGAACCTCCTTCCGAAAAGTCACTCCGATGTCGAATGCAACCCTCAACATTGCGTTAGCCGGAATCAGTTTAGCCACCAAGTCGTAGGTTTTTTCTTTGGCCGAGGGCTTCTTGATAGTGACTTGAAGTGCCAACATGATGCTCCCATAGTGCTCCCCCGGTGCAGTCAACAGCGTGGTTTTCTGGTCGATGATCTCGATGTCATTTCCTAGAGATTTCGCTAGAAGGCTGCACAAATCGTTCACTTTCGACTTCACCATTTCGAACACCGAGAGACAACTGTTTCGAGTATCGGCGATAAAGTGGGTACACGGGGGCACAGTCACGTGATCGCAACAATAATTAATGGAGAGGGCACTTTTAATTGAAGCAAATTGCCAACGATACCAGCGAATTAAAATTTAGTGAACCGATGGCGTAGGAACAATAAAACTTTTTAACGGGATCATTAAAAATACGTCCTACGTTCATGCAGGCGTATGTCGTTCTCATATCGATATGAAGTAATACTGTTTGGCACTAAACCAAAATATGAGAAACTATTTTCATTCTGGCGACCTAGACAGTACCGTCTAATTATACACATAAATATGTGACGTATACTATTGTCTGTATTATGAACATGTTGGTAAACTTCCTTTTGGATTAACTACAGAGTGAATCAGCAAAAAAGTTCAAGTGCACGCAATTGGGTCGGTTCGATTGAGGTTATATGATAATTGCACTTTTATAATAAATATTTAAATATTATGTGGGCGCGAAGATATAACGCAATCTAATTATCGAGTGTTAGGAGGTTGTAAAAAAATGTTATGTAATGTAATTGAGCGTACGATTATCTGGAAAGACCATAAAGTCGCTATATTTTAACAACAAATGTAACATATTTATATTATTTAAGTAATGAAAGAGAAAAAAATACAACAAAATTTTTAAAATTTCATCTCTTTCCGATTTCACAATAAGTTGTCTACTTAAAAGTATTGGGAAAGCATCTAAACAAATAATTGCTTTCTGATAAGTGGAGAATAACTTAAACCAACCATAATTTCTATAATTTAAAATAAAAACATTTTCAATTTTCCGTAAGTAAAGGTAAATTATTAAACGGTAAAGTAGTTTGTAGTAAATTTGTTTTAACGTAATTTGGATTACATAATCTTTTTTAAACCAATTGCTTATCATTTGCTGGCAAACAAATATACGAAATTATTGTATATACAGCGTGATCTCGATAAGTTTATCTCGCTCGAGAACTCCAATTAATGTAGGAAAATAACTCGAATGTCAGTACCTTGAATTCCTCGACATCTCGAGCGATTTCCGTATTATACAGAGAGATCGAGATTATTTATTAAATGTCAAGTTGACCGTGTAAACTTGACATTTCATAAATAAGCTGCTTCTCCTGCGTGGCCAACTTAGACTAATTTAATTTTCAATCTCTAAGTCGAACATGAAACATCATTTTTATGAATTTTATTACATTTCCATATCTTGTCTTGCACTTTAGCAGTTTCTACTTTGAATGCAGATGCGCTAACAATGACACAAATTAATATAAAGGATAAACTGGACAATTTGTTTGCAAATTATAATAATTTTAGTCTAGTTTATGTATATTTATTGGTGATGATATGGTGTTAATAGCGAGAGAGGCCAAAGAAATGAAGGGAATGATAAAATGCCTAGGAAGATACCTGAAAAGAAAGAAGCTAAAGTTAAACGTGGAGAAAACAAATATGATGATTTTTCAGAAAGGAGGCAGAAGAAAGAAAGAAGAATGGAAGTGGGAAGGAAAAGAACTAGAAAACGTAAAAGAATTTAAATACTTGGGTTACACCTTTAACGAGACTAACAACGAGAAAAGTCATATAAAGGAACTAGAAAGGAAAGCGAACAGGGTGGTAGGTCAAGTATGGGGAATAGGCGAGAGAAAATTCGGACGAGATATAAGAAGGAGAGGACTGATGTACGAAAGGCTAGTACAGAGTGTAATGATGTACGGAGCAGAAATATGGGGATGGAAGGAGCAGGAAAAGCTGGAAGCAATCCAAGCGAAGTACTGGAGATGGGTACTAGGATTGGACAGGGAAACGCCAGCATATATCGTACTAGAAGAAGTAAAGAGAGACAAGATAAGAGTGGAAGCAGGAAAAAGAGCAGTAAGATTTGAAGAGAGAATAAGAGAAAGAACGGAATGTAAGATCTTGCAAGAGTGTTGGAAAGAGATAAAGAATGGGAACATGGAAAGAGCAGGAAAAGAGAGAAGAAAATACTACGAGAGAAATGGGTATGCAGTGGAGGAGGTAGAGAGGAGAAGAAATAATGGAGTAAATGTACTAAGAGAGATAGTTGAGGTGGACCGAGACGTACAGAGGCAGGAAAGGAGAACGAGGATTAATGAGTCAAGGTATAATGGAAAGTATAGGTCACTAATCACGGAGGAATTGCCGGCATACCTGAGAAAAGAAAGCGAGAAGAACGATAAGAAAGTAATAGCAAGGTTTAGATGTGGAAACGAGGAAAGAGAAAACAAATACTGGAAAGAGAGAGACGAGAGAGTGTGCAGACTATGCAGAGAAGGAGCAGAAACAATAGAGCACATGATGAAAGAATGTGAGGAGCTGAGAGAGGAGAGAGAAGATTGGAAAGTACTGATAGGAGAAGAAGGGAAAGGACTAGGCTGGATGAAAGGAGTTTTAGACAGAAGAAAGAATGTAGAGAAAAGGGGGGAAGAGATGGGAGGAAAATGAAATTAATTTAGCTATTGGTGATGTTTATGTTTTATAGTTTTATTTAATCAGTATTCTGTTATTTAGCATTGTATGGGAATAGGAATCTTTTTCAAAGCCGAAAGGCAAGGAAATATATCTTATTATTATGTATATTTATTAATTTTATTGTTTTATTTCAATTTTTATTTACTTCTTCAAAAATAATGCCGCCATGCAATTTTTGAATCTCTCTTGAACGCCACCCTTCGGTCAATTAAATTAGATCATCTGTTGTTCTCGTAGATACTTGTTGTTCAATCGTCGCTTCTTTCTTACATTGCAAGTAAATCTTTAGTATCGGGTCTTCATAAATGATTCATACATCGTGAGGATAACAAAATTGATGCAAAATGGAGAATTTTGACGTGCAAAGCCTACTGGATGTTTCTGACTCTACGGTAAGAACAATTTAAAAATGTCACAGAATGGGGAAACCAATTGTGTCATCCTAAACTGCGGAAGAGTGAAAGAAACAGGGCAATATTTTAATAGGTTATTGCAGTTAGTTAGATATAAAGAGTGCTTTGAAAATATATTCGGAGGAGGCCATTATTTTGCCACAACTGCACTTCAGGTCATTAAGCACGATGCGTTAAAAGTCCGACCTAACCTGATGACATTCACAATGACATTTTGATGTGTGTACACCCCAGTGAAGCAAAATGGCATCCAGAGCCTACTCCAAATATATTTTCATGTGAGCACTGCTATTATAAGAAGAAGAAAAAAATAGCATCCTGGCAAATATAATAAACCAGAAGAATGTCGTTGAATCAAAGTGGAGTAAATTTAAATTAAAATTTAAATATATTTAAGTCGAACTCCACAAACTTTAATAAACGCAAAATAACAATTGAAACATGTTTCGGCAGAACACTACTGCCATCATCAGCCAATATTTAAAAATATTCTTTAAGGGCTGATGAATATTATTAAATATTCTTTAAGGGCTGATGATGGCAGTAGTGTTCTGCCGAAACATGTTCCATTTGTAACTTTTCGTTTATTACAGTTTGAGGAGTTTGACTTAAATATATTTAAATTTTAAACATAATAAAGATAGAGATGAAAACAGAGAAAACAATTCATGTAATTAGATATAACAACAGAATATTTGGTCAAGAATAAAGGGCAAAGAAATAATAACAAAAAAGTTAATAATTATAAAGAAAGAAGTTGATCCAGAAACTACACCTGGGGGCCTCACATAAATAAACTCAAAAAGAATTCTGAAAAAATATATAAAGCTAGTAAAGATGACGTTAAAACGGGATATTTACGAAAAATCGCTTTGGAGACGTCGAATCGATGGAGACATTTTGTTTAGAACCATAATATCAAATTCTACCTTTCCGGAATTTTTCCGAAGTTGGGTTTGGACTAGATTAGTAAAAATACTTTCATGATCATCTGCCTATTGTAACAGTTTGAAAGATTACATTTATGGAGACAAAATATATTTTCTTCAAGTAATTTCCACCGTTATGATACGCTGCAATAGGCTGCTCAAACAACTGAATACGAATAGCAATGATGATTTGTGAATACGAATAAAGTAAAGGTTCGAAATTCGCAATTCAAATTAATACTTTTCAACGGATTTCGGATTTGCTCCTGATTGAGCTTTACCTTGTAGCGATTGGTGACTATTAGAGAAGTCAACAGTTCCTTGGTGGCAAACCAATCGCTGTAGAGTGGGGTAGACTGCTAGAGCTGCGCCCTTTGTTGTTCAAGAGATGATCTGTCAATTTAATTGGTGTTTGAGTAAAATATGATTTGTAATTTAAGTTGTTGCAATAAGACGATAATTTTTCAAGTTCGGTTGGTGAGAAATATGGATTTGATAACTGTCAAAGTGACTTTATTTATTATCGATGTGTCGTGAATAGTTCTCCGGAGTAGAATTCTAACTTTACTAACAGTAACCATTTTCAAAATATTCAAATTTTTGATACTCAAACATCCTGTTTTATTTTTAAAATAAATAATTTAATTTTCAAAGTTACAGTTGCAAAGTATTATGTGTTGCCTATTTAAATTTTGGAAGGCGTTAGCGAATAAAATAACAGCCCTGTATACTTAAGAAAATCAGCGGGGACTTAAAAATGTTTCTTATTATTCTGCAAGTTGTGTATGACTGAGATTTTAAGACATTCCGATAATGATCAGCGTACGTACAATGTCTGCAAGTCGAATAATAAAATTATTATGATTATTCTTAAGAGGTGGGGTTCAGACCCCGCTGCACTGAAGCTTCAGCTTATTCTGCCCCACCTAGCTAGTTTACTCCATAAGGCCTGTGCTGTTAATGAACTTCAGCACAAGCTCTATGGGCATATGTTTTTTGTCATTTGATTCAGCATACGTCAACACGAAGTGTCGAAGCCTTCCTGGTGGAGTTTCTTCCTCCTCCCTACACAGCCTGCAATAAGGATCTTGCTTCACCCTGATTGTGGTGAGATGTTTCCTGACAGCCCGATTTCATGTTGATTTGCGACTAGTCGCAAGTGCCGGTTATTTACTGATTGGCTTTCAATTATTAAGACTGTTTCCATAGCAAAAGGCACTTGCGACCAGTCGCAAATCAACATAAAATCGGGTTGTAGATCTCTAAAAAAAATATCTGGTAGAAATCGATCTCTTGAATACAACAGTGCAACCCTCACCCTGATATCTCTAATGGTTTTGGAGATATGGCGTTTTAAAATTTTGGCGCTTGGGAAAAACACCCAAAAACATTTTCGCTCATATCTTGTAGACTATAGGTCATTGACCTGATTTGGTGGTACCAGCATGTTCGCCTTGAAATTCTCTTTAATTTGAATGTGTAATATGTGCTGAAGTGCGTTATTTGAAGATGTTAGGAGCGGTAGACCGAGATAAGACGTTTCTGAGAGGGCCAATCGAAAGAAAAACTCCACATTTAAAGTTAGAGGCTATGTCGCGATAAGTCGAAGAGTTTAGGAGTAAAAAAAGTTTAACTTCAAAAGGGGTAAATTTTAAAAATTAAAAAATAATCTTTTTGTCCCAAAGCGGAACATTTTTGCCCTTGCTGTGGACAGCGGGATAGACAGCTCCCTCACGGTCCCCCCTTCCTCAACCTCCATCCCTTCAGATGTCTGCCTGCTCCTCCCAAGGGCTTTAAACAGCACACTGAAGAGATTTAGGTATGGCTTACATTGCAGTAGTAGGATAAGTTGCTGTCCTTTGGGGTCTAGCTTCCTATCCACCACCGACCAGGTCGCTTTGTGCCAACGTCCGCACCAGCCATTTCCAGAGGGTCTGGTCGGCGCAGGAGGCATACGGCGGAGAACCTGGGTTCAGACTCCCCTGGATATCCGACACGGGCGTCGCAAATGATACAGTGGTCCTCCTCTTTTTTGGCGAACGTACTTTGTCGCTGGGAGTACCCTCCGGCTGTCGTTGTCGTTTTTTGCCCCTGATTTCCGGATAATTCCCCCTGTTAGTGGTGCTGGTTCCCGGTTCCGGCTGTTTGGCAGTGGGGTTTGTCCCTGTTGTAGTGCTAGGGGTCCTTGCGGCCTGGCAACTCCTCACAAGCTCCTGGGTGGATCCATCGTTTCAGAACCTCCTCCCAGGGATGTCTTTTGTTTCGATTGTTTGGTGTCCATAAATGGTCCCACGAGTATGAGGCTCACTACGCGCAGTGCCCTGTGTACGCATAGAAGACTACATACAACATGGTTCGCCTGGTGCTCTGAGGTTTGCCGCTAGCGGCCGAGCTGCCCCCCGGCGCGCGCAATACCTTAAGATTGGGGAGGTTTTATCCACCCGGCGGTTTACGGTGTGTGTCGCAAGCTGGTGCGCGGCGAGAGGCGTTCGTTTGGCGCAGCAAGGGTTTTAGACTTTGGTCCTCCCTACTAACCCCACACCATCCAGAGCCCGTGAATGCACCGGCCGTTGTCCTATTCGCCACCTGGGGACGCGCCTGGTATAGGTAACTCAACCCACCAGGAAGTCGAATAATACCTATCTCTAAATAAAGGCGGGTCGCTAAAAGCCTGATAAACAGATTACCTACATCAAACTACATTTCATAGTCGGCAAACATTGGTCATTCGTAAGTTTAGATCAACTTTAATACTAAATTAAAATTTAAATATATCTAATACCTGTTTCACAATGATGTTAATGTTAACGTAATGTTAGTGGTAATGACAATGTTAAGACTAGCGTGTTCATAATGAATGTTAGACTAGAAACTAGAGTTTTTTTTTTGTTTTTATTTTTACATTTGTAGGGTTTTAATGTTTGAGCTTTGTATTAATTTACTGGTTGTCGACTATCACCTCTAAACAGTCTAAACTGAAAGTGCAAATAATAAACGCTAAAAAGAGTTTGTTAAGTCCATGTTTTACATTGTCGTGCCTTTATTACACAAGAAGCATTAAGTAAACACAATTATTAAATTACTGAAAACATTCTGCTTTTTATCATAAAGAAATGGGTGATTTTGCACTAATTCAATTAATAATTCAATGTCAATCATGCTTCTTTCAAATTGCGCCTCCACAACCTTGTCAAAAAATTCGCTCGACGCATGCGCGTAGGACAACAATGTTAAGAGTGATGGTAGGATTTAAAATATTTTTGCTTTCTAACATGATGTTATGTTCAGGGTTACGTACTCTTTAACATTACCATTGGTGTCAACATCATTGTGAACAATTCCATCTTTTTATTAGGGTTCTAAATATTAAAAATTACAAATGGAACATGTTTCGGCAGAACACAAAATTATAATTTTTTGTATTCTTTAAGGGCTGATGATGGCAGTAGTGTTCTGCCGAAACATGTTCCATATTAAGGTTAAAGTTTGTGGAGTTCGACTTAGATATATTTAAATTTTAATTTAAATTTACTCCACTTGGATTTATCGACATTCTTCTGGTTTAACTTTTTCGTCTTTTTTTTAGTAAACTCTTGGATAGAAATTTCAACTGTTATCTTTAAACACACTTAGGACGTAACATATTATTCTAAACTGCTGCATATTTTGCTTGCGAGTAGGTCCCTAATAATTTCAAAACGTTTAAGGGGAAACAACCATTGATGAACCGATGATACTGAAGGCGTTTATTTACCAGTTTATTACCTAGTGTTGTGAATTACAGTTTATATTTCAAAAACAAGAATGGGTCTGAATAATAAAATTACACTTGGCTTCTACAGACGTTATGATTTCTGAATTATGCAACCAAACATACTGTTTAAATTAAATTTTGCATAAGCGTATTTTTGGTTGCCTAATTTATGGAAAATTGGTGATTTTTAAGTGTTTTCATTTTGATAGTTCATTAATTCATTATCATCCTAACGTGAAAAATCCGATTGTCCATTATAAATGTAGATCTTTTTACTTCCTTACCTCCTTACTCACTGGATTACATTATTTGTTATGCCAACAAACTCCGACCCATTTCAGAATAACATAGTATAATTCCAGGCACAAAAATATTCACAATATAATAATAATAATTATAACGTGTTTGTGTCAGTCATGAAACCATTCTAAAAGCAACACAATATCACGTTACAATTATTCCTGGTTGCCTATAACAATCTGTTATTAAAATTTAAATTTTATTAGAACTCAAACATATTGTTTAATTTTATTGGCAAAATAAAAACAGTTGGATACTACTAACTGATCATCAAATTACGAGTGATTTTTTTCAAAATTCGCTTGCGGTAAAACCTCTTGGAACCAACTAACCGCCGCTACTGAACGGCAAAAGTGAATAACGCGTAGTCTGTAAACAAACTCTGTAAAAACTGTGGTAATTTTCTTGTTTTCAAACGGCGTAGATTATGCAAAGGTCGGCTCAAAAAATCGGACAATGGACCAACTGATTCAGTGGAATCATCTTTTAATGGATGGACCACAAACTTTACATGTATATTGAGAATTTTGACGTTCAAAGTCTACTTAAATAATCATTTATATGTAAATATAAATTAGATAACGTAATACAAATGTAATGTTTAGTAATAATTCACACTTTCAAGTCTTCCAAAAAGGTAGATAGCTAACCAACAATACATCTGTACATAGGTATGATAAGATGTTGAACCCAAAGTCGTGTGATAAAGTCAAACCGTGCGTGAGCAATCAGGAGGCAGAGCGTAAAATTTTTTTTTTTAATATTTATTGGCTTTATTGATTTAGTGCCTCTGTTGTTTGATTGGCAACGGTTTGACAACTTAATAATAATTTACAGTCAACAAATTTCATCTTACAATTTGCAATAAATTCATCAGGTTGACATTTTGCAAATCACTTTGTTTAAACTATTTATTTTTTAAATAAATAATCATAGTGGGTCTAAAATTAAACTCAAAGCGTCAATTAAAAACAATCTTTTAATAAAATACGAAATGTAAATCCTTAAAAAAAATAGTTGTTGACGAAATGTGTAATATGTTGCCTATTTCTGAATCTTCAGGCGTGAATAGATAAAATGGGCACACTGTACAATTCAACAATTCAGGTGTACAATATGAGTAAAGTTAAGTTATCTGATCCCATTACCACTTTGAGCTTTTCCATTATTACAGCAATTCACATCAAACAGATACAATGATATAACCATAAACTTACATATTTAACTATAAATGTAAATTTAATATGATATTAACTGAATGGCAGTATTTATATCTAGTGAATAGACTAAAGCAAAGTGTGATACGGTTATTAAAGTTCTACAACAACTGTAATATGCTGTAAGGACAGTTTATTTTTGTTTGCTTTACCGATGTAACATTTATGAGTTGGTAAGTGCAAGGTAAGTATGGGTTCCCGGTTCTCCCTTCCTAACAATATTGAGGAACGAACAAAGAAGAGAAAGGTGGTTTAAGCAGAGAAATAACATAAATATGCGACAAAAAATCTATATCGCTTTCATTTTTCCTATTGTGTTCTTTTTCTAACTAATTATTTCTACGAGTAACTAAGTTCTTCTAATAGGTCAAACTAAATACTTTTAACTTGGCTAACAACTGTACGCAAATACTGATCGATTTAAATTCAAAAGCAGCCACTGAAATAACTTCGAGGTGCCTTATAGGAGAGAGTTAAACAATAATTATTTTTCTGAAAGAAAAGGCAAAAGGTTAAATAGTATTTAACCAATGATTTAAATAAAGTCGCGCGTACATGGAAAATTATTTTGTAATTTGCGTCGCTTTAACTAATAATGCTGGAAGGACCTGGATATGACTTGGTTGTCATAATAAAAGAAGTTTGTGTTTTATCAGATATGAGTACATAACAATATTTAAACAATCTCAAGCAAATACAAAGCAATTGCGGCTAAGTTTATGACATGACGCCACCAGAACACATGGTCGGAACAAACGGTAAAACTCGAAAGAATGAGCTGAGAATTTAATACATGAACAGAAAAAGAAATAATCTGAATACAGATTTAATCACACTTCCTCTAGTAAATTAAAAATTAAATCGTCAGTTATTCACTTTACGAGAGTGTGACCACATGTTGCGTGTTTTAGTCACCGGAAATACAAGTAAGTAAGTAAGTACGCGTCAAAGTAATTTGCAAACGATTATTTTTTAGCTCTGTGTTCCTCAATAGAAGTATTATTGTCTGGATAAAGGTTTAATCACACCCTCTCTAGTATGTTTTTATTTTTATTAGAGCACACGCAACTTTAAACTCCGTGGAAAACTCATGGTACAAATAAAATCAGATTTAACAAATTTTAGGAAAATGATAAAAGTTTGTTGCAAAGAGCGTTGTTGTCAACTGGACGGTTAAAACAGTAATCTGTAATTTCTTCTTTGCGAATTACACGTTCCGTACTTTAATAAAAACCTGGTCAAATTTGGGATTTCTCAGGGGAGAGATAATCGTGTCTGTAAACGTCGATTGTTTAGAGAAACAAAAACACAAATGTGTGGAGGTATTAATTATGAACATATGAAATTCGTGCCCCATAACATTAAAAAATGTTATAAATAGCAAAAAATAAGCTGAGAAATACCGGAGGCAATAAGAAACTGTCATAAGTTCTTTCCTCCAATGTAAACATCATTATGTAATTCCATAAAAGCACTTTATTGTTTCATAATTCAGTTAGCCAAGACGTAAGTGGTGATTAAAGAAAAAATGCTATTTATTGCTTTTTAAATTGCAGGATTTTCAATCCAGTCATTATCAAATTAATAGTATATTACATAACAAGAGTTGTAAGCAGCATATTACACACGACCGGAAAAAGTTAAGCACGTAGCGCTTAGCGCCAGGAGTGTACGCCTTACAACTCGAGCTTTATGTACTATACTTTTTCTACGATAGCTGCTAGAAAAAAATAAAAAAATAAAAAAAATTATGTTTACTTATATTGAAAAGTAAAAACAAGATAAAATACCTTCAGTTTAGAATTATCATGTCTCCTCTATAACGAGCCGCCACTGGTTCCGGTGTCACCCAGCTTCAATAATTATTTTATTTGTTTAATATTTCAGAACTCCTTTTATAAAATGTTAAATGTTATTTGTATTTGTAGGTAATAAAATTTTTCACATGTTTTTTTGGATTTTTGCTCTTAAAACTACTATCCATTTTTTTTATAAACAATTGTCAATATCAAAATGCAATTAAAGACCAGGCTGTATCATCTAAAAATATGTCCTTCCGGAACGAACTTTATAGTAGACACTACTGAGGTTATGTTCATAGATATCAAAGTGGTTGACGACTTGAAAATGCAACGTGCATATTGGTGCATGTGACCGTGATGTGACCACGACGGAATAAATGTCAGAATTTGACATTCAATGTGACCAACCAAAAATTACTGTTGCTTATACCAATATGACCACATTTTGACAATTGTTTATAAAAAAAATGGATAATACCTGCATCATAAGTACAGGTATAGGTAGAATTATTTCATTTTTGATACCCTAACAATTTTATACTAGTCCAAGCAAATTAGGCGAAAAGGCGACGAATAGAAGAAGTAATTTATTAAGTTTTGAAATTTTGGTTATGAACTCCCAACAGAGGCCCAAATAAAACTCCGAAGAGGGAGCGTCATCTCGGGGGGAAAGCTTCATTTCCCTTTGTCCAAAAACCACCCCCGAGCGTGACCTCATAAAGCTTTTCTGCATTTTTCTCGTAAATGGATGTAATATGGACGACAACTTTGTGATGACAGATTTCAATGAAGGTTTTAGTCTTTCCGATTCGATCTGTGGGAGCATACAAAAGTCATCGTCACGAGTCCTAAATATATATAAATTTTGCAACAAAAATTAAAAAGGATCTGTAAAGACATTTCCATTTGTGCAGTAAATGTTCTCCTCTTTCTTCATTACTTTTATTGTCAAAGTGGTGTGTTCCAGTACAGATTCGGCAAGTGTCAAATACATTCACTTACAGTCTGTTAAGTGACAACGATGTTGTAATTCTGTGAACAACAGGTGGAAAATAAGCCCAACAACTATCAAAAATACACGTTCAGGAGTAAGTGTTAAGACCTGCGTCACAGCGTCGGACACAAGTAAAAATCGAAATTCCAAGATTATTGGTGGCAAAATATTTTAGAGAAAGTTTTGACTTTAATATGGCTCGTGTCAATACTGCTTTGTCAAAGCCGTGACCATCAATATTCAGACTGCATGTAATAAAATGGAAATAAAGTGCATCAGTTTGAGCAACAATTATTGCTTAGTCCTATGACATATTTTTTTCAAAAAATGGAATATATTTTATGCTGAACCCTTTAATTCAATGTTTTAAAATTATACGGGGGCTTTTAATGTAAAAATTTGACCAAACTTGTTGAACCGATATACTACTTCCACCAAGTTAAGACAAATAATAAATACAAATAAAAAAAAAAGATAAAATGGAATACAAGACGTAAAGAGTGCAAATTTCCTGTTCTATTCTTAAAATAAGGTTCTTACCTATGGTAATACTATCCATTTACACAAACAATTTTACAGAACCTTTAATCTAAAATAAAAAATTAATACTCATTGATAATTTGGTCAGTTCTTTCACCATATTTGTTATAAATACTGAAGTCTGTAAAAGTGCCATTAATTCCTGTTGAAACCAAAAATCAATCGTTTCAATGGTCACGTTGGCACTCCGTCTTTCCAGGTTTCCATATCACTTGTTTATATTTAAATGTTTGAACTAAGTTATATCAGCATACATATTTTTTTAGCACTTATATAATTATTATTAATACATATTGATATTCGTAGAGGTCGTCTCCTTAGGTAAAAATGAACTAATAAAACAAAAAAAATTATCACATGAACATTTATTTTATGTCGGATATAAAATTTTTGACCATAAATAAAAGTAAGTTATATATTACATAAATAATTATTTACATTTTTTAAACAAGAAAGTTCACTATACAAAAATTTACATACATAAAAAATACAGTACATACAATTTATTCTCTTTCTTAACAAGAAACAATGCAATTTGCTTATAATTTTGTCTCAAGTCATGGTATAAATTAATTAAGGAACACTTGCAGGCTTTTCCCCCAAAAGTTTTCTCCTACCTAATTCACTGGCCATTAAATTAAACCTATATTTTTTTACATATCACTCGTGAACATGAGAAGGAAGCAAATAGTCGGCTGTAAAGTAAAGCAGCTTCGCGTACCAGAACACTCCAACCGACGGTTTCGTCACTTCGACAGTCCTTATCGCCGCCCAACCGCCCAAAGGTCTGCTCACCAAAGTCCAAAACCTCGCCAACCCCTCCTTCACGTTGTACACTAACCTAACGGGCGCGAACGCCCAATGCGCCAACCACTGAGTGTCAACGGTGGCGTAGCAAGACGCCGCCACGCCGTCCACGAGCACGGTGCCCGTCGTCGTCAAGGGGGCGAACACCCCCGTCCTCCAGACCCCTTCAACGCGCACTATCTTCTCAGTCCTCAGTTCGTTGGAGGCACTCACGAGTAAACTGTCACCGATTTGCATCTTTTCCGCGAACTTCACTGTCCGATCCTCGAGGAGGAGCAAATGGGAGGGCGTCACTGTCAGGATGCGGCCCGAAGAAAGGGTGATTTGGAGAAACTCGCGCCTCTGAAGGGGGTCGTAGTCCAGAAACAGGAGAACTTCGCTGAAGACGAGCTCGTTGGTGGAGGGGTCGACGGACTGGACCCGGTCCCCGATTTGGAGGTCGGAGAGGCGGCGGCGGCCCGTGGCGGTGAGGACGGTGCTGTCGCCGGCGAAGCAGCCCCCGTACTTGGCCGCCTGGGACGACTCTGAAAGAAGGACGAAAGTTATTAGTGATCGTGCTTATTCATTAACGAAATAACGCAACGATTTATGAATTATACAGGGTGCCGATTTTATCTGTTGACGCCTGAAGATTCAGATACAGGCAACATATTAAACATATTACAAATTACTGCGTAAACTATTTATTTTTTAAATAAAGAATCATAGTGGGTCTAAAATTAAACTCAAAACGTCAATTCACAACAATATTTTAATCTAATATGAAATGTAAATCCGTAAAAAAAAAGTTGATGAATTGTTTAATATGTTGCCTACTTCTGAATCTTCAGGCGTGAACAGATAAAATGGGCACACTGTATATATTATGTAAAACATAGATAAATTTATGATAGCTGAGCAAAGAAAATAGCATCTAAACTCAGAATTTGCTTCCAAACCCTGAAGTGCAATATGAGTGCGATTATTATTATGCTATGTTATTTGACGTAATCAATTCTTCATTGCCAAAAATGGCGTGGCTCGACATTATAATTTTATCGTGTAATTTCTAATTTTTTAATTTTTAACCTGTAACTTTATTTTAACAACTGTATCGCTATCATACACATATTTTAATAATAATTTGTAACACGATAATTGTAAGCTTGGAAGAAGACTGGGTGCTCCCCTCGAAAACGCTAGCGCAGCAATTAAAATATAATGGATTCTCCAACAGCAGTCCATATTACTTGTAATCTTTTCTTAGCAATAAAACTGAAATGGACGTAAACCTAAATAATTAAAATTCTTCACTTTGAATGCACATCATTTTTGAAAAAAAAAAAAATGGGTGAAATTGGGTGATTTTTAGTAAGTACAATTTAATCAATATTAAAAGTATGTTTAAGGAAATTTGGGTAAAACCACCCCTAATTTTTTCTCGGTCGGTAAAGAAATTTTTGCAAAATCGTCAAACACGGGTCTAGTTATTTTCAAAGCAGAGTCTAAATCCCAGTTTACACGTATTTAGCATGCTAGATTTTCGAGTTATGAAAATTTTGAGAAAAACCGTTTTCCCCTTCCCCCCCCATTTCCACCGTCTGTAAAAAAAATTTTGGAAAATCGTCAAAAAGGGGTCGAGTTATTAACAAAAGCGAGTTCTGGTACGAATTTGCACTTACCTACCATTTTTGGTTTTCAAGTTAGGTGGAGTCTAGAGAGACCAATTAACCCCATTTTCCCCAGATGTGGAATTTTCAAAAAATCTTTCTTAGTGCGCCTATACGTCCTAAAAACTACGTACCTATACCAAATTTCACCTTTCAAGACTCAACGGTCTGGGCTGTGCGTTGATCAGTAAGAAATCAGTTTCGCATTTATATAAACAGAGATTAAAGAAGATGAAGAAAATAAAGAAGGTATAAATTCCAGATTTTTTTTTTTCAATGTTAGAAATGTTGTTATTGTTGTATTTGTGGGAATTTTAACTCTTGATAATAATTATTTGAACGTGTTTACTTACGTGTTAGTTATTACCTATTAAAAAATACGACGTTCTACTTTAGATCACTTTGTTAACTATGAAAAGATTCGTCTAAAATTTAAAATAGCACGTATTGCGATACTGTCAACTCTAGTTATTCCATAAAATAAACACTAAAAGGATTAGAAGTTCGAGAAAATATAAATAGCGTTTGTCAACTAAATTATATTGAATTATGTAATTCTTTGAAATTATTTACATACTAACTGTTTTCATAAAAAATCCTTATAGTTCTATAATTCAATCAATTTGATTGACTATAACAGTAACGAAATCAAATTCGCAATAAAATTCATTGAGCGCAAACAAGACCTTTAGCGTAGAGGTTACTGCAAATGAAAAAAGACAGAGCTAGACCCTGTCGTTAAAGCTAAATAGCTAGCAGATAAATATACAGGGTCTTCATAATCGATTTATACATCCACCAGGCTTAATTTCTAAATTCTCCATCTAATTCATACTTTCAAGTCTTCCAAAAAAGTAGGTAGCTAACCAACAATACATTTATATAGGTAATGAAAATAATAAATTATGATTTAAACGAAGCTCATTAAAATAGAAATAAATAGAAATTAAAAGCAACAAAACACTGCAGATATGTAAAATTTTAAAACCAAAGTCGTGTGACAAAGTCAAACCGTGCGTGAGCAATCAGGAGGTAAATGTATAACACAGAATTATGATTTTTAAATGTTTATTGCCCGTATTTATTTAGTGCCTCTGTTTTTTGGTTGCCAACGATTTGACAACTTAATAACAATTTACAGTCAACAAATTTCATCTTACAATTTGCAATAATGTAAAGGTGCAAGAATATTGAAAACCATGAACTTACATAAATGTATCTATCTAACTATCAATGCAAAGTTTAAATGTGACACGGTTATTAAAGTTCCACAACAACTGATATACGCCATAAGTACAACTGGCAATATGTATGACGTCCAGTTTATTTTTAGGAAATTGCTTTACCGATTAACATTTGTGATATGATTCCATGTGCTTTTATATCGTCGGCAAAAACTTACAAAAAACTTAAGTCCAAGCTAAGTATCAACAACCCCGTGTAAATTGGACGTTTACCCATGGAATAGAGCAATGACAAACTAAAAAATACCCATCATAACAATGTGACCACGGTACTCCAGGCTGGGTTCCACAACATGAATATGCAAGAATTTTTTTTTATGTAGCTTAAATCTCCGGTTTAATTTTTCGTTTCCTTTTTCTAACGAATTACTTCTGCGAGTAACTAACTAGGTTCTTCTAATGGCTCAAACTACTTCTAACTTGGCTAACAACTGTACACAAATATCGATCGATTTAAATTCAAAAGCAGCCACTGAAATAACTTCGGGGTGCTTTATAGGATAAAGTTAAACAATAATTTCCGGAAAAGGACAAAAGACAAAAGAAAAGACAAAAGGTTAAATAGTATTTAACCAATGATTGGTGAAAATGGCTAAATAGAGTCGCGAGTACATAGAACCGCTTACTTTGTAATTTGCGTCGCTTTTGACCATTTTTTGACCATCAGACAAGATAATAATATTTCAACAAACTCTAGCAAATATAAATCAATTGCGGCTAAGTTTATGACATGACGCCACCAGAACACATGGTCGGAACAAACGGTAAAATTCTAATGAATGAGCTGAGAATTTAAAACATGAACAGAAAAATAATCTGGATAAAGATTTCATCACACTCTCTCTAATAAATTAAAAGTTAAATCGTCAGTTATGCACTTTACGGGACTGTGACGCAAACAGCTTCCAAAACCACATCTTGCCTGTTTTAGTCACCGGAAATACAGGTAGCCTCTTTATATTTATATTTCTGGTAAATCTACCCTAAGTACGCGTCAAAGTAATTTGCAAACGATTATTTTTCAGCTCTGTGTTCCTCAAAAGAAGTATTATTGTCTGGATAAAGGTTTAATCACACTCTCTCTAGTATATTTTTATCTTTATTAGAGCACACGCAACTTCAAAGCCCGTGGAGAACTCGTGGTGCAAATAAAATCAAATTTAACAAATTTTAGGAAAATGATAAGAGCTTGTTGCAAAGAGCGTTGTTGTCAACTGGACGGTCGAAACAGTAATCTGTAATTTCTCGTTTGGTAATTACACATTCCGTACTTCAAAGGTGAGTTAAAAACCTGGTCAAATTTGGGATTTCTTAGTGGAAAGATAATTGTGTCTGTAAACGTCGATTGTTCAGAAAAACAAAAACACAAATGTGTGGAGGTATTAATTATGAACATATGAAATTCGTGCCCCATAACATTTTAAAATGTTATAAATAGCAAAAAATTAGCTGAGAAATACCGGAGGCAAGAAGCTGTCATAAGTTCTTTCCTCCAATGTAAACATCATTATGTAATTCCATAAAAACACTTTATTGTTCCATAATTCAGTTAGCCAAGACGTAAGTGGTGATTAAAGAAAAAATGCTATTTATTGCTTTTTAAATTGCAGGATTCTCAATCCAGTCATTATCAAATTAATAGTATATTACATAACAAGAGTTGTAAGCAGCATATTACACACGACCGAAAAAAGTTAAGCACGTAGCGCTTAGCACCAGAAGTGTACGCCTTACAACTCGAGCTTTATGTACTATACTTTTTCTACGATCACAGGTAGAAAAAAATATTAACAAAAATTATGTTTATATTATATTGAAAAGTAAAAACAAAATAAAATACTTTCAGTTTAGAATTACCATGTCTCCTCTATAACGAGCCGCCACTGGCTCCTGCATCACTCAGCTTCAACAATTATTTTATTTGTGTAATATTTCAGAACTTTTGACAAAATGTTTTTTGGATTTTTGCTCTTCAAACTACATGCATCATAGATACACGTACAGGTACAGGTACAATTATTTCATTTTTTGTAGCCTAACAATTTTATACTAGTCCAAGCAAATTAGACGGAAAGTCAACGAATAGAAGAAGTACTTTATAAAGTTTTAAAATTTTGGTTATGAACTCCCAACAAGGACCCCCTCCGGGAGGAGCTTCATCTCGGGGGAGAGCTTCATCTCCTTTTGCTTGAAAAACCACCCCCGAGCGTGACCTCATAAAGCTTTTCTGCATTTTTCTCGTAAATGGATGTAATATGGACGGCAACTTTGTGATCACAGGTTTCAATGATGGTTTCACAAAAGTCATCGTCACGAGCACTAAATATATATATAAATTTTGCAACAAAAATTAAAAAGGAACTGTAAAGACATTTACATTTGTGCAGTAAATGTTCTCCTCTTTCTTCATGGCTTTCATTGTCAAAATGGTGTGTTCCAGTACAGATTCTGCAAGTTTCAAATACATTCACTTGTCAGTCTTGTCACTTACAACGATGTTGTAATTCTGTGAACAACAGGTGGAAAATAAGCCCAGCAACTACCAAAAATACACGTTCAGGAGTAAGTGTTAAGACCTCTCAGCCCCACCTGAAGAACATCTGTATCTTCTTATAAAGCGCGACACAGCGTCGGACACAAGCAACATTCGAAATTCCAGGATTATTTGTGGCAAAATGTTTTAGAGAAAGTCTCGACTTTCATATGGCTCCTGTCAATAGGGCTTTGTCAAAGCATCAATATTTTCAGACTGCATGGAATAAAATGGGAAGTGCATGAGTTTGAGCAACAATTAGTCCTATAACATAGTTTTTCAAAAAATGGAATATATGCTGAACCCTTTGATTCAATATTTTAAAATTATACTATATTATATTATTAACCTTTAAGCTATATCAAAAGATGAGAATTTTTGAACCATTTCATTCATTTCCAATTAACATCCCAAAAATTGATACTCATTGATAATTTGGTCAGTTCTTGCACCATTGTAGTATTTGTTATACATAGTGAAGTCTGTAAACGTGTCATTGCTTCCTTTTAAAACCAAAAATCAATCGGTTCAATGGTCACGTTAGCACTCAGTAGTCCCAGTTGTTTATATTTAGTCGTTTGAACTAAATTATATTGGTATACATATTGTTTTTTAAGACTTATATAATTATTATTAATACAGATTGATGTTCGTGGAGGTCGTCTCCTTAGGTAAAAAATTAACTAATAAAACAAAAAAAATTATCACATGAACATTTATTTTATGTCGGATATAAAATTCTTGACCATAAATAAAAGTAAGTTATATATTACATAAATAATTATTTACATTTTTTAAACAAGAAAGTTCACTATACAAAAATTTACATACATAAAAAATACAGTACATACAATTTATTCTCTTTCTTAACAAGAAACAATGCAATTTGCTTATAATTTTGTCTCAAGTCATGGTATAAATTAATTAAGGAACACTTGCAGGCTTTTCCCCCAAAAGTTTTCTCCTACCTAATTCACTGGCCATTAAATTAAACCTATATTTTTTTACATATCACTCGTGAACATGAGAAGGAAGCAAATAGTCGGCTGTAAAGTAAAGCAGCTTCGCGTACCAGAACACTCCAGCCGACGGTTTCGTCACTTCGACAGTCCTTATCGCCGCCCAACCGCCCAAAGGTCTGCTCACCAAAGTCCAAAACCTCGCCAACCCCTCCTTCACGTTGTACACTAACCTAACGGGCGCGAACGCCCAATGCGCCAACCACTGAGTGTCAACGGTGGCGTAACAAGACGCCGCCACGCCGTCCACGAGCACGGTGCCCGTCGTCGTCAAGGGGGCGAACACCCCCGTCCTCCAGACCCCTTCAACGCGCACTATCTTTTCAGTCTTCAGTTCGTTGGAGACACTCACGAGTAAACTGTCACCGATTTGCATCTTCTCCGCGAACTTCACTGTCCGATCCTCGAGGAGGAGCAAATGGGAGGGCGTCACTGTCAGGCCCGAAGAAAGGGTGATTTGGAGAAACTCGCGCCTCTGAAGGGGGTCGTAGTCCAGGAACAGGAGAACTTCGCTGAAGACGAGCTCGTTGGTGGATGGGTCGACGGACTGGACCCGGTCCCCGATTTGGAGGTCGGAGAGGCGGCGGCGGCCCGTGGCGGTGAGGACGGTGCTGTCGCCGGCGAAGCAGCCCCCGTACTTGCCCGCCTGGGACGACTCTGAAAGAAGGACGAAAGTTAGTGATCCTGCTTATTCATTATACGAAATAACGCAACGATTTATGAATTATACAGCGTGCCGATTTTATCTGTTGACGCCTGAAAATTCAGATATACGTCGTATATAAAAGTACATTATATTATAAGTGATAGAAATGCATTCATCATTAGCGAGTGAGAATTTTGACCCACGAGTGCGCTTGCGCACGAGTGGGGTACTTCTCACAAGCGTTATAATGACATTTCGATCACGTGTGATATACGACGTTTTATCTTACAGGTGCATTGTATAAAAAACCAAGAAATATTTATTCAAGTAAATATCCGCCTGTAACATTAGCATGGTTCTAATATCAGTTTCCGTAGTAACCTGTGATTGTTATAGTTATGAAATAAACAGTCTCGTTGTTTTTCACAATTTTCACTAAAGTAATAAAAATTCAACCTTCAACCGAAACATATTCAACTAGACGTGGAAGCTGCTGTTTCCAGCTTGCTCCCGGTAAGGTCGAAACACATGTACGAGAAAGAGTATGTTCGTGAAGTGGAAGGCAGAGAATTACATTATATCGCATGTAATTACATTACAATTAATAATTACAATTTTTAATTACAACTGACAGCTGTCAGATTTACTCACTTATGAGTAGAACTGACAGCTTTATCTCTCTTGTGAGTAAAATTTGACTTCTGTCATCGAAAACCATGGTATAAGGTACCTAAAAAACCACACCTGTAAGATAAAATGTATTTTCTGTCACATTTTTTTACATCTGTTTTGTCTAATAAATAAATAAAATTAAAAAAAAATGTATTACGAAGAAAGCAGAATAAACCAGATTCCCTAAACGCCACACCTTTCTTCTTAGTAGATTTTCTTTTAATAATAATATTTTTAAGAGAAAACAGATGTAAAAAAAACTGTGACATAGAAAATACATTTTATATATTTAGAAAATACATTTTATATATTTAGAAAATACATTTTATATATTATATTATCTCTAAATGCTTTTTGTGGATTGGCATATTCTAAAATTTCTGCAATTTCTTTACTTTTCTTTACCACGGTTCATTATTCAATACGATAATTGTCCCGTATTTTCATATAACCTCTGTAACATCTCATTCCTAAAATTTTGAAAATGCAATATTTAGGATCTTTACTAGATCCTTTTTAGGGGTGGATTGCCATTCCACCCCCCAAATATATTAATCAAAATATCTTTCTTATCGCGATTTTTAAACTTTTTTGTTTACCCTTGAAAAAGCGCGAAGCGCTTCATGAGCCGAAGGCGAATCACACTGTTTTCCTAATAATTTAGATAATTTAAAAATGTGGCCTAGCAAAGACGTCAATTAATCTGAAAAATCTTATTAAAAATAGATAAAGAAGATAAGATTTATCTCAATCAATTGTGTGAGAAATCTGAAGAGTGTCAACCGAAATGGTTGACACCTCGTATATAATAGTAGATTATATTATTAAGAGCATAAGTTACGCTTTATGTGCTGAGCCTGGACTGTTGGTTAAGTCCAGGCGAAGCACATAAAGCGACTTATGCTCTGAATGATATATACTATTTTATCCGCAAACGCATAAGAAGCGTCAGTAAATCATATCGCCACTATAAATTTCAGTAATTTTCTTTATTTTTGAGTCTCTGCGGAAGCTGTAATCCAATTTCGCTTCGATTTCTACACATTGATATCGAACAGTCTTGTATTTGTTCACTCTTATGACGCAAATCACAAGCAGCACAAAATTTACGCGTTGCGCTATTTTTTAAAGCAAACATACGTCTTTCATGCATGACCTAACTTACAATTAGTTAACCTATTCGGTATAATTTATTTATGAATACATATTATTGTCCGAAGAAATAACTCGCAAATGTCGGCGGAGCAAAACGTCGTATAAAAAATGTTGTTTCTGCCACACATTTTTTTACACCTGTTTTGTCTTACAAATAATAGTAGATTATATTATTAAGAGCATAAGTTACGCTTTATGTGCTGAGCCTGGACTGTTGACCGACGAACGAAGTGAGTCGGTTAAGTCCAGGCGAAGCACATAAAGCGACTTATGCTCTGAATGATATATACTATTTTATCCGCAAACCTTACTCAGAAGCCCCCTTGGTCAGGAGCCCCCTTGTTTGGGTTCCCTCTTGGTCGAGTCCTCCCTTGATCGGGAGCACCCTTGGTCGGGAGCCCCTTTGGTCGGAGCCCCTTTGGTCGGGAGCCCCCTTGGCCGGGAGCCCCCTTAGTCGGGAGCCCCCTGACCGGGAGCCCCCTTGGTCGGGAGCTCCCTGGCCGGGAACCCACTTGGTTGGAAGCCCCCTTGGTCGGGAGCCCCCTTGTCCGGAAGCCCCCTTGGTCGGGAGCCCCCTGACCGGAAGCCCCCTTGGTCGGGAGCCCCCTGGCCGGGAACCCCCTTGGTTGGGAGCCCCCTTGGTTGAGAGCCCCCTTGGTCGGGAGCCCCCTTGGTCAGGGGCGCCTGTAAATAAAACAAGGAGGCGCTAGTCGTTTCATTTACACGCGTCCCCATCTACTACCTCGCTAGTTCACTTTCAGTAAATTAGAAAACAACAATTTAGTAAGATTAAAATTTAAATATATCTATGTCGAACTTAGTAAGAATTTGAAAGAATTCATTGACAAGGTACAAGTGTCACTTATTTTATGTGATTAAGCACATAAAATAAGACCTGTTGGCTACTTTATGAGCCTAATCACATAAAATGACACTTTTACCTTGTCAATGGAGGCACATAAGTTGTCACTTTTGTGACGTTTGCGGATAATAGTAGATTATATTATTAAGAGCATAAGTTACGCTTTATGTGCTGAGCCTGGACTGTTGACCGACGAACGAAGTGAGTCGGTTAAGTCCAGGCGAAGCACATAAAGCGACTTATGCTCTGAATGATATATACTATTTTATCCGCAAACCTTACTCAGAAGCCCCCTTGGTCAGGAGCCCCCTTGTTCGGGTTCCCTCTTGGTCGAGTCCTCCCTTGATCGAGAGCCCCCTTGGTCGGGAGCCCCCTTGTCCGGGAGCCCCCTTGGTCATGAGCACCCTTGTTCGGCCCCCCTTGGTCAGGGGCGCCTGTAAATAAAACAAGGAGGAGCTAGTCGTTTCATTTACACGCGTCCCCATCCACTACCTCGCTAGTTCACTTTCAGTAAATTAGAAAACAACAATTTAGTAAGAATTTGAAAGAATTCATTGACAAGGTACAAGTGTCACTTATTTTATGTGATTAAGCACATAAAATAACACCTGTTGGCTACTTAATGAGCCTAATCACATAAAATGACACTTTTACCTTGTCAATGGAGGCACATAAGTTGTCACTTTTGTGACGTTTGCGGATAAAATGTATTTTCTATGTCACAGTTTTTTTTTTACATCTGTTTTCTCTTAAAAATATTATTATAAGAAGAAAGGTGTGGCGTTTAGGGGATCTGGTTTATTCTGCTTTCTTCGTAATACATTTTCTTTTAATTTTATTTATTTATAAGACAAAACAGATGTAAAAAAATGTGGCATAGAAAATACATTTTATATACGACGGATATAGGCAACATATTAAACATTTGACAAATCACTTTGCGTAAACTATTAATTTTTTCAATAAAGAATCATGGTGGGTCTAGAATTAAACTCAAAACGTCAATTCAAAGCAATCTTTTAATCAAATATGAAATGTAAATTCTTAAAAAAAATAGTTGTTGATGAAATGTTTAATATGTTGCCTATTTCTGAATCTTCAGGCGTGAACATATAAAATGGGCACACTGTATATATTATGTAATACATAGATACATTTATGATAGCTGAGCAAAGAAAATAGCATCTAAACCTGAATAATTAAAATTCTTCATTTTTAATGCACATCATTTTTGAAAAAAAAATTAATGAAAAAAAGGGCTGAAATTGGGTGATTTTTAGTAAGTACAATTTAATCAATATTAAAAGTATGTTTAAGGAAATTTGGGTAAAACCACCCCTAATTTTTTCTCGTTCGGTAAAGAAATTTTTGCAAAATCGTCAAACACGGGTCTAGTTATTTTCAAAAGCGAGTTCGGGTACGAATTTGCACTTCCCTACCATTTTTGGTTTTCAAGTTAGGTGGAGTCTAGAGAGACCAATAATTAACCTCATTTTCCCCAGAAGTGGAATTTTCAAAAATCCTTTCTTAGTGCGCCTATACGTCCTAAAAACTACGTACCTATACCAAATTTCACCTTTCAAGACTCAACGGTCTGAAAATGACCAGGAAATTTTTATATTGTTATAGAAACGACACCGAATTCTGTTTTTCTATTGGCTATTTTTCAGTGTCGTGCGATTTTCACTTATAATATCCCAAGTGCATTGATTATTTCCGGAAATTTTTTCGAATGCATTAACAAAACGTATTAATTAGCCCGAGTGGAACACGAGGGCTAATTACGTTTTGGAAATGCATGAGAATAAAATTTCCGGACATTAATCAATGCACGAGGGCATATTCGGTAAGAAAATCGCAACGACACGGACATTATACTTCTTAAATTCTTAAATTATAAATTTCTGGCAAAAAAAATCAAGTTATATAACAGAATTATCCCTGACAACGGAAAAAAAGTTGTTTAATTTCAAAAAATGTCACGTTTTGGTTCTACATCTTTGCTAAATAGTGATGAAGCGGTAGAAAATACAGTAGCAATGAACACAAAACGCAGCAAAACATGTGTGTGGATCCAGTTTACAAGTTTTTGTAAAGAAGAAAGGTATAACATTGAAAATTGCGTATCGAAAGAAGAGCTCGCAATTATATTGAAAGACTGGGCTTTTAACATTAGGAACAGGAATGGAAATGAATAGGAGTCAGTGGTAAAAATCATGTGGAACTCCAGTGCCAAACAATTACAAGAAATGTACTATAAGAAGTTTAATATGAAGTTTGATCCATTTACCGACATTGAATTTGGCAGCTCTAGAGCCGAATAAAGATAATTCAGATATTTGTCCAGTTCGGTAACTACAATCTTGCAATTTGCCATACATTATAAACAACTCCTTCTTGTTTTCAGATTGTTAGAAAAAAGAACAAAATTTATTAGCACAGACAGATTACTTTTAAGTCCTAACCCAAATTGGCAAAACCAACAATCTCAGAGGATGGCTGAACCGGCAAAAAAAATTGGTATCGACACAAAAAAAAAACACTAATCATTCTGTAAGAGGACAGCAGCTTATCAAAATTACTGGACATAGCAGCGCACATTCTATCCGTCCATACTTACAAATGGACATGGAGCATCACCAAACCATCATTAATTCAATGAGACAGCAAGCAAAACCATTTGGAAGCAGTTCTTGTAATGAAACTTCATCACTATCAGATATGATTACTTACAACAATTGTGTGTTCAATTTTAACAGTAACTAATTAATTATTGTTGAAGTTAATATTAATTTTGTAATTTGAGATTTTTAATAAATAAATGATTTTGATTGGCTGAAAAAATTTCCACTTATTAATTTCATGTTGACTTAGCTAGGTGCAAAAAATTTCCAGGAAATTTTTTATATTGTTATAGAAACGACACCGAATTCTGTTTTTCTATTGGCTATTTTTCAGTGTCGTGCGATTTTCCATCTAATTCATACTTTCAAGTCTTCCAAAAAAGTAGGTAGCTAACCAACAATACATTTATATAGGTAATGAAAATAATAAATTATGATTTAAACGAAGCTCATTAAAATAGAAATAAATAGAAATTAAAAGCAACAAAACACTGCAGATATGTAAAATTTTAAAACCAAAGTCGTGTGACAAAGTCAAACCGTGCGTGAGCAATCAGGAGGTAAATGTATAACACAAAATTATGATTTTTAAATGTTTATTGCCCGTATTTATTTAGTGCCTCTGTTTTTTGCAATAATTTACAGGTGCAAGAATATTGAAAACCATGAACTTACATAAATGTATCTATCTAACTATCAATGCAAAGTTTAAATGTGACACGGTTATTAAAGTTCCACAACAACTGATATACGCCGTAAGTACAACTGGCAATATGTATGACGTCCAGTTTATTTTTAGGAAATTGCTTTACCGATTAACATTTGTGATATGAGTCCATGTACTTTTATATCGTCGGCAAAAACTTACAAAGTCCAAGCTAAGTATCAACAACCCCGTGTAAATTGGACGTTTACCCATGGAATAGAGCAATGACAAACTAAAAATACCCATCATAACAATGTGACCACTGTCCTCCGGACTGGGTTCCATAACATAAATATGCAAGATTTTTGTTTTAGCTTTTATCTCCGGTTTAATTTTTCGTTTTCTTTTTCTAACTAATTATTTCTACGAGTAACTAAATATTTTCTTCTAATGGCTCAAACTACTTCTAACTTGACTAACAACTGTACACAAATATTGATCGATTTAAATTCAATAGCAGCCACTGAAATAACTTCGGGGTGCTTTATAGGATAAAGTTAAACAATAATTTCCGGAAAAGGACAAAAGACAAAAGAAAAGACAAAAGGTTAAATAGTATTTAACCAATGATTGGTGAAAATGGCTAAATAGAGTCGCGAGTACATAGAACCGCTTACTTTGTAATTTGCGTCGCTTTTGACCATTTTTTGACCATCAGACAAGATAATAATATTTCAACAAACTCTAGCAAATATAAATCAATTGCGGCTAAGTTTATGACATGACGCCACCAGAACACATGGTCGGAACAAACGGTAAAATTCGAATGAATGAGCTGAGAATTTAAAACATGAACAGAAAAATAATCTGGATAAAGATTTCATCACACTCTCTCTAATAAATTACAAGTTAAATCGTCAGTTATGCACTTTACGGGACTGTGACGCAAACAGCTTCCAAAACCACATCTTGCCTGTTTTAGTCACCGGAAATACAGGTAGCCTCTTTATATTTATATTTCTGGTAAATCTACCGTAAGTACGCGTCAAAGTAATTTCCAAACGATTATTTTTCAGCTCTGTGTTCCTCAATAGAAGTATTATTGTCTGGATAAAGGTTTAATCACACTCTCTCTAGTATGTTTTGATTTTTATTAGAGCACACGCAACTTCAAAGCCCGTGGAGAACTCGTGGTGCAAATAAAATCAAATTTAACAAATTTTAGGAAAATGATAAGAGCTTGTTGCAAAGAGCGTTGTTGGCAACTGGACGGTCGAAACAGTAATCTGTAATTTCTCCTTTGGTCGTTACACATTCCGTACTTTAAAGGTGAGTTAAAAACCTGGTCAAATTTGGGATTTCTTAGTGGAGAGATAATTGTGTCTGTAAACGTCGATTGTTCAGAAAAACAAAAACACAAATGTGTGGAGTTATTAATTATGAACATATGAAATTCGTGCCCCATAACATTTTAAAATGTTATAAATAGCAAAAAATTAGCTGAGAAATACCGGAGGCAAGAAGCTGTCATAAGTTCTTTCCTCCAATGTAAACATCATTATGTAATTCCATAAAAGCACTTTATTGTTCCATAATTCAGTTAGCCAAGACGTAAGTGGTGATTAAAGAAAAAATGCTATTTATTGCTTTTTAAATTGCAGGATTTTCAATCCAGTCATTATCAAATTAATAGTATATTACATAACAAGAGTTGTAAGCAGCATATTACACACGACCGAAAAAAGTTAAGCACTTAGCGCTTAGCGCCAGGAGTGTACGCCTTACAACTCGAGCTTTATGTACTATACTTTTTCTACGATCACAGGTAGAAAAAAATAATTACAAAAATTATGTTTATTTATATTGAAAAGTGAAAACGAAATAAAATACCTTCAGTTTAGAATTATCATGTCTCCTCTATAACGAGCCGCCACTGGTTCCGGTGTCACCCAGCTTCAATAATTATTTTATTTGTTTAATATTTCAGAACTCCTTTTATAAAATGTTAAATGTTATTTGTATTTGTAGGTAATAAAATTTTTCACATGTTTTTTGGATTTTTGCTCTTAAAACTACCTGCATCGTACATGTACAGGTACAGGTAAAATTGTTTCATTTTTGTACCCTAAGAATATTATACTAGTCCAAGCAAATTAGACGAAAAGACGACGAATAGAAGAAGTAATTTATAAAGTTTTGAAATTTTGGTTATGAACTCCCAACAGGGACCCAAATATAACTCCGAAAAGTTCCCACCCCCTCAGGGGGTAGCTTCATCTCGGGGGGAGAACTTCATCTCCTTTTGCCCAAAAAAACACCCCCGAGCGTAACCTCATAAAGCTTTTCTGCAATTTTCTCGTAAATGGATGTAATATGGACGGCAACTTTATGATCACAGATTTCAATGACGGTTTTAGGCTTTCCGATTCGATCTGTGGGAGCATACAAAAGTCATCGTCACGAGCGCTAAATATATTTATAATTCAGTTCCTTAGAACCATATGGATCCATGTGCATAATAGGAAATTCCGAATAAACAATTAGTTTGTATTTATTATTGTATTATGCTTCTAGGACAATACGGATTTGGTTCTTTAAAAAAAGTCACGGATTGTTATTGTCAATTTATACACACTCGATTTTTTAGATAACATAATAATGTATTTAATAAAATAGATCGGCATATTTAACTCAGTTTTGATAAAAAGTGGAGTTGGATCCATATGCTTCTGAGGTACTGAATTATATAAATTTTGCAACAAAAATTAAAAAAGAACTGTAAAGACATTTACATTTGTGCAGTAAATGTTCTCCAGGTTCTCCTCTTTCTTCATGACTTTCATTGTCAAAGTGGTGTGTTCCAGTACAGATTCTGCAAGTTTCAAATACATTCACTTGTCAGTCTTGTCACTTACAACGATGTTGTAATTCTGTGAACAACAGGTGGAAAATAAGCCCAAGAACTACCAAAAATACACGTTCAGGAGTAAGTGTTAAGACCTCTCAGCCCCACCTGAAGAACATCTGTATGTTCTTATAAAGCGCGGCACACCGACGGACACAAGCATAATTCGAAATTCCAGGATTATTGGTGGCAAAATATTTTAGAGAAAGTTTCACATAGTTTTTCAAAAAATGGAATATATGCTAAACCCTTCAATTCAATATTTTAAAATTATACTGGGGTTCTTAATGTAAAAATTTGACCAAACTAGTTGAACCGATATACTACTTCCACCAAGTTAAGACAAATAATAAATACAAATAAAAAAAAGATAAAATGGAATACAAGACGTAAAGAGTGCAAATTTCCTGTTCTATTCTTAAAATAAGGTTCTTACCTATGGTTAATACTATCCATTTACACAAACAATTTTACAGAACCTTTAATCTAAAATAAAAAATTAATACTCATTGATAATTTGGTCAGTTCTTACACCATATAGTGAAGTCTGTAAAAGTGCCATTACTTCCTGTTGAAACCAAAAATCAATCGTTTCAATGGCACTCCGTATTTCCAGGTTTCCATACCACTTGATTATAATTAGATGTTTGAGCTAAATTATATCGGAATACATATTTTTTTAACACTTATATAATTATTATTAATACTGATTGATATTCGTGGAGGTCGTCTCCTTAGGTGAAAAATGAACTAATAAAACAAAAAAATTATCACATGAACATTTATTTTATGTCGGATATAAAATTTTTGACCATAAATAAAAGTAAGTTATATATTACATAAATAATTATTTACATTTTTTAAACAAGAAAGTTCACTATACAAAAATTTACATACATAAAAAATACAGTACATACAATTTATTCTCTTTCTTAACAAGAAACAATGCAATTTGCTTATAATTTTGTCTCAAGTCATGGTATAAATTAATTAAGGAACACTTGCAGGCTTTTCCCCCAAAAGTTTTCTCCTACCTAATTCACTGGCCATTAAATTAAACCTATATTTTTTTACATATCACTCGTGAACATGAGAAGGAAGCAAATAGTCGGCTGTAAAGTAAAGCAGCTTCGCGTACCAGAACACTCCAGCCGACGGTTTCGTCACTTCGACAGTCCTTATCGCCGCCCAACCGCCCAAAGGTCTGCTCACCAAAGTCCAAAACCTCGCCAACCCCTCCTTCACGTTGTACACTAACCTAACGGGCGCGAACGCCCAATGCGCCAACCACTGAGTGTCAACGGTGGCGTAGCAAGACGCCGCCACGCCGTCCACGAGCACGGTGCCCGTCGTCGTCAAGGGGGCGAACACCCCCGTCCTCCAGACCCCTTCAACGCGCACTATCTTCTCAGTCCTCAGTTCGTTGGAGGCACTCACGAGTAAACTGTCACCGATTTGCATCTTTTCCGCGAACTTCACTGTCCGATCCTCGAGGAGGAGCAAATGGGAGGGCGTCACTGTCAGAATGCGGCCCGAAGAAAGGGTGATTTGGAGAAACTCGCGCCTCTGAAGGGGGTCGTAGTCCAGAAACAGGAGAACTTCGCTGAAGACGAGCTCGTTGGTGGAGGGGTCGACGGACTGGACCCGGTCCCCGATTTGGAGGTCGGAGAGGCGGCGGCGGCCCGTGGCGGTGAGGACGGTGCTGTCGCCGGCGAAGCAGCCCCCGTACTTGGCCGCCTGGGACGACTCTGAAAGAAGGACGAATATTAGTGATCCTGCGTATTCATTAACGAAATAACGCAATAACTCAGAGTTTTATGGCGGTTACAAAATAGAAAATACCTGCAAATGACTTTAACAACAAGCACCGATAGATTCTTCTACGAAGGTCAATCAATAAATGGTTTTTACAAATCTCCCACCGACTTTTACAACCCTGTCTGCTTATCTGCCTGACATTCTCGCCGTTTGTGAATAAATGAATAAAGAATACTTTTAGGAATATTCAATTAGGATTTATTATCATCATACTATGGGTGGTATTCGGTGTATAGTTTTGATACTAAGTGACAAATAGGTGGATAAATGGGCCTCACGGGAGTATGAGCCTGCAATGTAATCTCAAAAGACATTTGCTATAAATTCGAGCCAATGTGACGATAATTACATTTCCGAATTGGATTGTTATGCAATGAATTGGAATCCACCAATTTTAAACTCGCTAACAAATACTCCTTATTTATTTAATTAACGTTCGATGCACTAAACCAACTAGACTGCGGAGCACATTATAAATCGCCACAGTCATAAAAATTAAGTTTAAGTGTAAGAATGTGGCATTTTAATTAGTGCAGATTCCGATGGAATGGTGACTTTACAACATTAAATCACATAACATTTCATTTTTCATGGTTCACATGTGCAGGCAACCAAGAATACGCAGCGCTCAATAAGTTGGGTGCCCAGAGTAAATTAACACAATAAATTAATAATTTTGATTAAAAATTATTCGATTCTATAATTGATTTTTTTACTCTTTTATGCATATTATTACTCTATTTTATTGTAAAAATCAAAGTTCGAAAGATTTTGCTACCACTTTAAAATATCGAAGATGAGAGTTGTTCCGAAACATGTTCCTATCGTAATTTAATATTGAAAAAACATATATCAATTTTTTAAAAGTTTGATATAGACATTAAGATTTATGGGTTATAATTGGTTTGAATCATTTATTAATACAATCGTATTAATTGTTTCTATTATTTTATGAATAGAATGTTATGGTACGACCAGTACCGGACATTAATAATCACTGTTAGCCACATATAGATGGAAATTGTGTTCAAATTTAATTTTATTAAAAAAAAACTACAAAAAACAAATTAAATTCATCCGAATCGTAAAGGCTGTCATTTTTATAAAATCAGCTAAAAACCTAAACTAGCAAAATGTGAACCGTGATCCGGGTGCAGACGGCCCCGTCATCTGCGGTTTAAACAAGGTCAAATCAGTGATCTAGAGCCCATTTAATTCGATAAATCCATGACATCAGGTACCACGGTATGACTAATCCCGTGGTGTCACCAAAAAAAATCGCCCATCCCACGAAGACGCTAAGAAGAGGAACAACAATCCTTTGCACGTAGATGACAACTCGTCAAAAAATTGGTAGGTAATCTCTGTGAGAGTCGCATAACAGACTTTTGCACACCTGACTGCACCCACTTAAAACATTTGCAAACAGTGGATAGAGTTTCAGGAAACGGAAAATACCGCAAAACCAATATTGCTAATCCCGCCTATCATGGGGAGATCGACAAAGCAAAAGTTACTGCTTCGGGTGCTTGTTTCAACCTGCCTAATGCGATCATGACGGCTCGGGAAAGTTCCATAATTGGTTTCGTCTTTAAGCTTGTTTTCGGTGGTTTGGGGAAGTTTTGAACGCCAGCAGGTACATGAGCTCACAAAGAATATGGGTGTAACTGCAATTATGATCATGCGGTTGGTTGGAAAAGTAGTGAGAGAGTATTTTTGACACTGTTGCGGCCCATGACGATCATTATTAAAATCATAAAATTTTGTGCTCTTTTGATCCTAAAAATGCTAGTGAGATCGATCACGGCTGGGTGGTTCCACAGTTGTGTGCGATATTTTTGGTAACCGAAAGTTAAGATCCTCGCACCGTCGGAACCGGTTTAGTTATAAATAAGGTTTATCTTTACCAGAATATTTAATTTCGAAACGGCACCCAATCCTACCAACTTGCAGCGCATTATCATCAAATCCCAACGATCTGGTCATTTGTTATTTCGAACGCCAGAACCTCGGCGACGGCACTTGAAAGCGATACATTTCAGATAGCATCGCCTTTGACATTTGCTGCTAGTTTAATAGCCCCAAATTAACTTTAGTAGTTCATGTTATCTATTTCTCGAAAAGATAAACCACCGACTCGATGTCGATTTCGTGCCGGGCGTTTTTATTGGAATTGTGAACGTGCTTCGGATTTATGTACGGGCCCGAAAATGCACTGCCGAAAAAATAGCCTCTTAACGACCTGGCCTTTGCAGGAATTTCGGAATCCTCTGACGCAATGCCCCTGTTGCCATGCATGATTTATGGATATTTCTTTGATTCGGGGTGGTAAATTTGCCAATCAACAGATGGATCATTTGAACACTTAACGAACTTTAGACTTCAATTATTCTGATACATCAGCCCCAGTTATTTTCGGTAGGAAGAAGGAACGAGCCTTTAAACATTTGACTATTTGTGCATTCCACTTGGTTCACTTTCCAAAGACCCCATGAACTTCGCCTCGCGTTTGATAGTGACACGCACCATAATTTTCCGATTTAATGATTGGTTTTCATTTCACATGGAACGGTTGTAAAGTGAATCGCCGTTGTATTTATAACAGAATAATTACGCATGTTGTACATGTGCCGTCTTTCATCGAAAAAACAGATACGGCCTGATCTTATCTTTGATATTTATAAGACGATTGTCAACGGTTTTTACAAGCTCTGGGAGCCGAAGGCTGAAGTATTGAGCGTTCTGTGTTGCCAACCGCCATTCGTATAATTCCATGGCTTTTAATTATAATTATGGAGGTAGGAATTTACGACAGACTCTAATCACGTTGTTACATTACGGCAGTACCTACCGATCGGCGTCAATTTAATTATGGATTAGCGCCCACATTCGCCGTTTTGTGTGTTTACAAGAAGGGAAAAAGTGGCCGTCAGAGTCAAGAGCGAGGTCTTCATGCTTTGATGGAATTGATTACGAAAGCGGCCTTCGATTGATTTTATGGGAAACCGGCGGGTTTTGGTGTTAAAAGGGTTCAAGTCTGTTATGGGTTGCCGTTAGGAAAATACTTTTTTCCTACTGGAAACGCTTCAATTCTTTATTTTCAAAACTGAATTTTCAGCAGGTACGACCTTGCCAAGGCAGCTTTGAAATTCCCTTCGCTTCTGGCCTTGTGCAGTCTGAAAATTGAACAAGTGTGCGATTCACCTGTTGTACACCTTTTTTACTTTAGTTCAATTTCCGATCACTTAATTGATCCGCATTTTTTGTTGGGCTAAAGCCTACACACATTACGAACCGTCTCGATGAGGTAATAAACTGATTCTAATCTCTATGTAAATTGAAACAGATATCATTTGTTAACAGTATTTTTTGTAACTTAATATTGACTAATTCCCCAAGAGGATAGACCATTATAAATTCGGTTGTACACATCCCAAACAATTCTGTAAAGATTTAGATTTATTGGTCTACAAAATTAAAATCACCTCAAGCTGGAAAAATCATGACAAACAATTTTGTCTACGTTAAAATAGAAGAAATGTGTTGGTGAATCCAAAAAAGTTATTTCCTGGTTCAGAATAATTTTCTTACTTTTCACGCGGAAGCATCAACAGTGCAAACGACTTTTCCCCAAACACATTCGAATGACTCAACAAATGCTCTACCAATATACATCACATAAAATTGTTTACAATAAACACTCCATAATTTTGTGTTCTTTAAATGTATAAAGTGAGCACTAGACTGCACCAAGCGCCGAATCCTTATCTACGCCTCGCAACACAAACATAAATCGTGAAGATTTTGCACTTGTAATGTTATTATACGACGATGGGTTTTTATTGTAAACAAACCACTTCCATAACATTATTACGCCTATTTATTACAGGATTACGAGGATTTATGCACTCTGTAAACGCAATGATGATCCTCGTAAACGCTGCTAACAAACGCAGCAAAAAATAAATTCAGTAGTCTTTTTAAGGACTCCTCCACCATATTTAACAACTCGCGCTAATTTAAGAACGCGCTCATAGGCTTGAAAATTAGATTACCGAACCCACAGATAATAATCACTGGCGTTTTATGTGATTTTAACCTTTGTGCAAATCGAAGGGGATAATCATTTAACAGCACTTTTGAAATTACCTGATTTGACTGAACAATGTATGTGAGCCCTACTTTCGTAGTAGACCCAATCGAAGCCCGCTTCCACGGCCAGTCTGGCCAACATTCCGTATTTCGAGCGATCCCGATCGTTGGTAGTGATATCCACGGCTCGTCCTTCGTAGTGAAGAGAGTCCGGAGAGTGGTAACCCTCCTCGTCCCATCCTTCGGTAACCAGAAGACGAACACCAGGCCACTGGTTCATCACCGATATCGCCAAAGTGTTCAGTTTCTCTTTGCACCTCTGAAAACAAACAACCGTAAATAAACATCGACAGTAGACCCGGATACACTGAAATTGCTACGCTGGAAACCTGACACTTTTGTTCCTGTGGTGGACACCAGAAAGAACACTAATGCTCAAGCTTCCCTTGTTGTTAGATGTTGTAGTGTAAATCAACTTTAATGGACACTTCGTGGCGTTCGTATTTTTAAATCGTTGGAAGCGCCACACGCAACATTACGTTTCACGTTAAGAAAACTATTTAATGAGCAGACGAGGCGCTGGAACTTTTTTTTGAGGTTCTAATTCGGCCGCCGCAATTTCAATGGCGGCTAGTGTAACGGCGACCTCGTGACGTTTTGTTGCGCCGATAAAATCAAAACTAAACATTTCACAGATGCAACAATCAATTAAATCAAGCGTACCGATTGCAAAATGCATAAAGCGATTACAACAAACAACTTCATTACCGAGTGTCTATGAATAATTAATACAAATTTACAATGCATTAGCATATCTATTAATAGATGTAAACATCTATTTTATTCTTTTACTGTTACTCCATTATTTACTACTATCCGATGGTAATGTGCGATATAAATCTGAATGTCATAAAATTGCTTGTCTTGTTTTACAAATCGGTTAAATATGCATCAGACAAAGACTTGTGAATGAACCGCTTCGGTTGTAAATTATTGAACATATCGAACCCACCACAGGTCCATTGTGAGTCTGGTTTATGGCAGGTAAACATTGGGACGCGGCTTTTTGTATGAGGGTGATGAATGGTCCTTGATGGAAAATTTCGGAAATATGGAGGATCCCACACCGGACGGGCGAGGCTAATTTCTTTGCTCTCGCAACATTATGTAAATCAATTTTGATTATTTTTAAACGCTGAGACATTTTTCACTGGAGTGAAAGTCGACTCACAACAGAACATCCGAAAAGAAAAAGGTTGGAAATTTATTTCGGATTTTGACGGGCAACAGCTAGAAGATTGGCCAAGGACTGCAATTTGATCTTGCATTTGAAGAATTTCCCTTCATTTTAAAAAAGGGTCTAAGCGTATTTTGCCCGCAGCTTTTCGGTTATAAATAATAATTCAAGCTGTAGGGAGCATTATATCAATACACTAAATTTTTGAAGGCTATCACGAAACATGGACTATAGATACAATGATACAATAAATTGCAACTAAAGTCATATACAAAGAAAGTCTGCACAAAATATCTATTCTATTAAAAGCCGTCGGCTCCAGATTCAACAATTCAATTCAATTCAGTTCAATAGCGTGCCAAGTGAGAGCGCTATATGAAGAGCAGTTGAAACATATTGTGGAACAACTTTGTTTTCACCGTCAAGTTGCCGCCTGAAAATGGAGGACAAAATTCTTAATAATATTCATATTGAGTAATTAAGACTTGATTTTACTTTTCATTTGTTGTGTTTTATATTTTTTATCGAAATTTGTTGATTTTTTCTTATTACCGTTAAAAAAATCGCCCTTTTCCAAATAGCTATCTTTACTCGAGAAAAAAGGAACACTATAGGGTTCAAATCAACGACTAACAGCTAACATCGAATTGTGCCGCTCATCCAGTAAGTATTTATAATTTTATTAATTCTCAATTCTCAATTCTTTTTCCTTTCTATTTCTTATATGTAAAATATCGTACAGAAATCTTCCGATAATGGATAACATATGTTGTTAAGTCAAAAGTTTCTTTAAGGAGAAAAACACGTTATACAGGGTTTCCTGGTATGGGGAAGAAATTGAAAGCTTCTTAGTTCTTAGTTTCTTTCTCCATTAATTACGTGAGGTGTTTTTCTGTTAATTTGGACCCCTCCCTCCCACTTGATGAGATTTGGTGAGATTTGGTAACCCCCCCCTCCCCCTCACGTGAGATTTATAACCCAAAATTTTTAAATAATTAATTTTTATGTATGTTCATCTACAGAGTGATCATAAAGTTCCGCATAAAATTCATAATTTAGTTATGTACTGTTTTTGCGAAAAGCTCTCGAACAGGTCGATTTTTGTTTTTAAATTGCCATCTTTTGACATAAAATTTTTGTTGATGACGTCATCTGTTTTCGAACTGACACCGTCACCAATGTCTGGGAATGTGTCAAATAGTTTACGGGTGGCAATTTGAGCACTTGCGTTAAATTTTATTAAATTGTTTTTCATTTTTCGTTGTTTGCTTTCCAAATTTATTATTTTTCAATTTTTTCCAATTAATAATAAATTTTATTTTTAATTCAAACGTAATTTTTTCAAAAAAAAAAGTTACGCAAAATATAATTTTTTTTATCTTGTTGAATAGAGAATGCAAAAGTGTATTTAAAACCCAAAAAAAAGTTAGGGGTTGCCATTTAAAAAAATCTATGACGCTGTCATAGTTCAAAAACAGATGACGTCATCAAGAAAATTTTTATGTCAAAAGATGGCAATTTAAGAGCAAAAATTGAGTTGTTCTAGCGTTTTTCGCAAAAACAGTACATAACTAAATTATGAATTTTGTGCGGAACTTTATGATCACTCTGTATTTTGCTCAATACCACTATTTGCAAAAATAATAGCGCGTTTAAGGCACACTATAACAATTACCTTCCCTAATTATTCACTCACTTCATGGGAAAGGGCGTTCTGTATTGTTTGTTGAACGATTTTCGGCGAGGATTTCCACGAAAAGAGTCTGGTAAATAAATTGTGGGGCAATTGTCTCAATTCGGGGAATCCCATACATATCAAATATTTAATACTGTTTATACTCGAGATTGCTATTGTAATAAAAAATAGTTTGCGGACAAAATAGAAAACCTAAAAAAAGTAAAACAATAAGTTTATTTTTTTTATATTCTATGTAATAACAATGGGTATTTTTTTTTATTAAAAAGTTGACGTGAGATTTTCAATGACCCCCTGCTCCCTTTAGATGAGATTTGATGAGACTTTACTAGACCCCTCCCCCCCATTTTGGGCTCACGTAATTAATGGACGACCCCTTAGGACACTTTGTGTGGTGAGTGAAAAAAGTTATTATAAAGCGTCAGATAAAAGTGTATTAAATATGGTGTAATAAACGTTTATTACAAAAGTTAAATTCACGTATACCTACTATACAGAGTGATCATAAAGTTCCGCACAAAATTCATAATTTAGTTATGTAATGTTTTTGCAAAAAACCGGTCGTTTTTTGTTTTCAAATTACCTAAAAAATTTTGTTGATGACATCTGTTTTTGAACTATGACACTGTCATCAATTTTTTTAAATGGCAACCACCATCTTTTTTTTTGGGTTTTACATATACACTCTTCAATTCTATATTCAACAAAACTGAGTAAAAAGTGACTTCCATAACTTTTTTTTTTAATTACATGTTTTATTACTTCAAAAATAAAATGTTTATTCCGTGAAAAAAAAAAAAAAAAAATTTGGAAAGCAAACAACGAAAAATGATAAATCATTTAATAAAATTTAACGCAAGTGCTCAAATTGCCAACCGCCAACTATTTGACACGGAAATTCCCAGAGGAGTATCCACAATTCGTTCAATCACTTCAGGACTAATCTGCACCATGTCACCATGGATTCGTAGTGAAATAGCATTTTTTCAAAGAATAAAAATTTTATTTTTTGAAGTAAAACTTTTTTCCAAAAAAAAAAGTTATGCAAGGTATCACTTTTTACTCTTGTTGAGTAGAGAATTGAAAAGTGTATCTAAACCCAAAAAAAAGTTGAGAGTTGCCATTTAAAAAAATTGATGACAGTGTCGTAGTTCAAAAACAGATGACGTCATCAACAAATTTTTTAGGCAAACATTACATAACTAAATTATGAACTTTGTGCGAAACTTTATGATCACTCTTGGTAGAATACATTATAGGGGTGTAAATGTTTTATTACAATTTATTACATATTCCTAAAATGCGCATCATGATAAACGTCTTATAAACGTTACTGCCGAACGTTTTTTGCACAAATATTATAAACGATTGGTAAACGTATCTCCTATACGTTTGACAAGATATAGGGCTGCCCATATTTTTACGTATATGGTAAATCCGACATAGTCGTTTGCGGACATTGGGCTGAATAATCGACGCTTATCATCAACCGCATACTTGGAGATTTTTTCTGAATAAATTAAACGTTTATTATACTTCTTGGTGTTGCTTGGGTAATTAGATGGCCCTCTATCACATTAAATTTATGGAAGTACCGTTACAACTACTTTCTACAACAACATCGTCCCACAATGCAATAAGTAGCAAGGCACATATTTCGTCCAGCTCTCGGTTCCTTTATCCGCAGCGGTCGCCGAAATTCCGCCTCCTTTATGCTCGACATCAAACACAGGTAAAATGTCACCTTTCCAAATTTATGTACAAACACTTTTAATGTTTCTGAAAAAATGTATGTACACACATTGAATGGTGAGTGACGCACGTGAAATTGATTTTCTTGGGCAAGTGGAAGCATGGGCAGGACATTGGGGCCATCCGACGACAAAGAATAGAATTCGTTATAGTCGAATGTCAAACATTGCTCGACTGGGACGTTGCTAACACAGCATAACTTGTTAACACTACTAAACAAGTCTCCACAAAAGGACGTAAAGTAAACCGTAAAAGGCTTGGATTTCAGGGAAGCTCCGACTCCCGGCTTTTGTATTTAAAGTAGGATATCTGCCTCCAGTGCAGAAATGGGGCTTTATCAAATGCGATATGACCAGAAACCAAAGGTTCTCACACCGGCGTGCCATAGGCGCGAACGGGGGTGTAATTATCTTCGAATTTTAACAGCCGCTGTAAAAGCGTCATTCGGCAAAGATAACAAGGTGGTGAAAATGTTTATGCGTCCAGGTATTGACTTCCTGTTTAAAAATTTCGAGCGTGAGAAATGACAGGTATGATGAATACAGTCCGAGCCTGTTATTACCATCGCAACAAGTGATTCGATTAATGCGAATGGCAGTACAAGAAGAAGAAACTCGTGTTATTTTTTACAAGACGGACCAATACAATGCCTCGCACATTTTGATTAAATATTTATGATACCGGTTTATACAGACGAAGGGGGCAAATGAATTATGATTCGTTGGTTTTGTGTTGATGTCTTGACAAAACGATTGAAAAATGGCCGATTTTATGGACAGAGCCGTCAATTCATCTCGACTTCTTCATGTTAAATATTTATTAGTTTCTCATGGTTTTATGCCCGGTTTTATGCTTTCGCAATTATTAATACGCTTTGCCGTAAAAGGGTCGCGAACTTTCCGACTTGTTGAATACCTGTTTTTGACGTGTAACCTGCTCGAAAAAGTTAAGCATATTGTTGATAAACCTGGCCACACCGAAACAATTTTCCCGAAATCACATGAAAGCCCGCAAATCCCGACTTATTTCAGAGAAGCAATTGACTGAAAAATTCAATCTATTGGCTCATTGTGCGGCATATTGATATTTTCCGCGCGATGAATAGTCCACCAACATTCCTCTCTAAAAGGTAAAGCGGCGCCTTTTGGGACTTGACCGTACATTCATCTCGAAGCAATATATTTAAAATGGACTAATGGATAAATGTGTACATAAGCAATGTTTGCCTGTTGTGAGGCCAGGTATTGTGGCGGCCTTCTCATGGGTCCATTTTACAAAAACTTGCGGCTTCGTTTATTGTCTGTCTCTATGGTTTTCTTCCGGTTGTGCTCTCACCTGTGTCTTTTTCGAAAATTTATCACCTTGTCGACCTTTCAAAGGTGTGCGCCGTTTACTGCCACGGCCAGGAGGCTTTCAAAGAAAACAATACCTTACAAACTTTTGTGCATTCTCAGCCAGGTTTATCGTAAGGCACATCTACACTTTCGATCAAGAATTTCAATTTGGATCCGATTCCATCGTTTGGAGGACGCTTTATTCATTATTTCAGTACCATTTTTAAATCAACATTTGACGTTAATTTGAGTCTTTGAAACCATAAAAGTGTACAACAATTTGGTACCAAAAGCGACGGATAATTTCATGCCCAAAAAATTGCTTTCAATGAGAAAAATATTTCAGTTTTGCAAAAATATACCTATTGTTATCACTATATGTATACGGATTGGTTATAGAAATACACACAATTAGTATCATTAAATTATTTAAGTAACAACCAGTAATTTTGAAATTTCTTCAAATAGGTGTATAAGTATGTATTTAAGGAAATTGTGGGTTGGTTCATATAGGTATTTTTTTCTAATAATTTTTCTTGCACTGGTGCACACCACACTGAATGGTTACCTACACACGTCCTGATTCCGATGATTGGCTTTTTCACAACAGCTAAAGATAGTAATTCCATTGATCACAAGTTTTCTCTATTAAGGTAACTTTGGAAAATAACTGATATTCCTTTCTCTGCAAATTTATATTAGAATTCGTTTTATTTATATAGCGATAATATTTCATCAGACAGTTTGTGGTTTTAAGATGTCTAGCATGTTTGGTTTTGGTGCACCAATTTTTAGGTAAGTATACATATTCGAAAATAGTACATCCTGTATAATTTTATTACTCTTTATCATAGAAAAAAGAGAAATCTGCAGCTGTGCAACTCTGTTTCCACTTTTGGCCACTGCTGTACTGCGTTAAAATGGATGTCAACATCGTCAAAAACGAGATAACTATAAAAAATAAAAGTTCCTAAGTCCGTATAGATGATTCAGCTTTTACCTGCAGACATTCTCGTTCTTCAGCAGGCATTTACCGAGATATTGAGTGCGTCATTGCCCAAACCTAACCACCAACACCGTGTCATAACATGGCGTCGACTCCGGCGTTGAAAGTCCAGGTCAGTGCGGCAAAAAGAAGAGGTCGTTTTCGGCGGTCACCTCCTTAATAACAAGTACGGCGATTCCAGTGCAAAAGTACATAAAATCGAAATCCCCAAGGCAAACGTCCGACCGACATGCGAAGAGTCGTCAGGCGGTTGAAGCCGCCTCAACCTGAACCTCAACCTCAACATATAAGAGCGGACGAACGGCAATGAATAATTGGACAGGGCGTTGAGAAAATGAGTCTGAAACCAGCCGGAGTTGACCCGAGGCGATCACAGCACAGCTCGCCGAAGAAGAAATTCGTTTCCGACGAAGGTCATGCCGTTGGTAGGACGCCATTGAAAACACCACGGAGCTGCGATTTGGTCCAACAATGTTAGATAAATCGGGAATAGATGGTGGATCCATCCGAAGACCAGTGCGATGGCCACGAGTAGGCGGGCAATTGGTGCGCCCCGCCCGCCCAACTCACTTTTTTGTTGTTCTCGTTCCCTTATTTCGGCACGGCCACAAAGAAACGGGACTCATTCCGAACGACGACGAGGTCGGCTTCTCTTTGACACCATCCGACCACTGAATGCAAGAAATAGGCGACCGCAAGGGCGGATAGTTTTCTTCATGGAACCGGCCTAATTCCACACGTCCAATCACAATTAAATGTGGCAATCATTTTAAGGCGTAGGCGACTATATCAAAACAACTTCTGAAGAATATGTCTTTGTAAAGCAGATGAGATATATTTCATCAATATAGTCTGAACTCAACAATTCTTTTAATAAAATAGGTCAGTCCGTACGACCAACAATCAGACCTGATAAAATCTACTTGTTTTACGACCCATAGTTCCTAACACTTAAATATTTTTGTTATTTGTGATTAGGCGGTGTAATGAACTCAGTAACAAAAGTAACGTCATAACAAATTGAATACGCGAGGGCTACCTGATCAATAACATTATGAAGATGTATCAATTTTTTTTAAATGTTAATTTTAGCACTACCTTCAATATTTAACCCAAGTGTTAAATCTTTCGGTTTTATAAAGTCGAAAGCTGAATAGCGGGTAGGTATTTCCAAAATTGAGACAAACACTTACAAAATTGCCCAAACAATTTTTTTTTCAAGAACGGTCAAGTTAGTGATTGCAATATAGGTATATAATATACATATTTTATATGGAGCATTAAGTATATCTATATCTATTTAGTTAATTCGACAACAAAATTTTTTCTGAATTCAGTGATGTAACATATGCCCACCTTTAGTAAAAAAAATTAAAATTCAAAAATTTAATTCTGGAAAAGTAAAACTAAGTTAGCTTTGAAAATTGTGTTATTAGCGACATGTTAATTGCCATAACTGTAGGTATCCACAGAAAACTAATGTTTGGTGGAATATCGTAGGTCTTTTTTTCATTAATAGCAATTTAACGTCTGAAAGATATTTGAAACTTTTGAACAAATTGTTCCACGACTTAGGGAAATATTTCCAAACCACGGCAATGAAAATGTACCAGCAGAAACAACATTATTGGTTTCAACAAGACGGAGCACCGCCAGCGCGAATATTTGGATGAAACGTTTCCGGGTAAATGAATAGGGCGAAGGGGGCTATTTAATGGCCAGGTAAGTCTCCCATTTGACCCCACTTGGTTTTTTCCTGTGAAGTCATGTAAAAAATCTAGCGTATGTCAACAGATCATTACAAATCGAAGACTTACAAGAACGAATAAGAAACGAAATTTCCAATATTTCTCCAATTATTTTGATCGATTCCTTGGAGTGTTTGGAAAGTGAAACGACCGAAGGGAGTGCTGCATTTAGTGCGAATGCGGGAAATTTCCCTTCCAAATAAGTTAGGTACAATATTTTTTGTAACGAATCAAGCCCAAAAAGAAATCAAAAATAAATAATTTTAATAATTTTGAATTTTGCACATTTAAAAGTTCGTTGAATGTGGCAAGCTATTTCGTGAATTCTGCCTTACTGTCACTTCCTGCATTCGTTGCACTGACCAACACTCGCCCAATGCAGCAAATGTAACTCCTATTAGAGGTGGAAAGTAAAAAACACCCCAGTGCGGGAAATTCTTGTTTCCGCCCATCGGCGATAAACGGAAAATAGGTATCCATAAGCAATGAGTACAAAATAGTTATTTACCTAACGTGTTTGGAAAGTGAAATTTCCCGTATGAGCACTTTGTTTGCAGCACGACCGAAGGGAGTGCTGCATTTAGTGCGAATGCGGGAAATTTCCCTTCCAAATAAGTTAGGTACAATATTTTTTGTAACGAATCAAGCGAATTAAGTCCAAAAAAAAAACATAAATTAGATTTTTTAGCGACAATTGGGTGGTTGGAAATCATCCTCGGTTGCAGAGTCATATATTCAAGATTCCCTGCGTAACAAAATTGAACTATCTAAAAGAATTCAGTCGACTGACAATCCACATTGTGCAAAAGACCAACCATTAGTAACTACAGTCAATATCCAAGATTCAGAACAAGTATCTTCTACGATTACTCATGTTCCAGGAGTGGAAATTAAAGGGATCAGCAATTGCAGCGTGAATGTGCGAGTTTTTAACAATTGCACTTTTTCTTCCAAATCTCCTCAAAACTAATTTATATTGTTTGTTTGAAAGTATATTACTTACGACTTTGTTTATTGGTTTTTATTATTTATATCTTCAAATCTAAGGACCATAAGATTTAGAGGTAACGGCAGTGATTACGGTCTGTGTGGCTTTAACTTTTGGTTTGCTCCTAGGATAACTGCTGGGGACAGTTTTTTGACACTTGAGTGACAGTATAGTGTTTGAGAACACCACAATCAATCAATTTACGAATAATAGTTATAGTGTCCACTGGTCTATTTACACCACAATAGAAGTGTAGAAAATAATTTGGGTGCTACCAAGAAATTTGAAATTTAGCGACTAAGAAGTACGTTGATTGTGACAATTTCTTGAATTCGGAGGAATTACTGTCAATTCCTTGTCAAATCCACCAACTTTATGAAGCAAATGTCCCTTCTTGACGTGGAAAGTAAAAAACACCGCAGTGCGGGAAATTCTTGTTTCCGCGCATCGGCGATAAACGGAAAATAGGTATCCATAAGCAATGAGTACAAAAATAATTTTGAACATCTTTTGTAGCATAAAAATTGTGTTATTTTTTATTAAAATGTGTTCTTTTCCAGTTAAAAGTATTATTTTAACAATTATTATTAAATTAAAATTTAATAATAATTAAATAAAAGTTAATTATTATTAACTTTTACTTATTTTTTGGACAAAATTCAGGCGGCAAAGAGCTAATGTTAGATAAAGACAACATTTCCAAGGCTAACCAAATTTTACATTTTTCAAAATTTTGTTAGATTACAATTTCTTTCAAAGTTTCGATTAAATAAGGAATGCATGTGTCACAAAATTGTCTTCTTAAAAATATTAAATTTAACCCTTCTTCTTCTTCTCAGAACAAATGATGGATATAGAAATTTCATAAACATCTGAGACGATAAATTTTGATGAATAGTTTTTATAATATTTAACTGTATCCATACTTTTTAGCGATGACGCTGTATTTATTGTATAATGAAGCATGTCTTCCAAATTTTACGGTACGACAATATATCCTCATCTTTATCAATGCCGAAGTCCCCGTGCAACACATAGGAGTTCCATCGCTGCAGACTACATGATGGAATCTTTGTGCAGATTATTAGGTATACCGTGTAACTACTAAGAGATGGTTCGTATTTTTACTGTTAACATGGTTCGAAAAAATAAACAAATAGGACATAGATTTACAAATTGGTGGTAATAACAAATGGCACTTAGACGGGTGCGCCTATACTCATTGAGTACAGTTGTTATGCGTCTAACAGCGGAAATGTCTGATAATGGTTCGAAATGTAGTATTTGTCGAAAGTACGGTCTTCCAGGCCGCATTTCGCTCTGGGAACGGCGGCTCTTGCGGCTTGGTGGGGACACGCGGCCATCAGAAATAAATTGGATCATCTTCGCCTCGGCCTATACATTAGACATTTGGTAAGCATTTGGTAAAATATTACTGTATACTTCAAATTGTGTAGGCTTCCACCACAGGTTAAAAGTAACATTAACATTTAAATAAAATGTATTTAAGTAAGTACTTATATTACACTCAAATTATCCGGTAGTTTAATTCGTTTATTTTATCTTATCGCACAATCGTTGGTACAAAAGGTGGCGATTTTATCGATCTCGTGTAGGTACAATAAATTAATACAACTTAAGATATAAAACGGATGCGATAAATTTTTTGATCTTGAATCATCATGAGTATTTTTACTTAATCAAAACTCTTTTTAGAAAAGCTGCATTATGTTTTCTCATTAGTTTTACTGCACAGTCATGTGCAGTATCATTTAGTTTCTATTCTAATACAGAATGGATATTCAGCGTCATGGTACGCGACATACATTCATTTTTCTTTGTTTCGTGACACAATATTGGACATTATTCTACTTGCTTCTAAAAAATACCACCTAAATCCATTTTACCTCGATGTAACAGCTCTTGGTGGAAGAACAATTTTGATGAAATGAAAATTTGAAGATTGAACGAGGTTTTTTCCTCAAATTACAGGATCCTGTAGCTCCAACCTTTCTTTTACTAATATAGTAATATTTCAACATCGAGATGTAAAAGAAAAAAAAATGGATTCTTATCGGTGCGTCTGAAAATTTGTAGGAACCTGTAATCCCAAGAATTCTTTTTATAACCTGTTCATGGTTTTGCAGCGTGGAATAAAATTTAGTTTCCTGTTTTTAAGGGTTGATTTCATTGTTTAAAAGTGGCGGCTCTGGCATTATTGTCTTTTTTTATCATTTTATTTATGTATTTAAATTCAATATACACTATAGTGACCACAGGCCTGAATATCGCGTAGGTAGACATAACCTCACATTAAAAAAAAGGGTTTATTTATACCAATGTTTGGGTCCAAATGTCCAAGTATAGGCCCCTAACAAATAACGAATTATTCGAGCTGCTGCTGATGATTATACTTTGGATTCTGAAGTGGAGGATGCTGATGAAGTTGGACAATTGGATTAGATACATGAAGATCCTTCAGAAGCTGAAATTGAGGCTGAAATTCAAATTCCAACCACTTCAGTTTCGGATAACAACGTTTCCAACAAATGTAAACTGTTTTAATTTTTTTCTATTATTTTAAATTTTAAATTTTAAAAATAAAAATCGTTACCCTACAGTGGTTACTTTTCTTTTAAAAACTGCAAAAGCTAAAGCCGCCAAACCCTCGCTACAATTAAAAAAAAAAAAACAAGTTTGTGCAAGTGTTCCAAGTTTCAAAATTTTATCTTCAAAACTGATAATTCGTGATTGAAAGGGTTAAAGAAGTTTATATTTAAGATTTGACCGTGCTTTTGAAGAAAAAGTTAATTTTGTGAAGACTCATTGTCGAATTCGTAGCACACGTTCATAGCTATAGTGCTACTTTAGTAAGACTTCTTCACTTCTTTATTTTAATACTTAAATTATGGATTTAGGTACTCCTTGTTATTCTATACAACTTTTATTAAAAAAGTTTTGCCGCAAATTAATTTGGGGGAACTAATATTCTGAGATTTTCATTTTTTATTTAATTTTTGAATCCAAGAAATTTAAACAATAAAACGTGGTGGAAGAGGATCGACAAATTAATTAAACGAATAGTGATTACGTGGACAATGGACAATGGAAACGATAAAACATAACCAAACAGATGGGACACATGGGAGGTAAAACATCAACTGGCGATAAGAAAGAAGAACTAATGAAGTAATGGAATTATTTGATGATTCAAGCAGAACGGGAACCAATTATATTTCCTCTACAGAATAGATAACGGCTCAGGTGGTTGGAACCACATGGAGAACGCCGATGAAGAGAATAGGATAGAGAATGATACCGTACAATTAGCAGGAAACAACAGGCAAGGAAAAAGTGTTGAGAGAAGAAAAACGACGAACTTTTTAGAATAAGATTAAAAGTGCTAGAGGAATACAAAATTAAACAACTGCTCTTAGGTCAAACCAATAAGCTGATACCATGGCATGCCAGTAAAAACAAGAACTGAATTATTGATTCTATCCTATTGGATTTTTTTTTATTATGCCACTGGTGTCACACCTATAACAGCTTTAACTTCGCCGTTTCCTCAGCGCAACAGGTGCCACAAACACCCCCTTAAAACAACCTATCAGCGCACCATTCCGCGATAAAATCCAGCTTCATCACATCAATCACCGTAACTAATCTGCAACTGGAGTTACCTTTGTGAGAATAGCAAAAGACATTGATTGATTTCGATGATGTGAAATCCCAGTGCAATGGCATTTTTCTCATTCTAGCTTGACGGTTTCTGCACTGTAATTCATATCGCTTCATTTGTTGTCTTGACGTTTCACCAGTTAGAACCGTAATTGCACAAGTTCGTAATTATACGCCTATTACAAGCACAAAAAAACGATCTCGTCAGATGTTTCGCGTGATTGTTGTCAACCTGCTGAGTGTTGATGTATAACGTCGCAACTTGTGATTTTTTTCCTTTTATAATCAATCGTAGCGAGGTTTGCGCAGTTTATAAATATCACACAGACGCTAATAGCTTCATTAAAACGAGCAGAAATAAACAAATTGCCGTAGGTCAGGTTTGACTTACTTACCGCTGAATTGTGGCATTTAGATGCCTACACTTTCTTCGGTAATGGGGAGATGCTGAGGTGCAGCTTCGCAAATGTTTGCTTTGCGACAGGGACGTGTTTACAACAATATAATAGTGGGATTTTTAATTCTACTTACACGTGTAAGTGTTTTCCTACAAACCGAGATTTCGAGTCGCACTGGAACTTACTAACTGGTATTGGAAAAATAGAAACCAACTGACTGACTGACCCATATTTTTTTTTAACATTTTTGTCTATGGGAACTCAAACATCCCCAAAACTTCTAATGAACGACTTAATGAAGCCATGCAATGGTCTCGGCTGTAACCCCGAGAACACTCGGAAAATGTGGTGACATAACAGTCTTCAGAAAATGTCAAAAGATTTCTATAGCAAATATGGCTACATATTTTGTACAAAGATAGGGTGTTTCTTCACTGATTAATGTAGCAACTGCGGAAAATACTCTCGCAGTAATTAAAGAAAAAAGTTCTGGTCTAAAATAACTGGAAAACTGGGTTAAAAGAAATTGCGTCTAGATACCACCTGATCTGGCTTGTCATCCCACAAAACTATGTATAGTTATGACAGTTGAGAGCTAAAGCAAGCTCAAGTTAAATGTGTGGATGTGGAAGTGTAAAACAATGGATCGTTATTTTTAATTTTTAAGAGTTACCAGGAATGAATTTACTCCAGACGAGATAATTATTCAAAGCTCAGAATTCGGCGTGAAATAATTAATTACATCACTTGCACATTACATAATTGCCCGGATAAAATGCTTAAATTCAATTGCGCTTCGTTTTTCTTCCGTCAATTAACACGGCTTAAGTTTAATTGCATGCAACTCGCACGACTATTACCGTCAATTAAGTGTAAAGCGCTGACATTCACATTCACTGACAAATCATTTAATATTGCCAATTACACCTTTCAAGATGAAACATTCGTCGGCAAAAAGAGACGTTTTTTCGAGACAAAAACCTATAAAAATTCTCAAAACAAACAGATCGCCAACATCAAGGAAATTTCTATATTTGTGTAAATGTGATTCATTGAAACAATAACCGCTTTGGTCAAGGAATGCCGACCTACCTTAACTCGCTGAAACGTGTGTTTAATGGTATTGCCAAGGTTAGGATGATTTCCGATCGATCCGAGATAAAAAGGAATCTTTTCGAAAATTGTTATTGCGGCAAATTAGCACTTGCGGTAGTTCAGTGGGCAGAAATGACTTTCGTCTCTTAAGAGGGATATTGTAAATTCATGCATAGTTATCGATTTTTTAAAACAAAAAATTTATACTGGAATGGTGTTTTCTCACACTGAAAAAGGTCTATCTAAGAGAATTCAAAAGAAAGAGAAGTGGAAAATTTAGACTCCGAAGAAACAAATCTACCGCCACGAAAAAAAAAATCTTGCATGTACATATGTAATTATACCACTTTTAGCTGTTTCAATCGACGTTCTCCCCAGGTGCAAAAATTACAGTCAGTACTTTTAATTCCTAGACCGCTTATTACCACTTATTAACACTGCGGTTCTCCAAAACAAGAATAGAAAAATTTATCAAAAATGTATTATGTACATCATGTATATCATTCTGTTATGCTAACTTTGCACTAAATTATTATAAATTTTTAAGCTAGTTCTAGGTTGATTCAGATTTTTCTGGTTCTAGATTGATTAAGGTTTAACCGGATTTTCGGGTCCAAGGTTGATTCAGGTTTATCCCAGGCTTTCGTGTTCTACATTTATTCAGGTTTATCCTAGGTTCTCGGGTTCTAGGTTGATTCAGGTTTATCATAGGTTCTCGGGTTCTAGGTTGATTCAGGTTTATCCTAGGTTCTCGGGTTCTAGGTTGATTCAGCTTTATTCCAGTTTCTTGGGGTCTAGATTGATTCATGTTTATCTCAAGCTTCCGGGTTCTGCGTTGATTCAAGTTTAAGTATCCCAGGTATTCGGTTCTAGGCTGATACAGGTTTATCCCAGGTTTTCTTTTTCTAGGTTGATTCAGGTTTATCCTGCGTTTTCGAGTTCTAGTTTGATTCTTTTCTAAAATCCACTTGGAATTCTGAATTTTAACGATTTTTGGCTTTTTGATTGTCTGAGATATTTACTCAGGTCTATTGCGGTTTATTCGGAGTGTTGGGTTTGTTTATCCCAAGTTTTCGTTTTTTAGGTTGATTCAGGTGTTTCCGTTCTAGGTTAATTCAGGTCTATCCCAGGTTTTCGGGTTCTAGATTGATTTATGTTTATCTCAAGTTTTCGGATTCTACGTTGATTCAAGTTTAAGTATCCCAGGTTTTCGTGTTCTAGGTTGATTCAGGTTTATTATTCCAGTGTTTCTTTTTTTAAAATATGTAATATCTGTTATGCTAACTTTGCACTAAATTATTGTAAATTTTTAAGTTAGTTCTAGGTTGATTCAGGTTTATCCCAGGTTCTCGGGTTCTAGATTGATTCATGCTTATCTCAAGTTTTCCGGTTCTACGTTGATTCAAGTTTAAGTATCCCACGTATTCGTGTTCCAGGTTGATTCAGGTTCTCGGGTTCTAGGTTGATTCAGGTGTATCCCAGGTTCTCGGGTTCTAGGTTTATTCAGGTTTATCCCAGGTTCTCGGGTTATAGGTTGATTCACGTTTATCTCAAGTTTTCGGGTTCTAGGTTGATTCTTTTCTAAAATCCACTTATAATTTTGAATTTTAACGACTTTTGGTTTTTTGATTGTCTGAGATATTCACTCAGGTCTATTGTGGTTTATTCGGAGTGTTGGGGTTTGTTTATCCCAGGTTTTCGTGTTCTAGGTTGATTCAGGTGTTTCCGTTCTAGGTTAATTCAGGTTTATCCCAGGTTTTCGGGTTCTGGATTGATTCACGTTTATCTCAAGTTTTCGGGTTCTACGTTGATTCAGGTTCATTCCAGGTTGATTCACGTTTATCCTGCGTTTTCGGGTTGTAGTTTGCTTCTTTTCTAAAATCGACTTGGACTTCTGAATTTTAACGATTTATGGTTTTTTTATTGTCTTAGGTATCTACTCAGGTCTATTATGGTTTATTCGGAGTGTTGGGGTTTGTTTATCACAGGTTTTCGTGTTCTAGGTTGATTCAGGTTCTCGGGTTCTAGGTTGATTCAGGTGTATCCCAGGAGGTTCTCGGGTTCTAGGTTTATTCAGGTTTATCCTAGGTTCTCGGGTTATAGGTTGATTCACGTTTATCTCAAGTTTTCGGGTTCTAGGTTGATTCTTTTCTAAAATCTACTTATAATTTTGAATTTTAACGACTTTTGGTTTTTTGATTGTCTGAGATATTCACTCAGGTCTATTGTGGTTTATTCGGAGTGTTGGGGTTTGTTTATCCCAGGTTTTCGTGTTCTAGGTTGATTCAGGTGTTTCCGTTCTAGGTTAGTTCAGGTTTATCTCAAGTTTTCGGGTTCTAGATTGATTCGTGTTTATCTCAAGTTTTCGGATTCTACGTTGATTCAAGTTTAAGTATCCCAGGTTTTCGTGTTCTAGGTTGATTCAGGTTTATTCCAGGTTTTCCTGTTTTAGGTTGATTCACGTTTATCCTGCGTTTTCGGGTTCTAGGTTTATTCTTTTCTAAAATCCACTTGGAATTTTGAATTTTAACGATTTTTGGTTTCTTGATTGTCTGAGATATTTACTCAGTTCTAAACCTGATCTTAATCGTTCACTTTCAAAAATTATCAAAAAACTGTCAATTGGATAGTGGTGGGTAAGTTTTCGGTGAAACTCCTCCCTTCGTCATTTCACCGTTGGGTAATTTAAAGCAATGGACACAAGCGATTGGACACTGGTGCCAAACGACTTCCCAATTGGAGCTTCTTCGTCCGCGCTTCCACAGCCGGCCTCAAGCCCAAACCATCTCGATCACACCACAGCTTGGTGCGTGTAATTTATTAATTTAGTTTTACAAAGGTAAATCTTACGAGTTTTATAAGACGATGTTATCAGGAGTGCGTCAAAAGCTTGAGTGCGACAACAAGTCTTATAAAACGAGAGTAATACAGTATTTTTTCTATACTTCTATATGTTAGTTTGACGAAAATGTAGATTTAAACAAAAAATTATTTCACATTGGGAATTTTTTGTCTATGATGTTTGGGTTGGTATACTTCTGCCCTGTGCAATTGTTTACTGTGTTTACTATGTTTACTGACAACTGACGTTTGATTTAATTGGTCTACTTGCGTGATACTGCCAACGTAAAACTAAAGGCCTAAATGTAATGTGTATAATAAAAATAAAATGCTGTACGTTGGTAAGCGCACTTGAGAACGGCTGGACCGATTTAGCATTTTTTTTTTAGAATATTCGTAATCGATATACCTGAAATAACCTAGAACACGAAAAAACCTGGAATAAACAAACCCTAACACTCCGAATAAACCACAATAGACCTGAGTAAATATCTCAGACAATCAAAAAGCCAAAAATTGTTAAAATTCAGAATTCCAAAAAGATTTTAGAAAAGAATCAACTTAGAACCCGAAAACGCAAAATAAACTTGAATAAACCTAGAGCAAGAAAACCTGGCATAAACCTGAATCAACCTAGAACACGAATACCTGAGATACTTAAACTCAATCTAGAACGTGAGAACCTGGGATAAACCGGAATCAACCTAGAACCCGAAAACTGGGGGTAAACCTGAATCAACCTAGAACCCGAGAACCTGAGATAAACCTGAATAAATCTAGAACACGAAAGCCTAGGATAAACCTGAATCAACCTTGGACCCGAAAACCCGGTTAAACCTGAAACAATCTAGAAGCAGAAAAATCTGAATCAACCTAGAACTAACTTAAAAATTTACAATAATTCAGTGCAAAGTTAGCATAACAGATATTACATTTTTGATAAATTTTTCTATTCTTGTTTTGGAGAACCGCAGTATTAATAAGTGGTAATAACCGGTCTAGGAATTCAAAGGACTGACTGTAAATTTTGCACCTGAGGAGAACGTCGATTTGAAACTTCAATTCGTGCATTGAAACGATCGAGTCAAAAGTTTGAGTGCGACAACAAGTCTTATAAAACGAGAGTAATACAGAATTTTTTCTATATGTACTTTGATATGTTAGTTTGACGAAAATGTAGATTTGAACAAAATATTATTTCATATTGGGAATTTTTTGTCTATGATGTTTGGGTTTTCTGTCCTGTGCAATTGTTTACTGTGTTTACTATGTTTACTGACAACTGACGTTTGATTTAAATGGTCTACTTGCAAGATACTGCCAATGTAAAACTAAAGGCCTAAATGTAATGTATATAATAAAAATAAAATGCTGTACGTTGAGAACGGCTGGACCGATTTGCCTAATTCTTTTTTCTTCATATATTTGTAATAGTTCAAATAAGGTTTTTTTTGGGGAAATAAAAATTGGAAAAGTTGGCCGGAAAATTGAAAAATTCTATGAAATTTTTATATGAACTCAAGATCGTTACTCAGAATTCCAACGATGGATACGAGTATTACTTTTTTTGTTTTGATCGTTATGGTCCTGTATAGTCGGAAAATTCAGACAAACTGCACCAACTGCAAGAAACATAATTTTTCTATGCCCTCTCGATCATAACTGACGATATAGAAACGACATAATATTTGGTTGTTTTTTTTTTGTACCTCGTTATCCTCCCGGGATGGAAATACGTAACTCGATTGAATGTTTTCAATTGAAAATAAATATCGGGAAAATTTTGAGGAAAATCTGGGAAAACGCATTCCAGTCTAAATTAATAGAATAGAATTTTACATTTGTGTTTACTTTTGTGCCGTTTCGCGATCTGTTGAGACAGCTTGACCGATTTTGATGAAATTTTTTTCTGTGTGTTTGAGTGCATCGCTGTATGGTTCTTGGCCACCGTTGGAACCGGTAGGTGGCGCTGTTGTCGCCATCCAGATTTTCTTTCAGACTTTTTTTTTGTACTTATGGGAGTGGTTCTTTGTCACAGTTGGACCCGGTAGGTGGCGCTGTTGTCGAGATCCAGAATTTTCTTTTTAATTCTTATTAAAGAGAAAGACCAAATCGGTAAAGCCGTATTATAATAAAAATGAAATAAATATAATAAATCCGTCTAAAAACAAAACGATTGAAATTTAGACAGGACAACGCATTTAATCTGTCCTTATAGATAATCCAGGACCGACAAATATTTTTTTTTTTGGCTTCCTCGAGGTCGTTAATTTTTTTGTTTCTTATGATCATTCTTCATTCAACCAGCAAGATATTGCTCCAAATTTCGACCATTTCACACCTGTGTTCCAATGTGAGCTGGACAGCATCGATTGCTAATTAATGTCGTCAGGAACTCAATCATAGATTTTTATTACCTTTGACGGCCACAACGGTTTAGCAAATTTTCCGCTGACATAACAATTTTACAGTTATTGCTCGATTTACAGACTAAATTAAATTGAGCGTGTATTTTTATTCCCCGCCGAGTTTGTTTTGAAATCCTCAAGTTTTCAGGGTAAAATTTATAAGCACTTTTAATACGGCATGTAATTGATATATGAAGCAGCGTAAGTGTAACCATTAACTTTATGCTGTAACCAGTTAACGTGCTTAATACACATTCTTCACTTCAAATAAAGCTTCAACTAATAAGGATCGAGCTTTTACAGCTCGACAAACAGGTGAGGAGTTATTAGATTTGCATACCTCGGATTCAAAACAAAAAGTCGGTTTTCTCAGTCGTTTCCTTATATAACTTGTTAATTTCTTCGTGAACTAGCCACAGATTATTATTTATTATTTTATTGTATACTGATGCATGGCTCGGTAACAATGGCCTGTATTGTTTAGCAACATGAAAATAATTTTCTCGAATCGCCAATACACTTTTAATACAATAGGGCTCTTGTCATATGCTAATGAAAGTATGTACATACCAACCGGCCAAGATATCATATTTTCTAGACGGTATGATTACACTTGGAGCTTACGCTTTCTCGGAAATCTAGCGGAATTCACATAAAAATCGTTTCTAAGTATATAAAATACTAAACCAATGGGAAAACTTGATACCTAAAGCTCTGACACATGCACGACTATTGACTTAACTGTAAAATAATGACTCAGGAAAGGTGTGTGCGGACGAATATTCATGCCCGGATTTTTCGATTCCGAGCGGAAATTACAGACCTGCAGCGCTTCTGCTACGTGAATTTGTTTAGTTTCAGCGACTTTTCAGAGCCCGCCGCTTGACCGTGGGAACGAGAGAAAGTTTCAGCGGCGACGAATTCATGAGCTTGTAAAAACCGCCGAGCTTCTGCTGAAATGTTTTTTCTTTTCGATCTACCGAACTTCTACTTTCTCTTCAGTTTTTAATTTTAAATTTGAAATATGTGACCTTTGAGTGTTGCTACATAAAATTTGGGAGATGAATTAAAGATATCGTTTGTGAGTTCTCCATTTCTCTCAATTCTCCAAAAAAAAGCAAAATGGAAGATAGATAGCACAGAATCGCTGCCGATGATATGAAATAGCAGATCAGGAAATCGCCCTGCGTTTTGGTAGCAAAAAACCCAATGCGATTCGCCCGAAAGCCCGGAGTAGGTAACTAGAATTTCTTGTTTGCCCGGAAAAATGCCACACGGTTGTGAGACGACAATATTGACGGAGACATAAAACAGAGTTGTCAGAGACGAATATTAAACAGTTTACAGGCAGGCATTGTACTCTGCTTCACACCTTTTAAATTACTTTTAATCATCTGACGGTCAACAAAAAAGGGTACACACAAACGGGTCCAGCATCTAAAACAAACGGACTGATATCACAGCAAACAGATACAATTTGACGCCAACAAGATGAAAGCTCACGGTTGCATGAACAAGTCCCATCCGATCAAGGATGGTAACCTAATCCAGAGATCGGACAAGAGGTGACTCTCATGTCAACGCGGTTCAGACACACATCGATGATTTGGTCCATTTAGTAATGAATGGACCGTCGAAGAAATGCTGCGATTTTCGAGACAACATCTTGATTTGATAACGCTAAACAGCGGCCAAAAGATAAGGAAGATCCATTCATGAAATAAGCGGTTCAATGAATTTTTGGAAGGCTGTTATTTATTCTAGAACTGTATATTTGCCATTTGAATACCAATTCCTCGAAGCTCAAGAACAAGTTTCGATTGCACTATTCGAGTCTCTTTGCGGTAGTTGCTTCTTGTCGTCTCCAAAGGAATGAGCTTCAAAAATAATAGTATTGTAGCTATTGATGTTATTTTGTTGTTGGCCCATTCACACGCTCTTGTTGAAATAAAAGTCACGAGCTCACCCTGAGTGACGCTGCACCCAGATAAAAGCCAATAGGAGGAAAAATCTGAGGGAAGCCTATTATCTAATAACAATATTATACTGATTGGTAGCATCGTGTTTACCAGTAGCCGAATAAATATGAAACGATAATCCACGGATTCCAGACAGCATTATAAAAGGGATCGCGCTAAGAAGGATTAGTTCTCGACCTCCTGTAGAATCTGGACAAAAAATCTCAAGCACTAGTCGTTGCTGAACAAAGTGCAGCATTATATAACTCCCGTGACTTTTATTGTGGTTTAACAATTAACCACAATAGAAACGCAAACACTCAACACCCATCTTCATGTCAATATTATAATGTCAGATATTATGTGACGAGTGGCGCGGTTAGTCATCTCCAGATATCTTGCATAACGTTTAGTTCCTTGTCGAGTACAAGAAAATAAAAACTGTTTATCTTGTATCATTATGGCCAATAAATCAATCGAGGTATTTGCAAATCCCACTTGCGCGTTAATGTAAAACCCACCGTATTAAACAAAATAATGGTGTTTAGGCACTGATTTACGCTCTTAACAATTGCGAGATAATGAACCCGTGCGTTGTTCGTTGATGGGTGTCGCTGGCCTATATTATCGCAAATATATCGTTTCACGAGCAGTCGTTCCCATGTCCCATAAAACCACGTTACGCAGTACCAGTTTCACCAAGATTGGGTTGCTGTATTTGATAACGAAGCTATAATCTCCAAAGTTCTTACTATTCCAGGGTTTTATTAGATCTGAATGCCATTAATCAAACTAGAATATATGTATATTACGTAATTAATGAGAGACACGACGTGTAAAGAAAACCACATAAACTTTAATGGGTAACAGTTAAATATACCACAAGAAAAATTAACCAGTATAGTTAACACTATTTACAAACCACATCATTCTAATTACAAATTAATTTTATGACACTTTTTTCATTCAAAATTTATTGTTATGCAACGAATCTGAATCTGAGCAACAACACCTCCCATATGTTAACTGCGACTAATATTTTTTAAAATGACGCTATTAACGCTGGTAGACCGCAATTGTAAATTGTTACATGGCACCCAATGGCTTTTTCATTATTATTGCCCCTGTAAGTTACACGAAACCCTAAAAGGCCGCCACGTAATGGAACGGATCATTTTAAGCACTGTAAAGTGGTTTATAAAAGCAAATTGGTATGTGAGTGTCATTTAAATCAATAGTTTTGTTTTATTCTAAAACAATTTAATGGGTGTGGTTGCATAAATTTCTTAAGTAATTACATTTTTGACATCTGCGGTCATATTTTCAATTTATTTATTAATTTATTGTTTCATGGTGCTACGCGTGACTCGATTTAGATTATTATGAGGCCATCTTCTGCAGGTATTATTAAATAGATCTCTTCGATCCAATAATCTTAATAGACTTTGTGTTTGTTGACGCCTCCTATAAAGTGTCTATCGGTACTAAGCTCTTATTGGTGCCAATTTTTCCAGATGCCCTGTATGGGCATTTATAATCTCCATCAATTAGTTTTGTGTGGGCTTTAATGGTAGTTGAAATAATTAACTCCAAGAACGAGATTGTAGTTATTTTTTTTCTGGTTGCATTTTAGATCCACAAAAATTTGCTCCTTCGCGCCCCCATAAATAATTGCTGGGAACGCAATAAATAACAATGATGAACCTTCAGGTTTATAACCTTACATGTATCTTTGGCACAAATGAATTTATGGTCCGCTTCGTAACATAAATAACGTTAAAAGAACAACAACCTGTCTTCATTGTACCTAATAAATGTTTTTATCACTGGCAAAATGTTAATTAGCGCCGATCCTAATGATTTTATCTGCGACGTGCGAATAATTGTTTCAAATTCCATTAAAAAATTCTGGCGATATTATTGGAATTTAATCGGAACTGGTGCTTGTGGAAAAAGCCTTGATCCATATTGTTCACCAGGTGAAGAGGTGTTCGAGACAGACACGATAAAAAATGTCGTCGTCTTCTGCAGGTTTAGTCTTGTACAAATAAAATTCGTTGGGATTAAGAAGAGTAAATAGAAAAGACTTTACTGGGCTGAGGAGGTGGCCCACCTCCAACGAAATATGTGAAACATTTAACGGCTTCATTGTTTCAAATTTTATTTTGTTTATACAATTAGCGCTAATTACACCTATGATTGAAAAATACATACAATTAGTTCGAATTTCATGACTTTATTATTAAACAGTAAAATTTAAACTTACTATGTTTGCCTTTTATGAACTACTTATTGTTTCTGTCATAAATGTACCTACGTAGTTCCCGTAATTGTTAATAAAGTTGATTTTACGAGCTAGTAAGTATCAAGTTTTATGTCAACATTCGGTAACTTAAATGTTTTCTTCGGTATCATAAAAAATAAATACTTTATTTTTCTCGGAGTAAAAATTGTGAAAATAAAACAATGGTTATGCAACAAAATTGTGATTGATATCACAGCTTTTTATGAATGAAAGTGCTTGTAAAATTTATTTAAAGCTCGTGTTTCTGGAAAAAATGATCAGCCTTGTTCTCACGCACTTTCTAAGGCTTCTTTCTGCTCTCGATTTCACACTGTTGCCTCTCGAAAACTCCCCGGTCAAGAAATATTTAATTAGACGACGGTGAACAAACAAAGAGTCCTAACAAGGTGCGGTTCACAATTTTATTATACGTATTTAACGTGCAATAAAATTAATTAGACAAACAACTGTTTATAGCATCCCAAGAAAGCATCACCATAAAAAAAGCTCACTAAAAGCAGCATTTCAGAACTATATTCCTTGCAATCAGGTTTGGCCACGTTTTCTGATAAGCATTCTTATCGGAGAACTGCTGAGTAATGAAAAAAATACTATACAGAAAAAAAATGAGAACAATGCTGATACATTTTTTAAACTCGCACGATTCGATCGAGACGATTTTTGAGCTTTCAGAAGAGTGTTTGCCGTATTAACTGCTGTAATTCATAAACCTTGGTTCTTTCATCTCGATATATCGAAGTGTAAATACCATTATCTTTTGTCTGGAGACAGAGACAGGTTTACACTGTTCTTCAAACAAACAGTTTAATGTTTATATGAATATTTCTCACGCTATACAAATACGTAACACATGCTGGATTTTTCACGGTTTTATCGACGCATGGGCGGATTTGTGGTTTCGGAAATTTTCTTCCGCGGTTTACCGACGATTTTGCTTTATGGGCCTCAAATGCATATTCACAGCCCCGCACTCATTAATCGGTACACACTTTTAGCATTAAAATTACTCAAATAAATAGGAAGTAAATTAATGAAGACATGCTTTTCGCTTTCCATTAGAAATACTTACAATAAATAACATAGCTGTATTTATTAGGTACAAGGATAGAGCTATAAGCAATTAAAAACTTTTATTTTTTTATAAATATTAATACTAAAGTATCAAAAATAAGAAGGGTCCAAAATGAAAAAATCAATAATGCACAATGGTCCACGCTTTGATTGCCAAAAATTATCAATCACGTCTTTGTGAACTCTTCAATGCACTCGAGATAAAATTATTTATCCTGCCGGATTTTCGGGAGAGCACTATCGTACATGTTTTGACCTTCTTACAAACTCTCATTGAGAATAGGTATATCAGGAGAGTACTTGTATAAGTCCAGACGTAAACATCAACTTGATACCACAATATTTAATTTCAACAAAAACTACGTTTTCTTGACCTGGCATGCTGAATTATTTTTATCAAGCTCATATCACTTGATATCGATAGTAAACAATAATTCTTGGAATAAATAATTTCCAAAAAAAGTGACGCCAGACTTTTGGAAGATAGTTCTATTACAAATAGATTGTCGGTTTCTGTTGTAACGAGATAATGTGGCGACTTGAGTCAATACTTTTTGATAGGTAGAATGGAATTTCATACTTAAAATTGTACAAAGGTTCACTGATCTGGAGTGTTTAACACCGACTCACATTCATAATGCGCCACGACATTTTCGGTCAAATTGGCCAAAAATCGGCAATCGTGGGGGGTAACAGCAAAAAAATTGTCACATTATACAAATTTAAAATTTGAATTGAAATTGTCATTTCCAAAACTGTACCGTGATTTCCAACAGTTTAATTTTTGCAGAACTATACTCTACTAGCTTGCATAGGTACAGACTTGCGAATTTTGCCTCTACAGATCTTCTAAATGTGACTTTTGCGTTTTTTAAACCGAAACTGGAATTTCAATATTTTCCAAATTTTCACTCTGGCTTGTGAAATAGAAAAAAGCGAATTTTGATTTTGATTTCAATGTCAAAAAAAATGTCCCTGGCTTACAAAATTTTGCAAAAATTTTCAGTCAATTCCAAAAGGCCTCCATGCCTCCTCCAAAAAAAAATCAAAATACCTGCGTCATGAGCCTGTCGGCCCCGGTCCCCTCCTCATCCTTGAAGATGATATCCTGGTTATAGTTGGGCACGAGATCCTTGAACGTCGTGTCGTTCCTCCCGATGCGGCCCTCGGTGAGACCACTGGCCGTCAGCTGGTTCTCCGGGACGTTGGGCACGTGCTGCTTGAAGACCAAGGGGGTGAGTTTCCTCGGCCCGCGGCGGCGACTGCCGCCCCGTCCCGGCCCGCAGGCCCACGCCACCCCCAGCACTAGGCCCAGTACAAGTGCCGCCGTGGCGGACCTCATCTCCGGACGCGCGCACCATCAGCACTCCTCATCTTGCACTTGTCATGGGTGAAACACCGACTGCGGACCCCACTCGACCACCTGGCCATCTTCACGGCGACTGGAAGGCTATTGGCCGGCGGGCGGAGCCCGACGAACGTCGCGAATCGAAGAATGCGGTGACGTCACGGACGTGCACGCACGCCACTGGACGAACGAATGGATGCTACGCTCCTGGTGGCGCGCGGTGAGATTGCGGGACGGTTGGTGCGAAGATCGGGATCGTGGGACGGTTTGGCGGTTTGGATTGTGGGACCGATGGATGCCGACTCACCGACGATGTTGAGGTTTATCGGAGAGATTAGCGGCGAAATTAGTTCAATTGTGTCGTTGGTATTTACATTTTATATTGACACTTTGAAGTGTCATTTTCACGGGTCTTATCTGGCGCGGATAAGTGCGGACTCGGGGAGAAATCTAACAAGACCGATCTGGTTGGAATTGTAACTTGCACTAATGAATTTGCTTGTTTGTAAACATTGCAACGTCAGTCGTCAAAGTTCATGTTGGATTTCCTATAATAGTAATGACCCTGAGTGTTTCCTTGGCACTTACCTGGTAAAGATAGTTCAAAAAATTCAATTGCTCCATCTCATTTTTGCAATAATTAATAAACATTATAAATAAAATAAAAAAGGATTAACGACTTTTAGCCTTATCTCCTATAAATAATAATTAATACCGGTTTTGTAATTTAAATGCACTTGAAAAAATAAACTAGTCAACCTTTAGATGGTACCAGAGCTTTGAACTTACTTATAATCACAGTTGGTCCTGTTCTTTGATGGGTGCCATTTTCGGTATTTTCAATTGTCTTTTTTTGTCCCAAGTTTATTTCAAGCGTCCTCTTATTCTTTCATTATGCATTCTTACTTTAATCTTTGCAGGTGCACACCCCAGCTTAAACATTTTCCTAATTCCCTCAATTACTTAAAATTTCTCTTACATTTTTAGCAACATTTCATTGTTATTCTACCAGTGTTTTTGAGTTAAAGTTCTTGCGTTTCTTATTCTGTCCTCTAAATTTTTTTTTTCCGATCTATAATTTTTTTCATTCCATTTTCTAACTCTGCGACTTTCATGCTTCATGTTGATCAATTGATCTGTCCAAGACCAATTTTCATTTTCAATTTATTAAGTATAACCTAGTGGATCCTTGTCAACATCTAAAGTGTACATTGGCATTAACTTTCATTATTGCCATGAAACAAGCCACTTATGAGACAAAATTGTAAAGACTCGGTTTATTTTTAGCAGTTAAGTCAATAGTACCATATATGTATAGATAGATATCATTTCAACGACCTCTTTAGAATGTTTTCCCACTTTCTTCTGATCACTTCAGATTTTTGCAGGTGTTCTGCGTTTTCTTTCATGAACCGAATTGGTGTTGATTCTCTTGGGAATAGTTACAAAGACCTACAAATTGCAATGAAGTAGTTTTTGGAGTCCAGGATTCCCCTGACAATTTTCGGTGAACAGAACGGATAGCCGAGGAACAGGTTTTGGTGAAATACCATTTTAATTTGCCACATCGATTTCATTCCAATCAGGGTCAACACAGAAGCTACAACAGCAGAGATAAGTACAGTGATAAGCTTCGTTCTTAAATTTATTAGTAGGAATTCGGAACAAACTGCTATCTTAACTATATAGGTACTACTATATACATAGTACCATACTGAGTGTAAAATTTTGGTTTACACGTTCAATCTCTACTCAAAAAGCATTAGCCCAGAACAACTAACAATCGAATTGATAATATGATAAGAGTATTTGAGGAAAAGTATCTACATTGTCCTAAATGCGGAAATTCCACTTTAAACATCCCAGAAGACCCTCAAAAAACATGTTATAGTAAAGTTGGTGATAAAGCATAGTAATACTGATGATGAAATATGATTTGCCACATTGAAAAAGTTTTCTTAAAAGGAACTCCAGCCACGATGAAAAATACTCAAACGGCTCAAGGTGACGATTACCTCGTTTACTTTTGTTTTCAATCGTTGATTGCACTTTCTTCCGATCAAATATTTAGCACATGTTTCACGTTTTCTTTCATTGTAAAATGGAATGGTGATGTTTCTCCGGAGACCAATTCGCACAACAATACAAATTGCACTTGAATATTTTTTGGATTCCAACAACTCTCTTGGCAATTCTCGTCAGAAGAACAACTGCAAACCAGGTTCTCTTAAAAATTTATTTTTACTAAAGTGGTAATAACAAATAGGTAATTACTTAATGTTTGTTCAAACAAAGTTATTGTATTTACCTATTTAAATAAAAGGTGTGATGAAATATTGTAAATTTGGCCGAAAAATGATTCAGCAGTTTAAAGTGATCAGTGAGTCTTTTATAGTTTTATCTTTAAACTTTTGATCTATATCGTTTATTTATGATGTTTGCTGTTCATAAAGGATGTCTCACCTATAGTTAGAAATGAAATGAAATGTAAATTGATGGCTGTGACAAATAATAATTCTGCTTTATAATTATATTTTTTACATTGTATAATAAAATGGAGTATTTGTAAAATTAGAAGAAGGAATGTTGTAAGCAGCCAATAAATTATTATTTTTTGGGTTAAATTTTATATGATTTAGTCTCGAATTTCATTACATATACATGCACTACATGCTCTAATTTAAAGACTTTTTTCATTCGCGGAAGTTTCGACCAATAACAGAGCTCCATTTTTTACAATATAGTGACAATCCAACTCATTATTAAATCACCAATGAAAATGTTCTAATTTATAATACAGAACCAATCAAATACTGATTAAACTGACAAGAAAAGCTGCTTCCTTTTCTTTTCACTTCAATCACTTTTTGTTGTTCTTCAATTGTTAACCGCATTCACTCGCTACTTTGATAAAAAACTAAAATAAAAAAAATATATATTTTATTTTAATGGTACTGTTAAATTTGGCAGTCATTGTACACAATTTGTTCCTTTGTAACGCTCGAAGAAATTGACTCCTCTGTGATGGTGCATGTATCGCTAAGGATGCCGCCGAAGCAGTATTGGAAGTTGAAAAAGCATTGGTGGGTCCTTCTGTTCTTTGATCCCTGAGCTTCTCAATTATATTTGCGTGATGTTGATGGTCTATCGGACGAATTGATTAATCAGTTCTGATTCCTATACGACGGCCTTTGCTGATTTGGTAACCGCAGTTGACCTTGCTGAATGATTTGTGACCTTAATCTGTTTCATATCGAGTACTGCGTTCTCGGCACTTTGTTTTGTGCATTTGGCTATTTCATTGATGCCTACGGGGGGAATTCTGAAACCACACATTCCCATTAGCTTTATTCCAAAAGAAATTAAGTAACAGATTAATGCAATTCTAAGAGAAACTACCCTCACTGGACAAATATTCGGATCTTCGACGTTGGGTATCAACCATTTGCTGTCAGCAAGACGGTGATCTCCTCCCTGACACGTTTTACTAAATATTTATTTTATTACATTTTTTTTATTCTTTCTTGAAATGATGGGTTAAACAAGCAGCTCCCTCTCCTCCTCCCCATGCAAGCTCTCTTGCAGCTACTAGAAAAAAATCTGACTTGCAGTCAAGAAGTATTCTCGTCCAAAGAATTAATCATTTTGGTCAATGCAACTGAGCTTACTTTTCTTTTTTCTACCTGTGCTTGAAGCTCTTTTAAAAATTAATAATGTTTTAATTTTAATGTCGAGTCGCTTAGTTTTTCTACAATTTTATTCATGAAATAATTGTACCGGATTACAGCTCGAGCTCCAGAAATTATCACTCAAGCTGACTATAGTGACCACGAGTATCACAAATCCCCTACGGGTCACTAAGTCAGCTTTCGTGTCACAAATCTTATTATTTTAAACTACGTTTTGGGGGCTATCTAATCATTAATAAATGTTCAATTGTTTTAGTCATTCTGACGGGTGACGTTATACACTATAATATGTAATATCTACAAATAGGTAAAATCTAAGAAATCGTTAGGGTTTTTCTGCTCTAACCACTAAACCAAATAATAACTACCTACATTACTCATTTGTGATCTAAGCCTTTTTCATGCAAATGAAATATAAAAGCCACAGTGGGGGTATTTAAACCAGTAGTTAAAGTAATAATGTCGGACCTAAGGATACTTTTAGGGAAATTCGAAACCACATTTTTTGTCACCTAATGACACGTTTCTGTTTACGCCCGGTTTTATAACCCTCCAACCATTCATTCATAAATCGATTTTTACCTTCATAGAGGGTGGCTTTTCGGTGTCACTCTTAATAGCATCAGGTGGTTTGTCGTGGGACTTTTGGCGCCTACTTCTCGCTTTTATGGGGTATAATTTATACCATTCAGAGCTTTCTCACGTCAGAGGATTGTCCTCCCATAAAAATATTTATATAAGCGTTTTGAGTCATTAGATGTAAATTGTAAAATTATTCTTCGAAAAACCTCAAGGGTTTTTCCGACGGTTATTACTGATTAGATAATTGTTAACACAACAATAAAAGAGCTTCACAGAAAACGTACTTATTTGTTTTCCTTTAATTAACCTTAACTTAGAGAAGGGGCACTTTTATTCTTGCAATGACTCTCCACTGACATCGATGATGATTAGAACTTATTGTATGGACATACAACCCAAGATCTTTTAATACAACCGCGAATGGGACCCTATCGGGAGCTAAATGACAATGCAGAAAACTCTAACGAAGAGAGCAAACAAAAAGTACTTGCTCCGTAAATTCCTCCGTTCGAAAAATTTCTTTGAAGAAAAGTGTCCACACGTTGCGTCAGTTTTCACGAACAATCGCTAGAAAGCACTTTTTATTGTCCCACCTTATTCCACCACAGAAACCTCGTTGTTTTAGGAAAACTCTTTCATTGTTCGGTGCCTTAACATCTCGAAGTGTTAATGAAGCGCTGCTCCCCAGAAAGAAATGTGTTGTTAATAAAAGTTAGCATCTCACTGAAAGCATCCAGTCGAAAAACATACAACATGTTTGCTGGACGCATTAACCGAACAATGCGATTGTGTTACATAACATTTTTCCATGTTTGTGCTTGCTTTATTAATATTAATTATTTTGTAATTGGACAGTAATTGTATTAGAGTAGCATTTGCATAAACGACGCTTGTGAATTATCGCTCGTTAGTTGAGATTTTTACTTATGTAAGACTTGTTCTCGTGCATGGAGTACCGATTGATAGAGTAATTCCTGGCCTGTTGTTCGAATTGATAACATACTTCTCGTGTTTACAAACAATGTGTGTTTAGATAACACATCTTGGATATTGCGAAATTGCTGGTATCTGTTAATTATCGCAAATATTTTTGTGATACTCAAATTGGTTTTGTGGTGTCAAAAATAGGATCAAGTGCAGTTGTCGACAGTGAAGAAATCTGATTTCTGCTTTTAACATTTTAAATAAATTCAAATAAATTAAAGTACAGTTGCTTTTCAATACACGTCTGCCTTTGTTGGCACAATGTCTCGTCCGTGTGTGGGGGCCTTTAAAGACAAAGTCTCTGCAACTCTCGTGTTTAGTAAGATCTCGAAAATGTTTGCAAAATACTATTATGAGTACATTTACGTAGGTAGGTTACCAGTGTGAAAATAAGATTTATTTTCCCTATCAATTCTGCTTACACATTTACAAACACCGAAATTTTCTATTTATTATTTGTCGCGTCTCGGATTAAGGGTCATTGCTACCAGATTAACGAACTGCCTTTCTGCATAAATAACCCACTGAATTCAAGAAAATACTTCCAACTGGACGTCATAGTTAAACATACCGCCAACCCGCCATCATTGCTTATTCATAAATACAAACGCACGGCAGCCGGGTACGTTTCAGAATTTGATAGAACGCTGAATTCCACGAGTCGTGTTAAATTAGCAGCAATTGTGATCGCATATTTATCGCCACTTTCTCCGAACTTCATTGTGCATGAATGTTGTGACTGTGTTATTCTTGCATGATCACAAAAGTTTAGGCGAAGGCCTGTTGAGGTAGGCAGTGTCACAGTAGTCGTAAATATTGTCACGCTAAATATAATTCTCCATCGGCGTATTGTCACAACGATATTTTGACGAGCCGAATTAGCTACCGTCTATTAAACCATTCAAAGCACCAGGACTTTTTTCAGCGTTTCGCAAACAAGAGGTGTCGTAAATTACTCCACATGATGATGTCCTGTTGACAGAAGCGTGAATTTGCGAGATTTGTTGATTTAGTTCGATAAGATTAACTCCTATTTGCTTCGATCTATTGGGGTTTTTGTTGCAGAGTTGAAAAAACTCGAACGGATGTCACCGGCAGCCTTGAGACAAATTTCGATGCGACTGATAAGGAAGATACTTTTTAACACGTTTCTGTGGCTGTCAACAAGCTCTCTTTTTTATTTTTCGAGAGCATCTTCGATTAGAGTGCAAAAAAGCAATGAAAACAATTTTATTACACGGCCAATAAGGTTCTAGAATGTGGATGTAGTGTTTCCAGTGTTATTTATACATGGAAATCGTGTTTATCTGGTAGTGGCATAATGAATTTTGTTTTCTCATTAATACACAAACCAATTCATGAGATGTAAAATGATGTAGAAATTTACGGAATTATTTTCTGGCAAGTATAGTCCTATCGAATGATGGCATCAGAAGAACTCTATCAATGAAGAAGTATGACAAGAAGGAGACCAAGTTTACTGTTGCTTATATCGGGTCTTCATCGATGATACATCATGTTGCCTCTGGAAAAGAAATTTTATATGTATTTAGATGGAAAGTTTTGACGTAGAAAGCTGTATACGTATGTACACTATGAGCAATGATAGTTCCGTTTATCAGTTATTAGCAATGCTAAATTATTTTCATGTGGACTTGCTAAAAAATGTTTAAACGCTAATGAGGGAACATTTAATTGATTGTTGACACAGAGTTGATAAATTAGTGACTAACAAAGTCACCGTACAAAATCAAATATGTGTTTTTCGTCATTTGTCCAATACTTAAATATTTAACCATAATTATTACCAAAATATTTGAGAGAACAAATTTTGTTTCTGGTATACATACTCAGGAAAAGTGTCTGTAAAAACCAGGATCGCAATAAACGCTTTTTGCACTTGTCGCATAAACAACTCTTAAACGTTTTAAGTTGTTTATATTTTATTAAAAAAAAAATCATTTTGCTTTGTTTCATTCACCACGTTCTAAAAAATACATCTGGACAAATCCCAAGTATAATTGTTAAAATTCATTGAAAAAATGTTCATGGACGTGTTTTAATCATTGTTGCATCCTCCCATTGCATGTAGCACGTAGTCACATTAATTTAATATTAGCCTATTTATCATAAACTGGAATAAATTGCTGACTTTATAGTCTTGTTAATTCATAATCATATCATTGACCCATTTCGATCTTTTATTCAGAAACTTAATGTCTTAATGTATCCATAATAATTATTGATTTTTTGGTCAGTCTTAATTTTCTTTTTTTTTCTATTTCTTTCTATGATATTTTATTTTCTCGCCGGTGTTTCCATAATGTATAACATGTTTTTCTCTGACATCTGCTTAAATAAAGTGTAGGTTTTTTTATTTATTATCTCATTTGCTTTAAGGCGTGTTTCTTGTAAAGCCATCATGTTCTATTTTCATTTCATTTACTATATTAATTAGTGTTCCATATCCATACAATTCTCTAGCATTCCAATAACATTTAAATTGATTCCTTCCCTTCTTTGTTATGTCCTATTATTGCACAATTATATTTGGACACTCTTTTGTTAATTATATTACTTACGATTTGTGTGCTGTAATCCTTTTTATTACCGTTTTCCAATTTCCGTTAGTGCTTCTACATTGCTTGGGCTGATGGTTTTTCCGTTCTTCGGCCAGTTCTTCCACCTGCAAAATCCTATCTTCCAACAAGATAACGCGCCTCCTCACAACTTGAGACTTTCTTGAGGAAGCTATCGTGGAGATCCTTCCTTGGCCCTCACGCTCTCCAGATTTGTCGCCAGGTTTCACATGATCGGATTCAGACTGAATAATTTACCTCATCCATCAAACAATTTAAATGTGGAGGTGAATTTCAAACCGCAGTATCTGCGACATAAGGCGATCTGAGATAATTGCAAAAAAACAGCCTAAACTATTTAGGATATATTAATTGATTTTAAAACTACGAAATGTATAAAATATGCTTAATGAAGTATGATCTAGTATTGTAATCATACCACACTTTTCCGGTTTGCTTTTTAATAATTTTTAAAACCATGAAAACTGCGTTTTGAAACTCTGGCTCAAAAAACTACGTTTTGACACGACATAAAGGTTTAAAAACTTCGTTTCGATTATCTAAATAAATAAAAATAACTGTTTTGAGATGGCACTTCAATAATTACTTTTGCAACTTTTTCCTTAATAGTATAATGTCGTTTTTTTTTTGTTATCTGAACACATCTGAATGACTTAGTATTATATTTGCAGGGCCTAAGGAATTTCTCAGCATTGGGAAAATGATTTGCATATCTGAAATAAACAAGAAAATTGAAATTAGTGCCTCGCGATACGCGCTCGACCCCTTAATAAAGTAACATACTCTAAAAAGGTCATATTTCCCTGTACATGAAATTCTAAATGTGGACAGTATTTCAAATTTTAAGTTTGGACAACAAAACAGTGCCATCGTCCCACCCCTGTTGCAATTGCCAGAAAAAAGTCGGAATTGCCAGAAAAATAATAGTTGTCGCTTATTTTTCCATTCATGTCCGTTCATCGCCTTCGTAATTAAGACAATTTTTATTACACGAAACATTATTTTTATTATACTGGCAGACTGCTGTCATTTACAAAAAACTACGATTTGTAACTCAAAATAGTATAAAAAACTGCAGTTTGAAACACCAAGCAGTTTTGAACCTTCATTTTCTATAAGAAATATTACTATTTGAAAATCCAAACCCTGTCTACTGGATATAGTAAATTTTTAAGGCATGTAATTAACTGTTCGGTATTTTAATGCATTTTTGCACAGTAAATAATTGTCATTGTAAGTATAGTAACCAGTTGGACGGTAGGTTCCACCAGTATTTAAATATATGTTTGCATAGTAAAATATAACATAACTGCTATGTATTTTATTGCTTTATGCTCAGTATAAAAAATGTTTGCTCGGTAAAAAATATAACAACATTTAATACGTATTTAATTGCGTCACGCACAATATAAAAAATGTATGTAGGTCCGGTACAATTGAATAAGAATAATTATTACAGATTGCACACTAGTTAGTAGTATGTATATTTATTACCTTTACAGGTTTATAAAGTATCCGATTAATACATTTCCCATAACTCAAATAAAATAAAATATAATATATATATATATATATATATATATATATATATATATATATATATATATATATATATATATAATAAATAAAACTAAAATAAAACAATAATTTAACACAATAACTAGCAGCTTTTTATCCCTTCCCACTTATTGTCCCTCTTCTCCTCTCAACCTTCTTCATCCGTTCGATCCCTCTTCCGTCCTCATTCAAAATTTCTTCTCTACTCTCATCTCTCCCTCTCAATTCTACGCATTCCTCCAACAAATGCTCTATCGTCTCCTTTTTTTCTCCACACATCCTGCATACTCTATTATTATCCTCACTCCCATATTTATTCTCTCTCCTCATTTCCACATCTAAATCTTGCTATTATCACTCTCTCTTTTCTACTCTCTCTTCCTAGGTACTTTGGCATTTCTTCCGTTGTTATTTTTTCATACTTCCCATTGTACCTAGACTCCCTAATTCTCGTTCTTCTTTCCTGCACTTGCATATCTCTCTCTGCACTAAATTCATCTGTCATTACTCTGCCTCTCTCTCGCATTCTTTCTATCTCCGCGCCTGCATACCCGTTTCTTTCGAAATATGCCTCCCTCTCTTTCCATATCCCCTTTCCTATTTCTTTCAAACACTCTTGCAAAATTCTGCACTCTCCTCTCTCTATCACTATCTCCTCAAATCTTATTGCTCTTTTTCCTGCTTCTATTCTTATTCCATTTCTCTTGGTTTCCTCCATCACTATATACCCCGGTGTCTCTCTCTCTCTCTCTACCCCTAGCACTCATTTCATATATTTTCCTTGCACCCCTTCCAATCCTTCTTGCTCTCTCCATCCCCATACTTCTGCTCCATACATCATCACGCTTTTCACCAAACTATCAAACATCATTACTCTCCTTCTAAAATCATATCCAAATTTTCTCTCTCCTATTCCCCATACAGCTTCTATTATCTTATTTGCTTTTTTCACTAACTCTCTCACATGTGCTGTTGCTGTGTTTCTTTCATTCATCACATAACCTAAATCCTTAAATTCTTTCACTTCTTCAATTTTCTCTTTCTTCCATCTCCACTCATTTACTTTTCTCCTACCACCCCCTTTTCTGAACACCAACATCTTGGATTTCTCTACATTCACCGTCAACTTTTTCCTCCTCATATATTTCTCCATGTTTCCTATCATTTCTTTCATACCTTTCTCCTCTCTTGCTAGCACCACCAAATCATCCGCATATGCTCAAGACGACACTTTTTCTTTGACCACCACAACCCCCCCCCCCCTGCCTGACCCTTCCTGAACATCTCCTCTATATCTCCAATAAAAGCTGCAAACAGGCTGGGGCTTAGTGGGCAACCTTGTCTTACTCCCTTATAAGTTTTGAAACATTCACTCACCCTTCCATTCACTCTCACTCTACTTCATATATCTCTTCTATTTTTGTTACCAGATGCTCATTTCTTCCTCTGTTTCTCAAGCATTCCCACAGTAAATCTCTTTAAACATTATCAAAAGCCGCCTGCAGGTAAACAAAGAATGCATATATCTTGTTACCCCTCTTTTTTATCTCATTTCCTGCTATGTGATTCAAGATATATACATTATCCATGGTCCCTCTACCTTTCCTAAATCCCACCTGTCCGTCTGGTAACACCCCCCTCTTATTCATTTCTTTCATCAGCCTCTCTTCCACAATCATCGCGTATACCTTATATGCTGTATTTGGGAGAGTGATCCCCCTATAATTACTGACTGTATCTTTTTCTCCTTTCTTATATATGGGACATATTATCCCCTCCTTCCACTCTTGGGGGAATCCCTCTCCCTTCCACACTCCATCCATTAACTTCCCTTTCCGTTCCATATATCCACGCTTCATTCTGTATACTATCCCTCCCCGGTGTCTTTTTTCTTTTCAGTTTTCTTAGTTGTTGCTCTAGTTCATCTCTTGTTATCTCTTCTATTTATTCCACTCTTTGTTGCATCTTTTCCTTTTCTTGTCTGTTTTCATCACCCCCCAGCAGCTCACTGAAGTACTCTCTCCATTCCTCTATAGTAATTCCATCACTCACTCTCTCTCTCTTTTCTTTCTTTCCTTATTTATGTATCTCCATACCTGTTCTTCCGTCTTTATACCCTTCATCTTTAGCTCTTCTTCCATCCGTTTCTTTTGCTTCTTCTCTTTGCATACTAAATTGTACCTCTTGCGTGCTCTCTTGTACTCTTCCTTGGTTGCTTTTTCTTTTTTCTCTCGTTCTTCCACCGCCCCACCTTCTCTCTTATCTCTATCTCTTTTTTCTGTTGCGTTTCTTATGTTATCGCTCAGTTCCCTCACCTTTTCGTTTATTTCTGTTTCTTCGTATTTTGCCTCCCTAAGTCTTGTTCTGTAATTTTCTTTTCCTTCTTCCGTCCAAATATTCTTCACAATTTTTCTTCTAAACTCATTCACACTTCCTCTATCTTTCTCTCTTCTTTTTGTCTTCACTTCTAAAGGCATATGGTCCGACTCCATTCTTTCTGCCACCTTGAATTTCTCTATTTCATCCCATGCTTCTTTATTTACCATAAGATAATCAATAACAGTCTCCCCTCTTGCTCCAATATACGTGTACTGCCCTTTCTCATCTCCTGTGCAGTTCCCATTAAGTATGCACCACCCTCTTTCTTCTACTAAACTAATCAGTACTCTCCCTTCTGCGTTCTCTGTTTACTTTTCTCCATTTTCTCCTTCCAGGCCCTCTTTCACCCCCATTATTATCCCACTTTTAGTTCTCCCTTTCTTGCTTTCCCTCTCTGCATATTGACACTTCCACTTAAACTCTTTCGGCATTCTCTTTTCCAATTTTTCCCACCCCTTTTCTTCCACCCACGTTTCTACCATTCCCACTACGTCAAATTCTCTCAAATACTCCCAAAATTCATTGTCTTTGTTTTTTATTCCCGCTAAGTTCCAGAATACTATTCTTATTTGCTCCTTTTCTCCTTTATTCCTAGCCGTATTCGTTTTCCCTTTTCTGCCCTGTCGTCTTTTTCTTGTGCTCTTATTCAAAAATTTTCTGTATTTCGTCCCACCTAAGCCCTTTTCCCTCTATCCATATCTTTTTATAACCCACTTTCACCCGCTGTCCTGTTTGTCGCTCTTCTTTGGCTATCGCTCTTAATTCCTTCTGTATATCTCTTTCCTTCTTTGTCAGATCATCTTCTATGTATACTCTATTTCCTTTTTTTTCTCTTAGTTTTCTTTTATTTTCTATAACTTTCCTCTTTTCCCCCCAGCTCCCAAGTTCCGCCACAATCATTTTTCCTCCATTTATTTTATACAGTCACTTCTACCTCTAATTCAACCTTCATCCATTTTTCCCTTCTTCTCGCATTCCTCTTCGTCCAATCCCGTTACTACAATATTCTTTTTTCTCACTCTTTTTTCCTGCTCTTCCATTTTCTCCTCCAATTTTTTCATTTTTTTCTTTACTTCCATCTTTTCTCTTTCCCATTTTTCTTCCTTTTCACGCATCATAATTTTCAACTGTTCCAGTTCCCGGCTCATCTTCCGATTCTCTTCCTTTATCTCCCCTACATCCGCCATAATTATTTTCAGCATCTCTTTCATTTCCTCATCCATTGCCTTTTTAACCGGCGATCTTTCCACTTTCTTACTTTTCCTGAAGGGATTAATCCTCTCTTCCGATTCTCGTCCTTCTTCTCTTTTTATTTTGTAATCTTCTTCTCTCTCGCTCTCACTACCATTTCTTTTTCACTTTTTCACCCTTTTTTATCCGCTTATCTTAGCACCGCAAAACACGTCCGCTCGGCTCAACTGCTCGAATCGGAATCCTCAGATTGCACACTATATTTTAGCTTCTAATATATAAAAATCTCGTGTCACTGTGTTTGTGGTCGAACTCCTCCGAAACGGCTCGACCGATTTTTATGATTTTTTTTTTATATTTGGCAGGTATGAAAATAGGTGGTAAACTATGTTCGACATGGACATGGGGGCCCAGGCTGGACCGATTTTTATGATTTTTTTTTGTATATTTGGTAGGTATGAGAATAGGTGGTAAACTATTTTTCACATGGACATATTGACCCAGGGGGTCCTCTTGAGCTGGACCGATTTTGATGATCTTTGGTTTGTTGGATTTGTCTCCGCCCCGAATAGCAGAATAATTATTAAAACATAGATATGGGGCCCAGGGGGACCGCCTTAGGTTTCATGGGGACCCAGAGGGCCGCCTGGGCCCCTGTGTTATTGATTCTGAGACGGTACAAAGTTCGCCGGGTCAGCTAGCAATAATTATAATAATTAAAATTTAAATATATCTAAGTCGAACTCCACAAACTTTAATAACTGTAAAATTACTAATGGAACATGTTTCGGCAGAACACTTCTGCCATCATCAGCCCTAATTTAACAAGAGATTAATGATACAATTGATGAATTACAAGAGGGGTTCTTACCTTAAAGAATATAAAAAATTATGATGTTGACGTAATATTGAATTAAATTTGACGTTTTCAAAGGGTTACATGATTTTTAAAAGATTTCGTAAAAACAACATTTTATAAAATGTAAAAATTAAAAATGGATCAAAGAGAATCTGGTAAGTTTGTTTGAGTCGTGAAAAATTAAAATAGTGAATTAATAATGGGATTATTGAAGTTATTCTGTTCATTTAAACAAGATCTGTTTTCCAGTTTCAAGGCTTTCCTTATTTCCAAAGTCTCAAGAAAATCTAATTTCCGGCCTTTATTGCATTTATGAATCAATTTGGAATTTGATGGTGAAAAACTATGTTTCGTTATTAATATATGATTGGCGAAAGAAGAAGGTGTTGATGGTGGAGGATCAAGATCTGTGTTGTTATAGATATGCCTGAAATGTTCTTTAATACGATCTGATATTTTGCGACCTCTCTGACCTATGTAGAATGACTCACAAGAAGAGCAGTTTAATTTGTATACACCTGATGATGATTTGTAATCTAATGGATCTTTATTTTTAATAAAAAATCTGGATAAGTTGTTATCTGTTTTAAATGAAACTTTAAAACCGTTTTTCTTAAGTATTTTAGAACATTTCTCTGAGACGACGCCAAAGTATGTTAATGAATTTGAAAAGGAAATTGTTTCTGAAAGATTTTTAACCAAGTAGTGTGTGTATTTGAATTTGTTATAGTATCTATAGTATAATTTATTTATAGTTTTTAAAGTTTGTGGAGTGCGACTTAGATATATTTAATTTTAAATTTAAATTTACTCCACCTGGATTTAAGAACATTCTTCTGGTTTATAATTATAATAGTATATTATGATACCAGTTTTATAGGAAGGATTTTGTCTACCTTCAGTCACGTTACGAGGTATACACTGACGAATGCGATATCTTTCTGTCCCTGGAAATCTCAATCTCCCTATCCACAAAATGTTTAGAATAATAATAATAATAATATCCATTTATTCGGTGTAATTAAGATTACATGAAACTATGAAACGTTAAAATTAATTTGATTGTTAACACAACGAATATGTATGTGACAAAAAAAAAACTTATAAACAAACAACATAACAACATAATTTAAATTGCAATACATTCGTCCACGGTATAAATTGTTTTTCGAATTTTGCTGATAATTAATTTGTGTATGTCGGTAACTTATTATAGATTTTGGCTCCCCAGTAGTGGACACCTTGTGAAGTTGTGACTCTATGGTAGGGTATTTTCACATTGTTTTTATTTCTTGTGCTGTAGTCGTGGCTTCTCTGTCCAAATTAAATTTGCTTGTATTATTATGGACATAATTGGCCGTTTCCAGAATAAACAAACTTGCCAAAGTGAGTACTTTATGTTCTTTGAAGATTTCTCTGCAACTCTGTCTTCCACTTACTTCTGCTAATAATCTAAGACTCCTTTTTTGTAGGATGAAAACACGTTCTGCTTCCACTGCTGTCCCCCAGAAAATTATACCGAATTGTAAAATCGAATGAATCTTTGCAAAGTAGTAGGATCGCGATGCTTTGTAAGTACTTATCCATGCAAGTCGTCGTAGGCAATATATAGTGCGGATAGCAACCTTTTATAGAGAACTTCTACATATATGTTCGCACCATTGTTTTCTTTTCGATTGTTTCGTTCGTAACGCCCTTGGATAGAAATGGTTGAATTGGTAAGTCGTTAATACAAATGAGAAAAAGGAGAGGGCCTACCACCGACCCTTGGGGTACTCCGTGGTTCACCTGGACTTGCGCCGATCTCTCTTTCTTCCACTCCACTATTTGATAAGATACGACTCCAATATTTTGTTTGCGTTGCCACGTACTCCGTAAAATGAGAGCTTTTCTAAAAGAATTTTGTGGCTGATGGTGTCGAATGCTTTTGACAGATCACAGCATGTAAGTTGGCAACCCTCTTTTTTGTCAATAGCATTGGATACTTTTCCAACAAGTTGACAAGCGCTGTAGTAACCGAGTGATTTTTCCCATATCCATGTTGACTTGAACTCCAAAAACTGTTCTTGTCAAAAAAATCTAATTATTCGTTCTTTTCCATGTTTTTGAGAAAGCGGGTAGAATTTCCGCAGACGTTTGGATCATCTTTCTTATATATTGGTGTTATCTTAGCAATTTTCAATTTCTCTGGAAAGTGTCCTTCAGTAAAACATTCATTTATTACAACGGATAGAAGGTAAGCAATTTCTTCTGCTGCTATTTTCAGTATACTTCGTACGCATCTGTTGTGTTTTTACTTTTCAGATTTCTTATTGTTGTTGATATTACCTGAGAGCTGCATTCATATAAATAACATGAGTTTGTGTTATTTATCTTCAATTTTGCAAGATAGTTTCTTGGGGAATTTAGAGACTCTTCTATCTGTTGTACTATTTGATCTGCTATATTGCAATAGTATTTTGACAGTTCTTCTGCTGTTAAAGTGCTTTCTTTGGTTTTGTGAGCTTTTTTCTTACCCGTTTCAATGTCCATACCGCTTTTAGCATGTTTTAAGATGCCAACACCATGTTCCAATTTTCTTGCTTTTTTATTCTCCTCACCAAACCCTCAACCATCTCCTGAGGCACGGAATCACAGTCTTTTAGTGCACTCTTTTGGATGGCTCAAACCGCCCAACAATCCAAAGCGCCAAGTGTTGCCAGCTTGGCCACCCCCAGACAGAATGCCCCAACAAAATCGCGTGCCCCAAAAGCACGTGAAGCCATGAACAGCGAAGTATTATAGGTTAGGATTGCCCTTGGATTGCCAATATTAAAAACACAAACAGACTCTTTCTTTGGGTAAAGTGAACATCCACATTTTCATGTTTACATAATATTATTATGTTGTGTTCCGCCATGTCATTCAGTTTAGTTTTTATAACCCGGTCTTTCTGGTTTGCAGTTCTCAACTCTCACTTTTATTTAAACTTTTAACTTCTAAATTTCTTGTAATAAATGTCTTCAATGCTGAAAAGTGTTCCTTCATTTCATTACTCTCTACAATATCTTTCAGTTCATTCTTCATAATTTTGGATGGAGTTACTTCCAAATCTAGATAAATAATTAAATTTTGTAATAACTGTATTACAGTTGATACATCATACTTTGTATTTTATAAAGAGCTTATCAATTCAACTATCAGTTCCCCTCATATATCATATTACAACATTGTAAAGTGTATTTCAAGTGAATTCAGGATTGTTTTGCGTTTGTGTCTAATACCCGTGTTGTGAAGACTTTATCAGTCAGGACCCGCAAAAAAATCTCAAATCCATGAGTAATGGCTAATGGATCCTGGATGCATTGAACGGACTCGTGTATGTAAATTATTATGACAATTCATGCAAATAGTGGTAATTTATGCACCATTAGATTGAGACGACTATTCAGCGAGATATTTATACCTCTTTAGCTTGTCGCTATTCAAATTGATCATAACCTAAGATTCAGCACTACAAAATCATTATTATGGGTGATTACGTCTGTAAACGAATGTTAATTGTAACACCCTCAAAAGTATCAATATTATAGGTCAGTATGGATATTATGTACTAAGTATACGTTTTTAATTATTTACCCATTAATCAAGAGAGGGGAATGTATCATATATACATACATATACCACTATATCATATATCGTACGAGATTTTTTAAATTAACTAATTTCTACGTTCCAAAATTAAATTCTACATAATCCATTCCAAAGTACAGATCTGGTGGACTAACTGTAAGACTGCATGTTATTGCAATACCGGATGTCTCAGTTAACTAACTATCCATTACTAGTTCTTACAAACTGTATTGCTTTCATGTAACTTAAGAAAGGTGGATTATTTTCCATGAAAAAGAGAACATTTTTGAGAAAGCAGTCAATATTTAGAATTATCCCATTTTAGTATTCCAGAATACCTGAGTCTGCTTTGCTCAAATACTTTTGAAAAATATTACATTACACATGTCTTCATAAATGATTTACACATCATGCTGCCTGAGGAAAACAAAGCCTACTAGATGTAAGAATCATTTATAAGACCCTGTACCACGTATACTACTACTTCTACCTCATGTTATTGATCTCACTCTTGCAGCATCCCCGATCAAGGTGTCAATGGATAAGCGTGCCAATTATTCAGTGGTGCCAATACCCACTTTACTTTCTTCAAGATTAATTAGGCACATGTATATTCGTATTTCTATAGTTTTAACATAGTGGTAAAGTGCTGTATAACTATGCCATATAATGGTGAAAAAAATCGTGAGATAAAAAAGAAGGAAACTCTCACCAGTGTGTAAATCGATATCGTTCCCATTTCGGCTCTTCCTCTTCCCATGCGACCACAAATAAATGGTTCGCATTGAAACTGCCACCCTCCCCGAAAATATTTTGACTTTATGTACTGCTTTAGATAAACCGCCTTTTGTCCCGTGCCTTTCCGTGTCAATACCTCGACCTTCTTCTTCCCGTTAAAAGCAAAAACCGAACCCTCTGACAAGCCAACTATCAATCAGACAAAAATACAGCAGGTAATTTAAAGTAGAAGAACCCGAGTCCGTGTGTTTACAGATTCTAATCAAAACAAGGCGACCGCCTAGTCAGCGTCCAGCGACTCCACACAAAAGCTGCGCTCGTTCCTCACCGTCAGCACCGTCTCGACCAGCAACTCACCTTCTTCGGCGACGCCCTTGGTCTTTAGGAAGGCGGCATTAGTCCAAACACTACAAGCCCGCTCAAGATTTACTGAGGTCCCTTTGCCGACACGGCTGCTCCTTTATCAGGTGACACTTCTTGTACTAATGAATGTTTTCGTGGCCTTATTCACTTGTCCGACTCTATGTGGGTTTCGAGGACCACCGTTTGGACGAAGAGAGAACCGGACGGGCTGCACTGACCGGATAACACCTAAGAAATTCGATTCATTAGGAATGGGTGCGTAATCGGAATTCTTTCGATTGGCCAGACGGAATTCTTCGAGTGCTTCGGGACGGACGCGGAAAAAGTGGATTTTTATTTATTTACGAGTTTTGTGGAATTAAAACGACCGTAAATTAAATTTCAGGATGGAATGACGATCCGAATGAGCAAAAAACGGGAGCGAATATCGACGAACAACAATGATCTTTATCGTGGTACCAAGAGCTTCTCGTTTTACCAGAAGCCCTCTTGATTGCAAAATTCATGCACGATGTATGGAAAACTATACATAATATTTTTAGTGGCAATATTTTTCGTAACGTAGACGCCGAATGTAAAAGAGTGATACATATTCAAAATCACCCTGTGCAACATTGATAAGCGTTACTTAGGAAAACTATAGACCGACATAAATAAAATTGAATATTTCATTGTGCGTGCTCTTTACGGTAAAATAATAAAATATATACAATGCACTGATTCCTGGAACATAAATCAATCCAAAAGCAATCTAGTCGATTATGTAATAAATCAAATACCGCTGCCGCCTATATATTTTAAGCAGGTCTTCTTGATTTTATGCATCAACAGTGCGGATTACATTCCATCTGCTTTATATAAAAGCAAAGAATTTTAAACTTACTTTAAATGCTTTCCATTTATTAGGACTTACTCGAATTTGGACGTCATAAAGTTAAAGTCAAAAGAAAGTTAAAAACTTAAATTAAAAATCGAACTAATAAAATTTTGAAAAATGTCAAATTTTCGCCTGAACTTTGACCAAAAAATAAGTAAAAGTTAATAACAATTGTTCAAATAACACTTTTAACCGAAAAAAAACACATTTTAATTAAAAAAAAAAACTTAAACACGAAATACATCATTTTTATGCTACAAAAGATATTCAAAATGATTTCCATTGACTTCTTGGCAATAATGAATACGTGGGTAAGATTTTGCAAACCATCGATCAAAACATTTGGAGAAATATTGGCAAATTCGTTTCTTATTCGTTTAAGTGGGGTCAAATCAGGTGACAGCTGGCTATTTTATAGTCCCCCTTCGCCCTATCCATCTACCGGGAAATGTTTCATCCAAATACATATTCGCGCACTTGACGGCCAAAATGTGGCGGAGCTCCATCTTGCTGAAACCATGGTATACTTTGATTCAGTGGGTGGTAAATATTTTCCTAAGTCGTGGAATAATATGTTCTTGTAAAAGTTGCAAACATCTTTCAGACGTTAAATTGCCATTAATGAAGATAGGACCTACGATATTCCGATGCGCTCAGCAAATTGTTTATGATACGTTCTAGAGGCCAGAAATGGATTTCGGTCTCCTGCACTCAAGAAAATTTATTTTTATCAAATAATAGATCCTTAGAAATACGTTCACTAAAACACGTCATTAACGGACGAAAGGAAATCAAAACTTCATTGTTTGACACTTCGTCTTGCTATAAAAATGTTTTCAAAGCCTACTCTTTGTGAATTCAACGACAGATAGGTACACGTATTAAACATACCATATGTTTAACAAAAGTGAAACATAATTAATAGGGTTAACCAAAGCCTTAAGAAAAATATGGGGTGTTCCATTTAAAATAACAAAGTTATGGATGTCCAAATATAGCATAATTATTTTATTAGCAGCGTCCGAAAGACCCAAGTTTTGTTTATTGATATGCCAAATTTCAATATTTAATAATAACTAGCTGACCCGGCGAACTTTGTACCGCCTCAGAATCAATAAATGTTGTGGCAACTTATTAGCTGAATTAAATTCATTTTTTTTATAAAAGGATAATGCCCACAACGCCATCTACTGCCATTACCGAAACCAGCATACAACGCCATGTTTATTTTTGTTTCTGTCATGTATCAAAGATGGCGTTATATACGGATTCTATACAAAATGTATGAGAAAATCTTTTTTGTTAATGTTTCTGATGTTTTAATAGTTATTCGCCCTCGAAAAAAGTCAGTCAATCCATTCTCGAGATATCATCAAAAAATTTGTGTGTGGAGTTTACTCCTTAAAATCCGATTTTCATTTTTAAAGCCAGGTACGACAAATTTTGGTGGCCGGCGTTATTTCTTATTGTTGCCCTGTACCAGGGGGGCTTTGTTATTGTCGTTGCCCTGTACTTAGCTCCCCGCCCCCTGTAATTTTTTCGATGTTTTAATAGTAATTCTGTTATTCGGGGCGTAGGCAAATCCAACAAATGAAAGATCATAAAAATCGATTGAGCCGCTCTTGAGTTATAAACCCAAGGCAGCCCCCTGAGTCTGCTGTTATAATAGTTATTCTGCTATTCGGGGCGGGGACCAATCCAACAAATCGAAGATCATTAAAATCGGTACAGCCGTTCTTCAGTTATAAACCCAAGGGGGCCCCTGGGCCCCCATGTCCATGTTTTAATAATATTCTGCTATTCGGGGCGGAGACAAATCCAACAAATCGAAGATCATCAAAATCGGTCCAGCCGTTCTTGAGATATAAACCCAAGGGTTCCCCCTCAGCCCCCTGTCCATGGTTCAACAGTTATTCTGCTATTGGGGGCGGAGACAAATCCAACAAATCAAATATCATAAAAGCCCTTATTAAGTCGGTCGAGCCAAAAAATCGGTCCAACCCAAGGGTCCCACTGGGCCTCCATGTCCATGTGAAAAATACTTTACGACCTGTTCCCATACCTATATCAAATATACAAAAAAAAAAAAATCGGTCCAGCCCAAGGGGGCACCCTGGGAAATCATGTCTATGTGAAAAATAGTTTACTACCAATTCTCATACCTACCAAATATACAAAACACAAAAATCAGTCGACCCGACAAATCGGTCCAGCCCAAGGGGGGCCTCTGGACCACCATGTCTATGTGAAAAATTGCTTACCACCTATTCTCATACCTACCAAATATGCAAAAAAAAAAAATTCATAAAAATCGGTCGACAAGAAAAATCGGTCGACCCGAAAAATCGGTCCAGCCCAAAGGGGCCCTCTGCGCCCCCATGTCTATGTGAAAAATAGCTTACCATGTATTCTCATACCTACAAAATATACAAAAAAAAAATTCATAAGAATCGGGCGACCCGAAAAATATATCCAGCCTAAGGGGCCCCCTGGGCCCCCATGTCGATAAAAAGTATCCTATGTCCTGCTCCTGGTTCTAACCTACCTCCCCACCAATTTTCAGCCAAATCGGTTTAGCCGTTCTTGAGTTATAAAAAGTGTAACTAACACGACTTTCTTTTATATTATACTAGCTGACCCGGCGAACTTTGTACCGCCTCAGAATCAATAAATGTTGTGCTATTAGCTGAATCAAATTCAGTTTTTTTTTTATAAAACCATAATGCACACAACGCCACCTACTGGCTTTACCGGAACCAGCATACAACGCCATGTTCATTTTTGTTTCCGTCATGTATCAAAGATAGCGTTATATACGGTTTCCATACAAAATGTGTGAGAAAATTTTTTTCGTTTATTTTTAACAGTTATTCGCCCCCGAAAAAGTCAGACAATCCGTTCTCGAGATATCAAAAAAATTTTGTGTGTAGTCCATGCGCAACAGAAGTGAAACTTTGGAGTTTACTCCTCACAAATCGATTATCATTTTTAAAGCCCGGTACGACAAATTTTGGTGTCCGGCGTTATTTGTTATTGTTGCCCTGTACCAGGGGGGCTTTCGTTATTGTCGTTGCCCTGTACCAAGCTCCCCGCCCCCAGTAATTTTTCCTATGTTTTAATAGTTATTCTGCTATTTGGAGCGAAGACAAATCCAACAAATCAAAGATCATAAAAAAACGGTCCAGCCGTTCTTGAGTAATAAATCTAAGGGGGCCCCTGGGCCCCCATGTCCATGTAAAAAGTACTTTACAACCTATTCTCATACCTACCAAATATACAAAAAAAATCGGTCCAGCTGTTCTTGAGTTATAAACCCAAGGAGCCCCCCTGGGCCCCCATGTCCATGTTTTAATAGTTATTCTGCTATTCGGGGCGGAGACAAATCCAACAAATCAAAGATCATAAAAATCGGTCCAACCGTTCTTGAGTTATAAAGCCAAGAGGGCCCCCTAAGCCCCCTTGTCCATGTTTTAATAGTTAGTTTGCTATTCGGGGCGGAGACAAATCCAACAAATCAAAAACCATAAAAATTGGTCCAGCCGTTCTCGAGTAATATACTCAAGGGACCCCCTAGGCCCGAATGTCCATCTAAAGTATCCTATGTCCTTCTGCTGGTTCTAAGCTACCTCTCGACCAATTTTCAGCCAAATCGGTTCAGCCGTTCTTGAGTTATAAATAGTGTAACTAACACGACTTTCTTTTATATATATAGATAGATAGATGCTGATACATAATTTTAAATAATCACATGACTTTTCGAAAATTTTTACAAAAAATTAATAACTTGGCAACCTTGTATTATAGAACAGCAGAGTTCCATTAAAAAAAAAGTACGGCACTCGTTGAAATAATTTTAGTTGATGCAGCTTTGATGGTAATATATGATGCCATCAAAACATTTTTTTTTTATTTTCATTAGTAAAGCCATTATCTTCCGTCCTCGCACTATTGACTCACCCTGTATATAAAAGTGAATGTTTGTACGTTTGTCTGTTTTTATGTTCTACAAAGGCTCCTACACCGGTGGTTATGAAATTTTGACCACAAATAATATTCTCAATGGGAAGTAATCCATCGTCCATTGTTTACCCATCTGGTTTACCTGTTCATTGCACCAGTCATATCGGATGAGATGTGTTTTTATTTTTGGGGCGTAGCAACGCGCGCCGGATACCAGCTAGTAACCTAATAAATTTAATAAGTAAGAGCGAGTAAGACTTAAGGAGATGCTTTTGTTGCATTCGAGGTTGCGTTCTAAGTGGAAATAAATATTTACAATAATTTTAACAAACCTCAGAAAGAAAGAAATTGAAAATGAAGTATAAACCCAAATATTAAAAAAGAATATAAAAGTCGTTAGATATCCCAATGGCGTTTTTTACACCAGGTGTGAAAATCTGATGTCAGATTTGGGTCCAACAATTTTTTAATATAACTTTCTCCAGGAGATTTTTATAGTATACTAGCTGACCCGGCAAACTTTGTACCGCCTCAGAATCAATAAATCTTGTGTTAGCTTATTAGGTGAATTAAATTCAGTTTTTTTTTTTATTGAAGGATAATGCACACAACGCCATCTACTGACATTAGGTCCCCCTGTCCATGCTATTCGGGGCGGCGACAAATCCAACAAATCAAAGAACATAATAGCCATTCTTGAGTTATAAACCCAGGAAAGCCCCCTGGGCCCCCATGTCCATGTTTTAATAGTTATTCTGCTATTCGGGGCGGAGACAAATCCAACAAATCAACGATCAATCAAAACCTTACCACCTATTCTCATACTCACCAAATATACAAAAAAAAAAAAATCGTTTGAGCCGAAAAATCGGTCCACCCCAAGGGGGCAACCTGGGCCCCCATGTCCATGTAAAAAATAGTTTACCACCTAATTTCATACCTACCAAATATGCAAAAAAAAAAACATAAAAATCGGTCGAGCCAAAAAATCGATCCAGCCCAAGGGGGCCCCCTGGGGCCCCATGTCCATGTGAAAAATTGTTTACCATCTATTCTCATACATGCCAAATATATAAAAAAAAAACACAAAAATCGGTCAAGCCGTTTCGGAGGAGTTGGGCCACAAACACCGTGACACGAGATTTTTATATATTAGATTACATACTGAGGCGAGAGAACTATAGTTTATCGAGATGCGTAGCTTCGAGGTGAACTAGTTAGTTCTCGAGACATAGGAATGGTACTTTTCCCGAAGTTTGTTAATATTTTATTCACAATTGAAAGCACAAGAATTATTATTACAACGTTTAATTTCAAATGTTTGCACCTAGTAAGCACTGCAACAATTGATATTATTTGTCAGATAAATGTCAAAGGAATTTGTGCTATTGCATAAATTATTAAATCACACCAATTTGTAATCGTATTTTTGTATGTGTCAACTGCTCACCAGTTGCCGCGAGGCTGCAGAAACAGTTACATGATTGTCTTTATTACAAATCATCTTATTCGATTAGTAATTTAAATTCGGGCTGGCTGGCAACATCGTGAATAAAATGCATTTCTCATTGCAATGTTTATTTGTTTTAGTCCGAAAGAAAGGTACAGGAAGGACGCTAGATAATTGCAACTACATATCTACTGACTTCTTATAGTTTTTACGTGCTTTTTCTTTGGCACGTAAATTACTGATACCTAGTAATCAAAACATGGAGGATATTGTCCATTGTTTCGCTTCGAGCGAGTAATAGGTGCAACCATGCTTAAAAATAATGTTTATTGTAACAAGTTTGAGATGTACAAACTACAAATAAGTAATAGCAACATATTGTGTTATACCGAACCCTCAAGCCAGTACAAAATGAAATGATTATTATTATTGCTACTTACGACTTTTAATTTCGGTTTCATTTGCCAATTACGTACGCAAAATTGAATTCCATGATATTCTTAACGCATATTTCATTAACCACAATATATAGTGCGATTTAATTTTATTTTTGTATTCTTTGACACCATATTCTGTTGATCGATATAAAAAAACATTTTTTTTTTCAATATTTTTACCATTATTTTAGACTTTTACAAGGATATTTAGACAATGATTTATTTATAGTTTTATGACATGTGTAAAGACTTTTCTTTATTTTCGATCTATATTCTGACATTAGTGTCACATGAAATGACCCAACTAAGTGTGTGAAATTTATAGAATAAAAAATAGTAAAAAACATTTTAAGTTAAACAGTTTTATTATAAACAAACATAATAATGATGCAGATAATGTACTAAAAGCTAAAAAATAATTAAGTAGCTCCAGGTACTCACACCACTCTCCTCATCAATGTAGAGCATTAATCAGACTAAAATAAAAACGTCACTATCATCGTGCGCCATCGCAAAACGATCATTTACATATTTACTTAAGTCACGCTTCTCCCCACGATTTATTTTAGTTTGATACCTATAAAAAAAAACAAAGAAAAAGTAATCCGCCATTTTGTGGTGGCGGCCATCTTGGATTTTAAATTTTTTCATTCTACTAGTTAATCCCTTTCATTTGATGGCCATATTGAGGGGTTTGAAATAAAAATGTAATCCGCCGTTTTGTGGCGGTGGCCATCTTGGATTTACAATGATACTGAATATACATAATTGTATTGTCATCAGAACTAAAGACATGATACTAAATTTCAGATCAATCGGCCAACTGGAAGGGAGTAAAATTTCAATTACCAGATTTGACCCACAGAAGACATAAGACACAAACAAAGCAAGCTAAATAAAACCTTTTAAAATGAAACGTTGTACGTTGGGAAGCGCATAAGTTGAGAACGGCTGGACTGATCTAGCTATTTTTTTTTTTAATATTGGTAATTATGTAGTTCAAAAATAATGGTTTTAGGAAAATAAAAATTGGAAAAGTTGCCCGGAAAATTGGAAAATACGGGCACAAATGGAAGTGCTTTTTTCTATGGGATTTTTATATGAACTCAAGATCATAACTCGCCATTCGAACGATGGATATGCGTGATAATTTTTTTGTTTTGTTCGCTATGGTCCTGGAAAAATTGCCAGGAAAATAAAATTCCAGACAATTACAAAGGAAAGTCGGAGAATTCGGACAAACTGCAAAAAACATAATTCTTGTATGCACTCTCGATCATAACTGTCGATAGGAACGCCATATTTGGTTGATCCTTTTTTTGTTTTGTTCGTTATGCTGTCGGGATGGAAATAACTCAATTGAATGTTTTCATTTGAATCTGGATCAAAATTTGTAAAAACGCATTTCAGTCTAAATTAGAATAAAGTAAAATTTGTTTTTACTTTTGTCTTGTTTCCCGATCTGTCCAAAACCAGGTTTATTGAAATTTGGACAGGACAATGTCTGTCCGGTCAGTTAATCTAATATGTAAAAATCAATGTTTGTTTGTTTGATTGTTCATATGTTATGGGCGCCTAAACCGGTGAACAGATCGTCATGAATTTTTGACCACAAATAATATTCGCAATGGTCGTGAACCCCCCGACCCCAATGTGTCACCCCTTAAAAAAAAACATTAAAACTGGAGCCCAGCATGGCGGTCCGAAAATATTAAACACAAGAAGGATGCACATCAAAAATGGCTCCATATAAAGGATCTTCGAAAAGCTATAGAAGATGTCTAAACTAATAAATTGTCTCTTGGCATCAAAGATTTATTCATTGCCAAAAATACAATTTTTGACCAGTACTATCATAAAACAACTGGCGGAAAACGAGTTTTTTTTTTGAAAAGGGCAAGAATAAGAACTCGAGGATTAGACTCGTAGGTACATATTATAAAATGTTGTGGTGAATTATTATAAAAAATTATGCAGAGCGGATTAAACTTCCTCATAATTTTGACCGAGTACAACTGGATCGAGGTGGCTGGAAAAGACTGGCATCACAGTTTCATGAAAATGCATTCCAGAATTTCTTTGAGGACCCCTGAGGCAATTTCGAAAATATTGGCAGAAAAAGGTGAAAAACAAGTGGGCAAGACAACAAGTGCTGAATTCTTGATGACTTTATCCTGACCAACAGAAGAAAAAAAAACAAAGGACAAAAATGATGAATGTTTTGGTAATGGAAACTATGAGTCCCTCCGGGTGTTCGTGTTTCCCCCACTTTCCTCTACAGTGTGAGATTTATTAAAGAAATTATTAGAGGACGTTCCTCTTAACAATGTGGGTCTACAAGATGGAGCTCCTCCACATTTTATGATCCTGTTTTTTGTTTGGGTCATCATTCCAGTGACCATCAAAAGTTTTCGGTAGTGCATTTTTTTTTGAGTTGATGAATTACCCTGTATAAGTATATGTAAGATATACAAAATAATTATTATTGAAACCCGTACTGTAGTCAATGCTTTCATATTCCCTCTTATACCTTAATTAATTAATGAACATTCTACGTGCTTTCAAATTTCTTTTCTAAACAGACTCACGAATATTGTAATTAAACTAAGGTCAGAAACTATTAAGATTGGCATATGGAAATTATGAAAATTAAGGTTGGATACTAGAAATTAGAGGAAGAGTGAAAATTTATTTTAAACCACAAGTAAACTCACATGTGTTAAATGTTCGGAAAAATATTTTGTGAAAATGATATTGCAGTGCACACAATAGGTACCAACCACAGAACCACATGTGATCATGACTTGAAAAACATAATAAAAAATGATCTAAGTATTTTCAGAATGACGTTTTTAAAATTGAATTGTGGTAACGCAAACTTAAAACGATTCATTGGCTTGTTATCACCTAAATAGATAAATATTCGGTTTATATGCATACTGTAATAACAGAAAAGGTCAATATTATGCTGAGCTATTTATGGATCATTTGTTTGAAATTTTTATGAGATGGTCAAAACTTAAGTATGGACGATTTTAATTTTGCTAACCTTGTAGTCAACATTTTGTACCTACATATACTATAAAACCATCATTTTGCAGTTCCCATTTCCTTCCACATTCTCAAAATGTCAGAGAAACTAATTTAATTACCGACTAAACCGCAAACCACCAACCACACATATCCGCGACAACCACTAATAGTCCTAAATCCTCTCAGAAATAATTTCTTGGGAATATGGTGATTGCAAACAGTAGTTTTAATATTTACCATTTACATAAAACCTCAGAACATTATCAGTAGTTAATTTTGTAGCATTTCCTGAAAATCAAAGCCAAAAAATTGTCCATTCATCCAAAATCGAACTAATCTAGCCGAAAACCTTCACAACGATCTCATAGCGTCAAAACCGACTTCCCCAGCGATAAAATCTTAAAGCATCCATATAAGCGCATCCCAACCGCAAGATCAGATGATCGCGAAGATAACATTGACCATATCTCCGAGTCTCTTCTTGTTACCCCATTTGTTAGTCGGGATAGAGAATGTACCATATCTGAACTGGCTCGGTTTTGACGTGGTATTTTTCTACAGGCGTTAAATTAATAGTGTAGTGACTGAAAGATATAGCTACCTTGTTAATAAGAACCCACGCAAGAGCTTGACCTCCCCGGAGCGTGGGTTCCTCTTGCGAATCAACCTAAAGATGATGAGGTCCAAATATCGGCCATCAGAAGACTAGAGGAAAAACTGACCTACGCGAAAAACGCTGGGAATGGAAAGTAGATCTTGTTTACGTTTTCTTGAAGCGACAGTTACATCATTCGGTAAATAGTGAGAGGTGTGTCTTCGAGGTGTATATTTAGATATTGTGCTTGCAAATATTAGGTGGATTCATAAAAACGGCGTGAGTCTAGTTTTATCAGTGCAAAGCGCACTGACCGGACGATGTTTGTTTTCATTATTATCCAATGTTGTTACACGAAATTGATGATACCTTGGCCGTCACACGGAGAGGATAACATCGTTATTTATTAAACTTTCTTGCCAAAATAATATGCAACCAAATAGAGAACATTAATTTATGAAAAGAGGCCTTACCGCAATGTTAATTTAATTCAAATTTTTGTAATGTCATTCATTCGTGATGCCTTGTGTAAATTATAATTTATTATTATTCGCAATCTGTTGTCAAAATTAACGTCAATTAGATAGTGGCGTTTAGTGTGTTATTAAATAGGTGTTAAACATGCATGTGGATTTATTACTCAATGACAGTGACGTTGTGGATTTTCAGATATTTCAGGAAAATCCGTTCTAGTTTGTTGCTCTAAAATAAAAAATGTAGTCTGGATCGTGTGAAATGTACAAACAATTATTTAGTCCAAGCAAATTAGACTTTTTAGAAGAAATGTCATGTCATGAAGCTATTCTGCAGTGTTCTCGTAAACGGTAACTCCGACGAGAAAATACATATTATAGGACTTCTTATATTCTCCATTAAATTCTGCACAAAATTGGTCCCCTGAAGTTTTTGCCGCTCATAAATGACATTGGAAAATGAGTATAGTTTTCAGCGCGAAGACAAAAATTAGTCCACCCCCATTTTTTGCGGCGATTATCTCAAAAACCATAAGTGGGAAGAAGAAATGTATAGAAGGAAAATTGTAAAGCAGTTTTTTCTATACAAGATCCATATTGAATAAAACATTTGAAATAAATTGTTAATGGTCAAAAAACGGGGTGGACTAATTTTTGCCTTCGCTCTGAAAAGTATACTTATTTCCCAACGTCATTTATGAGCGTTGGTTGAAAAGTAAACAAAAACTTCATAAAACCAATTTTATGCAGAGTTGAATGGAACACCATAAGTCCGATAACATTTCCTCGTCGGAGTTATCGTTTACGAGAAAAATGCAGAAAACCTCCCGGGGGATGGGAACTCTTCGTATCTTTATTTGGGTCCTTGCTGGGAGTTCATAACGAAATTTTCAAAATTTTATAAATTATTTCTTCTAAAAATTCTAATTTGGGGACAGATGAGCGTTACCCCTCTTACACCTTTCCCCTTCCGTTTTTACCGATGTTTGACGACTAGACCTTGTACAGAAAAAACTGCTCTAGAATTTTGTTTCTCTACATTTTTTGCTCCCACTAATGGTTTTCGAGATAAAAGCTTCATGAGACCAATTTTATACAGAATTTAATGGAGAATATAATAAGCTCTATAACATTTTCTTGTCGGAGTTACCATCCGGAGGTCACATTCGGAGGCGCTTTTTTGGGCAAAAGGGGATGAAGCTCCCCCGGGGGTGACACTCTTCGGATCTTTATTGGGCTCTCTGTTGGGAGTTCATAACCAAATTTCAAAACTTTATAAATTATTTCTTCTATTCTTCGCTTTTCCATCTAATTTGGACTAATTTTAGAAATAGTAATTTGTGTGCCTAGGCCGTAAAAGTTAGCTTTTTTGGACGCATCTGCTGTTTGTGGCCGAGGCGTGAGCCGATGTTTAGGCGATGATCACCAAAATTTGGTCATATTTTTTTTTAAACAATGATTACCAAAAAAGTGATTGTATGGCCGCTTTTTTGGAGTCGTGAAGTTTTACTTTTTTGTGCACATCTGTCAAATTCTGACAGATCAGTCCCAAAAAAAGTGGAGCTTGACAGATCAGTCCCAAAAAAGTTGAGTTTGACAGATGCGTACAAAAAAGTAAAACTTTACGGCTCCAAAAGAGGCCGTAAAATCACCATCGCCTAAAAAGTGCAGTTTGAAGAGGGGACATAAATGTTCATAATCATGATGTGTGCATGATTGTCCCTTTGCCCCTGTGTCCCTATCAATTGGTAATTGTTTGCTGTTCTTTCTTTCTTCATTCTTCCAATGTGTTCAAGCCTTAATCTTTCTGGCTGATAATATATCCTGTCATCCTTGACTGACATGAATTGTCCACTACTCTTGATCCCCTCTCAATATTTATCTCAATATTCAGTACCCATAGCTCATAGGCTTAAAAGTTACATTATGTATACTCTTGATTTGGACTTTTCCAATCCGAACTTCTGTTTCATTAAAAAATATCATTTTTTGAGCATGATGCCCTTGTCCTCCTGCTTTCAGCTCTATTCAACTCCTCAAGAAATGAAGCCTTACTAAAAAAAGAAAAACATGAAGACAGATGCCCAGAATGGTGGAAAAAGTATTATGAGGTGTTATTGACAGAGGTATCTGAGGCCAAAACATGTTCAAATATCTTGGTAGTTTAATATCGACCGAAGGAACTATGGGCGAACGACATCAAACTTATATCCAAAATGTGGACAGAATAGAAACAAATAGACACAAGACAGTCAATATGGTATAGACACATCAAAATAACGACAGCAAAACGACGGCCAAAGAAAGCATAATGACAGACCACCAAATACCGACAATGTGGTTCGCCACAAAAAAATAAATTTGGATAATTTTGCCGTAGATATGATGCATACGATGCCCGTTATTTTCCGCTTTGGCCTTTTGACATGTAATTCCTAATAGTATCTTGCGATCATTTAAATTATAAAAATAAAAAGTAGACTGAAATTTAAATTAGGTTGGCACTACTAACTTTTGACAATTTCATTTAAAATTCGGATGTCAAAGTGACTTTTCAAAAAAAAAAACGGCAACAGAATGGTGAATGGAGTTAACAGATGAATTGAAGATGCGGGAGAACACTTTGAAAATTTGCTGTAATTCTGAATTATTCTACATTATTTGTTGGTCTTCTATTTTCATGAGAAACATAAACGTGATAAAGTTTACGATGACCTCAAATTTTACTGTCAGTCTAAGCTGTCAGTCAATTTGCAGGCTGGGCCATTGCGTAATAAAAAAGCCGCCTACTCTCATTTATAATTTAAATGATTGCACGGTATTGAATAAACTTGCGCTTTAGGTAAAGGACTCAAATACAGTGTGGAAGCTTTTCTATAAAATCAACAACATGATTATATTATTAAAGATTCCTGAATATTGACAGACATTTGGAGGTCTTATTAGTTTTTTTTTAAGTTTTCTTAAAGCCCCTGTCTTGTGGCCCCTTCTGGAATTACCTTGAATTTTTTCTTTGCATAATTTGTTTATAAGTTACTCGACCAGCATATCCATGTAATATAATAGTATATTAAAGTATGAGTGGATAACAAGGTCTTTAAAACACGCGCGAGTTTTCGAGCACGACGGCGTAGCCAGGAGTGCTCGAAATAGAGCAAGTGTTTTAAAGACCAGTTATCCACGAATACTTTACGCTATTTTTTATTATACCAGCAATACTAGAAACAAATTAAGCACTAAAAACTTAGAAATATTTTCTGTCGTGATAAATCGAAATGGCGTAATAATATTGCCATTAGTTACGACAATTATTGTTTACGTTTTTCTCGCGTCCACGTCTGTCATTGCATTTAGTCGTGTCAGCAAAAATCGAGGAAAAATGAGTTAAAACGAGATTTCACCCGATATAGAAGCATTGGCCGAACAAGCGGAATCCAAAATACATACTACCATCAAAGTCAAAAGACCCATATCTGAAGGAATATGAAAAGTTTTAAAATTTGATGAAGTTATAATGATACCTATATTTCCTTGACAACCTTTAAAGCTCGCCGTGCTTTAATCGCCTGTATTCGCACGCTCAGGCGTGCTTTAAACGGCGATTCTGATGCAGGTATAATAAAAAATTGATTAAACCATTTCGCCATATTTTACTACAAATATTTACACGAAAGTCCAAAAATACAAAACATGAAAAACGCTTTCAGAGTGGTTGAGATGACGTTTTAGAAAAATGCTTGTTAAATTTTGTATTTTTACGTGAATCAAGATTACTAAAATAGTAATTTCATTATAGACGTAAATAATCTTGGTATTAAATAATTATGCAATATTTTGTACTTAATAGAAATTTTGAAACAATGTAAAAAAAACACCATGATCTTTGTTGTCATCTTAGACATACAATTGCATACAATTTTCTGCCTAAACTCACTTACCGACCGAGCTAAGCCAATGGGTAAAGCCATATTGGTGATGTAGCTAACATGTCGTCGCTTAGCTGACAAAGTGGCGTAACTCATATTTGGGCGTATTTCAGTTTTATTATTTCAAAGTGTTCGTATGAGCTACTCTACAATCTGACAAAGAGACGTAACTCTAGGACAAATACTTTTTATTCAGTGACGATTTTCATCCTGACTGACTAACGGGCGTATCTGGTATATTTTTATTTATTACCTGCCGAAATTACAATTAACAGACAAAAATTTATGTAAATGTAGTAACGAATGTCAAGCTAAAACATCAAACGCTAATACTTTGTAATTTTGCGCTCCACAGCAGCAGTCATTGAAGAGAGCTAAAGTTTTGTTTCGCTCTCCTGAAAAGTTATAAAAAGTGAGTTACGCCACTATGTCAGCTAAGCGACGATGTTTTCGTCTTTGGGGTAATTTTAATTTTATTTCTTCAAAATTCCCATTCAATTTTGCAAAATTCATATCTAATCTAGTTATGATGGGGAAACCCACCCTTCCGGTGCTAAGTAATTGGCTAAGTCTGGGTTCTCAGCTGTTTCTTTTTAACTTAAAACTAAACTTAACTAACCCAATTCTAACTAATGTATTTAATTCTACTGTAAAACTAATCACGCGCGGTCTTGGAAGTGGGATTATAAAAAGTCGCCTCGACTAGCGCCGGATTTATGGCTCTAACGAAATAGTCTCTGCCTGAAGAGACTGAAATTTCTTTCACAGCTCAGAAAGATTAAAGAGACAAAAAAGTATATTAGATTTATTTCAAGTTCATTGGCTTCCTTAGACACTTTTGGCTTTCTAGTCCCTATAGTTTATTTATATCTTTGAATTCTAATCTCTTTACTTCGTGTAATTAATTTATCTCTTTAGTCTGTTTATTTCCTTTGGTCTCTTCAATTTTATTAGGTTCTTTGCAGATTTTTTCGGTCTTTGGAAAGGTCTTTTCAATCTTCGGAGATCCTTTCTTATTCTCATTAGTCTCTTCAGTCTCTCTAGTATCTTTAGTTTTATTAGTTCCTTGATCCCTATAGTATTTAAGCTTTTTGGCCTCTATAGTATTTTGAGTGCTTGAGTGTTTTTGGTTTTTTAAAATTGTTTAGTTTCTTTAGTCAGTCTAGTCAGCTTAGCTTGTTTCTAGTTTCTTTAGGGATGGTAACGAGTGAGCAACAAAATTCGTGATCGTAGGAGCCTCTGAATCCAAAATTTTGAGTCGATTCTTGATCGATACGATTGTGTAAAAAGTCATCGAGTTGTCAAATCTGACTTGAAATAAAAATTTGTTCTTTGGCATAAGTTCACTTCAGTGGAACCCGTACAATGCCTTGTTCAGTGCTCGGGATCGGCTCCGCGAAAACATTTGTGATTTTGTGAATTTAGTAAAAGTTTCGAAGTGGAATGCGCATTAGGTGACTTTCTGGTGATTGACAGACGACGAGCCGCGACAATTTGGTTGTTTATTGTATGCAAGTATCACATTAAAATTAAAAAGGTAAAAATGACCCAAACGGCTTTTTCTGTGTACCCATTTGCAGAATAGTTTTTGTTTGCTTCAGGTGGAAATATTGGTCCTACCACCTGCGAGAAACTCTTCAGGATGCCGGTTAGCAGTAACTCTTCAGTTTCTTGCCACTGGAGATTCTTACCCCAGCTTGTCATATGGGTTTCGTTTGGAGGTATCCATGATATGTATGGTGCGGGGAACATGTTGTACTATTTGGGACGTTTTATCTCCACTATATGTCAAGGCACCAAATGGCCAAAGGGAACAATAGAAAACACATTTGGGATTTTAGTGGCCCATTTTAGAATCGTCCATCAATAGGACCATCAGTGCAGACCCCGAAACCATTGATGATATTGTCAAGGTACCACAACACAAATTGAAAATCTTACAACTCTGCAGAGGAGATTAGGAACACTTAATGTTTTTAACTTTGCTGTAAAGGTCAGGGCTTATTTAAAACATTATGTTAATGGTATAGGAGCAGCAGTTGCAGTTGTGTTTAATAAAATAATCTATTAGTATTAATGTTAGTTAGTCTATTAGTTTTAATTAGTTTGTTAGTGGAGCTTCTTAATAAAAATAATAATACCATTCCACAATTTTATCAGTATTTTATTTTCATATTTTTTACATAAACTTTGAAATGTTTTGAAATCTTGATTGGCAGGGGCTCCAACATTACGGATCGCGTAATTCCTCCAACCGCTTTTTTTATTGAACTGTCATACTGCTTGAGTTTGTAGCTGTCTATGATGCAGTGACCACAAACTTGAACCACTGCTGGACTCATTAATGGATCGAAATCGCTAACACTTTCATTTTCAAATCAAACGCCTACTCGATGAAGGAACTATTTGAGGTTGATGGCGCACTTGTTTCCTCCAAAATTATGCTTTCATTGGATGTTGCTCTGTAAAAGTTTTCAAAACCAAGTACAGGTAGAAATTTAACTTTTTACTTTCGGGGTTCACTCCCGTCATATAACGGAAGAAGCTCATGTAGCCACTCTTTCTGGTATTAATACTAGCACCGCTCCCTGTGGCTTCGGCTTTAAATTTTACCTCCCTCCAGTATTTCTCTCGAAGAGATTTGAATCGGTTTTTTACTGTTGGACTGTAATAACGATATAACATTTTATTCGTTGATTGTTAACCAAAAACTGGACTCACCATCTACTCGCAAAGAATGGGCCACTTCCCGCCAGCAGGCATGCATCCTTTCTAATGTGGGATTTAAAATGTGCATCCTACCAAAGCGCAAACTTGCGCAAACGGACTGGCCATGGGTAGCTGTCAATTATTTAGTCGATAACATCGATCGCATGGCGGTACTAGAGGGCGCTGGTCTGTTTTGACATAGAAATTCAAATTTGACAATCAGGGAAAATAGGTAAAAAGTAAAGTAAAAGAACCGATGTACGTTTAGCCAACTACGATCACGAATTTTGTTGCTCACTCGTTATCAAGCATGTTTTCGTAAATTTCTTTTAAGGAAAGTCCTTTTAAAAAGAGGTACTTTATCACCGATCGATATTCATAATAATAATTAAACAAAATCAAAACTTTGGGCGGACATGTCTTCCTAAAAAATTCACTGTAAATAGCACAATCAAATCTTACCGACTGACCTAACTAGTGTCCCTACCAACCGCATTTGTTTTTGACAATTGGAAGTTGTCTAGGCCAACTATTTATCAATACCGCCCCGTAAAGAGACCAAAAAGTATATTAGATTTATTGAAAAATTTTAATATCTATAGGCGCTTCAAGTTCATTGGCTTCTTTAGACACTTTTGGCTCTCTAATCCCTTTAGTTTATTTATCTCTTTGAATTATAAAATTTGGTTTCTTTAGTCTGTTTAGTTCCTTTGGTCTCTTCAATCTTATTAGGTTCTTTGATTTTTTCAGTTGTCTTAATCTTTGAAAAGGTCTTTTCAGTCTCTGGGGACCCTTCCTTCTCATTATAGTCTCTTCAGTCTCTCTAGTCTCTTTAGTTTGTTTAGATCTTTGATCCCTATAGTATGTAAGCTTTTTGGTCTCTTTGGCCTCTAACTCTTTCGCCTCACAACAGAATCTTTGATTACTCATTATGTATTTAAGTCTGCAAATGTCATATTATATTCACTTATAGAAACAACGCTATATTAAGGTTTATGTGTGAGATAAATTACATCGTAAACAACAAAATATTTCAAATATTCGTACCTTGAGCAATCTACACGCCTACTTCGTTCCGCTATTAGTCGGAAACTAGAGGTAATGTGGTCTGTAATATGGCGTTGGGAACAATCTTGTGGTCCCTTTCTAACATAGCACCAATTACTATATTCGGGATTACCCCGTTTAATTCTATCATGAAACTACTCACGCACAGCCCACGAAATTGAACGCGGAAAATACCGCGAGACCACGACTGACCATACAGGTTCGGCCATCGTCATGACTGGCGCCAACTTTATGGGCCCACTCCCGAAACCTTTCCTTTCCGCAGTAATTTATGTGCGATCATGCAGTAGGGATCATGATGTACCAAAACGACTGCAGAAAATGTATATAAGTAAATATATAAATATATCACCATAGGTATTTAATTTGACAACTGTCAAAGCTTACCTAAAAATTTGATGTTAATTCGTGTTTTTTTCTCGAATACAAAAAACGCTGTTCGGCATTCGCCTCGTGCTGCAAAAATTCGCCCTCGCCCCTGAAAAGTGCGTTGACAGCGCACTTATATGGAAATATACTATTAGTGGTTAACATTTGTTGACATTTTATTTTACTTTTTCGAGTTTACTCACAAATCAATAAATTTTGTTTATGGCTAACATTTATATTATTTATGTCTAGAGGATTTAATTAATAGATAACTCAATTTTATCTTAAGAACATCAATATCAAAATTGCCGGAAATCACAATTAATAAATATTTTTTCGTACCAAAGTTGGATGCGATTATTTATATTGATTTTAATTTTTAATGTTTCTGTATCTTTCGCCATAATAAACCTTTTGTGTAGCCGCCTCCAATGTCTCTGTCATTTACATTACAAAGGAGTCTATGGCATTAAAGTGAAATATAAAAGTCATCAATAATCATCTTAAAAGTTATGTGTTCACATAAATGTCATTCGCTAGATAAATTTCCTTAGGTGTTATTCATTTAAAAAGAAGCCAAGAAGTTGTTTTGCCGTTCTTCTTTAATATTTCCAAATTTTGAAAGTAGTTGTTTTTAATTTTTATATCAAATTAATGAGTACTTTTAGAGGTGTGCGCATTAAGTTGGTACTTGCTGATAATTATTATTACATGGAATCATGAATATACAGGTGGAGTCAATAATGCGAGGACGGAAGATAAGATACTAATGAATTTTTTTTTCATCATATTATACAGGGTGATTCACGAAGTATAGTAGATATTCAAACCTCAAATTATATGGCTCCTAAACGTACATTTCATACTCACCTAGGCCAACGTACCATTTATAGAAATTGTGCTAATGGCATAAACAAGATGTTTCATGTGGCCCCACACAAAAAAATCACTTATTCCGATCCACCTTTCGTGTAAATTTCGTGCATTTGTTGTCTTGTGTGCCGATTGTCCGCTAATAAATTACACACTCAGAGAGTTCCCACGGGTTTCACATAATATGATAATAGACATGATCATATCGGCCACTATATGAAAATAAAGGCATTTTAAAATATTTACTGTGCACCGTCAACAGTCAAAATGAAACTGAAAGTAATTATAGTTGGCAGCCGTTCACCGCACTCGTTCCAGCAAAAAAGTCCTTTTTTGTTTATGCCAAGAAATAAGAGTTTATTTACTAATAGTTCTATCATGGTAGCGGTTCTCAATCGGTTTTCGCGTAAATTTTATATATGTTGGGGTTTTTTTACAGTTAGATTTTTTTTCTAGGTCTCCTCATATTAGGAACTGTCACAGGTTTAAATAAGTATATACTTCGTGAATATTTGGTGTTTCACTATTGCTGTACTCAACTACAACCGCATATCTTTCTTCTACATTTAGAAAACAAGGCTCCCAAGTTATTATTTTTTTTTTGTAAAAAATCATTTAAAATTCTGTATCAGCATTATTATTAAATATTGTAGATTAAAAAACTTGGGATGCTGTACTGTTAAGTACACTAAGACCTTCGATAATTAACGAAGCAATGACATCTTATCCTTTCACTCCTTAAAAGCTTTCTCAATGAAATGTGAGAACTTTAAATGTGCTTAAATATCGTATATTGATAACTGATTACTACTCATTACTCATATCGTCTGCCATGTCACAGTATATAAAACTCTGCATAAATTTGAGCTCCTACAGGGTCTTCAAAAATGATTTATACAACCAGTAGGCTTTGTATGTCAAAATGCTCCACTTAACTGAATGCAAGTTTTGTTTTCCACGGATAACATGATGTATGGATCATTTATGAAAACCCTACAGAGTATATTGTAATAGAATCAGTTCGTCCAAGTTTTATCAGTTTTCCATTCATACTAATTCCACGTTCGACACACGGCTTTTTTTACATAATATTTGTTGCTCTTTAGAATTTACATGCTTGTATTTACAAATGATTTTCTAACCTTAATATGGAACATAAATCTTATTAAATCCCCAAAAGGAAGTCCTTCAGGAACAAATGTGAAATTACTGTTTATGGATGTGAAGTTCTGTGACATATTTAGATCGGTCCCTGGAGCCCGCGTCACAAATGCGCCACTGTCCTTCGCGTCCGCATCTTCTGTTCCGGAGGGTGTCAGCCATGGTACCCTGTGAGAACCCATAAGCACAAAGCCACAAGCATCATTTACTATGCCTACCCATAAATAATAAAATTCTTCCACACAGATCGCATCTCTAACACCCGCTATGTAACAGGAGATCGTAGCACGCTCTCGACCAATGGCATCCTTCTTCGTCGGACGTGTTCCAACATCGAGCTTCTTCCACTGTGGTGGACGAAAGACGCAGAGTGTTGGCGTAACGCGCAAGAAGTCGAAGATGCCGTGAGTAGGTTGTGTCGAGCGATACCTGCTGAGTTTCAGATATTATTAATATTCTGACGAGTCACCGAGCTATTCAAGAGGTCGCTGTAATACATGTAAAATTCCGGATCTCTTCAGATGGTTGATGAGTTTGGATTGAACATTTCGTGGACGGTGAGGTGACGGATGCATGCGCTTCCTGATTGGAAAGTTTCAGAGTAAGAAGACAGGGAAAGTTACGCAAGAGTCAGGTAGCGGTCTTAATTTGGTCTTTGTACAAAATGGTGAAAACGAGTGCAGCAATGTTATTTAACTCTGGGTAGTGAAAATGCATTGACAGGTGGGTATAGCTAACCTTATTTAATGTATGTATGCCATGACCTAAAATTTATTATGGGATTTATTCTCTCCTATGTGCTTAATGTGATCATGTAAATACAAATAATTGACTAGAATTAAATATGTACCCAAGATGAGGCCTTTAGATCCCTACAGTAACAAACACCACCAATGGTTTCCAGCCTTGACTTAAACTGTAATTTATTCATGTATTTGTCATTTTCAGATTGTTAATTTTTTTTAAATTTTATTGCTATTTTATGGCGCTTCAAGATTTATATTAAACATCATCCTTTATGTTAGCCAAAAACAATGTTGTCACTATCTTGTCAACTGAGGAGAAAGAGGGTTCATAACAGTATTTGGAATAATTGTCAAAAACACAGACGATGGATGAATGAAAGCAAAAGTGAACGAAATTAACGTTTGAAATCTCACAGATGTAGTGGTATTGACAAATCCGAGTTCTTTTATAGATACCTCAACAAGAGAAAAGGGCCATCAAGTGATAAAAATTGCTGTATCACTACCTCCTGAATCCAACTCGAGTGGTTTGAGGCAATTTGAAACAAACGGTGTGAAAATCAAATTATAGTTCTCTAGTAAAACAATTAATTAACATAATTGCAAGAGTTAATTTATATAATTATTTATGTAAACAAGCTGCACTGAGTATAATAATATGCACTTGTCTGCAGAAATTATCTAATAGCAGCTTATGCAAATCTTTTCCGATTTGTTTCCATTTTCTCTCAGTGTGCGTACTTCTAGTTTTGTGTATCATTTTCTTTCAGTCTAATTAAAGTTCAGCAGCTTTTGTTTTTTATTGTGTTCACTATTCTTCTCTATTCCTTTATATCCACAATATTTCGATAAGTAACATTTAGGTATCCTTCAATTTTTCATGACTTCTGTATTTTATGGTGCTTGATATTGCTTACCTCCAACGCGACCTAATACTACGCATTCCTTCAACAGATGCTCTATCGTCTCCTCTTTTTCTCCACACATCCTGCATACTCTATTCCTATCCTCACTCAAATATTTATGCCCTCTCTCCTCATTTCCATATCCAAATCTTGCTATTATCACTTTTCTACTCTCTCTTCCTAGGTACTTTGGCATTTCTTCCGTTATTATTTTTTCATACTTTCCATTATACCTACACTCCTTAATTCTCGTTCTTCTTTCCTGCACTAGCACATCTCTATCTCTCTGCACTAATTTATCTGTCATTACTCTGCCTCTCTCTCGTATTCTTTCTATCTCCGCGCCTGCATACCCGTTTCTTTCGAAATATGCCTCCCTCTCTTTCCATAACCCCTTTCCTATTTTCTTTCAAACACTCTTGCAAAATTCTGCACTCTATCTATCACTCTCTCCTCAAATCTTATTGCTCTCTTTCCTGCTTCTATTTTTATTGCATCTCTCTTTGTTTCCTCCATCACTATATACCCCGGTGACTCTCTCTCTACTCCTAGCACCCATTTCAAATATTTTCCTTGCACCCCTTCCAACCCTTCTTGCTCTCTATATCCCCATATTTCCGCTCCATACATCATCACGCTTTTCACCAGACTATCAAACATCATTACTCTCCTAAAATCATGTCCAAATTTCCTCCTCATATATTTCTCCATGCTTCCTGTCATTTCTTTCATACCTTTCGCCTCTCTCGCTAGCACCACCAAATCATCCGCATATGTTAAAGACCACAGTTTTTGTAAATCTTAAATCAATGCAATTTTGAATTCGTAAATCCTGAATCTTTAAAATTTCCAATTTCTGTATTTGGAATTTTGCAAATTTAGAATCGATGAAATTTGGACTGAATTTGTAAATTTGGAAATCTCGAATGTGGAGAAATTTTGAATTTCTGAATTAGCTAATTTTGAGTGTTTAAAATTTTACATTAACAAATTCTAACGATCGGGCAAAAATCTTTATTTTTAAATCTTCGAAACACTGAACTCTTAATTTCTAGAATTTGCAATGGCCGAAATTTTGATTATTAAATTTTCAAAATTTTGAATTCTTAAATTTGGGAATTTGCAAATTTTGAATCACAAACTTCAAAATCAGTAGTTCTGAATTTATTGGTTTTTGATTTGATGAAATTTTTAATTTGTAAATTTGCAAATTTTGACTGAAATCTTGAATTCCAAAATACTTACACCGTTTCGAATCTCTGAAATCTCGAATCCTGAAATTGTAAATCTTAGATGTTTTAAATTTTTAATTATTGAATTTGGAAATTTGCATTGTATTTTGAATCAATGAAATTTTGAATTCGTGAATCTTTAATCTCTAAAATCTGTAAATTCTCAATTTGGAATTTTGCAAATTTAGAATCGATGAAATTTTGACTGAATTTTCTAAATTTTAAAATCCCGAATTTGGAAATTATTATTCTATGTAATCTTGAATTTCTGAATTAGCGAATGAGTGTTTAAAATTTTACATTGCAAAGTTCTAACGAATGGCCGAAATTTTGATTTTTAAATCTTCCAAATTTTGAATTCTTAAATTTGGGAATTTGCAAATTTCGAATCACGCACTTCAAAATCAGTAGTTCTGAATTTATTGGGTCTTGATTTGATGAAATTTTGAATTTGTAAATTTGCAAATTTTGACGCACATTTAGAATTCCAAAATCCTTACACCGTTTCGAATCTCGAATCCTGAAATTGTAAATCTTAAATCTTTTAAATTTTTAACTATTGAATTTGGAAATTCGCATTGTATGTATTTTGAATCAATGCAATTTTGAAATCGTGCATCTTTAATCTCTAAAATCTGTAAATTCTGAATTTGCAATTTTGCAAATTTAGAATCGTTGAAATTTTGACTGAATTTTTAAATTTTCAAATCCTGAATGTGGAAATTATTATTCTATGTAATCTAAAATTTCTGAATTAGCGAATAACGAGTGTTTAAAATTTTACATTCCAAAGTTCTAACGAATGGCCGAAATTTTGATTTTTAAATCTTCGAAATTTTGAATTCTTGAATTTGGGAATTTGCAAATTTTGAATCACACACTTCAAAATCAGTAGTTCTGAATTTATTGGTTTTTGATTTGATGAAATTTTGAATTTGTAAATTTGCAAATTTTGACTGAAATCTTGAATTCCAAAATACTTACACCGCTTCGAATCTCTGAAATCTCGAATCCTGAAATTGTAAATCTTAAATGTTTTAAATTTTTAATTATTGAATTTGGAAATTTGCATTGTATTTTGAATCAATGAAATTTTGAATGCGTGAATCTTTAATCTCTAAAATCTGTAAATTCTGAATTTGGAATTTTGCAAATTTAGAATCGATGAAATTTTGACTGAATTTCTAAATTTTAAAATCCCGAATGCTGAAATTATTATTGTATGAAATCTTGAATTTCTGAATTAGCGAATAACGAGTGGTTAAAATTTTACATTTCAAAGTTCTAACGACTGCCCGAAATCTTGATGTTTAAATCTTCGAAATTTTGAATTCTTCAATTTGGGAATTTGCAAATTTTGAATCACACACTTCAAAATCAGTAGTTCTGAATTTATTGGTTTTTGATTTGATGAAATTTTGAATTTGTAAATTTGCAAATTTTGACTGAAATCTTGAATTCCAAAATACTTACACCGCTTCGAATCTCTGAAATCTCGAATCCTGAAATTGTAAATCTTAAATGTTTTAAATTTTTTATTATTGAATTGGGAAATTTGCATTGTATTTTGAATCAATGAAATTTTGAATTCGTGCATCTTTAATCTCTAAACTGTAAATTCTGAATTTGGAATTTTGCAAATTTAGAATCGATGAAATTTTGCCTGAATTTCTAAATTTTAAAATCCCGAATGTGGAAATTATTATTGTATGAAATCTTGAATTTCTGAGTTAGCGAATAACGAGTGTTTAGAATTTTACATTCCAAAATTCAAACGAATGGCCGAAATTTTGATTTTTAAATCTTTGAAATTTTGAATTCTTAAGTTTGTAAATATTTAAATTTTGAATCACACACTTCAAAATCAGTAGTTCTGAATTTATTGGGTTTTAATTTGATGAAATTTTGAATTTGTAAATTTGAAAATTTTGACTGAAATCTTGAATTCCAAAATACTTACACCGCTTCGAATCTCTGAAATCTCGAATCCTGAAATTGTAAATCTTAAATGTTTTAAATTTTTAATTATTGAATTTGGAAATTTGCATTGTATTTTGAATCAATGAAATTTTGAATTCGTGAATCTTTAATCTCTAAAATCTGTAAATTCTGAATTTGGAATTTTGCAAATTTAGAATCGATGAAATTTTGACTGAATTTCTAAATTTTAAAATCCCGAATGTGGAAATTATTATTCTATGAAATCTTGAATTTCTGATTAGCGAATAACGAGTGGTTAAAATTTTACATTTCAAAGTTCTAACGACTGCCCGAAATCTTGATTTTTAAATCTTCGAAGTTTTGAATCCTTCAATTTGGGAATTTGCAAATTTTGAATCACACACTTCAAAATCAGTAGTTCTGAATTTATTGGTTTTTGATTTGATGAAATTTTGAATTTGTAAATTTGCAAATTTTGACTGAAATCTTGAATTCCAAAATACTTACACCGCTTCGAATCTCTGAAATCTCGAATCCTGAAATTGTAAATCTTAAATGTTTTAAATTTTTAATTATTGAATTTGGAAATTTGCAATGTATTTTGAATCAATGAAATTTTGAATTCGTGAATCTTTAATCTCTAAAATCTGTAAATTCTGAATTTGGAATTTTGCAAATTTAGAATCGATGAAATTTTGACTGAATTTCGAAATTTTAAAATCCCGAATGTGGAAATTATTATTCTATGAAATCTTGAATTTCTGATTAGCGAATAACGAGTGGTTAAAATTTTACATTTCAAAGTTCTAACGACTGCCCGAAATCTTGATTTTTAAATCTTCGAAATTTTGAATCCTTCAATTTGGGAATTTGCAAATTTTGAATCACACACTTCAAAATCAGTAGTTCTGAATTTATTGGTTTTTGATTTGATGAAATTTTGAATTTGTAAATTTGCAAATTTTGACTGAAATCTTGAATTCCAAAATACTTACACCGCTTCGAATCTCTGAAATCTCGAATCCTGAAATTGTAAATCTTAAATGTTTTAAATTTTTAATTATTGAATTGGGAAATTTGCATTGTATTTTGAATCAATGAAATTTTGAATTCGTGCATCTTTAATCTCTAAACTGTAAATTCTGAATTTGGAATTTTGCAAATTTAGAATCGATGAAATTTTGACTGAATTTCTAAATTTTAAAATCCCGAATGTGGAAATTATTATTCTATGAAATCTTGAATTTCTGAATTAGCGAATAACAAGCGTTTAAAATTTTACATTCCAAAGTTCCAACGAATGGCCGAAATTTTGATTTTTAAATCTTTGAAATTTTGAATTCTTAAGTTTGTAAATGTTCAAATTTTGAATCACACACTTCAAAATCAGTAGTTCTGAATTTATTGGGTTTTAATTTGATGAAATTTTGAATTTGAAAATTTGAAAATTTTGACTGAAATCTTGAATTCCAAAATACTTACACCGCTTCGAATCTCTGAAATCTCGAATCCTGAAATTGTAAATCTTAAATGTTTTAAATTTTTAATTATTGAATTTGGAAATTTGCATTGTATTTTGATTCAATGAAATTTTGAATTCGTGAATCTTTAATCTCTAAAATCTGTAAATTCTGAATTTGGAATTTTGCAAATTTAGAATCGATGAAATTTTGACTGAATTTCTAAATTTTAAAATCCCGAATGTGGAAATTATTATTCTATGAAATCTTGAATTTCTGATTAGCGAATAACGAGTGGTTAAAATTTTACATTTCAAAGTTCTAACGACTGCCCGAAATCTTGATTTTTAAATCTTCGAAATTTTGAATTCTTCAATTTGGGAATTTGCAAATTTTGAATCACACACTTCAAAATCAGTAGTTCTGAATTTATTGGTTTTTGATTTGATGAAATTTTGAATTTGTAAATTTGCAAATTTTGACTGAAATCTTGAATTCCAAAATACTTACACCGCTTCGAATCTCTGAAATCTCGAATCCTGAAATTGTAAATCTTAAATGTTTTAAATTTTTAATTATTGAATTTGGAAATTTGCATTGTATTTTGAATCAATGAAATTTTGAATTCGTGAATCTTTAATCTCTAAAATCTGTAAATTCTGAATTTGGAATTTTGCAAATTTAGAATCGATGAAATTTTGACTGAATTTCGAAATTTTAAAATCCCGAATGTGGAAATTATTATTCTATGAAATCTTGAATTTCTGATTAGCGAATAACGAGTGGTTAAAATTTTACATTTCAAAGTTCTAACGACTGCCCGAAATCTTGATTTTTAAATCTTCGAAATTTTGAATCCTTCAATTTGGGAATTTGCAAATTTTGAATCACACACTTCAAAATCAGTAGTTCTGAATTTATTGGTTTTTGATTTGATGAAATTTTGAATTTGTAAATTTGCAAATTTTGACTGAAATCTTGAATTCCAAAATACTTACACCGCTTCGAATCTCTGAAATCTCGAATCCTGAAATTGTAAATCTTAAATGTTTTAAATTTTTAATTATTGAATTGGGAAATTTGCATTGTATTTTGAATCAATGAAATTTTGAATTCGTGCATCTTTAATCTCTAAACTGTAAATTCTGAATTTGGAATTTTGCAAATTTAGAATCGATGAAATTTTGACTGAATTTCTAAATTTTAAAATCCCGAATGTGGAAATTATTATTCTATGAAATCTTGAATTTCTGAATTAGCGAATAACAAGCGTTTAAAATTTTACATTCCAAAGTTCCAACGAATGGCCGAAATTTTGATTTTTAAATCTTTGAAATTTTGAATTCTTAAGTTTGTAAATGTTCAAATTTTGAATCACACACTTCAAAATCAGTAGTTCTGAATTTATTGGGTTTTAATTTGATGAAATTTTGAATTTGAAAATTTGAAAATTTTGACTGAAATCTTGAATTCCAAAATACTTACACCGCTTCGAATCTCTGAAATCTCGAATCCTGAAATTGTAAATCTTAAATGTTTTAAATTTTTAATTATTGAATTTGGAAATTTGCATTGTATTTTGATTCAATGAAATTTTGAATTCGTGAATCTTTAATCTCTAAAATCTGTAAATTCTGAATTTGGAATTTTGCAAATTTAGAATCGATGAAATTTTGACTGAATTTCTAAATTTTAAAATCCCGAATGTGGAAATTATTATTCTATGAAATCTTGAATTTCTGATTAGCGAATAACGAGTGGTTAAAATTTTACATTTCAAAGTTCTAACGACTGCCCGAAATCTTGATTTTTAAATCTTCGAAATTTTGAATTCTTCAATTTGGGAATTTGCAAATTTTGAATCACACACTTCAAAATCAGTAGTTCTGAATTTATTGGTTTTTGATTTGATGAAATTTTGAATTTGTAAATTTGCAAATTTTGACTGAAATCTTGAATTCCAAAATACTTACACCGCTTCGAATCTCTGAAATCTCGAATCCTGAAATTGTAAATCTTAAATGTTTTAAATTTTTAATTATTGAATTTGGAAATTTGCATTGTATTTTGAATCAATGAAATTTTGAATTCGTGAATCTTTAATCTCTAAAATCTGTAAATTCTGAATTTGGAATTTTGCAAATTTAGAATCGATGAAATTTTGACTGAATTTCGAAATTTTAAAATCCCGAATGTGGAAATTATTATTCTATGAAATCTTGAATTTCTGATTAGCGAATAACGAGTGGTTAAAATTTTACATTTCAAAGTTCTAACGACTGCCCGAAATCTTGATTTTTAAATCTTCGAAATTTTGAATCCTTCAATTTGGGAATTTGCAAATTTTGAATCACACACTTCAAAATCAGTAGTTCTGAATTTATTGGTTTTTGATTTGATGAAATTTTGAATTTGTAAATTTGCAAATTTTGACTGAAATCTTGAATTCCAAAATACTTACACCGCTTCGAATCTCTGAAATCTCGAATCCTGAAATTGTAAATCTTAAATGTTTTAAATTTTTAATTATTGAATTGGGAAATTTGCATTGTATTTTGAATCAATGAAATTTTGAATTCGTGCATCTTTAATCTCTAAACTGTAAATTCTGAATTTGGAATTTTGCAAATTTAGAATCGATGAAATTTTGACTGAATTTCTAAATTTTAAAATCCCGAATGTGGAAATTATTATTCTATGAAATCTTGAATTTCTGAATTAGCGAATAACAAGCGTTTAAAATTTTACATTCCAAAGTTCCAACGAATGGCCGAAATTTTGATTTTTAAATCTTTGAAATTTTGAATTCTTAAGTTTGTAAATGTTCAAATTTTGAATCACACACTTCAAAATCAGTAGTTCTGAATTTATTGGGTTTTAATTTGATGAAATTTTGAATTTGAAAATTTGAAAATTTTGACTGAAATCTTGAATTCCAAAATACTTACACCGCTTCGAATCTCTGAAATCTCGAATCCTGAAATTGTAAATCTTAAATGTTTTAAATTTTTAATTATTGAATTTGGAAATTTGCATTGTATTTTGATTCAATGAAATTTTGAATTCGTGAATCTTTAATCTCTAAAATCTGTAAATTCTGAATTTGGAATTTTGCAAATTTAGAATCGATGAAATTTTGACTGAATTTCTAAATTTTAAAATCCCGAATGTGGAAATTATTATTCTATGAAATCTTGAATTTCTGATTAGCGAATAACGAGTGGTTAAAATTTTACATTTCAAAGTTCTAACGACTGCCCGAAATCTTGATTTTTAAATCTTCGAAATTTTGAATTCTTCAATTTGGGAATTTGCAAATTTTGAATCACACACTTCAAAATCAGTAGTTCTGAATTTATTGGTTTTTGATTTGATGAAATTTTGAATTTGTAAATTTGCAAATTTTGACTGAAATCTTGAATTCCAAAATACTTACACCGCTTCGAATCTCTGAAATCTCGAATCCTGAAATTGTAAATCTTAAATGTTTTAAATTTTTAATTATTGAATTTGGAAATTTGCATTGTATTTTGAATCAATGAAATTTTGAATTCGTGAATCTTTAATCTCTAAAATCTGTAAATTCTGAATTTGGAATTTTGCAAATTTAGAATCGATGAAATTTTGACTGAATTTCGAAATTTTAAAATCCCGAATGTGGAAATTATTATTTTATGAAATCTTGAATTTCTGATTAGCGAATAACGAGTGGTTAAAATTTTACATTTCAAAGTTCTAACGACTGCCCGAAATCTTGATTTTTAAATCTTCGAAATTTTGAATCCTTCAATTTGGGAATTTGCAAATTTTGAATCACACACTTCAAAATCAGTAGTTCTGAATTTATTGGTTTTTGATTTGATGAAATTTTGAATTTGTAAATTTGCAAATTTTGACTGAAATCTTGAATTCCAAAATACTTACACCGCTTCGAATCTCTGAAATCTCGAATCCTGAAATTGTAAATCTTAAATGTTTTAAATTTTTAATTATTGAATTGGGAAATTTGCATTGTATTTTGAATCAATGAAATTTTGAATTCGTGCATCTTTAATCTCTAAACTGTAAATTCTGAATTTGGAATTTTGCAAATTTAGAATCGATGAAATTTTGACTGAATTTCTAAATTTTAAAATCCCGAATGTGGAAATTATTATTCTATGAAATCTTGAATTTCTGAATTAGCGAATAACAAGCGTTTAAAATTTTACATTCCAAAGTTCCAACGAATGGCCGAAATTTTGATTTTTAAATCTTTGAAATTTTGAATTCTTAAGTTTGTAAATGTTCAAATTTTGAATCACACACTTCAAAATCAGTAGTTCTGAATTTATTGGGTTTTAATTTGATGAAATTTTGAATTTGAAAATTTGAAAATTTTGACTGAAATCTTGAATTCCAAAATACTTACACCGCTTCGAATCTCTGAAATCTCGAATCCTAAAATTGTAAATCTTAAATGTTTTAAATTTTTAATTATTGAATTTGGAAATTTGCATTGTATTTTTAATCAATGAAATTTTGAATTCGTGCATCTTTAATCTCTAAACTGTAAATTCTGAATTTGGAATTTTGCAAATTTAGAATCGATGAAATTTTGACTGAATTTCTAAATTTTAAAATCCCGAATGTGGAAATTATTATTCTATGAAATCTTGAATTTCTGATTAGCGAATAACGAGTGTTTAAAATTCTACATTCCAAAGTTCTAACAAATGGCCGAAATCCTGATTTTTAAATCTTCGAAATTTTGAATTCTTCAATTTGGCAATTTGCAAATTTTGAATCACACACTTCAAAATCAGTAGTTCTGAATCTATTGGTTTTTGATTTGATGAAATTTTGAATTTGTAAATTTGCAAATTTTGACTGAAATCTTGAATTCCAAAATACTTACACCGCTTCGAATCTCTGAAATCTCGAATTCTGAAATTGTAAATCTTGAATGTTTTAAATTTTTAATTATTGAATTTGGAAATTTGCATTGTATTTTGAATCAATGAAATTTTGAATTCGTGCATCCTTAATCTCTAAAATCTCTAAATTCTTTATTTGGAATTTTGCAAATTTAGAATCGATGAAATTTTGACTGAATTTCTAAATTTTAAAATCCCGAATGCTGAAATTATTATTGTATGAAATCTTGAAATTCTGAACTAGCGAATAACGAGTTTATTTCATACTGTGTCATATTTGTTAGTTTTACGGTCGAGTTTTGAGACCGGAAAATGGGACTTTACAGTACAAGTCCTGTAAAAAAAATACAACCAACAAATCAAGCTGTTGTCATAGATACTTAATCCATGAATGTTTAAATTCAGAATTCCAATTTCATTTTTTTAAATGAAAACAATGATTTAGTATCTGTAGCATGAAATAAAACGCATCACGACATACGTCCGGAAACTTTTACAGTAACTTGTCTCAAAATTCCAGACTCGGCTCCTTCGTCGCCTCGTCTGTAAACATTTCAACTCGTTACTGTAAAAATAAATTTTCCGGACTTATAACGTAAATTACTATTACATTATTACATGATATGATTACATTATATGATGATACATTATATGATTTACATGATAAAATTTTACATTCCAAAAAAAAAACTTTTATTATAAATATTGGTCGTATATTTTGAAAGAAGATACCGCACTTAACTGTCTTTGAATAAGTTTCTAAGATATAATAATGACCAATTTAAAGACACTCTCGAAGGTGCGTCTCGTGGTATAAATAGTAAGCATCTCAGTTGCCTATTTACCTTATTTACAATGTCAGTGTCAATCTAAAAATGTTAATAGACTGCTATTCTTACTCTCATAAAATACAATAATGTGGCAAAATGGGTGGTCATTGAACTAAAAGTAAAACAGGTCAACAATAAGATAATGAGAGAGTTAAGGTAAGTCAACAAAATACTCCAAAAACATAACTTCTCTCATATTTTTAGGAATTGGGCTCTATGTGCTATTATGCATTTCTACAACTCCCTCATCCTTTTGCACCTATCTTTATGTCAATAATGTGAATGTAACTTCGGTGCAACGATGATTTTTGTAAAATGAGGGCGCCGAGTGGAAACCTTCGTCATCGGCTAAAAAGTTGTATACATTATGTGTGTGGTAGGTATTTTACATCGCTCAGTTTTATTAAAATACTCCGCTTCGCGTCGTGTTTCAATATTAAAACTTAATGTAAAATTGAACCTACCAGACTTATAATGTAATAATATACTATTTCTGCTTTGATTTTGGTGTAAGAAAAAAAGTTATATCAAAGAAGAAGTGTTGTACTGAAAGCTCAAACGACAAGGATTTTCGCTCAAAAAAATTTGAAAGAAGTGGCTAATCAAGTGGCTTAGCAATGGAGTCGTCTCTCTCAACTGAATTTGACAAATTCAACTATAACATCTCGTAGACTATACAGCATGACGCCCTAAAACGTGTTCTGTTGCAATTTCGGTTAGGATTTTCAAACGCTGTAAATTTACCGCCTCTTGTGACGTCATTTCAGGGGCGCATTCTCATTGGTTCATGCGTCTCTCATTAGTTCCTTTGAATTTTGTCCCATGTTGACGTCACATAAAGGCGCGCGTTGCAAATAAGTCAAATGTTTCGGTTTTTTTTTAACCTAGTAAACGCGTGATAAATTGGGGTATACAATACTTTTCCGTCTAGATTCTAGAAAAGCTGTTTTTGAAAATTGTGAAGCCCCATTACAATAAAAATTGAATTTCCAAAGTATGTAGTATTTTTTCGTTTTTGTTTTTCTATGTACCATAAAAGGAAGAACATTCCACATTAAGAGCATGGTGTTCTTATATATGGACTACCTGTTCAGTTTTTTCTTTGGTTCTTACCTTTCACCAGGGCTTTATACGTCTGTGCTTAAGATAAAAAATGGCCAAAAAATGAGTACTATTTCATGATCACTTAGTACTTTCACCCCTTACATTTACCGCAATTCTAGTTTAAAACTCTGATACTAATACAGACCTCAAGCAAACAATTTCAATTGCAAGCATCAGACCAAACTCGACGTCTTTTTTCCTCTCGCATCTGATTTCTTTTTTTACGAAGAAAACATGATAGGTTGTGGTTTCATCCTCTCGTCCGTTTTCAATTTTTTCCTGCTCCTCCGCAAAATCTCACCTGCTCCCAGGCACATGCACATTTCAGAAAAGTAATTCAATGTATAATTTGTTGTTGGTTTGTTGGCGGCAAAAGCAAGTATTTGGTTTATTCGCTTAACGCGCATTCCGTGTCGCATTCCACCTGCAAGTTTACACGACCGTAATATCCAATTACTGAGTTATAAACTTCTTCTTGGACTCAAAAACTAGATACAATTTTAATGTGCCAATACCAGTATTTATTTAAGGACATGCAGTTAAATTTAAGGACCTAATTACCGACTCGACTACCATTATGGGAACGAAACCATAAAGTACTTGTGTGTGTGTTTGTTCGAAAATTAATGGAATCGAGAAAATTGAGACGTGTGGCTCGTTTACTCGAAAACTACACACTAGGGAATTTGTTGGTAATTAGGATTGAATTCTATAAGGAGTGATTATGACGGATAAAAAGACACATCCGTGCTATTAGCTGTGTCAATACACCACTCCGAGACGTCGTTATAGACAAGATGACGCAAATGCCTGTTTAACTAAACGTTAAACTAATTAACTGGCAGGATTCCTGCGAAAAAGACACATCCTGCGTTTTGCGGTTAAAGGCACTTTGTTTCTACTGCTTACTAATTACATACTATTATTATTATTATAAAATAACTAATACGAAGAGGAGTGATGTAAACAAGTAGGCACATTCAGCAACGTCTGATTCCTTCATAGCAGATCAGTAGAAAATCTGTTACCTTCAAAGAATTTTTCTTTGTTGTCAATAATTAGCGTCAGTACAGGTTTGAGCATCAAAAGCAATCCTATTCCAAAACTGGAAAAGCACTTTAAATGCCACTTCTTGTTGGAATGTATGACCCAGTACTCGTATCGAGAAACAGTATCAAAAACCCAGTAGTACCTACGATTCATTATTTATAAATTAATATTATTGGGTTGCCCTCCCTTGTTTTACAACCCCTTCCTTTAGTTTTTTCTCTTCAAACTGCAATCTTTCTCAAATTTTGCCTTCCCTCGAAATTTTTCATTTTAGTACAGAACTCGGGATGGTACTTTCTTTACTTGCGAGCGCCACCATCTTGCATTTTAGAGTACTTTATTTGTCACATATTTATTTTGTATAATTTCAAAAATGTGCCTCGTCGGAAAAAAATCGTAGAAAGTATGTATCAGTATTAATCTTGTAATATTCCTTTATTCACCATTATTGTGCTTTATTACCTTCTTGTTTTGTGAAGGTATACAAAAAATCTAAAATGTTGTTCCCTTGGTCATTATGTAAGTATTTCCAATTGGGTCGTCAATTGAATTTGACGAATTGGACTATCACATCTCGTAGACCAGTACTGTCGAATAGTCGGGTTCACAAATTAAATCCCTTTTTCCGAAATTCGAGTTAAGAGGCACCAAAAATTATTATTGAGGTGTCATTCGAAATTGCACCAAGAAGTTTTTAGTTGAAAATCAATATCCGCAAATAAAAATTACAGATATAAACAATTAAGTAAACAAAAGAAAGGTGGTTACATATCTTTGCAAATATTTCAAAAACTATTTGAGGTATCCGAAATTTGAAAAAAGATCCTAAAGGAGCAGGAAATTTCCCAACAAAAAAGTCCTACCTCCCGGAATTGTCCATCAGGCACTATTTTTATAATTTTAATTTAGCGGCGAAAAAAAGGCAAAAACGCGCGGCTCATCAGCTCCCATCCGCACCGACCGAATCTGACACCTGAACAAAAAAAAAAAAATTGTAAATATTAATATTAAAGGATAAAAAAATGTTTGTATTATCTTTAAATATCAATAGACAATAATCCGTCGGTAAAAAATGTTTACCTCAATTTTTCTATTAACAATGCATTTGTTAATTACGGTAATTGTTCTTGTTAAAAGTTAACATACAAACCGTAATAATAATTGTTAAACTAAAATTCTCGATTTTTTTTTCTCTTTTTAGAGCTGTTCCTTGAAGGCTTTAGAAAAGATCCCCGTTGGAGAAATAAAAAAAAATGATTTTAACAAAATTAAAAACATAAAAAAGACAATAATAGTAATTTGTGTACCTAGGCCGTAAAATTTAGCTTTTTTGGACGCATCTGCTGTTTGTGGCCGAAAAAGAACTTTTGGCCGAGGTGCACACGACGTTTTATAGGCAATGATCACAAAAGAATTCAAAAATTTGGTCATATTTTTTTTTTTTTTAGGCGATGATTACAAAAAAGGTGATTTTACGGCCTCTTTTGGAGCCGTAAAGTTTTACTTTTTTTTACGCTTCTGTCAAACTCTCCTTTTTTGGGACTGATCTGTCAAACTCCACTTTTTTTGGACTGATCTGACAGAATTTGACAGATGTGTACAAAAAAGTAAAACTTCACGGCTCCAAAAAAGCGGCCATACAAACACCTTTTTGTAATCATTTTAACATTTAATTAACAATTTTTTTTGTTGCTAAATATTAAAATTAAGAAACCGTTTTTTTTCAAATCATTATTTATATTGACCTTCTATATTATGGAAGAATTCTTTTTTTACTTTTTATTTGTTTATTTAAAAAAACTATATATAAACAAATGAATTTTTCGATTATTTTTTTTTCTTAATTCTTTGAAAACTACTGAAAACAACCATGCATCGTTTGTTATGAAAAAAATTGTTCATTTAATTTTATTTTTTATTTATTTATTTTTTATTTAATTTTTTGAGATTTTCTCATAGTCATGCAAATAGGAAATTAATGAGTTTTTAATTAAGGTGCCAGTCCTCAGCCTTTAATAATTTAAATTTGTCGTATAGTTTAAGACCTAAGTAATGTATAACAAAAATTCCAAAAAACGATCACATTGATACGATACATAAATAATAGACAAAAAGTTTATAAATAATAGAGTTGAGCTTCGGTTTAAAGCTCAATTTGTTCATTGATTAACGGAGAATAAAGAAAAATTCAAATGTTATTTTAAGAACAATGATGAAAAACTGAAAGAAAACGAGAAGTCAAAGTGCACGAAAAAAAATTAAATGAAAAATAGAAAAAAAAATTGTTCATAACAAAGGATGCATGGTTGTTTTCAGTATTTTTCAAAGAATTAAGAAAAAAATATAATCGAAAAATTCATTTGTTTATAACATTTTTTTAATAAACAAATAAAAAGTCAAAAATATAATATATAATATATTCTATAATATAGAAGAGTACGAAGGCGCAGAGAGGAGATATAACTTTTTAACCGACTTCAAAAAAGGAGGAGGTTATTTCTTCATTATTTCGACTTTAATCTCAAAATTTCGACTTTAACACATTTCGAGTTTCACGTACAGGAAAATATGTCCTTCTTGGAGTATGTTTCTTTAAAGGGTCGAGCGCGTAGCGCGAGGCACCAATTTCAATGATCCACGGAAAAACAAATTTTTACAAACGGCAACTTCAAAAGAGGCTCCAAGGGGGTCCCCTCGACCATAAGCCACTTAAAGTTAACATTTGTATCAGAAAATAATGAAATAAACTCAATTTTATTTCAATACTTTCAATTTTCAAAACGCCAAGACTAAATGGAGATGCGCGCGCACAGGGCAGATTGAGTGACCGTTCAGGGCCTAGAAGTTAGTCAGAGCGGGAAGAGACATGAAATACATGATTTAATTCGTTGCCGTTGTTAATGGGTGTGCGCGCGCATAATTTTTACTTCAAGTAGCTTATGGTGAAGGGAGCCCCCTTGGGACAGGGGTAGGACGATGGTAGGAATCGAGTTTATTTTATTATTTGCTGATGCAAATGTTAGGCGACGGTTACGATAACTACCCCATCGAAACGACAAATTTTCAATAAGAATTCCTACTCAGAGAGGCTTTTTATGAGTTAAAAAAACATACTACAAGAAGGTCATATTTCCCTGTACGTGAAACTCGAAATGTGTTAATGGGTGTGCGCGCGCATAATTTCGAAATTAAAGTCGAAATTTTGAGATTAATTTTAATGTAACTAATTTTATTTAATTTCGAGATTTCAGTCGAAATTTCGAGTTTAAAGTCGAAATTTTGAGATTAAAGTGGAAATTTCGAGATTAAAGTCGAAATGATGAAAAAAAAAAGTTATGTCCTCTCTGCGCCTTCGTAGAAGAGCGATATAAATAATGATTTAAAAAAAAAACGGTTTCTTAATTTTAATATTTAGCAACAAAAAAAATTGTTAATTTTTAACAAAGGCGTTTCTTACAAATATTTTTTTTTGTTCATAACAATTTTTAAACAACAGAAGTTGAAAAATATATCAGCAGAGATGATTAAAAATTCTTTCATTGTTTTATTTATGTTTTTAATTTTGTTAAGCTTTTGAGTGTTTTTATTTTTCCAATGGGAATCTTTTCTAAAGCCTTCAAGGAACAGCTCCAGGAAGGGAAAAAAATTCCAGGATTTTAGTTTAACAATTATCAAGGTTTGTATGTTAAATTTTAACAAGAACAATTACCAAAAACAAATGTTTTGTTAATATTTTATTATTTGCTGATGCAAATGTTAGGCGACGGTTACGATAACTACCCCATCGAAACGACAAATTTTCAATAAGAATTCCTACTCAGAGAGGCATTTTATGAGTTAAAAAAACATACTACAAGAAGGTCATATTTCCCTGTACGTGAAACTCGAAATGTGTTAATGGGTGTGCGCGCGCATAATTTCGAAATTAAAGTCGAAATTTTGAGATTAATTTTAATGTAACTAATTTTATTTAATTTCGAGATTTCAGTCGAAATTTCGAGTTTAAAGTCGAAATTTTGAGATTAAAGTGGAAATTTCGAGATTAAAGTCGAAATGATGAAAAAAAAAGTTATGTCCTCTCTGCGCCTTCGTAGAAGAGCGATATAAATAATGATAAAAAAAACGGTTTCTTAATTTTAATATTTAGCAACAAAAAAAATTGTTAATTTTTAACAAAGGCGTTTCTTACAAATAATTTTTTTTGTTCATAACAATTTTTAAACAACAGAAGTTGAAAAATATATCAGCAGAGATGATTAAAAATTCTTTCATTGTTTTATTTATGTTTTTAATTTTGTTAAGCTTTTGAGTGTTTTTATTTTTCCAACGGGAATCTTTTCTAAAGCCTTCAAGGAACAGCTCCAGGAAGGGAAAAAAATTCCAGGATTTTAGTTTAACAATTATCAAGGTTTGTATGTTAAATTTTAACAAGAACAATTACCAAAAACAAATGTTTTGTTAATAGAAAAATTGAGATAATAGTATATTACCTACATACTTTGGCGGAAAGTATTCCATTCAAGGTGAACTAGTTTTCTAGACATAGGAATGGCACTTTTGCCGAAGTTTGTATATTATTTTATTCACAATTGGGTATTTGAAATTTAATAAGTAAAAATGTCAAAGGATTTTTTGGAATTTGTACTATTACGCAAATTAGTAAATCACATTAAGGGTAATTTGTAATCGTAATTTTGTATTTGTCAACTGCTCACGAGTTGTCGCGAGGCTGCAGCAACAGTTGTGTGATTACCTTTATTACCAATCATACTTTTAATAATAATTTAAATTCGGGTTGCCTTGCAACATCAGGTGAGTAATGGAATTGGAGATCGGGAATTGGTCACTTTCCAACCTCCTTTTCAGTTGGAACGAAATATATTACTAACCGATTGTAAATAAAAAAAAATTACTGATATGTCCAGATAATACAATTTTTTTTATTCCTTAATATTAATATTTATTGTGATTTTTTTTTGTTCAGGTGTCAGATTCGGTCGGCGCGGATGAAAGCTGAGCCGCGCGTTATTGCCTTTTTCGCCGCTAAATTAAAATTATAAATTTTGCCAGGACAATTCCGGGAGGGAGGACTTTTTTTGAGAAATTTCCTCCTCTTTGAGGATCTTTTTCCAAATTTCGGATATCTCAAATATATTTTAAAATATTTACAAAAAACGTAACCACCTGTTTTTGTTTACTTAATTGTTTACAACTTTTGTAATTTTCTTAACTCGAATTTGGGAAAAAGGGACTGAACCAGACTAATATAACATGAAGCCCAAACGCTGTACATTTACCGCCTCTTGTGACGTCATTTCCGGGGAGCATTCTCATTGGTTCCTGAGTTTCTCATTAGTCCGCGCGTCTAGTAGCTTTGAGTTTTGTCCCATTTTGACGTTACAGGCGCGCATTTCGAATAAACAAAAAAATACGGGTTTTTTTCATTTAGTTTCTAGAAAGTTGTCTTTGAAAATTGTGGGACGACCCCATCATTAAATGGAATCTGACATCAGTCCCCTAAATCGTTTTAGGACTCCAAAAAACGATGACCTCATTATTTTAAAGGTAGACAGTCCCACAAGCGACAAAAAAGAAGTCAGAAAATTACAATCACAAAAGACTCTTAAGGGGCATTTTACAGATTAGATCCGATAAAACATCAAACAAATTCCGCCAAACGAGCATAATGTAAAGTTATTTGCAATTTATCGTACAAAAAATGCGACCCTCACAGTAGGTGTCTAATGGCCGATTAGTAGGCTATAAAGTTAAAAGACATAATGTCTTCGCAAAACAATACATTATTATCCCGTGTCTTCGCTAACTGGAATATTAAATTTTACAACCACAAAATCAGTTTGAAGTTGAAGTTGAAAGATGGTTCATCTTAAAACGTGAAATTAAGTCGAAAGCGCGAATGATACATGAAGTTCATTATCAGTGATGCGATCTTGAACACCTCTGAATTTATTAGCAAATAATTCTACTAATTTGAAAGATTTTATTACTAATAACATTTTCCTTCAATTGCAATAAACCGGTTTAATTACCATTTACCTTTAACATTTTAACGCTTAATTAAATAATTAAATTACAGGAGAAAATAACAATCGGCAGATGTTAGAACGACACTCAATTACGCAAGTTGCAGTGCCGTAACAGCAATGAGAGAAATTTCTGATAAATGTCAAGAAACCATCCGTCTTTATAAAGTGCAAATGCACCTTGCAATGACAAATTAATTAACAGCTCATTAACGCTAACAGCAGTGTTAGTAGAAAGCTGAGTAAAAACCCATCGGCACGATGTGATTTTTTTTCTCCATTTAGCTATGCAAAATCCAGGTATAAATACCTATATAAGTCGAGAAGAATAAAACCGCACGAATGGAAGTACTCTAAATCTTTCAAGGCCAAGTCTGCACTGTGGTATGTGGCATAACAAATTGATTGTAATCATCAAATGGAAATTTTAATGAAACACACAATTAATATTGCATTTTATCGAAAATGTGTGCCACCTCGATGAATACTAATAACGACAAAATTACGAGCTCGGAGTTGGGTAATTACCTCACAGATAACGCACGTTTTGGAAAAAAAAAAGTGATCTTTGCAGGCTCGTTTTCTTGTGCCATCCTAATGAATCAAGGTTTTTGCGACTCCCGTGATCCCCTTCGGAATACAAATCAACTTCTAGTATTATAGTTAAAGTTAGCACGACCTGTGCGTCTGGCCTAGCCCCTTAAATGGAAGAAACAGACGATCGTGTTGAGACACATTCCTTTCGTGTATGCGGTCAGTGTTAGATGTCACCGCCGCCACAAGCACACATCGAAATTCGAATCTTTCGGCATCGAATGTCAGCCACAAAAAAGGCCAACCTCTCTTCAATGATCCCAATTAATTCGACCTGGACGGTATCGGGTTGCCTTCTTTCCGACGAAAAAGGCCACTTTTTGGCCAACTCTCCACGACGGAATCTCCTCCGAGGCCTTCACCGACCTTCCGTGCCCGACTGCGAGAGACGAACAGTTTTTCGTCATTATGTAAAATTTACACTTTGGTTTTGGTCATTTTTTACGACGGTGGAGCAGCACTTCGGGCCGACTATTGATGGAAGAATCCGGCCCGGAATTAGCCACCTGCTACTACTTCCACGGATAGATCTAACACGTAGACCTGCAAGGCAATCAATGAAGACGGATTTGGAGCTCATTAAACACTTCTCTAAGTAGGTCACATGTTATCTTTTGTATTTTATAAATCTTTAAATATAAGGTTACATCAAAAGTAATACTAACGTTGGCATAACTTTTTAAAACATAACCTGCTATCAGTTACCGTGAGAGTATGGCAGTGAAATTTTTTGTATTCGTTTGATTGTAACGGATAAAAACTAAGTGACAATCAACTTGCTCGTTAATTATAACTTATAGTTAACCAATTCCAATAAGTTTTTTCAAAAAACAAGTTATGAACAACAACAGTGATAGTCGGAAGAAGAAATTAAGAATAAAAATCACAGACTGAAGAACAAGAAAATACCTGATAGACTAACGGAGAAATCGTGGCCAAAAAAATACAAAAACTTTTTAACAAATTTAGAAAAATCGGAAAGACCACAGAAAAATCTCAAAAAGAATTTTATGTTTCTTCTATTTCTTCAATGCTAAATATACGATCTTGCGCTTCTGTCTTTCCGAAATCCACGCTACTGGGATCTTCTTGACTTTATGGTAAATGCTCTATGGATGTTAGATCAGCATATACGCAGAGAATATCCCACAGATAAAGAATGTGGCTGGCAGACATGAAGGAAGACTCCACCATCATGTGAACGCAGAGGCTCTTCAGCTACTGGATACACAATACAGTGTACAATTTTGCAATAATTTAATTTGCAAGTTTTAAGATTTTACTCAAACAATTTCGTGTGATGGTGAATTCATTGATCTTTAATAATGCTGCAAAAATTATCTTGGTTGCGAAAATCATGTCGCCGAGTATCATTAATTGAGATGGTGACTACATCAGCTACTCTTGAATTGAAAAGAAATTTTTTGCAACTTAATCGATAACAATATTTTTTTATTAAATTGGGAACTGACGATATATAACAATAAATAACACTACAAACTTTTTTTGTACAACTTACATAAAAACCTGGGATTGAAGAAAAATAAATAGAAAAACTCCCTTCCACGTAGACCTTTTGTTATCAAATACTAATTTAGACAGCTTCTTCAGAAATGCTTCATACATCATGTTGCCTCTGGAAAACTACAGGAGGCAACATGATGTATGAATATTATCTAAGAAGACCCGATAGATCAGGCCACCAAAGTGTGTAAAGCAAAGCGGGTAACTAGTGAATTCAAAAAATATTTAAAGTCTTGTTTATGCTGCAAAAATTATCTTGGTTAGGAAAATCGTGTCGCCGAGTATCATTAATTGAAGCGTTGACTAGATCAGCCACTCTTGAATTAAGAAGAATTTTTTTTACGACTAATCGATAACAATATTTTTTTTTAATAAATTGCCACTCCAGTTCTGACGTGTTAATGACAATATATAAGGAACTTTTTTTTGTATTACTTAAATAAAAACCTTGGATTGCATCAGTTTTGATCATAGGTAAGAAAAATAAACATAAAAAGTCCCTCACACATAGACCTTTTTTTTTGTGATGAATTATAGAATTGTCATCATGTTTCATCTGGAAAAAAATATATTTAGCATGTAAATTTGTTTTGCAGAGACCAACATGATTTATTAATCATTTATGAAGACCCGACATATCTGACCACCAAACTGTGTAAAGCAAAGCTAGTAGCTAAAAATAAAAGTCAATTTAATGCAGTATTTCATTTCCCTCTATATCCAACTTCTATTCCTCGAGTACCGTTTCAAAGCCTTCTGGTTCTCACATGAAGGTCTATCAAAAAAAAATTCACAGGTAATGTTTCCTTAAGTAATTTTTGCGTCCCTGGTTCTTTACGTAATACCCTGTATTAAAGATTAAGAAGTAGAAATTGAACACAAACCATTTGAACAACGTATTTATATATACAATACAGTATTAACTCAAGAGCAAGGCTACATCAACATGTTTACTGTTGGAAACTCCAAAAACAATTAGCGAACATGTGAAAATTTAACAGTTATTACCTACATTACTGTTGAGTCAATGTCAGAGTAATGTAGGTAATGAGTATGAATATTATCTATGAGGACCCGATATATCAGGCCACCAAAGTGTGTAAAGCAAAGCGGGTAATTAGTGAATTCAAAAAAAATTTAAAGACTTGTTTATGTTGAAGCGGTGACTAGATCAGCCACTCTTGAATTAAGAAGAAAATTTTTTGCGACTAACCGATAACAATATTTTTTTTATATATAAATTGTCACTCAGAACTGACGTGTTAATGACAATATATAACGAACTTTTTTTTTGTATAACTCACATAAAAACCTTGCATCAGTTTTGATCACCGATAAGAAAAATAAACATAAAAAGTCCCTCACACATAGACCTTTTTTTGTTATCAATTACAGAAATGATTCATATAACATGTTGCCTCTGGAAAAAAATTTACATATACCTATGTATTTAGCATGTAAATTTGTTTTGCAGAGACCAACATGATGTATGCATCATTTATGAAGACCCGACATATCTGACCACCAAAGTGTGTAAAGCAAAGCTGGTAGCTGAAAATAAAAAGTCTTCAAAATGAAATTATTGTATTGAAGTAGAAATTGAACAGAAACCATTTGAAGAACGTATTTATATATACAATACAGTATTAACTCAAGGACATGGCTACCCCAACATGTTTACTGTTGGAAACTCCAAAAACAATTAGCGAACATGTGAAAATTTTACAGTTATTACCTAGATTACTGTTGAGTCAATGTCAGAGTAAAATAATTGCAACAGAGAGTAGTAGATCTTAACAGCATTTGGCCCTTTGGCTTTATTGTACCATATCGACAAGAAAATGTTGTACGTAATTTTTTGACATCGGTTTGCCCAACCTGTCATTGAATTATTAAAGATTCCATAGGATAACTAAAGCCTCCTTTACACATCATGTCGTCACAAATTCAAAATTCTACATACATATTTAATTAATCTAAATAATGAAGAGGGGAAACTAAAAGTACAAAGTTTAAAACATTCAAAAGTAAATATCAGATGTTGAAAGGAACGTTTTTGTTGTAATTAGTTAATAGATAGTTAATTATACGATAATTATGCAAAATCTTAAAGAGCTACATTTAGCACCATTGCAATTTTCACTCTTCAGTACACATTTAGCCCCAACAAAAAAGTACAAAATTTTATCAAAGTTGAGTTACTACAAATGGGGCCCATAAAAAGTGTTTTAAACAAGTTAAGGATCCCGCTGCACACCCTCCTACATCTTGGCCCCATTATCATAATCACCTGTCCTAAATGCCGTGTGAGAGTTGGCATCGTCAGCAGCACCCAAGCTCTTAAGACACCTTCAGACCATCGGTTGGACCACACATCCAGCGGCACGCGCCGTTCCTCGTCATTCGAAGTGCGGACTTCGGGCGTTTCCGTCGTCTTCTTGGGTGTCCCACTTGCGCAGAGACCACACATACAGCGGCACGCGCACGTTCGGCTGATTTCGGTCGCGCACGCGCTGTCCCGACACCTTAGTCCGCTAATCGGCCAATTTGTCAATTACGGCACTGACTTAAGCCCACCTAGCGCGTTTCCCATTGGCCGTACGCAGCGTAAACGCAAGTGTTAAGACGGCTTAACCTAATGTAGAAAAGTGGCTTTTTGCGCGGCAAAGTGCCAAATCGAGGATGCCGTGATTGTGGCGCTGGCAGTCTTTTGTTCTTGCTGGAACGGCGAGAGGCGAGGGGGCCAGGCGACATTCCACCGGCCCGTGGGAAAGCCGCTGGACTCTTGTAACTTGTACAGCGCTTGCTACCCATTCTCACTTCTTCACTACGAAAAAGCTGGCTTCGGCTTGGGCCTGAGCTGACTAAAACGTTTTGGTTATTTTGGAAGATCGACGATTTACGATAACGGCTTTTGAGAATGAATTATGTGGGGACGGGACGGGAGCGTTTGCACAACGTCCAAAAAGAGGGTTTATCTGTTTTAGGAGATTTACACTAAATCGGAGCATTAATCATCGATAAATGGTTCGAGGATTCACGTTATCGCTTCTGGTCGGGTTACACTAACTTTTCATTAACTTGAGACTGGGGCAATCGATTTGTTCCATACGTTCCATTATTATCTATCCATTTGCTTCGGCTAATAAACTTTCAAAATGTTTATCAAATTTCTTCTCCTATACTCTGATGTTAAAAAAATTAAATAACGATAATCACCACTCATAACACTTGCTAAAATTGTGTGAAAAAGAAAAACATTATGGTTCTAATGGCAATAATTATTGTAGGTAGATTTAACGACACATTGCGTAACAATAAGCTTTTGACTCGATATACCTACACTACACTCTTAGTAAAAAGTTCCGGTACAATATTTCTATCTATGCCTATTAGTCAGTGTACAAGGTGTTTCACAAAAATAGTACCGACTCAGATTTATTCATTATCCTATTTTAATCGAAAAAAATAGCATAGTTTTTGATTTTCCAAAAAAAAAAGAAAATATGTAGTTATAAAGGGTGTTCAACTGAACATATATTTCGAGGAGGCCATGATACACGTTATTTTTGTCATAACTACACTTTAGGTCATTAGGTGCACTGAAGAATATTATTGAAAATTTAATATTTAAATTGGCTTAAACTAAAAATATATTTTCAGTTGAACAGCCCTTAATGTTTACTATTTTCTGTAGTATTAAGTTCAAAGTCAATTATTGATACTCACCTTTTTTAAGATTGATAGACAATTAGTACCATGCCATCTCGCCAAGCAATTTGAGCTCATCGGGAGTAAATGAGTTTTAGGAAAAGATCTAATTGTAATGGCCACCACAATAAAACGCTAAAACACGGGTAATACAAAACGACAAATCTCTAATTTAATAAAACAAGTAGAATAAGACGTCAAAACTGTTGGATATTCAAGTCACCAATATACTTCTTATATGAATTATTCCAAGATATCTTTCTTCCCACAAATGGATCAAGCTAATAGGTAAATTGTGTTCTACGTATTGGATGCATAAAATATTCTAGGTACTTTGCGACATGCTTTAGTACACACCTCAATAGAGAAGACAAATAAATTTTATCTTTTACCTAAATAACATAAACAATGAAAATAGATTACATTCCATTTGAACTGTAATGAATATATCTGGAAACACATATGGGACTTAATAATATTTTTAGAATTTTTGACAAACAATTTTATAACTAAGAGGCTACTTCAGATAAAAAATAAAAATTTGGTAAACATACTTATATTTTTATAACTCAAATTACTATATTTAGGTATTTTTACCTAAAAGAAATAAAAACAAAGCTTTCTTGCATTTTAGTTTTAGATGTTAATATTGCAGAAATGTCTAAATAATTGTAAGATTTGATCTATATACCTATATGCGTAATCAAAAGTAGGATTAGTTACACCATTTATAACTCAAGAGCGGCTGGACCGATTTTTATGATCTTTGATTTGTTGGATCTGTCTCCGCCCCGAATAGCAGAATAACTATTAAAACATCGGAAAATTTCACGAAAAAAAAAACACTTTGTATGGAATCCGTATCAACGCTGGTTCCGGTAATGCCAGTGTACATTATCCTTTGACAGTCAGCATTCTTTTTGGAGCTTTCACCAATTCTCATTCAGTTTTCGACGGTTATTTATGGTTCGGCGGTCGGGATTTATTTGACGCCACTACCTAAGCTGTCGCTCTGGCAGTGGCGTCGCACGCTTGTCCTTGTTTACAAATTTCCGAGTTGCCGCTACGTACGCCGCTGGTTTGGTGGGAGACGTTTGCGAGAACTTAAATCCCGAACGCCCAACCCTAGTAATGTTATTACATTTCAATTCGATTTTTTCTGAAATTCTTCAGTTTAATGAAGTGTACATTGTGAGAGGTTATGTCGTTTATCATTGTGAGTATTCATTTTATTGAATTCAGCTAATAAGTTAACACAACATTTATCGATTCTGAGGCGGTACCTCATGTTCCTTTTGTCCGCAGAAAAAAAATGGTTCGCCTTCTTCTGAAATCTTCACGATGACAAAACTAAATTATTCATTATCTGACCGTTTCTTTATTTGTCTTTGCCACCAAATATTCCTTCACATGCTATTAGATGGAAGAGTTTACCAAATTTCTGGCTTGCAATATTACGTAGTTTCGATTTGACTGAAGAATATAAGCAGCAACCCAAAATACACCAACCATACCAAACAATGTGTTCAAGGTCCATAATTATGTGTGAGAAATAACAATCATCATGTTTATGTAATGTAACGAAGGAACAAATAATCGAACGAGACTTAGACCTAGACTGTTTGTTTATGGTGAATTTATGGTGCACTGCTTTTTTCAGAAGAACTAAATTAATGTTACAAATTGCTAACATTGTCCAATAAAAAGAAAAAAAAGTTGAAAGAATTAGCGAATGCAGTAATGAAATTTTATGGAGTTATTAGGTAAATACATTATTCATTCGGCCCGATTATGTAAAAAAGAGGTTATCCATAAGCTAAGGATCAGTGATAAAAAGAATCATTTTGATTGGTCTTGTATTATTAGACTTTCCCACTCTTTTCCTTTTCGGTTTAACTTTTGTGTTACCTTTCTATTTTCTTCGCCTATACGTTTATTAATTTTTGGCATTTTGTATTTCGTTTCCGCCACCAACATAATGTCTATAGTTGACTGTTGACTTACTTCTTTACACAATTCAAATAATTTTCCGTTTATTCTGATCAAATACTGAGTGTTCAAGATTAAAAGTTTGAGTTGGCAACAATGCAATTTACATCAAAATTGGTACGCCTGTGATTTAGATCTTTGACAGCTACATTTAAATTTGCATCAAACAAACATAACCTTACATTTATAAATGCCATTCCGCCAACTTAAAGGCAAAAATAAATCTACTCTTTTAACTGACAATAAATCTATTACCAACTGAAACGTTAATTGTTAATATGTAGTCTGTTTTAGATATACCTTCGCTTGTACACTTTTATATAATAATTTATATGTCATCAAATCGTATTCAAAATTATTTCTAAATTTTCAAGTGATTGCTACCTTTAGATCCAGATATGGTTTCTGGTGATTTATGATTTGAAGTAGCCATGTCTTTTCCCATTCACTTTACCATTTCCGGTTCGATCCTGTTTCCTCGTTGTTAGTATTTTCCAGGATTGCTTCTATTCCTTCATTGTCGTTCCTTTTTGTTTTTCTCCTCTTTCTCCTTGTTCTTCTACAAGTTGCATTTCTTGTTTACCTAAACTTTTCTTTTCGATATACGTACTTCTCAGTTCCAAATTTATGCTGTCTCTGTTGTCTGTTTTCCGAACTTCTCCATTTTGCTTCTTTTACAACCGTTTTTAGTAGGTAAAAATAAAAACTACTCTTTGAGACCTATTGATGGTCCAATTTAGAAACAGTTCAACACACCTTGCTTTCCTTATATTCTATCTTTGGTTTATTTTATTACCTTCTTCCTGGAGACATGTCGGATTTTGTCCTTAACCCCCTTATTCTAGTACTAGTACATATTTATTTCTTTTATGATATCGATTTATTTTTTTTTGTTCAATATATTTTCGCTACTGGTTTATGCAGGAAATTTTGAAATATTCCTTCATTTCTACTCTTCTACTTGACTCAGACATTTCTTTCGTGATCTCTCATTTTCCGTACTATCCTTCGTTTCCTTGATCTTGATTCTACTTTATTTTAAATTTAATTTAAATTTAAAAATGTAAAGTATGTCTCATAATGACCATTTATGGTAGTCTACCAGAAAACAGAAGTAGAAAGTTAAGCAATTAAACAAAATATATTACAAAAAATATATACATACATAAAACGCGTTACGTATTAAGAAATTCCATTTTTTTTAACTTATAATAATTATTATTAAACAAAACATTTTGCAAAACCAGAACAAATGTGCTATAAAAATTCCAAAATAAAAACTATCGTATTCCATTAAAACAAAATTATATGTCAAGAATAGTGTACTGAGGAACTCAATAATAATAAGACGCAAAAGTTTTCTCCAGAACAAAATGCACATGACATGAATCGTCTTGTTTAAACCTCTTTTTCTATTTTACGCCGTTTTAAGATTATGTAACGCAAATGTTACCTGAATTACGTCATCAATAATTACACCGTGCTCGAAATGGTCTGGAATGGCCTTCTGGAGAATTCGGTACCTATCGAATGTCATCAATAGAAGATTCGAGAGTCGTCTAGAAGAGCGTGGCCGAGAATGCCGGGCGATGTATGCAAGGCGTGCCGTTAAACTAATTTCTACACAGTGTAAATGGTAAATCTGAATGAGGATGTGTGTAAAATTCGCTCTTTGTATTTTACAAAAAAATCGAGTGGTTGCAAGTGTTAGTTCCAAAACGATTATCTTGTTGGATCAAGCGGTGAGAAACATAAAATTTTTCACAAGTGCAGAATGTTGATTAACATAATAAACGAATCATTGTAAAAATTTAAAGACTCGAATTGAAGTGAAATATTAACAAAAATATGAAAATTCAGCATTCTAATCCGAACCGATTTCGTGCGTGCATCAACGTACTCTTCGCCTGTAGTTTGCCAGTTTCTTACCCAGGCTGGTTCAAGTCGGTGACTATAATGGACTGATGTGCGCCGAAGGAAAATGTAAATAATCAATGAACCTGGGGAATTTTTGAAAATGAAAAGTAATCTACTGTGTTTTTTTATCAATGTATGTATTTCATTAAAAAAAAAACAATCATAAAAATCATGTTCAACGGTTAAATACATAATAAATATAAATTTGTTTTACATGTGAGCAAAAATTCGTTTTACACCTCACCATTCCTCACCTGAATCCGCAACCAAACATACATATTGCATCTGGAATACATAGAGTTGGTTTCAGAAAAAAATGTAATGTCAGATATCGACTCATTTAAGCTATTTAAAATTTAAATTGGCTATTTGTGTCAAAATTCTTGAAATCGGATTACTTTATAATAGAGGATGATTATAAATGATGTTCCATCAAGTTGGCTTTGGAAAATATGTCAACATATTTTTAACAATTTGCTGCTTCATTGAAATGCACAATATTCACTGTACACAATGATCAATGAGTAAATTGTTGCTTGCCTACTAATTAGGTAAAATAAACGGCAAATGTTCGTTAAAAATACGTTGACATAATTTCCAAAGCCAACTTGATGGAAAATCATTATTTATAATCACTCTGTATATGTAATATAAATTAGTTTATTCCGTTTCTTCTGCAACCAACTTTTCGTAATGTATGTTGGGTTGTCGGTAACTATGAAAAGAAAAGTTTGTGTGTTGCTCACTATTGGCAAAAATCACGATCGCCGGAGGGCGCTTCAAAGTGACAGCTGGCCAGTATTTGACAGGTCAAATAAAGGAAAACAAATGTTATGTGCCATTTTTCATTAATTGTTTTTAATGTTTATTCACTTATTACTGCAAACTGTGGGCGAAAACTATGTATAAACTAACAAAAACAACTTAAACCAAATGGTTTTACTACAATATTTCACAATGATTTCCTTTATTCGAAGCTTATAAAATCTAACACCAGAGGTCCGCCACTTTGCTGATTTTCGCCAATCACATGTCAAAAAATTTGTCAGATTATTCAGGTTACATTACGTGAAATATCACACATTTAATATTTGACATTAAATTTTTAAAACATGACTCCCATGATTCTCTTGATGAACAATTTTGTGTATCACATGGTACTTACTGATAACGAATTGTAATAATTAAAAATTATTCTTAATTGCTATATAAGTATAGTAGATTATATTATAAGTGATAGAAAAGTTTCATTGTCAGCGAGTGATACACATCTCACGAGCTCACAATGGCATTTCGGTCACGTATAAGATACGATTGTCAGCGAGTGAGATTTTTTAATCACGAGTGCCATAGCACGCGTCATACACATTTCACGAGCTTACAATGGCATTTCGGTCACGTGTGAAATACGACGTTTTACGCCCGACGTGCAATTTCTTGTAAAACGTTCAAAATAAAAATAATTATAAGAACAGTATTTAAAAATAATATTGCTGTTTAACCTTTAACTGCGCGCGCCCTAAATCATCACATAACTACACGCGCGGTGTATTTTGTACACCATCATAAAAAGTCCGCTTAAAAGCAACTTAAAATAAAACCCCTACTGAAATTAGTTACAATTTAGTCTTAAAACTTAATCTGAGTATAAAAATTATATGAAAACACAAAAATTTAATATTCAATTGGGGTAGAAAGAAGTTCTTATGTAAGTCCACCAGACTCTAATTTCTATGCCATTATTTACAAAATATATTGCTTAAGGGTTCTTTTGATAAACGAAACTTTATTTGTTAAAATAAATTATATTATAATAAAGTTATGCGTGAAAACAAATAATAATATTTCAAATTCGCATACACACTTGGTTCACCAAGTGGTGTCGCTACCCGAATTTAAATATAAAAAAATATTTACCAACGGACTTTTCTGAATTCATATGAGGATTTTAGATATTATGATTAAAAGGTTAGTAGCCCCCTAGTGTCACCAGCACCTATTTGGAAAAAAATATCTGCCGTTTTGTGCGCGTGGTGAACAAAATACCCCAGCGCCAGTAAAAAAATTCAAAAATAATATATAAAAAAATATTTTTATTAAAAAAAGGTAATATATTATTTATTAAAAATAATGTTATCTAATTTAAAAAATATATATATATTATCATATTATATTTTTTTATTTGTTTTTTTTTATAAATTTTATGTTATGCCATAATATATTGTTGGTTGCATATGCAGCGGGCGATTACTATTCAAATGATATTGTACAAGGTGTTACAAAATGATTTTCATCTAGTCGCCTGTGCATCTTTCATGTAAAATAAAAAAAATGCTGCTTTATGAAAATAGTTATACTTTTAACGATGAACAATCCGACGAAGAATAAACCTGATCAAGTTTACCATCACAATGAAGTGTACTCATTCCGATTACGGGGCGTCGGATGAGTGGCGGATCTTCCTTGAATTGATTTAATTAAATGACGTTTATCATTTGACAACCAATGCGTTATTAACAGAATTAACAAATGCAAGAAGAATAGAGCGGCATAGGAAAATTTACATGTAGAAAAATTTAACTACTAGATGAAAATCATTTTTGTAGGGGCTACACTGTGATTTGACCGTTATGTCATCAGACTTAATTAGTATTATCGAATTATCGTATTATTGTTAACCCGCGACCCGCCTTGATATTATTAGAAACATTACGACGATTATGACCGCCAATGACGGCTGTCACTTGTCAGATCACCGTTTTTCTAGTGCTGCCCTGCCACTCGTCAATCTTTAAAAGACGCTTCATATGCAACCAACATGAAATTTATAAAAAAAAAGCCTAATAAAAAAATATAATTTTATTAATAAAAAAAAATTATTACATTTTTTAATAAAAATTAATTTTTATTTTTATATTTTATTTTATTTTTTAAACAGCAATATAATTTTTATACAGTCTTCTTATAATTATGACACAAACGGCTCCTTATAAGTACCTTTCAGTTTTTTATACCGTGCGATTATTTAAATTATAAATTAGAGTATGCTGTGAAATTTAAATTAGGTTGGCACTACTAACTTTTGACAATCTGATTTAAAATTTAAATGTCAAAGTGACAAAATGTTTGAGGATTTCCAGCGAATAATTCATTCTACTCACTTAAAATTCTGTGATCAACTATGTACCTCGCCTCACTCAATACAAATAAAGCCCTTTTGTCGTTGAATATACAAAAAATAAATAGAAAAACCGTAACTTGCGGGGAGGTTTCTAGGGAGACGCTTCCATTACGGCTGCAACATCTGCCACAATCTCAGGAGTTCTTTTTTTGGGCGCTACGCTACCCGCTTTTCGACCAACGGTCCCAACATCACGAAATCTTGCCACACATTTATAAATTTGTTAGACTAATTTTTGATACTCTGCTAGAAAATTGTGGTAGGCATTTCTAAAATCAATAATTCTATAGAATAATTCCTTTCACCATTCTGTTGCCGTTCAGCGTTTTTAAAATATTTTTAAGAAAAATTGTATGCTCTAATTCACACATTTTGTAACTTTGACATTCAAATTTTAAATCATATCAGAGGGAACGATCAGATTGTCAAAAGTTAGTAGTGCCAACCTAATTTAAATTTTACAGCCTACTCTAATTTATAATAACGAGTGAGCAACAAAATTCGTGATCTCAGTTGGCTAACGTATATCGGTTCTTTTACTTTACTGTTTACAATTCACATTACTCGATGACTTTTTACACAATCGTATCGATCAAGAATCGACTCAAAATTTTGGATTCAGAGGCTCCTACGATCACGAATTTTGTTGCTTACTCGTTACGTTGAAGTTGTGTGGAAAAATTACCACTAAATTACGGTATCACCTATTAAGTGATATGGATTCTGGCTATTCCATAGAAATCAAAAATAAAGTTTGTGATTCATTAGTAAAGTGGATTAATTTAAAACATTCTACAAACAGATAGTCTTAAAAAACAACACATTAAATGAATTGAAAAAATGTGCCAAATTATGAGATATTGTAAAATTATGTAATAATTACAATTTATTTTTGTTTTCAGTACCATTTTTGTGACGGTTTTCAACAAGAAATAACTACAATCAGATGAATAAAATAAAATAAATGGAGATTTAATCATAAAATTGAGACTTTTTTAATAAAAGCTTTTCTTAGGTTTCGTTTTATTAAAAAAGAAAATTGAAATCTTAGCATCATGTCTAAAAAAGAAAAAGTGGAAAGGCAGTTGCTGCGAATATATAAAGCCTTCATAAATGACTCATACATCCAGTAGGCTTTGAACATCAAAATTCTCCATCTAACAACATCATGTATTAGATGTAGTTTTCCAGAGGCAACATGATGGATGAATCATTTATGAAGACTCGGCATAACTATATTTTAAGTAAATGAGACAAATATATCAGCAATTAATAAGGATAAACAAGACAAATATAACGAGGTGTTATAGAAAATATTATGGGAAACGAGAACTGACACAGAATACAAAAACTTTAAAAGAATATCCAATACTGAATCCCACCTACTCCCATACAACCATTACGTAAGGCAGTCTCCAACGTAAAATTTCAAATTTGTGACCAACTTAATGAAAAAAAATTGTACTGCCCCAGTATGCAAATATTTTAACTTAAAAAAAAATACTCCAACCATGTAGTAGCAAGCCAGCGGCCCTTCCCAATCCCAGCTTAAATAAATAAGTTTATACATTTTAGGTATGTATATTTAAGACTGTGGGATAATTTACGAGTTGGTGATGCTGCTCTTTGAGGCCATTTTGATTGAGATTGTTTTTGTTTTTGTTCAACCATCAACAACAAACAGTGTGATTCTCAATTTTAAAATATATTCACAGCTTTTGCAGTTAATTTGACAACTTTGTGGTGAAAAATACATTCCTTTACAAGTCTCGAAATAGTATTGTAGATTTCTGTAATATTGTAACAATATTTGTGTTGTGTAAATGCAACTTTAGTAAACGCATGCGCAAAACAGAGACTCAAACGAAATACCCCCTAACCACATTGTCGGTTAGGTTTTATAAATTTGTGAATTTTCATTAAAAAATTAATTGTTAGATAAAATGTCTCTGAAGGAGATGTGCCAACAATATTTTGCAACCACGGACATTTACGAGGTGCTAGGTGTAGAACGCACAGCAACAGAAAAAGAAAGTAAGAAAAAAACTAAAATTCCGCCTGATTTTGCTCTAAAACAATTTTTTGTTCTGTTCTGTAGTTAAAAAGGCTTATCACAGATTATCGCTGCTAGTACATCCAGACAGGGTTGAGGCCAGCCATAAAGAAGTTGCCACAGAAAAATTCAAAGTCCTTGGAAAAATTCACTCAATTCTTCAAGATGAAGACAAAAGAAGATGTTACGATGAATCTGGTGAAGTTGATGAGGACAATGATTCTAATTTCAACTGGATGGAATACTGGGGCGCCATTTTTAAGAAGATTGATATAAAAGATATTGAGGAACATGAAAGGAACTATATTGGATCTGAGATAGAATTGAGAGACATCAAGAAAGCCTATGTGGGGGGCAAAGGCAATATGGACCTAATTCTTGAAATGGTGCCTTTCAGTAATTGTGATAGTGAAGAGCGGATTATGGGTATTGTCCGACAAATGATTGATGATGGAGAGGTTGAAGAATTTCCGGGATTTTTCAATGAATCTAAACAGAAGAAAGCAAGGAGGAGGAGGAAGTATGAAAAAGAAAAGAAAGTTGCAGAAATGATCGACAGTAAGTTAAATCTCCACATAAATGATGGACATTATTTTCTTTGTAATTTTAGCACATGCTCTAGAGAAGGAAATTGCTGAAAATCAAGAAAAGAGAATGAAGGGCTTTGCTGACTTCATTTCTGGAATTGAGGCAAAATATGGAGGCGGCAATAAGCGCCGATCTATCACAAATGGGTCAAAGCCCACCCCTGAGAAGAAAAAGAAGGGTAAAAAGTAATGCTCCTGCTAATTTTTTAATATACTCACTTTTGATAACTGATACTGTAAATTTCTAAGTAATTAAACTATGTATTGGATTAAATTTATTTCCATAATTAATAAAAAAATACAAAACAATTACTCCCTATGAATGAGAACATAGAAACCTAAACAAGCCAGGACTGCATACTAGAAAAAAAAAATATATTTTTGCTCACAATTATGGCTATAATTACCTTAAATTTGGGATATTCATTCATCAAAATGGTAACCATTCCCACATATGGAAGAAATCCTCTAGCCCTTCCCACCACATCTTTTTTGGTCAACCACAATTGCCCTGGTGCATACAGCCCTCTGTCATCAACACTGTTATTATCTCCCTTAGTTAGGAACTTTACAGTGCCATTTTCCCTAAACAACATTAATATTAACTGTTTCCACAAAATGAAAATATTACTTCTCATGCAGTTTCAAAACTCTGTGAACAATTGGAATGTCTCTTCCTTCTACTTTAAAAACGACAATCTCTCCTACTCTCACAGGTTCCTCAGGATAATTGGTTAAGAACAGCAAATCCCCCCTATGAAAAGCAGGTTCCATACTGCCTGATAAGACTACAACAATTGGGCTCTCGCTGCCTGTGACCACCATTAATCCTTTCCATATCATTAGAGCCGAGGATACTATCATACCAAAACTTAACACTTGGTACAAGAACTGCAAGAGCAAACATAAATATTTAAACGCGTGGCAGCATGAGAACTTACTTGGCGTTTATTCATACGCTTCACATCATCGAACATTGTGGCGATATCCATTGTGAGTTATGTTTGTGGAAATGAGGTAAAACGTGGAACAACTGGAGCGATATTTAAATTCCACGTCAGTTGTTATGATACCTTCCGAAATACTGACATTGACAGAATTTTGACAATTGACAACTTGACAACCATACCAATAAAATAGGGATAAAATATCTACATTTTAGTCTGTTTCACACTGGGAAAAAAATGTGGAGTCTTACTGGCTGCGTAACAAAGAATAAAATATGTAAAATTATTTTAATCGACTTTGAAAACACGCAACATATCTGTATCATGATCTTTTAAAATAAATGGGGAGAAATAAATCGAACGATAAATACTGTAACCTCATTTTCGGGAAATGAAAAGATGACAAAAGGATTGACACTTCTGTCAATTCTCTCTACTGCGATTTGTCAAATTTTCACCTTTTGACCACAAGTGACGCGCGCACTAAGGTAAAAAAAGATACGTCTAAGACGTGTCTCGTGAAAGAGAGAAAGAAGGATGTATTTCATTATACAATGCAACAAAGTGCAAAAAAAGATAAGGTGCGCGCGACGCCTGTGGACAGTCACGGCCATGGAATTTTAGCCGTCACTTTAATGTCAATTAAAAGAAAATGGATGTAGTCCATGCTTTATTGTCATTATGATTGACTTTTTAAAATTGAAATCTAAAAATTTGTCACTGTTAGTGTTTTCATGAGAGTGAGTCAGTGTCAAAATGACAAGTCTAGAAATTTAGGTTACGAATACCTAAGGGTCGCCTTACATCTTATGACAATAAATGATAAGTGACGGCCAAAATTCCGTGGCCGTAACTGGACTCTTGTTACCAACTACACATTGATCAAAGAAAATATCCCCAAGTGAGAAAATAACGCACGCAACATATAAGCCGTTTTTTTATTAAAAAACCACCACCTGTTGATTTATGTTGGTTAAACAAAAAAAAACTAATTTGAATTTCAGGGGAGATAGTTGGTATTTGAGAATAGTTGTCAATGCGACTGCGTTTGTTGTCACGCATGTCAGTTGAAAAACAAGAAATCTGTTAAATTCAAAACTAAAAACTTCTTTAGTCAACCGTGTCGCAGAATTTGAAGAACTTTCCCCGTTTTTATCAAAGACGAGATTTGGAGAAAGCACCCGCGTGTTTTTGAGGTAATTTTGAGAAGCTCAAGTAGAAGTCACAATCAATAGGTATATTTTAGATTTCGAGATCAACTGTACGTCAGATACACAAAATGTGGGTCCCTCAAATCTGTTGTATAACATGGGTGAGGTTTCTTACTGGATGGGCAAAAAGAACTCCTCGATCAATGCCTTTCGGAATTTCAATGATTTCGTCAGAACATACAAAACATTCATCATATTACACTAAAACTATTTGTATCTAAGTTATTATAATATCAATTCTATCTAACCAAGTCTTCTTTCTAACGTTTTCAGGTAAAAGTTTCCATGTTACACACAAAAAATGGATTTTTGTTTACCAGTGATTATTAATCTGCAATTACCTTTTATGTTAATATGTTATATTCTGTTTGTTTTACATACTTTGTTCCAATTTGTCAAACATGATATCTTTCTATGTAGTTTTGCCCCTTGATCTTTACTCTTCATCTTTAGCTCTTTTGAATTGTTAGGTCGTTTTAGGATCCGCTGCTTTTAAATAACAAATGGTAAGTACAATTTGGGATCTTCATGTTGGCGATAGCTCTCACGGAAACTAACTGCAAGCATGTGTTACAACCAAATATTAATCATATGTTAATAAACAAAACGATTCAAATCTTAATACTACCGCTGTTGGAAAATGTCACAAATCACGAACATAACCTCGTTTCATTTGTCACTAGAAAAAACACCCTAGCTGTGTTGCCGATGTGATTTTTCAGAATGAGTGCGACGTTGGTGGTTTTTTAATAAAAAAACGGACTTTATCTGTATCATGATCTTTTAAAATAAATGAGGAGAAATAAATCGAACGACAAATACTTTAACCTCATTTTCGGGAAATGAAAAAATGACAAAAGGATGACACTTCTGTGAATTCTCTCTACTGCGATTTGTCAAATTTTCACCTTTTGACCACAAGTGACGCGCGCACTCAGGTAAAAAAAGATACGTCTAAGATGTGTCTCGTGAAAGAGAGAAAGAAGGATGTATTCCATTATACAATGCAACAAAGTGCAAAAAAATTTAAGGTGCGCGCGACGCCTGTGGACTCTTGTTACCAACTACACATTTATCAAAAAAAATATCCGCAAGTGAGAAAATAACCCAGGCAACATATCTGTATCATGATCTTTTAAAATAAATGGGGAGAAATAAATCGAACGCTAAATACTGTAATCTCATTTTCGGGAAATGAAAAGATGCCGAAAGGATTGACACTTCTGTCAATTCTCTATACTGCGATTTGTCAAATTTTCACCTTTTGACCACAAGTGACGCGCGCACTAAGGTAAAAAAAGATACGTCTAAGGCGTGTCTCGTGAAAGAGAGAAAGAAGCATGTATTTCATTATACAATGCAACAAAGTGCAAGAAAAGATGAGGTGCGCGCGACGCCTGTGGACTTTTGTTACCAACTACACATTGATCAAAGAAAATATCCCCAAGTGAGAAAATAACGCACGCAACATATCTGTATCATGATTTTTTAAAATAAATGGGGACAAATAAATCGAACGATAAATACTGTAACCTCATTTTCGGGAAATGAAAAGATGAAATAAGGATCGACACTTCTGTCAATTCTCTCTACTGCGATTTGTCAAATTTTCACCTTTTGACCACAAGTGACGCGCGCACTCAGGTAAGAAAAGATACGTTTATTGACAGATAGTGATCCGACAAATGTCTGAAGTGTGAGAGAATGCTTCATCGAGAATCGGTTGTTGTGTTGTTGGCTGTCCTCATAAATACTATAACAGTTCACCGTCTGTGAAATTTTACACTTTTCCAAACAAATCGTACCACAAAAAATTCCAGAAAGGCCGTTGGAGGCGCTGTAAATCGCGCGGAATTTAAAATGTGCACACCGCTTATAGTAGAAAATACTGGGACAGCGAAATTTTGAGTTAATTAAATTGTTCTTTTGACAGTTATTGATTATGAAGAACTCAGATTTTGGTAACCCTAGTAATTTGTATGAATTTTGGAAGTGTCTACAGGATCACCTGTCCCAGTATTTAGCATTATTCTGGATGTAAAAAGTTTCATTACTACAATAGAGCAAAAAGTGGTCCTTATTTATTGCACTTTCGAAAAAAGAACTCAGTATCCTATTCCTATCGGTTCAGTTTATAAATGCCGTCAGCTTAATTAACAGTAAAGTTCAGAAAATTAGTTCCACGACAATCAAAGAGAAAATCTTGTATGTAAGACGTGTACAAAGTGCTGCAATAACGTTGCGCATAATAAACAATTGGTTTCTACACTGAGATGACCCATCCGGCTCTTGCCGCCACATTTTTGAAACGTTAAATGAAAACCGTTTAATTTAAATTTGATCAGATAGTAATCTTCTTGAAAAGATATGACAAAGAGGAGGACCTACGTTGTGTTTTTTTGACATGACAAAGAAAGTAACACAAAATTAAAACCAAACTTCCAAGACAAAACAAAAGAAAGCCAAGTTCCTTGAATACACGAGAAGCAGTAGAGGCAAATAAATAACAACTACTTATTGTGATATTATTCCATTCTAAATTATCTAGATCTATACAGATTCGTAGTAGTCAAATCTAAACTGTTGATGAATAAAACAATGACCAACTCGAATAGGAAAAAATCTTGCATCGCTGTAGCGGGAAAAACGGTAAACATAAAAAAAATATTATGCGATACAAGAATTCTTCTAGCTCTAAGCTCTGGACTTAAAGAAAAAGACAAAACTGTTTATTCAACAAATGGAAGGGCATTCAACATGACAGAAACCATTAGATTCCGCTAGCTCGACAACTACCATCAAAGAAACCATTCATCTCAATTTCCAAAACACTTTCTTCTTTTACTGCAGTTGTTGAAAGATCCGTTGGTGTTTCTTCATTTATACTCCCGGATGCGGCAGTGTAATTACTGGCACTGCAAGAAGACGGTCGTGAATTCTTTGGAAAGTCGTAGTATCCCAGTTGAGCTTCATACAACAAATTATTAATCCGGTGTTGTATGGTGAACTTGGCGTGTTCAGTTTTCAAAGCCCTAATGTTGTGCGCAATCATTTCTCCAAAAATGTCGTACTTATCACGTTTTGGCATTGTATCTCCCTTTTCATACACCGAGTTCACCATTTCAAGCAGTTGTGCAGATTCATTTTTATCATCTGGCATGGTGGTGAATATTTTATTCGGTGTAATTTGGTAAATCTGTTGTGTTCTTGGTGTGGTTTTGATTTGTTCAGCTTTTCTTGTCTGCATTTGCTCCAGAAGTGTCTTATCTACTCGTTCGTTTAACCGTTTATCGGTGCTAACTTCTGAAGATGACTGACTTTCAGCGTCGTCCTCCATTTTTACATCCATTAAATTGGGTTGCTGAGTCTCATTTTGAATATCTTCCACAAATACATCAGACGAATCGCTATCCTGAAATAAAAATTGTAATGTTAGGAGGAGAAGAGCTTTAGAAAATAGTTCTACGGGTTTTCGTGAACTTGTTATTGTTGTTAAAACATTCATATTGAGAAAATTATTCCAGAAGAGCATACGTGAGTCATGACCGGCTGCGCGGAAGCGATGAACGAACCAATGAACGGCACTGCCGCAACCGGCTAATCGTGTTTTTCTCTTCTGCGCACAGGGGCGTTCCGATAGCGAATGTTCTTCTGGAATAATTTTCACAATGTAATATTATTTAAATTTATACAGTACACTCTATGACTATAGACCATAGAGTAAATATGAAGACAAATCAACGAGAGAAATCCACATTCCCACGGCATAGACAATCAGATGTAGGATAATTACACAAACTTACACACCTGTATTTCTGTAACCGCTTCACTATCCTGTCTAGTTTTGTTCCTATCGTGTAGAAAACTCATGGCGCTGTAGCCAAACCATTTCGGCGTAAAGACGTGGTCAGGATCTATTTTCATTATTTTTTTATAATTTCTCCGTTCGCGTTGGTACTGGGAGAGCAGATTCTTTATCTTCCTTTCAATTTCGTTTGCGGTCGTCCCGAACATCGTCGAAATTTTTTTGTACGAATTAATCTTCTGGATTCGATTTTTATAGCTCGCATCCCGCCTATCCCATAAGTTCTTGTGCAGGCGGAATATCTCTATCAAATTACCAACCTCTTGCACCGTCCAATACTTCTTATTTCCCGACATTTTGCAAGCGTTATTGCACGTACACTCCTCTCGAACAGAATTGAGACACTGGGAAGGAAAACGAGCTGCTTTCCGCGAACCGACTTTGTTTACAGACAAAAAAAACCTTTTGCTTTAGGTCGCGACTCAGAACAAAACAAAAACAGTCGCCACCGACTCGAGGTTGGAGAAAGTGTGCTGATGTCCGTAAAAGCCCGAAGCAGGTTTGTGGAGATCGATACGAGTTTCTGTTTCAGTTTTGTTTTGTCCGTTTGATAGCCTCTGCACTCGATGAGAGTGGATTTATCGGTAAATTTATAGCGAATGCTGGATCATTTAAGTATTTATGTTTTCCGTTCCAAATGCTCATTCGATACTTATAAGTATATTTTTATATTTATTTAATATTCCAAGTTATTTTATATTCAGACATCTAAACTAAAGTGACAAAAGGCCTATGATAACAGAAATAAGAGAACGAATCATAAAGAATAAACAAGCGTAACGTAGAGTTGGCACAAATTTTTGAGCCCGTGTATAGAAGTTTTACTTCAAAAATATTAATAAAAAAAAACTTTATTTCTCAGCATTTACAAAGGTTTACTAATTTTCTGCGATTCATTGATAAAAATTTCTTCTATGGATTTCGTATCGCCAATAGCCACTATCTTCTCTTTTTCTTCTTGACGACCCCATTCAGTTGCAATGCTCTGCAAAGCCTTCAAGTCATCAAGACTTTGCTTTACTTTAACCAACTCCATGTTGCACATAGTTTCGGTTTCAGCTAACTTTCTTTTGTAATTTTGTAAATCCAGCAACTGTTTTATAGAATAATTCCGTAAAACATCCTCAAATCTTCTAGAGTTTCCTTCACCACTACCCATACTACAATTACTGCTAATTTTACTCAGTATCTCGTATTTTAGACTTTCTTTGGAGCCGGTTTTACGTGCACAGGTGCACTTCATCTCTTGTTGCTGCTGTTGAAGGGTTCGAATTTTCTCAATATCTTCTCTCCACAACTCCTTCTCGAGGCTCAACTGTGTCTTTAGATTCATTATGGAATTCTGTAATGAGGTCATTCTTTGCCGAAGACGTTTTTCGTTGGACTCCAAAACGATTTTTTCAGAGAGGGAAATATCACTGCCTGTATCAGTGCTCAAATCCGACGGTTCCAAATCTTTTGTCTGGTCATCTAAATTGTTTTCCACGTTATTACTTGGCGAGTTGTCCATTTTCACACAATTTAAAAGAATTTTCTGACATTTAATATTGTACAAATAATTATTGAAGTACGGCGACTTAATTCAAAGTTCGCGCCACAATGTTGTTAGGTTGGCAACGAAGTGACAGGTTTTGGTCTTTTTCAATTTTGGTGTGTTGAAGTGTCAACATGAAGTAAGTAAATTTGTAAATCTGGATTAATTTTGACCATCCGACAAGAAAATTTACTTTTTTAAAATGGACATAACGTATTTATCGACAGGGAATTATATCTGAGTGTTTTTTTCAGGATTGGATTGTGTGTTTACAGTGGGTACAAAATTTACCCAGGCCATGGCAAAACCATGGTCAAAGCCGATGGAAAGGTGAGTAACACCCTTTTGGATTAGTTTTGCATTTTAAGAATGCCCTATATTTGTAAAATCTATAAATTTGTGGCATGAATATGAGATAACCTCACTTTTCAGACCTTCACATTCCTCAACTCAAAATGTGAGCGTGCTCACTTGATGAAGCGGAACCCCCGTAAGGTCACGTGGACGGTCCTATACAGACGTAAACATAAGAAGGGACAAGAGGAAGAGGCCACCAAAAAGCGTACCCGCAGGACCCAGAAGTTCCAAAGGGCCATTGTAGGTGCTTCCCTAAACGACATCATGGCCAAGAGGAATCAGAGGCCTGAAGTGAGAAAAGCACAAAGAGAGCAGGCCATCAGGTATGTTGTACAGGGAAATTGACCCTTTTTAAGTGAAGTGTTTTTAGGGCTGCCAAAGAACAAAAGAAGAGCACTAAAACTACGAAAAAGGCTACCCAACCTGCGAAGGCAAAACAGGCCCCTAAACAGAAAGCAGCCAAGAACGTGCAGAAGGCCGCCCCAAGAGTAGGAGGAAAACGTTAAGTGTATAAGTTTTATAAATAAAAACTTTATTCAAGTAGTGGGACAGCTGTTTTATTTGCTTGTGGGTTGTACTCCTCATTGAGGTCTAGGATATTTTGTCACTTCTTGATATGAAGCTCTTTTTGCAAGATGGTTCAAGTTCTAAATATCAATATTAGGGGAAAGGATATATTTTACTGGATTTAAATTTTACCGTCAATATTATTGTTATAACTGGAAAATTTTCAATCAACTTTTTTCATGATTGTAAATCGCTGATTGCAGCAATATGTAGTCTTGGTAAATGATCCATATATCCAGTAGGCTTAGTATTTTTGTTTTCCATAGTCAACATGATGAAGACCCCATATTTCTTGTACACTATATTTTTCTGCATATTATCCCTATATTCTTTGTTTCCACACATTTAGCAGATAAATATTAAGAATTTATCTTTTAAAGTTTCATTTCGCTATTAATGCATTTAAAATTACTATTTAGAAACAAAAACATCCACTATTTGTGAGTTTCTTAGTTAGGTATATATCCTTATTTTTTATTGCATTTGTTCTTTGGGTCCATTTGCTTGCCTTATAATTTCCATCATAAAAAATGTGGTCTCTCAAAAAAATTAGTTAATTTTACAATTTTAAACGGAAAAAATAAAATCCCTAAATAAATTTAAATCAACAAAACAGCGTCACCTAGTGGAGAGTGGCACAACAGTTGGAACATGGATGGGATAAGTTAGGTTAAGAATGTGACAAATGTGTCAACTTAGAATGAAAATAATTTTTAATACATTTTTAAGACTTTACAGTAATAATGAATACACAAAGCAGCAATGACGACTGCTCAAATTTGCGCCAGTCGGTTGTAGATAAAATAAAATTTGGGGAAGAATTGATCCTGTCAACACAAAAGTATAAAAATTTAGAAGGAATTCAAAAATTGCAAAAAAAGATATCACAGGAATTAAACTTCCTGCGACAGGTAAATGTGATAATTCGATTCCCTTTACATTAAGCACTTCTTGAATTTGAGAAGATATCGGATGTTGTACTCAAGACAGTTCATCAGTTTTAGTAGTGCCTAATGTACAAATTAGCTCATGTTCTTATACTGTACTCTGATTTCATGTAGATAGTAAAAAATGGAAACATAAAAAAGGAACACATTCAATGTACAAATCTGACTCATTTCTCAGCAGTGATTAACACACTGGAAAGTGTTGAAAAATGTATTAGTGTAAGCAAAGTATTTCTTCTGGATGATAGAAAGATCACTATTGACATCGTCTGTGATGGTGGGTTGACTTGGATGAAGGTGATTGCAAGGAATCCAAAGTCTTTGAGCCAAATTTGTATGGGAGATGCTAGTTATGGAGTTAAGAGTGTTATAGATCATGCTGAGGATTATGTGGATTGTGCAAAGCTTAATCCTCGACTGTTTCAAATTCCAAAGGTAAGGAGCAACAAATTGCTGTTTTACATTTTTGTTAATGGCTGTTACAAGAGAAAATATTTATTTAGATCACCAGTGCTATGCTTTTCAAACATTATTCATATATCCAGTAAGCTTGAGGCTTAAGTCCAGAGGCAACATGATTTATAAAGACCTGTTATTATTATCTAAATGATACTTGTAGTCACAGAACATTTAACAATTATTAAAATATAGGATGATTTCTTAGAAATTATCAGTGATGATATTTTGCCAATATGTTTTTTTTTCACCTTTAATTTTTACATACAGTACATACGTTCACGCAAATGAGCTAGTAAAATACATTAACAATTGAAGGGATCTTGTCAAAAACAGCCACTGTCAAAAAGTTGCTAAAGTTAAAAATATTGATAAAAAATCTTATTGTTTTGTGTTTGCAAGAAAGTTATACTACATTTAAAAACTAAAAATATTTTATTAGCCAAAACCAAAAGGTAAGTATCTGGACAGTTTTGTTTTATTACACAAATATAAGTGTATAACATAAATATATTTATAATCTGGTAAGTGTTTGCAAGTTCTTATTTTTTTTGCTGTCTCTCTTGTTTTTGAGAATACAGAAAAATCCTAATTATTAGGTAAAAAGAGTCACTGCGGACGAGGAAAATAAAGGTAATAGCACGAAATAATAGTTTCAAATATCGAAAAAGCAGATACAAAAAAAAGTTTTACAAACTGAGAATAATTTAACATTTTTTATTTTTTTTTGGCTCATTAGTAAGGTATGCTGTTCTTGGCAAGAACCCTTCAATTCATTTCTTTCATAAGAACTAAACACTATTTACAATTAGACTTATTTTGTCCAGGTAGTATTTGTTTTTTCTAATGGTGTAGGCAACAATTTGGCTGCAAAAATAGAATCTTTTGGCATTAAAGTCAACGGCCAGCGATTAACAGACGTCGACATTAACGAATCGGAAGACACAAGTGATGATGAATTAGAAAGAAATAGCCTAGATGAATCGCCTTTATCCACCCCTAATGTTTCTCATATCACTAAAATAAACTTAGATGTATCAGCAATGCTGGCCTATATAAGTTCAGTCTGCAATGGTAGTGCCCATCTCTACGAGTTTCCAGCGGGTGTTTTGGCCCAACAAGCAGAATGGGAGCGCCAGAGGCCACAAAAGCCCATTTTGGACGAGTTTTTCGAAGGTAAATAACACACCAAGCAATATGTTCAACTAATTCCATCTCTTAACAGGAAAAAAGCTTTATTGCTGTGAAACCGCAAAAAGTAGTTTATTGAGTATCGTAAATACGGTAGGCGGACCAAACGAGCAGAAACGATGTGAAGAGCTCCTACAAACTATAAACGTTCTTCCTGATGATGCAACGGGTGAAGATGCGATGGACAGCAAAGAAAGCGTTCATAAAAACGTACAGTTCACCCCAGATAAATCTTTAACAGTAGGAGGTAAAATTAAAGAACGATCGTTGAAGATCTTTACTTTCGGAGATCGCATTGGAGCAGTTACTGTTACTTCGAATGACGGTTTTGTGAGAGCCGCAAAACAACAGGTCCTTGAACAAAACTCTCTTAATCCAAGTCTGTCTGACATATTTGTTCTAGGGTATAGATTTTGTTGTGTTCGTTCACGAATCCAGAGCTCTGACGGAACAAAAAGAGCAAACCCGAGCGATTGGAGCGAAAAACGAAACATAATTGTGTCCTTGTTTGTGCCTTTTGTATTTATCGCTACAACTGCCGAATTTTCTAGTATTTTTGTTAACAATAAATGAAAGAAACACGTACTTTTATTAGATTGTAAATAGTTTATAAAATCATAATAATTAAAGGAATACAAACTGGTATACTATGTTGGTTAATACTACAGGCCCTCAAACTCCGCCAAAATCCTTATAGGGTCTTGCGTCTTCCTTTGGGATGCCCTTCGTACAAGGGCTCGTACTTCCTTTCGGTTTGGCGATCGAACCAGCGGTTTTTTCTCAGGGGCTTTCATTCTCCAAACGACAATACTTGGCTGAAAAAGAGAGTAAAATCCAATTTGGGAAACAAACCTTAAACATACCACTGTCGCTCCCTGTCTGGCATACTTCGTTGAAGCTACGTACGAAGATTTCACTGTGAGAACCACAGCGTTCATCAAATTCTTGGCATTCTCAATTAGGGAAGTTGCGCTTTCGACTCCTGCGGTAATTAGTTCTTCGTTGGAAGTATTTTCAACGTCCGCTTTAACTTTTGCGATCATGTTAATTTGATGTGAATACATGGCTACACGTTCAATGTAAGCTAACAAATCATTTTTAGTGGAGCTTTCGGGACAGCGTTCTGCGATCTGTTCTGTAAGTTTGTTAAATTTCACACCGGTTTCGGAAATCTTTTTAGCGGCGTTGATCACATCTGTTGTTGACTTGAGTGGGCCACGTTGGCTGCAACAATTAAATTTTTTAATGCAGTCATCCCAAACATTTGTTTTATTTGAAACGCGCGGCTTTCTGTGACGTGAACACCGGAAAGATTGAAAGTAACTGGACGCGCGAACCAATGAGAATGCTCCACCTAAATGGCGTCACAAGAGGCGGTAAATGTGCAGCGTTTGAAATCAATTGAAGGGGACGACCCCATTGTGGTTCAGAAATTTTATGCATCGGATATTCAAAAACGTTAAATCGGATGAAATGAAATATCTTTGAGGTAAATAGGAAATTAATGTAATCTAGAATTACCGGACAAAATCCGTCATTTGAATCATTATTAGACACATGTACTTGGAGAGAACAATAATGTCATTGTCTGCATCATGCCATTTGGCGACTTCTTTGTCAAACGTTTGCTTTTCGGATTGGAAATTCTGAACTTGTTCGAGAATTTTGGTTTTTTCTTTTTCCGGAAGACGGTCCATTGCTTGCTAAAAGAGATTCGGTTAATTACAAAAATGGACATCTCATTAAATCTTACTCTAGCCACTGTAATTCCGCCCATATCTTCCGAATTTTCTTCTATGGTCGTTACTTCAGTCGTTTCGGTCACTTCTAAAACGTTGCCGATAAATAATTATTTCTGTACGATATAGGTATTTAACTTACTTCTTATAAGGGTGTCAGTATTGTACGTGATTGTATCTTCAAACTCCACTTCCTCATGATCCAAATCCTCATCAGCCTAAAAAGCGAGTATGTAAGGAATTATTTAATTTAGAGTTAATATTAGCTGTCCACTAATTAAAATTAACATTGTTAAATCATACCCTATTCATAAGCACAGCTCTTTTAACTTCACGAATACCATCGTATATCACTCTTGTGGCATCTATAAACTCATTTTCATCGATTTCTTCTTCCGGATTTTCTGTAATAATTTGAATAATTTCTTCCGTCTTTGCACGGAACTTTTCAATTTCTTCATTCCACACTTTTACTGCCGTCAGGACTTTTCTGGTATACATACAGGGCTCATAGTTGTCCATTTCGGTAGTGACAACGTCGCAAACCCTCTCCGTGCGTCTCTGAATATCTTCGATGATCGTCCTCAGTTTCGCAGGGTTACGTTCTTGTATAGCCGCGACATACTGGTTCATTTCTTCATAAACGCTTTGATCCAGAACTGAGAGAATATCATCTATTGTAGTGATATCATCCACTGCGACTTGTAAAATTTGAACTTGTTCTTCCCAAGCGCGTTTGTACGCCTGCATATTTTGCTGGTCTACGATACTTTCAGGTGCAACTGCTAGAATTCTTGCAGCATTGATGACCCCTGAACACAGCTCTGGAAGTTGTGATGCAGCGTAACGCACCATTTTAACGCCTTCTTCGTTGGTAGATATTTCGCAGATGTGATTTATAACTTCAACCAGTTTGTTGCAGTGTTCGGTAAAGGCGATTGCGCATTGTTCTACTTCTTTAGAATTTCCCTTTTCTGCAGCCTCTACAAGAGCGTGAAGTGGCAATTGTGCTTCCAGGAAGTTATCAGAAATTTCTTTAGCAACAGCTTTGCCCAATTGTCTTTTTAACTGCTTCGTCTTTCTTCTTAAGTCGTCAATGTCGCGATTCATTTCTTCGTTTGGTTTTGTCATGGACTGTGCCAAAAGATTTTGCAAAGCTTCTCGAACTGCTGCTGCCCCGGACATGATTTTATCACGTCGTTCCTTATCTATGCTACTGGACTCCGCAAAGGAGGTTAGACCTTTAGAAAGTTCTTCCATTTGTTCTTGTAGTAAAGTTTGAGTACAAACTTGGGTATAATCCAGTGCCTCTAAATTCGCTAAATTCGTAGCGAGCCGTCCAGGCCCATCAGACTTTCCGTATCCAACTCGTGGATCTTTTCCTTCTGCTACATCACTGATTGTGTCTACAGCTTCACAAATCTGTTTCAAAAGTTGGCTTCTGTTGGCTACAGCAGCTGGATGTTCGGGGTGTGTGATGTAGCTTTTCGTTGCTGACAACAACATGCTACTACTTTTCTTTAGTACTGCTCTGGCAGCCGCTAGATCATCCTGACTTTGGGGATCTTTTAGTACTCGTTGGCGTTTCAGAGACTCATCCAGAAGCTGTTTCGAATAGATTGAATAGTTTTTTAGTTCTTCTATTATTTGTTCTGGATTGGAACTTATTCGTAGCTTCTCCAAAGATGCTCGAACAGGTCGTGTAGCATTGACGAGAAGTTGAACATCCACCATGTCAGCAAGAATAAGAAGACGAGCAACACAAGCCAATAACGATCTGGCAGACTTTACCATTTTTGAGCGTTTTTCAGAAGAGCAAGGATCAACGATGAACTCTTGTGCGGCAGATGACATTTCTGTACCTACACTTGGATGAATATATCGTCTATAGAAATGTGTAGTAGCAACTTACCTATAGATCTAACTTCGTTAACAGCAGTCGTCATTTCTTGGCTAAATTCCTTATTTTCGATCGCGATTTGTTCGCCATTCTCGATGAAATTCGTAATGGCTTGGTTCAAAACGGTTAGTAAAACTGAACCTTTTTTGGACTTGCCCCGCCCTTTCTTGATTCTATTTTCTGACTTTACTAATGTTGTTATGTGGTTGATTAGTGGGCGTAATTGTTTTTCCACCGAAAGAGAGCGAATTTCGTAGTTACTGGGATCGAATTTTACCTGTATTTTCCCTGCCATGGCTTTTGCGTTGCACAGGAAGGGGATAAATTCACTTACTGTATTATAATAGCGGACTTATCAGTGTGCTTTTTTTATCAGTTGTCAAACAATTTCAAAGCCATTCCATGATTACGAACGCGACATAATTTTTTCAAATCAAAAATTAATAGTTAAAGTGATCATATTATTTGAAACATCTATCAATTATTTCTGTATTGCATGATCGACAAGTCAAATATATGCCGTTGATTTCTCTAAAAGGCGTAATTTTTAATGATGACGGATGGGACAGAAATGCGCCGCAAGAAAATTTACTTGTAAAATAACTATAAAAATCTTTGAATTTTTCCAGAAAACTAAAAGTATTGCGTTTATATACTATATCAGTCAGTCTAAGGATAATAAAAATGTTATGATTTATTCTTCCAGGAAAAAATATAAATTCAGCGGTAATTTTTGATAAAAATTCAAAATAGGACGATTACGGATGGGACATCTCAAGTTTAAATGCATTTATTGCAAAGATATTACGGTTTTATCAATGAAAATAACGCAAGAATTTATAGTTCGATACCTACTGTCAGGATTTTCAAATTTTCGCTTGTGTAAACATTCTCCTGTCAGGCAATAAGAAAATATCAGATAAACGTCACACAATTTTTATGGATTTAAGCAATTTAAAGACTTGCCGCGGTTATGTCGAACTATAAAACGTAAATTTGGGTGCTTTCGGGCACTCGAGGCTCGAAATGACCCAATTTACACAGGAACTCGTATAATAAATAACTACACTCACCGGCACAAAATTCGATCCATTTGACATTTTTATAAAAACTTTTTTTTTTTTGAAGAAAGATTAAATCAAAAATGCGTTGTATATGTGACATTATTATGTCCAATAGTCTGTATCAATATTCTACAGTATTCTGTATCAGGGCAAGCGAGAAAAGTTTCTTTTGATTCGATTGAATTTTATTTATTTTTTTTAGAATTTTTGCGGTCTAGTTATTTCCTCTCTTTTTGCGACTTTTTGTGAAATTTGAACAAAAGCTTGCCCTAAATTGGTCTTGTTAAAAACAAATTATGGTCTTAAATCCATTCGACACAGCCAGGGCAATTGCTTTAATCCAAGATGGGCGGTCACAGTATTATGCGGTTCGTGTGCTTGGTGTATAAAGATGTAGTGTCTAAAGAGCTATCAAACTTTTTCGCGAAGCTGGAAGCTACACCAGAAAAGTTGGATCGGGAAGAAGAAAATCTACAACTAACCGGGATGACCATTTTCTAAGTTTGACAATCCTGAGAAATAGGGACACTATTGCTGTTAGTGCACGAAATCAGTTATAAGAGGTGCGGGGTGTGGCAGTAAGTAAACGAAGAGTAAGAAGAAGGTTAAAGGAACAGAATTTAAGTGCAAGAAGACCCGCACATGGCCATCTTCTTACCAGAGAATATCGAGTAGCGAGGCTTCAATTTGGCCAGGAACATCAAAACTGGGGCAATGAACAATGGGGCCGAATTCTGTTCACTGACGAATCAAGATTCTGTCTCAAGTCTTCAGATGGCCGTCATAGAGTATGGCGTAAGAATGGTGAAAGATCTTCTCAGTGCAACATTGTGCCAAAAATCAATTTTGGTGGCGGCTCAATAATGGTATGGGGTGTCATTAGTATGGAAGCTCGCACCGAGTTAGTGGTGGTTGACAGGGGAACAATGACTGCAGACAGGTACATTAGGGACATCCTGGAACCACATGTTGTGCCATTTGCTTTGTTTATTGGTGAAGATTTTATGTTGATGCATTATAATGCCTGTCCACACCTTGCTCGAATCGTCAATGAATACTTGGACAATTCGCCATATGAATTGGCCTCCAAGAAGTCCAAATCTTCATCCAATCGAACATGTGTGGGGACATGATGGGAAAACGAATTAAAGTCCGAATTCCTGCTCCTACAAATTTGAGAGAATTGAGTGAAGCAGTAACTCAAGAATGGGAAGAAATTGACCAAGCTGCCATTCAGCATCTTTTTGAAGGAATACGCGTCATTAAGTTGTTAGTTAAGAATGTTGGGTTGATTACGATAAAATTGTTCTACATTTCTTCGAAATCTATTAATAAAGAAAAAACAAAATACGCTGAATAGAACAAAACTTGTTTGAAAGAATCAAATAAAAAAAAGTACATGGATCGAGTTTTGTGCCGGTGAGTGTATTATTTATGGAAAAATTTAACAATAATCCGCCACTTGCGAATATGCGGTGGGTTTGAGACATAAGGTTTTACTAAAATTTCGGAAATTTCGCCGTTCAGTTTTATTGTGAAATAGATAACTACTAACTCATTGTGGTAACTCGTTGTCATAATAGGAAATTTGTATGACGTTGTGGAGCACGTTCCCGTTTATTTAATGATTCACCACAAATAATAAACATATGGTATGTTTATACCTTAACAGCGTTGATATTAATTATGTGTGTTTATTATTTGTGGTGAATCATTGAATAAACGGGAACGTGCTCCACAACGTCATACAAATTTCCTATTATGACAATGAGTTAGGTGGTTTATACGTTAATAGCGCTGATATTAATTATACCGTGTTATGGTGGAAAAACTTTTTAGATTTTTCTGTTTCTGATTTTCAGGATTACAATTTTTTAAGGCTTCCAGGTTTTCTGCATTGCAATTTCTTAATTTTAAGGTTCTCATGTTTCCATTATTTCAAGATCTCATCTCCACGAGTTTCCAGCGGGTGTTTTGGCCCAACAAGCAGAATGAGAGCGCCAGAGGCCACAAAAGCCCAATTTAGACGAGTTTTTGAAAGGTAAACAACACACTAAAGCAATATATTCAACTTATTCCGTCTCTTAACAGAAAAAAGTTTTATTGCTGTGAAACCGCAAAAAAAGGTTTATTGAATATCGTAAATAATAAATAAAGAGCTCCTACAAACAATAAACGTTTTTTATGATGATCCAACAGGTGAAGATGCGATGGACAGCAAAGAAAGCGTTCATAAAAACGTACCTCAAATAAATCTTTAACAGTAGCAGGTAAAATTAAAGAACGATCGATGGGGGTTGAGCTACCTACCAGGCGCGTCTCCAGGTGGCGGATAGGAGAATGGGGAGAGTCTCTGACTCTGCCTAGTGGGGGGTTAGTAGGGAAGACCGGGGTCTAAACCCCCCGCTGTGCTGAACGAAAGCCCCTCGCCGCGGACCAGCTCGTGACGCATACCGTAAACCGCCTGTCTGCCGACAGGGGGCACGGGGGTTGGTCTTAAGTGACTGTGCCGCGTGGATGAAGTACCACTATAAAAACTTCCCCTTGCAACATGGTGACTGGTGTTGCAGGTGCATAAACAGTCACCCACGTGTTTGTGCCGTGCGTGGCGACCCGTGCGGGTGGATGAAGGGATCCTGGTGGTTGAGCCTGATCTTGGCTACGGCCTTGGGAGGGCAACACGCCACTTTGGCCCGGATTTCACCCTAGACGGGCGGTCGAGACTAACCCACCTCGATCAATCGGCTGTGTCGTCCCGTCAGAGGGCCGGCGGGGTGAGCCCTTAGAGAGCATTGGGGCATGCAACTGCGTGGGCGGCTTCGGCAGACCGCATAGGCTGTGTGCAACAACCTCCTGGGGGCTATATCTCTCAAGTAGCCCTGGCGTTCGAATTTCGACGTCCCCATATGGGGCTCCGTGGCGGGTGGGGAGCTTGGGAGATGAAGATAAAACTCACAGTATGGAACCTCATCCCAAAGAAGACCAGGGATTGCAAGATCCCAGAAAAAGGCTCTCCGGAGCTCAAAGAAGAAAGCTGCAGAGGCAGCGGCGTGAAGGCGCCCTCCCTGCAGCAAACGTAAGAGCTGACGTAGGAGCAGCCGGACGTCTCACGGGACAGACGACACCTTCGGGTGGAGCAGGACCGTCGACGTCCGGTGTGGCGACTACGTCGCAAGGAGCAATGGCGACTGGCAAGCGATTGCGCTCCGACGGTTCCAGCCCGGCGAAAAATCGCGGAAAGCGGGCTAGGAGGGTCGAAGGCCAGCGTCCACAACAACAGCGGCAGCCGCTTGCACAACAGCGGCAACAACTCCAGCGGCAGCCGCAACGAAGACAGGCCACGCAGGGGCGGCGACAAGCACCTGGGAGCCAACAACAACAGCCGAGACCCGGACCCGCAAGGACCACGGGCGACGCTAGCTACCGGGAGATGACCACCAGCCACCTTCGCATGGCGGTCATCGACCGGAAAGATTCTCGGTGCCAGCTCGAAGAGAGTAAGGCACGAATTGTGCGGGAAAAAATCGAGGGACTTTTCGTCGAGACCCTTTATGGGTTAGGACCAGAAGACCCGATCCCCGCCTTTGACGGGTGCATCTTTGCAGGCGGTGTCCTTAGGATAACCTGCAGAGACATGCATACCCGTAATTGGTTACAGCAAGCTGTAGCGAACCTCCGAGATCTTTGGGAGGGAGCTCTGCTTACAATTATACCCGTTGAGGAGCTGCCCAGGCTGTGCAAGGCGACTCTGTGGATTCCGGGTCAACCGGAAGAGTCGATTACATGTTAGGACGACTCACGCTAAAGATTGTTAGGACCCAAGAGGAGGCCCAGCAGACGCAACAGGCTCCAACGCCGCCGGTGGAACCAGCACCGACGACGATGGAGGTAAGCCCTGCTGATGAATCCTCTAGGATCCTAGAACCTAGGGAGGGGATCATAACCCCTACCCAAAATACGGACGTCGAGGACACGTCAAGTGAACTCCACGATCCTACAGATAGTGTGGATCCGGTCTAATGGCCAAAGGATCCACACTAATCCAAGCAAACCTGCACCGCTGTCGGGAGGCGGCTGTCACCCTAAGTCGTCACCTGACAGCAAAGCAGATAACAATAGTCCTGCTACAAGAACCGTGGTGCGTAGGCAACCGGGTCTGTGGCATGGGCGACAAACCCACAGGGACCATCTACGTGGGGTCCCTCAAAGAAAGACCCAGAACTTGTGTTTATGTTTCAGGTCAACAAGACGCCTTCCAACTGACGGGCTACTGCAACCGGGACATCACGGACGTGCAGGTCAACCTGGACTTTGGAGGGAATGTAATAAAGGTAGTTTTTGCCTCAGTATACCTCCCCGGCGACTCCAGGGAGCCACCCACTTCGAAGGAGCTGGCGGACCTGGTTCGACATTGCGAAAGGGAAGGAAAAGAACTCATTGCTGGATGCGATGCCAACGCACACCACATCGTATGGGGGAGCGGTGATTGCAACAGCAGAGGAACAGCACTGCTCGAATATCTTACGAGCACAAAGTTAGAAATACTCAATCGAGGGAGCGAACCTACGTTTATCACCTCGAGGTGTCAGACTGTGATAGACATCACTCTCGCGACACAAGAGATTTTCAAACATGTAAGGGACTGGCAAGTATCATCGCATGTGACCATGTCAGACCATAGATGGATAACGTTTTTGTTAGAAGCAAAAGAGATGTTACCGAAGCCGTACAGGAACCCAAAACAAACTGACAGGGATCTATTTCTAGAAAACCTGTCAAATGTCAGAGGTCGGCTCGATATCTCTAATGATCTTAAGACGATCGGACAACTGGAGAGGGCAGTCACTGACCTCACTAGGTCTCTGATGACGTCTTATGAGCAAGCTTGTCCGCTGAGATCAGGCACCCGCCAGGGCCACAACACCACATGGTGGTGTAAGGAACTGGAAAGGGGAAGAGCCTATCTGCGCAAGCTATTCAATAAGGCCAAAAGGACCAAAAATGCAGCCGACTGGGACGAATTTAAAGAATACCAGCGGCAATACAAAAAAGACGTTCGTTCTAAGCAGAGGTCATCATGGAGAAAATTTTGTGGGGACCTCGAATGTACCACCACCGCTGCCCGGCTGATGAAAATCCTGTCAAAGGATCCGGGACAGCAAGTAGGTAGCTTGAAGAAAGAGGACGGCACATACACGGACTCTGCCGATGAAACAGCCAAGGTACTGATGGCTACACATTTTCCGGGCTGTGTCGTCACAACGGATGTGAATCCGATCCAAAGCTGTCCGAAAGCCCCCTCCCTGGAGGACTGGGCTGAGGCTGCGCGGATTGTGAACCATACTATGTCACTTCTGTAAAGACCTGCAACACTTGGACGCTAAATGGGTTGACGACAGTAACCTGCTCCACGAGAAAAGTTTAGGCCGCAGGGTGTTGAGAGCCAAGGGTTGTAAAATGGAACCGTTAGGGTTGTTCGGGCACTTGCTTGTTAGTCTTTGTTCCGATCGCAAGTATGTGGTTCAGGTTTTTAATAAACAAGACTCTGGTAATCCAAGTCTGTCTGAATTTTCTACTCCTATTATTATTATTTTTGTTAACAATAAATAAAAAAACATGTACTTTTATTAGATTGTTAATAGTTTACAAAATCATAATAGTTATAGAATAAAAACTGTATACTATGTTGGTTAATACTACAGGCCCTCAAACTCCGCCAAAATCTTGATAGGGTCTTGCGTCTTCCTTTGGGATGCCTTTCGTACAACGGCTCGTACTTCCTTTCGGTTTGGCGATCGAACCAGCGGCTTTTTCTCAGGGGCTTTCATTCTCCAAACGACAATACTTGGCTGAAAAACAGAGTAAAATCGAATTTGAGAAACAAACCTTGTACATACCACTGTAGTTCCCTGTCTGGCATACTTTGTTGAAGCTACGTACGAAGATTTCACTGTGAGAACCACAGCGTTCATCAAATTCTTGGCATTCTCAATTAGGGAAGTTGCGCTTTCGACTCCTGCGGTGATTAGTTCTTCGTTGGAAGTATTTTCAACGTCCGCTTTAACTTTTGCGATCATGTTAATTTGATGTGAATACATGGCTACACGTTCAATGTAAGCTAACAAATCATTTTTAGTGGAGCTTTCGGGACAGCGTTCTGCGATCTGTTCTGTAAGTTTGTTAAATTTCACACCGGTTTCGGAAATCTTTTTAGCGGCGTTGATCACATCTGTTGTTGACTTGAGTGGGCCACGTTGGCTGCAACAATTAAATTTTTTAATGCAGTCATCCCAAACATTTGTTTTATTTGAAACGCGCGGCTTTCTGTGACGTGAACACCGGAAAGATTGAAAGTAACTGGACGCGCGAACCAATGAGAATGCTCCACCTAAATGGCGTCACAAGAGGCGGTAAATGTGCAGCGTTTGAAATCAATTGAAGGGGACGACCCCATTGTGGTTCAGAAATTTTATGCATCGGATATTCAAAAACGTTAAATCGGATGAAATAAAATATCTTTGAGGTAAATAGGAAATTAATGTAATCTAGAATTACCGGACAAAATCCGTCATTTGAATCATTATTAGACACATGTACTTGGAGAGAACAATAATGTCATTGTCTGCATCATGCCATTTGGCGACTTCTTTGTCAAACGTTTGCTTTTCGGATTGGAAATTCTGAACTTGTTCGAGAATTTTGGTTTTTTCTTTTTCCGGAAGACGGTCCATTGCTTGCTAAAAGAGATTCGGTTAATTACAAAAATGGACATCTCATTAAATCTTACTCTAGCCACTGTAATTCCACCCATATCTTCCGAATTTTCTTCTATGGTCGTTACTTCAGTCGTTTCGGTCACTTCTAAAACGTTGCCGATAAATAATTATTTCTGTACGATATAGGTATTTAACTTACTTCTTATAAGGGTGTCAGTATTGTACGTGATTGTATCTTCAAACTCCACTTCCTCATGATCCAAATCCTCATCAGCCTAAAAAGCGAGTATGTCAGGAATTATTTAATTTAGAGTTAATATTAGCTGTCCACTAATTAAAATTAACATTGTTAAATCATACCCTATTCATAAGCACAGCTCTTTTAACTTCACGAATACCATCGTATATCACTCTTGTGGCATCTATAAACTCATTTTCATCGATTTCTTCTTCCGGATTTTCTGTAATAATTTGAATAATTTCTTCCGTCTTTGCACGGAACTTTTCAATTTCTTCATTCCACACTTTTACTGCCGTCAGGACTTTTCTGGTATACATACAGGGCTCATAGTTGTCCATTTCGGTAGTGACAACGTCGCAAACCCTCTCCGTGCGTCTCTGAATATCTTCGATGATCGTCCTCAGTTTCGCAGGGTTACGTTCTTGTATAGCCGCGACATACTGGTTCATTTCTTCATAAACGCTTTGATCCAGAACTGAGAGAATATCATCTATTGTAGTGATATCATCCACTGCGACTTGTAAAATTTGAACTTGTTCTTCCCAAGCGCGTTTGTACGCCTGCATATTTTGCTGGTCTACGATACTTTCAGGTGCAACTGCTAGAATTCTTGCAGCATTGATGACCCCTGAACACAGCTCTGGAAGTTGTGATGCAGCGTATCGCACCATTTTAACGCCTTCTTCGTTGGTAGATATTTCGCAGTTGTGATTTATAACTTCAACCAGTTTGTTGCAGTGTTCGGTAAAGGCGATTGCGCATTGTTCTACTTCTTTAGAATTTCCCTTTTCTGCAGCCTCTACAAGAGCGTGAAGTGGCAATTGTGCTTCCAGGAAGTTATCAGAAATTTCTTTAGCAACAGCTTTGCCCAATTGTCTTTTTAACTGCTTCGTCTTTCTTCTTAAGTCGTCAATGTCGCGATTCATTTCTTCGTTTGGTTTTGTCATGGACTGTGCCAAAAGATTTTGCAAAGCTTCTCGAACTGCTGCTGCCCCGGACATGATTTTATCACGTCGTTCCTTTTCTATGCTACTGGACTCCGCAAAGGAGGTTAGACCTTTAGAAAGTTCTTCCATTTGTTCTTGTAGTAATGTTTGAGTACAAACTTGGGTATAATCCAGTGCCTCTAAATTCGCTAAATTCGTAGCGAGCCGTCCAGGCCCATCAGACTTTCCGTATCCAACTCGTGGATCTTTTCCTTCTGCTACATCACTGATTGTGTCTACAGCTTCACAAATCTGTTTCAAAAGTTGGCTTCTGTTGGCTACAGCAGCTGGATGTTCGGGGTGTGTGATGTAGCTTTTCGTTGCTGACAACAACATGCTACTACTTTTCTTTAGTACTGCTCTGGCAGCCGCTAGATCATCCTGACTTTGGGGATCTTTTAGTACTCGTTGGCGTTTCAGAGACTCATCCAGAAGCTGTTTCGAATAGATTGAATAGTTTTTTAGTTCTTCTATTATTTGTTCTGGATTGGAACTTATTCGTAGCTTCTCCAAAGATGCTCGAACAGGTTGTGTAGCATTGACGAGAAGTTGAACATCCACCATGTCAGCAAGAATAAGAAGACGAGCAACACAAGCCAATAACGATCTGGCAGACTTTACCATTTTTGAGCGTTTTTCAGAAGAGCAAGGATCAACGATGAACTCTTGTGCGGCAGATGACATTTCTGTACCTACACTTGGATGAATATATCGTCTATAGAAATGTGTAGTAGCAACTTACCTATAGATCTAACTTCGTTAACAGCAGTCGTCATTTCTTGGCTAAATTCCTTATTTTCGATCGCGATTTGTTCGCCATTCTCGATGAAATTCGTAATGGCTTGGTTCAAAACGGTTAGTAAAACTGAACCTTTTTTGGACTTGCCCCGCCCTTTCTTGATTCTATTTTCTGACTTTACTAATGTTGTTATGTGGTTGATTAGTGGGCGTAATTGTTTTTCCACCGAAAGAGAGCGAATTTCGTAGTTACTGGGATCGAATTTTACCTGTATTTTCCCTGCCATGGCTTTTGCGTTGCACAGGAAGGGGATAAATTCACTTACTGTATTATAATAGCGGACTTATCAGTGTGCTTTTTTTATCAGTTGTCAAACAATTTCAAAGCCATTCCATGATTACGAACGCGACATAATTTTGTCAACTTTCATTTTCAAAATCAATTTTTTTTTCAAATCAAAAATTAATAGTTAAAGTGATCATATTATTTGAAACATCTATCAATTATTTCTGTATTGCATGATCGACAATTCAAATATATGCCGTTGATTTTTCTAAAAGGCGTAATTTATAATGATGACGGATGGGACAGAAATGCGCCGCAAGAAAATTTACTTGTAAAATAACTATAAAAATCTTTGAATTTTTCCAGAAAACTAAAAGTATTGCGTTTATATACTATATCAGTCAGTCTAAGGATAATAAAAATGTTATGATTTATTCTTCCAGGAAAATATATAAATTCAGCGGTAATTTTTGATAAAAATTCAAAATAGGACGATTACGGATGGGACATCTCAAGTTTAAATGCATTTATTGCAAAGATATTACGGTTTTATCAATGAAAATAACGCAAGAATTTATAGTTCGATACTGTCAGGATTTTCAAATTTTCGCTTGTGTAAACATTCTCCTGTCAGGCAATAAGAAAATATCAGATAAACGTCACACAATTTTTATGGATTTAAGCAATTTAAAGACTTGCCGCGGTTATGTCGAACTATAAAACGTAAATTTGGGTGCTTTCGGGCACTCGAGGCTCGAAATGACCCAATTTACACAGGAACTCGTATAATAAATAACTACACTCACCGGCACAAAATTCGATCCATTTGACATTTTTATAAAAACTTTTTTTTTTTTTTTTTGAAGAAAGATTAAATCAAAAATGCGTTGTATATGTGACATTATTATGTCCAATAGTCTGTATCAATATTCTACAGTATTCTGTATCAGGGCAAGCGAGAAAAGTTTCTTTTGATTCGATTGAATTTTATTTTTTTTTTAGAATTTTTGCGGTCTAGTTATTTCCTCTCTTTTTGCGACTTTTTGTGCAATTTTAACAAAAGCTTGCCCTAAATTGGTCTTGTTAAAAACAAATTATGGTCTTAAATCCATTCGACACAGCCAGGGCAATTGCTTTAATCCAAGATGGGCGGTCACAGTATTATGCGGTTCGTGTGCTTGGTGTATAAAGATGTAGTGTCTAAAGAGCTACCAAACTTTTTCGCGAAGCTGGAAGCTACACCAGAAAAGTTGGATCGGGAAGAAGAAAATCTACAACTAACCGGGATGACCATTTTCTAAGTTTGACAATCCTGAGAAATAGGGACACTATTGCTGTTAGTGCACGAAATCAGTTATAAGAGGTGCGGGGTGTGGCAGTAAGTAAACGAAGAGTAAGAAGAAGGTTAAAGGAACATAATTTAAGTGCAAGAAGACCCGCACATGGCCATCTTCTTACCAGAGAATATCGAGTAGCGAGGCTTCAATTTGGCCAGGAACATCAAAACTGGGGCAATGAACAATGGGGCCGAATTCTGTTCACTGACGAATCAAGATTCTGTCTCAAGTCTTCAGATGGCCGTCATAGAGTATGGCGTAAGAATGGTGAAAGATCTTCTCAGTGCAACATTGTGCCAAAAATCAATTTTGGTGGCGGCTCAATAATGGTATGGGGTGTCATTAGTATGGAAGCTCGCACCGAGTTAGTGGTGGTTGACAGGGGAACAATGACTGCAGACAGGTACATTAGGGACATCCTGGAACCACATGTTGTGCCATTTGCTTTGTTTATTGGTGAAGATTTTATGTTGATGCACTATAATGCCCGTCCACACATTGCTCGAATCGTCAATGAATACTTGGACAATTCGCCATATGAATTGGCCTCCAAGAAGTCCAAATCTTCATCCAATCGAACATGTGTGGGGACATGATGGGAAAACGAATTAAAGTCCGAATTCCTGCTCCTACAAATTTGAGAGAATTGAGTGAAGCAGTAACTCAAGAATGGGAAGAAATTGACCAAGCTGCCATTCAGCATCTTTTTGAAGGAATACGCGTCATTAAGTTGTTAGTTTAGTTAGATTTTTTGTTAAATTTTTATTTATTGTTTAGTTTATTTTAAAGGAATTTTGCATTGTTTTTGTTTTTGGTAAAATAAAGTGTGAATGTTGGGTTGATTACGATAAAATTGTTCTACATTTCTTCGAAATCTATTAATAAAGAAAAACAAAATACGCTGAATAGAACAAAACTTGTTTGAAAGAATCAAATCAAAAAAAGTACATGGATCGAGTTTTGTGCCGGTGAGTGTATTATTTATGGAAAAATTGAACAATAATCCGCCACTTGCGAATATGCGGTGGGTTTGAGACATAAGGTTTTACTAAAATTTCGGAAATTTCGCCGTTCAGTTTTATTATAAAATAGATAACTACTAACTCATTGTGGTAACTCGTTGTCATAATAGGAAATTTGTATGACGTTGTGGAGCACGTTCCCGTTTATTCAATGATTCACCACAAATAATAAACATATGGTATGTTTATACCTTAACAGCGTTGATATTAATTATGTGTGTTTATTATTTGTGGTGAATCATTGAATAAACGGGAACGTGCTCCACAACGTCATACAAATTTCCTATTATGACAATGAGTTAGGTGGTTTATACCTTAATAGCGCTGATATTAATTATACCGTGTTATGGTGGAAAAACTTTTTAGATTTTTCTGTTTCTGATTTTCAGGATTACAATTTTTTAAGGCTTTCAGGTTTTCTGCATTGCAATTTCTTAATTTTAAGGTTCTCATGTTTCCATTATTTCAAGATCTCATCTCCACGAGTTTCCAGCGGGTGTTTTGGCCCAACAAGCAGAATGAAAGCGCCAGAGGCCACAAAAGCCCAATTTAGACGAGTTTTTCAAAGGTAAACAACACACTAAAGCAATATATTCAACTTATTCCGTCTCTTAACAGAAAAAAGTTCTATTGCTGTGAAACCGCAAAAAAAGGTTTATAGAATATCGTAAATAATAAATAAAGAGCTCCTACAAACAATAAACGTTTTTTATGATGATCCAACAGGTGAAGATGCGATGGACAGCAAAGAAAGCGTTCATAAAAACGTACCTCAAATAAATCTTTAACAGTAGCAGGTAAAATTAAAGAACGATCGATGGGGGTTGAGCTACCTACCAGGCGCGTCTCCAGGTGGCGGATAGGAGAATGGGGAGAGTCTCTGACTCTGCCTAGTGGGGGGTTAGTAGGGAAGACCGGGGTCTAAACCCCCCGCTGTGCTGAACGAAAGCCCCTCGCCGCGGACCAGCTCGTGACGCATACCGTAAACCGCCTGTCTGCCGACAGGGGGCACGGGGGTTGGTCTTAAGTGACTGTGCCGCGTGGATGAAGTACCACTATAAAAACTTCCCCTTGCAACATGGTGACTGGTGTTGCAGGTACAACCTCCTGGGGGCTATATCTCTCAAGTAGCCCTGGCGTTCGAATTTCGACGTCCCCATATGGGGCTCCGTGGCGGGTGGGGAGCTTGGGAGATGAAGATAAAACTCACAGTATGGAACCTCATCCCAAAGAAGACCAGGGATCGCAAGATCCCAGAAAAAAGCTCTCCGGAGCTCAAAGAAGAAAGCTGCAACTAAGAGCGATAGAGTCGACTACATGTTAGGACGACTCACGCTAAAGATTGTTAGGACCCAAGAGGAGGCCCAGCAGACGCAACAGGCTCCAACGCCGCCGGTGGAACCAGCACCGACGACGATGGAGGTAAGCCCTGCTGATGAATCCTCTAGGATCCTAGAACCTAGGGAGGGGATCATAACCCCTACCCAAAATACGGACGTCGAGGACACGTCAAGTGAACTCCACGATCCTACAGATAGTGTGGATCCGGTCTAATGGCCAAAGGATCCACACTAATCCAAGCAAACCTGCACCGCTGTCGGGAGGCGGCTGTCACCCTAAGTCGTCACCTGACAGCAAAGCAGATAACAATAGCCCTGCTACAAGAACCGTGGTGCGTAGGCAACCGGGTCTGTGGCATGGGCGACAAACCCACAGGGACCATCTACGTGGGGTCTCTCAAGGAAAGACCCAGAACTTGTGTTTATGTTTCAGGTCAACAAGACGCCTTCCAACTGACGGGCTACTGCAACCGGGACATCACGGCCGTGCAGGTCAACCTGGACTTTGGAGGGAATGTAATAAAGGTAGTTTTTGCCTCAGTATACCTCCCCGGCGACTCCAGGGAGCCACCCCCTTCGAAGGAGCTGGCGGACCTGGTTCTACATTGCGAAAGGGAAGGAAAACAACTCATTGCTGGATGCGATGCCAACGCACACCACATCGTATGGGGGAGCGGTGATTGCAACAGCAGAGGGAGCGAACCTACGTTTATCACCTCGAGGTGTCAGACTGTGATAGACATCACTCTCGCGACACAAGAGATTTTCAAACATGTAAGGGACTGGCAAGTATCATCGCATGTGACCATGTCAGACCATAGATGGATAACGTTTTTGTTAGAAGCAAAAGAGATGTTACCGAAGCCGTACAGGAACCCAAAACAAACTGACAGGGATCTATTTCTAGAAAACCTGTCAAATGTCAGAGGTCGGCTCGATATCTCTAATGATCTTAAGACGATCGGAGAACTGGAGAGGGAAGTCACTGACCTCACTAGGTCTCTGATGACGTCTTATGAGCAAGCTTGTCCGCTGAGATCAGGCACCCGCCAGGGCCACAACACCACATGGTGGTGTAAGGAACTGGAAAGGGGAAGAGCCTATCTGCGCAAGCTATTCAATAAGGCCAAAAGGACCAAAAATGCAGCCGACTGGGACGAATTTAAAGAATACCAGCGGCAATACAAAAAAGACGTTCGTTCTAAGCAGAGGTCATCATGGAGAAAATTCTGTGGGGACCTCGAATGTACCACCACCGCTGCCCGGCTGATGAAAATCCTGTCAAAGGATCCGGGACAGCAAATAGGTAGCTTGAAGAAAGAGGACGGCACATACACGGACTCTGCCGATGAAACGGCCAAGGCACTGATGGCTACACATTTTCCGGGCTGTGTGGTCACAACGGATGTGAATCCGATCCAAAGCTGTCCGAAAGCCCCCTCCCTGGAGGACTGGGCTGAGGCTGCGCGGATTGTGAACCATACTAGCGTAGAATGGGCTATAAGAGCTTTCAAACCCTTCAAGTCACCGGGCGTGGACGGAATCTTCCCGGCCCTGCTACAGTGGGGACTTTCGGAGATTCTGGACAACCTCGTGATAATTTTTCGGGCATGTATTGCATTCGCATACGTACCGGAAATGTGGAGGGAGGTGAGAGTTGTCTTTATCCCCAAACCAGAGCGAGGAGATTATTCTCTCGCGAAATCTTTCCGTCCCATAAGTCTCACATCGTTTTTGTTAAAAACCTTGGAGAGACTATGCGACTACCAAATAAGGGATGGGGTGCTAAGGGCCAAACCATTACACCCCAACCAACATGCATATGTTCCAGGGAAATCGACCGAGTCCGCTCTACACGAGGTGGTGGGGCGGATTGAGGGAGCCCTGGAGCATAAACTATACTCCTTAGGAGTATTCATCGACATCGAGGGGGCTTTTGACAAGACCACCTTCGATAGCGTCGGGCGAGCACTTCAGAACCGCGATGTCTCAGGAACAGTACGTGACTGGATTCAGCGGGTGCTGGACTGCAGAACCGTACAGATTAGTGTAGCGGACGCAACTACTCGAGGAGTGGTTAAGAAGGGCTGTCCTCAGGGGGGAGTTCTCTCCCCATTGCTATGGGACATAGTAGTGGACGACCTTCTATGCACACTCAACGAGGCGGGATTCTACACTATCGGATACGCAGATGACCTGGTCATACTGCTTACTGGTAAGTACGAAAATGTACTATGCGACCTTATGCAGACAGCACTCTGCCTGGTACAAAAATGGTGTAAGAAGGAGGCTCTGGCTGTGAATCCACAAAAGACAGAGCTAGTCCTCTTCAAGAACAAAAGGAAGATGGGACAGCTAAGGCTGCCCTCCCTTAACGGCGTCAAGCTGAAACTCTCGCAGGATGTGAAGTACCTGGTCGTTATGTTGGATCATAAGCTGTCTTGGAAAAAGCACCTGGAGAGCAAAATAGACAAAGTTAGCGTCGCCCTGTGGCAGTGTAGGAGAGCGGTGGGAAGGTCCTGGGGCTTAACACCCAGGATTACCCTCTGGCTCTACACGGCCGTCATCAGACCGATGCTGAGCTACGGAGCAATTGTCTGGTGGCAAAGAGTCAGACAAAAAACAACGATGACACGTCTCGGACGCATCCAACGGATGGCATGTGTCGCTGTGAGGGGCGCCATGAGAACCACCCCGACCGCAGCTCTGGAGGCTATCCTATGTCTGCCTCCCATCGATCTCTTCGTGGAGGGCATGGCACTTGCCTCCGCTCGCAGGCTGGGTAACCTTTGGAAAGCTGGGAAATCAGAACGCGGGCACGCCCGCATCTTGAGCGAGGGCCTCCACAGAATACCTCTCCTGGGTGCGGGATCGGACCGTATCTGTCCTCAATATGCTTTCGAAAAATCCTATGCAGTGCATATGGATACAGAAGAACATCCGAAGTTTGAGATTTCAATCTTCACGGATGGATCAAAAACGAAAGCAGGCTCTGGAGCGGGAATTCACATCCCCGAAATGAACTGCAATCTCAGCGCAACCCTAGGGGAATGTGCCAGTATTTTCCAGACGGAGATCGTGGCCATTCTTAGGGGTGCCACAGAAATCACTGGGCGCAATGTCAGTGAGAAAACGATGTGCTTCTTCAGCGACAGTCGAGCAGCTTTGCGGGCTCTGGCCAGTGGCAGGATTACCTCTCAAGTGGTACATGACTGCCATCTGGCACTGTCGAGAATAGCACTAAACAATGTCGTTGAGCTAAGATGGGTTCGAGGACATAACGGTAATGAGGGGAATGAGAGGGCCGACGAGCTGGCTCGACACGGTGCAACGGGAACACCGGATGGAACCGAACCGCTCATTCGACCGGCCAATCGCTACCTCTCAAACCTGATCAAAACTGACACCCATTCTAGACACTGTGCTAGATGGGAAACGACAACAGGCTGCAGACAAAGCAAGATTTTTATCAAAAACCCTTGCTTTAAAAGAGCCAAGTCCTGTCTGCATTTGTCAAGGGACAGACTCCGCCTTTTGGTGGGCATCTGGACCGGTCACTGCAGGCTAAATAAACACCTCCACGTGATGGGGGTGGTCAACGACCCAACGTGCAGGGGGTGTTTAGAGGAGGACGAGACTCTCGAACATATCCTACGGGAATGTCCGGCTCTCGCCTCGACCAGAAAGTCCATACTGGGGGAGACATGGCCCAGCTGGGCCAACTTGAGGTGTACCTCGCCTGGAACCATCCTAGCTTTTTTCGACAACGTCGGATGGCTGGATGAGAGACAGGAATGAGGGACGCGAGGGGGTGACACAATGGGCCCGCGGTGTGGTCTAAGTGTCGGTGAGGGGAGCAAATTCCCTCACACCCCTCAACACCTAATCTAATCTAATCTAAAGAACGATCGTTGAAGATTTTTACTTTCGGAGATCGCATTGGAGCAGTTAATGTCACTTCTGTAAAGACCTGCAACACTTGGACGCTAAATGGGTTGACGACAGTAACCTGCTCCACGAGAAAAGTTTAAGCCGCAGGGTGTTGAGAGACAAGGGTTGTAAAATGGAACCGTTAGGGTTGTTCGGGCACTTGCTTGTTAGTCTTTGTTCCGATCGCAAGTATGTGGTTCAGGTTTTTAATAAACAAGACTCTGGTAATCCAAGTCTGTCTGAATTTTCTACTCCTATTATTATTATTATTTTTGTTAACAATAAATAGAAAAAACATGTACTTTTATTAGATTGTTAATAGTTTACAAAATCATAATAGTTATAGAATAAAAACTGTATACTATGTTGGTTAATACTACAGGCCCTCAAACTCCGCCAAAATCTTGATAGGCTCTTGCGTCTTCCTTTGGGATGCCTTTCGTACAACGGCTCGTACTTCCTTTCGGTTTGGCGATCGAACCAGCGGCTTTTTCTCAGGGGCTTTCATTCTCCAAACGACAATACTTGGCTGAAAAACAGAGTAAAATCGAATTTGAGAAACAAACCTTGTACATACCACTGTTGTTCCCTGTCTGGCATACTTTGTTGAAGCTACGTACGAAGATTTCACTGTGAGAACCACAGCGTTCATTAAATTCTTGGCATTCTCAATTAGGGAAGTTGCGCTTTCGACCCCTGCGGTGATTAGTTCCTCGTTGGAAGTATTTTCAACGTCCGCTTTAACTTTTGCAATCATGTTAATTTGATGTGAATACATGGCTACACGTTCACTGTAAGCTAACAAATCATTTTTAGTGGAGCTTTCGGGACAGTGTTCTGCAATCTGTTGTGTAAGTTTGTTAAATTTCACACCGGTTTCGGAAATTTTTTTAGCGGCGTTGATCACATCTGTTGTTGACTTGAGTGGGCCACGTTGGCTGCAACAATAAAAAATTTTAAATGCAGTCATCCCAAACATTTCTTTTATTTGAAACGCGCGGCTTTCTGTGACGTGAACACCGGAAAGATTGAAAGTTACTGGACGCGCGAACCAATGAGAATGCTCCACCTAAATGGCGTCACAAGAGGCGGTAAATGTGCAGCGTTTGAAATCAATTGAAGGGGACTACCCCATTGTGGTTCAGAAATTTTATGCATCGGAAATTCAAAAACGTTTAATCGGATGAATTGAAATATCTTTGAGGTAAATAGGAAATTAATGTAATCTAGAATTACCGGACAAAATCCGTCATTTGAATCATTATTAGACACATGTACTTGGAGAGAACAATAATGTCATTGTCTGCATCATCCCATTTGGCGACTTCTTTGTCAAACGTTTGCTTTTCGGATTGGAAATTCTGAACTTGTTCGAGAATTTTGGTTTTCTCTTTTTCCGGAAGACGGTCCATTGCTTGCTAAAAGAGATTCGGTTAATTACAAAAATGGACATCTCATTAAATCTTACTCTAGCCACTGTAATTCCGCCCATATCTTCCGAATTTTCTTCTATGGTCGTTACTTCAGTCGTTTCGGTCACTTCTAAAACGTTGCCGTTATTTCTGTACGATATAAGTATTTAACTTACTTCTTATAAGGGTGTCAGTATTGTACGTGATTGTATCTTCAAACTCCACTTCCTCACGATCCAAATCGTCATCAGCCTAAAAAGCGAGTATGTTAGGAATTATTTAATTTAGAGTTAATATTAGCTGTCCACTAATTAAAATTAACATCGTTAAATCATTTACCCTATTCATTAGCACAGCTCTTCTAACTTCGCGAATACCATCGTATATCAATCTTGTGGCATCAATAAACTCATTTTCATCGATTTCTTCTTCCGGATTTTCTGTAATAGTTTGAATAATTTCTTCCGTCTTTGCACTGAACCTTTCAATTTCTTCAGTCCACACTTTTACTGCCGTCAGGACTTTTCTGGTGTACTTACAGGGCTCATAGTTGTCCATTTCGGCAGTGACAACGTCACAAACTCTTTCCGTGCGTCTCTGAATATCTTCGAAGATCGTCTTCAGTTTCGCAGGGTTACGTTCTTGTATAGCCGCAAGATACTGGTTCATCTCTTCATAAACGCTTTGATCCAGAACTGAGAGAATATCATCTATTGTAGTGATATTATCCACTGCGACTTGTAAAATTTGAACTTGTTCTTCCCAAGCGCGTTTGTACGCCTGCATATTTTGCTGGTCTACGATACTTTCAGGTGCAACTGCTAGAATTCTTGCAGCATTGATGACCCCTGAACACAGCTCTGGAAGTTGTGATGCAGCGTAACGCACCATTTTAACGCCTTCTTCGTTGGTAGATATTTCGCAGATGTGATTTATAACTTCAACCAGTTTGTTGCAGTGTTCAGTAAAGGCGATTGCGCATTGTTCTACATCTTTAGAATTTCCCTTTTCTGCAGCCTCTACAAGAGCGTGAAGTGACAATTCTGCTTCCAGGAAGTTATCAGAAATTTCTTTAGCAACAGTTTTGCCCAATCGTCTTTTTAACTGCTTCGTCTTTCTTCTTAAGTCGTCAATGTCGCGATTCATTTCTTCGTTTGGTTTTGTCATGGACTGTGCCAAAAGATTTTGCAAAGCTTCTCGAACTGCTGCTGCCCCGGACATGATTTTATCACGTCGTTCCTTATCTATGCTACTGGACTCCGCAAAGGAGGTTAGACCTTTAGAAAGTTCTTTCATTTGTTCTTGTAGTAAAGTTTGAGTACGAACTTGGGTATAATCCAGTGCCTCTAAATTCGCTAAATTCGTAGCGAGCCGTCCAGGCCCATCAGACTTTCCGAATCCAACTCGTGGATCTCTTCCTTGTGCTACATCACTGATTGTGTCTACAGCTTCACAAATCTGTTTCAAAAGTTGGTTTCTGTTGGCTACAGCAGCTGGATGTTCGGGGTGTGTGATGTAGCTTTTCGTTGCTGACATCAACATGGTACTACTTTTCTTTAGTACTGCTCTGGCAGCTGCTAGATCATCCTGACTTTGGGGATTTGTTAGTACTTGTTGGCGTTTTAGAGACTCATCCAGAAGCTGTTTCGAATAGATTGAATAGTTTTTTAGTTCTTCTCTTAGTTGTTCAGGGTTGGACGTTATTCGTAGCTTCTCCAAAGTTGCTCGAACAGGTCCTGTAGCATTGACGAGAAGTTGAACATCCACCATGTCAGCAAGAATAAGAAGACGAGCAACACAAGCCAACAACGATCTGGCAGACTTTACCATCTTTGAGCGTTTTTCAGAAGAGCAAGGATCAACGATGAACTCTTGTGCGGCAGATGACATTTCTGTACCTACACTTGGATGAATATTTCGTCTAAGATATGTATAGTAGCAACTTACCTATAGATCTAACTTCGTTAACAGCAGTCGTAATTTCTTGGCTAAATTCCTTATTTTCGATCGCGATTTGTTCGCCATTCTCGATGAAATTCGTAATGGCTTGGTTCAAAACGGTTAGTAAAACTGAACCTTTTTTCGACTTGCCCCGCCCTTTCTTGATTCTATTTTCTGACTTTACTAATGTTGTTATGTGGTTGATTAGTGGGCGTAATTGTTTTTCCACCGAAAGAGAGCGAATTTCGTAGTTACTGGGATCGAATTTTACCTGTATTTTCCCTGCCATGGTGTTTGCGTTGCACAGCAAGGGGATAAATTCACTTACTGTATGTAACAGCGGACTTATCAGTGTGCTTTTTTTTATCAGTTGTCAAACAATTACAGTTAGTTATATTGTGAAATAGATAACACTGAACTAACTCATTGAGGTGGTATGTAGATAACAGGAAATTTGTATGATGTTGTGAAGCACGTTCTCGTTTATTCAATGAATCACCACAAATTTAATAATAAACATTGGTTTGTATAAGCTGTTTATATTTTAAAAACTATTTACTATCGGCAACACTGCACCGACCTGGTTTTGGGGAGTTTGGGGAAGTTTTTTGACATTTAGATTCTTGAGGTTATGTTAGGAAATCTTGGAAAATAGCATTATTTTAATTCAAAATACAATAAAAGTTACGAATATAATATGAATAAGAAACAATCCCAAGTTACTAATGGTATTTTGCGCACAGTAATGGTTGCCTGGAGTGGTAATAGCAGCCGATAACAGTTGATAAGCGCTATTTAGATTAAATTTTGAAAACTTTGGAATTATTTACTGACGCGTTGATCATGCGCTGTTGTCAAAACCGTCAAAAAGCAAGCGCGTAGGAATTTTTTGTTCTACCGACTAAATGCAACAGGTGGTGAGTTTTTATAGTTATAGTTAAGATACCAAGAGTGTTATAAGGTTGATAACGCCCCAAGGTCGGCAGTGTGCTACCCGAGGGGAGTACGCTGACCGAGGACGTATCATTATAACACCCGTGGTGTCTTCAACGTTTTATTCTGCAAAACTATTTTAATTTGCATGTTTTTTTTTACTATTTTTGTATAGTGAGCTCCGATGTAGTTGCTACGGAAAAATTTAAGAGGTTGCTAAGGGTTGTTTACTTTAGAAAACGACGCTGCATTTTTGTGTGAATTGACGTGACTGTTGGTGCTGTAAATTTAAAACGGTTGTACTTACAATAATTATGGAGATTTCACAAAATGTATTACTACATGCTGAAAAAGCCAAAGGAAATTTACTGTCGGTGAAGTCTAAACACGTATACGAGAAGAAGTATGAACATTTTTTGCAATGGAAAGTTAAAAATAGAGTTAATATCGTGAATGAAACAGTCTTGATGGGTTACTTTCAGGAACTGGTAAGTTTACTCATGAATAATAATAATTTTTAGTTATTTTACATTATTTTAGTCAGAAAAGTATACTACAAATATTCCATGGACTAAGTACTCACAGCTGAAATCAACATTAATAATTGTTAAAGAAAACATTAATATATCAGCCTTTAGTCAATTGATAGCATTTCTGAAAGTTAAATCAAAAGGATACATTCCTAAAAAATCGAAGGTTTTGGAAGGTGAACAAGTATTGCTTTTTATAAGAAAAGCTCCAGATGATACCTTTTTGCTACATAAAGTTGTTCTGGTAATGGGTGCCTTTGGAGGTTTTGATGAAATGGTCAAGATGACAATTGACGATATTGAAGACAGAGGAGCCGTTTTGCTTATCAAGGTACCAGAAACAAAGACTTGCACCTCAAAAAGTTTCACCATTGTTGAAGAAAGCGATATAGGAGCGTTAAATTTAGTTAGAAAGTACATTGCACTGCGGCCAAAGGGATGTAGACAATGTTCTTTTTTTTTAACTTTCGAAATAATAGATGTATAGATTCACCTGTGGGTAAAAATACTGTAGGGAGTGTCCCCTTCATCATTGCTAAATATCTTGATTTGGAAAACCCGAAAGGCTATATTGAATTGCTACAATGATAGCCCATTCTGTTTCCGAAAAAGAAAATGCGCCCGTTATCATTCCGAATGAAACCGAATGCGACACAGGGTCATCATCGGTCCACTCAAAAGACTTCAAAATTGGAACTACTTCATCTTTTTCAGGTACATTCCAAAATTGTAATTTTTATTGGAGAGAAAAGAATTAATTAATTTGTATGTATCATAGTTATAAATAAATGTTTTCTAAATAACTAACTTATTTAAACAACTTTTTTTTTTAATTAGCGGGCATTATGAGGCCGTTAATAGTTACCGTTGTCAAGTAATAATGGACAGGTGCAAAATAAAAATATAAATAGCTTTTATTAATTATGTGTTACGGTCGAAAAAAAAAACAAAAAAACCGGAAAATTTTGAATTTCCTAATATTAATGGGTATAATAAAAGAGGATCTGAAATTAACATCCGGAAACCAAATTCGGTGGATCGTCAGATCGTGATATCACCAGTGCGAAAAATCAGTATTCAGTGGGATAATGATTTGGAAATTCCATTCATCATTGTACAAATCTGTTGTACCTGGAAACGTTACGAATGTTTATTAAGTCTCGTAAAATTATGGGGGATTGGTCGGCTTTCATCTATTTCATCATACCGTTGTCGGACGAACATCTTCGTCGAGAGAGTGTAGACTTGCAAGAAACAATCAGGATGCTTGCAATTTTTAGAACTTCCATTTCTTCGATTTTGAAGTTCTACCTCAAATTTTCAGAATTTCGGATTTTCACTTACGTATTATTTAATCCTTGCAAAACAACGTCGAATGGAGAATAATTTATTTTCAATGACTATATGTAATGAAAAAGAGGGATAGGTATACTAGAAATAGCAAAAACAGATGCATTTATTGAATTGCGATGAGTCTAAGCTCTTCCCGTCAACGATTTGAAATGAAACGTCAAATGAAATGTCAATGACGTCAGCAAACGTCAAATTTGAAAAAAAGCAGGTTGGCCCGTGAATCGTCATCCTCCTTGTCTATAAGATCGTGATCGTCTAGAAAACAGAGACAGAAGAACGGACCTACGTTGTGTTCTTTTTTTTGACAAGACAATAGTGGCGGGAAATTCAAATCAAATCTACCCAGACACAGAACCAGGTTTTTTGTATGCACGGGACGCAGCGTTGGGGGCGGAGCGTAGATTAACAACACAAATTATGGGTTCATTAATGTATTTGCTTTCGAATTTTATGATTGGAATTTGGTTAACAATTTAAATTGGTTTGAGACATTTGTCGACTAACAATTTGGATAATTCAGTTCAGCAAGACAAGTCCTCCACTGTCAACAGCATCAATGCCCCGCGTAACCCAGCTATTCGAACTAAGGTTATCACCTGAGAGCGGCAAGTGCAGGACTTGCCTTACCAAAACTTTAGCTTATAAATTAAATTTCATTAAATAAACAAATTAAGAAAAGTTATTTTGAAGTGATTTGAATACCAGTCTATGAATTTTTAATCTTATCAAAAAAAGAAAGGAATTCGAGCTATAAATCATCAAAATCCCCCACTGAAATTCTAAAGATGACGTTCGATGAAATCCCATCGACTGATAAATAATATAATCTAAAAGTTTATCTTTCTTATCGGGAACAGAATCTAACCGTTATTGGCTCGCGGCACTAATTCCTACACGTTTTTACGACAAACAACTAACTTACTGGAATAACAGATGGTAACAACAACACAACACAAACACAAACAAATTAACAATTACAGTCAAACCTTTATAACTGGGATTTAAAGTGTAAAGACCTGCAACACTTGGACGCTAAATGGGTTGCCGACAGTGTCCTCCACGAGAAAAGTGGGACCGCTACAGGGTGTTGAGAGACAAGGGATGCTAGTTATTCTGTATTTAGTCTTTGTTCAGTTCAGACCTGTTAGGAGAAAGTTCCCAAGTTATTTAAGTTCCCTCAACAAAGTTTTCTTTGTCAGCTGTTTATAGTTCGTGTAGAAATTATTGTCGACAGACCGATTCTGGTCCGAAACAAAGGTAAAACTTACAATATTTATATCAGTCGAGGAAGGGTTCACCTGCTGAGTTTCAGAAAGTTTGTATTATAACGGTGCGGATAATTAATTTAAAAAAATATATAATGAGAGAGAGAGGGGACGCTACGTTTGTGACGGTCATTTTCTTTGTTTGCATAAAGGAAACATCGCGTCGAGTTTGCTTTCTTTGTTTTGTATTCAAATTGATCCAAATTTCCTTTAAACGGGTAATTTTGATGCTTTATCGTTTCAACCCCTTTTTTTCATTTTTCTTAATAAGATTAACATTCATGGGTTGGTTTTCGCACCATTTTGAAATGTAAACTCAACAAAAATTCGAAATAGCCTCACTATGTGTACTAATATGTGTTCGTTTGTCATTCATTTTGATGGGTAAGACAATGTGGGGCACCGATCCTGTGACGGCTGTTTTGTATCTCAAGTAGTGATGCAGGAGGTATACGGTACCGGTTAAAGGGGCTGACTGAGCCTGCATTTACTCATCTGGATACCAGTTTTGCGCGAGGCATAAATTGTCCACTTCGTCTTTTCAAATGTATTCCCAATTTATTAACAACCAAAAAGGGCGTTGCAATTGTAACTCATCCTTGCAAACGAGTTTTATTCATGTATAAAAATTTAAACGGGATCAAGTCTCAGTTACAAAGGTTTGAAAATTATCAGTAACAGAGGTATTTCAATGCAAAAGTGTTGGGACCTCATTGTAATTATTAATAACAGAGGTTTCTCACGTATCCAGGTTTCATTGCATAAAGAAACTGCGGGGAACTTAACAATTATTATAAAAACTTTTCTGATGCGACTAACAATTTAAGAAGAAGAAAACTCGTGAACGTCCGACTCTAACAACGCTTGAAACGGAAGTCCCCAAGGTGGATGGCGGTATGTAGGCAACCCATTTAGCTCCGGAGTACTGCCTTAGGATCCAGGGCTTTACAGAATAATATTGTCAAGTATTTTTTATAGGTTTTTTAATTTCTTAATTGTATTGTATGTACGTATGTATTCCAGTGAAAAAATACTTATACAAGCTGTACTTAAAGTTCCTATTAACATGGGTCCAAAAATGCTTTTCGTGGCTTCTAGACATTTTCAATAAAAAGTACCTGAAAGTATGACTATTATGCAAAAATAATTGTTATTTTGCAGTCTGGGATAATTGTGACCTTGTACATTTCATTGTTGTGAATGCAGCAACAGAAGGTACAAATTGCCGTGTCCGCACCTATGCATTTACTATATTCAAAATGTTCAAGTTCTCCAAAATGCGCATATTAGGTGTAAGGCTAGTTTCACAAGGGTGAGTTTTTCCTGTCTGGAGTAGCCCTCTGTGTCACGCACTATACCTGTCGGAAACTATTCTTACAGCCAATGCGAATTTCAGAAAAACAACAGTATATTATATGATGCAAATGCAAAGTCAGAAGTTATGGTAATACCATTGTTTAAGTATATTAAACTTAAACAATGGTAATACAATAGGGCGATGGTAGTTGATTTGTTTGTTCGAGACGATACAAAAAAGACAGAATATAAATATAATATAAATATCCTAGTATGTAAATAAATAATTTCATCTTGTAAATTCTAAATGGTTTCTTCTTTGCAACAAATAGTGTATATCAAAAGAGATGCGAGGAACGGTACTGTGATAATGCGACTTAAGGGTGAGTTGACTAAATGAATGTCAAGGTATGAAATAAAACTGCACTCGACCAATTCAGTACTATTTATTACCTTAATGTTGCCGAGAGTAACTCTGCTCACAACACCAATTATCTGTTAACGGTACCAAAATTAAATAAATAAAAAAAACACCTTAAACCAATTTTTTTAGTACCCTTCATCCGACCAAGTGATTTCATAATCGGTATATCTTTTCTTCAAAATGTCCACGGTTATTTGATGGTCTGCTTTACCATACCCTTGTGAATACCCATAAACCTTCAAAACCTTAGAGTCTGCGTCGTGGTCAATTCGACCTCCTCCTAAGACTTTTGTGCGCCAGTCTCTAATAACGTTCGTCGATTTCAAAGTTTGCAGATCTTGAGTTAGTTTATCGTTGATGTCAGAGTGGTAAGGGCAAGAAGCGTATCCTCTAACAATGTGCTTATCTTGAATTTGACTGTCCGTGTTGGGGACAGTCAGTTTGATGAGGATATATTTGAAGACTCCATTGGCGTCAATGTCTACGTCTGGAACTTGGGAAATACCTGTTGTCATCTTGCGGAATTGTCTTACACTAAAAGTGGTAATTTGCAGTTAAATAATTATACTGAAATGAGTTTAAAAAACAGAAAAAAGTCCCGACAGTTATATTATCTGTTGAAATATGTGATGTATTAAAGAAGTAATCTATATTTTAAAAAGTTGATCAATTGTTTTAACAGAGGCTAAAGCCTTGGTCTTGGCCCTTGGATTAATTAATGATATTACTGACAATATTTCTAATTCTTGAAATTCCTGCCATCAAATATTAGGGTGGGGGAAATATTGGCGTTGACACATGAAACGTACAAAACATTGGTGATGCCAAATTTACAAGAGAAACAAAATTCACTTTTGCTACAATGTTTCTTTATTATCATAGAAATCAGTTTGACAGTTGACAGTAGTTCAACACATTTTTTAGCGACAGCTTCAATAATGATGTTATAATTATATGAAAATACAACTACAAGTTGAAATTTTTTTAACACTCTTTACATATTTGGTTTGTTTTAAATCGTAATTCTCGTCCAGAAATGAAAATTTTCAAAAATGTGAAGTTCTGAAAAATCAGCCCAAATAAACCCCCTAAAGATACGCCACTGGCGAACCGGTCGCACAAATCACAACAAAAACCGCAACTGTGTTACGTAACATAATTGTCATTGTTAATTTATAGGATTATGAATGAGTCACATTTAATTTGATACTTATACAATATAAAAACAAACTAGAACTTACCACCGGACAGAATTAGGTAACCAAACTTTTAACATTCCACGATTCTGACAGATGACATCAATTGTCCATTTCAGCGGGTGAGGTTGGTACATAAATTGTCAATTTGAAAATAAAAACACGCAAATGTGGAAAAACTTTATGAATTAGATTATCACAAGGCATATCTACTAGGCATAAATTTTAATCTGAACATGAATCTCCACCTTTAAATTATGCTGCAATTCTAGGGTTTTTGGTCTCCGTGAAGTGTCGCTCTTCTCGTGCTTGTCAAATCTGTTGTTTTTTCAGTCAGTTTGTGGATTGTGGCGTGTGGATGTGTGCGTGTACAATGATGGCTGCTGAATTAACCCCAGAGCAAGAAGAAGTGAGTTTATTGCCGCATTCTTTGTGTATTTAATATATTTTTTTTGTTGAAATTTATAAAATGAAGATATCACCATTTAGGTTTTTGCCATAAGGCACCCACAACACCGAAAGAAAACATGGGTTTTGAGTAGGTGTTTCTTGGTTGTTAAATTACAGAATGATGTATTTTATGTTTCCTTCCCACGCAAATTACACACATTAGTCATTGTTTCTATGTGTTGATGCTGTAGGACCTTTTTGTTAAATAAGAAGAATATTTTGACGTTGAAGTTTATCGACTACCTGTAGAGTAGGTAGATTGTTGTTGAATTTTTCATGTTTAAAAAAAAGTGCATTGTATGTAATTCTTTTTATTTCTGCTTTTATGGGCTTGTGGTGGATTGCAGTTAATGCATTTTTGTTATCAGTTTGCAATTATGCGAGGAAGTATGTATTGATTGCTTTGCATAATTGTCCAAAAGTAAGTTACTTATCTAAAAAAATGTTTGTGTTCTTTATTTTCTGAATTATTGTATTTTTGGTACTTTATGTAATGATATTTTTGTTTACTACTTTGTTACATTTTATGGGCTGCCGTGCATTATTTTAACAGGCTTTTAAAAACTGCATTTTTTTAATATTTGTTTTTTTAACATTGTTTTTCTCATATTATTTGAGACATTCCATTTTACATATTCTATTCTATTTTTGTAACTGAAGCTCGAGGAAATTTAGTTTTTGGGCGATTTTTCATGTTGACCAAGCCCTTTCGCACTACGGTACTGGACGAGCATTGTGACACTACTGTGTTAAAAGCTCTTTTTTTTCTGCGAATCCTTAAACTTTTCTCCATCATCTTATTTCCCCAGTGGCGTACGACGTTTCTAATGTACATACATAGATTTAGAGCCCTTTAGTAATACACACTGATTAACATAATATTATAGCTAAGATAGTGAAATAAATTTTTGAATTAAAGCTTTGCCATTTTGACAAATTACCCTTCAAACATTATTTTTAATTTGTCAAGCAAGATTAAAAGTAAGGTTATCTATAAATCAAATAAATTAAAAAATAAAAACACTTCCGCATTTCCCTTTATGAAGCTAAAAGCTTATTGGTCTTTTTATTTTTATATTTTTATCTTTCTTTTTTTTTATAATACGGAATCGCCCAATTTGCTCTGGGGAATGTCCTGAGACACAATTTAATTTTTGAAAATTTTTACCTACATTTTTTCCTCACTACTAAACCAACGAAGCTATTTCACCATCGTCAAATTTCATTAAATTTTTAAAAACAATACATGTAATCTATACATACAGGTGGTCCCGATATAACCTGCCAAAAAAAATCTGGAACATTAGAAGGATACCAGGAGTCCGGAAAATCCCTTTTGTCCAAAATAATGGGGATAAACATACCTGTATCGTTTGTGACAAATCTGACAAATTGAATAAAATTAATGACATTTATTGAAAACGCTGTACGCTGTGTACTTTTTTTGTGTTTAAGTTCTACTCATCGTCACCTTATTACTGGATTTTTTTGGCAGGTTATATCGGGACCACCCTGTATATTAAAATTTAAATATACATATTCAAGTCGAACTCCACAAACTTTATTAAACGTAAAATTACAATTGGAACATGTTTCGGGAGAAAACTACTCCCATCATCAGCCCTAATTTTACAAGAGATTAATGATACAATTGAAAAGTTACAGAGGGTTTCTTACCTTAAAGAATGTTTAAAATTATGACATTATTGTGAATTAAATTTGACGTTTTACAAAGGTTGCGTGATTTTTAAAAGATTTCGTAAAAGGTGATAAATAATGAAATCATTATAAGTGAAAAAGTTGGCATTTGAGGTTAAAATAATGTCGAATGAAACAATAAAAAAATGATCGGAAAAATTAAAATAGTGAATTGATAATGGGATTATTGAAGTTATTCTGTTCGTTTAAACAAGATCTGTTTTCCAGTTTCAAGGCTTTCCTTATTTCCAAAGTCTCAAGAAAATCTAATTTCCGGCCTTTATTGCATTTGTGAATCAATTTGGAATTTGATGGTGAAAAAATGTTTCGTTATTAATATATGATTGGCGAAAGAAGAAGGTGTTGATGGAGGAGGATCAAGATCTGTGTTGTTGTAGATGTGCCCGAAATGTTCTTTAATACCGTCTGATATTTTGCGACCTGTCTGACCTATGCAGAATGACTCACAAAAAGAGCAGTTCAACTTGTATACACCGGATGACGATTTGTAATCTAATGGATAAACAATCTTTGATAACAATTTTTATAAACAATCTGGATAAGTTATCTGTTTTAAATGAAACTTTAAAACCGTTTTTCTTAAGTATTTTAGAACATTTCTCTGAGACTACTCCAAAGTATGTTAAACAATTTAAAAAAGAATTTGTTTCTGAAGGATTTCTAATTAATAACGAAACATAATTTTTTACCATCAAATTCCAAATTGATTCACAAAATGCAATAAAGGCCGGAAATTAGATTTTCTTGAGACTTTATAAATAAGGAAAGCCTTGAAACTGGAAAACAAATCTTGTTTACACGAACAGAAGAACTTCAATAATCCCATTATCAATTCACTATTTTAATTTTTCCAATCAATTTTTTATTTTCTTGTTCAACATTATTTTAACCTCAAATGCCCACTTTTTTCACTTATAATGATTTCATTGTTCCACTTTTAATTTTTACATTTTAAAAAATGTTGTTTTTATGAAATCTTTTAAAAATCATGTAACCTTTTCAAAACGTCAAATTTAATTCACAATAACGTCATAATTTTAAACATTCTTTAAGGTAAGAACTCCTCTGTAATCTCTTGTAAAATTAGGGCTGATGATGGGAGTAGTTTTCTCCCGAAACATGTTCCAATTGTAAATTGAGTTAAAATAAGTTGATTTCACATAACTTACCTATATACTAAGTTGCACCGTTTAGCCGTCAGAGGGCTTCGAAATTCGAAAATAAATTTCAATTTTTTAAAATATTTTTGAAACCACTGCAACAATCAGATTGAATCTTGGTGGAAGTGTATCTTTATTAAAGCGTCATTTGTACGTGTATTTTGTACTTTTGCATTAATATCTTTCAGAATACAACAATAAATTTTACCCCCAATTTTTTTGCCGTGGAATTAATTTATGCATACAAGAAAACGGTGCGCATTTTGAACACCTGATGTAATTTGTATCTAATCAATAAAAATAAAAATGAAACGCATGGTGAGTTGATTTTTCACTTAAAATTAGAGTACTGAATATTTAATGACACCTTCAATTAAATTATTTTTTACTGCTAAAAGGAAAGCAAGTATCAACATTTTTCAAGAGATAAAAAATGTTAGAAACAAATGTACTTTTCTAATAAAAAACATGAAATCAGTCGTGCGGCATCCCAAAAAGTTAGGGGTTTGATTCTGAATCCTTAAGATATTAATGTAAAAGTAAGAAGCACCCGTACAAGTGACGCTTTAATAAAGATACACTTCCAAGTTTCAATCTGATTATTCCTGTATTTAAATTTTAATTTAAATTTACTCCACTTTGATTCATCGACACTCTTCTCGTCTATACATATATGTAAATGTAAAATGAAAATATATTTAATCGTTGAACATGGAGTCGAGCTGTATTATTTCTTTTTGGTACACACCAGTCCATTACACTCACCGACTTGAACCAGCGTGGGTCGTCTGAATAAGAAACTGGCGAACCGGAGGCAAAAAAAACATTTTTGATATTTTGATGATTTACTTTTTTCGTAATTTAATCAGGGGCATCTTACACCGCACAATAATGAACAAATGTTTACCCAAAACGTTGTATATTATGCATAACGAAATTATTCTCCGTTAAATTATTTTTTAATTAATCAGAACTTCTTTGTTCAAAATCAAACAAATTAAACATTGTAATATGGTAAGTCATTAACGGCAATCTATGAGATTATGAATAATAACGATAAGAAAAATGTCTTGGGAAGTTTTTTATTTTCTAAAACGTCTGGTTTAAAAACGCCGATTTGTCAAATGTGACATTCACTCAGTGGCGTTCTATTATTATTACAAATTTGTCTTGTCGTGTTTTACGAAAAAATAGCCAAAAAAATTAAATTTGAAATTTTTCAGAATAACGTTTCTTTAGCTTCTACGAGTTAGCGTATTAAGTATTTCCATTTACTTGCGAAACACCCTGTATTTACGTACGTATTCACATTTCTCTTTAATTTTTACATTGATTCGGTTACCAATCCAATACATAGAATTTCAGCAATTTTTGTGTGGTATAAATATCTCCAGTTTTCAGAAAAAATACTTGAAATATAAACGTGTATTCTGAATACGTCATGGCTTGGAACTTGATTTTTTCACCGTGTGAACCTCATCACACAAAAAATTTATACCACGCAAAAAGTTTACAAACACATATTACGGCGGCCGGCCAGTTCAGAGCATCGTTTTATGGAGTTTTTGTCTTCTTATCTGATAGCGCACCGTGTCATCATTATGCAAGTGCAAGAGTTTTTCGTGGCATTATGAACTATAAAAGGAGATCGCCAATGACGGACGATAATCAGTTTAAATCAGTATTCAGTAATGATAGTCAAGTGAATAAAAGTGTGTTGTTCTAAATTAAAAATTATTAATAATATAATTGTTTATGGAAGAAACCACTTGAAACTCCCGTCGAAACTGTTCAAGAACTTCAAGTCCTACCATACGTGCTACAGCGTTTTTAATTTGCCAATAGTGACAACATTTTGAGCATTTATTGTAATTTGTAATGGGTAAGTACTTTGCTTAACAATTTGTTTCTTTTTTGGGACAAAAATTTGACCGCAGTTTTAACCCTAGATGAGACTTTTTTTAGATTTTATACAGTCTATAATAAGTACTTCACATTATAAACATAATTCTTCTCAAATTATTATTATTCTAAAACAAATGAGGGAACTTTACAAGGACTAATGAGAGGTGACGTGGTTACATTCTTCACACATGTTGCAAGCACAAAATATATAACAGTTTCTACAAAAATTGAAGATTTAGGGAACTTGAGAATTTGAGGGGTTTTAAAATTGAGTGACAATAAATAAACGGCTCCATATAAATAATAATAATCAATATCGCCAGCGTCATTAATGATGAATGTGGCGATCCAAATAAAATGAAAATATGTTTGAAGATATCGATTTTAAGGTATTCGGCCAACCTGACATAAATCTTGCCCTCGAGATTTCCAACAATACCACTCACACTTACTACCATGCCTACGTATGCATCTATCTACCACAACTATTTACTCAAACCATCAAACCTCCACGAGTGAGACGTCGCGTATCAATTTTTAAACGGTCCATTGTTTAGTCGTAAAATTTGCTCTAACCGGAGATCTACTAAATATGTCGAACATTATTACATCCTTAATTTCATCCTTCCGTTCGCCAGGGTTATCTCTGGCGTGTTTTCGCTAACCTTGCCCAATATAACTTCACATGTTTATCATGCTTTTTATTTTCCGGTTACTTTATTTTGTGTGCTAGCTTTCTAGTGGCATATAATTTAATGTAAAATTGCAATAGCTATTTTATTTCAATCTAATTTAGGAATTTTTGTGATAATTTTGATACGAATATAGTGATAATGAAAGTTTTGAAATATATTGACTCACAACGCGAAAGGAAACAGTTTTTTTTGCTTCTCCTGTAAAACTAGTCAGAATGGAGTTACACAATTTTCGGGTTTTAACGACGATTTGTGACTTTCCACATACATAATATACATACATACATCCCTATAGTTTTTTTTTTACATTTCATTCCTTTAACTTTATTTTATAGATTTTCAGTGTTTTAGTAATAATTTTTATTTATTTAATGAAAGTATTTTTATTCTTGTTATCCAACATTTCACCATTTATCATATTTCAAAATCTCCATTGCTTCATTTTCCAAATCCAAATCTCAAAATTTATTTTTTCAGAAGTTTTCCAACTGTTTTATTTCCGCAAAAGTTTTTCCTTCCTTCTTTCGCTGACATGCACTCGTACCGGAACATTGCTAGATAAATATATACCGAGTGATCAATAATAAAAATTATATTTGCATCAAAATAGGTAAGTCTGTGATTTGGTCGTCAGCCGATGACAGATGGTGGACAGCACCAAACGAACATAACCCTGCATTTGCAAATGCCAATCGGCCAAAGGCAAAAATAAACTGAAACATTAATTGTTGATCAGTCTGTAGTTCCATTGATCACCCTGTAGCTTTATAAGTAATATCCCGCAATAAATTCTCCCGGATAGATAGTTATAAATTGTGTCGTTTATACATAATACCAATGATAAACATGGACTTGTATTAATCGAATTCTTTCTATAAATGTTAAATCCTGCAAGTCCAGGAATTTTCACCTTGAGCAAAATATAATAAAAGTCTTTTGCTCGATTAGATGTTTTCTGTATCTGATGCGGTTTATTTTCTTACTTTAGGTGCAAAGAGCGTAAATTTTAGACTTTCTGAGAAATGGGAAAGCCGTGGGATTCTGTCGACGGTATGCGTTCCCATAGGTATCCCACTTTTTCCAGATAATTATTTTTATGAATAATAAATATGTTTAATTAGTTATCAAATTGAATTTTGCTGATACGAGACAATTTTATCCATTTGAGTAATTGAAAAACGATGTCATGGTCTTCATTGTGCCTTTAATTGAACTGTATACACATCTTGACTCACCGTAACAATTTTTTGATATGGAGCCTCAAGGTTTCACGGTGGAAGGTTTATTTACAGTTCTCATTTCTCTAAACAGACTCGGTTTTCTACTTAATAAAATGGTGTTTGGATAAATCCTTCTTTCATTCCCTAATTGATTTTCTCGGAGGTGTTGAGGCCGGCTTCGAAGAACACTTCATCCTCGCTAATGACACAAGACTAAATATAATTCCGTTAAAGTGATTTATAATTATCATTTAATTACTTTAATGACCGGTTGTTTGACGAATTATATCCAACATTAATCATTGGATAAAATTTATTCGCAGTTATTCTGGAAATTCCCTGAATCTGGTATCGTTTCGGCACGTATTCACTGAAATAACTTTTTATAGTACACATATGTCGGTTCGACCCATCTGGAAGACTTCACGTAAACATTAATTCTAATTTGACTCGTGGAATAAACCGGCGCATGGAATTTTTGGATGCCAAAAAATCGCGGCAACGTGAGTTGTTGAATGATTCTCGACGTGTGAATGGCAAAATTATCAATGGGATTCATAGTGTAACCTCTGGTTAAGAGTCCGTTTTTCCTGCTTGATTAATATTCAAACTGTAGCTGGCTGAGGTCAGCTTCTGTGCATCAATATTTTAAAGCTATACAAACGGATACGCTGATCGGCACAAGTTCCGGAAGATAATTGAGTCTGCAAGTTACATAATTTATTAATTTTAGTCTCTACTATACACAATTTAGTAAGCGTTAATTAAAGTAGTGAAAACGTGATTGGGATTAACAAAAATAATTTTGAAACTATTTATGATTTCATTAGTTCTGGATGCACTTTGTCGTTGGCGTGTTTGATCAATTTGCAAACGAATCATAAAAATAAATATAAAGAGAAACCTACCACTCCCATTTCACTGCAGGGCCACCCCCTCAACGATGTCGGCTATATTGGTGACGGACGGCTCAAAGAAAGGAGATAAGTTCAACTGCAACATGAAGAAAAAGATTTAAAGCAGTCATGCAAATGGATGATATGAAATCATGTACATACATAATTATGTAATATAATTAAATCTGCTAAATTATTTTTTTTATCTAGAGATGATTCGTCGTGGAGTTACGCAAACATATTACATACTGGTTTAAATATTTATTTAACGTACAGAGAATTAGTCAAAGTTGGGCTTGCAAAAAAGCCGCTTGTCGTAGTTAATTTATACAGGGTGTTATGGAAGTCCTAGCAGAAAATTTAACCACAATTAGAACTCGTCAAAACGCTCCCTTACGGAGTTAAAATTAAGAATAGTTTGACCCCTAAAACCAGCACCCGCCTATGGATCGACGTTCATTCATTATCAGGAAGGCACAAAAAATTTACCCGATAAACGAATCGAAATAAAAACTGTTTAAATGGAACCATGTACTCACTCACCTACCATAATATGCATAATATTGAAGTAGTAGCATGTAATAATAAACTCTCTAACTTTGTTCAGGGATAAATGTTGACACATCGACAGTTCGAAGCACATCTTCGAATACTTAAAAATATCAGGTTCAATTTCCAAAACGCGATTACATCTGGGACGTCCGAATCATAATAAAATAATCAGCGAGCACAAGAATCGAGCACACAATCATAACAATACATAGCGTACAACACCCTGTATAATAAAATAAAAATGAACTGCTGTACGTTGGTAACCCATAACTTGAGAACGGCTGGACCGATTTGACTAATTTTTCTTTTAGAATATTCGTAATGGTCCAGGTCAGGTTCTTACGGAAAGAAAAATTGGAAAAGTTGCTCGAAAATTTGGAAAATTCGGGAAAAACTGAAAGCCCGTGCGTATGTGTTGAAGTGCTGTTCGTCGGTAAGGGCATCACTTGAGAACGGCTGGACTCACGGTTCAAACGATGGATATGCGTGATCCTTTTTTTGTTTTGTTCGTTATGGTCCTGGAAGAGTTTTCAGGAAAATAAAATTCGAGACAATTATAAGGATAAGTCGGAAAATTCGGAAAAACCGCAAAAATCATCAGGCTGTCTCAACGAAAATAGTCCACTTGAATTTCCAAGAGATTACAAATATTTTAGCGAAAAGCGCCGAGACAGGCCAATTTTTATCTGTAGGAAGACTACTAAGATATTCGGAATATTAATTTTGCTCAATTTACTGGATAAATAGTACTTCTGTCGGGACACAAACACACCAATGACGCCATTTTTTTTCACACGTACCTTTTAAGTCAAAGTAAAATAATTGAAGAAAATATTTGTAACTCGAGTAAATTCATATGGAGAAATTTTCGTTGAGACAACGTGTATAATAAAACTGAAATGCTGTTCGTTGGTACGCGCATCACTTGAGAACGGGTGGATCGATTAAGCTGTTTTTTGTATAATATAACAGTCCAAATAAGGTTTTTATGGAGAAGTTTTCAGGAAAATAAAATTCGAGACAATTACAAAGGAATGTCGGAAAATTCGGACAAGTTGCAAAACAAGCAAGCCGAAATAACTCAATTGAATTTTTTTCATAAAAAAAACAAACAAATTATTAAGTTCTGGAGAAAAATCTGGAAAAGGGCATCCCAGCCTAAATTAAATAAAATTACATTAAAAATTTAAATATATCTAAGTCGAACTCCACAAAATTTAATGAGCGTAAAATTACAAATGGAACATGTTTCGGCAGAACACTTCTGCCATCATCAGCCCTTAAAGAATATAAAAAATTACATTTGGTTTTACTTTTGTTTCGCTATGAAATTTGGACCGGACGTCTGTCGGCTCAGCTAGTAATACATAATTCTACTACGACAAGCGGCTTTTCTTGCATGGCCAACTTCGACGCACTTAGTTTTCGATCTCTCTGTACTACCAATATGTAATTAATTACTAAATAATAAAATGATTCACCTTAAAAAATCTTAAACTGACCACTGAAGTAATTTTCCACTTACAGTTAGTGGCCTTAAATGCCTGTACTCCTAGTCACAAATTCTATTTGTAGGCCGTATTTAACTATCGCGGTGTAATAAAGCAACTCTCTTTCACTTTTAGCATACAAGATACGGTGCGCACTTAGAATCGTACGATAAATAACCATAATAAAAATTAAATATACCTGTGACAATATGGGCCATTTGTTAGGTAGCAAACTGCATAATGAGTCGTAGCTTTATTTGCAAACGTGTGCGTGAATAGGAAAATAATTGTTTACGTATTTGACGTAGGTTTGGATGGATTATAAGAGGTTCGGAGGATCACCGCAATACTGTATTTATTTGTGGTTTTCTATTGAATTAAATTATTTTATTACGCAATTAATTTTGGTCGTTACGATCTTAACCTTTACATTATTTAATTGACGTTAAATTGAGACATTGACGCAGCAGTGTCAGGCTCATGATGCTACTGTACTGTTTTCCTGGCCCTGGCCCTGGCGCTACATATTTCAAGATACTGTTCATTAAAAAAGAACGTTGTTTTATTATTTGTATATTTGTCTGTTTCTATGGTCCGAATAGGCTCCTACACCGGTCAACGGATAGATATGAAATTTTGACCACAAATCAAGAGAACTGTGTTTACCTGTTCGTTGCACCGGTCAAATCGGATGAGATGTGTTTTACTTTATTTTTGGGGCCTAGCAACGCGCGCCGTGTATCAACTAGTTTTTAATAAATTATTTAATGCTGTAGAGTATTTGTTTTATGATTTTAGAAGGGGTTAGGCGAGGGTTATTTGATTACTTCAGTTGACAGAAGAGGAGTTCTGGTTTTAAGGATCATATTTGTGTCAATGTCGTCATCGGTTCAATTACACTGGCCGGCAAAATAAAGGCCGCTAGAATCTGGCGTAACCTATATACTTTTCATAGCAGAGTACGGTGGTGACCTTGAAAGGACGTCCAGTCAGTTTTTCTTTCGTTCAGTGTGATTGGTGTCTGTTAATAAAGTGGCATCGTTGATGTGTCGAAAATAGTTAAAACCGAGTGGAAATTTCGGTGAGAGAATAAATGCATCTTTGAGCAAACAGTGTATTTTCGCTTGGAACAGTCACTACTACGGCAGCTTAGGAACGTGTTGACATCCTAAAAATCACACTACTAATCTTAGCTTGTAGTAAGTTTATTTTAATCGGTAGTGACTGAGTCCAATAAAGATGCCATTCTTCGAACTGTAACCTCGGAAATTGTAAAATAGGTCTGGTCAATTTCTTGTTAAGGTTTAAGGTAAAAATCCTTTTAAAATATGTATAGTCCCAGCACCTGAATTGACCATATCAGTTTATAATATAAAGCACACTAGAACACAAAACATGCAAAATTACGGAAGTGTTGCGCCATTGCGCTCATAAAAAAATAAAGTGGGCGAATTTTGACCAAAAATGCAAAACTGAAATTTGGGCCGCTGAAGAACACATAATTACTAATGAGGTATGTGTAAATATTACTCCTCCAATTTTTGAGGAGATTTTTAGAAACTAGCTTTCAGTCTCATCAACATTTTGTCAGCACTTTTCAGGATCTTTGGTATTCCTCAAAATTTTCCGCTGTTTCTCGAATATTTTCTCTGTTTAGCACTCCTTAATTGCTTTTGGCCTTTTCAGGAGTCTTTAGGATCCATCAGGGTTACTAAGGGTTCCTTACAATTTTTCAGAACTCTTTAGATTTCGCAATTGGGCCTTCCTTGTATTCTTTATGACAATTCAGGATGCTTCAAGTCTCTGCAGTCTTTTTAGGATTTCTTCCAATTCTTTCGTGGCTTTGGATTCTTCGAGATACTTCAGAATTGATAGCCTTTTCAATGTCCTTTAGAGTTCTTGAAAATTTTTCAAAATGCTTCAGGATTCCTCAGAATCCTCCAGAAGTTTTTACTCAGCTCCAGACAAGTTGAATTCGGATGTGTTTCTTCTTAGTTAGGTGAAAGCGTCTTCTGAGGTCTGTGAAGCTGGCTGTCTCGAAGGCACCATTCGGCGTCTTCTGAGGCACTCACTCTGTACTATCTGGAACTGTATCTGTATCTGGTACCGCATCAGACCTTTCTCTTTGGTGATCTGACCTTCTGGTCGGATGTACCGTCCCGCCTCTTCGTGAAAAGAATGGCGTTGCTCTTTGCAGCATTCACCTCTATCCAGGTCCTGAACCATTCTTCGAGGTCGTCGATGACCCGTTGAAGTTTTCGGGTCGCTAATGTTACGTTTCCACTTCTCACTAGGACCGCAGGACATTATACCCAAAAGTTTTTTCTTTCTTCAAACGTCAGAAAAACGTGACATTGTATACGTCAATAGGCAATGACAAATGGCCATTTTGTCTGCCACTCAATTAAAAAGGCGTGTGCTTTGAAAAGTTTTCATGTCATTGAGGGGTTAGTAAACCGTCAAATTTGTATTTCGTGGACGATTTTGGGCGTTTAAACAAAATTAGTATGTTTTATTCGGAGAAAAGTGGCTTTTCGTGGCGCGTCTGTCTTTGCCACGAAAAGTCCAACTTTTACTCCTAATAAAACAATCTACTATTAGGGAGTTCATATTTTGGACGGACGCTGAAATCGTTCTTTCATCTTCGTCCTTCGCTAGTTGAATTCACAGCTTTATTTTGTACAAAGTAATTTACATTCGATGCTACGGCGTTAAAAATGCTGCGGAAATAAAATGAAGAATTACCCTTCTATAAACACGTCCGTGCAGCCACCTATTTTACGGCACCCATTTTAGATGGCTGTTTATTTTTACGTTCGTTAAATGAGGACGCAAATAGAAGTTTCCGGTAGAGACGCTTTGGCAAGAGTCACTTCCGTTTTAATAATCGACAACTTTCCTCCGGTCGTGACTTACTGTTGCATAGCGTTAAACGACTAATTTTCGTCGTTTTATTTCACGACGAAGTAAATAACGGATTTCGGCAAGTTCGTCGCCTCCAATTATGTGTGTTTTTTTTTGCAGGCAACGAAAGATTTCATCGAAAAAGTCAACGCAAAATACCGTAGGAAGTTAGGTCCGGTCTCTTGGTCCACAGCTCTTCGATTCTTGTATGCCCGAAAGTTCGACGTTCTTCGAGCTTTGGTCCTGTTCGAACAGCACGAGCTTACGAGACAGCGAGAAGGTTTGACGTGTTTCGACCCACATAAAGAACCTCTTCAGTCCGAATTACTAACCGGAAAGTTTACAGTGCTGGTAAGTTTTAATTTCTCCAGCAAATAAAATAATTTACCAAAGGAATATTCCGATGTAAATCTGACTACGCATCCTCCCTTGTCGGAATTGCAGGGCCAGATGTTACTTAAAAGGGGAGCTTGTTACGTTAATTGGAATGAAAAAATCTAGTAATATAAATGAAATAATAACTATTTCTAATTTTATTTAATAATAGCTCATAATTATCGTTGTTACTGCTTCCTTTCACCGCATTAATAATAATTAATTGCTAATTATTTTTTTGCTTGAAAGTAACTCCTTCTTTATGACTTGTCGCGGGGAAAATATAGCTTTTAAAGGTGTAAAAATAAGTATATAGATCCACCATTGACCAAGAGAAATAAAGACGTAACTTCTTCGGGTGCTTTATATATATATATATATATATATATATATATATATATATATATATATATATATATGTTTTTGTACAAGTCGAGATCATTTTGTGAGATTTTGTATACAAGCCGGGCTCCGTTTTAGCAAGGCGAGATCCGAAACGGACCTCAACTTGTTTCTACGTGTATATCGTGCCCAAAACGTTTAAAACAGTGTAAACAATGTTTCTGCCAATTTTAGCCCGGATCTCATTTTGACCATTTTTATGAATTTTTATACAAATTTAGTTAGTAAACGTCTGCTGCAGAGGGCGCTGCAGTAGTATACACGGAGTTTATATATTATGCACAAAATGAGATCCAGTAGACATGGCAACGTCGACTGGTAGCCGAACAAAGATTAAGTAGAATTAAATCACAATACAACGCGCTGAACTGTAATATTCACTCTTCGAATAACACTAATATATTTTGCAGAATAAAATTATGACTATAATTATTACCAGTTTAGAAAAAATACAACCGTATGCACAAAAAATTGACTGTTTAGCAACTACCCAATTTAAAGACAAAATTGTTAGTAATTATTGTAAGAATTTTATTATTATTGACACATGAATGGAAGCTATTTATCTGAAACAATAAAAAATACGTAAAGGCGCAGTTGGGGTCCGCGCCGTAGATTTTGTCGTGAAAACATCGGCGGGGACAAATTCTCACTTTTTTGTCCTAGTAAAGCTTCGCAAGCTCTTTACAATGACACCTGAATTAACCTCCTAGCTAAACACATTTTCACGCTACACTAATTTATCTACAGATGACAAATTCAGCAAGACAGATATACGTACAGACATGCCCTACCCGTTGTGGGCTAAACCGTTGTTAAATAGTTATATTATTAAGTTAAATTATTAAATAGTCTCGTAGTTATTAGTGATTAAAATCTGACGATATTTGTAACGCAAGAAAGTTTGACGGGTTATCACTGTATTTGGCGAGCGAATAGACGTCTTGATTTGATTTGATTTATTTATGGTTCAGATCTACAGTGGATATAGCACAAACACAGGCACAGTTACAAATACAGTTCACGTCAAAATATTTTTTCGGCTTTCAAAATTTCGAAATTTCAACTTGCCAAATGGTCGTGTGAGACCGACGAGTTTCAATATTTTGTTCTAAAGTTCTAAAGAGAAAATTGTTACTTACTTTTTCGCGAAAATTTCATTCAAGGTGGTATTTCGTAAACGAAGAAAGATAAAGAAAAATAGACAACGCAAATCAATTTCTGGGGTTCGAAAATATATAAAACGAGGCCAAAATCAATAGTTCAAAAAAATACGTAAAGGCGCAGTGCGGGTCCGCGCCGTAGATTTTGATGTGAAAACGTCGTGGGGATAAGATTTCACTTTGGATTCTAGTAAAACTTGAGGGGACCCAAGACAGCGGGACCCTTGAGGCATAAACCTACTACCCTAGCCGTTTCATTCACACGCGTCCCCACTATCACTACTAAAGTGTTTCACTTTTATTTCCGTTTCAGTTTTTCGGATTCACTACAGCGCTAAAAAAAGTTTCAATTTCAAAAAGAACAAAATAATTAGCTTTTTTATAAAAAAGAAACCGACTTTAAAAAGCTAGAAATAAGTCAGTACATGTATTATTACATGTGCTACCTACTGATCTGTTTGAAATCGGTGCCAAGCCAAAGAGGTTAACAAATTTATAACCTATTGTCATTATACAAATATATCAACAACGTTATAGCGCATTAAAAATTCAATATCAGGCCATCAACGACGTCTGCCCCGCACATGTCTGCCCGTTTGGGATGTTTTGCTCAGCGCGAGCCCCCCACCCACGCTCACGCATTCCGGCGCGCGCGCGGTGGGAGTTGCGATGTGACGGGAGCGGACAGCCTATCTATCTATTACCTTTTTTTTTTGGCTTGGCATCGACTTCAACCAGATCAGTAGGTAGCACAAGTAATAATACATGTACTGACTTATTTCTCGCTTTTTGAAGTCGGTTTCTTTTTTTTAAAAAAGCTAATTATTTTACAATTTTAAGTGATGGGTGGACCTAGTAAGGACGCTGCTCGAATGAGGAAACCACGGCTGGTTGAACATGAAGATAAAAGACGCAAACGATAAAAAATTAGAACCAAAAATACTGAAACAATGATGAATTAATATTACAACCTGAAAAATCTAAGGCAATGATGACTCCCAGACGCAAAGACCTGCATAATTATTAAACGACTGCATTTGAGAGAGTTCATAATAATTATAAAATGTTAGGATTTCGCCCGATTCCCATGCGATCCCCTCCTCAGGTCCGGACTTGCTGACAATGGGACTACCTCCGAAGTATACCCTTTCCAATAAAAGAAGAATTTTCAAAATCGATCCACAAATGACGAAGAAATCGGTGAACATACATAAAAGGAAAAATTTGAGAATTTCCCTCGATTTCCATGGGATCCCCTCATCAGATCCGGACTTGCTGACAGTGGGACTACCTCCGGAGCATACACTTTCAAATAAAAGAAGAATTTTCAAAATCGGTCCACAATTAATGGAGATATCGGTGAATATACATAAAAGGGAAAAAAAAAACATACATACAACCGAACATAGATCCTCCTCCTTTTTTGAAGTCGGTAAAAAAACGGTACATACATAAAACGAAGGAAAAATTTGAGGATTTCCCTAGATTTTCATGAGATCTTCTCATCAGCTCCTGACTTGGTGACAATGGGATCATCTCGACCCTTTTAAATATTCAAAATAGATCTACAATTGACTAAGAGATCGGTGAACATACATAAAAGGAAAAAAACATACATAAAGCCGAACATAGAACCCCTCCATTTTTGTAGTCGGTAAAAATTAGAAAATATTTGGTTTGGAAATGTCAAATAGCTCATTAGAGGACCTAAATAAATAAAATATGGTGTAATTTCGAGATGTTCAAATTTTGTATCCAATTTATGGTAAAGGCTTCTTTATTAAGTTACTTTTTAAGTCAGGTCAGGTCGGGTCAGGTCAGGTCAGGTCAGGTCAGGTCAGGTCAGGTCAGATAAGGTAAGGTAAGGTAAGGTCAGGTCAGGTCCTTTATTAAGTTACTTTTTAAGTCAGGTACTGTTCAAATTTACACAAGATCTCAAAAACAAAATTGTTAAAAATTTAAAACTGAGGTTTACAGGTTTTTAGGTTTAAATATATCGTTGTTTTATAATGCCTACTAGATGACCAGTCCCGGCTTCGCACGGTAATTTTTTATTTTTATTTAGTACTTTAATAATATTGAAAAACCATTTCTTAGTGAGCGCCTACATGGTAAAATAAGTAAGTGTTCATTGCAATCGGTTCAGTAGATTTGGAGATTAACCCCCTCACCCCGTTAATCCCCCTTAGGAATGGAATTTTGAAAACTACTTCTTAGTGAACGCCTACGTGGTAAACTGAGTAAGTGTGTAAAATTTTATTGCAATGGGTTCAGTAGATCTAGAAATTAACCCCCTCACCTCGTAATCCCGCTTAGGAGTGGAATTTTGAAAGACCACTTCTTAGTGAGCGCCTACGTGGTAAAATAAGTAAGTGTGCAAAATTTCATTGCAATCGTTTGAGGGGATCCAAAGCTTAACCCCCCCTCACGCCGTTACCCCCCTCTGGAATGAATTTTGAAAAACCGTTTCTTAGTGAGCGCTTATGTGGTGAAATAAGTAAGTGTGCAAAATTTCATTGCAATCGGTTCAGTGGATCCAGAGATTGACGGGGCGGAGAGCCCCGTTACCCCCTTTGGAATAGAATTTTGAAAAACCGTGTCTTAGTGAGCGCCCACGTGATAAAATACGTAAGTATGCAAAAATTTCATTGCAATCGGTTCAGTGGATGCAGACATTAACCCCCACCACCACCGTCACCACGAAGTTACCCCCCATTGGAATGTAATTTTGAAAAACCTTTCTTATTGAGCACCTAAGTGGTATAATAAGTAAGTGTGCAAAGTTTCATTGCAATCGGTTTAGTGGATCCAGAGATTCTCCACCCCCCACCCCGTTTCCCCCTTTGGAATTTAAAAAAAATCGTGTTAAAATACTTTTAAGACATTTTAACATGTTATTGCTCAATTAAAATTCAAGGTCGTTTTCAATGTCTAACCATACCTCAAATTCTCAAATTAATAGAACATGCGTATAATAATTCTCCTCCGCTTATTTCTGCTGAAATCAAGTTAAACTTTTGTTCGTACAAAAAAATTATACAAACAAGCGCTTTATAGACAATTTACTGTAACTTAAAATAGTTTGTGTGTAAAATATCGTTGAAAGTTTAACCAAAAAGTCCTTAATCATCAAAAGATTAAAAGAAATAAAAATTCGGAACTGAAGCGTTTGGCTGAAATTTGGATTATTATTTATTTATTTATTTTAAAGACGTGTATTTATTCAAATATTATTTATAGTGGAACTGGGACATTTGCAATAGCTTACGATGTCAATTGCAAATTCGTAGCCAATTTATTTATTACAAATGCGCCCCATGTGCCTACGTGTTTCTTTGACAATATTTTCCAAGTTAAAAACTTTTCCGATTTTAAGAGGTTATCAGGGCTCTGAGAATCTGCAGAAATACGAAATATCTTGTGCCTCTTACATTATTTACAATATCCCCTTTTGTTCCTGCTGTTCTTGAGGATGTTATTTCTGCATTTCCTCATGCCATTTCAGTAATTTTTCGTACGAAATATTGCGTCTATTACAGTCTTAGAATGATTATTATTTATATCACATGTGGCAACCCGTAAATAATTCCGGTAACAAAGTTACAGGACAAAATATTGAGGAATGTCAGGGCAAACTATTTAACATCAAATTATTTGCAAGATTAAAATATTATTTTTGTATTCGTTTTGTGAAACACATAATGCGTAATGAAATACATAGCAACATACATAAATATTGCATCATATGTATTTAATTTGGCAGTTGTCAACCTAACCTCAAAATCTGATGTAAATTTGTACTTTTTCTCATTTCGCAGGAACGAATACAAAAAACACTGTTCAAAACTCGTGCCCTGTCACTTTTCAGGGGCTCGGGATCATTGCGGCCCTCGGCATTCGCCTCGGGCTTCAAAAATTCGCCCTCGACCCTAAAAAGTGTAATGACAGCGCACTCGTATGAAATATACTATTTTGTATTCGTTTTGTGAAACACATAATGCTTATAATGCTTAATGAAATACATAACAACATACATAAATATTACATCCTATGTATTTAATTTGGCAGCTATCAACCTAACCTCAAAATCTGATGTAAATTTGTAACTTTTTCTCATTTTGCGGGAACAAATACAAAAAACGCTGTTCAATACTCGTGTCCTGTCACTTTTCAGGGGCTCGGGCTGCAAAAATTCACCCTCGCCCCTGAAAAGTGTCATGACAGCGCACTCGTTTGAAATATACTATTGACATGGAAATGTATTTTTAAAAGATTGAAAGGTACATAGGACCTCAGAAAGAAAGTGCTGTGATTTTTTCATCGAAATTCAACTTGCATAAAGAACAAAAATACGTTCCACGTGTTGTTTTACTAAACAAAACAATGGCAACGTCGCCGGACCTCACCTTATCTTATACGCCTTTAATTATACATTGTCGGATCTCGGGTTGTATTGCATTTATGACGGATCTGGTTTTGTTCGACCTTTATCACAAAATTCAAAGTGTGAAAAAGTTTCCCCTCTCTAGTTATTTGAACTCTAGATATCGCTTATAATGTTTTTATACAATATGTACTTGAAAAATCCTTTCCCTTCTGGTGGATCTCGGGTTGTCCAAGTTTTGTTCGGATCTCGACTTGATAGGAAAACGTATATATATATATATATATATATATATATATATATATATATATATATATATATATATATATATGTTTTTGTACAAGTCGAGATCATTTTGTGAGATTTTGTATACAAGCCGGGCTCCGTTTTAGCAAGGCGAGATCCGAAGCGGACCTCAACTTGTTTCTACGTGTATATCGTGCCCAAAACGTTTAAAACAGTGTAAACAATGTTTCTGCCAATTTTAGCCCGGATCTCATCTTGACCATTTTTATGAATTTTTATACAAATTTAGTTAGTAAACGTCTGCCGCAGAGGGCGCTGCAGTAGTATACACGGAGTTTATATATTATGCACAAAATGAGATCCAGTAGACATGGCAACGTCGACTGGTAGCCGAACAAAGATTAAGTAGAATTAAATCACAATACAAAGCGCTGAACTGGAATATTCACTCATCGAATAACACTAATATATATTTTGCAGAATAAAATTATGACATAATTATTATTACCAGTTTAGAAAAAATACAACCGTATGCACAAAAAATTGACTGTTTAGCAACTACCTAATTTAAAGACGAAATTGTTAGGTAATTATTGTAAGAATTTTATTATTATTGACACATAAATGGAAGCTATTTATCTGAAACAATAAAAAATACGTAAAGCCGCAGTTGGGGTCCGCGCCGTACATTTTGTCGTGAAAACGTCGCCGGGGACAAATTCTCACTTTGGATCCTAGTAAAGCTTCGCAAGCTCTTTACAATGACACCTGTATTAACCTCCTAGCTAAACACATTTTCACGCTACACTAATTTATCTACAGATGACGTAAAATAAAAAATCAGCACGACAGATATACGTACAGACATGCCCTACCCGTTGTGGGCTAAACCGTTGTTAACGAATTATTAAATAGTGTCGTAGTTATTAGCGATTAAAATCTGACGATATTTGTAACGCAAGAAAGTTTGACGGGTTATCACTGTATTTGGCGAGCGAATAGACGTCTTGATTTGATTTGATTTATTTGTGGTTCAGATCTACAGTGGATATTGCACAAACACAGGCACAGTTACAAATAAAGTTCACGTCAAAATATTTTTTTGGCTTTCAAAATTTCGAAATTTCATCTTGCCAAATGGTCGTGTGAGACCGACGAATTTCAATATTTTGTTCTAAAGTTCTAAAGAGAAAATTGTTACTTACTTTTTCGCGAAAATTTCATTGTTTTCAAGGTGGTATTTCGTAAACGAAGAAAGATAAAGAAAAATAGACAACGTAAATCAATTTCTGGGGTTCGAAAATATATAAAACGAGGCCAAAAATCAATAGTTAAAAAAAATACGTAAAGGCGCAGTGCGCGCCGTAGATTTTGATGTGAAAACGTCGTGGGGAGAAAATTTCAGTTTGGGTTCTAGTAAAACTTGAGGAGACCCAGGACAGCGGGACCCTTGAGACAGAAACCTACTACCCTAGTCGTTTCATTCACACGCGTCCCCACTATCACTACTAAAGTGTTTCACTTTGATTTCCGTTTCAGTTTTTCGGACTCGCTACAGCGCTAAAGAAAGTTTCAATTTCAAAAAGAACAAAAAAAACGGTAAACAATTAACGAAAAAATCGATGAACATACATTAAACAAAGGAAAAATTTGAGGATTTCCCTAGATTTCCATGAGATCTCCTCATCAGCTCCTGACTTGGTGACAATGGGATCATCTCGACCCTTTCAAATATTCAAAATAGATCTACAATTGATCAAGAGATCGGTGAACACACATAAAAGGAAAAAAAAACATACATAAAGCCGAACATAGAACTTCCTCCTTTTTTGAAGTCGGTAAAAATTAGAAAATATTTGGTTTGGAAATGTCAAACAGCTCATTAGAGGACCTAAATAAATAAAATATGGTGTAATTTCGAGACGTTCAAATTTTGTATCCAATTTATGGTAAAGGCTTCTTTATCAAGTTCCTTTTTATGTCAGGTCAGGTCGGGTCAGGTCAGGTCAGGTCAGGTCAGGTCAGGTCAGGTCAGGTCAGGTAAGGTCAGGTCAGGTCCTTTATTAAGTTACTTTTTAAGTCAGGTACTGTTCAAATTTACACAAGATCTCAAAAACAAAACTGTTAAAAATTTAAAACTGAGGTTTATAGGTTTTTAGGTTTAAATATATCGTTGTTTTATAACGCCTACTAGATGACCAGTCGCGGCTTCGCACGGTAATTTTTTTTTATTATTTAGTATTTTAATAATATTGAAAGACCATTTCTTAGTGAGCGCCTACATCGTAAAATAAGTAAGTGTTCATGGCAATCGGTTCAGTAGATTTAGAGATTAACCCCTCACCCTTTAATCCCCCTTAGGAATGAAATTTTTAAAAACTACTTCTTAGTGAACGCCTACGTGGTAAACTGAGTAAGTGTGTAAAATTTCATTGCAATGGGTTCAGTAGATTTAGAAATTAACCCCCCGACCTCGTTATGCCCCTTAGGAATGGAATTTTGAAAAACCACTTCTTATTGAACGCCTACGTGGTAAACTAAGTAAGTGTGTAAAATTTTATTGCAATCGGTTCAATAGATCTAGAGATTAACCCCCTCACCTCGTAATCGCCCTTAGGAGTGGAATTTTAAAAAACCACTTCTTAGTGAGCGCCTTCGTGGTAAAATAAGTAAGTGTGTAAAATTTTATTGCAATCGGTTCAATAGATCTAGAGATTAACCCCCTCACCTCATAATCCCCCTTAAGAGTGGAATTTTGAAAAACCACTTCTTAATGAGCGCCTACGTGGTAAAATAACTAAGTGTGAAAAATTTCATTGCAATCGTTTGAGGGGATCCAAAGCTTAACCCCCCTCACGCCATTATCCCCCTCTGGAATGAATTTTGAAAAACCGTTTCTTAGTGAGCGCTTATGTGGTGAAATAAATAAGTGTGCAAAAATGCATTGCAATCGGTTCAGTGGATCCAGACATTAACCCCCACCACCACCACCACGGAGTTACCCCCCATTGGAATGTAATTTTGAAAAACCGTTTCTTATCGAGCGCCTAAGTGGTAAAAGTAAGTATGCAAAGTTTCATTGCAATCGGTTCAGTGGATCCAGAGATTCTCCACCCCCCACCCCGTTACCCCCCTTTGGAATTAAAAAAAAAAACGTGTTAAAATACTTTAAGAGATTTTAACATGTTATTACTCAATTAAAATTCAAGCTCGTTTTCAATGTCTCTAACAATACTTCAAATTCTCAAATTAATAGAATATGCGTTTAATAATTCTCCTCCGCTTATTTCTGTTGAAATCAGGTTAAACTTTTGTTCGTACAAAAAAATAATACAAACAAGCGCTTTATAGACAATTTACTGTAACTTAAAATAGTTTGTGTGTAAAATATCATTGAAATTTTAACCAAAAGTCCTTAATCATCAAAAGAGTAAAAGAAATAAAAATTCGGAACTGAAGCGTTTGGCTGAAATTTGGATTATTATTTATTTATTTATTTTAAAGACGTGTATTTATTCAAATATTATTTATAGTGGAACTGGGATATTTACAGTAGCTTACAATGTCAATTGCAAATTCGTAGCCAATTTATTCATTATAAATGCGCCTACGAGTTTCTTTCACAAGATTTTCCAAGTTAAAAACTCTTCCGATTTTAAGAGGTTATCAGGGCTCTGAGAATCTGCAGAAATACGAAATATCTAGTTTTGTGCCTCTTACAATCATTATTTACAATATCCCCTTTTGTTCCTGCTGTTCTTGAGTATGTTATTTCTGCATTTCCTCATGCCATTTCAGTAATTTTATTTTTCGTAGGAAATATTGCGTCTATTACAGTCTTAGAATGATTATTATTTATATCACATGTGGCATCCCGTAAATAATTCCGGTAACATAAAGTCACAGGACAAAATTTTGAGGCCTGTCAGGGCAAACTGTTTAACATCAAATTATTTGAGATTAAAATATTATTTTTGTATTTTGTAACCTCAAAATCTGATGTAAATTTGTAACTTTTTCTCATTTTGCGGGAAAAACGCTGTTCAATACTCGTGTCCTGTCACTTTTTAGGGGCTCGGGATCATTGCAGCCCTCGCCCCTGAAAAGTGTCATGACAGCGCACTCGTTTGAAATATACTATTGACGTGGAGATGTATTTTTAAAAGATTCAAAGGTACATAGGACCTCAGAAAGAAAGTGCTGTGATTTTTTCATCGAAATTCAACTTGCATAAAGAACAAAAATACGTTCCACGTGTTGTTTTACTAAACAAAACAATGGCAACGTCGCCGGACCTCACCTTATCTTATACGCCTTTAATTATACATTGTCGGATCTCGGGTTGTATTGCATTTATGACGGATCTGGTTTTGTTCGATCTTTATCACAAAATTCAAAGTGTGAAAAAGTTTCCCCTCTCTAGTTATTTGAACTCTAGATATCGCTTATAATGTTTTTGTACAATATGTACTTGAAAAATCCTTTCCCTTCTGGTGGATCTCGGGTTGTCCAAGTTTTGTTCGGATCTCGACTTGATAGGAAAACGTATATATATATATATATATATATATATATATACAAGTCGAGATCATTTTGTGAGATTTTGTATACAAGCCGGGCTCCGTTTTAGCAAGGCGAGATCCGAAACGGACCTCAACTTGTTTCTACGTGTATATCGTGCCCAAAACGTTTAAAACAGTGTAAACAATGTTTCTGCCAATTTTAGCCCGGATCTCATCTTGACCATTTTTATGAATTTTTATACAAATTTAGTTAGTAAACGTCTGCTGCAGAGGGCGCAGCAGTAGTATACACGGAGTTTATATATTATGCACAAAATGAGATCCAGTAGACATGGCAACGTCGACTGGTAGCCGAACAAAGATTAAGTAGAATTAAATCACAATACAAAGCGCTGAACTGGAATATTCACTCATCGAATAACACTAATATATATTTTGCAGAATAAAATTATGACATAATTATTATTACCAGTTTAGAAAAAATACAACCGTATGCACAAAAAATTGACTGTTTAGCAACTACCCAATTTAAAGACGAAATTGTTAGGTAATTATTGTAAGAATTTTTATTATTATTGACACATAAATGGAAGCTATTTATCTGAAACAATAAAAAATACGTAAAGCCGCAGTTGGGGTCCGCGCCGTACATTTTGTCGTGAAAACGTCGCCGGGGACAAATTCCTGGATCCTAGTAAAGCTTTGCAAGCTCTTTACAATGACACCTGAATTAACCTCCTAGCTAAACACATTTTCACGCTACACTAATTTATCTACAGATGACGTAAAAAAAAAAATCTGCACGACATATATATACGTACAGACATGCCCTACCCGTTGTGGGCTAAACCGTTGTTAACGAATTATTAAATAGTGTCGTAGTTATTAGCGATTAAAATCTGACGATGTTTGTAACGCAAGAAAGTTTGACGGGTTATCACTGTATTTGGCGAGCGAATAGACGTCTTGATTTGATTTATTTGTGGTTCAGATCTACAGTGGATATTGCACAAACACAGGCACAGTTACAAATAAAGTTCACGTCAAAATATTTTTTTGGCTTTCAAAATTTCGAAATTTCAACTTGCCAAATGGTCGTGTGAGACCGACGAATTTCAATATTTTGTTCTAAAGTTCTAAAGAGAAAATTGTTACTTACTTTTTCGCGAAAATTTCATTGTTTTCAAGGTGGTATTTCGTAAACGAAGAAAGATAAAGAAAAATAGACAACGTAAATCAATTTCTGGGGTTCGAAAATATATAAAACGAGGCCAAAATCAATAGTTCAAAAAAATACGTAAAGACGCAGTGCGGGTCCGCGCCATAGATTTTGATGTGAAAACGTCGTGGGTTCTAGTAAAACTTGAGGAGACCCAGGACAGCGGAACCCTTGAGACAGAAACCTACTAGTCATTTCATTCACACGCGTCCCCACTATCACTACTAAAGTGTTTCACTTTGATTTCCGTTTCAGTTCTTCGGACTCGCTACAGCGCTAAAAAAAGTTTCAATTTCAAAAAGAACAAAAAGAAAACGGTAAACAATTAACGAAAAAATCGCTGAACATACATAAAACGAAGAAAAAATTTGAGGATTTCCCTAGATTTCCATGAGATCTCCTCATCAGCTCCTGACTTGGTGATAATGGGATCATCTCGACCCTTTCAAATATTCAAAATACATCTACAATTGACTAAGAGATCGGTGAACACACATAAAAGGAAAAAAAAAACATACATAAAGCCGAACATAGAACCTCCTCCTTTTTTGAAGTCGGTAAAAATTAGAAAATATTTGGTTTGGAAATGTCAAACAGGCTCATTAGAGGACCTAAATAAATAAAATATGGTGTAATTTCGAGACGTTCAAATTTTGTATCCAATTTATGGTAAAGGCTTCTTTATCAAGTTCCTTTTTATGTCAGGTCAGGTCGGGTCAGGTCAGGTCAGGTCGGGTCAGGACAGGTCAGGTCAGGTCAGGTCAGGTGAGGTCAGGTCAGTTCAGGTCAGGTCAGGTCAGGTCAGGTAAGGTTTATTAAGTTACTTTTTAAGTCAGGTACTGTTCAAATTTACACAAGATCTCAAAAACAAAATTGTTAAAAATTTAAAACAGGTTTATAGGTTTTTAGGTTTAAATATATCGTTGTGCTATAACGCCTACTAGATGACCAGTCGCGGCTTCGCACGGTATTTTTTTTATTATTTAGTATTTTAATAATATTGAAAAACCATTTCTTAGTGAGCGCCTACATGGTAAAATAAGTAAGTGTTCATTGCAATCGGTTCAATAGATTTAGAGATTAACCCCTCACCCCGTTAATCCCCCTTAGGAATGGAATTTTTAAAAGCTACTTCTTAGTGAACGCCTACGTGGTAAACTGAGTAAGTATGTAAAATTTCATTGCAATCGGTTCAATAGATCTAGAGATTAACCCCCTCACCTCGTAATCCCCCTTAGGAGTGGAATTTTGAAAAACCACTTCTTAATGAGCGCCTACGTGGTAAAATAAGTAAGTGTGAAAAATTTCATTGCAATCGTTTGAGGGGATCTAAAGCTTAACCCCCCTCACGCCGTTACCCCCCTCTGGAATGAATTTTGAAAAACCGTTTCTTAGTGAGCGCTTATGTGGTGAAATAAATAAGTGTGCAAAATTTCATTGCAATCGGTTCAGTGGATCCAGACATTAACCCCCACCACCACCACCACGAAGTTACCCCCCATTGGAATGTAATTTTGAAAAACCGTTTCTTATTGAGCGCCTAAGTGGTAAAAGTAAGTATGCAAAGCTTCATTGCAATCGGTTCAGTGGATCCAGAGATTCTCCACCCCCCACCCCGTTACCCCCCTTTAGAATTTAAAAAAAAAACGTGTTAAAATACTTTGAGATTTTAACATGTTATTGCTCAATTAAAATTCAAGGTCGTTTTCAATGTCTCCAACAATACCTCAAATTCTCAAATTAATAGAACATGCGTTTAATAGTTCTCCTCCGCTTATTTCTGTTGAAATCAGGTTAAACTTTTGTTCGTACAAAAAAATAATACAAACAAGCGCTTTATAGACAATTTACTGTAACTTAAAATAGTTTGTGTGTAAAATATCATTGAAATTTTAACCAAAGAGTCTTTAATCATCAAAAGAGTAAAAGAAATAAAAATTCGGAAATGAAGCGTTTGGCTGAAATTTGGATTATTATTTATTTATTTATTTTAAAGACGTGTATTTATTCAAATATTATTTATAGTGGAACTGGGATATTTGCAGTAGCTTACAATGTCAATTGCAAATTCGTAGCCAATTTATTTATTACAAATGCGCCCCATGTGCCTACGAGTTTCTTTGACAATATTTTCCAAGTTAAAAACTTTTCCGATTTTAAGAGGTTATCAGGGTTCTGAGAATCTGCAGAAATACGAAATATCTAGTTTTGTGCCTCTTACAATCATTATTTACAATATCCCCTTTTGTCCCTGCTGTTCTTGAGTATGTCATTTCTGCATTTCCTCATGCCATTTCAGTAATTTTTCGTAGGAAATATTGCGTCTATTACAGTCTTAGTATGATTATTATTTATATCACATGTGGCATCCCGTAAATAATTCCGGTAACATAAAGTCACAGGACAAAATTTTGAGGCCTGTCAGGGCAAACTATTTAACATCAAATTATTTGAAAGATTAAAATATTATTTTTGTATTTTGTAACCTCAAAATCTGATGCAGATTTGTAACTTTTTCTCATTTTGCGGGAACGAATACAAAAAACGCTGTTCAATACTCGTGTCGTGTCACTTTTAAGGGGCTCGGGCTCATTGCAGCCCTCGCCCCTGAAAAGTGTCATGACAGCGCATTCGTTTGAAATATACTATTGACGTGGAGATGTATTTTTAAAAGATTCAAAGGTACATAGGACCTCAGAAAGAAAGTGCTGTGATTTTTTCATCGAAATTCAACTTGCATAAAGAACAAAAATACGTTCCACGTGTGGTTTTACTAAACAAAACAATGGCAACGTCGCCGGACCTCACCTTATCTTATACGTCTTTAATTATACATTGTCGGATCTCGGGTTGTATTGCATTTATGACGGATCTGGTTTTGTTCGATCTTTATCACAAAATTCAAAGTGTGAAAAAGTTTCCCCTCTCTAGTTATTTGAACTCTAGATATCACTTATAATGTTTTTATACAATATGTACTTGAAAAATCCTTTCCCTTCTGGTGGATCTCGGGTTGTCCAAGTTTTGTTCGGATCTCGACTTGATAGGAAAACGTATATATATATATATATTTTTTTGATACTAGATTTTGTGGATTCCAATTTGTGATGCACTCCCCGGCTTGATATATAAATCACCCGTCTGTCACAGCGATGATCCAATGTTTACATTTCTTGCAGCCGAAAAGAGATGCCGCCGATGCCGCGATAGCTGTGTTCACCGCCCATAAGCACCAACCCGCCAGCAGTACCCACCAGGTTACCCTCCAAGGAGTGGTGTACCAACTGGACGCCGCACTGCAAAATCCCGTCACCCAAAGGGCAGGAATCGTGTTCATTTACGACATGTCCAACTCCAAGTACTCGAATTTCGACTACGACCTTTCGCAGAAGATCCTCACTTTGCTGAAGGTCAGTAAGTCGGCGCTTAATAATGTCAACCTACATATTTAATTATCGATTCATTGCTTACGTATTCACCATTATTCGCCAAATGACAAGTCAAGTGGAAAGTTAAGCCGAATGATCGACGATTCGGAATTTCACTGGAAAGTTTTGCGGTTACGAAATTCGCAAATTTCTTCCAGCGTAGTGGGCGGAATCGACGCGTTTGTGAAGAAAGCCCGAAATAAATTTTCCCGTTAAAATCTAGAACGATTAATCCGTGAATATCGGAATTTCTTTAGAGGCATGTTGAGGTTTGCCTATTTTTGTTTTCCAACTGGCAGATGTTAATGACAAAATTTGTGGCTCACCGTATAGTAAAAATGAAATCCCTTGCACGTGGAGAGAAAAAAAGTTAAAACGAAGAAACTTGGAACATCGCATTAATCTGTTTATTACATCTTTTTGTTACATAGTTTATTTGCAACATCCTCCCGACATGTGGCATTGTATCCTGCAAATTACTTCATCGTTGTATTCATTTTAATTACCCAGTTTTTTCGAAACGTACGTAGCCTTGACCTTGCGAAAATCGGACGCGATGAATAATATTTTCCCTACTTCTGTGTGGAGGAGATGTGGGAGTTTCAACCAAATAATAAACATCAGCTTTGTGCGTCATTCTTTGTATGAATGTAGTTGACAAATATTGTTTGTTTTGTGAGGACATCGTGAAAATGTTGAAAAGGAAAAGCGCCCACAACCTTGATTTTCAAGGGCGTTTATTACTTTTGTTTGTCGGAAAACGCAAATTAATGTAAGTATGGAAAATCGCAAAATATGGGAGGACGCATTACGTAAAGCCGACCGGTTGTGGTTAGATTTGCAGGATAAATATGGATCTGGGATTATTTTTCAGATGGAAGTGGTACTGTTTTGTTTTAATATATATGAAATTATTCCCTTGAGCGGAACTTTTGACCACTCAATTAGTCTGGGACACAATTTCTTGCTTTCTATGGAAACTGTTGATAAATACCGTATTAAAATGCTTTATGCAAATCTAACTTTTCCGTGAAAATCAAAGTGGTTTTATAGTAGGCACTGAAAACATCCATAATAGATTGAATTAACCACGTAGTACTGTCAACATTGTCAATACCGTTCATTTATTAGTTGCCTGTAGCTATGGAATAGTTGCATAGGTAACGTGATTTTAAACATCTGTCACAAATGCCGAATAGTTCATGGCAAATGGAGTAGCATATGTTCAGAATCATTCGTGTACCGTGGAAATTTGCAATTCCGGCCAAAAAATAACTGGCTGCAAGATGTGGAAGTCCAGTTGTCTAAGCTTCTAATAACAGTTTCTTCCATACAAATTTTATAGCAAACTGTGTTGTCCCATTTTAAATATCAAAAAGGAAACTCAACGTCTCAACCTGACCAAAATCGGATAATAATAAAACCAATAAAAATGAAAAAAAAAAAACTGTTTGTTTTACGAGTTAGGGGCCTACGTTGTAAAAGAAAGTGGCGGGAAGGCAAACAAAACCAGGTTCTTTGGACGCAATACCAATAAAAAGTAAAGTTGAAAAAGCATGATAAAAATACTACAGAACAAAGGAGAAAAAAAGTCAAACAAAGTTAAAGAAAAACATGGGATTAAAACAGGTAAAAACAACAGTTTCTTAGTTTTATTGAAGCTTCTATTATTTCGTTATACATATTATGTAATTAATTTAGCTACTTCAGTATAATTCTGTTCACACAGAAGTCGCATACTACTTGTCATGTACAAAAGAATACATACAGTACGACCTCTTTGATCAGGACAATTAAATGCAAGAGATTTGTCCGGATTATCGATTTGTCCGGATAACTGAAAATGGAAAGAAACATTTTCATATCACATTAAAAATTGGTAATCGTTTTAATATGCTTGTTGGAATTTAATCTGATTAATCTGCTGTATTGTAGCTCAGAACGATTTTTTAATTTTTAAGAATAGATAATAAAACCAAAGTGATTAAAAAAGGATAAAAAAAAATACACTCAGCGTCATAAAATTCGATCCGAAAGCTTTATTGGACCTTACTTATTTAAGTTTGGCCTTATCAAGTAACGATTCTAATACGTACTTAAATAAATAATTTAAATAGGTATAAAACAATTTTAGAGCAAATTAAACGATAACAAATTTTATTGTCCCAAAGACTGCAATTTCGGTTTCAATTTTTTTTTTTAAACATTAATCTAAACCCAATTTCAATAACGTGTGTTGCCTCCCCGTGATTGAATTATAGCTGCTATTTTTCTTGGCATACATTCAATGAGATGTTGAATCTCTTGCTGGTCCATTTTTTCCCAAATTTGAGTCATTGCTACAATGAGGTCCCCTAAATTTTCAGGAGCAGGAATTCTGCCTCCAGCTTTTTTCCTACCTTGGCCCAAACATGCTCGATGGGATTTAGATAAACACTTCGCGCTGGCCAAATCATTCGTTGAATTTTCATCCAGGGAATTGTTAACAATTCGAGCGATGTGAGTACGGGCATTTTCATGCACTAAAAGAAAATTGCCGCCAATAGAGGGTGCATAGGGCCTAACATGAGGTTTCAGAATATCTCAAATGTACCTCAAAGCATTTGTTATTCCTCCATTTACCATCAGTAATTCTGTGCGACCTTCCAAATTGATACCACCCCAAACCATAATTGACCCTCCACCAAAACTGAGCCTTGGTACAATATTGCACTGAGCAAATCTATCTCCTCTACCGGCCATCTGGTGATCTGAGGTAGACTCTGGATTCATCAATGAAGAGGATTTGAGACTCAACTCGTTAATTTCTCAATTTTCATTTTCATAAGCAAAACGCAACCGCTCTTTGTGCTGTTCCCTGGTCAAGAGTGGTCCATTTGCAGGTCTTCCTCCTCTAATCTTCTTCTCACTGTTCGTTCACTAACAGCTACACCCCGAACTTCTTCTAACGCGTTTCGAGCACTAACAACAGTTGTGTTCCTATTTCGCAATACTTGTAACGTAGGAAAATGATCATCTCAGGCGTTTGTGCGTCTTTTTCTGCCTGATCCAGCTCTTCTGGTGTAGTCTCCAGTTTCTCGAAACCGTTCTAGAGCCCTTTGGACACTACATCCGGAAACACCAAGAACTCGTGCGGCGTAGTATTGCAACTGACCTTCTTGAATCAGAGCAATAGCTTGAGCAGCGTGCATTGGCCTTAAGACCATATTTGTTTTCAGAAACACTAAGTTACCTTCGGATTCTTAAGAAGATTGCGAAAAATGTGACCAAAGAAGGTAAAAATGTGGACAAAATTCTTTGACATGTTTATCGGGCGATATTTTTTTTGTTGCTGAGCTTGAAGGAAAGGAAAGGATACATCATCCCTGTTTTAAAATTATCTGATCGAACGGAACAGTTAAATAAATAATAAAGTTTTTATGAAAAATATTGATGGATCGAATTTTGTGCCACTGAGTGTATATCGCCCGTTCATTTGCAAAACGCAAATTTTCATTTTGATGTGTCCTCGTTTATCCTGTTTAGTAATACCTTTGTTCGTAGTGGAGTTTTGGATTAGTTTGTGGATAAGTTGTTGACTGATTGTGTATTTCATCATGCGCATGCGTGATCTTTGATCAGTTCATAACTAATCCGAAGACCTTTCGCTCTGCGAACGCATTCCACCGTCAAACTTACTGTCACATGTCAATTAACAAAAGTAGAAGAATGTTCTTAAATCCAAGTGGAGTTAATTTAAATTAAAAAATTTAAATATATCTAAGTCGAACTCCACAAACTTTAATCAGCGTAAAATTATAAATGGAACATGTTGAAAACGTCATTACCCCTCTTTACCCCTCTAGTAATTCATCAATTGTATCATTAATCTCTTGATAAATTAGGGCTGATGATGGCAGAAGTGTTCTGCCGAAACATGTTCCATTTATAATTTTACGCTGATTATTTCCTTCATGCAACGAAAAAATTATAATTACTATGGTTTCTGCCCATTTTACAGCGATTAATTGCATGTCAAAATTTTGCCGCGGTTAAATATGTGTCAAAATTTAATCGCTTCTGAATTTATTAGTCACTGGGCTTACAACATGTGAAAACAATGTGAAATATCCCAAAATTTATTATTTATTCAGGAAATAATCATGCCGAATACCCCGCGTGCATGAAAACAACCTGATTAAATTTTGACGTTTTTGTCGCAACGTTTTGCTTTAAGAAATATTTCTCGTAAATTTTCCACCCAAAATCCCTCATGCTCCGCATTCGGGATTTTGTTACGTGGAAAATTTACTCGACATATTTCTAAGCAAAACATTTTGACAAAACGTCAAAATTTAATCGGTTATTTTCATGCACTTGGGATATTATTGTTGATTAAAGTTTGTGGAGTTCGACTTAGATATATTTAAATTTTAGTTTAAGTTTAAGTCGTATTATTAACCCGAGGGGGGGGGGACGAAAAGGGACCCGAGGGGTCCTCCGAAACAGGCGACCCCGAGGGGGGGGGGGCTCTTCGGTTATCAACATATAGAAGTCGAAAGTTAAATTTGTTTAGTTCTATTTTCCGTTTAACTTCTCCCATTTGGCCCAATCTTTTTCTTGCAGCCATGTTTCTGTTAGACCTATTACATCGAAGGTTTCGATAGATTGCCAGAATTCTTCGTCCTTGTTTTTTACCCCTGCCACATTCCAGAATACCATTCTTATCTCTTCTTTCATTTTCCCGTTTGTTGTTTTTCTTTTCTCCTTTTCTCGATTTTCCTGGCTTGTGTTTTTTTCTGTTTTCCAGTTTTTTTTTTTTCGTGGGTATTATTGTTGTTGTCTATCACGGCGATGCGATTGCACATGCGTCGGACTCAAAATAATCGCTTTCAGTTACAGACTGATCTGATAGTCCGGGATCGGTTAGAAATCGGCTAAAGTTACTCAGCGAACAAGAGATTTTGAATCAGTGACAGTCAACATAAACTGATCAGAAAGTCTGCGAACACTTTCTGCGTAATGCGCACTGTATTGAATTGGGGGGTAGATTTGTGTTACTCGAAGTACCAAAATATGTTTTGGATTTGTATTGAAACACTCGCGAACTTAATAAACTTGTATATTACGAATAGTTGCAGATTGATGTTGAAAGTTTCTTCTCCCGGAGTGGTTTTGTACTGAATTTGAATAAAGGAACCGTGTCCTGGTTTTAGATTGAATTATGCCCTTGCGGCTGTTGAATAGTGAGTTGTTTTCTGAATGACATTTGGATTTGACTTCTTGTTTGAATGAGAGTTCGTTTTCGACTCGTTGTTTGATTTAGAGTTCGTTTTCGAGTTGATGTTTGAATGAGAATTAGTTTTCGAGTGACTGCGGGCGTGAGTGCGGCCAGTCAGGTAAAGGTTTTACGACCCTTTGGGTTTCCCAACTGGCCGACGCGACGGCCGCTGCAAATATTTCTCAACACGCACACTCCTGACGGTTTCTGACGGTCATGGACTGCTCTGCGAACAAACCTAATAATTCAAGAATGTACACATATTAAAGTATTCTATGAATTTCTTACTATGGAAAGGGTCAAAGATTATGTGCCAGCAGGTATAAATATTTTTACAAAAAATGGTGCAAGACATGTTTATGGAGTCCGCCTCTAAAAATACAAAAACATTGCAATAGAAACAGATGTGGTAGATTTGAAATCAATTAAAAATATTTTTGGACGAACTGGCACCGAGTAGATAAACTAGCACTGTATAAAATCAGATTTACTTAAAATAATAGAAAGGAATAAATAGTTGCGCAGAAAGGGAAATGAAGGATATCTATGTACAATTTGTAAGAACTGTCCGGAATTAAAAAAAAGTAAATATATTTTTCCTAAATGTGAAAGGTCGCTGTTTTATTATACTTTTTGTTTTGGGGTTTTCAGGCGTTCAATTTGTGGGTTCTCAGGTTTTCATCTTTTCAGGCTCACAGATTTCAGGTTGTAAACTTCTCAAAGCTTCCACACTTTTTCAGTTTTTCAGGTTCCCTCTGTCTCCGGTTTTTTAGTTTATAATTTTATTAGATTTCTACTAAATTTCTTCGGTTTTCAGGTCCTCTAGTATTCAGACCCGTTTTCAGCTTGTCATATCAGGTTTTCATGCTTCTCTTCTACGTTTTTTCATCTTCTCAAATTTTAAATTCGTTAGAATTTTTCAGGTTTTGTCTTCTGAGTTTTAAGAGCCCTGATTTCAGTTACTAAGGTTTTTAGGTACTCATGCTGGTGGGTTTTCAGGTTCTGGGTTTTTAGATTTTCAGAGATTCAGGTATCCGGTTTCCCGAGTTCTTTGATCCCTAAAAAAGATTAGATTTTCTTTATCAAAAGAAAAAAATTAAATCAGTTTAATATTTTTTCAAAATAAACAGCTCACATTCAGTTAGTCTAAAATACGACAATAAGTTAAAAGCAAAAAATAAAAAAAACATACAGATGAACTCGGTTATAACGAACCCGGCTTATAACGAACTCCCGCTTATAACGTACAGTTTTCGAAGTCCCGTTTTAACCGCCATAAGGACAATGTAAATTCTGATCGGTTATAACGAACCTCGTTTATAACGAACGGTCGGTTATAGAGTCCAAGATTTCGACGTATGCTCGGTTATAACGAACTGCGTGCACGTGTTCACTGCTCAGATTTCTTGGAATAATTCACACGATTTAAACCCCATCTTTCTCAAAAGTATTCGTGTTGTGAGAGCAATCAAACGAAATGTAAACATTAGTATTTCAGTTTTATTTCTTACTAGAACAAGTGAAAAGGCTGTAGTGAAAAAGAAACGTGGCCCAGTAACTGTCGCCGATAAATTAAAAATAATCGATTTATTAAAAAGCGACCAATGCAACTCTAAATTATGCAAAAAAAATTGGACTAGCAAAATTTACAATTTCCTCAATTTTCCTCAAAAGAACGTGACTAAAGCGTCTTCGAAGTCCTGTTAGAGAGGATGTTGACAATGCTCTCATAAAATGGTTTAGAGAAGTTTAAATATACCAATTAGTGGCGAAGTTCTTCGTGCTGCTGGCAATTTTAGACATTGAGAATGAAGAAATAGGTCGCAAAGAAAAGTACAGCAAAAATTCATCACCCAGTATTTTACATAGTGCATTATTATTATGATTACACGTATAAAAGATGTATTTTCAAGAAAGAATTTTGTTTTAGTGCATATATTTTCAACCTTGTTTATAACGTACGCCTGCTTATAATGAACACATTCGGTGGTCCGGTGACTGTTCGCTATAACCGAGTTCAACTGTACATAATCTTTCAAAACGTGATATAATTCAAACATTCTTTAAGGGCTGAAGATGGGAGTAGTTTTCTCCCGAAACATGTTCCTCTTGTAATTTACATTTATTAAAGTTTGTGGAGCTTAACTTGAATATATTTAAATTTTAATTTAAAAAATAAATCACTAAGGAAGCAGGAATCATCTTCGTATAAACGTCGTCTGAATTACAAAATGGGGTCGTCCCTATCTCAACTGAATTTGATGAATTCAACTATAGCATCTCGTAGACTGTGTTCTGTTGTATAATAAAGTTCTTTTGTGAGATAACCGAGCTTATCAAAAATGGCAATTTCGGCTAGGATTTTCAAACGCTGTAAATTTACCGCCTCGAGGGAGCATTCTAGTAACTTTGAATTTTGTCTGGTGAATTTTGTCCCATACTGACGTCACATAAAGGCGCGCGTTTCAAACGAGACAAATGTTTCGAATTTTTTACCAAGTAAACGCGTGATTTCGAATAAACAAAAAAATAGGGGTATAATACTTTTCCGTCTAGTTTCTAGAAAAGCTGTTTTTGAAAATTGTGGGACGACTCCATTGGCACCATTCATTATCCGACACATACTTTACTTTTATCTTCATTTAACGATCGCGTCCTCGTTGAGTAATGTTAACAATGGCCTACTGGTAGATGGAGCTTAAATCGAACTTTTGGTCTAGCGACATTTGTACCCTCCCATCGGTAGACCTGCTTCTTCGACCCTCGTCCGTGTGTCGACCATAAAATCGCAAAGGGTCTGTTCTCAGAGATTATTGACAATCTTCCTTTTGAACCAGCCGTCGTTTCCTCATTCAAGAAGCGTCCTTACTAGGTGTACCCATCACTTAAAATTGGAAAATAATTAAACTTAAATCCCACTTAAATATGTAATCACAAAAAGTAACATAAATTAACTAAAAAGCAAAAAAATAAATGTTCTGTCCAACAGTTGCAAGAAATTTTGCACGTTTAGTGGAGACGTGCTTATAGATAGACCTCCCTAGTTATACCTTTTTATATTTTGCGCCTTGTCGCAAATCACCAAAAATTTTATTAATTTAAAATTTATAATAGCTTTATTCGCAAGGGTGGTTTACAACAGGGGTTCTCCCGAATGTTAGTGTAGTCGGTGTTAATAAAAAATGTATACCTTCATTTATCGATAAATTGATACAGGATGTATGTGGTTTGCTCAAATAACAATAATTTTTATAGTTCGACACTGTCAGAATTTTCAATTTTTCGCTTGTGTAAACACTCTCCTCTCAGGCAATAAGAAAATGTCAGATAAACGTCACACATTTTTTTATGGATTTAAGCAATTTAAAGCCTTGCCGCGGTTATGTCGAACTATATTTATTAAGCCCTCGTGTCCGAAATGACCCAATTTACACAGGAACTCGTATAATAAATAACTATTATCAAACCTATACATAAGTAACAAATTGTATAATAATCATGAAGATGGTAACAATTAAAGGAAGTTGCCTGTATTGCAATAATTTATGGCTAACTAAAGAGTAGGTACCGACAGACTCAGTAAACAGACGATTATTATTGGTTGAGTCAGTATAAGTAGTTAACACCCTTTCGATATTTTAAGTGCCATTTTAAGTAAAACCGAGGGTCAAAATTAATTTTGGTTTTCGGATCCGGAATCAGCATGACGGCTTTCATAAATTAAGTCTCAATCCCATTATTTTTTCCAAACTTGACTGGTTTTTAATTGATTTTTGAAAAACCACTAGCACTAGGATTTTCAAAATAACACAGAATAAAAAGTGTGGCATGTTCTTTGTTGTCAAAATTTCATTGGAGTTGTTTTAGTCGTTTTCCTTATATTGGTTCTCATAGCTCTTATGCAAGAATCCCACCCTTAAATAAAGCCATACAAAACAACAGAATCATATTTTGATCCATTGAGCTTTGACCGAGAATAAGCCTTCGTGCTTTCGGTTTTATTTTGTTACTGCGTTAAATGTTTACAAATGTTTGTAAATCAGACTGAAATGAGCATCTAATACTAAAAGAAATTATCGTCCCCGCCCACCCAAATCCAGTTTACCTTTGATTTCTATTTTTGGGAACAAAAAAAAAAGTAAATAAAAGCAGCCTGTTCCTGCTTTATGCAATTTTGGAACTGCATGGTGTGTCGTTGTTATTATACTTAATTTTGTAAATTGTGGTCACGTAAAATAAGTAATGCTTTACCATAACGCGCAATATCGGAGACCTAGCCTGAAATGGAACACATTCGCGGTACATTTTTGCGAAACAAAACCTACTTATGCGGTGATTAAGCGTACGCAACCGCATTTTTTCATTGTATTTATATGAACCTGTTACACTAATTATTTCGAGCTTATTAAATCCATGACACGACGAGAAGCACCCACCATTGCGTCGGAAAGATCTTGGAGTGAGTCATTCCAGTTGTTTGTATAAGTTTCGGAAGTGCCGAGCCAAGTGCGCGCCTCGAAACTCGCGATATCAATAACGTATTATTTTCTTTCTCGAAATTTTATTTTCGCGCTTTCCAGCGAAGTACTCGGTTTAATTTTTTCGAAATCGCGATGTGCGCAAACTCGACGTTCGCGGCGTCGCGGCGTACGTACACCGGGGCATCGATTTTAGTCGCATGAAACGTTTTGATCTGTTGCTTGAGAATCTCGAACAGAGGGTAAAAATCGCCCCTGTGCGATACGTTAGCCGTGGGATTGGGGTGTGTGTTGGATTTGGACAGGGGTGCGATTTTCATTTGTTGCTAGGCTGCGACTTCTGTAGGTAAGACGTTGAGAATTACGTAATTGTGCGCCGATTTTCGTGTTGTTTTCCTGCGAATGTGGTTAATGTTTATGAAATTGGGTGGATTTATAACAGTTGGCTTTAGGAAGTGAACGAAGTTAAAATTAGGGAGTGTTTTTGTGGTTGTGCTGCAGTTGCGAATTGTGATGTTTATTTTCATTTACAACTGATCAGGATACCAACATATTTTCGGGAAATTTTGGTGGGCTGAACACTAAAGCAGCAAAGATTGCCAGAAAAGGGTGCAAGGGCGAGTTACTACTAGTCTTAATTTAACCACAGGTATTGTATTAAGGGTAAATACAAGAGACATTCACATCACAATAAATCAGAGGTTTTCATGATAGGCACAAATTAATTATTTGCTTTTGTGTTAAAAGTGCAGCATTACTTTTATGGTAGGAAATGTTCTTTTTTCATTATTGGCAATTTCTTCATCTTTGCAACCTGAAGATGGATGACGAAATCAGAAATTGGATGTGTGAGGTCTAGTTATGGTCGTAATATTCACCAAACTGATTTTTAGTTTGTGTAAATCAACGGGGTGTCGCACATCACCTATATTCGTTGCAACGTAGCAAAAATTTGAGATTTTGGTTGGTCCAACGCCAAAGTTTGCATGATCGTTATAATTTTGACGTACGTTGGACGTGTGAGAAACGTTGGTTAACGAACGGCGCATTTTATTTTTGTAATTAGCTGACAATTAGTTAAAGGTTAGTTGATTCTTGAGCAACGACATTCATGCCAATTTTGTAGTTTTATAAACTAATTTTATAATTTATTATTTTCAAACCCACTAATTCCACCTACGGACTAGATTTAATAAACGTCCTTTTAATAACTATCCGTGTGCCAGAGCTTTTGGTGCTGATTTGCAACCAAGAATGTTGTGTTATCTTCCGTTCAATTTTATCTTCAGGTATGCCTCACTCATTTCCGGCTTCTCCATGGAACAACCATATCTTTTCTTTACAGTTATCAACCGGCTGTGTAATAACGCGTCCCTAGCATATGAATGTGGACATACCGACACTTCATTGTCAATATGTTGTGCAACGGAGGCGTCTTTTGTTCATCAATTTCCATATTCTTTTCCGCTTGTTTTGTTTGAACATCAATTCCGCAATTTACTCACCTATTTCAGTCAGGTAATGGGACTTCCTCCGCATTGTCTTCATCTTCGAAGTACGTATCTGTCCCCTGTACTTTTTGTGAGTCGAGTACCTTTGAATTATTCACTTCCGGCACTCATCTGCCAGTACTATTTTGTGCACACAGTGGCGCGATTGTTCGCCAAGAAAGCCAATAGGTCAGTGCAGTCCTTCACGTCGCGATTGATAACAATGTAGATTTATGTGTGTGATGTGGGTCATTATTCATGGAGCGATTAAAAGAGAGAGTTGAGTGATAAAAATATCGTCACGTGTGGCGTTGGTGCCGAATTTGGAGTCAGTGGGGCTTCGATTTGGCAGCGCTTCATATCAGGTGAAAAGAAATTTGCCACATCCACTTGGTAGAGGAATTTTTGTCAAATCAAACACATTATTTTCATTGGAAGTACCACCGAGCAACTTTTATTTAATGATACTGTCCTGCCATTCTGTATATTTGTACAAAGAATGAAAAAAATAAATGAAATGACTAACCCTGTTTACCTCACACGCCGCTGTTATGGTCACGAAAAAACGACTTAGCTGCAAAAAATAAATATAGATAACACGCAAAAAGGTTTTAAACAAACGGTCGGTGAGTTCTCGCATTTTTTACGGAGTTTACTTAATCACTTGTGCTGTGCGCCGAGTCTATCGAGAGGTTGATTTTAGGGCGTTTTAACCTAAACAAAAACCTCGACAAAAACACTTTTATCAAAATTTTGTATTTCCCAACAGGGGAGATAATGTTGTTGCACGTCTGACTTAGATAACAAGAATGCAACTGTTAACTGCACTGTAATAACATTTCTTAGAAGAACACGTGTATTTAATCAGCCAACAATTTAAAATTAATTGAGTTTCTGTATGAAAGGTGGTAAATAGATTGTGCTACCGGGGTCGGTACCGATCCACTGCTCGCATTAATTTAGTTAATCCATACAACCGATGTTTATATTTTCACTTTTTCAATTATTTTTTTTTTATAATTATGAAATCGGTGCACGGTAGACCCTACGGCAAGCCCCCTTGGCTTCACTGTCGACTATTTCGGAAAGATTATTCACCGGGTGCAATTTATATAACAGCACCTGATGGAAGCCCGTGCCAAATATTGTTAGCTGTCTATTCGAGCATTAGACTAATTTTGTTCGAAAGCATGAGGGCGTACTGACAATTTGCTATTAGCGATAGCGGATGATAATACATTTCCCCAACAATGGTTATTAAAGGCTTTTATGTGCGAATAATAGAAATCGGAGCAGACCGCTTGTCTTTTGGAAGATAAACGTAATTTGTATTCACTGTTGTGTTAACGTCCTATTTTATATTAGCACAGTCATGAAGGATATTAACTCATAATTCATCATACGGTTGTGACGTTGTAATAGCAGTAGCAGCACTGATAATTGTTGCTTTGTTGATTATGTCACGACTTCCAGCGTTTTTTTCTTGCTGTCTTGAGCTGGATTTTTCTTAATACTACACAGATAGTTCCCTGTTGAATTTTATAACATGTGTGTAAGAAAGATAATGCTTTACCGTAACTCCGAATTGGTTGAGTAATTAAGTATTGGTGCCCTCGATGTATGCAACTGAGCGGTCGTTGTACCTGTATTGTGATTCAAGCCAACACTGTTCAAAAACGTGTAACTATATCTTATTAATTAATGGAGGAATAGGAAAAAAGATTTTTTTTTCTCAATCAGGAAGTGTCATTGCTATTTGAAAAGTATGTCTAAATGTATCTATCGGGTCATATTAGACCTGCAGGTGCACCGCCTTGGTCGGGGCAGCAGCCCCCTCAAAAATCTTAAATGGTTAAAAGTTTATTTTTTTAAAGGTCCATTTAACTTCTTTTTGGCTATGTAGTAGTTTTTTATTTCTACTAATAATTCCTTACAACATTTATTTTGATTTTGAACTTCGACGGCCCTACAATGATGAGCTCTGTAACTTGACGTTTGACATACCCAATGTTGCCAACATTAAAATGGAGTTGTGACATAGACTAATACAAAGTTGCGTTCAAGAATCAACAAATTCAAATCTGCTCCTGTGCTAAGGTGCCGCCTTCTCCCCTAGATACAGTTGTTACATTTTTTACTCTTCGAATAAAGGGATTCGACTGTAAGTAAAAGTGTTGTAATGCACAATATTTTTTGTCATCAGTGTAAAGTTTCGCTTAATTAAAATTTAAATCGAACATCAAAATATTAGATAAATTAAATGAATTAGAAAATGTTCCATTATCCGTGTTTTTCAATTATTGGGCAAAACTCCGGATCCGACCAGCACGAATAATCGGGGTTATACTGTAATAAATGACATTTTATATTTGACAAGAATAAACCAAAATTAAAAAGCAATGTTCTCTTCTGGATATAATTTTTTTGGTTTATTACGAAAATTGCTGTTCCTTTGAATTCTTGTTAGAGGAGCGACTGTAGCGTCCTCTCACTAAAATAATTTTATTCACATTGACAAAGCGATTTTCTGATCTAGTCATTCAAATGATTAGTGTCCAGCTGGAATAAAACAACGTTGAAAAATGGTTGATGCGCCACTGGAAGAATACAAATATTTAGTGTTCTAAGTAGAGTAATTTGACCATTCGTATTGGCCCTCGAGTAACGAAACATCACAAAACTATTTTGCAGCACACCAAAAATTCATGTCGTATTCTAAATGCAAATTATATTTTTCCACAGGGCGGCTATCCGGCCAAGTTAAAAAAGGTGCTCATAGTAACGGCGCCTCTGTGGTTCAAAGCTCCGTTCAAAATCCTCCGCCTGTTCGTGAGAGAGAAGCTCCGCGAAAGGGTGTACACCGTCTCCGTGGCGCAACTTCTGACGCACATACCCAGAGAATCCCTGCCGACCCAGCTGGGAGGGTCTCTCATCCTGGACCATAATGGTTGGCTATCGGTCTGTATGCAGTCAATGACCGCTCGAGAGGAATCCCCGTTGCCGCAATATGGTCAGTATTTTTTCGTTGCCAGAAAAACCATTAAAAAAATCCGTTAATTAGTTGGGGGTAATAATTCTCTGTTGGGGTAGTAGTGAAAGCTTTCAGTTCGTTAAAGTATGAATCATTAAATTTGTTCAGCGTCTCTTTGAGTTCAGTTGGTCTTGAAGCCTAACGAAAACTGAAGATTATGTTTTAAAATTTGTATTGGTAATTGATTCAGATTTCTTGCCTATTGGTTGTCGAAACGGCAAGGTAACACCAACCCTTGCGTACAAAAGAGTTAAATAAAAGTTTCTAGAACAGTTTGGCAAGGCTTTGCTAACAACTACGTTATTAATCTTAGCTATGCCAGTTGCTGCACTGCTTCTGGCATGGATGGATTGTTTTTCAAACAGTTTTAAAACATGCATGTATCATGGGATCAGGGTTGACACATTTTGGAGCTAGTGGTAAGTGTGTTCTTTCCAAACTGTTAGTACTGTCCGGTGCAGTCAGAAAAAATATATAACAAAATAAAAATTAACGGCACCCTCGTACAGAAGTGTTGTTTTATTTAAATATAGACCTGTTTTTTTTTATAATAGGTTTACGGCTACTGGATTTTGGACAAAAAATTCTGACTACTTGGCGATTAACTCTATCTGGAATAATCAGTAATGTAAAAACATATAGAGCACCCGTGATGATTTTTTTGTTTTTTTTTCCTATTAAGTATTTAGAGAAAATATAATTCTTCGACGTGGAACCAAATAGATTACCGTTACACTGTAATGCAGTACTTTTATATATGTTTTTTCATAAAGTTGACTACATCGATTTCATTGCAGATGGCAAAACGCCATCCCCGCAGAAGCGCATCCGCACCCCGACCGAGATCGAGATTTCGTCGTCGACCAACAACATAAACGTCGACAGCTGGACCGAAGAGGGCAATTTGAACCCTCCCAGCAGCGCTTCCAGCGGCTTCTCCGACGACGATTCGCTGCACGGGGATGGTGCCGCTCTGACGATGCCTCAGCTGGTAGACTACGTCAGAGATAGGGGGCGTTCGGGGCTCATGCAGGAGTACGCCGAGATCCGGGCGAGGCCTCCCGATGGAACTTTCAATGTGGCCAAACTGAAAAATAACTTGCCGAAGAATCGTTACACCGACGTGTTGTGTTACGATCATAGTAGAGTGATTCTTTCTGAAATTGATAGTGATAAGGACAGTGATTACATACACGCCAATTTCGTGGATGGGTACAAGCAGAAGAATGCCTTCATCAACACGCAAGGTAAATATAAATGGCCGTGTTGTGTTGCATTTTTTGGCGGTGATTAGTCTTGTTTTGTCTGCGACACTCAGATTTGTATGGCTTGAAAACAAAATTAAAATAGCGTAGCGACGCAGAATATTCGTTGTGTTTTTCTATGACGTTTACGTGGTGAATAGAAGTTAAAGGTCAGCCACTTGTTGAATAGTGTTGGCAGTGCATGAGAAATTCCTAAATGGTAACTTGACGTGACCAAAAAAACTTACTTAGGAATTAAAATGTGGAGAATCGGATGCACGTTGCCATAAATAAAGACTCCAAATCAGTGATGACCTTTTTAAAAGAGAAAGAAACGGTCAAGGGATATTGTTAAATAACAATGTTTATGGAAATCATTTGAACGTAGGACAGATTATTATTTATAAGTGGCCATTGTCACAAGTGTCTTAACATTTCAATCCATGTTCTGGTAACTTAACCTCAAAAATCTGACAAGTATGACAACATTTGAATTTAGGCGGTATGCACATTTTACCTCCGCGCCACCACGCGGCATCTCTGTCACTTTTACTGGTACGGAACCGAATTGACAGATAGTGATTCGACAAATGTCTGAAGTGTGAGAAAATGCATCATCGAGAATCGGTTGTTGTGTTGTTGGCTGTCCTATTAAATACTATAACAGTTCACCGTCTGTGAAATTTTACACCTTTACGAACAAATCGTACCACTAAAAATGCCAGAAAGGCCGTTTGAGGCGCTGTAAAACGCGCGGAATTTAAAATGTGCACCACACATTTTAAAGGTCTTCAAGCAATCTTCCTATGTTTCTAAGTGGAACGGTATGGTTATGTTATATTACGACCTCGGCCATCCATTATACCTAAATTAAAGAACTGGAAAAAATGTACTGGAAACGGCACAAAAATATAGAGCACTTAAAATCGATACTTCGTGTGGTCAGGAAATACTTATTATCCGCAGAGTTCCTGTCATTTACGCGGAATTCGGGTGTTTCCACGTAATCTAACCGATTTTCATTTCTGCCGTAGTGGACTGTATCTGGAAATCTATTTTCTGTCTTGTCACTTTTCGGCGAACATAACACCGACCATATGCCGTTCACGTGATAACAGCCAACTCATAAAGAAGTCAATTTTCAGATCCATTATGAATTTTGTTAAATATTTGGATTAAGATTAGAATATGATTGTGAGAGCGCCAAATTCGCCAAATTTGCATGACGTTGTTTTAACGAGTGCAGATAACGGATGTAATGAAGCCAGTTCTGTGAAAACGACGTTGCAGGGGCACATTATTTGTATAAATTTAACGCAATTGCTACAATGTAACTGAATGGTGTTTACCTTAGGAAATAATCACTTTCAAGACACGTTTTCCCTATATGTTTTGGTTGTTACTGTACAGATAACATTTCTAACAACATTGCTAAAATTAATTGATGTTTGTCATTATTAAAATTGGATCTAATATTATTACAGTGCAACGATCAAAATAACTCTATCGGCGGAAATTAATATCTTGATCAGATTTTTTTTAGCATTTCGTGATAATAAGCTTTATCTAATGTCTAGACAGGGTGTTATGGAAGTCCTAGCAGAAAATTTAACCACAAGCAGAACTCGTCAAAATAAACATTTTGCAAACGCTACCTTACGGAGTTAAAATTAAGAATAGTTTGACCCCTAAAACCAATACCCGCCTATGGATCGACGTTCATTGATTGTCAGGAAGGCACAAAAACTTTACCCGATAAACGAATCGAAAGAAAAACTGTTTAAATGGAAACATGTTCTCACCTACCATAATATGAATAATATTGAAGTAGGTTAGCATGTAATAATGAACTTTCTAACGTGGATCAGGGATAATCCTTGTTGTTGTACGTGTGATAAACGATAAATGTTGACACACCGACACTACGAAACACATCTTCGAATACTTAAAAATATCCGGTTCAATTTCCAAAACGCGATTACATCTGGGACGTCCGAAATCATACTAAAATAATCAGCTAGAAAATTTGTATTTCGTGGGCGATTTTCGGCGTTTATAGAAAAAAATGCATGTTTTATTCGGAGACGTGGCACACGCTTCACTTTTACTCTTAATAAAACAATCTACAATTTTTGTAACAAACCGATTTTGCACAGTGGCGTCATCAACGATTTTTTTACATGGCAAATGGTCGTAGAAAAAAGATGCGACCTTACATCTTAACATTGTATGAAATAAATAAGAAACAAAACAAAAATGTATCAGAAAGGTGCAATGAGAAATGGAAAATGTTAGTCTAAAAAAAATTTAAAATACGAAAATTCAAAACTAAAAGTCGATAGCCGAAACAAGAGAATCAGCAGTTAACCGTCAACAGAGATATCAAATTAGAAATAAACAAATGAGGTCTAATATCTATTGTATTAAAAGCCGTGCGCAATACAATTCAATACTGTTCAATAGCCTGCCAGGTGAGAGCGCTATATGAAGCATCTATGAGGAAGAGCAGTTGAAACGTATATTTCACCGTCAAGTTGCCGACTGAGAAAGTAAATCATTTCTTCGGTCGATTATAGGATGCGTGGCCAACACAGAACTGCGGCGTCCTAGGCTGTTTCCTAAAAAAACGCCGCAAGTCATAACTTCCTCATTTATTGTCCGATGTAGAAACGGAGACACAGAAGACATTACTACCAGTATTGTGTTGAAAAACCTCTTGAAGTATATGATCAATAACGGCACGTTGTTGATTATTAGCCGTTTCATACATTTTATTAAACAATAAGTCTTCCGCTTCTCGATTGATTTGTTGAGAAAGTCGCAATTGTATTTTGCACAGCTTCATTCGTCCTCTATTTCACACTCTTCACACCCCGCACCCAAACTTCCATCCAGAGGTATAAATGTCTTAAGTTCCCTACACAACTTGCTCACAAAACCTCAGGGGAGGGGTGTAAGATATATTTAGCTACAGTTGTCCAACTTCTCACTTAAAACGATTCACGCTCATTTAAATCTAGGACTGTAATGGACCGCTTTTCCCCTAAAATGAGTTGCAAATAATTAATGAACCTGTGAAATTTTTGAAAATGGAAGGTAATCTTCACATAGAACTTGTCAATGTCTTTCATTTAAAAAAGAATACCAAATGTCGAATTATTTGCTATCGTAATATCGATACACGTTTTGAAACATTTAATTCTACAAATTCTACAGTTATCCTTGAGCAATTTTGTGGATCATTCAGAGATCGAAAATCAAATTAGTCAAAGGTGGCCATGCACGAAAAGCCGCTTGTGGTAGTTTTAACAGAATTATTTATAAAATGGCAGGTTGACAGTATCAAATTACGACAAGCGGCTTTTTGCGCATGGCCAACTTGATTAATTTAGTTTAATCTCTCTGAATCTACTTAATTTTTTCAAAATTTATATTGGTAAAAAGTGTCCCTGGGGAGAACATCGGGGCTATGGATATAAACAATAAACAATTACCTGTCTACCTGTATATAAACCTTACAGGTTTAACGTTTGCTACAGTAGTGGATTTTTTTTTATAGTAGTCCGTCTCGTTAAATTTGCAATTCTCGCACTCAAGCTGAAATTTACGCATTACCGGCCGACAATTTTCCTATCTACTCAAAGCCGTTTATTAATTTAACCAACTTATTCAATTATAAACAAATAAATCTCAATCCACAGGTCCTTTACCCAAAACCACGAACGAATTCTGGCGGATGATATGGGAACAACACACCCTAGTGATAGTTATGACGACAAGAGCAATGGAGAGAGGACGCCCTAAATGCCACCAGTACTGGGAAACCGAAGTTGGCGGGGAAGCTACATATGGTCAATTCACAGTCAAAACGATAGCTGTAGAGCAAGATTCAGATTATACAGTTACCACGATAAATCTCGTCAACACCAAAGTAAGAAACCCAAAAATTTTACGAACACGGGGTTCGACTGTTGTTTTTTTTTTTTTTTCAGACTGATGAATCTAGGGAAGTTTCGCACTGGCAGTTCACTTCGTGGCCGGATTATGGCGTTCCCCGATCGGCCAAAGCGATGCTTGAATTTTTGGAAAGAGTGAGACGAAAACAAACAGCTATGGTGGTAGCCTTGGGCGACACGTGGGCGGGTCATCCTCGAGGGCCCCCGATTGTGGTGCATTGCAGTGCCGGCATCGGGAGAACAGGTACGAACAATTGGAGTGTTAAAACATTAAAAAAAAAAATTACATCCATAAAGGAGACTCGTGAGCGTGCCGTCGCATTGTAGAAATAATACCGGTTGGCCCGCACGCGGATTACCGGTAAAATACAAATAACAAAAGCGAAATTCGCCGAAACGCTGTAGCAGCTTTCCACTAATCCCCTGTCGATTTTGCATTGACTTTAATCCCTCAAATGTCACGTTTTTTAGGTACCTTCTGCACGCTGGATATCTGCATATCGAGACTGGAGGATTTAGGCACCGCAGACATACGAGGGACCGTCGAAAGAATTCGCTCACAACGCGCATATTCCATCCAAATGCCTGATCAGTACATATTCTGTCACCTCGCTTTGATCGAATACGCTCTTATGAAAGGCCACCTACAGTCGGCCGACCTCTCCGGGTTCGATCCCAGCGCGGACGACGATTCTGATTAAAGTTTATTGTGCTTTTCAATTCCGAATGTTAAGTGAATGTATTGTTATAAGGGCGATTATTTATTTTAGTTATATTTTCACATTGTATCGTTTTTTTGTTATTTCCGACAGTTCCTTGTACAGAAATGGTTTGTTTTGGTTGAAGAAAAACGCGAGAAGGTCGCTTCAAAACGGTTTTTAAAGGAGTAGTTGTGTATTGTGATTGTCTGACAAACTTGTGATTATTTAAATCAATTTTAGGCGAATTTTTGCAGGTATCTGCGCCGATTTTACATATCTTCCTTTTATTTCGTTGTCGCAAAATAAAAATAGATCTGTCTTGTAATATGGCATCCAAGCAACTTGTTTGGGATATTACAAGTTTATTTTTATAACCTAATCCAATAAATGTCTATATACCACTTGGAACTAAATTTACTTGTTGAATTTAACGCTTCCTTATTGAAAGATGTACTAAATAATTCATAGATAGATTAACTAATTCAAGTTCAAATTGGTCTTGAACTTTATTCTAAAGACTGTCCAATTTTAAAATAAATAATATGTATTACTTCTTATTTGTGAAGCTATCTAAATAGAAAACCCCACAATTGAGTTACAAATTCAGTTTATATACTTCCATTATGAGGTTTCAAACCAAATGCTAGTTTTAACCAATCTTGGGTCCTATAACTTTCATGTACTAAGTATTATTTTCATTATTGTGAAATAGTTGAATTTATTGAACCCTGTGTATTGTAAATATTGTATTCTGATTTCATAATATAAAACGCTTTTTACATTTTATTTTATTTTGGCCACCAAATCTTGTACACTTTCGGTCTTAATATCTAAAATACTTGCACAGTCCCATGGTCATAAGTGATCATTAATGTCAGTTTACATACATTTGCGTCCACAAACAGGGTCTTTATAAATAATAGTAATTATACACCAAGGTTGAGAAGACAGCGATTTTATTGTCCAAGATGAGGAGCATCGCGGGCAATAATAATGCGTGTGGTCCAGCTGGCAAATTTAACATTTCGCAAGAAGTTCTATATTGTTGAGCTATCAGCTATGATTAATAATGACAGCAAATGTCAAGTCAAGACATCAACTACGGCAGCAACCATTAATTGTTAATTGTTGGGTAAGGTACAGAATAGTAATTATACACCAAGGTTGTGCGAATCATCTTGGGCAATAAAAGTGCAAGGCTAAGAAAAGGCATCTCAACAGTGTTTTTTTTTCACTACTAGCACATTTGTTTAACTTTAACTTTAATCATGATAATGCGAAAGATCGGAACGAATTTGAGGTTATGTATTGCTAACATTTCTCAGTCAGAGACCGGGTTTTTGTGCAAAATTGCACAATGCATACCTGTCGCTTTATAATAGTTTTTTTTTACATGAATTGCAGTTAATTAATGCCAAATATTTACAATTCGGTTTCTTCAATTATTAACTACTAGTCAATAATGAAATGATTATTAACTAAGAAAGAAAATCAATTGCGATCATTTAAATTATAAATTAGAGTAGGCTGTGAAATTTAAATTAGGTTGGCACTACTAACTTTTGACAATTTCATTTAAAATTCGAATGTCGAAGTGGCTTCTCAAAAAAAAAAAAAACGACAACAGAATGGTGAATGGAGTTAACAGCTAAATTGAAAATGCGGGAGAACACTTTGAACATTTGCTGTAATTCTCAATTATTCTACATTATTTGTTAGTCTTTATTTTCATGAAACATAAACGTCACAATGTTTACGATAACCTCAAATCTTACTGTCAGTCAATTTGCAGGCTGGGCCATTGCATAATAAAAACCCGCCTACTCTAATTTATAATTTAAATGATCGCACAGTATATAATCGTACATTATACAGCTAGTAGTGAAAAAACAATGTTATCCACAAGCAACATGATATAAACTGCGCCACAGCTCGGTGCGCTTCACCCCCTTACACCTAGCGCAGTAAGGGGCAAAGCATTAAATTTGTTGAATTATGTATGTTTTTTTCAATCTTTATCTCTGCATGTTCAAGCAACATTAACCACCACTTTTGTGGGACTCTTTACAATAACAAAAAAGTATAAAATTATCAACAAGGACATTGACTTAAAAAATATCACCAGACAATAAGTACTTAAAGCTTTGATTTCAGTTTAATAGCGCGTTCTCTTAAGTGCCGCCTTAATATTTTCCCGGTTGGGTTTCTTGGGATTTCGTCAACGAAAACCACGCCGCCCCGCAGTTGCTTTTGGGAGGACACATTTTCTGAAAAGAATTTTGTTCAATTCGGTAATGGGAAACCGTTTCGTGAACCTACTTGCAACAAAATTTTCAAGTTCTTTATCCGTGGTGGCTTTTCCTGGTTTTTTCACCACAAAAGCTAGAGGTAATTCTCCCGCTCTTTCATCTGGCAAGCCAATGACGGCAGCGTCTGCAACGGCTGGGTGCGTGATCAACAAGGCTTCCAGTTCTGCTGGCGCCACCTGTAAATACAACCATGATTAAAAATAAATCATCATTCCAACAGTGGTTCTCACTTGATAACCCTTGTATTTAATTAGTTCTTTGATTCTGTCAACAATGTAAAAGTACCCATCCTCATCGTAGTAGGCCACGTCTCCCGTATGTATCCACCCATCTTTATCTATCGTCTCTGCCGTCGCTTGGGGATTCCCAATATATCCCTTCATCACAAGAGGTCCCTTAAAACAAATTTCTCCTTCTCTATAGGGCCCGAGAGCTTTACCTTCATCGTCAATCACCTAGTAGAGAATATAAATAAAACAACTGATGAGCACAACGGCAGAAAACAACTCACTTTGACCATCATCCCCGGAACAATCTTACCCACCGAGCCCAATTTCGTAACCCCCAAAGGACTAACCAGAACGCCCAAAGTGGTCTCAGTCATGCCATAACCTTGAGAAACGTGTCGCACTTTGAAGCGGTCCTTCAATTCTCGCTCCATGTCTTTCCCCATGGGTGCTGCGCCGGTTCGGATTTCTTGAATACCGGATAAATCATACTGTTTCGTGAGGGGGTGCTTTAGAAGAACCAACATGACTGGTGGAGGTACTACCAACCGTTTGATTTTGTACTTTATCAGTGCGTCCAGGAACGTTTTCGTTTTGAATTTGCTCAATACTGCCATCTTTTTGCCGCGGAGGAGATTCAGGAACATCAGCATGAAGCCCATTGAGTGGAAAAATGGGGCCAGACCCATCATGGCGTCGCTGGGGTCGTCGTTTTCGATCACTTGGGCCATGGTAGTTCTAATAATAACAGTTTTTGTGAACAAGAATTCCACTCTGTTGTATCTGGGATGCGTTCAGATTTTTCACTCGACCTCGGGTTTCGTGGCCGGGGACAAACAGCCATATTCTCATGAGGTCGACAGAAAACGCTCCATAGTATTTTTGCGTTTGCTAATTCACACTTTAGTTATTTATTTTATTGTATAATATACAAAATAATTTTAATTATTGTCACTACTGACAGTTGTCAAAGGAGAAAATTAATCAACTCAAAATTTCGTATCTCAATACCGCTAGTTTTAGTATCTACAGTCGCTGACAGAAAATCTTGATGTCGTCTAAACTTTATTGTCACTTTGACATTTGAGATTCAACACTCACCAATGTGTTCAATGAAAAATGTCAAAACTAAAAAACACGGTTACACTAGTCCTTCCTACACTTTGTTACAGTGGAATTAAATTGACGCCCAAGATTTTTTGTGACAGTGTACAGGTATATTTAAAAAAAAAACGAGCACTGAAAGGATCGTCATAATTTGAAATATTCTTTAAGGGCTGATGATGGCAGTAGTGTTCTGCCGAAACATGTTCCCATTGTACTTTATTAAAGGTTGTGGAGTTCGACCTAAATATATTTAAATTTACTCCACTTGGATTCATCGACATTCTTCTGGTTTATAATTTTTTTTTATGCAACACTTCGGTCTCGTAAGCCAATTTTCACGTCGCATGAACAAATAACACACTTGTCGCATAAATACCTATGTCAGTTATCAGTGTTGCCACGCAATAATGATCTTTAAAATTATCTCGCAGCTTATCAAAGCGAAAATATCGTTGACGTGTACCTCTATTTGAAGACCTTCCTCATGCCTTTATGGGTTTACATTGTGTTTTTTACTCAAATTTATACCTGTGTAATGAGAAATTATGGACTCGTCTTGTTTATGAATAGTAGCTCGCTTCGCTCGCTCATATACCTATATTATAAAATCGTTACAAGTGAAAAGGACGAAAAACAAATTTGTTAAAGAATTAGAGATTCTTTTACAGTAAAAAAAATATTTCAACAAGTTGGAATATAGGAGCGAGCGAAGCGAGCTGGTATTCTTAAACAATGCGAATCAGTAAATTACGTTATTAACCCAGTTACATAAAAGTGTGTTTCGGGATATTTGAAAATGTAAAAATATTTAAACTAGGGTATCGAAGTTAGCAAATTTTGAATGTAAAAAAGTGTTGGAAATGAGAACAGAAAACACCAAAGAATGACTAAAGTTTTGCTAAATATGAAAGAAAATTAAAAATTACGAAAGAGTTAGAACATAGCGAGCGAAGCGAGCTGGTATTCATAAAGAATGCGAATCAGTAAATTACATAATCAACCCGGTGGCACACAAGATTTTGTCTTTATGAATTGTAGCTCGCTTCGCTCGCTTATATATTATAAAATCTTTACAAATTTTTAAATAAAATAAAAGACTGTAAAAGCGTCATCAAACAAGTAGGCAAAGCTCAAAGAATTGTATGACAAGTGCCAATATTACAGATATACATGCTCCAACTTCAGAATTTTAAATTACACCTTATACAGGATTTAAATCAAGTTGTTTATGGAATGTTTTGTTGGAAATGACAATTTAAATTATCATAATTATCAAAATTTTGCTCAGGAGGAATTAAAAATGCCATTACGTAGCAAATTCATTTTTCAACCGATAAATGCAAATTATGATATCACTTACGTAATCCGAATTGTTATTTCCAACAAAACATTCCATAAAAACTTGATATTTGAAAAACAAAAAAACATTAATTGAGTCGGTTAGGTATAAATAATTATTTCAACTTTTTTTTCTCCAAAATTTGGAACACCATATAGCAGAATAAAAAAAACGCCTTCAAAAACATTAAACAACATATATTACATTTAAAAAATAAAACTGGACTATCGTTTGACCTTGTAGTAATTAAAATCTATCATTTACGTACACGTCAATGTAATTTGCAAACGATCACTTATAATCATTCCAATTTTATAGTTTGTTTCGACAATGTGTTCTAGTGACGTCAGGTTATAAACGTAGCTGGCCTGCTTCTATAAAACCTACTTGTTTATTCGTGCCAGAGACTTTACTGTTTGCTAGAGTTTGTTTAAATATTGTCAGGTACTCCTGTTTGATAAAACAGAAACCTCGTTATAATAACCAAGTCAACATAGATAGAACCAGAAATGTCTCAAAAATGACCCTTCCGGCATTTTCAGTTAAAGTGAAGCAAATTACAAAATAAACGGTTCCATGTACTCGCGACTCGACTTTTTTTAGAAATTAATTTGTTTAAATGCAACTCCGTCCTTTTCAGGAAATTATTGTTTAACTCCTATTATATTTCGTTTCATGTTCAAAAAGTGGCAGGAACGTAATGGGGGGTTATCACGGTAATATTTATATTATCTTTTGAAATAATTTTTTGTTTATTTTGTGAACGATATCAGTAGTTATTACTTGTAGAGTTTTTCCTAAAATACACATTATGGAAGTCATATTGGCTTAATATTTACTGCTTCCTCGTTTGAAGCTAGTCTTACGGCAAATGCAAAAATATTCTCTACAAGAATGAATCAAATAATGCTTACTGTGGAATTTGAAAAAACAAATCCGACTACCATATTATGTCAAAAATTAAACGTTATTTCTTTTTTAATCTATCTCTATTATATACATATAACGAGTGAGCAACAAAATTCGTGATCGTAGGAGCCTCTGAATCCAAAATTTTGAGTCGATTCTTGATCGATACGATTGTGTAAGTCATCGAGTTGTCAGATCCGATTTGAAATAAAAATATGTTCTTTTGCAAAAGTTCACTTGAGTGGGACCCGTACAATCTTATTTTCACAATGCAACAAAAGTAAACGGGATTTGGAAACATTCTATTCCGGATATCTGGGAAGAATTTCGAGCTGAAATTCACATTTTTGACAGACAGAAAATAGGTTAAAAGTTTGACAATTAATGTAAACAGTAAAGTAAAAGAACCGATATACGTTTAGCCAACTGCGATCACGAATTTTGTTGCTCACTCGTTATCTATACATATATATAAAAGAACGTCGTGTTAGTTACACTATTTATAACTCAAGAACGGCTGAACCGATTTGGCTGAAAATTGGTCGACAGGTAGCTTAGAACCAGGAGAAGGACATAGGATACTTTAGATGGACATGGGGGCCCAGGGGGCCTCTTGAGTATATTACTCGAGAACGGCTGGACCAATTTTTATGGTTTTTGATTTGTTGGATTTGCCTCCGCCCCGACTAGCAGAATAACTATTAAAACATGGACAAGAGGGCTTAGGGGGCCCCCTTGGCTTTATAACTCAAGAACGGCTGGACCGATTTATATGATCTTTGATATATTGGATTTGTCTCCGCCCCGAATAGCAGAATAACTATAAAAACATGAACAAAGAGGCTTAGGTATTTTTCACATGAACATGAGGGCCCAGGGGGCCCCCTTGGGCTGAACCGATTTTTATGATTTTTTTTTTGTATATTTGGTAGGTATGAAAATAGGTCGTAAAGTATTTTTCACATCGACATGGGGGCCCAGGGGGACCCCTTGGGCTGAACCGATTTTTATGATCTTTGATTTGTTGCATTTGTCTCAGTCGCGAATAGCAAAATAACTATTAAAACATGGACATGGGGGCCCAGGGGCGCCCTTTTGGGTTTCAACCCTAAAGTTCAGCTGTAAAATCGAAAAATTAAAAATTGGTAATTTTGTATGGGAATCGCTACTTCAGACTAAAAATTCAAAAAATTGCGTTCGTGGTGGAACTATCAGACGATATACGAAACTGTAATTTCTTCTTGAATCGCTACTTCGGATTACTTTTAATAGAACGCGATCGTAGGTGATACGAAGTTCACCGGGTCAGCTAGTAGTTAATAATGAAGTGTTTCTAAACCGATTTCCAATCGGGTTAAAAATAAGCAACATACAGGGTTAGTTGTTCTGTCAAAGAAGGGTGTGAAAGACTCATCTGTAAAAACTGAACAGTAATACGGAAAATATTAAGACAAAAAAGATAAAAAAAACTAAATGAAGGACGAAAAGGAGTTGAAGGAAGTTAAAATCAAAGAACGAAAGATGAACAATTCAGGATGCAGAATGTGGGTCGAACATGAAGTATAATACAGCAAGAAAGAAGATGGACTGACGAAGGTGACCCCATGAGAGAGAAGACATGAGTAGCGAAGAAAAGGCGAAGGGTAAGAGACAAATAAAGAGAAGTGAAATATGAAATGTGATAGAAAGTGAAGAATGCCGAATGCGAAGTAAACGATCGGTAAAAAGGGGAATGAAAATTAAAACCAAATGATGAAAAAATAACAACAAGAGAAAAATATTAAAGATTAAGGATGAATAAAAAGAATAATGGCCAACTCGGGATAAAAGGAACAATAAATAAATATTCAATCAAACCATAAAGAAAAAAATGAATCGGCAAGGTAAGATTAAAAGATGACTATTAGCATTGTTTAAGTATGTAATATATGTTATATACATACATACTTAGACAACGCGTTAAGTATAAATGAAGGCAAGAAAAAAATACAAAAAAATTATGTTTCCGAATCTGGAACGGGTATTTTCTTTGTTCATTTTTATACACATAATATTTATATACTAGATAAATTGCAAATTATAACCTCAAAAACATTATTTTACGGTTTTGGGTCAGACTGATAATAGATATTTATGTACCAAGGGCATAATGAGGATCTTGATATTCGAGGGCAACAGTTTACAAATTCGAGGGCCTCCGATTTATAAACATCGAGTTATGTCCGTGGTGCATACAACGTTTTATATTTCACTGCATTTGAATTGCAAATGGAATGTATAATGCAGCATTTATGTGATATAATATGTTAAAAGGGGTTATTTTTTGAAACGTCATTTTGCCAATTTAATTTTTTTTACTTTTAACGTTTTACAAGAAATTACACTTCGGGCGTTAAACGTCGTATCTCACACGTGACCGAAATGTCATTGTAAGCTCGTGAGATGTGTATGACTCGTTCTATGGCACTCGTGATTCAAAAATCTCACTCGCTGACAACCGAGTACGGAGTCGCAAAATGTCTCATTGGCGTACTGATTTATGCTGTCAAAGATGAACACTATCGAGGTCTCCAGAGACATTTGTCGCTATTATTTTACTATTACAAACAATTTAGCTCGACCTATAAACATTAATCAACATAAAAAATCAGTACGCCGCTGATAAATTTTGCACGTTGTACTACCATTATCGTGTTTGTCAACAACTTAATTAACTTACCTCATTACATCTACGTAACACGTCATGCTGTAATGCGTGCACATAACGCCTTTTGGCAAGCCAGTGGTTCCTGAAGACATGAGAATTGTGGCAACTGCTTCAGTTGGCTCCACTGGAGTGGCTTGGAAGCTCTCATCTATATTGTCAGGATCAGCATCTGGGAATTTCTTTCAATCAGCATTTAATTTCGACGGCGATTTCTTTTTACCTGCGATAAGATCCTGGTGCATGACAACGTTTTTGTGCTTCAATCTTTCTTTGCCAAAGAGTACTAAATATTTTAAGTTGGGGTGATTGGGCAAGACGTGTGTCATTTTCTTAATTGTCGCTTGAGAGCAAAAGACCACTTTTGGTTTTGATAGATTGAGCACGTGGTTTAATTCTCCTGGAAAAAAAGACACTTGATTCTTTTGTCTTCTATATATGTATTTACACCATTTATTCAAAGAATTAGTTAAGTATGTATATTTCATCAAGTGATCATTTTAATTATTTATTTACATATAACATGTGTATTTAAAATTCTTAACGTGTATGTTTGTAACTCAAAGAGAAATATTTGCATTTAGGTCGCAATCTATATGTAATCATGAATTTAATTACATAATGTTTATCATGGTCATTTAATATTATTGATACTATTGAAGAAAAAGTTTGTGTTGTTATCTCTAAATCAAAGTTCAATCATCTAATTGAGTTAAACAATAAACTGATATTACAGCATTTGTGACAAATTCACGTAAACATTTTAGCTATTTTTATTATCTTGAGATAAGGTTTATCTTTGGCATACCGCAAGACACCTACCTGGAGTATAATCAGGGTTCAAAGGGGCAAATACTGCCCCTGCTAAAAAGGTGGCTACTGTAGTCACCGCAAATTCTAGCCGATTTTCACTATTTACAGAAATTGAGTCGCCGACATTCACCCCAACACTTTTGAACCATTGCGCCAATTTAATAGCGTGACTGAGTAAAACATTGGCGGGCAATTCTTGATCTGTGGACACATCAACCTAAAACAATTGAATTTTATTTAAGCATGTTAAGAATGTCCGCAATTTGCACTTACTTGTAAAACATTATCACAATGGGTTTTTAACAGTAGGAGCAACACTTCGCCTAACGAGCCTTCAATTAGTCGTTCTAATTCGGGGCCTACAAGCACGTTGGGTTCAATTTCCGGCATTTTCACCTGGGGACGAAAAAAGTTGACCGACAATTTCTTGCAAAATGAGTATTCTAGGTATGAAGGTAGGATTTATTATGGTATGTACTTAAACGTCCCCACTTTTCTGATACTCAACATATCAGCGATAGTCATTTTTACACACTTAATTACGATTTGCTTAGTAGGTTCTAATTAATTTGAATTATTAATTAATGTCTTTTCGACATACTGTGATAATTTTTAGCGAAATTAATTTCTTAATGCTCTTGTCCTTGTAATGTTCATGATGATGATTAATTAATAATAATTTTCTAGTGTTTACAATTTAATATTGATAACATAATTTTCTGTAGCACTTTGATAATAATAAATTAAACAAATAAAAGTGGCTGTACCTTTATTCAAGCTATACTTCCTAAAGCACTGTCGGCGAACACAGAATAGTCCGGTTGGGTCCGCGAACTTCAAGCAGAATTTAAAGGTTAGAATCTTTGTTGCTAAATGTCAATAATGTGTCATCCAGTGTCATCCGATGTTGCCGACCAATGAAATTTGGGGCGTTGCGCAGACGAAAACTTCTCATCCGGCCGAAACAGTGGTGTAGGGTGTAGGGTGCAAGTTGAAGGCGTATAAATTCTCTAATTAGAATGGCATACACTTTTAATTTAATGGTTTAGTTTTATTACTTAAACGATTGTCATAAAATTAACTATTTGATAAGTAAGTGTTTTATAGCTATGTATTAACATACCTAGAAATGTTGTGACGTTTATTACAGCCGCAAATGTCGGATTGAAATCCGAGCTCGTAGAGCGAGGATTTTAAGACATCTAAGGCTGTTATGGGTCATAACATTCTTGGTTTGTTCAATACTTTATCGGTTTCAGGTGACCAGTTTCTCTTTTATGTGAATTTAGTGAAAATTTATGCAATTTTTTCCCCAAAAACTTGATAAATTAATGTTGACAGTTGACATTTCGGTAAGGTAATATTACCTTACCGATTTTACATACAGGATACAGTTATGGTTTACTTACCAGCCAACTTTTATAAGTGTAAACATCTATTTAATATCCTGAAACCGATAAAGTATTTAAAAATTTCTAAATATACGGTGTCATGGATAACCTACAATAAACTTATATACAGGATGTTTCAGAAATAAGTGCAGTGGTAGAACAACAACAACTTTTCTAATACGACTTCCGATTTTTTTTATCATTTTTCCTCCCTACAAAATTCACGACCGGCATATGGATATTTATTTTAACTTTATTTTAATTAGGTACTTGTTTTTGTCCCGGCGGGCTCAACATTTTTGTGGCATGCGGTTTATACCTGAAGTCACTTTCGTTGCATTGTATTAACGGACATTGTATTAATTCCCAAATCACCGTGTTTTGTGTTTTAAAATGGTGAAAATCAGTTTGGAATATCACATTATATCATTTGGAGAATTTGAAAGAGCAACAATTGTATCCCTATCACGTATAAAAAGTCCAATTAATTATTAGAGCCCAAGGATTTATTAACAAACCAGCAGCCAAACTGAAGCAGAAGAAAAACTTAAATAATACGCGTATGGTCAGACGAAAATCGTGACATTGACGTAATTTTTTATATTCTTTAAGGGCTGATGATGGCAGAAGTGTTCTGCCGAAACATGTTCCATTAGTAATTTTACAGTTATTAAAGTTTGTGGAGTTCGACTTAGATATATTTAAATTTTAACACATAATCATGCTCACAATAAATAAAAATAAACGCCAACATTCATAACCTCTATTTGAAGATAACTTGATGTAAAGTCTGCATCTTCAGACCTCTAATTATTTGTAAGGAGAGGTCGCCGAATTTTTTAACAATTTTTCTCGTACTTCTGGTAAGGTCTTCCACAACGCTCTGAACTCGGAATGCCTTAATTTTGAGACACCCTGTATACAAGAATTGCTCGTTTAAATATATGTATTAGATATGTGATACGTAGAAGGTGCATATACTGGACAAGCCGTAAGTATACGCATTGTTGTTTCTGGAGCCCTCTGGCAAGCTCGACAGTCTACATTCGGGACCCCTATACCCATCACGCGGCTGTGTTAGACAAAGGTGTTAATTACACCATCTTGCGAGACGCAAATGAATCCCTCATTCTCAGATTTCAGCCCACCTGATCTCAGAAACGCAAATCTATTACTATTAATTCATGTACATTCGGCATTTACACATGAAATTGATACATTACCAATTTATATCACTTTTTACACTTGTTGTATAGGTGCAACTTTTTTTCTACGAAGTTGGCCTCGCCGTTCTGGAGAAAATACAGACAGACTTTTTGTTGCGGTACAGGGTGTAACGAAGTCACTTAAGAATTTCAAGAAAAGAGTGTCGGAAGTGAGGCTCGACGCTCTGAAGCGAAACTTCTCCGAAGTCTAGCAGGCCGCTCTCTCACTGTTCGACAAAGTAAAGCTCCCTACGCCCAAATCGGCATCTTTAACCGCTTCTTAAAAATACTTCTTGACCTCCGAACGGAATGAAGCTTTCACCGTTGTAACCGGAAAAATAGCGCACAGCTTATGCAAGTTTCCAGAAGTCGCTACGACGACCCCTTGTCACCGCGGGCTACGCCCTCCGCACCGGATCATTAAACTGTCCCGGAAAAATGCTTCCCATTATCGGATTGGAATGGGTCTTACATCATTTTGATCAGCAAGGAAGCGCGCTCCGGACCTCGCCGCTCCGGAATCGCTAACTTGTCCGTTCCGTCGGGAAGAGAATGCGGTGATAAAATTTTCTCCCTTCGACATTGCAACAGGCCGCGCGCGTCTGCTAACGTCATCGTCTCCACTCCAGCGTGTCCATAAAAGTAAGCTGACCAAACGTACTCCTTTTGGGAGTTTTGTACTTATATTTTATGAACTGTACTCCGGATGATAGTTGTACTGCAAATGTACTCCCTTTTTATTCGAATGTACCACCTGTACTCCTTTTCCTTTGTTTTTCCAGCAGACATCATCGATTTGTCTCGTTTCTATGAGCGAGTTTCTACTCTATGGGTTTCTACCAATAGACGGTAGGTAATTTGAGACACTCATTCGTTTCTGAGAATGCAGAGTACTGAGTAATCATATTATGTTTTGTTGAGCTCTTTCTTAGTTTTGCATTTATATTCGATACACGAGTTTAACAACAATTTCTTGAAAATTTATCCTCTAGTAAATCAGGTAATTATTAATTAATTACATAAAAAATTACTTCAGTTTTCATATGGGTATTTAGAGGAAAAAAAACTGGCAGGGAAAGCTCAGAAGGGCAACCGCCTAAAAAATCATTTTAGAGATAACTTACCCACAGAAAGAATTTCATTTTATACATACATATTCAATGGAAAATTAATTTTAAGTTAATCAATTCTGTTGTTATAAAACTTTAAATACAGTTGATTTTGTTAAATACATACCCAGCCCCCCCCTTCCCCCCGCGCGATACCTATTATGTACTCCTTTCTCGTCAACAATAAATGGTCAGCTTAATAAAAGAAGCTCCACTCAGCCGCAGAAGGGAGATGACAAGTAGATGTTAGTCGCGCCTCTACCGAAGAGGAAGTCCCAGCCGACCATCCTGCCGGTTCCCGTCCAAGTTCTTGGTAACATCCCGGTACCTTCCAATTCCCGACCACGTTTTTTCCGGTCTGCTACTTCCTGTTCCTAGTCATCGTCTGCAGCTGCAACTGTCTTACAGTTGTCTGACGGCGGGGGCACTCTGCTCGCGAGCCAGCCAGCTGTCGCGCGCTAATAGTATCCAGACAAGTTTCGTGTTTTTTCCCGGAAACTCAGACCACACCTTTCATCGCCGCTACAGCCGTTGAGAGGGAGTCCCGCCATTGAAAGAAGAGGAAGCGAGAGGGACAGTGAAGATAGTGGTGTTATATATAATACGTTGTATAGAGGGTGTTTATTAAATATTGTCACGTTTTGTTAAGTTATTTTTTCCCTCCTGCCAAACTAGACAGCTGACCCCTGGCGTACCGTATTCCGTTTTAGCTACCCGCGGTCCCGTGGAGCATACCACTGAGATATCACCAAGATACATCAACTGCATGCGACACACAGCAGAACTTCGAGTTGCCTATCCGGCAAGTTGCTCTGAAATTAGCAACACCCATGAGGTTCGCAACACAAAGTGGACTTGTTGGGGTTAAAACGTCGGTTGGCATCCCTGCCTCCCTGCTAGGTGGAAGGGGAACCAACTAGCCGCCATTGCACAGGGAGAATTCATTCCATTTTTAACGTTAGAAGCAGCAAGACCTAACTAACGCTTGACTTTTTGTTTGTATCTGATTTCATTCCACTATAAGTTCTCCTGTTTTTAAAGTTGAGGGTGTTCAATGTTTAAATTGCATTGCCGAAATTTCACGTTACCAGAAGGATCGGTTAAATTTTCAAGTAACGATTGTGTGTGTAGTGTCGCCCTGCGAAATTACCAGGTAACCTTTATTCTATCTATTTCTCTTTGCCATTCTCGATATAACGAGGAGGCCATGAAATTGACCGGCGTTTGTGCCACGTGCATACCAGAAACTCCTAGATAAAAGACATGCATATTTTAACGTTAACCCGCCATTTTGTACGCTAGGACGTCATAAAACTCGCCATCTTGAAAATGGAGTTGTTCTTCCTTTGCACCTACATGTCTTGTAAAGAATGCTAGCCTTTGTTTAAAATAATGTTTACTATTGCTACTGGAAGTATTCCGTGCACCCAGGAAATTCGTATCAGTGGCATTCAGCCCTCTTATGAGTCACAGGCGCCACGAGTAACTTGCTAAAGTCGTTGTTGTAATTTGTTTTAGTTATTGTTGTCAATTTCACAAAGTTCAGATGTGTTGTTGATTTCTAGTTACCGAGTCCGAACCACAGGCGCGTTCAATTTGAAACAAAGTGATTCTCTAACTTAACATAACTAGATTGCCACTCAGATAAATTTGTTAATAACTACCTGTCTTTCGCTATGAGGCCGACAGCAGCTTGCGGTTGTAACAAAGCTATTTTGGTCTTGAATTAACCAACACTGAGTAAGAACCGATGAATAAAGGGCAGAAAGCGGCAAAAAGCCACGCCGAATGTCAGGAGTTCTGAAAAAGTGCCTTATGGTTGTTTGGCGCCCCCTTGTAATTTCTCGTCATTCGCTCGTAACTGACATCCAGCGACATCCACCATCGTGGAAGCCAAAGATCGGTTTTTAGTGTAGTTTGTGCATGTTTGTAATGTTTGTAGTTACGTTGCGCCCCGTTACGTGTTGCGCCCGCTGATGTCATCGCACTGTATCCGTGTCAAAATGGCTTCCAAACCAAACGTTGTGTTACAGTATATTTTATTATTATGTTGTGTGTTCGTACATGTTTCGAGACAACAGACCGACCAAATAGTGTTCAGTTCGTGGTCCGCGTTGCAGGCTGCTGTTAGGGGGAGTTAGGTGGCCCTACTTTCGGCGATACCTATGCCCGGGAGGTGGGAGACAAAGTCGTTGTCTCTTTGGGTATAGAGACCCAGAAAAAGGAAGTTGCTACTAATTCCTTGAACCTACGAAGTCAAAGTTGCAGCACTGTTTTCGGGCTACTAAACAAATTGCTTGCTTCATAAATATTTAAAATACTAAATAACTAAAAGAATGGTCCCCGAGGGAAGTGCCGCTAACTTGGACTTGGTTTGGACAACCCTTAAAGAAAGACCAACCTAACTATGTCTAGGACAATTCCGTAATAAACTCATTTCTCCTGGTCCGTTGGATGTGCAAGTTTTGTACACTTTCTACAATCTGGCCTCACTGACAGACAATTGTCTTGTTCATTTCGCTTTAGTCTTTCCATTGGATCTACCTGTGGTCCATCACTCTCCGACTTACATGCACCCAACTTAGATCACTTTACGCGTTTCAATATTCTTGTGTTTCCCTCTCTGATGTGAAGATACTTGCTTTGGGTATAGATATTTCATTGTATCTGTCTGTTGTAAATTTCTGTAAACTACAAAAGCTCATAGTGGAATGAAATTAGCTGACTTAACCTCACTCATCACGTACACAAGCATTGTTAAATTATATTATTGTTTATTATTTTCTGAAGAACTAAATTGTTAATTGTTAAAATCGAATTACTCGAAGCATTATTGTTAAAACCATCAAATTTGTATTGTTACCAACTTTTATACGAAGACACTAGAAATTGTTAATCACAGTACGCAATCACTAAACTCAAGACACTCCAAGTTGTTCAAACTGAATAAACATTTAAAACCATAATTTTTGTGTTATCAATTTACGCTCCACTCCTGATTAGCTCTCGCCATGTATCCAAAGAATTTGGGGTTTGTTTCGTTTGGGTAAGTTTGAAAGTCCCGCCATTGCTTGTCTTGTCAAAAAAATAACACAACGCAGGGTTCCGCTTTTTCTTTCAGTGTCTGACGATCACTGGCCAACCTTTTCAATTTCGCGGTTTGTTTCAAATTTGACGTTTGGTGACGTTATTGACATTTCATTTCATGTTCAAATTCAAAATGTGGCTGGAATGTAAAGGGGGATTATCACACCACGTAAAAAAAAAGACTGGCGCTCGAGGCAACCCGATCGTAGTAAGAGTCACAAGGGATTACCGATGTACACTCGCCGCTATTCCGAAGGGTTTTTCGGGGGTTTCTAAAGGAGTCTCAGTCTGCGAAAATCGCTGCTCTTTGTTTGAATGTGATGTAACTTATTTTTTGTTGGAGCAATTAAAGAGGTTTCGAGTCAGTTCTGTTCGACGGTCCGAACAATAAAAACTTATGCAGAGATTACAATTACTAATTTGTAATCAATTTTTAATACTCCAGTCAACCACTTTTTATACGTGTTGTATTCAATATTTTTTCCACGATCGTCCTAGACCTCACTTTTCTGGAGAATATTCATAAATACATACCTTTATTTACGCTGCATTGAGCATTTAACAACGAAACACACACTAGCGAGAAAAAGAATTTCTCACATTACCATTTTAAAATAAATTTTTATTGCACGAGTATATTGTGTTTATTTTCTCTTCGTGGGCGGAATATTTAATAGTGAACAAACGTAAAGACCTTCAAAATACCCGACGCGAGTGGCTGCGCCCCAAAAATGAAGCAAAACTATTTTTTTTAGTGAACAGCAAATTGACGTTATAAATTGGTTAGCCTTATTTGTCGATTGCAAGAAAGACTTAAAGTTGCTTCGAAAGCAATCCTGGGCACATCCACAATAAATTTTGGCCCTTCTCACTCGACTTCACCACATTATTTCTCACTTGTGAACTAATTTTGACGAAAACTGATGTGTGACATTTTATGTCTAAGATTGTCACTGTGACATTTTTATCTGAGTACTCGATTTCGCCGGGTTTGAAGATAAAATATTTTTTTACGGTAAAGGGGTGACACATTGGGGTTATGTTACTCCCCATTGTGAATATTATTTGTGTTCAAAATTTCATACTTAACGATCGTTTGACAAGTGTAGGAGGGTATAACATACGAACAAAACAAAGAAACAAACATTGATTTTTATACAGTGTGCCCATTCTATCTGTTCACGCCTGAAGATTCAGAAGTGGGCAACATATTAAACACTTCATCTATAACTATTTTTTTAAGGATTTACATTTCATATTTGATTAAAAGATTGTTTTGAATTGACGTTTTGAGTTTAGTTTGAGACCCACTATGATTCTTTATTTAAAAAATTAATAGTCTATGCAAAGTGATTTCTGAAGTGTTTAATATGTTGCCTATATTTGAATCTTTAGGCGTGAACAGATAAAAAGGGCACCCTGTATATTGTATAATGTTCCAAATGAGTCAGAGCCTGTGGAAATCGCCGCTCTTTGTTTGAATGTGATGTTTTAACTTATTTTTGTTGATTTTTTTGTGTTTCTGGTCAGTTCTGTCCGAAGGTTCGAACAATAAAGACGACGTGTTTGATTAATAGCCACGCCCTAATAGATAGTATTTGACGTAATAATAGTTCATTTTGATTTCAAATATAATTTTTGTAACTAATTCTCTGAACTGCGACCTGACAAACCAGTTCTGCAGAGCCCGGGTAGCTCAGTCGGTAGAGCATTGGACTTTTAATCCAAGGGTCCAGGGTTCAAGTCCCTGCTCGGGCGGCAACTTTTTTTTGCTCGAAAACCTTAATTTAAAGAATCTGAAGTAATCCTCTCATGCTCAGTTTTTGATAATCATGACGGATAAGGAATAAAACGTCATTTTTAAATTATCACGTTTATTTGACGTTGGCAACATCTGACAACTGCGTTTGACAGATTATTTTTACTGTCAAACACTGTGGCAATAGGTAAAATTTTAAAAATTATTTAATATTACACTGGGCAGTATTATTTAAAACTGAGTCTGGATGCAGTTCATAAAACACAGCCTGGTGTTGGTCAAAAAATTAGCTGACACTCGATTTCGATCATTTTACTTTTACAGGTGAGTGAATCACAAAATTAGTTCTCTAATCTATCTCCAGTTTTTGGCAGTACTGTAAGTCTAACTTCAAAGAAATCTACCTCCTCAAACAAAATGGACAACACATCAAATTTAGTTATAAGAAGGGTTGAGAACATCATCAAATCTCAAGAAGATAAAAGGCTCTATCGAGGTATTGAGCTTGCAAATCATATGAAAGTCTTACTTGTGAGTGATCCAACAACTGACAAATCAGCTGCTGCGCTAGATGTAAATGTTGGTAATTAATTCTTTTGTCTCACAGTCTATAATCCTATTAAATTTGTTTTTCTAACTTTAGGTTATATGAGTGATCCTAAGGAAGTTTTAGGTCTAGCACATTTTTGTGAGCATATGTTGTTCTTAGGCACTAAAAAGTATCCAAATGAAAATGATTATAGTAAATTTTTAAGTGAACATGGGGGTGGTAGTAATGCTGCCACATATCCTGATCACACAATTTATTATTTTGATATTGTACCTGATAAACTAAAAGATGCTTTAGATAGGTAACGTTCAGATATATTTCATTAGCCCCTCAGTAACAATTTTGATTAAAGATTTTCACAATTTTTTCTTGCCCCATTGTTTACTGAAAGTGCAACTGATAGAGAAGTCAATGCTGTTAATTCAGAACATGAGAAAAATATTCCCAGTGATGTGTGGAGAAAAGACCAGCTAGATAAACATTTGGCAGATCCCAACCATCCCTATCACACCTTTGGAACAGGTACACTTTTATTTAAAAAGTTCAATTTGGTAATTTTTATTTTTACAGGTAATAGGTACACTTTAGATGTACATCCTAAAGAAAACAATATAAATGTCAGGGAAGAGCTATTGAAATTCCACGAAAAGTGGTATTCATCAAACATAATGTGCCTAGCAGTATTAGGAAAAGGTAAAGGATTGTTTTTTTGGAGTTAAAAATTTATTTCCATTATTTCATGCAGAAAGTCTTGATGAATTAGAGGAGATGGTTGTGAAATTATTCTCAGAAGTCAAAGATAAATCAGTGCAGTCTCCAAGGTGGGAAGATCACCCCTTTAATGAAGAACACTTTGGGACTCGTGTCTACATGTATCCTATCAAAGATGTTAGAAATTTAAATATAGTGTTCCCATGTCCTGATCTCCAGGAGTATTACAAGTCATCAGTAAGTGTTAGAGAGTAGGATCAAATGGCAAATATCCTCTGCAATTTTCTGCACCACATAAACATAACTTCTTGTTGGAGTTGGAATTGCTGTTATCAGTTTCACCATAATCAAAAGTGACTTCCTGATTTTTGCTTATAATTTCTTTAGCAAATATACAAAGTTTTGGAATGTCATCATTAACTCTGATAGGAACTAAAATTGAATTGGGTTGACAACTGTGATTAATATAGCGCCCAACGTTTCCATAAAACGTGGGATCTATAAAAGTCTTCTCATTTCTGTCGCCAAAGTGCTCATTTATACAAAAAATGTAATTGTGATCCAATTTCATTTCAGCATACATCTTGTACCTCTTAAGGGTCTCAGAGTGGGTGATTATCTCTCCTGCATACTCACAAATGAAGCTGCCCTTATTAATGACATTATTTGTCGTTAATCCTAATCCCTTCTTAGTGTTTATAATTTGTAGGCTCTTTATAGGACCAAATTGTACTAATCGGTTACCACATTTTGAATTGCACTTACAGTTGTCATTACACTCATAAACTGGTTTATCCTTATATGCACTCTCCAAAGAATAACTACTTATATCTTGTTTATCAAAGAATGAATACTGGGCCCCACTTCTTTGGATGCAGGGACAACAGTTTAAAGTGCAGTCTTTATCACATTCACAGCCAATGAACCCATTTGTTGATAATATTTCCACTTCTTGTGTTTTTATACTTTCCAAAATATACGTGAGTTGTTGGTTTTCATGCTCATAGTCATCACAAAATTCCATTTTTCAAGTGGACAAAAGTGGGGTTATAATCTTTTCTTTTTAATAGTGGCGCGAAATTTGAAAGTTCATACGTGTCTTTATAAATTAATAAATTTTGGAGTCGAAGTTGGCCATGAATGTTTAACTGTGAATGTGCCATCGGACACAATTATTAATTTGACATCTGAATCTATATCTAACCTCACTTTTAATTTAATTAAGTGGCAGTTCAACACGCTCATACTCCTACCTTTTCGGGGTGCAGTGGAACCTCTTCGATAAAATTAGGTTTTAAAATATAATAAAACTCCCCATCCGCATGTTTTGTGAATTCACATAACCGTCTAAATGAAACCAGGAAAAAAAATGTGGCCTGTTCACAATTTAAAAAAACACCCGTTATCATGTTGCCTCTGGAAATAGTATATGCTGATTCCAAATAATCGAGAAGTTGCACAACAGTGAAGTTGACGGTAATATAAATGCGGAGACAAATCAGTGTTTATTTTTTACATGGTTTATTAAGGCTGCGTTTTGGCTAAAATGGCGGGAGATTAACACCCAAATCAGACTTTTATACAAATTAAAAAATTTCAACATTTTAAACGAAATTTGATTTATCAGGCACGTTTTAAATAATGATTGTGAGTCACCTTTTCAACCGTTAAGTCCAAAATTGAGCTAAATTCCCGAAAAAAATAAATAAATACAAGTTGCAAACCTACAAGTAGCTACTGAGAAAGTTTTATTTTAATTTAGGAAAACTGCTTAATTTGTAGATAGGATAATATACAGGGCGTTTCAATCGAAACGAGCCAACCACAATAACTTTTAAGGAAAAGAGATTTGAGCAAAATCTAAAAACCGGTCAACCCCATACCTCTGACAGGTGCAACCCCTATTTTTTAAATAGGGAATAGGGGTTGAGTAACATGTCGCTTGTCTTTTCAACCACATAATTATTTTTTTAATTACATAGTCTATAAGTTAGTAATTAAATTTGTTTTGTGTCTAGGCATACTTGCGAAACTTCTTATCCCACGGTGTAAGATTTTTGTACGGGGTAAGCGCGCAATAACCCGACACGAACCCGAGATAAAAAAATGCAATATATAAGTGGGGGGATACTTCAAGCAAATTAGACGAAAAAACAACGAATAGATGAAATGATTTATAAAGTTTTAAAATTTTGCTCATGAACTCCCAACAGGGACCGAAATAAAAATCGGAAGAGCTCCCATCTTCCCGGGGGGAGCTTCATCCCCTTTTGCCCAAAAAAGCGCCTCCGACGAGAAAATGTTATAGAACTATTTTATATTCTCCATTAAATTCTGTATTAAATTGGTCTCATGAAGCTTTTGCCTATACCGGTCATAAATGATGTTGGAAAATTTTTAGTGCGAGGGCAAAAATTAGTCCAGCCCCGTTTTTGCGGCGATTATCTCCAAAGCCATCAGTGGTAGTAAAAAATGCACAGGAACCAAATTGTAGAGCAGTTTTTTCTCCCACCCAACGCTCATAAATGACGTTGCAAAATGAGTATTCTTTTCAGCTCGGAAGGCAAAAATTAGTCCACCCCCGTTTTTTTTGGATGGTAGATACGCAAAAACTTTATGAGACCAATTTTATGCAGAATTTAATGGAGAACATAATAAGTCCTATCACATTTTCTCGTCGGAGTTACCGTTTACGAGAAAAATGCAGAATCGCTTTATGACGTGTCGCTCGGGGGCGGTTTTTTGGGCAAAAGGGGATGAAGCTGGGAGCTCGTAACCAAAATTTCAAAACTTTATAAATTATTTCTTCTAAAAGGTCTAATTTGGATGGACTAGGAGCGCAAGCGGCAGCGAGGGCCCAAGGGGGCCCCTGACTAAGGGGACCCAAGAGAGCCCCTGCACAAGGGGGCCATTGCCCAAGGGGGGCCCTGTCGCAAGGGGGCATCATGTATCACGATAACTATTAAACAGAATACAACGGCCTAATACAGTGATATACTTCATCTCCGACAAATAACTACCAAAATAATTTGTACACTTTTAACGGACGGACTCTTCGAAAATAAACAATAATATTTTTTCAACAAATTATAAAATCCATAAAATTCAAATATAAGTTACTTATATTTATGTGTAGTGTATTTATTAAAGAACAATGCCACGTCTTCGTGGACGAGGAGGAAATATTGGCGACATACACGGAATTCACAATAAGTCTACACCCGTTGCTTAAATAAAACGGCAGAAGATCAACACAGGTGCAAATGAAAGTCAAGAGCAACGCAATGAACGACTTCGAGCTAATGCATTGAGACAAAGACAAGCGCGACTTTTTTTGTACGGCGTTACCTGGATGGTTCTTAGCTACAGTTGGACCCGCTGTTTTCGAGATCCATTTTTTTTCTGACCTATTTTGATGATTTTTTTTTTTGTACTTAAGGTGTCACCTGATGGTTCTTAGCTACAGTTGGACCCGATAGGTGGCGCTGTCAGATATAGATTTTTTTTATTTTCCTTTAAATTTTCTTTGCCCAAAAGTACGGGGACTCACTCGTAGGGTAGTATTTTTAAATTTAAATGCTGTAAAGCGGGAAAGTATGAATACATACATATGTACATGTATATCTTTATAATTATATAAGATGTGGAGAAAAATGTGGAAAACATCACATCACTTGAGAACAGCTGGACCGATCTGGCTGTTTTTTTTAGTTTTCGTAATAGTTCAAATAAGGTTTTTCTGGAAATAAAATTTGGAAAAGTTCCCCGGAAAATTGAAAAATTCGGAAAGAACTGAAAGTGTTTTTTCTCTATGTGATTTTTGTATGAACTCAGGATTCGAAAAATTTTATTTTGTCCGTTATGGTCCTGGAAAAGTTTTCAACAGTAATAGCACGAGAGGTCAAAATATGAGGGATGTTTTCAGTGGTTTCGGACAAGGGGCGCATGCGCGCAAAAGTCGGACAACTACAAAGTTATGACAGGTACAAGTGTCAAAGTGGTCAAGCGGCTTGTGTTTAGGTATCATTACACTAGCGTTCTATCGTACGTGCTTGGACCGTCCCGTTCTAATCACACAGTCTTTCGACGCGCCAAGAGTGTGTCGTTCCTGGAATGTGCTTACGGACTCGTCTGAAAACTGTGTGACCCCGTGGGACTTACATACACACGCTTTCGCAAGTGATTTGATTTGAAGTTTATTTTTGTCGAAATTATATTCTCAGGAAAATAAAATCTCAGACAAAGGAAAGTGAAAATCCGGACAAACTGCAAAAAAACTGATCATAACTGACGATAGGATTTTTTTTTTGATCGCCTCACTTTCGGGAAAATTCGAAAATGTGGAAAAAGCACACCCAATGCAAAATTAAGTGTGCAAATCCGAAAACCACAGAGCCCACGACTGAAAACAAGTTTCCGTAAACACATACATAAACAAAGCATCCGATAAGGCAAATTGCATTTCAATCAAAAATAATCTCGTGCCGCTGGCTTTTGATAATGTTTCCGAGTAAGCCCTATAGCTGCCGAAGTGTGAGGACGGTCAGGGAATTGAATAATTAAAGAATTTTGCGTTCGGGTGCCATCTTGTGTTCAATTTAAATCCTGTAAAATCCATAGTTTGCTAAATGTCCGTTGTGGCGTAGGGACGCCCCCTTAAGAAATAATTTTCATGTCGCAAGCTTCGTGCTTCGTCGATATGAAACATTACGTCACGTTTATTTGTCAACGAAATGTCAAATTCATTTTGATTGAAAACCCCGCGAAATTTAAACGACTAGAAATTGTGATGAAGGCCTACGTTGTTTTCTACAAAAAAATCGAAATTACCACAACAGCAAATAATTCATTGATTTTTTTCTTGTAGCCGTCTCACTATATCAGTCATTTAATGGGACATGAGGGCCCTGGAAGCATTTTATCGAATTTAAAAGCGCGCGGCTGGTCCAACAATTTGATAGCCGGCAGTAGACCGGCGCCCCGAGGGATGGGCTTCTTCGGGGTGACGGTGGATTTAACGGAAGAAGGAATTAACCATGTTGATGACATTGTCGAACTGATTTTTCAGTATTTAAATATGTTAAAAAGTCAAGGACCCCAAAAGTGGGTGCAGGACGAAAACAGGGACATTGGAAACATGCTGTTTAGATTCAAAGATAAGGAGTCACCTAGAGGTTATATTTCTGGCTTGGTTCACACATTACAAGTAACTATATTGTCCTAAAATATTTTTTTGATGACAGTTGATTTTAATAGGACTATGCCATGGAAGATGTCTTGAGTTGTATGTACATATTTTCAGAATGGAAGCCAGATGTTATTGAGCAAATCTGGAGTAATTTTGTGCCTGAAAAAATACGGTAAATGTTCAACATCACGTAACTTTGGTTACAATTGTGAGTTACAGGTTGGTTGTTGTGGGTAAGCAGTTTGAAAATCAACTGGATCAGGTGGAACCATATTATAGTACAAAATATAAAGTAGAAAAAATTCCTAGTGCAACCTTAGAAGTAAGATATTCTACTCAAGTCAGAATTTATGTATAGAATTGATTTTGTGTACAGATGTGGTGCAATGCAGGTCTTTCAGATGATTTAAGAATTCCTGAAAAGAATGAATTTATTCCAACCGATTTTCAGTTGTATGCAGTGGATAAAGATGTAAGGTTTTTATTTTGTCTGATTTTTATATTTTGCTATTATGTTCTTTAAGGTTACAGAACACCCGTCAATTATTCAAGACACGGCGTTAACACGTGTCTGGTTCAAACAAGATTCCACTTTCTTGTTACCAAAAGCAAATGTAATGTTTGATTTTGTAAGGTATGGTAATGTATAAATTATTTTATTTTATTTTTAATAAATATTTTAAGTCCTTTGGCGTATTTGGACCCTTTAAATTGCAATTTGACTCATATGCTGGTGCAGCTGTTTAGAGATGCTTTAAATGAGTACGGGTATGCTGCCGAACTTGCGGGATTAAAATGGGAATTAATCAACACCAAATATGGCTTAATTGTAAGTGGCATCTATATTTGTGGTTTGGGGTCCTTAACTGAAGTTTTAGCTTGCAATTGGAGGATATAGCAGTAAGCAGCATATACTCCTAGATAAAGTGATGGAAAAGCTTACCAATTTTAAAATTGATCCTAAGCGCTTTGAAATCTGCAAAGAAAACGTAAGCACTTACTTTTAATATAAAATTCAATTTACTTGCCGTTTTCAGTACATCAGAAATTTGAAGAATTTTGCTGCTGAGCAACCATATCAACACGCCGTGTATTACTTGGCTGCTTTATTAACGGAACATTCTTGGACAAAACAGGAGCTTCTAGCTGCCACTGAACGTAAGTTTATATCCTATTTTAATTTCATTATTTTAATGGGGAATTTAGAGTTGACCATTGACAAGCTGGAAGCGTTTCTTCCTCAAATATTGTCAAAGATTCACATTGAATGTCTGATTCATGGAAATGCCAATAAAGAAAAAGCCTTACAACTCGTGCAAATAGTTGAAGATCGTCTTTTATCTGCGCTCAACATGTCGCCGTTATTACCCAGACAGCTATTGTTGAACAGAGAACTCAAACTTGAAGAAGGTTGTAACTATGTGTATCAAGTACAGAATGATGTGCACAAAGAATCCTGCATTGAGTTATATTACCAGTGTGGTCTGCAGTCAAAAGAAAACAATGTGAAATTAGAATTATTTGCTCAGATTATTCAGGAACCGTGTTTTGATATTTTGCGAACTAAGGAACAGTTGGGATACATCGTTTTTAGTGGTATTAGGAGGTCTAATGGCGTACAAGGCTTACGAATTATAGTTCAATCAGACAAGCATCCTTCTCATTTAGATGATAGAATTGAGGAATTTTTAAAAAACATGCTGGTAAGGTTATTGTATTTTTGGAAAAAATGACTGATAATTTTTTGAAGGTGTACATAACTAACATGTCCGACGAGGAATTTTTGAGACATCGAGAAGCTTTGGCAGCACAACGACTGGAAAAACCTAAGCAGTTGTCCACCCAAACTAACATCTTTTGGGGTGAAATTACAGCTCAACAATATCATTTTGATAGGCCCAACATAGAAGTCGCATATTTGAGAACGCTAACTAAAGATGATGTTATCGAATTTTATAAGGTATACGCTTCATTGTTTGATGTGGATTTTGTTCTATAAGTTTTTTCTGTTAGGCACTGATTGAAGAAAATTCACAATATCGGAAGAAGCTTTCAGTTCATGTAGTTTCTATGGTCGACGGTGGCGCCGGCAACCTCTCTGAAAAGGAAACTACTCCCGTCATTAGAGGATCAAATCCAACAATAATAAACGATGTAACTGTGTTTAAGAGTTCACACGAAATGCACCCCCTTGTTCAACCTTACATAAATATAACGCGAAAAGGAAACAAGTGTAAACTCTGATTTTAGTGTTTTGAGTAGGAAATAAACCATGTTTTTCAAGTGGTGTGCATTTTACACTTTGATGATATAGGTGAATGTTTATAGACTTATAAATTAAAAGGTTACTACTTAACTTTAACACCATTTTATGATTATGACGTAATTTGAACTATTTGCGTGTCACAAAATTAATATGTATTTTTTTCATGACACAGACATGTATTCTCTAATAATATTGTGAAGACGCTAGTTGTAGGAAACTAATAAATTTTTAATAGAGAAGCGTTTAGTATAATTGGGACCTAGAGTCGCCCGCTCAGCGGCGGCTATATAGTGGCTCAACTTCGAGGTCGTGTCAACGTCAGGAAGGCCGAATGTTAGGATCATCCGTAAAGGTGAGGACTAGAGACTGTCAAAAATTTTTGTTGTAGCAGTACTGTAGGAGTGTTTGTAATACGATCGCATGTATTTCCAAGTTTCCAAGAAAATATTTCGTGATGAGTTTGATAACTGTTATTTATGAACTCAGGCATTAATTTTTCTTTTCCTGGGCAAAATTACATAGTTTACTAATCATTACTCCACAAAAAGACCCAAAAAAACTAGTGTTCTAGTTGGCCCGGCTGTGATTTTACCGTAAGTGCAGGACGATTTGGCCGCTCTCGGTTTACTTGTAATTTTACAAGAAAAAGTGTAAACAGTGGCGCAAAATATCTATTAAATATTAAATCTTTTCTAATTGACACAAATTGAACTGAGAACTGTACAGCTGAACCCACACACACGTTGCGTTGAAAAAAAAAAAACAATAATAATAATAAAAAATATATATATTCCTCTCATTGTTAGTTTAACTGTGCAGTTGAGTTGAACTGAGACTGAGCTACCCACACACTTAAAGGTTAAACTGTGCAGTTGAACTGGGCAGTCAAACTGTCAGTTGAAACTGAACGTGTGTGGCTGCCATAACACATCTTTTGCGATGATTCACACTTGATTCAAGTTCAGCAAAAACCTTTTTCTAGACTAATTGTGACGATATCATGACGTTGACTTTTTGCGTGTTATCAATTTTTTGTGAGATGAGTTCGGAGGATATTTATATTTACGAAATATTTTCTTGCTCTTATGTTATGACGGAACAACAAAGAAAACAAGTCATTATACCGCCACTAATTTTATCCTTCTTTCTTAACTTACCTTTCTGCTCATGATCATGAGAGCTATAATTGATCCTACACAGTTACATAAAGATGTACATAAAATGAATCTGAATACTATCCACTATTTTTAAGAGGTAAGTTTTAAAATAAGCTTGCCTGTATGACAATTACTGGAACGTTTTGGATTTACTACTACTCGAGATAGTATGACATCATCTTTTGGAATATCCGGTACACATCGAGAGCGCGATGATGTCATCAATGGAACTATCTGGAGGCTCCTCGAAGGATTTAGGTGCCGGTATATTTATTGGCGGACGTTCCAGCGGGAGTCTAGTCTAATCGCATCAACCAGTCCGCCAACCAGTTACATCGCAGTTGAAGAGTGGGTCAAGTCGGACAGTTGCCTTTATCTATCCGGAGTGCCGCGCGATGTGTAAATAAATAATACGAGTCGTGCTGGTGAAAAAAAAAAAATTACGTCAATGTCATAATTTTTTATATTCTTTAAGGGCTGATGATGGCAGAAGTGTTCTGCCGAAACATGTTCCATTAGTAATTTTACAGTTATTAAAGTTTGTGGAGTTCGACTTAGATATATTTAAATTTACTCCACTTGGATTTAAGAACATTCTTCTTGTTCACTTCAAAAATGTTTCCAAATAAACTAAACCTTCTTTGATTTCGTGACGAACAGAAAGACCAAAAAAATTGGAAAAGAAAAATACAAGGATCTTGGATATTTTGCCTCAGTTAAAAAAAATAAATTATAAAATTTAATCCGTAACAGAATGGTGTTTCTTCACAGATCTGTGTGTTTGGAATGGTTTGACACGTAATTTTTGATTTATATAACGATGTTTTGTTATGCTCGGAGACATGCTATTAAGGAAATCATCAATTTATTCAAAATAGGTTAACAAATAATGAGAAAATCGATTGTGCGTTGTTAAAAAGTCGGTCGACCACCATACAATATTTTAACACTACATATTTTTTTAAAAATACTTTGGTAAAAAAGGCCGAAAAACACGTTTCTTGTACGGGGACCCATTTTATTATTTGTTGTTATAGTGGCCATAGTAGTATTTTTAGTGATACTCTGTGAAAATTTCAAGTGTACCTATTCGGTTCAAAAGATACAGCCCTGTGACAGACGGACGGACCAACGGACAGCGGTGCCTTAGTGATAGGGTCCCGTTGGCACTCTTCGGGATGTGGTGGTTTTAGCGGTTAACATTATGAGTGTCCGAGGTTTTCGCTCACACTGACTACTGACTATATTTAGTTTACCTTCAACGGGAGTTTGTAAAGTCCGGTGGGTGTTTTCTTCGACCTTCCACTAGCAAAATCCAAATTTCACCAGTGGCGGTGTAAGTTTCGAAGTAGGAAAGGATTAAAGAAAACTTGAAAAAAATTGAACCTCAAGAGGGTAAACTCTGCAAAATCAAAAAATAAAGTTTTGGTCTCAAAACACATCCAAATCATGACCGTCTTATGTAAATCGACGCGAGCAATCCGTCTGTACCCTCGGCTTCCCCCAAAATAGAGCCGTTTTCGAGTTAGGAACGTTTTTCAAACAATCTCTAAAATTCGTTCATATCTCGTAAACTATAGATCGTAACGATTGTAACGAAGTTACAGAAAAATTCGAATCTAAATACCGAGTTAAGAACCGTCAGCGAAGCGACATTCTCACCGCGGAACGGTCCGGTCCGTCGATTCGCTATTTAAGCAAGACGTGCACCTGAAAATTAAACATATAACTCGCCGGGAATTTTTTTTTCATTACCGCCACCGGAAAATTAGCGCGCTCCTAATGAACCTACCCCGAAGTCACTACGACTACCCCCAACCCCCGACTTTGTCACCCCCGACCACTACCTTTCGTCGAAGCGGAAACCGCCAAAAATAAATACTTCTGCTTATCGTACCGGAATGGCAAAAATAAATACTTCTGGTTATCGTACCGGAATGGTTTTTACATCATCATTCCGGATCCGATACGATGCCCGGAACCGATTTCGCTCTGGAGGAAAGATAAGGCAATGATAAGACCCTCACTCATCCGCATGGCGACAAGTCTTGCGCATCAGCCGACGTCATTTTCACCCCGCCAGTAGGTCTATAAAAGAGGCTGCGCTCCCTTAGAACGACAGGAACGACAGTGAAGTGTTGTGCCCGCTCCAACGAAGACCACCCACAAGAAAGCCGCCCAGGAAGAAAAAGCTGAATAAGGTGAGGGGCCGGTAACTGGCCTCCGTACTAAGTTGTCCCGGTTTTTACTGGTCTCTGGAAGGTTGGGTCCACGCGGGGGGATCTCACGGTTCAACTCTGTCTAAAAGCTTCCGGATCAACCGGACCGGTCATTTCTTTTTGCTAGCATCCCGCACCCTCCGACGACTAGCCACCAGCGATTGTAATAAGTTGTCCCGGTTTTTACTGGTCACCGGGAAGGTTGGGTCCTCGCGGGGTATCTAACACTTTAACGCTGTCTAAGCTTCCGCATCAACCAGACCGACTTGTTTTTCTGCTGGCTAGCCCGGATCAAACCCGACCTTACCGTTCCGACCCGCGAGTCAGCAAAACGAATCCCGGGAAATGCCAATAACCGTATACTACAGGATGTTCCGAAACTCGTCATAATCGAATCGCCTTATACAGGGAGCGGGCACACCGAAGACTACCGGGTAAATCGTAACTTTTGTCATCGACTGCACGGGTTCCGAAACTTCTGTTAACCGAACCGTCGTATACAGGGGGCGTGTACGTCAAACGTCTACAGGGTGCATCGTAACTTTTGTCACCGACCGCTTACAGACCGAAGCGTGCAGATTCTGAACCGCCGTATACAGGGTGAATCTCAAGTTCCATCACCGTGTTACCACCGACCAAACCACTACGCTTTGTAAATATATTGTAAATAGGGGGGACCTCAAACTGTAACACCAAATCGACTTTATTTTTCCCTCCCGCCAAACTAGACAGTTGATCCCTGGAGTTCCGAACTCCGACTTTCAGTTACCCGTGGTCCCGTGGAGGTAACCTCGAGGTAACCGTCGTCGTAAACAAGCGTCACAAGGGGTCGTCCATTAATTATGTGAGCTCAAAATGGGGGGGCTGGGTCCAGTAAAATCTCATCAAATTTCATCTAAAGGGAGCAGGGGGTCATTGAAAATCTCACGCCAACTTTTTAATTAAAAAAATACACATTATTATTACATGAAATATAAAAAAAAACATTAAACTTATTATTTTACTTCTTTAAGGTTTTCTATTTTGTCCGCAAACATATAGACAGTATTAAATATTTTCTATGTATGGGATTCCCCGAATTAAGACAATTGCCGCACAATTTATTTACCACTCTTTTCGTGGAAATCCCCGCCAGTTTGAAAAATCGTTCAACGAACAATACAGAACGGTAGTTTTTCCCCTTTATATTCCATCAGGCTCATCAAAGTTCGACTTTAAACAATACATAAGGAACATAAAATCTTGTATGAAACTCGGTTGTAATGGGAAATTATTGACTTGTCTTGTTTATGCATTGTAGAAAATTATTTCGTTATTCATTTTATTACGAGTTAGAATATATGAGCGAGCGAAGCGAGCTGGTATTTGAACAATGGGAATCAGTAAATTACATAATCAATCCAGTTGCATACAGGATTGTGTGTTTATGAATAGTAGCTGAATGACTGCTGCCGTGGAGCGCAAAATAAGAGTTTTGCTTTGTTTATTATTACAAAGTAGCGTTTGATGTTTTAGCTTGACATTCGTTACTACATTTACATAAATTTTTGTCTGCTTATTGTAATTTTGGCAGGTAATAAATAAAAATATATCAGATACGCCTGTTAGTCAGTCAGGATGAAAATCGTCACTGAATAAAAAGTATTTGTCCTAGAGTTACGTCCCTTTGTCAGATTGTAGAGTAGCTCATACGAACACTTTTAAATAATAAAACTGAAATACGCCCAAAATGAGTTACGCCACTTACATAATAAATCCAGTTGCATACAAGATTTTGTGTTTATGAATAGTGGGTCGCTTCGCTCGCTCATATATTACAAAATGATTAAATTTTTTTTATTGTAAAAGAATGTATCCTTTTTAATTTTGGAACTCAAAGTTGGCATTTGAAAATGCAAAAATATCGCATTGAGGTAGTAACATTTTTGAATATAAAAATTTTGAATTCATAGAATTTTGGAAAAAGTGATTGAAATGAGAACAAAAATAACACCAAACAATGACTACAGTATTGGTAAATATGCAACGAAATGAAAAATTACGAAAGTCTTCAAAGTTTGACTCCAAACAACACAAAAGGAACATAAAATCTTGTATGAAATTAGGTTGTAATGCGAAATTAGTGACTCGTCTTGTTTATGCATTGTAGAAAACTACTTCATTATTCATTTTTTTACAAGTTAGTATTTATGAACAATGGGAATCAGTAAATTACATAATCAATCAAAGTTTCACTCCAAACAACACAAAAGGAACATAAAATCTTGTATGAAACTCGACTGTAATGAGAAATTATTGATTCGTCTTTTTTATGAATTCAAACGAAACGATTAAACGAAAAAGACGAATAGTAATTTACGTTATAAGTCTGAGTGAGTTTTCCGCATTTTTACAGTAACGAGTCGAAATGATTACAGACGAGGCGACGAAGGAGCCGAGTCTGGAATTTTGAGACAAGTTACTGTAAAAGTTTCCGGACGTATGTCGTAATGCGTTTTATTTGATGCCACAGGTACTAAATCATTGTTTTCATTTTAAAAAATTAAATTGGAATCCAGAATTTAAACATCCATGAATTGAATATCTATGACAACAGTTTGATTTGTTGGTTGTATTTTTTTTACACGACTTGTACTGTGAAGTCCCATTTTCCGGACTCAAAACTCTGACGTAAAACTGACAAATATGACACAGTATGAAATAAACGTTTTTATGGTAAAGGAATGGATCCTTTTTATTTTTGGAAGTCAAACTCGGCATTTAAAAATGTAAAAATATAGAAAAAAAAAAGTAGAACGCTTAGGTATTTAGTGGTATTTAGCAAAATACATGAAAATTAATTATTTAAAAATTGTAAGGGATAAATCTCACGTAAGGGAGGAGGGGGGTTTTCACCAAATTTCATCAAGAGGGAGGGAGGGGTCCAAATTAACAGAAAAACACCTCACGTAATTAATGGATGGCCCCGAAACTGATTTGGGTATCTGATCTGGTACCACAGCGTGTTCGTCTTGAAATTCTCTTTAATTTGGATGTGTAATGTGTGCTAAAGTGTGTGATGTGAGGATGCTATTAGGAACGTGTAAGAGTAGGAAAGGGTTAAGAAAAATTAACAATTTTTGAACCTCAAGGGGGTAAATTCTGAAAAGCTCAAAACTCTTTCAACCCCACCTCCGTCTTACGTAAATTATACCCTAAAATTTGCGATTTCGGGAAAAATTTAATATGCACCTCGGCACTAAAGTAATTTTTCGGTATCTACTCATGTGTTGTATTTACCTCGACCATCGCCTCGGCAACTAAACACACATCCGTAATAAAGAAAAGACTTTTGTGCCTTGATACATAAGTAACTAATATCTTAACAACAAATTTCCATATGGTTTTAGGTTTTAACTATTTCTGACACATCAATGATGCCCCTTTGTTTTTTGACAGACGCCATTTTGTCCCAATCACACTGAACGAAAGAAAGCCTGGCTTATACGATCATTTCTCGAGGTAATTCTGGTTTTACTTTTCGGGACTTCTCAGGAATTTTTAATGTTCTTTTTAATACTCTTCAATAGTTTCCCAGGCTTTTTCGGGAATTTAAAGCACTCTTTGAAATCCTTTAGAAGTCTTCGCAACTACTGATTGTTCATTGCTCAGGGCTATTCAGGACTTTTCAGATGTTTAAGTAACTTAAAGTGCGAGGCACAATAATCTGACACCTATAAAACTGGGACCCATTGCCTCAAATTAGATGCACAATGAGAAACAGGGTTGTAAATCAACAGGAAGCGGCAACGTCTTTGAGCTGCTTGTTTATTGGTGGATAAAACGGACCAGACTCGAAATTTCTGGGCCACAATTTATTTTTATAGCAATACACATTTAACTGAAGTTTGACCTGTGCATGTGATTATTATTTTCTCATTTTATAAATTGGATTTTCGTTTCACACTGAATATTATATAGTTATAATATTATGCTAGTTGTACAATAGTAATTTGTACAACTAGTTTTACTAATAAATAATACATATTTTAGCATTTTAATATCTGCACAATATAAAAAATAAAATACATTACTTGATGTAAAACCTTTTGAACACAATTTTCAAGTACGGTCGTGGCTTCACGCTTTCAAAAAAGCTCTCGGAGTGAGCCACACTTTGGTCTCGGAAATGTATGGCTGGGTTTAGTCCTCCATTGTTAATATAATTGTGGGTGTTAGAATATCTTGCACTTTACTATAATTCTCTTTATTTTTGTTAAGGCGGCCACAGACTATGAAATTTTTTAAAATGAAAAGTAATCTCGGCCTGTATCTTATCAATGTCTTTCATTTAAAAAACAATTGTAAAAATCGGTGCATTACACACTGTCTTATTTGTTACCAATCGATTAAATATATAAGGGCCTATTCTTTAATTTTTAGAGGGGCGTTAAAATTTTAGCGTCCTTTAAAAGTTAAAATTTTAAGCCCTGATTGGTCATTGCTATGACAAGTTAATTTAACGGCCTTTAAAATTCAGAGGAGCAGTTACAGAATACGCTCCATAAATTGTTATAATTATTCCTTTCGGTTTTTAAAAAATAAAGGATATTTCGTGTTAACGTCTGAGATTGGTAATAATGCATATTTTTTTAAGTCCTTAAAATTGGTAGAAATTAGCCTTGGTTCTGAAACTGTATTACTATCACGAGATATGTAGTTATAGCGGCAACAATCTGAAATCACGAAATACATTACATCATCTAAATTCTTCCTACTCACTGACTGAAAATAAGAGTGTTTCATCTAGAACAAATATGCGGCATGCTGAAAATTCAACATTGTACTCTAGAAGTTGGAAAGAAAAATGCGTAACCTAAAAAACACAAAGATTGCAATAAATATCTTACAAAAATTTACATACGTATGTTTCAACTTCTTCATTGACATAGTAGAACCTGTGTAAAATTCCACTTGTTAGTTTTGCCTGTGAAATTTTCCATTAGATTTAAGTTACATTAGAAAATTTTCGCACCTCATTTTTAGTCAAGGACGACGATTTTACCAGTAATGATAATAACAAGACGTTAATAAACTCATTTAATAAATAATAAGCCGAATATAAAAGTGGATATAAAAGTTTTGTTCTAGAATTGGAGATAAAGTAAAAGAAAATTGTAAAACTGATAGAAATAAATAAGTTTACGGTCGTCGTTAAAATTGGAAGATTGAAAATTTCATTTAAACCTTCTGCAATACAACACAGTTCGTAATGTCTTCGTCTTAAATTTTCCAAGTCACTGTTGCTTCCGAAAATAGTTCTAAAAAAATAAAATGTTGCCACTGCTAATACGGTATTAAAAAAATTATACTCACTTTATTTTTTCATTTTTGTATACTACTTCTTTACTACTTTTTATCAATTTAAAATTAATATACTTAAACTTTTCTCTCAGAAGAAGTGTCGTGATACCAAATTGTAGAACCATTACGGCCGTTGTTATTAAAGGGTAAACATACACCACAATTTCAGATTCCACTTCGCAGACAGTCAGCTCGTTTAAAAACAATACAACATTGACAACTATAAAGCCAAATATAAAAAATATTGTTATTACTATAGCAGTTATGATGTATCTCTTTGAATTTGTATAGTCAATGCTTGTGCCTGAACTCTTCTCGAGAACCTGAATTTTGTTATCAAATTTGCACATTCTGTCTAGTAAGATCACCAACTAAAAATTCTACATATTTTCACACTTATTTATTACTATTGGGTAAATACCTTCCTACGTTGAAATATACAGTTGATTGTTATAACGAGGCTATTTGTTATTGATACGGATATATAAATTATATCGGCAGTGTCTATAACTGAATTAGAAATTGCTTGATCGTATATTGTCTTGCAGATTGGATATAGTGGTAAAGACATGGCAATTAAAATTGACCAAAGTAAATCTATTATTGATCCATAACTACGTTGTTCCTTAACGTTAGGTACGATCCTGTTAGGATACAGCCCAACAAACTTGGAAAAATATAGCATCGGTTTCACAGCAGTGTAGAAATCTAGTGTAGCAGCAGGCATTTTTGTTTTCCTGACTAAACTATTATGACTTCACATTAATCCGTGAATCGCAATTTATTTATAGGCGTATTATCGTAATTTATCATTGAATACCTATTATGCGTCCAAAAAATGTTGATTTACATTAATAGGGGGTGTTCGATAATTTGACAGAATAACATGTTTTGTATAAAAAAGAATGGAACGAAAATTAGTCACGTCTAACCGAATGTGCGTTTATTTGTATAAACAAAATAAGGGGTTGTAGGACGTTTACTACACATTACGTCCACGTAAATATTTGCATTTTCAACGATTTAATTAATATTTGTCCTATTTTCTATTTGCATCTGAAGGACAATAACAAAGTATGCGGTGATTGCACTAAACATCTAGAAAATAATAGTTAATTGTATTATATTGTAAACATTTACCGTACCGATAGGAGTAAAGTTTCATCGATTTTAAATAATCCACACGCAGAAAACTCGACATCATTACTCATTAGTTGCATAGAAAATAATTTTATCTGCAACGAATAATAAATAACAGATATTTATGTAACCAGTTAAGAAATGCAATGTTTTGTGGAACGAATGGAATTTTTGCGGGACGAGCGAAGCGCGGAAAAATTAAAATATGAATATACCAATTATCTTTGATAGAAACCTGTTTTATCGCTGTTCCAGCCGTTAATAATTAAAAACCACGAACTTATATATTTGGACCTCTGATAGTATTTGACAAATGACTCCCCGTAACTTCCCTAACTAATTACACAAAATTTTACGTTTCCCAACTAGTGTCAGTTGTTAAAAATGACATTTTATTTGTCAAAATTAGAAAAAAATAATTTTATAGTTCGACACTGTCAGAATTTTCAAATTTTCGCTTGTGTAAACAATGTCATGCAATAATAAAATGTCAGATAAACGTCACACTATTTTTATGGATTTTAAGTTATTTAAAGACTTGCCGGGGTTGTGTCGAACTATAAAAGGTTGTATTATACTCGTTCCTGTGTAAATTGGATACTCGTTTCACTTGTGCTTTTTTAAACCCCTCGTACCGGAAAACGTCCAATTTACACTGGAACCCTTATAATAACATACTATTCTAACAAAAACACATACATAACTGTGCACTGGAGAAGTTCCCTGAAATGTGTGCAGAATAGACGATGTCTTTCTCGCCTAAAATTAATGTCGATCTATAAAACATTATGAATTTGTAGCAGTTTACCTCATTTTGGGTTTTGGAACATATTTTAGCCATCACCACTATTCTAAGGATATTGAGAAATGTGTCTATGAACTCAAAAATGTGATATAATATTAGTGAATGATCCCGTTTTAAGGGTTTCGACTCTTCAACGAGGAAAAAACAAGTTACAACCATGATAACAAAAACTTGCAGAGTTGTCAACAGTAGAGGAACCCAGTAGATTTTGTTTAAAACTTCAACAAGACTGCATAAAACACGATGTTTGTGTCTCAAATTTTCTATAGTTGTAATAATTCTTTTAGTGCTTGAAGATGCATGTTTTATTAGTAGCGAAGCTGAATGTTTAGGCTGAGTATTTGCGAATGTTTGGAGTTCCATCATTTTCCTGTTTATCCAAGCAAATCTTTGTTTTAGCTGTAAAAGCATTATGGAAAACTGTAAGATGTTTAAAAGACCCAGCACGTAGGGGAAACAATAAGCTATGGAGTCTCCGACAAATATAATATTGACTTCTTTTGCATATAAACTCATGTCTGCCCAGATATAGCCACATACTAATACGACCACAGCCACGGTAAGGAATCGTAGATATTTTTGATTTTTTTGATATGTGTCTGCTACTAATTCTGCATCAATATTTGCAAAATTTTCATCAAACTGACTCAATTTTATCAAAAATTGTTCTAGCTGCAAAGTTATTTTTATAATACAATAATTTATTCTGATTTAACTTACTTTTCTACTCATGATTATCAGAAATATAATCGATCCTGCACAGTTAGCCAAAGAGGTGTAAATTTGCATAGCATCGGCTATCGTTAAGAGGTAACTTTTGAAATAGGCTTCGCGGTATGAAATGCCATAGATCGAGAGACTTATACAAAGCAATCCCAACAAAACACTCCAAACGATTCCAAACAAACTAAATCTTGTGTGATTTCGTGGACTTGAGCTTAATGAATAAAGACCAAAAATTTTAAACATAAAAATGCACGATTTTAAAGGATCTTCGATGTTTTGCCTCATTAAGGGAAACGGTTTTTGATGTCTTAAAAAATAAATGGAAGAATGGTGCTTCTTCTTCAAATTTTTCAAGACGGTACCTGTGTGTTTGGAATAGTTTGACACGTAATATTTTATTTAACGGTGTTTTATAGACACATCTAAGAATTAAGCGCCATTCAATTCCGATTTAACGCTGTTATTTACCAACTTGAAGTCATGTTATGAATGATTACTTTTATATTCGGTAATCGATTTTGATGTTTGATATACAATCAAATCCTGTACACGGAACAGAAAAGTAACTGCATGTGTAAAGCACGTGAAAAGTCAGTCGTTTGGAACGTGGTTTTAGAAATCACTTTTTACAAAATAATAGGGCAAACTTTAGGGATAATTTTGTATAAATCGTAATGAAACCCTGCTTTTAATACTAAAATTTGAAATTAAATTTGAAATAATTCGGGTAGAGGAAGAAGGGAATGGAAAAGAGATCCACATGACAGGTTTAAATATAAACATAGATTCGGCCAATAGGACGAAATTTTTAAATGGACATGAAAACCTTTGTGCTTACAACAGTAGAGCTTTTGCCCCATTTATTTCATATTTGCTTATAGAAGGGTATAGAAAAGTGTCTACATCCAAAAAATTAATTATTAATTAATTAATTATTAAAAAACGGGTAATAAAGAGGAAAGAAAAGAGAAAAGAAGAAAATTAAAATGTGAAAACAGCTCACTAAAAATGTTATTATTTAAATGAAAGACAACAAAAGTTTTAGGAAAGAAAAAAATTAAATAGCGGACCCATGTAGCATAGGGGGACTTGTGTGCTACATGGGTCCGTTATTTAATTTTTTTCTTCTCTACAATACGGCATTGGGTCGAGGTCAGCTACCTGCTCGAATGTTCGCAACGGATGAGGTCATCATTCTGAAACGTTCTCCAGACAGAAAAAGTTTAGAACATTTGGAAGGATATTACGACGACGCCAGTCGCGCCGGAAGTCGCATTGGGTCTCCAGACATAAGAAGTTTAGAACACTTGGAGGGATATAAAAATTGGGTGAACGACGTGACGAGTGAGTGGTATTCAGGAAAAGTAGTGACTAAGAAATCAGTCAGTGAAGAAAGTGGAGCCAGATTGTCAACAATTGTGAACGTTGATAAACAGTTTGGCAAAATATCTATTAAATAATTTTATTAAATCTTCTCTAAGTGGCACAAATTGAACTGAGAAATTTCATTCGTCCCAGTTTAAGAGTGCAGTTAAGCTGAACTGAGACTGAAATACCCACACACGTAGAGGTTGAACTGAGCAATCAAACTGTCAGTTGAAACTGAACGTGTGTGGCCGCCATAACACATCTTTTAGAACTTTTGTGATTATTCACACATGATTCAAGTTCCGCAAAAACCTTTTTCTAGACTAATTATGATAATATCATGACGTGTTTGTAAACTTTTTGCGTGTTATCAATATTTATACTTAAGTACGAAATATTCTCTTGCTCTTACGGAACAACAAAAAATTATACCGCCACTCATTTTATCCTTTATAGTCTACATATTTGCAATTGAAGGACAATAACAAAGTATGCGGTGATTATATTGTAAAGTTGTTTTATATTGTAAACAATAACAATAAAGTTTCATCCATCTGACATACTCCAAAGTAATAAAAAATATAATGATTGCAGCATTATTAAATCATTCTCTTAACTTACCTTTCTGCTCATCTGAATCCTCAATCTCTCAATCTGAATACTATCCACTATTTTTAAGAGATAAGTTTTAAAATGACTTCGCCTGTATGACATTCCATATTGTAATGGACGTGGACCCGAAATGACTCAAGGCTGCAGCGGCTTGAGATTATGACGTCATTAATTACTGGAACGTTCTGGAGTTACTACTACAACGTACTCGAGATAGTATGACATCATCTTTTGGAATATCCGGTACACATCGAGAGCGCGATGATGTCATCAATGTAACTATCTGGAGGCGCCTCGAAGGATTTAGGCGCCGGTATATTTATTGGCGGACGTTCCTGCGGGAGTCTAGTCTAGTCGCATCAACCAGTCACATCGCAGTTCGTTACAGTTGAAGATCAGTGGGTCAAGTCGGACAGTTGACTTTTTCTATCCGGAGTGTCGCGCGATATTTAAATAAATAATACGAGACGTGCCGGTGAAGTAGTAAATTGTAAATAGTGTAAATAATGGAAAAAAATGTAATATAAGAAGTGTAAATAATTTGTACATAATGTTTAAATAAATAAATGACACTAAAAACGTAACAATATTTTGAAAGAGTTATACAGTACAGTTCCAATAAAACACTCCAAATGATTCCAAATAAACTAAACCTTCTTTGATTTCGTGATTGACTTGAACTTGGACCAAAAAATTGGAAAAGAAAAATACACGGTTTTAAAGGATCCTGGATACTTTGCCTCATTAAGGGAAGAAACGTTTTTTTTTTTATGTCCGTAACAGAATGGTGTTTCTTCACAGATCTTTTATGACGGCAGCTGTGTGTTTGGAATAGTTTGACACGTAATTTTTGATTTAACGATGTTTTGTTATGCTTTTAACGAAATCATCAATTTATTCAAAATAGGTTAACAAATAATGAAGAAATCGATTGTGTGTTGTTAAAAAGTCGGCCAAGTGCGAGCCGGACTCGCACACGACCGACCACCGTACAATATTTAACACTACATATTTTTTAAAAATACTTTGATAAAAAAAGGACGAAAAACACGTTTCTTGTATGGGGACCCATTTTATTAGTTCTTGTTATAGTGGCCATAGTAGTACACACTCTGTTAAAATTTTAAGTGTACCTATTACGGTTCAAAAGATACAGCCTTGTGACAGACGGACGGACCAACGGACAGCGGAGCCTTAGTAATACGGTCCCGTTGGCATCCGGTTAACATTGTGAGTGTCCGAGGTCTTCGCGCACACTGACTCTACTGACTATATTTTGTCAACCTTCAACGGGAGTTTGTAAAGTCCGCTGTTATCTTCTTCGACCTTCCACTAGCAAAATCCAAATTTCACCAGTGGCGGTGTCCGGTTCTAAGTTTCGAAGTAGGAAAGGATTACAGAATCCAAAAAAGAAAGTTTTGGTCTCAAAACGCATCCAAACCATGACCATCTTATGTAAATTGACGCGAGCAATCCGTCTGTACCCTAAATAGAGCCGTTTTCGAGTTAGGAACGTTTTTCGAACAATCTCTAAAATTCGCTCATATCTCGTAAACTATAGATCACTGACGTTGTAACGAAGTTACCGAAAAATCCGAATCTAAATACCGAGTTAAGAACCGTCAGCGAAGCGACATTCTCACCACGGAACGGTCCGTCGATTCGCTATTTAAGCAAGACCCTGCACCTAAAAATTAAACATTAACTCGCCGGGAAAAATAGTTTGCAGTGTCACCACCGGAAAATTTGCTTATTTTTCCCTCCCGCCAAACTAGACACCAGTTGACCCCTGGAGTTCCAAACTCCGACTTTTAGCTACCCCTGGTCCCGTGGAGCATACCACGTTAAAAAACTGACGCTCGAGACAACCGCCGCCGTAAACAAGCGTCACAACCTGATTTGGTGGTACCAGCGTGTTCGTCTTGAAATTTTCTTTAATTTGGATGTGTAATGTGTGCTAAAGTGTGTGATGTGAGGATGCTAAAATTTGCGATTTCGGGAAAAATTTAATATGCACCTCGGCACTAAAGTCATTTTTCGCATCGGCGTTGATACATAAGTACATAATGTTTTAACAAGTCTGGTTTTATTTTTATAATCTAGAAATTATTCTTGATCGATTTGAAGGGGCATATTTTCATCAAACCGAAATTTCCATATGGTTTTAGGTTTTAACTATTTCTGACAGATCAATGATGCCCCTTTGTTTTATGACAGACGTCATTTTGTCCCAATCACAGTGAACGAAAGAAAGCCTTGCCTATACGATTATTTCTCAAGGTTATTCTGGTTTTACATTTCGGGACTTCTCAGGAATTTTTAATGTTCTTTTTAGTACTCTTCAATAGTTTCTCAGGATTTTCGGGAATTTAAAGCATTCTTTGAAATCCTTTAGAAGTCCCAACTACTGATTGTTCATTGCTCAGGGCTATTCAAGAACTTTTCAGATGTTTAAGTAACGCACCGACTTAAAGTGCGAGGCACAATAATCTGACACCTACATTGCCTCAAATTAGATGCACAATGAGAAAGGTTCAGGGTTGTAAATCAACAGGAAGCGGCAACGTCTTTGAGTTGCTGGTTTATTGGTGGATAAAACGGACCGGACTCGAAATTTCTGGGCCACAATTTATTTTTCTAGCAATACACATTTAACTGAAATTTGACCTGTGCATGTGATTATTATTTTCTCATTTTATAAATTGGATTTTCGTTTCACACTGAATATTATATAGTTATAATATTATGCTAGTTGTGCAATAGTAATTTGTCCAACTAGTTTTACTAATAAATAATACATATTTTAGCATTTTAATATCTGCCCAATATAAAAAATAAAATACGTTACTTATTTATGATAGTTTCGGTGTGAAACGTTTTGAACACAATTTTCAAGCAAGGTCGTGGCTTCACGTTTTCAAAAAAGCTCTCGGAGTGAGCCAAACTTTGGTCTCGGAAATGTATGGCTGGGTTTAGTCCTCCATTGTTAAGATAATTGTGGATGTTAGAATATCTTGCACTTTACTATAATTCTCTTTATTTTTGTTAAGGCGGCCACAGACTATGAAATTTTTTAAAATGAAAAGTAATCTCGGCCTGTATCTTATCAATGTCTTTCATTTAAAAAACAATTGTAAAAATCGGTGCATTACACACTGTCTTATTTGTTACCAATCGATTAAATATATAAGGGCCTATTCTTTAATTTTTAGAGGGGCGTTAAAATTTTAGCGTCCTTTAAAAGTTAAAATTTTAAGCCCTGATTGGTCATTGCTATGACAAGTTAATTTAACGGCCTTTAAAATTCAGAGGAGCAGTTACAGAATACGCTCCATAAATTGTTATAATTATTCCTTTCGGTTTTTAAAAAATAAAGGATATTTCGTGTTAACGTCTGAGATTGGTAATAATGCATATTTTTTTAAGTCCTTAAAATTGGTAGAAATTAGCCTTGGTTCTGAAACTGTATTACTATCACGAGATATGTAGTTATAGCGGCAACAATCTGAAATCACGAAATACATTACATCATCTAAATTCTTCCTACTCACTGACTGAAAATAAGAGTGTTTCATCTAGAACAAATATGCGGCATGCTGAAAATTCAACATTGTACTCTAGAAGTTGGAAAGAAAAATGCGTAACCTAAAAAACACAAAGATTGCAATAAATATCTTACAAAAATTTACATACGTATGTTTCAACTTCTTCATTGACATAGTAGAACCTGTGTAAAATTCCACTTGTTAGTTTTGCCTGTGAAATTTTCCATTAGATTTAAGTTACATTAGAAAATTTTCGCACCTCATTTTTAGTCAAGGACGACGATTTTACCAGTAATGATAATAACAAGACGTTAATAAACCCATTTAATAAATAATAAGCCGAATATAAAAGTGGATATAAAAGTTTTGTTCTAGAATTGGAGATAAAGTAAAAGAAAATTGTAAAACTGATAGAAATAAATAAGTTTACGGTCGTCGTTAAAATTGGAAGATTGAAAATTTCATTTAAACCTTCTGCAATACAACACAGTTCGTAATGTCTTCGTCTTAAATTTTCCAAGTCACTGTTGCTTCCGAAAATAGTTCTAAAAAATAAAATGTTGCCACTGCTAATACTGTATTAAAAAACTTATACTCACTTTATGTTTTCATTTTTGTATACCACATCTTTACTAATTTTTATCAATTTAAAATTAATATACTTAAACTTTTCTCTCAGAAGAAGTGTCGTGATACCAAATTGTAAAACCATTACGGCCGTTGTTATTAAAGGGTAAACATACACCACAATTTCAGATTCCACTTCGCAGACAGTCAGCTCGTTTAAAAACAATACAACATTGACAACTGTAAAGCCAAATATAAAAAATATTGTTATTACTATAGCAGTTATGATGTATCTCTTTGAATTTGTGTAGTCAATGCTTGTGCCTGAACTTTTCTCGAGAACCCGAATTTTGTTATCAAATTTGTACATTCTGTCTAGTAACAACACCAACTAAAAATTCTACATATTTTCACACTTATTTATTACTATTGGGTAAATACCTTTCTACGTTGAAATATACAGTTGATTGTTATAACGAGGCTATTTGTTATTGATACAGATATATAAATTAAGTCGGCAGTGTCTATAACTGAATCAGAAATTGCTTGATCGTATATTGTCTTGCAGATTGGATATAGTGGTAAAGACATGGCTATTAAAATTGACCAAAGTAAATCTATTATCGATCCATAACTACGTTGTTCCTTAACGTTAGGTACGATCCTGTTAGGATACAGCCCAACAAACTTGGAAAAATATAGCATCGGTTTCACAGCAGTGTAGAAATCTGGTGTAGCAGCAGGCATTTTTATGACTTCACATTAATCCGTGAATCGCAATTTATTTATAGGCGTACTATCGTAATTTATCATTGAATACCTATTATGCGTCCAAAAATTGTTGATTTACATTAATAGGGGGTGTTCGATAATTTGACAGAATAACATGTTTTGTATAAAAAATAATGGAACGTAGGGAAAATTAGTCACGTCTAATCGAATGTGCGTTTCTTTGTATAAACAAAATAAGGGGTTGTAGGACGTTTACTACACATTACGTCTACGTAAATATTTGCATTTTCAACTATTTTCTATTTGCATCTGAAGGACAATAACAAAGTATGCGGTGATTGCACTAAACATCTAGAAAATAACAGTTAATTGTATCATATTGTAAACATTTACCGTACCGAGAGGAGTAAAGTTTCATCGATTTTAAATAATCCACACGCTGAAAACTCGACATCATTACTCATTAGTTGCATAGAAAATAGTTTTATCTGCAACGAATAATAAATAACAGATATTTATGTAACCAGTTAAGAAATGCAATGTTTTGTGGAACGAATGGAATTTTTGCGGGACGAGCGAAGCGCGGAAAAATTAAAATATGAATATACCAATTATCATTTATAGAAACCTGTTTTATCTTGCAAGAACTTTGCATCTTAATTAAAAACCACGAACTTATATATTTGGACGTCTAATAGGATTTGACAAATGACTCCCCGTAACTTTCCTAACTAGTTACACAAAATTTTACGTTTCCCAACTAGGGTCAGTTGTGAAAAATGACATTTTATTTGTCAAAATTAGAAAAAATAATTTTGTAGTTCGACACTGTCAGAATTTTCAAATTTTCGTTTGTGTAAACACTCGTGCAATAATAAAATGTCAGATAAACGTCACACTATTTTTATGGATATTAAGCTATTTAAAGACTTGCCGGGGTCGTGTCGGACTATAAAACGTTGTATTACACTCGTTCCTATGTAAATTGGATGCTGCCGGCACTGCTTTTTTAAACCCGTCCTACCGGAAAGCGTCCAATTTACACAGGAACTCGTATAATAACATACTATTCTAACAAAAACACATACATAACTGTGCACTGGAGAAGTTCCCTGAAATGCGTGCAGAATAGACGATGTCTTCCGGGCCTAAAATTAATGTCGATGTATAAAACATTATGAATTTGTAGCAGTTTACCTCATTTTGGGTTTTGGAACATATTTTAGCCATCACCACTATTCTAAGGATATTGAGAAATGTGTCTATGAACTCAAACATGTGATATAATATTAGTGAATGATCCCGTTTTAAGGGTTTCGACTCTTCAACGAGGAAAAAACATGTTACAACCATGATAACAAAAACTTGCAGAGTTGTCAACAGTAGAGGAACGCAGTAGATTTTGTTTAAAACTTCAACAAGACTGCATAAAACACGATGTTTGTGTCTCAAATTTTCTATAGTTGTAATAATTCTTTTAGTGCTTGAAGATGCAAGTTTTATTAGTAGCGAAGCTGAATGTTTAGGCTGAGTATTTGCGAATGTTTGGAGTTCCATCATTTTCCTGTTTATCCAAGCAAATCTTTGTTTTAGCTGTAAAAGCATTATGGCAAACTGTAAGATGTTTAAAAGACCCAGCACGAAGGGGAAACAATAAGCTATGGAGTCTCCGACAAATATAATATTGACTTCTTTTGCATATAAACTCATGTCTGCCCAGATATAGCCACATACTAATACGACCACAGCCACAGTAAGGAATCGTAGATATTTTTGATTTTTTTGATATGTGTCTGCTACTAATTCTGCATCAATATTTGCAAAATTTTCATCGAACTGACTCAATTTTATCAAAAATTGTTCCAGCTGTAAAGTTATTTTTATAATACAATAATTTATTCTGATTTAACTTACTTTTCTACTCATGATTATCAGAAATATAATCGATCCTGCACAGTTAGCCAAAGAGGAGTAAATTTGCATAGCATCGGCTAATGTTAAGAGGTAACTTTTGAAATAGGCTTCGCGGTATGACATGCCATAGATCGAGAGACATACACAAAGCAATCCCAACAAAACACTCCAAATGATTCCAAACAAACTAAATCTTGAGTGATTTCGTGGACCTGAGCTTAATGAATAAAGACCAAAAATTTTAAACAGAAAAATGCACGGTTTTAAAGGATCTTCGATGTTTTGCCCCATTAAGGGAAACGGTTTTTGATGTCTTAAAAAATAAATGGAAGAATGGTGCTTCTTCTTCAAATTTTTCAAGACGGTACCTGTGTGTTTGGAATAGTTTGACACGTAATATTTTATTCAACGGTGTTTTATAGACACATCGAAGAATTAAGCGCCATTCAATTCCGATTTAATGCTGTTATTTATCAACTTGAAGTCATGTTATGAGTAATTACTTTTATATTCGGTAATCGATTTTGATGTTTGATATACAATCAAATCCTGTACAAGGAACATAAAAGTAACTGCATGTGTAAAGCACGTGAAAAGTCAGTCGTTTGGAACGTGGTTTTAGAAATCACTTTTTACAAAATAATAGGGCAAACATTAGAGATAATTTTGTATAAATTGTAATGAAACCCTGCTTTTAATAATAAATTAAATTTGAAATAATTCGGGTAGAGGAAGAAGGGAATGGAAAAGAGATCCTCATGACAGGTTTAAATATAAACATAGATTCGGCTAATAGGACGAATTTTTAAATGGACATGAAAACCTTTGTGCTTACAACAGTAGAGCTTTGCGTCATTTATTTCATATTTGCTTATGGAAGGGTATAGAAAAGTGTGTGCATTCAAAAAAGACAAAAGAAGAAAATTCAAATGTGAAAACAGCTCACTAAAAATGTTATTATTTAAATGAAAGACAACAAAAGTTTTAGGAAAGCAAAAAATTAAATAACGGACCCATGTAGCATAGGCGGACTTGTGTGCTACATGGGTCCGTTATTTAATTTTTTTCTTCTCTACAATACGGCATTGGGTCGAGGTCAACTACCTGCTGTAATGTTCGCAGCGGATGAGGTCATCATTCTGAAACGTTCTGCAGACAGAAAAAGTTTAGAACATTTGGAAGAATATTACGACGACGACAGTCCCGCCGGAAGTCGCATTGGGTCTCCAGACATAAGACGTGACGAGTGAGTGGTATTCAGGAAAAGTAGTGACTAAGAAATCAGTCAGCGAAGAAAGTGGAGCCAGATTGTGAATAATTGTGAACGTTGATAAACAGTTTGGCAAAATATCTATTAAATAATTTTATTAAATTTTCTCTAAATTGAAATTTCATTCGTCCCAGTTTAACAGTGCAGTTAAGCTGAACTGAGACTGAAATACCCACACACGTGGAGGCTGAACTGAGCAATCAAACTGTCAGTTGAAACTGAACGTGTGTGGCCGCCATAACACATCTTTTAGAACTTTTGTGATTATTCACAGATGATTCAAGTTCCGCAAAAACGTTTTTCTATACTAATTATGATAATATCATGACGTGTTTGTAAACTTTTTGCGAATTATCAATATTTATATTTAAGTACGGGATATTCTCTTGCTCTTACGGAACAACGAAGAATACAAGTCATTATACCGCCACTCATTTTATCCTTTATAGTCTACATATTCGCAATTGAAGGACAATAACAAAGTATGCGGTGATTGCACCATTCATTGTTTATATTGTAAAGTTGTTTTATATTGTAAATACTTATTTGTCATACCGAGAACAATAAAGTTTCATCGATCTGACATACTCCAAAGTCGTACGATTGCAGCATTATTAAATCATTCTCTTAACTTACCTTTCTGCTCATGATCATGAGAGCTGTAATTGGTCCTACACAGTTACATAAAGAAGTATGATAAATTTGAATACTGTGGCCTGTGGACCCGAAATGACTGGAACGTACTGGATTTACTACTACAACGTACTCGAGAGAGTATCACATCACCTTTTGGAATATCCGGAGAAGGCGATGATGTCATCAATGCAACTATCTGGAGGCGCTTTTATATTGATTGGAAGACATTCCAGCGGGAGTCTAGTCTAGTAAAGTAGTAAATTGTAAATTGTGTAAATAATGTAAATATTGTAAAATAAGAAGTGTAAATAAATTGTAAATGTTTAAATAAATAAATGACAACAGAAACGTAACAATATTTTGAAAGAGTTATGCAGTACAGTCCCAATAAAACACTCCAAATGATTCCAAATCAACTAAACTTTCTTTGATTTCGTGAAGACCAAAAAATTGTAAAAGAATAATACACGATTTTAAAGGATCTTGGATCCTTTGCATCATTAAGGGAAACGTTTCTTTTATAACAGAATGTTGTTTCTTCACAGATCTTTTAAGACGGAAGCTGTGTGTTTGGAATGGTTGAACACGTAATTTTTGATTTAACGATGTTTTGTTATGCTCGTAGAGAAGCTATTAAGGAAATCATCAATTTATTCAAAATAGGTTAACAAATAATGAGGAAATCGATTGTGTGTTGTTAAAAAGTCGGTCAAGTGCGAGTCGGACTCGCACACGACCGACCACCGTACAACACTACATATTTTTAAAAAATATACTTTGGTAAAAAATTCCGAAAAACACGTTTCTTGTATGGGAACACATTTTATTATTTGTTGTTATAGTGGCTAAAGTAGTACACACTCTGTGAAAATTTCAACTGTGTACCTATTACGGTTCAAAAGATACAGCCCTGACAGACGGACGGACCAACGGACAGCGGAGCCTTAGTAATAGGGTCCCGTTTGCATCCGGTTAACATTGTGAGTGTCCGAGGTCTTCGCTCACACTGACTCTACTGACTATATTTAGTCAACCTTCAACGGGAGTTTGGAAAGCCCGATGTTATCTTCTTCGACCTTCCACTAGCAAAATCCAAATTTCACCAGTGGCGGTGTCCGGTTTCGAAGTAGGAAAGGATTAAAGAAAAATTAAAAAAATTTGAACCTCAAGGGGGTAAATTTGGCAAATCCAAAAAAAAAAGAAAGTTTTGGTCTCAAAACCCATCCAAACCATGACCTTATGACATCCTATGTAAATTGACGCGAGCAATCCGTCTGTACCTAAATAGAGCCGTTTTCGAGTTAGGAACGTTTTTCGAATAATCTCTAAAATTCGTAAACTATAGATCGTAACGATTGTAACGCAGTTACCAAAAAATCCGAATCTAAATACCGAGTTAAGAACTGTCAGCGAAGCGACATTCTCATCGCGGAACGGTCCGTCGATTCGAATAGTTTGCAGTGTCAGAGATGGATAATTTTTTCATTACCGCCATCGGAAAATTAGCGTGCTCCTAACGAACCTACCCCGGAGTGGCTACGACCTTTTGTCGAACCGGAAACCGCCAAAAATAAATACTTTTGGTTATCGTACCGGAATGGTTTTTACATCATCTTGACTAGCGAAGAAGCGCGTTCCAGACGCCGCCATTCCGCCATTCGTGCGCATCAGCCGACGTCATTTTCACCCCGCCAGTATGTCTATAAAAGAGGCTGCGCTCCCTTAGAATGACAGGAACGACAGTGAAGTGTCGTGCCCGCTCCAACGAAGACCACCTAGAAGGAAGCCGCCCAGGAAGAAAAAGCTGAATAAGGTGAGGGGGCGGTAACTGGCCTCCGCACTAAGTTGTCCCGGTTTTTACTGGTCTTTGGAAGGTTAGGTCCACGCGGGGGGATCTCACAGTTCAACGCTGTCTAAAAGCTTCCGGATCAACCAGACCGGCCATTTTTTTTTGCTAGCATCCCGCACCCTCCGACAACTAGCCACCAGCGATTGTAATAAGTTGTCCCGGTTTTTACTGGTCACCGGGAAGGTTGGGTCCAAGCGGGGGATCTCACATTTCGACTCTGTCTAAGCTTCCGGATCAACCAGACCGACTTGTTTTTCTGCTGGCTAGCCCTGATCAAACCCGACCTTACCGTCCCGCCCCGCGAGTCAGCAAAACGAATACCGGGAAACGCCAATAACCGTATACTACAGGATGTTCCGAAACTTGTGATAATCGAATCGCCGTATACAGGGAGCGGGCACACCGAAGTCTACCGGGTGAATCGTAACTTTTGTCATCGACGGCACGGGTTCCGAAACTTCTGTTAACCAACCCTCCGTATTCATGGGGGCGGGTGCATCGACGTCTACAGGGGGCAGCATAACTTTTGTCAACGACCGCTCGGGTTTCAAAACTTCAAATAACCGAACTACTGTATATAAGTGGCGGGTACATCAGTGTCTACAGGGTGCCTCATAAATTTTGCCTCCGGCCGCTTGGGTTCCGAAATAAATAAAACACCGTATACCGGATAGGTGCATCGAAATCTACAGGGGCCATCTTAACTTTTGTCACTAACCGCTCGAGTACCGAAACCGAAACAATCGAACCACGGTTGCGAACCGAACTGTTGTATACAGGAGGCGTGTAAGTCAAACGTCTACAGGGTGCATCGTAACTTTTGTTACCGATTTACCACCGACCGAACCGTTGTAAATAGTTGTAAATAGGGGGGATATCAAACTGTAACACCGAATCGACTTTATTTTTCCCTCCCACCAAACTAGACACCAGTTGACCCCTGGAGTTCCAAACTCCGACTTTTAGCTACCCCTGGTCCCGTGGAGCATACCACGTTAAAAAACTGACGCTCGAGACAACCGCCGCCGTAAACAAGCGTCACAACCTGATTTGGTGGTACCAGCGTGTTCGTCTTGAAATTTTCTTTAATTTGGATGTGTAATGTGTGCTAAAGTGTGTGATGTGAGGATGCTAAAATTTGCGATTTCGGGAAAAATTTAATATGCACCTCGGCACTAAAGTCATTTTTCGCATCGGCGTTGATACATAAGTACATAATGTTTTAACAAGTCTGGTTTTATTTTTATAATCTAGAAATTATTCTTGATCGATTTGAAGGGGCATATTTTCATCAAACCGAAATTTCCATATGGTTTTAGGTTTTAACTATTTCTGACAGATCAATGATGCCCCTTTGTTTTATGACAGACGTCATTTTGTCCCAATCACAGTGAACGAAAGAAAGCCTTGCCTATACGATTATTTCTCAAGGTTATTCTGGTTTTACATTTCGGGACTTCTCAGGAATTTTTAATGTTCTTTTTAGTACTCTTCAATAGTTTCTCAGGATTTTCGGGAATTTAAAGCATTCTTTGAAATCCTTTAGAAGTCCCAACTACTGATTGTTCATTGCTCAGGGCTATTCAAGAACTTTTCAGATGTTTAAGTAACGCACCGACTTAAAGTGCGAGGCACAATAATCTGACACCTACATTGCCTCAAATTAGATGCGCAATGAGAAAGGTTCAGGGTTGTAAATCAACAGGAAGCGGCAACGTCTTTGAGTTGCTGGTTTATTGGTGGATAAAACGGACCGGACTCGAAATTTCTGGGCCACAATTTATTTTTCTAGCAATACACTTTTAACTGAAATTTGACCTGTGCATGTGATTATTATTTTCTCATTTTATAAATTGGATTTTCGTTTCACACTGAATATTATATAGTTATAATATTATGCTAGTTGTACAATAGTAATTTGTCCAACTAGTTTTACCAATAAATAATACATATTTTAGCATTTTAATATCTGCACAATATAAAAAATAAAATACGTTACTTATTTATGATAGTTTCGGTTTTCAAAAAAGCTCTCGGAGTGAGCCACACTTTGGTCTCGGAAATTTATGGCTGGGTTTAGTCCTCCATTGTTAAGATAATTGTGGATGTTAGAATATCTTGCACTTTACTATAATTCTCTTTATTTTTGTTAAGGCGGCCACAGACTATGAAATTTTTTAAAATGAAAAGTAATCTCGGCCTGTATCTTATCAATGTCTTTCATTTAAAAAACAATTGTAAAAATCGGTGCATTACACACTGTCTTATTTGTTACCAATCGATTAAATATATAAGGGCCTATTCTTTAATTTTTAGAGGGGCGTTAAAATTTTAGCGTCCTTTAAAAGTTAAAATTTTAAGCCCTGATTGGTCATTGCTATGACAAGTTAATTTAACGGCCTTTAAAATTCAGAGGAGCAGTTACAGAATACGCTCCATAAATTGTTATAATTATTCCTTTCGGTTTTTAAAAAATAAAGGATATTTCGTGTTAACGTCTGAGATTGGTAATAATGCATATTTTTTTAAGTCCTTAAAATTGGTAGAAATTAGCCTTGGTTCTGAAACTGTATTACTATCACGAGATATGTAGTTATAGCGGCAACAATCTGAAATCACGAAATACATTACATCATCTAAATTCTTCCTACTCACTGACTGAAAATAAGAGTGTTTCATCTAGAACAAATATGCGGCATGCTGAAAATTCAACATTGTACTCTAGAAGTTGGAAAGAAAAATGCGTAACCTAAAAAACACAAAGATTGCAATAAATATCTTACAAAAATTTACATACGTATGTTTCAACTTCTTCATTGACATAGTAGAACCTGTGTAAAATTCCACTTGTTAGTTTTGCCTGTGAAATTTTCCATTAGATTTAAGTTACATTAGAAAATTTTCGCACCTCATTTTTAGTCAAGGACGACGATTTTACCAGTAATGATAATAACAAGACGTTAATAAACCCATTTAATAAATAATAAGCCGAATATAAAAGTGGATATAAAAGTTTTGTTCTAGAATTGGAGATAAAGTAAAAGAAAATTGTAAAACTGATAGAAATAAATAAGTTTACGGTCGTCGTTAAAATTGGAAGATTGAAAATTTCATTTAAACCTTCTGCAATACAACACAGTTCGTAATGTCTTCGTCTTAAATTTTCCAAGTCACTGTTGCTTCCGAAAATAGTTCTAAAAAATAAAATGTTGCCACTGCTAATACTGTATTAAAAAACTTATACTCACTTTATGTTTTCATTTTTGTATACCACATCTTTACTAATTTTTATCAATTTAAAATTAATATACTTAAACTTTTCTCTCAGAAGAAGTGTCGTGATACCAAATTGTAAAACCATTACGGCCGTTGTTATTAAAGGGTAAACATACACCACAATTTCAGATTCCACTTCGCAGACAGTCAGCTCGTTTAAAAACAATACAACATTGACAACTGTAAAGCCAAATATAAAAAAATATTGTTATTACTATAGCAGTTATGATGTATCTCTTTGAATTTGTGTAGTCAATGCTTGTGCCTGAACTTTTCTCGAGAACCCGAATTTTGTTATCAAATTTGCACATTCTGTCTAGTAACAACACCAACTAAAAATTCTACATATTTTCACACTTATTTATTACTATTGGGTAAATACCTTTCTACGTTGAAATATACAGTTGATTGTTATAACGAGGCTATTTGTTATTGATACAGATATATAAATTAAGTCGGCAGTGTCTATAACTGAATCAGAAATTGCTTGATCGTATATTGTCTTGCAGATTGGATATAGTGGTAAAGAAAATTGACCAAAGTAAATCTATTATCGATCCATAACTACGTTGTTCCTTAACGTTAGGTACGATCCTGTTAGGATACAGCCCAACAAACTTGGAAAAATATAGCATCGGTTTCACAGCAGTGTAGAAATCTAGTGTAGCAGCAGGCATTTTTGTTTTCCTGACTAAACTATTATGACTTCACATTAATCCGTGAATCGCAATTTATTTATAGGCGTATTATCGTAATTTATCATTGAATACCTATTATGCGTCCAAAAAATGTTGATTTACATTAATAGGGGGTGTTCGATAATTTGACAGAATAACATGTTTTGTATAAAAAAGAATGGAACGAAAATTAGTCACGTCTAACCGAATGTGCGTTTATTTGTATAAACAAAATAAGGGGTTGTAGGACGTTTACTACACATTACGTCCACGTAAATATTTGCATTTTCAACGATTTAATTAATATTTGTCCTATTTTCTATTTGCATCTGAAGGACAATAACAAAGTATGCGGTGATTGCACTAAACATCTAGAAAATAATAGTTAATTGTATTATATTGTAAACATTTACCGTACCGATAGGAGTAAAGTTTCATCGATTTTAAATAATCCACACGCAGAAAACTCGACATCATTACTCATTAGTTGCATAGAAAATAATTTTATCTGCAACGAATAATAAATAACAGATATTTATGTAACCAGTTAAGAAATGCAATGTTTTGTGGAACGAATGGAATTTTTGCGGGACGAGCGAAGCGCGGAAAAATTAAAATATGAATATACCAATTATCTTTGATAGAAACCTGTTTTATCGCTGTTCCAGCCGTTAATAATTAAAAACCACGAACTTATATATTTGGACCTCTGATAGTATTTGACAAATGACTCCCCGTAACTTCCCTAACTAATTACACAAAATTTTACGTTTCCCAACTAGTGTCAGTTGTTAAAAATGACATTTTATTTGTCAAAATTAGAAAAAATAATTTTATAGTTCGACACTGTCAGAATTTTCAAATTTTCGCTTGTGTAAACAATGTCATGCAATAATAAAATGTCAGATAAACGTCACACTATTTTTATGGATTTTAAGTTATTTAAAGACTTGCCGGGGTTGTGTTGAACTATAAAAGGTTGTATTATACTCGTTCCTGTGTAAATTGGATGCTCGTTTCACTTGTGCTTTTTTAAACCCCTCGTACCGGAAAACGTCCAATTTACACTGGAACCCTTATAATAACATACTATTCTAACAAACACACATACATAACTGTGCACTGGAGAAGTTCCCTGAAATGTGTGCAGAATAGACGATGTCTTTCTCGCCTAAAATTAATGTCGATCTATAAAACATTATGAATTTGTAGCAGTTTACCTCATTTTGGGTTTTGGAACATATTTTAGCCATCACCACTATTCTAAGGATATTGAGAAACGTATCTATGAACTCAAAAATGTGATATAATATTAGTGAATGATCCTGTTTTAAGGGTTTGGACTCTTCAACGAGGAAAAAACATGTTACAACCATGATAACAAAAACTTGCAGAGTTGTCAACAGTAGAGGAACCCAGTAGATTTTGTTTAAAACTTCAACAAGACTGCATAAAACACGATGTTTGTGTCTCAAATTTTCTATAGTTGTAATAATTCTTTTAGTGCTTGAAGATGCATGTTTTATTAGTAGCGAAGCTGAATGTTTAGGCTGAGTATTTGCGAATGTTTGGAGTTCCATCATTTTCCTGTTTATCCAAGCAAATCTTTGTTTTAGCTGTAAAAGCATTATGGAAAACTGTAAGATGTTTAAAAGACCCAGCACGAAGGGGAAACAATAAGCTATGGAGTCTCCGACAAATATAATATTGACTTCTTTTGCATATAAACTCATGTCTGCCCAGATATAGCCACATACTAATACGACCACAGCCACGGTAAGGAATCGTAGATATTTTTGATTTTTTTGATATGTGTCTGCTACTAATTCTGCATCAATATTTGCAAAATTTTCATCAAACTGACTCAATTTTATCAAAAATTGTTCTAGCTGCAAAGTTATTTTTATAATACAATAATTTATTCTGATTTAACTTACTTTTCTACTCATGATTATCAGAAATATAATCGATCCTGCACAGTTAGCCAAAGAGGTGTAAATTTGCATAGCATCGGCTATCGTTAAGAGGTAACTTTTGATATAGGCTTCGCGGTATGAAATGCCATAGATCGAGAGACTTATACAAAGCAATCCCAACAAAACACTCCAAACGATTCCAAACAAACTAAATCTTGTGTGATTTCGTGGACTTGAGCTTAATGAATAAAGACCAAAAATTTTAAACATAAAAATGCACGATTTTAAAGGATCTTCGATGTTTTGCCTCATTAAGGGAAACGGTTTTTGATGTCTTAAAAAATAAATGGAAGAATGGTGCTTCTTCTTCAAATTTTTCAAGACGGTACCTGTGTGTTTGGAATAGTTTGACACGTAATATTTTATTTAACGGTGTTTTATAGACACATCTAAGAATTAAGCGCCATTCAATTCCGATTTAACGCTGTTATTTACCAACTTGAAGTCATGTTATGAATGATTACTTTTATATTCGGTAATCGATTTTGATGTTTGATATACAATCAAATCCTGTACACGGAACAGAAAAGTAACTGCATGTGTAAAGCACGTGAAAAGTCAGTCGTTTGGAACGTGGTTTTAGAAATCACTTTTTACAAAATAATAGGGCAAACTTTAGGGATAATTTTGTATAAATCGTAATGAAACCCTGCTTTTAATACTAAAATTTGAAATTAAATTTGAAATAATTCGGGTAGAGGAAGAAGGGAATGGAAAAGAGATCCACATGACAGGTTTAAATATAAACATAGATTCGGCCAATAGGACGAAATTGTTAAATGGACATGAAAACCTTTGTGCTTACAACAGTAGAGCTTTTGCGCCATTTATTTCATATTTGCTTATAGAAGGGTATAGAAAAGTGTCTACATCCAAAAAATTAATTATTAATTAATTAATTATTAAAAAACGGGTAATAAAGAGGAAAGAAAAGAGAAGAGAAGAAAATTAAAATGTGAAAACAGCTCACTAAAAATGTTATTATTTAAATGAAAGACAACAAAAGTTTTAGGAAAGAAAAAAATTAAATAGCGGACCCATGTAGCATAGGGGGACTTGTGTGCTACATGGGTCCGTTATTTAATTTTTTTCTTCTCTACAATACGGCATTGGGTCGAGGTCAACTACCTGCTCGAATGTTCGCAACGGATGAGGTCATCATTCTGAAACGTTCTCCAGACAGAAAAAGTTTAGAACATTTGGAAGGATATTACGACGACGCCAGTCGCGCCGGAAGTCGCATTGGGTCTCCAGACATAAGAAGTTTAGAACACTTGGAGGGATATAAAAATTGGGTGAACGACGTGACGAGTTAGTGGTATTCAGGAAAAGTAGTGACTAAGAAATCAGTCAGTGAAGAAAGTGGAGCCAGATTGTCAACAATTGTGAACGTTGATAAACAGTTTGGCAAAATATCTATTAAATAATTTTATTAAATCTTCTCTAAGTGGCACAAATTGAACTGAGAAATTTCATTCGTCCCAGTTTAACAGTGCAGTTAAGCTGAACTGAGACTGAAATACCCACACACGTAGAGGTTGAACTGAGCAATCAAACTGTCAGTTGAAACTGAACGTGTGTGGCCGCCATAACACATCTTTTAGAACTTTTGTGATTATTCACACATGATTCAAGTTCCGCAAAAACCTTTTTCTAGACTAATTATGATAATATCATGACGTGTTTGTAAACTTTTTGCGTGTTATCAATATTTATACTTAAGTACGAAATATTCTCTTGCTCTTACGGAACAACAAAAAATTATACCGCCACTCATTTTATCCTTTATAGTCTACATATTTGCAATTGAAGGACAATAACAAAGTATGCGGTGATTATATTGTAAAGTTGTTTTATATTGTAAACAATAACAATAAAGTTTCATCCATCTGACATACTCCAAAGTAATAAAAAATATAATGATTGCAGCATTATTAAATCATTCTCTTAACTTACCTTTCTGCTCATCTGAATCCTCAATCTCTCAATCTGAATACTATCCACTATTTTTAAGAGATAAGTTTTAAAATGACTTCGCCTGTATGACATTCCATATTGTAATGGACGTGGACCCGAAATGACTCAAGGCTGCAGCGGCTTGAGATTATGACGTCATTAATTACTGGAACGTTCTGGAGTTACTACTACAACGTACTCGAGATAGTATGACATCATCTTTTGGAATATCCGGTACACATCGAGAGCGCGATGATGTCATCAATGTAACTATCTGGAGGCGCCTCGAAGGATTTAGGCGCCGGTATATTTATTGGCGGACGTTCCAGCGGGAGTCTAGTCTAGTCGCATCAACCAGTCACATCGCAGTTCGTTACAGTTGAAGATCAGTGGGTCAAGTCGGACAGTTGACTTTTTCTATCCGGAGTGTCGCGCGATATTTAAATAAATAATACGAGACGTGCCGGTGAAGTAGTAAATTGTAAATAGTGTAAATAATGGAAAAAAATGTAATATAAGAAGTGTAAATAATTTGTACATAATGTTTAAATAAATAAATGACACTAAAAACGTAACAATATTTTGAAAGAGTTATACAGTACAGTTCCAATAAAACACTCCAAATGATTCCAAATAAACTAAACCTTCTTTGATTTCGTGATTGACTTGAACTTGGACCAAAAAATTGGAAAAGAAAAATACACGGTTTTAAAGGATCCTGGATACTTTGCCTCATTAAGGGAAGAAACGTTTTTTTTTATGTCCGTAACAGAATGGTGTTTCTTCACAGATCTTTTATGACGGCAGCTGTGTGTTTGGAATAGTTTGACACGTAATTTTTGATTTAACGATGTTTTGTTATGCTATTAACGAAATCATCAATTTATTCAAAATAGGTTAACAAATAATGAAGAAATCGATTGTGTGTTGTTAAAAAGTCGGCCAAGTGCGAGCCGGACTCGCACACGACCGACCACCGTACAATATTTAACACAACATATTTTTTAAAAATACTTTGGTAAAAAAAGGACGAAAAACACGTTTCTTGAATGGGGACCCATTTTATTAGTTCTTGTTATAGTGGCCATAGTAGTACACACTCTGTGAAAATTTTAAGTGTCTACCTATTACGGTTCAAAAGATACAGCCTTGTGACAGACGGACGGACCAACGGACAGCGGAGTCTTAGTAATAGGATCCCTTTGGCAGCCTTCGAGACGAGGTGGTTTTAGCAGTTAACATTGTGAGTGTCCGAGGTCTTCGCGCACACTGACTCTACTAACTATATTTTGTCAACCTTCAACGGGAGTTTGTAAAGTCCGCTGTTATCTTCTTCGACCTTCCACTAGCAAAATCCAAATTTCACCAGTGGCGGTGTCCGGTTCTAAGTTTCGAAGTAGGAAAGGATTACAGAATCCAAAAAAGAAAGTTTTGGTCTCAAAACGCATCCAAACCATGACCATCTTATGTAAATTGACGCGAGCAATCCGTCTGTACCCTAAATAGAGCCGTTTTCGAACGTTTTTCGAACAATCTCTAAAATTCGCTCATATCTCGTAAACTATAGATCACTGACGTTGTAACGAAAATCTCCGAAAAATCCGAATCTAAATACCGAGTTAAGAACCGTCAGCGAAGCGACATTCTCAACGCGGAACGGTCCGTCGATTCGCTATTTAAGCAAGACCCTGCACCTAAAAATTAAACATTAACTCGCCGGGAAAAATAGTTTGCAGTGTCACCACCGGAGAATTAGCGCGCTCCAGATGGGCCTACCCCGGAGTCGCTAATGGACCACCCCTAACCCCCGACCTAGTAACGTCCGACCACTCCCTTTCACCGAACAGGAAAACGCCAAAAATGAATACTTTCGGTTATCGAACCGGAATGGTTTTTACGCACAACTGCATTTTTTATAATTGTTCATAAAGTAAAAGCCCGTAAAGAAAAGGCCTGTAAAGAAAAAGCCCGTAAAGAAAAAGCCTGCAAAATTATCACAAAGGAAATGAACATTTATTTATGGTAATTATAAATATTAATTGTGCGTAAAACGTTGTACGTACCTCTGGCCGAAAGACCGTTTAAACCCTCGGACGACTTAAAGGCCCTCTATACGTAAATAACTGTTACATCATCTTGACCAGCGAAGAAGTGCGTTCCGAAAGCCGCCATTCCGGATCCGATACGATGCCCGGAACCGATTTCACTCCGGAGGAAAGATAACGCAATGATAAGACCCTCACTCCTCCGCATTGCGACAAGTCATGCGCATCAGCCGACGTAATTTTCACTCCACCAGTAGGTCTATAAAAAAAGCTGCGCTCCCTTAGAACGACAGGAACGACAGTGAAGCGTCGTGCCCGCTCCAACGAAGACCACCCAGAAGGAAGCCGCCTAGGAAGAAGAAGCTGAATAAGGTGAGGGGCTCGAACCGTCCTCCCCACCTCCGGTAACTAGCCTCCGTAATAAGTTGTCCCGGTTTTTACTGGTCTCCGGAAGGTTGGGTCCATGCGGGGGATCTCACACTTCAACGCTGTCTAAGCTTCCGGATCAACCAGACCGACTTGTTTTTCTGCTGGCTAGCCCGGATCAAACCCGACCTTACCCCCCCCCCCCCCGCGAGTCAGCAAAACGAATCCCGGGAAACGCCAATAACCGTATACTACAGGATGTTCCGAAACTTGTGATAATCGAATCGCCGTATACAGGGAGCGGGCACACCAAAGTCTACCGGGTGAATCGTAACTTTTGTCATCGACGGCACGGGTTCCGAAACTTCTGTTAACCAACCCTCCGTATTCATGGGGGCGGGTGCATCGACGTCTACAGGGGACAGCATAACTTTTGTCCACGACCGCTTGGGTTTTGAAACTTCAAATAACCGAACTACTGTATATAAGGGGCGGGTACATCAGTGTCTACAGGGTGCATCATAACTTTTGCCTCCGACCGCTTGGGTTCCGAAATAAATAAAACACCGTATACCGGACAGTTGCATCGAAATCTACAGGGGGCATCTTAACTTTTTTCACTAACCGCTCGAGTACCGAAACCGAAACAATCGAACCACGGTATACAGGGGGCGGGTACATCAACATCATCAACAGGGTGCATCGTAACTTTTGTCACCGAGAGAACCGTTGTATACAGGAGGCGTCTACGTCAAACGTCTACAGGGTGCATCGTAACTTTTGTTACCGAGTTACCACCGACCGAACCGTTGTAAATAGTTGTAAATAGGGGGGACATCAAACTGTAACACCGAATCGACTTTATTTTTCCCTCCCGCCAAACTAGACACCAGTTGACCTCTGGAGTTTAAAACTCCGACTTTTAGCTACCTCTGCTCCCGTGGAGCATACCACGTTAAAAAAACTGACGCTCGAGACAACCGCCGCCGTAAACAAGCGTCACAACCTGATTTGGTGGTACCAGCGTGTTCGTCTTGAAATTCTCTTTAATTTGGATGTGTAATGTGCGCTAAAGTGTGTGATGTGAGGATGCTAAAATTTGCGATTTCGGAAAAAATTTAATATGCACCTCGGCACTAAAGTCATTTTTCGCCTCGGCAACTAAATACACATTCGTAATAAAAAAAAGACCCTTGGGCGTTGATACATAAGTACCTAATGTTTTAACAAGTCTGGTTTTATTTTTACAATCTAGAAATTATTCTTGATCGATTTGAAGGAGCATATTTTCATCAAACCGAAATTTCCATATGGTTTTAGGTTTTAACTATTTCTGACACATCAATGATGCCCCTTTGTTTTATGACAGACGCCATTTTGTCCCAATCACAGTGAACGAAAGAAAGCCTTGCTTATACGATTATTTCTCAAGGTTATTCTGGTTTTACATTTCGGGACTTCTCAGGAATTTTTAATGTTCTTTTTAGTACTCTTCAATAGTTTCTCAGGATTTTCGGGAATTTAAAGCACTCTTTGAAATCTTTTAGAAGTCCCAACTACTGATTGTTCATTGCTCAGGGCTATTCAAGAACTTTTCAGATGTTTAAGTAACGCACCGACTTAAAGTGCGAGGCACAATAATCTGACACCTACATTGCCTCAAATTAGATGCACAATGAGAAAGGTTCAGGGTTGTAAATCAACAGGAAGCGGCAACGTCTTTGAGTTGCTGGTTTATTGGTGGATAAAACGGACCGGACTCGAAATTTCTGGGCCACAATTTATTTTTCTAGCAATACACATTTAACTGAAATTTGACCTGTGCATGTGATTATTATTTTCTCATTTTATAAATTGGATTTTCGTTTCACACTGAATATTATATAGTTATAATATTATGCTAGTTGTACAATAGTAATTTGTCCAACTAGTTTTACTAATAAATAATACATATTTTAGCATTTTAATATCTGCACAATATAAAAAATAAAATACGTTACTTATTTATGATAGTTTCGGTGTGAAACGTTTTGAACACAATTTTCAAGTAAGGTCGTGGCTTCACGTTTTCAAAAAAGCTCTCGGAGTGAGCCAAACTTTGGTCTCGGAAATTTATGGCTGGGTTTAGTCCTCCATTGTTAAGATAATTGTGGATGTTAGAATATCTTGCACTTTACTATAATTCTCTTTATTTTTGTTAAGGCGGCCACAGACTATGAAATTTTTTAAAATGAAAAGTAATCTCGGCCTGTATCTTATCAATGTCTTTCATTTAAAAAACAATTGTAAAAATCGGTGCATTACACACTGTCTTATTTGTTACCAATCGATTAAATATATAAGGGCCTATTCTTTAATTTTTAGAGGGGCGTTAAAATTTTAGCGTCCTTTAAAAGTTAAAATTTTAAGCCCTGATTGGTCATTGCTATGACAAGTTAATTTAACGGCCTTTAAAATTCAGAGGAGCAGTTACAGAATACGCTCCATAAATTGTTATAATTATTCCTTTCGGTTTTTAAAAAATAAAGGATATTTCGTGTTAACGTCTGAGATTGGTAATAATGCATATTTTTTTAAGTCCTTAAAATTGGTAGAAATTAGCCTTGGTTCTGAAACTGTATTACTATCACGAGATATGTAGTTATAGCGGCAACAATCTGAAATCACGAAATACATTACATCATCTAAATTCTTCCTACTCACTGACTGAAAATAATAGTGTTTCATCTAGAACAAATATGCGGCATGCTGAAAATTCAACATTGTACTCTAGAAGTTGGAAAGAAAAATGCGTAACCTAAAAAACACAAAGATTGCAATAAATATCTTACAAAAATTTACATACGTATGTTTCAACTTCTTCATTGACATAGTAGAACCTGTGTAAAATTCCACTTGTTAGTTTTGCCTGTGAAATTTTCCATTAGATTTAAGTTACATTAGAAAATTTTCGCACCTCATTTTTAGTCAAGGACGACGATTTTACCAGTAATGATAATAACAAGACGTTAATAAACCCATTTAATAAATAATAAGCCGAATATAAAAGTGGATATAAAAGTTTTGTTCTAGAATTGGAGATAAAGTAAAAGAAAATTGTAAAACTGATAGAAATAAATAAGTTTACGGTCGTCGTTAAAATTGGAAGATTGAAAATTTCATTTAAACCTTCTGCAATACAACACAGTTCGTAATGTCTTCGTCTTAAATTTTCCAAGTCACTGTTGCTTCCGAAAATAGTTCTAAAAAAATAAAATAGTTCTACTGCTAATACTGTATTAAAAAACTTATACTCACTTTATGTTTTCATTTTTGTATACCACATCTTTACTAATTTTTATCAATTTAAAATTAATATACTTAAACTTTTCTCTCAGAAGAAGTGTCGTGATACCAAATTGTAAAACCATTACGGCCGTTGTTATTAAAGGGTAAACATACACCACAATTTCAGATTCCACTTCGCAGACAGTCAGCTCGTTTAAAAACAATACAACATTGACAACTGTAAAGCCAAATATAAAAAATATTGTTATTACTATAGCAGTTATGATGTATCTCTTTGAATTTGTGTAGTCAATGCTTGTGCCTGAACTTTTCTCGAGAACCCGAATTTTGTTATCAAATTTGCACATTCTGTCTAGTAACAACACCAACTAAAAATTCTACATATTTTCACACTTATTTATTACTATTGGGTAAATACCTTTCTACGTTGAAATATACAGTTGATTGTTATAACGAGGCTATTTGTTATTGATACAGATATATAAATTAAGTCGGCAGTGTCTATAACTGAATCAGAAATTGCTTGATCGTATATTGTCTTGCAGATTGGATATAGTGGTAAAGACATGGCTATTAAAATTGACCAAAGTAAATCTATTATTGATCCATAACTACGTCGTTCCTTAACGTTAGGTACGATCCTGTTAGGATACAGCCCAACAAACTTGGAAAAATATAGCATCGGTTTCACAGCAGTGTAGAAATCTGGTGTAGCAGCAGGCATTTTTATGACTTCACATTAATCCGTGAATCGCAATTTATTTATAGGCGTACTATCGTAATTTATCATTGAATACCTATTATGCGTCCAAAAATTGTTGATTTACATTAATAGGGGGTGTTCGATAATTTGACAGAATAACATGTTTTGTATAAAAAAGAATGGAACGTAGGGAAAATTAGTCACGTCTAATCGAATGTGCGTTTCTTTGTATAAACAAAATAAGGGGTTGTAGGACGTTTACTACACATTACGTCCACGTAAATATTTGCATTTTCAACAACTATTTTCTATTTGCATCTGAAGGACAATAACAAAGTATGCGGTGATTGCACTAAACATCTAGAAAATAACAGTTAATTGTATCATATTGTAAACATTTACCGTACCGAGAGGAGTAAAGTTTCATCGATTTTAAATAATCCACACGCTGAAAACTCGACATCATTACTCATTAGTTGCATAGAAAATAGTTTTATCTGCAACGAATAATAAATAACAGATATTTATGTAACCAGTTAAGAAATGCAATGTTTTGTGGAACGAATGGAATTTTTGCGGGACGAGCGAAGCGCGGAAAAATTAAAATATGAATATACCAATTATCATTTATAGAAACCTGTTTTATCTTGCAAGAACTTTGCATCTTAATTAAAAACCACGAACTTATATATTTGGACGTCTGATAGGATTTGACAAATGACTCCCCGTAACTTTCCTAACTAGTTACACAAAATTTTACGTTTCCCAACTAGGGTCAGTTGTGAAAAATGACATTTTATTTGTCAAAATTAGAAAAAATAATTTTGTAGTTCGACACTCAGAATTTTCAAATTTTCGTTTGTGTAAACACTCGTGCAATAATAAAATGTCAGATAAACGTCACACTATTTTTATGGATTTTAAGCTATTTAAAGACTTGCCGGGGTCATGTCGGACTATAAAACGTTGTATTATACTCGTTCCTGTGTAAATTGGATGCTCGTTTCGCTTGTGCTTTTTTAAACCCCTCGTACCGGAAAACGTCCAATTTACACAGGAACCCTTATAATAACATACTATTCTAACAAAAACACATACATAACTGTGCACTGGAGAAGTTCCCTGAAATGTGTGCAGAATAGACGATGTCTTTCTCGCCTAAAATTAATGTCGATCTATAAAACATTATGAATTTGTAGCAGTTTACCTCATTTTGGGTTTTGGAACATATTTTAGCCATCACCACTATTCTAAGGATATTGAGAGACGTGTCTATGAACTCAAAAATGTGATATAATATTAGTGAATGATCCCGTTTTAAGGGTTTCGACTCTTCAACGAGGAAAAAACATGTTACAACCATGATAACAAAAACTTGCAGAGTTGTCAACAGTAGAGGAACGCAGTAGATTTTGTTTAAAACTTCAACAAGACTGCATAAAACACGGTGTTTGTGTCTCAAATTTTCTATAGTTGTAATAATTCTTTTAGTGCTGGAAGATGCAAGTTTTATGGGTAGCGAAGCTGAATCTTCGGGCTGAGTATTTGCGAATGTTTGAAGTTCCATCATTTTCCTGTTTACCCAAGCAAATCTTTGTTTTAGCTGTAAAAGCATTATGGAAAACTGTAAGATGTTTAAAAGACCCACCACGAAGGGGAAACAATACGCTATGGAGTCTCCGACAAATATAATATTGACTTCTTTTGCATATAAACTCATGTCTGCCCAGACATAGCCACACACTAATACGACCACAGCCACAGTTAGGAATCGTAGATATTTTTGATTTTTTTGATATGTGTCTGCTACTAATTCTGCATCAATATTTGCAAAACTTTCATCGAACTGACTCAACTTTATCAAAAATTGTTCCAGCTGCAAAGTTATTTTTATTATGTATGTATTAATTTTATTCTGATTTAACTTACTTTTCTACTCATGATTATCAGAAATATAATCGATCCTGCAGAGTTAGCCAAAGAGCTGTAAATTTGCATAGCATCGGCTATTGTTAAGAGGTAACTTTTGAAATAGGCTTCGCGGTATGAAATACCATAGATCGAGAGACATATACAAAGCAATCCTAACAAAACACTCCAAACGATTCCAAACAAACTAAATCTTGTGTGATTTCCTGGACTTGAGCTTAATGAATAAAGACCAAAAAATTTAAACAAAAAAATGCACGGTTTTAAAGGATCTTCGATGTTTTGCCTCATTAAGGGAAACGGTTTTTGATGTCTTAAAAAATAAATGGAAGAATGGTGTTTCTTCTTCACAAATTTTTCAAGACGGTGTTTGCAATAGTTTGACACGTAATATTTTATTTAACGGTGTTATATAGACACATCTAAGAATTAAGCGCCATTCAATTCCGATTTAACGCTGTTATTTATCAACTTGAAGTCATGTTATGAATGATTACTTTTATATTCGGTAATCGATTTTGATGTTTGATATACAATCAAATCCTGTACACGGAACAGAAAAGTAACTGCATGTGTAAAGCACGTGAAAAGTCAGTCGTTTGGAACGTGGTTTTAGAAATCACTTTTTACAAAATAATAGAGCAAACATTAGGGATAGTGTTGTATAAATCGTAATTAATCCCTGATTTTAATATTAAGGCCAGGGCCGACAACATTTAATAGCCCAGTGTGCGACAGAGACAAAATATCGGAAAAGTTTTGCTCAATTTTTGAGGAAATGGCTAATCCTATTACAATTTTGAAAAGAAAAAAAAATAACTGCAAGAACATCACGTTTTAAAATTAATTTGAAAAAATTAAGGTCTACATTTTGTAGAGCTCCAAAAATAAGTAATTGTTACCTTTTATAAATTGAAAAACCGACTATGGAAACCCTTCTAAAACAGGATTATGATTTTTTTTAAAACAGCCTCAAACAACTGACATACTTTTGGTTGATTCTTTTTTGTTTTGTTCGTTATGCTCCCGTTATTTAAATAATTCAATTGAAAAAAAAAAACGGGAAATTCTAGAGAAAAATCTGGAAAGGCGCATCCCAGCCTAAATTACATTTGTTTTTACTTTTGTGTTGTCTTACCCACTTCATTATTTAAAATAAAAAATAAATAAAAAAAATCTGTAAGAGAACACAGTTTCCTCCCGGCCGATAGGGTTTTCGACCATTTGGAAAAATGTGCGAAAGGAATCCATTACAAATAAGGGAGACTACATCAACATATACATGCAATTTGATTTAGTGAAGAAACTGGGAACCCATTGGAACCTGAAAGACATATCAAAGACAAATCTTTGGAGAATGACTTAAAGAAAATAGTCGGAAACATCTGAGTCGAAGACGATAATCTGTCTTGGTATAACTAATATCTTGTTTTCAGATCCATATAACATCAAGCAGATTCAAGAGGAAGATCTTCTTGGTGATGAAGCAGTTGATGAGATTGCTGAGCAATGTATTTGTTTAGACGCTGATTGTGGCCTTCATATCTAAACACTTTTACTGGTACATTATGCTATTCTAACACCGCTTTTTCAATGTATTAATTTTGAAGTTGAAGAAATAAAATTTGATTAAAAATTGGCAGTTTCCATCAAAATGCTAATACTATTACAATTTTGAATACGGAGTTCAATATGGAAGTTAGTTTTTCATATTTTGGTTATTGATAAAAGAAAAAAAAATAACTGCAAGAACAGCACTTTTTAAAATTAATTTGAAAAAAAGCACTGATCCAAGCAAATGGTACCGTTTGACCCAAATATGCCAAAATGAGTTAAATTCAATGATTTTTTGACCATAATTTAGAAAATATGAATTATTTTTTCTTGAAATTACAACCCAAGGTTCTATTGCCCAATATCCGTAATAATATACGTGTCTTTTTTTTTAAGTCAAACGGCTCTTGAGGGGCAAAATTTTGTGGATTACAGAATTAAAAAAAGTTATCCCGTTTTTGTTCAATCGCTCCTCAATTGTAAAATAATAGTCCAAGCATATTAGACGAAAAAACGGCGAATAGAATAACTAATTTATAAAATTTTGAAATTTTGATTATGAACTTCCAACAGGGGCCCAAATAAAGATCCGAGTCCCTTCCCGGGGAAACTTCATTCCCTTTTGCCCAAAAAACCGCCCCCGAGCATGATCTCATGAAGCTTTTCCCTATATTTCTTCTACTAGTCTAATTTGCTTGGACTATAAGATTTGTGTAAAGTGCGACTTATGTAAAACACTGTTTTTGTGTGAGTGAAAACAAGTGGGACAAGACACTCAAAATGGACAAGCGATATTCTTCAAAAGGGAAAAGGCATTTGCGTTTAGGTGCGGCGAAAAGAAAAAGATCTAATGATGGGATAGATAGATAAATAATCAGTAAGGTAGGTATAAAATGTGTTTTTATAAACCCAATTTCCACAATTCGTCATAAACTGAACAAGATAGTTACGCAGCTTCTACCATTTCAGAAACAGTTATAATAAGTAACGTAAGTAAAAAAAAAACGTAAGTATCAGAGTTTGCAGTATAACTTTGTACCGCCTCAGAATCAATAAATGTTGTGTTAATTTATTAGCTAAATTAAATTTAGTTTCTTAGCAAAGCATAATGCACACAGCGCCATTTACAACGCCATGTTCATTTTTGTTTCTGTCATGTATCAGAGAAGGATACATACGGATTCCATACAAAATGTATGAGAACATTTTCTTCGTTAATTTTTCCGATGTTTTAATAGTTATACGCCCCCGAACATTCTCGAAATATCATCAAAAAATTTGTGTGTGGAGTCCACGCGCAACAGAAGTGAAACTTTGGGGTTTACTCCTTAAGAATCTATTTTCATTTTTAAAGCCCGGTACGACAAATTTTGGTAGTCATTTGTTATTGTTGTTTCCCTGTACCATGGAGGTTTCCCTGGGCCCCCCTATACCAGGGGGCCTTTGTTATTGTCGTTGCCCTGTAGCAAGCTCCCCACCCCCTGTAATTTTTAGTTATTCTGCTATTCGGGGCGGAGGGAAATCTAACAAATCGGTCCATCCGTTCTTGAGTTATAAACTCAAGAGGGGTTTCTGAGCCCACTGTCCATGTTTTAATAGTTATTCTGCTATTGGGGGCGGAGACAAATCCAACAAATCAAATATCATAAAAGACCCCTGAGCACCCATGTCCATGTGAAAAATACTTTGCCACCTATTCTCATACCTACCAAATATACAAAAAAAGCCGTTTCGGAGGAATTCGACCACAAACACTGTGATACGAGATTTTTGCGGTATTGGAATATTAGATAATAGATAGTTCTAGGAGACTGGATTTATATATTCAACAGAATTTTAGAAAACAATTGTTTCCTGTTGATGGAATTTATAATTATGGGAAAGTTGGTATTATTCCTCGTATTATCTTTTTCCGCTCAATGATTATTATTTTACATACATACCGGTGTCAACGAGATTTTACGCATCCCCCTTTCTATATTTATTATTGATTGGAATATACTTTTGAAACGTTGGAGACTTAATTTTTGTTTTCAAAATGTCACTTCGTTAATGCTGTGTGCGGATTCTATTTGAAAAAATCTTATATTTAGAATTTCTAAGAAAGTCGTCGGGGGCTGCGGCAAATTCTGAATATGGATACCCTTCCAATCCCACACTTTTTCGATGGGCGATAAATCTGGCGACCGAGGTGGCCAAGGTAAGGTGGGTATAATCTTCTCTTCTAAAAACCTCATAAAGGTTCGCGCAATATGGGGGCGGGCGTTATCTTGCTGGAAAACACCATCTTCGCGGATGTCATTGTGCCACGGAGTACGATTAGAGGAGAACTGCTACTAAAAGCAATAGCTTGCCAAACCATAAGTCCGAATCATATGAAACTTTAATCGCTTGTTAGAGACGATGCCCCCAATATTTAACCAAAATTCCGGGGTGTTCGGATTTTACTTGCCAGTATATTTATTTTGAAGTGACGAAGAATTGGTAATTGAAAAAAATATTCCTAATCTGAATCTGAATCCCTAAACTGAATTGAAATTGCTTACAACGACAATTTCCTTATAGGTCGCATTGCCAGTAAGAAGTCATCTCTTCAAAATGGGCAAAACGGACCTCAGGACCTGTTGAGTACGTAGATTTGCTGACAAAACGGTGAAACATACTTTAACATACTTTGCACTTGCGATGGATTATCATATCATATATAAGTTTTCTAGGTGAATAAGTCAGGTCGCAGAGAAAACTCTGGACAGGCTGAAAAATCTCTAGAGTCCAAAATCTACAATCTACAATCTAGCCTGTTTACCGTCCAAGTATGAGTGCGCGTATAGAACTTTTACTTCAAAAAGTAGTAAGTAAATCCCTAAGTATTTATTTTGCACCGGTTTCAAGTGTTTCAAGTCCGAGGGCGCTGATCAAAACCCTTGGCCGAAGTAACAAATTATATTCACAAAATATGTACAGTTTTTAATGCAAACTTTTACACATTGCTCTCTTCCGGCCAGCGATCCTCACCCAGAGGACGCAGTAGCTAGAGTAGAGAGGAGCTCTCGTTCTGATTTTGAAAGCAAGAGCACGTCTTTTTGTCTGGGTGTCCAGGTAGTGGGTGAGAGTACCGAGTGGAGGAACAGATCCGTGTGGGGTGAGATCAGCAACAAGTGCGCTAGTCTGGTGAGCGCGTGGAGAACTGCGATGAAATCCCCACCTTCAAAATCCGCGCGTTTTGCGTAGTTGACCTCGTCAGCGGAGAGGTTGTACCGGTGTGGCTACAGCTTCTTTATCATGCCGCTGGAAAGTTGTTAGGGCTGACGAATGGTAGACTCCCAAGACTGTCGTAGGGTCGTTTAGGCCGGCGACCTCGTAGCTGAAAGATCCTTTTGCTGAGAGAATTATGTAGAGCCCTTCGCGTTTTGGGACGAATTTGCTTGAACGGGCCTTGCTACCCTGCCTTAACACGTGGGAAGTGACCCAAACCTTGTCTCCGGGGTTGAAGAGGGGGCTGGGCTCCTCTTGGCGTCCGCATATTTCTGGATTTGCTGAATGCCTAGGAGGATTGTTTTTCTTTCAACGGGGTTCCTTCTGGGATGATACACTGGCGTAAATCTGTGATCGATGTCCAAGAAATAGGTGATCTGTTGCATAATATTGCTTATAAATTGGGTGCCGTTGTCTTCTGGGTTCTCCAAATCGTAAGAATACTTTGTTAATTAAAGTCGGAACAATTCTACCCAATGAGTGCCGTAATCTTCTACGATGAAAATCCATTTTTCTTTGTTTTTACCTTCCGGCAGCGGCGCCCGAAGAGATCAATCGCAATTACTTCAAATCGCTGCTGCACTACAGAGGTTTGTAATAATCCCGCAGGTTTTAAATTCGACGCTTTGTATCTTTGACATGGTACGCAGGTCTTGTTGAGCTATCGAGAAGCGCATTCCTTGCCAGTATGTTCGATTCCATAATGACCAGTTGTCGGTGCATTATGGTACTCTTTCAGAACGGCGTTTCTCTTTTCGTCTTGTACTACCAACTGAGCTTCTTCAGTATCATTATCCTGGGAGTACCGGTGTAATACCTTGGCTTATTAGGTATCCACGAGAGGTCCACTGGACTGCATCTTCAGGATTCCCGATCTCGATGGCATCAATTAGCTTTTTGATTTCGGGGTCTGCAACTGTCCGTGATGGGTGTTTGCGGTGTTGCGGCTTGGAATGTCAACGGTGATTAGGCACACGGGACACGGCAGTACCTCGGAGTCTCTACATGGAGACAAGAGAGAGCATCTGCGACAACGTTTGCTTTTCCAGGAGCATAACGGCTGTAGTTGTAATGACCATCTTGCAAGCCGACCGCTGGGTGATTTCAGAGGTAATAAGCCATCTTAGCGATAGATGATCAGTTACGATGATGGTCAGAGCATCTTATAAGTGGACTTTAAATTTTTGCACAGCCCAAACAATAGCTAAAGCTTCTCGCTCGGTCGTAGACTAAGTACCTATTTCACTTGGTTGCATGCAAATCGACACTGCCCGATTCATTCGTCGGTGACACTGACACTTCATTTAGAAATGTTGGTGATACGATACTGAGATCATTTAGATATGCCAAGATGGTCACGTGGTTTAGGCCCAACTTAGATCGATCAGGCGTTGAAACGTAGCTGGCGCGTTTCGGAGTCCGAAAAGAAGCCTTTTGAAGCGATATATTTCAAAAGGTGTGATAAACGCGGTTTCATTCTGGTGTTCAGGGGCCACTTGGACCTGGTAGTATCCAGTTTTCAAATCAATGGTTGAAATGTAAGTGGCTTCGCCTGTTAAGTTTGTCTGGTTTTGGCACTAATACTACCGGCGAAGCCCAAGCGCTCTCGCAGAATTGTTGCATCTTGGTTCTTAAGGTCTCTTGACGTGAGGGGGGCATTCGGTACGGCGGGCTCAAGACAGGAGAACTATCTCCGGTCTCTATTCTGTGTTCGGCGTGTGGCGTCGGCGGACTGTGTTCTGCGAACAATTTCTTGTTGCGCAAAAGTAATTCATCTAGTCTGTGTCGCTGAATTTCGGTTATGTGCCGATCTTCATGTGTGGGATTAATCTCTAGGGAGCCTAGTTCAATGGTGGGAAAGAAGTCTTTTTCCAATTCGACATCTTGGGCATACAACTCAGCGATGGCAAATTCGGCGTCCTGCCACTGAAATTTTTTTCGTTGAAGAATGTCTCCGTTTGACGGCCCGTTTGGTGGTCGGTTTATGTGTATTGGCGGTTGCCTGACGCGTGGAGAAATGCATGGCAGTGGACTTAAGATGGGTCCCTAGTGCATGGTCAAATTAGACCATCCGTCACTCTTCGTGACTTCTTCAAACTGGAGCGTTTGGTTCACTAACATATACCGGTTCCTCGATGTCCATCGGTTCGGTCGCGTCGCCCGGTTCCTCGGAGTTTATTTGCTCGATGTTGGTAGACCCCATCAACACCAGGGCGTTACGCTCTTTGCTTATGAATCGGTACACCTCGTGGCGGATCCCTTGGACGTGGTAGAGTCCGTTGCGGTAATCCACTACTAATCCCGCAATGTTGGCCCCTAGCAGTGTGACTGCGTCGCCTGTGTCTGTCCAGACAATCGGTGTCGGAGACGTTCGACCTTTTAATGTCACCCGTATTTTAGTTTTCCGAATTGTTCGAGGGTTGGCGAAGGTAACTTTTGCGGTTGTTGATTCGAAAGGAAATTTCATTTTATCCAGAACCCAAAACGCCTGATCCTGGCACTCCTTTTATGGATATGTCGATGGCAGGCCTCTGGTGTTATTCTAACGAGATGGCGTTGAACTGGAAAATCGGTGCTTCAGGTGCGGGGGTTTTGCTGCATGTACAGCAATTTCTTCGGATTACCCCTCGTTGTGCGCATCCCTAGCAACGAACTACCGATTTTACGGATGTTGTTTCGTGGTCTTTTTTTTCTTTCGCCTTTCTTCTTTTGCTCTTTTTCGACAAACATTTGCTTCGTGTTCCATGATTCTGCAAAATGTGCCACAAAGGCGCTAGTCCGGTGGGCGCGTGGAGAACTACGATGCTACATTGTCTATGGAAATGTGATTTTATTAAAATTATTCTGTGGAAGGTTTCAACAGGTGGAATTTGTCGTTCGACATAGTCTTCACAAAATTAACTTTTTCTTCAAAATTTACAATTCAGATATACGTACAAACCTCTTTTAGTATTTGGCAAGTACAGAGCCATCGAAAACTAAAGTACTCAAACTATGACAAATATGGCTTTTTGTGCATGGCCACCTTTGACTAGTTTTCGATCTCTCTGTATAATCGAAAGTGACGTGTCATCTCCAGAATTTTCATAGATAATAATTCATAAAGATTCTTTGTTTTCTTCTTCTTTTACTGTTTTACTAAAAGTTGTTATAAATGAACTGAACATTGATTTAGGTGGTATTTTTACAACTTTCAACTTCAAAAGTTTTGCTCTAAAGTAATTAGGGAACCCCCATAGTTTCATTTCAAAAATGCTTTGCAGTGCTTATTAAATCGGAATAACATAATAAACGTGATATATAATAATAAACAGATCCCAATATTGAATTCATAAATGAGTCATCCAATAGGCTTTGAACGTCAAAATTCTCAATCTAATAACTACATATAAATTTTTGAGACTGAATCATTTATGAAGACCCGACAGTTTGGCCGTGGACCCGATATATTGTGTCGTCCCCTATATTCTCCTAAATAAAGCTTCCGGTTACTTAAGCGTATTGTATTGTGTGTTGTCTACCCCAATTGTCAACATGTGTTGTCAAAGAGCATGAAGAGGTTATCGGCGTTTGAAAGGGTGGTTTAATTTTCAAATATAAAGTATAAATGTAATCAAGCTGAGAATTTTATTAAAGTAGTTCGAAATATATGTTTTACATTGAAACAGGAAAACTCAAGTGTGGGTGGAAAAAATGTGTAGGTGTTGATTGTGTTGAAATTAACATGTTATCAGAAATTGCTCTAGATAACTGAAAAATACAAAGTATCTGAAGTTACGACTTATGTGATATAGATTTATACGAAAAGCGAGGTAAGAGTAGTTGTTGTAATTTAAGGCGAAAAATTAACACACAAACCTAACCTACAATTTTGGGACACGTAAGGTTAACGCCGAAATAATAAAGAAGTGTTTTAGTGTAGGTAATTTTACTTGTATATTTTTGTTCATATAAATGGGAATAAATTTACGGTTTGTTTTATTTTATAAATAATGTAAATTTTATGTCAGTAATCTGTCATTACGATAACAAACTACGAAAAGCGTAAGGAAAAAGACATTTTTGTATTCGTTTTGTGAAACACATAATGCAGAAAGTGGTATATTTATGATAACATAAATATTACAGCATAATATGTATTTAATTTGACAGCTGTCAAAGCTAACGTCCAAATTTTATGTTAGTTCGTGTTTTTTTTTTCTCATTTTGCGCTGTCACTTTTCAGGGGCTCGGACTAATTTGCAACCCTCGGCTGGCGCCTCGTGCTTCAAAAATTTCATGACAGCACCTTTGATGATGTATCTTGCTTATCTTTAACCCGATTTGAACCAGTGTTACCTACATCGAATGAAATAGGTTTAGAAATATCGTGCGTTCAACAAAAAAAGACGTCAAGTGGGCCATGGATTAAAAAACGTATGGCGTAGATGGTGACAAATTTGTCATCTGACATCTGATATTTAACATGGCAGATTATTAGATTGGGGAGGTTTTTATGGTGGTGCCTCATCCACCGGGCTATACACTAAAGCCAAGCCTCCGTGCCCCCACTAGTCAGCTTGTGAAGGCTCCTGCCGTTCTTCTATCCACATTTAATAATGTCACTGCTTACCCGTTATAATCATTTCATGCGTGTGATCTAAATGCAGACATGACTTGAAGATTCCAAGGCTTGATTCGTTGTCGATTTTTGTTGAACACACGTTACTTCATCACTCTGCTTTTAAACATTTTTTGACGTTTAATTCTTGACAGTCAACTTTATTTTTTAACTTGCACTGTATGTTTTTTTTTTAATTCTTAAGACTATTTTTCGAAAAAAAAAGAAACAATTATATTGAACAATAAAATAGATATGGGACATTTTTGCATTCAGAAAAAAATCAATAAAAATCACAAGTGCAATTTGAAAAAATAAACTTTATTGTCATTTGTCAAAAATTGCCAGTAGGAAAAAATATAAAACACTCATTTTTATTTGATGTATCATGTGTCCAAATCGGGTTAATAATAAACGGCAACAACATACAGCGTCGAAGGTTTTTCAGTCATCCTGTATATACAAAAAAATCTTCAGTGCATGTATCTATTTGATACAAAACGACAATATTAATAAGAATCTATAGGATAATTCCAGAACAAAAGTATTTTTATTTTATAAGTGTTAATATGAAGGCAGTTACTTATTTATATAAACACATAATATGCTTGTAATATTGTCCCAAAAATAAAATATTTAACTGTTTTGAACCCATTAAAACAGGCAAGATTTTTCCAGATTAATCATGAAACCTATGTGCTACAAACTATTTATATCGTCGATCTTTATATCATTATATTTTGTTGAAATATTTGGCGAAGAAAGCGAAGATTTTTATAAGCTGCTCGGCGTACCACGGGACGCCACTACTAAAGAAATTAGAAAAGCATTTAAAGTTCTGGCTGTGAAATTACATCCCGATAAAAATCAGGTCAGTGTTGAGTATAGTCAAGAAGACATGCTGATGGATTTTTGTAGGACGATGAAGATGCCGATCAAAAGTTTATAAAAATAGCCCGGGCTTACGAGACTTTAAAAGATCCAGACACTCGTAAACACTACGATGTGCATGGGGACGCCGGATCTTCAGATAAAAAGCAACAGTATCACAGTTACACATATTACAGGGATCAGTTTGGTATTTATGATGACGATCCTCTTATTGTGACTTTAAGTAGAGCGGACTATGGTAAGGAGTAAAGCGGTTAAGGAATGTTAGCTCTCAATTATGCCTTGTAGAAGTGAACGTTCTGGACGATAGTCAAGCGTGGTTCGTTAATTTCTACTCTCCAAATTGTCATCATTGTCACGAATTAGCTCCGACTTGGCGAAAGCTCGCTTCGGAGTTAGAAGGGGTAATAAGGATAGGTGCTGTCAATTGTGAAGACGATTGGTCTTTGTGCTATCAACTTAGTATAGAGTCATACCCTTCATTGCTTTACTACGAGAAGGAGGTAATAAAAAGTACAATGTCATTTTAATTCCTTGGTAATCGAATTTACTCTTAGGCTCACCTCTACGAAGGAGAACGTTATCGTGGCTCTAGGACGTTCGACCGTTTGAAAGATTTCGTGTTGTCAAAACTCAGCGTGGACGTAAAAGATATCAACTCAGAAAATTGGGAGCAGTGGAAAAATAAGCAGGTGCTGCTATTTCTTTGTTCAGAAGACCTCAATTGCCCGGAACATGAGACCAGGCTAAAACTGGCCGCTATTTTGGTAAACTATATAAACATAACTAAATTTTATTACAAAATTACAATTTTAGGACGGACTTATGCCAGTTGGGCTCGTAACCGATCGACAGTTATGTGAGCAGATCTCTGAAAATCATAACGCAGATCCAGTCGTTTTGTGGGAAGGACATGAAGGAAAACGAGGTGACACGGAGAGTTCCCAAAAAATTTCGGGATCTGATAGCAAAGAGATTCTTGAGAATGTTCTCAGTATTTTACCTAATCCTGAATCATTGACAGAAGATGATTTTAGAGTAAATGGAAGGAATGATTTGATTGATTATTAATTGGTGGTTTGTAGGAAATTCGTTTTAAGCTCAGGACTGGCAGTGAGAATCCGTGGTTACTTTGCTTTTATCTAGGGACTGCTATGGATCTCAATTTGCAGCTAAAACGTCTGCCGTCTATTCTTCCTTCCATCAATATAGGTACGTATGCATGAGATCGTGGGAAACATTTAAAAAATTTATTATTTGGTTGAGCCATTGAATATCAATACCCTAACAGAATGCTTAACTATACGGGATTTTGCGATCCCCGTCACGTGACTTTTTTTCGATATTTTGGTAATACATAGATGGCGCGGCACTAAAAAATTTAATACCAACTCACTCTTAATATCAAACATATCCAATCACCACATTTCCATCTGATTTTGAGGAGTTTCCTGCTATGTATAACTCCGAAGTCTTACGGTAATATGAATGAAATTAAAATGGGACCACCTTGGTGATATACTGAACACAACGCAAAAGCAATCATTGAAATCGGTTCATAAACAAAGAAGTTCTGTCCGAACATACATATATACAATTGAATAGAGAACCTCCTTTTTTAAAGTCGGTTAAAAAAATTACGGCTCATTTATTTAACACTCTTAATTTGGCATCAGCTTTTGAGTGTTTTGCTGTATTTTTGACATTTGTTTTACAACAGTTTACAAAATAATCAGCAATTCGATTGCATATATACATATTATGTTCTGAACAAGATTTGTTATCCAAAAACCAGTCTTTACTTCGTGATTTTTTTCATCACGTCTAGTATATACTTTTTACATTCGTTCTATGGTAAGAAAAATCAATTTCTTTTTCAAAATGTTTAAAGAAATATCTACAATACATATTTACACAATTAGGGGAAGGTGCTGTCAAACCTGTATTTAAACCAGTCCATGAGATGTTGCTGTAAGTTTTGTGAATAATTTTTTTTTCTCCATTGCGTTTTTTCCATCGAATTTTTGTTTTATTTGTTGAAAGAGAATATTATCAAAACCAGGAAGAAATTTATGCCTGCATAGCCAACTTCCAATTGTAGAGAGAGATGGTAGAAATACACCCACCTTTTTTAAAAAATTATAAGCCTCCGGAGATCTATAATATAACATGAGCGCACAATTTCTAATCGGTCGTTTTTGATGAAAATTTGAAATTGTTCAATATTTTTGTTATTTTATTTCAATTCTCGGACTTTATGTTGTAATCTGGGACATTTCGATTATTTCTTGTGTTATCTATGTAATAAAAATGAAATGCTGTTCGTTGGTAAGCGTATTACCTGAGAACGACTGGACCGATTTGGCTATATTTTTTTTAATATTCGTAGTCTAAATAAGGGAGCCTCCATTAATTACGTGAGTCGATTTAGGCGATTTTTCGACCTCAATCCAACCCCCTCCACTCTTGATGTGACGTCGTGAGATTTGAATCGACCTCATCCCTCCCCCTCTAATCTCACGTTAGATTTTTCTAAATGCGTATTTTCAGTGTAAATGCCTTAAACTGTGCTTGATTGCGTCGGATTTATTAAAAAAAAAAAACATAATTTGCTTAATTATTTTTCTTTAAGACTAGTTAAGACTAGTACATATTTAATACTACATACAACTATGAACGTAGTCTAGAATCACAGTGAGAAATTCGAACAATAAAATACTTAGGAACTACTAAAATTCTTTGTGGCGTTCGCATAACCGCGATATATTTAAATTTTAATATTAGATTGTTTTATTAAGAGTAAAAGTGGGACTTTTCGTGGCTCGGCTGTGGTTGCTGGCCTTGTGCGCTCGGCCGTCAATCCTACAGACTTGCCATGATAAGTGAAACAATCTACTATTAAAATTTAAATATTTTCGCTTTCAAGTCTTTCAAGTCGTTTAAAAACATTTCAAGTCCTTTCCAGGTCGCTTCAATGCCCCTTCATTCTTTTCAAGTCGTTTCAATTCCCCTTAAAACATTTCAAGTCCCTTCAAAACATCTCAAGTTTTTTTCAATTCGCTTCAAGTATTTTAAGTCGTTTCAAGACATTTCAAATCCTTTCAAGCCGCTTCAAGGCATTTCAAGTTTTCTCAAGTGGCTTCCAGTCCCTTCAAAATATTATTTGAAGTGTTCCCATATCGCTCCAAGACTCTTCAAGAATTTCCAGACATTTCAAGTCTTTTCAAGTTGCTTCCAATCCCTTCAAGATATATCAAAGGTCGCTTCAAAACTATTCAAGACATTTCAAGTCGCTTCAATCCCATCCAAAACATTTCAAATCTTCCCAGGTCGCTTCAAGACTATTGAAGTCTTTTCAAGTCGCTTCCAGTCCCTTTAAAATATTTGAAGTCTTCCCAGGTCGCTTCAAGATTCTTCAAGACATTTTAAGTCTTTTCAATTCCTTTCAAAATTTTTCAAGTCTCCCCAAGTCTTTTCAAAACATTTCATGTCGTTTCAGTTCGCTCCAAATTTTTTCAAGTCGCTTCAAGTCCTCTTAACATATTTCACGTCGGTTCAAGACATTTCAAGTCCTTTTAAATCGCTTCAAGTCCCTTCAAGATATTATTTGAAGTCTTCCCAGATCGCTTCAAGACTCCTTAGTATTTTCCAAACATTTCAGGTCATTTTAACTCTCTTCAATTTCATTCAAAACATTTCAAGTTGCCTCAAGTCCCTTTGAAATATTTCATGTCGTTTCAAGTCGCTTCAAGTAGTTTCAAAATATTCCAAGTTCCTTCAAGTAGTTTTAGGACATTTTAAGTTTTTTCAAGTCACTTCCAGTCTCTTCAAGATATTTGAAGGTTGCTTCAAAACTCTTTAAGACATTTCAAGTCTTTTGAAGTCGCTTCAATCCCATCCAAAACATTTCAAATCTTCCCAGGTCGCTTCAAGACTATTCAAGTCTTTTCAAGTCGCTTCCAGTCCCTTTAAAATATTTGAAGTCATCCCAGGTCGTCTCAAGATTCTTCAAGACATTTTAAGTCTTTTCAAGTCGCTTCAAGTCCTTTTAACATATTTCACGTCGCTTCAAGACATTTCAAGTCCTTTTAAATATTATTTGAAGTCTTCCCAGATCGCTTCAAGACTCCTTAGTATTTTCCAAACATTTCAGGTCATTTTAAGTCGCCTCAATTTCATTCAAAACATTTCAAGTTGCCTCAAGTCCCTTCGAAATATTTCATGTCGTTTCAAGTCGCTTCAAGTAGTTTCAAAATATTCCAAGTTCCTTCAAGTAGTTTCAGGACATTTTAAGTTTTTTCAAGTCGCTTCCAGTCTCTTTAAGATATTTGAAGGTTGCTTCAAAACTCTTTAAGACATTTCAAGTCTTTTGAAGTCGCTTCAATCCCATCCAAAACATTTCAAATCTTCCCAGGTCGCTTCAAGTCCTTTCAAGTTGCTTCCAGTCCCTTTAAAATATTTGAAGTCTTCCCAGGTCGTCTTAAGACTCTTCAAGACATTTTAAGTCTGTTCAAGTCGCTTCAAGTCCTTTTAACATATTTCACGTCGCTTCAAGACATTTCAAGTCCTTTTAAATATTATTTGAAGTCTATCCAGATTCTCCAAGACTTCTTAGTATTTTCCAAACATTTTAGGTCATTTTAAGTCGCTTTAATTTCATTCAAAACATTTCAAGTTGCCTCAAGTCCCTTCGAAATATTTCATGTCGTTTCAAGTCGCTTCAAGTAGTTTCAAAATATTCCAAGTTCCTTCAAGTAGTTTCAGGACATTTTAAGTTTTTTCAAGTCGCTTCCAGTCTCTTTAAGATATTTGAAGGTTGCTTCAAAACTCTTTAAGACATTTCAAGTCTTTTGAAGTCGCTTCAATCCCATCCAAAACATTTCAAATCTTCCCAGGTCGCTTCAAGTCTTTTCAAGTCGTTTCCAGTCCCTTTAAAATATTTGAAGTCTTCCGAGGTCGTCTTAAGACTCTTCAAGACATTTTAAGTCTTTTCAAGTCGCTTCAAGTCCTTTTAACATATTTCACGTTGCTTCAAGACATTTCAAGTCCTTTTAAATATTATTTGACGTCTTTCCAGATTCTCCAAGACTCCTTAGTATTTTCCAAACATTTTAGGTCATTTTAAGTCGCTTTAATTTCATTCAAAACATTTCAAGTTGCCTCAAGTCCCTTTGAAATATTTCATGTCGTTTCAAGTCGCTTCAAGTAGTTTCAAAATATTCCAAGTTCCTTCAAGTAGTTTCAGGACATTTTAAGTTTTTTCAAGTCGCTTCCAGTCTCTTTAAGATATTTGAAGGTTGCTTCAAAACTCTTTAAGAGATTTCAAGTCTTTTGAAGTCGCTTCAATCCCATCCAAAACATTTCAAATCTTCCCAGGTCGCTTCAAGTCTTTTCAAGTTGCTTCCAGTCCCTTTAAAATATTTGAAGTCTTCCCAGGTCGTCTTAAGACTCTTCAAGACATTTTAAGTCTGTTCAAGTCGCTTCAAGTCCTTTTAACATATTTCACGTTGCTTCAAGACATTTCAAGTCCTTTTAAATATTATTTGACGTCTTTCCAGATTCTCCAAGACTCCTTAGTATTTTCCAAACATTTTAGGTCATTTTAAGTCGCTTTAATTTCATTCAAAACATTTCAAGTTGCCTCAAGTCCCTTTGAAATATTTCATGTCGTTTCAAGTCGCTTCAAGTAGTTTCAAAATATTCCAAGTTCCTTCAAGTAGTTTCAGGACATTTTAAGTTTTTTCAAGTCGCTTCCAGTCTCTTTAAGATATTTGAAGGTTGCTTCAAAACTCTTTAAGAGATTTCAAGTCTTTTGAAGTCGCTTCAATCCCATCCAAAACATTTCAAATCTTCCCAGGTCGCTTCAAGTCTTTTCAAGTTGCTTCCAGTCCCTTTAAAATATTTGAAGTCTTCCCAGGTCGTCTTAAGACTCTTCAAGACATTTTAAGTCTGTTCAAGTCGCTTCAAGTCCTTTTAACATATTTCACGTTGCTTCAAGACATTTCAAGTCCTTTTAAATATTATTTGACGTCTTTCCAGATTCTCCAAGACTCCTTAGTATTTTCCAAACATTTTAGGTCATTTTAAGTCGCTTTAATTTCATTCAAAACATTTCAAGTTGCCTCAAGTCCCTTCGAAATATTTCATGTCGTTTCAAGTCGCTTCAAGTAGTTTCAAAATATTCCAAGTTCCTTCAAGTAGTTTCAGGACATTTTAAGTTTTTTCAAGTCGCTTCCAGTCTCTTTAAGATATTTGAAGGTTGCTTCAAAACTCTTTAAGACATTTCAAGTCTTTTGAAGTCGCTTCAATTCCATCCAAAACATTTCAAATCTTCCCAGGTCGCTTCAAGTCTTTTCAAGTTGCTTCCAGTCCCTTTAAAATATTTGAAGTCTTCCCAGATCGTCTTAAGACTCTTCAAGACATTTTAAGTCTGTTCAAGTCGCTTCAAGTCCTTTTAACATATTTCACGTTGCTTCAAGACATTTCAAGTCCTTTTAAATATTATTTGACGTCTTTCCAGATTCTCCAAGACTCCTTAGTATTTTCCAAACATTTTAGGTCATTTTAAGTCGCTTTAATTTCATTCAAAACATTTCAAGTTGCCTCAAGTCCCTTCGAAATATTTCATGTCGTTTCAAGTCGCTTCAAGTAGTTTCAAAATATTCCAAGTTCCTTCAAGTAGTTTCAGGACATTTTAAGTTTTTTCAAGTCGCTTCCAGTCTCTTTAAGATATTTGAAGGTTGCTTCAAAACTCTTTAAGACATTTCAAGTCTTTTGAAGTCGCTTCAATCCCATCCAAAACATTTCAAATCTTCCCAGGTCGCTTCAAGTCTTTTCAAGTTGCTTCCAGTCCCTTTAAAATATTTGAAGTCTTCCCAGGTCGTCTTAAGACTCTTCAAGACATTTTAAGTCTGTTCAAGTCGCTTCAAGTCCTTTTAACATATTTCACGTTGCTTCAAGACATTTCAAGTCCTTTTAAATATTATTTGACGTCTTTCCAGATTCTCCAAGACTCCTTAGTATTTTCCAAACATTTTAGGTCATTTTAAGTCGCTTTAATTTCATTCAAAACATTTCAAGTTGCCTCAAGTCCCTTCGAAATATTTCATGTCGTTTCAAGTCGCTTCAAGTAGTTTCAAAATATTCCAAGTTCCTTCAAGTAGTTTCAGGACATTTTAAGTTTTTTCAAGTCGCTTCCAGTCTCTTTAAGATATTTGAAGGTTGCTTCAAAACTCTTTAAGACATTTCAAGTCTTTTGAAGTCGCTTCAATCCCATCCAAAACATTTCAAATCTTCCCAGGTCGCTTCAAGTCTTTTCAAGTTGCTTCCAGTCCCTTTAAAATATTTGAAGTCTTCCCAGGTCGTCTTAAGACTCTTCAAGACATTTTAAGTCTGTTCAAGTCGCTTCAAGTCCTTTTAACATATTTCACGTTGCTTCAAGACATTTCAAGTCCTTTTAAATATTATTTGACGTCTTTCCAGATTCTCCAAGACTCCTTAGTATTTTCCAAACATTTTAGGTCATTTTAAGTCGCTTTAATTTCATTCAAAACATTTCAAGTTGCCTCAAGTCCCTTCGAAATATTTCATGTCGTTTCAAGTCGCTTTAAGTAGTTTCAAGATATTCCAAGTTTCTTCAAGAAGTTTCAGGACATTTAAAGTATTTTCAAGTCGCTTGCAGTCTCTTCAAGATATTTGAGGGTTGCTTAAAAACTCTTTAAGACATTTCAAGTCTTTTCAAGTCGTTTCAATCCCATCCAAAGCATTTCAAATCTTCCCAGGTGGCTTCAAGACTATTCAAGTCTTTTCAAGTCGCTTCCAGTCCCTTTAAAATATTTGAAGTCTTCCCAGGTCGCTTCAAGATTGTTCAACACTTTTTAAGTCTTTTCAAGTCTTTACAATTCCTTTGAAAACTTTTTAAGTCTCCCCAAGTCTCTTCAAAACATTTCATGTCGTTTCAATTCGCTCCAAATCTTTTCAAGTCGCTTCAAGTCCTTTTAACATATTTCACGTCGCTTCAAGACATTTCAAGTCCTTTTAAATCGCTTCAAGTCGCTTCATATCTCTTTAAGTCGCTTCAAGTCCCTTCAAGATATTATTTGAAGTCTTCCTAGAACGTTCCAAGACACTTCATTAGTATTTTCCAAACATTTCAAGTCATTTTAACTCGCTTCAATTCCATTCAAAACATTTCAAGTCCCTTCGAAACATTTCAAGTAGTTTCAAAATATTCCAAGTTCCTTCAAGTAGTTTCAGGACATTTTAAGTATTTTCAAGTCGCTTCCAGTCCCTTCAAGATATTTGAAGGTTGCTTCAAAACTCTCAAGTCTCTTTAAGACATTTCGAGTCTCTTCCAATGCTTCCAATCCCTTCAAGATATTTAAAATCTTCCCAGGTCGCTTCAAGACTCTTCAAGACAATTCAAGTCATTTCAAGTTCCTTCAAGTCGCTTTATCTCTGTCCAAGTCGCTTTCAGGGCCCTATTTTTGAACATGTGAGTGTGTGTGAGTGAGTTGTGACGCCACGTCGAGTAGTCGAGTATTTAATTTAAAGTAAGCACTCCACAATCACTCCAGTCTCGAGCGGTATGAGACGAGCGCTTCTTTCTGAGTATAATTTCTGAGTATTATTGTTTGTGAAATTCCAAAAAATATTTTTTTATGAGTATTTTCAACAATAATACCTAATTCATATTGAACGCTTTCCACCACTTTATATTTATCAATATTCATAGTACTGCTGCGTATCGAATCAAATAATGGGAAGATGATGATAAAAACCAGTTGCACACATTTGGCTAGAAATTCTGCATTGGAGAAATATTAAACAGCCGATGGTAAATCATTATTGTGGCCAAGGGTTTCGTTTATTACCCTATGACGGCAAACCCGTATCTTACTACCAAACCGAGGTCAGTTCAGAATTCAATCTAAACTCCACCATCGGCGCTAGGCTCAGCAAAATAGAGGTGCCCTCTAGTTTCAAAGTTCAGTGGCGCCAGCTGGATTGACACGGCCTTTGGGAGGTTCAAAAATGAAACACGCATTGAGCATTCTGTTAGACTTTTGATATTGCTAAGAAATAGTCTCTTCTTCAACAGGTTTAATCCACTGCGGCCGCTACTCCGGCCTCTGCTCCAGCCTGCACATATCCCGCTATCCAACTTGGGGTGTTTTAAAAGTAGGTGGCGCTTTCGAGCTGCACCACGGGCGAGACATTCTCTATGAACTTTCAAGCTTCGCCAGAGAGAGTGTAAAGTCAACAAACCTTCACGCGTTATCCCCAGCTGATTTCAAGAATATTATAAACGAAGGTGAGGCTTGGTTTGTGGACTGGTATGCGCCATGGTGTCCGCCCTGCAGACGATTAATGCCAGAACTGAGGCGGGCGAGTCAACACTTCAATCCACAACAGATTAAATTTGGAACAGTGGATTGTACGTTACACCGACATTTGTGTTCGCAACATGGGATTAGTTCGTATCCGACTACCATGTTGTACAATGGGACGCGGACCCAGCGGTTTCATGGAGTGCTGTCCGAAGAAGGAATCGTGGAGTTCGTGTCGGATATGTTAACACCTTCTGGTAATTTAGATGGAAAATTATAGATGTCCTTCATAGATACTGTTTGGTTTCGTAGTTATTAATCTAGATGATGATTCGTTTGGTCGGTTGGTGCGGAAGTCGGAAGATGAATTATGGGTTGTTGACTTTTTTGCTCCATGGTGTGGGCCGTGCCAGAGATTGGCACCTGAATGGAGGAAATTGGCGAAGCAAGTACGTAAATACTGATCCTAAATTGATGTGGACATATTTGTGTTGCACCCTGTATAATAAAGTTCTATTATTATCTCCTTTAGGTAGCGGAATTCAGTGAAGTCAAAGTGGCCCAAGTGGACTGTGTGGCGAACGCCGATTTGTGTACCGGGCAAAACGTTCGGAGCTACCCCACTATTCGACTTTACCCCCTGGGAAGCAAAGGACTAAACTCAGTCGCGTATGTATTTTTTTTAATTTTAGCACTTTCGTAAAGGAATCTTTTAGGCTGTACAATGGTAATCGTGATGTCGTGTCAATGACCAGATGGATTTTAAGTTTGCTCCCATCCCCTGTCATGAATTTGAATGCTGAAATGTTTAAGAATCAAATTCTCACGAAAAAGTATGTCTTACCTTGGCTGGTGGAGTTCTACGCCCCGTGGTGCGGTCACTGCACTCATTTTGAGCCGGAATTTAGAAAAGTCGCGGAAGTAAGTGTCGATTGACGTTCGAAAATTCCGTACAAACTTTCTTTTGTAATTTTAGAGATTGGAAGGAGTGATAAGGAGTGCCAAAATTGACTGTGAAGCAGAAAGAGTGTTCTGTGCTAACTTGTATGTCAATAGTTATCCTACAGTATTATTTTATTTTTCTCCCAGTGAAAGACATGAGATTTCAAGCCATAGCGCTACTGAGATTATAAAAAGCGTTAAGCAGTTATTAAATGATAGGAAATTGAACCATGACGAGCTTTAGAAAGTATGAAATGATGTATGCTTTGTGTATATTTTTAACTCATTGTGTAATTTCATTTTTAAAGCTTTTGGTTAGGCAAATTTAATCTTAAGTAACAGATCTGTGCTTAATTAAGTTCTAAATGTTTGATTTACCATCTAAATCTTTAAATCTCAATTATAGTATTTCTTCAAATATATAAAATAGTAAAAAAATAATACTCAATCTACTCCTTAAATTCAAAGCCGGTAATGTGATAGACATGAATTTGAATTTACAGAAACTTAAATTTCACTAAAATATTAACCCCAGACGCTGTACAGGCGAGTCAGAAAATTTGACTAAAAAAGTGGCGACGTCACATCGGAGGTTGACGTTTCCAAATAAAAGTGAAGTTGAAAGTAGTGAAGGTGACGGTGAAGAATAATTATTTATCCCTATCCAAAAGTGTTTGTTTTTTACTTAAGACGGGGGATGTATGTTCCTCAGTTTTTACTCCTAGTTAAAGCAACAACTTCGTCCAAGGTCAACGAAAATATATCGGTCAGATCAAAGAAACCGACGAGAGTGTCTACTCTTGGATAGCTTCTCATTGTAGACACCATTGAGGGGGGTGTGTTTATTTTCTTGAGTTATTTAATCCCAAAAGAAATAATTTCAGTCATGAAACAAACACTTTTATTTGGAATCGTTATACGTCAAGATTAAACGTTTTTTGGCCAATCGAAGGCGTCGCTGCACACAAATCTGATTTAAATGTTTAATTACTAAATTTGATCATTAGATTTTAAGTAATGCTGAAACCAAATGATATTTATTTACATAGTTAATGTCTTCCTCGAAATCATTGCAAATTTGGTGCACCTTTTTTATAGCATACATGTAGATTTTTGTACATCAACTTAAAAAATAAATATAGAGAAAAATACTGATCTTAATTTCATTGTATCACTTAGCGGTATCTCCATTGGACAAGCAGAACTTGGGTGTTAAGGGTTGAAGATCCTCTTTATTGGTTAATGAAGCAAGAATTGCTGGTACGTCGTGATGGTGGAGCATGTCATTGATTGCCTGCAAATTGTGAAACTTAGATTAAGATGGAAGACATGTTTCTCGTCGTATTTATGACGCAAAGAAATTTTTTGCTGAATCGGACCCGCTATTGGTGCGTTAAAAATAATGTATCACTATCGATTTAATCTGTGTTTTGAAAGAAACTTTCTACACTTACGTCTTCCAAAGGTTTATCAAAAATGTCCTTCCATTCACCCCAAAGGATTTGCATAACTTCAGGAACAATCGATGTTATACAGCCGTTAAGCAAGTCTTCAAGATCAGGGTCATTCATAAAGTTATAAAAATGGTTCTGAAAAATGACGTTATGGCAAGCACAAAAAAATTACATTTACACACCTTTAGCGACATCAGGTTTACGTTCAAGTTTATTGGGAAGCAGACCTCATCTGTTACATTGAAGGTAAAGTCGTACATTGCTAGCGAGAAGTCACTGAGTTGCATCCTTGAAAGTCAAGATTTTGGGGACGATGAAAATTTTTAACTCGTCAATATTTTCAACTTTTCTCATTTATAACGTCTTTAATATCGGTTATTAAGTTACTTACTAACATTAAAACATGTTGTGTATCGTGTATCAGGTATTTATAAATAATTAATACATTTTTTTTTTAGAAAATCAATTAACTTTTCTCTAAGGACGTTTAAAAATACAGAGAAACGTTGTTCATATTGACGGTATAAATATTCGCAAAACTTACCAAAAGTCACCAGCTCCGAATATGTCGAAGACATCGCCTAAATCTCCAGTTATGTTGTATTTTCCTTCTATACTCAAATTTTTGAATGTTATATTGAAAGGATCAAACTGGTAGTAAGTTGAATTTACAAATATGTTGTCCAAGAAACATATGTCATAATTCAACAAGTTGAATACTTTGATGTCATCTAATGTGCCTAATATGCTGAAATACTCACTTTAGCTTCTTTAAACGGTAATATTTAAAACCTACTCAATAGCTGGATGTGTAATGTTGAGATCTATATGGTCAACTTGTAAATTGGGACTAGTTTCGTTTACCGATTGTTTAATTTTTTCGACTATATCGTCGTTTATTGCATTGAGGACGTCGTCAAGATTTACGGCTAGAAAAGTAAACCGATTCAATATTTTGTCGTTTATCTATTGCATGAAAGAGCTACTCCTGTATTTACTTAAATAGATAAAATAAAAATAAAATAAACATCAAACTGGGCAAAAAAAAAAAAATTAAATTCTGGTAACGTTATGTTGAACAAAAATGGTTCGTCAGGGTAGTAGCTGCATTTGTGCGCATAGTGGCATAATCTACGATTATGTTAACTCACTTGTTGCATCAGAAGGAGGAGGAATACACACATTGATTGTAGCTTCCACCACAAATAAAAAACTGAAATACAAAATAAACTTCATGTTGTTAGGACTGAACTGGCAACATGTTTACAGCAACGCAGTGTCTGCCATCTGTTAAGTATTGAGGCTCTGATAAAAGATAAGATCTCAAGACAATAATGTTGTTGAATGAGCCTTTGATAACTGGGTGATTTTTACCAAGGCAACAATTTTTTTTTGGCATTTGATTAGGATTTTTGTTTAATGAAATGAGACCCAAAAAGAAAATTTAATCCTAACCGATATTATTGAAAAATATTACACGGCGGATTATTATCATATTGTAACAACACTTGTCTATGTAGATATTTCAATTATACGACGGCACAGTTATTTATTTAAACGGTTCGCACGAATCACACGGATTGTGTCGCTCAATTGTTTCACTTCCGACTGACTAGACGGCCGTTCTCGCGTATTTGAAGAGGGAAGTCGCTTCTCGATCCGTCGAGAACTGCAGGACTCCAGAATCTTCTCGGTCGCATGAGTTGGCGATGAAACCATCACGCCGCGTTTCTTCCAGAACGTCACAATATTTTAATGTCAAAATCTAAAATGTGTTACTTGTTCAATTAATTTTCCCTTCAAAAAATAAATAAGAATTTAATGGTTCAAAATTCCTCCTATGCTATTGAGAGTATTGCGGAACTTTTAGCTATAGGCTTAAACTATTGCCTGGGTAGCGGTTAAATTTAATTAATTTGCTGTATTTACGCTTTATTTTCTCAAAATACTGTTCAGATTCAGAAAAGCCCGTATGAGTTTGCCCGATTGGGCTGTTTTGCTCAGCATGAGCCCTCCACCCACGCTCACGCATTTGGGCGCACGCACAGGAAGGCTTGTGATGTGGCGGGAGGAGGCAGCTTATCTATCCACTACCTATTTGGCTTGGCACCGACTTCAAACAGATCAGTAGGTAGCACATGTAATAATACATCTGTTCAGTTATTTTTAGCTTTTTGAAGGCAGTTTTCTTTTTTTTAAGTTAATTTTACCTATGCAACTTTTCTTCTTAGAACTTCTTCTTTTTCTTTCTTTGTACCCCTGGTAGGTAGGCTATTGCCTGTTTTTTTTCTATGCCTCTTAGGTTGTAGACGTCCAGCATTCTCTCCAACGTTTTGGTGGTTAAGATATTCCCAAAATAGACCATGCAATGCATAGGAGAGATTCGAGTTGCCTATCCGGCAACTCGCTCTGAAGTTGGCAACATCCAGCAGGGGTTGGCAGCGCGATGAAGTTGACGTGGCTAAAAGGACTTATGCTTAATCCTTTGTTTTTATCTGATTTTATTCCACTATGAGTTCTCCTGTTTTTAAAATTGAGTGTGCTCTATGTTTAAATTGTATTGTCGAAATTTTACGTTACCAGAAGGATCGGTTGAATTTAAATTAACAATCGTGTGTGTGGTGCCGCCTGACGTATTTACAGGTAACCTTCTTTTACTCTGTTTCTTTCTGTGATACTCAACATAATGAGATGGCCCTGAAATTGACCGGCGTTTGTTCCATACTAGAAACTCCTAGATAAAAACGATTTCAATTTTTACCGTTAGTCGGCCATTTTGTCTGCTAGGGACGTCATAAAACCCACCATGATGAAAACGAAGTCGTTCAGCTTTTGTATCTACATGTCTAGCCTTCCGCGCGTATTCCATGGACCTCGCGCGAACCCAAAAATTGCATTCAGCCCTTCTTTCTCTGCAGTAGCATAAATTACCAAACTTATGCGTCACAGGCACCGCGAATAACTTGCTAAAGTCGTTGTTGTAATTTGTTCTTAGATATTGTTGTCAATTTCAGAAAGTTCAAATGTGTTGTTGATTTCTAGTTCCAGAGCCCGAAGCACAGGCGCGTTCAATTTGAAACAAAGTGATTCCCTAACTTAACATAACTAGATTGCCACTCAGATAAATCCTTTAATAACTACCTGTCTTTCGGTATAAGGCCGACAGCAGCTTGCGGTCATTTAAAAAAAGCTATTTTGTCTCTGTTGACTTGAATTAACCAACGCTTAGTAAGAACTGAAAACCAAAAGGCACAAAACGTCAAAGCGCCACGCCGAATGTCTGAGTTCTGAAAAGAGCCTTATCGTTATGCTGTTTTGCACCCCTTTGCGATTTCCGATCTCGTCGTTCGCTCGTAACTGACATCTGACTCTTTTCGACACCGGGGGAACCAACTTTCGGTATTTAGTGTTGTTTGCTTGTGCCTGTTGGTAGCTTCGTTGCGCCTCGTTACGTGTTACGCCCGCTTGATGTCATATCGGTGCGCTTGTTCAAAATGGCTTCCAAAGAAAACATTGTATATTTTATTATTTTATTGTTTGCCCATATTATATGTGTCGAATCAACATATAGACCAAATAGCATTCATTTTTGTAGTTCTTGTTGCACTACTGCTTTCGGGATTTTATACGGTCCCAATCGTACGAACCTGATCTCTGGGGTCATTTGTCAAACGGGGGTCGTTTTCGAACTCGTTTGAACTTCCTCTCGAGGCTGCAGGGTATTACGAAACTTAGGTTATGCTGCTTCTCCATTCGTTTGTTATTTTTCGGTTATGATGTTTCTAAAGAGTTTTTTTTCCAAATTTCCTCCTCCGTACCTCAGGCTTTCATTTGTTATTTCATCGGGTCCTGGAATTACTCGATTTTTAAGGTGTTTTAAGGTGTTTTTTTTTATCGTTTTATGTGTTATTTCTATATTTGCGTCTTGTTCTTCACCTTCGTCAGTCAATGGTTGTTCGCTTTCCTCATTTTCTTTGAATAGGTTTTCGAAATATGATGACTTCCACTCTACTGCATTAATTTTATCTGTCCTTAATTTTCATTTTATTCTTCCTTAACATTCCCCATATTTGCCTCAGTTTCCGTACATGTCTCTCCATCTTTTTTTGTGAATTGTTCTCAATAGCCTTCTTTTATTTTTTTTATTCTTGTGTTTACTCTGTGACAGCAGCTTGCGGTAATTTAAAAGCTATTTTGTCTCTGTTGACTTGAATTAACCAACACTGAGTAAAAACTGAAGACTAAAGGACACAAAACGGCAAAGCGCTACGCCGAATGTTGGGGTTCTGAAAAGTATCTTATCTTTATGTTGTCTTGCGCCCCCTTGCGATTTCCGATCTCGTCGTTCGCTTGTAACTGACATCTAGCTATTTTCGACACCAGGAAGCCAAATTTCGGTATTTAGGATTTTTGTTTGTGCATGTTGGTAGTTTCGTTGCGCTTCGCTGCGTTTTGCGTCCGCTGGGTGTCATCTCGCCGCGTTACTGTATATTTTATTATTTTATATTGTCTGTCCATATTTATATTGTTTGTCTGTTTCGTTTGGGTAAGTTTGAATGTCCCGTTGCTTGTCTTGTCAAAAAAATAACACAACGTCTGTTCTGTTTTTTCTTTCATTAAAATTTAAACATATTTAAGTCGAACTCCACAAACTTAAATCAGCGCAAAATTACAGTTGGAACATGTACCGAACACTACTGCCATCATCAGCCCTTAAAGAATATTTAAAATTATTAAATTATTTAAAATTCTTAAATTATTAAATTAAATAACGTTATGATGATTAAAATTAAATAGACAAGTACTACTCTTAAAAGGTTAAATTACATTGAAACGATTAACAATTTAACTGACGCAATAATAAAAAACTAGATGAAATGATTAACAAAAAATGAATTACTACTTATCTTCTGAGCTTCTCAACGGTTTTCTGTTTGTTTTGGAGCTGACGTGTCCTTACAAATACTTTTTATGCGATCCTGAGAGTCAACCTCATGGAGTCCACGTGTAGATTACGTCAGTCTAGGAAAAAATTACGATTGGAAATACTCAGCAGCTATTTCAAATGAAGGTGATACAAGAAAAAATCCTGCATGCATTAAAGTAGTTTTTCTTACCTCTTTTTCCTCCGAATCAACACCTATCGATATAGCCGCTAATGCGATTTAGTTAAATAATTAACTGAACATCCCAATCGTATTTGACGCAATTCGAACAGATGTCGATCGAAAAGGAAAGCCGCAGGTTCGTCGCGTGGTATGCAAGAACTTTTCGTGCTTTTTTTTGTACGTGCCGGTTATCTCTAAACGCTGATTCGTTCTTGAATCTTCGGTGGTGAATGCGCGGCAAAATCAAATTGTAACAGTACCTCACCTGGAACCATCCTAGCTTTTTTCGATGATGTCGGGTGCCTAGATGAGAGACAGGAATAAAGGACACGAGGGGGTGACACAATGGGCCCGCGGTGTGTTTTTGTATCTATAAGCCCGCTACGACGAATTTTTGTAGGGTGCAACTGTTCTTGAAGAATATTGTTACGTCACCTTATGGAGACGGAATAGTTTTTCTGATATAAGAATTGAAAAACGCCTTCCATTATATTATTCATCAGATACGTTCACTACAAACTACCTAACCGCAATCGTCATAAGTTGTGGTCCGTTGCTAATTGCAGAATGCAATTGCTGCACACACTGTTCTTCAATCGGACAAAGTAAGTAGGTAATACAAAATCGAAAACGGCAAAAGAAATGGAAACAGATAAACTACACAACGAGCTGAGCATAATTACTTAAGTACTTATTCAGAGGAACTTACATATTTGCTAACTTTCACTGTCATGACCAGTCATGACAGACAAAGTCGTTTAGTGGCGCATAAAGTCAGCTAGCGGAGCATAAAGTCAGCTGCCGGCACTAAAAGAAACTTTGAAATTCCGTCAAATCAAAGAAATTGTCAGATTTTCGGCGTTTAAAGAAAAAATTGCATGTTTTATTTGGAGAAAAGTGGCGTCTGTATTTGCCACGAAAAGCCTCACTTTTGCTGCTCATAAAACAATCTACTATTATATTGAAACCAAAATTTATCATGATTTACTTTATTTCTTTCTGAAAGTGCTGACAAATCGTCAGTTACTTATTGTATTTTACAAGTGCATATAAGCAAAAAACAACAGATAACAAACACGCAGATATGCAGATAAAGAGTATTATATGATCTCGAAATGAGTGACTGTACTTTAACAAACCATAATTTTTTAATAAACAAACTTTTTTTTTTTTAATGTATGTCCTTTGGGAGACCTAATTGGTGTTTACAATAATAATTAGGTATTATTAAAAAAAAAGGAAAGGTCCCGCAAAAAAGAAGAATAGAATAGTGTAAAACAGTTTTTATATTGTTCGTTAAATTCTTATTACCTATGTATATTGTTTCTCGACTTATCAATTTAATTTTCATTGTTGGAATGCACTTTATCAGTTTTATCACTGTTCTGTTTTTGTGTTCCATTTTTTCGTTTTCAATTTTTTCGTGTAGTCTTGAGATTAGATAATCACATGCCAGGTTGTAAGAAATCAGTAAATTTTTTTTATGTGAGCTTTGAAATAAATGTAGTGTTTACAGATTTTACAAGTACTTAGGTTTCCACACAGGATCTGATGCGAGTACCAGAATCGTACTCGCGATCCGTCTGCTTGTGATTGAAAGTGAGTCGATCTCAAGTACCAGAGTCGTACCCTCGATTAGTCTGATTTCGCACAGAGCTAGTCCAATTCAGTCCAGTCATGTCCAGTCTAGGCAATTCAAGTCCAGTCAAGTTAGCTGGAAAAATAACACAAATTCGCATATACAGCTGAAAATTGGTGCGAATCTGGGGAACACTATTATAAACAAAATGTGAAAAGTTCCCATCGATCCTGTGTGTGCAAAAAATTGTATTCAAGGTCAAAGTTTGCAAATATGGGTTTTTTGCATTTTTCAGCCAAACGGTAAGTTTTATAATAAATAGTTCTGACAAAAATTGTCCTTACATTTTTTTTCCACCATTTTTGGGATAGAGACACTGCGACATTGTATGCGATGTTTTTTTTTTCATAAACATGTCGTTGCCTATTATTGCAATGCTAACTTGCTTTGTAAAAAGAGCGCTTCCCGCTTTTAAATTATTCAAAATATGAAAACTTCCGACTTGGTTGTGCAAAGGTTTTCGTTTGGGACAAAAAAAAAAAAATGTACGCCTTGCTACAAAAATTAAATTATTATATTGTATTACGTAATACCACAATAAATTATAATGTATTCACACAAGTGTGCTTACCATCACCTAATATTAAACAGTCTTCTTGCAAGATCGGCAATTGTTGTGTTTTCTAAGATAGTGTTGACATACTGCAAAAGAAAACCAAAATTTTTATTTGTGTAAAACAGCTTTTTTATGGTTTCATATAAAATAATGGTATGTACAGATAACGTGCATTCAACAAAAATCGACGACGAAGCAAGCCTTGGAATCTTCAAGTCGTGTGTGCATTTAGATCACACGCATGCAGGAGAAGGATAGAAGAAAAAACCTCCCCAATCTAATAATCTGACATATTAAATCTACGCCATACGTTTTTTAATCCATGGCCCACTTGACGTCGTTTTCTGTTGAACGCACGATATTTACCAGTGCATTCAGTTCAGACAACCATGACCTATTTGATAAAGTCGTATCGTTCATAGCCGACTGAATGAAGAAGTTTCAAGTTTTTTTGCAAGTAAAACCTTGATGGTAATTTATTTTATTCTAAATATTTAGAATGTTAAAATTGTTCTACCGTGTGTTATGAAAATAAATACAAATATTTGAAATCAAAAAAAGTTGCTCAAATTGACGAGTTCTACACCCCCTAAAATATTTGTATCCATTTCCATAACACCCGATATATCATCAAGAAGAGATCTGTTAATTTTTAAACTGGATACTATCTGATTACCTTACCTTTTTAATTTGTTCTTCAGTTGGCTTCTTCATATTGGGCCAGAACAGGTCCAAGGCTTCTGGTGCCATTAAAGACAGAGCTTTATTGAAGAGTTCACCGATTTCTTTATCATGCATCAAGTTTTCGAAGTAATTCTGTAAGAAAACGTTTTAGTAAACAGTTGCGAATTTGGAATCAAAACATTACCTCCAGTTTCCCCAGTTTGATGTTAATAGATAAAGAAGTTAACTTCAGTTGCGGGTAGTCAAATTCGATTATAGCGGCAATTGCTAGTTTGAAATCGATTAAATGCAACCTTTGGAAATGAGCAAGTGACTATATAGTATTCATTTAGTTGATAATAATCATACCAGAATTTGCCATCCCCAAAAATGGGTATTTCATTATCAACCATTCCATTGATATCGTACTTTCCACCGATAGTTAAATAGGGAAAAGTCAGGTTTAAGTTCAGTAGGAACCTCAAGTTCCCTAAGTCCCGGAATCGGACCTTGTCGATGACGAATTTAGATATGCGTTTCACTGTTACGTCTTCTGCCGTGCCTTTCATCCTGGAAATATATTTTTAATAGCAATACTAATTAAACAGGGTTACAATTATACAAGGTTGTGACCAGATGACTATACTATTATGTATATTATGTATACTGTGTCACATTAATTTGACTTTAGAAGATAGTTTCCGCATCAACATTCCTGTTTCTGCCTCACTTCTCACTAAGGAGCATCGAGTTGCCAGATTACAATTTCTCAGAACCCATTAGGAATATCTGACGAGGTCAGATTTATTTTACACTCGTCAGATAGACGTGCCCATGTTAAGGATATATTCTGTAAGTTTGGGCTCTCAAGTAAATTCTGGTGGTTGCTCCGTTATGGTTTGGAGCGGCATTTCATATAGAGTTGGTTCGACTAGAAAATGCGGAGTAGAAGAATGGGAAAACATTCCCAAAATTTAATTTAGAACTGAATTAAAAGTGTGCTTCGACGTTTCCGAGCCGTAATACAGGCATGGGGGGAATATACAAGATCTGGTTTAGAAGAAGTACTTTTGTGTAGAAATAAATCATTTTCCACCAGTGGACACAATTTTGCTTTCATTTGTTGACCAACTAGTGTAGAGTATGATGTAATACTTTTGTTTGAAATAATAATAATTTACACGATAAACAATTAACCGCAAGAATTTAATCTCATTCAAATGTGGGCTGTGAAATAGATAATGGAATGTAAAAAAATGCAAGAAAACAACTTCTAATTATGATTTGAAATTAGGAATTAATTTAGCACTTTTTCGTCAATTTTGTTATTTTGCAATTGTAGCAGATAATAATCAAGTCAATAGTCGTTTAAGTGTTTTATCATACTCGAGAGAGCATTTTGTGACAATGGCTCGAGATACGAATGAAAATTGCATTCGACAATACTTTTGTTCTAATCTTTCAGATAAAATTTGATTTTGAATAGAGCAAGTGATGTCTATAACGAAGTACTAGCAGGAAACTCTTTCGAACAACAACAAAAGCAATAATTATCGGCAGAGTTTACATTTTAGGTTATCATATCAGTGTTAAATAAAAATGTCAGCAAGTAGTAATAATTATGTTATGTTTACTGAAATTAATTTAAAAACTTTTAAAGAATAGATTATCGTGTTAATGGAAAATAAAACCAATTAATCAAAATAAAATTGTCAGAAATTTATCTAGGAATTTCCTAGAAACAAAGTGGTATTACTAAGTTATGTAATCAGGTGCTGCCTCCGGCTACTTACGATCGTGACATTGACTTTCCTGTAAAAAATGGTTTACCTTGCCGCATCGTGTTTTATATCAAATTCAATTTTATCGATGTGAAGAGGGTCCAATATGGGTATGCTCAGTTCTGGGATACCTCGGACGATGAACTGCCGAATCTCTTCTAGTAATTGTCTTAATCGGTCTTCTACTCGACCAAATGTTGATACTATTCTATCAATAGTCCGAGTGAATACGTTTATTCCACCTCGTACTAGACCTGAAACCAAAATTTTTTCGTTATGCTTGAAAGGTCAATTTAAATTTATTTTTTACTGACGCTGCGTGCGACAACATTCTAATTTATCTAGTTGAAATGAATCAGTTTATTCAAATTACAAAATGGAATGGGACATTCCATACCAAGTTAGCCACCTAAAATTTATTTTTATTTTTGAAGAGAGCAAGTGATGTTTGTAACGAAGTACTAGCAGGAAACTTCTGTTGGCACATTAATAGTACAGAGTGATCAAGAAGGACTGTTCGAGTTGGTATTACTTTTAAGATACTTTTTTTGTTCGGGTATTTGTAACACTGCAGCCGGATACACATAGTTGACGTAACGTCAACTGAGAGAAAATTGTAGGTTAAGTGAATAGAAATTCTATTAATTCAAGGGAATTAAACGAAGCAGAAATTAAACTTGAAATACAGAACGATAATCTAAATAAAATCTAAATAACCTAATTTTTTATTTACAAGCCCTGTCCACTATATTCATGGAGTGACTAAATTGTTGAGAGATGACAACCATTTATTGTTTTTTTTTTTTCATTTAAACCAGAACACACTCCGCATTTTTAAACTGCCTTCAGAAGCTTAAAGTCAAAAAATGGTTGTTATTCCAATACCACTAGTCAATCAGTCAGTTGTAGATGCGGTGGCCCACCCGCCCACCGCATTCACATGTGGTGCCATGAACGACATGATTTTAGTCACAACGAAGAACTGCGCAATACAAGAGACGGAATGTGGATACAATATAAAAATGGTTGTCATTCCGAACCAGTTTGTCAACCATTCGGTCAAAAATGTAAATCAATATATATAAAAATCAATGCCACTTTTCGTTGTAATTTTATAACTCAAGAACGGCTTTACCGATTTGAATAATTTTTGTTTTGTTTTGATAGACATAATCCAGGGATGGTTTAAAACTATTTTTCACATAAACACGGGGGCCCAGGGGGTGCCCTTGGGCTGAACCGATTCTTATGATTTTTTTTGTATATTTGATAGGTATTATTATGATCTTTGATTTGTTGGATTTGCCTCCGTACCGAATAGCAGAATAACTATTGAAACATGGACAGGGGGCTCAGGCGCCTCCTTTGGTTTATAACTCAAGAACGGCTGGACCGATCTTTAATTTGTTGGATTTGCCTCCGCGCCGAATAGCAAATTAAATATTAAAACATCGAAAAAATTACAGGGGGCGGGAAGCTTGGTACAGGGCAACGACAATAACAAATAACGACGGCCATCAAAATTTGTCGTCCGGGATTTAAAAATGAAAATCGATTCTTAAGGAGTTTCACTTCTGTTGCGCGTGGACTCCACACACATTTTTTCTTTTTCTTTTTCTTTTTGGGGGCGAAAAACTATTAAAACATCGGGTTACATGGCTGAAACAAAAATGAACATGGCGTTGTATGCTGGTTCCGGCAATGCCAGGAGATGGCGTTGTGTACGTTATGTTTTGATAAAAAAGTGAATTCAGCTAATAAATTAACACAACATTTATTGATTCTGAGGTGATACAAAGTTCGCCGGGTCAGCTAGTTTGAGTATATATTTTAGTGTAAATCTGTAAATGTAGTGTAAATCAAGGAGGACTGTTTGAGTTGGTAATGCTGAATTTCATTTTTAAATGGTAGAATTGTAACAACTTCCGGTTGTTGACGTCGGCCTGGGATTTTTTAGGATTTAAGTCGTGTCGTATTCATGTTTTTCACTTTATCAACATGATTGTCTTTATGTGAATCGCAAACGTCATCTTTGTTGTGAACGAAAACACGTTTGTCAATTAGACATTCCATTTTTTCTTTGTATCTTAGTTTCTGAAATAAAGTTTTCATAATGACATTATTATGAACTCTTAATTATTAAAATTTGAACTCTTGTGTTTTCACTTTTACTCCGTTAACGTTTATTGCGGCGAAAGTTTGCGTGTTGTTCTTTAACAGTCTTTATTAATTCAGAAATTAAACAGTATGGTTATGTAAAAATTTCAAAAGCTATTGACTTGAATGTAAATTTAAAATATTTTGTCAAATCAAAAGAAATTATGCAACTTATATAATTCGAAATCTATCCAAAGACATATCCCATCGGAGGTCATTGGCCTTGTTGTAAATTATTCCTGGCAAACATTTAGTGACACCGAATTCAATTTGCTGAACAAAAGCTTGAATTCTACAGGAATTGAATTGTCGGTGAGATCATTACGGCATAGAATCATTTATACGAAAAATCAAAAATTAACTCCATGAAAATTTAAGGCTATTTAGAGGCTAATTTAAGGCCAAAGACCATACTTTTTTGAAGGGAATGTGAACGGGGAGGCCTATTTAAATTTTATTAGTAGTCAATTAGGAGGACTCTTAGAGGATGTGCCACTAGACGTTCGAGCAAATATGTGGTTCCAACATGATGGGGCGCCATCCTACTATAGCCAAATTGTACCCAGGCATTTGGACGAAAGGTTTGGTGATCTGTGAATTGGCAGGGGGACCAACTAGATGCCCCCAAGATCACCAGACCTCACGAAATTAAACTTTTTTATGGGGTTATGTAAAATATTTAGTATACCAAGATCCTACCACATCGAAGAACGATATGAGCATGGAGGATACATCGAACATCTTGTTTAATTGTTAATTTATTGTTTAATTTTTTTGTTCATTGCTGTAATTTTATATTAAAAATGATTTAAATAAATAATATAAAAAATATGTATAACCTGCTATCCATTCGGTGTCCGTACATTTTAAAATTACATATACTTCAGCGTCCACCGCCTTCAGACGTCCGTATACGGACGCTGAAGAGAAATCCCATGTTAATTGCGGCTACAGTACTGGTGCTGCCCTCCACTTTTTTTTTACAAACCTCTATGAATGTATTCTTAAAAGAAATCTTTATCTTCTAGACTGTGGCTGTTAGCAACAATTAAATGGACGCCGAATTATCGCAAAGTGTAATAATTATATTCTCGGATAGTTCAAGCAACTGCATTTTGGTGGTGCTGCTATCGTATACAGTATATTAATCGGCACAGGCTATCTGGTTTGTTTCGGCGTCCAGCGATGTGGCAACAATGGGAACACAGCATTTGGATATTAGTAGCAGTGGACAACCTTCTCAAATCGCCTAATACCCTATGTTGACGTATCGGTGCCCCTCGAAGTTAATAATAATAATAATAATACTAGTAATGTATTTTCCCAGATAAGCCCCTTTCATAACAGGACAAAAATGAACTTATATTGTAGTTTTTCAAAATTCCATTAATTTCTAAGGGGTGTAGCGGGGTGGGGGTTATTCTCTGGATCCCCTGAACCGATTGCAATGAAATTTTGCACTGTTACTTATTTTATCACGTAGGTGCTCACTAAGAAACGGTTTTTCAAAATTCCATCCGAAAGGGGGATTACGGGTTGGGGTGTTAATCCCTAGATCCAATGAACCGATTGTAATGAAATTTTGCACTCTTACTTATTTTATTACTGAAAAACGGCTTTTCAATATCCCATTCCTAATGGAGCCAACAGGGTTGGGGGGTTATTCTATGGATCCACTGAACCAATTGCAATGCAATTTTGCGCACTTGCTCACTAAGAAACGGTTTTTCATAATTTTATTACTTTCCTTATTTTAGTAGAATAAGTGAGTCGAGTTCAGTCAGCACCGTTATCTAATCCGAAAATTTGTGACCTCAGTTTCTTGTCTTCTTTCCAGATCCTCAAGCACCCTTCTCTGGAGACCCGATTTTCTTCCAGTTATTTCTATAACTCACTGTGCTCCAGCTATCTCTCTTCAGCAACTTCAAACCCTTTCTTTTTTTTCGTGCCCAACTCGATATTTCTTTTTAACATTAATATCGATTTATTTATTTCTTACAAATCTTGTATCCCACTTCTGACACTAATATTGCGTTTCTGGATTCCATTTTTTTTACAATTTATTTAGACTTTATATACTACAATATATACATTATTTACACTATTTACAAATCAACGTAAACGGGCTCGTTTATTTATTTTTCGGGTAGATAAAGGCAACTGTCCGACTCGACTTTGACTCCGACGGTGACTGTGAGGCCTGATTGGTGCATTCTTCCAGGCGCCTCCAGATAGTTCCACCGCTGACATCATCTAGTTCTCGCGATACAGATAGAATCTCGATGTGTATCAAATACTCCACAAGATGATGTCTTAGATCTCATATCTATATATTTTATCGTTTAGCATGAATCGATTGGTAACAAATAAAACAGTCTGTACTGCACAAATTTTTTTGATTGTTTTTTTTTTAATGAAAGACATTAATAAGATCTAGGCCTAGATTAGTTTTCATTTTCAAAAATTTCACAGGTTTATTGATTATTTGCATTTTATTTTCGGCAGATACCAGTCCATTACAGTCATCGACTTGAAGTAGCGTGAGTCGTTTTAAGTAAGAAACTGGCGCAATACAGCTAAATATAACTTCGCCCGTCCCCTGAGGTTTGGGTGTGCGGTGAATTCAGAGTGGCATCACTCATCTTAAGACATTTAGCTCAAAAATATCGTCTAAAAAACTATTTTGGCAAAATACGGGCATTAGTGAATGGCAAAAGAATGCGTGTTAAACGATTGCATCAAAATACAATTGATTACAAAATTTTAACTGGACGATCAACTGGGAAACGTATTTTAATACCCAGAATTCATATGACGTATTCTGGTACATTATTGCCATTTTCCTTGAGGCGAGCCCAATTTCCAATCATGTTAGCATTCGCTATGGCCATTAATAAATCGCAAAGAAACTAGATAGTCCGTCCCTGCTTCGCAGAGTGATTTTATTTAATTATGTTATTTAATAAGGAATGGAATTTTGAAACGGTTTCTTAGTGAGCGCCTACGTGTTAAAATAAGTAAGTATGCAAAATTTCATCATTGCAATTGATTCAGTGGATCCAGAGATTTCTTTATGAGTGAGTGATTGGTATTTGGATTTTATATATGTATACAGTGGCTGACCCGATAGACGCTGTCGTCTCCAAATTTCAATAAATTTGTTTTTGGACCGAAAGTGATGCGCTTATCTAGATTTTTTTCTAAAGCTTTTCAAACGAGCTCTTAAAACAAAATTGTTAAAATTTCAGAACTGAGGCGTTTCAGTTGAAGTTTTCCAATATATCGGCTTTTTATCACGCCTATTTAACGCCAAATCGTGTTAAAATACTTGTAAAGACATTTTTTACATGTTATTGTTCAATTAAAAGTCAAGGTCGTTTAATGTCTCCCTCAATACCCCAAATTCTAAAATTAATAGAATACGGGTTTGATCAACTTCCCACGCTTACTTTCGGTGAAATCAAGTCAAGCTTATGTTCGAAAAAAAAAAACAACAAATAATCGATTTATAAACAATCTACAGTAACTTAAAGTAAAATACTGTTGATATTTTAACCAAAAAATCCTCAACCGCCAAAATAGTAAAGAAAAATCAAAATTCGGAACTGCAGCGTTTGTCTGAATTTTTTTATTATTATTTATTTATTTATTTCAGATGTTTCTCTCTACATAGAATATCACAGAAATTGATAACACAAAAACTATGACGCGTGACTGACATTTAAAAAAATATTGGGGACACCTACTGGGTCCAATTCTGAATCTAAACCACTACTACTACATACTTAAATTACTTGTGTGAACTGGCAACAATGTAGGACGCTTAATGTATTGAAATTAGTATACGAAATATACAACGGATGCAGAAGAGATAGTAAAGTATAAAGTATATTGAGGACGCTAAAATGATACTGAAATGGAAAGACGCTAAAAAGAAGCAGAATCTAATATTTCTATTTGGAAGTGATAAAATATTGGTATTTCAATATACTTTGCATTTTATGGTATAATTAAACCAGCGCCGTCTATCCGTAACAAAAAACACTAATATACTTTGATGGACGCAGAAAGTTTTCAAAATGGAAAGGCGCTGAATTGAGATCTATATATATGTATTTGTACCCCCCAAAAATTCCAATTTCGAAAGACTCGAAAGAAGAAAACGCTCGAACAGGTCAATTTTGTTATCAAGGGGGACCTAGATAAGATTAGATTAGATTAGGTGTTAAGGGGTGTGAGGGAATTTGCTCCCCTCACCGACACTTAGACCACACCGCGGGCCCATTGTGTCACCCCCTCGCGTCCCTCATTCCTGTCTCTCATCCAGCCATCTGACATTGTCGAAAAAAGCTAGGATGGTTCCAGGCGAGGTACACCTCAAGTTGGCCCAGCTGGGCCATGTCTCCCCCAGTATGGACTTTCTGGTCGAGGCGAGAGCCGGACATTCCCGTAGGATATGTTCGAGAGTCTCGTCCTCCTCTAAACACCCCCTGCACGTTGGGTCGTTGACCACCCCCATCACGTGGAGGTGTTTATTTAGCCTGCAGTGACCGGTCCAGATGCCCACCAAAAGGCGGAGTCTGTCCCTTGACAAACGCAGACAAGACTTGGCTCTTTTAAAGCAAGGATTTTTGATAAAAATCTTGCTTTGTCTGCAGCCTGTTGTCGTTTCCCATCTAGCACAGTGTCTAGAATGGGTGTCAGTTTTGATCAGGTTTGAGAGGTAGCGGTTGGCCGGTCGGATGGGCGGTTTGGTTCCATCCGGTGTTCCCGTTGCACCCTGTCGAGCCAGCTCGTCGGCCCTCTCATTCCCCTCATTACCGTTATGTCCTCGAACCCATCTTAGCTCAACGACATTGTTTAGTGCTATTCTCGACAGTGCCAGATGGCAGTCATGTACCACTTGAGAGGTAATCCTGCCACTGGCCAGAGCCCGCAGAGCTGCTCGACTGTCGCTGAAGAAACACATCGTTTTTTCACTGACATTGCGCGCAGTGATTTTTGTGGCACCCCTAAGAATGGCCGCGATCTCCGTCTGGTAAATACTGGCACATTCCCCTAGGGTTGCGCTGAGATTGCAGTTCATTTCGGGGATGTGAATTCCCGCTCCAGAGCCTGCTTTCGTTTTTGATCCATCCGTGAAGATTGAAATATCAAACTTCGGATGTTCTTCTGTATCCATATGCACTGCATAGGATTTGTCGAAAGCATATTGAGGACAGATACGGTCCGATCCCGCACCCAAGAGAGGTATTGTGTGGAGTCCCTCGCTCAAGATGCGGGCGTGCCCGCCTCCTGATTTCCCAGCTTTCCAAAGGTCACCTTCCCGCAGCCTGCGAGCGGAGACAAGTGCCATATCCTCCACGAAGAGATCGATGGGAGGCAGACATAGGATAGCCTCCAGAGCTGCGGTCGGGGTGGTTATCATGGCGTCCGTCACAGCGACACATGCCATCCGTTGGATGCGTCCGAGACGAGTCATCGTTGTTTTTTGTCTGACTCTTTGCCACCAGACAATTGCTCCGTAGCTCAGCATCGGTCTGATGACGGCCGTGTAGAGCCACAGGGTAATCCTGGGTGTTAAACCCCAGGACCGTCCCACCGCTCCCCTACACTGCCACGCTAGCTTTGTCTATTTTGCTCTCCAGGTGCTTTTTCCAAGACAGCTTATGATCCAACATAACGCCCAGGTACTTCACATCCTGCGAGAGTTTCAGCTTGACGCCGTTTAGGGAGGGCAGCCTTAGCTGTCCCATCTTCCTTCTGTTCGTGAAGAGGACTAGCTCTGTCTTTTGTGGATTCACAGCCAGAGCCTCCTTCTTACACCATTTTTGTACCACGCAGAGTGCTGTCTGCATAAGGTCGCATAGTACATTTTCGTACTTACCAGTAAGCAGTTTGACCAGGTCATCTGCGTATCCGATAGTGTAGAATCCCGCCTCGTTGAGTGTGCATAGAAGGTCGTCCACTACTATGTCCCATAGCAAGGGGGAGAGAACTCCCCCCTGCGGACAGCCCTTCTTAACCACTCCTCGAGTAGTTGCGTCCGCTACACTAACCTGTACGGTTCTTCAGTCCAGCACCCGCTGAATCCAGTCACGTACTGTTACTGAGACATCGCGGTTCTGAAGTGCTCGCCCGACGCTATCGAAGGTGGTCTTGTCAAAAGCCCCCTCGATGTCGATGAACACTCCTAAGGAGTATAGTTTGTGCTCCAGGGCTCCCTCAATCCGCCCCACCACCTCGTGTAGAGCGGACTCGGTCGATTTCCCTGGAACATATGCATGTTGGTTGGGGTGTAATGGTTTGGCCCTTAGCACCCCATCCCTTATTTGGTAGTCGCATAGTCTCTCCAAGGTTTTTAACAAAAACGATGTGAGACTTATGGGACGGAAAGATTTCGCGAGAGAATAATCTCCTCGCCCTGGTTTGGGGATAAAGACAACTCTCACCTCCCTCCACATTTCCGGTACGTATGCGAGCGCAATACATGCCCGAAAAATTATCACGAGGTTGTCCAGAATCTCCGAAAGTCCCCACTGTAGCAGGGCCGGGAAGATTCCGTCGACGCCCGGTGACTTGAAGGATTTGAAAGCTCTTATAGCCCATTCTACGCTAGTGTGGTTCACAATCCGCGCAGCCTCAGCCCAGTCCTCCAGGGAGGGGGCTTTCGGACAGCTTTGGATCGGATTCACATCCGTTGTGACCACACAGCCCGGAAAATGTGTAGCCATCAGTATCTTGGCTGTTTCATCGGCAGAGTCCGTGTATGTGCCGTCCTCTTTCTTCAAGCTACCTACTTGCTGTCCCGGATCCTTTGACAGGATTTTCATCAGCCGGGCAGCGGTGGTGGTACATTCGAGGTCCCCACAGAATTTTCTCCATGATGACCTGTGCTTAGAACGAACGAAAGAATTAGGGGGACCTAATTTTACTAGACTTTCAAGTCTTAGATCTCACCCCTTGAGCCAGGGGAGAAAGGAATCGATAAATGTAGGTCTGGATAGAGAATTGAATAAGCTTTATAATGATGGATCACACGACACCCCATACTATTTAAATTTTTTAAGGGGGTGGCTCCCCTGGCTAAAGGGGTGAGATCTAAGACATGAAAGTTGGGTACAATTTGGTCCCCCTTGATAATAAAATTGACCTGTTCGAGCGTTTTCTTCCGAGTCTTTCGAAATTGGATTTATGGGGGGTACAAATTTTAGTTGGGACACCCTGTATATACAGGGGTTTCATTAAAAAAAAAGTACGGTCCCGGAAAATTGGGTCAGGTTATGTAACAGTTTTTCCTGTATATACAGAGTGTCCGGAAAATGGCGCACTAACTTTGTACCACATATACACTCTTCTACAGAGAGTAAATTTCCGTGAACAAATTTTTTTTTAAATCGTTACTTTTACGTAAGGCATCTTTTCTTTTTTGTAAATTTGGCAACACCACATGATTTAGTATAATTTATTATTGTCAGTTCAGTTAAATAAACCATTGCGTTGTTTCCTAGCTAACAAAAATCGTTAATTGTTGTCACTGAAATGTCTAATTGTGACAAGAGCATTATTTATAAATCGTTATGAAATAAACAATCATATTCTGAAAAGGTTTAATAAGAAAACATTAAAAATACAATTTTAAAAACGTTATTACAAATAATGTTCAAAATTGTGACCATTTGCTTCTCTGCATGCTTGTGCTCTGCACCCGATGTTGTTTTGTATTCGTTCCAACATTTGGGGCGTAGCAGTTGCTGCAGCCATTTAGATTCTTGCTATTAGAATGTTTCTGGTCTCCGACACTGTTTGAGAAACCAAATTTTTCATGTGCACCCAAAGAAAAAAGTCCAAAGGTGTAAGGTCTGAAGAGCGGGATGGCCAGGCTATTGGTCCTTGTCTCCCAATCCAACGTGCCGGAAAATGATTATTGCAAGGAAGGTTTGTTGATTTACCCGATTGCGTAAAATAAACGGTCCAATTACCCGATCATTAAAAATTCCAGCTCAAATATTAATGGAAAATTGTTGCTGAAATCCTCTTCTCCTCACTACATGAGGATTTTCGATTGCCCAATAATGATTGTTTCTAGAATTGAAATGTAAAGGTGGCTTCATCTGTCCACAACACTTTCCGCGTAAAAAAAGGTTCTTCTTCAATTTTATTTAACAACCAATTACAGTACTCAATCCTGCGTGCGTAGTCACCTTCCTGTAATGCCTGCACTTTTGAATATCGCCAAGGATGGTACTGTTATTGTCGCAGTACTTCATGCACAGTGCTTTTTCCAATGGCCAATAATTCTGCAATACCTCTAGTGCTGATGTTTGGGTTTACATCAGGTAAATCAAGAATTTGTTCTTCTGTTTGTGGAGTTCGGGTGGTACGAGGTCTACCTCGATCATGACGTGCTCGGGACCAGTTGTCCTGTCTCTCGTAACCTTTGGTCCATACTTTGGTCTAATCTTTGAAACACATTCTTATCTGGATGATTTTGGTGGGAAAACTTTGTGCATACATACTCAATTGCAGCTTGAGTAAAATTACCCCGACATCTTCCCAACACTAAATGCATATCGCAATACTCTTCAACTCTATACATCAGGAGTTTATTATCGAAGTTTGGAAATAATTAACAAACTTTACTGACATTTATCCAATGACAAATCATGTTACCATAACGACATAAACTGCATTGTTTTAATTTAAAGCAATTAAAATTTACCATTTTTATGAACGGAGATCTTAAATTATAACATTTAATAATAATACAAATTTCTCAAAGTTAAAAAAAAGTTTAACTTATAAGAAAATTTGATTTCGAGATACCAGAAAGGACACATTTCATTGTTTCATATCTTTTTAAAGAATACGTTCTGGAACTTTTTTTAAACGAATTTCTGACCAGAATGAATTGCTCTTTCTCATGGTGCATATTTAGTGCGTTATTTTCCGGACACCCCGTATATTTTTTTAAATTAATAGTAAGGCGTTGTTTTGTGACACGATTTCCTTCGAGGTTATCTGTGAAGAGTTTTAACTTTTTTGTTATAGAACCTCCTAGGAGAAGCGATTTCATTTAAAGCCTAAAATTAAAAATTAATTTGCTGTACAAGACCCTCTATTAAAGTTCTTTACTGCAGGTCCTAAAATCATTAAAAAAATTAACTTTTTGGCATTAAATTATACGAAGGCGCTGAACGATTTTTTTCTTCCAATTCCGACTTTTTTCTGGCAATTTCGACTTTTTTTTTTTCAATTCCGACTTTTTTTCTGGCAATTGCGACAGCGATAGGACAATGGCGCTGTACTGTCCACATTTCGAGTTTCACGTACAGGGAGATATGACCTTCTTGGAGTATGTTTCTTTAAGGTGTCGAGCGCGTAGCTCGAGGCACCATTGTCAGTGATCCACAAAAGTGTCCATAAGTGAAAATTTGTTTTTCCGTTTATCATTCATAATACCATAAAATATGAGATACTCTCCACATTTCGAGTTGTACGTAGAGGAAAATACGACCTTCTTAGAGTATGTTTCTTTCAGTGATTGAGCGCGTAGCGCGAGGCAAAAATTTCAGTGATCCACCGCCTGTGAAAATTTGTTTTTCCGTGCTCGACCCATTCTCGAAATGTGGACAGTATTTAATAAAGTTTGCTAGAAAAAAGTCGCAATTGCCAGAAAAAAGTCAGAATTGCCAGGAGAAAAAATTTTGTTAGTTATTTTTCCATTCATGTCCGTTCAGCGCCTTCGTAAAATTATGCTACAAATAACTTTAAATTCCCGGTTAATTATTGCTTTTTTATAATATTTTAAAGCCATGATCCTGCTAGCTTGACGTGGAGCTATAAGGACCATAATTTCGAGAAAAATCTTGGTTTCATTATCTTTGGCATTAAATTAGCCTTTAAATAGTCTTAAATTCCCATGGGGTTAATTTTTGTTTTTCCATGAAAACCATAAGAGCAATAAAATTAAATCTTTGGCATTAAATTAGCCTTCAAATAGCCTTAAAATCCTGTGTAGTTACTTACCAATTTTTACCAAATTTTAAGTCATGGTGCTGCTAGCTTGACGTCAAGCCAGCAGAACCATAATTTCTACTAAAACTATGAGAGCAAAAAAATTTCTTTGGCATTAAATTAGCCTTTAAATAGCCTTAACTTCTCATGGGGTTAATTTTTTATTTCTCGACTTTGTTTCTGCTAGCTTTACCGACGTGTTAAAAGGAAATAAAATAAAGGGTCGTGTTTTTAGGCATTATTTAGGTTTATGGTCAGACGTCCCACATTTTCTGCTTATCGTGTTAAGCAATAATTTAAATTTTACCATCGCTCCTGAATCTGCCGCAACAGTCGAACAAAAAGAGCTATGTATATTCTATTCGAGCTAAAACTTTATTTCGTTCTTGTTTGTAAAGTAGAATCTTTATGAAAGCTGTTAACTAATCATATTATGCTATTATTATTATCGTTTTGTGGTAGCACATCAAAGTGGAAAAACTAATTTTATTCAAATAGCTACTTGTTTCATAAATTCTATTCATTTATGCAGTCAACTCGTTTAGTTGTTGTTCTGATGCACATTGTTGTTTAAATGTGCGTCACTATCCAGGAAAACTCGAGGAAAACAATCGGGGAATTCCTATTAATATTAGACTGTTTATATTTTAATACTATTATTATTATTGACTTAACTTGAGTGATCTTATAATTTAAGGTGTCATTTTAACGTCATCATTTTTTCAATTCAATAATAATTAACACTTTAGATTAAAGATCGTAGTTCAGACCAAAATTTCCTTTACTGATAGAGTGCATGTAGGTACTTTTTTTTTATAAAACATTTTGAAATCTGGTCAATTTTTGTGAAAAGTACCCTCGATTTGAACTATTTGTTTTGTAGGTCCGAAAAAGTCGAAAAGTGTTTTCTTTTCATATTTGGTAAACTCTTTGAGGAACACGTTTACATGCTAGCAATCACATAGTTATTTAATTCTTAGAATGTAATCCACATTTATGTAAAATGGAAAATAGGTAAACCTTGGGTCTGATACGATTTATAGAACGAATGTTAGCTGATTAATGTAAATGTGGTGATATCAATGCGAGTGCTTCAGGTAGGTATTACTCATGCTGGACCTGTTTCAAAATGCTGTACAATTACAATTTTTGAAGCTGTTTTTATTTGCGTCGATATCTCATAAACTGACATTTGTCCTGATAAATTTTGTATTTATTTGATGACACCCTGTGCATTCTCTGAGGTCAAAGTGCTTTCCGTACGAAAATCAGGATTTACATTTTTTTTATTTTGAATGCACTGATATACAAATTAGTAGAAAGTGTTTTTTGAATTAAATGAATTATGTAAAAAAATTACTTACCGAAAGTTGTATTTGTAATCCTATTAATAACTGTACTAATTGATGGCACTGCAGGTATTTTAATCTCTAAAGCGATCACTTGAACACAACATAGTCCCAAAACGAGCAGGAGTAGTCGGTGCTCCATCACGACCAGTATTAGCTTGTACAGAAATCACAATTAACGCTCAAGTAACATTTTAGCGGACGATGACTAATTAAAGACCCATACAAAGTTCAAACACAAAAGTGCATTAATGTGGTATCAGTAATAAAATTATCTGTTTTCTCGTAAGCTTATCACCATGGACTGAACTGTGGACATGTCGTTTTAGTTAAACGCGAATTACCACACTTCGCAACACAAGGTTAAAATGTGCGAAAACACCGAAGAACTCGACGTCATTAATAATTATTTAATACTGTACGGTAGGTTCTGCTTCGACTGATGTGACTGATCCAGATGAGGTTCGCGGGTACGAAAGTGAAAGGGTTCTTGTGTGTTACCTACAAGGATGTTTTCAACACATGATTAGCGATTTCTCAAGTGGCGCAACGAGCAGGTACGTGTATGTAGGTACCCATTGTGTACATGGATGGTCTTAAGTTAGGTAATTGCAGTAATTGAATTTGTGGATAAAAATTTTATCGAGGAATTTATTAATTAAAATTACATGTTAATATTAAAAATTGTGTTCTAATAGCGTGAAAACGTAATGGACATCATTAGGTTACTTAATAAGATTGGATGCCTAACTACTTCTGACCAGGTAAGTAAATAACTTTCCACTTGCAGAACACGCTTTTCTACTTTCGCGTTGAGTATCAATTTCCGTTTCCTAAAAAATTAAACATCCATAATTAATTAATTTACTATTCTTCCGTTTTTAATAAACTTTATGAATTGTAAGATGACGTTATTAAAACACTTGCTTTAGAAAATGTAATAATAAGAATTACACTTCTTTTTACCCACAGTTGAAAGTAAATTATTTAGATAGTCTTTTTGAGGCTAAATTCGATTGTGAAGTCAGAAAAAACGAGACGTGTAGTTCCTAAATTTTGTTGTGTCAGTGTTTCATAATAAACAAAAGTAATCCGTTGAGATAAATATATTTCAAGAATTAGTATTTTTTTTGTTTCTTTTCTAAAAACTCTTGTATTATACTTCTCTTATAAAATAGAGAAATAACACTTCAGAATGTTTGATATTATACTTTCAATTTAAAATTCAATTTAAAAAACCGGAACAGGAAAACCATTCTGATACTTTCGTTTTCAAGGACTGATCATCTATTTTCGGTTCAGGTTCTTCAGTTTGGGATTGTGTAATAAATGAATTTAAAACTAAAACACCTTTTTTCGACCTTTGGTTCTTCAAAAACAGAATTTACAATTACATTTTATTATGGTGGGTGAAATATAAAAAATAGGACGAACTTTGTATTCTACATTACACAATAAAATTGCAGTTGCAACATTGTCTAGAATAGATCAATTATTTACTAATGGCAGGAAGTCGCAGTCACACTGTTGAAACTAATTTGTCACCAATTATCGAATTAAATTCAATCAAAAGCGGAAGTTCTAAAAAGTATTGTTAAGTACATTTTTTTTTAATTATTTTGTTCTCGGTTAACGAAATCGCTTTCTGGCAAATGTCACCAATAAATAACCTTAAAATTTATTAAATTAAATTAAGTAAAAATGGGAACGAATCATGTAAATAAATATTTTAAACAAATAAAAAACTTTATTTAAACTATTTTAAACAAAACATTCATATCGTGCAAACACTCGTCAAATTCATATCCCAGCGTCGTTGATACCACCACAAAAATAATCGGTATAATATTGACTACTCATCGTATTATAACTGATTATTTTTTTAGCTTTTAGTGTGACATTTTTTACTATAATGTGGATATAAAGGAATAATAATTTTAAAAGTAAGCGTATAGTTTCCTAGGTCATGATTAGATATTTTTTCACTTGTTATATAAATCATGAATAAAAGTCAGCAAAGTCATAGAGTACCGTAAGTTCAGTATTTTGGTCTGACAATTTGGATAATGCTATATTGTATGCGGAATAATATAAACTAGAATGCTTTTTTTTAATTTATGACAATGATAAAAATTACTGATTTATGGTAAAAAAAACTTTGCTGCAAAGTAAGTAAGTATAAGAGCAAAAATCCTTCCCAAATTTTGAGATAACATAAAAACTAACTGAACGTCCCTATTTTATGTTGTATCAAAAAGACTAATCCAATAATAATTTAATTGTAGTGACAAAATAATAATTCAAAATTTGAATTTTGAAAACGTATAATATCCACAATAAAGATAAATAACTTGGTGTGGAGTGCACTCCTTTTTAAATACTATTCTAGACTTTCCTAAGATAATACAAAGAGGAATCTCCATAACCGAGGTGGCACAGAACAAACATACAATTACAGAAAATTTTGGACGTCAGTATCATTCCACTGTGATTAGTCTAAACTACCCTTTAAATATTGTCATTTTTGACACTGATCGATAAATGGTTTGAAATCATATAAACTTAAAAGGTCAAACTGACAATAAAACATATAAATCACATCAAAATGACAGAAAATGACGTTCAAGATTTTTTGTCCGCGACTTGAATGTAAAAATTAAGTAACGAAACATTAATTACTATTGAATGTTAAAAGAAAATAACACAAAAATATGTAATCTTGCCGTTTTCGCCCCGAGGTTATGTGCTATGAAAAATGGATGACAGACACTATACAATTTTTATTGGCAACTGTGTAGATTCATATAAATTTTAAAGAGGTGGTTATCCATAACCTAACTAATATCCATAAATATAAAAATAATGGATAGCCACTCTGTTACAGAATCCAGCCGACAGTGTCCTAATATTATATCTCAATATTGAAAATTTCGGAGGATTTTCGAAGGGCAAAATGGGTAAAAGACGAAGTCTGTTTCCCAAAAAGCTTAATACATATTAATAATAGATTATATCATGTGTTCATTTAAAAAAGTCATCAAGTCGTCTATGAATTTGACATAACATTTTAACGTACGTCTGTTGCCAATTAATAATGTAGCATGTATTGCTGGTTGCAGACTTTCAACTTGTAGATGAAACAATAAATCACATGCGTCTTCGTCACTCAAAAAATCACAAGCAACTTGATGACTTTTTTAAATGAACACTTTATACATCCCTACTCTGTAAATCCCTCATTATTCAATATGAAGAGAAAACAGAGATATGCGACCGACATTACGCATTTCTGTAAGACATATTGCAGAGTATTTTATAATTTTTCTCTTTTCGCATGTACGCAAAATCGCTAATAGGTTCTAAAATAGTAGATTATCAAATCAGTTTAACAAGAGGGTTTATTGTGACATGAGTGAACGAATATCACAATGCCTCGTTAAAAGAGTTTAATATACTATTTTTTCTACTTTGGAGCTGTTCGTTTTACGAAAATTTTAAAATATTCTAGGGATTTTTAGGATTAGGTAATACTGGATGTGCTTGTGGTTATATTTTTTTATCTGAAAAGTTGACACTTGGCTTGACCTCGACACGAGTTGGCTAGAAATGCCAGACGTCGGCTCAATACCAACGTAATGCGTAGCGTATCAAATAAAAAAACCAAAAACAGTTTGACAATAAGTTCCATTGTGACACTACTTTCAGTGTCACAATGAACAATTTGTGACATCAAAGTAGAAAAACAGTTTAGTTTTACAAGTGTAATCACTACTAGCTGTAAAATGTACTATTATGTAGTTTGTCGAGGATGTGTGAAATTGTTTTTCGTTCCTAGTAGTTAATAATCATTTCAATAATGGACATTCTTAGAATTTGGCAGAATATTCTAGAAATTGTTTATGTAGTTTTAAATACAAGAATGAACAGAAAAATAAATAGGATTTAAGCTGCTAGTAGTGAAAAAAATAATATATAAACCACGGTAGAGAAGCCTTTTTTCAGCTTTGCAAGTTAATTACTACTGCTCAGCTGAGAAAAACAACTTCTCTACCTAGGTACTGAGATATCCGCAAAATACACCATACAATGCATAGGAGAACTTCGAGTTGCCTATCCGGTAAGTTGCTCTGAAGTTAGCAACATCCAGCAGAGATTGTCAGCGTGATGAAGTTGGCGTGACTAAAAGGACGGTCTAGATGGTGGAAGGAGGACCGGCGGCCATTACATTCATTCCGATTTTCACGTTAGAAGCATCAAGTCGTAACTAACGCTTAAGTCTTTGTTCTTATCTGATTTTATTCCACTATGAGTTCTCCTGTTTTTAAAGTTGAGTGTGCTCTATGTTTAAATTGCATTGTCGAAATTTAACGTTACCAGAAGGATCGGTTGAGTTTGAATTATAAATCGTGTGGTGGTCCGACGTATTTATTCTATCTATTTTTTTTGCCATACTCAACATAATGAGATGGCCCTGAAATTGACCGGAGTTTGTTCTATACTAGAAACTCCTAGATAAAAACCATTTCAATTTTTACCGTTAGACAGCCATTTGTCTGCCAATTACGTCATAAAACCCGCCATGATGAAAACCAAGTCGTTCAGCCTTTGTATCTACATGTCTTGTTAAGAATTCTAGCCTTTGTTTACAATAATGTTCACTATTTCGTATCAGTTGCATTGAGCCCTTTTTTTCTCTGCAGTAGCATAAATTACCAAACTTACGAGTCACAAGCACCGCGAATAACTTGTTGAAGTCGTTGTTGTAATTTGTTTTTAGATATTGTTGTCAATTTCAGAAAGTTCAAATGTGTTGTTGACTTCTAGTTACAGAGCCCGAACCACAGGCGCGTTCAATTTGAAACAAAGTGATTCCTTAACTTAACATAACTAGATTGCCACTCAGATAAATCCTTTAATAACTACCTGTCTTTAGTTATAAGGCCGACAGCAGCTTGCGGTCATTTAAAAAGCTATTTTGTTTCTGAAAAATGTCTTGTCTTTATGTTGTATTGCGCTCCCTTGCGATTTCCGAATCTCGTCTTTCGCTTGTAACTAACATCTAGCTATTTGCAACACCGGGAAGCCAAATTTCGGTATTTAGTGCTTTTGTTTTGTGCATGTTGGTAGCTTTGTTGCGCCTCGTTAGGTGTTGCGCCCGTTAGATGTCCTCGCATCGCGCGTGGTTCAAAATGGCTTCCAAAGAAAACATTGCGTTACTGTATATTTTATTATTTTATTGTTTGCCCATATATGTTTCGAATCAACAGATAGACCAAATAGCATTCATTTTTGTAGTTCTTGTTTACTGCTTTCGAGATTTTATACGGTCCCAATCGTACGAACCTGATCTCTGGGATCATTTGTCAAACAGGGGTCGTTTTGAACTTCCTCCCGGGGCTGCAGGGTATTACGAGGTGGTGTTACTGTTAACTTCTGAGCCAAACTTAGGTTGGAGTTTGCGGTGTGGATTCGGGCTACTGATAAATTGCTTGCTTCACAAATATTTAAAATACCTAACAACGAAAAGAATTCCTCGAGGGAAGTGCCGCTAACTTGGACTTGGTTTGGACAAGCCTTAAAGAAAGACAGGAAACTAAGTATCTCTAGGACAATTCAGTAACAAACTCATTTCTCCTGTTCCGTTTGTATGTGCAAGCTTTCCCCATGATAGTAAACTTTCTACAATCTTGCCTCACTTACAGACAATTGTCTTGTTCACTTTGCTTTAGTCTTTCCATCTGATCTACATGTTGTCCTCACTCTCCGACTCAGATGTAACTTAAATAATTCCACGCGTTTCAATATTTTTGTTTTTACCTCTCAGGAGCGAAGAGGCCCGCTTTGGGCGTAGATATTTCATTGTATCTGTCTGTTGTAAATTCCTGTAAACTGCAGAAGCCCATGATGGAATAAAATTTGCTGACTTAACCTCACGCATCATGTACACCAGAGTTGTTAAATTGTATTATTGTTTACTAATTTTCTGAAGAACTAAATTGTTAATTGTTGAAATCATGGAAAATTGTCAGTTGTAATTTATTACTCGATTAATTATTGTTAAAATCATCAAATTTGCATTGTTACCAACTTAATACGAAGACACTAGAAATTGTTAACTACAGTACGAGATCACAAAACTCAAATGCACAAAATGACTAACCGCCCAATTTCATGTTGGCTGGTTGCTATGGAAACGTCGTAACTAAATACCAGTCAGTAAGGATCAATTTCAAGTGAAATGAAACATTAAATTGAGCTTTACTGCCTAATCCATTGCACCTCATCGCAAATTACGACCCAGAACATGAAATCGGGTTGTAAAACTTAATAAACATTTAAAGCCATATTTTTTTGTGTTATCAATTTACGCTAAAATCTAGGGTTTGTTTCGCTGTTCAACAAGGTCAAAACACCCTACGCCCAAAACGACATCTTTAACCGCTTGTGAAAAATACTTCTGGACCTCCGATCGGGATAAAATTTTTACCGTTCTAACCGGAAAAATGGCGTGCAGCTTATGCAACTTTCCGGAAGTCGATACGACCACCCCAAGCCGCCACCCTTGTCACCGCGGGCCACGCTCTTCGCACCGAGTTATTAAAGTGTCCAGGAAAAATGTTTCCCATTATTGGATTGGGATGGGACCAACATCATTTTGATCAGCGAGGAAGCGCGCTCCGGACCTCGCCGCTCCGGAATCGCTAACTTGTCCGGAGTCGCAGTCGTTCCGTCCGGAAGAGAATGCGGTGATAACACTTCCTTCCTACTACATCGCAACAGGCCGCACGCGTCTGTTAACGTCATCGTCTCCCCTCCAGCGTGTCCATAAAAGAAGCTGCGCTCAGCCGCAGCAGTGAGATGTGAGTCGCACCTCCACCGAAGAGGAAGTCCCAGCCTACGAACGTGAGCACCAGCCGACTATCCTCCCAGTTCCCGTCCAAGTTCCTGGTAACATCCCAGTACCTTCCAATACCCGACCACGTACTTTCCGGTCTCCACTTCCGGTTTCTATCCATCGCCTGCCGGTGTTTAATTCACCGGCGCCCTGGCTTACCGTACTCCATTGTAGCTACCCGTGGACACGTGTGGAGCATACCACAATAAAAAAAACTGGCGCTCGGGGCATCCGACCGCAGTAAGCGTCACACCCTAAAGGTCCAGAAGGAGCTTCCTGTGATTCCGACCTTCACCAGGTTCCTTGCTGGTCAGGTCCATCTATTATTATGTATTTATTTTATTTATTTACTTAATTATTAATTGATGGATTTATTTAATATCTAGGTATGCAAATGTTATTAACAAAACAATGAAATTTACAGATTATGTATGCAACCAACCAAATACCATGCCAATGATGATGACTACTTGCCTAGAAACCCTATTGTGGATTGTTTTGTAAATAATAACGATTTATTGTTAAATTATGCACAATCATATAAAAATAAAATAATATTTGATTAAAAAATGTTTGATTTGACCTTGAAAGATGTCTAATCGACCGGACCTTAAAGGATGACTCATTGATCTGACCTTGGCCATTGACCTTGTACTAATCTATTTTACCTTGAAAGATGAGTAATTAATTTGACCTTGCCATGCCAATTGACCTTCCAAAAGTAAAAGTGAAAGTGAACTTGATTTGCCCTTGAAGATCCCCCTACATACTACTATAATTAACCAATAAACTACTTGAACTAAATTGAGGCGTTACGTTCTTGAATGTAAAAAAGATAACCAAAGAAACGCTAATTAATAAATTTAGGTGGCCCGTTAGATAAGAAAGCACAATCGGTGAAGATATAAAATTAGTACAAATCTGTCAAAAGAAAATAAGAAAAAAATATCCTATGTAATCTTGCCGTCTTTACCTCGAGGTTATGGGCCATGATATATGGATGACAGACATTATACAATTTTTATCGACAACTGTGCAGATTGATATAAATTTTATATAATAATCTATAGACAATAAGAAATAAAGAGTTGTTTTTTATAAACAAATAAATATGTAAATCTTATCTTACTACTATTATAAATAATGCGAAGATTTTTACGGCTGGATGGATGTTTGCTGCTCAATCACACGAGAACGGCTGAACGGATTTGGATGAAATTTATAGTATAAGATTTGTTCGCAGAGCAGTCCATGATCGTCAGAAACCGTCGGGAGTGTGCGCATTACGCAGAAAGTGTTCGCAGACTTTCTGATTAGTTTATGTTGACTGTCATTGATTCAAAATCTCTTGTTCGCTGAGTAACTTTAGTCGATTTCTAACCGATCCTGGACTATCAGATCAGTCCGTAACTGAAAGCGATTATTTTGAGTCCGACGCATGTGCAATCGCATCAAACAACAAACGGGAAAATGAAAGAAGAGATAAGAATAGTATTCTGGAATATGGCAGAAGGAAAAAACAAGGATGAAGAATTCTGAAAATATATCGAGACCTTCGATGTAATAGGTCTAACAGAAACATGGCTGCAAGAAAAGGGTTGGGTAAAATGGGAAAAGAAGTTAAACGGAAAATAGAACTAAACAAATTCAACTTTCGACTTCTATATGTTGATAACCGAAGAGGCCCCCTCGGGCTCGCCTGTTTCGATGCCCCCCTCCTCGGGTTCCCTTTTCGGGGGGCTCCTTGGGCTTGCCTGTTCCGGGGGGCCCTCTTCGGGCTCCTTTTCAGGGGGGGGGTGCTCGGGTTCGCCTGTTTCGGGGGCGCACTCTCGGGCTCGCCTCTTTCGGTGGCCTATTAATAATAAGACCTAAACTCCTCAAGTCTTTTTTATTCTCTGTTAATCAATGAACAAATTGAGCTGCCCCGTTTTTGCGGCAATTATTTCGCCATTAGTAGGAGCAAAAAATGTAGAGCAAAATGGTAAAGCAGTTTTCTGTACAGGGTCCATATTGAATAAAACATTTGCAATAAATTGTTATTGGTCAAAGAAACGGGGGTGGACTAATTTTTGCCCTTTTGTTAATTGACATGTGACAGTTAGTTTGACGGTGGAATGCGTTCGCAGAGCGAAAGGTTTTCGGATTAGTTATGAACTGATCAAAGATCGCGCATGGTGAAATACACAATCAGTCAACAACTTATCCACAAACTAGTCCAAAACTCCACTACGAACAAAGCTATTGACTGGAATACCACATAGACTACTTTTTATCCCGGAAAAATGTACGGTTTCCGTGGGATAGATTTGTTTTTGTTTTTCACAGAGCAAGGCATCGACATTATTTTTTGCATACCCGATGGTAGCTACGTCTCTCCGTTCCAAGAGCGCCTCGATATTAGCTTCGCTCCCTCTCCCAAGAGGCCCTGATGGTAGCTACGCCCCCCTGCCTCAAGGGGCCCCCGATGATAGCTACGACCCTTTCTCCCAATGGGACCCCCTATGGTAGCTACGCCTCGTCCCTGGAGGGCCCCGATGGTAGCTACGCCCTCTTGGCAACGCCAGGCATTCTGCTAGTATATTATAAATTTGGTCGACAATTCATTTATCGATCGGGATCGGGCGTCTTTAGCCAACTCATCCACTCGATTATTACTTACTATGCCCGCTTGTCCCTTTACCCAAATAAATTTTACTAGTTTTCCCATTTTGTGTACTTCGGCGTACTATCTCAAATAAAATAGGTATTCTGCTTTATTTTCCAAGGATCTTGCATTAGTCCTTTCAGAACAGCTTGGGAATCCATTACCGGTGTATTCTGTTAGGGTGACAAGTTGGCACATACTTTATTGATTGCAATGCTTACGCAATTTTTAAGTACTAGTTTTGTTGCCAGGTGGTTTCGACGAAGTGCTAGAACGGTGCTAGTTTTACTCCCTGTCTCTGTCTATTTATAGATAAATTACTTTTACTTGAAGAGCCATAAATGACTGATCCGTAATCCAGTAGCTGGGTCTGAGAGGCACACCAAGAATATTTCCAAACCGCCTTCAGCATGTTCTGGGCCATTTCACATTTGGTTTTTACATATATTCTATATGTCCGTTCCAGAGTAATTTTCTGTCAATGTTTAATCCCAGATGTTTGTAGGTGTCCACGTCGTTGTCGATTAAAGAACATAACTGCTGATTTGTTTAAGGATTTCTAAGGCTCATCTGCATATTGTACACATGAAATTTTAACTAGTACTTCATGGAGCCCTACGGTGCATAGATTAAACAGTAGCGGGCTTAAGACAGATCCTTGAGGGAGTCCGTCTGTTACTGGTCGAGGTCCGAAAAGCTGTTTGTTTGAATCCCTAATAAAAAATTTCCTGTTAGTGATCAGTTGTAAGATCCCAGTTACTGCCAAATACCGCGATGTATGAGCTCATCGAAGGAGAACCAAAGAAACGTCATTAGTGCACCCGACGCGACGGTCGTATTTTTCTCCTCTGCGCACTTTGATGTTGCCGATAACAACATGCTATTCTGGAATGAGTTCCACTATAGTAGTCTTATTCGCAAATTCGATTGTGATTATTTCAGCTTTACTCATCATTAAACATAAGATATAATTTTATTACTATAGAACACCTTTGTTGCTTTGTTTTTACTATATCTTTACTGATTTGAGTCAAAATTATCTGTATCCTAAAATCAAAGATTGTATTTTATTCATGATCTTTCTGCACATTTTCCAGTGTCACTACAACACATTTCGCTGGTGCCAACTGGTTCAAATTCTTATTCATGTTGACTATTAGAAACCCATTCACAAAATTCCTCAATTTTGGTTATTAAACGTTCTTGCAGCAGCATTTCAATTATTACGTTCCGACTTTAATTTTAAATTAAAATTCCTTGTTGTTTGTTTGGCACTTTGATGTGGTCAGTAATTTTGTGTTTGCATATCCATATTTAGAATTGACCATGAAATGATTCACTGAAGCAGATTTTGACGCACGTCGGTTTTTCATTGATATAATTAAGTATAAAGCATTATAAAAAATGTGACTATTAATAGGTAATTGTGTGGTGCATGCAGCCGTTTAATTGTTACTGGTAATTCTTTTGTCTTGTAAAATTCCAGTTTTTGTCTCTAAGCAATTATATGTGTGGTAAATACACAACGTAATTCTCTATAAAAAGGATTGTGGTTTTAACTCATATTGAAAATAAACTGATAAGACTGATCCAAAAGGATTCCATTTTTTCCCATATAATAATAAAAAATATTCAGTAAGTCACAAAAACTAACATAAAACATTTAATTATTACAATAGCTAAATTTCTGTCTGTTTCTTCTTCTTTCTTCTGTTTATCACTTTTTTCATCCAGCTTAATCCTTTTCCTTCTTCTTCTTTTTCAACATCTCCAGCTTAGTTACTATAGCTGTATCCTTTCAACACTAAATCAGTGCATCCAAATGTTAACTTGACATTTTTTGTTCCTTGAAAGTATCTCAAGATTCTTAAGACACATTAAGAACATAAGCCATCCAATTGCCTCTCGATATGGAACACTCGCCATTTCTTTCTTTTCTTCTTCGTTTTGTGGTGACATTGACTTTGATAATTTCTCTTGAGGAGTTCCTGGACTATTAACTGCGTTACAGTCCTTCATATTGAATCTCTTGTCAATGGAACGACTTTGACTAACATTAATTATTGTTTTATCTGACCGACCTCGTTCATTCTTTAAACCAACGAAGTTTTTTGCGCTGGTCACAGTTATCTCAAATTCTGACTTTAAATATTCCAAAATTATATTTTTTACTGTCTTTGAACCACAACACAGAAGTCCATCATCAATATTTAATCCCAAAAGTACATATCCATCTTGTTCATTATTGACAACATAAATGCAATTGTCTGACTCACTTTTATAATAAATTCATTGAACTTCTTGTTCCATTGGCGTGGAGCTTGTTTTAGTGCATAGAGACTCCTTCTCAGTTTAGATGTTTGCCCAGTTCCATCGTCATAACTATCTGTCTGGTCCACATACATTTCTTCTTCAAGATCTTCACCAAATAATGCAGTTTGTAGATCAAACTAAGTTATTTCTTTCATTCAGTCTTTGGCTGCTGTAATTGCGTCCTCACTGAGGTGCGAAGATTTCTTTATAATCGATTCCTTCCTTATTTTCTGTTTTATCCTTCGTTACTCTCCTCGCTTCTTCTGTCCCATTATTTTGTCTTCCTAATTTTGTTCCAATTCTCGCACAATATCCTTACTGTATACAGTGACTTTTCTATTTTTTTTTTGTTCCTAGTATCATCCTCTTTTTTATTCCAGTTCTCTGTAGTTCTTGTTTCGTCATTCTTTCTTATTCAATTTCTTTTCTTGTCTCTTTTTGCGCTTCCTTTCTTGTTCTTCCGTTCTGCTTCTTGACATCTCCATACGTAGTCTCTCGCCGTTCTCTCTTCTATCGTCTTCCATTCCTTTTCATTTAGGTACCCACCTTTCTAACATTCCAATTATGTCGAATTCACCTTTTCCGTGAAATCGTATACCTTATTTTGTTTTGCGTTTTGTCTTATTTTTCTTCCTCGGTTTTTTCCTTTTTAAAAAAATTTCCAATCTAGTATTTTCATACAGGTTGTTACGTCACGAATCCATGTCGCTGATTAGCAAAATTTTCATTTATATATCAAACATCAAACAGTCTTTTTTTATTTTGATGTTGTAACAAAGCTATTAACGCATTCATTTTGAGTGCGTTAACGAGCCATTAACGCACCCAAATTATAGATTTTTTTCCACTGGTAAAACACACTGAACCCCGCACTCAACGAAATGTCAGTGTGATTTTGGGGTTATGGTTCCATATCAAGTCATGTCAAGTATACGTCAGGTACAGAAAAATCAAAATTTAAGGACCAAAATTGATTTTAGTTGAAAAAAAAAAACAAAGATTAATAATGTGATACCCTTTACTTAACCCCAACATTCGGCGTGGCGCTATGCCGTTTTTTGCCCTTTAGTCTTCAGTTCTTACTCAGTGTTATTTTCTTATTCGCTGTGCCTGTGACTCATAAGTTTGGTAATTTATGCTACTGCAGAGAAAGAAGGACTGAATGCAACTGATACGAAATTTCTGGGTTCACGCGAGGTCCACGGAATACTTCGAGTAACAATAGTGGACATTATTTTTAAACAAAGGTTAGAATTCTTAACAAGACATGTAGATACAAAAACTGAACGACTTCGTGTTCATCATGGCGGGTTTTATGACGTACCTAGCAGACAAAATGGCCGACTAACTGTAAAAATTGGAATGGTTTTACCTAAGGATTTCCGGTATGCAGGTGGAACAACCGCCGGTCAATTTCATGGCATCTCCGGACGGTGAGTCGGAAAAAAAAATAGAGCAAATGGTTACCTTATTTCCAGGAATACAACAAATACAACAACCTCACTTGGCTTGGACACTTGACGGTGGAAATTTAACCGACCCGAACTAAACAAAATCTGCAATCAGTTTCGGGGTCGAACCGACACGTACAACTATTTTAAACAAAAGAAAACTCAACGGTGGAAAACTAGGTTTCACAAAATGCCTAATTTGCAGAACAAAACAACGTGGTGTAAGTCCAATGGAAGCTGAACACCCACTTTGAACTCATAGTGGAATAAAACAAAGAATTGTAATGTGAAAGGAACTCGAAGTTCTCCTATGCATTGCATGGTCTATTTTGGGGATATATCTCAATTAGAAAAAATAACAAAAAAACTCGTTTTGTTAAACTTATGAGCACTTGTTCTTTACAGGCACTAGTGTTTCAATATACTATTATGTGAATGTAGTAGTTTATACTTTGTACCAGACTCGTTAATTCACGAGGTGTTGCTTCGCCAAGTATTGACGAACACCACGAAATACGCTCTCTTTTCCTGACTACTCGTATCCATTTACTTTTAAATTCTATCGTAATACCGCCCGCGACATCTTTGAGTAGATTATTTAGTTATTTATCAACAACTACTGTTTTCTATTGATTAGCATTTACTTTTAAGTTTCTTGTGCACACTTCATTGATGGCGTGACAAGGCAATAAAGTTTCTATTATGCAACTCCAGATTCCTGAACAATACGTTTGGAATGTTGATGCAATTTACTTAGAAACGAACTTACTGAAATGTATACTCAGTTTCCTTGTGTGAGTATTGCAGTCGAAATCAAACTATGTATTTAGTTTTAAACCGATACATTAGATTCCAAAAGTTTTTAGTATTTTAAGGGGTGTTTACGGCAACCACGAAAAGTTTGCAGCGATGACAATGAGAAATGTTAAGGGTTTAGGTAAAAATGCAGATACATGGAAAATTTGATTAAAAATGTTATGAAAAAAGCCAAATAATTTAATTTTCTTAATATTACTTAATATTTTTGGAATGAAATCTTTTTGATGCCTAAACATGTTCGATGTGATTTAGATCTGCACGCCAAACTGTCGCCAATAAAGGGTGGATAGGGCACAAAATTCCTGGCATCGCAGCGGAGTAATTCTTTCGCTTTCGTAATCAGAAAAATTGCGCGCAGCGCATGAGACTATCCCGGAGCGGCTACGACCACCTCCGGCCACCGTCCTTTGTCACAGCCGATTATAACCAGTTATAAGCCGATGTAAAATGCTTCCTGGTGTCGTACCGGGATGATTCTGGCATAATTGTAACCAGTACAAAAGTGCGCTCCATTCCGGACTCTCTTTTGTACCCGACGTCACCATGTTGGAAAGAGGACGCAGTGATAAGCCTCTTGTCTCCCCTGCAACGTCTCTATAAAAGAAGCTCCGCTCAACCGCAGAAGGGAGATATGAGAAGTTCCCGACCAAGAAGGTGAGCATCAACCGACCAACCTTCCCGATTCCTACCTATATTTCTTTTAATATTTCGGTCCCGGATCCTCCCCGGATGCGTTCCTTTCCGGTTGTGACTTTCGGGTTTCTAGCTATCGCCTACCGGGAACACTCCGGCATTCTCCGGTTGGCTGTCTGCGGGGGCACTGTGCTCGACGGCCAACCAATCGGCCGCGCTTAGATCGCACCCGGACGCTCCCCTTCCGGATGCTACTTCCGGTTTCCTCGTCATCGCCTGCCGAGTAAATCCGGCATCCTCCGGCTGACTGACGGCTGGAGTACTCTGCCGGTTGGCTGGCCGTCGAGTAGAGTGCCCCCGCAGTCAGACAATCGGGGGATGCCGGAATTTACCCGGCTGGTGGTGATTAGAAAACCGGAAGGGAACGCGATCGTGTATGTTTCAACCAAGTCCGAGCTAACAAAACTGATCTCGGGGACTCTATACTTGTGAAGTAAGCACTAAGTAATCCGAAAATAATGCTGCAAGCTCCAACTCAATTTTGGCTCCGAAGATAGCATAGCGGAGAAAAACCCAAAATCGTCACGACTTTGATCCTAACTCCCGGATACACGTTAGCCAGAGTAGGACCGCATAACTCCCCAACAGCAGCATGCAACACGAACCACGGAATGAATGCTATTTGGTCTGTCTGTTGATTCGATCCATGTAGGGACAAACATAACAATATAAAATACATGTAATTGTAAATCCGGCATGCTCCGGTTGACTGACTGCTGGGGTACTCTGCCGGTTGGCTGGCCGTCGAGTAGAGTGCCCTCGCAGTCAGACAACCGGAGAATGCCGGAATTTACCCGGCAGGCGGTGATTAGAAAACCGGAAGTGACGACCGGAGGGGAACGCGTCCGGAGAGGAACCGGGACCGAGATATTACCAGGAATATAGGTAGGAATAGGGGGATTCCTATTTTTAATCGAGTCGAGTACACAAGTGTTTTATGAGCTCTCGTTTGATAAGCGATTTAGTGGGTTATACTTGTACAACAAAATTGAAAGTTATACCATATTTCGCGCAACTGTACCAGCATTGTTATAGTGTTGTTATTATTTTCTGTGGAATTACGGGTTACGAGTAAAAATTTAAATTTCTGCAGTGCAGATAACTTTTTGTCAGTTTTCTTAGTTCTGCTGTTTTTACCAGAACTGATAATCGTATCTCTTCAACCATTTTGTTTGGGGGATTTAGTGCGAATTCTCCCACTTTTTAACCACGCCTCGCGTCGTTTCCATGCTGAGCGCCTATTGGTAGTACCACTGGGGTACTGCCCTGTGGGTCGCTCTTCGTGATCAACCGCGCCGTGTTCACCATTTTGTTTTGTTGTGTTTCTAGGTTTAAAAGAAAAAAGCCGAAATATAACGACATCTAGGAGGCGCCACTGGAAGCGGATGAACAAAGACGATAGAAACAGCTCGCTCAGTCAGGGAAGCCTGGACTCTTACCTGGAGGAAAGGAAAAGAAAGAGAAAAGGGGAGGGTAGAACAGAAAAACAAGAAGAGGAGGACGAGAAATTTTTTCAAAAAAGTAAAAAGACGGCGAGGTCTCCTGGAGTAAAGAAAACACAGAAGACATCAGAGAAAGAGAACGAAACGGACACAGAGATGGAGAAAAAAATATTGGAGCTGTTGCAAGAGTTGAAGGAGGAGATGAAAGAAATAAGACGAGAAAACAAGGAACTCAAGAGAGAGATAGAGAGGCAGAGAGAAGAATTTAAAGAGAAGGAGAAGAGATGGGAACGAGAGAGAGACTGGTGGAAGGAGAGAGTGGAAAAGCTGGAAGAGAGAATGGAAATCGAAGAGAGAAGAAAGAGGAAGAACAACATCGTGATAACAGGATGGGACGGGGAAAGAAAAAGTTATGTAAAAAAAGAGGATGTAGAGAAGTTTTTGAAGGAAAATGTAGAGGATAGTAAAGTAAAAGATTGTTACAGGATTAACAAGGATCAAGTATTGGTGGAGATGGAGGGATGAGGTGAGAAGGAAAGAATAATGAAGCATAAAGGAAAATTGAGGGAGAAGAGGGAAACAAGGGGGATATACATAGACAACGACCTCACAAAGAAAGAAAGAGATTTACAGAAGAAGCTAAGAAGTATGGCGAAAGAAAAAAGGGAAGAAGGGAAAGGTAAGAGAGGGATACAGGAAATTAATAGTGGACGGGGAGCAATGGAGATGGAATGAAAAGAGAGAGAGTCTAGAGGTTTTCCAATAAGAAGACGAAGGGGAGGAGGGAAAAAGGGGGACAACGGCAAAGTAAAAAGAACAATGAAACGGGAAAAAAGAAACAAAGAAGGAAGTAGGAGGGAAACTAAGGAAGGAAGGGGGAAATCAAAGAAGGTAACGAAAAAAACAGGGGTGAGGGCACTATTTTGGAATGTAGCGGGACTAGGGAAAAAAGAATAAGATTTTTGGATTTTTGTGAAGGAGTTCGATATTGTTGGATTAACAGAAACATGGTCGGAAAGCTGGGAAAAAATTAAAAAACTGTTACCAAAGGAGTTCAAGTGGGAATGGCAAGGGGCGAGAAGGAGAAAGAAAAAAGGAAGAGCAGCAGGGGGAATGATAACAGGGGTAAAAGAAGGAATAAAAGAAAATACTAAAAAGAAACGGTGAGAAACGTTAAAATAGACAGTAAATGGTGGAAAATAGTGACAGTGTACAGCAAAGAGATGAAAGAAACAATAAGCAAGATAGAAGAAACATTAAAAGACAACAGGGAAGAATGTCTGCTTCTGGGAAACGGATTTTAACGGGAGAATTGGGGAAAGAGGAGCCAGGGATTGGAAAGAAGAGAGAGGAGAGGGAAAAGAAAATCCAAGGACAAGAAAGAAAACGCGGAAGGGAAGAAGTTGATGGAATGGATAGAAGAAAAAGGATGGGAAGTGCTGAATGGAAATAAACAAGGGGACGAAGAAGGAGAATGGACCTACATAGGCGGTAGAGGAGAGACGGTGATAGACTACGGAATAGTAAACGAAGAAGCATGGGAAGAATCTGCCTATAGAGATAAGTATAGGAAGGGGGAGAGAGAAGAGAGGAGGAGAAGAAAAAATAGAGGAAATGCGGAAGGTGATAATTAAAGTATGGGACGAGCAAGGGGTGGAAGAGTATAAGAGAAGACTGAAAAAAGCAAGATTTAAAGAACAAGAAGTAGGGAAAATGGAGAAAGAATTGGTAGAAATATTGGAAAAAGCAGCGTCAAAAAAGAGAAATAACAGTAAGAGGTGGAGGAACAAAAAGAAAGAATAAATGGTGGGACAAAGAATGTGAGCAACGTAAAAAGGAAGCAATAAAAGAACTAAGAAAGTGGAGAAAGACTAAAGGGAACAGAAGTGGCTTTTTATAAGCGAAAAGAAGATACAGAGAGACATGCAGGGAGAAGAAAAGGCAGAAGAAAGAGAGAGAGGAGGAGGAGATAAAAGCAATAAGAACAGAGAAGGAGGTATGGAACTATATTAATAGAGAGAGAAAGAAAAAAGAAAATGGGAGCGAGAGATAACGATGAATGAGTGGGAGGAGTACTTCATGAGGCTGCTGGAGGGAGAAAAGGAAAAAAAGAAAACGGAAATAGAGACGGAGAGAAACCGAGTAGAACTTGAAGGAGAAAAAAATTACAATGGAAGAGGTGGAGAGGCATGTGAAGAAACTGAGGAAAGGGAAGGCACCAGGGAGGGATAGAATACAGAATGAGTCGTGGATGTATGGGACGAGAAGAGTGCTAGAGAGGCTGGTGGAGGTAATGAATGGGGTGTGGAGAGGAGAAGGATTCCCGGTAGGGTGGAGAGAGGGGGTAATTTACCCCATTTACAAAAAAGGGGAGAAAAATAAAGTAGAAAATTACCGAGGGATAACTCTCCTAAACACAGGGTGCAAGTTGTATGAATCAATTCTGAATGAAAGGATGAGCAGAGAGATAGAGGAAAAGGGAGCATTACCAGACAGCCAAGCAGAATTTAGAGAGGGGAGGTGAACTATGGATAATGTATACATCCTGGACCATTTGACGAAGAGTGAGTTAAAGAAGAAAGGGGGGAGGGTGTATGCATTATTCGTAGACTTCAAGGCGGCTTTTGACAAGGTGGACAGAGAGAGGATGTTTGAGTGCCTTAGGGAGAAAGGGGTAAATGAATGGCTGGTAAGAAAGGTGGAGGAGATATATGAGAAGACAAAAAGTAAAGTGAAGGTAGGGGAGAGGGAAAGTGAATGGTTTGTGACAACAAAGGGAGTGAGGCAAGGTTGCCCGCTCAGCCCCTTGTTGTTCACGATGTACGTGGCAGATATGGACCAAATGTTAGAGAGAGCACAAGCGGGGGGGTGTGTGGTAGGTAGAAAAAAAGTGTGGAGCCTGGCGTTTGCGGATGATGTGGTAATGGTGGCAAAGAGTGAAAGAGAAATGAAGGAAATGATAAAGAGTTTAGGAAAATATGTGAAGAAGAAAAGACTAGAAGTGAATGTAGAGAAAACAAAAATGCTGGTGTTCAATAAGAGAAAGAGGAAGAACGAAGAGAGTGATGGGAGGTGGGAGGGAGAAGTAATAGAACAAGTAAAAGAATTCAAATACTTGGGGTATGTGTTCAATGAAAGAGCCACAGATAAGGCACATATTAGAGAACTGGCAAGAAAAGCGAACAAGGTGATAGGATGTGTATGGGGAATAGGAGAGAGAAGGTGGGGAGGCGATTTTAAGAGGAGAATGATGATGTTTGAAAGTCTTATTGCAAGCGTGTTGTTGTAAGGAGCAGAGGTCTGGGGATGGAAAGAACAAGAGGAGATAGAGAGGGTGCAAGAGAAATATCTGAGGTGGGTGCTAGGGGTGGAGAGAGAAACGCCAGGGTACATAGTGAGAGAAGAATGCAAGAGGAATAGGTTGAGAGTAAAAGCGGGAAAAAGAGCGGTCAAGTTCGAAGACAGGATGGAAGGGAGGAAAGAATGTAGGATACTAAAGGAGTGCTGGAGAGAAAAAAAGAAGAATTCAGAGGAGAATGATAGGAAGAATTACTACAGGAGGAATGGGTATGCAAGCAAAGAAATAGAGAGACTGAGAGAATTATTATTATTATAATTGTTAAGTTTACTTGTATATGTATAGGAATCAGAAAGCCCGTAGGGCAAATAAAGATTTATTATTAGGTAGGAATGGGGGAAGGGTGGTCGGTTGGTGCTCATCTTCTTGCTCGAGAACTTCTCGGGAAAGAGCACGGGGGGGGGGGGGGGAGACGATGACGTTAGCCGACGCGCGCGGCCTGTCGGAATGTAGTGGAATGACGGTGTCCGGAGCGCGCTTTTTTTGCTGGTTACAATGATGCTAGATTTATGACAATGATGCTGATTATGAGAGTGAAAGAATTACTCCGATGCGATGCCGGAAAGTATTTTTTTATTATACCTGCATCAGAGTCGCCGTTTAAAGCACGCCTGAGCGTGCGAATACAGGCGATTAAAGCACGGCGAGCTTTAAAGGTTGTCAAGGAAATATGGGTATCATTATAACTTAACTTAACTTATAACTATAACTCAAATTTGAAAACTTTTCATATTCCTTCAGGTATGGGTCTTTTGACTTCGATGGTACTATTTTGGATTCCGCTTGTTCGGACAATGCTTCTATATCGGGTGAAATCTCGTTTTAACTCATTTTTCCTCGATTTTTGCTGACACGACTAAAGGCAATAACAGACGTGGACGCGAGAAAAACGTAAACAATAATTGTCGTAACTAATGGCAATATTATTACGCCATTTCGATTTATCACGACAAAAAATATTTTTAGTGCTTAATTTGTTTCCAGTATTGCTGGTATAATAAAAAATAGCGTAAAGTATTCGTGGATAACTGGTCTTTAGAACACTTGCTCTATTTCGAGCACCAACAGCAGTTTTGTCATCTCGAGCTTTTGTGCATCTTTTTCTCCCTGATCCAGGTCTTGTAGTGTGGTCTCGAGTTTCTCGAAACGGTTATAAAGCCTTTTGGACACTGCATCTTGAAACAACAAGAATTCGGACCTTCTTGAATCAGAGCAATAGCTTGAGCAGCGTCCGTTGGGCTTAAGACCACATTTGCTTTCAGATACACTAAGTTACCTTCGGACTCTTTTCGGAAGATTGCGATAAATGTTACCAAAAAATATAAAAACTGCCATTAGGTCCCAAGAAGTGTGGACAAAAAAGTTCTTTCACATGTTAATCGAGTGATTTTTGTTTTGTTTTTGCACTTGGAATGATTGAAAGGAGATGTCATCATTGTTTTAAAATTATCTGATCAAACGAAACAACAAAGTTTTGATGAAAAATATTGATTGATCGATTAAATGGTGATGATTAAATAATATACGGTAAGCAACAAGTGTGCTCGCATTCGATGGACTCCCTCGTATAGTTTCTCTTAAAAATATTTAATTTCCTTCCTACAAACACAAGATGCGATATAACACAGAAATCTTAAATAATTTGAACGTTTAATAATTTTTATTGATAATAATTCTAACAGAAACGCAATACAAGAAACCACTAGACCGTATACAAAAATTCGCACCTCTACCACTACATCGTTAATAGAGACAGGACTGCTTCTTCCATAAAAATCCGTATTGAAACGAAACTCGTTATCAAAGCCTAATTTGTGCCACGTTTTGAGCTTCCAATAATCGTATATTCCAGCTTCCAAAAGTCTTCGCACTAAATCGTCGATCCGTTTTAAAAATGGAGAGCCGTAACTCACTATATAGCAGCTAAGAGTCGGTAAAATCCTCTCTTCCAAAATTCGGTAAAACTGTACGCCGTCCGGGTAATTCTCTTTTTGAATTTTCGCGTAATTGGCTAAATGGTCTTTACAGATGAAGACCACACTTTTACACTTTCGCATCTCTGCTAAATATTCGGTTTCGTTGATTATAGTCAAACGTGGGAGTATTTTTTGTCGCAAAGTTGAAACCAGTGAGGCATTCAACAGCTCCTGAAAGCGGTCAATCGTTAATATTTCATAGTTGGTTTCAGCCAATTCTTTCAGTGTTTGAATGCCTTGAAAATGTGCAGGAGCCGTGAAGATGCTCGTCAATCTACAGAGGATTAGAGTATTGAGGAATACACAAAAAACTGAACACAATATTAAAGCCATTCTAAAATGAAACGTTTGCGTTGGTTCTTTGACTGGCTTGTTTACCAGTAATGCCAGGATCATCAGTGCGACGCTAACGCCGTCTATTTTTCTTTTATCCACCTTGAAACTGACAATTACTAAAAAGAAGAAACAAAGGGTTGTTGCAAGCGATAGAAGCCAAACGGAATCATATAAAAGAGAATTTAACGCGTGAAATTTTTTTCTCCCTATTTTGGGTATTAAACAAGTTAGGTCATCTCTGTCGTGAGGATATGTTTTTTCAATAAGGTTTCTAAAATTGAACTTGATGTAGCGTGTATTGAAGCCAACATTCGTGTTCCTCTCGGCGACATCATCGTATTGGTTCAGCACAGGAGCGTATTCTGTCACTCTGGGGTGCACGTAGGTGTAAGAAGCATTGAGGTGGTGGGCGATGGTACGTGACAAATGACCATCAGCTCCTTGGTAATTAGCGTGCTCCAATCTATTGACCACGCTTGGAAACATTGATATTTTTAATTCGTAACCGTACAAATCCTGGAATTTGTCAGGAAATAAATCTTCTACACTCTCAATGGGAAGCGAATAATCCTCCTTAAAGGGGTTATAAGTGAACGCCTTGATGTTATCAGTGACGAACACGAACACTATGTTAATGATGTAGAACTGATAACAAAAGAGAAAATTCGCTTTCAATTCCGAAGAACTGTAATTTCCATTAATAAACACGACGAGTTTGTCTCTGTCTCTCCAAAAATAAATCCTTCGTATTCGGGGCAGATCAACGTAGATGTCTTGCAAATTCGTCAGAAATAAAAAATACAGTTTGCTTTCTTCGTACGTCGTTTCAATATGATATCCTGAGTTATATTCACCATTAAATGTTTTCAGCTCTGTTAGGTTTATATTGTATAGCGGATATTCCAACTTGTATAAACTCTCGGGGAAGCTTTCCAAACCTCTTAAACTGTTGTACATTAATATAAGTGATCTTTGTTGATTGGTTTCAATTATTCCTCTTAGATATTCTGTGATTGTTTCTTCTGCGGTTTTCCGACAAACAGCGGAAACAAGAAGTGCGAAAATTAGGAGAACTGCATTTCTTGCCATCTTGCTATCTGGAACTAAAGAAAGTGAAATATAACATTTGTAGCTAATGGTCTATAGTACATTATAGCAATAACCAAATGACTTTACTAATTACACTCTTTTTTAAACATGATGGTTAATTTATTGATTTAGTAATAATAATTATTATTTTCCCACAAATTCACAATTGTTATGTTTTGTACTGCGGGAGGAAATAACAAGTCTTGGTTTTCCCCCAAAGTGTATGGTAACAAAACTAACAAAACATAATAACATAATAACAAAACCTAACATAATCCATGATCTAAGCCGGGCCAATAGACGTAAGAACCGCCTAACGATTTCACAACTCGATCCTTGAACATAAGACAATCTTGAACAATGATTAAGGCTTCAAATGTTCTTTTTCCAATTTCTTTGGCCATACGGATCGTGTATGTTTCAACCAAGTCCAAGCTAACAAAACTGATTTTGGGGACTCTGTACTTGTGAAGTAAGCACTAAGTAGCCCGAAAATAATGCTGCAAACTCTAACTCAATTTTGGCTCAGAAGTTAGCACAGCGGAGAAAAACCCAAAATCGTAACGACTTTGATCCTAACTCCCGGGTACACGTTAGCCAGAGTAGGACCGCATCACTCCACAACAGCAGCATGCAACACGAACCACGAAATGAATGCTATTTGGTCTATCTGTTGATTCGATACATGTAGGGACAAACGTAACAAAATAAAAGACAGGGTGTCTAAAGTCTCGGAGAGGCTCTTAGGTGGTTATTCTATAACATGTTGAGAGTTCAAAAACCCAATTGGTTTTTTTCTTTGCCTTCCTTTTGATGCTATCGCGTTCCAATGATGCAAAAGTAACATGGTTAAGGTATCAGATTATTTCGTAATTATGCAAAAAAATTTGGATAACGCAACTTATAAAATAATATTTTCTGAAGACGGCCAGCAACGTTTTACACACAACCGTTAATCTATGAAATGTTCATTTCTTTTGTGATAATTTTGTGGGCCTTTTCTTTACGGGCTTTTATTTTACGGGAGTAATGTTCCATTTTCAATTATGGTAAAGGCTTGCTTTAATAGGATGCGTGACGGATCACGCACGTCACGGAACACCTGCGAGTCTCGAAAATCACGCGCGTGGTTTCACGCAATATTCGACTGGCAGGCAACTTCCGCGTGATATATGTGTCTATTGTTTTCCAAAATGTTCACCTGCAACGATGAACTATTAATTGAATTAGTACAAAACCATTTCCAAAAATATTTCCCGAAACTCGAACATGTCCTAGAAATTTTTTCTCGTCTTCAAATAAATATTTTTTATCAAGAGTTTGTAGCAGCCTTCCCTCTCCCGTTTTCTTCTTCTCTGTCCAAATATGCGAGACACACCAGCTCATCTTCAATCGAACCTTCGATTAAAATTTGTAACAACACAACACTTCCTCGTCTATCACGTTCGTCACGGTCTGAATCTAGGCAAGCACTGCTGCGTGGTTAATGTGCGATGACTGGCTTTCGAGTTGAGTTCGGAGTAAAATTTACGACACGCGCGTCACGTCACGGATCCTAAGAAAGCAAGCCTTTACCAAGATGTGAATTTTACGGCGTAATGTTCCATTTTCAATCATGGTAACCAAGATGTAAACAAGTATAAAAGATGCAGTTGTGCGTAAAAAACAAACACACAAAAAACATAACATAAGTAACGTATCGTTACTTATTAAATTGGGTCAGGCGCTGTGCCTCTTTTTTCCCTTTTGTTGTATTAAGTTCTTGGTGGTTAATTTAAGTTAACAGAGACAAAATATGGTTCGGGCACTGGAACTAGAAATCAAAAACACATTCTAACTTTATCAAGTTATTCGCGGCGGCTGGGACTCGTGACTCAGAATTTTGGGAATTCATGTTTCTGCAGAGAAAGAAGGGCAATTTGTACGAAATTTCTGGGTTCACGCGATGGCCACGGAATGATTTCAGAAACAATAGTGGATATTATTTAAGCAAAGGCCAGAATTTTAACAAGAAATGTAGGAACATAGACGAGCGACTAGCAGCCATCATGGCGGCGGTTTGTGACGTTGGAAAATGGCTGACTAACGATAAAATTAAAATGGTTTTACGTAAGAGTTTTTGGTATGTACGTGGAACAATCGCCGGTCAATTTCTTGGCCATGTCCTTACGGTGAGACGAACATAAAGATATAGATCAAACGGATACCTTATCTCCAGGAAAACAACAACCTCACGTGACTCGGGGACGGTGTCGGTGTGGGATTTACTGGCACGGACTCCTGCACTAGACAAAGGAAACGAATATTTCCGAGATAGACCTCATTTTCTGGATTAACCGAACCCGTACAACTTCTAACAAACAGCAAACTCAACAGCGGAAATTAACTATATATTACAAAAATGGCAAAATCGCAAAATAAAACAACTCGGTGCAGCTACAACGGAAGCTGGACACAGAATGGCGCCACTTTGTAGTGCCGTACTCTTGGTCCCAGCGGAAGCTGTCCCAGCTCCCCCTAGCGTATTATTTCTGTCAGTACCTAACGGTCGGTAACGGCTGGACTTTCGGGGTCCCTGCTGTACTTTGGGGGTGAACGTTTTGAAACTGGATATCTCAACAGTGATATTTGATGGAGTTGGCTGGCATTGCAATAATTGCTTCCATTTTGGCTGGATCTGGGTGTAGGCTTTTTGCATCGACGATGTGTCTCAAATAGCTGCTTTGTCGTGTGAAAAAAATTCAATTTTTTCATTTTGATATAAAATTCGTACTCTCGTACTCTTTCCAAAAGTTTCTTTAGGTTTCAATAGTGTCCTTCTTTTGTTTTTCTTCCTACTAGATCATCCAGATGGGCGGCGACCTTAGGTAACCCCGCTATCATTCAATCCATAATCTGTTGAAAAACCCCAGGGGCTGATTTTACCCCGAATGGAAGTCGTTGATATTGGTATAAATCATGGTGTGTTTATTGTGAGAAAATGTTTGGAATTTTCGTCTACCTCCACCTGTAAGTAAGCTTCACTAAGCTCAATGTGACTAGAAATATTGCAATTAGTGACTCATTGAAACTGGTGGAAAAATCGGCGCAGATGCGAATTTGATTGCTCCTTTTCTTGACCACCACGATTGGGGTACTCAATCGAAATAATTGACTGGTGCAATGATGCCAGCTTGTTCTAGTCGGTCAAGCTCTGTGATTTGAAGAAGTACAGCGTAGGCTACGGGTCTTCTTGCTCGAAAAACTGGACGGGCATTGGGTTTTAAGTATAATGTTACCTGACTTTTTGTAGATCGTCCCAATTGTTCGTTGAATACTTTCGGAAACTCCTGCTTGTTTTGTGGGATTCGGCGATTTAAATAAATGGAATGATTCAATCCAGTCTAAACCGATAGTGTTAATAATTAAATTAAAATTTAAATATATCTAAGTCGAACTCCACAAACTTTAATAACTGTAAAATTACTAATGGAACATGTTTCGGCAGAACACTTCTGCCATCATCAGCCCTTAAAGAACATAAAAAATTATAATAATAATTTTTTATATTCTTTAAAACTTTGATAACTGTAAAATTACTAATGGAACATGTTTCGGCAGAACACTTCTGCCATCATCAGCCCTTAAAGAATATAAAAAATAATAATAATAATAATATTATAATTATAATAATAATTTTTTATATTCTTTAAGGGCTGATGATGGCAGAAGTGTTCTGCCGAAACATGTTCCATTAGTAATTTTACAGTTATTAAAGTTTGTAGAGTTCGACTTAGATATATTTAAATTTTAATTTAAATTTACTCCACTTGGATTTAAGAACATTCTTCTTGTTTAATGTTAATAATGTTACGAAACAACGTTGTTTTTGTGTGGAGTCTTTCTTTGATCGTAACTTCACAATCAAATTCGCTGATTAAATCCAGGATGTTGCCTGATGCGTCCTTGGCTACACGTGAGGTGGGTTTGGTTGCTGGCTGATTTAATTTCCAGAAATTTGGAGAGATTATAGAGATATCGGACCCCGTATCTATCTGAAGTGTTAACGGCCTCTTATTTATGAATATTGACATATACTTGCGTTTTGCCGATGTTTTCACATGTTGTACACTGGAAATGGTGTTTGTTTGTGAAACCCTTGTCATTCCCTGTTTTTGGTGACCCTTTCTTCCAGCTTTGCAGTACCCTTTTTTGTGGCCTTGGTTGTTGCACTGTTTACAGCCATGCGTTTTGAATGAACAGTTCTTTGAAAAATGCATTTGACCACAGAACCAGCATGGCATCCTGGGGTGCTATTTTTCACCCTTCGCGTCGACACGAACATTTCAAAATTGACGTCACACGCGAGTGGTAGCGAGTGAAGCGTATTCTTCACTCCTCGAAACGAAGCGCATACGCTTTCAGTCGAAGGAAAACCGTTCGTTTTGCAGCGAGCGCTATTTACCACACGCTTTGAGTGATCCCAACCTAACTTCTTGTTTTCCCATGTTAGCAGTGTTGATTGTCGAATTTGTGGAGCAAAGTATTAACATTAATTATGGATATTATTCTATTTTTTCAATCGTTAATCGACAAGGAACTTGCCGAAGAGGCTGATGCTGTTGCAAATGGAAATCCAGGAATTAACCGACCAACAATTTTTGCGAGTATTTCGTGTTAACAGAGATATTTTTCAATATTTGTTGGACTTGCTGCGACTATTTATCAAACCAAAATTTAAAAACCAGGGATTTGTATACAGCTGCACTTCTCTCTTTGGCTGCAGCCCCTTGCACTAATGTCATCTCCTTTGCTATGGCAATCCTCTCCTTCAGTCCGTTCTAATGCAGCCACTTTTCTTTGGCCCAAGCACTTCCTTCAACGACAACTTTGACTTCATCATATCGCCATAAACAGCCTCTTCGAATTTTCTTCCCTTAAATGTTGCAATGAGTTCAGCTGCAAAATTACGTAATTTATAGAAATCCAAAGTGTCAAATTCCTTTTTATCGTTTGATATACTTTTAGTGATGCTAATCCCTTTTAAGGCTGGCGCTGAAGGATGAATAACGAATCACATAAATGAGTTATGTATTCCCTTTAATTCGGTATAAAACCGAATTTATAATCTTTGTAATGGGGTGAGAGGAACATTTAGCCCGATCTAACCTACATTTGACAATACGTCTACGCAAACAGCTGATATAATTGCGGCGTTGTCAAACGTAACCGCTCGCCTGAGACGAAGACCATTACGAAGGGTAGATCAGAATACGACACTTAAAGCGTATGCGCTTTGAAAGTTTTCGAGTTGAGTCGTATACGCTTGTTTGGAATAGCACTCCTGGGCTTGCCCTGGCTTTGCAGTTGACTGGTTTGATCTTGATGTCACTTGTGTGACGCTTTTTGAACGCTGCTTCTTTGACGATAGCAACTTTGAATCCATCTTGACTGGATTCTTGACTTTAGATGAACATCGCATCGTTTTTTAAACTTATTACCTCTGGCATTCGACTACTAGATCGTGTATGATGATAGTGTTTGCTTTAGTGTCAATTAAGTTCAACAATTTTGTTCGGGTGTCTGCATCGGTAGGTGCCGCCCTCAAACCACAAATAAAAATAAGACATTTAAATTGTGCAGTTGGGATGCTGGGAATTTTAAACTGGCGTATGTCGCAAAATCCTCGTTGTAACGTGTGTTATAAAGAGATATTTTGTGCCCAAACTTTTGCTTTAATTTATCGATTGTCTCTTAAAAGTCGTCTTTGTCTTGTGGTTCTTTGGGTTCTTGAGGCAAAAGATAATCTACATATTGTCTATGGCAAGTGGTGTTCAGTTTACGCAAAAGCAGCCTAACCTTTGAAGGGTGGTCCAACTCTTTTGTCTGGGTCCTAAACGAACTCCGTGAGGCTGTTGGTTAGGAACTCCATTCGCATTTCCATGTTTTCTCCCCTTTGTAGCACCGCTGTCGTAAATTGCCGAATCAACTCCTGCTGTTGTTTCTGAAAGAACTCGCGTTGCTCCTGTTGTTGTTGCCTGAATTTTGCCATCACTTTTTCTAAGGCCGCGATGTTGTCACGATCGAGATGTAACCTTGCTGGTTTTTGTCGGCACTGTTGTGTTCACAATCCGAAAACCTCGTCGCCAGTGTTATGTTTTGTACTGCGGGAGGAAATAACAAGTCTTGCTTTTCCCCCAAACAAAACTAACAAAACACAATAACTTCTTAAAAAATCGAAATGTGCCAAAAGATGCGCATTCTGCCAAAGAACGGAATGGAATGGGACGGATACCCACCTCCTGTTCCTCTCATGACTGCGCATTACTTCTTAGCAGGGCTGCCAACAACAATAAACTTTTAAATATTTTCATGAGTTTGCAGATGTAATAAATAAATGCATATGATATCAAAAATATGAGACAACATTTAACGAAGATTTTAACTGTTAAAAAGATATGGGAACATGCCTTAACACAACTCAGTTGAGGCTATGAATAATTTAATGTCACAATTCTTTATTTTAAATGTTTCCATAAAAATAACCTGTAAATTGTGGATCCGAAATTACCACAAATTTATTGCTATCAAATTTTTAATTAGATTAGCTTATTAAAAAAAAATATAAGATTCTTATATCGTTACTTCAGCAAAATGTTAGGGAAGTAAAGTAATTAAGTTTCAGTTTCAGAAGTCTCATATCAATGTAATCTTCAAAATTTGATAGTTTCCAAACAAAGCAGTTAAATTTTCTATAAATGAAGATCAAACAGTGTACGTTGCTTACGTGTGAGGCGTATTTAATGAGTTTGTGAGCTTCTTTAATAAAGAACGCGATTATGGGCCGGCCACCTGAATGAACACGCGTCACAAATTATCCCAGCCGTGTTTATGTTGTTCATGTCAACAGTGTTCAATAAAGCAACAATTTTCATGATCGCGTGTCAGATTAAAACGATTTACTTTGAGATCTGTAAATCGGCAATATTATTATGGGAGTAGATGAGGTAGTATTTAACGTGCACAAGAATATAAGATCAGTGTCAAAGATACGAATGAATTTAAAAGTAGGTAGATAAACATGTAGTTAATTTTTTTTTCTTCAGATTTTTTCCAGATCTTCCCGATTTCTATTTTTAATAGAAAACATTCAATTTAGTTATTTCCATCACGGGAACACAATGAAAAAACAAAAAAAGAATGAACCAAATATGTCATTCCCATCGTCAGTTATGATCGAAAGTGCCTACAAAAATTTATGTTTTATACAGTTTGTCCGACTTTACTTTGTAATTGTCTCGAATTTTATTTTCTGCAAAACTTTTCCAGGAAGAAAAAGAATTACGCATATTCAACGTTCGAATCGTAAGTTGTGGTCTTGTGTCCATACAAAAATCCGATAGAAAAAAGCACTTTAAGTTCTTGCCGAATTTTCCAATTTTTCCCATTTTTCTTTCCGTAAGAACCTTATTGGAACTATTACGGATATGAAGAAAAAAAATATTGGCAATCGGTCCATGATGCCCTTACCGACTAATAGCATTTCAACATGTACGCATGGGCTTTCAGTTTTTCACAAATTTTTCAATTTTCCGGGCAACTTTTTCAATTTTTTTTTCTACAAGAACCTTATCTGCACTATTAAGAATATGAAGAAAAAAAATTAACGAAAGGTTGCCAGGAAAACAGCTTTTCCGGAATTTTTCAATTTTTCTTTCCTGCCCTGGACCATTACGAATATTCTAAAAAAAAAACAAATTGGTCCAGCCGTTCGCAAGTTATGCGCTTACCAACGTACAGCATTTAATTTTGTATTATATAGATTAGGAAACCTACTGATTAAGCACATCAAGCGGTACCTATACTGTAATAGTTATTTCTTCACGACCATTAGAGAATGTAATAATTCCGAAATCAGTTTTAATAACAGAAAGTAAACATTCTCACTCTAGAGATATTTATTCTTATGTGTTTTGCATGTATTTTCATTCTATAACAACTGATAGAATGAATATTCTATAATTTATGCTCAATGAAGTACATAGATGGCCATTATAAAAAATGTAAATGCACCAGTTTTTAATTTCAGTAATTGTACAAACACTATAAATATAAATAAGGTAGGTGGACCATGGAAGGCCACTAAAACAAATAATAATTATATAAAGTTATTATTCCTTTATTTACTCGATAAATGAAACAAACAAATTATTAAGTAACACTTTGTTTTATTATTTAACTTATAAATAGTATATTATTTAATGAGCATATAATGGTGGCTATTATACACGAGAATGGAAATTAAAATACGAGCCGCAGGCGAGGATTTTAACCATTCGAGTGTATACTAGCCACCATTATATGAGAGTGAAATACGACGTTTTATCTACAACTGCACTTTTAGAATTAAAATTAGAAATTAAACCTTGTTAAAAATTTGACGTTGAGAAAAAATGTCAATATTCATTATTTCATGGCCAGTTAATAATAATTCTTAAAAACCTAGCCTGACTGTCTGTGTTCAATAGACCTAGTTAAGTATTCATAAGTTACATGTATAATACGTAAATTAAATCAGTTCTAGATAAAGAAATAAAGAAAGAATAAAACAAACCTTGTGAAAAACTTGACGTGGAGAAGAAATGTCAACAGTTGTCAATATTCATTATTTCATGGCTAGTTAATAATAATTCTTAAAAACCGGGCCTGGCTGTCTGTGTTTAATAGACCTAGTTAAGTATTCATAGTTACAAGTATAATACGCCAATTATTAATCAGTTGTAGATAAAAAAAATTATTGCAGAGTTAATGATTATTATTTATTAAATTTTATTTTTTATTTTTTATTTTTTATTAAGCTCGGCAAGGTTCCTTACTAGGCCGATATAATAAATAATAAATTAACTTAAAACTAATGTTGTGACAATCAAAATATCTGCTTATACTTAAACTACATAAAAAGGTCTTTCATAAAATGAAACATTAAATAGTTACCATATTAAATTCACATAAAAAATACTCAACGAACATTACGTGATTAAAAATACTCTTAATGAGTATTATATCGATATCAAATAGTTTGCCAATAACCTTTATTATGAAATAATAAAAAATTATAACCGACCAAAATGGACTTCTTATGGGTTCGTTCCTTCTAAGGCCAAAATGTTTTTTAAAATAAAATTATTTAAAGTATGATTATGAAAAACTAAGTAATAATATTTTTGTGATTCCTTGATGTTACTAGTAAAGTCCTTGTGCCCTAGGTCCTAGGAACACAACCGATATTTCAACTAAAATGGAAATAAAGTAAGATTTTTTTCTTTAGTGTCATAACAAACCCTTACTTATCAATTCAGAGTGAAAACAAATTATGAAAATAATAGTTTATTTACTTGAAAACTTACGTTTTGCTGTGAGCGCGTATTAACGTCGACGTTCGCAGTCAACAAAGCGAGGGACTGCACAAAATAGCGGCACGAGCGATTCGCCGCCGCGTCTGTGTCCTCGAATTCGATGGGTGTTAGTGTGAGTAGAAGGAATTTGTCATCGCATGGCAATAACTACACTTTTTAATAATAGGCCCTACAAAGAGCATGGCCCTCCATGGTCCACCCACATTATTAATACAATGTTGCAATAAATAACTTGTTTTATTCAGATTTAATTGTTTTTGATTCATATTTTCTGGTCGTGGAGAAAATACGGTCTGTTACTCGGTTAGAACGAAACTTCACGGTCCCTGTCAAGACACTTTTCGAGGCGAGGGCGAATTTTGAAGCATGAGGCGAGGCCGACAATAGTAAGTGCCGATACTTAAAATTAACAAGGAATAATTGGTCTTGTTTTCTTGCAAACGTTCGAATTTATTTAGAAGGGGATGAAAATTAATTATTTGGGATTTATCGGCAATTTATTGCGACAAAACATAGTAGGGTTCAGATATAATGTTAGGTAATCTAAATAATCATGTTAATACGCAAGCCGGATATGGTGGTCGCCTCGTTGTCGGCCCCTCTGTTTTTATGATGCAAATAGCCGGATTTTCCGACCATCGGGAACTCGGGCCAATTTTGACCATCGGACCCATGGGGAATTCCGATACAACAATTTTACGTTTATTAAAGTTTGTGGGGTTCGACTTGAATATATTTAAATTTTAATATGATTGTCCACTGCTCTTTGATTTAAGAAGGAACTTGTGTAACTGAAAATATCTACAAATTGCTCGGAATATACCTCGTAAATTATATTACAAGTGACAGAAATGCTTACAAATCTCACGAGCTTACAATGGCATTTCAGCCACGTGTGAGATGCAACGTGAAGGCAAATAATTAATATCTTACCATTGTGTAACCATAGTGTTGTAATGAGCGCCCGATAGTGCTCCACCACCGATAATTTAGTTCGGATAAGTTTATGTAAGAATTAGAGATAGGCAGAGATAATTTAAGAAGAACTTGAAGAAGCAAGACGGGAAGCTCGAGATCGAGCTCTCCAATAGACGTGTACAAGGAACCTCTCGTTTTACTCTTTATAAGACACTAACGGTCATAACACTAGCAAGCACAACAATAGTAATTCACCCCTTTTAACATTATATCACTTGTGAGTAAAATGCTCCATTATACCCTCTATTTGCGTGGCATAATAAATTTTATTATTACGACCATGATAATTCCATTCAATAAATGACAACCGGACGATTTCCAATTACCGCTGCAAAAGAAAACCCAAACAGTCCAAATTAATAATATTAATAATAACGTCCGTATTAAATTAAATATTTAAAAAGCCAGAGCGGGATTGATTGAAATCGTGATAACTCAAGATAAAATGGCCCAAAAGCAACAAAAAACTAAAATTTAGCACTTGGAGCTTTCATGACGAATGACTGCACTTCGGAAGCACTCAGACCAATCACCTAAATTGGAAGAGAATTAACGTAATTTCTCGCCGTTTGTTTCAATTTTTCCACGCGCAAGTTTCACGGTTTACACTCTACAATGTGACCACCCGAAGGACGCGCCCAATTAATTTTAACTTCAGCGCTAATTACATTAAATTACCTGCCTTAAATCTTCATGTCTGTCGAAAGGAAGCACATGCACCTCGTAGCTTATAATCGCGATGGCACTGCAGATCTTCCCACAATCGTTAATAATAAATTATTATCGAACAGTGGGTCGCGAGAGCTTTTTGTGATGCGTTTTTCACCATTCCATGTTTGTGTAGATTTTCACTGCGAGGATTGTTGAATGAAATAAATGGTGGGAGGTTGTAACAGGGTATTATGTTTGTTTAAATAATTAAGAAGACATTAGTAACCAGTGTCTAAATAAAAATCTGGTCAAGATTGCCATGAAAGAAATGAAATTATTTAGTTGTGCGTTGTCCAGAAGCAGGAGGAGGGCGTTTTGAACACCTTATTCAATGAAAAGTTCTTCGTTTGTGTTTCATTTCTGATGTTTTGTTTGTTATCTCTAGGACACACGTTTCAATGTTTGTAATTTTTACCAAAGCAATCTTGACCAGATATTTATTTAGACACCCGATAGATTTTGTAATTAAAAGTTGAACATGAGCTACTGAAAGATTGAAAACTAAATTAGTCAAAGGTGGTCATGCACGAGAAGCCACTCGTCGTAGTTTTATAGAATTATTTATGAAATGTCAAATATAATATTGACAACCTGACATTTCAGAAATAATTTTATGACACGCGGCTTTTCGTGCATCGCCACCTTTGACTAATTTACTAAAGCTGTTTCAATAAAAGCAGAAATGTATGATCTGCAGTACTGTCAACATATAGGTACTGTTATGATCAAAACTGACGTCACGTTCCTCTCAAGTAAAATGCACTTTTATCCCACAAGTCCTATAATATAAAATTAATAAAGGTAAAAAAAAGTAACAATAATAAGATACAAATGGTGATTTACGTGATAGTTTAACAATAATAAATTAATTATAACTGGTGACAAACATTAAGTTGATAAGTTGAACAAAATTGTTAGATCAAAAGTTGACAGATATTAAAATGACAATTGTATAAATTATTAATGTGAAAGATGACGTATATTAAAGTTGACAATAGAACAAATTATTAAATGCAAAGAATGCCAAATTTTAAAGTATTGATTATACAATAAATATGGAACGTTGACAAAAAATTGAAGCTCTTACTTATCTTAATTATATGCTGGTCTTGCCGATGCTGGCTGACTGGCTGGAGCTGTGGTTTCTCAAACTATCGACCCTCAAACCTCTTGGTCTCTCAAACTCTGTCAAACCACCTGGGTCCGACTTCCTTTGAAACCATAAGAAAACTTCGCCCGATGGTCTCGGCGAATCAAGATATCAACGAATGAGGGAGGAAGCGAAGAACAAGCAGCCCTATAAGTTGGTGGATGCTACACGAATTGATTAGTGAAACAGTTAAAATCTGCACCGTACGAGAAACCTTATCTTACCCTCTTTCTTTCGAGTTACAACCACGTCTTCACGGAATTAATTCGGCCATTACCGATTACGATCCTAAGAATTGCGGTATCTGCCGCCCCTTAATCCGTATTAACACGATCTGCTCTGTAACCCCGTCACAAGAGCCCAAAACAGATGGCGATACCCATTGCCGTGTCGCCCGCAGCTGGAAGTCGAACGACCGAGGAAATAATCGCACCAGCACATGAACCCCATTCATCTGTTTTTCTATCGATATTACCTGACCACGTTTTTCTCGCATCTGAAGTGGCGCGCAGAATTTAAAATTGTAGCACTATGTATAGGTCTGTATTGCATTGGAAATATGTTACAAAGGTGATTTTGTAATCGTAGTTTTTACTTTATATGTGTATAATCAAATTTAGAAGTCAAGAAATAAACAAAACAAGGTTTTCATTAATTTAGGATGTTATACAGTTTGTCTTGGAAGTTTTATTTTTTCTTTGTTTCCATACGTTGTGTAATTTGCAGGGTTATTTTCTGTAACTAATTTTACCAAATTATTATATTATTAAATTAATAATTATTATTAATTAAATTATTTAATTACCAAATTAAACGCAGCAATTTTTATGCCAATAATTTTATTAAAGACCAGTGGACCCGACAGACGTCCTGCCCGAACGTTGGCTTGTCCGCTGATTTTTTCATTTTTAAAAATATTTGGGGGTGGTGGCGTGGTGAAATTATGGGGTTATAAATATGTTCTGATATTAGAAAAATTAAACAAAAATCGCAAAAAAAAACACTAGAACCCAATTGCAGCGCCACATATCGGGTCGAATTGTGAATCTAAACCATCCAGTATACGGTTTCCTAGATTAGAAAGGGAAAGTGTCCCTTCTTCAGCTTACCTTTACAGCGTTACTGTCTTTCAAATCAAAAAACAACTGCCAAACATTATAAGTGTAGTATTTTTAATTTTACATCACGAAGTTTTAATATTGAAACACGACGCGAAGCGGAGTGTTTTAATAAAACTGAGTGATGTAAAATACCTACCACACACATAATGTATACAACTTTTTAGCCGATGACGAAGTTTACCACTCGGCGCCCCCATTTAACAAAAATTATCGTTGCACCGAAGTTACATTCACATTATTGACATAAAGATAGGTACAGGATAGTGGTAAAGGATACGGGAGTTGTAAGAATGCATAAATAGCATAAATAGGGCACAATTCCTAAAAATATGAGGGAGGTTATGTTTTTCGATTGTTTTGTTGACTTACCTTAACTTTTTCATTATCTTATTCTTGACGTGTTTTACTTTTAGTTTAATGACTTCACCCATTTTGCCCTATTATTGTATTTTATGAGAGTAATAAACGCAATAAATTAACATTTTTAGATTGAGTGACATTGTAAATTGACAAGGTAAATAGGCAACTGAGATGCTTACTATTTATACCACGAGATGGTGCGAATTCGAGTGTCTTTAAATTGGTCATTATTATATCTTAGAAACTTATTCAAAGACAGTTAAGTGCGGTAACTTCTTTCAAAATATACGACCAATATTTATCATAAAGGATCTTTTTTTTGCGCGTTCCTTAAAGAAGAAAATTTTGGACTATTTTACCGCTTAAAGGCGGTAGGTGACAGCTACTGTCAAGGTTAAAAAAGTAATTATCACATTCTTTGCAACATGTGTCGAGCAAGAAAGTGTTGTGCGAATTTGTAGATGAATTTGAAATGGAAAAAGATGCTAGCACATCATACCGGTGAATTTCAAAAATGTTAGAAAAAATTATCGCCCCCAGTAACACCCGCTTTGAAATATCTTGCTCATCATGATGGTGAACAATTTTGCTTCTTTAAATTTTTTACTGTAACAGTTATATTTATGGAAAACATGTACAAATATTTTCAAATTCAAGACATCAGCAATAGAATCCCAATAGCGCTCCTTTGCACTGACACTGAAAACCAACGACTATCTTGACTTTCCCCATTTTATTGCCGACATTCAATCTACTTCGGCTAAAACAGATATGGGTGGCTTAACAAAAGGGTCAATATGTGATAAAGGATCTAAATTTTTATTATGTTTAAATCAGACATTTTAGCTCTGACGCTATGGAATCGATTTTTGCAAATATCCGACTTTGTGGTGGATCCAATGATTTAGCGAATTGCAGAGCAGCCTAATATGCACTACGTCAAATTTCAAGAAGTGGTCTGATAAGAATCAACAACAGCACTGCAAAATTTGCAATTATTCTGGTGACCTGCAGATTGAATCAGCAGCCATTGCTTTTCTCCTCATAATGAAAGTAGAAGAATCTATAAACTGTGCATCCTGTCTGTCCCTTCAATGTGACAACGTCAGCCAAAGAACCAGCCCCTTGTTAGAATTAATTTACAATCAAGAGAGGGGAAAACTAAATTATCCAAATGAGAGGTTTGTTGGTTTGATCCAATATTATTATGTGATTGACATTATTTTATACAAATTTTTACCGAGTTTACCAATACAAAATGTGGAACCAATTCTAAGAAAAATTATTGTTTCTTACCTTTCTTCCAATTATATATTCTAGTGTTAATTTCATTATAACGCAGTTTGTCATCTCATAATATCCAAACTGATACCCCCATTACTTGTAAACTTTTGCAACTTGCAAACTCAGAACTTAAGAAAAAGAGGTACTAATGTTTACTATAAAAAACGAAAACTTTTGAAATTAAATTGATTTTTGATTTTTGCTTACCGTGTTTTATTCTTAACCTTGCAGGTCCCGTTTTTCGAGCTAGGAGACCCGTAGCCTACGCTATACTTCCTCAAGTTGACGCGGAGCTTCACCAACTAGAACAAGCTGGCATCATTGCACCAGTGAATTATTCCCATTGGGCAGTCCCAATCGTCGTGGTCAAGAAAAGGAGCATTCTGCGCCGATTTTTCTACCGGTTTAAATAAATCCACAGATACCCGTTACCACTACCGGAGGTGATATTTTCAAAATCGACTTACATTCGGGGTAAAATCAGCCCCTGGAGTGCTATTCCAATCTTCCCTCGTTTCAAAGCGTATACGACTCAACTCGAAGGCTTTCAAAGCGCATACGCTTTGAGTTTCTTATTCCAATATACCCATCGGTTTGGTCTTCGTGTCGACCGAGCGGTTACGTTTGGCAACGTCGCAATCAGCTGTTTGCGTGGACGTATTGTCAAATGTACGTTAGATGGGGTTAAATGTTCCTATCACCCCATTAGAAGGATTATAAACTTGGTTTTCCCGATAATTCTTTAAGAATGCCGCCGATGGAGGTACGGGAATCAATCATTCATGTGATTGGTTATTCATCCTTCAGTTCCAGCCGTAAAAGAGATTAGCATTACTAAATGTATATCAAACGATAAAAAAGGAATTTGACACTTTGGGTTTCTATAAATTACGTCCTTTTGCAGCTGAACTCTGCAACATTTTAGGGAAGAAAATTCGAAGAGGAGGTTTATGGCGATATAATGAAATCAAAGTTGTCGTTGAAAAAAGTGCGAAGGAAAAGTGGCTGCATTAGAACGGGCTGCAGAAGCCAATGAAAGAATTGCTGCAGCGAAGGAGAGGATTCAAAAAATAGCAAATCGGTAGTACTTAATTTCAAATGACTTGTTTGTTTTCAATTCATCCCTAATAAATAATATGTGCATAATGTAATAAGCATTTAGGGTTGATTACGTTTAGTTAATAATAAAATTTAAGTTTTTTTTTATTTTAATAGGCCCATCATTATCTTCGAAACCTATCTATTATTCGTTGCCTTGCTGCACGTCTTTCGAATTGGAAAAAATACAAATACGTTCATATCCTACAATTATAGTTTCTTAAACACTTTACCTTTAAAGATATATCCAAATTCCTATTTTTTAATTTTGGTTTGATAAATGGTCGCAGCAAGTCCAACAAATATAGAAAAATTTCTTTGTTAACATGAAACACTCGCACAAAATGTTGGTCAGTTAATTCCCTCTCAAGAATTCTTTAATACCCGTGGTGGATTTCCATTTGCAACTGCATCAACTCCTTCAGCTAGTTCCATGTCGTTTAACAAATGGAAAAATACGATATCATCCATAATTAATGTTAATACTTCGCTCCACTAATTCGCCAATCAACACCACTAGCATGAGAAAACAAGAAGTTAGGTCGGGATCACTCAAAGCGTGTAGTAAATAGCGCTCGCTGCAAAACGAACGGTTTTCATTCGACTGAAAGCGTATGCGCTTCGTTTCGAAGGGTTTCCTGGTTTTTCCAGAGATTGTGGATTCAATGATCCGTCTATCTGGATGATCTCGTAGTAGGATGAATAACAGGGAGAACACTATCGAAACCTAAGGAAACTTTTAGAAAGTTTACGAGAGTACGGATTTCATCTCAAGATAAAAAAATGCAAATTTTTCACAAGACAAATCAGCTATTTGGGACACATCGTCGATGCAAAAGGCCCACTAGACCCAGCCAAAGTGGAAGCAATTATCGCAATGCCAGCTCCATCAAATATCACTACTCTAGGTTCTTTCCTCGGTGCTGTCAACTATTCATCCCAAGAATCCGTGTTAAACGAATGGACAAAAAAATTCAAGATTCTTACGATCAATTGAAAAAGATTTTGACATCAGATCTATTGTTAACTCACTATGATCCAAGACATGAAATTATTCTGACAGCTGACGCTTCCAATAAATTATGGTATTTGAGGTTGCATATTTTATCGGTTTCTCAATGGAAGAATAAAAGCAATCAGCCACGCCTCACGCACACTCACACCAACAGAGGAAAACGATAGCCAGATTGAAAAGGAGCCTTTAGCATTTTTTTTCGCAGTCACTAAATTTCACAGAATGATTTTTGGAAGGAAATTCATATTACAAACCGACCATAAACCATTGTTAACAATCTTCGGCTCCAAGAAAGTTATTCCAGTGTACACCGCAAATCATTTACAGCGATGGGCCCTCACACTGCTGGCCTATGACTTCACGAGACCTTAAATTCCGAAATGTATTCCACACAAGCGTCTAGCGGGTGCCAGGTCACAGTTGATCCTGAAGGGATTTTTCCGTGGATCAATGCAAATTGTTGGCTCGCGCTTCGCGCTCAACCCCTTAAAGCAACCTACTCCAGGAAGGTCATATTTTCCTATACGTGAAACTCGAAATTGTGTGGATTATTTCGGATTATAAGGCATAATTATGACTTCAACATTGAATACGTCAATACCACAGACTTCGGTTATGTAGATATACTCTCTAACCAACCTGAACAACCAAACGAAGATTGCATATGTTAAATTAGAAGAAGACATCACACGAACATTGGTTGTAGCGTTAGAATTCACACCGCTTTCGTTTCAAGAGATCAAAGAAGCTATTGCCTATGAAGTAAAATATACACGATAATATGGCCAAACGAATTGGAAGCAGAACATTTGAAGCCATTCTCAAGGATCGAGTCGTTGTACCTGAACGCTATCAAGCCCTGTTTTGAAAATGCTTCATAGGGGACACCCAGGCATAGAACGAATGAAATTGTTAGGCCGTTCTTACGTCTATTGGCGCGGCTTAGATCACGACATTGAACAGTACAGTCGTACATGTGACAATTGTCAAAGAGCAGCCAAACTGCCGACCAAAGTTCCTCTACAGTCTTGGAGCGTTCCATCCGTACCATGACAAAGATTACATTTGGATTTTGCGGGACCTATTGATGGAGAATTTTTGTTGGACGCTGCGTTTGTAACGGTCATTTTCTTTTGTTTGAATAAAGGAACATGGCGGCGCGTTGGTTTTTCTTTGTTTGTATTCGAAGCTATACAAATTTCATTTAAACGCTAGTTCAATCCCAGTGAACACGTTGACGTAAAAATGATGACAGAATGCTACATCTCAATTTACGTAAGATATAAGTCACACCTGAGTCATAGAAGAGTCATTATTTCACACTTTTTTTATGTCAGGTTCTGACGTAATAAATATGACATAAATATGACGTGTATTTGATATCATCCTGACCTTATTGATATCAATGTGACACAATGTGTTTTCGTCAATGTTACGTGAATATGACTTAGTAATTACGTCATTTTTACATCAAAGAAATATCAGTAAAATGAAGGATTTGTATAATAAAAATGGCATTAATATGACGTCTATGTGATATCATCGTAACTCACCAAAGTTAGTATGACATAATAATGATGGAATGATGACATCAAGTTGGTTACGTAAATGTTACCTGAATATGACGTAGTAATGACGTTATTTTTACATGAAACAAATATCATTAATATGATGGATTTGTAATAGAGCTGACATTAATATTTAATTTATTAAATTATTTTGTATCAAGCATCAAAAGTTTTCGTTCTAATTTTTATCCCTTATTTTGACTGTTGGAAGGGGTCCCCGAGCTTTCACGAGGGGGCACAATTGCAAGCAGCGAGCAGTTACTAAAAGCAAATAAAAAGAAATCAGACTGCACACAATAAACCGACTTGGGAACAATCATGTTCCTCCTGGTTCTTCCCGACTTCTGGCGTGCGAAAATACCCTTTTATCTGGAGCCGAAGGCGAAGCGTTAGTGAAGTATAACGCGTGGCGCTATCCAGCGAGTGTCGGCGGCACTTCAACAAATCGTTGGTATTCTATCCTAGTCTTTTCGTGAATTAAGGAATTTTTTTTTTTGGATTAAAGAGATTTTGTGCTGAAACAAGGTTGCTAAAGTGTAACACAAGGATTCGTTGACTTTTTTACCTTGTTTTTACGAATTTAACTTATAGATTGGTAATTTGTCGTTCGTTTGGTTGGAAAATTGCAATGTAATTATATTTTATTATAATAATAAGTTAATTATTGAGTGAACATAAAACTGTGACTTATCTAATACATATTCATACACAATAAAAAAAAAGTAGTGATCTGTAGTTTACATATCCGTGTGATGTTTTTGTTATGTCAATTTTATGTAAACGAAAAACGTATAGCTTATGTAATACTACGACAGATCTGTTATGTCAGCTTTATGTAAGAAAAGGACTTATTACTTATGTAACACTATGACAGATTTGTGACGTCAGTTTTACGTAAGCAAAACACTTATAACTTTTATAACACTATGACAGATTTGTTATGTCAGCTTTACATAAAATAATTACTTTTATGTTACGTCACGATATGATATAAATATTACATATGATGTATGTAACATGTAAGTCATTCAATGACATCATAATTATGATAGTCAAATTTTATGTCAATATGATGTCACAGTGATATAAAACAACATGACATCACACTGAGATCATGAAAAGAATCAGTTTTATATCAAATTGACGTAAAACTGTATTACACACATATGATCTACGTGTGACGTAATTTTTAGGTCATGTGTTCACTGGGATGAGTTATAGTGCGAATTCCTTTTTTTTATTTAACGATTAAATTTCCTAGACTGTATTCAAACCATTTCAGTTTGCAACTTTTCTTTCAGATTGAGACAATGAAATTTTAATTTGCATGTGAATGTTTTTGGTAAACCAAAAATGGAAATTCTAAATATCTTTAGTATCTGTGTATTAAACAATGTGTGTAGTAGTTTATTTTTTATTTGATGTAAAACACGGCGCCATACTGTACCCCTCTTGCTAAGTAAGTTACTTGCTTTTAGTTCGCGCGGTAACCAAAGGTGGAAGCGAGAAAGGTGCATTGGTGCACTTTGAAAATATGTGTCTTTGTTCGTTCCGGGTTGTTTTCAAAATTTGATGTGCATGACGAGTTTCACACTAACAAGATGGGAAGGTTCTTGTTCATCCGAATACCAGTATTGCTCAACTCAAATACCAAATTTATTGATAATCTGGAAAGGCGTTCAAACTGTAACTTATCTGTGTACCTGTGTTTAAATTTAAAGGGGTTTATTAAACACTCATTGCTTCAGTTAAATTGTAACTTTACTGATTGGATTGGTAATGGGTATGGGGTGTTGTAATAACTTCACTTTTCTACACTTATAATTTTGGGAACTCCCTCGCCAAATACAATTGTTCAAATCACGACCTTCTAGATAAATTTGTCTTTAAACCGGCCTGTACATTAGCTCAGTTCGAGTGTTTCTCCACGAGCGCTGCTTACACATCAAAATCCCGCCATTTTTTAAATTTGGAAATAATTAAACAAATATCTATGACAAATGCCACTTGACATTTATCGAATCTCTTTGAAAGTTACCTTTCGCTCACATTTGATTCTTTGAATTCTAGCGCTTCTATTGTACTTTGTTCTTGTCTTACTTACTTGTTACTGTTTTTTCGTGTTGTTACTTGTTTCTTGTTCTGGTTATCTTGTGTTTTAGTGTTATTGTTATCAAGTCTTGGTGGTTGTATTCTTAATATTAATAATTCAACAAAATGCCGCGTATGCATAATAAATGCATCGTGCCTTCATGCCAGGCTTCACCCCAATCACTCCATGAATTTCCTAGTGATTTAGAATTGCGACAAAGATGGTGTGATAATATATTTGGGGATTCAGGTAAAATTAATTTCAGTTGAACATAATAACAATTTATTGTAATAATTATTGTTTATACAGTAGAAGACTTTATTGTGTTGCCTGAGAGAGCACTCGTATGTAATTTTCATTTCGATGGCAATTCATACAGAACATCATCAAGATCAGGAAGAAGACGTTTGAAGAGTTATGCGATTCCGACAATTTTTCCGGTATTAACTGATTTTTGAAAGACATTTTTATTTACCAATAACACAATTTCCTAGACCTCTGGAGCCCAAGCAGAATCCTTTCTCATTTCTAAAATTACCAAGCGCAAGGAACCTGATCTTTACTCTGATGCCTTACCTTCCTGCTCATCCTCTACCTTAAATAAAGAAAACAACGAAACTTTTTCTTTACAATGCCAGGTAAGGAGGTAAATGGTTTTTGCTTTTCAGTATTCAGCAAGAAATAAGAGTTCTCATTTATGTCAAATTAATATTATCCACTTAGAAAAATCACAAGCATTAGCCTTTACTTATTTTTATAAATGCGAGCCGTTTTCTGTTGTATACTAAAACACACTAGGTCTCATGAGTGATGATACGAAGAATCAGTTAGAAATCACGTTGTAACGGACGTTGTAAGTCGGTTTTACCCAAATTTTTAGCCATTTGTGCAGGTTTTTTTTGGAAGAAAAAATTCTATATTTAATTTCATCTTTAGAAACTTGACGCATCCTGCCAAGTGGAAGCTATATCCGCAAGAGAGATTGAGAGATACAAAGCGGAAATCAAAACACTGAAACAGTCAGTAGCAAGGCTTAAGAAACAAGATATTTTGAAAAATAAAAAACTACAAGATTTGCAGAGTTTAGTGGACAATTCAGAATACACGACGATTGAAGCAATTAAAAAAAGCTTTGAAAAATGATCCACATGCAGTATTTATTTTAGATCAAATTTTAAATTACAACAAACGAAAGCCAAAATGGTCAGAAATAACCATTCGCCAGTGTGTCATGTGGAGGGTTACTTCACCTAAAGGGTACGAATATATAAGAAATATGTTTATAAGATTACCCAGCCGAATTACCCTGCTTAGACATACTGGAAGCACAAAATCGAGTTTTGAAATGGCAGAATTAATTAAAAGGAGACTAGAAGCAGAGGCCAGTTGTTTATCTCCTATTGAAAAATTGTGCAGCGTCATAATTGACGACATGGGAATTCAAGAAAAACTTCAATATAATAGAATGGAGGATAAATTCTATGGATATCAAAATATTGATGTAGAGAAAACTGTTGGAAATCAAAACACGTTAGCCAACAAAATGCTGTGTTTTGTTATTCATGGGTTTTCTACAAAGTACACAATTCCTGGTGGATACTTTTTCCACAAAAATTTGACAAGTAAAATGTTTATTAATCTAACAATGAAAATACTTTCAGAAATTAAAGCAGCTGGATTTCTTGCAATTCGTATTGTTACAGACAACCACAAATGTAATGTTGAATTGTTCAAGTTGTTTGGAAATGGTAGTTTGAAAACCCATGTAGAACATCCATTACACAGCAACATCCCTCTCTTTCTGAGCTTTGACTATTGCCATGTTATAAAGAACTGTAGAAACATTTTTCTGGACCAAAACATGCACTCCAGTGAAGGAATTATTTCTTCAAATTACTTGAAAACACTGCATGACCTACAAAAAGGCATGGTTATAAAGCCTGTTAAATTTTTAACAAAGAAACACCTTTACCCCTCAAACATGGAAAAAATGAACGTACGTAGAGCTGTGGAAATATTTGCACCTCCTGTAACAGCTGCTTTAAATTATTTGGCCATACATCACACAGAAAATCAGTTCTCAGGGTCTGAGGCCACAGTCAAGTTCATGGAGATGATGTATGCATTTTTCCAACTACATGATGTAAGTGATCGAATACAATACATAAGACAGTTAGATCAGAACTGTGCACCTTACTTGAATTTTGATGATGAACGTTTGAATTGGCTGGAAAATGAAGTTTCACAATATGTAAATAACATTCAATTATATTCTGAAAGAAATAATATGAGAGGATTCACACAAGAAACAGCGGAGGCCTTAAAATTTACCGCAAAAAGCACTTCTGAGTGTGTTAAGTATTTACTTAAGGATGTTGGATTTTATTATGTTCTGACAAGAGCATTTAGTTCTGATGCAGTTGAAGCCATGTTCAGCACTGTTCGTATGAGGTGTGGTTCCCAAGATGCCACTGAGGCCCGAGCTGCTCACCATGCCATAAAAAGAATAATAATCTGTGGTCTTGTCCGGACAGCAACTTCTGCAAACGTTTCAGAAGCTTGTAATTTTTTAAGCCATGTGGGTCAGCTCCGTGAACTTGAAGCTGAAAACAATACTAAGATTAATTTGAGTACAAATGCAGACATTCAGGAACAGATTTTTAGAATTCAAAATTTCGAAGTCTTTGGTCTTTGCAGGCTATATTGTACGAACAATTCAAGAAAGAATAAATTGTGAAGCTTGTCTGGTGGCCCTCATATATTTACAAGACAGAGGGGCCCTTAGATACCCCTCACTTATGTTTACTTGATTGATAAATCAAATTATTGTAGGGGTATTAAAAATTGTAAAATACGTACCTGTAGGATGTAGCCCACGAAAAACTGTTACATACCTAATTAAGGATGCGTTGATTACTTCCGAGTTTTTTGTTTGCAAGGAAGAAAAGCACAAACAACACATTGTAGACATTCTTCTAGAAAAATTGTTAAAACCTGTTTTAACTAACTATACTAAAACTCAAACGGATAAATTAGTCACTACAATTAATTTAAAATCGAAACCTTTGTCAAGAAAAGTTTTGGAACTGTAGAAAAAAAAAAAAAAACTAATAACTAAATTTGTTGTTTTTTTTTTTCACAACGAAGGATCTAGTCTTGTGCCAACAAAACCTTTTGCCAGATAATGTGCATCTGCATCTTGTATCGTTCCAGAAGCAACAAAGCAATATTGACAAACACTTAAATATAATCCATGGGTATTCATAACGCAGTGTTTAATTTTGTTAATTGCATTATTACACACACTGCACCCACTGAGACTGATTACATTGGCACTTTTCAACTTTGCACGGTGTTTGTATCATGTTGCATTGCCTAACATCACATTATCAGCTACGATTCAGAGACGAAGTTTCGACGTGGTTTTGCCAATGTGCGATAACGGTCAAACCCCTGTCAAACCGAAATGTAAATGTCAAAATTCAAATTGCGGCGCGAAATCTCTGGGTAAGTAGCGCCCTCTGAACAATAATTTACTTCAAAAAAATCAATGCAATTTTGAACAATAGTACAGGCCGGTTTAAAGACAAATTTATCTAGAAGGTCGTGGTTCAAATTAACGTTTGTCATAAATTATTCAAATATTGTATTCACTTAAATTAATTGTTATTTTATGAATTAACCAAATTATTGTTAAAAGTCATTAAATCGGCCACCATTGTTAAACGAGTTATATTGTCTAAATTGTTACTAGACAAAATGTTCCAAAAGTCAATTATTAATCAAAAGTTCGACCATAAGACCTCTAAAGCAAATACAAAGATAAATCCCTAATTTTGTGTTGCTACTCTACGCTCCGCCTCCAACGCTGCACACCTGCATTCAAAGAACCTGGTTCTGTGTCTGCTAGTTTTTTTTTATTTTTCGCCATTGACGCAGGTCTCATCTTTCTTAAATAAAGAAACGGACAATCTTGACTCAACTCGATAATTTTTCTTTCCATTAGTTAAGTAGATGGAATTTGCTTCCTCTCACCATCTACTTTGCACCGATCACTTTGTACACTTTGGTGGCGTCATCAAAGGGTAAGGTCACTGCATGAAAAATTCTAGAGACTGATCGACAACTGACTGATTGACTAAAAGTATTCGAATGACAACCATTTTTTGACTTAAAAGTTTTGAAATTGGACTGAACGCGAGAGTGAGTTCTAGTTTTGAAAGAAAAAATTCAATAAATGGTTGTTACTTCTCATCCATTTAGTCAGTTGAGGAGTATAGTGGACAGGGCGGCCCACCCGCCCACCGCACTCACAAACGGTGCCAGAACCATACGTTTTTTAGTCACAAAACAAACCTTATACCCCTAATGAGAATCAATCTAAATTGAGATTTATACGGAATACTCAAATTTGTATTTTTGACTAAATGGTTGACAAATTGGTTCGGAATGACAACCATTTTCATATTGTATCCACCAAAAGAGATTTATACCAAAATATATATACCTATACTCAAATTTACATTTTTGACAAACTGGTTCGGAATGACAACCATTTTCATATTGCCTCCAAATTTCGTTTCCTGTATTTCACAGTTGTTCTTTGTGACTAAAAACTATTTCGTTCATGGCACCACATTTGAATGCGGGGGGCGGGTGGGCCGCCGCATCCACAACTGACTGATTGACTAAAAGTATTGGAATGACAACCATTTTTTGACTTAAAAGTTTTGAAATTGGACTGAACGCGAGAGTGAGTTCTAGTTTTGAAAGAAAAAATTCAATAAATGGTTGTTACTTCTCATCCATTTAGTCAGTTGAGGAGTATAGTGGACAGGGCGGAACACCCGCCCACCGCACTCACAAACGGTGCCAGAACCATACGTTTTTTAGTCACAAAACAAACCTTATACCCCTAATGAGAATCAATCTAAATTGAGATTTATACGGAATACTCAAATTTGTATTTTTGACTAAATGGTTGACAAATTGGTTCGGAATGACAACCATTTTCATATTGTATCCACCAAAAGAGATTTATACCAAAATATATATACCTATACTCAAATTTACATTTTTGACAAACTGGTTCGGAATGACAACCATTTTCATATTGCCTCCAAATTTCGTTTCTTGTATTTCACAGTTGTTCTTTGTGACTAAAAACCATTTCGTTCATGGCACCACATTTGAATGTGGGGGGCGGGTGGGCCGCCGCATCCACAACTGACTGATTGACTAAAAGTATTGGAATGACAACCATTTTTTGACTTAAAAGTTTTGAAATTGGACTGAACGAGAGTGAGAATTTTTCATCTAGTGACTTTATCCAAGGGAAGTGATTGTTTCACAGTGAATCAAATGAATGGGGTAAACAGTATGAAATGATACAACCGTAATAATCTTATTTATTATTTAATCAATTCAGATGTCACATCGATAAAGGATGTATTCTTGTACAGTAAACACCATTATCCTTTAATGATATAAAATTTAATGGACTTGATCTTCTCGTCAAAATGTGCATGTAGTCGCAATGCCGTTTGATTCTCCATTCCAGCCATCGTAAATATGCGACATCTAGTGAAGTCTCCTTCTGCAGGCGTAAAAATAATCTAATGTTTGGCAGTATCAAGATCGCATATTTACAATCGGACAGAATAATAAGAAACTGCGAATCGAACCCAATTGTTGCAACTGATTGTCTAAAACCTGATCCATTGTCAACAAAACAGTGAGTTTCAATCGTTAACACATTTTGATTCAGCACTTTGTTTATTTATAGAAATTTACAGTAGCACCACCGTGCCTTAAAATTCCGTCATAAAATTAAACAAATTCCTTAAATAGTTACATTTGATTTGGCTTTTATTGTTTGTAATGCAAGCTAAATAAGTTTAGTGTATACAACTCAATTCCTAAATTGGTAGGTAGGTAATAGAAACTTTTATCAGGGGGAATCGCCAGGAAAAAAAACAGATATAGCTAGCATCGTCCAGTTTCAAGTCTTTGATGGCTTTTTGAATAAACTTTTTATTGGGTCGTCTTCACTCTATGCAACTGCAATAGAATAATAAAATTTGATGCTCTTTCGTAGCCGTAATAGAATTTAAATAACAAGAGTCTTAGTAATCCGTCGGTCCAATTTCAGTTTTATTTTGACTGCCCAATAACGCAATAGTGGTGGCGGTTTTATTACGAAAAGCATAATAAGGCGTTATTTATTTTCACGACTTGTGCAAACATGAGGTGGTTGATTACGAACTGTAAATTAGGTGTAAAAACAAGATACTTTTATTTGGTTGAAAGATCTTATTAAACCCAAATTGGCTCAAAGCTTCAGTGCTGCTCTAATGAAATTTAAATATTTATAAGAAATAAATCCAGTGGTTTCCTGTTTCAGTGTGCATTTGAGGTTTTTATTTTGAATTTTGTAGTCGCATTTCGTTAAAAAGTGGGGAATTTTGACTTGTCAAATTTAGTCATTTTTTGGCAAATTGGTGTTTTTCGTTTTTTCGACATTTGACTTGCTTCAGATTGAAAATCACTAGAATCCCTAAGCAAACATTTTCTAGCGTTCCTTTCGTCCGTGTAATAATTAATTTTAAGATGATCTAACGATCAAAAAGTCTCTAATAAAACAGCTCGCCCATCTTTTCAAATTAAATTATCATCAACATCATAACGAACCTCCGCTTTCAAATCTTCCTACTACATAACTACTAAGAAAGGCTTAGAAATCCCTTGATAGTTTTCTAGCAAATTGTAAATGTTTAATTTATAAAAAAATATGCTTCTGAATATGAAAATTTAAACAAATTAAATCAATAAATAATAAGGGTAATTGCAAAAAAAACGTTCTGTAGAGAATCAAGAAGTCCTTACTACCTTATTAAACTTGACACCGCCCGTGTAGACCAAGTTAATGTAAGTAGATGGAATAGGCATTAATGAAATCACCAAATGGACAAAACAAAGTGCCGAGAAAGCAGGACTCGACATAAAACGGATTAAGGTCACAAATCATTCAACAAGGTCAACTGCGGTTACCAAATTGGCAAAGGCCGGCCTATCGGAACAAGAACAACAGAATTTAAGTAAAGCCATACAAGTAATTAGAACGAAGTAGGATCGCAAAAGAAATTAGCGAAATAATAGAACCTAAAATAGATTGAAAAATCCCTAATTTTCTGTTGCTACTCTAGGCTCCGCCTCCAACGCTGCACACCTGCATTAAAAGAACCTGGTTCTGTGTCTGGTAGGTTTGGTTTGAATTTCCCGCCACTGTTGTTTCAAATTTTAAAATTTGACGTTTGATGACGTCATTGACATTTTATTTGACGTTTAAATTTCAAATTGTTTGGTGGGAAGGGCTTTAAGGTCATCATCAAAAATGAAAGAACCATTCCTTACGCCCCAAGAATGTAAAAGACAACAGGAAAACCAGAATACAGAATACAGCGTAGGATTTGCCGTATATGTACAAACTTATTCAGGAAATAAATAGACCTGGATTCCAGGAGAAATTATTGAACGGGTAGAAGCACTCATTTACAATGTGCAAATCTTCGAGGCTAGAAGACGACTGATCAGAGTGTTGAAGTTAAACTTTAAAAAATTGTAAGAAGGCTGAATATATTTATAAAAAAAAGTTGTCTGTCTAAAAATAAATTTGTAGCCGAAACTTGTCAGAAACTTAATACTCCAATAAACGGTATCTTGAATGCTTTAATAAAGCATGTTGAGATACTATTAATTTGTGCGCTTCCTTATTCTCAACATAGAGCTCATGCCAACTCAATCAGAGCCGAAGACTGTCGAGACGCCCCAGGAGATGACACTATTAATTACACTGTTAGATGACTTTGACCTACCCCAAGAGCCTCACCATAACTAACCAAGAACTTCTTATTACACACCGACCACACCTCATCAACAAAAAGACTTTTTTACAGACACTGTTCCAGTTCGGCGGTTTACGCGGACAAGACGAAAGCTTAATCATTTCCAAGACTATCAACCCTTTTAAAAAGGGGAGGTGTTGGCAGCCCTGCTAAGAAGTAACGCGTAGTCACAAATCATTCAACAAGGTCAACTGCGGTTACCAAATTGGCAAAGGCCGGCCTATCGGAACAAGAACAACAGAATTCAAGTAAAGCCATACAAGTAATTAGAACGAAGTAGGATCGCAAAAGAAATTAGCGAAATAATAGAACCTGCAGGAAGATTCAAGCGTCCCAACAGAAAAAAAAACTGAATGTAATGGTAACACAGGCACAGAAAAAAATTTAATCTGGGGGTCTGACTATGTTTATTACATGTTCTTGGGGTCGCTAAATCCGAATCCGAGGTGCGTATAACCTCATCACATCAGGATTTTTCCATAAGTTCAATGAAAAAAAAAAAAACATAATTTAAACGCATGTAGCTCTACGAATAAATCGGTGATAAATCTACGTATTTTGGTACGTGGTTCTAGAAAATATTCTCACTTACAATACAACAAGTGGTTTGAATGTTACCAAAAGATTCAAACCGCAAGTTATATTTGGTAAGACAGTCCAAAGAATTTCTATTTAATTCGTTTTTGAATGGTGAGCTTTGATCCATTTTCGTAAGAACTGTGTACGTGAAGTTGTCAATAAAGAAGAATGAAAAACAAAAATAAATTTGAAAACAGTTCGTCGAATTTAGTGCTAAAAACGGTTAAAAAGAAGAGCATCTAACTTCAGTTTGGTTGCAGTTTCAACGGTTTTGCCAAAAAAGAAGACTTAATTTAAAAGAGCCAGCAGACATCAGTCAGCTAAATTTAATATTGAAAGACTATGGACACAATATGAAAAAATTGGACGGAAGTGATTATAAACAAAGCGTTCTGAAGACCGCTAAGCTATCAACAGAAAAGTATTTTAAAAAAATTAAAATAAAAATAGAGCCGTTTGCTGAAATGGATTTTAAGAACGCAAGAGCTTCCAGAGGCAGTAAACGAAAAGAACTTCAAACACAGGTAGAAAGAAGAAAAGTAAGCTCAGTTGCATCGATAGATTTGGAATATGCCAAATGATTAATTTCTGGGATGAGGATTTCCTTCTGGATTTTTTCTAGTAGCTTCAAGAGAGCTTATATGTAGAGGAGGAGAGGAAGCTGCTTGTTTAACCCATCGTTTCAATAAAGAATTAGACAACAGTGGAATGCCAACTGGTCGTTTTGAATATCTTCCATATTATTTAGTAAAAAGTAGCAGGGAGGAGCTCACCGTTGACAACAAATGGTTGATACCCCATTTTGAGGATCCGAATATTTGCCTAGGGAGGTTAGTTTCTTTTAGAATTGCATTAATTTGCTACTTAATTTCTTTCCGTTAGGCTTTATTTAGAAAAAAAAATTCTAAGAAAGGACCTAATATCAAAACTGACAGACTGTTCTTCAGTGATAATCCTTTTTGGAATAAACCTAATAGGAATGGGTGGTTTAAGAATTGAACCGTAGGCATCAATGAAATCGCCAAATGGACAAAACAAAGTGCCGAGAAAGCAGGATTCGATATGAAACGGATTAAGGTAATAAATCATTCAACAAGGTCAACTGCGGTTACCAAATTGGCAAAGGCCGGCCTATCGGAACAAGAACTGATTAAACAACAACGCCGCATCGATTCGTCAATATTTGCAGATAGACCATCAACATCACGCAAATATGATTGAGAAGCTTGGGAATCAAAGAACAGAAGAACCCACCAATAATTTTTTAACTTCCAACACTGCTTCGGCGGCATCCCTAGCTACTTGCACCATCACAGCGGTGTCAATTACTGCGAATGTTACAAAGGAACAAATTGTGTACAATAACTGCCAAATTTATCATTACCATTAATATTAAAATGTTTTTATTTTTTGATTAATAATTTTTTTCAATTTTTGTTTTTTCATCAAAGCAGCGAGTGAATGTGGTGAGCAAATGAAGAGCAAGAGAAAGTGATTGTAGTGAAAGGAAAGGAAGCCGCTTTTCTTGTCAGTGTAATCAGTATTTGATTGGTTCAGTATTATACATTCTAGCAATGTCATTGGTGATTTAATAATGAGTTGGATTGTATTTCAAAGAATTTCCTTTGTATCTAAAACGAGAGTCACACTTTCGGAAATATTTTTGATAAGGTAAGATACCTATGGAATTTTGCGCATTAACGTATTTATGAATTAAATAAAAGAAAATTGCTATAATGCGACAGATTAACTTTTGATCGATTCATGGAAAATAAGTATTAAGGTAGTGCAACTCCATATGCTATGCTCCTGAACCTTTGAAACCAACCTCGGCCGTAATGAAGGAAAACCATTAGAACTTGCCAGTACTTTGGAAGAAAATCGGCCACGAGTTCCAAAGATGGCGATTCAAGACCTCAAACATTGGTCCAGTTCCCAGAAGAGAGGTAGATGAGGAAATCGACGAGGCACCTCGAAAGCAGAATTCTGCTCTGAATTGGGCTCCCGATAGATGTTCGAAATCTCATTCAGGAGAGAAACCGGACCAGGAGACGGTACCACCGTACCCTGGCTCCGGAAGATCGAATGAATGCAAATCGATTTATAGAGGACGTCCGGTGTGGAACTTCGGAACGAGCACTGCCAAGCAAGGCTTGAGGAGATAGCTGCAGAGGACACGTCAGTGTGGAGAATGGCCGATTTGACTACACTGCCAAGGAGAAGGCAGAAGCTTTTGCACTCAACCTCGAGAGAGTATGTAGGACCAATTGGGAACACGCCGACCTCGACAAAATCGATAAAATTGAGGAAGGGGTCGAAAGACGCCTCCAAGAGACCTTCCTACAGAAGCAGGGGGTTAGCTCCAGTTTCCGCAGTCATCACTTAATCAGTCTATTGGCCCTGTTGGGATAGGGTGATCCTACGTAGGCCACAAAGTCATTCCCGATGGACAGTTTGGGTTCAGGAAAGGACACCAAGTGCTGAGGGTGGTTGAAACTGTTGCGCACAATTTCTACCGCAAACGGCACACCGGTGCGATGTTCTTGAATATCGCAAAAGCCTTTGACAAGGTGTGGCACGAGGGGTGGCTCCACAAGCTCCTCGAGGCCGAATTTTCCATCGGACTGGTGAAAATCGTTCGATCACTCTTGGAAAAAAAAAATTCAGATCCAAGATTAAGAATGTTAGGTCGGGTTGGAGGGGCGTTACTTCTGGTGTCCCCCAGGGGTCCTTCATGTAAGATATCCCGCTTCTGGAGGACACAGAGGTCTTAGTTCAAAGTGGAGATGCAGAACTAGCGACCAGGAAAATCCAAAGGGTCATCGATGACCTGGATGATTGGTTCACCAGTGAACGCTGCGAAAAGCATCACCGTCTTGTTCACCAAGAAAAGGTGCCGGTTCAGGATCTGCACCCCGGTGACAGCGAACGGTTCACCAACAAACCCAAAAATTCAGTATATTGTATGGTTTTCTTTATACATAAATGAAGGAGGTAATGGTCATCGGCCAGTTCTCCGCAACAACCACAGGAAGTTACGACTTTGTCAAAGCTCTTGATAAGACGGGTAAATGTATTTACAAACGGTATTGGATGGTCCTCAAATTCGGAAAATGTTCAGGGAAGCAACCGGGACAATTCAGCGGCTGGACCCTTTATCAGTAAGATGAATGATCGGGAAAGTAGCTTGGCTGAGTTTTCTAGAAGTTGCACAAAAACGTCCACTGTACAGAGAAATAGTCGCCAAGATGATAAAGGACCACTAGACACTAGGATGCTTGATGAACTTGAAACTTGAAAAATTTTTCCACTCTAATCATCTTGATGAATTTCCCGTAAATATTCTTATAGGGTGAGAGTGTTTCGGGTGCTTGAGACCAAACAAAAATTGTGCGAGAAAGGGTGTAGATCCCCAGATCAGATTCTTTTTGTATGACTAAATTTTCTTCTATAGATCAAAGTTTTGACGAGTTTTTAGTATATTTGTTTTCAATTTGAGCATACTCAAAATTTAAGCGTCAATTTTTTATCCAAATCCCTGCCAAAAGGACCAAATAATGGACAACTCCCAGAAATCTTTTTCTTCTAAATGAAGCAGATGGTTTCTACATTGTAAATTTGATATGTGAAAAACATTTTACCTGTTAACTAATGAAACCAGTCAACGCTCAATCCTACACACTTTTTGACTTATTATCTGTTGGAAAAAGATATTTATCTCGCATTAGTGGACATCATTTTGGAAAAATTGCAAATTTAGTATACTTTTTAAAAGTTTGCACTGATAGGAAATTAAGTAGTTTCATTTAATTATTTTCTTTTTATTTATCGACTAAAGCCAAATTTACGTTCCGTCTCCCTTCTGATTGCGCACCTAAAACCCTCAAATGATTCCATTTTCTTAACTCTTAAAGTCTTAACATTTTTTTTTATAATTTAGCATTACAAAATGTATTCAAAATTTAAACACTTATTAATGCACCGAACAAAATTAAATTATTTATACATGTACAATAATCCATTACAGAATATATGGCTTTCGCCAGACCGCCATGTAAATAATGCCGGTTGTCAAAATTACTTATTTACACACATATTGTTAATTACGTCAAAAAAAATTATTTATTCAAAAGCCAGTTCATATGACCGGAAATTTATGGAATAATCCAATAACTGGACTTTGACTGCATGCTAACTATCACAGTAAAATGAAATTACAAACAAACAAATAGACGATTCCCCATATAAATTCAAAAGCCCAGTAGCAGGGAGCTTTACCTTACTTGGCTAGCTTAGGTACATTAAATAGGAAAAGTACAGAATCTCTGCGCATATTTGCATTTCCAAAATAGTTTTTTAGAAATTCTAGAAACTCCAAAAAGAGGGTTCGGCATGACGCTGATATCCTCTTCTCATATTTGTTTTTTAAGGCAAGGGTGTGAAAAGACCTTAAATAATAATTTTAACTATTGTACAAAATTTATTTCTTCCCTCAGATACTTCTAAAAAACTGATTTTCAGAACCAGCTTCTCAAAATGGCAGTTACAGAACCAAATCCAAGTCTCCCCGCGACTGGACCAAAACAAACCGAACTCATAGCTCCGTCATCATCCCATGACAATAAATTTATGACAATCACAGTGCGATTACTATTTTAAAATCAAGTTCAGTCAGATATGATTTTGATTTCAGTTGTAATCTTTGATTATAGTCCACAACGGAAAACTGACACTCAAACAGAAATCTCTTGTATTTGGACGCGTTTTTTCATAGTCCCAGGGGTGGTGGGCGCCCCGTGCGGTCGTAGAATACCCGTTTGATTGACCGTCTGAGGCGGCGGATGGCCTTTCGGGGGCGGCGGCGGCTCCGGGATGCTGGGACTCGTGACCGGCGGTTTCTCGGAGTTGGTCGACGTAACGTCCGGGGGGTAACTCTGGGGGTTGTCGTGCCGTTTTGCGGGAGGCGGCGACGACTTGAACTCCTGCAGCGGCAGCTCGGTCATCTGCACATCGGCGAGGCGCTGGTCGCAGGAGTATTCCCCGACGTAGTTCGGGATGACTTTGAAGCTTCCCCCCCTGGGGACGGAACAAGAATTATTATTATGTATAAGAAAGTTTTTTGTAATTTTTCTTCTATAGATCAAATTTTATGACAACAAGAATATTTGTTATTGTGACTTATTTGTTGATGTTAATCAACTCAAAGTGAATAGCTAAAGGGCCAGAAACACATTTGAAGAAAATTAATTTAAATAATTCCTAAAGTTAGTGCACCTGTTTGTTTTAATGTTCAAATGAATTATTATTTTTATACGAAACGGCAATAGCACATACATGATTAATAATGTTAACTAAATAAAATAATTATCCCCTTTTTATATATCATATATTATTTTAAATCATATATGTAGTTACTTCAATAGTTATGTCCTGCGAGAGGTCTTACTTGTCCAGCGCGTACAGGTGAGACAGGTCCATCTTTGATATATTATTATGGTTCCATTATAATTTTGATCGGATATGCCATTTTACATCTACACTTTAAGTTAAGTGTCGTCCAAATTGAGACTTAATAAAACAACGTTCAATAATCGAAAGTACAATCGAGAATGTTTTTTACTATAACTTAAATTCTGGAAGACTTCCCTGTCCGCCAACTGCTCGCACGTGAATAAACCAGTGCGACTACCCTTTAATAAACTTTTTTACGTACCTCGAAACTCCACATTCGTACGGTATATCTCTTGAGTTTACAATACTTAGTGGTATGGAATCGATGTTAAAAGATTATTGCAGGGCACATGGAGTGTAACACATGGTAACTTGGGGCAACCATAAGAACTTCTACAACTTATTTTTACCACTGTAATGACAGTTAGTTAGTTATCATCCAAACGTGAGCTGGTGTGGACCGATTTTAATGGTCATTTTAATACGATACAATAGAGAACGGCCCTGTTTTTGCGTTGTTTGAAAGTAATAATGTTTCGTGCATTTATAATTTTTTATCGTTCGACACTGTCAGAATGTTCAAATTTTCGTGCAGTAATAAAAATGTCAGATTAACGTCACACAATTTTTTTATGGATTTTAAGCAATTTAAAGGCTTGCCGGGGTTATGTCGAACGATAAAACGTTGTATTACACTTGTTCCTGTGTAGATTTGGCGCTTTCCGGCAAGCTTAGCAACGTAGCTGATGGAATTATATCAAAACTTAGGTGTTTATGACACAAAAAGCATAATGGATTTTTTTTACAGAACCGAATCAGTGGAAAAAACTTAGCATACTAACATTTGTATATCATAAGGATTTTTCGCTGCACAATCGTACGCCATCTGCCTCGACTCGAAGGCCTTATCGTAGTTCTCCCCAGAAGAACTGCTGCAACTCCCGGCCTCCGCCATCTCTTCCTTCTTCTTCTTTTTACTCTTACCCCTGTCGCGTTGGTGGTAAATCCCCGCGAATATCACTATGTTCAATAATAAAAGGAAGCACCCCACTGCTATTGTCACAGTCAATGCCGTCGTGTAACTTTGATAGTGGCTGGACGCTAGTTTCCTAAGCAAGTTGTTGTTGTTCTTGCTAATGCCCGGGACGACGATGGTGTTATTGGGTGGACACTCGGTGGTAGTCGCTTGTAGCGCGGTGTCCGACTTGGGGGGCGGCGGCGGGAGCGATGTTGTGGCCGGGGGAACACGTACCGTTGTCGGCGGGGGCGGCGGAGCTATCACGTGGATCAAAGGTGGTTTCTCTTTTGTTTGGGGACGGACGGAACCTGGACAACAATTACGTCGTTAGATTAGAGTGTAAGAAAGACGAAAGTTGTTTTAAGCCGCGCCAACATTTACTTAACAAAGTGCTTAACGAACCGCTGGAATAATCTGTTATTTGACGACTTGTTGCATGTGGTCTACGTAAGGATTTCAGTCGCAGTCTGACGCCTGAAAATTTTTAGTTCGTTTAAACAACAGCTTTCAGTGTAAATTTTAAATCTTTACAAAAAATGAACTTAAATGGAAACCCTTTGAGGAAAAAGCCAGAACCTTTTTCATATCCTCGTAGATCCATAAAACTCACATAAGCGATTAGCCCCTTGACGACGTGGTATAATCACTTCGGTGTTTCGGCTGGGTCCAACAATGAACTTTGTCATTGTAACAATTTTTTTTATGATTGTTAATAAACGTCAGAAAGAAGTTCCGTTAGAATTTCGCATTTTTTAGATCGCTTTGGTTATATAATCGTAACGAATACCACTCGAGCATAGAAAAATACTAACCTCCTCATGTCTCAGTATTCTGACTGATTGTTTTCTATGCTCTTGTGATATTAAAACTGATTAAATCGTGCGGATTGCATGTGCTCATCTCGCATACTCAAACCCATTCAATGTGACAAATAAAATGCATTCATTTTAACTTTCATGTCCACTTTAAAATTGTGAATTGGATCTAACGTAAATAAATTACTTCGTTTCAACGAAGCGTCAAAACATGCCTATTATTCAGAAACAAATTTTTATTTCCGAAATTTAAATTTCCGAACGAATGAAGATAAATGATTCCTGTCTTCACTCATGCATTCAGAATAATAATTGTTTTATTACGAGAGTGTCTCTCTGGAAGTTGATTAAAAACTCAAACCTGATTCAATAAGTCCAAGACTAATTTGTTTACTTTTTGAAGATGGCTGTCATCACTTATTATGTAATGTTTGATTTATTACAGAACTTGTCGTTATTCTTTTCTAATTTTCCGTCAGCCGCCATCGATGTGGGTGCTTTTCGTAGAAGAATTAAATTATGAAGTTTTACTGAAAAACCTGCTTATCTTGTCTCCCCAACTGTAGCCTAAAAGTTTGTTAACGTCTTCCGCTGCTCTTTACGTGTAGCTTCGCTTTTTCAGTTTTATGTATTTTTTGTTTTAGATACCGCAATACCATCCTATACTCTTTCTTGTGTTTCGGTTTATTGGAATCCTATCATCGGTCATCCTTTGAATATAAATAAAATAGCCATTGAAGGTCTCGTCACTTACTATGTCGATGGTGCCATAAAGCCATTTGTTTACCTACAACGTCTTGTGGAAATGGCGATTTACCCACAATGCGTTCCAGCTGAAATTACCGTGTTTCCTGGAGTTTTCTCCAACCTACTTCTGGAAACTTTGGCACCTATTTAGATTGGAGAAAACTGTCACAACTTCCGTCCGTTTTTTCTCACTTGTTGTACAATATAATATTTATCTTCACCCAAATAATACTTCATAAGGACTACCAATTACTTTATGAAAAGATATATTATTTTGGGAAAAATATTTGAAATCAATCAATATGGTCGAAAAATTCACGATCATATCACTCACACAAATATCAAGCAAATCGTGAGCTCTTTATGTTTAAAATGTTAAAAGCACAGAAAATTTGAAAGTGACAAAATGAACTGTATATTTAGAATGTACGAAACTAGTTAAATTAAGGTGGAACTAAGAATTGATTAAGCGGGAACAAAAGAACTAGCAAGGGAGCGTCCATTAATTACGTGGAGTCGATTTTGGCGACAATTCTTGGTGGCGTTCACATAACCGCGATAATAGTAGATTGTTTTATTAGGAGTAAAAGTGGGAATTTTCATGGCAAGTCTGTAGGTTTGACGACCGAGCGCGCAAGGCCGGCAACTACAGGCGAGCTACGAAAAGTCTCACTTTTACTCCTAATAAAACAATCTATTATCGCGGTTATGCGAACGCAAATATTTCACGACATTTCAAATCGCTTCAAGTTTCTTCAAGTCGCTTCAAGTCCTTTCAATTCTTTTCAATTCGCTTTAAGTCTTCCAAGTCGTTTCAAAACATTTCAAGTTCTTTCCAGTAGTCTTAACTTTTTTCAAGCCACTTCATCTCTCTTCAAGTCGCTAAAGGACATTTCAAGTATTTTCAAGTCGCTTCAATTCAATCCAAAACATTTCAAACCTTCCCAGGTCGATTCAAGACTCTTCAAATCTTTTCAAGTCGCTTCCAGTCCCTTTAAAATATTTGCAGTCTTCCTAGGTCGCTTTGAGATTCTTCAAGATATTTCAAGTCTTTTCAAGTCTCTTTAATTCCCTTTAAAACTTTTCAAGTCGCCCCAAGTCTCTTGTCGTTTCAATTCGCTCTAAATCTTTTCAAGTCGCTTCAAGTCCATTTATCAAATTTCACTTCTCTTCAAGACATTTCAAGTCCTTTTAAATCGCTTCAATTTTCTTCAAGTCGCTTCGAGACCTTTCAAAATATTTCATATCGCCTCAAGTCCCTTCAAAATATTTCAAGTCTTTTCAATTCGCTTCAAGTCTTTCAAGTCGTTTCAAAACATTTCAAGTTCTTTCCAGTCGTTTTAAGTTTTTTCAAGCCACTTCATCTCTCTTCAAGTCGCTAAAGGACATTTCAAGTTTTTTAAGTCGCCTCAATTACAATCCAAAACATTTCAAACCTTCCCAGGTCGATTCAAGACTCTTCAAGTCTTTTCAAGTCGCTTCCAGTCCGTTTAAAATACTTCAAGTCTTCCTAGTTCGCTTTAAGTCTCTTCAAGATATTTCAAGTCTTTTCAATTCCCTTCAAAACTTTTCAAGTCGCCCCAAGTATCTTGTCGTTTCAATTCGCTCTAAATCTTTTCAAGTCGCTTCAAGTCCATTTATCAAATTTCACGTCGCTTCAAGACATTTAAAGTCCTTTTAAATCGCTTCAAGTTTCTTCAAGTCGCTTCAAGACCTTTCAAAATATTTCATATCGCCTCTAGTCCCTTCAAAATATTTCAATTCTTTTCAATTCGCTTCAAGTCTTTCAAGTCGTTTCAAAACATTTCAAGTTCTTTCCAGTTGTTTCAAATTTTTTCAAGCCACTTCATCTCTCTTAAAATCGCTAAAGGACATTTCAAGTATTTTCAAGTCGCTTCAATTCAATCCAAAACATTTCAAACCTTCCCAGGTCGATTCAAGACTTTTCAAGTCGCTTCCAGTCCCTTTAAAATATTTGAAGTCTTCCTAGGTCGCTTTAAGATTCTTCAAGATATTTCAAGTCTTTTCAAGTCTCTTCAATTCCCTTCAAAACTTTTCAAGTCGCCCCAAGTCTCTTGTCGTTTCAATTCGCTCTAAATCTTTTCAAGTCGCTTCAAGTCCATTTATCAAATTTCACTTCTCTTCAAGACATTTCAAGTCCTTTTAAATCGCTTCAATTTTCTTCAAGTCGCTTCGAGACCTTTCAAAACATTTCAAGTCCTTTCCAGTCGTTTCAAGTTTCTCAAAGTCGCTTCATCTCTCTTCAAGTCGTTTCAAGGCTTTTCAAGTCCCCTCAATTTCCTTCAAAACATTTCAAGTCACCTCAAGTCCTTTTAAAACATCTCAAGTCTTTTTAATTCGCTCCAAGTTTTTCAAGTCGTTTCAAGACATTTCAAATCCTTTAAAGTCGCTTCAAGGTATTTCAAGTCTTTTCAAGTGGCTTCCAGTCCCTTCAAGATATTATTTGAAATCTTCCCAGATCGCTCCAAGGCCCTTCAAGTATTTCTTCAAACATTTCAAGTCGCCTCAAGTCCGTTCGAAACATTTCATGTCGTTTCAAGTCGCTTCAAGTCTTTCAAGTAGTTTCAAAATATTCCTTCATTTCTTTCAATTTGTTTCATGTCTCCTCAAGTTGCTTTACGACATTTGAAGTTTTTTCAAGTCCCTTCCAGTCCCTTCAAGATATTTGAAGTCTCAACAGGTTGCTTCAAGTCTTTTCAATTCACTTCTAGTCTTTCAAGTTGTTTCAAAACATTTCAAGTCGTTTCCAGTCGTTTCAAGTTTCTCAAAGTCGCTTCATCTCTCTTCAAGTCGTTTCAAGGCTTTTCAAGTCCCCTCAATTTCCTTCAAAACATTTCAAGTCACCTCAAGTCCTTTTAAAACATCTCAAGTCTTTTTAATTCGCTCCAAGTCTTTCAAGTCGTTTCAAGACATTTCAAATCCTTTAAAGTCGCTTCAAGGTATTTCAAGTCTTTTCAAGTGGCTTCCAGTCCCTTCAAGATATTATTTGAAATCTTCCCAGATCGCTCCAAGGCCCTTCAAGTATTTCTTCAAACATTTCAAGTCGCCTCAAGTTCGTTCGAAACATTTCATGTCGTTTCAAGTCGCTTCGAGTCTTTCAAGTAGTTTCAAAATATTCCTTCAGTTCTTTCAATTTGTTTCATGTCTCCTCAAGTTGCTTTACGACATTTGAAGTTATTTCAAGTCGCTTCCAGTCCCTTCAAAGTCGTTTCAAGTTTCTTCAAGTCGCTTTCAGTCCCTTCAAAATATTTTATTGTTTTTCAACTCTTTTCAAATCGCTTCAATTGCTTTCAAAACATTTCAAGTCGCCTCAAGTTTCTTCAAAACATTTCAAATCGTCTAAAGTCTTTGAAGTCACTTCAAGACATTCCAAGTCTTTTCAAAGTCGATTCAAATTTCTTCAATTCTCTTTAAGATTCTTCAATTAGCTTCAACACATTTCAAGTCTCTTCGAAGCCGATTCAAGTTTATTCAAGTCGCTTCATGACATTTCTAGTGCTTTCAAATTACTTCAAGTCACTGATTTGCTGATTTGATTTAACAGGCCTCTCGAATTTTTCAAAGCACACAATTTTGTCTACGCAGCAAAAATGGTCAATTCAGCCGCAGACCAAACACTTTGTCTAGGCAGCAAGTATGGTCAATTGAGCGGCAGACAAAATACTTTGGCTGTCTAAGCAGAGAAATGGACATTTGTCATTACCTATTGACGTATGCAATGTCACGTTTTTCTGACGTTTGAAGAAAAGAACCAAGAAAACTTTAAATAAATGTGAGAGATAAGGATTACAAAGGAAACAGAAATTAAAAGACAAGGAATATTAAACTATTAAAGTACGGGACTAAGACAATAGACTCTTGTACACAAAGATCTAGTACAATTAGGAGCTAATGACCTAGACCAAATAATTTGACATTACCTTCTTATTTCATAATTCCGTTATGTATTTCGTAGCCTCACGTCACCCTGCTTGTCGTTATTCTCTTTTTTAATTTTGTTATTTCGTTTCAAATTTAATAAATTTAGTTGTGTATTTATTTATTGCGCAATTCTATTATACAGGCATATTTTGAAACTTCTTGAATTACTTGAAGCGAATTGAAAAGACTTGAGATGTTTTGAAAGGACTTGAGGTGACTTGAAATGTTTTGAAGGAAATTGAACGGACTTGAAAAGTCTTGAAGCGACTTGAAGAGAGATGAAGCGACTTTGAGAAACCTGAAACGACTGGAAAGAATTTGAAATGTTTTGAAACGACTTGAATGACTTGAAGCGAATTGAAATATTTTGAAGGGACTTGAGGCGACTTGAAATATTTTGAAAGGACTTGAAGTGACTTGAAGAAACTTGAAGAGATTTAAAATGACTTGAAATGTCGTGAAGTGACGTGAAATATTTGCGTTCACATAACCGCGATAAAAGATTGTTTTATTAGGAGTAAAAGAGAGACCTTTCGTGGCTCGCCTCTACTTGCCGGCCTTACGCGCTCGGTCGTCATACCTACAGACTTGCCATGAAAATTCCCACTTTTACTCCTAATAAAACAAACTACTATTATGGCGGTTATGTAAACGCCGTCAAGAATTGTCACCAAAATCGACTCAAGTAATTCTACTAGTTCTTTTGTTCCCCCTTAATAAATTCTTAGTTCCACCTTAATTTAACTAGTTTCGTATGTTCTAAATATAAAGTTAATTTTTTCACTTTCAAATTTTCTGTGCTTTTAATATTTGAAACATAAAGAGCGCACGATTTGCTTGATATTTGTGTGATTGATAATGATCGTGAATTTTTCGACCATATTTGCGACGGTCTTAAACCCCGTTTGCTATGGAGCCGTCTTAACTAAAGACCAGACAGTAAAACTCGAATGAAATGAAACATGAAATTAGTCCTCACTGTCTGTCTTTAGATAAGGGGTCTCCATAGCAAGCGGTGTGTAAGACCGTCGCAACTCGAAATCCGGCTGGAACTCTGCTTCCATCCAAATAGTTGAACTTGCATTTTACAATCCTTCGATTTGATTCGGAAATTTGATTTGAAGAGATAAAACATATTTAAACAAAAACAATCAGAGCAATGCTTTGTTTACAGTCTGTTGGTAAAAGTTGTGGTCAACAAGACCACACTTTACTCCGTTGCGGCCATAGATAAAAAAAGTTGTTTTTAAACTTTTAACTACTACTACAACACTTAAAAAAAGTTATTCCCAATTATTTTGTTCTTGCTCTCGTAGAAACAATACACAGCATATTTATTATTTGCATATAATATTGGCCTCCACGAGAGAACTTGGACGCCATAGGGTGTTGAGAGACAAGGGGTGCTAGTTATTCTGATTTTAGTCTTTGTTTAGATCAGACATGCTGTTTCGTGTTAGTGTAGTTGTTACAATTTTAGTCAATTTTCTTTGTCAGCTGTTTATAGTTCGGGTAGAAATTAGTGGCTCGTGCCAGATTTGGGTCAAATAACAAAGGTAAACCTTTAAATTACGTTGTTTATATCAGACGAGAAGGGACTTCCTGGATTTCACCTTTTGAATTATAACAGTCAGGATTATGGTAGCGCAGAATGGGGCAAGTAACGCGTGGGAACGTGGACAGTTCTAACGGCTTTTGTTTGCCTCGGAAAGTTTAAAAATGGCGGTTCACATAGAGCGTCGGTTTTGCTTCCTTTTATTTGAAATTCAAAGCGATCCAAATTTGATTTAAACGCATTTGTGTGCATTTGCATTGTGCATTTGCTCATCTGGATACCAGTCTTGCGCGAGACTTCTTTGCAAACGTATTCCCAATTTGTTGACAACCAAAAAGGTTGTTCAAATTGTAACAAATTGATAGTCATGCAATAGTCATGAATTATTCAAATATTGTAATCACTTAAATTAATTGTTATTGTATGAATGAACCAAATTATTGTTAAGTCATGAAATCGGCTAAAATTGTTAAATAAGTTACAATTAACCAAATTGCTACTAGCTAAATGTTCAAGAATTCAATTATTAATTCAAAAGTTCGACCATAAACCCTCTAAAGCAAATACAACATTGATAAATCCCTAATTTGTGTTTCCCTAATTTGTGCATTCAAAGAACCTGGTTCTATGTCTGGGTAGGTTTGATTTGAATTTCCCGCCACTGTTGCCTTGTCAAAAAACAAAAGAACACAAGGTAGGTCCGCTCTTCTGTCTTTGTTTCCTAGACGATAACGATTCACTGACCAGCTTTTTTAAATTTTGCGGTTTGTTTCAAATTTTCAAATTTGACGTTTGATGACGTCATTGACATTTCATTTGACGTTTCATTTCAAATTATTGGCGGGAAGAGCTTAGGCTCATCACAATATGTATGTTAAATTTGGATTTGAACGCTTGGTAAGTCAACAGTTAAGTGTATTTCTCCGCATAATCCTCAATAACATTTAAGGAACATGCAAACATCATTTACACAATCACCAATGACTAGTATTAAATTCTGTTCAAATTATCTTAATTACTTAGTCATAATTTCGTTCTAGTAACAGGCACCATTGAATAATTGGTACTTTGACAGATCTAGATTAAGGTGGAGTGATGACATCATTGTAGAGGATGCACAAGTTCCAAACATCACTTAGACTTTTTGTACATATTAGAAAGCTTGCAAAGCACGTACGTTGCAAGGGTGTTATTAAAAAGCTTCTAGGTTCTAAGATTCCATATTTACTGTGAAAACGCTTTCTCATAGAACAATAACGTCATCCCACGGCCACGTTTCTAAGCTTCAGAAATCCGCCTAGAAGCTAATAATGTTGTTTCCGTTTCAAGGTAGGAATAATAAGAGTTTACATCTAAGAAATTCTAATTAAATTGTTACCGTCATAATACTGATCATCTTCCTCTTGAAAATGATGATGCCTCATGGAAACATCATCTCCTTCTCCTGGTCGGTGCAGCTGAGGTATGAGATTTAACCAGAGTGACATTTTATGTCCTCTGTAATGATTTCTCATCTCCGGACGGTTTCCTGCAACACGTACAAGTGGTTACACGAGTCTTGCACTGAAATTTACTGCAACGTAAGAAAACTTTAATAGAGACGCGGTTGTTTTATGTACTTTCTCGGTTGTAACAGAATCGTTTCGGATGTCACCTCGTAATTGGAAGTGATTGTTATTAACCAACTTTGAGAATTAAGAAAAATTGACGCGGAAATGTTTAAAAGCACTTGAGGTAAAGTCATCCTGGCTTAGATTTGATTAATCGTTATTTGTTTTTAAAAATGTAGATTCCGCATAGGAAGGGGATTACACTTTAAACAGGTCGACACTAATAAAATGTCCTCCAATAAAGCTGTCAGTTTTATGTTCTAACCCGGAGAGATTATATTGACGTAAAAACCATATTAATATTTATTGAAATTATTAATAGTTATTTAATAAACAAGTGTGTTAATGAAAGCGATTAATAATCGAGGCTGTTTAAAGCACGAGCGACTATAGGGAGAGAGTTTATAAATGGAGCTACAAAATCCTGAATTATTACCGTCTGCAGAATTGGAAAGTGCAAATAATGCATGTTTGAGTTTTTTTGCCAGCGAAAAGTAGGCAATCATGTGTGGCGACTAAGATAAGTGGCAATTCCATACAAAACTGATATACGCAAATGGGTGTGTGGTCAGAGGCGCCGATTCAAAATCGGCGAGATGCGGGTTCGAATCCTGTATATGCAAAATCGTGCGTTAATGAAAAATCATGCATTAGTGTAAAATGGAGCAATATTGAGGTATATTGACGATCGATTTGTTAGTCAAAATCAAACGCTGAAATGGCTCTTAATAATTGGTCAACGAAAAACCATATTGATAATAGTCATTATTCAAAATATTGTTGTAAAGCTGTAATTCAAAACTAGAGGATTAATTTTGAGACTATTTTATCGCTGTTCAAGCCAAGAGAAATCTAAACCAAAAGTAACTACGAGTCCAATTATTCTGTGTGTTGTGATATCTGGACGCGCAGAACTTTATGTAACCACCAGTGAGTGTCGTGGTTTATTTATTTTTTAACACCGCTCGCTGGACATTATTTTACAGATGTACAACAGTGTAAGCAGTGCTGCCTACTGATAGCGCACAACACCATAAAAAACCAATTCAGTTTGCAACCGTCGAATAAATAAAATTCCCTTCAATATTCCATTCCGAGTATTTTTTTTCTCTATTAGTTGCAAAATTCGTTTTGACTGCAATTCAAATATGAATGAAACCGCATTGAACAAAATTCATAAAATACAAATTGCTTTCAAATAAGTTTAGTAGTTCACGTGCATAGAACGAACGCATAGTTGTGCCATGAATAACTAAAATGTAATTTGTTTACCGAAAAGTTGGGTCTTCTCAGACGTCTTTTTCGTTACTAACTAAATACGTTTTATTGGTACTAAAACTGCAAATGCAGATAGCTACAAGGTATACAGCGACGTGAACGCGATAGTAAAACGTAATTTTAGAAAGGCTTTTGTTACTTGGGGAAAAATTATTATTGCCTTTAATGAAGTGAAGTGGCAGGCTGACTTTAGCTGGGAATAACACGTACGACTTACTAAGTTTTATCATTTTATTAATGGTTTCAGGTATAAAGTTTCAGCAATAACGTGTAGATGGTGATTTGTTAATTTTACTTTGTTTTCACTAGAGTAATATTACAAGTACAAAAAACATGTTTATAGTCAATGTGGTTTGTTTATGAAACGAGGCAAATTTATTGAAGGAGCGAGTAAGAGCTTACAGTGCCATTTCCCAGTGGTTGTATCAGGAAACGCTAGGATAAAATCTTCATATATTCAATCATGTGTAGCGACTAAGATAAGTAGCGCAATTGCCTACAAAACTGATACACGCAAATGGGTGTGTGGTGAAAGGCACCGATGCAAAATCGGGAGGTTGGAAAATCGTGCGTTAATGAAAAATCATGCATTAATTAATCGTGAAATAATGAGGTACATTAACGATCGATTTATGAGTCAAACGAAAAAACTGCATTTTGCACTCGATTGGCTGCTGGTTTAGTTTGGAGTTTCTGTACATGATAGGGATACAATTGTTGCTTTTTCAAAATTCTACAAATGGTGCAATGCAAATGGTTTTCGACATTTTCCAAAACACTAACGCAATGCACAACATTAATGCATATTAGACACACTGTGATTTGGGAAATGTTACACATAAACATTAAGTCTTCGGTGGAATTTCCTTGACCTTCTCCGTAAATTAATCCCCTGTATTCCCTTATTAATAACTTAAACGCAAGTAAAAAACAATAACAACAAATACCGCCGCCCGATTGAGTTGTCTCGAGAAAGTGATTTCAATAATGATATGTAATTATTGCGAGTTTATCAGCAAAAAATTTAGATAGTTAATAATCACACTTTTTCGGGCAAGGTGATTTTCAGTAGGTCAAATTAAAATAAATATCCATATTATGCGGCTCGCAAATTTGTAGGGAGGAAAAATGAGTTATTTCTGAAACAACTGTATATTACACTTACATTTCCTTGTTTATTGCACAATTTGGATACTTGGCAATTATATATGCAAATACTTTATTTTTTGTCTCTTGTGTATATTCAGCCACCGTTCTTTTCATTTCATAATCAAAGCAAGGAGTTTTGTGTAAAGGCTTAGGTAAATAATTTGCTTCCACTCTGGGCTTCCTGTCTTTCCAAGCACATTTTAGATCTGTACATGCTAAGAGTGGCAGATCTTTGATTGCTGCTCTATAAACAAAAACAACTAACAATACCAACAGAAATTGCAATTCACACTACAGCCTGGTGCAATGAATAGGGGTAGCTGCAACATCCAGTTATACCAGCTTTGCATGAACATAAAACCTCTCATAAAATTTGAAATACTCATGTATCTCATGTGGTTCGTTTTTAACGCCACTACATTGTAGACAATAGGCCCGACAATAGACTATGATAAAGAGTGAGCAACAAAATCCGTGATCGCAGTTGGCTAAACGTATATCGGTTCTTTTACTTTACAGTTTACATTAATTGTCAAACTTTTAACCTTTTTTCTCTGACTGTCAAAAATTTGAATTTCTCCGTCAAAACTGTTGTCCCTTTCAAGCCCCGTTTCCACTAAAGAAACATTCAGGAACTTTGTGTTTCCCTTTGTCGCGTGTTTAGGAAATGTTTGGCAACCACGGAGGAATTGGCAACATACATAAACTTTGTGTTTCCATCTGAGCAACTGAGAGTCGCCAATAATTTCAAGAGAATGTAATACAGGTCCTACAATAATGAGAGAATTTATGGGTCCCCAAAAATCCAAATGGGACATCTCCTGGACGCTGCAAGCCAGAATCTTCTGAGTTTCAGATCCTACTCTAGCAAGACCAATGCAAAGAGTATTTTTTTTCAGTCACTACAAATCCAATAAGAGTAATTTTTACACCATTTTGACATCTACTTAAATCATCCTGTAACTTGTTCTTCAGTATCTCCAGCAGTTGCTGCGAAGCCTCACTCACAGACATGAATTTAGGTGGCATGTACTCCTTCTTCTTCTTTGTTAGACGCTCTAATGTGGGCTGCTTGACCTTCATATCTGCAACATTTCCCTCCAGTACACTTCCTGTACACTTGTTAAGCGGTAACGAAACAATTCTAAATCCTTTCTAAGGATATTTCGACAAGTACCATATGACAATTATTGCACCTGTTGAGATAAATGACGCACTGATGTCTTTGGGGCTTCTTCCATAACTTGTCTCACTCTTTCAACCGTTTCAGGTATTCGAACATCCCGATATCTACAACTACCTTCTGTTCAGTTAACACTTTCAGTAGTATCGTTTTAGAACGTTGCAGAAATTACTGTAGCTTATGACAGTATTCAGCTTGAAATTCTTCCCAGATATCCGGAAAAGAATGTTTCCAAATCCCGTTTACTTTTGTTGCCTCGTGAAAATAAGATTGTACGGGTCCCACTCAATTGAACTTTTGCAAAAGAACAGATTTTTATTTCAAATCAGATTTGACAACTCGATGACAATCGTATTACACGATCACGAATTTTGTTACTCACTCGTTATATTTTATCAGTTTTTGTTTCTTTTATACGCACTGATTTTTGTGATTTGCTTCCTAAATTGCTTCTCCTTCAAGGAAATAACGACTTAAACAAAAAATATTGTTACAATTTGATTTTGCCGCCCATTCACCATCCAGATTCACGAACGAATCAGCATTTAGAAATAACCGGCACGTACAAAAAAGCACGAAAAGTTCTTGCGTACCACGCGACGAACCTGTGGTTTTCTTTTTTTTTTTCGATCGACACCTGAACGATTTAACATCTCATCGTAATTTTTGTGTAGGACAGGAGTAAGGTGTAGTTATTGCGTCAAGTACGGATAATACGATTGAGGTGTTCAGTTATTAGCCGATATATCGTTTAGGTGTTGATTCGGGGGAAAAACAGGCAGATTGCTGATTCATCAGAGGATCTTTCTTGTATCACCTTCTTTTGGAATAGCTGCTAAGTATTTCCACTCGTGATCTTTTTCCTGGACTGACGTAATCCACACGTGGACTCAGAGAAATCCATAAGGTTGACTCTCAGGATCGCAGAATCGCATGATCACAGGATAAGTAATTGTAAGGACACGTCAGCTCCAAAACCAGCCGGAAACCGTTGAAGCTCAGAAGATTCTTTTATTAGCGTGTCAGTTAAAATTGTAAATCTTCAATATAATCATTTTAATGTAATTTAACCTTTTAAGAGTAGTATAATAGTCATAATTAAATTTGTTACATTATCGTTTCTACATTCACATAGTTTTTAATTATTTAACCAACTTGTTACCAGTCAATTTAATTATATTCATCATAACGTTAATTTAATTTTGTTAAATAGTAGAGAAAGTTCTGTATAATTGTTATATTATTTACACCCTATCTATTGTTATTGAACCAATACTTTTCGGGAATTAGGGTGAGAAGAAAAAGAACTAAGTTAAATCGCCGACGTTTCGTTGACCATTTTTTGTCAACTTCCTCAGGGGTTTTCTAACAAGTTAAAATTCACATACATTACACATTAAAAAAAGCAGTTATTACAGTCACTAATCGTCCATCACCATGGCTGACAATCTGATGATATATGTTTACTTGTTCATTATATGACTTTTGGGGACATAACTGTATTTTTTGTGTCATCACCCACACCTCACAATTTTGTCAGGACATTACTATTTAGGTTGTAATAAATTGGGGGCTCGTCCGGGATCCGACATACTCCGGGAGTAATATTGTGAAACTGTAGTTAGTCCTGCAAACTTTGAGGTGTGTCAATAACAATTTGTTAATTATTTTATCTTCTAGAGCTGAGTTGCGTTTTGACGCGGTGTTGGAGCTGGAAACTTTAGTAGTAAAACCACCTTGCAGCCTTGGGAGTTATCCTGTGGAGTTTTACCTTGGAGAGAGTTAAAGAAAGGAAACAATCCCTTCAAGTTAGGCAGACCACATTACACCCGGTGAGTGCTGGTTGCAGTTGTTTGATTGATTGATAACTGTCAGGCATCTGTCAGGTCTGCAGAGTAAATGAAGGCGTGAAATTTAAAATTTTGTCAAGGCCTCGAGGTTCGCGAATTGTTCGGTAGTAAATTGCGAGATTCGCGTTTTTAAAGTGTTTGTGATTGTCTTGTCTTAAAAATTGCAAGCCTACTTAGAAGACAAAGTAGTTTATTCGGGTTTGGCTCTTGTTTACCAGAAATTTTAGGTGCTAACTTTTTTTTTTTTGTGATTGTATTCAGACCTATAATAATTATTGTCATGGTCATGAAGTTGTCGAATGTTATCGCGGCTCTTCCGGGTTCGTCTTTTCCAAAGTTCTAGGGTACGGATCTCCCCGTCTGTTTTATAGATTGGACGGACGGGGGATGTAGCAAATTATTATTTGTTAATTTGAGTCGGTTTTTGCCGGATTGGTGTACCATGAACTAGGAAAAGGGGAAGACGGTTGGGTCGTGGCGGCAGGTGGCAAAGACACGCATTCAACATCAGGTTAGAAACCTTGCTGCGGGCAATTATAGTCAGGTCTGATGAGTTCTTTTGGTAATTGTTTTCTTGTATTAGTTTTGTTATTTGTATTGAAGTCATTGTAGTACTTTTGGGCTCAAACAACCTGACCCCTGGTGTAGGCCAAAACCGCATAAATGAGTGACATTACTTATGGTTGTAGGGCGTCTGTTGACAGTAACACCCGATAGACACCAAGTCAATTTTGTTTTATTTTTGGAATTTGCTCTTTTTTATCTCTGAGCAAGTTTGCTGTTTCGAGTTGTTATGTATTGTTGTGGCTGCTCTCCGGTTGGTAGTGTTTGTTTCCGGGTTGTTTCCGGGTTAGTTCCGAGTAGGTTCCGGGTGTTTCCGGGTTGTTCCGGGTTGTTGGGACAGGACCACACAATGTTTTGAGTTCTCAGAGGCTAGATTGTCATTAAGATCTTTAATTGTTTTGAAGTTGTGGGATGTTGTCAGGGCTTCATCGGTTTCCTCTCTTTCACAGTTCTAGGGTACGGGTCTCACCGTCTGTTTGTAGGGTTTCTAGAGCGTGGTGCGGATTGGACGGACGGGGAATGTATCAAATTATTTGGTAGTTTGGATCGGTTTTAACGGATTGATGAACTGGGGAATGGTTGCAACCGTTGGGTCATGGCGGCAGGCCACACGGACTAGCATTTGACATCAGGTTGGAAGCGTTGCTGCTAGCAATTAAAATTAGGTCTGTTGAAATCCATTGATTAATTTTGTTTGTGTTTTGTTATTGTTTATAGAGCCCATTTTTTTATTTCATTATTTTGGTAATTATTTTGTCTTGAGTTTTGATATTTGGTATGGAGTCTTGTAACTTTGAGGTTTGGGAGAATTCTATTCGTCCCGTGTTAGTTCGGCAGTACTATAACTTGCTAGGTCTGTCTACAGGCCTGGAGATTCACTCCAAACATGCTGCTTTGTCATCACTAGTGTAAACAAGAAGAATGTTCTTAAATCCAAGTGGAGTAAATTTAAATTAAAAAATTTAAATATATCTAAGTCGAACTCCACAAACTTTAATCAGCGTCAAATTATAAATGGTACATGTTTCGGCAGAACACTTCTGCCATCATCAGCCCTTAAAGAATATAAAAAATTATTATTATGTACCATTTATAGTTTTACGCTGATTAAAGTTTGTGGAGTTCGACTTAGATATAGTTAAATTTTTTAATCACTAGTGTAGTTAAAAAAAAATTCGTTGCACGATTTTTTATTTTTCCTTTTTGGGAGGGTCGAGTGTTACAATTTGATTTTGCCGCGCACTCACCATCCAGCTTCAGGAACGAATCAGCGTTTAGAGATAACCGGGACGTACCAAAAAGCACGAAAAGTTGTTGCGTACCACGCGATGAACCTGTGGTTTTCTTTTTGTTTTCGATCGAGATCTGAACGAGGTGACATCTCATCGTAATTTTTGTCCTGGACAAGAGTAAGGTCTAGGAATTGCGTCAAGTACGGATAATACGATTGGGGTGTTCAGTTATTTTTATAACTAAATCGCATTAGCGGATATATCGTTTAGGTGTTGATTCGGGGGAAAAGAGGCAGATACACCAGCATTCATCAGACTGACGTAATCCACACGTGGACTCAGAGAAATCCATAAGGTTGACTCTCAGGATCGCAGGATCGCAGGATCACAGGATAAGTAATTGTAAGAACACGTCAGCTCCAAAACCAGCCGGAAACCGTTGAACAGCTCAGAAGATAAGTAGTAGATCTTTTTTTTATTTTTTTTTGTTTTATCAATTCATCTAGTTTTTTTATTAACGTGTCAGTTAAAATTGTAAATCTTCAATAATCATTTTAATGTAGTTTAACATTTTCAGGATAGTATAATAATAATAATTTAATTTGTTACATTATCGTTTTTACATTCACATAGTTTTCAATTATTTAACTTGTTACTACTCAATTTAATAATTATATTCATCATAACGTTAATTTAATTTTGTTAAATAGGAGAGAAACTTCTGTATAATATATATTTATTTGTTCATTATATGACTTTTGGGGACATAACTGTATTTTTTGTGTCATCACCCACACCTCACAATTTTGTCAGGACATTACAACTATTTAGGTTGTAATAGTATTTATAAAATTTAAAAACGTAAGACAATTTTAAGTAGGTACATTTTGTCGATGTGTCCATTTTGTATCCTTGCAAACCACAAAGAAAGGTGTAGAAAGGTGGTTTATGGAGCTATCCTACCGATGTCAAACGTCAACAATTTTGACAGACAACATAGGTACGCGCGAAACTCATTTGAAATTTCAATAACTGAAATTGACAATTATTTTCAGTTTCAGATGATGTCATCTTGGCATCTGGGCTTCCCGGAATTATCAGAGTGCTGACGTCATCTCCTTCTGTTTTGCTCGGGCTGAGAGGGGCAAGAACTCGGGTGAAGCCGGGAATGGGCAGTCTTAATCTGCCAAGCCTCATGTTGTTGATTTCAAAGATATTCTATTAAACTTGTGGTCTAAACGTTTTTTGTATCTTATACTGTGAACAAATTATTGCTTGGAAATCTCAGCCGGTAAAATTAAGTAGAACTATGTTTATTTTCAGTTAAAGTGTTAAGCCTGGTTTATGCTCAATTAACCATTAAGCACTAACGATTGATAAGATAAATAACAGTGTTTCCATAAAACCGTTCATACTTCTCCTAAGAAGTACGAATTAAGCACTAACCATTAACCACTAAGGATCCAAGTTGGAAATTTTCAACTAACGGCGTTAGTGGATGTTAGTGCTTAGTTGAGTTTGCATGTAGGCATGCGTTTTGCGTTGGGGGAAAAATAAATTACCAATGTCCGCGCATGCATTTTGGCAACCTCTGGAGCAAAATGGACAGCAGTATAAACGGGGCATTTGGCAGTTAATGCTTAGTGGTTAGTTGTTAGTGGTTACTCGAGCATAAACTAGACTTCAGGGGTTCAAACAATATTAGAACAAAAAATGTGTTTACCGTATCAGAAATTTAAATACTGTGTGAAAATTTAAATATTCCAATCGGTTTGAAAACTATAACTCAGCAGGTGCAAAACATTCGTTTAAAAATTCGCGAACATTGATTTGGAAGTGGGGTGGCGTTGTACACTATACCAGCCTACACATTAACAAGAAACTGTCTTGGAAAATGACTCACAGATGCCGCGGAACCACTTGGATGCCGTCAACGAATACTGTTATTTTTATTTGTTTAACACTAAGTAATGAATAATTACAAAGAAACGCGATTTATGAATGCAAACAATAAACTGGCTTTTTCGACTGGGTCGTTATCCACTTTTTTTGAAGTTTTTACTGTGCAGTTGTGCAGTTTTCGAATCAATGGGAACGAAGTAAACACAAAATCAGCGACACTCAAACTGTTTTGGGTTTTAAATTAATTTCCGATTATTTTGTATTTGTTTTTCCATGGCCGATATGTGGGTGAAATTTCTGACAACTTATCGATGACACCCTTTATACTCACACTGTCGCGACTTCATTCAGTTTATGATGATTATAATGGTTAAAACAGCATTAGTCGTCTTTTCATCCAAGGACACAGCAAACTATTGTTAAAAGTTACCAAAACAATAAAATTTCGCTTTCTTAAAGTAAAATGTTTTGTCGGTGTAGATCCCAAATAAAATTTGGCGCGGCCGTGAACTGTCGCCGTCAGTTAGATGTTGGCAATTTAAGAAAGAGGACAGAAGGGCTTTGTATGCAAAATAGTTGAAAAGAGCTGAGAGAAAAATGTTTTGTGGGAAATCGTAATGTTGCTAGAACAAGCGTTTCTGATTTATTTGTGTTATTCTTACCACTTTAACTTGCTTGCAGTTTCGTTTCAAGTTCGAATAATTCTGAGAAGTTTTGTCAAAATGGGTTATTTTGGTTTCTTACTATCGGTCGTAAAGCATCTACATTGAGATGGCGAGCTTATATTGTTTTCATGTCCCAATATCGATTTTAAACACACCGGGTGTAGAATGGATTTTGAGACGGGACTTTTACAATCTGAGAATATCGGCTCCCTTAATTAGATCAGAACAAAACGAAAGTTTTAGAGTATAAAAAATTCTACCTAATTCCACTTTTAGTTACTTTATAACAGCTGTTGGTAGAGCAGCAGAGCAAGAAGAAAACAAAGAATTTTAAGGTAAAATAAATAATTATGGATTTAGGTATGTACTTGTTTGTATTCTGCTCAGTTTTGATGCAATCCAATAGTCTTAGATTTTTATTTCTACATGTAAAATTCCTGTCTCAAAAACTATTCACATACTGTAACTACTTATTCTTTTATTTACATAAAATGGTCAAAATGTCCCCCGTTCTGTTCTAAGCAAAGTCAAACTCGTCTCTTCATAAGAACATTAATCAAAAGTGCTTTGCAAAATTGCAACGTAGAACCTAAATGACCTCCATGCTTATTTAGTGAAACTTGAAGTACACAGGCGTCGGTATTACTGTGGTGTCAGTATTTTCAACAAGTGCAAGTCCCTGTAATATTTTTTACTGCTTTACTCGATTCACAAGATGTAATTTTTGCCAACCGATCTCAATTGTGTGTTTCATAAGCAGAATTTCATCGCTTTCTTGCAACTTTTAAAGAATGCAACTTTATATAAAATGGTTAAACTTATGGGCTTTTTCGTTTAATTCTGAAAACTTACAAAGAAACCCCTTGTCATAACCTCGTAACTCCTGTCTTCATATTAAAACTTTTTATTGTCACTCTCGGTAATTTTATTTTAAATTTTGCTGAAATTACAACTTCAGGCTGAAAAGTAACAATCCAACCTTGAAACCCTGAGCAATAAAGCTGGAAGACGTACATCCAAAAAGGGACAAACCTATGCAATTAAGATAAAGCACTTCGCATTCATTCTTGTAAAAAGGACGGACTCTACATTCCGCTATAACTGGGACATCTGGGCCGGCTTTTAATTGAATAACCCACGGTAATAAGGCGCTGAAGTCGCTGTTAATCTAACAGCTTGGATGTGGGAGCTTTATTGAAATCCGTCTAGATTTTTACGTTATAACACTGATCGCCATAATAAACGGGGAAAATGTGGAAGGGAGGAACATAAAGACTTTCATTTTAAGCCTGCCACTACGCATAAATTATTAGAAAAAAATTGTTTTGCGTAATTGGCAGAAAAACATGGTATGAAACTTCAGACATGCAATCGAGGCACCTAGCGAAACATCACCGCGTTCCATGAGCTGTCGGTCTTCCGTCGTCACATCAAAGGTCCCAAGGTTACGCTACGAGATTCGGTTGCATGTCTGAACGCACTCTTAGATATCATATTTTCTTAGACACCCTCTTTATGGCGAGCAGTATATCAAAAATCGCACAAAAGTTGGAGACCGCCCAAATGATGAATTACGCCGGGGTCTGATCCTATTCTCGGTGAGAAAAACAACCAAAATTCTTCGGAAATAATTTTACAAATTCATTAATCTCAATGACACAATATTTTAGGATCACTTTTAATTAGCATGATTTACGAGGAAATTCCACTTTAATTTCGAAACTTGAAGCTGTACTTCGGTTGATAGAATATCGCCACATATTATTAATAGCCCTTTTCGGATGACGCGCCGGCACGCCCTTGGTTTGGGGCCCATTTTCCTGAATAATTTTACGGTGTACATTAGCTAATTAAAACTTCTAATTTGCACATCGCTAATTGGCGACAATTCAGACCGAGAGCCTTATGTGCACTTTTTCGGCTTATGGCGTACAGGTTCGCGCACAATAACCGCAATCGATTTTTATGACTGAAAGCTTTTTCTTTACAGACTCACAAAAATGGTTCTGATTTAGGGGAAATTTTACGAGTCCGCTGGCACAAGGAAAACATTTGAACTTTCCCCTCGTTTTTACTTTATTTAACAAAGAAAAGTTTGTTCAATTAGTTTTGAAGTCAATAACACAGATACAATATTATTGTCAGAATGAGATGCGTTTTCGTATTGCTGGCTTTCGTTGGGTTATTATTGGTTCACTAATAATAGAATTTTTAGCTTTTGAGGAACGTTTAAAAAATAAATTAAGTATAAGAGAAAAAGTCTTATTTAGTACACGCTACTTTACACCATAATTGACGCAATAATGTACAAAATAAAACGGTTCTATTTTTTTTTATTATTACATGTGGCGCCATCTATGAGAATTTAAAAGAAATCAACATTAATTTTGTTGTGTTGGTACCACTGTCATATTATATTAATAATGACATTTCACAGACTGATGGTTAATTACTTCAAGTTAATTTTTATCAACTACTACTCCTACAAATTTCAGCGTAATTTTATATAAGCCAATCAAAATGAGTATGTATTACTTAACTTCAACCCGTGTGCATGCTTTCTTGTAGGCTGATTTGATCTACACGACTGCACGTGTTATTGAAGGTTTCAAGATCCAATCTCCTCTGTAATTCCTTTTTGTTCCCAAAACTCCAGCATGAATTGTTGAAAAGAAGCTCCATATTTGGAAGAAATTATTTTAACAACTTGTAACTTTTAACCTAATAAATACAAAAACCAACACTAAGCTCTATTCACTCAGGTATCTTTTTTAGAAACGCAACTATTATAAATATGAATGTTGATTGTACTATTCCCGACATGTGAAAATAGAGCAGGAATTGGCCTGAAGTTGAGGGTAAATTAGGATTTTCGAACTGAACGTGCATATGATGTGATGTTAAGTGTGTACTTTCGTTCGCAGTTTCTAAATCTGGAGGAAATTCATTATTTGGAACTGATAGTCCCTTTGAAGAGGACGACGTTTCCTTCGTTAACATATTTGCTTTAAGATCAATTATCCTTTTGAGAGACTCGGCAATATAAACTTCGGCAACAATGGAAGTCTTCCATGTTTCATGTACTTTTAACGACAGAAGGTCACCACTTCTGTTGACTAACAAAGTAGCAGAAGAGCGACGAAAACAATGACCCGTAAAATCTCTTGGGTTATCTAACTCCAAAAATGTCGCAATTCTTGAAGTTATTGACCCAACTGTATTGATACCAACTGGTAAATTATGACATTTTCCCCTCTCATATTTCAGAAATAGTCTGTCTTGTAACGAAGTTACCGAAAAATCCGAAATTAAATACCGAAATTAAATAGCGACATTCACACTGTCGAATCGCTATTTAAGCAAGACCGTGCACCTGAAAATTAAACATATAACTCGCCGGGAAAAATAGTTTGCAGTGTCACAGCCGGATAATTTTTTCATCATCACCACCGGAATTAGCGCGTTCCCGACGCTGCCGCTCCGGAGCTGATACGATACCCGGAACCGATTTCACTCCGGAGGGAAGATAACATGATGATAAGGCCCTCACTCCTCCGCATTGCGACAAGTCATGCGCATCAGCCTACGTTATTATCACTCCACCATATGTCACCGGAATTACCGGAAAATTAGCGCGCTCCAGACGAGCCTACTCCGGATTTGTTACGACCAGCCCCAACGCCAGACCTTGTCACGCCCGACCACGCCCTTTCGTCAAACCGGAAACCGCCGAAAATAAATACTTGCGGTTATAGTACCGGAATGATTTTTATGTCCTCTTGACCAGTGAAGAAGAGCGTTCCGGACGCCGCCGTTCCGGAGCCGATACGATGCCCGGAACCGATTTCACTTGGAAGGGAAGATAACACGATGGTAAGACCCTCACTCCCGGTTTTTTCTCGTCTCCGGAAGGTTGGGTCCACGCGGGGGGATCCCAGGGTTCAACGCTAGCTAAGCTTCCGGACGTACCAGACCGACTTGTTTTCTGCTGGTAGCCCGGATGAAACCCGACCTCACCGTCCTGCCCCGCGAATCAGCAAGACGAATCCCGGGAAACACCAATTAACGTATAGTACAGGCTGTTCCGTAACTTTTGTCATCGATCGCCCGGGTTCCGAAACCGAACCGCCGTATTCTTGGGGGGTGCATCGACGTCTGCAAAGGGCAGCATAACTTTTGTCACCAACCGCTCGGGTTCCGAAATCATTCCCTCACCGTCTACAGGGGGCAGCATCACTTTTGTCACCGACCGCTCGGGTTCCGAACTAACTAAACCAAGGTATAAGGGGGCGGGTACATCAGTTTCTACAGGGTGTCTTATAACTTTTGTCATCGACCGCTCGGTTTCGAACTAGCCGAACCATCGTATTCAAGAGGTGGGTGCATCAACATCATCGTAACTTTTGTAACCGACCGCTCGGGTTCCGAAACTAAACGAACCACCGTATACGGGGGGCGGGTACACCGACGTCTACAATTTACCACCGACCGAATCTTAAAGCTTTGTAAATATGTTGTTAATAGTTGTAAATATGGTCACATTACAACTGTAACACCGAATCGACTTTATTTTTCCCTCTGGCCAAACTAGACAGTTCCGTACTCCAACTTTTAGCTACCCGTGGTCCCGTGGAGCATACCATGTAAAAAACTGGCGCTCGAGGCAACCGCCGCCGAAAACAAGCGTCACAATCTTTAATTTTGGTTATCTTGCCTCTGATTTGTATGTATTTAGTTACTTTTTCGATTCATGCCTTTTTTGTCACAACAAACGAACGTCTGTTAAGCGTTAGTCTTGGAAATAGGAATTACAATTAAAATTATGTCGTTTTTATACTCGATGCCTTGAAGTATCATGTTATACATCTCTTCTCTTCGACATGCTCCAGAGGCACCAATAATAATTAAAATAACCTAAAAAATCACACTTCTGTATTTCGGTTCTGTAAATAATGTAAATATTAATTTTTAATATTTTACTTTTCTTTGCGTCTTGTTGGAAGAGTCCATAATACAACAACAAAATGTGTCTCTCACCTAATTCCAAATAGAGCTGGTTGATGGTATCGTACGTGTCCCAGTAAGGCGTATTCGTGTCTTCGTGATTTTTTTGCGAATTCTTGGCTTCCGAAGCTGATGCATTTGGAACGGCGCCATTTGGGTCCCTGAAAAATATATCCTTTTAAAATGTCTCCTTTGTTGTGCGCCGTAATTACGGTTAAACAGGTGCCGATGGAATTTTATGGCCGCTCTTATTTCCAATAACCTCAAATCGGTAGTAACGTTTTTCCGCTTGTCATAAAATTGTATCTATACGTATATTTTGCCGTTATAGATATATTTCTTCCACAAGCCGGCGTTATTTTATAGCTCGTAAAAATAATGTTTCAATACTGTTACGTTCAAACCGCCAATGTTCAGATTATATCTGCTTTAAAAATAAACCTCTTTCATTGTTACGTTTTAACCACGTCATAAAGTAAGAATATCATGCTTTACAAGGGAGGACAATGAGGCTTTGTCGACGACTACCGGGTTTGTAATATTTCAAAATAAATTTCGAGACGATTAATGTTAAGGGAGATTCCTTTTAAGACGTAATCCTCTCTGGCATTTGAGTTGCGTACGGATTAGAACAGTTAAATTGAAGTGGATGGTTAGCTGTATTTTAATTGTTATAAAAGCTGTTTTATTACTAACAGATAAAGCTGCATACAAAGCAGTACTTACTAAAAAGTGGTAAAGTATTAAGTTTAAAGCTATACTAAAATACGAAATAGAACAGCATGTCGTTCCGTTCAAATAAGTCAAAATGGCCTTCGTTATGTTCTAGGCAAAGTCAAACTCACCTCTTCAAGTTTTCAAAAACATTTACTAAACATTGGGGTGGAATTGACAGCAATTTATGCGTTTGCGGTAGTCTAGGTTTTAATTACTGCAACATTTGAACTTTATAAGAGTACATTTCAAAATCTTTCCTTAAAAGTCTGTGGCAACTGGAATAACTATTATCCACTCCCTGACTCGGCAGAAGACTTTTTGGCTCCGTATACTGTATAGTTCCTCCATGTTGAAGGAAGCTAACCTAATGCGAGACACCCTGTATAAAGAGTCTAAAATTTGGAATATGGAAAAGCTTCGTTTTAGATAGCGAATAAACATGTTAGACGCTAACTTAGTGTGTTTACATTGTAGAATAAAAGTTGTAAAGTAACCTAAATCCATAATTTATGAGGGAGTATTTTATTCAAAGTATGTTGAACGTTTACATATTCAAGTGAGTTAGCAGACTAAGTTATTTACTGATGGAAATAGAGACAAAAGAGATAATGCAATTGAATGAAGCAACCCTCACAACAAGCTTTATTATGTTCTTAAATTTTTTCTAGAAATCGGGTCGTCAATAATTTACATGGTTGTGACAGGCTCAAACAGATTCCGAAACCATGTGTCGAGTGTTTGAGTGACCGCAAATACAGGTAACGTTTTATATTTATATTTCTGCCAAATCCATCGTAAGTACACGTCAATGTAATTGGCAAGCGATTATTTTTGTTGACGTATTCAATTCTCAACTAAATCATTCCATGTGTCGTCATGTCATAAACGTAGCCGCGATCGCTTTATATTTTATGGCCTGCCTTATGCTTGTTTATTGGTACCAGAGACTACTATTTACTAGAGTTTGTTTAAATATCGTCATGCACCCCTATTTGATAAAACAAATGTTAATTACCAAGTCAACTTGGATCGAACCAAAAATCTCTAAAAAACATTATTGCGTTAGCTGCAGTGGTGTTTTAAGAATATACGTCGAATGAGGAGGTTCGTATAATCGGATTATTTTCGTTTGCTCGAGTGGTATTCGTTAGGATTATATCACCAAAGCGATCCAAAAACTACGAACTTTGGACGGAACTTTTTTTCTGACGTTTATTAATAAATAATCATCAAAAATTGTTACTATATTTTCATGATCGAACGAAAAGGTTTACAAACTTCTTTTGAGAACAATGTCTTGTACCTGGTCCTCTACATTTTTTTAATTTTCTTTTGTAAATATTTTAAAGCATTTTTATTTATTTTCTGAGTATAGATAAATGGCTTTCACTTTAAATAAAAAATAATAAAAGTAATAATAAAAATAAATAATATAACTGTTTACCAATATTTTAAATACCACAGATACTAAAGGGAGAAAAGAAATCAAGTAAAGGGACCGAAGTGAAAGAGACTCAAGCAACTAAAGAGGTTAATGGGATTAAAGAGGAGAGAAAGACTAAAGATAGTAAAGAGGCCAAAGAAACCAATCAATTAGAACAGAGAGACCATCGAGACTAAAGAGAGCAAAGTTACTAAAAAGACTAAAGGGGCAATATAAAAGACTAGAGACATGAAAGGAAACAAATGGGTTAAGGAAACTATGGAGGCTAAAGTGACTAAAAAACAAAAATACAGGGTGTTATGGAAATTCTAACAAAAAATGTAACCACATGTAGAACTCGTCAAATTAAACATTTTTTCTATTTACGACTTTGCTGAAATCCGCTATTTTTTTTTTACATTTTTCTGACCTCTTATTTCACCCTCCGCCTATGAGTACATGAAGTTGAACAAATAAGAAAGTTTTTGTAAACACCTCCAAATTTTTTTTTGTTGATAGTAAATTTCAGTTATCAGTTGAGTGTAGCACTGTATTATGCCTCTACTCGATTTTTAACCAATTAATATAATTTGTTGATTCCAATTTCCACGAAAATAGAAACCGCGAAATTCCATCAACTTCACGTGCTTTTGTGAGAAAAGTACAACGTTTGTGTGATTTGAAATTTGCCAAATTTCAGTATTGGAAGACTCGGTTTATGTGTCGGTGTGTCAACTTTTATTGCTTACCGCACATTACACAAACAAGGACTGCGTTGGAGAGAATGTGGAGTCGATAGGCGGGTACTGGTGATAGATAAAAAATGTTTCTTTTGACAAGTTCTACTTCTGGTTATTTTTTTGCTAGGACTTCCATAACATAAGGAGACTAAAATGACACAAAAGACATTTGTCAAAAGGAAGATATAAAGTACCAAAAAGCCCAAAGAGATCCAGATTTGAAATCCATTGCATCTAATCGCAAATTACGACCCAGAACATGAAATCAGGCTGAAAAAAAAACTAAAAATAATAAACTAAAGTGGCCATAGAAGTTAAGCGGATATAAACACAAAAAAAATAAAGGGGCAATAAAGCAACACAATAAACACAACATACTAAAAAAAACTACACAGACCAATGAGATCAGAACGACTAAAAACATCAGAAAAGTTAAAGATACTGAAGACACTGAACCGACTACAATAACCATAAAAACAATATAATATAAATACAAAAAACAAAATAAAAAGAAAACAAAAGCATAAACGACTAAGTGGATTAAAAAGACAAAAAAAAAGATTAATGAGACAGATACTAATAAAGGGGAAAAAAGAGAAATGAGAAGAAAGAAGCAAAATAACCAAAGAGACCAAAAGGAATATGGAGATCATGGAGTGAAACAGAAAAAACAGGCAAATACAAAAGATAAAAAGACTAAGACACAACACCGAATAAAGAATTAAAATTTAAATATATTTAAGTCGAACTCCACAAACTTTAATAATTACAATGGGAACATGTTTCGGCAGAACACTACTGCCATCATCAGCCCTTAAAGAATATTTAAAATTATAAATAAATAAAGAGACTAAATATACTATCAATGAGAGAGCTTAAGCAACTAGAGCTACCGTAGACGCTAAAGAGGTCGAAAATCAAAAAGAACGGGACAAACAACAGAAAAGAAACAAAAGGCACTACATAGTCTATATAGTGTAAAAAGAACGTCCAACCTGAGCGTCCGTCAAACGTTTTTAAGTAAGTTAAAGCGTTTTACAGCCAATAATGACTAGGGTTTTCGCGGAATGACTCAATTCACCAATTGCCGTTGCCGTTATGTAGTACACTCTTGTAGCCTCAACTTGTAGTCCAAGCAAATTAGACTTTTTAGAAGAAACAATTTATAGTTTTGCAATTTTGGTTATGAACTCCCAGCAGGGACCCAAATAAATATCCGAAGAGTTTCCCTCACCAGGGGGAGCTTCATCCCCCCCTGCGCGAAAAACCGCCACCGAGCGTCACGTCATGACGCTATTCTGCATTTTTCTCGTAAACGGTAACTCCGACGAGAAATTTTTATCGGACTTATTTGCATAAAATTCGTCTCATGAAATTGTTTCCTATCTCCCATCTAACGTTCATAAATGACGTTCTACTTCCAGTTATTTTTTTTGCTAGGACTTATATAACACTGTACAGAGTGATCATAAAGTTCCGCACAAAATTCATAATTTAGATATGTAAAGTTTTTGTGAAAAACGCTCGAACAGGTCGATTTTTGTTTTCAAATTGCTATCTTTTGACATAAAAATTTTGATGATGACGTCATCTGTTTTTGAACTATAACACCGTCATCAATTTTTTTAAATGGCAACCCCCAACTTGTTTTTGGGTTTTAGATGCACTTTTTAATTCTCTATTCAAGAAGAGTAAAAACAGTACATAACTAAATTATGAATTTTGTGCGGAACTTTATGATCACTCTGTATATAAGAAATATAAAACACAAAAAAGAGTAAAGAGGACAAGGAGAATAAAAAGACACCTGATAAAAAGATAAAAAAGACCAAAAAGACCAAAGAGATCAAGGAGAACAAAGAGATCAAAGACACTAAAGAAACAAAAACAAAAGAGACAAAATACACCAAAGAGATAGATACCAATAGATACCACAATCATATAGTCCAAAAAGAAACCAATCAGACCAGAGAGACAAAAAAAGCACAAAGAGTCAAAAGACTAAAGGAACAATATAGAAGATCAGGGAGGCCAAAAAGACCAAAAATACCAACAAAAAAAAGGCTAGAGTAAATGGACAAAACAAACAAAGAGATCAAAGAAATGGAAGACTTCAAAGAGAGCAGAGGACAAAGAGACTAAAAACAAAAAAAAATTCATTAAAAATTAAACCAATTTTTTTTCAAAAAAATCTTTGAACGGGTCAATTTGGTTTATAAAAAAGAATATTTTTATCCCAAACAAAATTCCAAGCAATAATTTGTTTTCGAGTGATGACGTAATTGATATTTTTTTTTTAAATAGAAATCCCCTATTTTTTTCTTGATTTAGATAGCCCTTTTAATTGTCTAAATGACAGTATAAAAATTTTGTTACCTTACATAATATTAAAAGTTTTGAGAAAAAAAAGACAAACAAAAAAAAATCAAAAAATCAAGTAGGTAAATCAAACAGTCAAATGGTACTGTTAGTTGCCCTTGTATGTGTAATTTTGTTTTTAAACGTTTTCGAAAATGATTCGTTTAACAGAAACACCACGTATAGAAATTTTAATTTTGATTGGAAGCGGGGATAAAACTAGAACCCAACAAGAAGCTTGCAACTTATTCAATGCAAAGTATCCAGATAGACTCATCAGACGATCTACAGTCAGTAAAATTGAAAATAAATCTATAAGGGCATGTTAAAGCGATTCCAAGAATTAACGAAAATTTTGGTAAATATGGAAGAAAATTCTCATAGTAGTTCTCGATCAGCTGCAGCAGAAAATCATATGAGTCAGCGTTTACTTAAAAAAGAAAAGTACCATCCATACAAAATTGAACTAGTGCAGGAACTAAACGAGGATGACCTCGATCGTAAAATGCAGTTTTGCGAAAATATGATGGATTTATGCCACGCTTCGTACGTGGAATACTTTTCTCGGATGAAGCCACGTTTTGTGACAAAACTGCAGATACTGGAGCAGAGAAAATCCTCATTGGATGCACATACTCAAAATCGCCAGAAGAAAATGAGTGGAAAGGCATAGTCAACAATAAAATTATAGGTCCTTTTTTCTTTAAAGAAACTCGATATTTGGAATTTTTGCAAAATGACCTTTGACTCGTACTTATAGAAAATTTCCAAATGACAATGATCAAACCTTAGTGAATGATGATTTGTGGTTCCAAGACGGTGCACACCCACACTTTGCATTTCCTGTTCGCCATTACTTGAACAATTGGTTTCCTAGGAGGTGGATTGGGAGACGAGGACCGATAGAGTGGCCTGCAAGGTCTCCAGATCTCATACCCCTTGATTATGTTTTATGGGGTTATTTAAAGTCTAAGATTTATGTTAACAGACCACAGAATCTACAAGATTTAAAAATTAGGATTCGATACGAAATAAATAGAATTAGTGAAGAAGTAATAATTCATAATGTCCAAGAGGAATTTCTTCATAGACATAGAATTAAATGTTCGAATTGCCATCCCCCAGCTTCTTGACCATAACCAAGGTCAAGAAGCTGGGGGATGGCAATTCGAACATTTAATTCGATAATTTTTAGCTAAATTTCACCCGTCTAAAGATTTTTTGGAAAAAGTTTTTAATTTTTAATGAATCTATTCTATACTTTTGTCGCTCACTGTAGTACACTTCTTCACAGGGATTCACATGTTTTGGGCTTCAACTTGGGTCAAACTTAGATTTTTAACAAACTTTACTTATTTTTTTCTTGACCTTTGATTATTGTCTTGCGACTAGACAAAAAAATTGTCTAAGATAGAATAATCTGGCACTTTCGGTCATAATTTGTTATAGTCGACGGAGAGACTTCGAACATTCGTTAATTTGAAGTTTAATTGAATGAAAACATCCATTAAACTATTCCTCCAGAAATTTTGTTTACGAGTGCACTAATCTCGGTGAAAGTTCACAAACAGAGTTGTAGGTCAATTTTGGGCATCAAGCGCGCACATCCGTGGTCAAATTTTACCAACTTTAAAATTAACAAAGTTTTCCACTGATCTACTGGGGATCGAATAAATTCCGCGTGTCCAACCCGATAGCAGAACCTTGCATAAGTGAAGTCGAGTTATAAGTTTTACTATTCATCGGACTTGTTTAACCATCCCGCAACAATTTCTTTTGTGCAAAATGTAACCCAAACAGTGCTGGTTGCCGTTTTATGGCGAGATTATGCAGCCAGCGTGGAATAGTGTTGAAAAATATCAGACATGGTAGGAGGGATGGAGTGGAGAAATGGACAGAGGTGTAAAGATATAATTTTTTTATTCGCTATACTAAAATGACGTAGTGTACGGCTTTTTATTCGATTGTGGACAGGGGGCAGATTGAGTGAAAATTTGTTTTTCCGTCGATCATTGAAATTCGTGCCTCGCGCTTCGCGCTGGACCCCTTAAACAAACATACTAAAAAGTTAATATAATTGAAACTGTTTCACAATCTGGGTAGTATGAGCGCACGCGCTTAATGGCATTTTAGAGGCCGACCGCTCTATGGCAATCGAATAGAAAGCCGTCATATACATTAACGGCAGTTTATGTACATGGTTTTTTATTTCCTGTTTTAATAATATGTAATAATAACTACGTTTTTTATTTATGTTTACACCCCAAATACATAAAAACATACAGTCGTTTTTATGAGAATTATCGATGCAAAGATTTCCATCCGATGTCATTTTCTTGGTCAAGATAGAGAGGGAGTAAGTTCAGCTAACCGGCGAGGGCGGTTTCACGTAATTTAACTGAACGTCACCCACAATTTAAGGGGTTTCACCCAATGTTCTCTGCGATGAATTGGTGTGGTCTCAACCGAAAAACTCAACAAAAACGACCTAAGCTTCCGAGGGGTGTGAACGATTTATTTGATCGAAACGTACCGTTCGTTTCAATTTCTAAATGGGTAAATTGGGCTGTTAGGAATTAGGTATTCGTTTCAATTTCAAAGATAGGGATGTTTCGTTTCAGAACACTCCTGTTATTTTTATTCCGTTCAATTGGTAACTTTACTGTCTAATAGGGTATATAGGTAATAAAGCAGGATGGTGATACAACTTTATAGAGTTGAATTTATTTATAATGCTTAATTCAGTGTGAACTTATTTACGTTAATTTTTCTGAAAAAACAGCAGTAACTACAATAATAATAATATTTCGTTTATTTTTTATGAATATTATTATGTTTGAAACTTACTCTTCTATTTTTTATTGTATTCATCAGAATACTTTTTATCGATTAAAACCTTTTATTCAGGAACAACATGATAAACTTGTCAATACAATAAATTGTGTGTAAAATTAACAACTGTTAAACAAGACTACGGCCGTAGGCAACAGTAAAAAAAATCCGAAAAACACAAGAATATTTAGCAGGTAAGCATACTGAGAGTTGTTTTTATTTTTAACTGGTATCTCTGTTAGCACTCGAGCGATAAACCAAGCATATATTCCATCGGACACAAAAGAGTAAGTACGTTAAAGTTATCTACCTATTTTATTTGTGTTGGGTGAGTTCAGTCTAGTTGGAAACTAATTTATCCAACTCTGCATTACAAAAACCACATCAAGAACTTGCTGTTGCTTTGCATATTAATAGCACCACCACACTAGACCATGGTAAGATCGACAAAGATTGTAAAGTAATTTCGGGTGTTCATTCAACGCCTGCGCGAAACTTATTATAACAAAAAAAATATTTTGATATTGTAACAGTTGCAAATTTTAGGTGTCACTATTTTATTATTTTTTGTCACACTTTTTTATGGATTTTAAGCGATTTAAAAACTTGCCGGGGATGTGTCGAACTATAAAACGTTGTATTACACTCGTTCGTGTGTAGATTGGGTGCTTTCGGGCACTCGGGGCTTAAAAAAGCACTCGTTACACAGGAACTCATACAATAAATAAAATTTATATAATTAAATTTTCACTAGTGACTAAAAGTGCAATACCTTTGTTGTTGAAAACATCCAACTGTTACGCAAAACGTCGTATATCACAAGTGACCGAAATGTCATTGTAAGCTCTTTAGATGTGCTAGCGCACTCGTGATTCAAAAATCTCCCTCGCAGACAATGAAGCATTTCTTTCAATTGTAATATAATCCACTATTCCCAGTTGTAAAATTAAATGAAAAAGAATAGATGTAAACCTCATTTAATATTCCTTAATTTCATTAAACATAAAAACATTTTATTAGTGATGCTGACAAAGCATACCCGGACAACGGTAAAATTGAAAAGATTTTATCTAAGAATTTCTAGTATGCACGTGGAACAAACACCGGTCAATTTCAGGGCCATCTCATTATGTTGAAGAGGACAGAAAAAAGAATAGATAGAATAAAACTGGTACCTGTAAATACCTCGGGCGGCACAACACAACGCGATTTTTTTAATTTAAATTCAATCGATCCTTCTGGTAACGTGAATTTTGGACAAATCCAATTTAAACATAGTGCACAATTTAAGTTAATTAAATTTTCACTAGTGACTAAAAGTGCAATACCTTTGTTGTTGAAAACATCCAACTGTTACGCAAAACGTCGTATATCACAAGTGACCGAAATGTAATTGTAAGCTCGTGAGATGTGCTAGCGCACTCGTGATTCAAAAATCTCCCTCGCAGACAATGAAGCATTTCTCTCACTTGTAATGTAATCCACTATTCCCAGTTGTCAAATTAAATGAAAAAAAAAAAAAAAAATGTAAACCTCATTTAAAATTCCCAAATTTCATCAAAACATAAAAACATTTTATTAGTGACGCTGACAAAGCATGGCCGGACAACGGTAAAATTGAAAAAAATGTATCTAGGAATTTCTAGTATGCACGTGGAACAAACGCTGGTCAATTTCAGGGCCATCTCATTATCTTGAGGAGGACAGAAAAAAGAATAGATAGAATAAAACTGTTACCTGTAAATACCTCGGGCGGCAAAGAAAACGCGATTTTTTTAATTTAAATTCAACCGATCCTTCTGGTAACGTGAATTTTCGACAAATCCAATTTAAACATAGTGCACAATTTAATTTAATTAAATTTTTACTAGTAACTAAAAGTGCTTGTTGTTGAAAACATCCAACTGTTGGGCAAAATGTCGTATATCAAAAGTGAGAAGCGCTACCGCACTCTTGATTAAAAAATCTCCCTCGCAGACAACGAAGCATTTCTCTCACTTGTAATATAATCCACTATTCCCAGTTGTAAAATTAAATGAAAAAAAAAAAATAGATGTAAACGTCATTTAAAATTCCTTAATTTCATCAAAATATAAAAACATTTTATTAGAGGCGCTGACAAAGCATGGCCGGACAACGGTAAAATTGAAAAGATTTTATCTAGGAATTTCTAGTATGTACGTGGAACAAACGCCGGTCAATTTCAGGGCCATCTCATTATGTTGAAGAAGACAGAAAAAAGAATAGATAGAATAAAACTGTTACTTGTAAATACCTCGGGCGGCACAACACAACACGATTCTTTTAATTTAAATTCAACCGATCCTTCTGGTAACGTGAATTTTCGACAAATCCAATTTAAACATAGTGCACAATTTAATTTAATTAAATTTTCACTAGTAAATAAAGTGCTTGTTGTTGAAAACATCCAACTGTTACGCAAAACGTCGTATATCACAAGTGACCGAAATGTCATTGTAAGCTCGTGAGATGTGCTAGCGCACTGGTGATTAAAAAATCTCCCTCGCAGACAACGAAGCATTTCTCTCACTTGTAATATAATCCACTATTCCCAGTTGTAAAATTAAATGAAGAAAAAATAGATGTAAACCTCATTTAAAATTCCTTAATTTCATCAAAATATAAAAACATTTTATTAGAGACGCTGACAAAGCATGGCCGGACAACGGTAAAATTGAAAAGATTTTATCTAGGAATTTCTAGTATGTACGTGAAACAAACGCCGGTCAATTTCAGGGCCATCTCATTATGTTGAAGAAGACAGAAAAAAAATAGATAGAATAAAACTGTTACTTGTAAATACTTCGGGCGTCACAACACAACGCGATCCTTTTAATTTAAATTCAACCGATTATTCTGGTAACGTGAATTTTTGACAAATCCAATTTAAACATAGTGCACAATTTAATTTAATTAAATTTTCACTAGTAAATAAAGTGCTTGTTGTTGAAAACATCCAACTGTTACGCAAAACGTCGTATATCACAAGTGACCGAAATGTCATTGTAAGCTCGTGAGATGTGCTAGCGCACTGGTGATTAAAAAATCTCCCTCGCAGACAACGAAGCATTTCTCTCACTTGTAATATAATCCACTATTCCCAGTTGTAAAATTAAATGAAGAAAAAATAGATGTAAACCTCAATTAAAATTCCTTAATTTCATCAAAATATAAAAACATTTTAATAGAGACGCTGACAAAGCATGGCCGGACAACGGTAAAATTGAAAAGATTTTATCTAGGAATTTCTAGTATGTACGTGAAACAAACGCCGGTCAATTTCAGGGCCATCTCATTATGTTGAAGAAGACAGAAAAAAATAGATAGAATAAAACTGTTACTTGTAAATACCTCGGGCGGCACAACACAACGCGATCCTTTTAATTTAAATTCAACCGATTATTCTGGTAACGTGAATTTTCGACAAATCCAATTTAAACATAGTGCACAATTTAATTTAATTAAATTTTCACTAGTAAATAAAGTGCTTGTTGTTGAAAACATCCAACTGTTACGCAAAACGTCGAATATCACAAGTGACCGAAATGTCATTGTAAGCTCGTGAGATGTGCTAGCGCTGGTGATTAAAAAATCTCCCTCGCAGACAACGAAGCATTTCTCTCACTTGTAATATAATCCACTATTCCCAGTTGTAAAATTAAATGAAAAAAAAATAGATGTAAACCTCATTTAAAATTCCTTAATTTCATCAAAATATAAAAACATTTTATTAGAGGTGCTGACAAAGCATGGCCGGACAACGGTAAAATTGAAAAGATTTTATCTAGGAATTTCTAGTATGTACGTGGAACAAACGCCGGTCAATTTCAGGGCCATCTCATTATGTTGAAGAAGACAGAAAAAAGAATAGATAGAATAAAACTGTTACTTGTAAATACCTCGGGCGGCACAACACAATACGATTCTTTTAATTTTAATTCAACCGATCCTTCTGGTAACGTGAATTTTCGACAAATCCAATTTAAACATAGTGCACAATTTAATTTAATTAAATTTTCACTAGTAAATAAAGTGCTTGTTGTTGACAACATCCAACTGTTACGCAAAACGTCGTATATCACAAGTGACCGAAATGTCATTGTAAGCTCGTGAGATGTGCTAGCGCACTGGTGATTAAAAAATCTCCCTCGCAGACAACGAAGCATTTCTCTCACTTGTAATATAATCCACTATTCCCAGTTGTAAAATTAAATGAAAAAAAAAAATAGATGTAAACCTCATTTGAAATTCCTTAATTTCATCAAAATATAAAAACATTTTATTAGAGGCGCTGACAAAGCATGGCCGGACAACGGTAAAATTTAAAAGATTTTATCTAGGAATTTCTAGTATGCACGTGGAACAAACGTCGGTCAATTTCAGGGCCATCTCATTATGTTGAGAAGGACAGAAAAAGAATAGATAGAATAAAACTGTTACTTGTAAATACCTCGGGCGGCACAACACAACGCGATTCTTTTAATTTAAATTCAACCGATTATTCTGGTAACGTGAATTTTCGACAAATCCAATTTAAACATAGTGTACAATATAATTTAATTAAATTTTCGCTAGTAACTAAATGTGCTTGTTGTTGAAAACATCCAACTGTTACGCAAAACGTATATCATCAGTAACCGAAATGTCATTGTAAGCTGGTTAGATGTGCTAGCGCACTCGTGATTTAAAAATCTCCCTCGCAGACAATGAAGCGTTTCTCTCACTTGTAATATAATCCACTATTCCCAGTTGTAAAATCAAATGAAAAAAATAATAGATGTAAACCTCATATAAAATTCTTTAATTTCATCAAAACATTAAAACATTTTGTTTGTGACGCTGACAAAGCATGCCCGGACAACGGTAAAATTGAAAAGATTTTATCTAAGAATTTCTAGTATGCACGTGGAACAAACGCCGGTCAATTTCAGGGCCATCTCATTATGTTGAAGAGGAAAGGAAAAAGAATAGATAGAATTAAACTGTTACCTGTAAATACCTCGGGCGGCACAACACAACAAATTTTTTTTAATTTAAATTAAACCGACCCTTCCGGTAACGTGATTTTTCGACAAATCCAAGTTAAACATAGTGCACAATTTAATTTAATTAAATTTTCACTAGTAACTAAAAGTGCTTGTTCCAACTGTTGGGCAAAACGTCGTATATCACAAGTGACCGAAATGTCATTGTAAGCTCTTTAGATGTGCTAGCGCACTCGTGATTCAAAAATCTCCCTCGCAGACAATGAAGCATTTCTTTCAATTGTAATATAATCCACTATTCCCAGTTGCAAAATTAAATGAAAAAGAATAGATGTAAACCTCACTTAATATTCCTTAATTTCATTAAACATAAAAACATTTTATTAGTGACGCTGACAAAGCATACCCGGACAACGGTAAAATTGAAAAGATTTTATCTAAGAATTTCTAGTATGCACGTGGAACAAACACCGGTCAATTTCAGGGCCATCTCATTATGTTGAAGAGGACAGAAAAAAGAATAAATAGAATAAAACTGGTACCTGTAAATACCTCGGGCGGCACAACACAACGCGATTTTTTTAATTTAAATTCAACCGATCCTTCTGGTAACGTGAATTTTCGACAAATTCAATTTAAACATATTATGCGTCTCAAATCAACGTGCACAAGCATCATTATCAAGTAAGCCATGTTTATGTGTGTAACGACAACTCTTAGTTACAATTTTTTTTCTGTTTCAAACACCGTTACAGTGTAAAACGGGTTACACAAAGTTAGGTTAAGTTTGATTATGTCAAAACGTGGTCAAAACCAAACACTTCAAATGTCTGTAAACACTTCAAATTTGAATTTTGTCTTGTTTCTGCCGTAAGTATATCTACCGTATAGTAACTATCTTATACAATATAGGTTTTATTTATTTATTTTATGATAATTCAAAACATCGACATTGGATAATTACGAGGCCCCAGAATTTGCTGAGAAACATTAAGAAAAAATTCTGTAAACAAGCCAGGAAAGGAAAGGCATTGTAGTAGATTTTTTCAGGACTCTACATAACCAATAAACTTGAGGAGTTGTGAGAAAAAATAGGAAGTTGAACTGGACAGTGAATGTGCTGGACATATTTACCTCAAAACTGCTGCAGTTAGTTATTGATAATTTAGAAATTAGAAATCTTTCAAAAACATTTACACATTAACATCTGTACATATATGAAATAGCTAACGTAACAACAAATCAAATTATACAATTACATAAAATATGTTAAAAATATAGAAGATTAATTTTGACTGATCAATTTTACAATTATTGACATCAAACACTATGAAGAAGACATTGTACTGGGATCATCTGCACTGTGGTCTGTTTGTTCATCATTCTGATCAGTTACAGTATCATCAAATTGTAAAAAGTCAATATCATCTTCGTCTTCTGTTTCAGATTCTGATTCTCCCAGGGATATTATAATAGGTGGTATATCTTCAAAAGAAATTGAACCCATGCATTTAGTCCAAACATCCTCAATTCCAATTTTTTTTATCCAGTTTTAAAAATTTTAAATACTTCGCTTCTTGAGACCTGGTGTTGGGTAAAACGATACTTATTCAAATAATTTACTTAGATAATTGGAAATAATAATCACCGAAAATATTTCTGCCACTGTTTCCGCAATCTGAGTTTTTGTTAATGTGCGTCCGCTGTTTTCGACAAATTTTGTGAAACACTTAAAAACATATTGTTTTTCTGCAAGTTTTAAAACACGCTGCGGCATTTTTATCAAAATTTTTGATTGTCACAAATTTGACAATTCAAATTTTTGTCTAGTGCATTGCCAATATTATTAAAGGAAATCAAAAGTAACTAGATTTAAAAAACAGGTTGTACAAACGTAACAACAATAAATTACCAAGTTAGTTGTACACATAGATTTGAGACGCATAATAGTGCACAATTTAATTTAATTAAATTTTCTCTAATGACTAAAAGTGCAATACCTTTGTTGTTGAAAACATCCAACTGTTGGGCTAAACGTTGTATGTCACAAGTGACCGAAATGTCATTGTAAGCTAGTGAAATTGTGCTAGCGCACTCGTGATTCAAAGATCTTCCTTGCAGACAATGAAGCATTTCTTTCACTTGTAATATAATCCACCATTCCCAGTTGTAAAATTAAATGAAAAAAAAAAAAAAAAAAGAATGTAAACCTCATTTAAAATTTCTAATTTTCATCAAAACATAAAAACATTTTATTAGTGACGCTGACAAAGCATGGCCGGGCAACGGTAAAATTGAAAAAATTTATCTAAGAATTTCTAGTATGCACGTGGAACAAACGCCGGTCAATTTCAGGGCCATCCCATTATCTTGAGGAGGACAGAAAAAAGAATAGATAGAATAAAACTGTTACCTGTAAATACCTCGGGCGGCACAAGACAACGCGATTTTTTTAATTTAAATTCAACCGATCCTTCTGGTAAAGTGAATTTTCAACAAATGCAATTTAAACATAGTGCACAATTTAATTTAATTAAATTTTCACTAGTAACTAAAAGTGCTTGTTGTTGAAAACATCCCACTGTTGGGCAAAATGTCGTATATCACAAGTGACCGAAATGTCATTGTAAGCTCGTGAGATGTGCTAGCGCACTCTTGATTCAATAATCTCACTCGCAGACAACGAAGCATTTCTCTCACTTGTAATATAATCCACTATTCCCAGTTGTAAAATTAAATGAAAAAAAGAAAATACATGTAAACCGCACTTCAAATTCCTAAGTTTCATCAAAACATAAAAACACCATTCGGCCAGCATATTCATATTCAAACAATAGATTTATAAGTTAGCAAAGATGACCTTGGGAAGTAGGTATGAATCCTGTTTACGATGAAATTGTATTTTTCTCGAATACTTAATATTATTACACGTCCAGTTACATTTTACAGTTTTTACGAAACCCTCTTAGTACCCCCATTGTTAGCTTCGAACCGCCTGCTCACCTTGAAGCTAATCGAGCTCGATCGATCGAGTTTCGACATTGTCGGTAATTATCCATCCATGTAAGTCTGAGCTTTACGCATAGGTGGGTTGTATGTAAGTTGTTTGGTAGTCTCGGTATTATACTAACCTCAGTAATAGCAGCACCGCGGTAGATACGAGACCAATTTTAGTGGGTCGATGCGTTTACCAGCCACTTGAATCTGTAATGAAGCACGAGAGAAACCCTGGAAGCCGTTACGGTGTCACATCGGTTTTGCTCCCGGCATGTCATTATCTATGAACTTCATATCTTCAGATATCCAACCGCCTTGGCTATAAATTCACTTACAAGACGCCATGTCGTGCAACGAGCTTCATCGTGTGTTTCAAAGATATTAATTTTTGGTTTGATAGGTTCAGGATTTACATGTCGCAGTGTATTTTAAAACATCATCTTCGCTGCCAGCTTCTACCAAAATTGTGCCGATAAAACGTAATTAATTCACAGCGGGTCTTCAGCGGTATAATCAGACACAAGAAATAAGGGAAGCTAAAGAGAATAGACGAGGACAAGCATGCGAAAACTAAGGTATTCAGCTGGTTAAAGCTACGGCAAACTGGCTCTACTATGCATTTCACTGTTTGATATGACAGAAAGAGATAGCGATATGTGCGCTAAAGTCCGTGGTTTTCCACCAAAGTTTGTTATTATAACCCTATTTATGAGCTTTATCCAATTTCTTTTTAACTTAGGATCTTCTTGCAATTCGGAACACATCCAGCAAGAAGTTACTATAATTATTGTTTGATAATTTATTAAGGTATTATAGATCAATTGATCGATAGCTGTCATCCAACCGACAACTATCCTACTAGTTGTGAGGATGCGCAGATCAGGCGTGAAACTCGTCTATTCTCATTCGTTGATTTAACATTGAGATATCCGCAAAATAGACCTGTAATGCACAGGAAAACTTCGACTTGCCTACCCGACAAGCTCGTTGGGCAACGACTCGGAATTTAGCAACATCCTGCAGTGGTTGGCAACGCGCTGAAGGGTTGGCGTACCTTTTGGAGGGAGGAAGGAGGACCGGCGGCCATAACTAACGCTTAATTTTTGTTTTTATCTGATTTTATTCCACTATGAGTTTTCCTGTTTTTAAAGTTAGGTGTGTTCTATGTTTAAATTGCTTTTGTCGAAAATGAACGTTACCAGCAGGATTGGTTGAATTTAAATTAAAAAAATTGTGTTGTGCCACCCGAGGCATTTACAGGTAACCGTTTTATTCTATCTATTCTTTTTTCTGTCCTCCTCGACATAATGAGATGGCCCTGAAATTGACCGGCGTTTGTTCCACGTGCATACTAGAACTTCGTAGACAAAATCTTTTCAATTTTACCGTTGTCCGCAGCGTCACTAATAAAATGGTAGAAGCTATTAGTCACTCCTTTGTTTGTTAGATCTTGTTTAAATAATATCCACTACTGCTATTCAAACTTGGATAAATGATTGAATAACTACTTGTCTTTCGGTATGAAGCCGACAGCACAGCATAGGAAACAAACAGCAGGCTAACTCCCACTGGCGGGAACACTTCACGCAGACCGCCGCGCAAGACGCCATCGGAGAGGAGACCGGTTCATAACGTGTCGATATCACACAGAGGTGTACTCGAAATATTTTTATCAGTCCGCGTGGCTTGTGTGATTGTCGCATTTGACAATCCATCCGGCGCCGGCTATTCGCCTCGTTAGAAGATAATATATGCAAGCCGGATGTCATGATCCGCCCATTTTCAAGCTTTCGGAGAAAGGTACTTTTAGGTTTATGATGTTTTCAAGAAATGGCCGTATTTTCCATCTGTCCCGTACTTCTAATTTATTTAAAAAATCCAAATAATCCTTTAAAAGTTGAATTTGGTAGTCAAGACCTTTGAAAGCAAGCAGCATTACATTTCTTTGACGGCGAATTAGTGATAAATTTAGTACGTCAAAAAGCTTGGCCATTCTTTCCAAGAACTTTGAAGTTTTTGATATGCTCGTAAAACATTTTAATAAACTTCCAAGAAATTATTTCATTGCCTATATAAAAATCTGCAAGGATTTCTTTCAATGTTGCAGAAGGACAGGATGTATGACAAAGTCCAGTCCAGTTCAAAGACCAGAAGTTGCTTCCAATTTGAATATAATTATATACCTCTTAGCATCAATACACACGCTGTCAGAAAGGACTAAAATATTTTTTAGGCGATGCTTACGAAAAAGGTGATTTTACGTCCCCTTTTGGAGCCGTAAAGTTTTACTTTTTCAAACTCCACTTTTTTGGAACTAATGTGTACAAAAAAGTAAACTTTACGACTCCAAAAAAGAGGCCATACAAATACCTTTTTGGTAGTTATCGTCTAAAAAAAATTATGACCAAATTTTTGAATTCTTTTGTGATCATCGCCTAAAAAACGTCGTGTGCACCTCGGCCAAAAAAGATCACTTTTACGGTCTAGGTACACAAATTACTATTTTCGTTTTACGAAAAAAATTATAATTTTATGCAAACCGGATGTCGTGATCAACCCATTTTCAACCCTTTGAAGGTTCCTGGAATTGTATATTAGGAGCAATAATTCTGAGTCCGGCCCTGGCGTCATTTTTACGCTCACTTAGATTAAAGGCGGAGCGGAGAGTTAGCCTGCTGCTTGTTTCCTATGCTGTGCCGACAGCAGCTTGTGGTCAGTTAAAATCTCTGTCTCTGTTGACTTGAATTAACCAACACTGCATAAGTACTGAATACAGAAGGACAAATAGCGGCAAAGCGCCACGCCTAATGTTGTGGTTCTGAAAAGTGTCTTATCTTTTATGTTATGTTGCGCCCTCTTGCGATTTCCGTACCGTCGCTTCCATGTAAACAAGATCTAGCTAGTTTAGACACCGGGAAGCCAAATTTCGGTATCTAGTGTTTTTGCTTTGTGCATGTTGGTAGTTTCGTTGAGCCTCGTTGTGTTTGCGCCTTTAGGTATCGTCGTGTCGCGCTCGTTTCAAAATGGCTTCCAAAGAAAACGTTGCGTTACTGTATATTTTATTACGTTTGTCCGTACATGTGTCGAGGCAACTGATAGACAAAATAGCATTCAGTTCGTGGTTTGCGTTGCAGGCTGCTGATTTGGGGAGTTATATACATAGCGTGTACCCGAGAGGTGGGAACAAAGTCGTTTCGACTTTGAGTTGTGTTCAATAGCTCGTTTTCGTCAACGGACGATTGTACCCAACTCTTCTCTTTGGACGCAGTTTTAGATACAAAGTATGGAGTAACAGAACCAAAACATGTACTCTTTATTTTCTACATAACTGACATTATAAATTTAATTAATTTTTTGTGACATCAGCCAACCACGTTGAACATAAATAAACAGATATTCAAAAAAAAAAAAAATCCGAAGTTAAGTCAAACGCCTTAACAAGTTGTCTCTTTGGGTTCCAGTGGTACCCGGAGAGGGAGTTGCTGCTAACTTCTTAGTCAACTAGGTTGGAGTTTGCAGTATTGTTTTCGGGCTACTAATAAATTGCTTGCTTCACAAATACTTAAAATACTTAACAACCAAAAGAATAGTAACCGAGATGGGTTCTACTAACTTGCACTTAGTTTGGACGAGCCTTAAAGAAACACAGGAAACTAAGCTTGACTAGGACAATTCAGTAACAAACTCATTTCTCCTGGTCCGTTTGGATGGGTAAGCTTTTTCTATAATAGTAAACTCTCTATAATCTTGCCTCACTTACAGACAGTTGTCTTTAGTTTTTCTGATCTACATGTTGTCCATCACTCTCCGACTCGATGTTCCCCAACTTAAATAATTCCACGCATTCCACAGTTGCGAATTCCTGTGAACTGCAAAAGTTCAAGGGTGGAATAAAATTAGCTGACTTAACCTCAGTCATCATGTACACCAAAATTGTCAAATTGTATTACTGTTTGCTATTTTTCTGAAGAACTAAATTATTAACCTGTTGAAATCATTGGAAATTGTCAGTTGTAATTTATTACTCGAATCATTATTGTTAACATTATTAAGTTGCACTGTTACCAACTTAATACGAAGCCACTAGAAATTGTTAACCACAGGATGAGATCACAAAACCCCAAATCCACAAAAGACTAAAAATTAATAAAAATTTAAAACCATAATTTTTGTGTTATCAATGTACGCTCCACTCCTGATTAGCTCTCGCCATGTATCCAAAGAATGTAGGGTTTGTTTCGTTTGGGTTAGTTTGAATGTTTCGCCATTGCTTGTTTTGTCAAAAAAATAACACAACATAAGGTTCCGCTTTTTCTTTCATTGTCTGACGATCACAGGCGAAACTTTTGAAGTTCACGGTTTGTTTCAAATTTTCAAATTTGACGTTTGGTGACGTCATTGACATTTCATGTTCAAATTCAAAAAGTGGCGGTAATGTAAAGGGGGATTATCACAACATCCTGATTAATTTTTGAAGTGAGACTTATTCTGATCCAACGGTGTAAGATTTTTGTACGGGATAAGCGCGCCGTAACCCGACACGAAAATGCAATCTAATAAGAACTGGTGGCATATTTTAGACAGGGACGGAAGCGCAAGCGGCAGCTAGACGACGGTAAGATTTTGGCACAGGGTAAGCTTAATATAGCGACACGACACAACATTTCCGCTCAAATAAGGGGCCCCGCCCCAATTGGGCCCTCTTGGAATAGGGAGGCCCCCTTGGTAAAGTATGGTCCTCTTTTACAGGAAGAACCCCTTGGTAAAGGACAGGGCGGCCCAGGGGGGGCTCCTTGGTACAGAGCAACACAGAAAGCCGGCAACGAAAATTTGTCGTACCGGGCATTAAAAATGAAAATCGATTCTTAAGGAGTAAACTCCAAAAGCTTCACTTCTGTGGCGCGTGGACTCCACACAATTTTTTTTATATTTCTTTATATTTTAACAAAAACGATAAAAGATATATTACGATACATGGTAGACTTATCAATGCTTATATATATATATATATGTACATATTTATCATGATTACTTTGCAACCATTGTAATGTACTTGGTCTATCGACATGGTATGGAGGCAAAGGAAGTGTGTGAATAGTCCAAAGTATTTTTTTGCATCCCATAATCGAAAGTACGGTCTTCCCGGCCGCATCTCGCTCCGGCAACAGAGGCAGATTCCGCGTATCACCTGCGGTACTAAAGGAGAGAGTTCGGTTTATGTTTTCATCTTTGTTACTACATTGTGCTTTGACAATTACTGAATTATTAATAAAATTGATTTGATAATTACTGAACTCATTCGTTAATTTTCGGTCCTCACTTGTCAACAACTCCTTTGTTAATTTTTGACTTATTATTGAAGTAGTTAATTTATCATTTCATAGAAGTCTAACATGATGCAACGAATACAAGATACGGTATTTTTATCTTCCACATTGTCTTATAGCGAATAAATGCTGAACTCCCCAAATTATTAGTTGTATTTAGTGGGGAACTTATATTTGCAGATATACAGGGTGTTTTTTAATAAGTGCCCGTAAAAATTTGACATAAACATGTGTCCGCAAAGCCTTCGTTTTTGAGATACAGGCTGCCAGGATAAATGCGCAATATATTTTATTCCTGGTATAGTGCATATAAGTAATAAACGATTTGAATTCAGGCCAAGTATATATAGTTAATGCTCGATGGTAGAGAGAAGTGTTGTGCAAAAGTTATGACACTTGAATTTTAATGTCGCTTGCAGCAAGGAACACATTTACATTACATAAATAACTATTTACAGGATGCAATGCAGTTTCAATAATAAATGGTTAACCAAAGCAGTAAGACATTAAAAATTTAATTTGTGAATGTTTGTAATTGCATTAATTGGAAAGCACAGGTTAATCAATATAATGTACAAATGGAAGTTTGGTTTGGTTAAAACACAATTTGATGAAATGCAAGCGCCTGGATAACAATAATTAGAGTATACACGGCTCAGACCGAATTGGTATATCAACAATGATCCTATTTTTATTGAATTTGTAATCAAAAGTGTCTAGATTGCCATGAATAAAATTAAATTGCCATTTAGTTGTACGTTGTCAAGAAGCAGAGGGAGGGCGTTTTGAACACCTTATTTAACGAAAAGTTCTTCGTTTGTGTTTCATTTTTGATGTTTTGTTTGTTATCTCTAAGACACACGTTCAATGCTTGTAATTTTTACCAAAGCAATCTTGACCAGATCTTTATTTAGAGTTTAGTATAATTATTTTTTGCCACGGTTATATGCTTGATAACAAATTAATGTAAATTTTAATTTTTATTTATTTTTTAGCCTTGACAGTTGTAAACTACGTTCTACCACATTTTAGACAGCCATGGTAACCTATTTTTTACACAGTGAAGCTGTCACCTACCGCCTTTAAGCGGTAAAATAGTCCAAAATTTCCTTCTTTAAGAAACGCGCAAGAAAAAGATCCTTTATGATAAATATAGGTCTTATATTTTGAAAGAAGATAACGCATTTAACTGTATTTGAATAAGTTTGTAAGATATAATAATGACCAATTTAAAGACACTCGAAGGCGCACCATCTCGTGGTATAAATAGTAAGCATCTTAGTTGCCTATTTACCTTGTCAATTTACAATGTCTCTCAATCTAAAAATGTTAATTTATTGCGATTATTACTCTCATAAAATACAATAATATGGCAAAATGGGTGAAGTCATTGAACTAAAAGTAAAACACGTCAAGAATAAGATAATGAAAAAGTTAAGGTAAGTCAACAAAACACTTGAAAAACATAACCTCTTTCATATTTTTAGGAATTGTGCCCTATTTATTCTATTTATGCATTCCTACAACTCCCGCATCCTTTTGGGCAAAATCCGCGTCCGTCACACTATCCTGCACCTATCTTTATGTCAATAATGTGAATGTAAGTTCGGTGCAACGATAATTTTTGTTAAATGGGGGCGCCGAGTGGAAAACTTTGTCATCGGCTAAAAAGTTGTATACATTATGTGTGTGGTAGGTATTTTACATCACTCAGTTTTATTAAAACACTCCGCTTCGCGTCGTGTCTCAATATTAAAACTTGGTGATGTATAATTTAACCTACCACACTTATAATGTAATATACTATTTTTTTATTTTCAATTTTTAACACTGCTGCATTAACTGTAGGTACGAGATTTCAGGAAATTAATAAACTTACTTTTGATAATTCTTCTGTTTTAATAATGGTGGATGCGCCGGGATAATCATGTTTAGAAAATAGTTTTTTTAAAATTTAATTGACCAGAAGGAAATCCTCGTCGACGACGACGAGGTTCCTTGCTAGTCAGATATTTCAATCGCACATTGTAGCTACTCCCCAAAACCATGGGGTGAGCAACTACGAATACCGGGAATCATGTATCCTGAGCCAACTCAACGACCACAAAGCCGGGAATACATCTGGAAAATGTTACCGTTCGTTCGCGGACTTCCTTCGCAGCCATTTCAACCATTGCTACCTGCTCGTAGTGGTTCTGTCCCGGTATTTCCACCCATTCTTGATTGTATCCGGCAATCCATCCGGCACCATCGGTACGCTGCATGAGAGGATAAATTATGCGATCCGAATGAGGTGGTCAGCCCATTTTCAGCCCTTCGAAGAAAGGTGCTTTTAGGTTTATTACGCTTTTAAGAATTTCCATTCATTTCGACCACCGGGACACTTGCCATTGTTCTGTAAACTTGTATACGAGTCTCCAGTGGCCAAAAATCGCAATGTAACAGCCAGTCTTACTTTTGATGGTATGGCTTTGCTCAAGAATGTATCTTTCTTAACAATTTTTGGACGAAGAAGAAGAATTTCCAGAAGAATAGAAAAATGTTGTCGTGACATTCTGGTGAAGTTTTTAAAAAATGTGTCATTCAAGTCGGATAGTAAGCTCATATCCTCATACCTTTGTTTTCTCTTTCTTTCTTCTTCTCGTAGTCTTTTTAATAAAATTCTATTGAGAACCATATATTATGCAGCACTGGCAGCTAACTGATTGTCCATAATAATCCTTCCACACGCAAATGTTTCCAAACATTCGTGCGTCGCATTTCCTTTTTAATTTTTCATTTTTACCGACGGGCTGTGGATAGCCTGCGTTCGCATTCGTTCGCGCTCCACCCATTCGTCAGAGATTGCTCAGAGATTCTGACGTGGGCTGTAAGAGGGAGCAAGTCGAGCTCGGTAATAGAATGTGGCCGAGCTCGCTCAACGTCAAAGTTCATTTTCTGTTCGTTGTGCTGACAAAGAGCAACAAGGGATCCGAACTCCTGATGATTTTGCAGGCTGTACTCAACATTATAGGGTTATGAAGACATTCCAAACTCAAAAGTCCTCGTCCTACCAAATTTAGAGCAGGATCGGAACAGCAAGCATTTTTGTCGCAAAAATCTTGTTCTTCCTCGACAGTTCCGAAGACCAGATCAGTCGGAGTAGATTTTTGTACTTGCCGCGGAGAGACTCTTTTACTTTTTGTGACGCTTGAAAATGGCTTTGTCGCACACTCAAGTACTTGTAAGTTTCGCCGGCATTCAGGTGTCTCAGAATGTTTCCGTCGATGAATTGAGCATCTTCGTCGAAATACTCGCATCGTCCTCTTTTGCGGTTAACCTGAGCGCATTTGTCCCAACCAAACTCCATGTAAAACAAGTGCGTGATCTTATGCTTTCGGTCACCGGGTGTACCACAGCTATAACCAGCTATCACAGCGGCAACAATGCAAAATAGAAGAGGACTCAAGGAATCTTCCTAGAATAGTCCTCTTCTGAATGATATCAACTCTGTTCGAACTCGGTCCCGTCGGGATGTTATCGAGAACCGCGTCTTCCAGAGTGACATCAGTTGTTGTATGCATCGCACCAGTGGATCGGGTACGGGAAGGCATTGTAGTAAGTGACGAAGAGTCAGCCTTACGATAGTCTATCCAAGCCATAGATAAGTTGCGTTTATATTGGACGGCAATTTGCGTGACGCACCTATCAATCAGCAGGTTTTCCTTGCAGCCGTCCACGCCCCTCTTAAAGCCTCGCTGTTCGAAAATTTTTGAATACACGGGGTCAATAGCTTGGAGTATTCCCGAGTACAGGAGACGGGTGAATAGTTTATAACACGCATTAAGACATGTTATGGGCCGGTAGTTTTGAGGCCGAGACAAATCGCCAGTTTTGGGTATCAAAACGGTTCGCCTCTCGACAACCCATTTCGCTCAAATTGAAATTATTATTATTATATTATCATTTTGTAGTTACGATATATTTCTCTCAGATTTTCATTAGTCATTTAAGTCTTTTAGCCCAAAAATCACTATTTGAAAGTCTGAGTAAAGTTAACAAATAGATATTGTGACGGACGTGGACCCGAGATGACTCATCGTTGTAGCGGCGTCATCAATTACTAGAATGTGCTGGATTTATACTACAGCGTACTCGAGTATGACATCATCTTTTAGAATATCCTGTACACATCGAGAGCGCCATGGAACTATCAGGAGGCGCCTCGAAAGATTTAGGCGCCGGTATAATTATTAGAGGACGTTAAAGGGGAACCAGTCTAGTGAGTCTAGTCGTATCATCGAGTCTAGTCAGCGGAGTCTAGCCAGTCGAACCAATCGCAACGAAGTCGAAGTCTGAATAAGCCACTGAGCGACATAATTCGTGTGACTCGTGCGAGCTGTTAAAATAAATAATTGTGCCGTTATGACTGTGATCTGTAAATAGTCTAGTGTTTAAATAAATTGTACATAGTTCGTTCAAATAAATAGTTTTTTTTTGTGGACCCATAAACGCTACAGTGGTGTCAGAAGTGGAATACGAAGATTTGTAAGAAATAAATAAATGTAAAGGCTAAGAAGAAAAGAAGAAATACGAAGTTGTAAGGTTACTTGAGAGATAGTGAGTTACAGAAATAACTAAAATAAAAGCGGGGCTCCAGAAGGCTGCTTAAGGCCCTGGAAAGAAGACTGGTGTCACTCACTTTCGGATTAGATATCGGTGCTGACTGAGGCAGAAAAGAGGTTCCAATAGAATGAAAATTGGAAGAAATTTTTTTTGACTAGAATACTGCAGCCACTATTGTGGTTGTAAAGGACGAGAGTTAAATCGGAAGTTGGTACGTTCGGAGTATGTGAAAAGATCTGAAGAACGACCTGGACTGGTGATTTGTGCTCGGATGTAAGAATGCAGACCACGGGCGGACGGGAATGAAAGTTGCACCGTAGTGACCTTGAGGAAAATCCTGCTGGGCCCAATGAGACTCCATGAATGTGGAGATGGAGTCTAGACACGTGTGCTGGTTCACATGGAAAGTAGGCAGCTTATGGCTCCCATGGTTAGAATTCCGGAAGTTCTGGAGAAACTCCATGAAGGAGTACCTGGTGGACACCTGGGGGTGTCGATGATGTTTGGGAACCTGCGTGAGAAATTTTATTTGGTCCCCATGGTTAATGGATAGAATTCCGGAAATTCTGGAGGCACCCGATTGCGGAGTACCTCCTGGACACTTGAAAGTACGTCAACACAGTGCGATAGTCCATTTGTGAAAGTTGTCGTAGTCAACATTTGTCCATATTCCAAGAGAAGAGGTATAAATAAATACAACGCCGTCCTTCTAGAATATTCCATCAATTACTAGAATGTGCTGGATTTACACTAAAACGTACTCGAGTATGATATCATCTTTTGGAATATCCGGTACACATCGAGAGCGCCATGGAACTATCTGCAGGCGCCTCGAAAGATTTAGGTGCCGGTATATTAATTAGAGGATGTTCCAGCGGAAACCAGTCTAGTGAGTCTAGTCGTATCATCGAGTCTAGTCAGCGGAGTCTAGCCAGTCGAACCAGTTGCATTGAAGTCTGAATAAGCTTCTGAGCGACATAATCCGTGTGACTCGTGAGAGCTGTTAAAATAAATAATTGTGACGTTATGACTGTGATCTGTAAATAGTCTAGTGATTTAATAAATTGTACATAGTTTGGTCAAATAAATGTTTTTTTTTGTGAACCCGTAAACGCTACAATATTATGTAGGCGAAACGAAGCAATAAAAAAGACTATATTATTATGTACGAGCATGTGTTGTCTTTCACTTCAATTTCAAGTTTTTTGTTTTACCGAAGAGAAACAGTTTTTTGCGTATGGCGTCCCAGTTTTGTTAATTAATTTTGCTACTGTTTTGTACTACTAATGTTGACCGCGTATTAAACTCAAATCAGAAGAGTTTAGTCTGAGCTTCTTTATTACAATATGTTTTGTTGTTTCCCTGTCCATAGGCGTGGAAGTAACTTTAATTTACAAAACTATTTTGTCTGTTTATGTTGTACTTAGTTTCTCATTCTAAACAGGGGCAAACATCAGAGTTAAAATAAATGAAAAAAGAAGCAATCTGTATACAATTCAAAAAATCACAATGATTAAAAACTCAATTGGGGTTATAATATTGTTGTAAAATAATAATGAATTAGGTAGCTATTACACAACAAGCAACTCACAACGAGATGTGCCGCCGGTGTGCTACTTTTGCTTGTGCCAACACTTTTAATTTTAAGTCCTAGATACTTCCACAATGTACATATAATTATAATTTATACGCGCTGCTTTGCCGTGTTAACTTTAATTAGGTTCTTAGCTCTAAATAGGATTATAGAGGAATATAAGTCAGTAATCCACTTCGTAAAAGTATCGTTAAATTTTATCAATCACCGTTTATACCAGCCAACGGAAGACTTGGCTTCAAAGCCTTTAAACAATTGTAACTGGTAAATAATAGAGTATTCTATTTTACGTTGATTACGAAACTTCGGTTCTCCAATTTAACCGTTAATTAGTCGGTCGCATTGCAGCTACGGGTGCACAAAGGCTAAAGTGAATAAAAATTAATTTTTCGGCCTCCGTCTCAATTTTGTTATTTTCCTATCGTCCAAATTGTCTTGAAAACGATATTTGCCTGTCTAGGCTAGAAAATGGAAACTAGGGATTTTTTTAATGCAAGCTTTTATGTTCGTTGGATTTGTCTTCGGCATGTGGAGCTGTTGAGACAGGGGAGCCCAAGGGGGCTCTTTGAGACACGAGGGCCCCCATGCGTTATGAGGGTCCCTTTAGACTTGTGGGGGCCACTGTAACATGAGGGCCCAAGGGAAATTTTTGAGACACAAAAGTGAACATTGAAAATCTTTTGTCGAAACTGTTTTGTAAGTACTCGGCTAACGCCTCGCCTCCACAAACTGTGCTCGCACTTGCAAAATGACTGGCCCTGTAATAAAATATGTAGGTATACTGTTTCGTAAAATTTTATATGCGAAAAATCTTATCTTAAAAGTTATAACTAGCATTCGTCGCAATATGAAGACGTCCTCTAATTGAAAAATGCACCTCTCCAACCACATACCGGAAATGCGACTCGCAACACGGAATTACATTTGAATCTATTATTTTTTCCTGTTGCAGATGCAAAAATCAAATTTCCACGCAGTGTTAAAAATGCAGTAAGCTGTAACAGATGGGGTCGTAAAGTTTTCATCCGTGCTTACTGGGCGGAGACAACAATCTTATATAATATTTATGTGCTGTGGTGTTACCTTATCTTTACAACGACGCAAATGTGAAATATTGCCGCAAATTTTTCGAACGGACAGAAACAGGCTTTATTACCGGTACGAGCTCGTTAACTCATCACGGACTTGCAAATAGATTGGGTTTTATGGGCCAGATATTACCACTAAAGTCCGTTATCTGTCGTTTATTGTTTTAGCACTCAACAAAACAGCCGCGATAGCCCGCGTCATAAAGGAAGCTCCAAAATTTTAAAAGACTTCCCGGATTTGGACGTCTTATCTCGGGCGCTGGAGGCACATAAAACCTCTGTCTGCTTTTATTTTTATTATTCCTTGTATCAACTTTTAAAATACGATGTACTTTATGAAATTCGAAGAGTCCGAATTGATGTTTCAGGTGTGAGAAAATATGTCGGGAGCGTTTCCCGTCTAGTTTTTTTCGAGCTATAAATTATTATGCTGTAAGTGAATTTAATCCAGATTTATGGCTCGAACAGGAAACGACATTGTCTCAACAATGTCGAAGCGATTTATTTATGAACCCCTTAGGTCGAAAAGATGAATTAGTACAAGATAACTATGTGTGCGTAAGATGGATAGTGAGTAATCAGTCATTGGTGCAATGTCGCTGACTTTTCGCTTTGCCGAGGCTTATTAAAACCCAAGAATCATCCATCAGTTAGTGCTGATGCGAAAACTGTTCACATCTGCAACATCAATTAAACAGGGGCTAAAAGGTTTAATTTAACGGACTGAAACTAAATAAGCATGTGGTGTTATACGAATCATGTTAAAGATACGAGGTGGTAAACCAATATTTCACACAGTCAATACAAAATATATCATCACGCAGTATTAATTTTACAGCTGTAGGAACAATATCTATTTCGATGAAGACCATAAGACAAGAAATTACATATATATCAAACAGAAGGGCTATTTATGTTAACAAAATATAATGGATGCTTTCCTGTTGTCTGATAAAAAAATTGAGGTTCAGAAGACATGACAAATGTAGATTTCCTGAATAAAAAATAGAAAAAGTAATCTTATCATCATGCCATTTGTATTATCTTGTGTCTTTTTCAGGCTTCTAGAAATGACAGTAGAATAAACATGGAACCGTTCAGTAACATTCATTTCAAACACACAAATTCATTCTTAGAGGGGCCACTGACATCGGTGAGTTTTGAAATCGGTGACTTTGTATAGTTGGTTGTCTACATTACCGCACTTACTTACATATTGTAAATAAACTTAGTATAAAGGGTCTAAACCGTAAATGGTCTAAGTTCAAACGTCTTTCAAGTAACAACGAAGTCTCCCGCACTGATAACAACAAGATCAAGGTGACATAACATTAATGACATCTCTCAGCTGTGACAAATCTCTTCCAAATATCGCTTAATAATAAACGAAATCGATGACTTTTCACGAGTGATAAATATTCCGCGAGATTTGACATTTGCCGTGAGTTAGAAAATTCAAAAACTCATATAAAATGTTGAGGGGGTTGTAAATAAACTAAACCTCTAATATTGAGTTAAAAAAGGAATAAATAATGAAACTAATGTTGAGTGATGATTTTAACATTAGTTGTATAATTTGTGCCCTTAAACAGCTAAACACAAAATGGGGTATGTAGTAATGTTAAATTTAATTACAGATTTAGACAATATCAAAAACGCTGAAGATTTTACAATGAGTATCCAGCATTTTACGTTTTATTTTAGTCCCTTCGATTCTCCGCCGTTTTATTTTTGATTCTTGTATCTTGCTATGTGTTTATAGATTTTAGAAATAAAATGTTGATATTAAGCCTAAGTTATTGTAAAACAACCTTTCTTCACACTTTCCACTATTTCTGTGGCGCAATTACAGTATTTAATTATTGTTTTGCCACTCCTCCAGTAATAGTACTTTTATAAAATGGGTGACAAAATGTATCCTAACGTGATTAATCTAGAACAGTCCACATGAGAACGTCTGGGAATAATTGTTCACATAGGATACTCTCATGAGCCTAGAAGATTCTGTCGCGGTGATCTCATACTATACGACGCTCGTACAAAGAGGATGATCTCATTCTTCGGAATAATCGATCGCGCCGAAAAAATGTCATAGTTTGTACATAGTGAAAAGTTAGTATTTTTTTAAATAAAAGTTGGTAACTACGGTGTGCACCAGAATTTCTTTCAATCCTCAAACCATCAGGCTCAGGCTACGTTACAATAAGTACTGTAATGTAGACAACCAACTGTACAGAGTCACCAATTTGAAAACTCACCGATGTCAGTGCTAAGCCCCCAGAGCTAAAAGTGAAACTGGAATATTAAGAAATAAGCGTTTTAGTGGATTACACAAATGGCCAAAAATTTCATATCCATTACAAAATAATGTCCACATTCGCATAGCTAGTATCCAATTACCATTACAAGTAGGCTTCGCTGGTAATTCAAATTACCCCCAGAGCAGCCGAAAATGCCAACATCAAATAACAATAATTAAACGTTGTCGTTTGAACTCCATGCAAAACGTTCCACTGAGTCGTTATTTAGTTTGGTCTGTAAAATGAGCTTCTAATTATACGTTTGTGTTCTGATGCTCCTCTGAAAATATATTTAGCTACGGCCATGATTTCTGTCATATAGCTGATAGATGTGCGTTTGAACCATGAAAACGTCATCATTTTATATGGATTTTAGCAGCTTGTGTGCGAACCACTTGTCGGTAGGAAACTTCACTAATTGAGTAGTTGCGGTATCAAATTTTCGGCGGAGCAGGAAAGATGTTTACATTTCGGATTACACATCAGATGTGGAGTGGAAGAATGTTGACACAAAAAAGGAGTGTGTGTTTTGGTCGATATCCGCTGTGGAAGGGAATGATGTTGAATTTTGAGAAGTGTTTTGGAGGAAATTGCGGGTTTCAGATGTGGTTAGCTTCGATAAATTAAAAGAGAATTTATTGTGGCATCCAGAATGAAAAAAATATTTGGTCGTGGAATTTACGGCTGGATGCCTAGAGGTTGTAACTCATGTGAGCTGAATACTCAAGATTAGATTACTCTAAACATTCACTTCCATAAAAATTTAAAAATTAATTTAAAGATTAATTATTGCGAACATTTCAGAATGTCATTCCTCATAAAATCCGGTAATCGGCTCTTTTTTCCTTATATATAATTTAATACCATCAATAAAAGCTCCTCACGACCAGCCACATCCCACAAAAAGCGGATTATCGCGAGTAGATTAGCCAAGCGCTTATTTCTTTCGTTAGAGCTTTACTACGTGCATGAAGCCTTGTGGATGAGAACCTCGTCTTAAAGCTGCTAGAGAAGCCTTCTTATCGGAACCCTCTCTGAGTAATTATGGGGTTAAATCAGCTTTATCAAACATCACGAACAAGTAGATGAGCAAGTCTCGCAATTAGACTTCCAATGATCCGTTTGGACCCTCTTAGGCAATTAACGAAATTATCCCATACAAAATTTGGAACACAGAAAGGCAAAATATTGTAATAATGAACATTCCACGGGGTGTTATGGAAATGTATACAAATATTTTAGGGTGTCGTAGAACTTGCCATTTCCACCAACTTTTTCAAATAACTTTTTTAAGCCCCTTATATCAACGAGTCGTTCCAAACATCACATTGACCGAGAATATCTAAGTAATAAAAGCTTATCGAGCGTAAAAACTACCTTCCGCATGTAAACAATCAGTTCTGATCTGTCCCCTGAGCGCATAACGCACCTTTGATTATTGCCTGAGACATTGAGGGTGAAGTGACGGGCTTTATAGTATAATTCTTGTTAATTTTTTTACCAATACCTTTTGTTGCTTCCAATGGCTAGTTCTACGACCTCCTAAAATATTTGTATACATGTGCATAACACCCTGTATATTGATAAAACTACTCACTTCTAGTTAGTATGTTGATCAACAAATTTAATACGCAGAAAGACCTTTTACAACTGAACTACCTGTATTTGCGACTGATGCAGCTACACCCAACAAAAGGTAATAAGAGGATAAAGGGGTTGGAGAGAGAAAGGAAGAATCCTGGGGAAGAAGACGAGTCAATAGTTTTATATTATCTGCGAGGCATTAGAGCAAGCCTATAAACAAAGAAAGAAGAAAAAAAGGTAACAAATAGGGAAGGAAAATAACAAATAGAAAGACAAGGAAAAGAAGAGTAGAAGATATTTAAAATAAGTAAGATCACCAGATGCACATAAGAAAATTGACAAAATCATGGATAAGTTAAAGGAAGAAATGATGGAAAGAATGAAAGAGATACGAAGAGAGAACCAAGAAAGAGATAAATTGAAAAACAAAAGGAAGAATTTAAGGAGAAAGAAAAGAGATGGGAGGAGGAGAGAAACAGGTTGAAATAGAGAGAAAGAGAGAAAAAGTAACAGCTGGAAGGGAAAGTGGGGTATTAGGAAATGAGGACGAATTTTCATATTGCAACAAAAGTAAACATTATATTCCGGATATCTGCACGATGACGAACTAACGATGGGTTATTTCAAGCAGGATGAAGCTACAGTGTACACAACAAGAGCTTCTATCAACTTATTAAGAGAATTTTTTGCGAAAAACATTAAAGCATTGCCCCTAAAACCAGGCAACCATAATCACCCTATGACCCCGTTCTAACCTCAAATGTTCTACATAATCGGCGACTGCAAAGACATCACAGTCAAAGGTTGGAAATTATAAAACGTTGCAACAAAGTCTACCTGCAGGCCTACACGTCGATCCTAACGGAACCGAAGCGCTAGTAAGTCCCAATATTTCAAATTCAGTTATATTATAATGACTCTTTGAAAGGCAGGAGAACTTCAGTATTGATACCGAGTACTGGAGGGAAATGTTGCAGACATAAAGGTCAAGCAGCCCACATTAGAGAGTTTAACAAAGAAGAACAAGGAGTACATGCCACCTAAATTCATGTCTGTGAGTGAGGCTTCGCAGCAACTGCTGGAGATACTGAGGAAGAAGGGACAATATGATTTAGGTAGATGTCAAAATGGTGTAAAAATGACTCTTAGTGGTTTTGGAGTGACTGAAAACACCCTTTGCATTGGGCTTGCTATAGTAGGATCTGAAACTCAGAAGATTCTGGCTTGCAGCCTCCAGGAGATGTCCCAGGTAGACTTGGGGGGACCCTCACATTCTCTCATTATTGCAGGACGTGTATTACAGCCTCTTGAAATAGAGTATCTTGAGCATTGTAAGGGGGAAATAATTTGAATTAGTCACTCTTGTTATTTCAACATTATGCAGTTTAAACAAAGTTTATGTATGTTGCTAATTCTTCCGTGGTTGCCAAACATTTCCTAAACACGCGACAAATGAAAACACAAAGTTCCTCAATGTTTTTTCAGTGGAAACGGGGCTTGAAAGGGACAACAGTTTTGACGCAGAAATTCAAATTTTTGACAGTCAGAAAAAATAGGTTAAAAGTTTGGCAATTAAGTTGACTGTCATCTGTCAAATATTAAATGTCAAAAAATGCTTTACAGCAGAAAGTGATTTCGTGTGATGTATCACTCGTTCGAATCGGGCTAATAAGAAGCATCAAAGGTTTTTAATTTGTGTGAATTTGAAAAATGATATGAAACGACCTTGGTTGCTGCAGCCTTTTTAGTCGCTATACTTTTTTTTTGTTTTTTTTTTAGTCTCTGTTCCTCTTTCATATTTGTTATCTACACTTTTGTCTATCAAGTTCGTTATTCTAATCGCTTTAACGTATTCAGTATTTTTAATATCTTTTATTTCATTATCTTCACACTTGACCTATGTGCTCATCGCCCTGATAATGCCAACATTGTTGGCGAAACGTGCGTTGGCAGTTGTAATAAAATTGCTTTTTGTGTTTTAGTCAAAAACTGATTAAAAGTAGTTCATAACTCTTTCGTCTCTTTTGTATCTCATTTGTGTCTTTTGTTGTCTTTTTAGTCCACTTAGTTTGTGCTTTTTTTTCTTTTTCGTTTGTTATTCCTCTATATTCTTGTTTTTGTTTATCTTTCTGGCCCTTCTATAGTTTCTTTTTTTTTAGTGCTATTTCCTTGCCCTTATTCTTTTTGGATTTTCATTTCCTTATTGTCTAAGGTTGATCTAGTCGTTTTCATTGTTTTTAGTATGTTTGGTGCCTTACATTTCTTTTATATTTTTATTATTTTAAGACTTTTCCGTCACTTTGTTTTGTTTCCCTTCTTTTTTTTTTTCTTCTTTGGTCTTTTTTTGGCCTCCTTTGTCTCTTCTCTATCTTTTGTTTCTTTAATTTCGTCGGTGAAATATGTTAACCTACTAACTTCATTTGTCAAGATTTTAGAGGAAACTATTAAAACGCTTGTATTTCGAAGTTTATGTTAAACCATTTGGGGACAGCAGGTATTATTGAGAAAAAACAAAAAACATTTTGTCTCAATAATACCTGCTATCTCCGAAATACAAGCGTTTTAATACCGTGCCGTATACAGTAGGCTGTGAAATTTAAATTAGGTTGGCACTACTAACTTTTGACAATTTCATTTAAACTTCAAATGTCAAAGTGACTTTTGAAAAAGAAAACGGCAACAGAATGGTAAATGGAGTTAACAGCTGAATTTAAGATGCGGGAGATCACTAAACATTTGCTGTAATTCTCAATTATTCTACATTATTTCTTAGTCTTTTATTTTCATGAGAAACATAAACGTCGAAATATTTACGATAACTTCAAATTTTAGCTGTCAGTCAATTTGCAGGCTGGACCATTGCATAATAAAACAACCGCCTACTCTATCTAAATGATCGCACGGTAGTCTTCTCTAAAATTTTGCCAAATGGACTTAGCAGGTTAACACATTTCACCGACAATTTTGTTGACTCATTAATCACTTTGATGTCCTTTATGTTTTTATTGCTTTTGCTACTTTAGTCTTTATAGTTTCTTTTGTTTCTTTGCTCTGTGCTGTCACTTTACGTTCTTTGGCCTGTTTGTCTTTTATCCCTCTTGGCTCTATTCTTTATTTTGTTTCTGTATTCTTTTTGGTCTGTGCTGTTTCTTTAGTCTGCCTAGTCTATTTGATCACGTTTTCTTTGGCTCTTTAGTCATCTTGTTTCTTTGTGTACAAATTAAGCTGCTCTACTTGTGAGTCATTCTACATAGGTCAGACAGGTCGCAAAATATCAGACCGTATTAAAGAACATTTCAGGCACATCTATAACAACACAGATCTTGATCCTCCACCATCAACACCTTCTTTTTTCGCCAATCATATAACATAGTTTTTCACCATCAAATTCCAAACTGATTCATAAATGCAATAAAGGCCGGAAATTAGATTTTCTTGAGACTTTGGAAATAAGGAAAGCCTTGAAATTGGAAAACAGATCTTGTTTAAATGAACAGAATAACTTCAATAATCCCATTATTAATTCACTATTTTAATTTTTCACTCAAACAAACTTACCAGATTCTCTTTGATCCATTTTTAATTTTTACATTTTATAAAATGTTGTTTTTACGAAATCTTTTAAAAATCATGTAACCCTTTGAAAACGTCAAATTTAATTCAAAATTACGTTAATGTCATAATTTTTTATATTCTTTAAGGTAAGAACCCCTCTTGTAATTCATCAATTGTATCATTAATCTCTTGTTAAATTAGGGCTGATGATGGCAGAAGTGTTCTGCCGAAACATGTACCATTAGTAATTTTACAGTTATTAAAGTTACGGCTTAATGCGAATTATTTGTCACTTTCCTCTCATTTGTTCCTATTGTCTAAAATCTCCTGAGAAAAAAATGTGGGGGAGGTCAAAATCAAGTACTAGTTGAAATCGAAGATTGGGAGAATCGGAGAAAAGAAGCCAGGGATTGGGAAGAAGAGAAAGGGTATGGAAAAAAAACAAAGGCAAGATAGAAACAAGGGGACGAAGGAGGAGAATGGACCTACATGGGCAGCAGAGGAAGGACGGTGATAAGACTATGGAATAGTAATCGAAGAAGCATGGATATAAGTAGGAGAATTCAGAATACGGGAAAGAATAGAGTCAGACCATCCGCCTATAGAAATGAGTATAGAGACAAGAGAAAAAGGAAGAAGAAACAACAGAGGAAGCGCAGAAGAAAGTTATGATCAAAATATGGGACGAACACCGTGTGGAAGTCTACATGAGAAGACTAGAAAAGGGAAGATGAAAAAAGAATTGAAAGAAATATTAGAAGAAGCAGCGGCAAAAAAAAAAAAATAACAATAAGCGGTGCAGGAGAAAGAAGTTAAAATTTATGGAAGACAAAAAATGCAAACAACGGAAATAGGAAGCAATAAAGGAGATAAGATAATGTAAAAACAAGAAAGCAAAGAGAAGATGCTTTATATGAGCGAAAAGATATAGAAATGCAGGTAGAGAAAAGAAACAGAAGAAAGAGGGAGAAGAGAGAGAAATGAAAGCTATAATAACAGAGAATGAGTGAAGAGATAACGATGAGAGAGTGGGAGGAATACTTCAGGAGGCTGCTGGAGGGGACCAAAAGGGAAAACAGAAATAGAGATGAAGAGGAACCAAACAGCATAAGAAGGAGAAGAAATCACGCTGGAAGAGGTGGAAAGGAAAGTGAAGAAATAGAGTACAGAACGAAGCTAGAGGGACTGGTTGAGGTGTTGAATGGGGGATTAAGAGGGATGAACAAGAGAGTATAGAGAGGGGGTAATATAAAGGACAGAGGGGTGGGAAAATATCATGGACCATTTGACAAAGAGCGAACTAAAAACGAAAGGTGAGAGGGTGTATTTATTATTCGTAGACTTCAAAGCGGCTTTCCACACGATGGAGGATATTCGAGTGTCTGAGGGAGGAAGGGGTAAATAAATGACTTGTTAAAAAAGGTGTAGGAGATATAAGAAAGGACAAAAAAAATAGAAGTGAAGTGAAGAAGGGAATTTGTTACGCTTACTATGGTTGGGTTGCCTGGAGCGCCAGTTTTTTTTTACTTGGTATGCTCCACGGGACCGTAGGTAGCGCGGGTAGCTACACCGGAGTATGGTATGCCAAGGGTCAGCTATCTAGTTTGGCAGGAGGGAAAATAACTTAACACAATGTGACAATCTTTAATAAGCACCCTATATGAAATGTATGTATTTACAACACCACTATCTTCACTATCCTCGTCGCTTCCTCTACTCTTAGTGGCGGGACGCCCTCCCGACGGTTTTAGCGTAGAAACCGGAACTGGAGACCGGAAGGAACGTGGTCGGGTATTTTAAGGTACCTGGATGTTACCAGGAACTTGGACGGGAACCGCGAAGATGGTCGGCTGGTGCTCACCCTCGTAAGCTGGGACTTCCTCTTCGGTAGAGGTGCGGCTCACATCTGCCTTCAGCGGTTGAACGCAGCTTCTTTTATGGAGACGCTGGAGGGAAGACGATGACGTTGGCAAACGCGCGCGGCCTGTTTCAATGTAGTAGGGAGGGAGTCTTATCACAACATTCTCATCCCGACGGAAGAGCAGCGGCTCCGGGCAAGGTAGCGATTCCGGAGCGCGCTTCCTTGCTGTTCAAAATGATGTAAGTCCATTCCAATCCGATAATGAAAAGCATTTTTCCTGGACACTTTAATGATTCGGTGCGGAGGGCATGGCCCGCGATGCTAAGGGCTGTGGCTTGGGCTGGTCGTAGCGACTTCCGGAAAGTTGCATAAGCTGCGCGCTATTTCTCCGGTTACAATGGTGAAAGTTTCGTCCCGATAGGTGGTCGACAAGTATTTTTAAGAGGCTGTTAAAGATGCCGATTTGGACGTAGGGAGCTTGAAATTGTCTAAGCAGTGTTTTGTGAATACAAGGTGAATGGTTTGTGACAACAAAGGGTGTGAGGCAAGGTTGTCCTGTCAGCCCCTTGTTGTTCACAATGTATGTGGCAAATATGCGAGAAGCAGAGGGTGTATAGTATATAGAGTAAAAGTTCGGAGCCTGGCGCTTGTAGATGATGTGGTAATGGTGACAAAGAGCGAAAGAGAGATCAAAGAAATGATACAGAAAATACGTGAGGGAGAAAACGTTAGAAGTAAATATGGAAAACACAAAAACAAAAAGAGAATGAATTGAGGTGTGAAGGAGAGAAAATAGAGCAAATTAAAGGATTTAAGTATTTTGGCTATATATGTAATGAAAGAACCACGGATAAGACACATATCGGGGAGTTAACAAGAAAAGCAAATATTGTGATGGAGTGTGAATTTAAATATCCATGAATTGAGTATCTATGACAACAGTTTGATTTGTTGGTTGTATTTTTTTTTACAGGACTTGTACTGTAAAGTCCCATTTTCCGGACTCAAAACTCTGTCGTAAAACTAACAAATATGACACAGTATGAAATAAATTACTATTGTTTAATTGTAGAGAAAGTTACTGTATAATTTATTTATTTGTTCATTATATGACTTCTGGGGACCTAACTGTATTTTTTTGTCTCTTCCCATACCTCACAAGTTTGTCAGGACATTACAACTATTTAGGTTGTAATAGTACCTACGCCAGCAAAGAAATAGAGCAACTGAGAGAATCAGAAGTGTGGATGAATGTAAAATTGAGTGAAAGGGCCAAGGATACGGACAGGCAGGGAGTCCAGGGGCAACTGGAAGTATGGAGATGTATGATTGAAGAAATACTGAAGTATTTGGAGCAAGATAGTGAATTAACAAAGATGATGGCGAAGTTTAGGTGCAGAAATGAAGATAGGGAGAATAGGTATTGGTTGGAAGAGGGAAGAAGAAGGTGTAGAATGTGCTATAAGGAGAGAGAGAAGGATACGTGGAATGAGTGTAGTGAGATGAGAAAAAAAGAGACAAAGGAAAGAGAGGAAATACTGAAGGTAAATGGAAGAGAGATAAAATGAATGAAGGAGGTACGGAAGAGGAGAGGGGAATGGAGATGAAATGAAGATGCGTTGTTTTGAATACAGAATTAGTATGTAAATTACGTCATGGTAACTGTTATGAAATCACAGAAATCAAAAAGCCCGTAGGGCAAATAAATTTTTTAATATAATAATATTACTGAATTAAAACCACTGGGCGTTTTTTAAGAAACACATTATTTCTAATTGGTCTTTTAACCCATTTTGCACAACCGACAAAACAAATGACCCCAACAACACATAAAAATAAACTGTTGAATAATTCAAAAGGTGAAAAATAAACGAGCTTTCGGCTTTCAGAAAGGCAATTTCAGCAAATTTTTATTGCGTATACATGCGTCATTTTTGCGTGTGTGCGTTCGGAGGTCTACTGATTTAATTCTCGACACGCGACTCATTATTTTCGAGGAATTACGGCCTGAACATCGGAATACATTTTGCACTCACCCTTTCCTGGCGAAATTGCTGATGTAATGGATGAGCGTTTTTGAAACGGTCACGTCTGGGTGGCTGTAGTTGTGCGGAAAGAATGCTCCTCCGCCAATCAAAGGCAGCCCCAGAACATATGGGAGATCTTCGCCGCGAACGCTGCCGGACCTCTGAAAAGAATAGATCATCGTTAGCAAATAATTGAAATGTTCTACAAGTAGGTTAGACTTTTAAATTATCCCAATTTCCATTAGCCTTTAGTGCCGTTTTGCTAGCTAACCTTATAAACAGCAGTAAGCGTTCTTTAAATAAGATTAGACGTGATAAAAGGTGCGGAAAGTTCGAACGCTAATGGCCCTAATACGTGCAAAAAACTATCCAGACAATAAACCAAATTATCTTCCGCAGTCATGCACGTTTTCCCTTCGGTAAAAATCGATTCAACCTTTGATGTTGAACATCATCGCTGAATTACCGTTAGTATAAAAAAGATTCGCCCGGCAATTTATATCTGCGAGAATTAATTTTTATCTAGGTCAAAGAGTGGAAAGATAGCTACGGAGCGCAGATTGCGGTGCTACACATTTCCTAATGGGCTAGAGCAGAAGTTCTCAACCGAGAGATGTGTTAACCAAATTTAATCTGAGGCATATTTAATTGTAAATCGATTGCCCTGTTTCAGATTGTGATTATTTCAGTTTTTCGATGAGCATTATTTGCTGCTATACAGGTTCAAGGTAACACTCAAATTGAACACCACTGATACGGTTTAAAGTGCAAAGTTAAGATGTGGAAAATTGTTTAGTGACAAAGATTTTACAAGCCCTGGCCGCGTCTTTATCTTATTTATATTTATTATAGTATAATTTCTTTCGAATTTCTCGATACGCTTGTAATATTATGGTTGTATAAATTTTGAAAAAATCACTGTTAAACAACACGCCACTTGTGTACAACCATCAAAAAGCACAACAATACCTTTTTAAAATTACCTTGATATTGTTGTTGAAAGAATATATTTTATCTAGATCTTGTATTTTGGTATAAGTATAGGGTATCTTTGTTTGATTCCTAACATTATTTGATTGATTTTTGTCTTCAATATAATATAGAAATATTTGCACACTTTAGTGTTAAGGATAAATTAATGTATTTATTATTATCTCAAGTCCGACACCCAATCCTCAAGTTTGAAATAAATTAAGGCAAACTAAATGGTAATAACCAGCTAAATTTTGTAAATTTACATTTATTACAATTAGCTTTGTTTGTTGATTTCCATTAGACAGTTTTAATGGATGGAATTCTATATGCACGTTAACAAATTATAAAATCGACTCAACCGAGGCGAGTCTTTGAAGTTTCATTTTCTAAATTACGGTAAGTAACTAATTTTACCTCCCGTTGTAAAGAGGATTTTGCTGTAGTATAAAAATTAAAATTTTAATAATTCATCTGGATTCTTTGAAAGCACTTAATTTATCCCCTCTGTTCTAACGAAATTCCAGATGATGTCAGATAAAATATCTAGCAACGGAAAAAATATCTACGGAAGTGAAGTGGTTTTTAAGCAATACCCGTCAAATCAAATTAGTGTTTCCTATAAATGATGGGCTTAGTTTGTTTATTCATAAAATAATTTTACGGAATTAAGGCTTAGTAAGCTTTCGTGTTAATCAATAATGTCATAACTCTGACAATTTAACTTGTGGTTTTTTCAATCAATGAGAACTTTCAATTTCAAAACAAACAACCAATCGGACAATTATTTTAGTGGAAATTTTTCGAGAAGCTGTATTCCAGCGACAATTTTCTGAAGGGATATTTATTAGCTTTATAGTTTTATAAAATATCCGAATAATATATTTCCTACAACTCAATAAAATAAAATATATATAATATAATAAATAAAACTACATAATTCAACACAATAACTAGCAGTTTTACTATCCCTCCCCACATATTGTTTTCTACACTCAACCTTCTTTATCCAGTCGATCCCTTTTCCGTCCTCATTCAAAATTTCTAGTCTCATCTCTCTCTCTCTCTCTCTCAATTCTTTCTCTTCAATCTCTATCTCTCTGCACTAATTCATCTGTCATTACTCTGCCTCTCTCTCGCATTCTTTCTATCTCCGCGCCTGCATACCCGTTTCTTTCGAAATATGCCTCCCTCTCTTTCCAAACCCCCTTTTCTATTCCTTTCCTTTTTTCTCATACACTTTTGCAACATTCTGCACTCTCCTCTCTCTATCACTCTCTCCTGCACCCATTTCAAATATTCTCCTTGCAGTCCTTCCAACTCTTCTTGCTCTCTCCATCCCCATATTTCCGCCCCATACATCATCACGCTTTTCACCAAACTATCAAATATCATTATTCTCCTTCTAAAATGATGTTCAAATTGTCTCTCTCCTATTCCCCATACCGCCCCTATTATCTTATTTGTTTTTTACTTTCTCTTATTTTCTCTTTCTCCTATCTCCACTCATTTACTTTTCTCTTACCCCCACCTTTTCCAAACACCATCATCTTGGATTTCTCTACATTCACCGTCAATTTTCTCCTTCTCATATATTTCTCCATGTTTCTTATTATTTCTTTTATACCTTTCTCCTCTCTTGCTAGCACCACCAAATCATCCGCATATGCTAAAGAACACACTTTTTCTTTCCTTCTTCCATAATCATCGCGTATACCTTATATGCCGTATTTAGGAGAGTGATCCCCCTATAATTTTATTACTGACTCTATCCTTTTCTCATTTCTTATATATGGGGCATATTATCCCCTCTTTCCACTCCCGGGGGAAACCCTTTCCCTTCCACTCGCGAAAACCATCATAGCATGTCAATGCACTCCGGTCCCAAACGAAAGAGATGAATAAAAGATGAGCTACTTAACAGATATCAGGGTACATCAAAGTATGAACAAAGGTTAGGCGTCTCTGCCACAGATCCAAAAGTCCTACGAGCCAAAGAACAAAGCATTATTTTCCCTATCGACTTTCAGATTCCTGCGATAACATTTATAACATAATTTACATTCTGTATTATTTGCAGAACAACGCATCTTCATTTCTTTTCCCCTATCCTCTCCTCTTCCATACCTCTTTCATCGATTCTATTTCTCTTCCTCGTTCTCTCATCCCACTACAGTAATTCCACATAATTATGTTCAATCGTTTCTCTCTCCTCATAGCACAATTCTACACCTTCTTTCTCCCTAGTCCAACCAATTCTCCTTTTCTTCATTTCCGCCCTAAACCTCGCCATAATCTTTCTTTCTTTCCCGCTCATACATCTCTCGTACTTCCAGTTGTACCTGAACTCTCTGATTCTTTGTCCTTCTCGCCCAGTTCTAGATTCATCCACATGCCACTTTCTCTCAGTTTCTCTATTTGTTTGCTCGCTGATAAAAAAATTCCCTCTTGTTCTGTCCTGCGTTCTTCTTCTTTTCACTCCACATACTGAATGAGTATCCTGCATTGTCCCATTCCTTCCATTCTGTCTTTGAAGTTGACCGCTCTCTTCCCCATTTTCATTCTCAACCTATTCCTTTTGAATTCTTCTCTCACTATGTACTTTGACGTTTTATATTGAGCACTCACTTCAGACACTTATCTTGCACCCTCTCTATTTCCTCTCGTTCTTTCCATACCCAAGCTTCTGCTTCGTAGACCTACATAATGTCAATCTCTTGAAATAGCCTCCCCACTTTCTCACTGCTATTTATTTTAATGACTAACTTTTAGATTATGTAAATAAAAAACACTTATGTGGCTGAAAAGACAATTAAAAGACCTTTCAAACTACATGTTACTCGACCCCTATTCCCTATTTAAAAAATCGAGGTTGCTCCTGTCAGGGGTATGGGGTTGCACCAAGCCTGCTTACTATTGCATCAAAACATGTCCCCCTCGAGATAAAAATTGACCTGTTTTTAGACTTTTTTAAATCTCTCTTCCTAAAAAATTATTGAGGGTAGCTCGTTTCGAATGAAACGGCCTGTATATATAAAACAAAGTCGGGTTTGTTTGAACACTTATAACTCGAGAACGGCTGTCCCAATTTTCATGGTTTTCGATTTGTTGGATTTTTCTCCGCCCCGAATATCAGAATAACTATTAAAACATTAAAATTCAAATATATTCAAGTCGAACTCCACAAACTTCAAATTGAAAATATTTGAATTTTAATTAAAATTTACTCCACTTGGATTCATCGACATTCTTCTGGTTTATTAAAACATTGACAGGGGGTTCCTTTGGGTTTATAACTGAAGAACGGCTGGACCGATTTTTACGATCTTTAATTTGTTGGATTTGCTTCCGCCCCGAATAGCAGTATAACTATTAAAATATCGGAAAAATTAGAGGGGACGGGGAGCACGGTACAGGGCAACAACAATAAGAAAGCCCCCCTGGTACCAAAATCTGTCGTACCGGGCTTGAAAAGTGAAAACAGATTTTTAAGGAGTAAACTCCAAAGTTTCACTTCTGTTGCGCGTGGACTCCACGCACAAATTTTTGATGATATCTTGAGAACAGATTGACTGAGTTTTCGGGGGCGAATAACTATTAAAAAAAAATTCTCATACATTTTGTATGAAATCCGTAGGTATATAACGCCATCTTTGATACATGACAGAAACAAAAATGGACATGGCGTTGTATGCTGGTTCCGGTAAAACCAGGCGTTGTGTGCATTACGTTTTGATAAAAAAACTGAATTCGATTCAGCCAATAAGTTAACACAACATTTATTGATTCTGAGGAGGTACAAAGTTCGCCGGGTCAGCTAGTTAAACATATAGTCTAAGTAGTTAAATTCTTTAATTTGCTCTATTTTCTTTCCCTACTACCTCCATTCATTTACTTCATTCTTCCTCTTTGTCTTATTAAACACCAACATTTTTGCTTTTTCTACATTCACTTCTAACTTTTTCTTCCTCACGTATTTTCCTAGGTTCTTTATTATTTATTTTATTTCTCTTTCACTCTTTGCCAACATAACCACATCATCCGCAAAAGCCAAGTTCTACCAATTACACATCCCTCCTGCTTGCACTCTCTCTAACATTCCATCCATATCTGCCACATACATCGTGACCAACAAGGGACTGAGCGGGCAACCTTGCCTCACTCCCTTCGTGTCACAAACCATTATTTCCCTCTCCACTACTTTCACCTTACTTCTTTGTCATTTCGTATATCTCTTTCACCTTTTCTACCAGCCATTCATTTACCCCTATCTCCCTCAGACACTCGAACATCCTCTCTCTTTCTCTCTCTCTCTCTGTGTGTGTGTCTACCTTGTCGAAAGTCGCCTTAAAATCTACGAAATAGTTTCCCTCTCCTCTCTAAATACTGATATACTGATTCGCTGTCCGGTATTGGTCCTTTTCCTATCTCCCTAATTATCTTCCCATTCTAAATTGAGGCATACAACTCATACCCTGTGTTTGGGAGAGTTCCACGGTAATTTTTCACCTTACTTTTCTCCCCGTTTTTTGTAAATAGGGGAGATTACCCCTTCTCTCCATCCTATTGGAAATTCCTTTCCTCCCCACACCCCATTCATTACCTCAACCAGTCTCTGTAACACAGTTCTCGTCCCATACATTTTGTTATATACTCCATCCCTCCCCGGCGCTTTCGGCTTCCTCAGGTTCTGCACTTGCCTTTCTAGCGTGATTTATTTTCCTTCTGGTGCTGTTTGGTTCCTCTTGATCTATATTTCTGTTTGCCTTTTTCTTTTTCACCCTTTAGCAGCTTCATCTCTCACTCCTTCATAATTATCTCCTCACTCACCGTTTCGTTTTTCTTTTTCTCTCTATTGATATAGTTCCACACTTCCTCCTCTGTTCTTCTCCTTTATCTCGTTCCTTCTTCTGCCTCTTCTTCCCTCTACATGTCTCTCGATGTCTTCTTCTCGCTTTTAGGAAGGCGTTTGTGTTTGCTTTCGTCTTTTTCCATTCTCTCAGCTCCTTTATTGCTTTCTTTTTCCGTTGTACACATTTTTCTATCTTGCTCCTCTACCTCTTATTGGTTCTTCAGATATTTCTTTCAATTGTTTCTCCATCTTCCCTACTTGCCTTTTCTAACCTTCTCTTGTACTCTTGCACTCCTTGATCGTACCATATTTTGATAATCACTCTTCCTTTCTTTTGTCTCCCTCTTACTATACTTATTTTTATATGCAGATGGTCTGACTCTATTCTTTACCCTAATCTGAATTTTTCCACTTTTTCCCATGCCTATATAGGTCCATAATACTTCTTCGCCCCTTGATTATTTCCATCCAACACCTCCCACCCCTTTTCATTTCAATTATCCCGCCTCTCTTCTTGCATTCCCTCTTCTAGTAGAGCATATACATTTTTTTTTTGTAATTTGTCTCCATTTTGATTCTCTACTAGACATATTAAGGAACGCAACATCATCATCTGTAAAGTCATAATTGCCATTAAGGCACGGAGCATTTTACGAAAATTTTTAAGTTTGCAAAGCGTTCCTTATAGTAGGGGAGCGTTACACGAGCGCGTCAGAAAATCATATAAGGAAAAACCTTGCACCCTGTAATGCACCCCTACCAAATATGAACCCTTAATATTGAGGGCAGCCCGTCAGATTAGAAAAAAGAATCGATCCTCAGAAAAACTCGAGCGCATCAGATTAAGACAAGGTAAGTTAAGTACATATAGAAAAGTTCGACATAGATATATTTAAATTTTAATATAGAAAAGTGTATATTTCCATAATCTGACAATTTGAGCGTGACATAAGGAAATGGGCGACTCACAAAGTTGTAAAAAAACGTCACCTCGAAATACTTGAGAGGGATTATTTTTTTTTTATTTTGAAAGAAATCCTATTAGGATTATGAAAAACATATAATCTGACGATTTTCATGGGGCGATGTAGCTAAAACCATCAATAAAAGATGAAGCGTACAGATGCCGATAACTGTATATTTCCCACTACGCGCCAGTTCGAATCAATTCACTCCCTTTGACATTGACATCAGGGTCTTGTTTAATTTGGTATTGAAAAAATAATATCATCAAAAAGGTTAAGTAGAATTGTCCAACATGCTTGCTCCACTCTCGTGAGGCCCAAAAAACATTTCAAGTAATAATATCTTAGATTATGGAGTCGGGCGACGGTACCTCGTAAATCAATGAATAATATGCATATGAAACTACTGACATTCTATGAAATATGTAATATAGAACGCCATTGTATGAAATCATTGTTGTGTTTACACTTGACCATATTCAGAGGTCTAAAAACTGGTCTCAAATATTTCTTGCCCTTAGTTTCCTTACTTTGATAGATTTTCACTCAATTTGGGCTTACATACGTATAAATAATTACAATAAAAGATGACGAGGAAGTTGAACAAGTGGAAATCAACTTCGAAGACGAATTCAGTGAGGATGAAGATTAAAATACTTGTTTTTTATATGTATATTTTTTTATCTATTTTATATCAATCAATGATTAAATTTTCTATGTACATATTATTTTTATTACACCCAGTAATAAAAAAGAACGACAAATTTTTGTTTTTCAAATTGTCAGTTTTACAAAATCCCTCCATATAATTGTCAGATTATCATTTAGTACGACTAGGGCATCAAGTTGAACCGTCTGTACACAAATCTGACGCGCTCGAGTATTTCAAGGTCACATTTTTTTTTACATTTTCAAAAATCGGTCATGACTTTTGGTCACGTCCAAATCGTCAGTCATTTTAAGAGGACACTTTTTTTTAGTTCACTTAGCATTCCCTCTGAATATCTGACACGCTCGAATAACTTTTTTCTTTTTATTTTTTTTTATCCCTTTTTACTGCTACCCCCTTAGTTAATCGTTAGATCTCCCGGTTATCAGAAAGACAAAGCGCGTGTGCACTATGAATGCCTGACGCGCTCGAATATTTCCATGTGACTGTTTTTTTTACATTTTTGAAACGCTCTTCCCCCCACTAAAATGGAAAACTTAACATAAACTTTTTTTCGTTTTAGAACCTAATCTTCACAATACAATGGGTCCCCATGACGCTTTAGTAACTGCAAATTTAGCATCCAGGGCTCCCCTACTATTAATTTGTCTAGTAATATGTCTAGTAGTAATCGACTAAACAATAAACTAATTTTTTTGTGTAAAAACGGCATAAAAAGGGAAAATTACACAAAAATTGTATAAAACAACACTGGTCTTATGAAACTTGTTTTTTAACATACAGGGTGCCCATTTTATCTGTTCACTCCGGAAGGTTCAGATATAGGCAACATATTAAACATTTTACAAATCACATTGCGTAAACTATTTATTTTTTAAATAAAGAATCATAGTAGGTCTAAAATTAAACTCAAAACGTCAATTCAAAACGACCTTGTTATCAAATACGAAATTCAAATCCTTAAAAAAATTGTTCTTGACGAAATGTTTAATATGTGGCCTACTTTTGAATCTTCAGGCGTGAAAAAATAAAATGGGCACACTGTACTGTTATCTACAACCTAGCAACTTTGAGTGGTAGTACCAAAACAATTTAAAATTTTCTTGATTCTTGATTTTCAATAAAAAAAAGAGAGTTGTTTCAGTTTTAGGCAGTTGTACTCGTAAATTAAAATTTTAAATCCCATGCGTGGGTTAGAGCATATTACAGCAACTCGGTCTAACGAACTCGTCATCTGCAATTTTCACACTAACTTGTTGCTGTAATGACGCTTCTATCCCACTCTTACAGGTTATATTATATATTTTTTATGAATAACCGTTTTCAAGATATTTGACTGGGTTATTGAGGGTTCTGGAGGGCAGGTCTTTTGTTACTGCACATTCTAGTCAGTCTCCTTTCATTCGTGTGATTAACGTATTCGTTCCATCATTTTCTTCTTTGTTTGGTCCATTTTATAACATCCACGATACTGATTGTTTTTTTATTTCTGAATTTCTCTTCTAGTCATGCAATAATAAACCATTGATACAATGCCGTGTTTTAATTTCTTCCATTCTTAGTTTCTGCTTTGTTTTTTTTCTTCTTAATGTTCTTGTATAATTACCGTCTGTAAGTAATATCTTGGCCGTAACATCCATATTAATATTATAAATCCGAAAGTAACTCTGTCTGTCTGTTACGCTTTCACGGCTAAACCGCTTAACCTATTCTAATGAAATTTGGAATGGGGGTAGCTTGAACCTCGAGCAAGGACATAGGATACTTTTTGCCAGCGACTTAACTTTTTTTTAAGCTTAAGAATGTTGCAGAAATTAAAATACGTAAATTGAATTAAAATACGAGAGCCAATGATCTATTCCTACAAATCCAGAGCAGAGTGAGCAGAGTACAACGGTTTCCTCTGCCGTGCTGCTTCGCTTAAGTAGAAATCGAATAATTAGAAAATAAGAATAAGTAGACAATTCAAAGCAGTGTTTTGCACCTCTGATCTCCCGGGCGAGCGTGTTTTTTACGTGGATGGCGGAGCTAAAAATTAAGTAAAATATTTTCTGGCTTCTTTTAGTTGCTTTACATATTATCTTGACTTTCACGTCCTTCCTAATGTATTTATTTGTATATATGTTATTTATCTGTTGTACATATTTTATGAAGTCGCTTCTACTAGTTCTATCGGTTTCAATATAACTAAATCTCGTCACTTGCTCCATATTCTTCTCCCCATCTTAATTCAATAGAAACTAGTTTTTATTTTTCCAAGCAGTTGAAGTTATAAAATTGGATGACGACAAGAAGCAGGGTATAACAAAGTTACCTTTGAATCGTGCCCGTTTTAAAGGAGCTTTTCACGGCTTACATAACGAAAAAGCAAGTGACATGTCAAGGGATCTGTTAGAACACAACTCTAACTGCTTATAAAAACTTATATTCGAAATTTTAAATCAGTCACAAAATTATGTAACATCTTTATCTGGTAAATGGTATTAAAAAAAGGTTACGTATCTTCTTATTAATGAAAGCATTTTACTGAGAGTGGAAAACTCAGCACGTTAGCGGTGATGTATTAAACTCCAGCCTTTATTTATTAGTGGTATTACTTGGAGCGAAAAGTGTTGCCTAGAACGGGGCTTTGTCAGATATTTCTCGGAGCAATTTCACACGACGATAAGGTACAGTTTTATCTAAGGAAATCTGACTCTGTACAGATTACGACACTAGACTTTAAAAGCCAATTTTTTACATTCTTGTCCCTATCGCTGTACCGAATTATGAATTAAAAAATAGGAAACGGCTGGTGATTACCGTAAAATTAATTTATTCATTTCATGGTCTTCCTTTTTTATAATGTCTTCCTCTTTCTGCATAACTACATGCGATCATCACTACTCGAGAACCGCTGGTCTAAATGCTGTGCAGCATTCAAGTATGCATACGTTATACCGATGACCGGAACGTGGCATATGCGACAAACTTTGCATACATACGCTTCGAAAAGACCATTAATGCAAAATCCTCATCTGCACAGATAAATATACAGCAAGCTTACCTGTTTACATGACGCGTACTTTGCCAAAAGCTTTAAAGCTCACGCGAAAAATGAAAAGGGGTGGAGAAGAGCAGCTTTTATGATAAGAGAGACCAATCATCCATGTGTAATAGAATGGGATGGGGTGGAATGAAACTTTTGTCTCGCAAAATGTGAGCTTTTATATACTTAAAGGAGGGCTTTCTTAAGCTGAAATTGCGAGTGTAGTGTAGATGTAGATAACGACGCATTAACGGAACAAGGCGCATTTATGCCACGCAAAAGGTCACAAGTCTTTAAAAGCATCTAGGGCAGTTGCTGCTGAAAGAAAATCATTGAAAAGATTTTGTGTTGTATGCAAGAGAACGTCAACACGGGATGACTAAGAGGAAATATTAATTTCGTGGGTGTATATTTTAGCCCGCATGATTATAGCATATCAAAAAAAGGTAAATATTTTCGATTTTAAAAACGTAAATAAAGCCAACAACACAAATTGCTTAATTTTGTTTCTAAATAGCTTTCAAGACTAGCCAAATAACAATCAGTACACATTATAACCAGAAAGTGATAAGATAGTATATTATATTATGTAAATTTACATACATTTAAGCAGCCTTCTCGGGAATTATCTTGCAGAACACGTCCGATAATGTGCGCTCCTGCGTTGCATAATATACTTACTACTGGCAATATAATATTTTTTGATGACAAAAATGAAATATATTTATATGTTTTAAATTCCTGAAAGAAAGATTGGATTAGATAGAAAAGTACAATATTATATTGAAAAATGAGGTCTGTTGTATACTGGGGTCGTTCCACAATTTTTCAAAAACAGCTTTTCTAGAAACTAGACGGAAAAATATTATACCCCCATTTTTCTGTTTATTCGAAATCACGCGTTTACTAGGTAAAAAGAAAACCGAAACATTTGTCTTAGTTGAAACGCGCGCCCTTCTGGGACGTCATCACAGGACAAAATTCCAAGTTAATCAGAAACGCACGAACCAATGAGAATGCTCTCCAGAAATGACGTCACAAGAGGCGGTAAATGTACAGCGTTTGAAAATGCTAGCCGAAATTGCGATTTTTGATACGCTTTGTTATCTCACAAAACAACTTTATTAAACAACAGAACACGTTTTAGGGCTTCATGTTATATAGTTTACGAGATGCTATAGTTGAATTCGTCAAATTCAGTTGAGGGGGACGACCCCATTAGATAAAAACTCTAAAGCTACAAAAACCTGGAAGATCGTATATCTTTCCTAACTTTAGATGTCCTCAATATATTTTTTCTGCCTTGGAAGCCTTAATATTATGCTGATGTTTATGGGTTCGGATATCAGACTTCTGGAGAAGCGCCTTTAGACGCATATTGATTGACCTGATCCGACGGCGGCCGCCGTGTTAAAAAGTAAGTATTCCAGTTTACGTTTTGTGTCGAATAACGGTGATAAAAGATTGGTCACAAGAACAGTTTGAACTTTTTAAAGTTCGCCGTTATTAAAAATGAGTAAATAAGTTGGCGGATGTTTAGATGCTCCCATCGGGAGCAGTCTTTCAGAATAGCGAAGTTTATGTAACTTAACGACCTTGGGAGTTCTCCTGGTGATTCAGAACGAGGTCTTTGTTATGGAGCCAAAAAGGCCAGCAGAGACAAAGCCTGAATGCGGAAGTACAAGCACCAGAAGAACAGATGCGGTAATGCTCCATTGTAGAGTTATAATGATTGTTTGCAAAAAAGTGATAGCGTTCTGAGGTAATTACTTTTAAAGTTGTAAATTAATGTGTCACCGTCAGTAGATAAAAATTGGAAAAGTGCATGGGAAAGCATGCTGAAATAGCCTAGTTTTGTAAAACTTATATTAAGACACGAGTTCAGGTTTGCAGCACGACTGCCGTAGGCAGGAGTGCCTGTGAAGAAGGAGTGCTCTTAACTTTTACAAAACGAGTTTTTCATGTTATTTTTTATAATTTGCATGTTAATAAAAAAAATTTACAAATCAAATCAAGTTTGGCAATTTAGGGAATTTTGTTAAATTTTGATTTTTCTGTACCATATGTATATTATATGTCATTTCAAATTACCAATGAAAAAAAAAAGCTAGAATTTGGGTGTGTTAATTGCTCATTAACACACTTAAAATGAATGCGTTAATAGCTTTGTTACAACAGCAAATTATAAAATATACTTTTAGAGTATCTGGTTTGGTAGTGAGACATTTACATCTTTTTCTGCAATATTCAGTTAATATTCAATGCATTTATTATAATGTCCTTTACTTTCTCTAGTTCTATGCTCATCAAGAACTATCAAGTGCCATTAAAAATTCTCAGCCTCCAACTGAACGATCCGCATTAGTACAGACAAAATTACGAACTCGCATTGCACTTGCCGAGACTACCACTGGAAACAGCAAGATTTAGTTTCCCAATTAACCAAGTCGCAAATTATTCATTTGGAGCAACCCTAAGGACCCATAAATTAACTGGATTCAACATTTTATGTAGAATTCTTAAACACGCCATTATGAAGTTTTTCAAGCTGCCTCATGACACCTTTAGCTTGATAAATATTTCACTTAAACCAGGGACAATAAATGTAAATCAAATGCTCCTACCTCTTACCGTGGTGGTTTCTGCAGTTCTTTTTGATATGACAAGCACTTTAAACAATTATTTTTATATTACTAGCTGACCCGACAGGCGTTGTCCTGTCCAAATCTCAATAAACTCGCGAAACAGCACAAAAGTAAAAACAAATGTTTTTTTTTTCTATTTTAGGCTAGTATACGTTTTTTCTCCAGATTTTTTTTTTATTAAAAACACTTGATTTAGTTATTTCCCGGGAGCATAACGAACAAACCAAAAAAAGAATCAACTAAATATGTCGTTCCTATCGTCAATTATGATCGAGGGTGCATATAAATATTAAAAGCTTTTCCAGGACCATAACGAAGAAAACAAAAAAGAATTCCGCATATTCATTCGCATCGTGATCATAAAATCATATAGAAAAAGCACTTTCAGCTTTCCAACCAAAAATTTGCCAAATCGGTAGAGCCGTTCTCAAGTGATGCTCTTACAAAGGAATAGTATTTCAACATTTCCGCACGTGTGGTGCATTTCAGTCTTCTCCGAATTTTTCAATTTTCGGGTCAACTTTTCCAATTTTGATTTCCTTAAGAACCCTATTTGAACTATGGGGCCTATTCTGTAATTTATAGAGGGGTGTTAAAATTTCAGCGTCCTTTAAAATTTAAACTGTCAAGCCCTGTTTTAGAGGAGCAGTTACAAAATACGCCCCAAAGGGCGCTAAAATTTTAACGCCCGTCTAAAAATTACAGAATAGGTCCCATCGGGCCGTATTCTGTAACTGCTCCTCTAAATTTTAAAGGCCGTTAAAGTTGTCATAGTAATGACCAATCAGGGCTTGACATTTTAAATTTTAAAGGACGCTAAATTTTTAACGCCCCCCTAAAAATTATAGAATAGGCCCCTTTAAAATTCAAAATTTCAAGCCCTGATTGGTCACAAAATTAACCAAATTAATTTAACGGCCTTTAAAATTTTGAGGAACAGTTACAGAATACGCCCCTATTACGAATATTAAAAAAAGAAATTAACCAAATCGGGCGAGCCATTTCTTTTTCATAATGTAGATGAAACGGTATTCGTTGGGAAGCACATCATGTGAGAACGGCTAGACCGCTTTGGCTATTTTTTCTTAGAATATTCGTAATGGTCCAGGTAATGTTTTTACGTTTTTTTTTTTAGTTTATTACGATATTTATTCTAACGATAACAACAAATATTTTATTTTATAATAATGGAAGGAAATCGTTCCCACGACCATAAAAGTCTTCATCAAAATTTAAATAAAAAATATAAGGCTGAATAATTATGAGAGTTAAGGGTGTCAATGTACAGTTTTGGCCACATAAATCTCGTACAAAATAAATTATAATATAATATTAGTTTTAATAAATACTATAATATTAATGCTTTTTAATTATTACAAAGTTCATCTCAATAAAAGTTGATAGTTTGATTTACGTAAATTCATGTTTTACAACAATATTATTGGAAAAATTTAAAAATGAGGTTGTACGAGATTTATGTGGCCAAAGCTGTACACTGTTTTTTTTTTTAAAATAGCCATAGGGATTGATGATATATTTTGTTGCCCTAATATTTGGGCCAAAATTCTGACAGATAATTGTATTTGCATTAATTTAGTACTTTTTTAGTTCTTAGTTTTGAAAAAATACTTTCGGCTTCACTGAAGAATTTCTTAGAAACAGACAATGTTGAATTTTATTGACCACCCTGGAGTTAAAGTTACCTGTAGAAAATTTGTTTAAATATTGCCATGCAATTCTATTTGTTGTGATAACCATGTGAATTGTGTGTATCGTGTAATTTCTTAAAAATTGCCTTCTAGTCTCAAGGTAAATTTAAAAATTATGTGTTAAAAGGTCACAGGTAATTTCAACACAAGTAAGTATTTCAGGTATAACTAAATTCCAGATAAAAAAAAGATTAATAATAATTTAAACTGTTGCAATATGTCATACCAAAGTTGGAGAGAAATGTGGAGTTCAAATGATGTTTCTTTAGTTACTGATGGATTCCCACAATTTTGAAGTGAAACTTCTTATCGCACGGTGTACCATTTGTGCACGAGGTAAGCTATGCATTGCAATCCGACACGAATCAGACACAAAAATGCAGTATATGGTGTAAGAGGAATGGTGTCCCAAGGGGGCCCATATCCCATGGGACCCAAGGAGGCCCACCGATCATTGAGCCTGTCTGTCCCATTGGGGGGGGGAGGCTGTTTCATGGTGTCCTAAGCGGGTTACTGTTACTCTAAACACCTTTTGTTTTGATTTTGACGGACTACTTTCGCAAAGTAGACTCGCACTTTTGTACCTTATAAATTGATTGTGATCAGGTATAATTGTAGACTGTAATTGGCAGAAGGATTAATTTAATGGGTTTAGCTACCCCTAACCTACATGTTCTTTTGATTTGTTCGTTGGGAGCTATGTGGTCCCCCCCCATTTTGGTAATGCTATCTGGGGTTGCCGAGTCTTCCTCCCCGGGGATGACCCGGAGATTTTTCTTTTTTCACGTGGTTCGTTTGTGTTTCTAGAACATTTCACTTGTTGTGGAACTATGACAACATTTTCACACTTAAAATTTGCCTTTGAAACTTTGCTTTAGTTTAGTCGATTTAGTATTGTATATCTGTTGGCAAATGTTTATATGTCCAAATTTCCAAATTTTACAGAAAGCTAAGTTAAAGTTTTGAAATCTCATAAACGCGCGTGCTAGTTTATCTGTATACAGTGAGCGGCAAAAGTATGGAATAAATTCATTAAAAATTAAACAAATATTTTTTCAACGAAATCTTTAGACGGGTTAATTTTGGATTATAACAATACATATTTTTATAGCGAATAAAGTTCCACGCAGTCATTTGTTTTCTAGTGATGACGTCGATATTTTTTTTTAAATAGAAACCCCCTATTTGTTGACAATAAGCAAGTTTATGAAGGAATTCCTTTTGGAAATTATGAATTACTTCTTCACTAATTCTACTTATTTCGTATCGAATCCTAATTTTTAAATCTTCTGGATTCTGTGGTCTAACATAAATCTTAGACTTTAAATAACGACATAAAAAATAAACAAGGGGTGTGAGATCTGGGGAGCTTGCAGGCCACTCTATCGGTCCTCGTCTCCCAATCCACCTTCTAGGAAACCACAAATCATCATTTACTAAGGTCTGATCATTGTCATTTGGAAAATTTTCAACAAGGACGTATCTTCGTTAATTTTTGGACGAAAAAAAAAAATAGGGAGTTTATATTTAAAAAAAATAACGATGACGTCAGCACTCGAAAACAAATAACACCTTGGAATTTTATTTGTGATAAAAATTTTCATTTTTATAAACCAAAATTGACCCGTTCAAAGATTTAAAAAAAAATTGTTTAATTTTTAATGAATTTCTTCCATACTTTTGCCGCTCACTGTATATCGGGTGTATAAATATAAATATGGTCAAGATTGCTTTGGTAACAATTACAAACAATTGAACGTGTGTCCTAGATCAGGCACAGTTGTTAAGGATCCAGTCTCACGAAACAATTTTATACTGCGATTGAGGGATTCATTACAAGATTTGTAAAGCAATTTCTGGAAACTGGGTTTGAAATTGTATCTACAAGTATTTTTGACACTTTAACATTGACATTATGTGTGTGTGAACCGCTTTTGTTTCATGGCAATCTAAATGAATCGCCGTTCGTTAGTCTCGCTAAAATTCAAAAACGGCTTTACCGATTTGATTTTTGTTTTGTTCGTTATAATACAGGGATGGTTTAAAACTATTTTTCACATGGACATGGGGGTTATATATTTGGTAGGTATGAGAATAGGTCGTAAATTATTTTTCACATGGAAATGGGGGCCCAGTGACCGATTTTTATGATCTTCGATTTATTGGATTCGTTCGTGATGAACCCATCAGACGATATCCAAAACTGTCGTTTCTTTTTGAATGGCTACTTCGGATTACTTTTAATAGAACGCGATCGTAGGTGATACGAAGTTCACCGGGTCAGCTAGTTTAGGACTAAATTTATATAACCGCCTTTCATTATCAGAGACACATATCAACTTTTGCTAACTTGTTCTGAATGTTCCAACTGCCATAATGGTACAGATATACAGGGTAGCGCAAAAGTATGGAAACACCTAGATATCTCAAAAACTGGTAGTCCGATCTAAACCAAATTTGGCAGATATAAAGAGGTCTATAATATTTACTTGGTGTAATTTTTTCATAGCTGCACTGTTTCCGAGATACAAAACCAACTTTTCTTTTTAAATAGCAACATAGGGTAAAAATTACCTTTTCGAAAAGAGCATTTTTTTCTTAATTTAACGTGTGCTATAATAATTCTACTTTTTGGCCTTTGTCTGCAGAAAAAAATATGTTTTTTTCTTAAGTATTAATATTATTAAACTCACGGCTGCAAATATTATTATTTGTGCTGTAAGAAAATAATATGCCATCAAACCTAACAGCATTACTAAAATTTTTTTTTTTTAATGAATGTTCAAAATGTTGACCATTAATTTCTTGATAAAAATGGATTCTATTAACAAAACTCCTCATCTAAGATTCTTCCTGGTCTTACACAGCTGTTTCCAAATTATGACAGACGAGATGTACCTGCCGTAACAACCTGGTTCCAGCAAGATGGAGCTCCACCCCATTTTAGTCAACAAGTCCGACGTCACTTAGAAGAGGTGTTTCCTGGCAATTGAGGGGCAATTGAATGGGCGGCCAGATCTGCCTCTTGATTTGTCACCTCTCGATTTCTTTTGTGGGGTCATGTAAAAAGTAGAGATTATGCCAGAAGACCACTTGATTTTGAAGATTTAAAGCAACGAATAAGAGACGAGACAGCATCACTTCCAACATGTTACGCAAAGTGTTACAAAGTTTTGTTAATAGAATTCATTTTTGTCAAGAAATTAATGGTCAACATTTTGAACATTTATTGTAAAAGAGAGATTTTTTAGTAATACTGTTAGGTTTGAGGTGTTTCCATACTTTTGCGCTACCCTGTATATTATGTAATACAGTACGGACGTAGACCAAGGGGTCATTTCACTGTATCTGTTTGATGTAAATTGCTGTAATCATTGGAAACCTTAAAGTGGTAAGAGGATCAGATAACTTAGCCTCACTCATATTGTACACCTGAATTGTTGAATTATATTAAATCATGTTATTCTCTGAAGAATAAAATTGTCAACCTGATGAAATTATTGCAAATTGTAAAATAAAATCTGTTGGTTGTAAATATTTCTTTGGTTGAGAAGCCATTTTTCTTAGCCGAGCTATTTTAAAAAGTGCGAGGCTAAGAAAAGGTTTCTCAACTGTGGTTTATATACTATTTTTTTCACTACTAGGACATTTGTTTAACTTTTCTTCAAATGATAATCATGCTAATGCCAAAAGCCGAAACGAATTTTATCTATTTTTTGAGAGTGACAATTCTCAGTCAGAGACCGGATTTTCATGCAAAACACTCGTTCTTTGTTTTTTTTTTTTTTAGATAAATTGCAGTAATTAATGCCAAATATTTACAACTGGTGCAATTTGTAAAAATTAAAGGACGCTGTTGTTAAGTTGGTAGATAAAGTAATACACGATATGCATTTTGCATGAAATCCGGTCTCTTCAATTATTAACTACTGGTCAATAATGAAATGATTATTAACTACTAGGAAAGACAAACAATTTGACACATCTTCTACAAACTATACAGAATGTCCGTTTTATTTGTTCACGCCTGAAGATTCAGATCTAGGCAACATATTAAACATTTTACAGACCCTGTATAATCGTACATTCTACAGCTAGTAGTGAGAAAACGCCATCTTATTGTATTATTACTTCGCAAGGGATGGTATTAAGATTACCTGCGTTAAATAGAATCTATCCTTAAAGATTAAACATTAACGTGATGCATGAAAGGTAAACCACTTGGAACAATTAGATCAATATCTGTAATTCCTGTTAACTACGAAGCAGACAGGAATTTATTAAACTATCGATAGTAACTATTGTCCATTTTCGCCATTTTCGTACACAAGACACATCAAATACATCAGTAATTACCGGGTCGGTATTATTAAATTTACAATATATTCTTTTGAAAATATTACAATAAAATATGGAATATCCAGTGGCCGAATTTTGTACCTATAACGCGTTGTGGAAATATCACAAACATGCCCACTATAATATAACAAAAAATATTGCATTGATTTGTTTGAAGTAAATTATTGTTCAGAGGGCGCTACTTACCCAGCGATTTCGCGCCGCAATTTGAATTTTGACATTTACATTTCGGTTTGACAGGGGTTTGACCGTTATCGCACATTGGCAAAACCACGTCGAAACTTCGTCTCTGAATCGTAGCTGATAATGTGACATGATACAAACACTGCGCAAAGTTGAAAAGTGCCAATGTAATCAGTCTCAGTGGGTGCAGTGTGTGTAATAATGCAACTAACAAAATTAAGCACTGCGTTATGCCTACCCATCGATCATATTTAAGTGTTTGTCAATATTGCTTTGTTGCTTCTGGAACGATTCAAGATGCAGATGCACATTATCTTGCAATATGTTTTGTTGTCACAAGACTAGATCCTTCGTTGTGTAAAAAAAAACAACAAATTTAGTTATTAGTTTATTTTCTTTTCTACAGTTTCAAAACTTTTCTTGACAAAGGTTTCGATTTTAAATTAATTGTAGTGACTAATTTATCCGTTTGAGTTTTTGTATAGTTAGTTAAAACAGGTTTTAACAAATTTTCTAGAAGAATGCCTACAATGTGCTGTTTGTGCTTTTCTTCCTTGCAAACAAAAAACTCGGAATTAATCAACACATCCTTAATTAGGTATGTAACAGTTTTTTGTGGGCTACATCCTACAGGTACGTATTTTACAATTTTTAATACCCCTACAATAATTTGATTTATCAAACAAGTAAACATAAGTGAGGGGTATCTCTGTCTTGTAAATATATGAGGCCCACCAGAGAATTATTGCCAGCATCTGTTGATAAATTATTCAGACAAGCTTCACAATTCATTTTTTCTTGAATTGTTCGTACAATATAGCCTACAAGAAATGCAACAGACGCAGATTCTATTGCACTTTGGGTTAAACCAAAGACTTCGAAATTTTGAATTCTAAAAATCTGTTCCTGAATGTCTGCATTTGTACTCAAATTAATCTTAGTATTGTTTTCAGCTTCAAGTTCATGGAGCTGACCCACATGGCTTAAAAAATTACAAGGTTCTGAAACGTTTGCAGAAGTTGCTGTCCGGACAAGACCACAGATTATTATTCTTTTTATGGTGAGCAGCTAGGGCATCAGTGGCATCTTGGGAACCACACCTCATACGAACATGGCTTTAACTGCATCAGAACTAAATGCTCTTGTCAGAACATAATAAAATCCAACATACTTAAGTAAATACTTAACACACTCAGAAGTGCTTTTTGCGGTAAATTTTAAGCCCTCCGCTGTTTCTTGTGTGAATCCTATCATATTATTTGTTTCAGAATATAATTGAATGTTATTTACATAATGTGAAATTCCATTTTCCAGCCAATTCAAACGTTCATCATCAAAATTCAAGTAAGGTGCACAGTTGTGATCTAATTGTCTTATGTATTGTGTTCGATCACTTACATCATGTAGTTGGAAAAATGCATACATCATCTCCATGAACTTGACTGTGGCCTCAGATCCTGAGAACTGATTGTCTGTGTGATGTATGGCCAAATAATTTAGAGCAGCTGTTACAGGAGGTGCAAATATTTCCACAGCTCTACGTACGTTCATTTTTTCCATGTTTGAGGGGTAAAGGTGTTTCTTTGTTAAAAATTTAACAGGCTTTATAACCATGCCTTTTTTTAGGTCATGCAGTGTTTTCAAGTAATTTGAAGAAATAATTCCTTCACTGGAGTGCATATTGTGGTCCAGAAAAATGTTTATACAGTTCTTTATAACATGGCAATAGTCAAAGCTCAGAAAGAGAGGCATGTTGCTGTGTAATGGATGTTCTACATGGGTTTTCAAACTACCATTTCCAAACAACTTGAACAATCCAACATTACATTTGTGGTTGTCTATAACAATACGAATTGCAAGAAATCCAGCTGCTTTAATTTCTGAAAGTATTTTCATTGTAAGATTAAAAAACATTTTACTTGTCAAATTTTTGTGGAAAAAGTATCCAACAGGAATTATGTACTTTGTAGAAAACCCATGAATAACAAAACACAGCATTTTGTTGGCTAACGTGTTTTGATCCCTAACAGTTTTCTCTACATCTATATTTTGATATCCATAGAATTTATCCTCCATTCTATTATATTTAAGTTTTTCTTGAATTGCCATGTCGTCAGTTATGACGCTGCACAATTTTTCAATAGGAGATAAACAACTGGCCTCTGCTTCTAGTCTCCTTTTAATTAATTCTGCCATTTCAAAACTCGATTTTGTGCTTCCAGTATGTCTAAGCAGGGTAATTCGGCTGGGTAATCTAATAAACATATTTCTTATATATTCGTACCCTTTAGGTGAAGTAACCCTCCACATGACACACTGGCAAATGGTCATTTCTGACCATTTTGGCTTTCGTTTGTTGTAATTTAAAATTTGATCTAAAATAAATACTGCATGTGGATCATTTTTCAAGGCATCTTTTTTAATTGCTTCAATCGTCGTGTATTCTGAATTGTCCACTAAACTCTGCAAATTTTGTAGTTTTTTATTTTTCAAAATATCTTGTTTCTTAAGACTTGCTACTGACTGTTTCAGTGTTTCGATTTCCGCTTTGTATCTCTCAATCTCTCTTGCGGATATAGCTTCCACTTGGCAGGATGCGTCAAGTTTCTAAAGATGAAATTAAATATAATTAAAATATAGAATAACTAATTTCTTCCAAAAAAAAAAACCCTACACAAATGGCTAAAAATTTGGGTAAAACCGACTTACAACGTCCGTTACAACGTGATTTCTAACTGATTCTTCGTATCATCACTCATGAGACCTAGTGTATTTTAGTATACAACAGAAAATGGCTCGCATTTATAAAAATAAGTAAAGGCTAATGCTTGTGATTTTTCTAAGTAGATAGTATTAATTTAACATAAATGAGAACTCTGCTGCTGAATACTGAAGAGCAAAAACCATTTACCTCCTTACCTGGCATTGTAAAGAAAAAGTTTCGTTGTTTTATTTAAGGTAGAGGATGAGCAGGAAGGTAAGGCATCAGAATAAAGATCAGGTTCCTTGCGCTTGGGAATTTTAGAAATGTGAAAGGATTCTGCTTGGGCCCCAGAGGTCTAGGAAATTGTGTTATTGGTAAATAAAAATGTCTTTCAAAAATCTGTTAATACCGGAAAAATTGTCGGAATCGCATAACTCTTCAAATGTCTTCTTCCTGATCCTGATGATGTTCTGTATGAATTGCCATCGAAATGAAAATTACATACGAGTGCTTTCTCAGGCAACACAATAAAGTCTTCTACTGTATAAACAATAATTATTACAATAAATTGTTATTATGTTCAACTGAAATTAATTTTATCTGAATCCAAATATATTATCACATCATCTTTGTTGCAATTCTAAATAACTAGGAAATTCATGGAGTGATTGGGGTGAAGCCTGGCATGAAGGCACGATGCATTTATTATGCAAACGCGGCATTTTGTTGTATTATTAATATTAAGAATACAACCACCCAAAACTTGATAACAATAACACTAAAACACAAGATAACCAGAACAAGAAACATGTAACAACACTGAACGATCTTTTCCGCCCTTGAGGCACTTAGGGTAGGGGGTACTACGCACCCCCACCTTACCTTTTCTTTTGGGGTGGCTCCAGCCACACCACTCATTCAAAATCTAAATCTTCACTAAGACGGAGCTTGCTCCTAACAATGTCCTTTTTATGAAATGTACATAGTGTAATTATGGTGTGTTAAATAAACGGGTCATCACCCAAAAGCGGATTTTACTAGTACTTTGTGTCCACAATTCAAAACAACAAACATTTTTGGTCCTTCGAGCCGGATTCAAGTACTCGTAAACCCAGGAGCTTTCCGTCGACGTCTCCAGAGGAAGAGGAAAGACTTCAGTGTCATCAACACCATAACGAACCAAATCAAGAAAAACCCACGCCTCTACGAAGCAACATTTCCACGGCATAAGGTCAGTCATCCTTCTATTTATCCTTCCTTTGTGTTACACGCATGTACATTTTCTCATTCGTGACAAATTGAAACATTATTACGATGGCCGAACAACTCGAAAAACTCGTTAGAACTAGGGGCACTCTTAAAGGGAAATTAACGCGTCTTTACAATTGGATCGATAAATTTGATACTAACAAAGACAGTATTCATGGAATTGCGGAGCGCCGCCAACAAGCCCTAGATGCTTTTCGAAATCTTGAAAACATTCAATTTGAAATTGAACAAATCGACAAAACCTCTTCGCGAGAAAAGCATGACGAAGAACGCGTACATTTTGAAAACGATTACTATGCCATAGCGGAGAAAATGACTAAAATTCTTAATAAAGCAGCGTCCGAGTCGACTTCGTAAAATTCCGATAATAATTCAACGGGACAAACGTCCGAAGAAACAAGCGACCGTCGAGCGACGCCCCACGTAAACTTGCCGGTATTAGATTTAAAAACGTTTTCCGGAGAATACCAAGATTGGCTATCATTTTATAATTCCTTTACTGCTGCGATCGACGATCCAAAAAACGGTTTAAATGATTGTCAACGATTACAGTACTTAAAATCGTGTTTACGGGGCGATGCACTAAAATCAATAGATGCTCTTGAAATCGCCGAAGCAAATTATCGTACCGCATGGCAGATACTTGAAGAACAGTTTAAAAATACGCGATTAATTGTACAGGACCACGTCCTCGCTATTCTAAAGCATCCCGCTATGTCTAGGCAGTCACATACTGCACTACAGGACTTTTTGAATATACTTAAGGTCAATATAGCCGCGCTAAACAAGCTGAACATACCAATTCATACGTACCATGCTTTATTAGTACCGATAGTAGTAGAGAAATTAGACTATAACACGATTAAAGAATGGCAAATCACCTTAAATACGGATGTTCCAGAATTCGAATCTTTAAAACGCTTTTTAGAAAAACGATGTCAATTATTAAAATCATTAAACGCGATCGGTAACAACAGCACTCCTTCAAAACCATATGTCACAGATCCCAAATATAAGCGGGTACTTTCCCACACAGCGGCAATAAAAGTAAACTGTGTCCTTTGCAAGGGTGATTGCCCCAAAATTAGTGCTTGTGCAGAATTTTTAAAATTGACGGTGGGCCAAAGATCACAAAGGGTACGACAACTAAAACTTTGTCTTAATTGCCTCCGGATTGGGCACCACGTTTCCAGATGTTTGATTCGCACCAATTGCCGAACGTGCAGCAAACGGCATCACACGTTGCTTCACGATCAAGAACCTCAAACCAGTGAATCTGAATCGCCAATCATAAATCACGAGGTTTCCCTAATTTCTAATAGAAAGAACCAAGACAAAATCGCGCTTTTACCAACCGCTCTAGTTTATATCCGCGACGCGAACAATAAGTGGCACAATTGTAGAGTCTTGCTCGATTCGGGGTCCATGTCCAATTACATTTCGGCATCGATGTGCCGAAAATTAGGATTGAAACGATTTAATACCGATATTTCGGTATGCGGTATCGGTCAAATTAAAACGAAAATAAAATACGCGGCCCAAGCCTATTTTAAATCAAAATACGATGATTTCTCTGGTCACATAAAATGTTTTGTCATCGACCAAATAACCGAAAATTTACCTGTTAGAACAATTAGCAAATTGGGCCTACAAATACCAAGTTCAATAAAATTAGCGGACCCGAATTTTACGACGTCATCGTCGGTGGACCTTCTTATCGGCTCAAATTTATTTTGGAAATTACTCCGTTCGGGTAAAATCGTAAAAGGGCCAACTGTCCTTCAAGAAACACATTTAGGATGGGTCGTCGCAGGTACTTTATTGGACGTTTCCGACCCGCCTATTTCAATGCATACAACCACTCTATTGACCTTACAACAGCAATTAGAGAAATTTTGGAGACTAGAAGACGAAGGCAATAAAGTCATAAACACGTCGGGTATTGCTAAAGAACATCTGGAGTGCGAGCGGTACTTTCAACAAACAACTCAACGGACGACATCCGGTCAATTCGTAATAAATCTACCCTTCAAGGATTACCCCCCGGATCTAGGCAAAACCAGGGAAACAGCTGAAAAGCAATTTTTATCTTTAGAGCGCCGATTAGCGGATCAATCCAATCTTAAAAAGGATTATATAAAATTCATGCGCGAATATGAGCATTTGGGCCACATGCAGGAAGTCACACAAAATGAATTAGACGATTCAAATGCATTTTACTTACCGCATCACGCCGTGTTAAAAGAATCGGTTTCAACAAAATTACGCGTCGTTTTTAATGCATCTGCTAGAAGCACAAATGAGTTGAGCTTAAATGACAATCTGATGGCTGGTCCGACAATCCAGCAAGATTTGTTTGCAATTTTAACGCGATTCAGAACGTTTCGATACGTAATTAGTGGCGATATCGCAAAAATGTATCGCATGATTCTCTTGCACCCCGATCATAGTAAGTACCATCGGATATTTTGGCGTGAAGACAAATTACAACCGCTAAAGATATTTTGCCTTAAAACCTTAACGTACGGTACCAAACCGGCATCCTATATCGCAACGCGCTGTCTTCAAGAACTAGCGGACTTGAACGCGAAAAACTTTTCGGACGCAAGCGATGTCATTCGACGCGATTTCTATGTGGACGATTTATTAACCGGTCACGACGATCTAGAAAAACTCTCAAAAATAAAAAATCAAATCATTGCAATTTTAAAACAAGGCGGATTTGAACTCCGTAAATGGGCATCTAATGAGTTGTCTTTGATTAAAACACATGACGACAATAATTGTAAACATGACGTGCGATTAGACAAAAATGAATTCACAAAAACCCTTGGACTTCTGTGGAATCCCGCTTCAGATTCGTTAAAATACCAGGTCAAACCCTTAATCAATGCAACCAAAATCACAAAACGAAACATTTTGTCAGCCACAGCGCAGATTTTTGATCCATTAGGACTCTTAGGTCCCATCATAATAACGCCAAAAATAATTATGCAGAAACTATGGCAGCTCAAACTGTCATGGGATGAACCCGTACCTGAAGACATGTGTCACACATGGAATCATTTTTTACGCGAGCTTTCATCGCTTAATAATATTCGAATTTCAAGAAAAGTTCTGATAGATAAACCCAGTTTCATTGAGTTGCACGATTTTAGTGACGCTTCTCAAACCGCATACGGTGCGGCCGTGTATCTTCGATCACTAAATTATAATAACGAAATTTGCGTTCGGTTATTATGTGCTAAGTCACGTGTATCTCCTCTCCGTGTGATAACTATCCCAAGGTTAGAGTTGTGTGCCGCGGCACTTTTGGCGCACTTGGTAGAGTCCGTGGAAAAAACATTAAACCTCAACATCGCTAAAAAATTCTTTTTGACGGATTCAAAAATAGTTCTGGTCTGGATTAAGTCCAACTCCGGACAATTTCAAACCTTCGTGGCCAACCGCGTGTCCACAATTCAAGCGCTGTCTAACGAAAACGATTGGTACCATGTTAAGGGAGAAGATAATCCCGCCGATTTACTCAGTCGCGGCGTCGCGCCCTCCAAAATCAAAGACATTTCAACTTGGTGGGGTGGCCCAGCATGGCTAGCCAGACCCCAAGATACGTGGCCTACTGATAAATTTACTATTGACAAGGAGTTGCCTGAAAGGCGCACCGTTTCCATGACATGCGCTGCCACGGATAACTCAAATTTAAACCAAATGTTGACAAAATTTTCGTCCTTTGCCAAAACCCAGCGCGTCGTGTCGTGGACTCTACGGTTTTGCAAAAATAGTCAAAATCCCAACGATAAAGTTTCCAACAAGTATTTAAGCGCAACGGAACTCAGAGAAGCTACAATAAAGATTGCGCAGCTTATTCAAAAAAAAACGAGTTCGCCAGTGAAATTGCGTCATTATGCAGTAATAAGCAACTTCACAAATGTTCTAACCTACTGTCCTTAAATCCGTTTTTTGATCCTGTCGACAAGGTCATAAGAGTCGGGGGTCGATTAAAAAACGCGGCGATACGATATGAAAGTATGCACCCCATTTTATTGCCAAAAAGCCACCACATTACTCGATTAATAATTAGGCAGGAGCATCACAGTCAATCACACGCCGGAGTACAAGGTACCCTATCGGCTCTACGCCAAAGATTTTGGATCATTTCTGGCAAAACCGCGGTTCAGCAGGAAATACACAATTGTATAAAATGTTATAGCTCAAATCCTAAACGCACAAACACATTTATGGGTGACTTGCCTACATTTAGGGTAAAAAATGCGCGCCCTTTCACGGTGAGCGGAGTCGACTTCGCTGGGCCGCTGCTAATTAAGGAGTCTCACGGTCGCGGTAAGCGAAATGTTAAGGCTTACGTCGCTGTCTTCGTCTGCTTCGCTACAAAAGCTGTGCATCTCGAGCTTGTAGGTGACTTGACGACGGCGTCCTTTTTGAATGCATTAAAACGTTTGGTTTCGAGACGGGGGCACGTGTCCCACATCTACTCAGACAATGCCACCAATTTCCGCGGTGCACAACGCGAGCTTGGCGAAATGCGCCAGTTTTTAAAATCAATCACCTTTAGTGACGTAATTGAAGATCTCGCAAGCAAAGGCATAACGTGGCACAATATAGCACCTGGTTCGCCCCACCTAGGCGCACTTTGGGAAATTAATGTAAAGGCCGTTAAATTTCATTTAAAGCGCATCCTCGGGATGTCATTTCTGACGTATGAGGAAATGTACACGCTCCTTACACGCATCGAAGCGATCCTAAATTCCCGGCCAATTACTCCGCTTACTTCCGATCCCAATGACCTAGAAGCTCTAACTCCTGGACACTTCCTGATCGGACAACCAATGACCACCATCGCCGAAGTGGACCTCACTGATGTCCCCGAGAACCGTTTGAAGAGATGGCAGCGAGTTGAACAAATGCGGCAGCATTTCTGGAAACGTTGGCGAAAGGAGTACCTATCCCAACTTCAGCAACGACCCAAAAAGCAATCGACCAAGGGAGTGGAAATCAACCTTAACGATCTCGTAGTTATCGTCGAGGAAAACTGCCCTCCGCAGAGATGGCAACTAGGACGCATCATCTAACTCCACCCTGGACGTGACGGTGTAGTGCGCGTCGCAACGCTAAAGACGCCAAGTGGTGAAATAAAACGTGCAGTGCGCAAATTGTGTTTGCTACCAAAACTATAAAAGTGATTCCGTTCGTTGATCCTGCGTGATCATTATTACACCTACATAATTATGTTTATTTTCTTGTGTTTTCACTTTTTCAATTAGTGTGTAGCTTATATACTTAGTTTTTTATGACTCATTTTCGTATATTGTTTTATATTGCTTATTCTCTAAATTTATACTTTTGTTTATTGAAGTCGGTGACTTCAAGGGGGGGAGAATGAACGATCTTTTCCGCCCTTGAGGCACTTAGGGTAGGAGGTACTACGCACCCCCACCTTACCTTTTCTTTTGGGGTGGCTCCAGCCACACCACTCATTCAAAATCTAAATCTTCACTAAGACGGAGCTTGCTCCTAACAATGTCCTTTTTATGAAATGTACATAGTGTAATTATGGTGTGTTAAATAAACGGGTCATCACCCAAAAGCGGATTTTACTAGTACTTTGTGTCCACAATTCAAAACAACAAACAAACACGAAAAAACAGTAACAAGACAAGAACATAGTACAATAGAAGCGCTAGAATTCAAAGAATCAAATGTGAGCGAAAGGTAACTTTCAAAGAGATTCGATAAATGTCAAGTGGCATTTGTCATAGATATTTGTTTAATTATTTCCAAATTTAAAAAATGGCGGGATTTTGCTGGGTAAGCAGCGCTCGTGGAGAAACACTCAAACTGAGCTAATGTACAGGCCGGTTTAAAGACAAATTTATCTAGAAGGTGATGTTAGTAAATTAATGGTAAGTGAATTGTAAGAAATATTTTTGCTTTTATTGTAACAATTATTACATACATATATTTTAGTAAGAAACGAAAATACAAATTTCAATGAAATTGATTCAACGTTTGTTTTACGATTTGCCGTCAGCAAATCTTATTTGAGGTTATGAAGTTTTTTGCGCTATCGGATATATTGCGAGCACTTTTAGAGACATTTGTTTCGTATATTCGTGTTGTGAACTTTACCGATTTGTCCACAAAGCGTTGTGAGTATTTCGCTTCGGCCAGTGACCGAGAACTCCCATTCAAATATGCGCACACCGCGTTGTGAGCAAATCCTCATTTCCACAAAGCCTTGTGGGTATAAAATTCGGCCACTGACCGAATTCGCTCGGTGGGTCCAACATAATATATACGAACATACTATTGTAGAACCGACAAGCGATCGCATGCCTGACTACATGCCACTTAGCTAATGAGCGTATAACATATATATGACAAACAGACATGGTGACTTGTGGTCGCTAAAAGGTAAGATACATAGTTGAAACGTTAAAACTATATCTACAACTAAGCGGAGGTACAAAATTGTATTTTCATCGTACAGACTCGGATGAACAATTTTTTAAGAAACCGTAACAAAGATTTTTTAGTTAGGCGCATGGCACCATCGCCTTAGTAAATATTTTATCGAAAAGAATAATAAATGTAAGCGTAATGCTCGTTCCTTTCTGCACCAGTTCTCATTGTTAGGAAAAGCAATTTGGAGCTGCTTATTTATTTACTTTAAACGGAACAATCATCGCTTCTAATTTGGCGTTAATTCGAGTTTGATGTTCCTTAATTGCATTCCAGCGTAGACTGTGTATTCAGTTCACTGAATAATATTCTTGGTCAGTATGTCAGCGAAATCCGTTGTCCCAATATTAATGTTCACGTTAAAGCCACTAAATCTCGGGACCGTTCTAGCACAGGTAATGCTGAAAACATAATACGGAATAAATTCCGACAACCGCTCTCACAGAGACGCTCCTTCTTTTTTGTTTTATCTCATTCTGAATTTGGGTGGGATTTGTGAAGGCGGCTTTGTTGTTTTCATAAATGCAAAACTTTTGTCTTAGTCGCGGAGTTTATTTTGAACAATGTGATTATGACGTGTTCACCTAACGTAATATTAATACATAACCCTCTGAGATCTGTGCAACAGTAATTATTCCAGAAACTGTTCGAGTAAATAAAATTAACTGAAGATTGGAACTACTTATTGTGGTATACCACACTCAGCTATATGCATGTGCAATACAAAAACAATAAAATATTTTTTTTCAACATTTATTTGATTTAATTTGCCTACAATTACGTTTAATGCTGCAGCATTTCCTATTTCAAATCAATTATAAGGGCTTTCTTCAATGGACCTCTTATTGGAAGTATGAGAGCCTGTTAACTCAAACTCCTGAGGGATTGAGATAATTCAGGCAGATCGAGTGCTCAATAGATTAATCACTTTCAGCTGTTCAACTTTCATTTTCCCCCCGAACCTTTCAATAACAAAGATTACCTCCAATCCGAAAAAACTTTCTCTCGTATTCAAACAGCCGTCCGCATAATATGTGAAGAAACTTTTAATGGAAAACTCAAATAGGTAAATAGGAGGAATTTGCAGAAAAAAATCACGAATTTCGATTACAACGCGGGAAGTTAAAGCGAACTTTAACAAAAGACTTTGTCCTGCTGCGAGTTCGAATAGATTTGAGATCAGGAAGCTTTGATTAGGACCTGGTAAATATGTACGCTGAAACTAAGATTTAGGGCTTGAATTAAAATTTAAACGATCGATGAATTTGCAGATCGGTGCGACAATTCCACAAGTTCCAGGGTATTCCACACATATTTTATTTATCTCAAACCATCTATTAATGTATCGTGCGTCCAACAAAAAACGGCGTCAAGTGGGCACGAATTAAGAAACGTATGGCGTAGATCAGATTATTAGATTGTTGAGGTTATTATAGCTTGTGAAGGCTTCTACTGTTCTTCTATAGTTCTTCTGTTTACTCGTAATAAACATTGCATGTTTGTGATCTAAACGCAGACATGACTTGAAGATTCCAACGCTTGCTTCGTCGTCGATTTTGTTCAACGCACGTTATATGGTCCTATCTGAACCTCTGTATCGACAGTTTGCTAACTTTAGTCACATAATACTGCACTCCGGACTTCGCTTTATCTATTTTCCGCCTCTTGAAAAGTGATACATAGTTAACGGAACTCCTCGGTGTTGAAGATAAATTAGCCCAATTATTTTGAAAAACATTGTGTTTCTTTTTGTGTAGGGACAACAGCAAAATGACAATGATGTATCGGTGTTATAAAATCGTAGTTCTTAAGCAAATTGACTTAACTTAAAATATTTTTTTTTAATTAAGACTTATTAGTTAAGACGCTTCACGCCGTGGCTTTAATGTATTTCTTTTTTTCAGTAGAATCACACAGAATGTTTTTGGAAGCAATATTGATTCAAACAGTTGACCTGCATTCTCACATTCCCATTGCATTACGAGTTCATTTATGCAGAGCACAGTAATAAATTTTACAGCTGAAGCACAAGTTTATGTTATTGCTTTTTACATACTTAGATGCATATTTGCAGCACGAGTGTAAATAACTAAAAAACTACCAACCCATACAGCAGCACATTTCTCAGCTCTTGCAACAGCCCTGCAGCAGCGCCCAGGTAATCAATTTATTATAGATTCGCCTCTGGTTATGAGATGATTGAAACGCTTTCATCTGCAGCATTACCAATTCTCGTCGATCAATAAATGAAAAACTTCGAGATAATTTATGATCGTATATTGACAACATGGCTAACTTACGAAGATGGAGCCCTTGCATGATTTACGTGTATAATAAAGAGTAAACGTGAAGAGATGATGCCCGTCTCGCATAAATCGGCGATATTTTTGGGAGAGTTTTATGACAACAGCCAGAATCGTTATCTTGAACAGTAACACATACCGATGCGGATTTCGTTTGCGACAGTTATGGGCTAAAATTGAGTTTTGGAATCGTCAATGTCGAAAAAATAATAACATTACTCCAAATTTTATAGGAATACCCAAACATACAGTCATTGCATGTAGTAGAAAATTATACTGTTCGTATCTGCCAATTTTGTGGACTAGTACAGACCAATCAACAATTAACGTTTCAGTAATAATAGTTGCCGACTCAAATTTTTAATCTTGGTCACGCAGTACATACTAACATCCAAATGATCCGGAAAACTGGACAATGTTGGGCTTCAACAAGGAACATTGCAGCACTGCTTGATTGGATGTTGATGAGTCAACTGTAAATGCCCTATCCTTACTGCTCCTTCGCTGCACACTTTCTCAGCTTTTTAGTTCTCACTTCGAAACCTTGCGATTAATCTCTTATCGTTATTCCCCCTTTCCCTTCTCGGGTATGCCGGCAGGTCCTTTGTAATTAGTGTTCGATACTGTCCATTATGTATTGACTCTTTTATTTTTGTTCTGCTTTCCTTCTTCTATATACATCTCGGTCCTTCTCGACTAAATCTCTCTTCGCCTCTCCATTCCTGCTTACCCGCTTTTCTCATAGTATTTTCTTCTCTCTTTTCCTGCTTTTTTTGCCTTCTCATGCTTTCTCTTTCCAACACTCTTGCGAGAAATTACATTCCGTTCTTTCCTTTAATCTCTCTTCAAATCTTTTTTCCTGCTTCCACTCTTTTCTTTTCTCAATCTACTTCTTCTAGCATGATATATGTTGGCGTTTCTCAATACAATCCTAGGATTCATCTCCAGTATTTAGCTTTTCCTGCTCTTTCCATCCCCATAGTTCTGATACATACATCATGACACTCTGTAACTAGCCTTTCGTACGTCATTCCTCTCGTCCTTATGTCGCGACCGAATTTTCTCTGGCCAATTACCCATACTTGTTCTACCACCCCGTTCGTTTTGTCTACCGATGATTTTTATGTAATAATAATAATAATAAGATTTATTTCCTTGCCTTCTGGCTTTGAAAAGGATTCCCATTCCCATACAATACTAGATAAATAAATAATGAGTGAATAAAACTATAAAACATAAACAATGACAATAGCTAAATTAATTTTATGTTCCTTCCATCTCTTCCCTCCTTTTCTCTACCTTCTTTCTTCTGTCTAATACTTCTTTCATCCAGCCTATTCCTTTCCCTTCTTCTACTATCAGTACTTTCCAATCTTCTCTCTCCTCTCTCAGCTTCTCACATTCTTTCATCATGTGCTCTATTGTTTCTACTCTTTCTCTGCACAGTCTGCACACTCTCTCGTCTCTTTCTTTCCAGTATTTGTTTTCTCTTTCCTCGTTCCCACATCTAAACCTTGCTATTACTTTCTCGCTTTCCCTTCTCAGGTATGCCGGCAGTTCCTCCGTGATTAGTGACCTATACTTTCCATTGTACCTTGACTCATTTATCCTCGTTCTCCTTTCCTGCTTCTGTACGTCTCGTTCCACCTCAACTATCTCTCTTAATATACTTGCTCCATTGTTTCTTCGCCTCTCTACCTCCTCCACTACATACCCGTTTGTTTCGTAGTATTTTCTTCTCTCTTTTCCAGCTTTTCCATCTTCCCATCCTTTATCTCTTTCCAACACTCTTGCAGGATCTTACATTCCGTTCTTTCTCTTATTCTCTCTTCCAATCTTACTGCTCTTTTTCCTGCTTCCACTTTTATCTTGTCTCTCTTTACTTCTTCCAGTACGATATATGCTGGCGTTTCCCTGTCCAATCCTAGTACCCACCTCCAGTAATTAGCTTGGATTGCTTCCAGCTTTTCCTCCTCCTTCCATCCCCATATTTTTGCTCCGTACATCATGACACTTTGTGCTAGCCTTTGTTACATCAGTCCTCTCCTTCTTATATCTCGTGCGAATTTTCTCTCGCCTATTCCCCATACTTGACCTACCACCCCGTTCGCTTTCCTTTCTAGTTCCTTTATATGACTTTTCTTGTTATTAGTCTCGTTAAAGCTGTAGCTCAAGTATTTAAATTTTTTTTACTTTTTCTAGTTCTTTTCCTTCCCACTTCCATTCCTCTTTCTTTCTTCTGCCTCCTTTCTGAAAAATCATCATTTTTGTTTTCTCCACGTTTAATTCTAGCTTCTTTCTTTTCAGGTATCTTTCTAGGTATCTTATCATTCCCTTCATTTCTTTGGCCTCCCTCGCTATTAGCACCATATCATCGGCGTATGCCAACGAGTGCACATTCCTGTTTCCTACCACCACTCCCCCTGCCTGCCCTAGTCTTAGTTTTTCTTCCAGGTCGCTTATATATGCCGCGAATAGACTGGGACTGAGTGTCCTTGTCTTACTCCTTTCGTCGTCCAGAATCTTTTACTCGTTTTCCCGTTTAATTTTACTCTGTTTCCCGTTTCTAGGTAAATTTCCTCTATTCTGCTCATTGATTGTTGATTCCTTTCTCTCTTAGGTACTCCCATATTTTCTCTCTATTTACACTATCAAAAGCCGCCTTCAGGTCTCCCATATTTTCTCTCTATCTACACTATCAAAAACCGCCTTCAGGTCTACAAACAGCGAGTACATCTTCCCTCCTTTCTTATCGAGTTCTTTATCTATTAGATTTTTCAAGATGTACACGTTATGGATGGTGCTTCTCCCTCTCCTAAAACCCGTTTGTCCATCTGGTAACAACTCTTTTTCCTCTAGTTCTTCCTTCAATTTCTCTTCCAGTATCATTGCGTAGATCTTGTATGCCGTGCTCAGCAGACTTATTCCCCAGTAGTTCTCCAGCTTTTCTCTTTTTCCTTTTTGGTGTTTCCCCATCCTCCACACACTATCCCCATCCTCCATTGGCTTAGTAACCCCTTCCCTTGCCAGACGTCCACGCTTCATTTTGCAGTTCATCTTCTTTTGCCGCTTTTTGTTTCTTTATTCATTCTGTTAATCATGTCCTTTGTAATCTCTTCCCCTCTCTGTTGTTCTCTTTTTTCTTCTTCCTTCTGTCTCCTTTCCATTTCGTCCTTTCCGTCTAGTAATTCTTTAGAGTATTCTTTCCATCTTTTTTTATCCTCTCGTCTGCCTTCTTTTTCTCTTTTCGTTCTCTGTCTATGTATTTCCAAACTTCTTTTTCTGTGTTGATTGATTTAATTTCCTCTTCTTCTTCTATTTTCTTTTCTTCCTTCTTCTTCTCACAAGTGTCTTTGTATTTCTTTAATTGCGTCCGGTATTCTTCTCTCGATCCCTTCCCATTTCTCCATTTTCTCATTTGCTTTCTGGCTAATCTTTTCATTTCTTTGCATTCTTCAGCCTACCATCTATTTCTTCCCATTCTTTCTCCCACTTCTACTTCTATTTTCTTTGTTGTCATCGCTTCTCTCATTCTCCTTTCGAGTTCTTTCATTCCTGTTTCGGTGTCTTTTTGTTTTTCTTGTTCTCTTTCAAAATGTTGTAGCGCACTTCTGTACTTTTGTATGCTTTCTTCTTCCCAGATTGTTTTTCTAATTGTTTCTTTCTCGGGTTTTTTCTTTTTATTTCTTCTCCGGCGATTTCTATTTCTAACAGTTGGTGATCTGATTCCACTCTCTTTCCCACTTAGAATTATATTACTTCATCCCATGGATGTTAATTGACTATTGCGTAATCAATCACTGATTCTCCTTTCGGCCCCACGTACGTAAATTCCCCTGTATCCTCTTCCCAGTTCCCGTTCAGTTCCTAGTATCGTCTCTCTTCTATAAATTCGATCATTTTTCTTCCTTCTTTATTTTCTGTCTTGTCCTTCGATGTTCTTCTCGCATCTTCTGTCTCATTATTCCGTCTTCCTGATCTTGTCCCAATTCTCGCATTGAAGTCGCCCCCAATTATTACAATTCTTTTTTCTGTCTCACTTATGGTATCTTCTAACATTTGTTTTGTTTTACTCATCTTTTTACTGTATACTGTGATTATTTTAACTTTTTTTGTGCCTAGTTTAAGATTTCTTTCTGTTATTCGAGTTATCTGTAGTTCTTGTTTTGTTTATATTTCGTCCTCAATTTCTTTCCTCCTTTCGCTCGTCCTTTCTTGTTTTTCCTTTCTGCTTTCTTTTTCCACTCCTTTTCATCTACCCACGTTTCTACAATTCCAATTACATCAAATTCACTTATGTATTTCCAGAAATCTTCTCTTTTGTTTCTTATCCCCGCTGCATTCCAATGTACTAATTTTATTCTTCCTTTTATTTTCTTCTGTTGCTTTTCCGTTGAATCATGTACCTTTTTTCGTTTTGCCTTCTGTCTGCTTTTCCTTCCAGGTTTTTTCCTTTCTCCTTTAAAAAATTTCCAGTCGCTCGGTGTCATCATTCCACTTCCTCCAGTTTCCCTCTACCTGAAGTTTCCTGTAGCTTACCCTTACCGTATTTCCTTCTTCTCTTTCCCTCTTCGCTATCTCTCTTATCTTTTTCTGTATCTCTCTTTCTTTCCTTGTTAGGTCGTTGGTTACAAATATTTTCGGCCCTGTCTTATTTCTTAGTTTTTCTTTATTCCTCATGACGTGCATCTACTGTTCCCAACTCTCAGTTTTTGCTATTATCATCGCTTCTCCCTTTATAGGATAGGCCTCTGTTATTTTTACTTCTGTTTCCCATTCCTTTTCAACCCATTTCTCGGATTCTTTTCTCATGTTTTGTCCTGTCTCTTTTAGTCTTAGCCCTATTATTACTATGTTATTTTTTCTTTCGCCTCTTTCTTTTTCCTCCATCTTCGACTCCATCTGTCCTATTTTCTTTCAAGGAAGCTTTTCTCTTTGCTCCATTTTTCCTTTTTTTCTTCCATCGCTTTCTTCATTTGGTTCACTTCTCTATTCAGCTCTTCCGTATCTTCCCTGAGCTGTCTGTTGTCCTTTTTCAGCTCTTTCACTTCTTTCCTCGTCTCTCTTGTGTCTTCTTTGATTTGCTTAAGGTCCTCCATTATTTTTTTGTCATTTCCTCCAGCTCCTTCCCCACTTCTTCTTGCCTTCTTTCTTCCCCTGGAGATCTTGCTGTTTTTTTACTTTCTTGAAAGGCTACTGGACTTTCTTCTATGTCTCTTTTTCTTTTAATTTCCTTTTTATCTTCTTGAATTCCTCCTTTGTCTTCTCCCTGTTTCATACTGGTCCGCAACCTTCTACACTGACCCGTGTATTGTTGGTTGCCGGCGTTCTTTGTTGTTGACGTTACTGTTTCTTCCTCTGGTTTTTCTTCATTTCTCGCACTCTATATCTTCCTACCTTTTGTTTATGTTCCTTTTTCCCTTCTCAGCTGTTTTCTTCACTTTTCTCTGTTTTGATTACTCTATTTTCCTCGATTTTCTTCTCGACACTTCTTTCCACATGCTCTCGTGACGGTCGCTAATATAGGAATCTCTGATGTGTATGTATTTTCTCCCTCTTGCTATCGTTAAAAGTGTAGCCCAGATATTTAAACTCTTTTATTTTTTCTACCTCTTTTTCTGCCCACTTCCATTCCTCTTTCTTTCTTCAGCCTCATTTCTAACAGACCATAATTTTTGTTTGGTCCACGTTAATTCTAGTTTTTTACTTTTCAGGTCTTCCTAAGCATCTTATCTTCATTTCTTTGCTTCCCTTCGCTATTAGCATGATATCATCTGCAAATGCCAGCGAGTGCACTTTCGTCTTTCCTTCCACTTCTACCCCTGCCTGCGCTAGTCTTAGTTTTTCTTCCAGGTCTATTTTGTATCATTTCCGTAAAAATTTAAACCCCGTTAAAAATTTGTAGGTCTCTAAAATCGCTTATTTGCTATTCGGTAATGAGATTTTCAATAGTAATAGCACGAGAAGTTAAAATATTGCCGACCATAGTTTTTGCGATTGAGATACGAGTTTTTGTTGCGATGACGAGTACTTGCACGAGTCATTATTTTCTCAAGCAACAGAAACGAGTCAATCTGAAGAGCAAAAATTGGCGGCAATGTTTAGACCTCGAGTCCTATTTGGCTTCACAATTTAACTTGTAAAAAAAATTTCACTGGAATAAAGCTTGTCGAAAAATTGGCACTAAAATAATTGTCCTATTGGTTGTTTATTTTGAAATTGAAAAATCTCATTGGTTTACAAAAACAATGTTAAATTGTCTGTTAAATTTTTAAAGGGACCTGTTAAAATCGGACGTTTTTAAATTAATTTTTGTGGGGGTCATACCCTTTAATTTTTTGCAGATGTCAAAATGGCCGTTTTTGACGTTTTGGGTGAGATTGTATACCAAGAAATAATACAAAATGAAGATAAGTTAAGTGTAAATTTTTTTTCTTAGTTTTTCTTATTGCAGTGCCGGACAAAAGGCAAATCCAAGACTTGAGTGATCTTCTCAGATACTAGAAAATGCGTTTAGAAAACTTTTCTCTTTAATAAGGATACTGCCTTTGAAATTGTAAACATAAGGCTTTTTTAATTTGAACTAAGTTTACTGACGAATGAAGACATACGAAATTAAATAATGCAGAAATTTATCGCGAAATGCGTTGTTGCCAAATACCGTGCGATCATTTAAATTATAAATTAGAGTAGGCTGTGAAATTTAAATTAGGTTGGCACTACTAACTTTTGACAATTTCATTTAAAATTCGAATGTCAAAGTGACTTTTCAAAAAACCTTAATAGAATGGTGAATGGAGTTAACAGCTGAATTGAAGATGGGGGAGAACACTTTGAACATTTGCTGTAATCCTCAAATATTCTACATTATTTGTTAGTCTTTTATTTTCATGAGAAACATAAACGTCACAATGTTTACGATAACCTCAAATTTTACTGTCAGTCAATTTGCAGGCTGGGCCATTGCATAATAAAAAAAATATATATTAAGCCGTTAAGATTAATTGAGGGTTCATGCGCACAGCGGTAGGCGCAGACGGCGTAGGCCATAACCAGACGTCTCCTGCATTTACTCGCTCACTGACTCGCTAATTCGCTGATTGACTCGCTCACTCGCTCCCTGATTCGCTCAATCGCTCACTCAAAGCCAAGCGTCTCCTGAATGCATCTCCTGAATGCCCAAGACTAATGACAACGCGTTTATCCCTTCAACGTACGCACAGCGGTAGGCGCAGACGGCCTAGGCCCACACCAAGCGTCTCGAATTTTGAGACGTCTTGGTTTAACCCCAGTCTAACGCGCCTATAGATGTTTCACATCAAAAAGCCGCCTACTCTAGTTTATAATTTAAATGATCGTGTAATGAATTTGGGGGGTAGATTTGTGTTACTCGAAGGACCATATGTTTTGGATTTGTATTGAAACACTCGCAAACTTAATGAACTTGTATATTAGGAATAGTTGGTGATTGATAGTGCACGTTTCTTCTCCCGGTTTAGTGTTGTATTGAATTTGAATAAAGGAAACTTGTCCTGGTTTTTAGATTGAATTGTGCCCTTGCGGCTGTCGTGTGTTCACTCTTGTAGGAGTGAGTGTTTTATTTTGACTGCTTTGCGGGAGTAAGCGTCGCCAGTCAAGTAAAAGCTTTTCGACTCTTTCTGTTTCCCAACTGGCCGACGCAACGGCCGCTGCAAATATTTGTCAACAGATTGCACGGTATGAACTGATTGTGAGTAAATTTTGATTAGTTTTTTAGTTAGTTTAATATTAATGAACTCAAAATTTTAACAGATAAGTTACACAATAAGCCACTGGGGCTCACCCCTTTCGTCGTCCAGAATTCTTGGCTTGTTCTCCCGTTTACTTTTACTATGTTCTTCCTTTCGAAGTAGATTTCCTTTATTTTGCTCACCGCAGGTGAAGCCCGCCTTCAGATCTACAAAGAACTCCCCCCCTTGTTTAGCCGCTTTAAGATGTCCACGTTATCGGCGACGCTTCTCCCTTTTCTTATGCCCGATTGTCCAGCTGGTAACACTTCCATCTCCTCTAGTTCTTCCTTACATTTCTCTTCTAGTATGATTGCGGAAATCTTGTATGCCGTACTCAGCAAAATTACTCCTGGGTAGTTCTTCACCTTTTCTTTTTTTCTTTTTTTTTGTGTATCGGACACACTAGACCCATTCTTGCAAAACGACGTTTACTATATCCTTCATTGGCTCTATTATTTCTTCTGTCGCATACATCCACGTCTCGTTTTGTAGTTCGCCTTCTCCCGCCGCTTTTCCTTTCTTTTAATTAGGTATAGTTGCCCGAAACGATATAGTGCACAGAAGCTATCTAGACGACCAGCGAAGTCGTAGACTTTGTTTTCATGCTGTAAAGTAGTTTGCCAAGGTAATTAAATCACTGAGTGATTTCTGGCTTGTGTGGAGAAGCAGGACCGGCTTTATTTTTTTTTTTTGGTATTATTTTAACAGATATAATTGATTTAAACTTTTTATAGTTGATTTGTTGTTATTAGTATCAGTATTATTATTCATTATGTGTTACCACTAGTTGGATAAATATAATAAATAAAATAACACTATTACGTCAATAAAATACTCTAATGTGGATACTTAACACGCAAGAGAAACACAAAGACACAATGAAAAAAAATTCTAACGCTAAGGCACTGAAAAGAATAAAATTTTAAAAAACAATGTATCCATTTGTTCGGCCCTGTTTCAAATTAATTGACTTCGCCCCTGCACCATATGAACACCTGCAACGATGGATCTGCATGGATCACGACCGACAAGTTTTTTCAGGCGCAAAAGCAGTTTCGTATTCAGATGTTTTTAAACTCTGAAGCCATCACAAATTAACTGGTCTACTTTAGTTAAAGCGTGCCATTGTTTTTTTTTGCGGTCTTTAAAAAGAAAACAAAACATTATAGCCTCAGGTGCGCCTTAGAGATCTTACTCCTACTATACTTCCGTAATCATTTCCTTCGTAACTTCTTCTCTTTTCTATCGTTCTCCTGTTTCTTCTCTCTTCTGTCTTCTTGTTGTTTCTTCCCTATTCGTCTAGTAATTCTTTGAAGTACTCCCTCCATACTTTTGTCTTTATCTTCCAATCTGCCCTTTTTTTTCATCTTTTCTTCGCTGTTTATGTATTCTCATACTTCGTCAGAGTATTTTATAGATTCAATTTCCTCTTCTTTTCTTCCTCCTTTGCATAACAAGTGTCTTTGTATTTCATCATCTGTTTCTTACCATTCTTTCTCCTACTTCCACTTCTATTTTCTTTGTTTCGAGTTCTTTCATTGTTGTTTCTGTATCTTTTTGTTTTCCTTCTTATCTGTCAATGTGTTGTACCGTATTTCTGTACTTTTGTATGTTCTCTTATTCCCGAAGATCATTTCTTTCTCGTGTTTTGTTCTCAGTTCCATTGTTAACGGTTTGTGGTCGGATTCTACTACTGATATTTTCAACATCAAATCTTCGTAGTTCGTCCGAAACGTCTCGGTTTACTATTGCATAACCAATTACTGATTCTCCTCTCTGCCCCACGTACGTAAATTCCCCTGCATCGTCCTTCCAGTTACCATTTAGTATACCTCATATTCTCTCTCTTCCATAAATTCGATAATTTTTCTTCCTTCTTTATTTTCCGTTTTACCCTTCGGTACCCTTCTCGCTCCTTCTGTCCGACTATTTTGTCTTCCTAATGTTGTCCCGATGCTCGCACTGAAGTCTCTCCAATTATTACATATCCGTTTTCTGTCTTACTTATGATCTCTTTTATTGGTTTTGTTTTTCTCATCTCTTTATTGTATACTGTAACTATTTTAACTTTTTCTTTCGGTTTTTTCCTTAAAAAATTTCCATTCTCCCGGTGCCGTCTTTGCATCTCCGTCAATTTCCTTTTACCTGGAGGTTATTATAGCTTATACTTTCGTTCTTGCTTCCCTTTCACTTTACGCTATAGCTCTTATCTTTTTCAATAGATCTCTTTCTTTCCTTGTTAAATCGTTGTTTATGAAGATTTTTGATCCTGCCCTATTTCTTTGTTTCTCATGACATTCTGCTTCTATTTCCATGTCTGTATTTTGGCTATTATCTTTTCCTCTCCCTTTATAGCATAGATCTATGTTATCTTTACTTCTGTTTTCAACTCCTTCTTCTGCTCATGTTTTGTCTCTCTTATTATCAGCCCTGTAGTATCACTATGTTATTTCTTCTTTCACCTCTTTCTTTTTCTTCCATTTTCGTCTTCATCTGCCCTATCTTCTTCCATTCAACATTAGAAATTGATCACCGTCACCAAAGTGAATTGATATAAATACGAAGAAACTTTACAATTAATTATCCCACCGAATAGAAACTAACATGAGCACGAGATTTGGTGAAAGCTCGGTTAATTCAATACAAAGAGCTGTTGAACAAACAACACCAAAATAGAAAAATTTATCCTTTCATTGACTGCGGGAGACGCGCGTAATTGTAAAAGTCGACAACTTCTACACGTTGTCCGCGCCAGATGACAGTAGTTTCAAGTCGTGCAAATCGTTCAAAACGTTGCGTTTGGAAAACAGACAAAATATCGCTAGATGTCACCACCTTGCGCATTACAGGAAACTGCAATAGTGTTACAGAATGAAAAATTAGGAGGGCGTGGAAAAAATATTTCCAATCTCAAAATTAAAAATGTGATTTATTTTTTCAAAACCAGATATTATTTAGCTGACCCGTTCTTGAGTTATAAACCCAAGGGGCCCCCTGGGCCCCCATGTGCATGTTTTAATAGTTATTGTGTTATTCGGTGCGGAGACAAATCCAACAAAAGATTCGTAGATCATAAAAATTGGTCCAGCCCAGGGGGGCCCCTGGGCCCCCATGTCCATGTGAAAAATACTTTACGACCTATTCTCATACCTACCAAATATACAAAAAAAAAACATAAAAATCGATCCAGCCCAAGGGGCCCGCTGGGTGAGCAACAAAATTCGTGATCGCAGTTGGCTAAACGTATATCGGTTCTTTTACTTTACTGTTTACATTAATCGTCAATTCAAATTACTCGATGACTTTTTACACAATCGTATCACAATATTATCTATCTATTCAGAGGCTCCTACGATCACGAATTTTGTTGCCCACTCGTTAGTTTACCACCTATTTTCATACCTACCAAATATGCAAAAAATAATCATTCGGAGGAGTTCGACCACAAACACCGTTACACGAGATTTTTATATTTTAGACTAGATTTTTATACAGGGTAGAAAGTTTAACTGGCATAAATTCAGTATCTTCACTGCAATTGATTTTGAGAAAAATTCTTGAAAGACGTCGATTTTTGTTTTTAAATCGCCACTTTTTAGCCTGATCAGCTTTCAGCTGTAACGACTCTTAATTTTTTTTTTTTCAAATAGGAAGATATGCCAACCGACACATCATTGGAAAGCTTATAAAAAAAGGAGTGCAACGATATTTTTTTTTTTACTTTTCCAGCTAATACTGTAAGAAGAAATAAATAAAAACAACTTAAATCTATTTTTTTCTTGGTAGGTTTACTGTTTGAAAATTGTAGGACTTGAATTAAAAAAATGTCGTTTTAGGTAAGTATAATGTTTTTTTAATGAAACAGATGTTCAATATGTTCACCAAGTCTTTCTTGACAAAATGCAAGACCATAATAAAACCCATTTCTTACATTTTACAACATTTCTGAAGTGATTTGCTGAATTTCATAGATAATACGTTGTTGCAAATCTTCAAGATTATCGGGTCTTGTGGTGTAGACTTTATTTTTAAGATACCTCCACAAAAAAATGTCTAGGTCTGGTGGTCTTGCGGGCCATTCTATTGAACTATTCTTCCAATCTACCTATTATGAAAAATGTCGTCCAAATAACGCCGAACGGATGCAGCATATTGTGGTGGAGCTCCATACTGTTGATACCATATTCTCTCATGTGGAAGTTTTGGATCTAATTCATCTCTAAATTGGTCCGCCAGAGCTGGGCGAAGCGTTTCTTGAAGAAACGGTAAATATCTTTCTGAATTAAGATTATCAGGAAAGAACACTGGTCCTATGATCCTAAAAACAGTTTTTAGGGTCTTATTCTCAGATGAGATGGAAATATATGAAACAAAACTCATTCTTGTATTCCTTTTTTTATGAGCTTTCCAATGATGTGTCGGTTGACATATCTTCCCATTTGAAAAAAAAGTTAAGGGTGGTTACAGCCCCCTGAGTAAAAACAAAAGAAATCTGATCAGGCTAAAAAGTGGAAATTTAAAAACAAAAATCGACGCGTTTCAGGATTTTTTTGCAAAATCAATTGTAGTGAAGATACTGAATTTATTCCAGTTAAACTTTCCACCCTGTATATTAGATAATAATGCAAATCTTCCTACGTCTTTTTTAAACATTTTTTGTCGTTAGTTTTACATATTTATTTATTTTTGCTGTTATCTGATGAACGGCAGTCTAAAAGGAAAAGAGCACCCTGCAGGAATATAGAACACTGGTTTTATTAAATTTTATCAAAGAGCCGATAATTTGATTGAAGTTCTTATTTTATTTTGACAATTTTGACAACGGTTGACAGTTATTCGAATTTCATGCCTCCTTATTACAGTTTCCATTAAGTCGCGATCCAAGTCCCTCTGGTGGTCATTTTACCTCTATTGGTACGACTTTGTATTACTGTCAATATTCCCGAAAAGAGAAAATCATCTTCTGCGGCTCTCTGGGAAAAAAGAAATAGAACAAAGGATAACAACATGGGACCAAAATACTTCTAATGGTTTACAAACAAAAGCATTGGTGTAATATTTTAGCGAAGAAATATGTCATTATGGAAATCATACTGGAAGGATAGAATATAATCCAATAATTTCTAAAGCCACACAAGGTGGATCGCACAGGTTAACTTAATTTAACGCCAAATAAGAATGACATTGACTTGCGGTACGTCTTTTTCATAAATTAATGTCAAAAAGAACTGAAAGTATTCAAATTGATCGTTTATTTATGATATCTAATCTACATTGGCAGGAATATTTATCTAAGGGGTGGTATAAAATCCCCCGGACATAACAAGCGACCCAAAAGATTGGTGGATCCTAACAAGATAAAAATAACAAACCAATCAAATAGTTTTTCTGCTGTAACACAACTATCTAAAAGTGAACTAGGTGAGCAGCAGGGCAAATTCTACAACACTTAATATAATTCAAAATCAATAGATGGCGAGCCAAACAAACCCGCGAGCTTAGTACGAGTGCTTGCAACGTACGTCTAGCACCTGGGAGCTATCTCTCTCACGCAACCATCGTATTAGTTACCGTACTCTTCTAACTCACGTATTGTCCCCGATACTTAAATTGATCTGGCTCCTAATTAAACAACCGAATTTCGATCTGGCAAATTTATATTACATTCTTTGGTTATCGAACTGTATCGTGTTAAAATTTCAGCTATACTAAAATGGTTTCAAAATTATGTTTTTTTTTTTTAATTACTAAAATTACATCTGGCGCGATTTTGGTAATGACAAAATTGTTTGGCAACTATAAATTTATATTGCTAAAAGGTCATAGCAAATTATGAAAAACAAATTTTTGTCTTAAAATTATTTCAAATTTCACAATTTTTACCTTTACAAAAAGGATGCGTATAGGTAAACGCACCCGCTCCCAGGTGCCAAACCTATCCCATCGCTACCTATTTTCTAAAATAGCCGACTTAAAATAAACTTTTTCGCGACGTCTTATACTTTATTTAGAAGGGTTTCCCTTGTCGGTTTTTAATTTTTTTCAGATATTACTTATTTTTGGACCTCTACAAAATAAATAAATGTATACCAACGTAAATTTTTTCAAATTTTAATTTTTCAATGGTTTTCTTGCAGTATTTTTTTTTCTTTTATTAAATAACCAAAATATGAAAAACCAATTCCCTGCAGATTACCCTTTTCTATTCAATTCCGTATTCAAAATTGTAATAGGATTATTATCCATTTCCTCAAAAATTGAGGAAAACTTTTCCGATATTTTGTCTCTGGCACATTGGGCTATTAAATAGTTTTTTAAAAGGCAAAAGCGGACAAGATTTAATAGCCGAGAAAATGTATCGGAAAAGTATTAACAAAATTGAAATTAAGTGTTAATTTCAGCTGAAATGTGAGAAAATAACTATCACGAAGAAAATTTGGACGTACTCGTACCTTTGGCCATTACTGCAAGAGCTAAGATGTTACTGCCAATTTACTTTACGAAAATTTTTTATAAAAAAGCTTACCAACAATTTCTGGAAAAACATACTGCTTTTGAATATGTTTGGCTGGTTAATTTTTCTAGAGTCTCTGAAACCTATAAAGCCTCGCCGCCCTACTATTAAAAAATTAAATAATCAGATGTACTTATCCATTAAAATGTCGACATCAGCAAATTTTCAAAGCTAATAGCTTTTCTGAAACGATATTCGGAAGGTTATAGAGCAAAGTATGCATCTCTTAGACCACCACACACCAATCACAGACGCTTTTTATAAAGACGGAAAGTGCTCAACTCAACCAGTAGGAAAAATGGTGTAGGAAAATACCATTGACTATTGCAACCTTTTGGAAGCTTGCTGATCCAAAATTACATACACGGCACTATATGAGAAGAACATTAACAACTTTGTTGTCAGACAGTGGTGCTGATTTAACGACTGGCAAACGTCTTCGCGGTTGGAAATCTGGAAACGTTGCCGAAGGCTACATAGAATCTTCAGCTCAAAATAAAATGTAAATTGCAAAACAGATTTTAAAGCACAATGGAAACAAAGCTTCAACTTGTAATGTCGTTTCAGTCAATAGTTGAAGTTTCAACCACCAAGGTTTCAGTCAATAGCACCGATGGAAATAATAAATTATTAATAAATAAAAATGAAATTCCAAAAATATTGGTATTTTTTAATTTCTTCCCAACCGGGAATAAAATGCAAATTTATTCCCTCGTTTTTGGCTAATAATGTGGTAATTCCCGAGGGAATACAGCTACTTTATTCCTTAGTAAATCGTTTTTCACACATAAGCCAACTTGTTTCCATAGTAACCATCATTCAAGTCCATTTAAGTATCACCGTACTACGCAATAAAAAAAATTCTTCTCTAATTTAGGCGGTTGGGAGGAAAGCTTTATATGCATCTCAGGAATAAACACCGTTAATCCCTCGAATGAAAATGCCCTCGGCTCCCTACCGTCGCCTCTGACATTTCTTACATTCCCGGGATTAACATGGATGTTTATTCCCTTGATACATAAATAACTATTATCCCCTAATTACCATTATCACATTATTCGTCAAAAACAAGAGAATAAAGTTCCCGATTTCGAGTTTAGAATATTTATGACCGAAAAACGTCAATGAACAAACTGAAGACATATTTACACAAAGTATAATAATACATATACTGGGTGTACAATGGACAGTGAGACATAAGAATTTCACATTTTAGTAAAGTCATTCTGAGGAAGATTTAAACAGGCGGAATTCATCGTCCGACATCGAGGCTTCAAAAAATTGAATTGAAATGATTGTTTTCTTCTAGTTTTAATGCTCTGCCAAAAGCTGTTAAAGACCAAATTCACTCTACACCTGGTATATCATATCGTTTTACAATGTCATTATTAAGCTGAAATCGGGAAGTCATAAGAATTAACTCTTACACAACTTACCATAGGAAAATCCCTGTCCCCCGTCTGGTGTTGGAAATGCAGAAAAAACGTCTTTCCCCCACGCATCGAGTGCAGGTACCCCACCCTGATAAGCGGTGCCGCCGTGTGCCCGTCGCTGAGGACGTCGAGGGTGGCATCCCTTACGCTCAACGGATTCTGTGTAGGCCTCTCCCAATCGGTGTATTCGTTTTTGAGCGTCGAAAATATCTCGTTCAAATGGTAATAATAAGAGTTCCTCACGTATGTCCTTAAGATTCTGTCACGCCTCGTTTCGTTAAACCCGAACTCGAGATCTTGCGCGTTCAAGTCCAAATACGATTCCGTCGTCGTTAAACCAAACAAAAGGTCGCGTCCCGGAAAATCAGCCAGCTCGTAGCCGGCAGATGTAGCCACCGTGGAAGTACTTCCGGTCGGGGGGGCGCTGGTGGGGTTCACCAGGATGGTGCCGTCGATAAATGGGGCGAAACCTGCCACAAAAAGACGTTATTAGAGAGAGCATTTCCTTCCATTTTAAATTAAATATGAAGACGTATGCTTTGAACTTGAAGTAAATTGGGCCGTAATCACCAAAATTACACAAACTGAAAACTGAAGGAAATTTGTTTGTTTGTTTGTTTATTAACGTAAAACACTTCTTAATTATTATTATTACAATACATATTATCTTGAATATCTTAAAATACAAGCGACGAGAAGTACATTCAAAATATAATTATTATTATAAAATTGACATAACATTACAGAAAGGCCTGGTTCTGCTGATGATACCTCGCAGAAAATGGGGTACACGTCCAGTAATGGTATTCCTGTACCATTGAAACACGATATGGATACAACTCTAAATCTTTGTGTCACATTTTATGTTAATATATTTAAATTTTAATACATTTTGTGTTGTTCCAATGGAAAGATTCACTTGTTGGTGTAGTCGTCGAATAGATGTTTTTGGATTATTTTCGATTATTATTTGTTCAGCTTGGGCAATAACCTTTGCTGTACGTTTTTTTGGGGCCCCACTGCCAGGTTTTCGTAAAAGACTACCAGTTTCATTAAACTGATTGAATCTTCTGTCGAAGGTTTTTTTTAAACTGTCAAGTGTCTCTTCATTTTAGGTTATGTTAGTATGAATTGTATGAACCAATAAATCACATGCATTTTTCAATTCGTCTTCGTCACTGAATTTTTATATATTATTTTTTGGATTTTTATTTTGATATTTTATTTTATTTTTTAAACAGCAATATTATTTTAAACAGTGTTCTTATAATTGTGGCACAAACGGCGTCTCATAAAATACGTCATAATTCTTTTTACGCTTTGTACAACAGCAACTGGAACCCAGCCTTTAGTTATTATTCCAAGTAAGTCTCAGTTCTTGAAATTTCAAATCCATTACAGAAACGAATTGCAATATTGTTTGCACTCCACCGCAAATTGCAATATTGTTTTAAAAGCTTCTGGAAAAAGATTTCGAACGCTATTGGCCCGTCCAACTAGAATTTCGTATTACATATATCACTTTTCAATTATATGGTTGGATACAACACTTCTTCGCTGAATATTCAAAGTAGCTGTTCTTGCGGTTGTCGACGCGGTTTACACGCTCTGTTATCGAACCAAGTTGTTATGTAGTGCAAGCCATAAAATGTGTCCCGAAACTCCAACTTTGTCCGGTGTTTTTGTCATATCCGCAGTCTTGTAGATTTAAAATCCTCGATTTGTAAGCACCACTTCTATGTGTAGCTAAGATATAACCTTTTCTTCTCTATGCAATAAAATCCAAACGTCTCTTGGCAGGGATATTGATCCAGCAGCAAACTCCAACTACCACTGTTGAATTAAACAGAATGTAAATGAACGCGTATAATATTACCTTTCACTATTTAGGTAGTAACTTAAACAGCAACATACATAATAATCAAAGTTTCTAATTCGCTGCTACAGAGCATGCAACCAAATAAGGCCCGTGTTGTGACAGTGTCGGTTTCGCAGTGAGCTCTTCGTATATTCAAGAGAAGAATTTCATAAACGTGATAAAATAAATTTATTGCTTGTGTGGATAAATTCGGGAATTTATCTAGCCTGCACACAAAAGCACCAAATGCAAATTAAGCAAAAACCCAAACGGATAAGTTATACGATTATTTTGTTTGCAGCAGTGAAAGTTTGCTTTTGCGGAAAGCGCAATTGTAAAAGTTAATTGCTCTTTTCTGTACTTAATCCAGAAAAAGGTTTTAAATTGAAAATAAACGACATATTTGTTTTAAAACTGGATGAAAAAATTCTATTTGCGTTGTGAACGATTTCATTAAATCGGCGATTGTGAGGTTTTGCCAGGTTTAACTTTACATAAATGTCAGTTTGAGGCGAAGGTATACAAGGCCCCGTTTGCTAGAAACATTTTTGTCGGTGAATGGGTCAAGGTTCAAAACACCGAGGTTATCACATGTATACTTCAAGAGTTTACTTTGTATCAATTCCATGACATTACAAAGGGTGTTCAACTGAAAATATATTTTGGTCGTAACTGCACTTTAGGTCCTTAGGTGCACTGCACGATGCGTTAAAAGTCCCACCTAACCCGATGGCTAATGACATTTTTATATGTGTAAAGCACAGTGAAGCAGAATGTCGTCCAGCGCTTACTCCAAATGAATATTTAAATTGAACACCCGTTACATGCAAAATATAGGGGTGTGAAATGTATTTACTTTACATAATAAAGAAGTTTTGCGTTGTAATATTCTGGATTACATTGCGAGCAGTAATAAGTCTAAGTGGTAGGTGGTATGCAATTGAAACTATGAACAGTGCGCTCTGGTGGTCGAGACAAATAAAGCAATACAGGAGAAAAAAATTAATGAGAACGAAGCTTTTACTTAATAGTTCTTTTATAGAGATACTGTAAAACGTTGTGATTAAAAAAAAGTATATTACATAACGAGAGTTGTAAAGAGCATACACGCGTACGTAATATCTTTACAACTCAAGAAATGTACTACACTTTCATCAGATTACATTTTCAAAAAAAAAAAAAATAAAAAATACTTCAAACAGATCAGTAGTTAGCACATATAATAATATCATGTGTTCCTTTAAAAAAGTCATCAAGTCGTCTATGAATTTGACATACCATTTTAACGTATGTTTGTTGCCAAAATAATAATGAAGTATGTATTGTCGGTTGCGGACTTTAAACTTGTAGATGAAGCAATAAATCACATGCGTTTTTCAATTCGTCTTCGCCACTCAAAAAATCATAAACAACTTGATGACTTTTTTTAAATGAACACCTTATACATGTATTTATTTATTTTTCGTTCATTTTTTACAACTTTAGGGGTAGACCTAGTAAGGACGCTTAGCGAAACGACGGAAATTAAAAAATTGAGAATTTCTCTCAATTTCCATGGCACCATCTCAAACGTATACCCTTTCAAATAAAAAAAGAATTTTCAAAATCTGTCCACAATTGACGAATAAATCGGTGAACATATACATAAAAGGAAGGAAAATTTTCAGGATTTCCCTCGATTTCCATCAGATCTTGATTTGGGGACAATGGGAGCAATCTAGAAGTATTCTCTTTCAAAAAGTACAAAATAATAGAGAACCTACTCCTTTTTTGAAATCTGTTAAAAAAATCTTAATTTGGGATAGTTTGCAATATTGAAGTAATGTTTTACTGTTAAAACACTTATACATAGAATACATGTCCTAAGGAAACGAAGGTAATAATAATACGTCTTAATCTATATTTTATTAAATAAATTATTAATTTTAAATTTTAACACAACACATTATTTTTCATGATCCTGACTTTTTTACATTTTTTTTAATATTAATGGATTATGTGAGAGAAGAGTTGTTGATGTTGTTTGTTTGTTTTTGTCAACTGTATACTCAAAATTTTGCTCTGTATAGAAGTTGAAGCTACTGACTCCATTATTTTATCCGCAATTTCAGTTTGGTTGTAAAGAGAATTATTGACGTAACCTTCCGCTACCGACGAAGATCGCCGTCCGCTATGGCGTTGAAGGGCTACTAAACCACCACCAGCATTTACTGGGAAGGCTGATGTTCTAAGTGAACATAGACAATTTTATTTATTCCCACAACTGGCTTCGTGCTCCTTCCTTTCTGGTAATTCATGAAGACCTGTGTGATGTTCCGTCCTTAAGTTCAAGGCGAAATTCAAAGTATCTTTTACAGACATTGTAGAAGGCTTCAGATATAACCTTCAAATTTTTGTCTTGATTGTGGGGGTATTCACAAGGAATTTGTTGACATCTGTAATTTGCAAATTCTTTAACTCCTGTTTGCGAAAAGTTCCGCTTATTCTGATAATTAGAACTGTTTGTAAAAAATATAATATTTAATGTGAAAAGATTGCTTTTATTTGTTTCAATCACTTACTGAAAAATGATATCAGGAGCGTATTCTATAAATTTATTAACTTGAAAAGCCGTTAAAGTCTTACAATTTATTGTGCTTCTAAACCCGTCAGATAGCCTTTTCAAAAAAAGATCTTAATTTGGGATAGTTTTCAATATTGAGGTTATGTTTTACTGTTAAAACACAGCATAGAATACATGGCCCAAAGAGACAAAGGTTTGAATTGTTTGCTTATTTCGCCATAATAGGCCAATAAAACATTTTCAGAAAAAGACTGAATACTTTTTTCAAGCACCACTGCATAAATTTCCGATACACTACTTCGTACCATCCTTTGGACTTCTCCGGGAGAAGACTTGCTAGCCAGTTGTCTGATTTCTGGGGGCGTGCCTACAATTTCTTCTTCGGAGTCACTTTCACTCATTTTAATTACGTATTATAAATAATTAGTTTAAATAACTAAAGAAAAACGCATTGTTGGCTTAAAACGTCAAATGTCAAATTAATTTTTTTGCTCACCAGATGATAATTCAAAATACAGTGTAGAAACTAAGTAACGCATAAATATTGGAAGAAATCTCGAAGGAGTATACCGATTTTAACTTCAGCAAATATTTTCAGCCTATTTTCAGTTCCTCATGTCATTTGTTGAAGTGAAAACTTCTTTAGCGGCGGTGAGCACTTTTTGGGATGGGTAAAAAATGTTAAACTCGCGTCAGGACACGTGGCCTGATCGGAAATTCGTAAGACGGAGGGAGGGCAGACCGCCGCGCCGGCGCGGCGTAGGAGAGGATGTAATATCCCCCTCTCTTTGTTGCGAGTTTCAGAAGAAATAATCGTCCAGCGGGAGGAGCAGCTATTTATCAAAATATGAACACAGTTCATTATTGCACAAATTATATGGATGTGCATGCGAAATACACCAGCATGTTTAATGCTACTGTTTCTGATATCGTCGATTTGTGTATAAGTCGTTGCCACCCTGGTGATAATCAGTTCATTGTTATGGTTGCCGTTTACATTTCTCCAGATTTCTCCAGTCATTGCGTGCTATACGAGACTTCTTTTATAAAAGTTTATTAATTGATTCTCATGACGCATCTGCATTGCTTCAAAAAAAAAAAAATTGGAAAAAGCTTTGATGATTTGCCAATGATTTTGAGTGGAGATTTCAACATAAACTTTGCAGACGATAAAAATCAACTATTAATTGAATTTTTAAATAATGCATTTGGTTTAACGATGTCAAATGATCGCAATCTTAGCACAACGAAATACAAAACTACTATTGATGCGGTCTTTATTAGACATTTAAATAGATTCGAATCAAAATTGTTCGTTTCTTACTTCAGCTACCATAAACCTTGTATCAGTTTTAGAGATTGGCTATGGTGATGCTGGTAATGATGATGGTGAAAGAGTCGTTGAAATTATGGATGAAAGTTGATTTTTCTGAGAGATAAACTTTTTAATGTAAAATAATTGTAATAGTTCTGAAGTGTTAAATTTTTAATGTAATATAAATTGTCATGTTTGTGTACGATAGCGCAATAAATGAATATTGTATTTTACCACATAAATGATAGACCTTTTATACTGATAAATAAAGCAATTCGTGCGAAATTATTCCCTAATCATTCCAAAATATTCAAAAATGCACAACGTTAATGTTCAAGTTTTCACTTCTGCTGGCACTCCCGGAGTGTAACTCTTTGTTTTTTTTTTAATATTAATGGATTATGTGATAGAACAGTTGTTGATGTTGTTTGTTTGTTTTTGTCAACTGCATACTCAAAATTTTGCTCTGTATAGAAGTTGAAGCCACTGCTTCCATTATTTTATCCGCAATTTCAGTTTGGTTGTAAAGAGAATTATTGACGTAACCCTCCGCTACCAACGAAGATCGCCGTCCACTATGACGTTTAAGGGCTAGTAAACCGCCATCAGCATTTACTAGGAAGGCTGATGTTCTGCGCGAACATTGCCAATTTTTGTTTATTCCCACAACTTGCTCCGTGCCCCTTTATTTCTGGTAATTCATGAAGAATTGTGTAATGTTTCGTCCTTAAGTTCAAGGCGAAATTCAAAGTATCTTTTACAGACATTGTAGAAGGCTTCAGATATAACAAATTACCTTCAAATTTTTGTCTTGATTGTGGGGGTATTCACAAGGAATTTGTTGACATCTGTAATTTGCAAATTCTTTAACTCCTGTTTGCGAAAAGTTCCGCTTATTCTGATAATTAGAACTGTTTGTAAAAAATATAATATTTAATGTGAAAAGATTGCTTTTATTTGTTTCAGTCACTTACTTTTGGAAGCAGATCAGATCGCCTTTTCAAAAAATATCTTAATGTGGGATAGTTCTCAATATTGAGGTTATGTTTTACTTGTAAAACACTTCACAGCATAGAATACATGGCCTAAAGAGACGAAGGTTACTTCTTTTCAAGCACCACTCCATAAATTTGCGGTACACTACTTCGTACCATCCTTTGGACTTTTCCTGATTTTTGAAGGCGTGCCTACAATTTCTTCTTTTGAGTCACTTTCACTCATTTAAATTACATATTATAGATAATTAGTTTAATTAAGTGTCAAATTAATTTTTTTCTTCACCAGGTTACGTGATAATTCAAAACTTTTTCATAACTGCTACGTAATATGCATCCTATACTTTTTACTATTGAATTGAAGTTAAAAAATTAAAATAAATTATGCATCACTTTTTTACTCTTGTTGAATAGAGAATTGAAAAGTGTATCTAAAACTCAAAAAATAGTTGTGGCTTGCCATTTAGAAAAAAATATGTCAAAAGATAGCAATTTGAAAACAAAAATCGACCTCTTTGAGCGTTTTTCGCGAAACCATTGCATAACTATAATTATTATGAATTTTGTGCGGAACTTTATGATCACACTGAAGGTCAGAAACTGTCATTTTCTGTCGCCTAACGCCTCGCCTTCACAAACTGTGCTCGCACTTGCAAAACAATTTCTGGCCGGGTGATAAACAAAACTTTTTCCGCCGACATTGTTCACTGTTGCAGGGGGGGCTCATGCCTCATGGGGGCCCCAGTATTTCAAAGAGCCCCCTTGGCCCCCCCTGTCTCAAGGGCCCCACATGACTAAAGAGGCCCCCATGTCTCAAAGGGCCTCCTTGGGGCTTTCTTATTGTCGTTGCCAAGGCCCCCCCTGTAATTTTTCCGATGTTTTAATAGATAGTTATTCTGCTATTCGGGGCGGAGACAAATCCAACGAACATAAAAGCTTGCATTGAAAATCTCTGGTTTCCATTTTCTAGCCTAGGCAGGCAAATATCGTTTTTAAAACGATTTGGACGGTTGGAAAATAACTAAATTGAGACGGAGGCCGAAAATAGATATTTATGTACCAAGGGCATAATGAGGATGTTTATATTCCAGGACAACAGTTACAAATTCGAGGGCCTCCGGTCCGAGTTTTTGTAAATTGCCCGTAATTTATAAACATTGAGTTATGCCCGTGGTTCATACATCGTTTTATATTTTACTGCATTTGAATTTGTGAACTGGAACGTCCGGCGAAAATAGAATTTTCAGTAAAACTAATGCCTCCAAACTGAATGTTTCTTCATTTAAAGATTTCAACTTCATTTAATTTGATAAATTGTTCAATTATTGGATCTTCATTTACAAATTGTGCTTTTAATTTTAAATAAATAATAAGAATAACATGGTTAATTTTTTTTGAGGACATAATAAGCGGGCATTATGATTTATACGCCCTAGGGCATAGCTTACTTAATATTTATCTGGTTGTCAAAACACTTTATTTAATAAGGTGTGAGGCTGATAATTAATTTAATTAACTTTTTTTTTAAATTAAGTAAGCCACGTGTATACGATGTAAACAATATTGGCAACCTGATAAATGAAATCTATGACCAACGCAACAAAATAATTTTAAAACAATTATAGTCGCCCAGTATTAGACACAACCATTAGCACAAGCTCTTAGCACGTGGTCGTTAAGGTTAAGGTCGGGTGGGTCGGTAGGTAGCAGGTAAAGACTGTTACTCTCATCGCAGAGTGGACTTTTCAACTGCTCTTCCTCACAGATGCTTCCTATCGTTCACGTTTAATAAAATAGATAGACGTTCAATATATGTTTACAAAATTGCAACAATTCCAGATCACTCAACTGGTAAACAACGCAGCGGCATTCGCCGGTACCTCAATCAATTCCCAATGTTTAATTTTTTGAGACTGTGAACCTATTTTCACCATCGGATGTGTTTTTGAGGGAATTATCGTACCGTCGCCTAACTTAGCTTTTATTAAGAAATGTAATTAATGTAAGCAGGTCTTAACCTAGCAACGTTCAACGACTAAATGCTAACCGATTTGGTGTTGAAAACAGGGTTGTTCCACAATATACGTTTCAACTGCTCTTCCTCATAGATGCTTCATATAGCGCTCTCACTTGGCACGCTATTGAATTGAATTGTTGAATCTAGAGCCTTGCGCTTTTAATATAATAGATTACGCTTGCTATTTTAAACTATTTTGTCTAGAACTGAACGTTTTATACTGTGCTGTACGCGTATTGACTTACACTCATCAATGTACCTAAGTACGTCGTATATAAAATGTATGTCCTATGCCACATTCTTTTACGTATCTGATTTGTCTTACAAATAAAGAAAATTGAAATAACATCTATTATAAAGAAAGAAGAATAAACCAGGCCCCCTAAACGCCACAGCTGTCGTCTTAATCGATTTTTCCTTAATAATAATATTTTATAAGAGAGAACAGGTAAAAAAAACTGTGACATAGGACATACATTTTATATACGACATCAGTTGACTTGGTAGATTAGGTTTTCAATTTCATTTTCAATGTGGCGTAGTAAAATTTGTCTAATCTAGCCCCTATTTATCAATATATTTAATCGTTGAACATGAATCAATTTGAACCAAATAAAACAGTCTGTACTGCACCGATTTTGATAATTGTTTTTTTAAATGAAAGTTCTATGTGTACACGACTTTCCATTTTCAAAAATTTCACAGGTTCATTAATTATTTGCAAATCATTTTAGGGGAAAAGCGGTCCATTACAGTCATCGATTTAAATGAGCGTGAATCGTTTTAAATGAGAAGTTGGACAACTGTAGCTATATATAGGTATCTTAGCCCCTCCCCTGAGGTTTTGTGAGCAAGCTGTGTAGGGAACTTAAGACATGGATGGATGTTTGGGTGCGGGGTGTGAAAAGTGTGACAGAGAGGACGAATGAAGCTGTGCAAAATACAATTCTTTTATCTCATAATTTTTCTTGCCAAAAAATCATAAACAACTTGATGACTTTTTTTTAAATGAACACCTTATACATGTATTTATTTATTTTTCGTTCATTTTTTACAACTTTAGGGGTAGACCTAGTAAGGACGCTTAGCGAAACGACGGAAATTAAAAAATTGAGGATTTCCCTCAATTTCCATGGCACCATCTCAAAAGTATACCCTTTCAAATGAAAAAAGAATTTTCAAAATCTGTCCACAATTGACGAATAAATCGGTGAACATATACATAAAAGGAAGGAAAATTTTCAGGATTTCCCTCGATTTCCATCAGATCTTGATTTGGGGACAATGGGAGCAATCAAGAAGTATTCTCTTTCAAAAAGTACAAAATAATAGAGAACCTACTCCTTTTTTGAAATTGTTAAAAAAATCTTAATTTGGGATAGTTTGCAATATTGAAGTAATGTTTTACTGTTAAAACACTTATACATAGAATACATGTCCTAAGGAAACGAAGGTAATAATAATACGTCTTAATCTATATTTTATTAAATAAATTATTAATTTTAAATTTTAACACAACACATTATTTTTCATGATCCTGACTTTTTTACATTTTTTTTTTATATTAATGGATTATGTGATAGAAGAGTTGTTGATGTTGTTTGTTTGTTTTTGTCAACTGTATATTCAAAATTTTGCTCTGTATAGAAGTTGAAGCTACTGACTCCATTATTTTATCCGCAATTTCAGTTTGGTTGTAAAGAGAATTATTGACGTAACCTTCCGCTACCGACGAAGATCGCCGTCCGCTATGGCGTTGAAGGGCTACTAAACCACCACCAGCATTTACTGGGAAGGCTGATGTTCTAAGTGAACATAGACAATTTTATTTATTCCCACAACTGGCTTCGTGCTCCTTCCTTTCTGGTAATTCATGAAGACCTGTGTGATGTTCCGTCCTTAAGTTCAAGGCGAAATTCAAAGTATCTTTTACAGACATTGTAGAAGGCTTCAGATATAACCTTCAAATTTTTGTCTTGATTGTGGGGGTATTCACAAGGAATTTGTTGACATCTGTAATTTGCAAATTCTTTAACTCCTGTTTGCGAAAAGTTCCGCTTATTCTGATAATTAGAACTGTTTGTAAAAAATATAATATTTAATGTGAAAAGATTGCTTTTATTTGTTTCAGTCACTTACTTTTGGAAGCAGATCAGATCGCCTTTTCAAAAAATATCTTAATGTGGGATAGTTCTCAATATTGAGGTTATGTTTTACTTGTAAAACACTTCACAGCATAGAATACATGGCCCAAAGAGACGAAGGTTACTTCTTTTCAAGCACCACTCCATAAATTTGCGGTACACTACTTCGTACCATCCTTTGGACTTTTCCTGATTTTTGAAGGCGTGCCTACAATTTCTTCTTTTGAGTCACTTTCACTCATTTAAATTACATATTATAGATAATTAGTTTAATTAAGTGTCAAATTAATTTTTTTCTTCACCAGGTTACGTGATAATTCAAAACTTTTTCATAACTGCTACGTAATATGCATCCTATACTTTTTACTATTGAATTGAAGTTAAAAAATTAAAATAAATTATGCATCACTTTTTTACTCTTGTTGAATAGAGAATTGAAAAGTGTATCTAAAACTCAAAAAATAGTTGTGGGTTGCCATTTAGAAAAAAATATGTCAAAAGATAGCAATTTGAAAACAAAAATCGACCTCTTTGAGCGTTTTTCGCGAAACCATTGCATAACTATAATTATTATGAATTTTGTGCGGAACTTTATGATCACACTGAAGGTCAGAAACTGTCATTTTCTGTCGCCTAACGCCTCGCCTTCACAAACTGTTCTCGCACTTGCAAAACAATTTCTGGCCGGGTGATAAACAAAACTTTTTCCGCCGACATTGTTCACTGTTGCAGGGGGGGCTCATGCCTCATGGGGGCCCCAGTGTTTCAAAGAGCCCCCTTGGCCCCCCCTGTCTCAAGGGCCCCACATGACTAAAGAGGCCCCCATGTCTCAAAGGGCCCCCTTGGGACTTTCTTATTGTCGTTGCCAAGGCCCCCCCTGTAATTTTTCCGATGTTTTAATAGATAGTTATTCTGCTATTCGGGGCGGAGACAAATCCACCGAACATAAAAGCTTGCATTGAAAATCTCTGGTTTCCATTTTCTAGCCTAGGCAGGCAAATATCGTTTTTAAAACGATTTGGACGGTTGGAAAATAACTAAATTGAGACGGAGGCCGAAAATAGATATTTATGTACCAAGGGCATAATGAGGATGTTTATATTCCAGGACAACAGTTACATATTCGAGGGTCTCCGGCCCGAGATTTTGTAAATTGCCCGTGATTAATAAACATTGAGTTATGCCCGTGGTGCATACAACGTTTTATATTTCACTGCGCATTTGAATTTGTGAACTGGAATGTCCGGCGAAAATAGAATTTTCGGTAAAACTGATGCCTCTAACCTGAATGTTTCTTCATTTAAACATAGTTTAATTTGATAAATTGTTCAATTATTGGATCTTGATTTACAAATTGTGCTTTTAATTTTAAATAAATAATAAGAATAACATGGTTAAATTTTTTTGAGGACATAATAAGCGGGCATTATGATTTATACGCCCTAGGGCATAGCTTACTTAATATTTATCTGGTTGTCAAAACACTTTATTTAATAAGGTGTGAGGCTGATAATTAATTTAATTAACTTATTTTTTTAAATTAAGTATGCCACGTGTATACGATGTAAACAATATTGGCAACCTGATAAATGAAATCTATGACCAACGCAACAAAATAATTTTAAAACAATTATTATAGTCGCCCAGTATTAGACACAACCATTAGCACAAGCTCTTAGCACGTGGTCGTTAGGGTTAAGGTCGGGTGGGTCGGTAGGTAGCAGGTAAAGACTGTCACTCTCATCGCAGATTAGACTTTTCAACTGCTCTTCCTCATAGATGCTTCCTATTGTTCACGTTTAATAGAATAGATAGATATTCAATATAATATGTATACAAAATTGCAACAATTCCAGATCACTCAACTGGTAAATAACGCAGCGGCATTCGCCGGTACCTAAATCGATTCCCAATGTTTAATTTTTTGAGACTGTGAACCTATTTTCACCATCGGATGTGTTTTTGGGGGAATTATCGTACCGTCGCCTAACGTAGCTTTTGTTAAGAAAAGGAATTATCGTACCTCGCAACGTTCAACGACTAAATGCTAGCCGACGTAGCGTTGGAAACAGAGTTGTTTCACAATATACGTTTCAACTGCTCTTCCTCATAGATGCTTCATATAGCGCTCTCACTTGGCACGCTATTGAATTGAATTGTTGAATCTAGAGCCTTGCGCTTTCAATATAATAGATTACGCCTGGTTTTTTAAACTATTTTGTCTACAACTGAACATACTGTGCTGTACGCGTATTGACTTATACTCATCAATGTACCTAAGTATAATAAGAAAAACAGTCATGTCAAACATACAAACCTTAATCTAAAACGAATGTACTGATTTTGGATACGTAAGTGGTAATAATATTCCGAACTGGATCTGCGAAGCCCCTATTTATTTTCCCTTCCTGTTTTCTGCTTTTTTTATTATTGCTCAATTTATACTGACTTTTTAATAAATATTTAGTTTGTACACTGACCATGTTTAACAGTTGACGGTTCTTTTATAGTCTACCAGCAAATTATTCAGTCAACGCGAAGCAGCAGAATTAGTAAATTGTTGTAACATGTGATTTATTGTAGGTTTGCTACAATGTGGTTGCACCTGCACTGAAATATATAGGTAATATTATTCCATTTATGCTAGTCTGCAATAAATCCCAAGATGAAAAATTGACACAGCCCTACACATTGTGGTAGTTGAAATAGTTACATGCTTTAGAATAGCCACTGTGTCCACCAGATTAACGGGATTAATGTGTATTTGTGTATATGTGTATTTGTACCTACCTAACTTCTTATACTTGCAATACTTAATACCATATTATCATCTATGGGAAAGTCACATTATAAGGTAATGTACAGTCGTTTTAATTAAGTAACGCATTGATTCTTATTTTATGCAAGATTTATTTGGTGTGTAAATTAAATCTTGTGTTTATAAAAAATGGCTTCTTTAGCTAAATCTTTAATGCAGTTTGGAAACATGGACTCAACGGCATAACATATTATTTCGCTAATATTATAGTGGCGTGCACGATTAGAATTAAAATATTTTCTTGTCGAAATTGGAGACGTATAACTGCAGTGCAGGAATGGATTTACTTTACTCTATTTTTCTCTATTACCCTCTGAGTTTTTTGCAGGTATGTACATGACAATGCAATATAACTCGTGTCGAGAGAATATAACCTCATATTCAATGAAATGGACAGTCTAGATAAGATGGGTATTTTATACTTGTTTGTTTTATTTTTTGTCAAATAAAATATGTTAATTTTTTTAACACACTTTTAATTTATGAATTTTACGATAAGTATAGAATCGAGTTTGTTGAATAGGTTACAAATTCGTAACATATTGTAATTATATAAAAATATCAACAACGTTAGAACCCATAAAAAAAATCGATATCATTCAAGACGACCGTCAACGACGTCTGCCGTTTGGGTTGTTTTGCTCATCACGAGCCCCCCCACGCATTCCGATGCGCTCGCCGGGAGTCATGCGATGAGGCGGGAGCAAGCAGCCTATCTATCTGCTACTTATTTGGCTAGGCACCGACTTCAACTAGATCATTAGGTAACACATGTAATAATACCTCTCGGTTTTTTTTAAAAGCTAATTTTTTTACAATTTTAAGTGATAAGTTAGTGATACCTAGTAAAGACGCTTCTCCAATAATGAGGTCCTCAATAAAATTGACGAAGAAATCGGTGAACATATACGTAAAAGGAAGGCAACATTTGGGAATTTCCCTCAATTTTCATGGGATTCCCTGATCAGATCCTGATTTTTTGACAATGGAACCACCTTAAGGATGGGGTGCTTGTTGAATAAACCTAACATGCGCCTGTAGATGGCACTTAAATCGGACTTTTAGTCTGTTTAAATTTGTCTCCTCCCCCGGGTACCTGCTAACTACCAAAATTGTAGAAGCCATAAAACCCTCGAACCGTGTTAAAAATTGATGGGTCTGTCCTGCATAGGAACTTTGTAACTCTAGCAGAAGCTGGTAGCATTAGCCGTAGCGGTTTTTAGCAAAATCGGTACTCTGTAACTGCCATCGTTTATGTTCGTCTAAGCCGACAGTGAGCCGATCGCACTAGCATTAGCAGGACCCTTCTTCAAGCTGCTAATTGTTTGTTCTTTGTCAGACTTACAGTTATCGGCATTTACCTTTTTCGTCTATGGGTAGTACCAAGTGCCAAACGGTATTCACTAAAATGTAACAGATATCTTTGTGGAGTTGACACAAATTCATGAATGCATAATTTCAGTATAATTAGGACTGACATCCAGGTATAGGAGGTTTGGAGATTTGTATAAGACAAATTAATAAATAGCAATGACCTCCCCGAATATTAGATTTTCTCGGATGATAGTGTATTTTAAATGGACGTAGCTATTTTATACTAAATTTTATGGTAATGACTAATGAGTGAATCATAAACTAATTACTATTGGAATACACGGTCGGCGAAGTTAGTCTTTAAGACTGTTGCCAAATAATTGCGTTTACAATAAAATTGAAATTAATAAATCACTATCACAAATAATTTTTGCTAATGTCTGAAATGTGTATTAAAATATGCATGCTCTTCAACACTCGCTTCTTCGAAAATGTATTTGCTAGCTTGTTGACTCATTCTTCCCCAGTATAATTACTAGTGGCAAAAAATATAAAGCTGCAAAAATTCGGAGGTCAATTCGTATTTTGCTTGATCTGTGACCAATGTCCATATTTGGTCCAAGTTTTTTTTATTAAATGTAGAAACTTAAATAATTAATAATAATTTGAGGTTAATTACGTCCTACTGTTTATTTTATATATGATTTACTTTTCACGGAAAATGGACAGACTTAATGACACTCACAAATCATTTTATTAACACCGAAATACATAATTTAAACAAATAATTTTGGTAATCATCTGGGTATCAAGATGTGATGAAAAATAAATCAACTATTAATAGTAATAATTTAAGTTGTAACGGGACGGCACCTAGCGACCGCTGATCGCGACACGCCGGCCACCGTCAAGATCCATGGGTGGGGGTTTTTTCACCACGCTCCCATACATGGGTCACTTCTGAGACGGGAGTCGATACGTACGCGACGATGTTAATTTAACTTTTACTTTTATTGTTATTCTTATATCTACTTAATATAATATATTCAGAGACGATGGTAGTTTGACTTTTAGTGTGTTAACGAGTGTAGTGTCGCCTGAGTGTTACAAAGTCTAATATATAAATAATTTTTGCGATTCAGATACGAGTTTCTGTTGCGAGCAAGCACTCGCCATTATTACCTGAAACAGCAGAAACGAGTCAATCTGAAGACCAAAAATTAGCGGCAATATTTAGACTTCGAGTCCTATTTGGCTTGACAATTTAACTTGCAAATTGTAATAGCAAATATAGTTACAAAAAAAATGTCGCTGGAATAAAGCTTGTCGAAAAATTGCCACTAAAATAATTGTCTTATTGGTTGTTTATTTTGAAATTGAAACATCTCATTGGTTGACAAAAACACAAGTTAAATGGTCACAATAATAATTTAATTATATTAGTCCAGGCAATGGAGGGTTTTTGTTTGCAAATGGTCGACCAACAGTTTCCGTTCTACGGGGCGCCAAATTTGGGGGTTGATTTGCAAATTCCAACAAAATTAAATTTTTAGCGCCGATTACAAAGAAAGATCGACCTTGCAAATAATTCTACAATATTTCTTTTCTGAAAGAGCCAATGTTTGCCGAGTTTGTGGATGTCTCATTCGATGGATTTGGTTGCATATATTATAAAAAAAAAGATATTATTTTTTTAAGTGCGCCTCTCCCTACTCCAAAATATGTTCAAAGACTAAAAATTCTGACTTTTATCGGTTTTTCGCTTATAACTCGAAAACTATGTGTCCTACGTAAAAATCATTGCAACAAAAATTAAAGCTGATAAAATTCGCTACAAAAACCATATGCCTAAGAAGGTACTAGGATGAAATCGTTCTCGAGATATGTATCGATGAAAATCTAGTCCAAGCAAATTAAACTTTTTAGAAGAAATAATTTAAGTTTTGCAAAATAAAAATTCTCCAACAAAAAAATTTAAAAATAATTTTAGACTTTCATAGTAAACATTTTTTATAAGATTTAAAATAAAAAATATTATTAATTATAGTATTTGTTCACTACCAAATTTGAAGAAACCGTTAAATCCTGAATGGAAAATATGTATATGTATATTGGAGGAGACCTGCAAAAAGCCTCTGAAAAAATAATCCGAACAAACCGTTTTTGTCTGTCCTTATTGTTGTCGGCACATCAAACACATTATGCATGTTTAGTGGAAGCGTTGCTTGTAAATAGACCTCCCTCATTCCGCCTTTTTATATTCTGCGACTTGTAGCAAATCACCAAAAATTACGTATTCATAATATGTAGCTTCATTCGGAAGGGTAGTGATAACAGAGGCTTTCCCAAATAATAGGTAACTAAGTTGACGGTAGTGGCAAACAGAAGAACATAACAAAGTAATAAAATAGGTATACCTGTGACAAATTTACAAATCCACAAGATAGTTAGTCCGATGCAAACAACACATTGTATAATAATCATGACGATGGTAACAATTAAAGGAATTTGCTTGAATCTCAATAATTTTTGGCAACCCCAATAAGCAGTAGGTACCAATAGACGCAGTAAAGACGATTGGTTGACCCAGTGAAGTAAGTTCACGCCTACGTCTCTATTGGAAACACCCTCTTGATCCTTATTTTTTAGTTCCATTTTAAGTAAAACCAAGAGTCAAAATTTATTTTAGTTTTTCGGATTCGGAATCAGCATAACGGCTTTCATAAATTATGTCTCAATCTCATCAATTTTTTCCAAACTTGACTGCTTTTTAATTGTTTTTTGAAAAACCACTAGCACTATAGGTTCTTTGTTGTGTCAAAATTTCATTGGAATTGCTTCAGTCGTTTTCCTTACATTGGTTCTCAAAGTTCTTATGGAAGAATAACACGGAAGGATCCCACCCTTAAGAGTATACCCTTTCAAATAAAAGAAGAATTTTGTATATCGGTCCACAATTGACGAAGAAATCGGTGAACATACATGAAGTCGGTTAATAAAAGGGAGCGAAAATTTCAGGATTTTTCTCGATTTCCATGAGATCCCCTCATCAGATCTTGAAATGGTGACAATGGGACCAATCTGTACACTTTCAAATAAAAGAAGAATTTTCCAAATCGGTTTATAAATGACGGAGTTCTGAGGTAACAACCATTAAAAAAAAAACATACAACCGAATTGACAACCTCCTCCTTTTTTTGAAGTCGGTTAAAAAACACCAGAGAAAACAAGTCGACAGGGAGAGAGAAAAAAGAAACAGTGTATGGATTACCAAAGAAGCAGCCGAAATTTGCTGATGATCGTATGGCGAGAATATCGAGAGAGAAAAAAAAGAAAAATACAACTAATCGTAAACATGCTTTTCTATTTATACCACTTCTTCAATTGATATTTTAACTAACATATAAATAAAAACTAAATAAATGTAGAGATATTTATGAAAACGTATAGGCTCCTAGACGCTCCTCCACTGCACAAAGTAGAGGGCTACGAACAGCATCAGACAATGGAGAGATTCAAGAAAAAGATAAAGACGAAACTAAAATAAGAAGAGAGCTGTGAAGGAAAGACTGTGACGGCGGCACTATTTAATCTCTGGACATTTAGAGCAAAAAATAGTGTAAAAAAGATTCTCTAAAACAGGACAAAAATACTCATTTAGACTCGTACGCACAAGGGGGAAGTTCTTGAACATTCCGATGTGTTTTGTACTATAGTTCTAACCACTAACTGTTTTTTTCGTGAACTTGTTAGGAATAATATACCTACAAAGTGTAAACAGTGATTTAGTCTAGTCAAGAAGTTGAAAACCTGCGAAAAATAAATCATGGTGTAGCCCTACAGGTCTTTTTGTTAGTTTTTTATATATATAATTTACTTCCCGTATTTAATTTTTTTTATTTTTATTATTCGTCACAAACGTTTTCGGCCACGTGGGCCATCCTCAGGTGACACGTCAAAGTTTACACTTGCAGCATTAAACTGATTAAACTGTACACCTAAAAATCTAACATATACAATATAAAAGAGATCAGAGAAAATATGTTAACCTTTGACAGTGACAGGTTGAATTAAACCTGAGGATGGCCCACGTGGCCGAAAACGTTTGTGACGAATAATAAAAATAAAAAAATTAAATACAGGAAGTAAATTATATATATGAAAAACTGCGAAAAATAGTTACAAAGATCCGAAAAATATAAGGGATAACTCATTCGATACGGGATTTTATTCTGAGAAACACTTTTTTTTTTGTTTGTTTGGCAAATAAAAATTGCAATTATTGTTATTAACAAAAAACTAAAAAAAAAAAATAAGGGGTTTAGTTTTTTAGCAACTCCCGGAGTTCTATCTCTACTACATTGTTAATGAACAATTAAATTTTTAATAAAAACGATTACAAACAATAAAAATTGTTTTTAAGAATTTCTTTTTAAATCATTATTTCCTAGGATTTTTTTTTACATATTAAACTAGTCAATTTGCCAATATGTATTAAAAAAAAATACTATTTTTAGTAGAATTATTATAACACCGTTTTTGTCTATTATGACACGCAAAAGCATATTGTAATAGCCTCAGTACGAAAGCAAAGTAGAAAAAAATATGTTAAAATTTTTTTGGAACTTTAAACAATAATTATTATAAACAAAATAATTAACTTTTAAAAACTTTTTGCACATGAACTTCTTGAGTACATATTATGCAGAGTGATTTTTTTTCAAAATGCCCAAACCGGTCAATTTTGGTTGTGAAGGGGACACTTAATTAATGTAGTTTTAGACCTGCAGGTGCACCCCCTTGGCCGGGGCAGCAGCCCCCTCAAAAATCTTAAATGAAACAGAGTTTAAACAGGGTTAAAAAGTTTATTTTTTCTACTTTGGTGTCACAAAGTGTTCATTGTGACACTAAAAGTAGTTGCACAATGGAACTTATTATGCAACTGCTTTTGGTTTTTTATTTGTTACGTATTACGACGTTGGTATTGAGCATTTCTAACCAACTCCTATCGAAGCCAAGCCAAGTGTTAACTTTTCAGATAAAAAACATAACCACCAATACAACCGGTAGGTACTAGCTAATTCTAAAAATCCCCAGAATATTTGAAAAGCAAAATTTTAGCATTTTCATAAAACGAAGAGCTCCAAAGTAGAAAAAATAGTATATATTACACTCGTTTAACGAGGCATTGTGACATTCGTTCTATTAAGTTGAGCATTTATTGTTGACGAGAAATGATTTTTTCGGCGTTGCCGAAAAATTAAAGAAACAAAGGAAAAGGAGTACAGGTAGTACAATCGAATACAAATGGAGGACATTTGCAGTACAACTATCTTCCGGAGTACAGCTCATAAAATATAAGTACAAAACTCCCAAAAGGAGTATGTTTGGTCAGCTTAGTTCTATTGGGGCACTTCTCGCTGCGCTCGTCGTGCCCCAAACCTACTCATGTCACAATGAAGCATCTTGTTAAACTTGTATATAATAATGTACTATTTTGAAAGGTTCATTTAACCTCTTTTTGGCGATGTAGTAGTTTTTTATTTCTACGATTAGTTTTTGAGAAAACCGCTTGTTTTGTAGCACATCCCACGTTTACGTTTTTCCTGAACAACATTGTTGTTAAGCGCCTATTGTTATTACAAGAGATGCTCGAAATGAGCACCGTTTTGAAATGTTTCTCGCGGAATTCGCCTGCATTCATCAACAACTCGTTGTGTGACTTCAAATGGCCCCACAGAAAAAAATCTAAACTTGTCAAGTCTGGTGATCTTGCTAGCCACTCAATTGCATCACGTCTGCCAATCCAATGGTTCGGCAATCGGCTGTTAAGCCAATTGCGAACGTTTAAGGCATAATGTGTTGGAGCTCCATCTTGTTAAAATTTATTTTATGAATATGTTTAGCACATTTGTTTTGGGAGCCATAAATAAAAATAATTTCAACTCTTTCAGCAACTGAGTTGACCATTTATTCATCCGAACGTATGCAGATTTACTTTAAAACTGAATAATTGTCAATGTCAATGAATAAGAAACAGTTTTTATTTCAGAAAATACTAGATTTTTCAGAAAAAGATGAACCTTTTTAACTTCCAAATTTTGTCACAAAAGTGATGTTTTCTTAAAAACCAATCGTAGAAATAAAAAACTACTACATCGTCAAAAAGAGGTTAACCGAACCTTTGAAAAAATAAACTTTTTAACCCCCTGTTCCATTTAAGATTTTTGAGGGGGCTGCTGCCCTGGACAAGGGGGTGCACCTGCAGGTCTAAAACCACATTATTTACGAGACAAAATTGACCAGTTTCAGAATTTCGCACATAACGTTTTTGTTTTCTACATATTTAGGGTGGAACCTTTTAAAAAATTCACCATGTATAAAAAAGGCTCCAAGAAGTGAAAAATTTATAGGTCAATTTAAAAAAAAAAAAATTGTTGTCTTCATTGAAAGCGGAGGTCCCATTCCATCAAGTGTTAAGAACACACCATAATTTATTAAAATTTTTACTCTCTTCAGAGGCGGCGAGTGCATCCCGTTATGGCTTCGTGGAGCCATATTTTCAGCGTTAAATTAAAATTATTAATAATGGAGATAGAACTCCGGCAGTTGGGAGTTTTTAATCAGAAATTTCCTCCTGTTTTTGAATCTTTTTTCCGATTTTCGATTTTAATCATCAGTCTTTGTGTTATTGCCAAAAAACTAAACCCCTTATTTTTGTAGTTTTTTGTTAATAACAATTGTTGTAATTTTTATTTGCGGAACAAACAAAAAAAAAGTTTTTCTAAGAATAAAATCCAGAATCGAATGAGCTATCGCTCATATTTTCGGGTCCTTATAACTATTTTGCGCAGGTTTTCAACTACTTGGCTAGAGTAAATCACTGTTTACACTGAAAATTTCTTTCAATAGTTAGTAGTTAAGGTGTTGGCCCAGCATCATTTTTAACTTTTCTTTTGTACTCCAGGAGAACTATTATCTTCCAGGAGAACTATTATCTTAGATTGAAAAGCCAATTTTTCTCCTAAATTAAAAAATAGCGTCACAGCATATCTTCGCATTTTTCTGGATTTTATTATAGACGTTAGATCATGATAGAATTTACTACGCCGTCTCCAATAAAATCGATAAAAACGCGAAGATAATTATTTTATTTTGGAAATATTTTTGTATTGTAGAGCTAGAGTTGTTGAAATTAAGAGAAAGGACCCACCGATGTTCTGTAAAAATTTCAAGTTTCAAGGCCTTGTACCAATCAAAAATTAACATCAAGTGATAAATACAACAGAATCCCTTTAGCGAATTAAAAAAAAAAAGTGTATGTACCGGAGGTAGAATGGATTTTAAATATAAAAAAATCTGAAAATATTGGCTACAATTTGTATAAAACTTGTACAGAATAAAAAGTAATAACTCAGTGCATAATTATTTATTTTCCACTGGTAAATTCGAATAAATCGCCTATGTGAATAGCCTTGGATTTAATTGGTATATATAATCGCGAGTGTAAACGGACCATACACTATCAGATTTATTTGCAAATATATATGTTTGCAAATTGATTTGACCCTTTCAGCACAAACGTGCAAATTCTCTGCTCGTAAAAAGGAGCCCCATACAAAATTAACAACTTTTAATTTTATCAAATGTTTTTGCAAACACTAAAACTTGTTTACAAATAACGCCAAACATACTCAAATATCACTTATTTGCAGACATATTTGACCGTGTATGGTTTCTATTTAACGAAACTGTTTTTATTTACTTTACTACATATTTATTTATTGGTATTCTTTAATTATAAATTCTTTCAATAACCATCAATTTCGATGATCCACATCTGCCGCGGGCGTCCTTTGAATAGGCGGCCTATTTTGTTTTTCTTCCGTCCACAATATTTCACAACATTTCGTTTTAGTTCGCCCATTGGATAATAGGTATCAGCACTTCCTTAACCAATTACATGAGATAGAGCCACCAGCGAACTTCTCTCTCTTTGACGGGAACCTTAAAATATTCTTTCATTGCTCTTCTTGTACCAAAGTGAAAGAAATTAGATAAAACTGGCAGATATACATTTCTGTACCATAAAAGCTCCTTTTATATATTTTTTTTTCGACAGGAGTTGATTTCTAAGACTGACTGCTCTACGACACTGTACGGCAAGAATGCTACAAACCGACCTGTCAGCAGCTTGTCTTTGCAATCAATAAGAAATCGGTTAAGAGAAGATGATGTAAGAGCCCGAGTGCCAGCACGTGGTCCACGTTTAACTGTCGCCCATCGGAGAGCTCGCTTACTCTTTGCACAAGAACACCTGAATTGGACTGTTGAAGATTGGTCCAATATTATTTTTACTGACGAGTCTAGATATCGTTTGTACTCTTCATATCGGCCAATGCCAGTAGATAGAAGACCAGGCGAACGATATTTGCAATGCAACTTTGTAAGAACTGAAAACTTTGGTGGAGGTTCAATAATGCTTTGGGGAGGAGTTCCTTTTGACGGACGTACCAAAGTGGTTCCTGTAAATTAATGCCGTACCATGACCCAAGAATACATCCAAAGCATTTTCCAAAGTTTACCTGAGCGCCAATGTTTATTTTGGCAGTGCGGATATTTTACTAAATTACATTACACATTTAAAGTGTTTTATATTTTATTAGTAACCATACTAAATATACAAAATGAGTATAAAATTCTTTTTTCTTCAAACGTCAGAAAAACGTGACATTGTATACGCCAATAGGTAATGACAAATAGCCATCTCACTGCCATGACAGACAAAGTCGTTTAGTGGCGCATAAACTCTGCCGGCGGAGCATAAAATCAGCTGGCGGAGCATAAATTCATAAAGGTAATCTTGAAATTACATTTAAGAAAAAATAGCATGTTTAATTTGGAGAAAAGTGGCTTTTCGTGGCGCGTCTGTATTTGCCACAAAAGCCTCAATTTTCCTCCTCATAAAAAATCTAGTATTTTATTCAGTAGATAATATTTTCTAACACATTGCATACATTTATTTTAATTTAAATTAGAGAAAACTGCGATAATTTTTGTGGGGTGTGTATATTTGTATTGGACGGAACATAATTTAGCGGTCATAATTTCGCCTACAAATTCATAAAACAGCATTCAACCAATTGAGAATTAATTTTCCAGCACATTCATATTATGATCATGTTGGTTCTCGATATGAGTTATCTCAATTTTACCATTATGTAATATCGTTTTACGGAGAGGAAGGATATAAACAACAAGTTTGCATCGTTGAATTTACCTTTTATGAAAAACATTGTTTTGAAACCGGCTGTGCAGTTTGTTTACATAGCAGTAAATTAATACGATTTAAATGAGAATGAGATTCAGACAACACAAATTATTATTAATAACTAGCTGGTTCCCGGCGCGCTTTGCTACGCTCAAAAAATAAAGTAAAACATAAAATAAAAAACGGTGCAACGAACAGGCAAATCACGATGGGTAAACACTGAACTCATGTTACATACACACTTTTCTTGACGAATATTATTTGATTTGTGGTTAAAATTTTATAACAATCCGTCGACCGTTGTAGGCGCCTATTCGGAACATAGAAATAGCCAAACGTACAAATAATAAAACACATTCTTTTCAGTGAACAGTATTTTGGAATATGTATTTTATTTAATTTTTTTCCTTCTTATTCTAAACAATATTTTTGGTTTTCCCTTTTTTCGAATACATAAATAAGTTTTTCGGTGTTCCCTCTCTGTAGCAAGCAGCATATAATTGGCCATGTGAGAATAAACATGGACTTCCCAAATTGAGCCCAGCAAGACTCAGTGACTGTCCTTGGGCTTTGTTGATGGTAATTGCGAAAGCAAAAGGCGTACTGGAAATTAAAGCCGTTTGAAACCGAAAGGCAAATCGAACCATTGGTATGCTTAGGATGAGCATTATATTAATTGGATGGTCGTTTCAATGGACGCTATGTTGTTCAAGTTTTTCAGTAGCTTTTGATCTGAAATCTCTTACCCACATTTCCTCCACATGACTTTCACGTTGGTTGGTTGTCTCACCTGTCCTACTACCTTTCATTTGCTTCGATTTTTTGGTTGATTTTCCTTTTTTGTCATTTTAAAGTATTTTCTGAAGTAGCCACTGTGATATTTTTATATGACAGTGTACACATTTGGCAGGTTTAAACTTTAAATATTTTTTACGAAAAAGGGCTGACACATTGGGGTCGTCAACCCCCCTATGTTACTCCCCATTGCAAATATTATTTGTGGTCAAAATTTCATAACGATCTGTTCACCGGTTTAGGCGCCCATAACATACGAACAAACAAACAAACATTGATTTTCATATATTAGAAGATAAGTTTAAGCTTTAATATTCCGGTTGCCCACGTTAACCTCCAGTTTCGTAACAAACCCGAAGTTGCTATATTGAAAATCACTGTTAACTGTAAGTCAAATTTAACTTTTAGATTCTAAATCCATTAACATGATATTGAAAAATCTGGCCGAAGGAAATGAACTGCTCTATTTATATTATACTTCAATTAATAATGCTCTAGTTTTATGCCCATCGCTGTTGTTGATATATAATTTTATTGCTTCTGGTTTGTTTTATCTAATTTCAGTGTAATCAATAAATACTTTTATTCGCAAACGTCATAAAAGTGACAACTTATGTGTCCTCATTGACAAGGTAAAAGTGTCACTTTTGCTGATTAGGCACATAAAGAAGGCAAAAGTTGCTATTTTATCTGCTTAGTTAGATAAAGTGACACTTTTACCTGATCAATGAATTCTTTCAAATTGTTAAAAATTATTCATAAAAATATTATTGAAAAAATTAACTTATGCTCTTGATAATATATTATATTAATTTGTGCAGCTTGAACGCAAGCTTTTGACTTTGTCGGCTGATTTGCAGTTAATGTGTTCCGTTTAAAAGACGGTTATTCCCAATATTAAGTAAGTCCATGCATTAAATAGTTAAAGATAATAATTAAAAATAAATGTAATGTTATGTACTTACCAGGCAGAAACCTTGGAGTATCTATCCTAATTTTGAGCAATTCATCCAACGGCTTCTTCCGCAGACAAGGCGCCAGATCGTCTTCGTAGAGGTCGCCATGGCAGTTGGTATGTTCGGCAACACTCCGTTTGACCGAAAGCGGATCTCTTTGGAGCGCCCAGGGACTGAGTCCCGAGCCACTTAACAAGATGACTCGATGTAAGAGCTCTGAAACAATCATGGATCAGCTGAACAAATTGGTATTTATTGGCCGATGTAAGTGGCTGCTTAAGTAAACTGACGCCAGGAGACTTTAATCGCTTCCTACCACCGACTTTTATTTGCTCAAATCAAGATTGAGGCTAGGGAACGCCGTTTACTTCACAATACATTTCGGACACGTCTGTTGTCTTAAGACTTAATAGGAGATCTATGGCGGCGGCTTATTGGGACGTAAGTAAGGATTCTGGACCTCTTTAACAAGCAAAGTAAATACAGAGTTGCGAAATTACATATCGCGAAGCATTGAAGAAGAAAATACACCTCAGATCACAGTAACTGAAATTTGATGACAACGACAGCGTGAGCTTTTAGCACGTGAGACTCCTCATGTATAACTGAGATTTGGAATTCTGCAATTACAGATAGAGCCGTTATCTGGCGGCATGTATGCATTACGGCTACGAACAATGACTGTTTAGTTAATTTGTCTGTACCTACACATAGGTAACGCAGTATGGCGCAAACTGTGCTCTTAATTACGACGCAATATTCATGATTTTGTGCGAAAAACGACCCGTACACTGCTTTATGTAAATTCATAAAGGGAAGTTGAGTTACAACCGCATACGATATTTTGCAATTTTAAAAAGAAATATCACAGTTTTAAATTAGAAAACTGAGGGCAGTAGGAAATAAAATTATGTTTTGCTAAAGGAGAGTATAACAACCTCGTGTTAGCCATATAATTATTGTGTAATTTTTACTTGCACAGTGTTTGGGAAAATAGTGGTTCTTTTCGAAAGAGGTCATGATCCTTGAATATCTGCAGTTGAAGCGGCGTGACACTTCATCGTTTCTAAACCTCTTTGATCTTGATATATTATTATTCTATGCAAAATGCTTTATTTCAAATAAGAATTAGAGCCTTTCACATTGATTGACGTAGAATAATATTATATTGCACATTCTAACTGAGAAAGTTAGGAGAAACTGGAAAACTGATAATCTGGAGCCCTTGAAATGGAGAACCGAGGATCTGGAAATTTGAGAAGCTGAAAAAACATAATAAAAATTCTAAAATTCCTTAAAAATCTTCAGGTAACTACAGGACTTTGGAATTGCAGTATTCCTTAGCGCTTTTCATTAATTTTCATGTCTCTGTATAACGACTTTAGTGGCTTTAATATTTTTTTATACTTCAGTATATACTTGGAGTCCCTAAAGAACTTTAAAAATTTTTCAGAAATCTTCTCAGCATCCTTCAAGGCTCTCCATAACACGTTAGGAGTTATCAAAAATGCTTTTTGTTTGTGCTTTGAGATCTTTCAGGATTTGTCAGAAATTTTTGAGAATACTCCAGAAGAACTCACGGCTCCTTGGAGTAGCTACCGAGAGTATTGAATTTATTAAGATTCGGATGAGTGAGATTTAAAAGGGCGTTTCAATTAAACTCGGCAATTTTTAGAATCTTTTGGGTTGCTTCAAGGTGTATGATACTTGTTTAGGACTCTCCGGTTTTTGATTTTATTATGGATTGTTTAGAAAGCTTCACAGCTTGTCGAAGAATTTTTCAGAGCTGTTCGGGAATCTTGAGAGACTTTAGAACAACTCCAGATTTATTCGAAGCATAATCTTAAATCTCTATATATAAATGCGAAACTGATTTCTCACTGATCACCGCACAGCCTAGACCGTTGAGTGTTGAAATGTGAAATTTGGTAGGAACATAGTTTTTAGGGCATATAGGCGCACTAAGAAAGGAGTTTTGAAAATTCCGTTTCTTAGAAGGTGAAAATGGGGTCAATTGGTCACTTAAGGCTTTACGTAACTTGAAAACCAAAAATGGCAGAGACGTGAAAATTCGTACTCGAACTCGCTTTTGAAAATAACTAGACCCCTTTTTGATGATTTTTCAAAAAAATATTCAGAAATGGCGGAAAAGCAAACGGTTGGAAAGGAGCAAACGGTTTTTCTCCAAAAGCATGCTAAAAACATGAAAACTGGGATTTAGACTCTGCTTTGAAAATAACTAGACCCGTGTTTGACGATTTTGCAAAAATTTCTTTACCGACTGAGAAAAAATTAGGGGTGGTTTTACCCAAAATTCCTATAACTTAAAAACTGACAGTATTACTGTCGTTAAAATTGGGATCTAGATTCTTCTTTAGAAAAGACCGGATCCGTGTGTAAAGACTTTACAAAAAAAAATTACCAACGGCGGGAAAGGGGAGGGTGGATTTGGTGGTGATTTTTCTCAAAACGGTTATAACTTGAAGGTCGAGAATGTTACAAGCATGAGAATTGGCACTCGGACTCTCCTCTTAAAATAACTAGACCCGTGCTTGACGATTTTACAAAAATTTCTTTACCGACCGAGAAAAGAAGGGCGTAAATGGGGAGGGTAGTTTTCCTGAGAATTCTCATAACTGGAAAACAAATAGTGTTACATACGTGAAAATTGGGATGTAGATTCTTTTTTAAAAAAGACCGGAGCCGTGTTTCAGGATTTTGGAAAAAAAATCCAACTGCGAAAAAAGGTGAGGGTGAATTTGGGAGTATTTTTTCTCAAAATTCTTATAACTGGAAGATCGAGAATGTTAAAGGCATGAGAATTGGCACTTGGACTCTCCTCTTAAAATAACTAGACCCGTGTTTGACGATTTTGCAAAAATTTAATTACAAACCGCGAAAAAAGAGCGTAAATGGGGTGGGTAGTTTTTCTGAGAATGCACATAACTGGAAAACAAATAGTGAAAATTAGGATCTAGATTCTCCTTCATAAAAGACCGGACCCGTGTTTGACGATTTTGGAAAAAAAAATACCAACTGCAAAAAAAGAGGAGGGTGGATTTCGGAACTATTTTTCTCAAAATTTCTATAACTTGAAAACAGTATTACTTGTCAGTATTACTGTCGTGAAAATTGGGATCTAGATTCTCCTTTAGAAAAGACCGGACCTGTGTCTGACGATTTTCCAAAAAAAAAAAACTACCAACGGCGGGAAAGGGGCGGGTGGATTTGGCGGTGTTGTTACATGTTACAAGCATAAGAATTTGCACTTGGACTCTCATCTTAAAATAACTAGACCCGTGCTTGAAGATTTTGCAAAAATATATTTACAAACGCCAAAAAAAAGGGCGTAAATGGGGAGGGTAGTTTTCCTGAGAATTCTCATAACTGGAAAACAAATAGTGTTACATACGTGAAAATTGGGTACTAGATTCTCTTTTAACACGTTAGCTGCCACGTGACACTACATGTGTGTCTCACAAAATTAGCCATTCTTGCGCCGTGACACTGGGTTTGTGTCTCACGTCAGTAGGATATAATTTTTTCTGTGACACATTCTGTGGTTCTTAGCGGCTATATCTAATGCGTTATTCTGACTTAACGTGAAATTTAGAAGCCGAAAAAACAATGCCCCTCCGTAAAATATTTTTTTTCTATTTTTTATGGACCATCGAATATATAAGACATATAAGACTGATAATTCAGAACAAAACTTTATTTGAAAGTAAAGGAAAACAAAATCCAGTTCAGAGATATGTTCAACACGTGTGACTAACGCAAACCAACACAGTGCGATCAAAAATAATTGTCTCTATCAGAGGTGGTCATGGTATAAAAAACGGCTGTTTTAGCTTAGCTGCCAAAGTTTGTATATCAGACATAATAATATGATACTACCCTTGACAATTATTATTATAAAATCCATGATTGTTATTGATAAGCGCAATTATTGATCGCACTATAATTATATCTATTGGTGCCGGCCATTTGGGGAAACCCAGGGTCATAAACCCTTACCTGACTAGCGAGACCCTTGCCCTCACAATCCGAAATTCAACCACCGCAAAGAGCACACTCTCAATCGAAAATCAGGATATACTTTATTCAAATCTTTCTAAAAAATTACACATTGTCTGTGACACTAACGATGTGACTCAGTTCTGTTCATACCAGACAGATTTGCGCTGTGACCCACACGACGTGTCTCATTTCTTCTAAGTCTTGACACACCGGGTATGTGTCACAAATAACTTGAAGACCGCCAATGCTACAGACATGAGAATTAGCACTTGAACTCTCCTTTAAAAATAACTAGAAAATATTTAGAAACCGCAAAAAGTGGGCGTAAATGGGTAGGGTAGTTTTCCCCAGAAAGGGGTCGTCCCACAAATTTTAAAAACAGCTTTTCTAGAAACTAGACGAAAAAATATTATACTCCTGTTTTTTTGTTTATTCGAAATCACGCGTTTACTAGGTAAAAAAATCCGAAACATTTGTCTTATTTGAAACGCGCGCCTTTCTGTGACGTCAACACGGGAAAAAATTCACCAGACAAAATTCAAACTTACTAGACGGGGCGACTAATGAGAAGCGCACTAACCAATAAGAAGGCTCCCCCGAAATGACGTCACAAGAGGCGGTAAATGTACAGCGTTTGAAAATGCAAGTCGAAATTACGATTTTTGATACGCTCTGTTATCTCACAAAACAACAGAACACGTTTTAGGGCTTCATGTTATATAGTTTATGAGATGCTATAGGCGAATTCGTCAAATTCAATTGAGGGGGACGACCCCATTAGCCTCTAAAACAAACAGTATACAATATAATATGTGAAAATTCGGATCTAGATTCTCCTTTTAAAAAGACTGGGCCCGTGATTGACGAAAAAAAAAATACTTTTTGTTATTTTTTTATTAAAAACTGCTTTAAGCGGTTTACCAATTCCAAATATAAGCGCCAGTAAAGCCGACCCCAACTTACGCGGGCAAAGCCGCGGGTAACTGCTAGTGTAAATAATAATTTCAGGATAGATTCTCATATTTCTCGTTGGTCGATTTCTGGCTCATTCGGCTGTTCCAGTTTGTGAGATTCCTTGGAGTTGTTAGTTTCTTCAAGTTCTGAGATACCGGAGGTTCTCAAGTTCTTAATTTATCTGCTTCGCAAATTACTTTTGAGATATTTTTCAGATGTCATCAGGCTCCTCAGAATTGTTCAAGGTACTTTAGAATTTATCAAGATTTTGACTGAAAACCTCAGAAATTGCAAACCCAGGACATCTGGAAAACGGGGAACCTATTGTGCATTGACCATTATAATATTGTAACGGATGTGGACCGGAAATGACTCACAGCTGCAGCGGCTTGAGATTATGACGTCACCAATTACTAGAACGTTCGGGATTTACTACAACGTACTCGAGATAGTATGACATCATCTTTTGGAATATCCGGTACACATATTGAGCGCGATATCAACCAGTCAGCCAACTAGTCGCATCGCAGTTCGTCACTGATCAGTGGGTCAAGTCGGACTATTGCCTTTATCTATCCGGAGTGCCGTGTGATGTGTAAATAAATAAAACGAGACGTGCCGGTGAAGTAATAAATTGTAAATAGTGTAAATAAATTGTACATAATGTTTACATAAATAATGGAACCCACAAACCGCAACAATATGTGCGAAAAGTTCAGCACATGTTATATAAAATATATAAATGTCGAGACCGCGTTAACAGGGGTTTGATTCCTTTTTAGCTTCTCTGATTTCTGACCCTAGCGAATGGAACAAAATTTTAAGACGACAGAAAGAAACAGATGTTTGATGAAAGTAATATCTGTGAATAATTACCTAATGCGAAATTAACACTTTGTGTTGTAAAAGTCCACTTGTATTAATTTGTACTAATTGATAATTATATATAGATTAGATTAGATTAGGTGTTGAGGGGTGTGAGGGAATTTGCTCCCCTCACCGACACTTAGACCACACCGCGGGCCCATTGTGTCACCCCCTCGCGTCCCTCATTCCTGTCTCTCATCCAGCCATCCGACATTGTCGAAAAAAGCTAGGATGGTTCCAGGCGAGGTACACCTCAAGTTGGCCCAGCTGGGCCATGTCTCCCCCAGTATGGACTTTCTGGTCGAGGCGAGAGCCGGACATTCCCGTAGGATATGTTCGAGAGTCTCGTCCTCCTCTAAACACCCCCTGCACGTTGGGTCGTTGACCACCCCCATCACGTGGAGGTGTTTATTTAGCCTGCAGTGACCGGTCCAGATGCCCACCAAAAGGCGGAGTCTGTCCCTTGACAAACGCAGACAAGACTTGGCTCTTTTACAGCAAGGATTTTTGGTAAAAATCTTGCTTTGTCTGCAGCCTGTTGTCGTTTCCCATCTAGCACAGTGTCTAGAATGGGTGTCAGTTTTGATCAGGTTTGAGAGGTAGCGATTGGCCGGTCGGATGAGCGGTTCGGTTCCATCCGGTGTTCCCGTTGCGCCCTGTCGAGCCAGCTCGTCGGCCCTCTCATTCCCCTCAGTACCGTTATGTCCTCGAACCCATCTTAGCTCAACGACATTGTTTAGTGCTATTCTCGACAGTGCCAGATGGCAGTCATGTACCACTTGAGAGGTAATCCTGCCACTGGCCAGAGCCCGCAGAGCTGCTCGACTGTCGCTGAAGAAGCACATCGTTTTTTCACTGACATTGCGCCCAGTGATTTCTGTGGCACCCCTAAGAATGGCCGCGATCTCCGTCTGGAAAATACTGGCACGTTCTCCTAGGGTTGCGCTGAGATTGCAGTTCATTTCGGGGATGTGAACTCCCGCTCCAGAGCCTGCTTTCGTTTTTGATCCATCTGTGAAGATTGAAATCTCAAACTTCGGATGTTCTTCTGTATCCATATGCACTGCATAGGATTTTTCGAAAGCATATTGAGGACAGATACGGTCCGATCCCGCACCCAAGAGAGGTATTCTGTGGAGTCCCTCGCTCAAGATGCGGGCGTGCCCGCGTTCTGATTTCCCAGCTTTCCAAAGGTTACCTTCCCGCAGCCTACGAGCGGAGGCAAGTGCCATGCCCTCCACGAAGAGATCGATGGGAGGCAGACACAGGATAGCCTCCAGAGCTGCGGTCGGGGTGGTTCTCATGGCGCCCGTCACAGCGACACATGCCATCCGTTGGATGCGTCCGAGACGTGTCATCGTTGTTTTTTGTCTGACTCTTTGCCACCAGACAATTGCTCCGTAGCTCAGCATCGGTCTGATGACGGCCGTGTAGAGCCAGATGGTAATCCTGGGTGTTAAGCCCCAGGACCTTCCCACCGCTCTCCTACACTGCCACAGGGCGACGCTAGCTTTGTCTATTTTGCTCTCCAGGTGCTTTTTCCAAGACAGCTTATGATCCAACATAACGCCCAGGTACTTCACATCCTGCGAGAGTTTCAGCTTGACGCCGTTAAGGGAGGGCAGCCTTAGCTGTCCCATCTTCCTTCTGTTCGTGAAGAGGACTAGCTCTGTCTTTTGTGGATTCACAGCCAGAGCCTCCTTCTTACACCATTTTTGTACCAGGCAGAGTGCTGTCTGCATAAGGTCGCATAGTACATTTTCGTACTTACCGGTAAGCAGTATGACCAGGTCATCTGCGTATCCGATAGTGTAGAACCCCGCCTCGTTGAGTGTGCATAGAAGGTCGTCCACTACTATGTCCCATAGCAATGGGGAAAGAACTCCCCCCTGAGGACAGCCCTTCTTAACCACTCCTCGAGTAGTTGCGTCCGCTACACTAATCTGTACGGTTCTGCAGTACAGCATCCGCTGAATCCAGTCACGTACTGTTCCTGAGACATCGCGGTTCTGAAGTGCTCGCCCGACACTATCGAAGGTGGTCTTATCAAAGGCCCCCTCGATGTCGATGAATACTCCTAAGGAGTATAGTTTGTGCTCCAGGGCTCCCTCAATCCGCCCCACCACCTCGTGTAGAGCGGACTCGGTCGATTTCCCTGGAACATATGCATGTTGGTTGGGGTGTAATGGTTTGGCCCTTAACACCCCATCCCTTATTTGGTAGTCGCATAGTCTCTCCAAGGTTTTTAACAAAAACGATGTGAGACTTATGGGACGGAAAGATTTCGCGAGAGAATAATCTCCTCGCCCTGGTTTAGGGATAAAGACAACTCTCACCTCCCTCCACATTTCCGGTACGTATGCGAGTGCAATACATGCCCGAAAAATTATCACGAGGTTGTCCAGAATCTCCGAAAGTCCCCACTGTAGCAGGGCCGGGAAGATTCCGTCCACGCCCGGTGACTTGAAGGGTTTGAAAGCTCTTATAGCCCATTCTACGCTAGTATGGTTTACAATCCGCGCAGCCTCAGCCCAGTCCTCCAGGGAGGGGGCTTTCGGACAGCTTTGGATCGGATTCACATCCGTTATGACCACACAGCCTGGAAAATGTGTAGCCATCAGTACCTTGGCTGTTTCATCGGCAGAGTCCGTGTATGTGCCGTCCTCTTTCTTCAAGCTACCTACTTGCTGTCCCGGATCCTTTGACAGGATTTTCATCAGCCGGGCAGCGGTGGTGGTACATTCGAGGTCCCCACAGAATTTTCTCCATGATGACCTCTGCTTAGAACGAACGTCTTTTTGTATTGCCGCTGGTATTCTTTAAATTCGTCCCAGTCGGGTGCATTTTTGGTCCTTTTGGCCTTATTGAATAGCTTGCGCAGATAGACTCTTCCCCTTTCCAGTTCCTTACACCACCATGTGGTGTTTCGGCTCTGGCGGGTGCCTGATCTCAGCGGACAAGCTTGCTCATAAGACGTCATCAGAGACCTAGTGAGGTCAGTGACTGCCCTCTCCAGTTCTTCGTTCGTCTTAAGATCATTAGAGATATCGAGCCGACCCCTGACATTTGACAGGTTTTCTAGAAATAGATCCCTGTCAGTTTGTTTTGGGTTCCTGTACGGCTTCGGTAACATCTCTTTTGCTTCTAACGAAAACGTTATCCATCTGTGGTCTGACATGGTCACGTGCGATGATACTTGCCAGTCCCTTATATGTTTGGAAATCTCTTGCGTCGCGAGAGTGATGTCTATCACAGTCTGACACCTCGAGGTGACAAACGTAGGTTCGCTCCCTCGATTGAGTATTCCTAACTTTGTGCTCGTAAGATATTCGAGCAGTGCTGTTCCTCTGCTGTTGCAATCACCGCTCCCCCATACGATGTGGTGTGCGTTGGCATCGCATCCAGCGATGAGTTGTTTTCCTTCCCTTTCACAATGCTCAACCAGGTCCGCCAGCTCCCTAGAAGGGGGTGGCTCCCTGGAGTCCCCGGGGAGGTATACTGAGGCAAAAACTACCTTTATTACGTTCCTTCCAAGTTCCAGGTTAACCTGCACACGTAAGTGGTCCCGGACGATTTGTCGCCCATGCCACAAACTCGGTTGCCTACGCACCACGGTTCTTGTAGCAGGGCTATTGTTACCTGCTTTGCTGTCAAGTGACGACTTAGGGTTACCCCCGCCTCCCGACAGCGGTGTAGGTTTGCTTGAATTAGTGTGAGTCCTTTGCCCATTAGGTCGAACCTGCACTTTCTTTGCGACGTAGTCACCACACCGGACGTCGACGGTTCTGCTCCACCCGAAGGTGTCGTCTGCCCCGTGGGGCGTCCGGTTGCTCCTATATCAGCTCTTGGTGTTGCTGCAGGGATGGCGCCTTCACGCCTCTGCAGCTTCTTTTTGGGACCCTGCGGTCCCTGGTTGGAGTTGTTTTTATTCTCCATACCGGGATTTTTTACTTCATCTCCCAAGCTCCCCACCCACCACGGAGTCCCATATAGGGACGCCGAGCTTCGACGCCAGGGATACTCGAGAGATATAGCCCCCAGGAGGTTGTTGCACACAGCCCACGCGGTCTGCCGAAGCCGCCCACGCAGTTGCATGCCCCAATGCTCCCCAAGGGCTTACCCCGTCGGCCCTCTGACGGGACGACACAGCCGATTGATCGAGGTGGGTTAGTCTCGACCGCCCGTCTAGGGTGAAATCCGGGCCAAAGTGGCGTGTTGCCCTCCCAAGGCCGTAGCCAAGATCAGGCTCAACCACCAGGATCCCTTCATCCACCCGCACGGGTCGCCACGCACGGCACAAACACGTGGGTGACTGTTTATGCACCTGCAACACCAGTCACCATGTTGCATGGGGAAGTTTTTATAGTGGTACTTCATCCACGCGGCCAGTCACTTAAGACCAGCCCCCGTGCCCCCTGTCGGCAGACAGGCGGTTTACGGTATGCGTCACGAGCTGGTCCGCGGCGAGGGGCTTTCGTTCAGCACAGCGGGGGGTTTAGATCCCGGACCTCCCTACTAACCCCCCACTAGGCAGAGTCAGAGACTCTTACCCATTCTCCTATCCGCCACCTGGAGACGCGCCTGGTAGGTAGCTCAACCCCCAGGGATAATTATATATAGTTGTTGCATTGATTAATTACAGAGGTGTGCGGCCGTGTTTTGTTCCGATAGTAGAGATAAAAAGCGAACTGCGATAACAAAAAGAGTTATAAAAACCCTTTGCAATGCAAACAACGAGCAATAAATACAAAATCACATGAGCAGCAGCAGCAATCTCTGCCGGCCGTCAACTCCAGGAGAATTGCCGCTATCTCAGCAAAACCAGCAGGTCTTTATTCAGGAAAATCAGGTGAGGACCATTAATGAAACAAATTACCAAAAAGCATGGATGGAGCAAGCAAATGCCATTAAATTAAACAATATTGAACCTGCAACAACAGCTAGAATTACCACAAAATTCCTACTGGGGATCAAAATTAACAACCACCAAAGGAAACTAATAAAATTGTTAGAAGCATGTATAAGAAGTGTGTGTAAAACTAACTAGAAATCCAACATACTGGCCAACTGACCCCGACAAGATACCTGATATCATCGACTTATTTGTCACAAAAAACAGAAGCAGAAGCTTGTAACATGCACTCAGACCACTTTCTCATATTTCTTACATTAAGTGAGGTGGTAATACAAAAAGAAAAAAGTAGTAACCAAAAAGACTAATAGTCGAAATTTTAGAATGTTCCCAGAGAGCTTAATCAACTTCTCAGTTTAGCAGACAACAGAACAACAACTGTATGACGAAGTTGAAATGCTAGTTAAAAATATACGAAAGACAAGGGCTGATTAATACCCACAGAAATAGCAGAACTAAAAACGAAGAAATGCCACCAAAACAGATCATCAGCAGATAAACAATACTCCACAATGCTGCTCAGATAATTAGCTTTTTAAAAAAAAGAAACCGACTTCAAAAAGCGAGAAATAACTAAGCGAGTAATAATATTACATGTGCTACCTACTGATCTGTTTGAAATCGGTGCCAAGCCAAAGAGGTTAACAAATTTGTAACCTATTGTCATTATACAAATATATCAACAACGTTATAGCGCATCAAAAATTCAATATCAGGCCGCCAACGACGTCTGCCCCGCACGTGTCTGCCCGTTTGGTATGTTTTGCTCAGAGCGAGCCCCCCACCCACGCTCACGCATTCCGGCGCGCGCGCGGTGGGAGTTGCGATGTGACGGGAGCGGACAGCCTATCTATCTACTACCTATTTTTTTGGCTTGGCACCGACTTCAACCAGATCAGTAGGTAGCACATGTAATAATACATGTACTGAGTTATTTCTCGCTTTTTGAAGTCGGTTTCTTTTTTTTAAAAAAGCTAATTATTTTACAATTTTATGTGATGGGTAGACCTAGTAAGGACGCTGCTCGAATGAGGAAACGACGGCTGGTTGAAAATGAAGATGAAAGACGCAAACTATAAAAAATTAAAACCAGAAATACTGAAACAATGATGAATTAATATTACTACCTGAAAAATCTAAGGCAATGATGACTCCCAGACGCAAAGACCTGCATAATTATTGAACGACTACATTCGAGAGAGTTCATAATAATTATAAATTTCGCCCGATTCCCATGCGATAACCTCATCAGGTCCGGGCTTGCTGACAATGGGACTACCTCAGGAGTATACCCTTTCAAATAAAAGAAGAATTTTCGAAATCCATCCACAATTGACGAAGAAATCGCTGAACATACATAAAAGGAAAAATTTGAGAATTTCCCTCGATTTCCATGGGAGCTCTTTATCAGATCCGGACTTGGTGACAATGGGACCACCTCTGGAGTATACCCTTTCAAATAAAAGAAGAATTTTCAAAATCGGTCCACAATTAACGGAGATATCGGTGAACATACATAAAAGGAAAAAAAATCAAAAAAACATACATACAGCCGAACATAGAACCTCCTCCTTTTTTGAAGTCGGTAAAAATAAAGAGAGACTACCTACTAATTAATGATAGAACTACTGAATGGAAAGCAACCAGACAAAAAAAGGCCCAGTATGCAGATACCACCTGTAAGGAATTCGAATGGAAGTTGGGCTCAAACCTTCGACCAAAAAGCCAAAAGATTTGTCAAAAATCTAGAAGACACCTTTAAACCCCATGAAGTAGAGGAGCTAACAGAACACGAAAAACCAGTTCTATTTCTTCTTAGAGATGAAACTAACTTCCCGAAAAAAAAATAGCAAAGTAACTAAAAAAAAAAAATCTATTCGAAAAAAGCTCTGGGAGTTGACCTGATAACGGGATAAGTTTTAAGCAATCATTAAAATTAATGATACCCAGAGGCATCACCCTAGATAAGTTGCGCTGGAAGACTTGGAATTAAATAAAGAAATTTGTGGGAATCAACACAATGTCAAGAATACTTGCTGCAGTGGCTTCTTTTTTTGAAATTACCAGATGCTGAGTTAAGATTCCGCTAAATTATTACCTAACCCAGGTGGAGATCTTATGGCCATCAAACGTCACGGTGGGTGGACATCATCTACCGTAGCACAACTCTTCGTTGAGAATTTTCTATAAAATAAAATTGAAAGAGCGAAAATGATTCAAAGAAAGGGTGCTGAACAAGGCGAAATTATATATAGTGCTGAAACTGCTCGTGAAACTTTAATTCCAAGTGAGTTTGATGCTAACTCTTATCACCAACAAAAAAAGTAATATTATCAGGAAAATGAACTACTAACGCGTGTTATAAGATTACGTACAGGCCGTTTTAATCCAAAACAAGCCACCCTCAATAGCTTTTAAGGAAAAGAGATTTAAGTAAAATCTAAAAACCGGTCCGAGGGGGACATGTTTTGATGCAATAGTAAGCACGCTTGGTGCAACGCCATACCCCTGACAGGAACGACCCCTATTTTTTAAATAGGGAATAGGGGTTGTGTAACATGTCGTTTGAAAGGTCTTTTAATTGTGTTTTCAACTACATATATATTTTTTTAAATTACAAAGTCTATAAGTGAGAAAAAAACAAATTTTTATCGGATTTGTTTTGTATTATTAGGCATGCTCGCAACTAACGATAAAAAGCTTGCAATAAACACTATTAGTTCTAATCAAATTTGTCGTCATCCATAACCATTTATACCAACTATTCTTAACAATAAGTAAATAAATATACTGAAAACAAAATTGTCGTGTTTAGTTTCCTGAACGATAAAGCAACTACTGTACCATTGATCACTAAATTTGATTTTATATCAAATGTTCAAAATGATTCCCATCGACTTCCATGCACTGATACATATTTTGTCGACATCAAGATCTTTTGTAGTAAATCTTCCAAAGGAGCTGGTTGTGTCGCATAAACTTTGCACTTGAGGTGTCCCCACAAATAAACATCTAGGGGTTTAAAATCGGGCGATCTAGCTGGCCATTCTACGGGACCTCGTCTACCATACAGTGATCGGAAAAGTTATTATAAAAATAAGTAAAGTACATAAATGCTACTTCATTACATCCTAATAATTACTGTTTTATTTTTTGTGTTAATAATTTCATAATACTTAATTTAGAATACTAAGCTAATCAATAAGAAATTGTCTAATATTGTTTATTGCAAGCTTTTTATCGTTAATCGCAAGGATGCCTAAAAAACCGTTATTTTTTTTTTAATTATGTACTGACTTATAGACTATGTAATTAAAAAAATTATTATGTGGTTGAAAAGACAATTAGAAGATCTTTAAAACGACATGTTACTCAACCCCTATTCCCGATTTAAAAAATAGAGGTCGCTTCTGTCAGGGGTATGCCGTTGCACCAAGCGTGCCTACTATTGCATCAAAACATGTCCCCCTCGAGGTTAAAATTGACCTGTTTTTAGATTTTGCTCAAATCTCTTTTCCAAAAAAGGTATAGAGGGTGGCTCGTTTCGATTGAAATGGCCTGTATATTCAGCCAACGTTTTGGTTTTTAAATTAGAACTTTTTCAAATAAAGTTATAAAATGTGACAACCAAAATGTTAAAAATATCCTTACCATCTATAAATTATAACATTATCTTATCTGTACTACACGAGTTATGTATTCGACATTTCCCATGAGAATCATCCTGGCCAGCAGCCCGTTTCCGTGATTCTGAGAACTACGCTGCAACCAACTCAGCGGTTCACATAGGAAGCCTCCTCGCTGTTGACCCGTCGTAGTTTATAAATTCGCCTTTTAGTTAACTTGGAAATCATTCTTTATTCTGTAGTTGTAAATACCGTTAGATTTGTACATAGTAGTGCAATAAATTCAAGAAAATCTTTCCGAATTTTACTTGAAACATAATTGGCGCAGTCGGTAGTTGCTGAAATTGTCGTGCATCGGGCTCAGACAATTTTGTTTTGACAATTAATTCAGCATTAACACGTTTCGCTCGGTGATTCGCGAAAGACTCTCAAGTGTGTTCCTAACATCGGACAACTTTAAGAGGCCTGTGGATTCTGGACAAAAATCGCTGGTTCCTAGGGGCAAGAATTTATTGGACTACTTGTAATCAATGAAAAAAGAAACCGTTTTATTCGCCACAATTGTGTAAGTGCTTTCCTTTTTTCATTTTTCCTTTTTGATAAGTGTGAATAATTGTAACAGGTTAACAAATTTCAGTAGATTTAAGCTATATATAAGTCAAATAAAACAAAAATATACTTATATAAAAATATATATTGTAATTATTTTATGAACGATCTGAGTGATTTGGTAAATATAGTTGAAGAAATAGAATTAAAAGTAAATATATTAAAAATGACATCGAATAAATCATCTGTCGATGTTGCTCTAATGCGCTACCAAGCCGACAATATTCCCCCTTTCGACGGTAATATGAGGCATCTTAATCGATTCATTATAGCTTCCGAAAATTTTATTCGAACTTTCCAAAATGTTGAAAATCCCCAAGATAGTATTAATGTCTGTATTTACGATACTATTTTGTCAAAATTGAGAGGTCGTGCGGCAGATATCATTGGTTCAAGAACTGAATTACAAAGTTGGAATGAAGTAAAAAAAACACTAACTTTAACGTTTAGCGATCAGAGGAGTATTGACTGCTTGATTCAGGACCTGATCCATATTAAACGATTTCAAAATGAGTCTCCTCTACAATTTGGTAGGAGAATCCAAGACTGTCGAAGTCTCTTATTCTCAAAATTAAATTTGACAATTACAGATGCAACAGAAAAAAACATTAAAATTAGTCATTATGAAGATTTTGCCTTGAAGGCATTTATTAATGGTCTGCCGTATCAAATACAGTTACCGGTACGCTTGCAAAAACCAACATGTTTAGAGGATGCAATATCAAAGGTCGTTGAAGAGGAAAATTTTGCTTACTGTCCAACAGTGCAAACTCAAAAGATGGACACATTTTCTGCAATTACTTTCACAAAAAATAGTACTCAATCAGGTACATCTAAACATAAATTTTGGCAATTATTCCATCAACAAATTAATGATGTAGAATTTAATGACGAGAATTTTGCTGACTGTGATGTCGAGAACGTTGCACTAGGTGACGAGTCTTATCATCAATGGGAAACCCAATACTCATCAGCTGTTACTACTACGAGTGACACCCAATATGACTCTTTTGTAAACGATGATGTAAATTTTTTGTCAGGCTATTTACTCAAGCAACCCGAGGTAATTGTCATTAATAATACAGGTCATGATCTACCGTTTATCCATATTCCTAAACTTAATGCAAATTTCTTAGTAGACACGGGAAGTACTAAAAGTTTTATAATTCCTGAGTTAGCATACCAATTTTATGCCCCTAATGTCTATAAAGAAAACTTCAAGGTTCAAACAGCTCACGGAACATCAGAACACAATCAAGTTGTAGAAATTCCTTTATTTGATGAGTTTAATACACCTGAATTTCATAAATTTTATTTGTTTAATTTTTCATCTAAATTCAAAGGTCTAATCGGAGCTGACCTGCTGTGGAAACTAAACTCAAAAATGGATTTTCAAAAACACCAAATTGTAACACCCACCGCAATCATCCCAATTATTAAACTCGAGGAGTACGACTATGAAATTATGTACAAAAAGGGCAAACAGAACACGAACGCAGATGCCTTTTCGCGAATTAAACTAAATGCTTTAGAACAGGAAAGTGTAATCAACAATCCGGGAGATATAGAACACGATATTTCGGATTTTTTGAACATTTGGAGGAAATGTCAATGGAGGAATTAAATCGACAATTAGCACCATTCGAATCACCACCAGAGGTTGGACAGCACGAGCCTTCACAACTTGTTTCTCTAGAGTCCCCAATTCATACTGACATTCAACTATCCACGAGTCAAAAGACACCAAAAATAAAAAATTTACAAGATATTCAAATTCAACCACAAACTTTCCGTCAAAATTTGACAACGATACATTCAGCCACAAATGACGACACTAACACTGTGGGTATCCCAATTCTTGACGAGATTATTAATAACAAACATCATCAAATATTAATTTCACCTAATCCACATAATAAATTGGAGGTTGTGAGAGATAATTTTGAAAATCATAAAATTCTTATTGTTCAAATTCCAAAGTCCAACCCAACATTAATTTTGAATTCTTACAAAACTATATCACGGGAAATCAAAAGTTTTATCTTTATTTCTATGATGATAGTATGTATCAAGACTTTGATAAAGTTTATCGGGAATATTTTTTACCACTGAAATTAATTAAATGCACCAATTTGGTTAATTCAATACGAGATCTAGACGAACGAATAATGCTTATTCGATTTCAACACGAGGGAAAAAATTATCACAGGGGAATCCAAGAAACTATGGCAAATTTGAAACGAATCTATTACTGGCCCTCAATGCAAATGGATGTATCCAAATACATCAACAATTGCCAAATTTGCCAAACAGCAAAATACTCTAGGAAAAAGCCGTATGTTCCTCTTCTTATTACAGAGTCTGTAGGAAAACCATTTCAGGTGGTCCATGCAGATGTTTTTAGATTTGATAACCAAAATTTTCTGACATTGATTGATGCTTTTTCCAAACTGGGAAATGCTTTTTCACTTAAGGGAAAAACCGCGATTGATATTTGTGACAGATTAACAGATTACTTTAGCCTATAGAGGTATACCAGAAAAGATTGTTTTCGACAGCGGAACAGAATTTAATAATGTTAAACTTAAAGAACTATTAAGGCTTCACCAAATAGACATACATTTTGGTACCCCACATCATCACGAGCCTAACTCGTTAATTGAGAGATTTCATTGTAGTAACGTATGGAACGAAAGTTTTCGGAAAAATATAAACTTCACAAAATGAAATTTAAAGAAATTTTAATAAAATCTAATAATTAGCTTATAATTATGAAGGTCTTTAAAAATAAGAAATAACACTAAACTACTGAAAGCGGGCTATTGTCTTCAATCTGCCGCAACGTAGGTTTAACCTTCGCCATTAACCCCTGGATGGTGACAATATAAATTTCTCATATCTTTTGAAAAATCCTTTTTCGTAATTGTCCTTCCGATCTAGCTTCCCACCCTTGATTATACACTTTTCTAGATAATATCGCCCAAAAATCTTCGATTGGTCGCGCCTGTGGCACATTTGGAGGATTGTCATTTTTTGGAACAAAATTAATGTTGTGGTCCCTTTTCCATTGCTGAGTAATTCTAGCAAAATGACAGGATGCCAAATCAGGCCAAAAGATGACATCATCATTCCTGTGATGTCTGTTAATGAATTGTTCTAATTTATGCAGACATTTTCTTATATACGTGTTGGCATCTACAGCCTCACCCCGCACACGTCCAACATAGGGTCGTGAAATACCGCTTGAAGAAATGGCACACCATACCAAAATTTTATCGAACAATTTTGTCTTTTTCTTAAATTTTACGTGATCCGGAGTGCCTTCTATGTCGTCCATATAAAATCCCTCATTACCTTTCATCTCCGAATTTACAAAAGTAAAATACTTTTCATCATCTAAAATGATCACACGACCACGTGTGAAGTGGTGCAGTCTCAGCGCTCTATAGCATCTCGGTATTCTTTCGAGTTCTGCTGCTGAGTATTTGGGACACTTTTTTCTTTTTCGGTATTTTAAATTATTTTTCTTTATTTCCCGACATATGGTGGTGTGAGAAACACCAAACTGACGGCCTAATCGTCGAATGGATGTCCCTACCTTGTCTTTTACTGCTGTTAAAAATCTTGGGAGGTTTTTTCCCGCCATGAGCAAGGACGGCCACTTTTGGGTAAGTTAACACACTCCACCCCATTTTCGCAGTCTTTTATGGTATGATAAATAGTTAACAAACTGATGTTTTTATTTCGAAAAATATTTATAATATCGCGTTTTGGCACACTTCCAACTATGTTGTAAATACTTTTTCGGAAATCGATTTTATACGCCATGATTGATAAGCAAATTGAGATAATTGACATTGACACAATTCAGCAAGCTTACTTGATTACATTGGCCAATCTTTACTTGATGTGTTTTATTTTATTTCGAATAATTTAAATTTCAAAATTTTTCCAAAAACTTTCGTTCCATACGTTATAATAGAACATTTAAGACTTTTGAGACAAACTGATAAACAGGGTACCGTCGAGCAATTGATGAAATTTGCTTTAATAGCGTACAACAATTCCATCCACACAAGTACCAATTTCTCACCGTTTGAACTCACTTTCGGACACACAAATATTCGAGACCCATCTCAGCTAATTAAAACTGCTTTTTACACAGAATACGTCAGTAACCATAATGACAAGGTGAAACACCTTTATGAACAAGTACAGTTAAAAATACAAACCAAAAAAGAAAGAGTCATTAACGCTCGGAATACGCAAGGTCCCGATCAATATCAATTTAAATTGGGAGAAACGGTATACATGGTTAATGAACAGAGAAAAATAAAAAAGAAAATAAATTTAAAGGACCCTTTGAAATTGTAGAAATGCTAGAAAATAATAAAGTCAAAATCAAAAATAAATCTAATGATAAAACTCAAATAATCCATATAAAGGAACTAAAAATTCCTTTGCTTTCAGGGTAATGCATCTATAAACAATAAAATTAGCAGAATTTATAAAAACAAAATCTAGTCACAAATTAGTCAACTAATGCCTTCAAACAATATACGAGTAAAATGTAGTTTAATCAACGCATTGGGATTTGTTATTAAGACTATAACGGGAAATCTGGATCAGGAGGACGCCGAAAAATATGATAAAGCAGTCAGTATTCTCTCCAATATCCAAAAAAAAAAATAATCAAAACTATAATTAAAGATCAAATAACATTATTACATGACTCAATTCAACATTTCTGGAAAATGTTGAAGTAGCAGTCACCTTTTCAAAATTAAATATTTTTCATAATTCAATCATTGAACCAAGCGATTTGCTGCAAGAATTGATCTTTATCCAACAACATTTAAATTCTAACAAACGTCAACTACCATGTGATTTAAATATAGAACAAATATTAACCTTTGAAAGACTCATAAAAGTCCATTGCTATCAAAAGGAAAATCAGATCGTTTTTATAATCAAAATTCCTTTAGTTGAAGAGAACCGTTACAATTATTTTCATTTGTACCCTCTCCCAACCAAATCCCACACAAAATTCCATGTCATCCTGCCACGTTTTAAATTTATCCTTATGAACGAGCACGATTACATCTTCATGGACAACGAATGCAATGAGATAAAGAAACAGCAATATCTCTGTAACGGCCTGGGTCCCAATTCGAATCGACTTCAATCCCCATGCAAGGTCCAGCTGTTGAAGTTTTCCGATCAACTACAAAATTGTCAATACCTGTACGTGGATCTTCATTCAATAAAAATCCCACATTTCGACAAACTGTGTTCCCGAAGCTTCAGGAAACTAGTAATTTTGAGAACATGAAGTCAATCAAGACCCATACTTTAAAATTGGATACCATCGATTTGACCCAACTTCATGAAATCAACGAGGCTCTCAAGATTGAAGAATACTCCATAGACGATATCCATACTGAAGATCACCTCTACATCAAACCCAGTGTTTGGACGATAGTGATCTACATTCTGACGGGAACAATTCACCAATACCCCGCCGAACATCGTAATCTAAGGTCCGATTCCTGCAGGCTACACTGCGTATCGTCCCTTCTTTGAGGGGAGGAGTTATGTATTCGACATTTCCCATGAAAATCATCCTGGCCAGCAGCCCGTTTCCGTGATTCTGAGAACTACGCTGCAACCAACTCAGCGGTTCACATAGGAAGCTTCCTCGCTGTTGACCCGTCGTAGTTTATAAATTCGCCTTTTAGTTAACTTGGAAATCATTCTTTATTCTGTAGTTGTAAATACCGTTAGATTTGTACATAGTAGTGCAATAAATTTCAAATCGAAAATCTTTCCGAATTTTACTTGAAACATAATTCACGTTAAAATTTCACTTCGTTTTTTGACATTATCACACATTAATTTAACACATTCAAAACAAGTACTTGTACTTGTTACAATAAAAATCAAAGTTCGTTAACAATTTAAAATTAGTGATACATGTTGCCAAAAAAATGAAAGCGAGAAGGGAGGCCTGAAGGTCGAGTCGATTTAGATGTAGAATTGTTGTGTTGCTCGAAGGACCGTTTTTTAGATTTGGATTGAAACACTCGCGAACTTATGCACTTGTGTGTTTCGAATAGTTGCAGATTGATGTTAAACGTTTCTTCTGTCAAATTGGGTTTCTAGACTGAATTTGAGTAAACCGAGTCCTGGTTTTAGATAGAATTATTTAGAGTTGTTGTCTGAATGAGATTTGGATTGTGACTTGTTGTTTGAATTGTGACTGATTTGAATGAGAGTTCGTTTTCGACTCGTTGTGATCATGAGCGGTGCCAGTCAGGTAAAGGTTTTACCACCCTTTGGGTTTCCCAACTGGCCGACGCGACGGCCGCTGCAAATATTTCTCAACATCTTTAGAATTTGTAGAACTGTTAATCTGAATAAGACTGAACACCTGAAAAAGTGGAGAAAAACTGAGAAACAGAGAATCTCAGAAATTATACGAAAGTCAAAAACTGAGAACCTGAGAAGCAGGTCTAGAAAATAGATTGACGTGCAACACCTACTGGATGTATGAAACCCCTTCTCATAAATCGAATTCGGAAATCCTGGGATTCTCGGAAGATAACTCAACCTCATATCTCAATTTATTATTGTAGAGGTATTTTATAATAATCAATTCCGGGAACACAACTTTTGTCTTTATGATGGCGGGTCCTTGAAATCGTGTATGTTTTTACAGAATGACACAACACAACAGAATAGAAAGAAATTTAATGACTTAAGTCGTAGGTTAGGGTTTAATAAACGAATTTAATGATATAGCGAAGGACTTGCTATATTTCTGATGATGTGATCTATTTTCGGGGATAACATAACTAGTGTTCATCGGTGACAGCCCGGGTTAAAACCCATGAAAATTGACCGAGTGCGAAGCACGAGTTCAATTGTCTATAGGTTTTAACGAGTGGTATCACCGACTATGAATCATAACACGTGTTATATTAGGTGAGAGAATATAATGAACGTTAACAGAAAATAAATATTAATAAAAGTCAAAAATTTTAAACGATCTGTCAGTTTGACAGTAAATATTACAATTAATACAATAATTATTTATATATTTATTACAGTACATATTTTGAACGTTAAATGTACAGTTTTGATATACAACTTGTGGATTATCGCATTCGTATTGGAAACTGAAACACTATTAGATATTTCAATGCCTCTCATCTTATTTGCTGGTTCAGAATGTCGTGGGGATTGCATTTAAAAACTTTAAGGACTTTAAATTATTGTGACCAGTTATCTTCATGACTTGTTGCTCTGGTATATCTGCGTTCGCCAAATGGATTACAGCTGTTGATCTATAAGAGTGATTTGTCACTTTTTTGTTGGTAGTATCAATTCCCCTTTTTTGAGCGGTTTCCTTTGTCCATTTGGAGATAGTATTAACAACTACGGGGAGGTTTTTATACCAAACTATATTACTTGCTAATTTCGAATTGGAATTGTTGGGGGGTACAAATTTTAGTTGGGACACCCTGTATATGTACTTAAAAAGCTTGTTCTAAAAGTTTTCATAAGTTAATTATTTTATTTGTAATAACTAATAAATAATTGTTTAAAGTTGTAAAAAATTAAAAAACCAAAAAATGTTAAAATAATTTTTTAAAACATATTTTATGCTATAGCTGTTCATTCGTCCAATAAAGACTCTTGGTAATGGTGGGTATTTTTCGTTATTTGTTTATAAACTGTTTATCAACAAATTGACTAGTTTAATATTAAAAAAATCACATTTTGTTGCCCCAAGGAAATAACGATTTAACAAATATGTAGTATATTATTATACGAGTTCCTGTGTAAATTGGCCGTTTTCCCATCACAATAGGTCTCGAGTGCCGGAAACCATCCAATTTACACAGGAACGAGTGTAATACAACGTTTTATAATTTGACACAATTCCGGCACGTCTTTAAATTGCTCAAAATCCATGAAAATAGTGTGAAGTTTATCTGACATTTTATTATTGCATGACAGAGAGTTTACACAATCGAAAATTTGAAAATTCTGAGTCGAAATATAAAATAACATTTTTTTTTATATTTCTAATAATCTTTTAAAAAATCCAAAATCAACCATATCAATTTGTTTATAAACAGTTTATTTAGTAAAAAAAATGTACCCACCATTACTAAGCGCCTTTATTGGACGAATAAACCGCTATAGCATAAAATATGTTTAAAAAAAATATTTTAACATTTTTGTATTTGGAAATTTGGAAAATTCGGGAAAAACTGAAAGTGTCTTTTTCTGGGATTTTAGTATGAACTCAAGACCATAACTCCCGATTCGAACGATGGATATGCAAAAATCATAATTTTGGCATGCAGTCTCGATCATCGCTGACGATAGGAACGACATAAATATGTATTTGGTTGATTCTTTTTTTGTTTTGTTCGTTATGCTCCAGGGATGGAAATAACTCAATTGTATTCCGTGCCGAGTATTTGACAAGGCTCCGAGTAAAGTAAGTCATTTTACTGAAGAGTCGTGTATTTTTTTTCTGAAATGCCCAATTTTAATGAAAATTAATATGCATTAATTTAATAAATTGAATGGACGATTTTCTACGTATCTATCTAGTACGTTTCTTTGTTTCTAAGGTGTCAGAAATTACAAAATAATGTGTAAATGTTTTCGTGACTAGTCAGGGAAATGCAAAATAGTATTTTCACTCCGGTTTCAGAAAAATAAATACAGCTAGTTAAATATGAACTTTTATAATATTTGACGTAAAAAACTTTTCACGCACATGTAACACACTATACTTTTTTTACGACTAAAGATTAAAAATATTAATATTAAAAATTGGGAAACTAATCTCAAGTTTTACCCCATCCTTTTGCTAGGAGAATAAATAAATATAATAAAAAAAATAAATAACCAAATCAATTTTTTGTCTGTGCTACTACTTTTTTCTTACTTATTTTTTTATACTTTTGAAACGTAATGTAATGAAAAATTCAACTGTATAAGTTACAATTAATTTTGTTTATATCTTAATTTCTCAAAAAGAATAAACGCTTGATAAAATAATAATTGAAAAGTAAAACGAATAATCAAAGAAATCCTTTGTTGTTCTGATGCATCATCACCTTGAACTGGATGAATTGGTGTTGAATTTTTTCTGCTAAAAATTTGTAATAGTGATTTCTTGAAATTGATTAAATAATTTCAAAAATGGACCATGTGATATATGAATTATATTCTCACAAAAACACACTTTTGCAGGGAGGTATTTAAAAATAAAAATAATGAAATATTTAAATAGGTACATAATATAACCTTTACACTGTTTAATAAATTCAATTTTAGTATTTTAATATATTGGAATAAATATTTCAGTCCAAAACAAAATAAATTGTTTACGAATTACGAATATGTATCTGTAAATTCAGTATTGAATCCGAATGTTTCATCAACTGTATATTCAATGCCAGTCTCTAAAAACTGTTGCGGTTTTTGTAATGAGTGCACTCGTATCGAAACTTCTGTTGCAGTAAAAAATACGGTTTAGTATTTTTGCGTAATAGTCGTGAATTGACCACAAATCGAACTTCCATTATTGTTTTACAAACCCAAGTGCATTTGAAGCCGTGAATGCCAGTTTTCATTTTATCCCATAGAAATAAAGTAGCAGTGACATAATATGAGTGCGGTTTTCCAGTTTTAAATATAAAATGTTCAAGCTCTGGTAGGTTTGTCGAAATTGCTTTTAAATCGTGGACTATGCAGTACAAGATAAAATTGTTTGCTTTGTGTTTTATCGTTCGATTTGTGACTCTTTTAATAGGCTATAATCTGTCCGTTTATTAGGGAAGTTTATTATCGCAAGCTGGATCCTTATTAATATATCGCAACATTCTGCCCTTCCAATAAGTCTGATATAAAATTACATACATCTGTCAGTATATTATTTCGTTAATTGGATTTGGCCTTTATAGGCCATATTAATGCTTTCACAGTTATACACAAGGTACCATGTCTTGCAACAGAAGAAATAAGGTAAGGACATAAAGTATTCAAAACAAGTATAAATTTAATATCAAACGCGGGTCAGATTCTCGATTACGGTCACATATATAGTAATGAACGAAACCATATTTCTACCTTTTGTTACTTTAACCGTTTGATTACGGTCATAAAACGTTCTCAAAACTGCAATAACCGACCCCCAGCCCGCATAATTCTCTCTTCTATTTTGATTTCGTCCAAAGATCTAACATTAAATCGAGCAAGCGTAACCTCGAGCATTACACGTCACATCCCAAGCACACTTGATCAAGCATCGACTTTACATAATTTCGGAAGGGTCGCCATTTATTATTCGATATTGAAGTGAACTTAGAATGTAATTTATAATGCACGACTGGGACGGGATATCAATAAGGACGCGACGTCGGGAACGTAGATTAAACGAGGCTGTCATTTTTTGTAAACATATTTCAAAACACAAACATGTTTGCGATGTGTTTTTGGTTTAATGTTATCGTCCCCACGTCGGTCTACCACTCTAAAGGTGACATGTCCACATGTGAGAGTTTTACCCCTATCTAGTTGTACTGGTGTCGACCATCTCTAGTATTTGTTTGAGTGACACTCTCAAGGGTTGCCCGCGCAAATAAAACCCTAAATTGGATGGGCATATTAAATGGTAGAAAATATGTGGTATTTGGCACTGGAAGAAGGGGAAGAAGGTCCCGTGACCAGGTCTAGCACCGGCAGAAGAGCCACCGGCCAGCAGTTGCAATTCCAATCTGGCACTGGACGCTACTGAACAGCTGTAACGCTCTAGACATTTTTTTTTTGTACATATCATTCATTTAATCAGTGTAGTTATTATAGTTTATTTTTTCGCATTCAGTGGTTGAGAACTAACCCCTACAAATTGGGAGCTTCTCCAAAATTGTGTGTGTCCAACAACAAATAGTCCAAGAGCTCGCTTCAAAAAACCTGTCCGACCAGGTAACACGGTTTGAATGTTTTTTAAATTTTAGTACTGACATCAACCTTAAGAAAACCATGCTGTGCCTGGGCAGAGTCTGTTAACAAATTTAATGGGGCCAAGAACTCAAAGATTTAGGTGACCTTGACAGTTCAACAACTGACAAGGGGAGGGCAGGACTTGGGAATTTTAGTTCGGCATGAGACTTGATGTATTAATAGCATATCTTTAGGGTGTCCAACACTCAAAGCAGTAAAGCGCACTAGTCTGCCAATTCCATGAAAAAACGCTTTGAATATGTAAGTGCAGCTTATATACCAGTGATGTTTCGACTACACTCGTCGGCGTAGTAGCCTACCTCATAAAGTTTTTGTTTTTCGCCTGGATACTCGGGATTAGATTCCAGCTCATGTACGGTTTTTTTTTATATTATAAAATCTTTTTTTTACTTTAATTAATGTAATAGTTAAAAACAGTATTAATTTTAGTATAAATTATTTTATTTTATTGAAGACATTTGTTTTTATTCAACGGAACATTACAAATAAGTACATAATATTTAAATTAGACTCATCATTTAATCATTAAAATATAAAATAGTTACTACCAGTTAATATTGTTTTTAAGTATTAGATTAATTAAAGTAGAAAAGTAGTACATCAGATAATAAGTGATAGAAATGCATCATTTAAATGCGAGTGAAAATTTTGACCTACGAGTGCGCTTGCGCACGAGTGGGGCACTTCTCACTAGCTTTATAATGACATTTTGATCACGTGTGATATACGACGTTTTATCTTACAGGTGCATTGTATAAAAATCCAAAAAATATTTATACTATATAAAGTTTCGTAGTTATGAAATATTATGAAATAAACGTTTGCTTCCGGTAAGGTCGAGACGCATGTACGAGAAAGAGTATGATCTGTTCGTGAAGTGGAAGGCAGAGAATTACAATTACATTACAATTATTAATAATTACAGTTTTTAATTACAACTGACAGCTGTCAGATTTACTCACTTGCGAGTGGAACTGTCAGCTTTATCTCTCTTGTGATTAAGATTTGATTTCTGTCACCGACAACAATGGTACAACAATTTGATTTTTGCCACGCATTCACCATCCAAGTTCAGGAACGAATCAGCATTTAGAGATAACCGGCATATACAAAAAACACTAAGTTCTTGCAGTGCTGCGCGACCGACCTACATTCGTCTCTTTTTGTTCGACATCTGGCGAAGTAACATCTCAGCGTAAATTTTGCTCCTGGACAAGTGATAGCTCAAGAGAATCGCGTTAGCCGATAAAATCGTTGGGTGTTCAGTTATTTCAATAATAAATCGCGTTACGGATAAATTCGTTAGGTGTCGATTCGGGGAAAACAGGTAAGAAAAACTACTGTATTGCGTGCAGACCTTGACTATTCTCTTTCAATCAAATAGGCAGATTCACCAGCACTTTACCGAGGATCCTTCTTGTAACACCTTCTTGGAATAATAGCTGTAATATTCTTTCCTGGACGCACGAAGTTTTCACGTGGAATCAGGCTTAATTCCCCAGGAAATCACAAACCCGCAGGATTCGCAAAAAAGCAGTATAGTAAGTTGTCAGGACAGCAGCTCCAAAACCGGCAGGAAGCGTAATACTGTTCAGAAGATAAGTAATAGATAATTTTTCATTATATTTTTTTTGACGAGTGTAATCGAAACATCACTGGTATATAAGCTGCAGTTACAGATTCAAAGCTTTTCCCTTGTCAGTTGTTGAAATGTCAAGGTCACCTAAATCTTTGAGTTCTTGGCCCCCTTAAGCTTGTTAACAGACTCTGCTCAGGCACACCATGGTTTTTCTTAAGGTTGATATTAGTACTAACATTTAAAAACGTTCTTCCACCCCGTTACCTGATCGGCCAGGTTTTTTGCAGCGAGCTCTCGCTCTAGAAAATGCGAAAGCCGATTTAACGACGAAAACGATTGCGACTTAGAAAGACGAATTTAGACAAATGGAGATCAGCATGGAGGAGGTAACCAACTGAAGACCAAACGTAACCCAACGACGAAAATTGAATAAATCAATCGGGCTGCAAAAAACAGGTACCATCAGTTTTCACTGCTTCCCTTGCAAGCAAAATTCCGACATCCACAGATTCAACGACGAAGATAAAGCAGAGCGTACCGCTGCAAGTAAGAGAAGAACGTAGTGACGCACGTAAATTCTGGAGCAAGAGTCGACCGTATTGAACGACGAAGATACAGCAGAGCGGATCGACGAAAATAATGTGACGCTTGTTTACGAGTTTATTTTACGTGGGATGCTCCACGAGACCACGGGTAGCTAGAAGTCGAGTACGGTACGCCAGCTGTCTGGTTGTACCGGAAGATTGGACAGAGTGGAAATATAGCATCTGGACCCAACCTTCCCGGAGACCAGTAGACCCTCCTGGGCTGGTCTTGTTTGGAGGAGGCACGACTCATCACTGCCGTTCTAGGGGAAAGTTTTTTTTTATATTATGATGTAAGAACCGGTACGACACCCGAAGGCATTTATTTCGGCGGTTTCCGGTTCCATGCGGCGGCGGGGGGTGGTCGTAGCCACTCCGGAATAGTTTCATTCGCAGCGCGTTAATTTTATGATTACATGAGTGAAAGAATTATTCCGCTGCGATACCGGGAACTATGCTGAGTTAAATATTGGAATTTTGGCGTAGTGAGACAGCGGGCCGCTCCCTGCGGAAAATTTTGCTTGAGAGTGGTGAGCACCGCTGATGGCATTGGAAAGTCGGAATTTTTCGATAACTTCGTGACAACGATTGAAGGAAAATTGTACCGCACACGGATTCAACGACGAAGATAAAGCATCGCACAGCCAACAGTAAGAAAAGGATGAGGCAAAGTGTATAAACGCCGAAGTGACTGACTAGAAAGAGTGCGCTGTGACCGGCAAATTGTAAGCTGACTTTTTTTTTTCCTTTTATTTCAATTTTCAGACGTGCAGGTGTTCGATATTTAAGAACAACATGAGAAAGACAAGAATCGATATCATAATATAAAGAAAAACCCAGACGATCAGAAAGGATCGAGATTATGTTTTAACTTGTGCTATGCTTGTTAGAAATGCATATAGTTTCAGGTCAGTATTATACCAGTAGATGTTCTGCTTGGCCAAAACATCGTACAGCACGCAGCGTTAACTGTAAATAAAGATGAAGTTTGCAAAAGTTGACACAAAGACGAGAAGAAAATTTACAAAGTACTGGCGAACATGATTTGTACTTGATACAAACGAATATGACTGAAGAACTGGAGCTTGAAGTTCGTCGAAGATCTTGTTTACAATTATGAACAAAGATTTTACAAACACTCCGATCCGACTAAAAATAGTATTGGCAGATGATGAGCCCGTGTATCAACCTCTAAGACGCCTTCCAAGAGTAGACAAATTGATAAATGCCTCAAGTCAGGAATTGTACGACCAAGTTGCTCAGGTTTTACAAGCCCAATAATTTTGGTGAAAAGAAAAAACAGTGAGACAAGAATATATGTCGATTATAGAAAATTAAATCGAAAGATCATAAGACCCGTTATAGAAGACCAGTCACAGTCAAAGATTCTTTTCTGTAATAGTCCTCAAGAACAGATTTTTCCCATTGTTTGAAGAGGATAGCATCAAATATACTTTATTTGTTACGAGCTTTGGACAGTTTGGATTTCTAAGAACACCCTTTGGACTTTGAAATTCGTCCAAAGATTCGTCAATTATGTTTTTATAGATCTCATTCAGAATGAAATCCCAGCCAAAAATGATAATGAAGCTTTGGAAAGACTCCACAATGTCATTCAGAGCTGGGAGTTTAGGACTTGTGATAAATTGGAGAAAGTGTCAATTTTTTAAATCATGAATCGTATACTTAGGATATGTCATCAAAGACGGAAGAATGGAACCGTCACCAAGAAACATAGCTGCAATAAACAACAACACGACTTCGAAACAATTTCCTTGGCTTGACATGATAATGCTCTGATAGCAAAGCCTTTAACTGACTTTCTGAAGAAAAATGCAAGACTTGTATTCGAAGATGCACAAAAGATGGCCTTTGAGACACTTAAGCAAAAGTTGTCCCAGGACCACGTTTTGAAACTTTTTGAGTACGACATAGAAACAGAGGTCGACACCCACGCAACTTGTGACGGATACGGCGCGATACTGCTACAAAAGGACGACGTTGATGATCAACTTTTTTCTGTATTCTACATAAGCAAGAAAACTATCGAGGCTGAGAGAAAGTACTCTTCGTCTGAGTCAGAGGTTCTGGCAATTATAGAAGCTCTCGAGATTTCGAATCTATCTCCTTGGAATTGCGTTTACGATAAAAACCGACTGTAAAGCATTTTCGATGACCATGCAGAAGAAAGATCTATGTACTAGAGTGGCAAGATGGGCTTTACATTTAGAAGAGTTTAATTGTACCATGGAACATAAGTCAGGGACGAATATCTCAGGATGATCTTTGCAATACTGGACGAATACCTTACGAAAAGTCAGACATGTAATGTATAATATTGTAGATGGCAAGGATTTATTGGTTATTCCGGAAGCAATGCAAGTCGAGATTATCCAGAAACACCACAATCAAAGTCATTTTGGTGTAACTAAGACAAAGGACCTCCGAAATTATTGGATGAGAAGATCCGAAAGTTTATAGCAAAGAACAAATTTTGCAAGAAAAAAAAACATACAAATTGGTTTTTACAACAATTCGCGTACCTAGAGGAAATTGACAAATAGAGCGCCTAAACAGGACGATCATTCCGATATTGACGAAGCTCGCCATAGATGATCCTTCGACATAGTATCAACATGTACCCAAACTTCAGCGAGTATTGAATACTACTTTCCAGAGAGCTATAGGAACTTTCCCCTTATATGAAGTTCTTTTTGGATTCGTTCCCAATCAACCAGATCTACAGTTGAAATATGTATTAGAAGAAGAGCTTCAAAAAAGAGCAAACAGCAGTTCGAGAAGATGCAAAACTGAACATACAGCGAATTCAAGAAGAAAACCGTCGTAACTTCAACAAGAAACGTAAAGATGCACGAAATTAGATAGTTGCTATCCAGAAAACGCAATTTACTCCAGGTGGGAAAATACAACCGAAGTACCTTGGACCATACCGAGTTATAAGAAAATTCGCATCGCTACGACGTAGAAAAAATTGGAAATCACACGGGTCCTAGAAAAATGCAGACAGCCGCAATTAATAATTATGAAGCCATGGTTCTCCGAGACCAAGTCCAATCAGGACAGCCGAGTGTAGCATTTGGCATTGGAACAAGGGGAAGAAGGTCCCGTGACCAGGTCAGCAGCAGTTGAAATCTGGCACTGGACAGCCGTGAGGCCCTGACATCTTTTTATTGTGTATCGAGCGATCAAGATAACTTGTAATCGAGTCATCCATGAATTCGAATCCGTGTGTCTTTCGCTCTTGATATGCTTAATTATGGCATCTAAAGTTAGTTCAAGAAGTTTAAAAAATAATTTTGAGGTTTCAAAAAATTTTGGAAATAAATTTTTAACAGATGCCAAAAAAAAGGTTGCCTCCACAACCAATTTTTTTATTGTTAATTTCAATTTTTTGCCAGATCTGTAACCTGAACCTCTGCCATCAAATGTCAAATGAATTTGAAGAATTAACTCAACCTCAAAACTCAGTATCTTGCCGCTTGCGTTGTTGATGTTGGTTGTTGTGTTATTTTTGTCTAGTGAAACAGTCTCTCTACTCTATAAAATCACTGCTTAAAAATGGCATTTTCATTAGAACACAAAGCGTTTATGGTTGAGTCGTATTTTCGAAATGGACAGAAAGTATGCGGCGTGTAGCACTATTCTGATCAAGATGCATGGACAGAATTTTGTGAGCAGATTCCCGATAATATCGTCGATTATGCTCATTTCTACAATACATTAAAGCGTTGTTTTACCCAGTTTCGAGAAACATCCACTTTAGAAAGAAAACCAGGAAGTGGTCGATCAAAGGATAAAAGAACAATAAGGGCTGCATATTGTCAATGGTTCTTGAACACGTTTGACGATGATTTGTTGGAGAAAACGTTCTTTTCAGATGAAGCATGGTTTCATCTAAGTAGATATGAGAATTTGGAGCAGTAAAAAGTCTCATGTTTATGTAGAGGCCCCATTAAATCCACAAAAAATTGGTGTTTGGGCAGCAATTAGCCGACGACGTATAATAGGACCAATATTTTTTGAAGGTAAATCATTCATTATTAGTTATTTAAACCTAAAAAAGTTTTAATCCTCCTTCAAGTAACCTAACTGCACTTGCATAACAACAAGTGGTTTTGTAACTTGTATTAACGCACTTCATGATGACGAATTGGTACTGAAATTGGGTATTTTCAACAAGATGGGGCTACAGCACATTCAGCAAGGACGACAATATCTATGTTACGAGAGTTATTTGATAACAGACTTATTAGCTGGAACACAGAATTAAGACTCAGAATCACCGAAAAAATTAATGAAATAAATAATAATCCAGATATGTTATTCAAGGTGTTAGACGAAGGGCTCATTTGTGCTTAGACCAAAATGGAGAACATTTTCAGCATTTATTATAACAGTTGAATGAAATAAATTAATGTATTTTTCTTAAAATTCAACGTATTTTTGGCAATAAAATCCTGTTTGAGAATTTCCATCATTTTATCTTTCAACTGACACATTATTTGACATTTATAAGTTTAAGTGCACGACATACGTTCGGATCCATGGATGACTCGATTACAAATTATCTTGATCGCTCGACACATATAATTCATTTAATCAGTGTAGTTATTAAAATTTGTTTTTAGAACTAACCCCTACAAATATGCTTCTAATGTTCAAGTATTTGATGTATGCCATCAGGTTGTCATAAAATTTGCAATTTACTCAATTGTTTAGAATTACTTACTACGTTAATATTTTTCTAACAAAAAGAGTCCCGTTTTTAATATCAGTTACTTCTGTTTGAACAAACATTTCCCAAAAGAGTTACGTGCAAAACAATACTCAAAAAATTCCCTCCCCGAATGTCGCAAATTGAAACCGTGGTTAAACGCAAAATGCTAGTTGGAACAAGTGCAACTAATTACCGTGTTTTTTAATGGCGCGCCGAATAAAAATGTTCGCAGACGTGCATACACAAATTAACAATGCTAATTTAGTCCTGGATTATACCTCTCTCGGGTAATCTTTCACTTTTCTGCATCCCTACCACCGAGAGAAATTACACTTCGAGCAGCTAACGAGACGTTATAAAAAGACAGACTGGCAATAATTAAAAGGTATTTTATTCGCACTGAGACCGTCGCTTTTGATTTTCATTAATGCAACTCCCTCCTTAACGTATTTAATTAGTTCTACTTCATCTTCCTAATGGAACACAACTAACTCAGCAAAAGTTTCGCTGTGTCCAAATCAAATTAAACCAATGGAGTTGTGGATAATGTTTTCAACCGGCATTAAAATTGATCGTCTTCTTGTCAGGAATGTAAAAAAAGGCAGGAATGTGGGAGTTGTAAAATTTTATCGGGAACAAGGCACGTACTGTCTTTCGGTAGTTTTAGTAGAGTTAGATAATAAATATAAAATTTTAACAATACGCCAGTGAGGTAACGGCAGAAGAGAAGGTAAGTGGAATATTTAGCATCAAACTTATAACTGAATGTCTCTCGAGGTGCATCGGCTATTGAGGAGAATTTTCTGTTCAATACATAAGTTCTACTTTCTTTTTTCACTGCCATAAATAGTTGTCATTGTTCGTTCTCCATATACTTGAAAGGACAGTCTTTAAAGGACCACCATTAATCTAAATGAGTGATGATTAGCTCGACATTCGGTCTGAAAGTTAACAATTGTCTATATTTCGCTACTTTATCATCGCACTTACGACGTCGCTAACAGCAATGAATAATAGTTCAGATCCCAGCCACCGCGTTAGTGAATTATTATCAAGTAAAACCATGCTGTAATTGTTTTAAATCACTGCAAGTTTCAGTTGGTTTGTTATGACTGGTTAACCCGTCTGTGCTAGAGTTAGTCGTAATATTTAGTAACCACCAGTAGGAGACGTCATGTTAAGTACCCCACCATAACATAATTACTGCAATAGCTCCTCGTATAGAGGACACACATCTGTCGCGATAACCACGATTAGGTGCCCAGTGGACTGTTTACGTAACTAAGAATGTTATTTAGCAAGTTCGTAAAGGCAAACAAGGTAAACAGTTCGATACAGAAGTCGTAAAAAAATACAGATACAATATAAACAATAGTGAAGACTAATAGAAAAAGCAGATGGGTTAATAATGAATATTTAGATGTAAAACTTTAATAAGCGATATTGACAGCGCGCAAAGACATGGTGGGGAAAGCGTAATCGCTCACATCGTATGGACAAAGGTCCGGCAAGTTGAGAACAAGTTTTCATGAAAATACACATAATAATCAATTATAGAGAAAACATTGGAGCAATAGGAAAATAATGTGACTGATTTCCAAGGAAGTCGGTCTTTTATCGATTTCCTTTGTTTTGCAAGTACATAGAGAGTGCCGTATATAGGAAGACCGCACCTGAAGGACATAGAGTTTGAAATTATCTTGTTGACCGAGGACCTGTTTTATTTAATCAAAAAATTAATATTCTCCTTTCCCGTAAAAGCAGATCGCACTTCTTGGGTAATTGGGTCCTGTGTTTTTATTGATGCACATCACGTCGTGTTGTTATTCGTATTTATTTATGTGTTTGTATATCCACGGCCAACTGTATCCACAACGCTCAGCGCTCTGTATTTAGTGATAAATTCTGCTTATATAAATAAAACAATTGAATTTGGCACGACCAGCAGGGACACCGCACGGAACTCGTAGAACTACAAACGATAACTTGTAATAAATAAATTGTAAATTGACAATTATCAGGTTTGTTTTTATATAACACCGGGTTCCGTGACATTATTACAAGGGGGAATCAAATATAAACGATTTTTTTTTATAGCTAATTGAGTTGCGGTACAGTGCTGGTGTCTTACATCAACCTTAACCATCTAAAGATGAAGATAATTATGTCTACAGTCTGTGCCCTTTCTATAAAAACTTAATTTTATGTTAAACACCATTAACAAACTATGAATAGGCAACAACATAATCAACCCGATTAGTGCTCAAGGCATCCTGTCTCGGTCTGCCCGGGAGAATGTTGCTCTCCGCTCAGTAGTTCCCCACTCTTGACCACCTCAGACATGTGCTCTCGATAGCTATCCTCTCATCACATTCTCAACGCAAAACTGTTACATTCTCAACTTTCAGATCAATAAAATAATCTAACCCAATTTTCAACAACCAGAGCTCAACTCTAACAACTACTTAACATTATTTATTCAACGTTCGGATCTCCACAATATCCGTGCAACATTTGTAAAACAATTGTCATAATAATCAGCACTTTCAAACCAACTGTCACAATAATCAACATTTGCAGACCAACTGTCTCAATAATCAACATCAACAACTGTCGCAATAAGCTCACCACTTGTCATCGCGTAGTTCCAGAGCAAATTACCAGAAGGAATCTCGGTTACAGAACTCACACACCTGTCGCGTTAAGCTCACCACCTGCCATCTCGTGGTTACAGAACTTAACACCAAGTGGATCTCCGGCAGTAAACAAAATCATACCAAACTCATCAACACACTTGTCGTGTTAAGCTCACCACCTGCCATCTCGTGGTTACAGAACTTACCACAAGTGGATCTCGGGCAGTCTTTCAACATTACTTTACAATTGTTTCAATATCATTTTACAATTCGTTCAACATCACATTAGAATAAATTCAAATGAACTAACAAAACTCTACTTCTAACAATAAACACAAACAAGCTAACAATACTCTTTCCAGTGCCAACAAGAATACTCTTTTCAGCGCTAACAACAACACTCAGACTACATTCAAGCAGTGAACACAATGACAGCATTTTTTTGTCCTAGTATTTCAGATTACCATTTGCTCCCAGACTCCCCTACTTCCAATTTATTCCCGAACTGCTGACTACAAGCAAAATTCAATCAAACACCTCTTTAATTGTAAGCGTCATCCTTCCGATAAATATTTCAAAGCATTTTACGATTCTAAGACCAATCTCTCTTTCTCACATTGTTTATTGAACTTGACATCATTATTTCACGTACGATCTTTAAAATCTGCCCTTTCGGGGATTTATCACTGATCAAATTACTGTACTGGAATAAGACACTTACTAATTCGCTAATCTGTTTTACCACGAACCCTTGAATTCAACCCTTTTCTTTCTCACACCTCGATTCAACCTGCATAATTACGTCCCTCCTCCGAACCTCGTCTCGGCTTTCCTGATAGTCAACACTCTACTTATCGCTTCCACAATTATATTCAGACTTCAAGTACCATGGGTACGCCGCCGATTTGGCCACTGACGCACCTAAACCTGAGCCTCTTTGGGTTAACAATCCCAGATATATGACTTCGTAATAATAATTGATCTTAAACACCATTAACAAACTATGAATAGGCAACAACATAACCTGATTAGTGTTCAAGGCATCGTGTCTCGGTCTGCCTGGGGGATTTCCCTGCATTCTGCCCTAATCCCCACTCTTGACCACCTCAGGCATGCGCGATATATCAACCGCGCTAATATACAGATGTACACAGTGAGCGGCAAAAGTATGGAATAAATTCATTAAAGATGAAACAAATTTTTTTTTCAAAATTTTTAGTTTATGAAAATCAATATATTTATCCTAAATAAAATTCTAAGCAGTCGTTTGTTTTCGAGTGATGACGTTATCTTTTTTTTTTTTTAAATAGAAACCCCCTATTTTTTTTCTTGCTTCAGATAGTCCTTTTAATTATTGTCTAAACGACAGTATAAAAATTTTGTTATCTCACATAATGAAAGTTTTGAGGAAAACAAACTTGGATTTTTTTATGACAAACAAAAACAAGTAGTTAATCAAACAGTCTAATGGCAATGTTAGGTTCATTTTTATGTGTAAATTGTTTTACAAAACATTTTCGAAAATTGTTCATTTAACAGAAACAACGTATAGAAATTTTAATTTTGATTGGGTGCGGGGATAAAACTAGAACTCAACAAGAAGCAATTTGTTCAATGCAAAGTATCTAGACAGATCCATCAGCCAATCTACAGTTAGTAAAATTGGAAATAAATTTAAAAGAACCGGGCATGGTAAAGCGATTCCAAGAACGGAATCAAATATGTCAAGTCAAATATGGAAGAAAATCCTCATAGTACTTCTCGATCAGCTGCAGCAGAAAATGGTGTGAGTCAGCGTTCAGAATTACATTTTCTTAAAAATAATTGTACCATCCATACAAAATTCAACTAGTGCAGGAACTAAACGAGGATGACCCCGATCGCCGAATGCAGTTTTGCGAAAATGCCAATCCAGGCATCGAACGTGGAATACTCGGATGAAGCCACGTTTTGTACAGTTAACTGACAAAACTGCAGATACTGGAGCAGGGAAAATCCTCATTGGATGACTGATGCACTCAGCATCGTCAGAAAGTAAATGTATGGGGAGGCATAGTCAACAATAAGATCATAGGACCTTTTTTCTTTGAAGAAACCCTAACAGGGGATAGATATTTGGAATTTTTGCAAAATAACCTTCGAGTTGTGCTTGTAGAAAATTTTCCAAATGACAATAATCAGGCCCTAGTAAATGATGATTTGTGATTCCAACAAGAGAGTGCACGCCCACACTCTGCACTAGGAGGTGGATTGGAAGACGAGGACCGATAGAGTGGCTAGTAAGGTCTTCAGATCACACCTCTTGATTATTTTTTAAGGGGTTATTGAAAGTCTAAGATTTAAGTTAACAGACCAGAAAATCTAGAATATTTAAAAATTAGGATTCGATACGAAATAAGTAAAATTAGTGAAGAGGTAATTTATAGTGTCCAAGAGGAATTTCTTCATAGACTTGCTTATTGTCAACTAGCTGGGGGATGGCAATTCGAAAATTTAATTCAATAATTTTAAGTACTTAGTAATACAGTTTTTGAGTTGTTTTTGTTCGTTAAAAAATTATTTTTTCCATCTTCTTTTTCTCAAAACATTCCTTATGTAAGATAACAAAATTTTTATACTGTCGTGTAGACAATTAAAGGGGTTATCAGAATCAAGAACAAAAATAGGGGGTTTCTATTTAAAAAAAAAATATCGACGACGTCATCACTCGAAAACAAATGACTTCTTGGAATTTTATTCGGTATAAAAATATATATTTTTTTTGATTTTTTTGACCAGGAGAAATGATCGTCGGATAAAGTCGGGGTGGCCGGAGGCGTAATTTCGAATTAGCTATTTGAGGGTAGAACACCGGCGTTTTATATGGCGTTATAAAACAATGGCATCATTTTTCAGCAAGACAATGCTAGACCACCTATTGCACACATTTGTAACAACTGTATGCAACAAGGAAATGCGGTTCGATTAAGACAATTTCCTCCTCCGGTAAGCGCCCTGGAAGAGTTGAGTCATCACCAAGAGCAAGCTTGGAAGAATATCAATCACCTTATTGGCAGCAAACCCAGACGCTTCAAAAATTAATAAACTAATAAATTTCCGCTGTTCAGGTGATGTGTAAATTTGGAACAACATTAAATACCAAATTACGTTGAAATTAAACTTGGATAATTTAAATTGAACTTAGGATAAATATTTGCAGTAACTCTTCCACGTTCTCAATATCATTATAACATGCTAAGGTATTTTATATAATGCTCCACAGGAGTTTAAAAAGACAACATAGTAGGGACTCACCGAGTAATATGGGATCTAAGGTTGAAATTGAAGTAGCAATTTGCAATTTATTGACATTCCCGTTAAATTTAGCACCGTAAGTGATGCCGTTTTACTTCTCACATTTCTTTAAATTAGACTTAAAACAAAGAAGGAATTACCACCGCAGCTTCAGTTTAAACAAAATAAATAAAATTACCATTATATCAAGTGTTTTGTCTAGAAAAGTCAGCGCCCTTATCAAGTTTCTTTACTTTGTGCACACTCGGATGTAGTTATCTGTTGATAAATTCACAATAATCAGTTTTTCAGGGCAACTCAAGTGGGCGTGTTTTTGTATTTCATTTTCGTTTTTAATGTTATTAATCATACAAGTTAATTTCTAATAATTTTTTGCAGTGTTTCGCAAAAAACCGCCAGTACCCAAAGGTTAGAAAATCGGATTTGGGGAATTTTGAAAGAGCAACAATTGTATCACGTACAGAAAGTCCCATTTTTACAGCCTGGGGATTTATGTTTGTAAATTGGGAATGGGCCCTGGCCAAAATAAACCAGGAGCCAAATTTGTATGGATAGTGGTCGGCAGAAGAACAGGCACACCACATCAACTATTTAGAACTTAAAGCGGTTTTTTACGCAATCAATTGTTTTCCAGCCGAGTTGTCAAATTGTAACATCTTAATTAGGATAGGGAATACCACAGTACTGTCTTACATAAACCGCATGGGTAGTGTTCAATTTCCATTATTAACAAAACTGTCCCGTAAGATTTGGAAATGATGGGAAGCCTGAAACATTTGGCTTTTTGCCTCTTGCATAAACAGTGTATCTAAGTTGACGCGATTCAACATTCTCAAGCGACATTTTTCGCGGATAAGCGGCGCGCCGTCCCGATACGCCGAAATTAAAATCTTTAACTCGTCGAAAGGAATACTTTCCAGTATCGCTGCGGAATAATTCTTTCAGTTCCGTAATCGGAAAATTAGGTCGCCGCGAATGAGACTACCCGGAGTCGCTACGACCGCCCCCAGTCACCGTCCCCGTCACCTCGAACCACGCCCTTGACACCGTGCCGTTTCTACAAAAAAATAACTATTTCTGGTTGTCGCACCGGGATGATTCTCCTATCGTTATGACCGGAAAAGAAGCGCGCTCCGGACCTCGTCATTCCGGATCCGCAGCGTTGTCCGGGTCCGCCGCTATTCCGGTGAGAAGAATGCGCTGTGATAAGACCTCCACAGTGCCAGACCATCGCGTCATCCAACGTCACCATTGCCCCTCCAACTTCTCTATAAAAAAAGCTCCGCTATCATGGGAAGGGCAGTAGTCGTCCTGACAGTCGTGCACCAGCCATCATCCGAGGGAAGTTACCAGTGAACCGGAGTGACCTGTGCACCAAACGAGCATCTGGGAAAGCAGTCGAGGGAGGACAGGACCGACCCAAAGGAAAGAAGGTAGAAACTCCAGCAACCTCCTACCCTCCTTTTCCATCACTTACAAGACGGGATCCACCTGGGTCCTTTCGGAGCCGACGTGGTCTTGGGAAGGTCGAAGCAGGGAAGTCCTAGCAACACCCCTGCCGACCTAGTTCCTGATGGCCGTGCGGGGAAGCCGATTCCCGCTGAGGAGTCCCAGTAACTCCTCGGTCGACGATCGACTTCCGACGTAGTTCCAGCACCGGGATAGCCGGACAGATCTCTTTTTGGAGGTGCTCCCAGTCCACCGTTCCTTCTTGAAACCGCCACCGACTGCCCCCTTTCCGCCAAGTTCCTCAAGGTCGTACGGGGAGAAGATCCACACTGAGGAGCTCCAGTAACGCTTCAGCCGACGATCGACTCTCGACGTATTTCGTGCATCGGGGTAGCCGGACGGGTTCTTCCTTGGCGGTGTTCCCCGCCAACTGTCCCGCCTTGAAACCACTGTTATCTCCAGGAAGGACGCCCTAACCAGCTCCCCGCGTTTATATATTGACGAGACTATAACTTTTCCCCGTGTTGATAAATGGACGACATTGTAAATTAAGTTTAGAACTCCTGTACATATTGAACCCCCTGTAAAGAATCTGCAAATTAAGTTCGAAAACCCTGTACATATTGTAAGTAAAGCTCGATTACCGTCACTGAAATTGATTTAAGTCCCTATCGCCAAGCTAGACAGTTGACCCCTAGTGAACCCTGCCCCGATTTAGTTACCCGTGGTCCCGTGGAGCATACCACGTAAAAAACCAGATCCAGACCCTTTAATGCTGCCATATCTCGTTAGGAACGAGCACCATCTGTACAGAACAGTAACTTTGACTGTCGGTCATTTGTTCGGCAAGCCTTCTTGTCAAAAGGCGTCCTCATTTCAGCTCTAAATATTAATTCATACATAAATTATGGAAAGCCTTTTGCGACACTACGAAGTCGGTTTACTTTATGACCACTTCCAGTCAGGTTATCGAGTTCGTACAACAACTATACGAGGATACGGCGGGAAAATATGGTACTTTTAACTCGCACCGCTTCGCTTTGTCATTATTACTACCGGACAATGTTGGCCAACACGAAAACGTTGAGCGATCTTTAAAAGGGATTGCGCGCTTGCAACCTTCTAAACCGAAATGCGAGCTAACTTGGCACCCCTTGTTGCAAACTATCGCTATGACTCCTCAACATAACCTTCTACCCTTCCGGATGTCGCATAACGATAACATATATGTTACAAAGACGAACAGGTCGCTACCCTTCCTTTGAGTATAAAACCAGCACGAACAAAATTTATGTGTGGTAAAGAATCAGAGTACTGAGGAGCAGCTGCTCATATCTGGCAGTTCGCCCCATAACAAAGTTACCCCTTTTTCATTAGGTCGCTCGATACTTCGATGTTTAGTGCTCATTCTACTCTACGAGCTGGTGTGTCAATTATTGATGAGATCAGAAAGGCCGCTGGTTGGACGAGAAAATCGAAAGTTTTCAAAACCTTCTGCTGTAGACCGTTACTGCACCATGCAGCTATTTCAGCAGCGGTACTTTCTAAACATAATCCTTTATTAAACCAGTATTCGTAATACTTACGTGACTCTTACTAGTCTACTGCCCGTGCAACAATCTGCTACATTCTTTAAATATCTGCCTAAGTTAATAATATTGTTTGGATGAGGACCCATACAATTTAATAATCAAACGAGCTTACCTTAAGTGAAGTTCGATTGTAATTGTATGGGTCCTCATCCGAACAAACAGGCCCAGCACACCCCAAGTAATTCCCCCAATTTCCAAATTGTTGCCATCTTTCTGTATGATACTTTCTTTAAACTGAATGAGGTTAGAATATAGCACCAGCTGGCAATAGAAAATATTTAAAAACACATTTCTCTAATATACAGCGAAATAACTCCCCGAGAGCAACAACATTTTTATCTACCACTTTTTCGAAATCTTATTTTTCTTAGCATTTTTGGAACCTTTCAAATTCACGAACCGCCTATGGATATTTATTTTAACTTGACCTACAGTTTCTAAATTTTTTACACTCTCGGGTGCATCAGTTACCTGCTGTTGAGAATCAGTATCGGCGGGCGAACTCGCCCGGGCGTGTTATTATATTTTATTTTCGCTTTTAAAGTTATTATCGTAAAAGATGCCTAATCTCTCTCGTGTGCCTAATTTCCATTAACCTTATGCATTGTTTTGCAAAAAAACGCCAGTACCCGAAAGTTAACAAATCGAATTTGGACAATTTTGAGAGAGCAACAATTAAATCCCAATCACGTACAAAAAGTCTAATTTTTATAACCAATGGATTCAATAATACATAATAATCATCGGAGAAGGTATTTTCAACTTAAATAATACGTAGGGGCAGACGAAAATTCGCATGTTATTCATTAGGCCCCACAATTTTCAATAGCATTGGATGTTGAAGTAAACACGTTTAGTAGGTCAGTTTTCCGATTTTTTTTTTATTTACGCCGAACGGTTTAAATTCATTCCGAGTGATTTTCGAAGTATTTTGTCGTATGTCGTTATCACCGCTCAGAGGTTCAGTGGCGTGTACCGAAATTAACGTCAAAACTTCCACTAATTTTAACTCGATAACTACGGGTTTTAGGGCAAAATTTTATTAAGAAAAATTGTTGACACTGGTGAGTTCTACTACTGGTTAAAAATTAATGTAGTTATTTCTGGGACACCCGGTATATGATGCGGCATATAGCAACGCAAGCTTGGCTGTCTAAGTTCATGATTGGTCGGATGAGGACCCATACAATTATGATCGAACTTCACTTAAGGTAACTCGAAGTTAAAGGACTACTCTCCAGCAGAGCACACTGGATGATAACATGAGCGTAAAATTAGCAGGTATTTAAGTAAACTCTGCTTTTAGTAATCCAACTGTAGAGGGGAATAAACCGTTTCTACCGTTTACCATTTTACGGAAGGTGAGTAGCAAAGAAGCAATAATTCGTAGAATAAAATCGCTTGTGTTTTACAATTCTACGACATATTATATTGTACGAACGGATATTATTTTGCAACATTTTCACAAGATGATATTTATATCGGGGTGGAATAGTTTTCTTTGTCAGAAAAGAGTTTCCTTTTCTGAGTGGCGCTTCTTTATAGTTATACTTTGATATCACTAGAAGAAAATTTACAAGTTATTGGAAGTAGAATTTTGACCTGCAAAGCTTACTGTATTTTTGACAAAATTTACAAAACAACATTTAAGTTGATGAATACTACAAAAGACTAAAGGCTCGTTTATACCCAAGTATACCAGAAAAAAGAATTTTGCTTAGTCATGAAAATGTTTTACGACATTCAAAAAGCAGAGCATTGCTGTGGCACAAGATCATTAGCGCATAGCCTTATCGAACTACGTAGATTTGAGTGAAACTTATTGACATGTAATCCTGGAACATGCTATATTATTAATACCCATACCATAGTAAATACCTCACCACAACGTAATTAACCCAATAGCTCCTTGTCTGCAGGACACGTATATGCACCCTCGTCTATCACAATAACCATGATTACGCTCCCCAGGGAGTTGTTTTCCAACGCTTCGAATTCCCTCAGGACTTCCAACTACAATCCAGGTGCACTCTGCCTCTAAATTAATCCCGGTTTGAAGGGTATAGTGCGGCCACTAATGAATAAAGTACACGCGTTTTATTGTCTGCGACCCAGATGTCAACAAAAGTTTAAAGTACAGAGTTTGCAAGTTATTGCACCAGTGCTATTGTTTTCCTAATTCTTTGATGTTTTGTTGTAGTTTGTGAGACGCTGAGTTCTTTGATTAATTTCAAGTGGTTTTAATTAAGTTTTAGAGATGCCTCGTCGACTATCATGGTTTCGCTGATTACTCTCATTACTTAAGAAACCATCCAACTGGAGCGTCTAGCGGTTATTTAAATGGAAATATTTTTACTGGGGATATTTCGAATTTCTTCGTGCTCGCGCAAACATAAAATTTAATTAACGGATCGCAACCCCGTTGATTCCGCTGATATCTTAAATGCTGACGGTCGCGCAAAAATTTCCTTTTTCCTGAATTAATTCATTTCTAGGCGGTAATTAGATAACTAGAAAATAGAGTTGTCACAACAAAATTTACATTTTATTTTTGTGCAAATTCAACTTTGTAATTAAATCATTTTGAATGTTTTCAACTCACTTTATTTGCTTAATTAAATTTTCGGAATTAATTCTGCTCATGCTCTTTGTCATAGACAGATTTATTTATGCACCATACGAATTTGTTCTTGTCGACTGCATTTATATATGTATGATATCGAGAAATATTACTTTTACATCGACTTGACAGCGAAATATTGTGTGAATACATTACTAAAGAGACATTACACTTCTATTAATTCATCACACGATTTTGATATATTTTACTTATAAATCGATGATACTTTTATAATTATTTTTGCGCAAATCTAATCTTGGATCACCCAACTGTTACATGAAATTAAATGTCATGGGTAAGAGTTTGTCTGCCGTGTTAAAGAATTATTGCCCTATTTACTCGGTCTGATGGACGTTAACTGCATATTTCCCTACACTACAAGGTGTAGGTGCTCTAGAAATTGAAAGCAGCTGGTTTAAATGAATCGTTCATTACAATTCTGGAGGTAACACGTAATTGCAGATCTTCGCTCGGCTCTATAATATAGTAAAGTAAAAGCAAGCTCTTGTGACACCATTTTCTATGCCTTCTTGTTGGGAACACATTACTAAAACGGATACCATGACATCATTTAAATTATAAATTATAGTAGACTGTGGAATTTAAATTAGGTTGGCATTTCAAAAAAAACGGCAACAGAATGGTGAATAGAAGTATTATATAGAATACTGTGTTAAAGGTTTTTCGAAATGCCTACACTAATTTTAATTGATAAAAATAGATCTGGATAGAAAATTGAAAGCTTTAAAATGATGTATTACACGACCCCTCATGCCATTTAAATTTTTTAAGGGGGTGGCTTCCCTGGCTCAAGGAGTGAGATCTAAGACATGGAAGTTTGGCACAATTTTGTCCCCCTTGATAACAAAATTGACCTGTTTGAGCGTTTGCTTCTGAGTCTTTCGAAATTGGAATTCTTGGGGGGTACAAATTTTAGTTGGGACACCCGATATATCAGTTTTATGATAATCGTATCATTCAATTTCCGATATTTTCATTCTCCTGTATCTCAAAAACACAATATTTAAAAATAATAAATAATCTTGAAGAACTGCAAGAGGCAATTTTTAATGCATGCAACAACCTTTTAGATGTTCGAAAATATGGAACGGAGAGGTAAGAGCTGCATTAAAGCTGGGGGAGAACACTTGCTGTAATTCTCAATAAACCTACTTTATTTGTTAGTGCTTTATTTTCTTTAAACTAAAACAATTTAACATGAGAAACATAAACGTCACAACGTTTACTCTGTCAGTCAATTCAGGCTGGGCCATCGCCTACTCTAATTTATAATTTAAAAGATCTCATGGTATGTAATTTTTATACCAAATACTAGTCGATCACAAAGAATATCTTTTTGTCATTACATGCAAGCTTTCTAATAATTTCCATTTTCCACTTATCAGGAGCCTAACTGTCGAACATCTTTTATATTGATTTGATGTTATGCATTTTGATTACCCCATCAATTTTAAAACTTTTTTATTGGATACTTCAGCAAATGTATCAATGTTGATCAACCACAACATTAATAAGCACATGAATATAAATTACATCGGCAGTATACTTTGTTTACGGAAATATAATTTTCAAACCATTTTTCACTAAATAAATAATCGTGGCACTTAATTTTCCGTAAAACCAATCGTTTCATGTAATAAATTTACATACAAAATTTGTGGCCGTTGCCCACATGATGTAATAGAAATTTTCAATATATTTTTCTCTACGGAAACAATATGCGTAATAAAGCTCATCATTTAATATAAAAAAAAAACACCCCAGTTACGAACAATAAAGTTGCTATCACTTACTATCAACAGCAATATCAAACCAAACCATTTTATTACCTGAAAACGGAGCAAAGTGGTATATAGCTCCTTTACATAAAAATAAGTACTTTCTTGACTTCTAACAAGCTTTATCCCAACAGAAAACCAGGGATTGTTCACAAATTATACAATTTACATTTTGTACTGTTGTAAAATTAGAGCCCCGAAGAACCATTAACTTTATGACAGGACAAAGTGGGTTGTAACAAAGTAATACATATTCTGTTAAATTAGGTAGGTTAGTACATACATAGTATCTGTTAACTCTGTTTTCCGTTTGGTATATTTTATAATAATAAGTCGCTTTTAAATTACTAAATTTGCTTTTACTTTGCAATTTAGACATAATAATTGAAATATAGAACACAGGATTTGAAATTAAACTAAAAGTTTAATATTACAGTGAGTGATTATATTGGAGTGTTTTACGCTAACTTTATATTTAAACTTCACTTAATGCTATCACTTAATTTTAATTAAAGTGCAGTATATGTTATCCTCTTATAGGTAGATGTGCATCATTCTAATTTAATTTGTAGTCTCTGAGGTAAATAAATATCTTTGTTTTGTAATGCTAGGATTGGAAGTTTGTTTTATTTTCCCTAATATATTGTACTGCAAAATATAAAACTAAATTGAAGTAATAAAGCCGACACACAAAAACTTTGTAATGTTAATAGTGAAGAAAATGTTCGATTTAAATTTTCATCTAGGTAATATGTACCAATAATGCTATTCTTTTTAGTTGATATATTAAATAGTACACGCCTGAAGACTTACCAAACCCACCGTCAGCTACCACCACTACCCTCTACGAGAGTCCGACCTGCGCGGTACCTACCCCGGAATAGCCAGAGCCACTGACTTACTCTCACTCTTCTACCTACCGTTGTACCCCGATAACCGCACTGGTTGCTGGTCCTTATCACTTCTCACTTCTACTTTTGTATATACAGTAGACTCCGCTTATAACGGACTCTTTAGGGAACCGTAATTGTGTCTGTTATAACCGGTGTCCTTTATATATAAAATAAAGATAAATGATTGAAAAAAAAGTTTAATAACTGAAATAGATACATAATTATGTATAAACTTATAAACGTATAAATACATAAGTGTGTACATAAAACTTCTAAAAAGGTTAATAAAAATATGGTTTCTTTTTGAAAAGTCCGTTACAACCGGTTAGGGACAAGAAAATTTCTCTCTTACATCTGGAGTGTCCGTTATATAGAGTCTGTTCCAGCAGAAAACTTTCTATTGGCCACTCATAGGAGTTTGAACTGACCACAGGATAAGTACGCTATAGGCGGGTTATATCAGAGTCTGTTATGAGCGGAGTCTACTGTACATAATTATATTTCATGTGGCCCTGTTGTGTATTTTGTATTTCCCAATAAACCCGCTGCAATGTAGATTTGAAATTATTCATTCAAATACAAAGGCACTTTTGTAAAAATGAATTTTGGAATCTGATATAATATCTACAATAATAATAATTATTATAATATTACAATCAACCAATATTCATATTTAGATAGAAACATAAATCAGTAAATGACCAGAGGTGAAATTTATTGTGAATTTCATTTCAATTCTCAACTAGACGTGTATTTTATAGACAACATTAAAATTCAATTCAGAGGTATGTGGACCATCATTTACGCCCTTATTTTGAAATATATCAAAACGGGATTTTCGGGGGACGATAGCCGCACGACACCTTCACAATTTAAAATTTTTACTAATCATATACAGAGTGTGAGTTATGTTTTTAATGGAATGCTCGGTATATTAGTTGGTGAATTGAAAGAGCAATTAATGCTGATAAAAATTATATAAGGTACTACGGGTTTATTATGGATGGTTCTTGACTTATGAAGAATTTTAGGTCAAAATTAGTGCTTTTTAAAAAAAATGCGGAGACCATTCCTACAGGGATAATTGAATACTTTTCTGTCAATAATTTTTTATAGATACACACTGATTGAAAGTCATATAAATTAATATTTCTATACAGGCTGTACGGTTTAGCAAAATGTATAATAACTTTTCTTTTTCAAATGGAACACCCTATATTCCCTTAGCTTCCTTTAAATGTATGGTTTGCCTCGGCAAATGTTAGTACATGGGATAATTTTTACAGAAAACCTAGAAAGTTTCCTGAAATTGCTAAAATCGCGTATTAAGATCAGATCGCCTTGGACTTGTTGCTATAGAGACAGTCGTTTATTGTTGAGATGTAGACAGGCTTAGGTTTACGTAAGAATTCGATAGGCTATATCCTTTACATAACCCCAAACGAAAAAGCTAGAGTCGTTAAATCGGGTGATCTTGCTGGCCAGTTGACAGGACCGCTCCTACCAATCCAACGTCTCGGCAACCAGTCATTTAAATATCTTCTTGTCTATAGAAATGTACAGGAGCTCCATCCTGTTGCAACGGACCACTGATTCTGATAATCAATCGTCCGCATCCAGTGAGGATTTTCAGTGGCATAATAGTGCATGTTATGCCTCTTGACATGCTTAAGGTCATCATCATCATTCATCAATGAACAAAATTCTGTTCAAAATAGTTCTATTCTTCTCTAGAAGATTGTCCATTACATATTTGGCAGAATTCCACTCTTTTTGCAAAATAAGCTTCTTGCAATTTTTGATGCAGTTCAAGATGGTATGGCTGATATCGATGTTTTTTTATTACACGGTTTACTGAAGACTTCGATATTATATCAGATTGGGCAGCAATTTATTTTCTACTGGAGTGACGATTTTATTTTTACATTAGTAAAACTTCTAGCTCAGTGTTTTCACCGACTCTTCTATGAATTTTTGAAGTGGTGGATCTATCATCACGTGATTTTTTTTTAGGTTAGTTTAAACATCTTAGATTATGGTGTACATGACTTTGCTACTTCTTCCAATACAACAACTATTTCGGTACTTGGTCGACGAATTACCACATCAGAAACGACAGATACTAGTCGTCAGATTGACGGTATCGACAATTTATTTTTGAGCAAACACATATTCGTGCCACAGATGTGCTGTTAGTACAGGCGCACAGCTGAGAGCGCTTTTCAGGAGCGACGGCAATTTTTTGAAGCACACTGCGTCGGCCGAGTGTTGCAAATGAGCCCGAGCACCTGAAAAGTGACAGCGCACGAGTATTGAACAACGGTTTTTGCATTCGTTCACGAAAAATCAGAAAAAGCACGAATTAACATCAAATTTAGAGGTTACGTTTGACAGCTGTCAAATTAAATACCTAGTGATATATTTATAGATTTATTTATAAACCTCTTTCTGCATTATGCATTTTACAAACCAAATACAAAATAGGATATTAGATCCATAAGTAATGAAAGGTATCTATTACTTGACGAAAGGCCGAGACAAGTAAGTAACTTTATACATTACGTTTTACCTGAAACCGCCCGTAGTAGACTTATTACTCTCCTAAGGCACTATAATAGGAGTCATGAAAGTTCTTTATAGTCCTAGTACTGTAATGATCAACTTTCAAGAAACAATTACCAGACGGTTTTAGGTAATAGTATATTATATTACTAGGAGAAGAAAGCATTGATTTTTGAATTGAGCACAGATTTTAGCCGAGGCGATAACCGAGGCAATGTAAAGTGGGCGAAATTCAAAAAAGCTTTCTTCTCCGAGTGATATATTATACTATTTTTTTTTCAAGAATTTTTTACAAAAATTTTCAAAGAATAAAAAAAATTGCTGTGCGCCTCACCTTTATAAGCACACGACTGAAAGTGAAACTTGCAAAGCCGATTGTAGGAAAATATATTTAAATTTTAATTTAAATTTGCTCCACTTTGATTCATCGACATTCTTCTGGTTTACTCTTTTCTTTAACAAAAACAAGACATGCTATACGGTTAAACAACTTTATGATATTATGAAGCTGTCATCATTTTAGCTTTGGTTTTTGCTTGAAGACTCTTAATGTATAAAATAAATTCCTCAATTTTGGAGCCTCTTAATTAGCGGATTTTAAAAATGGTATGTTTTTTTACAGGAATATATTTTGGGTATAAGCACTAAGTTTTTTATTAAACTGGCCATAGAGATTCTCATGTTAAATTTCTCATGTTCTCATGAAGTTTCTGAAGATTTTATGAGGAAATTGGAGCTTTGTGTAACGATATGACGATGCAGGTGTGAACTATTGTGGATGTGGATAGTTTTGCATTTCATTCTTAGCTGTTTAATAACAGGTTGAATTAATTTCATAGCCGGCTCCAATATTATCGATAAAATTTCGAAGATACTTCCGGCTACACATTTCCGGGTAAACACTTCAAGTCTAAAATTTGTCTCAAACAAAAGTAAACATGGGGTGAAAAATTTAACAGGCGCGTTTTTAAAAATCGCAGTGTATATTTATGGGTATTATTACAATTTTAAAATCCGCGCGTCAACTCAACGGGGTCGAACGAGATCGATAAAAACAGGTTCATTTGTGCTGCGACGCAAAAATTCCTTCTTTTCTCGTCGGTTGATGGCAGCGTGAACACGGGGCAGATATCGTCGTCTGAATTTTTGATTTCCAACTTGGAGAGACGTGACGTGCCTAAAACTCGAGGAAAAAGGGTAAGGACGGATTTTTTATACTGTGGAGGCTTTAACTGTTTCCTCAATCAATTTAAGCAGCAGCATTCCAGCAGCTTAAAGGACTTTTTTTTGTTTTTCTATAAGTAAATTGTTTCATTTTTTTGACAACGTTCCATTCTACTTTTTTTTTGTTCACATTATCTATTGTACAATCAACACGTTAAAAGTTGATATACTTTACATTTAATAATTTGATTCCGATTCGAGCAGTTGAGCCGAGCGGACGTGTTTGCAGCGCTAGAGAAGATAAGCGGATAAAAAAGCGTGAAAAACTGAAAAAGAAATAGAATAAAAAAAAGTGGTAGTGAGAGCTAGAGAGAAGAAGTTTACAAAAGAAAAAGAGAAGAAGGACGAGGGTCGGAATAGAGGATTAACCCCTTTAGGAAAAGTAAGAAGTTAGAAAGATCACCGGTTAAAAAGGCAATGGATTAGGAAATGAAAGAGATGCTGAAAAAAAAATGGAGGATGTAGGGGAGATAAAGGAAAAGAATCGGAAGATGAGCCGGGAACTGGAACAGTTGAAAATTATGATGCGTGAAAAGGAAGAAAAATGCGAAAGAGAAAAGATGGAACTAAAAGAAACAATGAAAAAAATGGAAGAGCAGGAAAAAAGAGTGAGAAAATCAAGGAGCAGGAAAAAACAGTGAGAAAAAAGAATATTGTAGTGACGGGATTGGACGAGGAATGCGAGAGCGAGAAGAAACTGGAAAAATGTATGAAGGTGGAATTAGAGGTAGAAGTGACTGTGAGAGATGTATAAAATAAATGGAGGAAAAATGATTGTTGCGGAACTTGGGAGCTGGGGGGTAAAAAGGAAAGTTATGGAAAATAAAAGAAAACTAAGAGAAAAAAAAAAGGAAAGAGGGTATACATAGAAGAAAAAAGAGATAAACAGAAGGAATTAAGAGCGATAGCCAAAGAAGAGCGACAAAAAGGACAGCGGGTGAAAGTGGGTTATAAAAAGATATGGATAGAGGGAAAGGGGCTTAGGTGGGAAGAAGAAAAGGGGGAGTTAGATACAGAAAATTTTTGAATAAGAGCACAAGAAAAAGACGACAGGGCAGAAAAGGGAAAACGAATACGGAGAGGAATAAAGGAGAAAAGGAGCAAATAAGAATAGTATTCTGGAACGTAGCGGGAATAAAAAACAAACAGAATGAATTTTGGGAGTATTTGAGAGAACTTACTAGGAATGATAGAAACGTGGGTGGAAGAAAAGGGGTGGCAAAAATTGGAAAAGAAAATGCCGAAAGAGTTTAAGTGGAAATGTCAATATGCAGAAAGGAAAAGCAAAAAAGGGAGAGCTACAGGTGGGATAATAATGGGGGTGAAAGAGGGACTGGAAGAAGAAAATGGAATTGAAGCAAAAGAAGAAAGAGGGATTATGGAAAGAACGGTGAAAAGTAAACAGAGAAAATGGAGAATTGTAACAGTGTACAGCAGAAGTATGGCGGAACTTTGGTGATTGGGGAGGATTTTAATGCAAGAATTGGGGGAAAAGAAAGACGGATAGAAGAAGAACAAGAAACAATAGAAGGAAGATCAACAAAAGATGAAACAGAAAACGCAGAAGGGAGAGTACTGATTAGCTTAGTAGAAGAAAGAGGGTGGGACATACTTAATGGGAACTGCACAGGAGATGAGAAAGGGGAGTACACGTATATTGGATCAAGAGGGGAGACAGTCATGATACTAAGACTAATAAGATATCTCTTGACTCGGACGTCATCGCGTGACAAAACTGCACTGAGCTAATAACTACCTAATTGATGCAGGTGTTTTCGTTCATTTATTTTGTATACACTGGTTTAATTTCTGGTAAATGAGTTATTTAATTACTTTTCCATTGTACTTTGTAATAATATTACGAACAATGGTTTATTGTGCAGTGATGGGTTGAACCAGTAACAATAAGAAATGTAAAAACTATTCATCGAGTTATCGATACTTTAGTTTTTCAACTGTTAACGAAATTCGCAATTTATGGGTGCAAAAATGCTATCAAAAGCATGAATTTAATATTAAAACTGTTACAATATGTTCGAAACATTTTTCGGATGATGATTTTTGTGTTAAAGAAAAACTATTGGAATTTCAGTTGCCCAAAAATTAGTGAAAGTTAAAAGATGATTCTATACATTCACTTTATCTAGCCAAATCTCCAAAATCCCAAACCTCTGAACACAAAAATCATGATGAAAGGATAAAAAAGAGGTTAAAAATGTACCTAGCTTGTATGTACTTCTTTAATTAATTTTATTACCTATGTTCTTTTTTGTGCTTAAGACTGTGGACACAATTTTGGCTTTACTAAAATTTATTTATAGCCAAGAAAAGAACTTGAAGTATTGGTGATGGGCACAAATGGGCTTGAAACTTTAGGTAGGTAACTCCAATAATAAAGGTATTGCAACACAAACTTTAGAAGGTAGAAATTATATTATGTTTTTGGCGACTTATGGTAAAAAAAAATAATATTTATTTCTTGTAAGAACACTTAATAAAAACATAAAAGAGACTTCCAACATGAGAAAGCTCAAAATTATCAAAATTGTAAAGTAAAGCTAGATACACAAGTTAGATTTTATTTATTTTATTATAACTTATTTGCTCAAATAAATTTACTCAAAATAATGTTCCGAAAGTTTTTATTTATATTTTAAAAGGTAAAAATTAATAAAAATACGTAATATGTTGCGTAAAGTGTCTGTTTTTTTATTGAGTATATTTACATAATATTTATCCAAAACAGTAAAAACAACGAACATTTCAAATAATAATACTTTAAAACCGAGTTTCTTCTGATATCGCAGTACATTTTTGTCACGCGATGACGTCATGCGCTCACCGGTTTAAAATTCGTTCGGCAACTGATCATATCTTATTAGTCTTAGTATCACAGTTATTGATTATGTTATGGTAAATGAAGAAGAGAAATTCAAGGTTGGAGAAAGAATGGAGTCGGACCATATGCCTTTAGAAGTGAAGACAAAAGGAAGAGAGAAAAATAGAGGAACTGTGAATGAGTTTAGAAGAAAAATTGTGAAGAATATTTGGACGGAAGAAGGAAAAGAAAACTATAGAGCAAGACTTAGGGAGGCAAAATACGAAGAAACAGAAATGAAATAAAAGGTGAGGGAACTGAGTATTAACATAAGAAACGCAACAAAAAAAAAGAGATAGAGATAAGAGAGAAGATGGGGCTGTGGAAGAATGAGTCGTGGGATACAGAATGCAGGGAAAGGAAGAAGGAAGCAAGAAGGAAACTAAGAAATTGGAAAAAAGAAAAAGCAACCAAGGAAGAGTACAAGAAAGCACGCAAGAGGTACAATTTAGTATGCAAAGAGAAGAAGCAAAAGAAACGGATGGAAGAAGAGCTAAAACTGAAGGGTATAAAGACGGAAGAAGAGGTATGGAGATACATAAATAAGAGAGACTGAGTGATGGAATTATTATGGAGGAATGGAGAGAGTACTTCAGTGAGCTGCTGGGGGGTGATGAAAACAGACAAGAAAAGGAAAAGAGACAACAAAAAGTAGAAGGAATAGAAGAGATAACAAGAAAAGAACTAGAGCAACAACTAAGAAAACTGAAAAGAAAAAAGACACCGGGGAGGGATATTATACAGAATGAAGCGTGGATATATGGAACGGAAAGGGAAGTTGACAGGTTGTTAGAGATAATGAATGGAGTGTGGAAGGGAGATTGATTCGACCAAGAGTGGAAGGAGGGGATAATATGCCCCATATATAAGAAAGGAGAAAAGGATACAGTCAGTAATTATAGGGGGATCACTCTTCTAAATACAGCATATATTATAAGGTATACGCGATGATTGTGGAAGAGAGTCTGATGAAGGAAATGAATAAGAGTGGGGTGTTATCAAACGGACAGGCGGGATTTAAGAAAGGTAGAGGGACCATGAGATAAAAAATATGGGTGGCAACATATATGCATTTTTTGTGGATCTGAAGGCGGCTATTGATAATGTGGACAGAGATTTACTGTGGGAATGCTTGAGAAAGAGAGGGATAAATGAGCATCTGGTAACAAAAATATAAGAGATATATGAAGAGACGATAAGTAGAGTCAGAGTGGATGGAAGGGTGAGTCAATGTTTCAAAACTTATAAGGGAGTAAGGCAAGGTTGCCCACTAAGCCCCAGCCTGTTTGCAGCTTTTATTGGAGATATAGAGTAGATGTTCAGGAAAGAGCAGGCAGGGGGGGTTGTGGTGGGCAAAGAAAAAGTGTGGTCTTTAGCATATGCGGATGATTTGGTGGTGCTAGCGAGAGAGGAGAAAGGTATGAAAGAAATGACAGGAAACATGGAGAAATATATGAGGAGGAAAAAGTTGACGGTGAAAGTAGAGAAATCCAAGATGATGGTGTTCAGAAAAGGGGGTGGTAGGAGAAAAGTAAATGAGTAGAGATGGGAGAAAGAGAAAATTGAAGAAGTCAAAGAATTTAAGTATTTAGTTTATGTGATGAATGAAAGAAACACGGCAACAGCACATGTGAGAGAGATAGTGAAAAAAGCAAATAAGATAATAGGAGCTGTATGGGGACAGGAGAGAGAAAATTTGGACATGATTTTAGAAGGAGACTAATGATGTTTGATAGTTTGGTGAGAAACGTGATGATGTATAGAGCGGAAATATGGGGATCGAGAGAGCAAGAAGGATTGGAAGGTGTGCAAGGAAAATATATGAAATGGGTGCTAGGGGTAGAGAGAGAGACACCGGGGTATATAGTGATGGAAGAAACAAAGAGAGATGGAATAAGAATAGAAGCAGGAAAAAGAGCAGAATTTCAAAATTTTGTAAGAGTGTTTGAAAGAAAAAAGGAAAGAAATAGGAAAGGGGATATGGAAAGAGAGGGAGGCATATTTCGAAAGAAATGGTTATGCACGCGCGGAGATAGAAAGTATGCGAGAGAGAGGCAGAGTAATGACAGATGAATTAGTGCAGAGAGATAGAGATGTGCAAGTGCAGGAAAGAAGAACGAGAGTTAGGGAATCTAGGTACAATGGAAAGTATGAAAAAATAATAACGGAAGAAATGCCAAAATACCTAGGAAGAGAGAGCAGAAAAGAGAGAGTGATAAAAGCAAGATTTAGATGTGGAAATGAGGAGAGAGAGAATAAATATTGGAGGATAATAATAGAATATGCAAGATGATGTGTGGAGAAAAAAAGGAGACGATAGAGCATTTGTTGAAGGAAGGGAGAGATGAGAGTAGAGAAGAAATTTTGAATGAGGACGGAAGAGGGATCGAATGGATGAGGAAGGGTGAGTGGAGAAGAGGGATAATAAGTGGGAAGGGATAAAAGCTGCTAGTTATTGTGTTGAATTATTGATTTATTTAATTTTATTTATAATATTATATTTTATTTTAATTAAATTATGGGAAATGTATAGGATACTTCATAAACCTGTAAAGGTAATAAATATACATACTACTACTACATTTAATAATTTGTACAATTGTCAACTTAAAATCTGTCGACTCTACATTTAAATAATTTGTTCATTGTATTACATTAACACCTCGTTAACCACCACGTTAATCACCATTTGTATTTGATTATATTATTATTAAATTTCAAATTACATTGTTAATTTTATAGTATAGGCTTTGTGGGATTAAAGTCTATTTTAATTGTGACCTTGACCCCACCCCAACCTTGTCAGTAACGTTACTACAATTTTGATCGTAGCAGTATACAAGGTGTTATGGAAGTCCTAGCAAAAAAATTAACCACAAGTAGAACTTGTCAAAATAAAAAATTTTTCGCAAACGTTCCCCGAGTTAAAATTAAGAATAGTTTGACCCCTAAAACTAATACCCAACTATGGACTGTTTTTTGATAAAATGAGAATGCACAAAAAAGTTACCCGATAAACGAATCGAAATATAAACTGTTTAAATGGAAACATGTACTAACCTACCATAATATGCATATGTTGAAGTTGGTTAGTGATAATAAATTCTCGAACTTAAATAGGGATATAGTCCTTGTGCGTGTAGCGTGCCGTAAACAATAAAAGTTGACGCACCGACACTTTCGTGGAAATTGCAATGAACAAATTATTAATATTTGCTTAAGATTCCAGGCATACCAAAGCGCGACACTCAAATGATAACTAAAATTTACTATCGAAACGACCAGTTTTTTGTGCCAAAACAGTTAGAAGGTGTTTACGTCGATGGCGCTAAAGCTTTCTCATTCGTTCAAGTGCATGAACTGATAGGAGGAGGGTGAAATAAATGGTAAAAATTTTTTCAAAAAAATTGCAGATTTCAGCAAGGTCGTAAATAGAAAATTTTTTCTTTTGACAAATTCTACTGTTATCCGTTTTCGTATTTATGTTATCATAGGCCTTTTGTTTCTGTTTCAGAAACAGAGCACCACAATCCCAATGAAAATTCTTCAGCTTTTAATTCCTTTTTATGACGGAGAAATTCACTGGTGGAAAAATTTAGAATTTACTGGTAGGTATGTTTCTTGAAAACTATAAGTATTCTTGTGTTGATTCCAGGTAGTGTCTTCGAAGAATGTAAGACGCCAGAATGGTGCAATTGCTTGGCCTCGCACGTTCATCAACGTTTTTAATTGTGTGGGAAATATAAGGTTAAGCCGATTTAATGCGTCTATTGTCAATTTATTGTAAATTCGCCCTAGTACTAAATGTTAGGACTCATAAATGAAATAGACAGTGGGACTACAAATTCTACATCTCCAGGTAGACCTGAAAAGCTTTCTGATACGACCTGAAAAATGGCGCTGGAAACGTCCTCTCTCTTCTACATTTCTTAAGTTTGAGTTTAGATCAACAAATTTCTTTCAATTAATTGTAGAATTTTGTCAAAAGATGCATATTAACATGTTAATGGTATAAAATAAAGATATTGAATTTCTGTACATTATCAACTTGCTGGTAAGTGATCACTTACGTACAACTTTTGTGGAAATATGTAATATAACGTATACCGGCTTTCTCATAAGGAAGCTTTCCACATTAGTACAAACATCATTAATTTGATGTTGGATACGCACATGTAACCAACCACATAAATTCGTGACCTACCAGCCTATTGGCGGAAATAATACGTAACATGCCCTCCAACCAAAGCCCGGACTTGCACGAGTGGCCAGGTGGCGCACTTGCATAAATTATTACCGAGATTAGGGCAGATGGTTTAGGTGAAATCTAAATTGTAATAGTTCCTGTGGAAATTAATTTGTAGAAACTGAAGCCGCTTGAAATTGTTAATTGGGTTGGCTTTATCCCTTTAGGATCTCTCCGCAAGGTTTTTGCGCGGAACCTTGCTCCTGCAAGTTTTTAAATATGTCCTCTCAGTTAGATCCTGTTAGCAAAGTTATAATGCGGGGGATGAACAAAAAGTCGTACGTGCTGTCACAAAGGAAACCCATAGACCTACTTCAAATAGAATTATATGCGACAAGCTGAGCCTAACGCCACTGAATGGAATAATCGAGATATTCTACAGTTAATGTTTCGAGTTTGGCCTTCTAAATTAATATCCACGTTATTTGCACTACTTTGCAAAGTTTTGGTTAATAACAAACCGGAAGCTCTGACTGTTCTGCATTTATTGCGTTGTAGTAACGAAAACGTTTTTGGTGTTGACAGCCAAAGGACTTCAAAGCGGGGTCCTCCTAGTATTATTATACGTATATTTAGTTCGATACTAATCGTGCAGTGCGAGATCAAAGTCGGTATGTTGGGGCAATGCTCATATCAATGTGAGAGACCAGGGACAAATGCAATATCAGGTTATTGTTTACACCATTATAAACATATTAAATTAAAGATCATAAAATTGTTGTTCTTGATTCCATATTGACTTCAGTTATCTCGTTAAAAAATTCAATATTCATCTTTTTATACTGCACGGTTATTTCTCTCGCTCAAGCTCGTAATTTATTATCCTGATTTTCTGCTGGGATTTACTTCTAAGTATCGAATAAAATAACAATCATTTTTACTCGAGTGGGCTCAAGTCAGGCAGAACATGTAAAAATAAAATGTTTACGACAAGAATTGTGCTTTTATTGGTGTTTTTTCCCGAATGCAGGCTCTTAGTTAAATGAAATATTGATTCTCTTTCATACCTTAATTGGCGTTATTAAATAAATGGGACCTTTCGAGGGCTTTCATTTTTGAGTGTAATTATGTATTTATTACGATTTAGTTGTTACGTCTGCCATTTATTGCAAACAGAAAACAGCAGGAAAGCAGGAAAGCAGGAATCGACCTGTTGTAACGTGAAATGATCAAAAATTATATCGGGCATAAAAAAGGAAGAACAAAAAGAGTTTGAAACTGAACATACAACTCACATTATTAAATACAGCAGGATTATACAAGAAATAAGAAGAATTGACAGAAAAAGAAATCGTAAAATAAGACCAGTTATATATAAAATTAACACTAGAAGAAATAACAAATTTTGAGAGAAGAAGAAGCTAAAACACACAGGAAAAAAATATGGACAGAAGAGGCGTTCTCCAAAAAAGTGTTTGAATGAAGGAAAGGGTTAATCAATATCATGAAAAAGATGAGACAAAAAGGCAAGTTAATAATCAAAGGGCAATCGTACACAATAGAAGAAGGAAAAACCTTGAAACTCCCAAATGCTATAGACGCCACACATAAGTTGTAACAAAGTTACGGAATTTCTCGGGATTCGAATACACTCCGTTCTCTAGTCAAGGCCTGGCGTCGCATCTGGCCCATTTTGGTATCACAGTAGCCAGTGAATTACAATGCTTCCTATGCCGTTCTCCCGGACCTTCTGCGCTGTCCGGAATTGAAGCCGTCTAGTGAAAAAGGGGCCGCCGCTTCATTTAGCGATTAGGCCTTGAAGCGCCCGTTCACCGCGTCGCGCTTCACGCATGATACCACCTCATCGTAGGCCGAACAGAACTGTGGAATCTTCAGATCCTTGCCTCCTACCAGCTTTAGAAGAAGAAAGAAGTCGCTCCGCTCTCCGCCTTGCACAGACTTCTGTGGGGGCAGATTTCCCTCCAGTGTCTGGTTTCCTACCGCCGCTCTCTGAATACCCCCAGACATCTGTGGTGGCAGATTTCCGTCCAGTGTCTGCTTTCCTGCCCCCGCTCACCGTCCCGAGACCCGTTTACCCCACGTCTCCACACGTCCGCTACGCTCGCAATCCGAGGACAGACATTTGTTTTAATAAAGATACAAACACCCTCTCTCTTGGCCTCTCGTCCCCGTCCCCGTACGTGTTAAGACGGTGTAAATAGAGCTGAGGACCGAATACCTCTCGCAAACTGCCGGCGAGAGACACAGAATTAAGAGAGGGACCGTTAGGACCTATAGTTTCATCGCAGTGTTTTATTCCCTTCCGCCAAACTAGACAGCTGATCTTTGGTTTATCGAACTCCGGTAGAGCAACCCGCAGTTCTGTGGAGCATACCACAAAAAAAAATCTGGCGCTTGAGGCAACCGCCGCCGTAGAAAGCAAAGTAAAACTAATAAACGAGCGTACAGTCTGAGATCACCTGATGATGTCGGCAAATCACAGGCAGATGCCATGAGGGAGAAAATCTGTCACGTTGTCACAAGAACAAAAAATACAACAAAAAAATTATTGAAAACACAATGAAATAATAAAAGAAAAAATACCCAGGCGACGAATATCGACACGAGCATATATAGAATAGAACAAAATTAGAAGATGAAACAGATAAAATTGGAAACAACTAAATTAGCTATAAACAACGAATTGATACCTACAAAGTACGCCAATGGAATGCCAGAATGCCAGAAAAACTCAAACAGGCAATCAAGAAAATGAAAAGGTGTTGGAAGAAAACACCAAGAAAGTAATTAGTAGTAGGAAATTTAAAAAAGCTTGGCAAAAATGCAAGGAAATATGTTACAAACAACCGTCAACAACAACACAAGGAACAACCGAATGGATGAGCTCTGAATCATGGTCAAAAATAAACAAAAGAATAAAAATTATAGAAAATATTTTAAACAGTAAAATCACCCATGAAAAAAAAAAGCGCTGAAAGAGTAGAAGTGCAGTAAGGCCGTGAAAACTAGTACATATAAAGAATGCTTTGGAAATATATATAGAAAATATCGCAAATTTCTGCAGAGAAAAAAGATATCAAAGAACTGGAACATAAAAGAAATAACAAACATATATACAGTAAATAACAAACAGCCGGCGGAAATATTTTCAAGAATTACTGAATAGTAAAGATGAAGACATACTCATAAGTGCAGGTACTCCCACAAGAGAGGAAATATATCTGAAAGGGATGGAAAGCCCCCGGAAAGTCATTGCAGATATACAGATATGTCCCCGAAATAACTACTTTAATTTTAAACAGTAGTAGAACTCGCCGAAAGCGACAACATCTTTATCTACCACTTTTTCGAAATCTCAATTATTTTTTTTAGCATTTTTGGGACTCTTCATATTCACGAGCCGCCTATGGATATTTATTTTACTTATCAAGTTTCTAAATTTTTTGCACTCTCGGGTGCATCAGTTACCTGCTGATGAGAATGAGTATCGGCGGGCGAACTCGACCGGTCTTGTTTTTACTTTCGTTTTTAAAGTTATTATCGTAAAAGATGCCTGCTTTTTATCGTGTGCCTAATTTCCATTAACGTTGCGAATTGTGTTTTGCAAATAAACGCCATTACCCGAAGATTAGTAAATCGAATTTGGAGAATTTTGAAAGAGCAACAATTAAATCCCTATCACGTACAGAAAGTCGAATTTTTATAGCCGGAGGATTCAATAATACATAATCTTCGGAAAAGGTATTTTCAACTTAAATAATACGTAGGGGCAGACGAAAATCCGCAAGTGATTTATTAGACCCCACGATTTTCAATAGCATTGGATGTTGAAGTAAAGACGTTTACTAGGTCAGTTTTCAGATTTTTTGTTTATTTACGCGGAGCGGTTTAAATTCGTGTTTTTTGAAGTATTTTGTCGTGTGTCGTTCAGGGGTTCAGTGGCGTGTACCGAAATTAACGTCAACACTTCCACAAATTTTAATTTATTACGGCGTTTAGGGCAAAATATTATTAAGAAAAATTCTTGACACTGATCAGTTAAAGTTAACGCAGTTATTTCTGGGACATCCGGTATATTGAAAGAAAACACCAAGAAAGTAATTATAGAAAATTTAAGGAAGTATTTACAGAATGTTACAAACAGCCGTCTACAACAACACAGGGAACAACCGAATGGATGATGGTCAAAAATAAACGAATGAAGAAAAATCATAGAAAAAATTCTAAACAGTAAAATCACCCATGGAAAAAAAGCGCTGCAAGACCAGAAGAAGTGCAGTAAGGCCGTTAAAACTAGTACACATAAAGAAAGCTTTGGAAATATATATAGAAAATGTCGCAAATGAGGCACAAATTGCTGCAGAGAAAAAAGATATCAAAGAATTATACAAGAAAATAAGGCAACTCGCGGAACATAAAAGACATAACAAAGACGTACCACTAAATGACGAAAATGGGACAAACACAATTACAATAAACGATCAAACAGAAATATGGAAGGAATATTATCAAGAACTACTGAATAGTAAAAATGAGGACACTCAAAACCCACAAGAATTAGATACAACGGAACTAATCATAAGTGCAGGTACTCTTACAAGAGAGGAAATATACCAAGCTCTACAAGGGATGGAAAATGGAAACGCCTCCGGAAAGTCACTGCAGATAATAATTACAAATTAGTCCAGGCAACGGGTACAAAAAAGGGGGTTTTGATCGCAAAAGGTCGGACAGAAATGAAATTTGGTGGGATGGTGGACATAAGTCTCCTGATACTACACCTGAGGTTGCTACCCCGGGGGGTTGCTGCTCGAGGGGAGGGGTGGTAAAAACCCTGCACCGCGACGCTTTTCGGAAAATAGCGCCGTTGTTGTAAGTGCTATCGAAAAAAAGTTCAAACAAAATATGTAGAGAACAAAATTGTGCATAATTTTGTTTGTATTTATTTTTTGTTTGTGACCAACAGTTTCCGTTTTACGGGGCGCCAAATTTGGGGGTTGATTTGCAAATTTCAACAAAATCAATTTTTCAGCGCGGATTACGACGAAGATCGACTTCAAATAATTCTATAATTTTTTTTTTCTGAAAGAGTAATGCTTTCCGAGTTTGTGGATGTTTACCATCTCACCAAATTTCGTTTCTGTCCAACCTTTTGCAAATAAAACCCCCTTTTTTGTACCCGTTGCCTGGACTATAGACTTTTTAGAAAAAGTAATTTATAAAGTTTTGAAACTTTTGTTATAAACTCCCAGCAGGCACCCAAAGAAAAATCCGAAGAGTTCTCACTCTCACGGGGGGAGCTTCATCACCTTTTGTCCAAAAAACCGGTTCCGAACGTGACATCATAAAGCCTTTCTGCTTTTTTCTCGTAAACGGTAACTCCGATGAGAAACTGTTTTAAGACCTATGTTCTCCATCCTCAAATTTTCGCGCCCTTTTATTAACCGACTTCATGTATGTACACCGATTTCTTCGTCAATTGTGGACGGATTTACAAAATTCTTCTTTTATTTGAAAGGGTATACTCTATAGGTGGTTATATTGTTAAAAAAAAACAGGATCTGATCAGGGAGTCCCATGGAAATCGAGAATAATCCCCAATTGTTTTCTTCATTTTATGTATATAATTATGTTCACCGATTTCTTCGTCAACTTTATTGAGGACCTCATTATTGGAGAAGCGTCTTTACTAGGTATCACTAACTTATCACGTAAAATTGTAAAAAAAATCGCTTTAAAAAAAAGAGAACCGACTTCAAAAAGTGCAAAATAATTGAATACAAACATGTATCATTACATGTACTACCCAATGATCTGTCTGAAGTCGGTGCTAAGCCAAATAGGTAGATAGGCTGCCTGCTCCACCCACATCGAAGGTCTTCCGGCGAACGCACCGGAATGTGTGAGCGTGGGTGGGGGGCTCGTGCTGAGCAAAACATCCCAAACGGCAGACGTCGTTGACGGTCGTCTCGAATGATATCGAATTTTGTTTGCGTTATAACGTTGTTGATATTTTTTTATAATTACAATATGTTACAAATTTGTAACCTATTAATCTAATCGGGTGATCTAGATCATCATTTTACAGGACCTCGTCTACCAATCCAGTGGTCACGGAAGTTATTATAACAATTAGCAAAGTACATAAATGCTACTTCATTACAGTCTAATAATTGTTTTATTTCTTGTGTTAATAATTACATAATACGAATGTGGATGGATGACGTCAAAATTAATTTACACATAATAGGTACTAATCTAATCAATAATAAATTGTCTAATAATGTTCTAATAATGCAAGCTTTTTATCGTTAATAGCAAGCATGCCTAAATACAAAACAAATTCGTAAAAAAAAATACTAACTTATAGATTATGTAATTAAAAAATAATTATGTGGTTGAAAAGACAATGAAAGACCTTTCAAACGACATGTTACTCAACCCCTATTCCCTATTTAAAAAATAGGAGTCGCTCCAGTCAGGTGTATGCTAATTATTTTCGTATTACATTTATTAATTTTATAATAGTCGTTTCCTCGATTTTCTTTAAGACGTTGACCACTAATTAGAAATTTTTCTATTATTATTAAAATCAAAATTAAAATTTAAATATATTCAAGTCGAATTCTACAAACTTTAATAAACATAAAATTACAATTGGAACATTTTTCGGGAGAAAAATACCCCCATCATCAGCCCTAATTTTACAAGAGATTAATGATACAATTGATAAATTATACAGGGGTTCTTACCTTAAAGAATGTTTATTTCATACTGTGTCATATTTTGTTTTACGTCAGAGTATTGAGTCGGGAAAATAGGATTTTACAGTACAAGTCCCGTAATAGTAATTTACGTTATATGTCCGGAAAACTAATTTTTACAGTAACGAGTTTGGAATTTTGAGACAAGTTACTGTAAAAGCTTCCGGACGTATGTCGTAATGCGTTTTTTAGCCTTGACAGTTGTAAACTACGTTCTACCACATTTTAGACAGCCATGGTAACCCATTTTTTACACATTGAAGCTGTCACCTACCGCCTTTAAGCGGTAAAATAGTCCAAAATTTTCGCAAAAAAAAGATCCTTTATGATAAATATTGGTCGTATATTTTGAAAAAAGATACGTCACTTAACTGTCTTTGAATAAGTTTCTAAGATATAATAATGACCAATTTAAAGACACTCGAAGGCGCACCATCTCGCGGTATAAATAGTAAGCATCTCAGTTGCCTATTTACCTTGTCAATTTACAGTGTCACTCAATCTAAAAATTATAATTTATTGCGATTATTACTCTCATAAAATACAATAATATGGCAAAAGTAAACCACGTCAAGAATAAGATAATGAAAAAGTCAAAACACTCGAAAAACATAACCTCTTTCATATTTTTAGGAATTGTGCCCTATTTATGCCATTTATGCATTCCTACAACTTCCGTATCCTTTTTGGCAAAATCCGTGTCCGTCACACTATCCTGCACCTATCTTTATGTCAATAATGTGAATGTAACTTCGGTGCAACGATAATTTTTGTTAAATGGGGGCGCCGAATGGAAAACTTCGTCATCGGCTAAAAAGTTGTATACATTATGTGTGTGGTAGGTATTTTACATCACTCAGTTTTATTAAAACATAGTAAAACTTCGTGATGTAAAATTGAACCTACCACACTTATAATATAATATACTATTATTTCATACTACAGATACTAAATCATTGTTTTCATTTTAAAAAATAAAATTGGAATTTAAACATCTATGAATTGAGTATCTATGAAAACTGTTTGATTTGTTGGTTGTATTTTTTTTATTTTATACTGTGTCATATTTGTTAGTTTTATTTCATACTGTGTCATATTTGTTAGTTTTACGTCAGAGTTTTGAGTCCGGAAAATAGGACTTTACAGTACAAGTCCTGTAAAAAAAATACAACCAACAAATCAAGCTGTTGTCATAGATACTCAATTCATAGATGTTTAAATTCTGAATTCCAATTAAATTTTTTTACATGAAAACAATGATTTAGTATCTGTAGCATGAAATAAAACGCATTACGACATACGTCCGCAAACTTTTACAGTAACTTGTCTCAAAATTCCAGACTCGGCTCCTTCGTCGCCTCGTCTGTAAAGATTTCAACTCGTGACTGTAAAAATGAATTTTCCGGACTTATAACGTAAATTACTATTACGTCAGAGTTTTGGGTCCGGAAAAAGGGACTTTACAATACAAGTCCTGTAAAAAAAAAATACAACCAACATATCAAACTGTTGTCATAGATACTCAATTCATGGATGTTTAAATTATGAGTTCCAATTTCATTTTTTAAAATGAAAACAATGATTTAGTATCTGTAGCATGAAATAAAACGCATTACGACATACGTCCGGAAACTTTTACAGTAACTTGTCTCAAAATTCCAGACTCGTTACTGTAAAAATGAGTTTTCCGGAATTATAACGTAAATTACTATTAAAATTCTGTTTTGTCCCGAAATATGTTCCAATTGTAATTTTACGTCTGTTAAAGTTTGTGGAGTTCGACTTGAAGATATTTAAATTTTAATTTAAGTTTACTCCACTTTGATTTATCGACATTCTTCTGGCTTATTAATTTTACAGGTACATTAGCGCGTAAATTTTAAAATAAGAGTGTCCTGGATTATATGATTACGAAAGCAAGATTTCCAAATTCAAAAGATTCAAAGACGACGATTTCAAGATATGTAGGTACTAATATTCCAAAACTAAAAAAATTCAAATCCAAAGTTTCTAAAGTTCCAACAATCGAAGTACCAAGATTAACAAATTTGAAGAATTAAGAATGTCCAGATTTTAAAAATTCCGAAGATCCAAGATTCAGGATTCTGACAGTTAAATTAGAAATACCTCAACATTTCAAGATTTCAACTCCCCGAGATCTTCAAATTTAATACCAAGACAAAAAAGAATCAACGACTTAATTTAAATTAATTCCTAATTTAAAAGATACTAAGATCCAACAGTACTTAGTTAATAGTACATACAACGATAATTTAATGATAGCCATCAAGACACGAGTATGAGAATCGTAATGAATGCGCGTGTCATAATGGCCATTAAATGAGCGTTGCATCCATTATTTTTTCTACGACCACTTCAACAATGAAGGACCTTTATTTCAAAAATTTACATCTAGAATACTAAAGGAACAAAATAGTATATTTTACTGCTCATGCAGACAAATAGTATCTTTGCAACCTTGGTTACGGTTGCAAAGTAACTGTTTGCCCATTTGATAATTTGGGTGCGCAAAGTTTACTTGTCACACGCAAATTATTTTTTGCACACGCAAATTCAGATAAACAAACTACTGAAAACTGAATTTGCCCCTGGGGTCCAATTTTATGTCGGGATTTAGTTTGTTTATTTGAATTTGCGTGCGACAAGTAAACTTTGCGCACCCAAATTATTATATTAGGTTGCAAAAATACTATTTTTATTGCTCATATAGACAAACAGTATCTTTGCAACCTCGGTTACGGTTGCAAAGTAACGGTTTGCCCATTTATTAATTTGGGTGCGCAAAGTTTACTTGTCGCACGCAAATTATTCTTTGCACACGAAAATTCAGATAAACAAACTACTGAAAACTGAATTTGCCCGTGGAGTCCAATTTTATATTGGGATTTATTCCGCATTCACAATAAAAAATAGTATGTCCAACTCGTGCGGCAAGTTGTCGATTGCCCCCTCAAGCGAATCAACTTCGCTTTCGTGGGCAATCGACAACTTGCCGCACTAGTTGCACAATATACTATTGTCTGCTTGAGCAATAAAAATAAATAAACAAGATGAAATATCAAAATTTGTAGTAAGAGCAGTAACAGAGAAATGTTATTCTTTTTGGCGAGTAACGATATTCTGGATTATGCAATTATTAAAGTGCAGTTGCATGGGCAATTTTCTAATTTTATGATTTGATTTTCCACGACCATTTTATTTTGAACTGATTCATCAGTTTAAGTGAAGTTATATCTCCTCCAGCATCGATTAATATTGAATTAATATTCAAGAAAGTGACCATCTCTTTCCCCACGTTTCCAAATGTATTTATTCCTACGTTTTGTATGGTGCATTTACCGTTGTCATCTATATATATAAAAGAAAGTCGTGTTAGTTACACTATTTATAACTCAAGAACGGCTGAACCGATTTGGCTGAAAATTGGTGGGGAGGTAGCTTAGAACCAGGAGCAGGACACAGGATACTTTTTATCGACATGGGGGCCCAGGGGGCCCCCTTAGGCTCGACCGATTTTTTGGGTCGACCGATTCTTATGATTTTTTTTTTGTATATTTTTTAGGTATGAGAACAAGTGGTAAGCAATTTTCCACATGGACATGGGGCCCAGGGGGTCCCCTTAGGCTGGATATATTTTTCGGGTCGACCGATTCTTATGATTTTTTTTTTGTATATTTGGTTGGTATGAGAATAGATGGTAAGCTATTTTTCACATAGACATGGGGGCGCAGGGGGCCTCTTTGGGCTGGACCGATTTTTCGGGTCGACCGATTTTTATGATTTTTTTTTGTACATTTGGTAGGTATGAGAATAGGTGGTAAACAATTTTTCACATAGACATGGTGGCCCAGAGGGCCCCCTGGGGCTGCACCGATTGTCGGGTCGACTGATTTTTGTGTTTTTTTTTATATTTGGTAGGTATGGGAATTGGTAGTAAACTATTTTTCAAATAGACATGGGGGCCCAGGGTGCCCCCTTGGGCTGGACCGATTTTTCGGGTCGACCGATTCTTATGATTTTTTTTTTGTATATTTGATAGATTTGGGAACAGGTCGTAAAGTATTTTTCACATAGACATGGGGCCCAGTGGGACCCTTGCGTTGGACCGATTTTTTGGCTCGACCGACTTAATAAGTTCTTTTATGATATTTGATTTGTTGGATTTGTCTCCGCTCCCAATAGCAGAATAACTGTTGAACCATGGACAGGGGGCTCAGGGGGAACCTTTGGGTTTATATCTCAAGAACGGCTGGACCGATTTTTATGATCTTCGATTTGTTGGATTTGTCTCCGCCCCAAATAGCAGAATATTATTAAAACATGGACATGGCGGCCCAGGGGCCCCCTTGGGTTTATAACTGAAGAGCGGCTGTACCTATTTTTATGATCTTCGATTTGTTGGATTGGTCTCCGCCCCGATTAGCAGAATAACTATTATAAAATGGACAGCGGGCTCAGGGGGCTGCATTGGGTTTATAACTCAAGAGCGGCTCGATCGATATTTATGAACTTTCATTTGTTGGATTTGCCTACGCCCCGAATAGCAGAATTACTATTTAAACATCGGAAAAATTACAGGGGGCGGGGAGCTAAGTACAGGACAACGACAATAACAAAGCCCCCCTGGTACAGGGCAACAATAAGAAATAACGCCGGCCACCAAAATTTGTCTGGGCTTTAAAAGTGAAAATCGATTTTTAAAGAGTAAACTCCAAAGTTTCACTTCTGTTGCGCGAGGGCTCCACACACAAATTTTTTGATGATATCTCGAGAATGGATTGACTGACTTTTTTCGAGGGCAAATAACTATTAAAACATCAGAAACATAAACAAAAAAAAAATTCTGATACATTTTGTATAGAATCCGTATATAACGCCAACTTTGATACATGACAGAAACAAAAATAAACATGGCGTTGTATGCTGGTTCCGGTAATGCCAATAAATGGCGTTGTGGGCATGATCCTTTTATAAAAAAAATGAATTTAATTCAGCTAATAAGTTGCCACAACATTTATTGATTCTGAGGCGGTACAAAGTTCGACGGGTCAGCTAGTAGTTAATAAAAAAGAATGGGTCACACAATTTCTGGGAGAAGACTTATGTACCTTTTGCATAATTATTTCGTAATACTTTCCTGTAAAAATTTCCCTGTTTTTTTGGTTTTAGTATTTTTAATTGTGACTAGAAGAGTTGATCAAAAATCATTTATATCTCTATATTCCAACTTGTGCAGCTCATTTCTTACGCAAGCTTCCATAATACCGAAGATACGAGTGATCTTGGATAATAAATATTTATTGTCAAAAGCTTCTCCAATAAATTGTTTTATGTCATTTGTTGAAAACGTTTTAGCCTCTTTGGCTACATACCCCTCTTTTTTTTAATAAGACATGTAATTTGGGATATTTCGTCAAGCCCACTTTATGTTTAATTGATAACGTAGATTTTAAAACTGAGTCCATAAGCTTGTTAATTTTTTGGATAATACATGTAAATATACAATTTTCACAACATAAATTGAGAATAAAACTATTCATACGTTTTCCGGGATTTTGACGGTAATAAATCGTTTGTTGTCGTGTTGGCCTGTTCGGTAATCACAGGTTGTGTTAAATTTTCACTATCGCTTTCATTATAGTATATTTCGATACGAGTGCGCTGTCGTGACACTTTTCAGACACCCTGAATAGTGACAGTGTACGAGTATTGAACTGCGTTTGTTTTGTATTCGTTCACGCAAAATGAGAAAAAGTACAAATTTCCATCAGATTTTGAGGTTAGGTTGACAACTGTCAGATTAAATACATACGATGTCATATTTATATTTGTGGTTATGTATTTCATTATGCATTATGTGTTTTACAAAACGAATACAAAAAGAGACATTTTTAAAGATTTTAATTATTTTAATAAAACAAATTAGGAGAAATGTTGCGAAAATATAATCGAAACTGTCAAGATTGACAAATTTTTTGTTTCTCGGATGTGCATGGCAAACTTTGATAACAATAAATGGATTCAGTCTGACTGGCCATATGGAAATTTAATTTTTGCTGTCATTTGTGGCCGTGACGCCAACTCATGTAGCCCCCTTTCAGAAAGCCTCATCACAATGAGCTGGACATTTTTAAAAAATTGTTTATCAAGGATACCAGGGAAATTAAATGTTTAAAAAACGTTGGTCCTACGTTTACATTCAATTCAACCTGATTTCTCTGCAGAAACTTTCTAAACCTGCGGTTGTGTTGTTTTCGCGTGATCCAGTGACGTCCTCTTTTTCTTTACCCAAACAATTTTTATAGCGGAAACTAACAATAACCAAGTTTTTGAGGAGTGACACTCAAAGTCACCCTGTATTTTATACATTTTGAGACCCTTAGCAATCAGTTATTTTCTTAATCATTTTTATTGTTATTCTGACGCTACTTCAGAATTATGTGCCACCTTCATTTTTAATTAAACAAAAGTAGCGTTTTGTCTAAACTCCGAAATGGTCTCGGGTGCGCGAAAATTTCCCGAAACGTATTATTAAGTGAACGTAATATGATACATATTAAATTTACGGTCTGCGGATGTAGCAGCTGCATTCAAATGCAAATATTGTAGTCATATGAACGTTTCGGTATTATGTTTCTTAGGTACTCTCATATTTCTAATACTTTTGAAATATGCATCAAAGGTGTTGCACAAAAAGTCACTTCTTTTCCGAATAAATAAATTTCCACCTGGAAATATCTTAAGTTCAAAGCGATCCCGTTGCCATAATTAAAACCAAACATACTTAATTAAGAGTTATAAACAGAAAGAGCTTTCGAGGTGTTTACTTTGCGAGAAATGTGCTTTCCCAGCTTGTATGCATCAAGAGGGAATTATAAAAACCACAGATATCTAGCGATCGTAATAAAATAAACGGTGCTCTTCATTTAAACCTTTGTATTCATTGTGGCCGTGCTGTTTATCTTTGTGTTTTGTACTTATGTTTTATTCTGGTTTGTACTTCATATTTCTCAATTACAGTACGTGCCTCAGGAAACCAATAATACCACGGTTGGATAACGGTAGAAAAAATTCTAAACTGTTAGGTCATGAATTTCACCGTAAAAGTCATTCTAAGGGAATTGGTTTTAAATTGCTTTTCCATTTCAAATACTTTTCATGTGGTTGATTTTTATTCTTTTTATTAAGGAGAGCTTTAGTTCCGGTCTGCAGTTGTTTCTGAAATGTTAATAAAATTTTAATTAGTTTTCCGCGTGCATTTATTTTTCATAATTTCAGGCATTATTGTGTTTCCTTTGTACGAACTGCACAAACAGATAACATCAGAATGAGTATAATATACGGGCAGTTTTGGATTGCGTATACTTATTTTAAAGATTGTAAAGCATAATTATCATCTAGGACGTATTAAATCAAATTGAATTAAATTTGATACAAATTTGTTTTGTTTTTATTCTGAATCAGTTAATCTTGTTGTTTTTGTTTGCACAGGAAAAAAACGGAAACTCGGCCTACTCCAATCTGAATTTATTTTTTAACTTTGATACATATTGGGTCTGCTGGTGATTTGAGCCCCGCCGATCTCACAGGTTCATTTCGTTGGAAAGCTAGATTTATTTTGGTTGTAAGTTGTTTCTTTGAATGGCAGTGTGCAGGGCCGACGCTTTCAATTCAGCTGTCCATATTGTTGGCTTAAAGATACGTCCTCATCCATCTTCGTTCCTAAGCCTAAGTGTCTGAAGCCTCTTTTCCAATGCGAGCTTTACTTGTTCATTTAAAAACAGTCTGCCAATGACTCCTGCAGGAACCGCTTTTTATGCACGAGCATGAGGTGTGTTTTACGAGGGGTCGCATCTTTTTTATGGACTGTAAAAACGGTCCACGGGCTGACATATCATGATAATTCGGTTTATTTGTCGTCGGGGCTATTTTTGTAATTCGATTCGGTGGCGTAATAAACGGTTTGGGGTCATTATGAAACTTTATCGGCACGAAACGGGCGCAAAAAATAACGGAGATCAAAGCGAAGTTGCGAGCACAAGCCGATTTGCTGCCGCTGCTGGGCAAGATTTTTAAGGGCTCAAGCGTCTTTAACAGATAGTTCCCCACACACCATCGTAGAGATAAACAGAAATGTTTGCCACTTTCGTAAGAACTTAGTGAAAAAAGGACTTTTCACTTGGTACTAAAAATTAAATATTATTGCCTCCACCATTCGGTGACGGGTAAATTAAAGGTGTGTCTGAGTTATGGAAAAAAAAAAACATGGCAAGAATGGGTACAAGATTTTCCGCCATACAAGATTCATGACCCTCATATGGATATAAATATTTTAACTTGACCTGCTGAGAATCAATTGGTTTTGTCCCGGCTGCTTAGCAACATTCTAAATTTTTTGTAAAGTCGCGTGCGGATGGTTTATACCTGAAGTCAGCTTCTCGATACCGAGGTAGGCCGTTGCGCCTGTAACTTGTTATTGTATTTCACTTTCCTTGTATTGTATTAATTAATTTGTGCCTTGTGTTTCTTTATTGCACTTATTTCTAAAACAGCCTGTATGTATCTACATTGTATGTATTCACATGCGTATTAATTTAAAGCAGGTCACATTTTATGATTTGAATAGATATGGACATATCAACCCTAATAAAATATTCACAATTCAACAGATCGTCAATAAACTAAGCTTCAACAAGTGCGATCACATTAAAATCACGCAGAACCGCATTTGTAAAGGCCTAAATTTTAAAACTAATAATCAGTTAACGGACCGTCAAGTCGTTTCATATGGCTTTAACGGTCATCAGATTTTATTGTCAATCACACTAATTGTCCATTAAATGGTGGTTAATCTATATTATGGGTACATGAAATATTTTTAGTTAGCTAACTAGTCGTAACGACTCAATTCAGGCTTCCAAACAGATTAACACGCGATCAGTGTCCGATTGTTTCCAAAAGCGTTTTGTATGAATTAATATTAATCTATCCAAATTATATATAAGTAACATAATAATAATGATCAGTAGAGACACACCGACAATATAATTAAATGTTCGGGAACGATTTTAACCGATACAAGCTCTTACAGCCGAGCAGTAATTAATACTCGAAACGACCAGATGTGAGAGCAAATATCGGAGCAGTGCACCCAATTTTCGAGGTCTGGATTTACCGTTATAGGATTGCTTTTAACTGGTGGAATTCTACGATTTCCTTGGTCAATTGACTGGCTTTCAGCGAGTGTTGGGACTCTTGGGATAGACAACAAAGGCGGTTTTAGAACTCGGACGCGATAAAATTCTGTCGAGTGGCCTAGGAGGCCCCTCGATGTGATTATCACTTTTTTCTTAGATTATTTTCGGTCACCGTTTGGGGAGTAGTGAAGACACTCTGAGACATTTTGATTAAATGTCTTCTGAACTTATTTATTACACTCCCGTGGTGAGCGCAGATAAATAAAACAGGAAATTCATGTGCGTGCAGAAACTCTAACCTTCTTTTACCTATGTAAAAAATATTATAATTTTGTGGTTAATAGCAAAGCCTTTATAATTTTTTTGTAAAAATCACAACTGCATTGTTCTTCAATAAAAATTACAAAACATTACAAGCTGTATATCATTTACTGCGGCAAACAATAATCTAAAAAAATACAAGTAATTCTATAAAAAAAAGAGTTGAATAGGGTCCTGGAAAATTGGGCCCAGTTAGCAAAACTTGACAAAAAGAATGAATAAACCCCTGTTTTTACCATTTCAGATGCGTAAAGCTTTATTTCTCAACGAATTTGACGATTTAATTGTAATTTGAGTCGATTAGCGAGTTTTTCTTTGCAACTCTAAATATTTTTGGGAATGCAGTGTTTCCTGTATAACTTTATTCCGTTGACCAAATTTAAAAAAAAAAATTACTTGTAGACCTTTTTGAAGTGAAACTTCTTTAGGTACACCTTGTATAAATTTTTGCTTGTGAGTGAGAATAAAATTGAAACTAAAAACTGAAAAATTTGACTGACGTGTTACCCTGTCTGTCACTTTATAATCATAATAGGCACCATCTACTAGGCATGATGGAGTCTATTGAACATACGGAAGTAAAAGGTACTGTTACATTTTAAAATCCACGCGCCATTTGCATTTATGAGTGATAGGTGGTCAGATGATTTCCAAATAAACAGGCGACCGGGGTTCGTTTCTGATTGCGGAATTCGTCTTTTGTGAGCGACACGGTTACAGATATCGCCGTCTATTTTACGTTTCTGCAAACGGGGTTTGTGCTTGTAAGATCAGATATTTTATTCTGTGCAGATTTTAACTGTTCCCCAATCAATTTAGGCTAGCATCACCACCACGCATAGGATACCATCAGGCGAAGAATACTTTAAGGGTCCTGTTGTGTGTAGAGTAAAGGGGGCGAAGGTGGTTTGATGGTTTCTTCGTTTGAGAAATCCTGAGCTCCATCCAGTCAGCGTCGTCACAAACAGCGTGAATTAAGATAAGTAATAGTTCCAATTTTTTTGTCAACGTCTTTATCTTGTTTTGTTCACACAATCTACTTTACAGTCGACACGTTAAATTTTTTTTTTTTTTAATATCTCTCGGGATTGAGGACAAAATAATCATACTCTTATTATCTGGTCGAGTAGTTTCTCTGGTTTTTATTGCCAGCTTCTTCGGGACGAACAATTTTTGTGGCTTAAGTTGTAAAACGCCATTTTGTATTGTTTGAGAGTGTTTCACGGTGAATTCAATTGTAAACTAAGACAAATATTTTTATTTCCAACTGGCTCTTTGTTTAAAGCTACTTTGAATTATTCGGCGTACGATAATGCCGTCCACGTCTCCCATAAACGTCAGGCGAACCTATAACCGTCCACAAAAAGTCCACAAGAAAAATAAATCATAGGATAAGTACGGAAAATGTGCATTAATATTGTAGAAATAGAACAGAATGAAGAGCAGAGCAGTGTCTAGAGGTTGCGAGAACCCGTTCAATGACTGAGTTCAATGGCGATGGTGTCCCTCAAGAATCGACATGGCTTCTAATAAAGTAATGAATTAAACATTTTGATTGTAAGGCAGGCTCAGCTTTATTTAAACAATATAAAAGATACATATTTCATTTTAAATCCCGACCAAAACACCGGTTCATGAGAATGAATCTTATTTTATTTATATTATACAGTCACAAGTCAATTGCAATAAAATTGCAACCTCCACCAAATCATAAAAAATTTCAAAACTAAATATTTGTTAATCATTTTCATAGCTACATTATTAATTGATTAAATTTTTTCTAAAAAGTCTAATAAGTGGTCTTGATTAATGATGATTTCTGTGCTATAATAATATTTTTAATTAAATTAAATGCAAATTTTTTGCAAGTTTGTTTAATAAATTTTAATCATTTCACATGTGCTGGATCGCCCGGCGCATCCACCATTTATGTATTCATTTTAAGAACAATTTAAACGTTTCGTTTCGTTTGCTAAATAGTACATTATGATATGAGTTCTATAAAAAACATTTTGTCGCACGGATGCTCGCTCCGCTCGTTGTGCCCTAAATGAGTAAGTGCGACAAAATGCCGTATCATACAGTATTTTTTCTACTTTTCCACTTTCTATACAAAATAATCAAATTTCACAATCTAGGTGCATTAACGGCCTCTATAAAAAGAACTACATAATTTGAAACGTCAGTACTCGTATTTTCGTTTATTCTTTTGACATGAGTATCAAAAGCGTGGTAGTAAATTTTAAGCCATCTCTAACGACCTCCAAAAACGTCTCTCAGCTATGACTGACGCTCCTAACCTCACGATAACTTTCATAACAAAAGCCCCAAACCACATACAACTCGCACAGGCACGTTCTTTTCCTTGACACCTTCGAACGCGAGTTCCTTCTGGCCCTGGAAAATCTCAATCTTCCCATGCACAAAATGTTTGAAATCATATCCCGCTGCACATATAAAGTACAACTTTTAGTTGCATCATAAAAAACACAAAGCAGTCTCAGAACGCATTGCGCAAGATATCAAAAGCTGCGTGGAACTATTATGATATCATATTCGGTAATATCCAAAGACATGCAACAGGTGATATTTGTTCCAACCCTTACAAATAGTGACATGTTTTATAAAAGACAACTGCACCGCTCAGAATTAAAATCGAATGATTATTTTTGTTAGCAACATTAGCTGGGAGAAAAAAGTTTATTATACGAAATTTTATTTTTGGTAAGGTATATCCCGCAAACGTTAAATTATTCGTTGTATAACCGTATATTTGACGTATATGTTAAACGATGTTAATTTTTTTTATTTTATATAACCGTTTTTTAATTTTGACTGCAACCGTTTTACACCGTTTAAGCGACACGTTGAGTAAACGTATAAATAGTTCGTCATTATTGGCATGTTTTATATACGTTTATTAAATTATGTTTATACATATTTCTGATTCAATGAAAAAACAACATGTATTAAACGTTTCTTTTCTCCATTGTGGAAACGTTTATTTTAAACGCATTTTAAATTAACGTTGATTTGGGATGGACTTTAAAGTATATTTTTGTGTTGTCGAATTTAAGATAAATTGAAGAAACGTTTATTTTAAACGCATTTTAAGTTGACCTTAACTCAACAGAAGTTTTAGTCTTGGAGACTGTTGTGCTACAATATCATAACTACTGGTTTTACCACAAAATCCTTAATATTCATATTGAGTAACTGATACTTGGCTATCTTGGTAGTTAACTCATCTTACCCATTCTTTCATACTTCTTAGATGCAGTGATGGTGAACTTTTCCCAGCAAGGCCACAGGGTGGACCTCAGGGATAGAAACACTGAAGATGCGATTAAAGAAAATTAGCCAAAACAGGTATGAAAAGAAAGTTAAAAGAAGCACTTAGAATGTGAGATTAAACTTGTTTTTGTTTTGTTCACTTTCCACTTTTAATTTGTTGTTTTCTATTTTTTATCGAAATATATCGTTCAGATTTATTTTTCAAAATTGTTTCTTCGCCACTCACCCTCAAAAAAAGATCTTCCTTTTCCAAATAACTATCGTTACTCGAAAAAAAAAGGATCATCACCCATTCCGAATTGTGTCGTTCATCCAATAAGTATTTATAATTTCAGGTTATTTTGTTAATTCCCAATTTTGTTCTTTTTTCTTGTAGGGCGTCTTTTTATTTTTTATATTTAAAATATTTTCTACAAATCCCCTCCCGATAATGAATAACATAATATGTTGTTAAATCAAAAGATTCTTTTAAGAAAAAAACATGTTATAGAGGATTTCCTGGTTATGGGAAAGACATTGAAAGCTTCTTCCTTAATGCTAGGACACTTTGTGCAGTGAGTGAAACAAGTTATTATAAAACGTTAGATAAAAGTGTATCAAGTATGTATAATAAATGTTTACTATAAATGTACAGTACAACTAATGGTACAGTGATCAGCAGGAAACAGTACGCAATAAAAAAATATTTAAAACAAATTTGGTGTTAAATTCGCATGTGGCTGAAGCTTTCTTTTATGGTAAATCTGGCAACTGAGGAAATTGCAATGAACAATTAAAGTACTGGTATGTTACGGAAGCAACGCAATGTTAGGTACTGGCATTAATGGTAACAATAATTGTTGTGAATTGTCAATTATTTTTTAATTTGGCATTTTTATAACAATTAAAGGAACAATTTATTATTTATTGATTTGTCGACATTCTTCTGGTTTAATTTATTATTTAACAGAACATTAAAATACAATTCACAAAGGCAGGCTGAATTTAAAGAAAAAAAAATTAAGCGACGCATCCACCATTTTTCACCCTTTCTGAAATATTCCCCTATAGACTTCCGGGTGTCTATATCTGTTTAAATGTGACATTGTAATGACGAAAACAATGTCCAAATTCAAAAAATTTCAGCCCTCAAAGAAAGGCTGAATTTTATTTATTTTTTTCAAGTGGCGCATCCACCATTTTTACCGTTTCTTCAATCTTCCTCTATAGACTTCCGGGTGTCTTTTTCTCTTCAATTGTGAAATTGTAATTATGAGAAAAATGCTCAAGTTTCACAGAAAAGTCCCTCAAAGGCAAAAATTTTTTTTTAAAGCGACGCAACCACTATTTTTTACCCTTTCTGAAATATTCGGGTGTCTATATCTGTTCAAATGTGACATTGTAATGAAGAGGACAATGCCCAAATTTGACAAATTTCAACCCTCAAAGAAGGGCTGAATTTTAACTTTTTATTTAAAGTGGCGCATCCACCATTTTTCACCATTTCTTCAATCTTCCTCTATAGACTTCCTGGTGTCTGTTCAAATGTGACATTGTAATGACGATAAAAATGCCCAAATTCGACAAATTTCAGCCCTCAAAATAAAGCTAAATTTTTACAGTTTTCTTTTTCAAGTTTCGCATCTACCATTTTTCACCCTTTCGTCAATCTTCCTCTATAGACTTCCGAGTGTCTTTTTCTCTTTAATTGTGAAATTGTAATAATGAAAAAAATGCCCAAATTTCACAGAATACACCCTCAAAGGCAGGCTGAATTTTTGTACAATTTTTTTAAAGCGACGCATCCACCATTTTTCACTCTTTCTTCAATCTTCCTCTATAGACTTCCGAGTGTCTTTTTCTCTTCAATTGTGAGATTGTAATGATGAAAAAAAATGCCCAAATTTCACAGAATACACCCTCAAAGACAGGCTGAATTTAAAGAAAAAAATTTAAGCGACGCATCCACCATTTTTCACCCTTTCTGAAATATTCCCCTATAGATTTCCGGGTGTCTATATCTGTTTAAATGTGACATTGTAATGACGAAAACAATGCTCAAATTCAACAAATTTCAGCCCTCAAAGAAAGGCTGAATTTTTACTTTTATTTTTCAAGTGGCGCATCCACCATTTTTCACCCTTTCTTCAATCTTCCTCTATAGACTTCCTGGTATCTGTTCAAATGTGACATTGTCATGACGATAAGAATGCCCAAATTCGACAAATTTCAGCCCTCAAAGTAAAGCTAAATTTTTACATTTTTTTTTTTCAAGTTTCGCATCTACCATTTTTCACCCTTTCTTCGATCTTCCTCTATAGACTTCCGAGTGTCTTTTTCTCTTTAATTGTGAAATTGTAATGATGAAAAAAATTCCCAAATTTCACAGAATACACCCTCAAAGGCAGGCTGAATTTTTTACAATTTTTTAAAAGCGAGGCATCCACCATTTTTTACCCTTTCTTCAATCTTCCTCTATAGATTTCCGAGTGTCTTTTTCTCTTCAATTGTGAGATTGTAATGATGAAAAAAAAATGCCCAAATTTCACAGAATACACCCTCAAAGACAGGCTGAATTTAAAGAAAAAAATTTAAGCGACGCATCCACCATTTTTCACCCTTTCTGAAATATTCCCCTATAAACTTCCGGGTGTCTATATCTGTTCAAATGTGACATTGTAATGATGAAAAGAATGCCAGAATTGGGCAGAATACACCCTCAAAGGCAGGCTGCTTTTTTTACATTTTTTTAAGCGACGCATCCACCAGTTTATGTTATCACCGGCGATAGAACAGGAATATTTTTTATAAATTGTTGAGCATGAATAAGTATCCCCGGACTTGGGATTGAAGAGAGACTTAATGCCATAGCATCTCTAAATATTTTAGAAAATGTTATGTTGCCGTCAGTAAGACAACACGTTTTCGAAAATAATTTATATTTCAGCATGATAACTGCCCTATTCATACCGCAGGCCTAGTTAATGGTTTGTTGATAATAATATTGAGGTACTGGATTGGCCTTCCAAAAGTAAAGATATAAACATTATTGAAACAACAAAATAGAAACGAGTTAACTGAAATTAATTTAACAACAAATCTATATGCGTCAATACCTCATAGATTGGGGCTATGACCAAATATTAACGAAAACATTGTTTTAAGTTGTGTTAAAAGTTTATAAATGGTTTATTTATGTTATGTTGTCTTTAATTTCTAATTAAATGTTTTTCTTCTGTAATTTTGAAAATATTCATTTAGATAGAGCATTATTGACATTAAGATCATTGCTATGCAACAATCCTTGTACAACACTTTTTTGAACTCGATGAAATCACGGGTAAGTTCACACACAATAAATTCTGTACAACACTTTTTCGAACATAACTGTACATATATGGTAAATCCGACATAGTCGTTTGCGTCGCAGACATTCCGCTGAATAATCAACGTGTATCATCAACCGTATACTTGGAGATTTTTCTGAGGAAATTAAACGCTTATTATACTTGTTGGTGTTGCTTGTGCAGCCATTGAAAGGCGTAACGGAAATGTACAGCATTGGTACCACATGATTTTCAAACAGTTGTGAAGAGTTCTATACAGAGTGAATATAATGGCGCAGATTAGTCCCGAAGTGATTTAACGAAGTGTTCAAAGCGTTTATACTTTCCAAACTTATTGTTTTTTTTTTCAAGGAATAACAAAATATTTTTTTTAAGTAAAGCTTGTAATTTTTTCAAAAAAAAAAAAGTAATGCAAGGTATCACTTTCTTAAAAAAGTACCTAAAACCCGTAAAAAAGTTTGGGGTTACTATATAAAAAAATTGATGACGGTGTCATAGTTCCAAAACAGATGACGTCACCAACAAAATTTTTATGTCAAAAGAAGGCAATTAAAAAACAAAAATCGACCTGTTCGAGCGTTTTTCGCAAAAACATTACATAACTGAATTATGAGTTTTGTGCGGAACTTTATGTTCACTCTGTACATGTAAATCCTTGATGTAATGGATATGGAAACTTAAAGCAATTTTTTATTTCCACAAAGCTGCTGATGGTGGAATAAGAGTGAACAATTATGACTTGAGCTGCGGACTTGATTTGTCGGACAACGACAAATTGATGGATATAGCAGGAATGATTCCGTTTCTTGAAGAAGACCATAAGCGGTTCTACTGTGATCTAATAAATAATCTAATATTGTTAGTATCTAATTTAAAAAAAAATAAAAGTTAGACAACACTAACTTATACCCATTTTTGATTTCTTGTATTTGGTCCCTAATATTGATGTAGTGTTTTTCTGTGGTCTATCCTTTCAAAAGTACTTACTTATTATATTAAGTTTAGTCTATATTTCGACAAATACTTACATTATACTCATACAATAGTTAATGAAATGTTGTTTGACTCTCCTGTAAAATTTGCTCTTTAGCACTTAAATTCTTTGATAAAGATTAGATTTTTACAATTGGGCGCTTACAGAATTTGTTTGAGCTTGGAAGATTTTATAATAATTGGGTTGCAAGAAACCGATCGGGCCGTCGAAAAGCATGTTTCTAATGTCTGTAATGATTGACACTGAAACCAAGTATGAAGTGGTTTGGCGTAACTGACACGGAATGAGTGAGTGTGCTGAGAATTATGCTATTGTGCTCATTAACGTCACCGGAAAATAAATCTATTAATAGAATAGTGTCACTATTTTGAGTATAGTGGAACTATTCCAACTTGACGCATGCACCATTTTTTAAAAAGTCATATTGATCCTTTTCAGTTAAAACGTCAGTCCAAATTGTAGGTTGTCGGTCTTCTACCACTTTGTATTTTAACCCAAAAAATTTATTCGCAATAGACGTCCAGTAAAGAGAAAAGTTGAGTTCGTAATAGAGCTTTTATATGAGTTCGCTGAATAGCCAGCCGTTCGTTTTATATTATTTAGCACACTCGACTTTTGAGTGTGGAAATATGGAAAGCATGGGCGTCAAATACTTGCAATGGACCCGTAGAACCCCACAATTTATATATTGCTTTTAAATAGCCAACACATCCTAATGTCTTCCGCATTTGCTATGAAACATGAACTATCACTGAAAATTAAGTAATATTGTTTGTATGGGGTAGAAAGAAATTGTATTAAAAATTCCTCTCAGATATTTAACTATTGATGACACTCATTGTGGTCAAACATTCTAACCTGTGTCCTCACTAGTCTCCAATAAGCACATAAATGCATTAAATAGCTTTGAGCTCGTAGCACAGAGCGAACTACAGATTAATTTATTGTTGGGAGTTCAGGCCATTTGACTACTGTACAATTTCACCAGTGATCCCTTGTTTTATTAAACTGGTAGAGATCAAAAGCTTACGGTATGGTGTTAAATAGTTTGAATAGGGATATTATTAGTAAGTAAAGCGAAAGTAAAATAAAAAATTTATTTATTTTTGATATTTGTGAAATAATTTTAAAACCACAGATAAATACACTCTAGCTTTCACGAAAAGGATAAACAAAAATTAATTTGCTCTTCGCGGTTGTCGAAAGGATGGTTTGTCACAGCAAATGTACTATCGTGAACACTTTGGACGCTTCTGTTCTTTTAGTTTAATCTTGCAAAACAAGTGCAAGAGTGTGAGTTTATGATAATGGCTAATCCAAACCGTGCTAACCGTTACCTAACACACGATGAAACGGTTAGAGCGGTGACTCTATTGGAGCTGGGAGTCGCTCAACGACTGAGTGAGTCAATCGAGGGTGTCTCGAGCCTTTGCTCGGTTTAGGGAGACAGAATGATGCAAATTTACTTTTTTGATGCAGCAAATGTTAGGATTTCTATCCACACTGTTCATCGACGTCTGAGGGAAGTTCAAATCACCGCCCATGCGCCGGCTAGAGCACCTCTTTTCACCCCTCGACCCAGAATAGCTAGACTTACATTTGCGGAGAAATCAAGATTGGGAAGCTGGCGATTGCTGTTGACCGATGAATCTCGAGATTCTACTGGTCAGATCGTCCTATGGCAGTTTATAGGAGACCAGGAGAACGCTATCTTAAGGTGGGGATTTCCCAATGGTAAAAATTCTATGCTGCAGAGCCTCTCAATTTCCAAGCCCCTGTCTATAATATAGCAAATATTTCCAATTAAAAATGGGCAATACAATCTAGAATGTTTGTAGAATGACATGACACATTTTATTTTGAGAAATTATAACTGCTAAATAGCAGAAAAAATCGCTTTTAAGCGCATATATTTTGTTTCTGTCTGCCGTAAATAATGGACAATATCGTAAAATCACAATAATTGCGGGTTTAACGAAAGGTTTCATGTCATAGCCAGTATATTTCTGAACATTTTGAGCACAAGCAATACGCATAAATATGTTTGCTTTGAACAGGAGCTTGGAAATGGTAAAATGCATTAAAAATCTGAAAAATGTATGACAAATGCAACATTGATTCTAGATTTCTAATCAAATTGGTTCATTTTCCATGAACTTGGCGCTGTTTAACTTGAGCAACTATCTCGCAGATGGCGCTAAAAATTTATTTATTAGATTATGTTGAATGTGTTGAACTTAATATTTCTAATAAGTAGTTGTATGGAACGATTACACTTTTTATCGGACCGATTATATAATTAATATTATATAGCTTACGCTTAGTTTTTATATCGAACATTCGGCACTTCAAATTTGAGAAATTAAGGTATTTAATTAAGTTTCTAAATACAAATATATGTTCCAAAATTTCATGTCTATCCATATGAAGACATTTTTGATCGAAGTCCAGACACAAAGGATGCCGCCTTGAAGGCGTTCGGCAAATTACAAAGAAAAAAAGCTTTAAATTAAATTTTGGATTTATCAACATTCTTCTGGTTTAAAAAAAGCTATGTTTTATTTTTATTCTACGCGGCAAATATTTCTCTTTCTGAGTTTTCAGTGTATAGTGTTTTGTTTGCAAAATTTTCCTTACACTATTCCAACCTTTGCGTTATGAAGATCTCTTTTGCTGCTTTTTTATTTATGGTTTTTCAGTTTTGTGAATATTTTTAAAACACCCCCAGTATCCGTTGCACAATAAATATCGGGTGTCTAAATATATAGAAATCTGGTCAAGATTGCTATGAAACAAAAGCGGTTCACATTCGGCACGTCGTAGCTAATGTCAATGTTAAAGTGTAAAAAATTGACGTTTGAGTCATGACTCGGAAGTTTAGGTCACCCTTGAAACTGGGGGACCGAGGTGGCTTCCTTGAAACAGGGGGATCCGCGGAGCCCCCGTCGAAACAAAGAGCTTGAGGTGCCCCCGTCAAAGCATGGGGGCCCGAGGGGGCCCACTTGAAACAGGTGACCCGGGGGGGGTGAAACATGAGGACCCGAGGGGGCCCTATCAAAACTGGTTGGCCCGAGGGTGGTTAGTTAAAACATGGTTGCCCAAGGGGGGCCACTTAAAACATGGGACTCCGAGGGGGCCCCTTTGGTTATCGACATCCAGAAATCGAAAGTTGAATTTGTTTAGTTCTAAAGTAGAAATTATATATGAGTCAAATTCAATTGATTTGAACTCTTGAGACAGGGAGGCCCGAAAAAGCCTCTTTGAGGCAGACAGGCCCCCTTGAGACATCCCTGGGACAGGGAGGCGTAACTACCATCTGAACCGCCGTAATACACGTTTTGTACACCTTATTTAATAAAAGTTCTTCGTGTGTGTTCAATTTTTTCTGTTTTGTTTGTTATCTCTAGGACACACGTTCAATGTTTGTAATTTTTACCAAAGCAATCTTGAGAAAATTTTTATTTAGACACCCGATACAAGTACATAATAAATTGTAATTTGTAACTTGTATTTTTTGTAAAAGGGCCTCTGGAATAAATTTTTTTTTTTCCATTTTTGTTCAATAATAAGTACGTTTTATCTACTCCCGTTTCTCAAGTATAACTTCACACATTGAAAAAATAGTAGCACGCGTGCTTTTTGACACAGACAAAAAATTGATTTAGTTAATTCTTTTTTCATTAAATTTATTTATTCTCCAAGCAAAAAGATGGGGTAAACATGAGATCACTTTTCCCAAAATTCTTATAACTTCGACGTAAGAATTGGTATTTTTAATCTTATAGTCGTAGAGAAAGTACAGTGTGATACATGCGCGTGAAGAGGAGTTTGTTTGAGGAGACATTTAAAAAAGAACAAAAGACAGAGGTTTTTTTACTTGTTTGTGTTTATATTTAACTAGCTGTATTTATTTTTCTGAAACCGGAGTGAAAATATCACTTCCGCACCGGAAATTCGGAGCGAAAATTGCATTTTCCTGACTAGTCGCGAAAACATTTACACATTATTTGAGTTATGGTCTTGAGTTCAAACTATAATCCCAGAAAAAAACACTTTCAGTTTTTATCGAACTTTCCAAATTTCCGGTGGATTTTCTAAAAATTTTCTTTTATACGAACCTGGTCCTGATAATTGCGTACACAAAAAAAGAACAGCCAAATCGGTCGCGCCTACATGGGACAATTGATTTTTACTTATTGTTAAAATACACATAGGTGTTACATACTTTTTATCTTACTTAATCGGCTGGTTTTTTGATATTCCTTTTCTTATCGAAGTTAGGTAGCGATGGGATATGTCTGGCACCTAGGCGCATCCTCTTTATTACAGTTATCTCTCCGACGCAACCAACGAATTTGTTGCCGTACTCCTCTAACTCATGTATTCTCCCCGATACTTCAATTTATCTGGCTCCTAATTAAACAACCGAATTTTGATGTGCCAAAATTATATTATATTCTTTGATTATCGAACTGTATCGTTCTAAAATTTCAGCTAGGTATACTAACATAGTTTGAAAATTATTATTTTTTAATTACTAAAATTACATCTGGCGCGATGTTAGCAATGACAAGATTGTCTAGCAATTATAAATTTATATTGCTAAAAGAATGAACTGCTTAAAGGTCATAGCAAATTATGCAAAAAAATAGTCTTAAAATGATTTCAAAATTCACAATTTTTATCTGTACAAAAAGTATCCGCACAGGTAAACGCACCCGCTCCCAGGTGCCAGACCTACCCCATCGCTACCTAACTTCGATAAGGAAATATACAAAAAAAACATCCGACCTAAAATAAACTTTGCGACGTCGCTATTATATAAAATATATATAAAATATTATATATTATGTGTACCTACATGATGGAAGATGTGCGAAGACAAGCGCAACATGCAGTTGAAGACCGATCGTGTTAAGCCTACAAGTTTTTCTTCTGTCGTCTTTTTCACGTGGTTCAGAAATTGATGCATGGAAGAAAATTGAGGAGTTGAGACTGAAGGCCCAAACAGCTGATATTCTGTTGATATTCTCATGGAACATCTTTATTTATGTGAATATAATTCTAATCGAAAGGGATATTGTGTTGCGTATGTAGTTGTGAAATAATATAAAGGTATATGCTTTTGTTGTAAACTCCACTGGTAACAACCCAGAATGCATTTGTGAAAACTGGCGTCCTAACCTAGAGAAATTGGAGGTGATGTTTTTAATATTGGTTTATAAGATTTAACTAAACTTATTTCATTGCAGGTACATGACCGAAAATGACTGTGCAGTTTATGGTTGAAGTAACAGAAGTAATAGGGAAGTCAATAACAAATTGCAAGATCGAAGGGGTCGCAATTTACCCCAGGGCATTCAACAACGCGAGTGTTGGTTAAAAACTGTTATAGACGAGCTGATTTAACAGAAAACAAAATAAAGAATGCGTCAGTGTATTCACTGACTTATTCTGATAGCTAACATTGTTGGTAAACAATATTATAGAAAGACCTGGTTCTGCTGACGACCTCTCACATCCTGATTATGCACCCTCGCTGAAAATCACTACACGTCCTGTAATGGTATTAAAGTCGGAGCAGTGCCTAGACATCAGAGGGCAAAAAAACGAATTTTAAAAGTGGCCCAAGAGGTAATACTATTAATTTATTTATTTGTCTATTCATCGATCCCGTGCATTTTATAATTTTTGTTCAAATGTTACAGTACCCGTCGAAAATAAATGCTTCCAGGTGTTGGACAGGGATGGTTCTTGCATCATGTTAACCAGTAAAAAACAGTGCTCCGGATGTCGCCATCCTGGATCCGCTACGTTGCCCGGAGCCGTCGCTGCTCCGTTGGGAAGAGGACGATAAAACCTTGACATCAGCCAACTTTTAAATATACAAATGACTTACTTAAACTTAAATGAAATAATAGAAACATTTTGATTGTCGCAGGTGTAGCACTTAGGCGCTAAATGGGTTGCCGACCGTAACCTCCACGAGAGAAGTTGTGACACCACCGGGTGTTGAGAGAAAAGAAGTGCTAGTTATTCTGTTCTTAGTCTTTGTTCAGTTCAGACCTGTTAGGAGGGAGTTCCCAAATTTTTAACTTACATCAACAAAATTTCACACGCAGTTTTGTTAATAATTGTTATTTCGTTTTGTGTTGATCTGTATTAGTGCTAATTTCAATTTCAGGTAGTTTTCTTTGTCAGCTGTTTATAGTTCGGGTGGAAGGGATTGTCGCCACATCGATTCTGGTCCGAAACAAAGGTAAAACTTTAAATTACAATATTTATATCAGTCGAGGAGAGGTTCGTCTGGATCTCACCTGTTGAGTTCTCAGAAAGTTTTTATTATAACAGTCCGGATTACTGATTAAAATTCAAATGAAAGAGAGAGAGAGGGGTTTAAGGGGACCCTACGTATGTAACGGTCATTTTCTTTGTTTGCATATAGGAAACATGGTGGCGAGTTGGCTTTCCTTGTTTTGTATTCGAAGGGATCCAAATTTCATTTAAACCGTAGTTTAATGAGTTATAGTTTAAATTCCTTTTTTTTAACGATAAAATTTCATAGACTGGTGTTCAAATCACTTCAGTAAGTAATTTGTCTTTCAGATCTAGTCCATGAAATTTAATTTACAAGTCAACGTTTCGGTAAACCAAAACGACGAAAATCAAAATGAAAATTTTTAAATATCTTTATTATCTGTGTATTAATAAATTAATGTACTCCTCTCGCTCCGTGGGGTTGCGTGTCCTTAGCTCGGGCGCTAACAAGGATGTAGAGGGAGCGAGAAGAGTGCAATGGTGCACTTTAAAAATGTGTCCTTGTTTGTTTTGGGTTGTTTTTCAAAATTTGATGTGCATGGCGAGTTCCACACTAACCCCCTCGTGCAGCGCGTTGCGTGTCCTTAGTTCGGGCAGTGAAGGAAATGTGAAGCGAGGTGGAAAAGTTCTTCTACTTTAATTGCTCATCCGAATACCAGTATTGCTCAACTCAAATTTATTGATTATCTGGAAAGGCGTTCAAACTGTAACTTATCTATGTACCTGTGTTTGAATTCATAATAAAATTTAAAGGGGGTCATTTATCGTAGATTTCGATTTGTTAATGAAATTGAATTTGTCGAGAGAAAAGGAAGCACTCAATGCTTTGATTAACTGTAACTTTTACTGCTGGATTTGTTTAAAATGGGTATGGGATGTTGTAACAAATTCACTTTTTTACACTTGCAATTTTGGAACTCTCGCCAGATGCAATAGTTCTAATTAACGTGGGTCACAAATTATTCAAATTAATGGTATTTACTTAAATTAATTGTTATTGCAGTAATGAACCAAATCATTGTTAAGAGTCATGAAATCAGCTACAATCGCTAAATGAGTTAAATTATCCGAGTTCGACCATAAGACCTCTAAAGCAAATACATTGATAAATCCCTAATTTGTGTTGTTAATCTACGCTCCGCCTCCAACGCTGCGCACCTTGCATTCAAAGAACCTGGTTCATTGTCTGGGTAGGTTTGGTTTCAATTTCCCGCCACTGTTGTCGTGTCAAAAAAAAAGAACACAACGTAGGTCCGCTCTTCTGGTTTGGTTTCTAGACGATCACGATTCATTGGCCAATCTTTTTTTCAATTTCCCGGTTTGTTTCAAATTTCAAAATTTGACGTTTAGTGACGTCATTGACATTTCATTTGAGGTTTAATTTCAAATTGTCTTCGGGAAGAGCTTAGGCTCATCACATAGGTTATGGTGAATTTTTTGTTTGTGTGTGCGCTTGGTTTTGGGCTTGTAAAATATTTTGTTATTGTTAATGTTCTAATCTTGCTTTTATTTTCTAGGAAGTAGATAATACTGGAGTTTCGACAGAAAAGAACCAAACTGAAATAGACATCACAGAGCAACCTGTATTATCCACAATAACATTCGTCGTTACACTTAACCAGTGGTTCAAGATGAAGACATGATTCTTCATAATACCTTGTATGAATTACGGGAATGTAAGGACAATGTGACATTCAGTCGTAACTCTTTTGTCGAAAATGATCATAAAACCAAATAATATTCTACTGATATTCCCACTGACAAAACTTTCAACAGTATTGTTATCCTAAAAAATTTAAATATATCTAAGTCGAACTCCACAAACTTTAATCAGCGTAAAATTATAAATGGTACATGTTTCTGCAGAACACTTCTGCCATCATCAGCCCTTAAAGAATATAAAAAATTATAAATAATTATAAATTATATAGATAATTTTTTATATTCTTTAAGGGCTGATGATGGCAGAAGTGTTCTGCCGAAACATGTACCATTTATAATTTTACGCTGATTAAAGTTTGTGGAGTTCGACTTAGATATATTTAAATTTTTTAATTTAAATTTACTCCACTTGGATTTAAGAACATTCTTCTTGTTTGTATTGTTATCCATTTGATAGAACCGTATATCATAATTGAATCAGAAAATATCATACAATACAAATTTACACATTTTTAATCGTTTTTTTCAAACTTTAAAACTTGTACTTCACTTGATTTTCGTACGTATTTAACACTAGTATACAAACTATTTCAGGCTACAAAATTTTATCATAAAATTTGCTTCAAAAAGAAGAACCGACTTCAAAAAGAGAAAAATAATAATTGAATACATGTATTATTACATGTACTACCCAATGACCTGTCTAAAGTCGGTGCCAAGCCAAATAGGCTACAAATTTGTAACATATTGTAATTATACAAAAATATCAACAATGTTATAACGCATACAAAATTCGATATCATTCGAGACGACCGTCAACGACGTCTGCCGTTTGGGGTGTTTTGCTCAGCACGAGCCCCCCACCCACGCTGACGCATTCCGGTGCGTTCGCCGGGAGACCTTCGATGTGGCTGGAGTAGGCAGCCTATCTATCTACTACCTATTTGGCTTAGCACCGACTTCAGACAGATCATTGGGTAGTACATGTAATAATACATGTATTCAATTATTATTTTTCTCTTTTTGAAGTCGGTTCTCTTTTTTTTAAAGCAAATTTTTTTACAATTTTAAGTGATAAGTTAGTGATAAGCTAGTAAAGACGCTTCTCCAATATTGAGGTCCTCAATAAAGTTGACGAAGAAATCGGTATGAACATAATTATATACATAAAATGAAGAAAAAATATGGGGATTTTTCTCGATTTCCATGGGAGTCCCTGATCAGATCCTGATTTTTTGACAATGGAATCACGTCAAGAGTATACCCTTTCAAATAAAAGAAGAATTTTGTAAATCGGTCCACAACTGACAAAGAAATCGGTGAACATACATGATAAGTCTGTTAATAAAAAGGGAGCGAGAATTTGAGGATTTTTCTCGGTTTCCATGAGATTCCCTAATCAGATCCTGGATTTTTTAACAGTGTAACCACCTTTAGAGTATGCCCTTTCAAATAAAAAAAGAATTTTGTAAATCGGTCCACAATTGACGAAGAAATCGGTGAACATACATGATAAGTCTGTTAAAGAGGGAGCGAAAATTTGAGGATTTTTCTCGATTTCCATGGGATTCCCTGATCAGATCCTGATTTTTTAAAAATGTAACCACCTTTAGAGTATACTCTTTCAAATAAAAGAAGAATTTTGTAAATTGGTCCACAATTGACAAAGAAATCGGTGTACATACATGAAGTCGGTTAATAAAAGGGAGCGAAAATTTGACGATTTTTCTCGATTTCCATGGGATTTCTTGATCAGATCCTGATTTTTTAACAATGTAACCATCTTTAGAGTATACCTTTTCAAATAAAAGAAGAATTTTGTAAATCGATCCACAATTGACGAAGAAATCGGTGAACATACATGAAGTCGGTTAATAAAAGAGAGCGAAAATTTGAGGATTTTTCTCGATTTCCATGGGATTCCCTGATCAGATCCTGATTTTTTAACAATGTAACCATCTTTAGAGTATACCCTTTCAAATAAAAGAAGAATTTTGTAAATCGGTCCACAATTGACGAAGAAATCGGTGAACATACATGAAGTCGGTTAATTAAAGGGAGCGAAAATTTGAGGGTTTTTCTCGATTTCCATGAGATCCCCTCATCAGATCCTCAAATGGTAACAATGGGACCAATCTGCAAGTATACTCTTTCAAATAAAAGAAGAATTTTACAAATCGGTTTATAAATGACGGAGTTCTGCGGTAACAAACATTAAAAAAAAAAAAAAAAAACATACAACCGAATTGATAACCTCCTCCTTTTTTGAAGTCGGTTAAAAATATGGCCTTCAACAGACCTATTAATAAATGCCATGCCAACGTGTTTCAAAGAAGTAATAAGTGACATGCCTTTTTCAATTCGTCTTGGTCACTCAAAAAATCATAAGCAACTTGATGACCAATTTACATGAACACCTGTTATGAGAAAAAGTCAAATTCATAATTAAAGAGTTGACTTTGTTATTACATGTATTATTACAAGGGTTGGACAAAACCTATGTTGTCATTAGAGAGAGAAATCTTTTTGCATGCTGAAAGCTAAACTATAGTTTCTTTCATCCCTAGGTAAATAACATTTCAGAAAATCCCCGCACTAGAAAATGCAAATTCTAAGAAAACGCTCCGGCAAATTAAAGCCATAAATTCTTTCTATAACATCTTTAATATTTTAAGGAGAAAAGCTATTAGCAAAACGGAAAATGAGAAGAGCTTTATGATCATCGCGACTTACATCGACTTTGTTTTTATTTATGCTCCCTTCCGAGAATTTAATATGCACTTTTTAGTTAAATATTTTAAATCAACACTTTACTGTCTTCTGGGAAGTCTCTCCAGAGAACCTTTCGAGAGTCTCTAATAAAGTTTTTCGTGTCAGATTTGAGAATGATGTTTAGAGTTAAGTATCCTTCAAGATGACCGATTTTTGAGTAGATTTTTATGTTAAATAATTATGTAAAAGTTACAGCAAATGCATAACTACTTTATGGACGTTGACACTTACGATGTAGTATGTAGTAAAATATTATGTAAATGTGCAGTCTTGAATAAGAAATTGCTGCTAAACTTAATGATGTGTATTAAAAGGCGACCTTCAGGGACCATCGTAAACTATTTATTGATGAGCTTGCAAATATTTCTGACGGTAGAAATTTTTTTTAGCGTTTGAAACAGTAACAACCTTTGTCAGAAGGATTTATACAGAAAAGCAGTAGGCAATAATTGGGCGTCACGAAAAATTTTAAGAGTTAATTAAATTAAATCACTTTGTAAAATCCCAACTTCCGACAGGTTCGGCGTTTATTTCCTACCACATAGTTCTCGAATCATTCCAATTTAACCCGAAAACCTTCTGAATAAATTGGCCTCGTTGAAGCACACACCGATGGAATAAAATCAATTTTCAGGAGTGCGACTTTTAACGGGTCTTGTTTCCCTCGAATTTGTCACAGTGTCACATTTGCCAAATTCAACGGAATCGTCTGGGACTTTTCCGATGCGTTTAATACATTCTGTGCTTGTTCTTGGTTTAGGACTGCGGCGGACGAAACAAATAAATACACTTAGAATAATTAGTTACATCAGCTCAGTCAATTCAGTATTGATGAATGTTTAACGAAGTGGAACAAGCTTTATAAAGCAGCTTTAATCAAAGACTTTCAACATGGTTGGTACAGCGCAAATATTCAAACCTTCGAAATCATCCTTAGGATACGAATTGAACGGCTCCTTTGAGAGGTGTCGGTACGAGGAAGTCTACATTAAAAAAGCGAATTTTTGCGCTTCCTGACAAAAGCAATTTTGTTTTATTTCGGTGAGAAGGGATAAATAAGGAAACGGTATTTCCGATTTAGCTGGGAGCGGAACACGCGTTTAAAAGATTGTGGAGGAATTGATAATAAAATTTAACAATATAACCCGCCAGCTCCAGTGAGACCAGTTACCATGTTAAAATAAATATTTTGATTAGAATTTATAAACAATGTGATTGCTAAAATTTTGTTTTGCTTCCGTCAAAGAAAATATCTCAGACTTTCCGATTGTCTGCCAACAGAAAATATATTTATGAGATGGTATAAAAACTCGATAATTCATATTGTTATTCCGAGTGCGCCTCGAGGAGAATCCTGTCTTCAGCAAGGCTGTTATTAAATTCTCTTTACATTGATTACGCAACACCTTTGTGGAATTTTCTTTTCAACAGTAAAGAATAGACGTCTCTTCGCTTAGAGAAATATTAAATAAATACAAAATAATACTCGTAGCAGCTACATTCAAAAAATAAATATTTACGCACCCTGTAAAATAACGTGAGAAATAAGAAATGAAAGAAAATCTTTTTAGCAGCAGTTTACTCGTAAGCTGTTTGGAGAAATTCCGAACCTTATTTGCTCGGAAATCCACTAATATCTCTTCTTAATTTCTCGAAGTAAATTTATATTTTCCCGATTCCGTTCCTGTCAATATACTAGACTAATCTGTATTGTACGTGCGCTTTGAGGCAATAAAAAAGTTCCGATTCTTTCCAACTTCTATATGTTTCGTTTCTAATTTTTGCCTTCGAGACTTGGGTCTGTGTGCCATTTATTTCCAGCAACAATTATAAACCCATCGTTCACGGTCTTGTACGAATTATTCTTGCCAACCCTTTACGGTGGATAATGATTAATTTCGCCAAGAGCGCTCGACCTTGACGATCGAAAAGTAACCTACAGGAGTCAATGTTTATTAAGGTACTATATGTGTAATGATGGTGCATATAAAAAAATATTCGCAACAAATACTGTGAAAATGCTACATTATTTAATGAGTCAAAGGCGAGTTGTATAATATCATTTGAGTGTAATATGGCCATTATACACGAATAAAATACTATCTTATTTATTTATTGTAATTTATTGTAAGATTAGTGAAAAAGATGGTTCGTTGGAGATCTTGTCAATTGATTCGTGAAGAATTTCTTTGTAGCACAAAACATTCGAAAGACAAGATATCACTGGAAATGCATTTTTTATATTTGCACTTAACTATTAATTTTTCCTAACAATTTAGGCAGTACCTAAAAGATAAAAATAGGCTGAATGCATTTCTGCAATGTATGCGTAGGAATGCATCTCGAATTTTGAGAAAAAAATATTACAACCCTGTTTACCTAACACGCCAATGACCTTAACTTAGAGCTTTTTCCACTCATTTAATAAAAAAATTATGGCAAGAAGAAAACAAACACCGTTCTTCTAGGCAGCCTGTTCGCGTTGGCTTACATAAAAGCAAAGTTCATTTTTCAAAAATACAAAAATGGTACTTCTTGAAATACCACATCATTGACACGGTGGCTTTTTCAATTTTGACGACAGTTGTCTAGGTCGAAATGGTGCAATTACGTGGCCCCGCACGTTTATCAACGTTTTTAATTGTGTGCGAAAGAGTTCTTTATGCCGTTGTTATTCGAGGGGAAAAACTTTCTTCACTTTCACAATTTGGGTTAGTTGCTGATGTTGTATTGTTGTGGATTTAAGACAAGCTCCTTAATTAAAACAAAGACGATAATTATAATAATGGAAGGAAGAAATAAAAATGTATGAATTGAGAAGACACGAGCAGCAAAATATAAAGAACAATTTCAAACAAAGAAACGAGGTAAAAATTTCACATAAAAAGTCTAGGCAGACAAAATGACAAGGACTATTCGATTCACCTTCAAACTGTGAGATTCGGCCAATAACAGCCGTAGAATTTCAAAATTTTGGCCAATCAAAATCAATTGTGGTGACTATTCAGTTCACCTGTCAAACTGTGACATTCAATTAATAACAGCCGTAGAATTTCAAAATTTTTCCCAATCGAATTGCAATAAAAATGGTTTGGTTCACTGAATAGTCCTCCGAATACGATTCGTAGTCAAAATTGAGTCGACAATTTCCAAGATGGGTCCACTCATGTTCATTGCAGTTGCCAATGCGACTCGTGCAGGCACTCGTCGCATGTTTAAGCAATTGCGATGACATTCGTGACATCTTAGAAATTGTCGACCTAACTATGTATTATAAGTGAAAATAGGCACAGAAAAGGTACTGGCTTTAACAATAGTACCTGGCGACCGAGCTTCTCTCGGTACTTATTTTTTTGTAAAATTGTGTTTTTTTTTTCGAAAAAGTATGTATTGAGATACATGTCATAATATACGATACGTCTCATGACTACAAAGTTTAGGAAACCCGAGGTAGCTTCCTTGAAACACGGCGTCCCGAGGGCCCCCCGTTTAAACATGGGGACTTTGAAACAGGGAAACTCGAGCCCCCCCCCCCAAAAGGGAGCCCAAGGGGGGCCTCCGAAAGAGGCAAGCCCGAGGAGGGCCCCTTGAAACAGGGGAGCCCGAGGAGGGCTTCCTGAAATAGGTGAGCCCGAAGGGGGCCCCCGAAACAGGCGAGCCCGAGGAGGATACCCGAAACAGGCGAGCCCGATAGGGGGCCTCGAATCAGGCGGGCCCGAGGAGGGCCCCCCCGAAACAGGCGAGCCCGAGGGGGAGCCCAAATCAGGCGGGGCCTTTTCGGTTGTCAACATATAGAAGTCGAAAGTTGAATTTGTTTATAGGATTTATGTATGAGAAAATTTAATTGACTTGAGACTTGGGCAACTGCCGTAATTCTTACCAGTCGCAGTCGTTTCATTCACACGCGTTCCCGCTCTCATTCATCCCCACCACCAAAGTGTTTGAAATTGTCAGTATGACAGCGGATAAAGGATCATAAAAAACTTTTTTTGTGTAAAATTGCGTTTCTCCAAGAAATACAACTATGTACATAGGTCGACTTAAAATGCACAACCTCATCTACATACAAAATTTCATCCAAATCGTTAGAGCCGTTTTCGAGATAAGCAAAATAAATTTATATACATCTAAATAAATTTACAAGAATTGCTCGTTTAAATATATTACATTTTGAGAAACATGTTGTATAGCAAAAAGTATTAAAAAGAACAAGACGGAAATAAGTAATTAAAGACAAGCTCATAAAGCGAATAATATATCAAACAGGAATATAAGGAGAAATGCATGTATAGGAAAAATAAACCAATATTGATAAAGGGAAGATATTAAGGCATTTGTAATAAGAGAAGATCTTAAGCCACCTTGTTTTGCAGCTGATTCCTAGTTTGTCAGTATATTTACGTTTACACTTCGCTCTTTGCCTCTTTATTCCATTTATATCGCCGTCATACCCTTCTTTCATTTCTGCAGTGGTGCTTCCTCATTTTTCTTTTAGGTATAGTTGAATTTTAATATTTTTTGTAAGCATATTATTTTTCAGTATTAATTTCTCTACGCAAATAAGGGTTTGTTGACTGCCGCAATTTTCCCTTTCTATACCTTTCTACTTGCGTTACTCGGCATTCTACTGCCCAAATAGTTGAGCAACTCCGACGTGACGAACCACAGGCGCGTTCAATTTGAAACAAAGTGATTCCCTAACTTAAATATAATAATAATATTACACTCAGATAAATCCTCTAATAACTACCTGTCTTTCCTTATGAGGCTGACAACAGCTTGCGGTCATTTAAAAGCTATTTTGTCTCTGTTGACTTGAATTAACCAACACTGAGTAAGAACTGCCGAATAAAGAGCAAAAAGCGGCATAGCGCCACGCCGAATGTCAGAGTTCTGAAAAAGGTGCCTTATCGTTATGTTTTGCGCCCCCTTGCGATTTCCGATCTCATCTTTCGTTTGTAACTGTGTTTTTGGTGCAGTTTGTTTGTGCATATATGTTTCGAATCAACAGATAGATCAAATAGCATTCATTTTTGTAGTTCTTGTTGCAATACTGCTTTCGAGATTTTATACGGTCCCAGTCGTAAATTCCTGCTCTCTGGGGTCATTTGTCAAGGGGGGGTCGTTTTCGGACTCGCTTGAACTTCCTCCCGGGGACTGCAGAGTAAAACGAAATGGAGTTACTGTCAACTTCTGAGTCAAACTTAGGTTGGAGTTTGCGGCGTGGATTCGGGCTACTAATAAATTGCTTGCTTCACAAATATTTAAAATACTAAATAACCAAAAAATAGTCCCCAAGGAAAGTGCCGCTAACTTGGACTTGGTTTGGACAAGCCTTAAAGAAAGACAGGAAACTAAGTATGTCTAGACAATTCAGTAACAAACTCATTTCTCCTGGTCTGTTGGATATACAAGGCTTTCCCCCATGGTAGTCAACTCTCTACAATCTTGCCTCACTGACAGACAGTTATGTTGTTCACTTCGCTTTGGTCTTCACATCTGATCTCCATGTTGTCTATCACTCCCTGACTCAGATGTACTCAACTTAGATAACTCCACGCGTTTCAATATTCTTGTTTTCCCTCTCAGGAGCGAAGAAGCCCGCTTTGGGAGTAGATATTTCATTGTATCTGTCTGTTGTAAATTCCTGTAAATTGCAAAAGCTCATGGTGGAATAAAATTAGACTTAACCTCACTCATCATGTACACAAGCATTGTTGAATTGTATTATTATGTACTATTCTGTGAAGAACTAAATTGTTAATTTGTAGAAATAATTGGAAATTGTCAGTTGTAATTTGTTACTTGAATCATTATTGTTAAAATCATCAAATTTGCATTATTACCAACTTAATACGAAGTCACTAGAAATTGTTAACCACAGTACGAGATCACAAAACTCAAATTCACAAAATGACTAAAACTTAATAAACATTTAAAACCATAATTTTTGTGTTATCAATTTACGCTCTCGCCATGTATCCGAAGAATCTAGGGTCTGTTTCGTTTGGGTAAGTTTTGAGTTTCCCGCCATTGCTTGTCTTGTCAAAAAAATAACACAACGTGGGGTTCTGCTTTTTCTTTCATTGTCTGACGATCACTGGCCAACCTTTATTAAAGTTCTCGGTTTGTTTCAAATTTTCAAATTGCTACTGCTTGCAGAAGTTTCTTACCGGTGGCATGACACATTTGAACGAATCATCTGCGTTTGCACTATTTGCAGCATTTTCACCCGTTCTCGACAGTATCCGGCAATCCATCTGGCGCCATGAGCGGTACACTGCATTATTAGGATAAATTATGCAAGCCGAATTAGTTGGTCAGCCCCATTTTCAGTCCTTCGAAGAAAGGTGCTTTTAGGTTAAATAAGTATGAAACAGAAAAATTTAATTTTTTACTTTTTAGTTATGTTACTTTTTTGTTTTTTGAAGTCGGTTTTTTATTTTAAAAAGTAAATTATTTTACAATTTTAAGTGATGGGTAGACCTAGTAAGGACGTTTCCCGAATGAGGAAAGGACAGCTGGTTTAAAAGGAAAAATTGAATAGGCTTTAAAATGATGTATCACACGACCCCCCATGCTATTTAAATTTTTTAAGGGGGTGGCTCCCCTGGCTAAAGGGGTGAGATCTAAGACATGAAAGTTTGGTACAATTTGGTCCTCCTTGATAACAAAATTGACCTGTTCGAGCGTTTTCTTCTAAGTCTTTCGAAATTGGAATTGTTGGGGGGTACAAATTTTAGTTGGGACAGCCCGTATATAAATAGTCGCGTCAATGAAGTCTTTTTCTCGGAAGTCCTCAGAAACAGCTCCAATTTTGATGTTTCTTTTTTTAATTGTTGTTTTTTTTATATTATTTATAATCAGAAACGTTTTGAAGCGGGGATATAACTTACTATTAATATTATTTAAACAATATGTATGATATTTATGTAGCTCCCTTTTATTAACCGACTTCATGTATGTCCATCGATTTCTTGGTCAATTGTGGACCGATTTACAAAATTCTTCTTTTATTTGAAAGGGTATACTCTTAAGGTGGTTCCATTATCAAAAAAGCGGGATCTGACCAGGGAATCCCATGGAAATCGAGAAAGATCCTCCAATTTTCGCTCCCTTCTATTAACCGACTTCATGTATGTTCACCGATTTCTTCGTCAATTGTGGACCGATTTACAAAATTCGTCTTTTATTTAAAAGGGTGTACTCTTGAAGTGGTTCCGTTATCAAAAAATCGGGATCTGACCACGGAATCCCATGGAAATCGAGAAAAATCCTCAAATTTTCGCTCCCTTTTATTAACCCACTTCATGTATCTTCACCGATGTCTTCGTCAATTGTGGACTGATTTACAAAGTTCTTCTTTTATTTGAAAGGGTATACTCTTGAGGTGGTTCCATTGTCAAAAAGTCAGGATCTGATCAGGGAATCCCATGGAATCGAGAGAAATTCTCAAATTTTATTGATGAACAATTTTTAATTATTTTTTTATAAATGTTTAATAGTAGATTATATTACAAGTGACAGAAATGTTTCATTGTCAGCCGGTTAGATCTTTGAATCACGAGTGATACACATCTCACGAGCTTACAAAATCATTTCGGTCACGTGTAAGATACGACGTTTTATGCCCGACGTGTAATTTCTTGTAAAAGTTAAAAATAAAAAAATTAATGGAAGTGTTAAAATGACGTTTCAAAAAATAATTCATGTCTTACCATTGTGTAACCATAGTAATTCACCCCTTTTTATCATTATAATTATCACTTGTGAGAGAAATACTCCATTATATCTTCCTTTTGCGTGGCAAAAATAGTCATCTAGATGTTAGTCGGGTATAAAATAAATAATCCACAGTTCATAATAATTTTATAATTCACTTTCGTATATTATTTGTAGAATAAGTATTGTATAAAAAACAGATTTTTTTATATAAATATCATAAATAGTGTTTAAACAATATAAATAATTATTTCCCCACTTCAAAAGGTTTCTGATTTTAGATAATATATAAAAACAAACATTTACAAAAAAAATCATTAAAATCGGAGCTGTTCTTGAGGACTTCCGAAGATTGCCTACACTATTTATAACTCAAGAACGGCTGAACCGATTTGGCTGAAAATTGGTGGGGAGGTAGCTTAGAACCAGGATACTTTACATAAACCATGGGGCCCAGGGGGGACCCTGGGTTTATTACTCGAGAACGGCTGGATCAATTTTCATGGTTTTTGATTTGTTGGATTTGTCTCCGCCCAGAATAGCAGAATAACTATTAAAACATGGACAAGGGGGCTTAAGGGGCCCCCTTGGCTTTATAACTCAAGAAAGGCTGTACTGATTTTTAAAATCTTTTTGGTATATTTGGTAGGTATGAGAATAGGTCGTAAAGTACTTTATACATGGAGATGGGGGCCCAGGGGGGCCGCTTGAAATGGACCGATTTTCATGATTTTCTTTTTGTATATTTGGTAGGTATGAGAATAAGTATTACTCACATGGACATGGGGGCCAAGGGGCTCCCTTAGATTTATTACTCAAAAACAGCTGGACCATTTTTTATGATGTCATGTATCATAGATAGCGATATATACGGTTTCCATACAAAATGTATGAGAACATTTTTAATAGTTATTCGCCCCCGAAAAAGTCAGTCAATCCGTTCTCGAAAACTTGGACAGGGGGGCTCAGGGGCCCTACCGTACCCTTGGGTTTATAACTCAAGAACAGCTGTACCAATTTTTATGATCTTTGATTTATTGGATTTGTCTGCGCCCGGATAGCAAAATAACTATTAAAACATCGGAAAAATTACAGGGATAGGAATAGAAAGAGAACCAGCAGAAGAAGGAAAAGTAGAAAGAAAAGGAGTAGAAGGAGAAAGATGAGGAAATAGCACAACATTTATTGATTCTGAGGCGGTACAAAGTTCGCCGGGTCAGCTAGCTTATTATAAAAGAAAACATTAATATATCTGCAGTCAGTCAATTGATAGCATTTCTGAAAGTTCATTCAAATCAAAAGGATACATTCACAAAAAGGTGAACAAGTATTACTTTTTATAAGAAAAGCTCCACATGATACCTTTTTGCTACAGAAAGTTGTTCTGGTAATGGGCCACATTTCAAAATTGTAATTTTTATTGGTGAGAAAAGAATTAATTAATTTGTATGTATCATAGTTACAAATCAATGTTTTCTAAATATCTAATTTATTTAAACAACTCTTTTTTTTGTTTTTTTAATTAGCGGGCATTATGATCCATAATGCCCTCCGGCATTATGGGGCTGTTAATAGCTACCGTTGCCGAGGTATTATAAAGTAATAATGGACAGGTGAAAAATAAAAATTAATATTTATGTTTTAATAGAATAATACATAAGTACTTCATTTGAAATAAAGCCTTTGTAAACTATTTTATTTATTTTATGTTTAGATTTTTTGGCAGTGAATCCTCGGATGCTTCAACAATCATATTTATGCAAACGACAAATTTGTGGGGATATGAGAACGTATTAATCCGGATAGATTAGCTGAGACTCCAGAGTTTTGGGTTATAAAATGGTAAATCCACCAGCTACTGTGAAGTTTCGTAGAACTATATTGAAACCCAAAGCGTCTTTTAAGTCGACACACCACAGTCTCTTTACACAGTTAGTTTCAGCACTTTGATATTTTAATAAAGATAAGATGATTGCAACGTCTGCGGTGTAGGAGTTTACCAAAGCATACTAAACTCTACGTGTACACTTTCCAAATACAAACTAGAAAGACTTTTCAGACAGATGAACTTTTCTTGCAACAGAGAGCGGAGAAATAAGTATTGTAGTGCAAATGGAAACAGACAGTATTAAACTGAAGTAAAGTAATTTCAAAAAAATCTAACTATACTGATTTGAGGAAAGATGCAACGCCCCGAACTCGTTGTCCATTTTGGATTATATATAAACAAGAAAGGAATTGGAACAAAAATCTTCAACTCTTTGTTTTTACTAAAAATGGATAAAATTTAAATTTTAACCAGTACCAGAACCCGCCGAGAGCAACAACATTTTTAACTACCACGAACCGCCTATGGATATTTATTTTAACTTGACCTACAGACAATCAATTGTTTTTGTCCGGAAAAGTCAACGTCAAGTTTCTAAATTGTTTGCACTCTCGGGTGCATCAGTTACCTACTGTTGAGAATCAGTATCGGCGGGCGAACTCGACCGGGTGTGTTATTCTATTTTACTTTCGGTTTTAAAGTTATTACCGTAAAAGATGCCTGCTTTTTCTCGTGTGAAACCCGGAGGATTCAATAATACATAATTATTGGAGAACGTATTTAAAACTTAAATAATACGTCGGGGCAGACGAAAATCCGCATGTTATTTATTAGGCCCCACAATTTCAATATTTTTTTATTAAGACAAATTGTTGACACTGCTGAGTTCCACTACTGGTTAAAATTAATGTAGTTATTTCTGGGACACCCGGTATATTTCGTAGATAAATTTAAAAAATATATAATTTATTGTTAAAATGTCTAATCCGAATCAAATTTAAGTACTTTATTTATTTTCGACTACGCATAAAAGCACATCAAATTAAAACCAGCTAGTGATAAGAATTCCAGATTATCCACAATCAAAACACTCACATCCATTCACCGTTGCCCTATTTCAGATAAAATAGCATGCCAACCCTGACCCAAATGCTCAATATTTACCAGTTTGTAAGGGTATATTATTAAAACTGGAGACAATCTGACCAGATCCTGAAAATCTTGGCCGATCTTCAAACTATAAACAATGCAGATAGAAAATTCAGCCAATCGCTGTGTTTATTTTATGGGAGAGGTTTAATTTCGATCGGATCTCCTGGATTGTATTAAATAAACTAGATTATAGCTCCCGTTTCGACTATTGTACCTCTTGGCTCCCACGGGGGCGGACTCGGTTAGCATGTTAATGCAGTTTGTTGCACCAACGATTTTCTGTAAAAGAACGTGGAAAAATCGTTGTTGGTTTTCGCCCGCGTTTGGCAATCCCATCAAAATGATTAAAAGCGGTTTTTACTTTTTAGGAAATTCTATAATATACTTCTTTTGATGTAGAAACGTACGAGGACATATTTCTCCAATTTATCTGGAGAAGTCATGGGTAAAAAGGCGCAAAAATGTTTCTGCTGCAATTTATCTGGAACGACGTTTGAAGAGAGAAACACGCAAAAGTTTCCGGCTTGTTGAAGCACGTCACTGATATTTGCGCTCATCAATTATTGTGGAACGTTTTGCTTTTGTTTATTTACGCGATTTGCACGACTACCCTTATGAATTTTTAACGGGTTTGTGGGTTCGCGAATTTGTTTGAGTTTGAGTTTTATTTTGCCAATTATCTCATTATTAAATGTTGGGATAAATAATTACAGGGGACGGATTGGTTTTTTGTCCACGAAATGAAAAACAAACATTTCGGAATTATTAATGTATTTTTTACATCTGGGTCAGGGAAACTTTAGTTGTGAATATGTAATTAATTCATATATTTTAGAGCAGTATTTTTTTTAAGATATAGCAAGATAATCAAATCCAGAATCGGATACGGAATCAAATCGAAAATTAATTCCAAAAATTAAATTCATGAGATGCCGCAAATAAATTAACACCGCAATTAAATTCTACAATCCATAATCAGAATCCAAGTCGATTTGATAAAAACCGGAATCAATGCAACCCAAAGCCAACAGAAAAAGAACAAAAATCCAATCGATTCAAAAATTAAATAGAGAATCAAATTAAAACAAATCCAAAAACCAAATACAGCTCAGAATTCAATCAACTCCAGAATAAAATTCAGATAATATACAATATTCAAAAACTAAAAAAAAAAAAATACAAAACTAAATGAAGAGATGGAATTAGCAATAGTATAGAAAAAAAAAAAAAGAATTTAAAGAAGACCGAAAGAGCTTTGGAAACAAGCGAAATTTGGTAACTATAGATAGGATCGGAAAAGGCGGAAGAAGGGATTTGAAAGAAAGAAAATAGACCCAATAGAACAAAAATAAAGTTATAAACATAGAAACAAAAAATGAACAAAAAGAACAGAAATCACTAATGGAGTTAAAATAGTTAAGAAGTGAAAGAAGCAAGAGAGGTAAAAAGAGAAGAGCTGAGCAAGAAGAAGGAAAACGAAGAACCAATTAAATTAAAGAAGAAAACAAAGTAGAGACGCAAAAATTTCATAATTCAAAGAACCCGAGAATTAAATTGAAATAAATATCCGCTATTGAATCTATGAAGGTAGACGACAAAATATGGGGAAAATAAAATTTGGTAACCACAAATCTTAACCAAACGAGTTATTAAAAAATTAAAGATTATTCGAAATATGGGGGCCCGAGGGAACCCACTTGAAACATGGGGGCCCGAGGGGGCCCCTTCCGTTATCGACATCCAGAAATCGAAAGTTGAATTTGTTTAGTTCACATTGACATCAATTGACTTGAACTCTTGAGACATGGGGGCCCGAGAAAGCCCCTTTGAGACAAACAATGTCCCTTAAGACATCCCGGTGACAGGGGGGCGTAACTACCATCTGATCCAAAGTAATACACGTTTTGTAAACCTTATTTAAAAAAAGTTCTTTATTTTTGATGTTTTGTTTGTTATCTCTAGGACAGACGTTCAATGTTTGTAATTTTTACCAAAGCAATGGACCAGATTTTTATTTAGACACCCGATATAATTTCGAAAAAAAAAAGAATTTGTGTCATCGATTGCGATTTGCAAAAGAGAACATATTGGATAATATAAACAAAAGATTATAATAAAAATGGAAGAAAATGGAGGTGGAACCATAAAAGACAAATAAACGTGAAATATAAGAAGAACATACAGAGTGGACTAGATTAAAAATTTTAAAGGTATTTTAAAATACCTTTAAATTTATACCAAACAAACAAAACCTGGCATTGACAAATAACATTCCACCAAGTTCAACGTAAAATATATTTAGGCTTATTGTTAGATCTCTATCTAATACCTACCAATTGTATAAATTTATGGAACGAAATTGGCAAGGAAAAACACATATTTAGAAACAGGCTTTATAATAAACTAAGACATAAGAATGCCAATTTATTATTCACACATTGAAATCCAGCTGATGAAATATAAAGAAAACATCAGAGATTATAATAGCAATATAGAAAAATAGGAGACATTGACAGACATATAAAAAAAAGTGGAAGATATGTCTTTCAATGAACAGAAATTAAAATAAGGAATGCTTCATGCGTCAACATTTAAAAATTGAAGTGGAAATACGAAATATGAGGAAAATAGAGAAAAGAACATGTTGCATGGGAAATGGAAAATATAAACGGTAAAATGGAAGTAATAAAGAACTAAAAATAGGAGCGATCCCATAGTATTTATTAACGATCACTTGTCGAAAGAGCAAAAAGAAATACAAAAGATTATTTGGAACACTGCACAAGAAGAAAAGACAAAAGGAAGACTGGTGAAAATAAGTTTCTAGAAAATAATAAAAAATAACCCGGAATGGAATCGAGAAGGGAAGCAATTTGAGAAATGTGTAACGTTGTTTACCACTTTCAAGCGCCGCGAGCGGCTCCCCGTTTTACTGTTGGATCAAAACCGTGCACCCTACGTCCAAATTCAAATCTTTAACTCGCGGAAAAAAATACTTTGCAGTTTCGTAGCAGAATAATTCTATCACTCCCGTCATCAGAAAATTAGCGCGATGCGAGTGAAGCTGTCCTGAAGTCGCTACGACCACCCCCAGTCGCCACCGTTGTCTTCGGGGTATCATACCGGGATGGTTCTTGCATCATGTTAACCAGAAAAGAAGTGCGAATCGGATGCCGTAATTCCGGAGCCGCTACGCTGCCCGGAGCTGATGTCGTTCCGCTGAGAAGAGAACGCATTGAAAAGACCCTCCCTCCTCTGCATTACGATAAGCCGTGCATACAAGCCTCCATGTTTTGTGTAAAAGAAACTCCGCTCCGTTAGAACAGTAGTTGTGAGGCGTTCCCTCTTCTGAGAAGACCAGTCCAGAAGGAAGTAGTGCACCGAACCCAAGAAGAAAAACCCAATAAGGTAGGGGCTCCAACCGTCCTCCCCGCTTTACCCCTGTTCTCTCCCGCCACCGGCCATCGTAACAAGGTATCCCGGTTCCAACTGGTCTCCGAGAAGGCTGTCAGGGATCCTAGTCCCACAGCTGTCCAACCTTCCGGTCCAACCAGACCGGTATTTTCTGCTAGTTACTCCGAACCCCTCCGGCCCCTAACCGTCACCAGTCTGCCTAACAAAGCGTCCTGGTTTCAACTGGTCTCCAAGAAAGGTGGACCCGGCTGTTGGGAGCCCTACTCCTAGAGCTGTCCACACTTCCGGTTCCACCAGACCGGTCTTTCTGCTGGTTTCCCGTATTCCTCCGGTATCTAGCCGCCGCCGGCCATCGTAACTAAACCAAAGTATCCCGGGTATAACTGCTTTTCTGCTTACCGCCCCACCGGACCTTACCGTCCCACCACCAGGAGATCTAACGAGACGACTCATGGAGAATGTAAATAATAGTATACTGGGTAAATTATAAATAGTAGTATACAGGGTGAACCGTAAGATCTCTCATAGAGCAACCGCGTACCGGAACTTGTAAACATTGTAAACAACAGTATACAGGGTGACGAATAAATAGTAGTATACAAGTTGATTGTGGTTGGCAGGTGGAGGTGTGCGACGTTTTGGGTTCATGTCAGGACTATTGACTGGCCATTCCATGAACAGAATAGCAACAGTATTTAAGTAGCGAATAACTTGCCTAGTCACATGAGGACGAGCATATAATCGTGGACAATGAGAAAGAAGATGGAAATGAAACTGTAAATATGGGAGATAAGGCTGCTGAGGAAAATTTTGGGAGGAGTGAAAATGGACGGCAACAGGTGGAGACAAAGGACCAACAAGGAAATGTAGGGCCCAGAGGGTGAGGTCGTATGAAGTCGGACCAATACCCGAGCATCAACCAGCCCGGGATACCTAGGCATCCATCTGGATTGCAAACTATATTGGAAGTTAGCATGTAATCCAGAAAGGCAAACAGATGGAGAAAGTCCCACCTCTCTCTAGAAAATAATATCTTAATATACAAGATAATTACAAAATAATATATTACAAATTACAAAACTATATACAAAATAATTTTCATCTAGTCGCTTGTGCATTTGCCATGTAAAATAAAAAATGACGCTTTACGAAAATAGCAGGAAAATAATTATAACCGCAAAAATTAAGATACACTTCAATTATGATGTATTTCTAGTGATTTTTGGGTTCCAGTGTTTTCACTAGATTTCTAACCTAAACAGCAAACATTCAAACAAGTTTGTTTTGCTCAAAACTCGTGGCGGAAGACAACATCTGCGGCCAAGATAAGTCTCAATACCACCCAAGTTGATTAGTTTACAAGAAAAGTATAAATGTCCCCAAATCTTAAAACTTCGTTGTCAGGGGGTCAATTTTTCACTGTTCGCAAGTCGAGTTCGTATACGCAACTTTGCGATTCGAGCAATATTAAATTTTTCACCATTCGCAAAGTTGCGAATTTGTAACTTTACGATCATTATCTTGCGAGCGGCCTTTGAGTGTTCGTAACTTAATCTATAACTTAACGTTGACAACCAGAATAATGTTGTCTCAACAATTTTTTGAAAAAGGTTAAGGAGGCGTCCCTACGCCACAACGGACATTTAGCGAACTATAGATTTAATTTTGCACGATTAATTTTTCATTGGGTGTGCTTTTTACACTTTTCGGTTTTTCCCGAAAGTCAGGCGATCCAAAAAAAAATTTCTATCGTCAATTATGATCAAAAGTTTTTTTTTGCAGTTTGTCCGGATTTTCACTTTCCTTTGTGTGAAATTTTATTTTCCTGAGAAATGCATACCCATTGCTATGACTACCCCAAATACAAAAAAAAAAAACAGATAATGAGTAACTGTAAAATGACTCTTGTTGCCTTAAAAGGAACCTCGATGCCCCTTCCACGCCCTGGTTGTGCAACCAGTCCAAGACCTTTGTTAATTAATGTGTGTGTCTCATTATAAGGGTAATATAATTCGTGGTACAATTTTTTTTTTAAATTTCCAGTCATCCAGCCCCTATCTTAAGAAAATACAACTCGTGCTATGCATTCGTTGTATTTTCATCGTTGGGACTAATATTCGTGCCATTTAAAAAAGAAACGATAATAAGCGTACCACTTATTATATTACCCTCGACAATTCAATTTGTGTTTTTGTCAACCAATGAGATGTTTAATTTCAAAATAAACAAGCAATAGGAGTCCTATTTGGCTCTACAATTTAACTTGTAGATTGTAATGGCAAATGGTTACAAAAAAAAATGTCGGTGGAATAAAGCTTGTCGAAAACTATTACGAATACTAAAAAAAAAAGTCAGATCGGTCGAGCTGTTCTCAAAGTGATGCGCTTACCAACGAACACCATTTTATTTTTATGATAAAAATTTAGGCTTGAATGTGTTTCCCACATTTTTCTCCACATCTTATGTATAAAGATATACATGTACATATGTACGCGTTCATATTTTCCCGCTTTACAGCATTTAAATTTTTTATATACCACCGTACGAGTCCCAGTTCGTACTTTTGAGAAAAGAAAATAAAAAAAAAGTTATATCTGACACCGCCACCTACCGGGTCCAACTGTAGCTAAGAACCATCAGGTGACACCTTAAGTACAAAAAAAAATCATCAAAATCGGTCAGAAAATTTAAAAAAATCTGGATCTCGACAACAGCGGGTCCAACTGTAGCTAAGAACCATCCAGGTGACGCCCTAAGTACAAAAAAAGACACGCTTGTCATTGTCTCAATGCATTAGCTCGAAGTCGTTCATTGCGTTGCTCTTAACTTTCATTTGCACCTGTGTTGCAACTCGGTATCTTAAATGTACATTGTCGGTCAATTGATCCTCTGCCCTTCTATTTAAGCAACAAGTGTAGATTTAGACGTGGCTTTGTTCTTTAATAAATACACTACACATAAAAAAATAACTTATATTTGAATTTAATGGATTTTACAATTTGTTAAAAAATATTATTGTTTATTCTCGAAGAACCGTTTAACACTCCGTAAATTCTATTCGACGCAAATAAACACTGAAAAGAATTGTGAGTCCGCCCGTTAAAAGTGTACAAATTATTTTGATAGTTATTTGGCCGGAGATGAAGTATGTAAGTGTATTAGTTCGTTGTATTCTGTTTAATAGTTTTTGTGATACAAGGAGCCTCCTTCCGACAGGGCAATGGCCCCTTTGTGCACGAGCCCCCTTAAGCAATGGCCCCCTTATGCAGGAGGCCCATTGGGCAATAGCCCCCTTGTGCAGGGACTCCCTTGGGTCCCCTTAGTCATGGGCCCCCATGGACCCTAGCTGTCGCTTGCGCTCCTAGTCCAAGCAAATTAGTCTTTTTAGAAGAAATAATTTATAAAGGTTTGAAATTTTGGTTATGAACTTCCAGCGGGGACCCAAATAAAGATCCGAAATGTTTCCCCGAAAATAAACGATTCAATTGTAACTGTAGAAATCTTTGAATTTGTACAAATTTTCCGCCAAATTGTTATACAGCGCCACCGCATCATATGGTGACCAACAGGCTCAACTAAAATATGCAAGATGTCGGAGACGTCAAGTACTGTTTTCTTTTGGATATTTTGTCAAAGCCAAAGCTGATCCAAAATGTTTGCAACTTTTTTTTTAATTTCGGGAATTTGGCTCAATTTTGGACTTAACGGTTGAAAAGGTGCCTCACAATAATTATTTAGATTTATTCAAATTTCGTTTAGAATGTCTAAATTTGTATAAAAGGGTGGTTTGGGTATTAATCTCCCGCTATTTTAGCCAAAAACACAGCCTTAAGCAGGTTGTGGAGAAAATGGACAGTCTAGTACACGTCATTGTATTAGAAGCATTAGAACGATGTGAAGAGACTCTATAGAGGTGCATGTGCAAACGGTTTTTCAGAATTCTTTGATCAGTGCCAAAGGACACATCAGTTCGAGCTGCTAAACGACGTAACGACGAATGTGGATTCTTCTCAACAAGCGCTTCCACTTGTTCAACGACATTTTGGTTAATTTGCGGCCTTGCAGTAGATTTTCCTTTCAATACGCTTCCCTTTCATTGAAATCTTTCTATAATTTGACGGACGTGATGTGGCAAGACAGATTGTCCGCTTCGATAATAACCTTGTTTTCTTCCAAACTGTACATTTTACTCACTTTTTGTTCAAATAAATAAAATAATATTGAATTGAATTAATCAACGTTTATTAATTGACATCAATGCGTTATTGACAGAATTAGCAAATATGCAACGGCCAAAGAATTGTTGTTGTTATGCAAATTTCGTTACTCATGCAACATCAAATAAATCAATAGTGCTGTTAATGAGATTTCATTATAAAATTTCGGATAATTGCGATGAAAATAGTATGCAAATCTCGGTAAGTACTATTCCTTTGTCTCTAGAACTTGCTCATCTCGGTAAACTAATAGTTGTTTCGACAGGAAGGGAATACTTTCCGCGTCGGTATGTAATATAATATTACCTGTTAGTTCCCCTGGTTAGTTTTGCAACAAAATTCTCTAGACATACCATTAATATAATAATGAAAATGTCCTTGTCATCTTATAAATTATGACGATAGTAACCTGACTATGAAGGTTTTCGGAGCGATTCTCATCGAGAGAAGGTCCTCGAATGGCATAAAAAATGATGTGATATATGACATTAAGCTATGAGATGTGACAAATATACGACCAAACTCAAAATCACACCGAATAAGAAAAACGACTGCCCTTCGAGAGTTAACTTACAATAATAGCGCTTGAGTCACTTAACTTTTTCTTATTTGGTGAACGTATAATTAATTGTCCTCCTTCATTGCACCCGGCTTCAATTCAGTAGTCCAATAAATTGTACGATCATTTAAAAGACCAGTACATTCCAAATTGGACGACTATGCAATTTAACTTCGCTAGCTTTTACTGCAATCAGCGCGAAGTCCCGGTAATTCCGTCCCATCACATAAGAAGAATTATAAAAACATTGCAGCAGCAATCCAGCTTCAAATGCTCCGATTTGCAATTCCATCAATTGAGTTCTAGAATTTCTGGGGAAATTTTAATCAAACTTTACGACACGTTGTAATCTACTAATGTTTTCTTTATTGAAGCCTATGGCCGCCCATAAAGTAAATTTGCATAACAAATGCACCTGAATTAGTACTGATTTCCCCAAACGTTCGCAAAGATATGAAATAATGTTCGTTGAGACCAAATTGCTTTTTTCCAGAGATTCAAACTGTTTGGTAGTAATTCATTAGCATTAATCGCTTTATTTTAAAGCCGATTGAAAACGGTTTTATTACATTTTCTCGTCACAAAACGATTTCTATCAAGGCGTACTCGCCTATTATACACTTTTATTGGATATTGTGCTGTTCCCAATTCTTTTGTATTCACTAAGCGGCAGTTAACAGGTGCTGAAAGCACTTTTAGAGCTGGGGATTTTTATTCTGTGCTCAAATTGAACATTCTTGCATGGTTAGCTCGGTTTTAGAGATGGATGTTTGAAATGTTGCAATTGTGTAAAAAGATTAAATCACAATGTTAAACCGCAAAACAGCTGTTTTTGATAATAGTATATTATTTAACGAACACATAATGGAGGTTATGATTCACGAGACGTAGGCGAGTGTACAAATAATCCTAGTGAGTTATAGCCATTATTTGCGAGTCAAGTACAACAACCCCTTTCTACTTACAAAAATTATATTTGTTATTATATCCCAAGAAATGATAATAAATTTCTACAAAAATAGCATCATTAATTACGAAATTAACAGGTTTTTTTGCAAAATTAATATAATTCTCTCCAACAGAAGCAATTTGATTTGATGTACTAAGACATTGGTGAAGATGAATTCACTTGATGAAAAATTTTTCTGACCGTTTGCTTTTTATTACTTAAAGTTTCATCTGTATACCCTTCTGCAACAGAAGTGCTTTTCCAGCCCACTTTAAAAGCATAATTCAGGCAAACTAAAACCTCCCAACTTATGAATCATGTATTCCTCACCTTTGTTGCCAGATGATTTACATCAAATTCAAATTGCAAATTAGTCAGAAAAACGATCAATACAAGAAATTGGGTGGGAGAAGCAAAAACTTCATGAGACTAATTTTATGCAGAATTAGAAGTCCTATAACATTTTCTCGTTGGAGTTACCGTTTACGAGAAAAATGCAGAAAAGCTTCAAAAGGGGATAAAGCTCCCCCCGAGAGGCTGGGAACTTTTCCAAAATTTATTTGGGTTTCTGCTGGGAGTTTGTAACCAAATGTTCAAAACTTAATTTTTATTTCTTATTCATTGCAATATCAAATGTGTATTGAATGTGCCAGAGGAGCACCGTTGAATATTATGGCTGCGAAGTAATGTATAATATTTTTAGACATTAGAATATATTATGATAAAATACAGTTACATATACTTTTTTCTTCTTTTGAGTAGTGGCTCAAGGAAAAGCATAGTGTACAACACGTGCTGAAGGATATTTCAAACTCGCGTCACTAAGCTCGTAGCTCAATTGTTACGACTCGTTTGAAATATCCGTTTTTCAGCACATGGTGTACAATATCTATCAGACATTTATATTGGCATTGTGTTCGGTGGAATCACAAGCGGAAATGTAGAATAATTTATTTGCCGATGATGTTTACTGGCAATAATTGGATGCAACAAAGCCATGAGTTTATAAATTATTAATTGTTGTGTAATTTTATGCATATGCCGCTTTGTTTACTCCCCTTATTAGTTCCACCTCGAACGTCGCGGATGGTAATGTTCTGCAGACGTAGCGCGTTAACCAAACACTTGAGCTTCCGCAAAAAGTGAACTACCGCAAGAAATTACCAATTTAAGTGAGAAAACTCAGATAGGAAGTAAACAAGCAGACAATGATTCCGGCATTTAATAGTTCAGGATTGTTATTCTCAACTAAACTTTCATTAAATGAGTCAACAAAACCAAAACTACACATGACATCAACCAGCGAAGATGAAGTAATTGTCGAAGAAGTTAAACAAAAAGTTTCAAAGGAAGAATGACGACAAGGAATCAAAACAAGGCAGTAACCTTAACCTTAACACGTTCCCTGTCCACAATGTAATATTACGGTAATACGCTGGACTGTACAGAGTTTTTTCGTCTGATGTAAATTCCATGTACCATAAATATGGAACATTGAACTCCGTTCGATTCCTGTATATTTATCCAAGTCTAATGAGCCATATGTGAGTCATAATTAGTCATAAGTACGAAAAGTATACCAATAAGAAACAATAGAAAAAAAAATCAAAGGGGGTGAGAAAATAATGAAAAAAATTGATTTTGACAACAGCGCCATCTACTCGTTCATAGGGGGGGCGTAGCTACCATCTGAACTGCCGTAATACCCCCTTAGGACAGGGGTGCGCAGCTACCGTCAGGGGTCCCCTTGGGACAGGGGCTCGTTTTAAAAAATATTGGGGAGACCTACCGGGTCCAACACAAACACAAACGGACAAAATTTCATTAAAATCGGTCCAGTCGAATTCAGTGAGGTACACACGTACAGAAGAATTATATATACAGTGTGCCCATTTTATCTGTTCATGCCTGAAAATCAAGAAGTAGGCAACATATTAAACCTTTCATCAACAACTATTTTTTTTAAGGATTTACATTTCATATTTGATTAAAAGATTGTTTTGAATTGACGTTTTGAGTTTAATTTTAGACCCACTACGATTCTTTATTTTAAAATTAATAGTTTACGCAAAGTAATTTGTAATATGTTTAATATGTTGCCTATATCTGAATATTCAGGCGTGAACAGATAAAATGGGTACCCTGTACAAAGATTTTTACAACACTAAACAAAAAAGTAGAATAGTTAGTCCGCCTCCAATCTTTGTGTACGGGGTCAAAAACAATCAAGATATGGAAAAAAAGTATAACACAAAGAGAACAAACAACACAAAAGTGGTAGTAAACAACACAAATAACGGCCGTAGAAAATTAGTTCATCACATCAAGGAATCGGAAATTGTTCACCACACATACCACCTTAAAGAAAGACTCAGAAACATCATCGTTGGTAGAAATACAATAACTAAAAAACCAATAAATTTATTTTTTGTAGATCTGGATCCGTCAGATAATAACAAGAACATTATAAAATACCCTGCATTAAAAATAAATCAATCCAGATAGAAACTCCCAGAAAAACTAAAGGCTTAGCACAAAAGTATGGTCACACGAAAAAGAACACAAAATACTTGAGTAACTTAAGAACCCTACAGCTTGAAACACCAAACTTGAGAAGTAGAGAAACTTTAAATTTTGGGAAATTTGGGAAATAAGCAACCCTTCAGAAACCTAACAAACTGAGAACTTTCGAAATACAAATTGGAGAAATCTGAAATTTTGGAAAAGCTGAGACCTGATATCTTGAGAACTTGAGATTTGATGAAACTTGAAAGTGATACCAAAATTTAGATGAAGTGAAGCAATCTGAGATTTTGGAAAACCTAAGGTCTTATGGAACCTGAGAACTTGAGAAACTTGGGAGATTTTTTAAAACTATTTCATAAACTTTTTTGACACACTCGAATCGAAGTTTATTGCTGGAGCTGACTAAATAGACAAGTAAAACAAGAAGTAACCAAGAAGAAAAACTCATCGTGGACAAAGAAATGTGAACATGTAGAGCAATATATAGGTGGATCAAGAAACTCGGAAGCAAATGTTGAAGTCAATAAGAGGTTCCTCAAATAACCACGCTAATATACTAAATATATCTCCTAATGACTGGAAAAAATATTTTGAAAATTTATTAAAAGAAGACAGGAAAAAATTTATGGAAAGAAAATATATCAGAAAACAGCAAAAAAAGTACATACATCTGGATACATCTGTGTTAGAGGAAGTCATCAAACAGACTAAGATGAAGAAATCCCCAGGCCCGGGGGGGAGTACATCCTGAAATATTTAAATATGGCACAGAAAAACTAAAGGAAATGTTAAGAAAACAGTATGAAAGGTGTCTCAATGGAGAGAAAATACCAAGCGGGTGGCGAACTTCCTATACAACGCCTGTATATAAGAAAGAATGTAGAAGTGACCCCAGAAACTACAGAGGCATATCGGTGATCTGGGGGTCTACCATTGAAACGATCGAGTGAGTATGATGGTATTGTTGGTTGTCTACATTACCGTACTTCGAACATTATTGTAAATAAACTAATAACTTTGTCTAAAGGGCCTAAACCCAGGCCTAAACCGTAAATGGTCTAAATTTAAACGTCTTTCAAGTAACAACGAAGTCTCCCACACTCATTTAACCGTTTTAAGGTTGTTTTACAATAACTTAGGCTTAATATCAACATTTCATTTCTTATATCTATTATACACAATCATAATGAATAATTAAAGAATGAAAAATTAAGTGGCGGAGAATTAGACCTACAATGCTGGGTACTCCATACTCATTGTAAAAATCTTTAAAAAAAAAACAATCATTTAAGTACTTAGTAGAGAGTGTATGTTTACTTACTTTTGTCTAACTTTTCTAAGGTGTTCTATAATTATACTGGAACTTAACAAAGTCATCCTCCATTTTGTCTTTAGCTGTTTAAGGACACAAACTATACAACGAACTAATGTTAAAATACAATTATTCCAATGCACACTACTATATACATAAACAATAAACAGACATAACCTCACTCTTTCAAGGCGGGGAATAAAGACTAAATTAAGTATTTATTCAAGTCACAACGAAGTCTCCCACACTCATTTCACCGTTATTAAGCCGTAATAATACTCACAAAAATGACGTCATTTTATTTACATTTCTCATCGTAAACAAACACAAACGTAAATTTCACTTAAAAATCGATGACTTCTCTCGATTGCGAATTTGTGAGTGACTTTATTTGACATTTCGCGTGAGTTGAAAAATTCAATATGTCAATACTCAAATAAAGTGTTGAGAGTGTTGTAAAACCTTAAACCTCTTATATTGAGTTAAAAAAGGAATAAATACCCAACGCTGCGTGGGCTCGAAGTGATGAGGAGAGGACGACTTACTATACCATGGAAACCAACATGGGAGAAGTATTTCCAACATCCCATAAAATATTACACAGAGAAATCAAACATTTACATGACATGATGTCTTTAAATTTGTGGAACATTTCGTGGCCACACACACTTTTCATCAAGAAGATTTATTTGCCTACTGGCCAGTTTTGATTCTGTCAAAAGGCGTTGTGGTCTTTTCTTTTTCTCTCAGTGAGCGTTTTCGGCCTTTGAGCTTAACATGTAGATTATTCTGATTGCTGTTGTTCCTTTCGCTATCACTCTTACTATATTGTGTCCTTTCTTATTATAAAACTTACTTCCAGAATATCAAAAATCTTTAACCAACCCTCTTCTAACTCATTTAGAAAAAGCATATGTCAACACAGGAACAAATAAAGAAATCGCCTTGTGTACTTTTTATGCGAAGTAAATATTTCATTAAAGAGTTGTTGTTCTTAGAAGGCGGTAGGCAAAGGGATTTTTCAATTTCCCGTTGACGTAACACAGCACAACAAACAAATCAAATTGGAGATCATCCGTGTGACAGTGGCAGATGTCAGAAAAGTAATTTTTTGTTTGATAGGATTATACTATCTCGAACTTTAGTGAACTCGACATTTTCGACATATTTCGCAAATAGATGTGAAAGTGTGAACAAATAATATGATCGTCGATAAACGTACATCGGGCGCCATTGAACAGCTAACAAACGTAAAAATAAATGATTATTACCCGTTTAAATTTATAATTCAAACGTTCTTATCCCTAAGGGCATTAGTATGTAATAGGGTTTCATTGATTCTGAAATCGAGAAAAAGGTGAGCTTAACTCGATCTAGTTAAACTCGGATTTGTCGTCGCGCAGACTTAATTTTGCACAATTAAAACTAACATCTAATCTAAACTTATTAAATCATGAGGTACTCGGGGAAAGAATAAAAAGCCAATATGGAGTTAAATGATATTGTCAGTTGCAACGTTTCGGTAGCACCTCCTTCTTCAGGCTAGACAACTACAATAATTATTGCAGATTAAAATTAAACAATACAGAGTTAAAAATTGTATAAAAGGACAGTGTCGCCATTTTGTGAAAAGTGTCAATAATAATCAATTATTATCAATTAATTCATCTGCAGAGTATAGTAACAAAACATGTGATTTTAACAATTTTCTTGTAACTGATGTTACGTACCAAAATGTATTTTTGGTACCACCCCAAATCTAACTCGATGGAGATGCTGTCTTACTAATGATGGCCTTAGATTAAATAATTAAGTACCCCGAGTTGAAACACGTACGTCCTATAAACGTCGCAAAATTGGTTTAGTTAGTTTAACTACTGGGCGAACAGACAAACAAAGAAGAAAAACAGAATGTAAAGAATTAAATGACACAATATGGCTGATCTGGTCTGGAGAACGTTGTTTGGTGCGATGGGATGTCTTCCAGAGTGAGGCGACAACGAACGATTCTCCAGCCCATGGTACGAATGAATCCTCTCTCAAATGTCTTTGAACGAACGTAAGGGATTCCTAACAAGCACCGCACCCTACGATGTAGACCAAATCCAAATTCGTTCTGTTCGTGACAATTTTAAGCCAGGACCCTAAGATGAAGCAACCCCAGCAACAATTAAAAGGCCCTTACCTCATCAGAGACGTTGATTTTTTCGAAGAATTATTTTAATCCCCGAAGGAAAATGACTTCGCCAATATTCTCACAAATCTTTGAGGAAACAAATCATCTAGTTGAGATGATCGAATGACTTTCAGGAACGAACGAATCCAAACAAAGACGATGGGCATTGAGAGTAATGTTATATTAAAATTATCTTCACACTAGACGTGCGTCTTAAAGAAATGGAAATTCTAATATTTTAAATTAATATAATACTACATCTACAAGAGTACAGAGTTGACAATGTCTGATTTATTCTGACTAACTCATCGATATTTTGTTATTCCAGGAACTCTCTTATTCTATTTCAACCATCCCTGACAAGTTTAGAGACTGACTTTCTTATTCTAAATCATTCATCGCTGACGAGTCTAGGAATTTTCATTCTTAATTTATTTTGTCCATTGCTGACGAGTTTAAAGACTGTTTTTCTTATTTCAATAAGAAATCAGAATACGATACAAGAGGTACGAGGTCACAAAATAATCTAAGGTCCGGAGAATCGAAAACCTTTGTTCTTGTTATAAATAAGCATAACGCAAATATATATAAAAAAATACTTACTTTTATTACGCCAAGCAGTCTGGAACTATATGCAAAAAGTCTAAATGCTTCTTATTTTATTATCTGTTATTTTTATTGCTAGGTTACCATTTTATCCACAACCAGCGAATATTGACTATAAATATATTTTGTTACTAAATCCTGGTCTATACAAAAAAATATTTTCTAAGGGAACATACAACTTTACAGTGCACACTTACTGCTTGATCAGAGTATACCATGAGATCATTTAAATTAAAAATTAGATTAGGCGGGTTATTTTTTATGCAATGGCCCAGCCTGCAAATTGACTTACAGTAAAATTATGTTATGGTCTAAACATTGTGACGTTTATGTTTCTTATGTTAAATTGTTTTAATTTACAGAAAATAAAACACTAACAAAAAATGTATGTTTTTGAGAATTACAGCAAATGTTCAAAGTGTTCTCCCCCAGCTTCAATGCAGCTCTTAACTCTCCGTTTCATATTTTCAAATGCATTTGCCAACATCTAAAGGATTAAAGCGTTGCATGCATTAAAAGTTGCCTCTTGCAGTTCGAGGCGGAAATTGACACGATCATCAGAAAACCAGAAACACTCGCTCCGCTACAACACACTACTAACATCACGAAATCTTGTCAAACATTTATAAATTGATATTAATGTCTGATAATCTGCAGAAAAATTAGGATAGGTATTCATTTCAAAAGAATTGGCATCGCAACAGGCGGTGTTTTTGTCAATTGAGCTTTATCTTATGTCAAAGAAGTTACTAAAACCTGTGAGACTAGCATTAGATTATTTGGAGGTTATGTTATGAAACAACTCAATCCCCTTATGAATCAGACATATCTGAGTTTGTATTAATTATAAGTGGTGGACAACGTCTCGTACACCCATATATTTTTTAAATTCATTGGTAATTTCCTTGCCAATATGTCGAATAAAATTAACCCATTTTTTTTGTGGACAGTTTTCAAGTACTTCAGGCCAAATTTGCACAACTCTGTCTTTCATTCCTAGTTTTGCTTGAATTCTCTGATTGTAGTATGTCTTACAAAAACCCCAAGCCAATTATTTATTTTACTGTTTATTTGTAATTTCATTTATAAAATAGGAATTAACAGCTTTTCTTCGACTCCTATACTTCGATTTCAGTAACTGTCTCTCAAGGTTTTTTGAAAGTATTCTCCTAGCAGTTTGAACAGATTCATTCAGGATGTTTGTTAGTATTCTCTACACATTTGTTGCTTAAAAATCACGATACCGGGAAAACTAGAGCTACACGTTCGAAACTTGCAGAAGTATTATTTGAATCCTTCAAAAATTCATGGTAGCAACGACACACTGCTTCTCGTTCTCTTAAAGTAAAATTGCACAAAGAGTGTTAAATTTCAAATCATATGTTCAATCTCCTAGAAAAACATAACCTCAAAAAATACAAATTTAATAACTCACTTCGAATAAAAATAGCTGGATAAAAAGATGTCTTGAAACACAGTTTTTTGTGAATGAACGAAGGCGCAAATCAACGACAAAGCTATCCTAACACAAATTTCAAAAACGACTTGACAGTTACAAGAATGTTAGAGATATTTGATTGATTATGAGCGATGTCATGCTGCCAACATAAAATTGAATTTCCAGCGCCTGCGGCGATAGTATATTTCGAAAAACCTTTAACACAGCGATCTATAGAATACTTCCATTACCCATTCTGTTGCCGTTTTTTAAAGTCACTTTGACACCTTTGACATTCGAATATTAAACCAAATTGTCAAGAGTTAGTAGTGCCAACATAATTTAAATTTCACAGCCTACTCTAATTTATAATTTAAATGATCGCTTGGTATTGTTGTCCAGTGTGCCTATACAGGGTCATGGCAATATATTATAGCTGCAATAAATTAATATAGGGCGTAATAGAAAAACATGAGAAATAAAATAAATGAAAAATATTGTATGTGTATTGTGGAATAGAGTAGACATTTTGAGCATTTATTGTAATTTGTAATAGATAAGTACTTTGCGTTCTTGAATTTTTTCCATATTGTAACAAAAACTTCGCAGTTTTTACCGTGCAGTGGTCGTTCTTTATTGTATCGGGTTTTGCCCAAATTTTTGATTTGTTTTATATTTGGTCCACTTGATGATGTTCATTTATGCATTTCCATGACACCCTGTATAATATATTCTGGTCTAATAGCAATTATTATTACTAGATGAAATGTAATTGGTGATAATTTCAAATCAAATTTTAAAAACTTCAAATTGTAGGTGATCTGTCGGAAATACCTATGACGTGCAATATTTATATGGTCTTCCGTGGTATCATTATCCTGCCTGTACAATGATTAGACAATGGCTTGCAGCTCAATGTGCAATATTGCGCGCGTGTGACAATAATGCTCATGTCGCACAATGCGAGTCTAGCTGCTTAATATAATCTATTTATCTCATTTATCTGAGTGAGCCCAAAACACAATAGCGCACCCTGAATCAAACTGTATCCGTCAGAAAAAAAATGTGATGGAATGTTTTATACTTTTTCTCATAAAAGTATCCACCAAATTGGCTTGCACAATTTCGCACCTCCTCTAGCACAATAATGATTGTTTCTTAGCGTATTGTCTAAACATATTTTACTTATTTTATTTTGCATTTTTTTATGTATTTTTTCTCCTCTCTGTGCAGAAGTATTGTGTCTTCAGAGAAAGGCGCAGAACGTAATTTTCCAAATTACTTTTTGTTAATTGGTAGGACCACAAAATTATTCTATAACAACTACTCTATACATATAAGTATAATATAATATAGATATTAGAAAAAACATGTGCACATAATTATGTACACGTATGTATAATATCGCCACTTGAATGAGACAGGACATTGTCACAATTTAATTGTTGGTATTGGTCACAAGAAAATCCTCACTCGACTGAAAACTCTCACAGTCAACGCCAAGGAAAAAGGGTTGAATTTAAATAATCGGACGGCGTTTAATAGGGCCTTACAGCAACACGTTATTTGGACGGTTTGATTTAGTACCATATCTGACAGCAATGTTTCCAACAACAACAAGATGGGGCACCTCCTCACTTTGGAATCACTGTCCGCTAATATCTCGTCAAATTCATCAATTTCCTGGAAGGTGGATAAGACGTCGAGGAGCAATTGAGTGGCCACCGCGTTCCTCAAACTACACTCCCTTAGAATATTTTCTGTGGGGTTATTTAATATCAAAGGTTTATTTGAATAGACCAAATAATTTAGACGAGCTACGGCAAAGGACTTGCGCTGAAGTGGAGCACATTACTCCTGAAGTCCTTGAGGAAAGTGTTTACACTCGTATCGGTCAGTGACAAATGGTTGACAGGGGGCAATTTGAACCCTTGCGATAAATATTGTTTGCTTTTGGGGTTTAATTAAGATTTTCTAAGAAACTTTTTTAAGAAATAAATACAGAATTTCACCTTTCGAAACAACCTCCGTTCAATAGTGACGGTCGCACGTTGGTGGTCTAGTTAATCTTAAAAGAGACACGAACAATATAAAACGAAAATCCTTGTGTCTCTTGAATTATTTCATAGAGCGGCGCATGCACCATTTTTTAATTGATTCTAACTCCGGTCGCAAGGAAGATTAGTATTGAAATATCCGCACTAAACTAATATTGATCCCGAATAAAGCTGTAAAGAAAATTGAAAAAACTTCAGAAATAGTTTTTGCCGTTTATTATTTTAAGTTGCCAATATCGAGGCGTGTACAGCTTCCTAAAGAAAAGTTCTAAATTATTAAAATTATCTACGAGGCTCTTAGAGAATTTAAGTTGTATACATATAATATCATTTTATTGGCAGTTAGAAACCTCTGCCGAAATTATAGGTACCACACCATAAGTGATACTTTTTAATATGCGATATATGCAAATAAGTATGACGTAGTAACTGATGAAGCCGACAAGTATACAAATTATTATTTAAAGTTTTGATCAACACCTCAACATTTTCAATGGATTGATTTGTTGAAGATTATACGTGTTTGCTAATTTCGAGTTGTTTTCACTTTCAGACACATCTTAAACTACTGTGTTTGATTTTAAAAGAGACACTAAAGGCCTTTGATCAGAGAAATAAGAAAACGAATAATACTAATAAACAAGCGAAACGTGTTCAGTTTACTCTCCAAGTCCCCAGCGCGCTTATAGAAGTTTCAGTTCAATAATACAAGAGGCGGGACATTTTGGAGAGATGATGTAGTTATTATTTAATAAAATTTATTAAACTTATTATAAATTACATTGGACGCCGTATAGTACAGAAAAGTACTTTAAAACCACTGGTGATTCAGCCATGGAACCCTTTATAAATGGTTTATCAAACACAGACAAAAAAAATTATAAGTGGAGAAATCCCACCATATACAAGTACAACACAGATCTTGATCCTCCTACATCAACACCCTCTTCTTTTGCCAATCATATATTAATAACAAAACATAGTTTTTCACCATCAAATTCCAAATTGATTCACAAATGCAATAAAGGCCGGAGATTAGATTTTCTTAAGGCTTTGGAAATAAGAAAAGCCTTGAAACTGGAAAACAGATTTTGTTTAAACGAACAGAATAACTTCAATAATCCCATTATAAATTAAACGATCAAACGAACTTACCTGAAGTTCGATCGTAATTATATTAGGCTCCATTCCGAAGATATCACTTATTATTTACTACGTAGTTCGGAATCCCGAGCTGCCACGTCACAAGTTTAAAGAGAGAAAGAGTTATCCTCTTTCTCCCACCCATTGTGCCCACTGGTTTCGTTCCTCATTATGTTTAACCCAAAAGTTTTATTTTGCCAGGGTAGGGTTAGGGAGGGTGGTGATATCTTCGGAATGGAGCCTAATATAATTACGATCGAACTTCAGGTAAGTTCGTTTGATCGTTTAATTATATTACGGCGTCCATTCCGAAGATATCACTTATTATTTACTACGTAGATGTTTAAAGTATCTGTACTGTAAAATAAAACTTTATTCTTTTAACAAGATTTTAAAGAGATAAAAATTAAAATCTTCTCAAAATTGAACTTCCTTTTAATTAATAGAAGGAAGTTGCGAAGTTATGATAACTTACTGGGCCAACTGCATTAAGGCATTTACGTATTGCCCCGAATTAATGACTGGGCGATTGTAGAAGCGAAAGAATGTCTCCGAGTTCTTGCTCCATCCGGCGCAGTTTTTGATGCAATCTAATGGAACACCTACGCGATGAGCTGCTGACGTTGAAGCGTGTCTGGTAGAATGTGGTTTGAATTGTGCAACGTCGATACCTGCCAATTTGAGACAAGTCCTAATCCACCGACTGATTGTTTGTTTTGAAGCGGCTGAGTGCGGCTTCTTAACTGTGAGGAAGAGCGAGTCCTCCTGTTGTCGGAGTGCCTCAGTCATGGCTATGTAGTTTTTGATGGCAGAAACAAGACACAAGTCTGGTTTGTCGTGGAAATAAGGAATTGTAAGTTCCGGCTGGGCTTTGTTTACGCCGGATGTTTTAATACGATCTTTGATGAATATACGTAATGCTGAATCGACCTCTTGAATACCAGACAGTTTTATCAGGGAGATGGTTTGGAGCCGTTGACCAGTTGCTAAGACCAATAAGGTGGACAATTTTTGGGAGGCCGATTTTAGAGTAGATGTGGGCATTTTCTCCAAAAAATGGAGCACCGGCTGAGGATCCCACGTGACATCATAACGCGGTGCATCTGGACGTATTCGAGAGATTCCTTTTAAATATCTCTTGATTACAGGATCTTCCCCAGTTCGACCAGGCAGGATCAGAGATAGCGCCGCTCTATGTGTATTAAAGGTGCCATACTTGTGAGCACCCTTATTCAAAAGGTCTTGGAGAAATAAGAGGATATCTTCTGTTCTACAGTCCAGCGGATCTAAATTGTGTTTCTTTGAGTAGCTCCACCACAACTTGTATGTTGTGGAATATTGTCGAATGGTACTGTCTGATATTGAGGATATTACAGTGTCGATATTGAGTTCGGGTGTTCCCTGTCGGCGAAAAGCTTCCCAGATACATTGGCGGCCACTAATGAAAGTGTATCGGCCAGCGGATGGTGAAGTTGAGAGCTGTAAGGTGAGTATAATAGATTAGGATTGGGGCTCCATTCAATCTGTTCAATCGTAAGTTTTTTAAATAATGGAAACCACGGTTGTGATTGCCAGTTTGGGACCACTAGGATACCCTGAGCTTTGTCCTGGACGATTTTTTGAAGAGTACGTAATATTAAACAAAACGGCGGAAATGCATAGAAATAGAATCCATTCCACTCTATGGTAAACGCGTCTACGCATATTGCCCCAGGCTCTTTTCTCCAAGAAATGTAATTTGGGCATTTATGATTATGTTTAGAAGCGAATAAGTCAATCTGAGGTCTCCCAAACTGATCAACTACTTGGCTGAAAATTTCATCCGACAAGGACCATTCAGTTTCACGAGGAAGGGTACGCGACTCACGGTCTGCTTGCTTGTTTTCGGCCGATGGTATGTATGAAGCTACTAAGAAAAGGTTTCTGCATTCACAAAATTGCCAAATTTCTCTGGCTAGGGCAGCTAAGTGAGGAAAGCGTACGCTTCCCATGCGATTGACATAAGAAATTGCAGTTGTGTTATCTGACCGAATCAATATGTGGATGTTGGTTAAAGGTTTTGCAAAGCATTGAATAGCCAAATAAATTGCTTTCAATTCTAAAAAAAATATGTGCTCCAAACTATCTACTTCCGTCCACCAACCATGTGTGGTTTCATCAGCCGTACATGCTCCCCATCCCGTGAGTGATGCGTCAGTAAAAATTTCTATTTGGAAAGAATCATTTTTAATGTCGTTAAACACGAAATCAATGTTTTTTTTCCCACCATAAAAAATCAGGTTGTAGATTGGGAGACAACTGCATATTTGCTTCAAAATTGAAGTTATTGGATTTTAAAGCTAAGTATTTTTCTCGCTCAAACCGTTTTGTGTATAGCCACCCATATTTTACGGCCGCACAAGCGGAAACTAAAATGCCTATGAATTTGGCAAAGGCCTGGATTTTGCAAGATTTCCTTTGTTGAAAATACCGAACCCATTTCTTTATTTTCACTCGTTTTTCCTCTGGTAATTCGATGGTCAATTTATTTGTATCTAGCACAAAACCTAAAAATTTGCAGCGATTGTTAGGTGCAAGTTGACTTTTCTCTGTATCTATATATATAAAAGAAAGTCGTGTTAGTTACTTCGCTTATAACTCAAGAACGGCTGAACCGATTTGGCTGAAAATTGGTGGGAAGGTAGCTTAGAACCGGGAGAAGGACATAGGATACTTTTTATTGTTTATTGAACATGGGGGCCCAGGGGGGGCTCTTAGGTTTATTACTCGAGAACGGCTGAACCGATTTGGCTGAAAATTCGTGGGGAGGTAGCTTAGAACCAGGAGCAGGACATAGGATACTTTTTATCGACATGGGGGCCCAGGGGGGCCCCTTAGGCTCGACCGATTTTTGGGTCGACCGATTCTTATGATTTTTTTTGTATATTTGGTAGGTATGAGAATAAGTGGTAAGCTATTTTCCACATGGACATGGGGGCCCAGAGGGGCCCCTTAGGCTGGATATATTTTTCGGAACGACCGATTCTTATGAATTTTTTTTTGTCTATTTGGTAGGTATGAGAATAGATGGGAAGCTATTTTTCACATAGACATGGGGGCGCAGGGGGCCCCTTTGGACTGGACCGATTTTTCAGGTCGACCGATTTTTATGATTTTTTTTTTTGTATATTTGGTAGGTATGAGAATTGGTAGTAAACTATTTTTCACATAGACATGGGGCCCCAGGGTGCCCCCTTGGGCTAGACCAATTTTTTGGGTCGACCGATTTTTATGATTTTTTTTTTGAATATTTGATAGGTATGGGAACAGGTCGTAAAGTATTTTTCACATGGACATGGGGGCCCAGTGGGACCCTTGGGTTGGACCAATTTTTTGGCTCGACCGACTTAATAAGGGCTTTTATGATATTTGATTTGTTGGATTTGTCCCCGCCCCCAATAGCAGAATAACTGTTGAACCATGGACAGGGGGCTCAGGAGGAACCCTTGGGTTTATATCTCAAGAACGGCTGGACCGATTTTTATGATCTTCGATTTGTTGGATTTGTCTCCGCCCCGAATAGCAGAATATTATTAAAACAAGGACATGGGGGCCCAGGGGCCCCCTTGGGTTTATAACTGAAGAACGGCTATACCGATTTTTATGATCTTCGATTTGTTGGATTGGTCTCCGCCCCGAATAGCAGAATAACTATTATAACATGGACAGCGGGCTCAGGGAGCTGCCTTGGGTTTATAACTCAAAAGCGTCTCGATCGATTTTTATGATCTTTCATTTGTTGGATTTGCCTACGCCCCGAATAGCAGAACTATTATTAAAACATTGGAAAAATTACAGGGGGGCGGGGAGCTAAGTACAGGCAAAGACAATAACAAAGCCCCCCTGGTACAGGGCAACAATAAGAAATAACGCCGGCCACCAAAATTTGTCGTACCGGGCTTTAAAAATGAAAATCGATTTTTAAGGAGTAAACTTCAAAGTTTCACTTCTGTTGCGCGTGGACTCTACACACAAATTTTTTGATGATATCTCGAGAATGGATTGACTGACTTTTTTCGAGGGCGAGTAACTATTAAAAACATTAACATTAACAAAAAAAAAATGTCTCATACATTTTGTGTAGAATCCGTATATAACGCCATCTTTGATACATGAGAGAAACAAAAATAAACATGGCGTTGTATGCTGGTTCCGGTAATGCCAGTAGATGACGTTGTGGGCATTATCCTTTTATAAAAAAACATTAATTTAATTCAGCTAATAAGTTGCCACAACATTTATTGATTCTGAGGCGGTACAAAGTTCGCCGGGTCAGCTAGTTAATAATAAAGCCAAGGGAAGTTAGGAGCGCAAGTGCCATATTCACGTTATTTGTACACTCTTGCAAACTTTCCCCGATAATTAAAAAATCGTCTATATAATTTACACATGTGACCCCTTTTTTCCTTAACGCCTGAGTAATGGGTTTTACCAGTTTAGTGAAGGCATAAGGTGCAGATGACAAGCCAAAGGGGAGACAACGAAACTCAAAGAATTGATTTTGCATTCTGAAGCGTAAGAATTTCCTGTCTTTAGCTCTAATGGGAACTAGAAAGTATGCATCTTTCAGATCTATGGTTGCTGCAAAACAGCCTTTGGATATTAATCTTTGGGCCGTTCTAATATCTTCCATTTTAAAATGGGGAGTTTCGATAAATTTATTTAGATGTTTCAGGTTTAGGATAAACCGTTTTCCCCCCTTCGGCTTATCAGCTAGGAAAATACGTGACAAGAATTGCTCCTTTGCGGGTACACATATCGAGATTGCACCTACGGCTAAGAGGTCTAAAACTGCCTGTTTAATAAAACCCAAATCTTTTTGCAAAATTTGAGAGTTTGGAGGGTGGGTTTGTCTGGGCATTTTTGTGAATGGAAGCTTATAGCCCTTAACACAGTTCAGCACCCAAGTGTTTGACGTAAGTGTCCGCCATATGTCATAAAATGACTTTAGCCTGCCGGCGTACCCAGAGCTCACCTGGTTTAATAGCGGTTGCTGTTCCCCTTGCTGTAGCGGGAGTTCGAGGATTGACGGCTGAGACTGTTCGAGGTGTGGCCCCTGTATGATCTCGTCTCCCCGCGACGGACCGGGCGTTGCTTGTTTAAAGATTTGCCGTGAGTGCCCTGAGGGTTGCCCCCTCCCCTTTATGATTGCAATTTATTTTTAACATTGGCGGTATATGTTGCTTTGATGCTTGAGCTTGTTGCTTGTAGCGATTTGGCCTCTTTAATTTTGTCGGATAACTCGTCGCCAAACAAGTGTTCAGACGGGGTCGATTTTTCAAGTACGGACCTGACTTGCGAATTAACCAGCGGAAATATGAGAGTGCGTCTCAGTTCCGATAAAGAATGAAACAGATTGATCAGCAGACGCCCACCATCACCCAAGAATTCTAAAATCTCCTGATTCAATTCCCCGTGAATATCGTTGGGTGTTCCAAGAAGTCGGGTTATTGCTTGTCCCAACGCCGATAAAGCGGCGGCTAATTGAGTCTGGGAATTAGCTAGTGACAGGTCTCGATTTTTATGGGCGACAGACATAACTTCCGCTACCAGCGCATTCACTTTGGGCGACGTGAGGTTTACACAATTCGAGGGCGTTTTATATTTCGTTACCAGCAAATTTAAAACTTCAGAGCCAAGGCCACTTTTTAAAACAGTTTTCCAAATTGCGGCTAACTGTTCATGCAAACGGATATCAGATGTGTTCTCGGCTTCTGGGGCTCCCCCTAATTTTCTCAGTATAACCTCCGATAAATCCGTGGCGTCTTGAAGTAACAATACCTCGTTATCTGGATCGGGCGTTAAATTCTGGGTGCTAGTCGCAGCCAAGCCGCACGGGCTGTGAACAGTGACTGTTGGGGGCCTAGACGAATTTGTCGCAGCCAAGTCGCTCGGGCTGTGGACAGTGACTGATGGGGGCCTAGGAGAATGTGTCTCAGCCAAGCCGCCCGGGCTGTGGACAGTGACTTTTGGGGGCCTAGTCCTAGGCAAACTCCGTGGGGGATTAACGTTGTCCCTGCTGGACGGACCTTCCAGCTTCCGGGATGCACTACTAATACGGCTCGAACCTGGTGAAGAGGCTGAACTTCCCCGACTTATGCGTCGATGAGACCCAGAAAATCGGCTCCGACTTCTACTATTACGGTTCTGTCGATGTACAGAACGTGCTGAGCGACCGGGGGAGTTATCTCGACGATAACGTCGAGAGGATGACCGCGACCGACTCCTGTTGTTTCGCGAGAAACGTCGGTCCTTCCTCAACATCCGTTCGAGCTCTTCAACCCTTTTCCGAAGTTTAGAACGTCCCATTGCTAAGTGCTAAATGCTGAGAAGGGGGCAAATAGGATTGTCAGGATTAGGACCTAACTAAAATCGCTTACCAGTCTTTCACCATGTGACGCGGTCACGCACAAGAAAACGAATGAGGAACGAAACCAGTGGGCACAATGGGTGGGAGAAAGAGGATAACTCTTTTTCTCTTTAAACTTGTGACGTGGCAGCTCGGGATTCCGAACTACGTAGTAAATAATAAGTGATATCTTCGGAATGGACGCCGTAATATAATTCACTATTTTAATTTTTCCAATCAATTTTTTATTTTTTCATTCAGCATTATGTAACCTTAAATGTCAACTTTTTTCACTTCAATAATGATTTCATTATTATTTATCACATTTTCTACCACTCCAACAAACATACTAGATTCTCCTTAAAATTATATAATATGCCACAGCATAACATGTTGGATAACTGTCCTCCCGTAGAAGAATTAAAAACACAGTATATCTAACAGCATTAATGAAACCAAAATTCTATTATTATACTATAGGAAGAGTTTGTTAAGTTACATTGTTGCATCCGTTGCGTGCATTCACGGAAAGGTTCTTTTAAGTACAAAAAAAAATTAGTTCCAAACGGCGTAATTTTTTGTAAGGCATTAATAAATATAATCCATACTATATTATCATATCATAAATGCGAAAGTAACTCCGTCTCTACCGTTTTTTCAAGGCCTAAAGATGTTAAGAAATCGGAGAACAATTCCTCAAAAATGTCGTTCGGACGTTCGTAAATTGAAGCGCCATCTACTAAACGGCGCTGACCACGTTTTGAATTAAAATATAAGAGCTAATAAATGTTCAATTCCCACAAAACCAGAGAAGAGTAGAGTGAGCAGATGGTTTGCTCAGTCGCGCTGCTTCGCTTAAGTAGATATCGAATAATCAGAAAACATGATTGTTGACAACTCGGATCTCTTGGGCGAGCGAGTTTTTCACGTGGACGGCGGGGCTAAAAAACGGCCAGTTTGCGGCACTTTTTTGTAATTTCTGATTGGATATATACACCTTATTTGTTTATATTTGTGTATTGTTTATTTTTCGTATTTCTATATTTTCAGTCACAAAAACATTTTCGTATTTTTGTGTGTTATTATCACATTAAATATCGTCAATTGAAAAACCAACACCTGGGAAAACCCTAAATATTACATACGACGTTCTAGCTTTAGATCTTTGAAAATCCCAGTTCTAATCAGCGTCATGTAAATCTTGAATCAGCTCAAAACTGCAACAACACCTGCAGCAATAAAATCTTAAAGATTTACTCGTCCTCATGGCGTTATTAAGTGCGCGTACTTAAGATGTCCCGGACGAATTTCGTATTTTAGAGGATAACAATAAATCTCTCGTCCCGGAAGACCGTTAAAAGTCGTTACTGATTTGTAACACGAAAGAGGAAGACCCGAGCCACCGAGGTCGTTGATAATATTTGCTTGTTACCTTTTGCTACGGGAGACACGGCTATAAAGTTGACAAGGGCGGCACCGGTGCTGTGACCCATCAGAGTCACTCTCTCGGGATCACCTCCGAAGGCTGGTAGATTTTCCCTAAGCCAGTGCAGCCCAGCCACCAGATCCATTAGACCGAAATTCCCTTGGGCACTACCTTTAGTACCGGTCTTAAGAAAGCCTGCAACAAAAAGAGAAATAATTAACTGACAGCGACGGCGAATGAAGATAATGATAATCCTTAACGAGATGCTGGAGTATGCTCGATTCAACATATTCATGAACATGGCTCTTATGCATTTATTATGGCACGCTTGAAAATACTTGCACAACCTAATTAGAATGCTATTTGCTACGATACATAATAAACGATATTTTTAGACACCGTCTTTTTCATATAAAATGCATCCGGTATCCTCTTGATTATTGACAATTTTTTTATTTTCGCAATAAAACTATTCATCGAGAGACTTAAGATATATGAGTCCCTTTTAAGGAAGCTCTTAACACTTTAAATATTTAATCTCGAAAATTGTATTTACTAACTTTTCAACATTTCTAGTAGAAAATAATTAAATATTAATCAAGCAAAGCGGAAATCTCCCTTCAGCTTGTGTAATAATTTCATTAAAAATGACTTCGAGCTTACGTATTGACAGAAGTGTCACGAGCAGTTCTCTTACAATCGAATTGAGCGAAACAGTCGGAGACGAATAAGTAGGGAGCGTCCTGATTGATGTCGACAAAAAAATATGGCTTTATTGTTTGAAAACGGCTTCCTATTATCGATTCGGGGATGATTGTCCTCAAGCATTCCTCCGAGTTTATTTTGTTGGCACAGATAGCAATGGTAGGTACAGTATTGCGAGCAAACTTATCGACCATATCCGCCGGATTAAAGTATTTCGGTAACAAACCGCCAAGATTTGTGAAAGATCATTTGACCACAATGCTTTCGGGTCTCATACAACGATGGTCGTGGTTTCTGGAAGTTTAACTTTAAATTGTGAAGTGCACGGTGTATTACTTTTCTCATGCTAGATTTATCTGTATTATAAAATTAATATTTGATGTGTAACATCTGTAGCCGCGATATGGGAGTAAAAACGAATCAAATGTCGTAAAACGGCGCCGGGCCGATTGGCCGCCCGCGCTCACTTCTCCCATGTGTCTGCGAGGAGCTCGTGTCGAAGTACTTTCCGAAACTTCTACTTATCCGATTTAAAAAAAAATTTAACAATATTTAGAATGGACCTTCATAGTGGACATAGGCTGCATATTATCCCGTTAAAATAAAGGGTTTTTCGTGGAGATCACTTTTGCAAAGTAAGTCGACCGTCTAATACACCTTCAACAGCTATTATTACAGAAATCACACAAGATACATCCAATAATATTCCGTAACTGCATTGTAAAAAAGTCTATATTAAAAGTATTTATTTGTCTTGTATTTATATTCTGTATTTCTTATTATAATAACAATACTTACACTTTTCTCCAAATAAAACATGCAATTTCTTCTTGAAACGACAAAAATCTGACAATTTTTTTCGTTTGATAAAACTTTACTGACCACCAGCAGCGCATATACTTTAGAAAATATGTAGACCATATTTGTAAAAAGATAATGTAAATAGATAATAGTAGGATAGATGACATGTTAGTTAGATTAAATTAGTTAAAAGTGTATGATTTGTGTGAAATTCAAGCGTTATTTATCCATAAAATTAGACTTAATTTAGTGCCAAAATATTTTAGTGATGTATTAAAAAATTCCCAGATAATCGCCATTACAATACAAGAGGAAAAAAAATTATGCATTAGAACATAAAAATTACAGGTCGAATCAAAATTCTTTGTTTTTTAGAGCCATTATAGTCTATAATAGGTTACCAGAAGAATTGGAAATTTTAAAAGTAAGTTAGTAAATAGATATAGGTCCAAACTAGTGTAAATTTTATAATTTATTTATTTTAGTCCATATTTATTTATTGGTTTACTTTAATTATAAATTCTTTCAATAACCATAAATTTCGATGTTTCACGTCTGCCGGGCGTCCCGTGACGACTTAATTTTCTTTTAATAAACAGGCACTCGTTACTGTTGAAAATTGTATCGACTTTTCAAATTAACTACATATCTCTTTCCAAGAACTCAACACTATTAGTTCAGAAGAATTCTGTCATTTCAAATAATAAACACCTTCAATTTTAACAAGTGAGGAAGTTTCAAATCGGACTTCCATGTGTCTTCGACAGCACATTGTTAGACATATTCCATACGAGAAGCTCCAATCCTTCCCAAAGGCAGTGTACAATGATGGCGTGTGTCTTTTGTGATGGTTTTCTTCTGCGTGAATTGCTTTGATTTCAGGAACTGGTATGTTTTATGTCGAGATAATATTGAGAGGGACACATGATACTGTTGGCACGTATGGAGTCTATTGACTGTATTCGTTCGACTTCCTGTTTTTGTAAAATATTTTTATCCAACAAGAGACACCCCTATCGCAGACGGTTTACTCAAGTTTTAAAACGAATAAAAATGTCACGGATTTATGTACAACCACTGGTTTAAATTTTTGGCTCTAAGCAATAAAATGAGAGTGGTAATAAAATAATTTCAAGGTATGGAGAAACAAAATTATTTTCTTAAAGGCCTACTAGTTGATTACTGCTTGCTAATAAGAGAAAATGTAACAGTACTGAGCCAGATCGATGTGCAAGAAGTAATGGCACGATAGAAAATACATTTTCTTTATTGCACATTAATGGAGACAATAAAAGAAGGACATTTCGTATCTCAGATACGTTAGACGGTCATTTTTATCTCTGAACGTACAATGTGAATACTTAATATCTTAACGTTCTTCAGACGCTGACGAATCCACCAGAGGTGATTTTTTACATTTAAAAAAAAAAATACAGTTAGATGTACATTTTATCCTTCTTTTGAGTGGTGGTAATATCCGTTTTTCAGCATTAAATGCCAAATGGCAAATTTCAATCTTAAATATTTAATAATAATGCTGATACAGAATTTTAAACGATCACGACTTTTCGAAAATTTTCACAAAAGAATATTACAAAATTAAGTTGAGTACGGTCCTGGAATAGTGAAAAACCAAAAATATATGCAAATAATTTTAGTCGGTGCAGTTTTGATGGTAATATATGATGACATCAAAACATTTTTTTTTTATATCAATCTTCCGTCCTCGCACTATTGACTCACCCTGTATATCTAAAGACCAAGCAGTAAGGACCAATTATATATTTCATTTTACATTAAATTCACGTTCTTGACGATCCAATTTTTATTAAATTTCTTTTGAATTGAATCAATTAAGCGTCGATACAGGGTAGGACAGGGGTTTTGAGATATTGGGACAAAATACCACCAATCGTTTACTTTTATTACAATGGAGCTGTGGTGAAAGCTTGTCGGTGTATAAAACCCTAATATAAATTCTCATTTTATGTTTAATCATATTAAATTTGACTCATACGCTCAAATTGAACATAATGTTGTTCTTTTCTAGCCCTGTTTAAGCTGCAAGTCTGTGAACAAAGAGAGTAGAAATTAGCTGCCTTTCCAGGAGAAAAGAAAAACGGAAACGAACAATGTAGGGTGGAACAGGAAGACAAAAAGAAGAAAAAGAGAAGATATTTAAATTAAATTAAATAACCGCAAGATCGCCAGAAACAAAAAAAAAATGACAGTGAAACGGAGAGAATTATAGATAAGTTGGAAGAAATAAAAAGAGAACTAAAGGAAGAAATGATTAATACACAAAGAGAGAACCAATAATTTAAGAGAGAAATTGAAAGGAAAAGAGAAAAATTTACGATGAAAGAGAAGAGATGTGAGAGGGAGAGGGAGAGAGAGTGACACAGCTGGAAGGTAAAGCCGAGTATGCATGAGGAAAGGAGAAGGAGGAAGAACAATATAATATTATGATAACAGGATGGAGTGGGGAAAGGAAAAGTAAGCAGCAGACCAAAGAGGAGATAGAGAATTTTCTGAGAAAAAATGTAGGCGAGGTCAAAATCGAGGACTGTTACAGTATAAAATAGGGATCAAATACTATTAGAAGGGGAGGATTCGGAAGGAAAGAAAAAAGTGATAAAGCAGACAGGTACCGGTCGAACACCGAGATACCCAAACAGGTCTTTTCTTGGCGGTGCCCCCGCCCGCACCTATACACCCTACGTCTACCTACAAAGCATTTCATAAAGGGTTAAACCGGAAAGAGACAATATAAACGGCACCTAACCCTGCTTCTCTTCCTCGTCCCCGTATACGTATTAAGTCGGTGTAATTAATAAAGCCGGGTCGTCGGAGACAGAGACGAGACGTGTAAATAGTTGTACATTATTGTAAGTAAAGTCTATAACGCCGATCGTGTGTTTGTTTGATTCTCTTTGGCTAAACTTGATAGCTGACCCCTGGTGCACCGTACTCCTGCTTAACTACCCGCGGTCACGTGGAGCATACCACGTAAAAATGGCGCTTATTTTAAATTTGCCTGTGTAACAATCCTTTAGAATCTATTCTATTTTAAAAAAAATTAAGTGATTTAAGTGATTGTTAATTTAAGTGTGTAGTATAAAGCTTAATTTTTAATTTACTCCATTTTCTTATTAATGAGCATGACATAATTTGTATAATGCCTATTCCTTGAACGTGATTTACGATTTTGTCAACTTAAATTGAAGGAACAGAATAAACCGTTACATTTTTTGGAGACTGTGTTGAACTTTAAATGTGATTCATTTTTGCACGTTACGAAACCTTTATGCGGGAAGAGACAGGCGGGATATAAAATGCACCAAACGATTAATGATGCGAAACACGTCGGTTGATATTCCGACACTTCCAATGGTCAGTTATAGCGGCAACCCTTCCAGGAATTCAAGTCAGTAAATATGTACATTTCAGACAATGACAACGTGCGAAGGAGAGACAATCTTGCAGCCGTTGGATAACACATTTTTGTCAAGAAATGATGTGTTTTGTAATGAGCGGATTAATTTTATACTTCAACATCATGTAGATAAAATGTGCAAGAATGGCTGTTGAATATATTTTTCTTCCAAATCTCACTTTTCATATCGTATAGTGAAATTAACACTTTACTTAATGTTTCTCTTTTCTTTTTGAAAAAATGGTAGAGGTTCTACTATATTCAAGAAACAATAAACAGAAACAAATTTTTCATTTTCGGTTTACAGTTAAGCTTAAGACCTCTTCAAAACTAATTAATTAAAACTTTAAAAACTGAGCTATCTGCTGCAGAATTAATTAAAAAATGTGGTATTATAATAGCAAAAGGTCTACTTAATCGTAATCTGTCTTACGTATTTATCTTTTCTTGCAAGAAACCGAGACTAACACTACTACATTTCACTAATTTTAAGAGAAAAAATTAGTTTTTAAAGGTGGCAACACGGGAAAGTTTCAAAACGTACCATAACAACAAGGTCAAATGGAATTCACGGCTACTGAATATTGTGACATGTATTTCGCTCTGGGGGCAGCGCAAAATAATGCTGCCTCGGCCGCCCGTGAGTATACTAATAGGAGGCACCCCAGCATTAATGTGATTAGGTGCCAGAACCAGAGACTTCGTGAAAATCCTGTTGCAGTTCCAGATCTGAAAGGAATCAGGCCAGGAAGACCGCTAACAAGACGTACGGTAGATAATTAGCTTTAAAAAAAAGAAATCGATTTCAAAAAGCGAAAAATAACTGAGTACATGTATTATTACATGTGCTACCTACCGATCTGTTTGAAGTCGGTGTCAAGCCAAAGAGGTGAACAAATTTGTAACCTATTGTCATTATACAAAAATATCAACAACGTTATAGCCCATCAAAAATTCAATATCAGGCCGTCAACAACGTCTGCCCCGCACGTTTCTGCCCGTTTGGGTTGCTTTGCTCAGCGCGAGCCCCCCACCCACGCTCATGCATTTCGGCGCGCGCGCTGTGAGACTTGTGATGTAGTGGGAGCGGAGATCCTATCTATCTACTACCTATTTATTTGGCTTGGCACTGAGTGCAAACAGATCAGTAGGTAGCACATGTACTCAGTTATTTTTCTCTTTTTAAGTCGGTTTCTTTTTTTTTAAAAAAGCTAATTATTTTACAATTTTAAGTAATAGACTTAGTAAGGACGCTTCTCGAATGGGGAAACGACGGCTGGTTGAAAAGGAAGATGAAACACGCAAGCACTAAAAAAATAGAACCAGAAATACTGAAACAATGATGAATTAATATTACTACCTGAAAAATCTAAGGCAAAGTACAAGGCAATTGTGAATAATATAATTTTTGTATTCGTTTGTGAAACACATAATGCATAATGAAATACATAACAACATACATAAATATTACGCCATATGTATTTAGTTTGACAGCTGCTGTCAACCTAATCTCAAAATTTGATGTAAATTTGTACTCTTTCTTATTTTGCGTGAACGAATACAAAAAACGCTGTTCAATAGTCGTGCGCTGTCACTTTTCAGGGGTTCGGGCTCATTGCAGCCCTCTCCCCTGAAATGTGTCATAACAGTGCACTCGTATCGAAATACACTATATTATTAAACGACTACGTTTGAGAGAGTTCATAATAATTATAAAATGTGAGGATTTCGCTCTATTCCCATGAGATACCCTCATCAGGTCCAGACTTGATGACAATGAGACTACCTCAGGAGTACATCTTTTCAAATAAAAGAAGAATTTTCAAAATCGATCAACAATTGACGAAGAAATCGGTGAAATGGAAAAATTTGAGGCTTTACCTCGATTTCCATGCAATCCCCCTAATCAGATCCGGACTATACCCTTTCAAATAAAAAAAGAATTATTTTTAAAATCGGTCTACAATTGACGGAGAAATCTCGGAGAAATCGGTGAACATACATAAAACGAAAAAAAAAAAAAAAACATACATACAGCCGATCATAGAACCTCCTCCTTTTTTGAAGTCGGTAAAAACGAAGAAACAATTATTGCTGCTGTTGATGACAACCCAAACCTGAACAGCGTCGTTAGAGAAAAACAATTTCATCCTGTATCACCACAGAAAGGTTCAAAAGTTGTTGCTAATGGAACGAACAACTACCTATTTTATGGACAGATAAGGTCCTATTTACGAACAGCGGCATTTCTTTTCAATAGACAGAACCACCACTAGTACTCTAGTGATAACCCCAACGGTGTTTTTGAAACTGGACATTAAAATCGGTTTAGTTTGAGTATTTATGCCGGCAAAATTGAGGACCGCTTGATAGGACCTATAATTCTGCCTGATCGCTTAACGGCCAACAATTTTTTAATTTTTTTTAATCACAATTTGGTAAGTGATCTGCGGGATTCCTGTATTACCGAGCTGAAGGTAAACACGTGGTAGAGAGGTTAAGTAGCGAAAAATAGAGAAATAGAAGGTGATATAAAGAAAAAATTAGAGAAGATATTGAGAAAAGCGAGAAGAGGTATTAGAGAAAGGTAGGAAGAAAGAATTGGGCAGGGAATAGGAGATATAGTCAGGAAAAAGAATAAATCGGCGAAGCTGGAAGATAACGACATCTAGGAGGCGCCACAGGAAGCGGATGAACAAAGACGATAGAAACCGCTCGCTCAGTCAGGGAAGCTTGGACTCTTACCTGGAGGAAAGGAAACAAAAGAGAAAAGGGGAGGGTAGAACAGAAAAGCAAGAAGAGGAGGAAGAGAATTTTTTTCAAAAAAGTAAAAAGACGGCGAGGTCTCCTGGAGTAAAGAAAACACAGAAGACATCAGAGAAAGAGAAGGAAACGGACACAGAGATGGAGAAAAAAATATTGGAGCTGTTGCAAGAGTTGAAGGAGGAGATGAAAGAAATAAGACGAGAAAACAAGGAACTCAAGAGAGAGATAGAGAGGAAAGAGAAGGAGAAGAGATGGGAAGGAGAGAGAGACTGGTGGAAGGAGAGAGTGGAAAAGCTGGAAGAGAGAATGGAAATCGAAGAGAGAAGAAAGAGGAAGAACAACATCGTGATAACAGGATGGGACGGGGAAAGAAAAAGTCATGTAAAAAAAGAGGATGTAGAGAAGTTTTTGAAGGAAAATGTAGAGGATAGTAAAGTAGAAGATTGTTACAGGATTAACAAGAATCAAGTATTGGTGGAGATGGAGGGATGGGGTGAAAAGGAAAGAATAATGAAGCACAAAGGAAAATTGAGGGAGAAGAGGGAAACAAGGGGGATATACATCGACAACGACCTCACAATGAAAGAAAGAGATTTACAGAAGAAACTAAGAAGTATGGCGAAGGAAAAAAGGGAAGAAGGGAAAGAAATAAGAGTGGGATACAGGAAATTAATAGTGGACGAGGAGCAATGGAGATGGAATGAAAAGAGAGAGAGCCTAGAGGTTTTCCAATAAGAAGAAGAAGGGGAGGAGGGGAAAAGGGGGACAACGGCAAAGTATAAAGGACAATGAAACGGGAAGTAGGAGGGAAACTAAGGAAGGAAGGGGGAAATCAAAGAAGGTAACGAGAAAAACAGGGGTGAGGGCACTATTTTGGAATGTAGCGGGACTAGGGAAAAAAGAAGAAGATTTTTGGGACTATGTGAAGGAGTTCGATATTGTTGGATTAACAGAAACATGGTCAGAAAGCTGGGAAAAAATAGAAAAACTGTTACTAAAGGAGTTCAAGTGGGAATGGCAAGGGGCGAGAAGGGGAAAGAAAAAAGGAAGAGCAGCAGGGGGAATAATAACAGGGGTAAAAAAAGGAATAAAAGAGAATACTAAAAAGAAGGGAGAAGAGGAAGGTCACATGGTGAGAAACGTTAAAATAGACAGTAAATGGTGGAAAATAGTGACAGTGTACAGCAAAATGATGTAAGAAACAATAAGCAAGATAGCAGAAACATTAAAAGACAAAGGGGAAGAATGTCTGCTTCTGGGAGGGGATTTTAACGGGAGAATTGGGGAAAGAGGAGCCAGGGATTGGGAAGAAGAAGAGGAGAGGGAAAAAGAAAATCCAAAGACAAGAAAGAAAACGCGGAAGGGAAGAAGTTGATGGAATAGATAGAAGAAAAAGGATGGGTAGTGCTGAATGGAAATAAACAAGGGGACGAAGAAGGAGGATGGACCTGCATAGGCGGTAGAGGCGAGACGGTGATAGACTACGGAATAGTAAACGAAAAAGCATGGGAAGAAGTCGAAGAATTCAGAATAGGAGAAAGAGTAGAGTCAGACCATCTGCCTATAGAGATAAGTATAGGAAGGGGGAGAGAGAATAAAGGATAAGAAGAAAAAAATAGAGGAAATGCGGAAGGTGATAATTAAAGTATGGGACGAGCAAGGGGTGGAAGAGTATAAGAGAAGACTGGAAAAAGCAAGATTTAAAGAGCAAGAAGTAGGGAAAATGGAGTAAGAATTGGTAGAAATATTGGAAAAAGCAGCGACAAAAAGAGAAATAACAGTAAGAGGTGGAGGAACAAAAAGAAAGAATAAATGGTGGGACAAAGAATGTGAGCAACGTAAAAAGGAAGCAATAAAAGAACTAAGAAAGTGGAGAAAGACTAAAGGGAACAGAAGTGGCTTTTTAGAAGCGGAAAGAAGATACAGAGAGACATGCAGGGAGAAGAAGAGGCAGAAGAAGGAGAGAGAGGAGAAAGAGATAAAAGCAATAAGAACAGAGAAGGAGGTATGGAACTATATTAATAGAGAGAGAAAGAAAAAAGAAAATGGGAGCGAGGACATAACGATGAATGAGTGGGAGGAGTACTTCATGAGGCTGTTGGAGGGAGAAAGGGAAAAAAAGAAAACTTAAATAGAGACGAAGAGAAACCTGAAGGAGAAAAAATTACAATGGAAGAGGTGGAGAGGCATGTGAAGAAACTGAGGAAAGGGCAGGCACCAGGGAGGGATAGAATACAGAATGAGTCGTGGATGTATGGTACGAGAAGAGTGCTAGAGAGGCTGGTGGAGGTAATGAATGGGGTGTGGAGAGGAGAAGGATTCCCGGTAGGGTGGAGAAAGGTGGTAATTTACCCCATTTACAAAAAAGGGGAGAAAAATAAAGTAGAAAATTACCGAGGGATAACTCTCCTAAACACAGGGTACAAGTTGTATGCATCAATTCTGAATGAAAGGATGAGCAGAGAGATAGAGGAAAAGGGAGCATTACCAGACAGCCAAGCAGGATTTAGAGAGGGGAGTGGAACTATGGATAATGTATACATCCTGGACCATTTGACGAAGAGTGAGCTAAAGAAGAAAGGGGGGAGGGTGTATGCATTATTCGTAGACTTCAAGGCGGCTTTTGACAAGGTGGACAGAGAGAGGATGTTTGAGTGCCTGAGGGAGAAAGGGGTAAATGAATGGCTGGTAAGAAAGGTGGAGGAGATATATGAGAAGACAAAATGTAAAGTGAAGGTAGGGGAGAGGGAAAGTGAATGGTTTCTGACAACAAAGGGAGTGAGGCAAGGTTGCCCGCTCAGCCCCTTGTTGTTCACGATGTATGTGGCAGATATGGACGGAATGTTAGAGAGAGCACAAGCGGGGGGGTGTGTGGTAGATAGAAAAAAAGTGTGGAGCCTGGCGTTTGCGGATGATGTGGTAATGGTGGCAAAGAGTGAAAGAGGAATGAAGGAAATGATAAAGAGTTTAGGAAAATATGTGAAGAAGAAAAGACTAGAAGTGAATGTAGAGAAAACAAAAATGCTGGTGTTCAATAAGAGAAAGAGGAAGAACGAAGAGAGTGATTGGATGTGGGAGGGAAAAGTAATAAAACAAGTAAAAGAATTCAAATACTTGGGGTATGTGTTCAATGAAAGAGCCACAGATAAGGCACATATTAGAGAACTGGCAAGAAAAGTGAACAAGGTGATAGGATGTGTATGGGGAATAGGAGAGAGAAGATGGGGAGGCGATTTTAAGAGGAGAATGATGATGTTTGAAACTCTTATTGAAAGCGTGTTGTTGTACGGAGCAGAGCTCTGGGGATGGAAAGAACAAGAGGAGATAGAGAGGGTGCAAGAGAAATATCTGCGGTGGGTGCTAGGGGTGGAGAGAGAACCGCCAGGGTACATAGTGAGAGAAGAATGCAAGAGGAATAGGTTGAGAGTGAAAGCGAGAAAAAGAGCGGTCAAGTTCGAAGACAGGATGGAAGGGAGGAAAGAATGTAGGATACTAAAGGAGTGCTGGAGAGAAAAGAAGAAGAATTCAGAGGAGTATGATAGGGAGAATTACTACAGGAGGAATGGGTATGCAAGCAAAGAAATAGGGAGACTGAGAGAAAGAGGCGTGTGGATGAATGTAGAACTAAGTGAAAGAGATAAGAATACGGATAGATAAGAGAGGAGAGAAAGAATTAGAGAATCCAAATACAACGGGAAGTACGGAAGATGCATGATCGAGGAAGTACCGAAGTATTTGGGGAGGGAGAGCGAGAAAGAAAGAAAGAAGATGGCGAGGTTTAGGTGCGGAAATGAAGAGAGGGAAAATAGGTATTGGGCAGAAGATGGAGGAAGAATGTGTAGAATGTGCTATGAGAAAAGAGAGACGATTGAGCATATGTGGAACGAGTGCAGTGAGATGAAACAAAGAGAGAGGAAAGAAAGAGAGGAAATACTGAATGTAGATGGAAGGGAAATTAAATGGATGAAAAAGGTATGGAAGAGGAGGGAGAAGGGAGAAGAGGAAAGGGGAGGGGAGAAGAAATAGAGAATTTTATTTAGTTTTTTTTTTATTATTATAATTGTTAAGTTTACTTGTATATGTATAGGAATCAGTAAGCCCGTAGGGCAAATAAAGATTTATTATAAATGGTAAATGATCTGCTGGATCATATTCCCTTTGCTCTAAGAGAAGATATGTGGATTCAGTTGGACGATGCCGAACCACATTTTGCTTTACCAGTGCGAAAGTGGTTAGGACTTCCCAGGAAGATGCTTGGATCGTGGAGGTCCTGTTCACTTTGGGAATTTTTGTTGCTGCAGCCACAATACCGAATGAAATGCAATGAATTCCAGGCGATATGCGAAAGCGATCCAAATACCTTTTAATCACGAAATCTAGTCACAGCTCAAGCATCATTAAAGAAAGCAGTTAAAGAAATAAATTATTTTTCAAGCAAAATCCCATATTGCATTTAAATAATAAATTAAAAAGGGAAGAAATTTTTTCAATAACCACCAGCGCAGTAGTATCTCCCCTTTTTTTAACATTTTTGTTTACTTTAGCCCAGCCGCTTAAAATCCATTATAAATTGCTTGCATTTTTAAAAATCATTTTTAAATTAAACTTTGCTGAAACTGACATCCATCGCCGCAGATCTTCAAAGTAAAGTAGAAGGCAATAATATGCCTCAAATTTGCCACAAGCGTCTGGTAAATTTTTTAATTAAGCAAATATTATAACCGAAGAAAATTTCATTAAAAAGTTAGTTCCAACTTCCTCCATATAACCTGCGGACCGAAATCAATATTTAAAGCAAAAGCCTGCCAACATGGAAATGTGTAACGTGCTCCGTCAATTCCGACTCATCTGTTGGAAAAATTTGATTTATTTATTGCACCTTAATAATCAACAACCGGTTTCTTTGTGCGAAAACGTTATTTGCTATTTGTCGACATATCGGAGAATCTTTGAGTCAATTTCGTTTGATGTCTGGATGGGAAGAAACCCCGTATCGCTGTTAAAGATCCTTTAAAGGAAATCGACCTACACCTTATCTCGAATATTTTGTAAAAACTTGTACAGGCTGCGTGGGTTAATGTCCCAAAAGCGAAGTTGGGTGATTGATTGCCATACATCCATGCAGTCCGCTATTGTTCCTGCAGGAACACCGCTTGTTCTGGAGATGATGTGTCAAGGTCTATGTAGTAATTGTCTTATCGCAAAACGCCCTAAATTTAAGTGGCTGGATCTGAACAATGTAGCCATCAAACAAACTTACTTCTGCTGACAAATTAGCAGAATAAACTTGCGCAAGTGCTGGAAGCAAATGGACTAAAAACAATGGGCACACGACAAACTATATGCATCTTATTAATTCTATTACGATGTTGACAACGCTACTACTTGACTTAATTTATAAAAGCTTTTGTACACAGGTTGCAAAATTTACGTTTAGAACGTGAGGCGCACGAAACAAAGTAACCTTTTGGCCAGCGTAACACGATCGTTAATTACGCGAACCGCTACAAACCAGACCGGAATTTTTATCGTGACGCAAGAATGATTGGGATACAATAAAATTTATTGCTCAGAGGAACGTTGTTCTTTGTAATATTATAATTTAATTATAGGAAAAAATATGTGAGTAACATGATGGAATTGGTGCTGCATTTACCCCACTTAAAGAGCGGTTTGCATATGATAATGACAACTAAACGCTTTATTTAAAATAAGAATTGGAGCTTTTCAAATTAACTAGCCAAACCCCGGGCAATGCTTCACGTAGACATGTTCCCTCCGCAAAGGTAAACAACGAAATGCTTTACTTTCTCAGTCGGCAACTTGACGGTGAAAACAAACTTGTTCCACAATATACGTTTCAACTGCTCTTCCTCATAGATGCTTCATATAACGCTCTCACTTGGCACGCTATTAAACGCTTTTAATAGAATAGATTGACGTAGATTATTTATTGCATTTTTTGCATATTTTGACGGTTTTGTGTTTACTATAAAGATTTGAGCATATAGGTCAGTCAAATTAGTTCCAAAAAACCGTTTTGACGAATTAATTAAAATAAGTGTCATCTCAGTTTGCACCATCCCAGGAGGTGAAAATGACATCCTATTCAATATTAAAGAGGGTTAAATTCTACGTAGTTTGCTATATAGTATAAAGCACATAAATTCAAATTTGGTTCAGCAGTATAGCCGAAATACAAAGGTAGAAAGCGGGAAATTTTCGCATTTCACTGCAAACTTATATTTTGCGACTTTGCGGGACCACATATCTTTAAAACAGATACTATTGAAAAATCATTGGAATAAAAGTTGTAGAGAATAAAATGTCACGTTATATACATATCTCAATAAGTGCGTTTTGAGGGGTGAAGAACATTTCAATGCAAATTTCTAACATAATATTGTTACGTGTCTGGGGTGTCATTATTTCTTTAAGCACTATGTAAATTACTATTACGTTATAAGTCCGGAAAATTCATTTTTACAGTAACGAGTCGAAATGTTTACAGACGAGGCGACGAAGGAGCCGAGTCTGGAATTTTGAGACAAGTTACTGTAAAAGTTTCCGGACGTATGTCGTAATGCGTTTTATTTCATGCTACAGATACTAAATCATTGTTTTCAGTTAAAAAAATTAAATTAAAATTCAGAATTTAAACATCCATGAATTGAGTATCTATGACAACAGCTTGATTTGTTGGTTGTATTTTTTTACAGGACTTGTACTGTAAAGTATCATTTTCCGGACTCAAAACTAACAAATATGACACAGTATGAAATAAAATTTGTTTACACTTCCTTTATTACAATATTTACATTAGTTACACTATGTACAAATAACTAATTCACCTATTATTATTTATTTACACATCGCGCGGCACACGGATAGAGAAAGGCAACGGTTCGACTCGACCCACTGATCTTCAACTTCGATTCGTCAACGACTGGTTCGACTGGTTGACTGATGTGACTAGACTCGCTTCCAGCTGGAACGTCCTCCAATAAATATACTGGCGCCTAAATTCTTCTAAGCGCTTCCAGATAGTTGCATTGATGACATCATCGCGCTCCCGATAAGTACCGAATATTCCAAAAGATGATGTCAGACTATCTCGAGTACGTTGCAGTAGTAATTAAGCTCCTTAAAGATGTTTTGTCCCAAAACGTCATAAGACATTCCACCGATGTCCTTTCGACTCCTCCCAACATGCTTCTGACTGTTCTCCAAACCAAACAGTCGAATTCACAGGCGATCTTCACGATTGCCAATTTCCTGATACACTGGGACAAGACAGTCTCCTTCGACTCCCATAATGTATCCCAAGCACTTTGGTAGGTAGCCTTCTTGAACGCGAGTCTCTTCGTAGCCACTTCTTCTTGATTCCTGTCGTGTGTCTACCAGGAGGGCTAGTCTTTAAACTACCACATGGTCTGCCACACTACACACGTATCGGTTGCTCTCGAGATTCGAGTCTTGGTTGCAGCGCAAGTTTCACACTTCCTGCTCAACTTCCCAAACTTCTTCGACACTTCCAAGTGTCCATGAGGTACTCCGCAATCGAGTGAGGATGAATGAGGATCAAACAAAACCTCTCATGCAGGTCCCCAAACATCGTCGACAGTCCCAGATGTCCACCAGGCACTCCCTCATAGAGTTCCTCCAGAACTTCCGGAATTCTAACCATGGCAGCCATCAGCTGCTCATTTTCCATGTGACCCACAGGCTTCTTCAGCACACGTGTCCAGACTTCATCTCCCACATCCATAGAGTCCCACTGGGCCTAGCCAAAGATCATTACACTGCAACTTGCTCTCACGTCCGCCTTCAGTCTTCATTCTTTGATCCAAGCACCAGTCACAAGTCGGGATCGTTCTTCGGCTCTCTCCAACTTCAAGTTCAATTCTTGTCTTTCAGAACGACGATAGTTTCTCCCTCAGTGAGTCGAGTTCAGCCAGCACCGTTATCTAATCCGATGGTGAGTGACGCTAGTTTCCTGTCTATTTTTCCAGGTCCTCAAGCAGCCTTTTCTGGAGCCCTAATTTTCTTCCAGTTATTTCTATAATTCAAGTTGCTCCAGCTTTCTCTCAAGTAACCTTACCCTCTCTCTTACAAATCTTCGTATCCCACTTCTGACACCAATGTTGCGTGTTTGGGGTGTCATTATTTATTTAAACACTATGTACAATTTATTTATCTACGCTTCTTGTATTACATTATTTACAATATTTACACTATGTCCAAAATTACTACTTCACCTCTCATATTATTTACTCATTGCGCAGCACTCCGTATAGACAAAGGCAACTGTCCGACTCGACGCACTGATCTTCAACTTCGATGCGACTGGAACGTCCTTCAATAAATATAGTGGCGCGGCGCCTAAATCCTTCTAGGCGGCTCCAGATAGTTCCATTAATGACTTCATCGTGCTCCCGATGAGTACCGGATATTCCAAAAGGTGATATGATACTATCTCGAGTACGTTACAGTAGTAAATCCTCAACGTTCTACTATTGATGACGTCATAATCTCAAGCTATGAGTCATTTTGGGTTAACGTCCGTTACAACATTATAATCAGTCATATAAGTATACACACGCTGAGTAGAGATTTGAGGTAGTATCAATAAAAAAACATTTTTATTTTTCAAATGTGGAATAAATTTTTAATTAGTAAGTATTAAGCTACAGTCAGAACCTCGAAATTAGTGGTTTAAAAAAGACCCGTGGGATCAACTGAAATCATTCACAACTTTCAAATTAATGGTAGAAATTTGAACTTAGTGGCAGACGTTTGCAAGCTCCAAACTTTTACCACTAAGTTCGCAACGACGCATGCGCGTTTTCCATTTCTGAGCACAGATTGTGGAGGGAAATTGAAATCTTTTTTGTTAGTTAACCTATTGTAATCGAAAGTATGTATTTTACGACTAGCTTCCAATATAAAAGTACCGGCAACACCACAAACAAAGAACAGCTGATCTACGAAAAACAAAGACTATGTTGGTAATAACACTAACCACTTTACTGAAAACGGTTTGTTACCTGCACTGACCCTAGATGGCAGCTTAAAAATATAATTTCCCAGGCCATCTGAATCAAAAAGCTACGCTATTAAGGCTGGTTTCAATTTTCGATTTTTCTATATAAACTTTGTTTCTGTGACATTTCGGGCGTCAGAACCTTTTTGCGCTCCATCTACCGATTTCGGACGCAGTCGATTGAGACTTTGAGGTTAAGTGCTTAAAACATGAATGCTATAAAATATCCAAGATCTGAGCTTATTTTGGATACATTCTGGACTAGCAAAATACTAATAAATTAAAACCATGAAAAAATCATAACACGAGGTAGGTTAGACCAATTTATAACTTTAATATTTTTCTGTAGTGGTTTGTTCTGGATTATACATTTTTTCTTTAATAAATCTGTTTTTCCTTGACAAATATTATCTAAATCAGCGTTGCCAAAATGTCACCGCTGCAGCACAAAAATGTGGTTATCTGGTGTGATGTTGTACTTAAGATTTTGAATTGTTCTTCTCAAATCAAAAGGTAAAAGAACGTCTTCTATATTGATAAGCTCAATAGCAGGTAGGGATGGTACAGTTGTAGAGCTAACGAAGCCTTCATTTGCAGAAACATTTGCTATTTTCGGCCTTTCGCCAATAGTTCCTGCAGGTACCTATGGTACTGGAGATTAGCCATATACTCCGCAGAAATACTATTTACTTGAATTGATTTGTATGTGATTGGAACGGTTGGAATGACGAAAGACTACAGGATTTTGGGATACAGAAATTTCAACCGGGATTTCAGTGGGAAAAATCTAAAGAAGACATTAATAAGATGACAGTCTGTTTTAATTTTAGATACTTACAAAAATAGAAGCAACAACATCTTTACATAAGCTTCGTCTTTTGGGGGGTTGTAGTTATAAAGTCTTGTTGAAAATGCCGCTCACAAAGTTCTGAGTAATCCGTCATTTGTGTACTGTATTTAATATTACAAAAATACAAAGTAAATGGTTGTCCATATCATCGTCTACATAAATTTGCTTACCGCAAAACGTTTCCAAAGCTTCAAACCATTTTATTGTATTAAATTGCCGCCAATGTTTATAAATTGAACTGCTGTCAATTTAATATTGATAGCTTTGATTTGTTAATCGGCCACCGAGGGCGCGCAATAAGGTTCTGTCTTCTTTTGTTTTCATGGCCACTCTGCAGAAACAGTTGTCATGGACAATGAAACGGCCTTAAAAGCGTAGCTTTTTGATTCAGACGGCCTTGATAATTTCTAGTCACTGTATATGGTAGGTAGCGCAATCCATTAGGCCTATAAGATAGAAAAGGATCGCTATATAAATCCCAACCTGGCTGCCGTTTGACATATTTTTTGACAGTTACACTGTCGTTTGACATCTGACATAATTTTAACCTAAATGCCCATTGCGTAAAGACGTGTGACGGTTATTTTGTTTTGCGTTGTGTGCTTGTTTGTGGGAGACGAGACGTTTTAAGAAGAAGTTCATATTACAGAAAAAACTGGAAAAAAAAATTCTACAAAGCTGGAAAAGATTCTTAGTGAAGATCAGGTGAAATATTTGGAAACAGGTGTACTTGTAGCGGAGCAGCATGGTATGATGAAACCACCTAAAAAGGGTTAAGGTTATACATGGCATGTGGTACATGTGGGAAATCCAATAGTTCAAAAAGGAATTCACATTACGCTGGGTTTTTTTAATCGTTTTTTTTTTTTTAATTTAAATATATCTAAGTCGAACTCCACAAACTTTAATCAGCGTAAAATTATAAATGGTACATGTTTCGGCAGAACACTTCTGCCATCATCAGCCCTAATTTAACAAGAGATTAATGATACAATTGATGAATTACAAGAGGGGTTCTTACCTTAAAGAATATAAAAAATTATGACATTGACGTAATTTTGAATTAAATTTGACGTTTTCAAAGGGTTACATGATTTTTAAAAGATTTCGTAAAAACAACATTTTATAAAATGTAAAAATTAAAAATGGATCAAAGAGAATCTGGTAAGTTTGTTTGAGTGAAAAATTAAAATAGTGAATTAATAATGGGATTATTGAAGTTATTCTGTTCATTTAAACAAGATCTGTTTTCCAGTTTCAAGGCTTTCCTTATTTCCAAAGTCTCAAGAAAATCTAATTTCCGACCTTTATTGCATTTATGAATCAATTTGGAATTTGATGGTGAAAAACTATGTTTCGTTATTAATATATGATTGGCGAAAGTAGAAGGTGTTGATGGTGGAGGATCAAGATCTGTGTTGTTATAGATGTGCCTGAAATGTTCTTTAATACGGTCTGATATTTTGCGACCTGTCTGACCTATGTAGAATGACTCACAAGTAGAGCAGCTTAATTTGTATACACCTGATGATGATTTGTAATCTAATGGATCTTTATTTTTAATAAAAAATCTGGATAAGTTGTTATCTGTTTTAAATGAAACTTTAAAACCGTTTTTCTTAAGTATTTTAGAACATTTCTCTGAGACGACGCCAAAATATGTTAATGAATTTGAAAAGGAAATTGTTTCTGAAGGATTTTTAACCAAGTAGTGTGTGTATTTGAATTTGTTATAGTATCTATAGTATAATTTATTTATAGTTTTTAAAGAATATCCACTATTTGAAGCGATTTGTTTAATGTTATTAAGTTCTGTTTGAAAAGATGAATCTGATAGTGGTATAGAAAATAATCGGTGGAAAAAGGAATGAAAAGCTGCAAATTTATGGGAAACAGGGTGACAAGAGTCAAAAGGTATTACGCAATCTGTGATACTAGGTTTTCTATAAATGTCAAATTTAAAAGTATTATTATTTCTAGTGATTAACAAGTCTAAAAAGGGGATTTGGGAATTGATTTCAATTTCAACGGTGAATTTAAGTTGCTGAGTGCGTTATCAAGTTCAGAATCAGATCCTTTGAATAAAACAAAAAATAAAACTTTTAAATTTGACATTTATAGAAAACCGTAATTAAAAAAGATTGCGTAATACCTTTTGACTCTTGTCACCCTGTTTCCCATAAATTTGCAGCTTTTCATTCATTTTTCCACCGATTATTTTTTATACCACTATCAGATTCATCTTTTCAAACAGAACTTAATAACATTAAACAAATCGCTTCAAATAATGGATATTCTTTAAAAACTATAAATAAATTATACTATAGATACTATAACAAATTCAAATACACACACTACTTGGTTAAAAATCCTTCAGAAACAATTTCCTTTTCAAATTCATTAACATATTTTGGCGTCGTCTCAGAGAAATGTTCTAAAATACTTAAGAAAAACGGTTTTAAAGTTTCATTTAAAACAGATAACAACTTATCCAGATTTTTTATTAAAAATAAAGATCCATTAGATTACAAATCATCATCAGGTGTATACAAATTAAGCTGCTCTACTTGTGAGTCATTCTACATAGGTCAGACAGGTCGCAAAATATCAGACCGTATTAAAGAACATTTCAGGCACATCTATAACAACACAGATCTTGATCCTCCACCATCAACACCTTCTTCTTTCGCCAATCATATATTAATAACGAAACATAGTTTTTCACCATCAAATTCCAAATTGATTCATAAATGCAATAAAGGTCGGAAATTAGATTTTCTTGAGACTTTGGAAATAAGGAAAGCCTTGAAACTGGAAAACAGATCTTGTTTAAATGAACAGAATAACTTCAATAATCCCATTATTAATTCACTATTTTAATTTTTCACTCAAACAAACTTACCAGATTCTCTTTGATGCATTTTTAATTTTTACATTTTATAAAATGTTGTTTTTACGAAATCTTTTAAAAATCATGTAACCCTTTGAAAACGTCAAATTTAATTCAAAATTACGTCAATGTCATAATTTTTTATATTCTTTAAGGTAAGAACCCCTCTTGTAATTCATCAATTGTATCATTAATCTCTTGTTAAATTAGGGCTGATGATGGCAGAAGTGTTCTGCCGAAACATGTACCATTTATAATTTTACGCTGATTAAAGTTTGTGGAGTTCGACTTAGATATATTTAAATTTTTTAATTTAAATTTACTCCACTTGGATTTAAGAACATTCTTCTTGTTTTTTTTTTTTGTTTCACTGATCGTTCTCATTTTGATCTCAACACCGATGACATTTTTATCTTTAAGGGAACAGAATTTTCACATGTAGTACGTGAAAAAAATGTATTATTTGAAACATCCAATGTACTTTAAAATTTATTCACGAAATTAAACTTTCATTACTAAAAACAACATTTGAAAATATATAGGAGCCCCATTACCACAATATATAGGACTCAAGGTCTAAACTTTGGATCATGTTATCTTCAAATAAAAGCAATGAATATTAGCGTTTATTTCTACTTATGGTTAGGCTACTCATATAAAATAATAATTCAAGCAACGCCGCGACCTGACCTCACACTTGCGCAGTCATTTGCAGCAAATGTTCAAAGTGTTCTCCCCCAGCTTCAATGCAGCTGTTAACTCTCGGTTTCATATTTTCAAATGCATTTTCCAACATCTGATAGTACAACTATATAGAATACGGTGTTATTTATTTATATTATTGAATGACTCGATCATCATAAAACTCGTTAATTCAGTCCATAGTTTACCTTGTCCTGGAAGCTGGTGCATTAAATTGCATTAAGTACCCATGTAGAAGTTCTCCACCATGAAGGTTTTGGAAAAAAGTTTCAAGTAAATTATTGCGATATCTCTCGGCATTTATCCGTCTTTAAAAAAAAAAAACAGGTCGAACTATACGTCTTCGAGAGACCGCCAGCCAAACACCAATGTTCTGCGGATAGAGGGGCGTTTGGACGAATTCTTGGGGATTAATTGCGGACCAAATTCGCATATTTTGTTTATTTACAGTATACTATTCATGCAGGAAAATCTCATGAAACAACTCTTGCACGACGGTAATTTTATAGGGGTGAAGATTTAAATCTTGTTTTAACATTTTTTGACAAGTTCCATATTAGAGGTCCACCGCTTATGCTAAACTGAGGAGAGGTTTCTTGGGAGACACTTCCATTACTGCCGCAACATCTGCCACAATCTCAGGAGTTCTTTTTTTGGGCGCTCCGCTACCCGCTTTTCGACCAACAGTCCCAACATCACGAAATCTTGCCACGCATTTATAAATTTGTTGGACTAATTTTTGATAATCTGCCGGACAATTGGGGTGGGCATTTCCAAAAACATTAACACAGTGTTCTATAGAATAATTAAATTCACCATTCTGTCGCCGTTTTTTTGAAGTCACTTTGACATTCAAATTTTAAATCAAATTGTCAAAAGTTGGTAGTGCCAACCTAATTTGTTATTTTATTACGAGTTTTTTCGTATTTTCACAACAGCAACAAGCGGAAGTGACGAATAATAGTCGAAAGAGGCAGTCCACGTGACATATAATATTTTAAAACAATAAATTATTTTTAGAGGGTTTATATACCACGTCATTTTGGTAATTTAACAAATTCACTTGAAATCAAAAGAAATAACCAATAACCACAAGACATATTAAGTAAAAGAAAAAGAAGAAGAAGAAGAAGAAGCGGCTGTCCAGTTACACTAATAAACAATTGTTAAAGTTAATAGTTTGTTACTCCTCCTCGATGTTCCAGACATTCCCTCCAAGTTCTTCCAAAGTGGAAAGTGAATTTTTTAGTCAAATCCCGTATATTTAAAATTGCCGATAAATCAGGTGATCTTAAAAGCCAGTGAAGGACATTGACTTTAGAGTCTCTAAGGTAATCAAGAGGAACGCTTGTGACATGAGCTCTACCGCTGTCTTGTTGAAAAATGGGGATTTGGAGGATCTCAGGATAGGCTATAAGAAGTTCCGTTCAGAATATATTATAATTCCGTTTTCTTGAAAAATTGTGGGGTCGGTCAATTTCAGTTTATAAAATGGCCACGACAACTTTTTCTTTCGGATTCTGGTATCTTTTTATATGTCTAACTTGATAAGAATAGACAGGTTTTAAATTTCAAACCAACTGTTTTTATATTTCAGGCTAGATTTGGTCAGCAGTAGTATCGTCGGCCCTGTCCACTATACTCATTGACTGACTAAATGGTTGAGAAATAACAACCATTTATTGATTTTTTTTTCCTTTAAAAACTCAAAGTCAAAAGATGGTTGTCATTCTAATGGCATTAGTCAATTAGTCAGTTGTAGGTGCGGCGGTTCACCCACCCACCGCATTCACATGTGGTGCCATGGACGAAATGGTTTTTAGTCCCAAAGAAACAACTGTGAAATACAAGAAACGAAATCTGGATGCAATAGGAAAATGGTTGTCATTGCGAACCGGTTTGTCAACCATTCAGTCAAAAATGTAAATTTGAGTATAATATATTTTGGTGTAAATCTCAATTTGGATTTATTCTCATTACAGGTATGAGGTTTCTCTGTGACTAAAAAGCGTATGGTTCTGGCTCCGTTTGTGCGTGCGGTGGGTGGGTGGGCCGCCCTGTCCACTGTACTCATGGACTGACTAAATGGTTGAGAAATAACAAGCATTTATTGAATTTTTTTTTCCTTTAAAAACTAGAACACACTCTCGTGTTCAATTAAATTTCAAAATTTTCAAGTCAAGAAAATGGTTGTCATTCTAATACCATTAGTCAATCAGTCATATTATGCAGTGAATTTAATAATTTCATTCACTAACTTCGAGGATCTGAGTGTAGCTTAATTCATCTATATATTTAATCGTTGAACATGAATCAATTTGGACCAAATAAAACAGGCTGTACTGCACCGATTTTGATAATTGTTTTTTTAAATGAAAGACATTGACAAGTTCTATGCGAAGATTACTTTCCATTTTCAAAAATTTCACAGGTTCATTAATTATTTGCAAATCATTTTAAGGGAAAAGCGGTCCATTACAGTCATCGATTTAAATGAGCGTGAATCGTTTTAAGTGAGAAGTTCGACAACTGTAGCTAAATATAGATATCTTAGCCCCACCCCTGAGCAAATGGTCTAGGGAATGGATAGATGGACGCGGTGCCCGATGGACGTTTGCGTACGGGGTGATTTAAGTAACTTGATATACCATCGGGGCACACTCTAAAGAAAGGGACCCGCAATAAATTACCATAAAAATAAATTACCGAAAAATACAGTAATAAATTATCATAAAAAACAATTACTGAAAACTTTACGGGGACTAATCCTAACCCTCCCACCAACACCAACCAGCCAGAAACTGGCCAACTGAAGGCATATATTATTTAGTTTCTACTAAATTCTATTGTTTAATCAAATGTAGTAGTAATGTCTTCTGTTTCGTATATTCAATGGTCTCCGTTTCTACATTCAGTCAGGAGCATCTTATACCGCACAATGAACAAGTGTTTACGCAAAACACTGTATATAAGGAAATTATTCCATCTTAATTTTTTTAAATTATTCAGACAATGCAAATTAAAAATTGTAATATGTAATATGGTAACCAGTCTTTATTCAACACTATTTACGTAAGTATCACTCGAATTTCGAGTGACGGGCGATCACTAGTATTAATTAATTTATTAATCAGAAATAATCATAGTTGTTAATAATTTTGGTCAAATGAAATAATAAAAACAACTTGACATTATATTGAAAAACATGTTATATAAATCAAGGCGCATACAGCACTAAATGAGGCAGCATTCATGCTAGCATTTTCTTAGATGTCGATGGCCCCTCATCTACGAAGCTATCAAGCTGCGGTGGCATGTCAATGCCCTCTTCATCGGGATCATCTTCAAAGGGACTGTCCCCACCTATTTCTGCTTCTACGGCAATCGGCATGTACGGTGCTGAATTCGAGTATGACTGTTGAGGATTTCAAGTGGATCTGGATCCTTTGTGTTCAAGGTGGGGAGAAAGTCAAGGTCCGTCCTCCTCCAACCCCACCTGAGAGGATCCTTTGGTCTATCATAGCAGCCCTGCATTTGGTGGTAGATCTGCAGAATGTGTTAAGCGGCGGCTGCATTGGTAGGAGAAGAGGTGAATAAAAGGCTGCCAGGAACAGTTGACCTGCTGAAATGTCCTCAGAAACAGCATCTGCATGGTGGAAAATCTTGCTAGCCCCCTGTAGTCGAAGTCGTGTTCTTTTAAAGGAGCTTGACAAACTTCAGCTTCCCTTGGCGATAGAATGCGGAGGTTATGTCACACCCACTGATTGCATGTAGAAACAGAAGGTTCTGTTTGACAGCTGAAGAGAAGCTGAAGGACCTGAGAGGTCCCCTTTCAAGGTTCCATGACATAAATGTTTGAGCAATTGGGTGCTTTGGCGTTTAATAGGATCAATAGATCGGTGTCCTCTCCGATTATTGTGACCGTCGCAAAATTCTCTGCCACTTGAATGGTGGTGATGACAATGAGGCTATCAGCATCCTCAAGAGCTTGCCAGACCCCTGCTGTAATAATTTCTCACGCAGCATGGAGATAAGCTGTTCTTTGTTGTTGTCGTTGGAGAAAAATTGTTCTTTCGGCGTGGTTGCAGTCATCATTTCAGTGAACACCACATTTGCCGAAGATTTTTTGGGTACTCTTCACTGATGCGTCATCAGGGTAACCGTCAAAAACGAAGGTGGTACTGGCGGGGTTGTAGTATTGCTTAAAGTAGTTGACATATTTGGAGAGAATGGTTGAAAATTTTTCCTTTTACCGCCTGTAACGATCGTTCAACAATAAACCTGGTTAGATGAGGCTGAGTATTTTCATAACAGTGTACATTGCAATTGTTACAAAAACTAATTTAATTATTTAATCATTTAATTCAGTTTAGGTTAGGCAACCAGCACTAAATACGGACAAAGTGTTTTAATTTCTACATTTTAAAGAAAAAAAGGTGTAAAACCAAATTAGAAAGTTATATTTATAAACCAGAAGAATGTTCTTAAATCCAGGTGAAGTAAATTTAAATTAAAAATTTAAATATATCTAAGTCGAACTCCACAAACTTTAATGATCGTAAAATTACAAATTGAACATGTTTCGGCAGAACACTTCTGCCATCATCAGCCCTAATTTAACAAGAGATTAATGATACAATTGATGAATTACAAGAGGGGTTCTTAACCTAAAAGAATATAAAAAATTATGACGTTGACGTAATTTTGAATTAAATTTGATGGTAACATGATTTTTAAAAGATTTCGTAAAAACATTTTATAAAATGTAAAAATTAAAAATGGATCAAAGAGAATCTGGTAAGTTTGTTTGAGTGGTGAAAAATTAAAACTGTGAATTAATAATGGGATTATTGAAGTTATTCTGTTCATTTAAACAAGATCTGTTTTCCAGTTTCAAGGCTTTCCTTATTTTCAAAGTTTCAAGAAAATCTAATTTCCGGCCTTTATTGCATTTATGAATCAATTTGGAATTTGATGGTGAAAAACTATGTTTCGTTATTAATATATGATTGGCGAAAGAAGAAGGTGTTGATGGTGGAGGATCAAGATCTGTGTTGTTATAGATGTGCCTGAAATGTTTTTTAATACCGAGGGGTTAACTTGGAAAAAAATTGTACAACTAATTCCAAATGGAATTACTTCAGAGTAATCACAAACAATTCCGGTAATTCCGATTCGAGGAATTAATTCACGTGTAATCGTGGTAATCGCAGTAATTCGTAGATAATTCCAATAATCAGGAAATAATTCCCACAAAAAGTAACTAATTCCAGTAATCAAAAGGTAATTCCGGTAATTCCAACAAAAGATGAAGCACTTAATTCAATTCCCATTTTGGAATTACGAAGTATTAAGTATTAAAAACGAAAACTATTTAATTCATTGCATCTATCTTCGTTTACATTATTCAGGCGCTGTTTTTGAATAAAAAAAGCATAAATAATAAAACTGGTAATAAAATAACAAATTAGGTTGGTACTACCAACTTTTGACAATTTGATTTAAAATTTGAATGTCAAAGTGACTTCAAAAAAACGGTAACAGAATTGTGAATGGAATTATTCTATAGAACGCTGTCTTAATGATTTTCGAAATGCCTACCCCAACAAATTTATAAATGCGTGGCAAGATTTCGTGATGTTGGGACTGTTGGTCGAAAAGCGGGTAGCGGAGCACCCAAAAAAAAAGAACACCTGAGATTGTGATAGATGTTGGAGCAGTAATGGAAGCGTTTCCCAAGAAACTTTTCCTCAGGTTAGCACAAGCGATGGACCTCTGATATGGAACTTGTCAAAAAATATTAAAACAAGATTTAAATCTTCATTCCTATAAAATTACCGTCGTGCAAGAGTTGTTTCCACGAGATTTTCCTGCACGAATAGTATACTGTAAATAAACAAAATCTGCGAATTTGGTCCGCAATTAGTCCCCATGAATTCATCCAAACGCCCCTCTATCCCCAGAAAATTGGTGTTTGGCTGGCGGTCTCTCCAAGACCTGTATAGTTGAACCTGTTTTTTTTTTTTTTGAAGGAACGGTAAATGCCGAGAGATATCGCAATTACTCGAACCTTTTTTCCAAAACCTTAATGATGGCGAACCTCTACATGGGTACTTCCAGCAGGACAATGCACCAGCTTACAGGACAAGGGGAAACTAAGGACCGAATTCACGAGTTTTATGATGATCGAGTCATTCTATTTCCGCCTTGTAGTCCGGACCTGGCAGTTCTAGATTATTTCATATTCTCGTATGTCAAAAACACCGTATTGTATATAGTTGTACTATCAGATGTTGAAAAATGCATTTGAAAATATGAGACCGAGACACCTGCATTGAAGTTGGGGGAGAACATTTTGAACATTTGCTGTAATTGACTGCGCAAGTGTGAGGTCGCGGCGGAAGATGGGTCATAGTGCTTGAATTATTATTTTATATGAGTAGAAATAAACGCTAATTTCATTGCTTTTATTTGAAGAAAACATGATCTAGTCCTATATATTTTGGTAAGGGGGCTCCTATTCATTTTTTATTAATTTTCTTCTTACTTCTGGAATGATGCGCTACAACGTTCCGAACTCGGAATACGCTAATTTTGCGACACCGTGTATAATGTAATATGTGTTACAAATACATTAAATAATAAATAGTCTGTGGTCAAACAGTCGCATGAATGAGTTTCGAGTTGTGAATTTTGTGTGATTTCAAATGTTCCTTTTTCATATGTATTGCAGGAAATTAGGGCAAACACCATACGCTAATGACGTATTTAGACACGCTCAGAGCTGACGTAATAAAACAAAAATAAAAAAATATAATTATATGCCATGATTATAGATGTGTCTACTATTTGAAAAAAGAACCCCAATAACGTTCAGGCTTACAAATTTAATTAGATTACGGAGTCCAGAAAATTACAGGGGGAGATTACAGATTAGAAGTAGTTATTTACCACCAAAAGTGATCCAGACAATTATTTTTAAGAGTCCATTAATCGTGGCGAGTTCGTGTTCATGTTAAACAACTTTTGTCTGTCTGTTTTTGTCAGTCGGAAAAGGTTAGTCAATATATACCAATATGAAACATGAGGGGTAGTCGAGGTTGCCTTAGTCATGGTCCACTGTTAAATTTTTAGAGATCTTAACGTCATTGTGTTGTCGTGTTGAGATTGTGTGCTTATCTGACTATCCGAAAGTAAAACAATTACGTACAGCGATGAACGCCGCTTTCTTGTTTGTAACGTGTTTTTGGCGGAATACTAATACCTCATTGTTGGGGAATACTAATACGTCATTGTTTGGATAACAGGGAAAGTGTCTTTTTCCTGCAATAATTTTCCAGCCCTTTTCAAGTACGTTTCAGTCCAGAGCGCAAGGAACGAAATAACCTCTTGACTCATTGTGCTAAAACCGACCCGTTCATCACCCTGCTTTGCTCCCCTACAACACCGACTTCCAAAAAATTTTAATTTCATTTACACCTCGACAATGGCGCGCCCTCATACGCAATAAAATAATAAATTTTGTGCAGCGGGAGGGTGAGCCAGAGTTACGCTATCTCCGACAAGATTTTTATCTCATTTGTAAATTATTGGACATGCCCTGAACCACCATTAAATTTTCGAACGAAAACAGCCTGGAAAATAATGGTTTTCGATTATAAGAATTCCCGAGCTTTCTTTAGAAAAGCGCTTTGTTTGCAATAATTGCGACCTCATTAAAGCTTCCTTTTAGTAAATGAAAGAAGTTTGTTGAAAAGCGCCTGCTGAAAACATTTTAAAGAATGAAATGTGTGCAATATGTAAAACCGTTTAAAGTCTGAAAGCTGATGTTTACTTCCTGTTTTTTTGAAAAAACACATGAATGGTTAGTTTCAGAAGGTTGGATGAATAAATGATTAAAGCAGTATCTGAAGACGTGGTGATGAAGGCGACTAGTTTTGATATACATACTAACATAAGAAAGAACTCATTACTACGATAAAGGACCCTATCTTTTCTGGTTATTACAGTCCATGCAAAGATCACAGACGTACTTCATGACACTGAAACTGACCACTAAATATTCATGGCCCAAGATATGGGTCAGACCATTCACATTTTTGAAATTATTCGCATCATTCTTGTATTGTTCTAGTTACACAGTAGCTAATAAAAATATCAAAATCCCAACATCATCTGACAAGATTGCCATCTTAATTTAGCTCTAGGAGGAATTTTGTGGCTAATAGCATTTTCGCGAAAATAATTATGTAAGCAGAAGCAGAGCTGTCGTTTCCTTAATAATTCCCCCAACGACTCATAATATAAAATAAACATCCGTTAATTTAAAAGCCAAGGAACCTACTCATGACTAAAATTCTATTATCCCCTCCTTACAGATTTTAATTAATACAAAACGTATGAGTCTAGAGCCACCTTAGAGCTCTCACCGCAATTAATTCCAATTAAGCGGCTCGTCTTTAACGACAGCTCGGTGACATTGTCTAGAACTAAAACTACTTTCAAGAAAAACATGGTGAATTTTTAATATGCACTTAAACGGTGCTTTTTGGAGACAAAATTATTATAAGGAATTTTTGAGCAGTTATAACAAGTAATTATTATTATATAGGTCAAACCATCCGTCTTGATTCCGATTAAAAATTCATGTTGTCTTATTTCTCGTGCAAACAAATTTATTTCAGTTAAGGACGCAACGTTGTCTTAAATCTTTAACCTCCAACGAACCGCATAAATTGCATCTGGTCCGTCTTCCAGGATATTCATGGCTTCGTGCTCGCTCGCATTATAAACCTTCAAAATATCAGTTGTCTCTTTCGTTAATGTAGATTTATAAACAAACGGCTTTTTGAAATCCAACGTATCCTACAGTTGCTTTCATTGCAGAACGTGAAATGAATAACAGACGGGTTCTTAGACTCGTGAAATGCCATAAATACCTCTTGTTTTCTTCGTCTTCTTGACAGGTGAGATAATGGAGTAATGGAATATGTTTGTATATGGAAATGTGAGGATTTTAAGACTGCTTTTTAAGTTTTCTAAATTATGACATTTGCAAAAAAACAAGAATTATGTTGAAGGTAATGGTCACTACGAACTAGTTGGGTGTGTAACCGGTTACGTGGTTGTAACTCTAATTTATGGAAGACCACTGTTTTAGAGATTCAAGCCAAATTAATATGTCGTAGGCACATAGAATATTCAGGCTCTTAGACGTTATACGAACGGGCAGTTTTCATGCCAACTGCCAGTCCGTTCGAATAATTTCATTCAAAGTGATGCTGTTTTGCTATGTGCCTGCGACAAATACTTTTCAGCTATACATTCTTTTTAATTAAAATTTAAATATATCTAAGTCGAACTCCACAAACTTTAATGAGCGTAAAATTACAAATGGAACATGTTTCGGCAGAACACTACTGCCATCATCAGCCGTTACAGAATATAAAAAATTATGACGTTGACGTTATTTTGAATTTAAAAATAATTAAAAATTTAAATTTACTCCACTTGGATTTATCAACATTCTTCTGGTTTCTTCTTTTTAATGACAAAAATCCTGAATTTATTGGTGACAACTATTTTAGCTCTTTTATTATTGACCACCAGGTTTAAATTATACATTTTAAGAAAAATTTTATTGCTTAAAGTTGTCCTGTTACCTTAAGCCACACAACGGTTCTTTTACAGACGAAGAAAAAACTTATTTCGGCGACATTGAGCATTCCGAGAGAGTATCGACATCCACTTTCCACTATTGTCGTGCCGCGATTGCTACATTTTGTAGCACAACATGCTCCTGTTAGTGATACATTTCTCAGAAGATACTTGGAATGCGCTATTTCAACGTATTAATATCCATTGTGTAGACTTTTTCGTCCCCGGCGAATTCTTCGCACGCTATTGTACCAATTAGACCTATTGCGAGCTCAGCTACAGTTAGCGAAATCGAAGGGACCGGGTAAAGTAAGAATAAGTAAATATTGTTTATTGCTATACAAGGTGAAATCGAAATGTATGTACAGGGTCCGGTCTAGACCGGTTTAAGTGGAGGGGTGTTCGTGGATAAAATGCCTATAAGTTCTATAGTATTATAGTATTAACGGGGTGGGAGGTTAATCTATATAACAGCTTCTAAGACTTCATAATACTAATTTTTCTTAAACACCATTAACAAACTATGAATAGACAAAAATATGACCTGGATAGCACTCAAGGCAGCTCTTCTCGGTCTGCAGGGGGAATACCGCTCAGTACTTCCCCACTCTTGCCCACCTCAGGCATGCGTGACATATCAACCGCGCTAACACGGCCAGACTGACGAGTTCTCGCTCTCGAGATAGCGATCCACTCATCACATTCTCAACGCAAAACTTCTCCATTCTCAACTTTCATATCAATAAAACACTCGAACTCAATTTTCAACAACCAGGGCTCAACCCTAGCAAACTACTCAACATTATTTGTTCAACGTTCGGATCTTCACAATATCCGTGCAACATTTTCAAAACAATTGTCATAATAATCAGCAAAACAATTGTCATCACGTGGTTCCAAAGCAAATTACCAGGAGGAATTTCGGGCAGTAAGCAACATCATTGTAAATTCATCAACACACCTGTCGTGTTAAGTTCACCACCTGCCATCGCGTGGTTACAGAACTTAACACCAAGTGGATCTCGGGCAGTAAACAAAATCATCAACACACCTGTCGTGTTAAGCTGCCATTGCGTGGTTACAGAACTTAACACCAAGTGGATCTCGGGCAGTCTTTCAACATTACTTTACAAGTGTTTGAATATCACTTTACAATTCGTTCAACATCACTTTACAATTAATTCAAATGAACCAACAAAACTCTGCTTCCAACAATAAACACAAACAAGCTGACAATACTCTTTTCAGCACTAACAACAATAATTATCAGACTACATTCAAGCAGCCAACACAAACTGACAGCATTTTTTTTGTCCTGGTATTTCCGATTACCATTTGCTACCAGACTCCCCTACATTAGATTTGTTACCGAACTGCTGACTACAGCCGCTTGAAAATTCAATCAACACTTAATAAATATTAAATATTTCAAAGCATTTTACGATTCTTCGAAAAGACCAACATCTTTCTTTCTCACATTGTCTCTTTAAAAATCTGTCCTTTCCGGGATTTGTCACCGATCAAATTACTGTACTGGAATAAGACACCAATTCGCCAATCTGTTTTACCACAAGCCCTTGAATTCAACTCTTTCCTTTTTCACACCTCAATTCAGCTTGCATCATTACATCCGTCCTTCGAACCCCGTCTCGGCTTTCCTGACAGTCAGCACTCTACTTATCGCTTGCACAATTTTATTTAGATTTCAAGTACCATGGGTACGCCGCGGATTTCGCCACTGACGCATCTACACCTGACCCTCTGTGGGTTCACAATCGCACTTCTGATAACAGCTTCTAAGACTTCATAATACTTATTTATCTTAAACACCATTAACAAACTATGAATAGACAACAATATAACCTGAATAGCACTCAAGGCAGCTCGTCTCGGTCTGCCCGGGGGAATACCGCTCAGTACTTCCCCACTCTTGACCACCTCAGGCATGCGTGATCAACCGCGCTAACATATATACAGGGTGTCCCAACTAAAATTTGTACCCCCAACAATTCCAATTTCGAAAGACTCAGCAGAAAACGCTCGAACAGGTGAATTTTGTTATCAAGGGGGACCCAATTGTACCAAACTTTCAAGTCTTAGATCTCACCCCGTGAACCAAAGGAGCCACCAACTTAAAAAATTTAAATGTCATGGGGGGTCGTGTAATACATCATTTTAAAGCCTATTCAATTCTCTATCTAAACCTATATTTATCGATTCCTTTCTCCCAAAAAAAGCATGAATTCGATATTTTCCATATCTACATAAAATAGTCAACTAAAATTTGTACCCCCAACAATTCCAATTTTGAAAGACTCAGAAGAAATCGCTCGAACAGGTCAATTTTGATATCAAGGGGGACCAAATTGTACCAAACTTTCAACTTTTAGGTCTCACCCCTTTAGCCAGGGGAGCCACCCCCTTAAAAAATTTAAATAGCATGGAGGGTCGTGTGATACATCATTTTAAAGCTTATTCAATTCTATATCCATATTTACTTTTATCGATTTGTTTCTACAAAAAAAAAGCATGAATTTGTTATTTTCCAAATCAAGAGTATTTTATGTAGATTTGGAAAATAATAAATTCTTATATTCTTTTTTGTAAAAATAAATCGATAAAAGTAGGTTTGTATAGAGAATTGAATAAGCTTCAAAATGATGTATCACACGACCCCCCATGCCCTTTAAATCTTTTAACACATTCCAGTCTACATTAAAATTAAATTAAATTTATTTGTTTTTATTTTTGTGTTGCTTTGCGATCTGTCCAAAAACGAATTTATTGAAATTTGGACAGGACGCGTCAGCTAGCTTCGATATAAATCTTTTAATGAGTGCTGACAGTTCAACTTACTGTTGAAGACTCGACAGTATTTTAGTAGGTATTGCGAGATTATTTTAACGTTGACTTTGTTATTTTGTTAATTGTTATGTCTAATAGCTACCGACTATATTTTGTTATGCGTGAACGATGAACGGCGATTATTTCCATTTTTTATGAGATATTTTTAAAATTATTCTGATTTAGTTTTCGATTTATTGACTACGAAATCATTTCGGTGATTAGGAAAGGCTTCCAGACTTCCAGAGGGGTGTCACGCCCCTTCATACCCCCCCTTCGGTCGGTCCGTATGTATGTACAGTGCAACCTTCTTGGTTTGCGTTTACGACTCCGCCCCTGTATCGAGACAAAAATCTTTAAAATTTAGCTCTGTGCACGCCTATCGAAATGAGAATAACCCAGTACAATGAAAAGTTAAATAGTTCATAAATAATATACAAAAACTATGTCATCCCCTTTTTGGAGATCCACCTCAGTTCTGACCGAGCCCTGAAGCCGTGCGTGCTTTCTTTCCCGAAAGTACCAGTAGCTACTTTTACTGACGGTGATCGTACCAATATGATACTTATGTATGAAGAGGCGCAGGGCAACTCTCTTCTTGCACGTAGGCTCTGGATAGAACGATATCCAGAGCGTCCATCCCTAGATTCCCGCATGTAACGGACCGTGCTGTGGAAGAACAAGTTGGAACGTGTTGAAGAAAGTCCAGGTATTAGTAGTATAGTAGCCTCAAGCTTAAATTGTCACGGGGTTGGGAGGGGAAATGATGCACGGCCAACTTATTTATAAACGTCCTAAACTGGTTCTGAAATAAACATTCTACTCTTGATCGACTTTTCGGCGAAGATGTAAAGGAATGGTGACAGGAACGTATTCCCAAAAATGTAAATTGAGTTGATCACTTCCCTCAGTACGTGTAACAAATTAATATTTGACTGTTCAACTTTAGAATACATTAAAAGTGCAAACCTTAGAAAACATATGCTGGACCAAATAAATAAAAACAAATACCTCACTTCAGCTGGTAATAATTCATAACAAAATATTAAATACGCGTCTGGAGAAGGACGCGTGCCGCAGGACAGAAACCCCGTCTTGCAATCGAGTCGACCAGTTGTAACAAGACAATCAAAACCGGTTAGAATCCATATGGTATCGGTTACAACTTACTTGCCCCGCAATGTCTCGATTCCGACAAAAAAATCGACAAAAAATACGAGACAATTTAAGCTTGAGGCTACTATACGAGGCTAGCAAAATATGATTAGCGTATCACAGTTTGTGGTGCACAGAACATTAAAAAAACAAGTATTACATTCGTACCATGTACAAAAGGTGCAGGCGTTGTTACCTGTGTCGAAAGGTGCCAAACGTTTTAAACATTGTGTTCTTCACGGACGAAGCGGGTTTTACACGTGGAGGTGTGCAAAACAATCACAACACACATGTTTTGAGCAACGAAAACCCCCGTGATATACGAGAATAGTATATTCTGCAACTAGTGCGGCAAGTTGTCGATTGCCCACGAAAGCTAAGTTGAGGGGGCAATCGACAACGCCGCACGAGTTGGACACACTATTTTTTATTGCGAATACGGAATATAAAAGTAAACTTTGCGCACTCAAATTATTAAATGGGCAACCGTAACCAAGGTTGCAAAGATACTATTTGTCTGCATGAGCAATAAAAACTCATTTCCAACAACAGTTCATATCAACGTCTGTTTTTAACTGGCGTGTTGAACAAAACATGTGATACATGATGACGCACCGCCCCATTTCCCTCGACAACTTTCGGATTGGCTAAATAACACCTGGATAGTTCGAAATGTTGCTTATCTACCGCGGTCACCCGATTTGAACACGTGCCACTTTTTTTGTGGGAGTGGATGAAGCGCTGCATTAACAATAAGACTACAGCCTGGTGTTATTACACGTGTCAGAGACAATATGACTCGAAGAGCCCAAGTATGTGTTCAAAATGACGGACGTAATTTTCAGCATCTATTATAATGTTATTGAGGCAGATAAGTCAAGTTCAATGTCAAGTGCCAATTTAAATCTTATCGGTCGGTGCTTTAGCGTATGCGTTTTTCTGTTCAGTTTTATGTCATCTCGGCTTTTACTTTATTGCTTCATGAACGCCCCAACTAGGATGGTTTATGCCTTTTCCTTTTTATGATATGCCTGACCTAAGCTAGGCATAAAAAATCATTGGGTTTTTACAATAAGCCTAAACTTAAGACAGCGTTTTATAAAGCGCCTGAAATATCCAGTCTAATTGCAACGCTATTATTGTTTTACAATTTGCTTAGGCTAAGCCTAGGCGTTTTAGAAAACGCCTGGTTTTAGTGTAATTATCTCGACGACATAATCTTTTAATATATAAAAATCTCGTGTCACGGTGTTTGTGGTCGAACACCTAAAAAAAAAAAAAAACATAAAAATCTGTCCAGCGGTTTCGGGGATTTTTATGTTTTTTCTTTTGTATATTTGGTAGGTATGAGAATAGGTGGTAAACTATTTTTCACATCGACAGGGGGGTCCTCTTGGACCGATTTTTGTGTTTTTTTTTATATATTTGGTAGATATATGGTAGGTCCCCTTGAGTTTTTAACTCAAGAACGGCCTTTATGATCTTTGATTTGTTGGATTTATCTCCGCCCCGAATAGCAGAATAACTATTAAAACATGGACATGGGGGCTCAGGGGGGCCTAATGGCAGTAGATGGCGTTGTGTGCATTATCCTTTGACAAAATAGAAACTCAATTTAATTCGACAAATATGTTAACGCAACATTTATTGATTCTGAGGCGGTACAAAGTTGGCCGGGTCAGGTAGTTATATACTTACTATATTGTAGGACAAAACAAAATTTTCAAATCAGCGGTTTATCCTTTTGTAATTCAGTCAATCAGTGGTAGATATCATACTTCTACACAAATGAGGAGGTTACTGCTTATTTTCAAAACTTAATATACTGAATGACATTGAAAATACAACATCCAGATGGGATGATTTCAACAATTCTGTAAAACTAATTTTTCGTAGTTTTCTTTAGTGTTATTTTTGGCACTTTTTCTTATGCGAGGCATTTTGTCAAACTTTAAAACCCACTAAACAACAATTGAAGCTAATAGTCAGAAATTTGTTGGTGGGTTATTCATTCAAGTCCAGGACAGTCATGATCCTTAAAACTCATAATTGTCTAACACCCTGTACATGTTCTATAAAATAGATGGGTCGGTAGGTAATTAGAATCAATTAGACGCTTCAATTTAAATTCCTAATAGGTTCCAACAGATCCTTTACGCTTTAAATTTTTATTCAATTGGCGCTTTGCATGAACCTCACAATCCACGGCAAGTTTGAAAGCTGCTCCATCTAATTTGGATATTTTAAAATCACAAAGACCTTATAGCGTGCAAAAAGCATGCTCAAACTTGTTTATTTAAAAGGAAAAGCAAAGTGACTGAAAGCATGGTAAAAAGTGCTTTTCATGTGGCTTCGTGAACATTGTGAAAACTTCCACGCAAAATGCGGAGTGGTTTTAGTCGATGCAAATAGTACAAAAAGTCATGTGTCGTAAGGTATCAGCCGCCAATTACCCCATAATATAACGTTTCCAATACCATATACCAAGATGTTACGGAATATTTCAGAGTAATTGAGAATATCGCTGCAATAAGTCGTCACTGAACGTGACATACGATTATTGCATGTTAAATAAATAGTACATAACTTGTGATGTAACAACGTCTTACGTCGTACGATAGTAAGCTAGTAAGATACAGTAAATACGATGTAAACAAATAAAGTAACTAGAAACATAAACAAATCACATAATTATAATAAAGAGACATATTCACCTTTTAACCAATAATAATCAGTGCTATATGTTATATGAAGATAAAGTTGACAATTCTACAAAAAAACAAAATGCGAATGTGGCTATTGTGTTATCGTTACATAAAAACATAAATTACAAGAAACGATAGAATTAACTACAAAACGAATAAGCACATTGATAGAAAGTATATTTATGACATTTTAGCGTGGTCACGTAAATACTTACGGCTGTGTGGAAATGACAGCACACTCAATTTTTTTTAGTTCGTATATAGTTTTAGGAAGTTTTTGCTGAATTAAAATAAAATATTGTGACCTTATACTGTTAGTTTTTTTTTAAACACATCTACCGGTCCAGACCTTTCCAACGGTGTATACATTGTTTGGGTGAATTGAGTGAAAATTGCTTAAAAGTGTATAAAATACATATCTTAAAATGTGTATCAGTCATCTAGAGCTTTCTTTAATCGTCTTCATTATATACCATCATATCGAAAAAATATCGATCAAGCTCGCACTCCAGAACTTCCAAGTTTAATCAAGCAGAATCAATGGAAATCTAATCAGTAATTTATTATCCCATTTGTGAAATGAGAGACAGAGGAGCTGCCAAAACCCGGTGAAAAAGTCCCGGTTATGACAGGGGTGTCTCCGCCTTTCCAAAGAGAATTGTTTCAGATTTCATTATTCACAAAGCGGTTGTTTTCCATCGACTTACGTCATTTATTTTTAATGCATTCAAGGAAAGAGCACTCCGAAAGGAACAAACTCTTCCCGCTTCAAATTAAATTTATAAATTAAAAATAAATAAGGTTAAGACGGGACAAATAGAAATTGTTAGGAGAAGCGTGTGCAATAGACTCGAGGCGTTGCGGAAGAGATTAAAGGTTGAACCGTCGGCAAATAAGTGTTCAAATGAAAAATTAATGCGCATGGTTTCGTATCCTATGGAAACATAATTTCTCATTTCACACCATAATACTGTTTTCGTCTAGGCATGTCGCGAAAAAACCTCTAATGTCAAATACTGAAGGTTGATGTAGATGAACCTTTTGATGTGTAACATCTATAGCTGCGATATGGGAGTAAAACCGAATCGAATGTCGTCACACACGACCCCCTCGCCGCCCGCGCCCTATTCTCCAATTTGTATGCGAGTCTTAGATCTCACCCCTTTAGCTAGGGGGGGGGATCACCCTCCTAAAAAAGTTAAATGGCATGGGAGGTCGTGTGATACATCATTTTTAAGCTTATTCAATTCTCTATCCAGACCTACATTTATGGATTCCCTTGTACAAAAAAAGGATTAATTTGATATTTTCCAAATCTACCAAACATAATAAAAAATAACAAAATTGACCTGTTTTCGTTTTGAGCGTTTTCTTCTGAGTCTTTCGAAATTGGAATTGTTGGGGGGTACAAATTTTAGTTGGGACATTCGGTATATTAATATAATAAGAATATTAAGATAGTAAATTGTTTTATTAGGAGCAAAAGTGAGGATTTTCGTGGCAAGTCTGTAGATTTCACAAATACAGACTAGCCAGGAAAAGCCACTTTTCTCCGAATAAAACAAGCTATTTGTTCTTGAAACGCTGACAATTTCTTTTAAGGTTACGCTGTATTTTAATAAGTCGTTAAAACAGAACAAGAATAAATTATAAATATTAGTCTTCAAACACCATGGAGATTTTAAGACGTAAAGTAAGTCGACCACTATTATTTCATTAACCGACATCAAAAAGCTTAGCTGCAGTATCCTCTGTATACTACAGAGAGCGAAAAGGTATTATCAATTAACCATTGAATGCATTCACTACGTAATTATATTCAGCATGCACGTAATGATGTTATCAAAGTTCATCTAAAAATGCAGGGAAACCATTTTATAACAACTCAACATGTAGTTTTATTGTCTTTTTTGAGCCTGTCAAAGAACTAATCACTGCACATCAAAAAGCTTTGCTGACATGTAATTATCACATGACGCATCAGCTTGAATGTTAAAATGCTATTAAGCTGTTGTTTGCTATTTATTTTTTGTTGCCAATCGGTCCGGTTGACGACACGTTCCCGTTTACTTTATTTTATGACTTGCATAACATATTTAGGGAGAAGATTTTGTGGTTTATTATTGCCGTTATAAATGAGTTAAATCACTGAATCAGCTTTTTCTAAAGATCCACTCAAAAGTTAGTTGTACCTCCTAACAAGAAGACTCATATGTATCTAATTATGTGGATATGCCATAATACAGTCGAACTCGGTTATAAGAGCTGTTAGAGCTGTTCATAATTTATATGCTGATAAGTACACATTTCAAACAAATCTGAATAAAAAAGCAAAATTTCAGAAACATTAATATTTTAATACTGATATTATATTATAAAAAATATCAAAAGTCAGTCATTTATTTTTTTGTTGGTCTTTTGCCAAAAAGCTTCTTAGATTTTCTGCAGCGATAATTTTTTTTAAGTGATTTATGTTACGCTAGACAAATTTGTACATTAATTTCTCAGTAGGTACTGCTCACAATTTTTCTGCATTTTCCAGAATTCCACAGTACTTTTTAGAATTCTTCAGTATTCCTTGCAACTGCCCTAGATTATACTTCACCGAGCACTTCAGAATTATTTAAAACTTTTTAGATAATTTTTCAGGTTTTCAGATATTCACATCTTTGAATTTTATTGATTCTATATTATGTTCTTCTGGAGTTTTCAAACCTTTAAGGCAAAACGCTCAGTCGCCTCAACTTTGGAACCGAATTACGGCTTTCATTGTTAGGCTATCTTAACGTATTGGGCATCAAAATTAGTAAAAAAGAACCTTCATCACGGCAAAACGTTCTTTGTTCAGAAAAAAAAATTTATTGCCAAAATGAGAAGCCAAAAAAATTTTTTTTTAACAAACGTGTTGGTGCTTGATTTTTACTGATCTCTGTATTTTCCTTTTGAAATTCTGCAGAACACATTTCAGGAACACTTAAAGCGTTTTGAATTTTTTCAAGGATTCTACTGCCTAGTTAGGACTTTTCGGGATACTTCAACACCGGTTAGGTCAGGTCATGACTCTTCAGTGCTTTTTATTTTGAAACTCTTCACAATTTCTCAGTACATCTACTTTATTATTTTTACGACCCTTCAGTCTTTAGCATTTTTCGGAAGCAATGAGCCCTCTTCAGGATTTTATATGAGTGGTACATACTCATAATTCTCCAAGATTTTATTTAAATTTGCCGGATTCTACAGGAATGTATATATGGGATTTAAAAAATGTTTTTGATAAACCCGAGAATTCTGTATAAATTCTTTGCATGCCTCAATAATTTTATTATAAGGAATTTTTAGGATTTTTTAGGAGTTGTTATAACTTTTTAAATCCCTTTTAAAAACTCAGTCATTTATAATTTTCCTTTTTCAATTTTTAGAAATTTAGTAGGTATCTACTCTTTAAGAGTTTTTATATTTATTTTCAGGATTTCTCAGGATTCTTAGAGACCATGCAGAATTCCTTACGATTTCTCAAAAGTGTCTCTCCACTTTTCGGAATCCTTCATGCATACTGCTTAGGACCGTCAGATTTTTTTGATATTGCCTAATTATTATTTTATAAACACCTCTCTCGCTAGTTTTAGCCGGTCTTATCCGTTTTGCTGGTCTCAACTTTGGGTTGTCACATTCGACTGTTCGTTATATCCGGAAAAAATTGCATGCGTTTAAAGACTTCGGTCTGGAATTTTGAATTTTTTGTCGTTGTAGTAGAGTTTGACTGTATATATTACTATTTTATTTCTATTAAAAAAAAACATTTTTTTAGACGAGTAACAATTGGACAACTATATGTTCTATTCTGTCAGTTCACTATGTACTATTCTTGCCCATTGCCATTTGTTTTTCGCCCTTAGCACTACATTTTCCCATGTTTTTCTTGGTCTTCCTTTTGTTCCTTTCCTTATCTCTTGTGTTTGCCATATTGTTTTCGCTTGTTGGTTTTCTAGCATGCGTGATAAATGGCCAAACCATCTTAACTGGTTTCTTTCTAAAGGTTCTACTTCTAGTTTTGCTCCGATATTCTCATTTCTAACCTTGTTCCTTTTTGTGACCGCTCCTCTCAAGTATTTCACTTCCGTATGTGAGAATAAGTTTGTACATATATTGTTGTATACACCAGCAGTTACTTCTTTTTGATATAAAAACGTTTGCCCTAATGCATAATAAAGTATTAATGCAGGTTCTGTATAATTATGTATCTACTTGTTGCACTTACTTTCCGTCTATATGTATTGATATATTTCTGTTTTCTTTTGCAATCACCGTCACCTTTGTCTTTTCTACATTAATCTCAAGATTCCTGGCTTGTAGTGCTTTCTTCCACAGATCCACACATATTTTTTTGTAGGTCGTCTTCTTCGATTCCGACATACACACCTACGTCATCGGCAAAAGCACTTTCCGCTATTTTTATTAATTTTATTCTTCTTCACCCAACTGTCAGTTTCTTGACCTTATTTTTGATAATTTTATTATGTCGTCCATTATCACCGTGAATGGTGTCGGGCTTAGGACACCTCCCTGTCTCAATCCTTCTTTTGTTGTGAATAATTTCTAGTATTTTTGTATACACTTTTTATGGCATCTATAAGATCTCTTTTGACTCCTCTTTCTTTTATACTATTTCATACTAGTTTTCTGGAAACACTGTCAAAGGCTTTATGTATGTTTATGAAAGCTACGTATATTATTATATTTCTTCTGTTTTTCTCTATCAGTTGTAAATCATTGTAAATATAATTATGATCTTGTACTCCCCTCTCAGTAAATTCATACATTCTTAAATGCATTACTTATAATAGCGTTATACCCCGGTAGTTGGAACACTTTCTGTTTTCAGCATTTTTGTGTATGTGGATTTACAACATGCCTCAATTTCGACCAAAATTACCTAGAAGTCGTTTCGTTTTAAATTGTATTGCTTTAATTGCACTTTCCCAAAATCCACCTCTATGTGGAAAATGTGATGGTATAAAATGCCATTTTACATTATTCTTAATAAATGCGTGAATTATGGCTGTATCAAAATTACTCGAATTGAATAGAGACATTAGCTCACGATTAGCCGCAGTGAAATAAATGGCATTATCTGAATAGATTATGCCTACTTAACCTCGTCTACCCATGAAACGCTTTAACACTTTCGCATGTAGAGATTAGTTCGAGTGGACAGCTTCGGTTGAAAAACAATTAAATATAGCCATATAAGCTTTTACAGTTTTTTTTGCTACGGCGTCCGCATTCTTAAGCATAAGAATAATAAGAGAGATTGACTGGAACTAAGGGTTCTAGTATATCGAAACTATGTGAAATAATAATTGATCAACAATTACGTTTTGTAACAATGTGTAGCTTCTTCAACTTCAGTGCAGATAATGTAAGCCTAAAGTTTGAATGTCTCCTTTGGGATTAAAATTAATCGTAAATATTTAGATTTCGAATTTTGGACAGTGTGTCAGGGCTATTTGAAGACCATTTTGCAGTCATTCACCATACTTGGGTAAATCCGAATTTGACGGTACATTTTCACAATATCGCAGTAAGTGCTGTTTGGTGTGTTTGGCTTTTCGGCTGTGTCCAACAATGGACTTTGTCATAGTAACAATTTTTTGATGTTTGTTAATAAACGTCAGGAAAAGAGGTCCGTCAAAATTTCGCATTTTTTGGATCGCTTTGGTTATATAATCGTAACGAAAACCACTCGAAATAACGAAAATAATTCGATTATACTAACCTCCTCATTCGACGTATAATCGATTATTTTCGATGCCCTTGTAATATTAAAACTGATTATATAACTCATAATAAATTGAGGCAACAGCAATTACAGATTTTCCATAGTTACGATGTATATAAGTGAGTATACCCTTGACGACGGGGTATATTCATTTGGGTGTTCCGGCTGGTTCCAACAATAAACTTTGCCATAGGAACGATTGTTTTATGATTGTTAATAAACGTAAGAAAAAAAGTTCCGTCAAAATTTCGCATTTTTTCGGTATACAATCGTAATGAATACTACTCGAGCATTGAAAATAATCTTATTAAACTTTCCTCGTCATTCGACAAATTCCGCGAAATACGTCTCATGACTCCGAAGTTTAATCGATATTTTCTATGCTCTTGTGATATTATTACTGAGTATTCGAATTTGTGTTTATGGTATTGGATATCAGTTTCAACTTTCCAGGGGAGTAGTGTGTGGTGCTTTGATTGACAATGGGGTCTTAAACAATTTCGACTATTTGGTATTTGTCCTTCACGGCATATTCTGTAGAATAATGTGTCCTTTTATGTATTCCTGTGGTACCCATAATCTTTAGCATTTCTGTTGTAACACCGTCATGCCCTGCCACTTTTCGTCTTTTTAGTAGTTTAATTGCTTTTACTATTTCCTCACTCTGTATTTCATTGCTTATTTTTGTTTGTTCCTGTATAATCCCTTGACTGTATCGTCCGTTTTATTAGTAATTGTTTCTGAGCTTAGCATCTCTTTCTATTTTCCCATTATCTTTTCCTGTTATTAGCGTGTTCTCTTTATCTTTTATATCCTGTATCTTTCTTTGTTTTCCTTTCCTAAGGGTTATAGAACAGCTTTTGGTTTCCTTATCTGTCTTGCGTTTTCTCACCAAATTCTTCCCATGCTGTTTCTTTTGCCCGCTTTACCATTTTCTTCACTTTATTTCGCTGTTCTTTGTATTCTTCATAGCTTTTGTATTTCTCTGTTTTTTATTTTTTGTAATTCTCATTATTGCGCATGTTTCCCTAGCTGTTTTAATATGTGCATTCTAGATGTAAATTCACATATCATTTATTGTTTTCTTCTTAGAGTTTTCACCTACGGAATTTTACTCCTTTTCTACTTTCTCTTTAAATTTCTTTGTTACTTCTATTTCTTGCAGTTTATACGCCTTGATTTTACCTGTTTTCTGTTCTTTATTATTTCCCTTTTTTTGGTTAATCTTATCTACCTTTATTTGTAATTTGGAGACCAATAGGTAGTGATCGGTGTACAGCTCTACTCCTCTATATACTATCGTGTCTCTTATGTCTTTTCGGAATGTTCTATTTATTCTCCTCTACTCTTAACTTCTCTAGTACAATTTGTGTATTCTCTTATGTGCGGAGAATGTGTTTGTTATTATTAGATTATTTGCGGAATACGGAGTTCCATCAGTCTTTCTCTATTATTATTTCTTTTGTCTTCCCCGTGTATTCCTATTGTTTTTGCTGTTACTTCATCTTTCTTCCCTACTTTGCTATTTAGGCCTCCTATTACTAGAATCCTTCCTTTTGTATTTTATATTTCTTGCTCCATTTTACTCGAACTTTCACTTTCACTTATGTTTTCTCATCTTCATTTGGCGCATTGGCAATTATTATAGTTGTATTTATTCTTATTAGTTTATAGCCTTTCATTTCCTTATATCTTTAACACTATTTTGGTTGATTCTACATTCTGTTCCAGTTTTTCCCCTCTCCCTGTTTTCTTGGCCAATTCCTTTTTTTGTCTCCGTTATTCCCAGTATGCTTACATTATTTCTTTCCATTTCTTTGGCCAATTCGTTTTCTTTTACAGCTATGCCTCTAATGTTCCATGTTCCTATTTTGTATATATTGTTCTTATATTTGTTTTCGAATTCTTTTCCATGTTCACTGCCACTTTCGTCTTTATTTTTGTTGTTTCAACCTTTATTAAAATTTAAATATATCTAAGTCAAACTCCACAAACTTTAATAAGTGTAAAATTACAAATGGAACATGTTTCGGCAGAACACTACTGCCATCATCAGCCCTAATATAACAAGAGATTAATGATACAATTGAATTACAGAGGGGTTCTTACCTTAAAGAATATAAAAAATTATGACGTTGACGTAATTTTGAATTAAATTTGACGTTTACAAAGGGTTACATGATTTTTGAAAGATTTCGTAAAAACAACATTTTATAAAATGTAAAAATTAAAAATGGATCAAAGAGAATCTGGTAAGTTTGCTTGAGTGGTAAAAAATTAAAATAGTGAATTACTAATGGGATTATTGAAGTTATTCTGTTCACTTAAACAAGATCTGTTTTCCAGTTTCAAGGTTTACCTTATTTCCAAAGTCTCAAGAAAATCTAATTTCCGGCCTTTATTGCATTTATGAATCAATTTGGAATTTGATGGTGAAAAACTATGTTTCGTTATTAATATATGATTGGCGAAAGAAGAAGGTGTTGATGGTGGAGGATCAAGATCTGTGTTGTTATAGATGTGCCTGAAATGTTCTTTAATACGGTCTGATATTTTGCGACCTGTCTGACCTATGTAGAATGACTCACAAGAAGAGCAGTTTAATTTGTATACACCTGATGATGATTTGTAATCTAATGGATCTTTATTTTTAATAAAAAATGGATAAGTTGTTATCTGTTTTAAATGAAACATTTAAATGAAGTATTTTAGAACATTTCTCTGAGACGACACCAAAGTATGTTAATGAATTTGAAAAGGAAATTGTTTCTGAAGGATTTTTAACCAAGTGGTGTGTGTATTTGAATTTGTTATAGTATCTATAGTATAATTTATTTATAGTTTTTAAGGAATATCCATTATTTGAAGCAATTTGTTTAATGTTATTAAGTTCTGTTTGAAAAGATGAATCTGATAGTGGTATAGAAAATAATCGGTGGAAAAAGGAATGAAAGACAAGAGTCAAAAGGTATTACGCAATCTGTGATACTATGTTTTCTATAAATGTCAAATTTAAAAGTATTATTATTTCTAGTGATTAACAAGTCTGAAAAGGGAATTTGGGAATTGATTTCAATTTCAACGGTGAATTTAATGGATTGGTTTAAAGAATTTAAGTTGCTGAGTGCGTTATCAAGTTCAGAATCAGATCCTTTGAATAAAACAATTATGTCATCTACATATCTGTACCAAAAGAGAAAATTATCTTTAAAGGGAGAAGAACTTAAAAACTGATCTTCTAAGTTATTCATGAATATTTCTGCTAAAAGAGGTGACAAATTAGAACCCATTGCTAAGCCTGAGTCTTATGAATAAAAATTATTATTAAATTGAAAGAAATTTTGATCTAGGACAGTCTCACAAAGTGAATGTAAATTTAGTGCATGTATGGTTGGAATGTTAGAATTAAATAGTAGGTTTTTTTAATTAATAAGCAAGATTTGGGTGGGATGCTGGGGAATAAATAAACTACGTCAAATGAAATAAGTCTAGTGTCTGATGGAATTTGGAAATTTCTAATTTTGGAGCAAAGATCTATTGAGTTTTTTATTGCAAATTTGTTATTGAAATCTAAATGTTGTCTAAGAATTGTATTAAGCCATTTTGAAAGTATTGATACAGGTGAATTGACAAAAGAAACTACTGGTCTAGTGGGAAAAGGTTGAGTTTTATCTATTTTAGGTAGACCGTATAGTCTAGGTATGCAAGGATTCATGGGTATTAGTGTGAAAGCTTGTGGGTCAAAATATTTAACAGTTTCTGAAAGGTCTTTGAGCGTAGATTTAAGGTTGGAAACAAATTTTGAAGTAGGATCTTTTCAGAGTTTAGTAAAGTCACCAGATTTTAAGAAATTCTCTACTTTGTTTAAGTAATCTTGTTTGTTAAGTATTACCAAACAATTACCCTTGTCAGCTTTACTAATAAAAATGTTGTTTTCTTTAATTTTTGTTTTTAAGCTTTTAATCATAAAACTCTGTAATTCAATTGTATCATTAATCTCTTGTTAAATTAGGGCTGATGATGGCAGTAGTGTTCTGCCGAAACATGTTCCATATGTAGTTTTACACTTATTAAAGTTTGTGGAGTTCGACTTAGATATATTTAAATTTTAATTTAAATTTACTCTACTTGGATTTATCGACATTCTTCTGGTTAAACCTTTATTATTTAGGTTTTTGAGGTACTGTTTTTTTTCTTTTTTGTTGGTATGTATTGTCTTTTGGGCATCCTTCGTTTATCGTCCTTTTTCCCTCTCTTCTATCTTCCTATTCCTCTTTTCCCATCTTTTCGTCAAATTCAAAATCCTCGGTATCGAATGCCTTATCATTAATTATTTTACTTTGCTTCTAAACGCCCGTCAGGAAATAAACTAGATTCATTTTATTGAATAAAAATTTAAAGCATTTTATTCCTTTTACCTAATACCGTCCGGTAATGCATCATTACATCCTAATTTTGTTTCTTGAAGGTTGATCATTACAGTATAGAACCGTAATGAACTTTCATGACTCGTATTACAGTACTAGGAGTGTAATCACTCTATTACTGTCCCCATTTTTGTTACTACAGTCCTCACTTTTGTAAAGTAGTTAAAATGTTGTTAAATTACACGTCATAAAAGGTAGATAATTTTCATGACTTATGATGTAATTTACTATTATTTTACAACTCTTTCGAGACCTTTAAAGGCTTAAAACTGTAAAAACTTAAGCCAATCCTGAAGCATCTAAGAACAACTCAAATTTAAATTTAATTTGATCCACTCGGACAAATTATTATTTACGTTAATCCACCCTCTGCCTTTTTGTGAGACAATGTCACTTTTAGTCTTCGCTGCAAGAATAATGACTTTAAGCAACAGAAATCTTCTTTGTCGACAGTTCATACTTTGTTCTGAATTACATTTCAAATATATTATGATGCAAGTTAAAAGTTGCTGCATTTATTACATTTATTACAGAAAAGTTAATAAGAAATTCAACAGAGATTTGTAAACAAAATCTGCAGAGTTGTGCCCTTCGAGTAGCTTATAATTAGGGGATTGCAGTTAGTTAGATATTTCAGCATTTCATTATTTTTGCTGTTGCCTGGTAATTACAAGAGAATATAAACAAACCGGAATGCACGAAGTAATGTAATGAAAACTTCCATGTGCTAGAGTGGCTGCATTTTTCATTTTTATTAAATGTAACGCACCAGGAAAATAATTAGAAAAATTTCATTCATAATAACGCTATGTTCAGCTAGTGACATTTTCATCATCTGTCGAGTGCACCGCATTTCAAACGTATTCTGGCTTTTTCAATATTCCAAATGACACACAGGAATTGTGAGTTCCAAAAAATGTATTTTCTAGTGACAAATAAAACTCCAAAAAGGCGTACTGCTGTTACAGTATAGTGGCGTTCATTCTCAAGTATTATAACTAAGAAGATGATTTGTTTTGGAGGTCGACAGTACATTCGAATGGCCAATTCATACAATGCACTGTATACATTTAATCAATGAAACGTGTTGACGATTTCACGAACCGGTACGTCAAAGCCTTAAAAATCCCGACTTTTCCATCGTCTGTTTTGTTACTCTATTTCCGAAGACGCTATCGTAAACAACCCGTTTTCATTTAGCAAAACTCGTTAAACTAGTTACGATTATTGCCTAAATCCTAGCTTAAGTTTGGAAAGGGCGGTCTTGGATGACGGTTATAAATTACCGTAGTGTTATCAAGGAAGCATACGCTGTAGCTGTAGGTGTATGACAGTAACAAGATTATTGCAGCAGGTGGGAATTGTTCCAAAGGACTTAATCAGACTTTGCCGCTGTTGGAGAGATAATTGTCAAGTCGTAGCTAGATAGCTGAACTTCTAATAAATGCCACGTGTAAAATTAATTCTCCCTCTACATACCCACTCAATTGCATCGACATCTGCAAAATCTGCTAGTGCAACATGTAAAAGACCGAAGTTGTGCCGTTTACAAGCATAGAGTTCTGTCGAAGTCATCAGGACTCTTGTTTGGGTTGGAATTAAGGTTACTTGAGTTTATAGAACGGCTATGAAATCTGTTGGAACTTTACTGAAAAGTGAGTGAACTGCTTTGATATACTTACTACATAGTTCTTTTGGTCATAGACTTAAATCATCAGGTTATACTAAATACGACCGCTTGATGTAAATTGTTTGTTTAGTGGCAAAGGCATGAAACTTACTGTTATACTTCTAAGTCCGGTCCTCATAGAACACCTCGTACTAACGCATTTCCGTGCGTGTGTGTGCACTGTATGTTTAAAGAAGAAAAAACAACACCGTGATTCAGCCCAGATCCACTTACTCCCATTACGGTTTTCAGTGCGTTTGTGTGCGGGTGTTCGTGAAATTGCTCCTAAGATGCCTGGCAATTTAAAACGAAAATCCGTAGGAAAATTGAAGAAACTCAAAACGAAATTAACGAAATTAGAAGAGTCCCTAAACATCTCATCAAGCACCAGTAAGCCCGAGTTATTGTCACTCTTATTATGCCCTGCGTGGTTAAGACGTGACAAAATCACATTATCCAATTTTCATAGTCCTGCGTGACGTATGGATAAATGTAATCTAGAGAAAGATTTTCACTTTATGCCCTGCGTGGTAGAAAAACTTTTCTCTTTTATTGCAGGAGCTTATAATGTTATGCATCTTTTGCTCACTCCTGGTTTCTGAACATTTTTGGTAAGATATTTCGGTTCTTGTTCAGGCAGCAGCAGTGACAGCGCTGCTGACGAATCATTTTGCGTGTTGCCTCCCAGTCAAAACATAGCCATATTATCGGTTAGAGACAGCTCGGATGTCGAATTCGATAACAATTCAGCCTTTTATAATTTGCTATTAGGAACAGATCCGGACTGCAAAAAAAAAATGGGGCCTTCGCTTAACGAGAATCTGGTATCATGTTGGAGTAGTTATCTGACGGTGGGTTTAGACAAAGCCGGAAGGGATAAATTATTGGCAAAATGGGGTGTACCGGAAAATTGTCCTGTTTTGAGCACTCCAAAATTAACTCCGGAATTGTTGAATTTGTTTAATGAAAACGAAACACGACTCGACTCTTTTATGGCCAGATTCCAAAGTGAAATAGGCACCGGTCTCGCTGCACTAGACTCAGCGTTAAATTTATTACTTGATGAACCAAATCAGAAAAGTGAAGAACTTATCGCGTTGTTAGCAGACTCGGGAAAAATGTTCTGCAATGTTCATCACTTATTGTCGATTCATCGTAGATACCGGGCTCATCCCACATTGGACTCCTCAGTTCAAAAAAGTGCGAGCGACTGTGTAATTGATTTTCTTCTTTTCGGTGCGGACTTTGCAGAAAAATGTAAATATGCTCAGGCAGTCAAGAAAACAAGTCATGAGCTCAAGGCAAAAACGACCTTTACCAAATCACGTCCGTCAACATCAGCCCAACATTCTTTAAACTCCGAGCGCCTTCTACGCAACACGAAATTCAAACAAAATCTCTATCCATCTCGAGAATCCAGTTCGCTTAGGAAGGAATACGTACGGCAAACCAACTTCCGGAAGCAAGAGGAACGGAAGATGGGGAGCAAGCATCGTCCTCATTAAAGGTACATTGTTTTGCTGGCAGACTACAACATTTTTGGAACGAGTGGTATAAATTAACCCACGATTTTAATATTCTACAGTGCATTAAAGGCTATTGGATTCCTTTTAATGAGCCACCTATCCAAAATTATTTGGCGATACCACAATCATTTGCGAGGGCAGAAGTGGCTTTGTACAAAGAGGCCCTTCCTAATCTTTTAAAGATTGGTGCCATAAGTAAATGTAGCCTGACAAACCCACAGTTTGTGTCAAACATTTTTCTAGTGCCAAAACCTAACGGCACATATAGATTTATATTAAACTTAAAGAACCTAAATAAATTTATATCACCACCTCATTTTAAAATGGATGACTACCGAAATGTAAAAACATTAATTCTTCGTGGTTGTTTCATGGCATCACTAGACCTTAAAGATGCTTATTTTACTATATCAATATCTAAAGAATACCGAAGGTATCTTCGTTTTCTATTTTTGGATCAAATGTTTGAGTTTACCTGGTTACCTTTTGGTTTGTGCACAGCACCTTATAAATATATTTGCTAAAATTATGAAACCGGTTATGAAAAAATTAAGATCCATGGTCCAAGGATAACATCTCAAAATCAGTAAAACCTTTTCAATCAGTAGGTTTCTTAATCAACTTTGAAAAAAGTAATTTGCAACCCAGCACGTCATGCAAATATTTAGGCTTTGTTTTTAATACTATCGACTTAACTATATGCATCCCAGAGGAAAGAAGTAAACGTATTCAAGACGAAATTAATAATTTTATAAAATTACAACATTGCAAAATTAGATTATTTATTAGCCAAAATTCTTGGTAACCTTATATCAATTTGCCCTACTGTGAAGTGTGGTTGGATGTATACCAAGACTTTAGAAAGGCAGAAATACTTAGCTCTTAAACGGTATAATGGTGATTGTAACGGCCATCTTCAAATTATATCCACTATTAGAAAAGATCTGCAGTGGTGGTTGAAATCTTTAAATTCATCAAAACAATCGTAACTACCTCCTTTGTTCGCTTTAGAAATTTATTGTGCTGGAGAAAGTTCAAGAGGGTTCTGGAGCCGTCGAGAGATACAGTATCACACTAACTATTTAGAACTATTGGCCTATATTAAAAAATATAAACTATACATGTATTTATATAAAACTATATTAAAATGCTTTGCATAATGTAAACAATATTGCAACATCCTTTTTGAAAATCGATAATAAAACAGCTATTGCTTATATTAACAAAATGGGAGGCATCAAACATACAACGTTATCAAATCTGTCACGCGAAATTTGGGAATGCAGAATGGATTTTTTGCATCCTATATTGAGTCACAACGTAATGAAAAAGCTGATTACGAATCAAGGTCTAAGTCTATCGAAACTGAATACTCTCTTCCAAAAAAAAAAAAAAATTATGTTTTCCGGAGATAGATTTATTCGCCTCAAATCTGAACAACAAATGCGCTTATTATGTTTCTTGGAAAAGGGATCCAGGTTCAAAGGCAGTGGATTCATTTACAATTAACTGGGAAAACTATTTTTTTTCTCTATGCATTTCCCCCATTTTCTTTAATATCGATAACACTTAATAAAATTTTAGTAGAGTAGAGTGAAGGTATAGTTGTGGTACCAAAATGGAAGACACACATTTATGAAACTTTTAATATCAGAATTGGTTATTCTTCCGCCTGATAAATATCTATTGCTGTCCCTTTAGGTGCAGCCATCCTCTCTGGAAGTCTCTTACCCTGGTTGCAGGAGTCTTATCATCTCTTCAGAATCTCTTAGTTCTTAGTTCCAACACCATAAAACAGTATGACACAGCTTTAAAAAAATGGTGGTCATTTGGAATATGTACTGGTAATTTAGATGTTTTCCGACTTACTATCAAATATGTTTTGGATTTTTTACAACAGAATTATAATTCTAGAGCTAGTTATGGAACTATCAACTCGTTAGATCAATTATAAACTAAATAAAAATAAATACTTATGATGAAAATATTATAAATCGTTTTAAGCAAAGACCAGTATTTCCAAAATATTCTCAAACTTGGGATCCTCAGACGGTATTAAATTTCTTATCTCTGTGGCACCCTCTCGAAGACCTATCACTAGAGCAACCTACATTAAAATCTATTACCCCACTTTTTCTTTGTACAGCTCATAGATTGCAAACTTTAAGCAAGATTACAGTAAATAATATTTTAGTTTTCAATTACAGATTAGAAGTTCTTGTTTTTGATATATTGAAAACTTCATCCCCTATCTCAATTCAACCAAAACTAATTGTTCCTTTTTTTCCCTGAAAAAATAGATATTTGCGTAGGATCAACTTTACAATTTTATATTAAAAAAAAAAAGTTTTAAGGGGCAGAATCCAAAATTTATTTATCACTCATAAGCAGCCTTTTCGCGCTGCTACTGCTCAAACTCTTTCTAGGTGGATAAAACATGTATTAAATAAAAGCAGCATCGATGTTAAATTTTTTTTCTGGATACAGTATTCGACATGCAGCTTCCTCAGCATCCCATAGGTCTGGAATTAGTATAGACACTATTAGATCTAATGCAGGTTCGCCAAAGAAATCCAATACTTTTTTAAATTTTATAACCGACCTCGTTGATAATACTGTATTTGATAAAAGCGTTTTGAGCCTCCAACAAACTTAGTTACTATGTATTACTTTTTTACTTTTAATGTTTAAGAAATTTGTTAATCGACTATAATCATTTTTATTATTACCATAATTATAATCATAAAAAGAAGTCTTTTTTGTATGATCAACTACCAGGTGTTCTATGAGGACCGGACTTAGAAGTATAATTTAAGATTAAACGACTTACCTTGTAAGGAAGTTCAATCGTAATTATACGATTAGTCCGGTCCGAGATAGAACACCCCTCCCAGTCATCCCAGCCCTAGATTCGCGATACTTATTCCCCAAAAACCGTAATGGGAGTATGTGGATCTGGGCTGAATCACGGTGTTGTTTTTTCTTCTTTAAACATACAGTGCACACACACGCACGGAAATGCGTTACTACCAGGTGTTCTATCTCGGACCGGACTAATCGTATAATTACGATTGAACTTCCTTACAAGGTAAGTCGTTTAATCTTAAATAATATATAACACATGTTAATATTTTACAACCAGTTTTTATGGCTTAAAATGTTTACACTTTTTTAAGACTCGCACTCTCGTTGTTGTGAAATTTTGTAGGATTATTATTACAAAGTATAAAGTTCCTAAATAATAAAAACTACTTAGTTATTTTCACTCTGACTAGTATATAGCGGTTAAATTTCTTTTATAACAATACAATTTCAGCAAACAATAACTTATTATATTATATTATTACTTATTATATATGCAAAACAAAAACGCTTGCAAATATGTACTAAGATTAGATGATAGGTTCTCCGAAAGTTATGTATAAGTTGGGCAGCAGGACGTCTATAAAGGCGTTGAATATGATAATAATTCTGCTTACGTAAAGCAGAGAGGTTTGACCAAATTTTACTATCATACTCTCGCAATAAAAAATCCGAGACCGTTTCTAGATATTTTTTAGATGTGTTTGGTTTGTTAACAGCAAGCAGTGTCGGTTTCGATGTAAACAGAACAAACTTCTTAATTATTTCAACCGGACTCAATATAAATGGAATAGGAAAAATGCCTTCTAAAAGTATTGTAAATAACTGTAATTTCAGTTTATTGGGCAAACAAGTGCGCCTACAGGTAAGAAGATAAGAACCGGGTAAGAACAACAAGGACAGTATTGTTGCGTTTCTGTGTTCCATCATTTATGCACACGCCATGTTAAATTTACTTTCGACTTATTATATTACAATATTTACATTATTTACTCTATTTACAAATCACGTCAACGGCCTCGTATATTTACTTACACAGCCCTCTCTTTAGCACCCTGAAAAGAAAGGCTTCCTCTAAGATCCTTTTCCAGCCCAAACAGACGAATTTACAACCAATCTTCGGGATTGAAAATTTACTGATCCCTGGGACAGTCTCCTTAGACTCCCATTATGACTTCCAAGCGCTTTGGTAGATGGTCTTCTTGTACACGAACCTCTTTCTAACCACCTTGGTTCCTGTCGGGTGTCTGCTAAGAGGTGAACGGTATCTTTTATATCCTTCCAAATTTTACATCATTCTACATTTATAATTGTTTCTAGTTTATTATTTACGACAAAAATATGAAAGTGGTACTGTAGGAATGACAATAAATGGGGCAATAGTTTTACAAGAGAATATTTTTTTGAGTTAGGGCTTAGATTTGGAGATAACGGGTGAGAAACGGCAAAAATAGCATAAAGTAATTACTTTTCATCGGACGTAAAGTCGAGAAAAATGAGTTTAAAGTTGCTACAAGATGGGAAACTCAATGCTTTTCCAAAAACTGTTTATTTATTTTTGGCCAAAGGCCTACAGAGAATGTTTTGAAAAAATATCAGAAAAATCAAACCATGTATCGAGTAACTCACTATATCGAAAACTCGAAAATTTTTAATAACTTTTTTTTTTTGCACAGGACGATTTCTTGACGAATTCATATGTAATGTATTTAGGGCATTAGCTCTCATTTCTGAAAATTCCAGCTTTGTAAATTGAAAGGCCCACAGAATCGTTTTCTGAGCGACTTAGCCGTCCGCGAGCACTCCACTAATAGGTTACATAAGGAAAAAATGAAAAGTTCAAATTAGTAAATTTTCGAAAAATTAAAAAGCTATCTAATGTCATCGGAATCTAAGAAAAAACCATAGGGATACCAATAAAAAAATTCCAAATTCTGAATAGGTACAAAATAATTGTGTAAACAGTTTTTCTCGGATTAAATAATAAATGAAGTTCTAAATAATATAATCTGGTTGCAACAGGATAGTGCTCCACCACACTACGCCCTGAATGTGAGGTCAAATAGAAGGGCCGGTTCTGGTTAGGTCCCCAGATCTAACCTCATTAGATTTTTTCCCCAGATCTAACCTCATTAGATTTTTTTCAATGTGGGTACTTAAAAAGCAAGGTGTATCAAAGATGACCCAATAATTTTGTGTAATATCTTTACATTTACATTAATAGTTTTTTTTTGTTAATTTTGTGCCCTAGTTTGAAATTAAGGGTTGTTTTCTTATTGTTTCTCGTTGATTGCTTTTGTCAACTTTGTTCTGTGTGGATTTCTCTTTGTTCTTAAATTTCGATAAAATTAGATTTTTAAAAATTTTACTAACTTGAAATTTAACGCCGTTTTTATTAATTTTTTCCTGATGCAACCTATTAAGTATTTGATAATGTTGAAAACAGGATAAAAAAACTCTATGTGAATGTAAAATAAAACACATAGGTTGCCATTAAAAAAAATATTGATGTCGTCATAACTATCAAAAAACTAATGAAAAAAAACTGTATACTTTCCTCGGATGCGCTATAAATAACCCTAAAACATCATTTTCAAGTTTTATTGCTAACGCAAATACTGACGGAGTTACTGAATTTATTCCTTACTTAATTTCCACACTGTATAGATTTTTATATGACATCATCGAGTTCTCTCATAATCTCTAATAGTCCAGAAATTCTCTTGTTTATAACATCGTCCATAACCTCACCTATCAACACTGTCAGGCCAGCAATAGGTAGGTTCATTGCCACGTTGAAAGTCGGCCTAAAATACCAGGCTTGCACAGTAGCGTTTCGGCGTGGTGGTAAATTTTCAACAAGCTTGTTTCCGGTTTAAAAAAAGAGATTCTGATTCGTGGGGTCAAGTAAACGTGGTGGCATGCATTTCTAAATTTATCCAAAATTTGTGAGAATATTGGCGAAGTCACTTTCCTTCGGGGATTAAAATAACCACGGAATAGTTGTCGCTCGATTGTGGTTTTCGACCACGTTTTGTTTCGTCGGAAAAATCAACGTCCCTCACAAGAGCTAAGGGTCTTTGAATTGTATAATTGTCACCAACAAAACAAATCTGGATTGAGTCTACATCTTAGGGTGCCGTTAGGAATCCTTTACGTCCTTCGAGGACATTTGAGAGAGAATTCATTTGTACCAGCACTGGAGAATCGTTCTAGAAGACATCCCATTGCACCAACCAACGTTCTTATGACCAGATAAGCCATCTTGTGTCATTTAATCCTTTACATTTTGTTTTTCTTCTCCGTTTGTATATTCGCTCATCGCAATAATATTAAGTATATGATCGTATTGTAACATAAAACTAATCGTATTGTCGTCTTGTCGTGATTGGTAGTTAAATTAACGCGACGTTTATAGCTATGACCGGACGTACGTGTTCCAACTCGGGTTACATAATTATTTAATTCAAAGTTATAATTAGTTTTATGAGTAGTTAAATATATGATGTGATGATAGACAGAATTTACCAATTGGCTAAGACTGTTTAATTTCACTTATTTCGATTGTCAACTCAAATATATGTTTTAAATTAAATTATTTATTAAAGATTTACAGTTTTTAAAATAAATTTTTAATCATTCGTAAGCATCACCTTTGCTGTAAAAACTGATGCCGCTCATTAAAGTTGGAAAGAAAAAAAAATATCGACCTACCCCCATCTCCATCGAGTTAGATTTCGGGCGGTACCCAAAATAAATTTTGGTACGCTAATGTGGACTTGTTTGAAACTGGATGTGCCGCCCATGTCGGTCGTATTTTGTGATTGTTCATTTTGAAATAGATAATGTTGTCATCGGAAAGGACATCTATAAAATAAAGTCGAGTTTGTTCGAACACTTATAATTCGAGAATCGCTGGACCAATTTTCATGGTTTTTGATTTGTGGTATTTGTCTCCGTCCTGAATAGCAGAATAGCTATTAAAAACATGGACATGGGGACCCAGGGGGCAACTAATGGTAAAATTTATAAAATGTGACCAAGCCCAGTGTTTGAAATTAATGTATTTGACAGAAGCTTTACAGAAAATAAACGTTGCGAGTCGACACAAGATTCCTAACGCATTCGCTGTTTTACGGTCCAAGTGTGAGCCCGAGTTCAGAAGTTTTACATCAAATAATTATATCCGTGAATAGGAGTACGTTCCATACTTGCTTAATCTTTAGTTTTTAGGGTGTATCATCGTTTATCTGTAAGTATTTAGCACTGTCTTGTTATACTAACACTTCAAGGATATTTTTTCTTGTTTTGTATTTAATTTATTAATAATAATAGTAGCGTCGATAATGTTTCCATTGCTGTCAAAAAATATTGTTTCACCAAAGGCAAATTTGAAGTGAAGTAAACAGCAGTGATCCCTCAAGAGTTCTTGATCTCCGAATAAGATGATCAACCCATCAAGGCAGAAAAAGACCACCAAGAAGGTTTAAACAAAACAGAAAATAAAAGTTTAAAGCGATGGTCGGTCGCTTTCATGGATGTGTCACTCGGGATTTTGTTCCACCCCATAAATGTTCGCGATTAATTGAATTTTCCACACAACTGCAGGGCAAACCATTTTACCCGTTTTATTACATTTTTACTACAATCCTATTTATCTTATTTTATTTATAATGTGCTTTGTAAATGCAATTATTCTGCTATTTGCGGAATGTATTAAATGAATTGTGAACTACAATGGCAATGTAACCAATCTATGTGGTGATATTGATTGCCATTCTGAGGCTGCTAAATTATCTACGGTAACTGCCTGGTTAACGCTGTCGCTTGCTGGAAAAGCAAAAAAATAAAATAAAAATGTCGTCAATATACCGCTGTAGTACAGGTTACGGTGCGGATAATGACCACACCACATGTCCACACCGTAACAAGGCAGAGAAATATGTTACATGGAAAAAGATATTGCATCATACGATATTCGTGCTTTCCACTTTATTTAATAGTTATTTATTATACGACTGTGGAATGTACTATATTAGGCACGCAAGAAAAAGTTTAATTTTCTTAAGGGGACCGTTTGAGTCGATATATATAGATATAACGCCTGTGTAAAAACACGGTCTATTTCATTCCAGCTTCACGGAAAAACCAGTGCAATTATAGAAAAACAAAAATTATTCTTGTAAAGTAGAGATATCAAGGATTTAGACGAAGTGTTTGCACAGGTGTAGTATGAATTGTAACTGAGAAAAAAAATGTTAAATATTTCGTTTCTGGAAGGCTACAAATAATTCTGAGAAAAACGCATTTATTACAGCGATGCTCTAACCAAATCTGTTCAAAATACCTAGTCCCATGAAGAAAGTGCACTGAATGCGTATGCCACTAAAATCATTTGAAATAATGGCTTAGATTGTGCAGGAGTCGGGAATGAAAATGACACGTTCATTCCAAAGTGCCGCCATGTATTGTGGTCCGTTTCCCAGTTAAAAAGGCAATAAAAAGTTTCAACTTTTGGTTACGAGGTGGTGTCTTGCGCTCTATAGTTCACAATTCGGCAACGGGCCGGCGGCGGCGGCACTATTTAATCTCTGGACATTCAGAGCAAAAAACAGTGTAAAAAAGATTCTCATAAATCAGGACAAAAAGTCATTTGACTCATTTAGACTCGTACGCACAAGGGGGAAGTTCTTGAACATTCCGATGTGTTTTGTACTATAGTTCTAACTGTTTTTTTTTTCGTGAACTTGTTAGGAATAATATACCTACAAAGTGTAAACATTGATTTAGTCTGGTCAAGAAGTTGAAAACCTGCGAAAAATAGTTACAATTCGATTCAGGATTTTATTCTGAGAAAGACTTTTTTTTTTGTTTGTTCGGCAAATGAAAATTGCAATTATTGTTATTAACAAAAAACTAAAAAAAATAAGGGGTTTAGTTTTTTAGCAATAACACAAAAACTATAAGTGATCGGAAAAATCGGAAAAAAGATTCAAAAAGAGGAGGAAGTTTCCGATGAAAACTCCCAACTCCCGGAGTTCTATCTCTACTAATGAACAATGAATTAATGAACAATTAAATTTTTAATAAAAACATTTTTTTTTATTTCTAATTATTTAAACATTAGAAATATAAAAAAAAACGATTACAAACAATAAAAATTGTTTTTAAGAATTTCTTTTTAAATCATTATTTCCTGGGGATTTTTCTTACATATTAAACTAGTCAATTTGCCAATATGTCTTAAAAAAATAAAATACTATTTTTAGTACAATTATTACAACACCGTTTTTGTCTATTATGACACGCAAAAGCGTATTGAAATAGCCTCAGTACAAAAGCAAAGTAGAAAATAGTATATTAAAGTATGAGTGGATAAGGTCTTTAAAACACGCGCGAGTCTTCGAGCACGACAGCGTAGCCGGGAGTGCTCGAAATAGAGCAAGTGTTTTAAAGACCAGTTTTCCACGAATACTTTACGCTATTTTTTATTATACCAGCAATACTGGAAACAAATTAAGCACTAAAAACTTAGAAATATTTTTTGTCGTGATAAATCGAAATGGCGTAATAATATTGCAATTAGTTACGACAATTATTGTTTACGTTTTTCTCGCGTCCACGTCTGTCATTGCATTTAGTCGTGTCAACAAAAATAGAGGAAAAATGAGTTAAAACGAGATTTCACCCGATATAGAAGCATTGGCCGAACAAGAGAATTCATAATAGTACCATCGAAGTCAAAAGACCCATACCTGAAGGAATATGAAAAGTTTTCAAATTTGATGAAGTTATAATGATACCTATATTTCCTTGACAACCTTTAAAGCAATAACAATAATTATTATAAACAAAATAATTAACTTTTAAATACTTTTTGCATATGAACTTCTTGACTACATATGCAGAGTGATTTAAAAAAATCCACTGTATTTAAAGTTTTATAACAAAATTAATTAACATTGTATTTTTCCATTGAATATGTATATTTAAAAGGAAATTCTTTCGGTAGATAAGTTATCTCTAAAATGATTTATTCGGCGTCTGCCGATGATGTCTGCCGAAAAATTAAAGAAACAAAGGAAAGGAGTACAGGTAGTACATTCGAATACAAATGGATAACATTTGCAGTACAACTATCTTCCGGAGTACAGCTCATAAAATATAAGTACAAAACTCCCAAAAGGAGTGCGTTTGGTGAGCTTAGTTCTATTCTCGCTGCGCTCGTCGTGCCCCAAACCTACTCATCTTGTTAAACTCGTATATAATAATGTACTATTTTGAAAGGTCCATTGAACCTCTTTTTGGCGATGTACTAGTTTTTTATTTGTACTATTAGTTTTTGAGAAACAATTTGTTGTGTGACTTCAAATGGCCCCAGAGAAAAAAATCTAAATTTGTCACGTCTGGCAATCCAATCGTTCGGCAATCGGTTGTTAAGCCAATTGCGAACGTTTAAGGCATAATGTGGTGGAGCTCCATCTTGTTGAAATTTCTTTTATGAATATGTTTAGCACATTTGTTTTGGGAGCCATAAATAAAAATAATTTCAACTCTTTCAACAACTGAGTTGACCATTTATTCATCCGAACGTATGCAGATTTACTTTAAAACTGAATAATTGTCAATGTCAATGAATAAGAAACAGTTTTTATTTCAGAAATTATTAGATTTTTCAGAAAAAGATTAACATTTTTAACTTTCAAATTTTGCCACAAAAGTAATGTTTTCTTAGAAACTAATCGTAGAAATAAAAAACTACTACATCGCCAAAAAGGGGTTAAACGAACCTTTCAAAAAATATACTTTTTAACCCCCTGTTCCATTTAAGATCTTTGAGAGGGCTGCTGCCCCGGCCAAGGGGGTGTACCTGCAGGTCTAAAACTATACTAATTACGAGACAAAATTGACCAGTTTCAGAATTTTGCACATAACGTTTTTGTTTTCTACATATTTAGGGTGGATCCCTTTAAAGAAATCACCATGTATAAGAAAAGCTCCAAGAAGTGAAAAATTTATAGGTCAATTTTTTGAAAAAATTTTGTTGTCTTTATTGAAAGCGGAGGTGGCATAAAATTCTGTAAATTAACAATTGCCTAACTTATTGAAAAGTGAAGTAAAATCGATTTTTCAAACGGGATCTCATTCCATCAAGTATTAAGAACACACCATAATTTATTCAAATTTTTAGCCTCTTCAGAGACGGCGAGTGCATCCCGTCATGGCTTCGCGGAGCCATATTTTCAGCGTTAAATTAAAATTATTAATAATGGAGATAGAACTCCGGCAGTTGGGAGTTTTTAATCAGAAATTTCCTCCTGTTTTTGAATCTTTTTTCCGATTTTCGATTTTAACTTAACGTCTTTGTGTTATTGTCAAAAAACTAAACACCTTATTTTTTTGTTAATAACAATTATTGTAATTTTTATTTGCGGAACAAACAAAAAAAAAGTTTTCCTCAGAATAAAATCCAGAATCGAATGAGCTATCGCTCATATTTTTGGGTCCTTGCAACTATTTTTCACAGGTTTTCAACTACTTGACTAGACTAAATCACTGTTTACACTGAAAATTTCTTTCAATAGTTAATAATTAAGGTGTTGACTCAGCATCATTTTTAAGTTTTCTTTTGTACTCCAGGAGAACTATTATCTTAGATTGAAAAGCCAATTTTTCTCTTAAATTAAAAAATATCGTCACAACATATCTTCGCATTTTTCTAGATTTTATTGTAGACGTTAGATCATGATAGAATTTACTCCGCCGTCTCCAATAAAATCGATAAAAACGCGAAGATAATTATTTTATTTTGGAAATATTTTTGTATTGTAGAGCTAGAGTTGTTGAAATTAAGAGAAATGACCCACCGATGTTTCAAGGCCTTGTACCAATCAAACATCAAGTGAAAAATACAACACAATCCCTTTAGCGAATTAAAAAAAAATAGTGTATGTACCGGAGGTAGAATGGATTTTACATATAAAAAAATCTGAAAATATTGGCTACAAACTTGGTTTTAATTGGTATATATAATCGCGAGTCTACTGTATTTATTTTATTAAACGGACCCTTTCAGCACAAACGTGCAAATTTTCTGCTCGTAAAAAGGAGCCCCATACAAAATTAACAACTAAAACTTGTTTACAAAAAACGCCAAACATACTCAAATATCACTTATTTGCAAACATATTTGACCGTGTATGGTTTCTATTTAACGAAACTGTTTTTATTTACTTTACTACATACATGTATTTATTTATTGGTTTTCTTTAATTATAAATTGTTTCAATAACCATCAATTTCGATGATCCACATCTGCCGCGGTCGTCCTTTGACTAGGCGGCCTATTTTGTTTTTCTTCCGTCCACAATATTTCACAACATTTCGTTCTATAAAAAACATTTCTCTCAAAACATCGCGCAGGTTGAAAAGGAACCTATCTGAGACCCATTTGAACTATAGTACACTTTAAGATGTTTTGTTTAGTTTGCCCATTGGATAATAGGTATCAGCACTTCCTTAACCAATTACATGAGATAAAGTGATCGGCGATCTTCTCTCTCTTTGACGGGAACCTTAAGTGCCTAATATACTACTCCACACGAGTGTAATATTAAGTTTTATCCAAAATCATTGCTAATAATAATTATATCCTTTGTGTTTTTTATCCATTTTCCATTAAAAGCAGAGAGCTATGTAATGGTTGTTATAGTTTTGCGTTTGGTTGATTTAGACTATTCCGTGAGTCCGAGTTGTTCTCTTACTAGTGTGTAATGATCAACATTACATCCTCAAATTTGCATAGTAACTTGCTTATTACACACGATGATTACAGCCGAGCGAATTGTTATTTAGGTTAGATACATTCACGAGGCTGGAATCAAGCCTTTCTTCGAGGTTTGTATACTATTTTATTCACATTCCTCAATTTTTACAAAAAAAAAAAAAAAAAATTGAAAAGATGATTTTTTCACATGTTTGTAATGTTTGTTTGTTGAAAGTTTAAAGTTACATAAGTTCATAAATGTAATTTCTCATTTCAAAACGACAAGTTTAAAAAGAAAAGAGTAAGGGGAGGTACAGGTTTTGGTTATGCAACCCGCGATGCGTTTAGGAGGTAAGAAATTTTTTTGCTAGCCGGGAATTTTTTTTCCTAGAATTGAATCCTAGTCTGTCATGGCATTTGTGAAGTGCGTTCTAAAATTTTATGAAAACAGGATAAAATAATCTATTTAAAATGTATTTTCACCTAGGGACGAAAGGTAAATTTTTGTACTGAGGTAGCTATTGTAGGTTTGACAAATACAGAAGAACCACGAAAAGCCTCTTTTCTCCGAATAAAACATGCTATTTCTTCTTGAAATACCGAAAATCTGACAATTTCTTTGATTTGATAACACTTGACTTTCCACCAGCGGAGCATAAAGTAATTTCAAGGTTACTTTATGCGCCGCTAGACCACTTTGTCTGCCATGGCAGAGACGTTCCGTGACGGCGTCAGTTTTGTGACACGACCTGCATTTCCATTGGCATTGAATGAAAAATTGAACGGTTTGCTCAGCACTTTTGAGCATGTTTTAACACTCAATCTTTTTTATTGACAAACTAAGAATTATCTACCACCTTACATAACGACTTTGATGTTTATGGAGATGATCACAATTAAGATGTCTTAAAAAGATTCAAACTAACATCTGCGGCAGTTATGATATTACTTACATTCTTGATATGTTAATAGCTACTAAATGAATAAATCTTTTATGAAGTTGGGAGTGTACTCAGAGCAGTAAACGCTAGAACTACCCATTGTCTAAAAAATATTAAAATATATGCTTAGAAATTTCAGGAAGTCAGAAAAATGCATTTACGTAATTAAAACGGAGTGTGTGCTGATCCAAAGAATAAAAATCTGCTTTGAAATATGCACGCCATCTAGACCAACCGTAGTTGCATGCAGATGTGGAACCTTTTAAGCTAATAATTTGCTAGATAACTGTTATATTTATGTCCTAAACCACCTTATATTGTGGTCATATTATAAATCTGTAGGTTTCATTGTTGTTAACTTAGCTACTTTACCGACTATCCGCGCTGTTTTATTAATTTTGAAATACTAGACTAGTCAATGTATTCCGTGTGAAGTCGATAAATGCTACAATTCGCAATACTCTTATAATGGAAAAGTTAATTAGAAAAATAAACAAACAAAAGCTGCGTAGAAAGCGTCTTCACAAGCTCGGCCGTTTCTGTAAATCAATCCCCTTGTGCCGGTTTTAAGTCCATTCATTGCAGAATAACAATAATTGCTTAAATCCACTGAAAACACGAAGTCTTGGTTAGTCCAAGTTCTCTGAAAATATCGAGTGCAATTAAAAGTCTTATCTTTCGCACTTCGAAAGAAGCAATTCGAGCATCAACGTCTTAATACATGATGCAGCAATACGGAACAACACATTTAGGAACCTTGTTTACTCCGTATTGGTAACATGTGGTGCGGAAGACCGATAAGTCGAAGGTATGCTTTGTCGACCCTAATAAAGGCGATACAATCTCCAACAGTTGAGAATATTAGGGTGTCTACACAAATACTTAGAGATTTTGCGTTGTTTACACTGTGCTTGATAAATTCTGCAGGCTCAGCACGTACCCCGAAAAATCGTCGAGGTTAAATAATTAAAAAGGGGATTTCCGTCGGCTGAGTAAACACCACCCTTTTTAATATCAAAAATAGCGAGTTACGTCATTTGGGAAAAAGGAAATTTATGTTTATTTTTTCTTGGGGCTAAACGAGGAGGACTAATAGTAATCTTTGTAGTAAAGATTACGTTAATTTATTTAAAACAATAACGAAAAGCTGACTTAACGTCTAAATTATGACCACGAAAAGCGGTTAAGAAGAGGGTTAGCCGTAATATGGAAGTGCAGTGATAAATCTTCCCGCCGAAAGTTTGTAATTAACAGCAGGACCAGATCGTTTAAAATAATGTTTACAGGTTAACCAGAGAAATGGTGGATGCGCCGGGACAATTTCCCCTTTCAGTCTTAAACAAATGTTATTCCAATTTTAATTGAATTTAAGGGTAGGTCTTGATGTAATATCGTGCGGTAACATTTACTTGGGATGAGAGCCGTGCAAAGAAAATAGAAAAAGTCAACGATCTGGTTGGCTCGCAGCGTGTACTGAAAATTCAAGTTCTCAAAATAAACGTTATTTATAATAGCAAATAGCTTGAGCTCACCAGTAGTAGCTAAATGCGAATTGGTTAAAATTTTATAAACAAACCGAATTTGTAGTCTGACGGAACGTAGTGGTCCCAACTTTATAACAAACCGGTACAGTGTTTTAAGATAATCTTCTTTTTGGGCATTGGGACTGTTTTCAAGAGAGATTGTTTTAGGGCACTAAAAGCGGGCATTTTAAAGGCGTCAATGTCCATTACAGTTTCACGATGTCAACCGGAACAGCGAAGGGTCACTAGGGTCTTAGAAGCCCAAAGGTCTATTTTAGCAAAAAACGGAAAATGTTAATATTTTATCGTTTTGGGAGAATAACTAGTCTTAGTACAATGTATAAAAATAAAATCTATAAGGAGAATAAATAATTATTGTTGAAAGTAATAAATTTAATATTACTAAAAATTTGTGTTGGGTCTCACATAAAAGATTTTTATTGCAAGAACTAACCATAAAATTCAAATTATTATTAATGATAAATATAACTCTATGGTGCCACTAGTAACAAAAAGAATACATACATATAAATTTTTTTCGTAAATTATTTACATGATTTTCTGTTAATTGAGATCGCAATTTCAAAAATTTGTTTACATGAACACATCGTTGTTGCCCATGCAATGCCATTTGGTCCTTTTGTGGGGCCGAATGCAGAATAATACTCGTCCTCGTGTACATAAATATTGAAAGTCAAGTCTTTAAGAAGTACCTGTACGTTACATAAGAAAGCAATTGATCGTACTATTTCATCTCAGGACAGTATTACCATTTTAAGTGTATAAATAAAAAAAATTAATAAAGTGTTGCCAACAAATTTTTCACTATTTCTTAAAGTAGTTTTGAGATTTTCTAAAAACCGAGATTTAAAGCAATTTAGATTTTGGACGCTTTTATTGAGTAGGTCCAAATTAAGAGGTTAATGTTTCGCGGAACTGCAGGCATCTACTGAGGCTATCAGTTTAGTGTCATGCCACCTTTAACATCTAATATTGGTCAACATTTTTTCTACGATCACCCCAGAAAACTATTTTCCGGAGAATAGGCCTTCACTTAAGGTGGCAAAATTACATGTAATTTCTCCATAAGCGGTTTTGCTAGCTATACAGCAATAATACCAAACGAGACGGATTAAAATTTTAACGCCACATACATGAAGCCTTCGTTAATAACATATTAAAATTTCGCTGTCATATCACAAGTACATTTAAAGCAATCCAATTTTAATTAAACCTCTGCACAGTCATCAGAAAGATCACCTAAAATATTTGTGCCTGAACGGCTGCAATCAAAAGCTTTAAATTGCAATATGTTTTGTAAATGATTGTTGCCTTCATGATCGGACTAGAAACAATGTTCTAACTTTTCGTTGTTATAAAATTAGGTAGCAAAACTGTAATCTCCATAAGACTTGTAGTTCATTCTTTTACGTGTAGAGGTTCCTAGTCTTCATACTTTTGGGTAAAGCGGCTGTTTAAAATCGTAGGGCACAAAACTACTTTCCTTTTCCTGATTGGTTGAGAGCGTTACGTGCACGTGGCGACCAAAAGTGGCAAGTCTTTAGGTTTGACGGCCGAGCGATTTGTTTAGACATAGGTATGGTCGCTTTCTACTTATTTCACACTCCAGGGTGTATTGCACCCTAAATTGCTTTACAACTACCGTTAGTTCCTAGGCGGTCACTTGGTCGGCTTTTCGGCCCGACTTACAGAAAAAAAAACATATCTAAATCTAGAACCTAGAACTATGAAAGAAGAATTAAAAAATTTAAATATATCTAAGTCGAACTCCACAAACTTTAATGAGCGTAAAATTACAAATGGAACATGTTTCGGCAAAACATTTTAATTAAAATTTACTCCACCTGGATTTAAGAACATTCTTCTAGTTTATGAAAGAAGACTTAAAATTACAAAAAATAGTTATACATTATAATGTAGATTTTATAGTTATAATTCCCTGATAATTTCAGGCTTCTTAATACATGATTATAATTATTGAATTAAACTTTTCAGAATTCATTTGATATAATTATACATACATTAGGTAAAAACTAATTTTGCGTAGTTTAGGTTGGATTTACCGACAGATTTGATGAATTATTGTTAGATTTGAATTAATAAAAAATTATTTATTATGTAATTATTTATTATGAATTGTTTTTATATATTTTTTGTAGTATCTAATTTGTTATTGTAGGAAGGTATATATGTAATTTGCTTTTATGTTTGGTGCCAACTTCAAAATTATAAAACAATTAATAATTAGATGATAAACAATTATTTCTTAATTTTATTAAACGGAACAATAATAGATTATTTAATGAGCATATAATGGTGGTGATTATAGACGAGAATGGAAATTCGTACAATAGCCACCACTATATGCGAGTGAAATACGACGTTTTATCTACAACTGTATTTTTAGAATTAAAATTAGAAATTAAACCTTGTTAAAAACTTGACGTTGAGAAAAAATGACAATATTCATTATTTCATGGCTAGTTAATTATAATTCTTAAAAACCGAGCCTGCCGAGTATAATACGTCAATTATTAATGAGTTGTAGATAAATGATTACATCAAGCGGAACAACAAATAACTCTTAAATTTGAAAAATTTTACTTTTTACTTTTTAGTTAACATGTTACTTAAATAAATTAAGAAATTAATGTCAAAAAGATCAATCCAAATAAGATTGGATATTCGAGATTCGAGGATTCGAGATTTAACATTCGAGTTTATATTCACAAATTCCAGATTTCCGCGATTCTACAGAGTATTATGTCCAATATCAATGAAATTAAAATGAGATCATCTTGAAGCTATACTGAACAAAACGCAAAAAGAATAATTGAAATCGGTTCATAAACAAAGAAATTATGTTTGGTTAACACACAATAAATCAATTTTATTATTCACCGTATTTATGATGTTATTGTCAGCTAAACACGTCCGTGACCAACATTTGGTACCTGGTTTATTCTGGGGTTGCCGAGGGGGTTGCCATAAATTAACAATGCAATCTGCTTCTGGTGTACTCTTAGTCCATCACATTTCCATTTCATTTTGAGGAGTTTACTGCTATATCTTCGAAGTTTTAGGTCCATATAATGAATGAAATTAAAATGGGCCACTTTGGAGATATTCTGAACCCAACGCAAAAAGAATCATTGAAGTATTGAAAATCCACTAAATTTTTGTTCTGGCACCTTCATTAAAATTGATAATTACCTAATTAATATTATCATACTTCGCATTACTACTGCCTGCCCGCTTTCCGCTTTGATTCACACAAATCTGTGCGGCAAAAGACGACTTAAAATAGTCGGGTTTTGCCGCTCATCATTGATGGAAAACAATCGACACTTGCGCCATCTAATGACGGTGAATCAAAATTATTCAGAATCTTGCCACCTTAAGCTGCATCCGGCATTTACAGTCGAGAGAAGAGAGATGCTACTGACAAAGAGAAATTTTTACATTGTCAGTAAAATAAACATTAGTCTGAGATGCATGCAAGTTTGCAAATTCAACGCATTAATGGGTAACATAGATATAATTACTAGATTAATAAATTAATTAATTAATTACTTAGATATAGTCCTTTTTTTTTTCTTTTTTAGGACTTAGTGCCTTCTGTTGATGTTAATACCCAGCTGGCTTACAAAGATTTCAGAAAAATTTTAACAGCCCAAGCATGTATTTATTGAGAATTCTTATTTATGTAAACTTTGATAATCTCTGTGTTGCCAGTATCTACCTTCACATTAAAGGTTCTTGCACACAAAGATAACGCCAAATTAAATAAGATCCAGTACAACGGGTATTAAAATTTAAAAAATTGGGTGCCTCACCTCTATGAGCACACGACTGAAGTGCAGCTTGCTAAAACGATGGTTTATTTCATTATTTTCTGATACAAATGTTACAAGTGGCTTACGGTAACTAAAATGCGATACAAATACTCTTGTGTTTATCGTGTGTGAATATCGAGTGATTCTGAAACCTCGATAAAAATAATCTCGTCTGAATCCGAATGTTAGCGTTTCCCAGTGAACACGTTGACGTAAAAATGATGTCAGAATGACATCATGCTACGTCTCAATTTGCGTAAGATATAAGTCACACCTGAGTCATAGAAGAGTCATTATTTCACACTTTTTACGTCAGGCTCTGACGTAATAAATATGACATAATTATGACGTGTATTCGACATCATCCTGACCTTATTGATATCAATGTGACACAATAATGATGTAATCATGACGACAAAGTGTTTTCGTCAATGTTACGTGAATATGACTTAGTAATTACGTCATTTTTACATCAAAGAAATAGCAGTAAAATGATGGATTTGTATAATAAAAATGACATTAATATGACGCCTATGTGATATCATCGTAACTCACCAAAGTCAGTATGACATAATAATGATGGAATGATGACATCAAGTTGGTTACGTAAATGTTACCTGAATATGACTTAGTAATGACATCATTTTTACATCAAACAAATATCATTAATATGATGGATTTGTAATGGAGCTGACATAATTGTTTAATTGATTAAATTATTTTGTATCAACCATCAAAAGTTTTCGTTCTAATATTCGGAATTGATTATTTCAATTATAATAAACAATTAACTTCACCCCTTTACTCATTATTTTTTGACTGTTGGAAGGGGTCCCAGAGCTTTCACGAGGGGGCACAAGTGCAAGCAGTGAGCAGTTACTAAAAGCAAATAAAAAGAAATCAGACTGCACACAATAAACCGACTTGGGAACAATCATGTTCCTCCTAGTTCTTCCCGTCTTCTAGCGTGCGAAAATACCCTTTTATCTGGAGCCGAAGGCGAAGCGTTAGTGAAGTATAACGCGTGGCGCTATCCAGCGAGTGTCGGCGGCACTTCAACAAATCGTTGGTATTCTATCCTAGTCTTTTCGTGGATTAAGGAATTATTTTTTTGGATTAAAGAGATTTTGTGCTGAAACAAGGTTGCTAAAGTGTAACACAAGGATTCGTTGACTTTTTTACCTTGTTTTTGACGAATTTAACTTATAGATTGGTAATTTGTCGTTCGTTTGGTTGGAAAATTGCAATTTAATTATATTTTATTATAATAATAAGTTAATTATTGAGTTAACATAAAACTGTCACTTATCTAATACATATTCATACATAATAAAAAAATGTAGTGATCTGTAGTTTACATATCCGTATGATGTTTTTGTTATGTCAATTTTATGTTAAAGAAAAACGTATACCTTATGTAATGCTACGACAGATTTGTTATGTCAGCTTATGTAAGAAAATGACTTATTAATTATGTAACACTATGACAGATTTGTGATATCAGTTTCACGTAAGAAAAGGCCTTTGACTTATGTAACACTATGACAGATTTGTGATGTCAGTTTTACGTAAGCACAAGACTTATAACTTATATAACACTATGACAGATTTGTTATGTCAGATTTACATAAAATAATGACTTTTATGTTACGTCACGATATGATATATGTAACATGAAAGTCATTCAATGACATCATATGATTTTATGTCAATTTTATGTCAATATGATGTCACAGTGATATAAAACAACATGTAATCACACTGAGATCATGAAAAGAATCAGTTTTATATCAAATTGACGTAAAATTGTATTACACACATATGATCTACGTTTTACGTAATTTTTAGGTCATGTGTTCACTGGGTTGTTACTTACGGCCCCCCCTTGGGACAGGAATGCGTAGCTACTATTTGAGCCGCGGTAATACCTACTACCCTAGTCGTTTTATTCACACACATTCCCACTCTCATTCATCCGCATTCACTCACTGCCTGCATCCCCACCATCAAAGTGTTTCACTTTGATTTCCGTTTCAGTTTTTCAGACTCACACCTTGATAAAGAAGTTTCACTTTAATAAATAGATAAAATTATAGTGCCCGGTCTGGGGTGTTGTCAACACACCACCGGACACTTAGTGGTTTAAAGTGCTTTCCAACAGGAACTTTGAAAAAATCATCCTATGATTCGTATAAATTAATGCTTAGTTTCTCAAAATGGAATTTTAAATATTTTAACTTGCCCATTAACAGCAAAGTTAATATATATTTGGATACAATTTTATCTTATGCTTTGAAACAACTCTAGATACTAAAACAAATATTAACTACCTTAAAATCCTATATATTATCCTCCCAAATCAGTCATTTACCATTTAATTTCACCTCTCCCTAAATTATTTAATTATTGTATCTATCACCATGTTTTTCCCAAATGCCTGAAACATGATAAAATTATTCCAATTAAAAAAAAAAGAGATGAAAATGAGGTCAACAATTTTCGTCCCATCTCAGTATTGCTTGTCCTTTCAAAAATTTTTGAAAAACTCATTATTAACCAAATATTAAAGTACCTGCAAACTAGTCATTTAATATAACCCAAACAATTTAGTTTTCGAAAAGGCATGTCGATGGTAGATGCAGTGCTTTCTTTTGTAAATAAAGTGGTGGAATGTTTTTAACAAAGAAGAATGTATTTGACATATGTTGAAATCGGTAAAGCGTTTGACCGCGTGTCACGTGATATTTTAATCAGAAAAATTTCGCTCATCCAGTAAAAGCCCTTCGGATCCTTTTTCGAGAGTTGCATTAGGGAGTGTTGAGTAGCATGATCTGTGAGTTAAGTCTAGTTTATGCTCAAGTAACCACTAAGCATTAACTGCCAAATGGCCCGTTTATACTGCTGTCAATTTTGCTCTAGAAGTTGCCAAAATGCCTGAGCGGACATATATAGAAAATATTCATTATTTTTTAAATAATAGTTATATTAAAAGAATGTGAATGACATGTTCTGGAAAATATTTGAAGTATATATTTTAGTAATATGTATGTTATATAGCATTACTTATATTTTATTGGAGACATTTGCTCATAATTTTTTTTCTATGCTGGAAAGAATATTTTGCTTTGTATATTTTTATATATCTTATGTATATTAAAATTTTGTAATCGGAATTTTGGAATAGTAGAATTCGTGAATCTGTGAATCTGAAAATTTCTCTATATGAGAATTGTGAATTCTAGAATTTATGAACTTTGGAATATCTCAATTTTGGAATTTAACAATCTTCGAATACGTTAATCTTGTAAAATGTTAATTTTGGAGTTTGAGAATTCTCGAATCCGTTAATCTTGTGACATCCAAATTGTGGAAAACTTAAATGTTGTAATCTGTGAATTTTGGAATACATAGTAGAACTTTTGAATTTTTTGGAAATTGCAAATTTTGATTTTGAGAATCCTCGAATCCGTGGATTTTGTGATCATCAAAATTTTGGAATATTTAAATTTTGTAATCTGAATTTTGGAATATTAGATTTTTTGAATTCGTGAATCTGTGAATCTCAAAATCTCTCAATACTAGAATTGTGAATTCTAGAATTTATGAACTTTGGAATATCTCAATTTTGGAATTTAACAATATTCGAATACGTCACTTTTGTAATATGTAGTTATGTAAATTTTGTAATTTGAGAATCCTCGAATCCGTGATTCTTGTAATATCCAAATTTTGGAAAATTGAAATATTGTAATCTGTGAATTTTGGAATAGTAGAATTTTTGAATTTTTTGAAATTTGCAAATTTTGATTTTGACAATTCTTGAATCCGTGGATTTTGTGATATTATCCAAATTTTTAAATATTTAAATCTTGTAATCTGTAAATTTTAGACTAGTAGAATTTTTGAATTCGTAAATCTGTGAATCTCAAAATCTCTCAATATTAAAATTGTAAATTCTAGAATTTATGAACTTTGGAATATTCCAATTTTGGAATTTAACAATCTTGGAATACGTAACTTTTGTAATATGTGAATTTTGGAATTTGAGAATCCTCGAATTCGTGAATCTTGTGACGTCCAAATTTTGGAAAACTTAAATGTTATAATCTGTAAATTTTGGAACAGTAGAATTTTAGAATTTTTTGGAAACTACAAATTTTGATTTTGAGAATCCTCGAATTCGTGGATTTTGTGATATTATCGAAATCTTGGAATATTTATATCTTGTAATCTGTAAATTTTGGAATAGTAGAATTTTTGAATTCGTGAATCTGTGAATCTAAAAATCTCTCAATATTAGAATATTGTGAATTCTAGTATTTATGAACTTTGGCATATCTCAATTTTGGAATTTAACAATCTTCGAATACGTTAATCTTGTATAATGTTAATTTTGAAGTTTAAGAATCCTCGAATCCGTTAATCTTCTGACATCCAAATTGTGGAAAACTTAAATGTTGTAATTTGTGAATTTTGGAATACATAGTAATATTTATCTAATTCTTTATTTTTTTTTTGTTTTTCGAACGTGTTCGTATTTGCCGGGGAGATCACGCTAGTTAAGTCAACTGACACCGTAGGCTAATCGCGCCACCGGAACTTAGTAGGCTATGAAATTTAAATTAAGTTGCCACTACTAACTTTTGACAATTTCAGTTAAAATTTGAATGTCAAAGTGACGGCAACAGAATGGTGAATGGAGTTAACAGGTGAATTGAAGCTGCGGGACAACACTTTGAACATTTGCTGTAATTCTCAATTATTCTACATAATTTGTTAGTCTTTTATTTTCTTTAAATTAAATCAATTTAACATGAGAAACATAAACGTCACAATGTTTACGATAACCTCAAATTTTACTGTCAGTTGTCAGTCAATTTGCAGTCTGGGCCGTTGCCTAATAAAAAATCCGCCAACTTTAATTTATAATTTAAATGATCGCAGGGTTTGTCCATAATACTGTAATTTTAATTGTCTGTGCAGTGAAGTTGCTCATATTACCAGCCAAATATTGTCAGATCTGGGTTTACAAATATTATTTCTCTGTGACATCTTATGAACAACAGGCAGGAGCAGACTTAGGTAGCAGACGTAGCAGCTCATGATATGTCGTATTTCTTGAAGGCTATTGTTCATAAGACAACACAGACAGATTATTTCTGGCTTTGCATTTTGGTGCAACAATATTGGCGTCATGTGAATTGGCGGTGTAAAGAAATTGTACCATGGTCCCATTATGTATTGTAATATTGAAATGCGCAGGATATTCATTTACAATAAAGGACCCTATCAGATTTGTAATATTGGTCGAATATTGTAGAACAATCTTGGTTCATGAGCATGCTAGAGAAACGGTGACGAAATGTTTCTTGGTCCAATACGACGAAACCAATATTAGGCCAATGTGCTTGTGCTACTGGGGCACCAACGAGGAGATGAAGAAATTCATAGGGTTGTACCTCACATCAGCAAAAATTAATAATTAATTCTTCATCATAATATTACGTATTATTATTCCCATGTTTTATTCATATTATATTTCTAATATTTTCTTTTTTTATATTATTATTCTTTAATTTAATAAAATCTATTTAATTATAAAGCACTCCAATTACAGAAATCATTTATTTGCTAGCCTTTTTACAGTTTATATCTCAATAGATGCTAAAATTATTAATTCGTTTTTGTATTTTAGAAAACTCAAAGTAATAAGTTGTTATTAATTTTTGATCATAGTTTCATGTTAGACATTCTATACAGGACCAGGGATGAAGCGTTTTGAATAAATTATTTCAGCTGCTGCCAACAAATCTTTTTATTTTATCTAGGCAAATTGAATTCGTCTGAATGACTACTTTTATTTAAAGAGAAAATATTTTATATGTATATTTTTTCTACATTTGAATAAAATATAAACAATATATTTAAAAACCTCTAACTAAAAATATTTATCTAATATATTTTTGAAATATATTTAAAATATTTGTAGCTTCTAAGGTACTGTTTATTAGGGCTAGTCATAAATTATTTAGCTTCAGGCAACATTCTTTATTTGTTATCTTCATGACTGTTATACAATGTGTTCTTTGCATCATATTATTATATTACAATTTTGTTGATTTGTAAATTGTAATGAATGGATCAAATTTGTAGTGATTTGCGACAAGGCGCAGAATATAAAAGACATAATGACGGAGGTGCCGAGAACAATACGGTAATTGATTTTTATTTATATAGAAAAAGAGTACCGAACACTTTAACATTGCAATAATTATTAAGTGGATTTTTATCAGGTAATAATTTACAACAGGTGTTTTTTTAGAAATGTATGTTATTACAATAAAATAAATATTAATTTACATGTACTTTTTTCTTCTTCTTTTGAGTGGTGTTCGAAGGAAAAGCAAATTGTGCAACCCGTTCTGAGGAATATTTCACTATTGCCACTCGCTTGAAATATCCGTTTTTCAGCACTTGTTGTACAATATACTATTTCCGATTTAAGCGCCATCTACAGGCGCCCGTTAGCTTTACTCAACGAGGACGCGATCCTTAAAGTTGTAACACAAAAATCCATCTTTGATTTGCACTTTAGTATGTAATACTCTATTGTCACATTTGAGAGCTTTAACAAACTAAATATGTGGTGGAATTGATGCTTAAAAACAACAGTTGACATTCTCATCAGTTTTAGAGCCAATTGGACAATAATGTCGCGGATCTATTGTCTCCTCATGTGACCGTAAAGTACAATCTATAGACACTAGTAAGTGGGTGGGAGCCCCCTCGGGCTAATCTAGTAACTACAAACATGCTGAAAGCCACAAATACAACACAACGAAAAAGTTGTCCCAGATATATTTGAACAAGTGGAATTGATAGTTACGTTACAAGAGTGGTCCCAGATTTATTTGAACAGAACTGTACATGTACAATCATGTATCATAAAAAGAATACTATGTTAATTGTGCCTACGATGTTTATAATAATCCTGGAAACATGACGACCGGCCATGTAGAATATTTCGTGCACCATAGCGACTTACCCCTTGCTGCTATTCCAAGTAAATATCCTACATGACGTTTTAACACCAAGACGTTTTCTAGCACCCAGATTAATATCACCCAGGTGCTTATTATAACAAAATCTTTCGTCCAGAAAACTTTATGGATTGTTATTATATTCCGAGGTAATCATAACTTATTAAGATTTCGTAAATTTTACACCATTATTATAAATGGTCTGAATTTTAAGATGATGCAAAAGCACATTCGGTTGTTAACAATGGACAGTTTTTCAACAGACATTCAATAGGTATGCATCCGCTGCATGTCCTCGAGCAACAGCATCCTTTTTCCAATAGCCTTTTGAGAGTAGTAATGTCAGATCCATTTGGTAATGTAGTAAGTTGAAGATTCTGTGAGCCAGATAAATCGAATCATTATGAAAGCCGACTGAATTGCACCTACGTTTATCAGTACGTAGAATAATAATCACGTTTCAATTGGTGTATTTTTGGAACAACCCTTACTGCCGAAAATTTGAGTGGAAGTATATAGGGGAGAAGGAGACACCTTAGCACATTTTTCATATTTTGACTCATAACAAATCAATCGTAAAGAGAAACTGAAGCAACATATTTTTCTTAGCTTTCTTAGTCTTTGATTAGTATAAAAATGACGAGACGTTTCAATTTGATAAAAGCTGTATGATGAAGTCTGCTTTTTAAAAAGCAGAATTTGTTCAAATCTGCCCCCCAAGATTCAAATGCAGGAAATATAGAGTGGTAAAATATGTGAATGAAAATTGTGGAAAACAACTAAATGGTAAACATTTACTCACACGATTGCTAATTCCTTACGACATTTATTTTGATTTTGAACTTCGACGGAACTACAATGATGAGCGGGTATAACTCGATTTCACAGATAAACACACGCGCTCTGTAACTTGACGTTTGACATACCCAGTGTTGCCAACATTAAAATGGAGTTGTGGCATACACTAATACAGAGCTGCCCCCATGCTAAGGTGCCTCCTTCTCCCCTAATCCCTAGTAATGGTTAACTTAAAGGATTGCCTTCAGAAGTATTTATTACGGCACTTTTACTATCTCTTTCCTTTACGTTTATTTATTATGACACTTCTACTATCTCTCACCTAACACTCCTAATCTGAAGTTGATGGTGACGACGATGACTCTCCCAGTGGACGCAAGAACAGTCCCGTCGTACGGATTGCCCGAGTTCCACTCGTAGCTCTCACCATGCACGTAAACTACACAAGGCAACGGATTGGTTTCCTCTTCGCCAGTAGCTGCAACAAAAACCGTCGATCAGTTGACACGAAAAAAGCCAAAGAACTTAACAAGACCGGAGAGGTAACACAAGGGTACAATTTGCCACGTCGTTAGAATTAAGCTCCTCTCATAAGCTTTTGGCGTTTCTTAGTTGCTCCGATAAAAAAGTATAAGCGCTAAACGACCACCGGTTTCTTGTAAGTGACGAGCGAACGAAAATAATCACTTACAAGACCGAGAGCCTGTAGTTCGGGTCTGAGAATCTCGTTTTGGCCGATGATAAAAAATGGTTGTGACGGAAATACTTCAGTGTGAAATGTGGCGTCTTGTCAATTTGCGGGTTTTGTTTGCTGCGGCGTTGAATTCCTTCGTTTTTACCAGAGTCATTAATCTGCATACAAAGACGTCCGGGTTTTGTTCTAGGAGCAAATCCGGTAATGAATGGGTTGTGGTTTTAATGCACAAATGTGAAGTCGTGAAGCGGATTTAAAAAGGCAGGCTTCATAAAAAATCTTTTTCAGTAAAGTCGTAAAAAAATCATTTAAATTTTCATAATATGCTCGTTTAGTAAATTTAGAGCTCATTCAAAGAAGTTTATTTATAATATTATTTACTACTTGTCCAGTTTTTTTTATTTGTTTTCATATACTATGCAAATGTATTGGCCCTCGCCGAACGCGACTTTAAAGCAAAAAGAATCATTTGGTGTTCGAAGAGACCAAAAAAAAGTTATAATGGCTGAGATGAGTGATGCGTCAGAGCAAGAAGAAGAGGCGGAAGAACGTTCGTGAGAATTGTAGCGTCTTGTCAATTTGCGGTAACACTGGATGTCGTCCTTTCCACCAGAATCATTAATTTGCATACAAAGACATGCTGGTTTGTTCTAGGAAAAATCGTGTAATGAATGGAATGTAAATCTTTAATGCACAAATAAAGCCCTCAAGTCGTGCAGCGAATCCGCTTTACTCTAGGTTTTATACATACTTAGATGAAAAATATCACGCCAAGATTACGAAAAAGCAACGTTTCTTTCTCCGCTGCTTCGTGGAGAATTATCCTACTTTACATTATTGCCGCGATTCATCGTTGTTGAAATGGTATAACTATGATGGGAATTTGGCCGTGGTAAACTATTTTAGATGCAAATTTCCCAATACCATTTGTATGGTAATTTGACGATAAATGGCCACGTTTTCATTAAGTGTACCTGTATTATCAACGTCTAAATCTAATGAGAAACCCTAAATCACAGGTGCAACCAGGTAATGCAAAATTAAATAACGTAATGAGCAATAATTAATATGCACACGAATTTCAACATGGCAATTTCAAATGTCCTTATAAAAGAGTATACAGGTGTTCGAATATGTCTAGACATATTAAAGGCCAATTCCTTCTAACAGTTCTCCAAGTTGTATCTCAAATTTCGGAAAAGTACCAAATTAATCGGTCATTAACCACAATTAATTTTACACGTGTAACTTTGTGTTACTGGAAGTGCATCACAAATCCTTGTGATCCGTTATATAAATACAAGAGATTTCTTAAAGTAAACATCTTGCGGCTGCAGTATGTGTATCCTTTGACCCGAACCTTACCTGAATACATAATTATCGTGTAGGTTTTCCGACAAAGACGACAAATTTCCTTTGTGTTTCCAGGATTTAATTAAAGCATGAATGGTAAATGGCACTATATTCCTCGAGTGTTTTATGTCGACGAAATTGGAGCTTTGTTTGATAAATTTGTTCCATTTTACCTCTCTACATTCTTCTGATCAGAACTATTAAGGTAGATTTTATCTTGATATTTTGGGCAGCTACATTTCAGAAAGAAATGCTCTTGATCCGGCTCAATATAATACGGTCCGAGGGGTTCGAAATGATGCGAGATCTTATAAAAAATACACTCACCAACAAAAAACTGAAATGAGGTATAATTTATGTGTATCGTTTCCAAATATCGGTATAAGCACTTAATATTTTTATACGTAGTTTACAGTTATGTGCACCATATTTTAATATTCAGGTTTGGTCTGTATTGAAGTAATTTTGACCTGTACAATTTATCACAGAATTAATTTGTTGAGATAAAGTTTCCGCTGTAAAGTTAGAAAAGTGAATTTGGCGTTAAGGGATGAGTCTAGCTTCTATTTGTGACACTGAAATATAGTTGAGTTTAAAAAAAACAACCGCTATCTATGAAAGCTTATGTTAATCATTCGTCGTATATAAAATGTATTTCCTATGACACATTTTTTTACATCTGATTTGTTTACAAATAAAGAAAATTAAAATAACATCTATTATAAAGAAAGAGAAAAATACCAGGCCCCCTAAACACCACAGCTTTCTTCTTAATAGATTTTTCCTTAATAATAATATTTTATAAGAGAGAACAGGTAAAAAAACTGTGTCATAGGAAATACATTTTATATACGACATCGGTTGACTTGTTTATCTAAATTTTTCGGCAAATTTTGCTTCGCCACATTTTTAAATTATTGGACAGATTGTACAATCTTTGCTACGACACATTTTTTAAATCGCGATAAGAAACGTTCACCATCCGTCCATGCATTCCAAAAAGTGAAAAGATGAATCAAACTATATTTCTGAGAACACATATATTTCTTGTATATTCGTTTAGAATATTGCTGTTGGTATAGAAAATAAATTGCGTAGGATCATTTTCGTATTGTCTGTTGTAAATATCAATTCGATAATTGTTTCATATTTCTGGTTTATCATCGCGCTTATTTGTTTTACTATAATTGAATTTAATTATGTAATCCAATTTAAGCATTTAAAAAATTTTACCTAAGTAATATTCATAGGAGATTGTTTTAGTATATTTATTTTTATATATATATTGTAATAATATAATAAATCTTTATTTGCCCTACGGGCTTTCTGATTCCTATACATATAAAAGTAAACTTAACAATTATAATAATAAAAAAACTAAATAAAATTCTCTATTTCTTCTCCCCTCCCCTTTCCTCTTCTCCCTTCTCCCTCCTCTTCCATACCTCTTTCATCCATTTAATTTCCCTTCCATCTACATTCAGTATTTCCTCCTTTCTTTCCTCTCTCTTTGTTTCATCTCACTGCACTCGTTCCACATATGCTCAATCGTCTCTCTTTCCTCATAGCACATTCTACATATTCTTCCTCCATCTTCTGCCCAATACCTATTTTCCCTCTCTTCATTTCCGCACCTAAACCTCGCCATCATCCTTCTTTCCTTCTCGCTCTCCCTCCCCAAATACTTCGGTACTTCCTCGATCATGCATCTTCCGTACTTCCCGTTGTATCTGGATTCTCTAATTATTTCTCTCCTCTCTTGTCTATCCGTATCCTTATCTCTTTCACTTAGTTCTACATTCATCCACACGTATCTTTCTCTCAGTCTCTCTATTTCTTTGCTTGCATACCCATTCCTTCTGTAGTAATTCTGCCTATCATTCTCCTCTGAATTCTTCTTTTTTTCTCTCCAGCACTCCTTTAGTATCCTACATTCTTTCCTCCCTTCCATCCTGTCTTCGAACTTGACCGCTCTTTTTCCCGCTTTCACTCTCAACCTATTCCTCTTGCATTCTTCTCTCACTATGTACCCTGGCGTTTCTCTCTCCACGCCTAGCACCCACCTCAGATATTTCTCTTGCACCCTCTCTATCTCCTCTTGTTCTTTCCATCCCCAGACCTCTGCTCCATACAACAACACGCTTTCAATAAGACTTTCAAACATCATCATTCTCCTCTTAAAATCGCCTCCCCACCTCCTCTCTCCTATTCCCCATACACCTCCTATCACCTTGTTCGCTTTTCTTGCCAGTTCTCTAATATGTGCCTTATCTGTGGCTCTTTCATTGAACACATACCCCAAGTATTTGAATTCTTTTACTTGTTCTATTACTTCTCCCTCCCACCTCCAATCACTCTTTACGTTCTTCCTCTTTCTCTTATTGAACACCAGCATTTTTATTTTCTCTACATTCACTTCTAGTCTTTTCTTCTTTACATATTTTCCTAAACTCTTTATCATTTAGTTCATTTCTCTTTCACTCTTTGCCACCATTACCACATCATCCGCAAACGCCAGGCTCCACACTTTTTTTCTACCTACCACACCCCCCCCCCCCCCCTTTGTGCTCTCTCTAACATTCCGTACATATCTGCCATATACATCGTGAACAACAAGGGGCTGAGCGGGCAACCTTGCCTCACTCCCTTTGTTGTCACAAACCATTCACTTTCCTTCTCCCCTACCTTCAGTTTACTTTCTGTCTTCTCATATATCTCCTCCACCTTTCTTACCAGCCATTCATTTACCCCTTTCTCCCTCAGGCACTCAAACATCCTCTCTCTGTCCACCTTGTCAAACGCCGCCTTGAAGTCCACGAATAATGCATACACCCTCCCCCCTTTCTTCTTTAATTTACTCTTCGTCAAATGGTCCAGGATGTATACATCATCCATAGTTCCCCTCCTCTCTCTAAATCCTGCTTGGCTGTCTGGTAATGCTCATTTTTCCTCTATCTCTCTGCTCATCCTTTCATTCAGAATTGATGCATACAACTTGTACCCTGTTAGTTATCCCTCGGTAATTTTCTACTTTATTTTTCTCCCCTTTTTTGTAAATGGGGTAAATTACCCCCTCTCTCCACCCTTCCGGGAATCCTTCTCCTCTCCACACCCCATTCATTACCTCCACCAGCCTCTCTAGCACTCTTCTCGTCCCATACATCCACGACTCATTCTGTATTCTATCCCTCCCTGGTGCCTTCCCTTTCCTCAGTTTCTTCACATGCATCTCCACCTCTTCCATTGTAATTTCTTCTCCTTCAGGTTCTACTCGGTTTCTCTTCGTCTCTATTTCCGTTTTCTTTTTTTCCTTTTCTCCCTTCAGCAGCCTCATGAAGTACTCCTCCCACTCATTCATCGTTATCTCCTCGCCCCCATTTCTCTCTCAATTAATATAGTTCCATACCTCCTTCTTTGTTCTTATTGCTTTTATCTCTTCCTCCTCTCTCTCCTTCTTCTGCCTCTTCTTCTTCCTGCATGTCTCTCTGTATCTTCTTTTCGCTTCTAAAAAGCCACTTCTGTTCCCTTTAGTCTTTCTCCACTTTCTTAGTTCTTTTATTGCTTCCTTTTTACTTTGCTCACATTCTTTGTCCCACCATTTATTCTTTCTTTTTGTTCCTCTACCTCTTACTGTTATTTCTCTTTTTGTCGCTGCTTTTTCCAATATTTCTACCAATTCTTTTGTCCATTTTCCCTACTTCTTGTTCTTTAAATCTTGCTTTTTCCAGTCTTCTCTTATACTCTTCCACCCCTTGCTGGTCCCATACTTTAATTATCACCTTCCGCATTTCCTCTATTTTTTCTTCTCCTCCTCTCTTCTCTCTCCCCTTTCCTATACTTATCTCTATAGGCAGATGGTCTGACTCTACTCTTTCCCCTATTCTGAATTCTTCGACTTCTTCCCATGCTTCTTCGTTTCTTATTCCGTAGTCTATCACCGTCTCTCCTCTACCGCCTATGTAGGTCCATTGTCCTTCTTCGTCCGCTTGTTTATTTCCATTCAGCACTTCCCATCCTTTTTCTTCTATCCATTCCATCAACTTCTTCCCTTCCGCGTTTTCTTTCTTGTCTTTGGATTTTCTTTTTCCCTCTCCTCTCTCTTCTTCCCAATCCCTGGCTCCTCTTTCCCCAATTCTCCCGTTAAAATCCCCTCCCAGAAGCAGACATTCTTCCCTGTTGTCTTTTAATGTTTCTTCTATCTTGCTTATTGTTTCTTTCATCTCTTTGCTGTACACTGTCACTATTTTCCACCATTTACTGTCTATTTTAACGTTTCTCACCATGTGACCTTCCTCTTCTCCCTTCTATTTTTAGTATTATCTTTTATTCCTTTTTTTTACCCCTGTTATTATTCCCCCTGCTGCTCTTCCTTTTTTCTTTCCCCTTCTCGCCCCTTGCCATTCCCACTTGAACTCCTTTGGTAACAGTTTTTTTATTTTTTCCCAGCTTTCTGACCATGTTTCTGTTAATCCAACAATATCGAACTCCTTCACATATTCCCAAAAATCTTCTTCTTTTTTCCCCTAGTCCCGCTACATTCCAAAATAGTGCCCTCCCCCGTCACCTTCTCGTTACCTTCTTTGATTTCCCCCTTCCTTCCTTAGTTTCCCTCCTACTTCCTTCTTTGTTTCTTTTTTCCCGTTTCATTATCCTTTTTACTTTGTCGTTGTCCCCCTTTTTCCCTCCTCCCCTTCTTCTTCTTATTGGAAAACCTCTAGTCTCTCTCTCTTTTCATTCCATCTCCATTGCTCCCCGTCCACTATTTCTTTCCCTTCTTCCCTTTTTTCCTTCGCCATACTTCTTAGTTTCTTCTGTAAATCTCTTTCCTTCTTTGTGAGGTCGTTGTCTATGTATATCCCCCTTGTTTCCCTCTTCTCCCTCAATTTTCCTTTGTGCTTCATCATTCTTTCCTTCTCACCCCATCCCTCCATCTCCACCAATACTTGATCCTTGTTAATCCTGTAACAATCTTTTACTTTACTATCCTCCACATTTTCCTTCAAAAACTTCTCTACATCCTGTTTTTTTACATGACTTTTTCTTTCCCCCTCCCATCCTGTTATCACGATGTTGTTCGTCCTCCTTCTTCTCTCTTCGATTTCCATTCTCTCTTCCAGCTTTTCCACTCTGTCCTTCCACCCGTCTCTCTCTCCTTCCCATCTCTTCTCCTTCTCTTTAAATTCTTCTCTCTGCCTCTCTATCTCTCTCTTGAGTTCCTTGTTTTCTCTTCTTATTTCTTTCATCTCCTTCTTCAACTCTTGCAACATCTCTAATATTTTTCCTCCATCTCTGTGTCCGTTTCCTTCTCTTTTTCTAATGTCTTCTGTGTTTTCTTTACTCCAGGAGACCTTGCCGTCTTTTTACTTTTTTGAAAAAATTTCTCTTCCTCCTCTTCTTGTTTTTCTGTTCTACCCTCCCCTTTTATCTTTCTTTTCCTTTCCTCCAGGTAAGAGTCCAGGCTGAGCGAGCGGTTTCTATCGTCTTTGTTCATCCGCTTCCTGTGGCGCCTCCTAGATGTCGTTATGTTCCGGCTTCGCCGATTTATTCTTTTTCCTGACTATATCTCCTCTTCCCTGCCCAATTCTTTCTTCCTACCTTTCTCTAATACCTCTTCTCGCTTTTCTCAATATCTTCTCAAATTTTTTCTTTATATTACCTTCTATTTCTCTATTTTTCTCTACTTAACCTCTCTACCACATGTTTACCTTCAGCTCGGTAATACAACAAATCCTATATACAGACCGTTTCAATCGAAACGAGCCACCCTCAATAACTTTTTAGGAATAGAGATTTAAGAAAAATCTAAAAACAGGTCAATTTTTATCTCGAGGGGGACATGTTTTGATGCAATAGTAAGCAGGCTTGGTGCAACCCCATACCCCTGACAGGAGCAACCTCGATTTTTTAAATAGGGAATAGGTGTCGAGCAACATTTCGTTTGAAAGCTCTTTTGATTGTCTTTTCAGCCACATAAGTATTATTTATTTACATAGTCTATAAGTTAGTAATTAAAATAAAATATTTTTTTAACGGATTTGTTTTGTATTTAGACATGCTTGCAAATATTAACAATAAAAAGCTTGCAATCAACAATGTTAGACAATCTGTGTTTTTGTACAATTATTTGCGTATTTATTATCTTATCGGTTTTTGGCTAGAGCTAGAGAACGCGGATAATCTTTTGTCGCAAATCTTCCAGAGAAGCTGTTTCTGCCACAAAAATTTTGGACTTGAGGTGTCCTCACAAATAAAAATCCAGGGAAGTCAAATCGGACAATCTAACTGGCCATTCTACAGGACCTTGTCTACCAATCCAGTGGTCGGGGAAGTTATTGTCCAGGAACTGCCGTACTGACGCAGTATAATGAGGTGGTGCTCCATCCTGTGGAAATACCAACGCGTTCTCTAGCTCTAGCCAAAAACCGATAAGATAATAAATACGCAAATAATTGTACAAAAACACAGATTGTCTAACATTGTTGATTGCAAGCTTTTTATTGTTAATATTTGCAAGCATGTCTAAATACAAAACAAATCCGTTAAAAAAATATTTTATTTTAATTACTAACTTATAGACTATGTAAATAAATAATACTTATGTGGATGAAAAGACAATCAAAGAGCTTTCAAACGACATGTTACTCGACCCCTATTCCCTATTTAAAAAATCCAGGTTGCTCCTGTCAGGCGTATGGGGTTGCACCAAGCCTGCTTACTATTGCATCAAAACATGTCCCCCTCGAGATAAAAATTTACCTGTTTTTAGATTTTTCTTAAATATCTTTTCCAAAAAAGTTATTGAGGGTGGCTCGTTTCGATTGAAACGGTCTGGTCTGTATATATTGTATAAAATATTTAAATATTATAGAAATCTTATAAACATCTTCTTTTGATAATTCACAAGAAGGGCCATTTAACGTTTTATTAATAAGTTTGTGTGTTCTTCTATAATTTTTGATGCCTTTTGATTTTAAAAATTCGGAAGCAAAAGATGTAGATTATATACTTTTAGAACTGATATTATTATCTTTAATATATTTTTTTAAATTCAGAAAAATAATCGTCGATATTAATGTGTGATATTTCTTTTAAAACATTTACACAATGAATCGTTTTATTATTTGATGGATTACTAATAGTTGAAATTCTTTTTGATGATATGGTATAAGATCTTGAACAGTCTAAACAGGAATTTCGTTTTAACAATTATAAATGAATTGCAATATTTACATTGATTCGAATTCATTTCATTTACTATATTTTAATTTTGTTTATACATAATATCGTAATTAAATTTAGGCAATTGCATAATCTTTGCTAGGCCACATTTTCTTATGAATAATAAAAGTTTGGAGAGTATTGATAAAAAAAATTATTTATTCTAATTCATTAATAAATTTTTTCTATATAAATGGAGGCTCAAAAAAAGTTGATGAAGAAAAATAAAAAATATATTGAAAGGTTCCAAAGAGACATTAATAAGAAAACAAGAAAAGACTTAAATGCTTTTCTAAAAATATTTAACGCTAAAGGATTTGACAACAACTTAAAAAATTCATTACTGATCAAATTAATGAAGGTATAATATATTATCCAAATGAATTACAAAAGTTGAAACAATTTAAAAATCTTCCATCACATGACGATAGTTTTGAAAATGAAACACCAATTCAGCATGAAGTAAAAGAAAGGTGTTTATAATAATATGGTTAATGATTTTAAGTACACTACAATTAAAAAATATGTATATTTATGATATACAATATTTCTAAATAAAATATCTCCGTATGTAGAAAACAGAATTAATTTTGAAAGAAAAAACAAACACAATATTAGAATAAAATTAATTGCCTTAGCAAAATTCATTCCAATAGACCCAATAACTCAAGAACCGACTGGAGTTCCTCCAGATATCTTTACGTTTAATTGTGAATATGAAACGATTTTCCCTGGTACAAACATACAAGACTTATTACCTAATATGATGAATCGCATTATTACCAATTTTGAATCATTTGCACCTAGACAATCTAGATATAGGTTTGATAAAATGATTGAATTAAAACTACAATCAGATGCATATAATCCACTTAGAGGTGGTACTTATATTGAAATGTCAAAATTCGTCAAAGATAAAAAATGTGGTATAAATACATATTCAAAATGTAAAAACTAATAAATTTAAATGCCTTAAGCAGGAAAATTTAGGATGTGTAGAATATGCTCTAGAAGCAGCTGACAATGATTTTAAAGGTATAAAATTTGAACAGTCCATGAGACCATCAAATTATGGTATTACTAAATATGAAGAATTAAATTTATCATATACAGTACTTATAACTAATGAAATTAGAGAAAAATATGAAAACCATTTGAATGCGTGTATCAATTTCTATAAAGTATATGAAGAAAATGGAAAACAATATATAGATTTATATTTAGATAAAAGTAGCAAATACACGAAAACTGATAAAATATACAATCTTCTAATAAGAGTTCAAGTTAATAAAAGGACTGTTAAAAAACTATTTTGTTTGAAATGCGATGAATACTTTGAAAAAGAGAAAAAATTAAATGAACATCTAGAAAATTGTGTTAATGGTAAACAAATTGAAATTATGCCAGATGAAAAAAATAATATAAAAAAATATTATTCTAACGGTGCTGAACAGCTTCATCCTTATACATTAACCTTAGATTTTGAATGTACGTTGAAGAAAATATTTGAGAAACGAAAAAAATCTGAACGCATTCAAGAACATATCCCAAATAGTTTTTGCTTCCATACATCAAGTATTTATGGCAATATTGAAACAGATTTAAAACTTTTAAACAATGAAGATAAAGATGAATTAATGAAAGAGTTAAATCAAGCACTTACTGATTATGGAAGGAAATATTATATGATCCGACGAAGGAATATTCTAGTTGCAAAAACTAAAGAAGTTGAAGAAAAATTCAATAACGAAACAAAATGCCACATTTGTGGACATGAATTTCAATACTCAGAAGATAAAGTATTAGATCACAATCATATGGTTGGATCGCATAGAGGCGCAGCATGTAATTTTTGTAATCTAAATCTAAAATTGCCAAATTTGATACCAGTTTTAATTCTTAATCTAAAGTATGATTCAAAATTATTTTTGAAATGGATTTTAAAACTTTGTGAGAATTACTCTGATATCAATATAATTCCTAACACATCTGAAAATTATATCTCATTTATTGTTGACCAATACCAACAACACTTTGATCAGTCAAAGTGTAAGAATTGTAAAACTATTTATAAAAATAAAATAATTAAAAAATGTGAAAATTGTGTCTGTAAAAGAATGCATATTCTTAATAAAGACTCTTTAAGAAGTATTACTGTTGAATTTAGATTTATAGACACATTTAGATTTATTAGTACAAGCTTAGATAAGGCAGTTAAAAATTTAGCAAATATTAATTATTGTTATTGTTCAAGTTATAAATCTGTTCAGGAAATTAGTAATGTAAAATTTAATCCGATTGAAAATCACATTCTAAAAATATCTGCGAACTGTAAGATATGTGGTAAAGTATTATTAAAACCTATTGATTATAATCAATTTACGAATATTTTAAAGGAATTTGAAAAAAAAAAGATTTACATTTAGTTTTGCAAAAAGGTCTTTATCCATATGAGTGGGTAGATAAATATGAAAAAATGTTTCATAATGGATTACCAGTTTAATTTTCTTTATTTGTAAGACAAATCAGATGTAAAAAAAATGTGTCATAGGAAATACATTTTATATACGACGATCATTGCTACGAGTCTATTGTAAAATCAAAATAAGTTCAGACACAACCAGTTTTTTTTTTGCACGTGAGTGTATGTTTTATACGGATGGATGGCGAATAAGCTTCACATCCCCAACTCAACAAGTCGATGTCGGTATTCTCGGTCAGTAGTTGTCGAGGACTATTTACATTCAGTCGCTTGAGTCCCAACAATTTTTCAGATTTTGGTCCTTCCATATAGAATAGGAAAACCCAGACCACGCGGGGTATTACAGCTTCCATTTATTCGACATTTGAGATATTGACGAAGCGATGAGACCCTCGTTCCATCAGAATTATATTCCCATATTTGGAAACATGCCTTTGTGTTTCCAACAATACCGTTTAATTCTTTCCAACTGAAGTGTAAAATAAATCAATACGACCGGAAATAAAGAATGAAATTTGTACGGGATTAGAAAACAAATAATTCATATAATTATCCGCTTACCACGCTTGGTCTAGCAGAGGTTGTTTTAATGCGTAATGTTTGCCCGCAGTAGTTACCTACATATTTTATGAAGTGTTTTGTCGTGTGAATAATAAATAACACAGGCAACTAAACTGAAAATTTTGTTTACTGGAAGCGCAACTATTAAAGCAGCTCTAAAATTATATTGTATAAAATTTCAAATTTGTGACCAACGAAACCGAAAAAATCAGTTATCTATAGTACACATTCAGGAAGGTAGGAACCACTAATGTAAGTAAAACAGCTTACAGTATACGAATATAATTAATATATTTCCAACAATTAAACTTGAAAACACCATATTTGCTGCAACGCTTAAATGCTTGTAGATTGAGGCAGAAGATTATCCTGAATTATGTAGGATGATTCGAGGACCGGTTTAGTTTATCGCTTGTCCCCTACTAATTAATGACGAAATGTTGCAACCACTTTAGATGCTAATTGCGACATGTCGACACCGCCGTCGAACGTCAATGCACGATTTGCTCGAATGGGAAGAACGCCAAGATATGTAAACTCACCCCTAATATGAGAAAAAATGCCAAACAAGGGGGCGCACAAATAGCGTCGTAGCTTTTCCTATTGCCTCTAGCACGCTCCTGATAAGGTCAACTTTACTGCAGCTGATAACTTGCGAAAGACGATAATTCTTGGTGAACACATAAAGTGTGTTGCGACCTTGAACCTTTGAGAAAAACACAACTTTTAATTTGTTTCCTTGTTTGCTTGGTTTTTATTGGATCAATGGGGTATTTATCTAGTAACTTTGACTGTCTGAGCTTTAGTGCCGAAGCTTTAAACTTTCACCTGAAAAAGGAAACGCTTTGAAAATTTCCCCTCCACGTTCTAAGATTGTGGTGGCAATGGAAATTCAAGTGATATTTTCTTAAGGGTCTTAAATGTATTTAAGCTGATTGTAGGAACAATTTCTTGCAAGAGATGATCATCGTCATTCTGTGTACGTACAATTAAAGCAAAAAGTTATTATTTAACATTCAGACAGATTATAATATACATAGCATCCTTTGAAATTATCTCTTCCAAAATCCGTTTAACAAAAAAGCCTTTGTAGTGATTTACCTTCATTACCAACTTTAATTTCTTTGTGCGTAGGAAGAGTATTAAAGCAGCTCGATTAAGTTGCCATTCGCAACTCTAGAGAACGGTAAACGTAAATAATTTAGATTATCTCATAAATGTTTTAATCTGAGCTGATGAATTTGTGTTTGAATTGCCTTTTCAAGTAACAGTAGAGTTATCTTGTGCGATAGCTTCTTCCTAGAAAGCGTTAGAAAATTAAATTTGGAAGTACTAAAAGATACCAATTTTCATTATTAAATATGCCCTTTGGGCTAATCTCAGGTGAAATCTTAGTAATACAGTGTTACTAAATATTCGGTTGTGAGCTGAGTATCGCCCGTTCGACCCTTTTATTTCGGGAGGTTGTACTGATTAATATCGTGACTTCTGCCCAGTTTTGTCACAACATAAAGGCGTGGTTGCGGGGTCAGAGGTGACCCAGTTTGTGGATTAATAATCCAGAGAACATATTCTTCCAAATTTATTGCCGTATCGCCACAACTCTTCATTTTAATTCGTTACAAAGTCGCATCCTTGAGTTTAGTTTGCAGATTAATTACTTTAATACTGAAGATTACCTTAGTCCGCAATTAAATAAAATTTTCTATAACTAACTTGCCGCAAAACCATCACTACAGAATATAAAATAATAACAGTACAGAAGGGACCATGTAAAGGAAGATCGAGATGGAAATCACAATCTTTACTTAGGGCGGAATATTATTTAAAGAAATGGCTGAGAATATTAAAACGCATTTACGAAACATTTCCTGTATAAAATAATATAATTTGCAAACAGTGATAAACTCTATCTTTAGCGGATGCCGACAAACTATCCGCTTATAAAAAAAAAAGATTAGTAATCCGTTAATAAATTATTTTTTTATTTTATAGGGCTTTTGCATTCTGATATTATTATAGCATTCACTATCGATCCGCTGACGACTTGTATTTCACAATTTATTTTCCCCTCTCAGTCTTGGCGGTACCACATTAAAAGCAGTTCAAAGCAACGACCGCCAGTGCCGCTTCCGTAATATTTTCTATTCTGTGCCATCACTACAAAAATGGGACAAATTCTGCTAAAATAAAATTCGGAAGCCAATTATATATTCTACATTACTTCTCCATTATAGATGTCTTATGTATGAATATTTTAAATACATTTTACTCCGCCAAAGCCAAATTACGTGATGAAATTTTTCAACTGAAGTTCATTTATGCTGAAGGTATTTAAATTTATGCTATTTTCCTCATATCCCTTACATTCAATCAATACTCTTCTGTAAAATGAATGGAAATGTTGAACTCGGCAGAATTTTAAGTTAGTCTCAAGTGGCTGATGCAGCAGTCTTAACGACATTCATAACCTAGTTTAATTAACTTGAAAGATGTTATACTTTTGGGGAGAATTAATTTGCTAATAACCCGCGGCGAACACTATAAACTCTGATTAAGGTTTGAAGTATTGTTTAACAATATGTGGTTGTAAAAATCTGGTTTGGAACACTATAAGAGCGTTGAAATTCTACTGTTGCTCAGTCAATAGTTTTATCTAAAAAATACAGATAATTAGTACATAATTATTTATTTATCTTTTCTGAACATTATAACAAACCAAACAGTTCAGGGGTGCAGGAAACTCTATACATCCTTTAACACTTCAAATCTAATATCTTACAGCCCAAACTTTCATACATATCAAATCAGCCTTCCTCTTCCAGAATAACTTGTGGAAAGTTGTCTTTAACATTGTCAGTTTAGCTAATACTGCCGTCACACAATTTGACTTTTACAAATTAACACAAAATGCAAACTGAGCATGTCTTATTATTAGCGCAAGATCTCCTAAAATGCAGATGTTACATTTTGAACATGCTGTTATCAAGGTTGTTATACAAGAACCCCATAGTTTTAAGACGCCATTTTTAAACATTCGAAGATTTTTTGTAACGAATTATATTTCGTGCGGGATCCATAACTGGTAATCGAAAATCCGTTTTTCTACATCATCATCATGTTGTTTTCTCTAAAAAACCAAATTTATAAAAATTGTTAGATAGACAATTTTGACGTTCAAAGTCGGGTTGTATCGATCATTTATGAAGATTTTGTATTTTTATACATACATTTATATTAGATAAAATCAAGGTCTTTGGAGAGAAATAAAGATTAGTTTCTTCCCTTTTATGCCTGTTGTGTTCCCAGTAACTAAAAAAATCTGCAATAACTAGGACACACGATCTAGAAACATTTTGAATTATTATAAATCCTTTGCTGTAAATCTAAATTAACATTAATTTCTATCGCTATCTCTTTCTCGTATAATTTTTAACAGTTTATATTATATGAGTTAAAATTTTAGACGTGTTTACAATCCCTCGAACAACTAAAATAACATTTTGCTCCAATATGACATACTTTCTTCCTGCAACTGCTTCTGCATGAAGAAAAGGTAAAATTGAAGATACTGCTGACACGACAGTCCACAAAGAGGTAAAAGTGGACTACTACTATTTCGTGCACCTATAACTTGTTGCTATAAGTAGTATTCGTCACCGCCGTATATAAAATCAAAATCTGGAAGCAAATAGTAATAATTTATTATTTTTTTTTAGAATTGGCAAAGGATCGACTAATTAGGAAAATAACGTTTTTGTTTAAAGTGTATTCGTATATAAATATTATAGCATATGCATTTAATTTGACAGCTGTCAAACATAACCTCAAAATTTGATGTTAATTTGTGTTTTTTTTATTTCCGTGAACAATTACAAAACACGCTGTTCAATACTGTCCAGGGGCTCGGGCTCATTGCAACATTCGGCTGGCGCCACGTGTTCAAAAATTCGACCTCGCTCCTCAAATGTGTCATTACAGCACTTGTATCGAAATATACTATTATCTACGACTGTTACATAATAATGCGCTTCTAATGTCTGTAGTACACTGCATTTCATTTTCACTCTCTTCTGTATCCATTCTCCACCAAAATTACCTTTTACCCACAAAACACTTGCAGTCGTAGATAAAGTATAGTATTCCGTGCGTGTATAATGGGCCATATTACATTCGAATAATTACAACACTCGTATAAATAATAGGGCCAACATTAGACACTCATATCCTATTATACCATCTAATAGTCTCTCTACAAGGCTAGTAAATCCGTTGTCACCCTTCTCAAAAACAAATATTCTCTAAAGGAACATAATTATAAAAAAGGAAATGTAACGGTCTGCTAGACAAAAAATGTTAATTCATCACTTGTGTAAGAAGGTGTGCTTAAGGTCTAGAATTATCACACAAATAGCAAACCAACAAACGTAAATAAATTGGGAATCTACTGAAAACTAATACAGCATCAAATGACACTAACGTACAAAATAAAAATTCAAAAAGGTGTTTTTGATGCCATACTTTTCTTTTATGTAAATTGACAAGATTTAAATTAAAATTTAAATATATCTAAGTCAAACTCCACAAACTTTAATGAGCGTAAAATTACAAAATGGAACATGTTTCGGCAGAACCCTACTGCCATCATCAGCCCTAATTTAACAAGAGATTAATGATACAATTATTGATGGATTAGGAACCCCTCTGTAGGAAGTAGGAACCCCTCTGTAATTCATCAATTGTATCATTAATCTCTTGTTAAATTAGGGCTGATGATGGCAGTAGTGTTCTGCCGAAACATGTTCCATTTGTAATTTTACGCTCATTAAATTTTGGGGAGTTCGACTTAGATATATTTAAATTTTAATTTAAATTTACTCCACTTGGATTTATAACATTGTTCTGGTTTGATTTGTTCACAATTCAATTACCTTTAATTTTATAGCCTGTATGATCAAATTAATAGTAGTAATAATATTTATTGACGGTAGTATTCCACCTTTATAATCACAAAGAGAAATAATTGATCCATTGTTTGTAGCCGGAGATATAACTACCGAAAATTATAAACAAATTCGATACTAGATTAGACCACTTTCTATGTTTTCAATTTAATAATGTCTTTTGTTGCAATGGATCTTGCTTTTCTACTGATTTCCACTAATTGTATCGTTGTTTGGTTGCTGTATTAGTCGTGGGGCGTGATGAGGCATAACGCAACAGCCACATTTGCAATTTGAAATTTGGAAGAATTGTCAACTTCATCCTCATATAACTCCGCAATGGTTTGAGGAAGCTGAGTCACTCTGGGTGATAAAATCCTTAGTGAACCAAATTCTTAATTTTTAACAATTTTGATTTTTGGCTTCCAACATATTTGATTATTATTAGTTGGAAATTGTATGTTTTTGGATATGGAGTCATTTATTATTGTTTTCTGATGATGCCGCCGACGCCTCACATTACGACTTTGGTGTAAAGATGGTTAGACAGTGTGTAAAAAACTGGCTTACTTGAATCCCAACTTTCGACAGATAATCATGTACAACGCACGTGGTGGCTGTGTTTATTAGCTCAGTGGCGTACAAATTTCGGTGTGGATTGCTATAATGGAGTTATTAAAATCTGATAAACTCACGAGACAGATGTATTTATTTGCCTTAAATGTTAGTGTTGATGTAAGGCTGGTACCTAAAAATGCTCTGATTTGTTGTGAACATTTTCGGGAAAATGACCGTGCCTCCACATCTAACCACGCCACCAAGGAGAGTCCGCACACGCATCGTAGCATACAGTCACATTCTATCGTGTGAAAGAAAGTAAACCACTATTCCCCCTGCCCACAGTTAATTGGCTTCATAGCGCTGCATATGTTTCGTTTTGGGATGCTGACTCGATTTCTTATTATTGCTCCGTGTAAATGATAATCCATCAAGTTGGCTTTGGAAAATATGTCAACCTATTTTTAACCATTTGCCGCTTCATTGAAATGCACAGAATTCACTGTGCACAATGATCAAGAACTAAAGTTTTGGTTGCCTTTTATTAATTAACATAAGCGGCAAAAGGTCAAAAAGCCAACTTTAAGGGAAATCATGTATAATCACTCTGTAGCTACTGTGTTTTTTTACGCACAAATTTAGAGCAGCAAATCGCTACATCCGTGTTAAGCATACCGAACCGCGAGGAAACAGAGGTTAAAAGGGGGCTGCAGCCCTGCCTGATGAGCAGGACAAAAAAAATACGTAAAACCTATACTATCAAATATTTACATTGAATTTATAGTACTCATCATACATAATGAGTAAATGCTGCGGACGTGAGATCAAATTTCGTGAAGCTCAATTTTTGAACAGGTGGGCGTGAGTTCTAACCCATAGTCGCGTAAAAAAATGTTTTAATGAAGAGAAAGTTAACTTTGTTTATTGATGTCATCCGTCTCGGATAAGTTCCTGTGAATTTTATCTACATCCTGTGGTCCTTAAACTACCTATTATATTTACGATAACAAGTTGTGATCGCCCGTCACTCGAAATTTGAGTAATATGTTTTGGATTGATTCAATGTAAAAATAAAAAAATGTGAATACTTACGTAAATAGTGTTGAATAAAGACTGGTTACCATATTAGATATTAGAATAATTAATTATTTTTAATTTGTTTTATTTAACTGTGATTTTAAATAAAACACTTGTTCATTATTGTGCGGTATATTTTATATAAGATTAAATTGCTCGGCAATGTAGAAACGGAGACCATCGAATGTACGAACTCTACTTGCAGCGACATAAATTTGACTATGTCCGAGGACAGGTTGTGGTAATGGTTTTTTAGTAATCATAGCAAAATCTAACATGATTGGAAATTGGATTCGCCTTAAGGAAAATGGCAATAATGTACCAAAATACGTCATATGAATGCTGGGTATTAAAATACGTTTCCCAGTTGATCTTCCGTTAAAATTTCGCAGTCAATTGTAACCGTTTCTTTGTGCCACTAATGCGTTGCCCATATTTACTCCTGACGCAGCATTCTCCACGAACGATATGGTTGAGGTAAATGCCATAAGATAAGTGAGCCACTTGAACATAATTCACCGGGAACTCAAACCTCACGGGAGGGGCCAAGTTATATTTAGCTTTAGTCTCCAGCTTCTTACTGAAAACAACTCACGCTCATTTACGTCGGTGCCTGTAATGTACTGCTTTTCGACGAAAATAAAATGCGAATAATCAAAGGACCTGTGAAATTTTTAAAAATGAAAAGTAATCTCATCCTGTATGTCTTTAATTTAAAATCACATTCAAATTGAGCACACCCAACGAGTTAAATAGCGCTCTATTAAAGCCTCCGATTTGCACTAGTGCACATTTTTAAATTCGAATCAATATCGCGTTCATTTATTGGTAGCTGTTTTGGGCTAGGACACGTTCACTCGAGAAGAGTAAGTTTATAAAGTAAGGAAGGATTTATTCTGTTTTTGCAATGTTTTTCAAATAAAAATATATAATCAATTTATGACATCGAAATAAGAATTTAAGTAAATTTTGATCCTTTTGTATGTGGCATAGTTGAAGTTATGCATAACTTCAACCGTAAGTGATGTCAGAAATCTATGAGGCGGCCAGAACAAAGATAAGTGAAACGTGGTTCCTTTTAGGACGTATATTCTTTTAGGTCTACGTTTATTCTTTATGATACAGACAAAATTTATTGTGTATCTTATCCATTGGAAATCTATACGTCGGCTTTGGGACTGTAAATCAACATGGGGCATTAAATTTACCCTGCTAGAAAAATGCACTGTATTATCGTTGTATCTGTTGTATCATTAAGGCCAGATTAAACTGTATAACATTCTATACAACAAATTGGAAGAAAAATCGTACAGTTTTTATCGATGTGCAGTTCATGTTAACACCGTCAAACCTAGCATCAAACTTCTGCACCTAAATATATACTAATTTATCCGATTTATTTATTACTGAATTAACTGTCATATTATTATTATTGCTACAAATAATAGTATATTATTTATCTAGAACGAGAAGTGAAGTTTAAAGTACGAGCAAGTTGTTTACGGCCGAGGCGCCTAGCCGAGGCCGGAATTACTTGTGAGTACCTTTAAAAACACTTCTTCGTTCGAGGTAAATACAACGTTTTATTTCATACTGCAAGTTTAATAAACTAAGTCAAAATAAAAAGAAATGTTGTGTGTTTATCTCGCACAAATTATTCGTAATAATTAAATATCGGGAACTAATATTCCCATAGTAACAAACTTTTGTCAAAAATGACAACGAAAAAACGTCACGGTGAATGGTTTTGGATATTTTATTCGATCATTCCGTTTAAAATGGAGAAAATTGAGGTGCCTCAAGACATTGTAGATGACGCAGATCACGTGAAGAACAATTTAATGCCACAAAAATCTCGGGAACAATGTAAGAAATGAATGACGTATAATTTTAAAGTACTAGGACTTTAAAATTTTTCTTTAAAGTACTAGGACGTTAATGTTCCACTTTTGGTATCAAAAATAATCCGAAAAATGTCACTTTAGATACAAGTATGAAATAAACAAATTATTGAAAGGTTGTAAACAAAGAACAATTTAAAAAAATAAGAGACCACCGTAACCTACAAATCAGCTGATTTTATATTGTATCCAGTCATAAAGAAGTAGACCCCGTCCTAATCGGTACGACAGCTTCCAACTTCCTTACGGCTTGTATACGACAAGAAAATTGTATAGTCCAACTAGGCCTTTAGATTCTATTGTGATGTAGGTTAATTTTCTGAATTGGATATTGAAATATTCTTCGTATTCCTGAAAGTACCAATCTACCTACTAAATATTTGGTCAAATTTTATGCTTTATGTTTGAAATGAACTATTGTTTGTGTTATTAGTATTTTGATTATACTGGGTTCCTATGTTACCGACCGTCACGAGTGCATGTGGAAAAACGAGTCGAGAAGAAAATTGAGGAAAATAGTGTAATCAAAACAGAGAAAAGTGAAGAAAACAGCAGAGAAGGAAAAAAGGAACATAAACAAAAGGTAGGAAGAGATGGAGTGCGAGGAGTGATGAAAAACTAGAGGAAGAAACAGTAACGTCAACAACAAAGAACGCCGGCAACCAACAATACACAGTGTAAAAGGTTGCGGACCGGCATGAAACAGGGAGAAGACAAAGGAGAAATTCAAGAAGATAAAAAGGAAATTAAAGGAAAAAGAGACATAGAAGAAAGTCAAGTAGCGTTAGCAAGATCTCCAGGGGAAGAAAGAAGGCAAGAAGAAGTGAGGAAGGAGATGGAGGAAATGACAAAAAAATAATGGAGGACCTTAAGGAAAATCAAAGAAGACACAAGAGAAACGAGGAAAGAAGTGAAAGAGCCGAAAAACGACAACAGACAGCTCAGGAAAGATATGGAAGTGCTGACGAGAAAAGTGAATCAACTGGAGAAAGCGATGGAAGAAAAAGAGGAAAAATGGAGAGAAGTGAAAAGCTTCCTAGAAAAGAAGATGGAGGAAAAATAAGAGGTGAAAGAAGAAATAACATAGTAATAACAGGGCTAAGACTAAAAGAGACGGGACAAAACATGAGAAAGGAAATCGAGAAATGGGTTGGAAAGGAGTTGGAAACAGAAGTGAAGATAACAGAGGCCTATGCTATAAAGGGAGAACAGAAAAAAAGTTCAAATAAAATATGTAGAAAACAAAATTGTGCATAATTTTGTTTCTATTCATTTTTTGTTTCCGTTTTACGGGGCGCCAAATTTTGGGGTTGATTTGCAAATTCCAACAAAATCAAAATTTAGCGAATTAAAATAATCCTGCAATATTTTTTTCTGAAAGAGCAATGCTTTTCGAATTTGTGGATGTTTACCATCTCACCAAATTTCATTTCTGTCCAACCATTTGCGAATAATACACCCAGTGCCTGCACTATAGACTTTTTAGAAGAAATAATTTATAAAGTTCAGAAATTTTGGTTATGAACTCCCAGCAGGCACCCAAACAAAAATCCGAAGAGTTCCCACTCCCCCTGGCGAAACTTCATCACTTTTTGTCCATAAAACCGCTCCCGAACGGTAACCTCATAAAGCCTTTTTGCCTTTTCCTCGTAAATGGTAACTCCGATGAGAAAATGTTTTAGGACCTATGTTCTCCATTAAATTCTGCATAAAAATGCTCTTATGAAGTTTTTGCCTCTCCCACCCACCGCTCACCAATGACATTGGAGAATGAGTTTAGTTTAGTTTAATCTCAAAAGACCAATTTTATGCAGAATTTAATGGAGAACATAAGTCCTGTAACATTTTCTCATCAGAGTTACTCTTTACGAGAAAAAGGCAGAAAGGCTTCATGACGTCACGTTCGGGAGCGGCTTTTTGGGCAGAAGTGGATGAAGCTCCCCCCGGGGGAGTGGGAACTCTTCGGATTTTTATTTGGGTGCCTGCTGGGAGTTCATAACCAAAATTTCTAAACTTTATAAATTATTTCTTCTAAAAAGTCTAATTTGCTTGGACTAGATTTTCATCGGCACATATCTCGAGAACGATTCAATCTAGTAGGGAGTGATTTTTGTAGTAAATTTGATCAGCTTAAATTTTTGTTCTAATGATTATTTACGTGCGACACATAGTTTTTGAGTTATAAGCGATAAACGTAAGAATTTTTCCACTTTGAACCTATTTTGAAATGGGGAGAGGTACAATTAAAAAAATCATATCTTTTGTAATATACAACCCAATCCATCAAATGAGACATCTACAAACTTGGAAAACATTGCTCTTTTAGGATTGTTTGAAGTCAATCTTCGTTGTAATCCGCGCTGAAAATTTGATTTTGTTGGAATTTGCAAATCAACTCCCAACTTTGGCGCCCCGTAGAACGGAAAGTGTTGGTCGCAAACAAAAAATCAATAGAATCAAAATTATGCACAATTCTGTTCTATACATATTTTATTTGAACTTTTTTTCGATAGCACTTACAACAACGACGCTATTTTCCGAAAAGCGTCGCGGTGCAGAGTCTTCACCTACAACGAAAAAAGGTACATGATTCAACGGAAAAGCAACAAAAGAAAATAAAAGGAAGAATAAAATTGGTATCTTGGAATAAGAAAGGGGATAAGAAACAAAGGAGAAGATTTCTGGAAATACGTGAATTTGACGTAATTAGAATGGTAGATACGTGGGTAGATAAAAAAGATTGGAAGAAGATAGAAGAGAGAATGCCGAGAGACTACGTATGGAGATGTCAAGCAGCAGAAAGGAAAAACAAGAAAGGACGAGCGAAAGGAGGTATCATCACAGTAGTAAGGAAAGAAATTGAGGACGAAATAAAAACAAAACGAGAACTACAGAGAATTGGAATAACAGAAAGAAATCTAAAACTAGGAACAAAAAAAGTTAAAATAATCACAGTATACAGTAAAGAGATGAGTGAAACAAAACAAATGTTAGAAGAGATCATAAGTGAGACAGAAAAAAGAATTGTAATAATTGGGGGCGACTTCAATGCCCGAAAAATGTTTATAGAGGATACGAGGTACTGAACGGGAACTGGGAAGAGGATACAGAGGAATATACGTACGTCGGGCCGAGAGGAGAATCAGTGATTGATTACGCAATAGTCAATCAACATGCATGGGATGAATTAAGAAGATTCGAAGTGGTAAACAGATTGGAATCAGATCACCAATCGTTAGAAATAGAAATCGCCGGAGAAGAAATAAAAAGAAGAAAATCCGAGAAAGAAACAATTATAAAAACAATCTGGGGAGAAGAAAACATACAAACGTACAGAAGTGCGGCTACAACATATTGAAAGAGAAAAAGAAAAACAAAAAGACACCGAGACAAGAAAGAAAAAACTCGAAAGGAGAATGAGAGAAGCGATGACAACAAAGAAAATAGAAGTAGAAGTGGGAGAAAGAATGGGAAGAAATAGATGGTGGGATAAAGAATGCAAAGAAATGAAAAGACCAGCCAGAAAGCAAATGAGAAAATGGAGAAATGGGAAGGGATCGAGAGAAGAATACCGGACGCAATTAAAGAAATACAAAGACACTTATGAGAAGAAGAAGGAAGAAAAGAAAAGAGAAGAAGAAGAGAAAATCAGATCAATCAACACAGAAGAAGAAGAAGTTTGGAAGTACATAAACAAAGAACGAAAACAGAAAAAGAAGGCAGACGAGAAGATGAGGATAGAAGACTGGAGAGAATACTTTAAAGAATTACTAGATGGAAAGGACGAAACCAAAAGAAGACAGAAGGAAGAAGAAACAAGAGAACAAGATTAAGGGGAAGAGCTTACGAAGGAAATGATTAAGAGAGTGATAGCAAGAGTGAAGAAACGAAAAGCGGCGGGAGAAGATGAACTGCAAAATGAAGCGTGGATCTATGCAACATAAGAAATAATAGAGATAATGAGGGAGATAGTAAACGACGTCTGGCATGGGAGGGGGTTACCAAGCCAATGGAGAATGGGGATAGTGTGTCCGATACACAAGAAAAGGAAAAAGAGAAAAGGTGGACAACTACCGGGGAATAAGTCTGCTGAGCACGGCGTACAAGATCTACGCAATGATAGTGGAAGAACTAGAGGAAAAAGAGTTGTTACTAGATGGACAAGCGGGTTTTAGGAGAGGGAGAAGCACCATCGATAACGTGTACATCTTGAAACATCTAATAGATAAAGAACTCGATAAGAAAGGAGGGAAAATGTACGCGCTGTTTGTAGACCTGAAGGCGGCTTTTGATAGTGTAAATAGAGAAAGAATATGGGAGTACCTAAGCGAGAAAGGAATCAACGAGCAGCTGGTGAGCAGAATAGAGGAAATTTACCTAGAAACGGGAAACAGAGTAAAAGTAAACGGAAAAACGAGTAAAGGATTCTGGACGACGAAAGGAGTAAGACAAGGATCCCCACTCAGCCCCAGTCTATTCGCGGCATATATAAGCGACCTGGAAGAAAAACTAAGACTAGCGCAGGCAGGGGGAGTGGTGGTAGGAAACACAAAAGTGCACTCGTTGGCATAGGCCGATGATATGGTGCTAATAGCGAGGGAGACCAAAGAAATGAAAGAAATGATACAATGCCTAGAAAAATACCTGAAAAGAAAGAAGCTAGAATTAAACGTGGAGAAAACAGAAATGATGATTTTTCACAAAGGAGGCAGAAGAAAGAAAGATGAATGGAAGTCGGAAGGAAAGGAACTAGAAAAAGTAAAAGAATTTAAATACTTGGGGTACACCTTTAACGAAACTAACAACGAGAAAAGTCATATAGATAAACCAAAAAGAAAGCGAACGGGGTGGTAGGTCAAGGATGGGGAATAGGTGAGAGGAAATTCAGAAGAGATATAAGAAGGAGAGGACTGATGTACGAAAGGCTAGTACAGTGTGTCATGATATACGGAGCAGAAATATGGGGATGGAAGGAGCAGGAAAAGCTGGAAGTAATCCAAGCTAAGAACTGGAGGTGGGTACTAGGATTGGACAGAGAAACGCTAGCATATATCGTACTGGAAGAAGTAAAGAGAGACGAGTGGAAGCAGAAAAAAGAACAGTAAGATTTTAAGAGAGAATAAGAGAAAGAACGGAATGTAAGATCCTGCAAAAATGTTGGAAAGAGATAAAGAATGGGAAGATGGAAAAAGCAGGAAAAGAGAGAAGAAAATACTAATAGAGAAACGGGTATGCAGTGGAGGAGGTAGAGAGGTGAAGAAACAATAGAGTAAATATACTAAGAGAGATAGTTGAGGTGGAGCGAGACGTACAGAAGCAGGAAAGGAGAACGAGGATAAATGAGTCAAGGTACAATGGAAAGTATAGGTCACTAATCACGGAGGAACTGCCGGCATACCTGAGAAGGGAAAGCGAGAAGAACGATAAGAAAGTAATAGCACGGTTTAGATGTGGTAACGAGGAAAGTGAAAACAAATACTGGAAAGAGAGACGAGAGAGTGTGCAGACTGTGCAGAGAAGAAGCAGAAACATTAGAACACATGATGAAAGAATGTGAGGAGCTGAGAGAGGAGAGAGAAGATTGGAAATTACTGATAGGAGAAGAAGGGAAAGGACTAGGCTGGATGAAAGGAGTATTAGACAGAAGAAAGAATGTAGAGAAAAGGAGGGAAGAGATTAATTTAGCTATTGTTATTGTTTATGTTTTATAGTTTATTTATATAGTATTGTATGGGAATAGGAATCCTTTTCAAAGCCGAAAGGCAAGGAAATAAATCTTATTATTGTTATTTTGATTACACTGAGTGAGTTAGTCTTAAATTTCTGAGGGCCGATTTCACCAACCTCCGTTAAACTTAATCATCTGTTAAGAACAATAAATTGTTGCTATAGTTTTAACAAACGTATCTACGCAGTTATTTATCAGTTAAAAGTTAATCGATGTTCGTGAAACCGGCTCTGAGAGAGTAAAATTATTGCGATCCAAATGTAAGTAAATCAGCCTGTAGATATATTGTTTTAGTTTCTGTTACTCTAACATTTAAAGTTTCAATGCAAGGAATATTTTCCAACTCCCAATAACACCCTGGCCCTACTCTAAACCACCCTTGTGGTACTGAACTACGGTCACCTTTTTGCAAAGCTCGAATCTGGGATGCACACAAAAACTAAAATTTTCAGCGTTTCGTTGCCACAATGCCAAAACTAGACAACACACACAAAAAACTCGTCACCAACACGATTTCAGCCAGATAAAAACTTTAAATGTAAATAATAATTTTCCTGCTGAAAAGAGGACTGAAGCTTTAAATAATAACAAAGTTTGAACTTATGTGCAACGTCTTCTGATTAAATTCCTAAAAGTTGGTGAGTTATGCACTGCGAATATATCAAAAAGTTTATCCAATTAGTCAAATTCTCCATAATTAAATAATTCTAAATTAATTTATTGATGTCTGCAAGTTCTGGCTTTAATCCATTAAAAAAGTTTAGAGTGCTTATCCAGTTCACCGATGCTGCTTGGCGGAAATCGCAATAAATCCTCCAAAAAGTTTCAAGGGGCTGGACGAAATAAGTAGTAAAAATAATTATGCTTAAATTTTTTAGCTGTGTGTACTCCGAATAAGTTTACCTCATTGATGTTCGAGCAACAAATAGTCCGATGTCGTCTTTCACTGTAATGACAGCTTAAAAGACAAAAAACATTTCTGGTGAATGTTTTCAGTTATCTGGTCGATTCTAATGTTAATTATGAGATTGCTGGGGAAAAAATTGAAAAACAAATTTGTAACACCTAAAATAGCTAATGTTTGTGGCAAAAATTACGTATTAAGTTATTAGAGAGCTCTCCTTGGCTTAAAAAAATATTATTCTGATGCCAGCAACGCCCTTCATGACGTAGTTTTAGACAAAAACTTGGCTGAAGTCCAATGGGCTCGAGTTCTTTCATTTAAGGCGAAACGCTCAGTCGCCTCAACTTTGGAACTGAATTACGGCCTTCATTTTTTCAGTTAGGCTATCTTAACGTATTGGGCATCAAAATTAGTAAAAAAAAACAACCTTTACACGGCAAAACGTTGTTTGTTCAAAAAAAAAATTATTGCCAAAATGAGAAGGTAAATTATTATTTTTTTTTAACAAACGTGTTAGTGCTTGATTTTTACTTATCTCTGCATTCGGTAAATGCAAGGTGTTTTTATAAATATTGAAAAATAAATTTGCAAATTTTCCCCAAAGTTCGCTGGTTTCAAGCAATGTTGGCGTGGCTCAATGTAACACGGGCCCCGCCCCTCATCGGCAGGCAGACGTGTCGACGGCTGACCGTATTATATTTCATGTGTGCCGCAGCTCGTTCTTAGAAAGATAACAAAAAAGTAAAGTAAACAAAAACTATCAGCTTTACAAAAGCGTTTGCCGGTCAATGGATTCAATATCAGAGTGATATGATTTTCTTTTCAACAATTAAGAATTTTTATCACTCTAATGGTGTACACTAATTTCTGTACATCCTCTAATTAACTATGTTGTATTGCATATCTGTAATTTTACGTTAATATTATTATTTAAATATAAAATTGTACCAACTAAAATTTGTACCCCAACAATTCTAATTTCGGAAGACTCAGAAGAAAACGCTCGAACAGGTCAATTTTGTTATCAAGGGGGACCAACTTGTACCAAACTTTCAAGTCTTAGATGTCATCTTTTTAGCAAGGGCAGCCACCCCTTAACAAAATTCAAATAGCATGGGAAGTCATGTGATACATCATTTTAAAGCTTATTGAATTCTCTATCCAGACCTACTATTATCTATTTGTTTTTACAAAAAAAAATGAATTTGCAGGAGTTTTGCTCTGACCACCTACTTGTCGCTTCTTTTCATTCACTTGAATACTATTTGATTTAAAAAGTTGAACATGTTTGCTTAATTCGCGTAGCGACACGACCTGCCCAAGGGGGCCCCTACCCAAGGGGACCCCAGTCCAATAGGGCTTCTACCCAAGGAGGCTCCTAAACACAGGGGCCCCATCCCTCTATTAATAGTATACATGTATTTTATTACAAGGTCCGAAATTGTCATTTTGCAAGTGTAAGCACAGTTTGTGGAGGCGAAGCGTTAGCAGTTGCAAAACAGTTTCTGGCCGTGTGATAACAACAAATTTTTTAAATTTATTATTCACTGTTGCAGAGGGGCTCTCATTCTCCATGGTGGCCCCCGTGTCTCAAAAAACCCCCTTGGGCTCCCCTGTCGCAAAGAACCCTACATGTCTAAAGGGCCCCTTTTGTCTTTTTGTCCTTTTGTACCAGGGGTTTTTGTTATTGTCGTTGCCCTATACCAAGCCCCCCCCCCCCTGTAATTTCCCCGATGTTTTTATAGTTATTCTGCTATTCGGGGCGGAGACAAATCCAACGAACATAAAAGCAAAATAACTAATTTGAGGGAGGCCAAAATCTATATATTTAATCGTTGAACATGAATCGTTTGAAGCAAATAAAACAGTGGGTACTGCACCGATTTTTATAATAGTTTTTTTTAAATGAAAGACATTGATAAGATAGACATTACTTTTTAATTTCAAAAATTTCACAGGTTCATTGATTATTTGCATGTAATTTTTCCACGGATGCCCGTCCATTTCAGTCACAAACTTCAATGAGCGAGAATCGTTTTTAGTAACAAGCTGGCGAACTAATATCTTGGCCCTTCCGCTAAAGTTTCTGTGCGTAAGTGGTGCGTAAGTGGGACGCTCGGGGTGTTATAAACGTTCGTGGAAAAATTATCATAAAAATAAATTACCGAAAAAAGATTTATTATTTTATTATTTATTATTATTTATTATTTAAAAAACTTTACGGGCATTATGTCTTCAGAAATTTTACGGTGTGTTAGCTGGGCCCCCAAAAATGAAGATTTCGCATTTATTAAAAAAAAATTCTTCTACAAATACCCGGTCTACAGCACGTTTACAGCAGTTGTGATTCGGTTTCAGATTTTGTTTTTAAATCCATTGCATTGCCTCCACATAAATTGAAAATGCAATTGTTTTGCTAATACCAAATTTAAATACTGGCACATTAGTGAATGATACAAGAATGCGTGTTAAACGATTTCTTCAAAATACAATTGATTGCAAAATTTGAACCGGACGATCAACTGGGAAACGTATTTTAATACGCAGAATTCATATTCTGGTACATGCCATTTTCCTTAAGGCGAACCTAATTTCCAATCATGTTAACATTCGCTATGCATTAATAATTCACAAGGGCAAACCTTTAATAAGGTTGGGATTTTGTTATCACAACCTGTCTTCGGACATTGTTTCTACATTGCCGAGCAATTTAATCAGGGGCATCTTAGACCGCACAATAATGAACAAGTACTGCATGCAAAATATTTTATATAAAGAAATTATTCCGTCTTATTTTTTTTATTAATCAGACCTTCTTTTATTCAAAATCGCAGTTAAACAAAACAAATTAAAAATTGTAATGTGTAATATGGTAACCAGTCTTTATTCAACACTATTTACGTAAGTATTCATTTTTTTACATTGTTTCGCTTACCAATCCAATAGATACCACTCGAATTTCGAGTGACTGGAGATCACTAGTACATAGTTATTTATTATACGAGTTTCTGTCTAAATTGGGTGCTTTCCGACACTAGGGTTTAAAGCACGAGCGAAACGGGTGCTTTCTTAAGCCCAGAGTGCCGGAAAGCTCCCAATCTACACAGGATAAAATTAATAAAACTTATGTTTATCTGACATTTTATTATTACATGACAGAGAGTGTTTACACTAGCGAAAATTTGAACATTCCAACAGCGTCGAACTGTAATAGTAATTTACAAACCAAGTGCGGGAACACTTGCATGCGGGAAGATTGTTTACGCATGAGGATTGTACAATATTTTTTGAAACGAACATTACCACGATTTTTAAATTAAAGTTATTTTAATATGCAATTAGACTTCAAGATATGAAATAAAACAAGCCATGGCTTCTATAACAATTGACCAATTAATTGTAAGTCATCAAGCGTAAACGATTCTCTACAAAGTAAAACTAATGTAAGTAGCAGAAAAATTAATCCAACCAAGGCCTGGCCGGCCCATCCACATAAAAGCAAGTTGGAAAGTGCAAATTCGATACCGTTAAGTCCATGTCTGAGCCCATTACTGTGGGGGGTTCAGGAATCACCCTACCAATTGCATTAATTGCACTATAAATGTTTACAGGAACACTGGTTGAATATTCAAAGAATTGAACACATTGAATTGTAGTATAACCTAAAAAAAGTTATTTTTCTTTGTTGTAATAGTGAGATTATGTACCTTTCCATCATATTGAAATAAATCTTAGGTATAACAAATGTTGTTTTCAATGTTGCCAATATATTTAATTCCATTAATTAATAGCTACTAATTTAATTCAAGTTGACATAACCTAAAAAAAGTGTAATTTTTTTTTTCATTTATAATCGTCAAATTCTTTACCTTCATTATTTAAATTAATCTTGGTTGTACCAAATCGTGTTTCAAATGTTGACAATTGGTTTAATTTCATTAATTAATTGCTACTGATTTATTTTACACACTTTTTATTTTCAGTGCTTTTTAGCGTGTTTCCCGGTTTAGTAGACCGGGAAGCAAGTGTTTCGGGTTGCCGACAAAGATCCTAAAATGTCGCTATCGAAGCGGTGAGTTCAAAAAAATAATTTGTACACTTATCGGACGAATTTTGGATTATTTCATATCGGCTCTAAACGCATTTTGAACTGATTTTGACAGGTATTTTCGCAAAGTAGTCGGACTTTTGTTCTTTATAAATTGATTGTGATCTAAATCAGGTATAGGTAGATTCCGACTGTAAATGACAGATGGGTTAAGTAATTTTTCTGTGGCGAGAATTGTACAATTGAGTGGATTGTGATTTTTGAATAAATTGCACAAGTAATTCAAAAAGTGCTATGGCTAAAACACCGCGGCAGAACGAACGAAAGAGGAACCCATGGAAATTACAAAATAAATGTAATCGTTACTACTCAATCTTCTATTTACTTAATATTACCCCTTCTCGACCTATCATCAGCTAAAGAAGTTTCATTTCTAACTTGCTTGACGACCACACACTCTTCTTTTTTTTTCTTGTATTGAAACAATATTTTCGAAATAGCTACTCTGCAGTGCCTAAAATTACTACTTGGGGTAGTCTAAAAAGAATATTTGAATAAAATACAGAAAATTGATAATAAACTGTTCTAAATGCTACAACTGCATATCTTTTTTCTAAATTTGGAATACAACAGGTTTCCAAGTTATTAATTTTCTTTGTGAATATTTTCGAAAAGTCGTGATCATTTAAAATTCTGTATCAGCATTATTATTAAATATTGAAGATTGAAATTTGACCTGTCGATAAACATGTCTTTCGCGCACTGCTATAATACAATTGGATGTTATTTGTAGCATTTAGAAGAGCAAATTAAAATATGAAAAAATATATAAATATCGCAGAAAATAATTTTAGTCGATGCAGCTTTGATGGTAATCCATAACATTATTTTTATTTTTTTTAGTAGGTACCTAAAATCACTATCCACGTCCTCGCACTATGGACGCACGCTGTAGACAACAGCTACTTATAATTATAATTATTGTACATAATAGTAGTATGCTAATTGTAATCTCTACTCATTATTTAATATATTTATTACTTTAATTTTAAAAACTATCAAACTCAAATTTTCAATTCATGATAAATCATCATTTTATTCTTTCCCCTGGTACGTCATGAATTAAAAATTTAAGTTTGATATTTATTACTAATATTTATTTAATATCTGTATATTAATATTTCACCTTTTACACTCATAATATCAAACAAAAACCATTGGATCTGTTTACTGTCGGCATTCGAAAGCAGCGATAACAGTTCCAGGAAGCTTTCATTCTCAATTTCGAGGCGGCAGTTTCTAGACTAGTCCACGTGGACTTGAAATGTGCACGTCAAAGTAATTAGCCAATTGTAAGTCGTTTGAGGTAATAAATTGTCGACACATGCAACGCCCCATATGGTGTCACCAATTCGCTTTTTGTTTACACGCTGAACGGGCCAGTCGCCTTAAGAAGTTACGGTTAAATTTATCTCCATCACACTGTTCAGCAAAAAGGCATCTTTTTGGAAAATCTTTGCTCAATTTGATATCATGTATTTATCTGCAACTGGTGTAGAACCATCTCATTATGACGTAATTTGAGTTGAGTATTGAGCCCTATTACTCCACTAGTGAAATAATGAACAATCTAGACAATCTAAAAATCGAGCATAGTAGTTACAGCAGCTCGGATGATTACAGCTGATGAACTCGGTCTAACGACCGCGTCCTCTGCAATCTTCACGCTCGTTGCTGTAACGATGCTTCTATCCCACTAATAGGATAAATAACTGTCATTTTTATGTTTGATAAATAATTTCCGATTTTTTCAAATTGCCCGAACATCTGCAAGCATTAGAAAACAGAAGTCGCGTCATTTTATAGTTACTGCATTATAAGTGGAATTCCGCCAAATACCGCCAGGACTTGAAGCGAATATAATTAACGACTATCGATTAAACCGTCAGGTTTCAGCGCGCACACTTTTATAGCAGATATTGAGAACACTGAAGTTTTAAGCGACAATCAGACTACACATTTTAATGAAACGCTCAGCCGCTATTGGCGTTTTAAATTTCATTTTAAACCGTCCTTGGAAGAAAAACATCTCCCTTATGTCTCCACTTCTGTCGCGTTTATTATTCCGGATTTATTTCGTTCGTCCGTGAAAAAACGACCATTAATTTGAGAAAAGTCGCGTAAGTGGCTTAGGCAGGGTTGACAACAGGAAATAAATAAAATCCGAAGGCGGATCTCGACGAAATTAAAAATCTGCAATCCGATCATAACTCTCTATAAAACATCTCGTATATCTCTGCCGTTCCAGAGGCAAGTACCATATTTTACATCCGATTTTAATTTGTTTCGGGCTTTCCAGAGTGTAATATCTTGCTGTTGTTCTGGATTTTTTAAGTTAGTGTTTGTCATAACACGCAGGGAATTCAAATAAAGGAGGGTCGTTGGATTAGGAACAATATCCTCGTTCGAGGAACGTCTTCCATTTTTATTACATGTGGAATGTAAAGCACAAACACCGAATCCCACTCCGATTCTTTCCAAGGCGACTTTGGAAATTTTCCTGAATTATGGGCGAAGAGACGGGGACCATTTTGTGCACAAATGAAAAAAGATTCATTAAGATAACTGCTATATTAATATGTGGTACATAACCTCAACATTTCTGAATATGTTATCATTCTTTGCGTAAAACTATATAGCAGGATAGGAGTAATTTGCGAGAAAAGAATGCAAATTCCGCTTAAATATACTTGGTTAATGACATCTTCTATAAATCATCTTTATAATTAACGAATATTATATTGAATCAAAATAAAAACAATAATTACAAAAATTGTTTCTGAAATCCAGTTCTGTGGAGAAATAAAATTCTACTAGCCCACCCGGTTGGCTCTGAGCTGTGTTTCAACACGTTTCCACTCCAGAAAAAGTCTTTTTACCCGAATTTACGTTTTCCACAAGTTGGATTTCCCTGCATTCGTTGGAGCATACATTTCTCTCGAACATTTTTGCTACACATGCACTTGTGCTTCTACGCTGCAGCATGTTCTTGTGATTATCGGAGCCACATTAACTGTTTGCTGCACCATTAAGCTGAAGTCAATTAGCATTACAAACTAGCTCTAAGTCCTAATCACCTCATTTCTGCAGCTTTGGTCAAGCTCTACCAAATTTCCAATTACCGGTTAACAATAAAGATTGATTTTCAAAATATATAAAAGGAAATTGCTGAGGACTTTTATTTTTTAGTGTTTACAATTTCGCAAAAACTTATTTAAAGTTGCCCATTCAGCATCGAATTAAATTGCATTGTTCTACTACAAAGAAATGGTAATTTTGCCTCTTCCATCCTTCGATTTTAATCAGGTTAACCATGTGAAAAATTTACACACTTGATTATATCCACCCCAGTTTGTAAAACTCAATTATAAGTGTCAAATGTTTACAAATTAACCAAGCACATAAAAAAACAAGGTTTGGTGTACCACCTAAAATTTGGCTTTTGTCATTTCTTTTATATGTAGAAATCTGTTGAGGTTTAATACTATAGGAGGTCTACATAAATGTCTTCAAACATCATGTTGCTTGTGGAAAACAAATTTACATGTGCGTATTTGGAGAATTTTGACGTTCAAAGCCTCCATCCTCGATCCTGTATTATAATTAAACATTTGCGAGAAAGATGTAAATGAAATACATAAATGTGGTCAAAATAATTTTATTTATAACAAAAAGTATTTTTTTTTATTTTCGTATTGCGATACCACCAATAATTGCTGTAAATGTTAGACAATACCAGCATTTAGATTTGGGTAATAATTAGGTAACTGACCCGACAGATGCTGTCCTGTCCAAATTTCAATAAATTTGTTTTTGGACAGATTGCGAAACAACACAATAGTAAAAAAATGTAAATGTAATCCAAGGGGGGGCCCTGTTTGGACAAGGGGACGTAGTTACCATCAGAGTTCCTCTTGTAAGCCCTCTTGAGGCAGGCGACCGTAGCTACCATAGGTGGCCGGCTTGGGACAGGGGGCGTAGCTACAGTAGGGCCACCCATGGGGCAAGAAGACGTAGCTACCATCGGTGCCCCCTTGGGACAGAGGGGCGTAGCTACCATCTGAACGGCCGACGCCGTAATACCTACTACTCTCATTCATTTATGATACACTATGCAAAAAAAATGTCAGTCCCTTGCTCTGTGAAAAACAAAAACAAATCTATCCTACGGGGACCGTACAGTTTTCTGGGATAAAAAGTAACCTATGTGCTATTCCATACTATACTCTAACTCTGTGCCAAATTTCATTCAGATTCGTTCAGTAGTTCTGGCGTGATTGAGCAACAAACATTCATCCATCCATCCAAACTTTCGCATTTATAATAATAGTAGGATTGAAACTGTCTACATCGTTATCTTTATCACCATAATTTATAACATTATACCACTTTTTTTCCAGTTTTTCTAAATATATCCGAATCATAAACTGTTTGAGATGAATAGGCCATAGGTTATGTGAACTATTAGTCGCACAATCGGACACGTGTCGCCTGAGAAACTACTCCAAACTTTTTATTCTCGGCAGTAAACAAAATGAAAAGTTTGTAAATAAGTCAGTATATCAATAACTAGTCAGGGAAGGATTAGACGAGTGGCGAGTTAGTGAATAGTAAGGTTACAGAAATTCCTAAAAAGTAAAATATTTGGCGTAGTCTTTCAGACCTCACCTGTCTGGTTAAAGGTTAAAAATACCTACAGAATTTTTATTTTAGTGATAGGAAAAACTAAGAATACCTTGGAAGAACTAAGTAGTGCTGGTTCCCAAAAGTGAGAGATCAAAAAGCAAGAATAAATGAACGTGAACAAGAAAATACACGCAGACCATTTATTTTTAAAGAGTACACATAAAAAAGGGATCAATCCAAGAGCAATCAAGAGCATCACAATTCCCAATGCTGAAGACAGCTGTAGAAGGAGGAACCCCTCGTTCTCGAATTCAACTACAACTTCTATTATTATTTTAGTTTTTAAATGTTTTCACGAGGAATTTTCCATTAGTTTCAGTACTCAAAAGGCGCAGTCCATTATTTCATAAATATAATTTTAAATTTGTAAGAAATCCACAAATTCCTTGTTGATTTAATTTTTGTTTTATTTTTCCGCTTAACATCTCCAATTTCTGTTACTTCGCTCTTTCCGATCAGATCACATAAGGTCTCGTTCTCGGCCCTTTGAGCTTTGCTTTACAGCGAATAATGAATGAATTTATATTTCGATTTTTTTTTATTAAATTGTCCTTATTCTGTTCATACCAGTTTTTGGTTCCCTAAATAAAACTTTTTACTATTGTGGTGGTCAAGCGTCTACGCCTACCCAGTCACTTTTAATAACTAGATACGCACTGGAATTCTGCATAAGAACTAGAGGTAATAATATACGAGTGTGTAATACGTTGGAGTCACCACATCACCACGTATTATCACCATGTGGTATGAGGCACTCAGATGTGAGAAGCAAGCATAACGAAATCTGTGAAATTTCGGCTTGCAGGCCTTACTCCTCCATGGAATGTTGCGCTGAATATTATTTTTTCACTACCAGCTTCAGAAAACATCATTATACATGGTGTTCCAGAAATAAGTACATTAATTTTAACAGCATATAGATCGAGTGAATAGCAACAAAATTTCTCAATAATTTTTTTCTCTAAACCCTCTAGTTTTCGAGTTAAAATTGTGTAAAGATTTGGTATGAATTTCGTTACCCGTTACTGGATTGTTTTTCTATAAATTCCCACTGATAAACCAAGCATACAAAAAATTCATTTACTTTACTTTGTTGTTGTTTCTTTGGGGATATTGAAAATGAACTGAAGAGACTCTTATGTAATAAAACATGACTAGCGATCGCCCGTTACTCGAAATTTGAGTGGTATGTATTGGATTGGTAATCGAATCAATGCAAAAATTAAAAAAAAATGTGAATACTTACATAAATAGTGTTGAATAAAGACTGGTTACCATGTTACACATTACAATTTTTAGTTTGTTTTGTTTAACTGTAATTTTGAATCAAAAACGGTCTGGATAATAATAATAAGTCAATGTGTGCATAACGGGGATTCATCCCAAACGTCGGAACTAATCCACCAACGCGATGATACATAACATTGCGAATTTTGAAATGATACACCTCATTAACCACCGATTGATCCAAATCAGCTTCAGAACTTGCCATAGCAAAAGCTGAATTATATGATCTTATGTTCTCAACGAGATTTTTGCATTTTTGTTTATAATTGGATCTGTAGATGTTATACCTTCGATGAGTGATTGTAGAACCGGAGATGTAATAAAAGGTGGTAAATGAACATTTCCTTTGTGACAACATACAGTAAAGGCTTCGGCATTTCTGGATGTTATTTCTGAATTAAAATGAAGCGCCGAACAAAATGAATAACTTAATGAAAGTTCACCGAGATTATGTGAATCAACATTTATGGATTGTTATTCAAGGCCGATTTAAATGAATCAACTATCGTAGTAGTTGTTTGGGACAGTAGCGTTCGTACCGAAAACCGCTTTTGAGAAATTTCAATTATTTGTGCATTTATTTCTACGACGCACCTCTTGTGTTTTTCTCCGTCCGAGAACGCGAGGCATTTTGTTTATTAGAAAAAACAAATGTTATAGAAAGAAATTAAAGCGCCCAAAAAAGTGTAGAAGTTAAATAAAATGTAATTGAATTGAATAATAAACTAAAATTAAAAATTGCAATCGGCACTCCAATCGATGTTAGCCTGAACCCAAAATAATCTAACGTTACAAACGAATGGAACAAAAAGGAAATAAAAATTTTTACTTACACACAAAATCATTGCAATGCATTCGGAAAAACAAATGTATTATCTCTACACCCTAACGTTCTCTAACACCCGTAAAAAAAAAACTAAAAATAAATATGCCTCCAGATAGCCAGTGGTTCATGTTGTGTTAATGACGGTAAAGTTATAAATTAATCTTTTTTATTACTGTGTGAAGCAGTAGGTACGCGTAGGTACTCTTTGATGTTTTTTCTTTGAAGTAAGACCAAATCCTGTCAACATCCCGACATATTATACCGATGTGTACAAATCGAAAATATTTTTCAAAGTGAGCTCTGTCCCTACTCTGAACATAATTTTCTGCACATCAAGACACACAACAAAACTGGCCCAAGTTCTATATTTAGATCCAGTTAATCAGCTTGTTTTCCCCTAAAATGATTTGCAAATAATTAATAAACCTGTGAAATTTTTGAAAATGGGAAGTAATCTTCGCAAAGAACTTGTCAATGTCGTTCATTTAAAAAAAACAATTATCAAAATCGGTGCAGTACAGCCTGTTTTATTTGGTTCATATTGATTCATGTTCAACGATTAAATATATAGATACCAAAATAAATTCATTGCATAATTACCTTAACAAAATTATCACTCAAAATGTAGAAGTAAGTACTTACGATAAGAGAATCCTCCATTTCATCTGCAGGTTGAACAGGGGAGAATTCGTATTCAACCAATTTTGTACAATATTATAGCGTAGTTACAAAGGGCACCGTCCCTCGTTCAGGGACCACATGGTTGTCGGGATTTATAAAGATTTATAAGAACAGATCACAAACTTTGTCTACCACAAACATTAACAAATCACGGGACAGTTAACTACAACCTGTTGTAAAGTCCGATATTAAACTAATAAAATAACTAACAGGCAGGTACGCTTATCATTTTTACTTATCATTTTTGTGACAAAAAAGTTCACAAAAAGTAAAGATAATAAAGTGTGAATATTTCCTTCCTCCCAGAAAAACAACAAAATTCACGGTCATTACCATTGTGTCAGAAATCCATAAGCGTATCGTTATTTTTGGGGGTTGTAAAATTGTAATTTCAAAATGTGATTTCGAAAAAATGGTAAAGGAAAAAGTTGTTATACTTGTTGAGTTCTACCACCTCTCCAAATTAATGTACTTGTTTCTGGGAGACGTTGTATATCGTGCTTGAAATTGATTTTCTGTACTTTACCCAATAATGAATTTTTCTCTCGATTGACAATGTTGGCACTGCCACAGTTTCTGTGTTGACTTGACATTTGCTGTCATTATAGCTCAACAAAATAGACCTGGGTAGTGGGAACTGGCAGCTGGACGACACTAGCAGCATCGCAACAAACAAAGGTATTGAAAAAAGGTGTGAAAGGTATTTATTTAATTTCATACGCCACTTGCTTTTCATAGATATCTTAGTTAAATTTGTTCCGACCTTTCGTATTATCATGAATGAAGTAGTGACAAAAATAGTATATAAACCACGGTTGAGAAGCCTTTTCTTAGCCTCACATTATTAATAGCTCTGCTAAGAAAAATGTCTTCTCAACCTTGGTATATAAATAATTATGTACTATTTTTTAAATAAAACTTCGCGAATTTTGATTTTATACTGACATAAAAATATTAGATGGGGTACACACAGAACAGTAAGTTGTAGTTATATTACAAATACCTACGTAGACAAGTTTCTACTATTTCTTTTGTATGCTCTCTCGTTTTTGTCCGATTCTCCGTGCGTGCTTCTTCTAACGAATGGTTTCGGTAATATAGAAAATTCTTCTGTAACTTCTTGTTTGCTTTCACTCCTTGTATTCGTCTTCATTATTGTAAAAGTCGTAGTAAACATACGAATCATCATCTTGACGGGAAAATGTATTTTTGATGTTTTGGACACTATGTAAAATTTGGGTCGGATTAACCAGATACGATATTTGCAGATGGCCCATATTAATATTGTAAAATGAATACCCTTTCGTAAACTATATATTTCCTGTTTGGGAACATAATATTCAAAAAAGTCTATTTTGTCTCCAATCAAACCACTAGGAAAAATCCCTGATCCTTATTGCATGAACTTTCCTTCCAAATAAGATTCAATTTTGTTAAATTATCTGATCCTGAGAGACAACCCCTCACCGACAAGACACCTTTCGGCTGTTCTATTCTATTTAGCTGGCTTTTAAAAACGGTGTAAACCAACTGTCCCCGGGTCGAGTTTCTCTAAATGACATGTGGGAATTCTTTTCCAGCAAGTTGAAGTATCTAACCTTCTCAAATCGCTTCTCTACTGAGGTAGACCGAAAGAATCTTTGTGATCTGTATTCTTTGATTAATTCTATGGTCGATCTGGGTATTCCGTATCAATTAACATAAGTATCCCCTCTTGAGGGTGCAGAAAATGATATATGAAAATTCTCAAAATACTTAATTAGCCAATCACTCAATGACTTCATCTAATATAAATAAATAATGGAGAATGAATTGAGACAGCAGGCAGAGTGTACGGTATAATGTAGCAAAGAAATGGGTAGACAAGGTATAGAGTTCATCATGGGTAATTTATAATTCGATGAATCGTTTGTGGACAACTTACGTACCTGACAGGGTGTTTTACTCGGTAGAGCAGTTTCCACGCTGCGATCTATTGAGCCTCAATCCTCAACTTTGGAATTCGTCTTGTCGAATAGACGACACCCCAGCACAAAAACACAAGGTACCGACAAGACTGTGGACATGTGAAGTCTATCTTGACACATTATTGCAAATTAATGTAAGGGTTATGATTTAAAAATAAAAACAGCATTATTATCAACGTTTTTCTTATTAGATAATAAATACATTTCCTAGTAATGACATGGAAACTTATTATTTATTCATTTGTTTTTTCTTCAAAATGATTCTCAATCTCATTGTCACGAATGATGTCAAAGTCTTAGTAACCAGTAAACACATGCACGTTGTTTTAAAGTGGAAAAGCCGTGTATGTGGTTGATAATACGTTTATGGTTGAAAATATCACGTTATATTTTGGTAATACCTTCAACGTTATTTCAACGTATTTTATATAACGTAAATTCAACTTTGATTTACAATAAAATATTGACTACGTATCTATAAATTACGACAATTCAACGTTAAAAAATTACGTTATTTTTAAATATTATATATGACGCAATAAAGACGTTTAATCAATATTGTTAATCAACGAAAGGTACGTAATGTTGATAAAATGTAAGTTATTTTCCACGCGCAGTTCTGACATTTGTTTCTCGTGAAATTTTTACATTAAATACACGTGTTTTTCTAGTGTCATATAGGCGTGTTTGTCGTCGTTTATTTTTCGTGAAATTCTTACATTAAGTATACGTGTTTTTCTAATCAAATAAAAATACCGAAGGAGTGAAAGAGTTCCAGCAGAGTATAAAAAATCATCATCATGGTGTAGCCCTATAGGTTTTTGGGTTTAAAAGGAGGTTTTTCAATTTATTTCCCTTATTTTTTTTTATTATTGTATTTTATTTTACCTCAATTTACTTTTTTATATAAAAAAATCATGTTAAAAAATATATATTTATTATTTAAATCATAACTTAAATCAAATTATATAAAATAGAAAAGAACGAATGGCGGTGAAGTCTAAATTATTATTTTTGACTATTATTTCTCATAAAATTTTCACATTAAATACACGTGTTTTTCTAGTCATCTATACTACAAATAAAAACGCATTCGAGGCGTGTTTTAGTGCCGTTTACTTTTCGTGAAATTTTCACGTTAGGTATATGTGTTTTTCTAGGCAAATAAACACTAGAAAAATCGTATTCCATATCATATTATTAGGCGTGTTTTGTGGTCAAGTTTATAAGTCACTAAGGGGTTTCAAAGATAAAAATAATGATTTTAAAATACATAATGTATAATAATCCTACTTAATTTATATTTTTTATTTGAATTACGTTTAAAATCAAATATAGAAGCATAGAAAGGAATTAATGTGGGTAAAATATAAGTAATTTTTGACGTTCAGTTCTGACGTTAATTTCTCGTGAAATTTTTACAATAAATTTACGTGTTTATATACTCATATAATTATATTTAATGTATGTACTACAAAGGAACGCATTCCATTGGCGTCTTTTACAGATTCCATATGGGCGGTTTTTGCGTCAAGTTTAGAAGTCACTGAAAAATTGTTTGTTGCGGGTTATAAAACATATGTACATTTATTATTTGAATCACATTTTAAACAAAATAGAACGGTTATAGAATTTAAAAGTAGAAAAAAATAGAAATATTTAGTAAGGCTAGCTTTCCTTTCATAATTTTTACGAAACATGGTAACCACTAAGTTAGCTCTTGTAAACATTTGGCACTCCAAATTTTACCCAAACAACCTTGAAAGTTTATCGTTTTCTCGTGGTTGAAATGTTTTAGGATCATCTCGCCCGCCTATTTCGCAATAGAGATGAACAATCGCTCTTTGAGAATTCATATAATTATTCAAAAACAAAACAATTGTCTGGATCACTGTTGGTGGTAGATAGCTACTTTTAATCAGTTTTCCGATTCCGATGGGTACTTACAAATATTAATTTAAATGTGTTTGTTAAAGTTGAAATCAAAAATTAAGATCTTTAATTATTACGGTTAATCAACGAAATTAATAAATATTGGTAATGTCTGGTAATGTGAAACGCTGTGAAGTAAGTGAAGGTGTCAAAAGACCAGCGAAAAGATTAAAAATAAATCAACGAATCTCTTTTGAGAGTGTCTTTGACCGGAGAAGAGTTTAGTGTTGGTCAGGCAATAAATAGTTTTTAAAAGCGAAATTGAAAGCAGGTATAACAGGGGCTGGAATTTTGAGAAGAACGGATATTGGTTTATGATGGGGGCTGAAAGTTGAGGAACCGACGACGCGAGTGTAATTTTCTTGTCGAAAATAAATAATAAGCAAACGTATAGATCAGTACTATCATTGAATATCAATACTCTATCAATGAAAATTTCTGCCATATCGAATTTGTTTTGGCGACAAACAAACATGCTGCTACAAAGACACAAAAATGTACGTGATTTACAGCTTTTTTTATTGCCTTGCATCCCGAACGAAACGGAACCAAGGAACTGTTTCCAGATGTGTCATCTGTGCTTGGCCATTGCTTCGTTCGATTTTGATCATTTTCATTTTTCGTCTGAGATCGTGCAGTTTGTTTCGTTTTCGTTTGCTTTACCAAGTTTTAAGATTTATGTAGCTTCCAAAAGTCCTAAAGGTAAGTAATACAGTATTTTATTTAAAAGTAGTAACTAAATATACATTTTTTATGCATATTACTAACCAGAATTTAAATTTTATGACTTTGGTAAAAAGTGGTACTTCATGTAAGACCTGGCCTTCTTACAAGGTTTTTAAGATTCATTTTAAGACAGGTATATACATAATATATGATATTATATTTATGATTTTTCTAATTAAATATTTTTTTAACTTTTGAGCTTCTTTGCAGAGGATTATGACACAGACGATAAAAAGGCCAACAGCCTCTTCAAGGAGATTGGGGAAACTGCAGAGGAAGCAACTCATCAGTGGAAAGTCTTTCAAGAAAGCAAGTGTTTGGTGATGAGTCTCTTTCTAATAGTAAGCGGCGTCGAACTGTAAACCTTGGAGAGAATTTTTGCTGTACCCCGACGACGTTTATACATCGCCAATGTCAGCATTTTCTCCAGCTATTATAACATATTTTATACTGGTAAATTATGGCATTTTTTTGCAATAGTTACTTATAGTTATTTCTTATAGATTTTGAGGCAACTGTACTGCAAACATTGGCAAAACTGACCCAGCACGTCGAGCAACACACAATCCGAGTCATGAAAAAAATTAATTTAATTTAATTAGGACAATTAGCCCATAATAATTATTTTAGTTTTTTTTTTATAATAATAATAATAGTTATAGTTATATAGTTTATAATATTAGTAGTACATAGTTGATATTATAGTTTTTAGTAATTATTTTCATATTTTCTATTCACCTTTATACATTATAATAGATTTGAACTTTTGTAAAACAATTTTTTTTGTTTGTTTTATAATAAACTAGCTGACTCGGCAAACTTTGTACCGCCTCAGAATCAACAAATGTTGTGTTAACTTATTAGTTGAATCAAATTCAGTTTTCAAAGCATAATGCACACAACGTCATCTACTGGCATTACCGGAACCAGCATACAACGCTATGTTAGTTTTTGTTTTTGTCATGTATTAAAGATAGCGTTATATACGGTTTCCATACAAAATGTATGAGAAAATTTTTTTCCTAATTTTTCCGATGTTTTAATAGTTATTCGCCCCCGAAAAAAGTTAGTCAATCCGTTCTCGAGATATCATCAAAAGATTTTTGTGTGGAGTCCACGCGCAACCGAAGTGAAACTTTGGAGTTTACTTCTCAAAAATCGATTATCATTTTTAAAGCCCGGTACGACAAATTTGGTGGCCGGCGTTATTTGTTATTGTTGCCCTGTACCAAGGGGGCTTTCGTTATTGTCGTTGCCCTGTACCAAGCTCCCCGTAATGTTTTAATAGTTATTCTGCTATTCGGAGCGGAGACAAATACAACAAATCAAAGATCATAAAAAACGGTCCAGCCGTTCTTGAGTAATACATCCAAGGGGGCCCCTTGTCCCTCATGTCCATTTGAAAAAATTGGTCTAGCTCAAGGGGCCCCCTGGGCCCCCATGTTTATGAAAAAAGTACCTTACGACTTATTCTCATACCTACCAAATATACCAAATAAAAATTAAAAATTGGTCCATCCGTTATCGAGTAATAAACCCAAGGGGCTCCCCTGGGCCCCCATGTCTATGTTTTAATAGTTATTCTGCTTTTCAGGGCAGAGACAAATAAAAGAAATGAAAAACCATGAAAATCGGTTCAGCCGTTCTCGAGTTATAAACTCAAAGAGCCCCCCTGGGCCCCCATGTCCAATAAAAAGTATCCTATGTCTGTCTCCTGGTTCTAAGCTATCTTCCCACCAATTTTCAGCCAAATTGGTTCAGCCGTTCTCGAGTTATAAACCCAAAGGGCCCCCCTGGGACCCCATGTCCAATAAAAAGTATCATATGTCCGTCTCCTGGTTCTAAGCTACCTCCCCACCAATTTTCAGCCAAATCGGTTCAGCCGTTCTCGAGTTATAAACTTAAAGGCCCCCCCCTGGGACCCCATGTTCAATAAACAATAAAAAGTATCCTATGTCCTTCTCCCGGTTCTAAGCTACCTCCCCACCAATTTTCAGCCAAATCGTTTCAGCCGTTCTTGAGTTATAAATAGTGTAACTAACACGACTTTCTTTTATATATATAGATATGTTAAGAAAATCAACACTTTTTTAATATACTTATTTCCTAAAATCACCTAAAAAAGACGTATTTTATAATATCTTTAAAATACGTTTACAGAACGTTTTGTTGAGACATGGAAAATGACGTTTAATTCAGAAAATCAACACGTCTTTTCAATCTTGTAAAAACACCTGAAAGAGACGTGTTTTATCAGACGTTTGTAACATGTGATTTTTACACGTCAAAAGTAACGTTGATTTCGGCGACATCGTAACGTCTATTCAACCGTTGGTAGGTACTCGTTTGTTTTACGTTTTTTTCACGTTGTTTTGTTTACGGAAAATCAGTACATCTTAACAACGTGGTAAAATCACGTAAGAAAAACGTGTTTTACTAGACGTTATAAACACGTCATATTTACACGTCGAAAGTAACGTTGAAGTCAGCGACATCGTAACGTCTATACAAACATTGGTACTCGTCTTTTTTTTTACGTTTTTCTCACGTGGTTGTGTTTACTGGGTAATGTCTTTCCTAGTCCCTCCACATAATAATGCAGATTCAACATTTTGAAATTATAAAATATATACACCAATGTAATAGCATTCAATGTAATTACTTCTTTTCTTTTTTTCAGTTTAGCAATATTGATAGGTTGGAGTTCATCGGATAGTTTTGATTTCATTTGAATTAAGTAAGGTGTTTCTTTATTAAATTTTATTTCAAATGTTTGAAGCCATAGTATTTTTGAAGTGAAACTTTTTATCCCACGGTGTAAGATTTTTGTACGGGTAAGTCTATGCGTCGCAACCCAACACGAACCCGACACGAAAATGCAATATACAAGTCGGGGATATTTTGGATCGGGAAGGCGAGCGCAAATAGCAGCTAATCGACGGTTAGATTTTGGCACGGGGTAAGCTTAATTCGCGACTATAGAGACACGACACATGTCCGCTCAAATAAATACCAATAGAATTTGTACACTTTTATCGGACGATTTTTGGATTAATTCATACCGGCTCTAAACATTTTAAAACGGCGAATAGTGTAAATGGTAAGTGGTAAAGGATGGTCCCCTTGGTACAGGGAGGCCTCCTTGGTAAAGGATGCCTAAAATAAATAATCCACAATTTATAGTAATTTTATAATTTACTTTCGTATATTATTTGTAGAATAAGTACATATTGAAAAACTTATTTTTTATATAAATATAATAAATAGTGTTTAAACAATATAAATAATTATTTCCCCACTTCAAAAGGTTTCTGATTTTAAATAATATATAAAAACAAACATCAGTGGAAAGTCTTTCAAGAAAGCAAGTTTTTGGTGATGAGTCTCTTTCTGATAGTAAGCGGCGTCGAACTGTAAACCTTGGAGAGAATTTTTGCTGTACCCCGACGACGTCTTATACATCGCCAATGTCAGCATTTTCTCCAGCTTCAACATATTATACTGGTAAATTATGTCATTTTTTTGCAATAGTTACTTATAGTTATTTCTTATAGATTTTGAGGCAACTGTACTGCAAACATTGGCAAAACTGACCCAGCACGTCAAGCAACACACAATCCGAGTCATGAAAAAAATGATTTAATTTCATTAGGACAATTAGCCCATAATAATTATTTTAGTTTTTTTTTATAATAATAATTATAGTTATAGTTATATAGTTTATAATATTAGTAGTACATAGTTGATATTATACTTTTATCGGACGATTTTTGGATTAATTCATACCGGCTCTAAACATTTTAAAACGGCGAATAGTGTAAGAGAGGGCCTTGGTAATAAAGGATGGTCCCCTTGGTACAGGGAGGCCTCCTTGGTAAAGGATGCCTAAAATAAATAATCCACAATTCATAGTAATTTTATAATTTACTTTCGTATATTATTTGTAGAATAAGTACATATTGAAAAACTTATTTTTTATATAAATGTAATAAATAGTGTTTAAACAATATAAATAATTCTTTCCCCACTTCAACACTTTCTGATTTTAAATAATATATAAAAACAAACATTAAAAAAAATCATTAAAATCGAAGCTGTTCTTGAGGACTTCCAAAGATTGCCTGTTTTATAAAAACTTAAAAAAACTTAAAAATCGACGTGTTTCAGGATTTTTTTTCAAAATCAATTGCAGTGAAGATACTGAATTTATTCCAGTTAAGCTTTCCACCCTGTATATACAATCTGAGGATATTAAGAGGGTTCTCCAGTGGCAGGTAGATTTCTGCCGGTCGAAGCACATTTTCTCGCAATATCTTTTTTTTTATTTACAAATTTCAAAAAATCGCTCTGTAGCTGCAAAGATCTATATTTTATCAACACGCCCACAAAATTTCAACGAAAAATCTTCAAAAATAAAAAAGTTTTATTCAACGGCGCGCAAAAATGTACAAAAATGTGCGGCATTGAATGTAACTTTTTTATTTTTGAAGATTTTTTGTTGAAATTTTGTGGGCGTGTTGATAAAATATAGATCTTTGCAGCTACAGAGCGATTTTTTTGAAAATTGTAAATTAAAAGAAGATATTGCGGGAAAATGTACTTCGACCGGCAGAAATCTACCTGCCATTGGAGAACCCTCTTAACTCCCTTAATTAGTTGAGGTGATTTATTAATGACCACATGTCTCAAGTGTCAATAAATTGCTAGTTGGGACCTAACATGAACGATTTAACGTAAGCATTTGATGCGCGGTTTTTTCTAACATATTATGTGTTATAATTACGTTGAGATCCCTTACTGCCATCACTAGAGCCCATTACAAAAACAGAATTTCGCATGCCGGAGACAGATCAGATAGTGCACAGCTTCCATTAAATAACCTTGTGACTTAATACAATTGTCACGGTGTAAAGTTTAGAACACATACAAAACGCTTCGAGGTTCCAGTGAATAGCAAGGCAACGATGCCGCCGACAGGATGCAACTTTCTGGATCACTTGGGACATTATATTAGCACATAAAAGACTACAAGTTGAGGACGCTCAGAATTGGATATGTTCCTTTTCAATCATTACTCTTTCACGCGCGAAGAGAGACGGCCGATGTGAACCTTTTGACAATTCCGGCCTTTGGTGATGACAGGGGTTTGTATGCTAACATATTCCGACAATAGGATGAATCGCTACTTGTTTAAATCCGGCGAATCGGTAAATTATTAGATCCGCACAAAGACGTAAATGTTGCATAATAAAAGTGGCTTTGCCTTTGTTCTGTTTACGAGCGAACTAACGAAGAATCGGTTTTGATGTACTTACAAAATGCGGCTTTTATGGTTTTCGTACTGAGCGATCATAAAGTTTGAATTCGGGATTTGTCTGTAAATGTTATGTGTGTGGTTGGGTCTCAAAAAGGTTTTAGAGAAATATTTATGTCGACACGATTCGAATAAATTAAATGTAGGTTGGTCTGCAAAGCAAACTAATTGCAGGACGTAGTTCCACCTCTTAGTTATGCATTAAAATTTTTATTAAATTTTCTTTGTTACCACTCAAACGAAATTCTTCATCCATGAAGTTATTTATTTGCTTTCGCTTTAATAATAAAATGAATTCGTTTAAATACTTCTGAAATTTTATTAAATTTTATTATTGCATGGCGTAGGATTCATTAAACGTTACCTACTTTTTAATGAATTTTTTTATTAATTTTTTTCCAGTAAATCACACAAGACGACACTTGTCTCTTGAAATTCCGCATTACAAAAGCATTCAAATTGAATAACTCCATATTATACTATTTGAATACAGAGGCAACAACACGACTATGTGTAGCTATTTTTACACGTAATTTAAAGCAGCAGTTGTATTAAAACGTGCGATGTTTATAGCTTTATAGCATTAAAAATGTAGAATATTGAGTTTAACGGCATGTGCCATAACTGCAATATTTCACAGCCAAAAGCATTTTGCATGCAAGAGGCGGATTTGAGTGTATAACGTCTATTAAATAACCTTGTGAGTTTTTGCCACGGCCTGCAGTCTAGATCAGAGGGAAGATACTTCCACGTTCCACTGAATAGCAAAGCAAGGATGCCTGCGTCACGATGTAACCTTCTGGATCACTAGGGACGTCATATTAGCACATAAAAGGATATAGTTTGAGGACTCGGAGAATCGGATACATTTCTCTTCAATCAATCCTCTGTCCTTTTGGAATCAGTCTGAAAGGTTTGTACATTAAAATTTTCTTATAATAAGAGGAAAGTATACACACGAAAATTTGTGAATTATTGCATCCTTAGAAAACAGTGAATAGGTACTGCATAATAAAAGAGCATTTTGTGATTCTCCATTCGAGGGAGCAATAGTCGTTTTAGATGCACTTACAATGTGCACATTTTATGAATTTATCCGTAAACGTGTACGTTCTGTTGGACTGGTAAAAGCTTTTAGAGAAAGACTTTTTTATAAACAGTTTCTAATAAGTTAAAAGTAGCTTTGTAGCTTTAATAAATGATATTACATTTCTTAGAAGAGCAGATTATTCAATGATCAAACAAAATCTTCCCAGTGGTTGGTGCTGCCTAATGGGAGTGGGGGAGACAGTTCTGTACTTCAGTCGTGTAAGAGACTCATCAAGTACACAATAAATTGTTAAATGTGGAATATTAGTTCAATAAACGACCTAAACACCAGCCGAGTAAGAAAAAATGACAGGTCAAAATTAATATGTCAAAAGGGGACATTTCTACAAAATATTACCGTATTTCATCGAATATCTCCATATTAGCTAGGCATAGACGAACACATTTTTTGACACATTTGCATGCGGCGAGCAAAAGTGGCACATTTAGTCGTGGCGAGCAACGTCGCGCATTTTTATGACCGACGCCATAAACGTCCACGCCAGTCATACGAATTATCCGTCGTGCTCGTGGCTCTTTGAAAATTTCATTTACAGTTCACAATTCGTAAGTGCGTAATTATTTGAAAATAATGTCGCCAACTAACAAGAAAAGAAAATTAATTATTGTTACTAATGCTAGTGCTCTGATGTACTATACAATTTGTGCAAATAATAATGGAGACAAAAAAGAATACGACGTGTTTGGATCTCTCCACTTTATTGAATTCTTTCCTGAAGCTACTCCTCAAGGAATGATTTTTTTTCTTCACCATATCTTCACCACCATTCACTCTATCTTTTTTACATACTTCTATTAAAGTACAATATCCCAACTTCTTCAAATTTTTATTCACATACATACTCGGAGCTTTTGATTTTCCTCAAAAAAAAAACTGGGTCAAAAACTCTTTATTACTAATGTTTGCCGCACTTATTAAATCGTGATAGTCACTAATGAATTTTGAACCTCAAGCAACCGTGTACATTTATGGCCGGGTTTGCATAGCTCGTGATGTGGCGCGCCAAGTCTGCAAGAGATGCACGGATTTATCCGTCACTTTTGCTCGCCGCGTGCAAATGTGTCAAAAAATGTGTTCGTCTAGGCCTAGCTATTCAAGGTGCTTATTCGATTTTAGTTGAAAATGTACTAAAACTTTTCTTTCAAAATGTGCTTTACAATTTCACATTTTGTTGTCGATCATAAATTTTAAATATTTTGTTACTACTTAGTAAAAATTTACATAATGTTGGGGGAAAACAGCTATTTCTAACACTAGTGAGCAAAGTCTTGCATTTAATCACGAGTCCAGAAGTTGGACGCACGAGCCGTAGGCGAGGGTAAGTAAACTTTTCGCATCCAAATAACCGTTTGGTATAAAATGGGCAAACAGTTACTTTTCAACCTTAACAAAGGTTGCAAAGATACTATTTTTCTGCCTGAGATAACGGCATCTTTTGAATTATACAGGGTGTTATGGAAGTCCTAGCAAACCACAAATTTAACCACAAGTAGAACTCCCCAAAATAAACATTTTTTTCTATTTACTACTTTGTTGAAATTTTTCTGACACGTTATTTCACCCTCTGCCTATGACTAACTGAACTTGAACGCATCACCGAACGAGGTAAACAAAAAATTTAGTTAGTTAGTTGTGTCGCGCTGACCGCTATGTCGCTATGTTATAAACTTTGCTCGATTCTTAAGCAGATACTAAGAATTTATTCATTGTAATTACCACGAAAATGGTTTTTCTATGGTGTTAGTGTTAGGTAATTCAAATGAAGTCTGCCGCTTGTCTCGGACGTCCCAGATGTAATCGCGTTTTGGAAATTGTATTCGAAGATGTGTAGTGTCGGTGTGTTAACATTAAATGTGTATCGTTTACCGCACGTACATTTATCCTGTTGTAAGTTAGAGAGCTTATTACTACATACGAACCTACTTCAATATTATACATATTATGGTAGGTTAGTACATGTTTTCATTTAAACAGTTTTTATTTCGACTCGTTTATCGGGTTCTTAATTTTAACTCCGTAAGGGAGCGTTTGCGGAAATAATTATAGATAAAAAAAAAAATATTTTGACTACTTGTATTTAAATTTCCTGCTAGGACTTCCATAACACCCTGTATGTATAATGGTGGATTACATTAAGAAAAAGTGTTTAATAAAGTAATTCAATAAAAACGCATCATTAAAATTATACAGTGCATTTTGTTACTTTGGCCATAGGGATTCGCATAGAATAGTGTCTGTCATTCATTTGCCATAGCACATAACTTTGGGGTGAAGACGGCAAAGATAAATGATGATTTTTTATTTTTCATTATTTTCTTTTGATAATTTTGTACTAGTTTTCCATATTCACCAATTGTCGCATTTTGATCGATACTATTGGTAGTCGCGTCAATGAAGTTTTTTTCTCGGAAGTCCTCAGAAACAGCTCCGATTTTGATGTTTCTTTTTTTAATTTTTGTATTTTTTTATATTATTTATAATCAGAATCCTTTTGAAGCGGGAATATAACTATTAATATTATTTTTCGTTGACCGATTATTAAGAGCCAATTTAACGTTTGATTTTGACTAACAAATCGATCGTTAATGGACCTCATTAATTTACGATTTTACATTAATGCATGATTTTTCATTAATGCACGATTTTGCAATAATTAATTCATAGAAAAAATTTTTGCCTTGACGGGATTCAAACCCGCGACTTTTAGGATGGGATTTCGCGCTTTTCTCCTTTCAGCCATTTGCGTGTGTCAGTTTTGTATGCAATTGTGGTACTTATCTTAGTCGCTACACATGAATTTGACATAATGACAAATTTTTGGTTTTATTTATTTTTATGTTTTCGGAGAAAACTGCTCTGAATATTAAGTTGAAAGTACCTATCTCTTATAATTATGCAGATGGTGTATAAGAAAATACTTTCTTTCTGCTGTCAGGCCTCTTTTGGCAATGTTTGAAAAATACGACAACCACACAGTTTCGGTGTAATTTGTGATTTCTTGTTCTGTACACCAGGTAACAAATTCATTGTACGTTTTTTCGTAGAGGCATCGACTTTTCGCCGGCAACAAACTTAAACATGCATTATTTGCAGTTTCCAACACCGCAGACGGTAATAATTCTGGATTTTCTATCTCCATTTCTAAAATTTCCACACATTAACGGCACTTTGACAATGGCGAATTGTTGTTTATATGGCGACTTCATTTGTTTTCAGAGACCACTGTGTTTATTGGCATAAGTGACAATTATTTAATGAATTGAAATTTCAGAAACGGATTTTTATCCCCAGATTAAAAGCCTTTCGGTCAACGAAAAAATATTGTAATCAACTCGTATGTTAATGTGCGATTAATAATCTCGACAATTAAAGGCACTCGCTCCCTACGGTCGCTCGTGCTTTAAACAGCCTCGATTATTAATCGCCTTCATTAACACACTTGTTTATTAAATAACTATTAAACAATATGTATGATTAAAAATTTAAATATATCTAAGTCGAACTCCACAAACTTTAATGAGCGTAAAATTACAAATCGAACATGTTTCGGCAGAACACTTCTGACATCATCAGCCCTTAAAGAATATACAAAATTCACTTATTTGACATTGTCAGCTGATAGTTTTCTCAATGCTTCTACACTTGTTGTTAGTTTCTTTATTCCGCAGTCTTCTTTCTCTCAGCCTCTTCACTTTTCCAGGCATTTAGATTTTTTGATGTGTAACATCTACAGCCGCGATAAGGTAGTAAAACCAATCGAATGTCGTCACGAAAAATGGCGTCACGCCACCTCTAACCACGCGCTCTCTTCTCCAATGTGTGTGCGAGAAGCTCTTATCTAAGTAATTTTCGAAACTTTTGCTTATCCGACTTCCAAAATTCTTCCACCGGTATTTAGAGTGGACCTTCAGGATGGACATTGGCTGTATATTATCCAGTTAAAATAAAAAGGCTTTTGGTGGAGTTCACTTTTGCAAAGTAAGCCGACGAAAAAAAAAGTTTTAGCGACAAACGCTGCCTTAACGATAAGACATAATACAAATGCTTTTTATAGAAAGGTTGTAGAGCTTAAAAAGGCCTATAAAAAAGTTAATTCACAAATTGATAAAATATTATTATTTCTATGTGAACACGAATACAGACTGTCCGCGTGAGAAGCCGAATCTCCGAAATATCTATTATTGTTCTCAAAAGAACCTTCTTTGACGTGCTTAAAGATTTGCGATAAACGCTCAAACAGGTCGATTTTTGTATTTAAATTGCCATTTTTTGACATAAAAATTTTGATGATGACGTCATATGTTTTTGAACTATGACACCGTCATCAATTTTTTTAAACGGCAACCCCCAACTTTTTTTTAGGTTTTAGATGCACTTTTCAATTCTCTATTCAACAAGAGTAAAAAAGTGATACCTTGCATAACTTTTTTTGAAAAAATACAAATTTTACTTCAAAAAATTAAATTTTTGTTGCTTGAAAAACTACTATTTCACTACGAATTCGTGGTGAAACGGCGCAGATTAATCCCGAAGTGATTGAACGAAGTGTTCAAAGCGTTAAAACACGTCTGGGAATGTGTCAAATAGTTGGCGGGTGGCAATTTGAGCACTTGCGTCAAATCTTATTAAATGGTTTTTCATTTTTCGTTGTTTGCTTTCCAAATTTATTGTTATTTTTCAATTTTATTCAAGAAATAAAATTTGTATTTTTGATGTAAAACTTTTTTTTTTCAAAAAAAAAAAGTTTTACATCAAAAATAAAATTCAAAAAAAAAAGTTATTTTTAAGTGGCAATTTTTTACGCTTGTTGTATAGAGAATTGAAAAGTGTATTTAAAACCCAAAAAAAATTGAGAGTTGCCATTTAAAAAAAATTGATGACGGTGTCATAGTTCAAAAACAGATGACGTCATCAACAAAAAAATTTTGTCAAAAGATGGCAATTTAAAAACAAAAATCGAACTGTTCGAGCGTTTTTTGCAAGAACATTACATAACTAAATTATGAATTTTGTGCGAAACTTTATGTTCACTCTGTATTTCAAACCAAGGTAAAAAAAGTGGTCTCTTGCAGAGCTGTAGGCGAGGTTTGTAATTGCCCAAGGTTTGCAAGGACACTTTCTTAACAAAGTTTCAATACAATTTTTTTCTTTACCGGCACAACATCGTTGTAAAAAGGTAAAAAAGAGGCTGTATTTCTGACAAACAAAGTAGGCGGCTAAAACGAACTTGAATTGAATATTGAATCGTAGGCTGGGTAATTTGTTTTATTAACTTGTCATCGCATTTGTGAACTTTGTTCTAAAATTTTATGAAAACAGGGTAAAGTAATATATTTAAAATGTAATTTTTATTCACTTTCGCACCTTGGGGCAAAAGGTGAATTTTCGTAATGAGGTAGTACAGCTACCTATAGCCCACACTTCTAACCGGTATTTAAAAATATATTTATTTGTCTTGTATTTATATTCTGTATACAGGGTGATTTTTAAAAAACGGCAGGCGCTGTAGAATTTTTATTTACGGGTCGATTTCAAAAATAAAAAAAGTAAATTAAATGGCTTTTAATTTACTATCAGCCGACGATTTTAGATTTTGTCTAAATGTCAAAATATATTTTGGGCTAAAATCAACTTTGGAATTTTAAATTGGGACCCATAATTTTCTTTTTTAAATTTGAAAGACCTCATTTTTCTTCATACACTCATGTGTAATATGCACTACTTTTACTTAAAATTATTGTTTAAAAAAATTTAAAATGTTGAAAAAAAAGGAATAAAAGTTCATTAAATCTAGTTGTCTGTGGTTCTACGCGCCGTCATGCAGGTTTCTCATTAGTGTCAACTGTGAATTGAAAAAAATGGGATGGCATTTAAACTAATAGATTTAACTAAATTTGATGTTTTTTTGTCACTTTTTAATAGAGATTTGAAAAAATATCGTCACAATTTTTTTCATTTACTTCTTTTTCACATAATAATAACGGCAATGTCTTATTTGACACCGTTGACAACTAGATTTTATGAACTTTTATTCCTTTTTTTTTCAATTGTTACAATTTTTTAAACAATAATTTTAAGTAAATGTAGTGCATATTACACAAGAGTGTATGAAGAAAAATGAGATCTTTCAAATAAATAAATAAAAACTATGGGTCACAATTTAAAATAAGAGTTGAATGGAGCCCAAAATACACTATGACATTTAAACAAAATCTAAAACCGCCAGTTTGTAGTAAATTAAAAGCCATTTGATTTACTTTTTTAATTTTTGAAATCGACCGGTAAATAAAAATTCTACAGCGTCTGCCGTTTTTTTAAAATCACCCTGTATATGTATTATTATAATAATAAGAATAATAAGAAATAGTAAATTGTTTTATTAGGAGCAAAAGTGAGGCTTTTCGTGGCAAGTCTGTAGGTTTGACAAATAGAGACAAGCCACGAAAAGCCACTTTCCTCCAAATAAAACATGCTATTTCTTCTTGAAACGCCGAAAATCTGACAATTTCTTTAATTTGATCAAACTTGACTGACCACCAACGGCGCATAAAGTAATTTCAAGGTTACTTTATGCGCCGCTAGACGACTTTCCTGCCTTGGCAGAGAAATGGCCATTTATTATTATTATAATATATATAATTTGAAATATTCTTTAAGGGCTGATGATGGCAGTAGTGTTCTGTCGAAACATGTTCCCATTATAATTTATTAAAGTTTGTGGAGTTCGACTTGAATATATTTGAATTTTAATTTAAATTTACTCCACTTGAATTCATCGACATTCTTCTGGTTTAATTATAATTGTTTTCAATAACCATCAAATTCGATGTTTCACATCTGCCGGGCGTCCCGTGACGGCTTAAATTTTTCCTATTCTGTCTATTTCTTCTTATTCTATTCTCAGTCTCTACACTTTTCCTATTGTCGTTTTTTTTTTATCAGAAAACCTATTATCAGTTATAACTGATAATAGGTTATAATCTGTAATCGATATTTTCTATGCTCTTGTCATATTATAATATGACAAGAGCATAGAAAATATCGATTACACTTCCGAGTCATGAGACGTATTTCGCGGAATGCTTCGAATGACGAGGATAGTTTAATCAGATTATTTTCAATGCTCGAGTGGTATTCATTACGATTATACGGGCTGTCCCAGAAATAAGTACATTAATTTTAACAGCATATAGATCGATCGAGTGAATAGCAACAAAATTTCACAATATTCTTTTTCTCTAACCCCTCTAGTTTTCGAGTTAAAATTGTGTAAAAATTTGGTATGAATTTCATTACCCGCTACTGGATTGTTTTTCTATAAACCCTCACTGATAAACCAAGCATACAAAAAATGCATCTACTTTCATTTTGTTTTTGTTTCTTTGTGGGAAATTGAAAATGATATGTAGTAAAACATGAAACCAAAATAAAAATTACACATTATTTTCATTGCTTCATTACATTATTAACAAAATTATCACTCAAAATGCAGAAGTAGGTACTTACGTTAATAGAATCCTCCATTTCATCTCCAGGTTGAACAAACAAAACTACAGAAGAACAGATCACAAACTTTGGCCACCACAAAAATTAGCAAATCACGGGACAGCTAACTACAACCTGTTGTAAAGTCCGATATTAAACTAATTAGTAACACGTAGGTACGCTTATCATTTTTACCCGGGACGCAGCGACAAAAAGGTTCACAAAAAGTATCAGATAATAAAGTGTGAATATTTCCTTCCTCCCAGAAAAACAACAGAATTCACGGTCATTACCATTGTGTCAGAAATCCATAAGCGTATCGTTATTTTTGGGAGTGTAAAATTGGAATTTCAAAATGTGATTTCGAAAAAATGGTAAAGGAAAAAGTTGTTGTACTCGATGAGTTCTACCACCCCTCCAAATTAACGTACTTATTTCTGGAACACGTTGTATAACGAAAAAATGCGAAATTTTGACGGAACTTTTTTTCTGGCGTTTATTAACAATAGGTTCATTCTTTTTCAATCCATTTTTCCCTATATTTTACATATTTTTTAATCTCTTTACAGCTTCTCTGTTCTTCTTCTCAGTCATTTTTTAGTCTCTGACGATTCTCTAACATAAATTTAAAAGGGTTCTCTAGCGGCATCAACATTGCTGCCGGTCGAAATAGTTTATTTCAAAGCAGTGCGCTGTCATTACACTTTTCAGGAAAACTGAAAAGTGACAGGGCACGAGTATTGAACAGTGTTTTTTGTATTCGTTCCGCAAAATGAGAAAGAGTACAAGTTTACATCAGATTTTGAGGTTAGGTTGACAGCTGCCAAATTAAATACATACGATGCAATATTTATGTATGTTGCTATGTATTTCATTACGCATTATGTGTTTCACAAAACGAACAAAAATACATACAAGAATACCTAACCTCAAAATCTGATGTAAATTTGTACTTTTTCTCATTTTGCGGGAACGAATACAAAAAACACTGTTCAATACTCGTGCCCTGTCACTGTTCAGGGGCTCGGGGTCATTGCTGCAAAAATTCGCCCTCGCCCCTGAAAAGTGTCATGACAGCGCACTCGTCTGAAATATACTATTTTTGACGACTTCATCTGAAAATTGACTTTTCCATAGTGATTTATGCACTGAAAGTCACACTTTGCAACTACACGAAAGTGACATTTGAGTCCCGCAAAAAACGTTCTGGCCGCTCTGCATAAACAGCTTGGACATTGCTAACAGAATACTTTGTCCTACAGATGAATCATCAAATATGATACCGGTGACGAATACTGATGTGCAATCTTCATCATCTAGTGCAGATAACGAGACTTCAAAAATAAACCTGCTTAGAGGAGGCTGGGAATTTTTATAACAGTGCACATTGCAATTGTTACAAAAACTAACTTGTCATTGAAATTTATATTTAAAACGTTGTTGCTTTGTCAATGGAAGTTGTAATTCGTAATTAGAGTTAATTCTTGCAACTAGCAAGATGGCAAGTGATAAAAGGACGCAGAAAGGTGCTAGAAAGCACCGATGTTATGGACTTTGCAGTGACAGTCACTACAGCACGGAAAATACATTTTACTTTTTGCCGTTTCCTAAACCTTGTTTGCAAGTACGAAACGGTACGAAAACATAAATTTAACAACATATCAGAAAATGCGTGAGTTGTGCCAAAAGCTGACCGGTGGGTGAAACGATGTCATCAAAGAAAGATTTTCCGAACCATAGAAGATACCACTAAAGACACTTACATTATATGCTCTCTACATTTTCTTAATGAAAGTGTACCTATCGAGGCGCACCCTGATCCAATAATAGCTTCAAAGGAAAAGGTTTGTCTTTTGCTTCTGAAACGCAAGAGTTAAAAACTTCTACCTAACCGTACTTTTCAGATTTTCGCATTTAAGAGATCAAGTTTGAGTGTGAAATATGGCAAAGTAACAAGTGAAACGGGAGTGTCAACATCAGTAGACAGCACGTTATTCAGTGAACTTATGGATATTGACCTAGAAGAGAGGAAACTACTCCCTGAATTAACAGCTCGATAACCAACATGTTGTGATAATGTCAAACAATTCCAATATTTTGTGTTGATGCTGGTAGACAATCACAGACGTAGATCCCTGTGTATGATTTTGTACAAGAGTGAAGAGAAAGCCTGCCACACCGAAATCTCAAGATATCACTGTAAATTTACACAAACCACATTGTTAATATTGAAAGATGAGAAAACAGTCAGTACATAGTCAATGATCACCCCCTCAGTTACGTTGTTTACATAACATTGAAGTTATGTTGTTTTCTACAGATGTGCGGAATGAAACTTTTGCAGAATGTTTTTAATGGGGTCAGACAAAGACAACAACTTTGTGTACAAGAACATGGAGAACGCTTTCAACACTTGCTGTAAATACATACCTATTATAAACCCAATGAGCAAGACACGTCCTACAGGTAAATAAAAAGCTAATCACATTTTTCTATGTTCCTAGACTAGACTGGCCTCTCTGTTGGAGCCTGTGACGACATCAAAAAAGGATTTATGTACCACTTATGTTTGTGATTTTTACATACTTTTGACAATGGATTCCCTAGTTTTTGTAATTTCTTCCAAAGCACCCATAGCCGATGCAAGAAAGAATATGAAACTGAAGATTTTTTGCAAACTGTTTTTAATGGGATCAGAAAAAGAGCACATTAATTTTCAACATTTTCATCAAAACTGTTTTGTGTCCTTCTAAGGGATTGTAAAATTCTCAATAAACATTTCTAGAAATTTGGTTAGAGACTGTCAGTTGGTCATATCCTTTGGAAGTGTTTTAATTTCTACATTTTGAAGAAATAAAGGTGTAAAACCAAATCATAAAGTGTCCGAAATCTAAAAATAATAACTCAATTAACATCACACCTAAAGGTCTGCATGCACTTTACTTTTACCTTAATTTTTTACCAACTAACGCACAAAAATCTTCTTAAATTAATATTGGTGGATACAACCTGTTTCTATCAAAAACAGTTATAGGAATCCTGGAGATAGGTGATCGACATTGCAGCCCAAACCCCCAAATCGTGTCGGTCTATATAAAACCGCTAACTAAAACACTTGTCAACACTTCTTTAAGATGCATAATAATAATTATTATTAATATTGCAGCTTCTCTGAAATTTTGAGACTATGTTATCTGTTTACAAGTCATGGACAGTTGTTAATCAGTCAAGCTCTACACTGTAAAAAAAATAAAACAAAAACGCAATTTGAAAGCTTGCTCTAACCAGGTTTTTTGTTGAACGCTTGTTATAAATATATCCCCACTGCATCTTACTCATTACTAATTAATAATTGTCCAAGAGGTATAATTAATATTAATTAATTGTTACAAATAGATAGGCATAATTAATATCGCAATTTGAAATATTGGTTAATATTATCTAATAAATGTTAAAGTCGATGGTAATTATTGTTATCCTACTATTAAGCGCAGTGTATTGGGGGAATATTGTAGTACTATTAGATTTTTTCTTAATTCGCCACGGCTGACACACTACTTTGTTGGACTCGTCTGTTGCTCAACTCGCTTCGCTCGTTTTGCAATTTTCAGATTCGCCCAGTAGGACTTTCAGACCTAGGCATACAAATTACTGTTTCAACATTTTTTTTTAATTTACAAATTTGAAAAAATCGCTTTGTATCTGCAAAGATCTATATTTTATCAACTCACCCACGAAATTTCAACGAAAAATCTTCCAAAAACAAAAAAGTTACATTCTACGCCCGGCAGGAATGTACATTGCCGCTAGAGAACCCTCTTGAATTCTCATCGTACATATTCTACTGTTGTTTTTCAGTCTATTCCCAGTTTACAATCTTTTTAGTTGGTTTTAGTATCTTCATGCATTCTCCAATTTATTAACAGTATCTTTTCTTTCACAGTTCAGTCTTTTCTCCGTCCGTTTTGAATCTTTTCGCAGTTTTTTTGTTAAAAGTTTTTAGTCTGTTCTCATTACTCTTGTTTGTTACTTACGGTTTTTACACATTTTTTTTACAGATGATGTTTTATATCTTTTCTCATTATTTTTTTGTATTATTTGTAGGTCACGTCTATTTACTTCATATTTTCCCAGTTCTTTCTCTATTTCTTTTTAACAATTAATACAAGTATTTAGACAATATTTTTTATGCCGCATTGGTTTTACACTTTCATTAGTTCTTTTTCAGTTTTTTCACAGTCTCGTTTTTTACATTTTATCAGCATTAAATTTGTATTTTCTGTGCTTTTTCAACCACTGCTGAAAATCCTTTAGATTTCTTTCAACCCTCAGTTTCTGTCAATCCTTTTACCTTACTTAGCCACTTTGCCAAGCCTGTTCTCAATTACTTTTAATGTTATATATGTCCGTCAGTACATCTATTAGTCTTAATGTTTACGGGTATTTGGACTATTCAAGTAAATTAAAGACTAGAAATTTTTTCCGACGTTTCGTTTTATTATTAAAACTTCTTCAGGGCTCTACAAATACAAAATTATTAATTAGTCTAATCAGTTTTTGTATTTGTAGAGCCCTGAAGAAGTTTTAATAATAATAGGCAACGTCGGAACAAATTTCTAGTCTTTAATTTGCTTGAATAGTCCAAATACCCGTAAACATTAAGACTAATTACTTTTAATGTTTTAGATATTTTCTCAGTTGATTTTTTACTCTCTTCTCAGTTTATTCAGTATTCTCTATTCATCTCCTGTTTGTTGGGTTTTCTCTACCACTTTATTATTCTGTCGACCCCTTAAAACAAATTCTCACTTAAATATTATTGCATAATGCTTATATCATGCTTTGACTCTTTCCATAAATTTTTAACTCATCTTTACATAGTCTGCTTTCTTTTAGCTTTTTTTTTTGGGTACTACTGGTTTCGGATAATTATTAATCGTCAATTACTGATTTTGATAAACACCTTTAATTGAATATTAAAAACACAACAATAACAAATTTTGCGAGAAAACGTTTTTGACAAAAAAAATTTTCTTTTAGTCTCTTAGAAGTTTTTGTTTCTTGTCGGTTTCTTTTGTCTTTTCTATTTCGAGCATGATTTCAATTTTTGTACACTTCAATACACATTTTGTGTATTTGTATCTACTATCAATTTCATTTCGACTATTTTCCTATTCACCTCTTTGTCCTTTGTCAGACTGTTTCCATTTTCTTTTAATCTCCTTAGTTTGTTTTCTTCTTCGTTTTTTTCGATTTGCATTTTCCATCTTTCCAACCTCGGCTATTTCTTTTTTTGAGGCTTTCACCATTCCATCTTACCATTTCTGGTGTACATGTTAATTATGTCTTCCGTTAGCTCTAGTTTTTCCCACTTTATTTATTTTCTTGTGTTGTGTTGTTACTTGTGTTTTCTCGTTTCTTCAATTCTGTTTTATTTTATTATCAGTCACTTTAAACTAATTTTTTCCAATTTTTCTTCTTTAGATTCATTAATTTAGGATAAGCTTAAAATTTCATAATCCTCATAATCCTCATAATCGCCCATATTTTTCGAATCCTGCAACTATTTTTCGCAGGTTTTCAACTTCTTGACTAGACTAGATAAATACAGTTTCCACATAAAGTGTTCTTCCAATTAAAAAATAACTACTGCAACAATTTGTGAATCCGTAATACGTTCTTAAGACTTTATCACGATTTGAAAATTCTTATCGAATTAAATGTGCCAAAATAACGATTTTCATAGATCCACAAAGAACCTTTGACTGCGCTCGACAACCCCATAAATTCAACACACCCTGACTTGCACGAGGCCTAAATTAAATCACCCAGGACGCCCCTATAAGCAGTGTAGTGTTGGTTTCTCGAAATAATTTACGATAATTGAATGATCAAGTTGGTTTTAAGCATGAAACCGCATTCGAAGCTGCGATTCTGTTGGAACAATTACCGCAATTTATGGCCATCAGGATTCTTAACGCTTTCGCAGCTAATTTCCAATATCGTTTAACTATTTCGTTGCGTGCACTTCGGGGAGGAATTTTTAGGGGCAATTTGCTTAGAAATTAAGCGTTCATGTACCGGTATCAATTTAATTGCTACGCGATGTGGAAATACAGTACTCCAAATAAAAGGGAAAATTTCAAATGGAAATTAAGGAAGAGAAACTTCTGCAAATGTAAACTCACGCGTGGATTCTGTGGGATTCCTCAGTTTGTCTTGTAAATATTGAAGTAAGGAGTTAAACTTTTTATGGTAAGCAGCCGCAGTTTGCGGGAAGTTTCCCAACACAATACGTCTACTTTTATTTAGAAAAACTGCTAACTGGCATTTTCATCCCCGCTCTTTGACTTTTAATTAAAGTAATTTAGTACAAACTTAAACTAATTAAAAACTTTAAGCCCAAACATGCGCTCTAAACGGTTAGGTATTAGTGAAATTCGTGTCAACAAGCTGTAAAACAGAAAAAAAAACAAGTTTACAAGCATTTTATTATGTATTATCCACGCGTTAAGATTCAAACTACGAGAACCCATTAAATGAAACTTATTGCTGTAAATTTTCTTGTTCCCAAACACTCCCAATTCTAAAGGAATTTAGTTCAATTTTCATAAAGCTTTCACAATAAACCCGTTGGTTGTTACGTCGGTGTTATTTGCAGGAATTAAATTACTCCACTTCAACTGTAGACACTAAAAAATTACCAGCTGTTTGAGTGGAAAATGATATGCTTTTATTGTGGGTTCAATAAGCATAATAATTCTGTAGCTTCCATTCTGGTTTTTAACCCGCGACGCAAAAAATAGTGGTGTTATAAGTGTCTGTCGGTGAATCTGTGTGTCTGTCTGTGGCATCGTGTTCCTAGATTTTGATGCGGTTTCTTCTGTTTGAAAGATCTAGTTGGCTCTTAAGTACAATTTATGAAGATCTGTTAAGGCGTTTGATGATCATCAGCTTATTTCCTACGACAAAAGGATCTTACTAACTTTCACAGATCCGGTTGATTTGAAATTTGGTGTACTGTTACTTCGGTGGCATTTCCATGACATGCTAACCTTGAGCTGATGCTGTAGCATCAAATAGTCTACAGGATACTCAATTCCTCAGAAACTAAATGCCTAAATGATTTATGTTAATAAAATTTAAGAGTTACGTTAATAATTTCGTAATCTTTGCAGTTCAGCTAAAGATTTGATTATCAGTGGAACCATCTTAGAAATTGTCGACTCAACTTTCACTACGAATCGTGTTCGGAGGACTATTCTGTGAACCAAAGCATTTCGTCGCATCAGTGCTTTTTTGTGCCATACCACATTTTTGGGTTTTTTGACTTTCATTCACCACTGGTATATTTTGGGCATAATTGTCATATTCCTCAGTCCATAATGCAAAAAATTATATTTTTTCACTAAAAATTCGGATGCAAGTTTGTTCCATAATGCGTCTTGCGCAGAAATTTTCAGCCAATTAGAGCAGACTTGAGGTGGCGTGACAAGCCTTGTCTTTGGTTGCAGTGCTTATTTGTTCTACATCGCTTTGAGATTATTGTGTGATGTTGGTGTGGAAATGAACAATGGAAGGAGGTTAAGGATCCCATTTGGGACCACACAAAACCAAGCACCTCTAGTTTAGGGAAAAATTACTACATATTATGGTCGTCATCAGATTCTGAAAATTCGACAGTTTTAAGTAACACAAGCAGTTTTCTTGGTAGGTACCTTTTTTAGCATAAATCAAAGAATAAATTTTGTTTTTTATTGTAGATAATAAAGATCTACCTAACAAATCAATTAATATCGAAGTTAAGAAAACAACAAAGCGCAGTAGAAATCCCGAAAGATGGATAAGAGCGATTAAGAAAAAAATAAGAGAAAGTGGTAAAGAATATAGTGATAATAAAGGTCAAATTCATCCAGCTAGAAAAAGTTAAGGAAAATGTTCAAAAAGTTGTCATTTACAGTGTAGTATAAAAATTTGTCAAGAAGAACAAGAAACAATATTTAACAGTTTTTGGGCACTAAACGACAACAAGAAAAGTATTTTTTTTTAATTTGTAATTCAAGAAAAACCTAAAAGGTGATACACTGGAAAGAACATTGAAGGAAACTTTATCAAAAAAAAATATATATATAATTTTGAAATTTCTTCTACAAAGATTCAAGTGTGTAGAGAATTTTTTTAACGACTTTGAACGTTAGTAAACAGAGGATTTATTATCACTATAAAACAAATCATAACCAAGAAAGTGGAATGTCAAGAACACCCTTAAAAGGCAAATATAAAAAAAAATATATCGAAGAAGAAAATCTGAATGATGTCAAAATATAATATAATCATTTCCGCATGTTGAACCGCATTATTGTCGTTCTAGCACTTCAAAAAACTACTTAGATCCGTCTCTAACGGTCCAAAAGATGTAATAATTTATATCTTGAAACAACAGACTAGGCAGTAAAAGCACACAAGTACCGATAAATTTAATATTCTTGACTGAATATAACTTAAGCTTTTTACTTCCAAAAAAAGATCGTTGTGATATCTGCGAGAAACATAAAATAAGTGAAGTTAGTGGCTTGCAGAACCAACATGATGAAATACATAAGATCTATATACTGAGACGACGGAGCGACGACACCGGAAGCGAATGATGTCATGATGATGTCACCACGTATGGTAACATAATTAATCTGGAACAGTCCACATGAGAACGTCTGGGAATAATTGTTCACATAGGATGCTCTCATGAGCCTAGAAAATTCTGTCGCGGTGATGTCACACTATACCACGCTCGTACAAGAGAATGATCTCATTCTTCGGGAATAATCGATTGCGCCGAAAGCATGATCTCATGATTCCCGGAATAGAAGGAATCGAGAACGCCAGGAGGGGTATAAGAAGGGATAAAACGACGGAGCAAGTCAGTCGATTGGTAGCATCGTGAACAAGTGGTCAGCGCGTGATATTGTGAAAGTTTGTACATAGTGAAAAGTTAGTCTTAGTCTTTTTTTAATAAAAGTTTGTAACTACGGTGTGCACCAGAATATTTCTTTAAATCCTCGAACCCGCCCGGCTCAGGCAACGTTACAATACCCTTATATGCCGGATAATGATAAGCAATTCTATAATGCTGTGTTTGCTAACCAGTAATAAAGAATATCGGCTTTTTTTTTGTTAAATAAAGTTACTTATATTTTCTCTGCAGTAATTTCTTTATGTTCTCGGTAATGTAGAATCATCTTAGTAGGTATTAACCTTTTTTCTACTCAGAATTAACATAATAATCATGCATTATAGTATGGAACAAACTTGCAAGTTTTCACTTACATATGCATATGCATATGCAAATTAAAAATTTAAATTAAAAAAAAAAGTAAGTTGGTGCTGCTCAAAAGGTATTAACCAATAACTCTTCTACTTAAAACTGATTTTTTGAATACAGTTGTGACAAATTTGCAAGCTTAGATGGCGTGAAAAATGATTCTGAACATTCAATCGTCATTATCTCAAAACTACATATTAGTTGCATGGCACAAATAAGCACTGAGGCGACGATTTTTCTTAAAAGTACTAGTGCAATTATGGGTGGCAATTTGTACTGGTACAATATTATCGCCGCAAGTGATTTTGATTGGAAAAATTTTGACAGGTGAACGGAATAGTCACCTAAATATAAACGAATTACTATTATCATCTAGCCAAAAAACTAATCTTCTTTGTAATCCATCCCCACCAATCACGTATTTACAAACAAAATATTAAAGAAAAGAAAATAAGTCGGAATAATAAATGTTGTTGTTCCACTACCAAAATCTTCAATAATATTAATTTAAGAAAACGTATTTTAAGCAGTTATCAAGAATTAGAATTAGAATTAGTGACCGCGAGATTGAAATAAAAATAAAATTAAATTTTTTTAACTAACCCACGAAGCAAAAAAAACTAAAAAAAGTAAAAAATATTAAATTTATCTCTTGGCCTTTTAACTTCATTAAAAATGTCTATTAATATATTGATGATGAGCGTCGCCGCGTCGGGGGACCGCTAAGTAGATAAAATAAAACCATAATACAAATAAAAAGAAGATTATAATGATAAAGTATGGATTATACGAGTACAAGGACTCACTCTATGTAACCAACGTAGGTAAGTAACAAAACAACAATATCCAATCGTTTAGTTTCTTAATTTACTTAATTTAATATTTAATATTGTAACGGTCGTGGACCCGGGAGGACTCATCGCTGTAGCGGCGTCATCATTTATTAAAATGTGCTGGATTTATACTACAACGTACTCGAGGTAGTATGACAGCATCTTTTAGAATATTCGGTACAGATTGAGAACGCAGTGATGTCATCCATGGCACCCAGGAACGTTCCAGCGGAACCCAGTCTAGTGGGTCAGTCGTATCATCGATCGAGTCGTAAGATCAGTGAGTCGAGTCGGACAGTTGCTTTTATCTATCCGGAGTGCCGCGTGATGTATAAATAAATAATAAGAGACGTGCCGGTGAAGTAGTAAATTGTAAATAGTCTAAATAATGGAAAATAGTGTAATATTAGAAGTATAAATAAATTGTACATTGTGTTCAAATAAATAAATGAATAAATGGAACCCCTAAACGCTACATTGGTGTCAGGAGTGGAATACGAAGATTTGTAAGAAATAAATAAATCGATATGAAGTTTAAGAAGAAAAGAAGAAATACGAAGCTGGGCACAAACAAAGAAAGAAAGAAGGAAGAAAGGGTGTAAGGTTACTTGAGAAATAGTTGGAGCAACGTGAGTTATAGAAAAAAGAACTGGAATAAAATCGGGGCTCCAGAGAAGGCTGCTCAAGGACCTGGAAAGAAGACAGGAAGCTGGTGTCACTCACTTTCAGATTAGATAATGATGCTGAGGCAGAAAAGAGGTTCCAATAGAATGAAAATTGGAGGAGAAGCTTTTTTTTCTTTGACGTAGAAATCATGCTGGTATGGAACTCTGAGATTGCCCGGAGTTCTGGAGCCACTCCATGAGAGAGTACCTGGTGGACACCTGGGGGTGTCGACGATGTTTGGGGCCCTGTGTGAAAGATTCTATTTGGTCCTCATGGTTAATGGATAGAATTCCGGAAGTTCTGGAGGCACTCGATTGCGGAGTACCTCGTGGACACGTGGAAGTGTCGAAGAAGTTTGGGAAGAGAATTGGAGGAAACTGAATATTGAAGCAGGAAGTGTGTATCTTGCGCTCCAAGCAAGGGTCCATAAAAATTTCGAGGGGCATCGATACATCAACACAGTGTGGTAGTCCATGTGGTAGTTGAAAGAGTACTCCTCCTGGCAGACACCCGGCATGAGCCAAGAAGAAGTAGTTACGTGTATAAGAAGGCGACCTTCCCAAGTGCTTGGGATATCTTAAGGATACTGTCTTGTCCCTGAGTATCAGGAAATTGGCAATCGTGAAGATCGCCTGTGAATTCGACTTCGGACGGAAAATGTAGACATCGGTAGAATGTCTTGTGACGTTTCGAGACTAAACATCTATAACGGACGTGGACCCGAGATGACTCATCGCTGTAGCGGCGTCATCATTTACTAGAACGTGCTGGATTTATACCTAATACAAGGTATGTAGTATGACAGCATCTTTTGGAATATTCGGTACAGATCGAGAACGCGATGATGTCATCCATGGAACCATCTGGGGGCGCCTACAAGGATTTAGGCGCCGGTATATTTATTAGAGGACGTTCCAGCGGAAACCGGTCTAGTGGGTCAGTCGTATCATCGAAGATCAGTGGGTCGAGTCGGACAGTTGCTTTTATCTATCAGTGCCGCGTAATGTGCAAATAAATAATAAGAGACGTGCCGGTGAAGTTGTAAATTGTAAATAGTGTAAATAATGTAAAATAGTGTAAATAATATAAAATAATGTAAAATAGTGTAATATTAGAAGTATAAATAAATTGTACAGTGTTCAAATAAATAAATAAATAAATGGAACCCGTGAACGCTACAATATTAATACGTCGCGTCGGTGAAATGTGTTAACCTGCTAACTCCATTTGACAAAATTTTAGAAGAGGCTATTAAAACGCTTGTATTTCGGAGTTTATATTAAACTATTTGAAGATATCAGGTATTATTGAGACAAAATGTTTTGTTTTTTCTCAATAATACCTGCTGTCTCCAAATGGTTTAATATAAACTCCGAAATTCAAGCGTTTTAATAGTCTCCTTCAAAATTTTGCCAAATGGAGTTAGCAGGTTAACACATTTCACCGACGAATAGATACTTTTAATGAAGTCATAAGACTAAGAGATATCTTTTTTTTACTTTTTTAGATTTTTTTTGTGTCGAGGGTTACTTAAAATTTTAATTTTATTTTTACTTAAGATTGACATGCAAATGAGGATTTTAAATACGTGCCTTAATAATTGATCGAATACATAAAAGATGCCAAATTTTCTCATTTCAACTTAATCAAAGTTTAAGTAGAAACTGGACAGGCTAGACAAAGCGGGACCTCATCTCCTAACAAACATCACAAAATAATTAATTGGATTTTCATAAAAAGGAACAAAGTCCTTTTGTCTGTGCTGGATTATGAAATGAAAGCTCTCGCTTGGACCTTTGATGAACTCGATTCTTAATAAAAACACACTTATCTGGACTTTACATTAAATCCTTCGGTGAAAGTTTTTGTCCCCATTTTTTCCGGGTGACACAACAAAAAATGAGTCAGTTTCCCGTTGGTCCTACAATCTGAGGTTTCAAGGTAAAACGACAGATTACTCTCTTGATACCCACTTTTTGCGCTTCTCCGAATCGCTCGCATCTTTTTACAGAGATTTAATTTTAACTAAATTAATTTATCGTTGAAATGATGGCAAAAAGATTGCATCAATACATCGAAAATTTCAGCTTTGAAGCCCGTTTATCGGGCGATGTTGACCCAAATCATCTGCCATATTAGGTCGAACCTGAAGTGACATAAAACATTCAGGTGTGAGCCTCTGCATCTTTTAGTTGATATTACGAAAATGGATGCAAGTCTAGAGGGAACAGTCGCATTTTCCGATAGTTTATCTTTATACACAGAGGTGTTCGGAGGATCCAACGCGCAAACCTTCTGTGAAAGATTTGAATTGGAAATTTTCACGGTGACAAAAAGCTAAAGTATTTGCATACTTTTCTACATCACTTTGCAACTTTTCTTTTGTTCGTTCAATTTTTCCTTCAATTTAAAAGTTTTCGCCGGGGTTCTAAATATTGGTTAAAGGATTCCAACATTCTTCTTGAAGCATTAAGTACGCCTATAAAACACATTACGAGAAGCAAATAATTCTCCTTTTGGACTGCGTCAGACCATAATTCATTTTTATTTTATGCTTGTTTATAGCTGTTGCGTGGTGGAATACGCATCGAGGCTCGCATGAGGAGTTTTATGTTTGCTAACTCGTTTTAGAACGTCTTCACGTAGTGTCCTTATTCAATTTGTTTAATGGCAAAACCCAAAGCTCACATTATTTTGAGGAGAGTGGCAATAAGAGCCTAAATCATCAAGGAAAACGTTCTGGCAAAAATAGTAGTATGTGCTCTTTTTATTCATTAAATTTAAAAAGGATATCAAGCGTTAACATGTCATCTTAAAACGATAAAAACAATTTGACAAAGCTTTGGTCAAATTGGTGAAATGAAAAATCTTCCCATATTGAATTTAAATTCCTCGTATTAATCTATCAGACCCAATAATGAAAAACTCGCAAATGGCCAGCATCTGGTCTATAAAAATTGCGAGGAAAACTAAACATGTCACAAGATTACCTTTACCGTCTCAAAAGTGCACCGTTGTAACCGAAGAAATAAGCAATTCTCGCTTATCCTTATAGTAAATTGCGTTTCCTGTTACCAACTGCATTCTGTTGAGGACTCCATTCTGTTCCACGGTAATCCTTTTACAAAGTGCGGCAGCCACTTAAGAACTGCAATTCACACTTTATATTATAGGTAAAAATACAGCAATAGTTTGAAATAAAAGCAATTCTACCATAATTTACTACTTAAAACAAGGCAGACGCTTTAATCCGCTCACTTACTCTTTAACTAACCCAGCAAAAAACCTAATGTGTTTTAGCAGAAAACGCGCTAAAGCAACAGGCTGACCAAGCCTACTCCCCTTGAATACCTCCGTGTATGCCCCATCACTCAGCCCCAATTCGACGAACAGTTTTTTCACCCCTTAAATAAATAACATGTACTTCCACCCTGCCAGAAAAGTGTATTAGACACATTCGATTGAAATTATTCGGGGGCTCGCAAAAAACAACCCCTTTTTTGTCGACGTGACGAGCAGACGGGATTTCTTGTGCCCGTCAGACTGACATATTCTCATGATCTCCTGAAGGTGCCCGGCTGGAATAAATTTGATTTAAGGGTCTCCAAATTTAATTAGGTGGTACTCTATACGTCGGCAGGTTAACTCGTTTTGCGATAAATCGGAAGAAAAGTGGAAAAGAGAAAAAAAGTGTCTGAAGGTTCAGGTATCGATCAGCGCTCAAGATGGATTGCCATAGGGATTATTAGCTGGAGTGTCTATAATATTATGAGTGGCTCGGGAAATTCCACGCTAAACGGATTCCATGTTGTGTAGGGTCGTGCGGGATATCTGTAAATGAATTCATTCGGGGAAGGGTTTAGGTGTGATCGCGTGGGCATCTTGAAAATGTGGGTGTTGAATTAGAAATGTGGTTTATTCTGCGGTCAAAGCACTTAGTACCAAATTTTCATTAAAACGGTTATACATACTTATATTACAAGTAACAGAAATGCTTCACGTGTGTGAGATACGACGTTTTATGCCCGACGTGTAATTTCTTGTAAAACCTTAATAATAATAAAAAAATAATGAAATTGTCAAAAGTTTCAAAAAATAATTAATGTCTTATCATTGTGTAACCATAGCAATTCACATTAACATTATTTAACATTATTTATTATCATTTGCGAGTATAAAATGCTACATTATACCTTCCATTTGCGTGGAATATTATGTTAGTCATCTAGACGTTGGTAGGGCATAAAATATATTGTTATGTTCTATATAGGTAAAAACATAATTTTTATGGAAGGTAGTAAAGTTAATCTTTGTTGCACAATTTAACCACATGCAGAACTCATCTAATTTTTTCGTAAACGCTCTAGGAGTTGAAACTAGGAATAGTTTGACTCCCAAAAACCAATACCCGCCTATAAACCCACGTTCATTCATTGTGAGGATGCACAAGAACTTTGCCCGATAAACGATCGAAATAAAAACTGTTTAAATGGAAACATGTACTCACCTAGCATAATATGCATGATATTGAGGTAGGTTAGCATGTAGTTATAAACTGTCTAACTTACATCAGGGATAATCCTTGTTGGTGTACGTGCGGTAAACAATAAAAGTTGACCCACCAACACTTAGAAGCACATCTTCGACCCAGGTAGCAGAACGACGTTCTAACACGTAGTTATGACGTAGATTTTTGGTGGTAGGTGACGTCGAAAACACGTCATTGTTTCTACCAAATGTTCACGTATTTTATGTCACGGGAAATTGACGTCTTTTTGACGTTTGAATAAATTTAGTTGAATATCTTGAATTATTTTGGCGAATATTATGCAATGACTTCTTTTTTGCGTTGGGCAAAACCATTTCCAATCTTTGTTGACTTTCCTTAATATTAGTGTACCATAGACAAAGTAAGCTTTAGTTGCCGCCTTGATCTATGGCTGGGTACGACTGCCCAACTACTATGCAAGCGCCGGTACGGTTTAAGGGTTCTTTATATTACCGGTTTTACCGCCGCCTGGTCGCCATCAACATGCTTCGCTTCGGCTGTTTGTTTCTCCGTTTCAGAGAATCTTTCAGTAGGTATAGTCTGAATTCTGTAACTTCAACATGTCTAACCGCCATTTTCTGCGCGACCGAGCCGGTTTGAAATGCACCAGTGGCGCACCACATAATAATAGACACAGCAGAGGCATGCGAGCTGAAGGATGCGAGCCACTGGCCGCCCCTCTCAAGAGCCGAAATTCAAAATTGGACCCAAATTTTACTTCTGCGCCGGTTTATGGGTGTGTTGAAGTTACAGAATTCAGACTATAAGTAAGTTCTTGAGTTTCTTTTATGTAACTGTTTGTACATTCAGATAAGAATAACATTAAGATTTCAGTAACGCCTGGTAACGTCAACTTTTGCTCAACCTCACGAGGAAGAGGCGCTCGACGCGAATCTTGTGTCTCTTTTGAGTAACTGTATGTACAGCTTTGGCCACATAAATCTCGTACAAAATAAATTATAATATAATATTAATTTAATTAATACTACAATATTAATCCTTTTTAATTATTACAAATTTCATCTCAATACACTTTGATCCTTTGATTTACGCAAATTCATGTTTTTTTTTGTCAAAATTTGTTCTACAACAGAAATTATTGGAAAAATTTGTCGTGATGTCAAAATGTGGTTGTACGAGATTTATGTGGCCATAACTGTACATTCAGATAAGTGGAACAGATAATTATGTGAATGCTCTGCATACATTTATTGGTTTTTACCTGCACTTAATTGATCCGAAAAATTACGTTATAACTCACGTTAAATAAACGTCGAGAAATGTAGTGTTTTTCACGGTGGCAAATCACGTGTATTTCACGTCAAGCGTGACGTCGAGGATCTGTGACATTTCTCCGTCATTTTTACGTCACTGTTACGTCGAGATATTGGTCGATCGACGTCATCGAACCACTTGACCACCAACGACGTCATATTCACGTGGGTCTGCTACCTGGGGAATACTTAAAAATTTCAGGTTCAATTTCCAAAACGCGATTACATCTGGGAGTTGGAGAAGAAAATTTGCCATAATCAAAATTGCACTGTGTTCTCACAAGAGAACCTCACGTTGGAATTTCGGGATTTGAAAAACGTTCCATGCACAGACAAGCGGCGGGCCTCGTTTGCATTACCTAACACTAACATTAGCATTAAATTATGATCAGTTATTTGGTTTTCCCGAATCTTGAAGAGTTATAAAAAATTTATTTTTACTGTATAATAAGTATTTATTAAAGTTTAGTATAAGTACAACTGCACCATAGAAAAAGAATTTTTCGAATAAATTCTTAGTATTTGCTTAAGGATCGAGCACAGGCCATACCATAGCGGCCGGCGCGACACTCAACTGATAATTAAAATTTACTATCAACAATCAAATTCAAAAAAGTTAGAAGATGTTTACCTCGTTCGACAAAAACTTTCTGATGCGTTCACGTTCATGTAGTCATAGGCGGAGAGTGAAATAAGTTAAATAAGGGGTCAGAAGAATGTTCAAAAAACTGGTAAATAGAAAAAATAAAAATTATTTTGACGAGTTCTACTTGTGGTTAAATTTTCTATATTTTGTTTCGGCTCGGTAACTCAGATTCGCTACTACTCGAATGGCTCTGTTTTGCAACCCAAATAGCCTGTCAAGTTGTGCTGCATGTCCGCACAAAAGAATACCGTAGATTGGTGGTTAATTTTAATAATAATTAGGATATTGTGTTCTACACATCTTAATCAACACTTTAGAGCGAAAATATTAGACTCGAACTTCATCTTAAGATCGAATTTTATTCTTAGCAATTTTAGTTTCAGGATTTTGTGATGGTTGTGTTCTTAATGATGGTTAACCAAAAACCAGTTATTTGAATCTTCAATAATTTTGATCATTCATAACTTAACTGCCTCATAGTCATTATTTTTGCACGTTATTGTGGAGTCATCTCCAAAGAGAGTTAATTCATTTTGTGTTGCGACTACAGGAGGAGCGGTAGATCAGGAAAAGCAGAGGCCCTAGTATAGATTCCTGATATACCCCAAGCTTGACAGCCAAGACACCTTCACTGAAAGTATGTTGAGAAAGATTTTTTAAGTTGTGACGCTTTCTACGGTTGGGTTGCCTCAAGCGACAGTTTTTTATTGTGGTATGCTCCACACGTGTCCATGGGTAGCTTAGTGGCGTACGGTGTACCAGCTGTGTCAGCTGTTGAACTTGGCGAAAGGTAAATAAACAGTCACGGTGTTAGAAGTTTTATTTACACAGGATATGTACAGAGACGCAATACAAACAAGGGTTAAATAAATACAGGAGTTCAGTATAATATTCACGGTGGCGGGGCTAACTCGGGGACCGAAACAATTCAACTATAAACAACCCGTCGCGTCGCTCGGGAACGGAGGGGGGTAGAACGGGAACAGCAGGCGGGAGCGCCGCCAAAAAGGATTTGCCTGGATATATCGGTGTTCGACACCTGGACGGCCTCCGTGAAGAAGCCACCGCAGCTACCCTAACCCCAGTGCACCAGTTCGGCACCAAAGATACCAGGGCTGGCCCCTTTAGGTCGGTGGTAAGGAAGCGACGAACGGGCAGCAAGAAGTTCCCTACCTTACTTTTTCCTTGGCGGGTTTATCAGGTCCTTCTGGTCTGCTTCCGGTGGGCGTGAGGGCAGAAACTCACTAACACTCACTAGCACTGGAACGGTCGGAATCACCAACTGGAACGGTTGGAGTCACCAACTCAGCTCCGCTGGCTTCTAATCGCTCTTTTATAGCGTGCTCGTGACGGAATAGTGACGTTATTCTGCTGCGTGAACGGCAGCGCGTGGGCGACTCACCCAAGGTCTTTATCACTAGACGACGCGGCGTCCTGTCCTCAGTAAACGGCGGTAAACCCGGACAGCGTGAAAACTCCGGAATAGCGGTACCCCGAGCGATGCGTCAATATTCAGAATTTTATTTTAACATATGATGGGTAAGGCGTGGTCCGAGGTCACAAGAGCGGATACTGGGGGTGGTCGTAGCTTTTCCCGGAAAGTCATAATAGCTGCGCGCTATTTTTCTGATGACCTGAGCGAAATAATTATCCCGGTCCGATGTTTAGAAGTATTTTTCCGGATAGATTAAATATGCGATTTTACGGCGTGGTGGGCAGCACGAAGCGGCGAATGTCGCTGGATGCCGTCGAACCTCGCGAAATTCGGTAATAAGGTACTTCTACTACTGACTCCGTAAACAGAAAGTTTGTCAGATAATATTTTTGATGATTGACGCAGTCAAAGACCTTGCTGAAATCACAGAAGACATAGCCAACATAGTGACTCTCCTCAAAACTCAAGATTACATGTTCCATCAACGTAAGACATGCAGGATGTTGAGCTGTTTTTTATGAGCGAGATATTTCTATCAAAGAAATTTGTGAATTATTGTTTGTCAAGCAAATATTCGTTAATACTTTGATATTGCTGAAACCAGTTTCTTCTATTTCCATGTATTACCTCCCATGCAGCCTACAGGATATTATCTGCATTAAGAATGCCCAATGTTGCCTTTCTTCTTGTAAAAAACTTCTGTTTCCTATACAGTGTCCTATATGACTTAATCTCTGATTGAATCTCTGCAAAAGTAAAATTCTGATAAAACTCTTGAAGACAATTTTGTATTGTGTGTGTCCACCTTTTTTAACTATGGAAAGAAGATGTATGTGTTCTACCAGCTTTGAAGTAAAATTATTGAACTTACTGTTTAAATCATTATGTGAATAAATGAAACAACAATCTTCTCTTTTTAGTAAATGGACGAATGTGTTTTGACCTCTAGTAGTAAATGGCCTGGTGTCATTATTACAATTTAAAAGTACAGTCTTTAAAGTTTCTTATCTCTGTCTTATAGAAAATTTCTGAAGTGTTTGCTCTCTGTCTAATTATTTTTAAAGTAAAACTTCTTTACGGACACTTGACTTGGGGAGTAAGCTGGTGAATGCCTGACCAGAGCGTTACGAAAAATGTGATCGGACGAAGCGAACGATTTTAGAATAATTAATTCATAGAATTTTTTTTTTGCCTTAACGGGATTCGAACCCGCGTCTTTTAGGTTGTGGATCCGCACTTCTCTTAATACATCCATTTGCTTGTGACAGTTTTGTATGCAAATGCGCTACTTATCTTAATCGCTACATATGATTGCCGACTTTTCGCTGACGACAAACTGAAACATGCATTATACAATACTGCAGACGTAGACGGTATTAATCCGGGATTCTCTAACTCCATTTTTCTACTTTGCGTTCGTACTGAGGCTATTACGATACGGTTTTGGGTGTCATAATAGACAAAAACGGTGTTATAATAATTCTACTAATAGGATAATTTATTTTTTATTATTGGCAAACTTGGAAATCCCAGGGAAATCCTAACCTATAATACTTCGCTGTCAAGGTGTCAACTCCAAGTGACTGGCAGAGGGAACAACAGCAACAGCTGTTGATGGGAATTGGCATTACTATATTGTTGGCACTTGTTTGGTGGCTTCACGTGCTTTTGGGGCACTTGAGCAATTTTGTTGCCTGGTGATGGTCAAGCTGGTAACACAAACAAGTACACTGATGCGCTTGCCAAAGACTGTGATGCCACTATAATAATTGTGGTGTTTGAAGGTATTTGTGTCTCCGGTCAGTGATGACGCGGATAAGGGGGTCCACCAGGGTCCACTTGTTTGTGCGGCGGGATTTGATGCCAAACATTTTCTGGATGGGGAGATTTCACAACCTCAAAACGTCAAATTTTTAAACGTTTTAAAATATTTAGAACAAACGGATCGTGTTCATCCGTACCTCAATAAAAATGTGTAGAATATTTTGGTATGATCATTTCTATAGAAAATCTTGTAGTTTTTTGGGTCGTTTATCCGACAGTCACCCAGAATCATTTATTGATGTTTCAAATTAATTCCTTTTCATAGCCGCCGTTAATGCACCTCGCAAATGTGGTCAACCGCCCCAAAATTCCCTAGATTGTGAAATTTGATTATTTTGTATAAAAAAGTGGCAAAGTAGAAAAAATACTGTATGATAACTCGTTTATAAGGCATTTTGTCGCACTTACTCTTTTAAACCCGTGCGTGTGACAAAATGCTTCTTATAAAACTCGTATCATAATATACTATTATAAACTTACATAAATTAAGAGCCCTTTCACAATGGCGAACTGAAGTTTTACTTCAGTCGTGTGGTCTAAAGCACACTCGTATTTTTTTTTAAATAATCGAAGGTTTAATGAATGAGAAATAATGCGGGCATACAGTTAAAACTGACGCTGTTGTGAAAATTGACGAAGATGTTATCTAAACGGTCTTATGGTCTTAGTTTAGTATTCATAAAGACTTGTTGTAAAAACCCAAGTATACTCTAATCATATTTAAGAACATATTACACATACTATTTGATTCATTAAAAATTATGTTAAAATCACCATTTATAATGGCATATTTCTGAGCACTACATACTAGATCTAAAATTCGTTCCATGATACACACAAATATATTGTAGTCACCATTTGGACGACGGTAGACAGTGTAATGAAGTGCATGTCAGACAATTTTGTCGGTGAAACTCATTAAATAGATGTTAAATTTTTACTAATTTCTTCGTTGTCTTCGTCTGATCACAAACTATAATTGTTTCACTATAAGAACGGTTTTATATATATGGGGCATTCCACGCCAAATGGACCATTTGGCTTTTGCATCTTCGATTCTTTTTTCATTTTTTTATGTTGTAGTATCGGTTGAAGGAGACCCCCCTGATTTTTTCAAATTTTTTTTTGTAGAGCCGTTTTTGAGATACCGATTCTTAAAAAAACACATTTTTTTTAAATGCCTATAACTTTGTGAAAAATAGGCCCATTGGGACGTTCTTTTTTTATTTTTATTTTTTAACACACTTTTTTTAATATAAAATGTTGATTTCCAGAAAACACGTACTGATCAATTTTCTTCAAAATTTTCACTCAGTCCGCGACTTTTAGGCCTGAACCGATAATGGGATAACGATGGGATCAATTTTTTTTTTCATTTTTTTAAATTTATTATTTTGTTTTGTCTTTTGTGATTGTTTCGTATTTTACATTTTCTACAACTCTAGAAATATCCAGCCATACTTTCTTCCTGATGCCCTAAAAATTCGATTTTGATACATCACTTTCACCACTATTCTTCATGGAATTCTTCTTGATGTGTGGTTTACTCTTTGGGGGCTGCTTGGTAATAGTTTGATCAGTTTTTGTCGATTAATATGTTGTCTTCTGTGAGATTTGTTTGACGCCCATGCCGTGTTCTGTGTAGTTGTCTCTTGGTGAAATGGTATCTGCCTTGTTGGTCACCACAGCAGGTGTTAGTAGATTCTTCGTTTTTGTTGTAGTTCTTTCATGCGTGATGTTTTCAAGCATGCAAATTTTTTCCTTTAGGAATTGAATTTTTCTTTAAGGACCATATTGTTTTCAAGAAGTGTTTCTTGCTCATTCGATTACGATTATGTCCGTTGCTTCGGTGGACTCCTCCGATTTATGATAGCACAGAATTGGTGACAGAATTCACCACTTTCCAACAATCAGGGTGGAAATTTTGATCACCCTTGTTACAGCAGAGTTTATTGCGTTTAATGTCGCGTTTGCACTGTTTAACATTTAACATTACACAACAATTAACATGATTCGTCTGAAAGCTTTTCTGAGGTAGAACAAATGTATCTTTCGGAAAAAGTGGGTATAAGCAGGTTGAAACTTTGTTTAATAATTTATGTAGGTTGTTCTGCAATTGTACCGAAAGTATTCGTCTTGACGCCCTAATAGGATAAAAGATTGACCCATCGAGATGGTCGATGTACGGCTTAACCAGTTGGCAAGAACACGAACTGCATTGTGTTTATCTCACTTATAGTTGAAGTTTTATTTTAACTGCGTGTTTCTCCAAAGAAAAACATCCAAGCCGACGAACTCGTGATGGGGTTCTGCGAATATTCATGGCACGGTTCACACATTTATCCCGCCGTTACTTGGATATGTCAACTGCATTAAAGTTTTCCCATTTGGCTCTTTTTTGTGTGTCTGTGTATATCGCAAAGCCCGGATTGTACGGCACGTTCGTAATTATTATCACGAAAGATTGCAGATCTTCGTTTGGTAGATAAGTGATAGACGTGGGGATTAAGGATGAGGAACGTTTTACGACCGAAATTGGGATTTACCTAAATGGCAGGGCTGAGTGAGATGTATACTATGGAAATATTTTGATGGTAGATACTCTTGCTATTGCTTCAGAAAATTTTATCTGAACGGGAGAAAATTAAAAGGTAAAATGAAATTTGTATTATTATTGCTTAAACTGCAATGGATAAAACAAGAAATCAAACTTCAGGACAACACGATTAGCAAACCGTTTAATTAAAGTTTGTAACTGAACTATTGATATTACGAATTCTGCGACAGAATTATTACGGGTTGAGAAGTTGGGTGTACACAAACGTGACGGGTATAATTTGAAAATGTTTGTCATGAAGATTGGATAAAGGCCGAAGTCAGATGCAAATGCTTTCTGGCTTCAGAGAGAGGGATTCAAGAAATTTTAAATATCACATTCGTCGTAACATCTGCAGTTTTTTGACAATGGTTTTCAAAGTTACTTGTCTTTTTACTTGCTTGAACTCGACTCCTACAAACAGCTGATTGAAAGTTCCACTGCATAATAACTGTAAACTTTTTATTTTTATATCGTTAAGAATTGAATCCCACGATACAAGCGTAGTTTTACGCTCAGTTTGTTGTGCAGAATGCCCTATTAAATTTATGCAGGAAAGTTTTGTATAAATGTGTACAGTATATATCTAATAACAAGTGCTAGTAATCTTGACAAAAGATGTGAATGATTATGAGATCCATATAAAATAAAAGATTCATGCTGAAAAAAAAATGGTAACAACCCCACAATTCCACATAGTTTTCCATCAATTTTCAATCTCTAAAAGCACAAACTCGGTCAACAAAAAACTCGTCCATTATTCAAAAAATGGGAACTGAAAATACCAGAGATTCTTCCTCCCAGTTTTAAAATACTGTTTGTCTTTGAGGCGGCCGCTCAAGCACAAAGAAGTCGCGTCGTATACTTTCTCACTGACAAATACATCATCACTATAATACAATTAATAAAATTATTTGCACGTCTGTGCTAACTGAACCATTAATTGAACATATTTATGGGGTAGGTGCATTTTGTCCAATTTTGAAGGAAGCAAGGCAATTTTACTCATTGTATTGTAACCATGAAAGTCAGTTTTCTGATGATCTACTGATGTAAAATTTTACTTAACTCTGATGTAATTTTTTTTTCTAGTTTGCTGTTGTAACAAAGATATTATATTACATTCGTTTAACAAGGCATTGAACATTCGTTCTATTGGGACACTTCTTCATGTCACAATGAAGCCTCTAATGTACTATAACGCATTTATTTTGAGTGCGTTAATAAGCCATTAGATGTAGATTTTTTTTATTGGTAACACACACTGAACCCTGCAAGCACTGAACGAAATATCGAAATGTCAGTGTGATTTTGAGGTTATGGTTCTATGTCAAGTCATGTCAAGTTTACATCCGGTACAGAAAAATCAAAATTTAACAAAATTCCCTAAATTATCAAAATTGATTTTATTTGTAAAAAAAATAAATTAATATGCAAGTTAGAAAAAGTAACATAAAAAACTCGTTCTGTAAAACATAAGAGCACTCGTTCTTTACAGGTACTCTTGCCTACGGCAGTCGTGCTGCAAACCTGAACTCGTGTCTTAATATAAGTTTTACAAAACTAGTGTTTCGATATACAGTGTGCTCATTTTATCTGTTCACGCCTGAAGATTCAGAAGTGGGCAACATATTAAACATTTCATCAAGAACAATTTTTTTAGCGTTGAAAGCTGTAAATTACGTTCTACCACCTCTAGACAGCCATGGTAACCCATTTCTTACACATTGAAGCTGTCACCTACCGCCTTTAAGCGGTAAAATAGTCCAAGATTATCTTCTTTAAGAAACACGAAAAAAAAGATCCTTTATGATAAATATTGGTCGTATATTTTGAAAGAAGATACCGCACTTAATTGTCTTTGAATAAGTTTCTAAGATATAATAAGACACTCTAAGGCGTACCATCTCGTGGTATAAAAAGTAAGCATCTCAGTTGCCTATTTACAATGTCAATGTCAATCTAAAAATGATAATTTACTGCGATTATTACTCTCATAAAATACAATAAAATACATTCTTTTGAGCAAAATCCGCGTCCGTCACACTATCCTGCATCTGTCTTTATGTAAATAATGTGAATATAACTTCAATGCAATGATAATTTTTCTAAAATGTGGGCGCCGAGTGGAGAACTTTGTCATCGGCTAAAAAGTTGTATACATTATGTGTGTGGCAGGTATTTTACATAACTCAGTTTTATTAAAACACTCCGCTTTGCGTCGTGTGTAACACGTTGTTTTTCTATTTGAAAATATACTGAGTGTTAATTCAATTATACTGAGTGTTAATTCCCATTTATCAAAATTTGTCATTACATCGTGAGAACAAAAGGCCTAACGTCTTTAACACATTAAAATTTTAATATTAAGTGCTTTACCTGTTTTACAAAATTACTCCTTGGATGGCCAGTTATGTTGGTCAAGAGAGGTATCGAATATCGAGAGGTCATGTTGCAATTCTGTGTGGAAAATGATTTATGAACAACTAATCCTAATTAGATTCGTCAATCTTAAATTGTAACCTTTTCTGAGTCTTTTAAATCAACAGATTAGAACCAATACTTTGAGTTCGTCATTCACTGATCAACTGATGATACTGGTTTGTTTTAGAACCTGAATACTTAATCATATCAATTATCAATTGTCTCAATTATCAAACATATCAATTATTAACATTTCGATTGAGCTCTGCCTAGGTAGTTAGGAGACCTTAGACACTCAAGTAATAGCAAGCAGTGCAATGGAGCTGTGGGAGACCCCAAACGTACAAACGCGGTCCTTCTTTGACCGGGGAAACCCAGAGCTCCTGCCTAGACTATTACTGAAACGACTAGAAGTGAGTCGTGCAATGGGCGGTACCTGAGCATCATAACGATACCCCTGCTAACGATGGCACGTGGTGACATGCGGATGATGATGATAGTGCTGGCAAGATGGTAGAGATGATGATGAAGAGATGGTAGAGATGATGATGGCAAGATGGTAGAGCTGCTGATGTAAGAACAGCTACTCTTCAGTCACCACGGTGTAGATATCTGAAATGTACCACCCCGCTCCATCTTAACTAGTCTTAGGCCTATCAAAAGGATGTGCAATACCATCACGGGGTATCCCCTGATAGAGCCTTTGTCCGCGTGACCGTCTGGGCTTTACCCTACCTGAGTCATGACTAACTGGTTCAACTCCGACAGTAGTATCCGTGCAATGGATTAAACTTAATCCGGACTCGTACTGCCAGCATACTCAAAGAGTACAAAATCAATACAAATGGAGAACTCTAGAATTCATCCTGGAGATATCATAAATCTCCCCAAAGTGCTGATGGGCCAGTGCAATGATCAACGATCTCCCACCAGCACCCCCAGTAGTCCTTGGATTCACATTGGGAGGTCGGCAGAATAATTACAGATTAATTAACTTGACGTCAAGGCTCAATCTCAATAATATCTCTTGTACAAAACTCATAACACAACAATGACTCATTTAATGAATCAACCAGTACTTCATTATCAATAATGTCTCTTGTACAAATATCATAACTCAACAATGATTCAATTAATGCATCAACCAGTACTTCAATCTCAGCAATATTGCAAAATAACTATAGTACTCTCATGATAATATCAACTTGCAATTGGTTAACAGTTAAATGTAAATTAGAACGGACTCACCAATCTGTTGTCTGGCAATTTCACAGCAATAAATCACTCAAAACACTTTAACTTAGACTCAGAAATGATTACAAATGCACCTGGATTATTTGCTCAGTAAAAACCTCACCTCAATCACTTTTGAATTAATCTTAAAGCAAACCTCGATAATGAACACTTGTTTGAATGAAGAACAAAGCAAGACTGACTACAGTTTCTCAATATGTGTTAATTTTGGGGCGAGTCGCCGAAAAAACCCTCTTAAACATTCCAAAAAAAGCTTATTTATGGGTCTGGTAACGTTATGTAAACAAAACTCGCCGCTTGGGTGAGTTCTATCTTTGACAAGCTTATTTTCTACAGGGCGAAGTTATTTCAAAATTACAAAGTGACTAATTAAAATTGGGTCGGCCGGGATGGTGTTACACGTGTTTTAATATTAAAACTTCGTGATGTAAAATTTAACCTACCACACCTATAATGTAATATACTATTTTACGGATTTACATTATTTATTTGATTAAAAGATTGTTATGAATTGACGTTTTGAGTTTAATTTTAGACCCACTATGCTTCTGGTGTGAACAGATAAAACGGGCACCCTGTACTATTATGCCCGATCAACATCTAGATGATTTTTGCCACCCAAAGAAAGGTATAATGGAGCATTTCTTTCAGAAGTTTTCTGAAACGTCATCTTAATTTTTTATGTATTTTTATGTATTTTATGTATTACTAGCTGACTCGGCAATTTTTGTACCGCCTCAGAATTAATACACAGGGGCCCAGGGGCCCCATGAAACCCAGCCCCCCCTGGGCCCCCATATCCATGTTCATACAAATCAAAGATCATAAAAAACGGTCTAGCACAAGGAGGCCCCCTGGGCGCCCATGTCCATGTCAAAAAAAGTTTATCACCTATTCTAATACCTACCAAATATAAAAAAAAAAACATAAAAATCGGTCGAGCCGAAAAAACGGTCCAGCCCAAGGGGCCCCCTAGTCCCCCATATCCATATAAAAAATAATTTACCACCTATTCTCATACCTACCAAATATACAAAAAAAAATCATACAAATCGGTCCAGCCGAAAAATTTATCCAGCCCAAGGGGACCCCCTAGGCCCCCATATCCATGTGAAAAATAATTTACCACCTATTCTCATACCTGCCAGATATACAAAAAAAAAAACATAAAAATCGGTCGAGCCGAAAAATCGGTCCAGTCCAAGTAGCCCCCATGTTCATGTAAAAATAGTTTACCACCCATACCTGCCAGATATACAAAAAAAAAACATAAAAATTGCTAGAGCCGTTTCGGAGGAGTTCGACCACAAACACCGTGACACGAGATTTTTATATATTTATAAGAATGTATTTCTCGTGCTTGTGATTAAAAAATCTACTATAATCACTGTTTAAACTTGAAAATAATTAGATCTCACTTTATTTTTCTATGGACTTTTATTTATTCAAAGTATTAACAAGAACAAGAATTGAAAATAAAAATAAGGGCTGGATTAGATTCCACGATGTGTACGGACGTGGTTGATTGCAGATTATATCAACTTTACAGTAGATCTTGTAGGTACTTCCTTGTCAGTTGCAGTCGTAAGAGACATTCAAACATTGAAATTACACTGCTAACGTATTTTCCTTTTCTCCACTTGAGCAGTACCTCATACTCTTTTCACTACCTTTCGCGGTAATTGTTTTATTGATGTCTCTCAAAATTGTCATTATTCCACGCAAATGGAAGGTATAATGCAGCATTTTATTCACTAGTGATATAATGTTAAAAGGGGTGAATTACTATGGTTACACGATGGTAAGACATTAATAATTTTTTGAAATGTCATTTTGACAATGTCATTAATTTTTTGAATTTAACGTTTTACAAGATATTAAACTTCGTGCAAAAAACATCTTATCTTACATGTGACCGAAATGCCATTGTAAGCTCGTGAGATGTGTACCCCTCGTGCTATCGCACTCGTGATTCAAAGATTCCACTCGCTGACAATGAAGCATTTCTGTCACTTTAATATGATGTAGTATAACATGTATACTACTACATCACCCGTCCCGGCTGCGCACAGTGATATTATTTTATTATTTTATTTATTAAGGAATGGAATTTTGAAAAAACGTTTCTTGGTGAGCGCCTACGTGCTAAAATAAAGAAGTCTGCAAAATTTCATTGCAATCGGTTTAGTGGATCCAGGGATTAAAAGAGGCCGTGATGAAAAACCTACAAGAGGGAGTTTACATCGAATTAACAAAAGGAGAACTAAACTGAACCAACTAGCAGAGAGAGAAAGAAAGAAGGGAAAGAGGAAACGAAAGATGAAAATAGAAATGGGATTTTGAGTTAGAAAAACTGAGAGAAGACAAATACGGAATTGTTATCAGAAGAGGAATTGACGGCGAAACTAGAAAAACTAAAATTACACTATCTATGAATCACAGAAACAAAAAATAAAGGGAAAAGATGTAAAACATTACCAAATGGACAATGGATGTACGAATCTGAAGAGCGGGAGTAGCACTACTAGTAAAAAGAAAAAAATGAAAAATACTAAAACAGACGCATTTTATAAATGAAAAAACAATATCAGTATCAACTAGAAGAATGTGGAGTAAATTTAAATTAAAAAATTTAAATATATCTAAGTCGAACTCCACAAACTTTAATCAGCGTAAAATTACAAATGGAACATGTTTCGGCAGAACACTTCTGCCATCATCAGCCCTTAAAGAATATAAAAAATCATAATTTTTTATTGAATTAAAGTTTGTGGAGTTTGACTTAGATATATTTAAATTTTTTAATATCAGTATCAATTAAAGAAAACGGAGGAAACGCAGAATAATGTGGAAAAAGTACACCAAGAGATTGGACAACACCAATCTACAAAAAAAGAAGACACCAAAGTCTGCAGGAATTACAGAGGTATAACAATAGCCAGCACAATATCACAGGTGTATACTAGCATAAGGTAATTTAGAGAGAGATGACGCGTCGGGGGAGATAACGCACCGTTGAAATTTCCCACCCGGACCTAGGTTTATCTATTCCTTCTGTATGTTTGGTCCAATCGATTAGACTTAGTAAGCTAACTTGGCTGATTGAACTGATTGGACTGATTAAATTGACTCAACCTTGACATACAGTCTTGATTATAAGTTGCTTGTAACTGACTGATATATTGGACTGATTGGACCAATTGAACTAATGAGGTTGATTGGAATGACAACTTATTGGACTGAGTGAGCTGTCGAAACTTGACATTTTGGACTTTATCGATTGTATTCATAGGATTGATTGGACTGACACATAAATGTTAGTCTGGTAATTGACTCAACCTAGACTTACAGTATTGATTGAATTGCTTGTAACCGACTAATATATTGGACTTACTTGGACTGATTGGACTAATTGAACTGACAACTTATTGGACTGTCTGAGCTGTCAAAACTTGACACTTTGGACTGTATCGATTTGATTCATAAGATTGATTGGATTGACACATCCATGTAAGACTTATTGGACTTACAGCCCGATTTCATGTTCTGGGTCGTAATTTGCGATTAGGTGCAATGGATTAGGCAGTAAGGCTCAATTTCATGTTTCATTTCACATTTCTTAAATTTTGCTAACGCACTACCTTTAAACTGTGCCCGTCATATGAATGTCAGCTGGATCTTGTGTCCATTCATCAGGAGCCGGCTCAATGGTTTTTCTACGTCTTTTGATTACAGAATGGACTTGCTGAGTGCCAGCGGAATATCATCATCATATTCATCTCAAGATTCGCTACTATATAATACAACTTCAACCAGGCCGGGTATATCTGCAGGAAATTCTGTCGATGTCAGATCGTCTTCATCAAAACAACAACCCAAAGTTAAAGTTACTCGATGTTCATCAAGCAAATCGGTTAGATTTGTCACACTAATTACAAGAAATCTCAAAAGTAAAAAAAAATATAATGCCGTTAATGAGAGTGGGAAAGACGTAAGCGCCTCAGGGACTCTTACTTATCGGCCCTGCTTTGCGAGAAAAAGGCCTGGAGTCGCCTGGGGGTCTACCATTGAAACGATCGAGTGAGTATGATGGTATTGTTGGTTGTCTACATTACCGTACTTCGAACATTATTGTAAATAAACTAATAACTTTGTCTAAAGGGCCTAAACCCAGGCCTAAACCGTAAATGGTCTAAATTTAAACGTCTTTCAAGTAACAACGAAGTCTCCCACACTCATTTCACCGTTATTAAGCCGTAATAACACTCACAAAAGTGACGTCATTTTATTTACATTTCTCATCGTAAACAAACACAAACGTAAATTTCACTTAAAAATCGATGACTTCTCTCGAATGCGAATTTGTGAGTGACTTTATTTGACATTTCGCGTGAGTTGAAAAATTCAATATGTCAATACTCAAATAAAGTGTTGAGAGTGTTGTAAAACTTTAAACCTCTTATATTGAGTTAAAAAAGGAATAAATACTTAATTTAGTCTTTATTCCCCGCCTTGAAAGAGTGAGGTTATGTCTGTTTATTGTTTATGTAGTAGTGTGCATTGGAATAATTGTATTTTAACATTAGTTCGTTGTATAGTTTGTGCCCTTAAACAGCTAAAGACAAAATGGAGGATGACTTTGTTAAGTTCCTGTATAATTATAGAACACCATAGAAAAGTTAGACAAAAGTAAGTAAACATACACTCTCTACTAAGTACTTAAATGATTGTTTTTTTTTTAAGATTTTTACAATGAGTATGGAGTACCCAGCATTGTAGGTCTAATTCTTCGCCACTTAATTTTTCATTCTTTAATTATTCATTATGATTGTGTATAATAGATATAAGAAATAAAATGTTGATATTAAGCCTAAGTTATTGTAAAACAACCTTATAACGGTTAAATGAGTGTGGGAGACTTCGTTGTTACTTGAAAGACGTTTAAATTTAGACGATTTACGGTTTAGGCCTGGGTTTAGGCCCTTTAGACAAAGTTATTAGTTTATTTACAATAATGTTCGAAGTACGGTAATGTAGACAACCAACAATACCATCATACTCACTCGATCGTTTCAATGGTAGACCTCCTGGACTGGTAATTTTTACCTACGTCCCTCGATGCTTAAATAGCTATTACGACGTTCTTGGACAAATGTAACAGTGACAGAAACCTTTAGCTACAGTAATAAAAACAATGTTGGCACATTTTGTTATTTTCTCAACGACTTTGTTTCGAACTGTCAATTCCTAATTAGTAAAATAAGCAACTTAATAGTGACTCGAGGCAGTTTCCTTCCGAATAAACACGAATTAACAGGCAATAAAATAAAGCCTCACAACATGAAGCACACATGTAGCAGGCCACAGGGACAGTTAAATAGGACACATAACCGTGCTATTAGCGAAAGGAGCCAGGAAAAGATGGTAAATTTAACGATTCTGTTGTGGTTCACTTCTTTTTTATTGCATTCAGTTAAGCTGTATTAGGTGGTTTATCGACCAAGCTTATATTTATTTCTGTTCCCTGAAGTGCTGGTTCAATTTCGATATGTGGCACATATAGCGAAGTCAACAAATATTTTATGGCGAGGAGTTTGCATTTACATTTTTCCAATCGCAATACAGTTCGGGTAATTGGTTAGTAAGCAAACGATTGGTTTTTTCACAATGCGAATACCGAACCAATTTTATCTTTCTAATCAAACAAAACTAGTTGTCCAATTATTTAAAAGATGTGGTTCGGTTGTTGTAGAGATTATTAGGCACAAATTGATGGTCATCCATAGCAAATATCGGTGCTCCATCGGCATCTTATTGTGTATTAATACTTCCAGTATTCTTACACTATAGTTTGATTAATATTGAATACCCATATTCGTACAATAAAGGACTTTAGAACTGAATTATTTCTTCAAAAAAATAATTTTAACTTTTGAAAGAAATATTTTTAGTTATGCTAGATTTTTTTATTGACACTAACGTATCATGTGGAAACTTTGACTGATCTGTAAAAATGTTTGATTGTTTAAACCCGACTCTTTCATAACTCGATTGATATTTCAGAACCTCAGTGGTAATCCCCAATAAAATAACCAATTAATTATGTCGCATAACGTTGCATATCATGTTAAGTGTTCTTTAATCAGAATCTACATTAATTATTGCGGTCGGATCAGCATCGCATGTGATCAAAGCAATTAATATCACATAAAAGCACGCATTTGAGCTTTCCAAATTGAGTACCAAAAACAAAATCCCTCAAAGTAGGTATCTAATTGGGATTTATTTAGAATTTCATTTTGCGATGTATCAACATGCTGATATAAAAATTCAGGGTGACGTCAAAAGTTAAAATAAGTCCCAAGTCTGAAACTTTTTTGCAATCACATCATCTTTGCCGGAATACATAAGTAGTAAAGTTAACTCCTTATCATGTGTTCCAGTTTCACACTTTGACTTCTTTTTCCTCAAAGAGTTTGACTCCTGATGTAAAAGTTTCAGGAATTTATGTTTCATTCAAGGCGTATCTTGAAGTGCTTTTTTTATACTAATTTTAAGAAGTTTCTTACGCTACAAGTCGCCTAAAATCTAATTTCGCAGGGACTACTCGAAATAATGTGACAAATCATAAATTCCAATCATTGCCCAATTCGAAAAGAAAAACATGCAATCTTTCAGATAAGTATAAACCCAGTCTAGCACTCGCTGTTATGTCATGAAACCATAGAGCATATTTTTCTATGCTGAAGCTGTATTATAAACCAGTGATAGCATTTTTTGATGTGTAACATCTATAGCCGCGATATGGGAGTAAAACCGAATCGAATGTCGTCACGTAAAACGGCGTCAGGTCCCCCCTCGCCACCGCACTCTCTTCTCCCATGTGTGTGCGAGAAGCTCATGCGAAACTCTTACTTATCCTAAATAACAAAGAAAACAAAAAAGAATTACGCATATCCATCATTCCAATCGTGAGTTATGGTCTTGAGTTCATGTAAAATCCCATAGAAAAAAGCACTTTCAGTTTTTCCGGAATTTTCCAATTTTGCGGGAAACTTTTGCAATTTTTCTTTCCATAAGAACCTAACACGGGTTATTACGAATATGTAAAAAAAAATTCCAAATGGGTTTAGCCGTTCTCAAGTGATGCGTTTTCCAACGTACAGCATTTAATTTTTATTATGTCGATATATTATTATAATAAGAAATAGTAAATTGTTTTGTTAGGAGGAAAAGGGCGGCTTTTCATGGCAAGTTGACAAATACAAACAAGCCACAAAAAGCCACTTTTCTCAGAATAAAACATGCTATTTCTTCTTGAAACGCCGAAAAACTAACAATTTCTTTGATTTTATAAAACTTGACTGATCACCAGCGGCGCATAAAGTAATTTCAAGGTTACTTTAGGCGCCGCTGGACTACTCTGTCTGCCATGGCAGAGAAATGGCCATTTGTCATAACTCACTGACTTATACAATGTCACGGTTTTCTGGCGTTTGAAGAAAAAAAATTAAATTATTTTAATGACGAAACTATGTTTTTATTTATTTTTATTATAAATTCTTTCAATGACCATTAATTTTATGTCTTACATGTCAGAAAATTTATTGCAACACTTTGTAAATACATTTGTTTGAAATGTGTAGAATTTTTCTACGATTAGTGTTCTCTGATTCTTGAAAAAAGAAAAACGGCACAGACGAATTCTTCCAATTTTAGAATAGGTGAGCTGAATCTACATATATTTCAAATTTACTAAATTTACATAGCATACCCATAATTAGCCATCGCTGTAGACAAAACTGTACCGTTGCTTATTTAATGCAATGGAGACCTAATTTCGGATTAGGTGCAAAAAAGGAAGAGTCTGAGCCCTGAAGCTCTACTTACTGTAATTTACTTAGTTTATACAATCTCGCATAAACGAGAGGCTGCCGAGGGTAAATTATCTAAACTTCTCTCCCTCAGGGACAAATACTCAACTGGGCCTTTAATTTCGCAACCTTGGAAGCACTGATAACCTTGCCACAGAGGACGGGGAACTGGTAAGTCGGGTACAGAATTGTTTTATTTTGTAGCCGTCTGGAATTTGTAGCACTTCTCGGATCAATATCATTATAAAGACGCTCTTTTCGCTCCACATTTTAATTGCCTCAAGAGCTTCTCGCTGACACCATTACTGTTGATGATTTCAAGCTGCAATTCCAGTCACGAGCACCTATAATTACAAACTCATGGCTATAGGAAGTGACAACCCTGCATCTAGATTCTTGCGTGATAGGAAGCAGGATGCCACAACCCTAGGTCGTGCTTTCGACATTTGCTACGATTATAAGAACTCGATTTTCAGTAGTAGGTAATAGAAGGAAGTTAAATAAGTTAAAGGGTTAAAATAATAAAAATAAAATAAATAAGGGTTAAAATAAGCTCAAGCTCGAAGATTTTCAAATTAATTTTAATTAATAAGATGAACAAATTTTCTTAACGCTAAAAAAATGTGGGGCTTTGTCTTGGATGCGTAACATGTAGGATGATCACCATGCCTCAATCAACTCTCTTAAACTTTACGGTATCTCGGGTTATAAGCTGGTTATAACTTTTTTCTAGAGAGACTAGTTGCTAGCACTAGCTAGTTGCAAGACGATAGTGAAACGAACTATGCATTGTAGAGGCTTTAGTCTTTAATAATAATGGCAATTAATTTAATCTAAGCTCGACAAAGTAATTTAATTTTATAAGAGGAATTACTAAAACTGAACAAACTTCGTTATCTAGGGGTCCGTAAATTTGTAAGGTATTAAAAGATCCTGTCCTATTCCTAAGTTCGATTAAGAACGTTAATTGCTTGTCTTATTATGTAAAAGGATGTTAAAATAGCAACAAGTTGCTTTACGAACGATTTGCATAAAATGTGGGTGAAAACAAAGGACAAACCAACACCAACAACAATCTGCTTTGCAGTTTTGGTAACGTTGTTTGACAATAAGTACATTGTCTTAAAAGGATGGGAATAGTGGTTTCGTCAAGAACAATTACAAAAGGATTTTAGACTCAACCGTTAGCAATATTGTGTTAAACCTATTAGAAATATTGTTCAGTTCATAATAATAATTTAATAATTTCAAAGCTAATCCGATTTAATTTTGACGTGACAATCTGATAAATGTGTCTATTAGAAATAATTTGAGCTGTTCCTCTGTGTTTTATTCATTCTTGGATACTCTAATGCATTGTGTTCAACGGATCAACATGCAACAGGTTATCTATTTGTCTATAAGTTCTGGCATATTTATGGGCTATTTAATTTAATATTTGTTTGCAAGTTTGTTTCAGATTTATTTTTCTTCTCCGCATGTATATCTTTATTTTTTGTACTCCTGTTAGTTCGATTTGCTTTAGATGCAATAATCAGGACTGAATATTCGGTAGAAACTTCCATGCACTGTATAATTAACACAATGAGTAAAACAGTCTACAGTGCAGTATGATGTCGCACCTGAAGCAAATCAAACTCTTTTTATTGCAACGGAGGTGCTATATGCCTGCTTTGTTTTATGTGGGCTCTACTACTTCCAGGTACCAACCGTTCCTACATATCTGCTCTCGTGCAATCAGTAGCAAGCAGCAATTAGAAGTTAGAAAGGGTGGACTGTCTTTAATAACAATATACCAGCGTTATTTATCGTTTATAAACAAATGGTGATTATATAAGTAATTCATTCATCAAGTTGCAGCTGGACTACAAAATTTATATGTGAATAATTTATTAAAACAACGGAGGGGCTAATATCAAGTATTTCTACCTCTCTGCCTTAACGTTTCTTCAAAACTCAAAAAATGCAAAAATAACCGAATATACCAAAGCTAGCAACGAGACAGAATTTTAGGTCGTCTGGCTTTTTGATATTTCCTTGCTTATCGAACTTAGGTAGCGATGGAGTAGGTCTGGCACCTGTACGCATCCCCTTTGTGGCAGCTATCTTCCTCACACAACCATCGAATTCGTCGCCGTACTTCTCTAGCAACCGAATTTTGATCTGTGAAATTTATATTACATACCGGGTGTCCCAGAGGTGTGTGGACCATCAATTACGCCCTTATTTTGAAAGATATCAAAACGGGGTTTTCGGGGGACCATAACCACACTATGTCTTCACAATTTAAAATTATTAGACATCATATACAGAGTGTCCTAGTATTAGTAAATTGATATTTCTATACAGGGTGTACGATTTCGCAAAATGTATAATAACTTTTTTTTCACACCCTATATTCCGTTATATGTACCATCAAATAGCATTTTTAATAAACTTTCTGTCAATATATAGTTTGCCACGGCAAATGTTAGTACTTTAGATAATTTTTACAAAAAACGTAGAAAACTTTCTTAAAATGATGAAAAATCATGTATTAAGATCAGATCGCCTTGGACTTGTTGCCATGGAGATATCATTTTAGACTGGTTACCATGGAGCCGTTTGTTCTTGTTGACAGTAAGTTATCCTGTAACAAATAGTTTCACTTTTGTGTTTTTTTTACAAAAGGAATTTTACGAAAAAAAGTAATCATAAATAATTATGGTACAATGCCTTAGGAGAAGCCGAAGAAACTGTTTCTTGGCCACAAAAATTTAAAACGTTTTGAAAACACTGGAAACGTGGCCTACAACAAAAAAACAATTAATTGGTAGAAGAGTAGGTGAAAACACTGCGCTAGAAGTTTTACTAATCTTAGAAGAAAATCTTCACTCCAGTACAAAAGAAATTGCTGCCCAACCTGATTTCAAAATCGAAACCTTCAGTAAACCGTGTGATCAAAAAACATCGGTTTCATCCATACCACATTGAACTCCATCAAGAATTGCAAGAAGCTTATTTTGTAAAAAGAGTGGAATTCTACGAAAGAATGGACAATCTTCTAGAAAAGAATAGAAATATTTTAAACAGAATTTTGTTCACTGATGAGGCGACCTTTAAGGTATAACGGAATATAGGGTGTGAAAAAAAAAGTTATTATACATTTTGCGAAATCGTACACCCTGTATAGAAATATCAATTTAGATGACTTTCAATCGGTATGTTCGAAAGTTTGGATCTATAAAAAAATATTGACAGAAAAGTATTCAGTTATCTCTGTTGGAATGGTGTTTGCATTTTTTTGAAAAAGCACTAATTTTGACCTAAGATTCTTCATAACTCAAGAACCATCTATAATAAACCCGTAGTATAGTTGCCCGAAACGATATAGTGCACAGAAGCTATCTAGACGACCAGCGAAGTCGTAGACTTTGTTTTCGTGCTTTAAAGCAGTTTGCCAAGGTAATTCAATCACTGAGTGATTTCTCGCTTGTGTGGAGAAGCAGGACCGTCTTCATTTTTTTTGGTATTATTTTAACAGATAGCATTGATTTAAACTTTGTATAGTTCATTTGTTGTTATTATTACCACTAGTTGGATGAATATAATAACACTATCACGTCAATAAAATACTCTAATGTGGACACTTAACACGCAAGAGAAACACAAAGACACAATGAAAAACATTCTAGCGCTAAGGCACTGAAAAGAATAAAATTAAAAAAAAAACAATGTATCCAGTTGTTCGGCCCGGTTGCAAATTAATTGACTTCGCCCCTGCATCATATGAACACCTGCAACGATGGATTTGCATGGATCAAGACCGACAAGTTTTTTCAGACGCAAAACCAGTTTCGTATTCAGATGTTTTTCAATAATTCTGAAGCCATCACAAATTAACTGGTCTACTTTAGTGAAAGCGTGCCATTGGTTTTTTTGCGGTCTTTAAAAAGAAAACAAAACATTGCGCCTTAGAGATCTTACTCCTACTATACCTTATATCATTTTGCTCAGCATTAACTGCTCTTTCAATTCACCAACTAATATACAGGGCATTCCATTTAAAAAAACATAATTTTGGTATATTACTAATACTAGGACACTCTGTATATGATTTCTAATAATTTTAAATTGCGAAAGTATCTTGTGGCTATCGTCCCCCGAAAAGCCCGTTTTGATATCTTTCAAAATAAGGGCGTAATTGATGGTCCACACACCTCTGGGACACCCGGTATATTGTTTGATTATCGTACTGTATCGTATTAAAATTTCAGCTATACTAAAATGCCTTGAAAATTATTATTTTTTTAATAACTAAAATTACATCTGGCGCGATGTTAACAACGACAAAATAAATTTATATTCCTAAAAGAAGGAATTGCTAAAAGGTCATAGCAAATTATTATAAAAAAACAAATTTTTGTCTTAAAATGATTCCACAATTTTACCTGTACAAAGAGTAAACAGATAAACAGGTAAACGCACCCACCCTCAGGTGACAGACCTATCCCATCACCTATCACATAACTTCTATAAGAAAGGAAATAGAAAAAAACTAGCCGACCTAAAATAAACTTTTTCGCGACGTCGCTAGCTCTTATACTATGAGTTACGCATATGGACATATATTTTTTGGGGTCGTCTATTCATCAGAATACAACAAAGCTCAAAAACATTATAATCATCTGGAATATTGAAGGTTTTGAAAAACTCAACATAATCGTACAGATTTTATAAAACGCAAAAAGATCAGACCTGCATTTCTAAAAAAATTGTCAACTTTTCCGTTATGACCAGGATTGGATTCTGAAAGACTTAAAAGCTGAAGCAAGGAAAATTTTTAAAAGCAAGCTACCATTTAGAATCTTGGAAACAAAAGTTATAACGGGTGTTTTTTTAAATTTGGCGTCGTAGTTGGCCACAATTTTTTGCCTGGTTTCATTTCGACGGTTTCATTTTCGAAGTTCAGAAAAATATAATTTTATCGAAGAGGTTCCACTACACCCCTAAAAGGTAGGGGTGAGCGTCTTGAACTGTCGCTTAATTAAATTAAAAATATAGATTCAAATGTCAAGTTAATAATTGTCACTTCGATGGCAGGTTCACAGTTAAACATTCATGGCCAACTTCATATACCAACCAAAATGACAATGTAAAAATAAATATTACTATTTTAATTTACGTTTCTTAAAGTTTGTGGAGTTTGACTTGAATATATTTAAATTTTAATTAAAATATAAATATGAGTAAACATGAAAAAAAGAGACAAACTTAAAACACTTACAGGAATGTCTGGAATGTGTTGGAAAGTAATTTTATGAAGATTTGATGGCAGGAGCAAAAGTCAAGACAGAAAGATGATGAAAATATAAATAAAGAATACGAGGACAATGAAAATAGCAATTTAAAGACTTGCCGGGCTTGTGTCGAACTATAAAACGTCGAGATTTTTTTTTATTTAGGGCTTAGATTTGGAGATAACGGGTGAGAAACGACAAAAATCGCGTAAAGTAATTACTTTTCATAGGACGTAAAGTCGAGAAAAGAGTTTAAAGTTGCTACAAGATGGGAAACTCAATCCTTTTGCACAAACTGTTCATTTATTTTTGGGCAAAGGGCTACAGAGAATGTTTTGAAAAAATATCAGAAAAATGAAACCATGGATCAAGTAATTCACTATATCGAAAACTCGATTTTTTTTTTTGCACAGGACGATTTCTTGTCGAATGCATATTTAATGTACGAGTATTTAAGGCATTCGCTTTCATTTCTGAAAATTCTAAAATTGTGACTGACTGTTATGTGTAAATTGGACGTTTTCCGGCACTAGGGGTTTAAAAAAGCACTAATAATATACTATTTACTAACAAAAGTCGCGTGTTAATATTATAAGATGCTATTTTGTAAAAACACGAGGACTTTCTTAATTTTTTATAAGAAATTTGAACTTAGTCCGTAGATATGATTTCTATTAGTCATGTAATAAAACAAGTTTAAATTTTTTAAATAATATTAAACCCAATAGTTAATTTATCAATCATAAAAAAGCGTTTCCTGAAAATTGCCATAATATTGATAGAAAAACTCTCAGATCTTCTAGTTTATCTGGGAGCGGTAGAGCATTTTGAAGAGCATACCATACGTGGTCTATCGGATTCAAGTCTGCCGAACAAGGAGGAAGTGGAAGATGCTCTATACCTTGGTTTTCCAGGGCATTTATGACAGAACGCGTTCGATGGGGACGAGCATTATCGTCGATGAAAATAAACTAGTGACCAATATCGCTTATAATGTAATTGGCATGATATGTGATTCATCGTTTTCTGACAAACGTACAGATTTGTGCGACCACCCGAACAGAGCATTTCTTCAACAAGCAACGGTCGTTCTGGACTGATGTCGCTCTTGGTTGTTCACTCCTAGGTTTTTCTCTACCAGAATTTGTCTCTTGAAACCTATTCCATAGACGACTTATGACATTTTGCCGTACGCCCATGATTTCTGCCACATCAACTTGACGTAGACCAGCCCGCAGCATACCAAAATCTCTGTTGGTCTCTTCTTCACCTGAATGAAGTCTTCTTTCCATTTTGAAAAAATAACACGTGCTTTACGTTCAGAAACAGTGGAAATAGTGCTTTGGTCAAAAAAATCATGTAAAAAGTAAACATTCGATCTAATGACCGATATACCACGACTTTGAATTTATATCTCCAACATCCCCAACAGTTCCCCAACATTCTTTGCAAAGTGTGGTCTTAAAAATTACGTTGCTGCCAAAAAATTAAGACTTACGCTACACCACAAAGAGGCAAGAGTAGGACGGGAGTTGCAACATATTATCATCCATGACAATGATTTTTGGAGTGGAGTGACATTTTCCGATGAGAAAGTTTTCCAATCGCTTTCAATTAGCTGTTTAAGAGTGTATAAGCCACGCAATTCTCGTTTTCAATACTTCAAAATTGCAGGTTCAATTCCCAAAACGCAATTACATCTGGGACGTCCGAAATCTGGAGTTTGAGAATAAAATTTGCCACAATCAATCACAACGTTAGAATTTCGGGATTTGAAAAACGCTCCACGCACAGATAAGCGGTGGGCTTCGCTTGCACTACCTACTACTAACATTACCCCGTACTGCACCATAGAAAAAATATATAACTGATTTAAATAAAATTTACAATCAACGACAAATTTTTTGTCTCAAAAACTTTCTGATGCGTTCATGTTCATCTAGTCATAGTAAAATAAGGGGTCAGAAAAATGTTCAAAAAAATTGCGGATTTCAGCAAAGTGGTAAATAGAAAAAAATATTTACTTCGACGAGTTCCACTTGTCGTTAAATTTTCTGCTAGGACTTCCATAACACCCTGTATATTCAGCAAACAGATAAAAGTGGTCACTTTTCAGTAAATATATGGGCTTGGATCTCTGCTTAACAAGTGACGTTTACATTACGATTCTTGAGGATGTGATGATCCATTCAGTGACGAGAATTTTCCCCAACAACAATTTTATTGGCAACTGTGCTGTTCATAATAGGAACGTCCTTGACTGGCCCACTCGCAGTCCGGACCTCAATCCGATAGAATAATATGTGGGGACTCCTGATCCAAAGGTTTGGTGTTTCGGAACTGGGAAGAACTGTTGACTACGATTAATAATACATGACAAGCATTACCGCAAGGCTACCACGGAGATCTTTCCCTGTCTAAGCCAAAACGTCTTGCAAAGGTGACTGAACTGAACTGGGCTATTGTTAAAATTGTTAATTAAATAATTTGTCTGTCTTAGGAAATTTATTAATTGAACTAAGTGTAAGTGTAACTAAATCATGGCTTTGATCTGCTGCCTACCCGTAATTAACCCATATAAACATGACAAGAGTTAAAAATGAGGTTATTAATGTTCATCACCGAAAAGAAACTGACGATGAAGGACAAAAAAGATCACCCAAAATAGATCAAATGAAGAAGTTCTGAACGTTGTGGAAGAGACAAACAAGAGGTCCAGAACAATGAAGGAGAACAACCCTCGATGACATGGACCTACTTGATTTCTAATGCTCACACGCGTTTTGTGTTTAAACTCTCACTACTGGCAATAGAAAAAAAAAACAACGGGTTGCACTCCGGGAGTGCCGGCAGAAGTGAAAACTTGAAAATTGACGTTGTGCATTTTTGAATATTTTGGAATGGTTAGGGAATAATTTCGAACGAATTGCTTTATTTATTAGTCTAAAAGTACTATCATTTATGTGGTTAAATACAATATTCATTTATTGCGCTATCGTACACAATTTATATTACATTAAAAATTTAACACTTCAGAACTATTACAATTATTTTACATTAAAAAGTTTATCTCTCAGAAAAATCAACTTTCATCCATGATTTCAACGACTCTTTCACCATCATCATTACCAGCATCAAGAAACGAACAATTTTGATTCGAATCTATTTAAATGTCTAATAAAGACCGCATCAATAATAGTTTTGTATTTCGTTGTGCTAAGATTGCGATCACTTGACATCGTTAAACCAAATTCATTATTTAAAAATTCAATTAATACTTGATTTTTATCGTCTGCAAAGTTTATGTTGAAATCTCCACTCAAAATCATTGGCAAATCATCAAAGCTTTTTCCAATTTTTTTTTAAGCAATGCAGATGCGTCATGAGAATAAATGAATAAATTTTCATACAAGAAGTCTCGTATAGCACGCAATGATTTATCTGGAGAAATGTAGAGAGTGGCAACGACTTATAGACATATCGCCGATATCAGAAACAGTAGCATTACACATGCTGGTGTATTTCGCATGCACATCCATATAATTTGTGCAATAATGAACTGTGTTCATATTTTGATAAATAGCTACTCTTCCCACTGCACGATTAAGAAGTTTTCACTTCAAAAAAAAAAAATTCATTGGTGGCAATAAAGATTGGTTTACATATTTTTTTGAGAAATGTCAGAAAAATGTTGGCCAAGATTCCATGTCCGCAACTGTACTTTCATTCGTCACTTTTTCATTAAAAGATGTATTTTGTTCAATTTCCATATTTTAAACCCTATATACACGAATTTTACAAGTATACAGACGGTCGAGCAATCAGCAGTCACCATCCGTGTATGTGCGTAGCAGGCTGTAGTACAAAAACACACGCACACTCGTACAAGCGCCTTGATCCAAAATTAAATTTCAAACAGTCATTTGTTTTCGAGTGATGACGTCATCAATATTTTTTTTTAATGGAAACCCCCTATTTTTTTTCTTGATTCAGATAGCCCTTTTAATTGTCTTTTACCCATCCCAAAAAGTACTCAGCGCCGCTAAAGAAGTTTTCACTTCAAAAATGTTTCGAATTGCAATCCCTAAAGAAGTTGTCACTTCAGCCGTGTGGTCTTACGCACACCACAATATTTTAGTTTTCTTTTATACCATGGTCGGTATTCTATTGCTGGCTTCTCACATTTCCTATTAAGTCATCGATTTCATATATTACTTGTAGGTCGTTCGACTTCAACTACTCTTGCTTTCAAACTTTCTGTTTGTCTTGGTATATCTTTCCGAATTAACACTTTTTATTTTTGAACATTTCTGATATCGAATAAGAAGTTTAGCCCGTTTTACTTTTCGATTTGTTTTTAAAAAGATCTTTTCTTATTTCCTTTTACCCTCTCAACTTTTCCTCCGATAGTTGTTTTCCAGTTTAGCTCTTCAACCTTTTTGTGTACCAGTTTAAATCAGGATCTTGAAAAATCTATTAGCCACGCTTTTCTTCTTTTGTGTTTGTTATGTTATTTCTTTATTTAAAAATCACGGGATGGAACAAAAGATTGGTCGCAAAGACTGGAAAAACCCAATCGAAATCAAAGTAAAGTAAGTCAATCACGTTGTGGTCGAGTTTCAACAACGGAAGCCTTTGAGTTTGCACTCTTAACAGTACATTATGTTGGGACCCTCCTGGAGGATACTGTGAGAGGGCTTTCTCTTCACCAGCTGAAACTGGATCGTCATCAGATGCCATCTTACATAGAGCTATCTTTGTCTAGTTGTCTCATTACTAAAATTGATAAAACATATTAATATATGTTGTAGCAGAAACAAAATATAAATATTCTGCCTGCACAAACTTCCCCTATTAACTGCAAGTATATTTAGAGAAAGCAATAATTGAACCAGACTTCATTCATTTACAGGTAAATTAATGGAAAACCGTTGATGCGGTAACGCTAAGGGAGGTAATCTAATATAAACTCGATTAAATTATGTATGCCTAGTTATAAAGTAAAATTCAAGGCTGAAGTGTGTAAAATCGCAGACTGAACACCTTTGATGTATAACTAAAGTGCACCGACTCAGGAGAAGAGCAATTTACATTTGCCTAAACCAACAAAACAAAATGTTTAATAAACGGAATGTACTGTTGCAAATCCAAGGATACGAGCTTGCGGTTCGGCGTTTCAAAGGATTAACGTTACCAATTAACATCGCCATCGTGAATTCGTGCCCGGATTTTGTGTGGGCTGCAGAAGGAATCACACCATTATAGAGGCTGTCTTTTAATAAGTGCCCGATATTTCAGAGGACGATTTATTTATTTTTTTAGATGGAAAGTTCATATAAACAGCCAAATAATTTTTGCATTAATGTTCATATTTAGACGAGAATTGCTACTATGGTTTTTTTTTTTTTAGTGAGAAATTCAAATTTGATTTTAGTTTTAGAAGGCGCTACCTACGGGTCAAAAAAATGGTAAACTTTATGAATGCTGAGTATGCTGACATACATTTTACATACGGACTTGCTAATGGAAATGCATATGAGGCTAGACATTAGTGTTATCCGAGCGGCATAACTCCTACCTCAAGTCTTAAGAATTCAGAAATAAATCTTCAACACCCTGTATCTGAACGCCCAGCGGACCCATGTATATATGAACTTAATCTTAAAAATACCTGAGGAATTGTCCTCTGAACTAAAAAACACCCTGTATAATGATTAGTACTGGTACAAAATAGATGCCCCTCTGTTGCACCTTGCTGGAATGTCATTATACAATACAATCACTTAAAATAATTTTGTGTTGGCAGTTTTTTCTTTCAACTTTGAAGAGATAAGTTTTCCGGAAAATCATGCAGCATTGAATGTCAACATAATAAACGCTGGAGCGGTTGCTGGAATCGCAAACGATTTTACAGGAAATCAACACTCAACCGCCTTCCCAGTAAACCGGAGAAGACAATATTAAATTCGCTTTAGCCACAAACAAACAAAAATGGTTAAAAGGTCTCCAAAATGCCAGGAAAGTATTAGGGGAACTTTGATAAACGACTGAAGCTTAATTATTTCACTATAACAGGTTATGATTATAATATAATATTCTTGTCTCAGGCCACTGTAGGCACCCTTCAATGTAAATGTAAATTACTTCCCTATTCTCTAGAGTAAAAAATGTTTCCTTAATACATTTGGTTGTTGCTCTAACGCCCTGGAAATGTTAAAGTTCTTGTTTTGTACGAACCCTGAAATAAAAGTACAAAACTGTCGATATTATAAATATTCATAACTTTTTTGAATTGTCAATGATTACAATGTTACAATTTGTGGTGTCCTCACAACCAAAAAAGTTTTCTATGATTTTGCAATTCAATTACATAAATTAATTTCTCTTTATTTAACATGTAGTTTAAAATATTTAGTTTCATTTTAATCGTCGCACAACGTGATTAAATAACACTGGATTCAATTATCCTGCTTAATATGATCATTAAAAGATTTGTTTGTATCAACAGGGGCGATCCAATGACGGTAATACAATATTTAATTGATTTACACTACAATTTTTCAAATTTAAATTGGGTATTTTCACATGTGAGTAATGAGTTGCAGAATAAACCCTAACACCGAAAAAAGAATTTAGATTAATAGTGAGAATTACGTTACGGAATTTTTGTGTACGCTGCACCACTTCCATGTTCTGCCGAAAAAAGTAGTATTTATGGACCATTTGTTTTGCAGTACAGCGGTATTAAATCAATTTTCAGTCATGTTATTGTAGCAGCCTCACCTATTTCGAATTTTAACGAGGCGTGGTAATCAACGACGGAAATAAAATTAACGTAAATTACAGCCTATCCTTTTATCTGTTATCCTTTTCAGGCCATCCTTTGTGGAAGTGTTAAATATCCACCTTGGGTACTGGAAATCCGTCACTTAACCGTGTAAATTTCCCGATTCCGGACACATTTGTGTCCCAGGACGACGACAGGATTTTCCGGTTGACAAATGAGACTTGATATGTTTTGAGTAATAAGTTTCGGTATTTTTCACTCTGTTACAGTTTCAGCTCAAGAACAATAACTGTCACTGGGTTATTCTTTAGCATCCCTGCTCTTCAGTGTTCCTGTAAAAATTCTGAAAACTTTATTTTACAACGGGTTTTAAACCAAATCTTAATTTAAGTTTCTTCACTTTCACTCTACCAAATATACGCTGAGACACACTTGAATAAATTAATAATAAATCTTCTCAAAGGAAAAATTTGATCTTCCACATCATTTTCGCAAGATTAATGAACTAACGTGAAAGACATGTCATCAAACTACTGCAAATGCTATCAACGATCAATCAGCATTTAATCTTTGTTCATTGCTTATTAAAATTTTTTCCTTTGTTAACACGTTTCCTTCCTCCTCCATATATTCAGAAAAAGTCGTTAATCAAGCTCAGGGAAGACTAATACGATTAGAGCCTTTGTCCTTGTTAAATGTGGGTATCGGTCCAGAGTTGCGGCATCTGTGGTCTTATTTATACAAACGATATCATTCCCAAGTTCGTGCAAACATTAACAGCATTATTTTTGACATTCTTTTAGAACAAATAAATCGTTGGCATTACTACTTTCAACTTGCAGAATGTACCTGTCGCCCGTAAAATTGAATTTGTTTGAATTGAAATTGCTAAAACTTTGTAAATCTATTGCGTAGATTTCAATTTGCACCACAATAAAATTCAATATTATTACTGTTAAAAGTTCTCTAATGATGTAAACAACTGAAACCCTTCATATTGGTGTGGATATTAATCAGTGTTTTTTTTACAAAAAGTAAAATTATTACCTTATTGTACTGACTATGGTTTCTTGCTACAGAGAAGTGAACAAAACAATCAACTGTTAATACGGTTTCCCTTTAATTAAAGGTCCGAATTCTTTTGGTGTTGTGATGGTTTCGCAGGTAAATAAGAATTAATTTTTGAAGTGAAAACTTCTTTAGCGGGGGTGAGCACTTTTTTGGGATGGGTAAAAATTGTTAAACTCGCGTCAGGTCGTGGCCTGATCGAAAATTCGTAAGATGGAAGGAGGGTAGACCACCGCGCCGGCGCGGCGTTGGAGAGGAGGTAATATCCCCCTCTCCTTGTTGCGAGTTTCAGAAGAAATAATCGTCGAGCGGGAGGAGTAGCTATTTATCAAAATATGAACACAGTTTATTATTGCACAAATTATATGGATGTGCATGCGAAATACATCAGCATGTTTAAGGGAATTGAACGCGGCTTCATTTGACTATAATTTGTCTGCACAACAACATTCCTTAACGTCATACCAGCCCACTCTTTTATCGCATAACTAGATATAGATAGGAAGAAGACGCTAGACGGTCCAAAAAATTATTGCTTAGTTTTGGAATTACTTGATCATTAACACACCTAGCACTTCAATTTTTGGTTTAACATTTGAATAATGATCAATACTAAAGTAGAATGTCCCTCAAAATAAAATAAAAATATCTTATCTGATAACAGGTTGAATCCGTAATGAGAAGACCAAAATCAACCAAAACTTGAAAAAAATCAGTTATGCAATAAACTTTGTACGAAGCTGCTTTCGCTTATAAAAACAAATCCTTAAATCATTGTTGAAATAACCGAATGGTTTCTTTGTTTTTCCAAAATTCGTAGTGCGATGCAAATTTCCTATCTCCGTCGTACATAATATAAGATGCAATAGTGTTATCTCTTACCGTTTGAACTGGAGACGTACAATCAGTCCGAGCGTTACTGAACAGAACGTCGCGTGTTCATGGTAAAAACTTCTTAGGTCCACAACTTTCTTCGCGAAGCAATACAGGGTGACACTCGTCAGAATTATGGCCTAGTGATCTATGGTCACTTGAGTTTCAGATGTTAGTGTCGAAACTGGTTTGTCCTTAAATTTTTATTAGTTTATTTTTTTCTAATAATGACTCTGTCTTATGAAGTCGCGACCAATACCCTTAATGCTACTCTTTCTGATATCGGCGATATGTGTATAAGTCGTTGCCACTCTACTCTGGTGATAATCAGTTCATTATTATGGTTGCCGTTTACATTTCTCCAGATAAGTCATTGAGTGCTATACGTGACTTCTTGTATGAAAATTTATTCATTTATTCTCATGACGCATCTGCATTGCTTAAAAAAAATTGGGAAAAGCTCTGATGATTTGCCAATGAGTTTGAGTGGAGATTTCAACATAAACTTTGCTGACGATAAAAATTAACGATTAATTGAATTTTTAAATAATGAATTTGGTTTAACGATGTCAAATGATCGCAATCTTAGCACAACGAAATACGAAACTACTATTGATGCGGTCTCTATTAGTCATTTAAATAGATTCGAATCAAAATTGTTCGTTTCTTACTTCAGCTACCATAAACCTATTGTATCAGTTTTAGAGATTAGCGATGATGATGCTAGTAATGATGATGGTGAAAAAGTCGTTGAAATTATGGATGATAGTTGATTTTTCTGAGAGATAAACTTTTTAATGTAAAATAATAATTGTAATAGTTCTGAAGTGTTAAATTTTTAATGTAATATAAATTGTCATGTTTGTGTAGAATAGCGCAATAAATGAATATTGTATTTTACCACATAAATGATAGTACTTTTATACTGATAAATAAAGCAATTCGTGCGAAATTATTCCCTAACCATTCCAAGATATTCAAAAATGCACAACGTTAATGTTCAAGTTTTCACTTCTGCCGGCACTCCCGGAATGCAACCCGTTGTTTTTTTTAGTCGATTTAAATTCTTAATAATAATTAGAAAAAAAAATGTGTGCCATAGGTTCGGAGCGCAAATAGGTAAATTATTAAAATTCAGTTTGTAAATTTTTTCATTAATTGACGTATAGGTGGCGCTGTGTTCTTTACTCAATTTTCCATTCAGTGAATCGTTCCTGCGCATTCAAATCGCATGTTGTCATAAAAAAATAGTAAAAGATGGCTGGACATTCAAACTGTTTATTTTGTGGTAATAAAATCCCAACCTTATCAAAGGTTTGCCCTTGCGATTTATTAATGGTCAAAGCAAATGCTAACATGATTGGAAATTCGGTTCGCCCCAAGCAAAATGCTAATAATACGTCATTTGAATTCTAAATATTAAAATGCGTTTCCCAGTTGATCGTCCGGATAAAATTTGGCAATCAATTATTGTATTCTTATTCAATCGTTTAACCCGCACTCTCATACCATTCCAATGGGCATTCACCAATGGGTTGTCCGTATTTATTCCTGGCGCAGCAGTTTCCACGAACATTTATTTATAACATCCCGAGTTTGCCCCGATGCGATATTCTTGAGGTAAATGCCATAAGATGAGTGAGTTCCCCACACCACTCTAAATTGATCGCGCACCCAACCCCAGCGCAGGGGAAGAGTTATATTTAGCTGTAGTTTTCCAGCTTCTTACTCAAAACCACTCAGGATACTTCAAGTCGGTGACTGTAATGAACGGGTATCCGCCGAAAATAAAATGCAAATAATCAATGTACCTACAAATTTTTTAAAAATGAAAATGTCTTTCATTAAATTTTTTTTTTATAAAAATCGGTGCAACACACATTGTTTTATTTGCTACCAATCTACTCATGTTCAACGATTAAATATAATTATACATGTTATTAAGTACCAATTTAAACCTTATCAGTCGGTCTGGGGCGTATGCGTTTTTCTCAACACTTTTTTGTCATGGCGACTTCTAATTGCTTCATGAATGCCACAACTAGGACGGTTTAAAGAGTTTATGCCCTATTAAAATTGTTGACTCAAATTTTCAGATAAGTTGTACTAGGCCTTATGACCAGTAGGTATAACATATCACCACTTAATTTTTTTACATATATTACCGTGTATAACAAAATCCTAAAAAGCCTAAAACAACATTTGTTTGAATTCTTTTCTATGAGTTTCCTCACTCTAATCTCAACCACTGCGGATTCAATTTGAATGCCATGTATTGAGATAAGCTTATATATTTAGTGTTTGTTTTATTCTAATCAATTCATAAATAAAAAAGATATACCGATAATAATTGTTAATATTAAAAAAAAGGTAACCAAATCTGGCGACAACCGTTACTGTTAACTCGTGCCGATGACAGATGTCACTGCCAGTCATAATCAGTAATTGATATATAATTACGGTGAAGCGTTACTGCGAGTGATAAAGCTCCTAGAGATACGGTGGCCTTACGAACAATGCTTTTGCATAGGTAGTACTTTCTTTAAAATGTCTCTTAGAAAATCTAACCTTTCTCAGTCCAGCAGAAATGTTAATTGAACTGAAGAAGACAATGAGGCGAAACTTGAATGGCAGACTCTCGGTCTCGGGAGACTAACGAAGAACGCGAAACGTGTGTCTAACCACGGACCTTGTGTGGTGCTCTTCAAATGTCAGAAAAACGTGACAGTCATAGTGCAACGGTTCAACAGAAATTACTCTTATAAAGACAAAGTAAATTTGATTGTAGTTATTTCCACCGTTACAATACGCCTCGACCTGCAGCACATACAGATGATCCTGACGATCCGCCTGCGGCAACGATATCTAGAGACAATACAAACAAATCCGTAATTCACCGAAATATAATATGGATTCTTGAACACCCCGATTCCCTCCATTTCCTCACACGTCAGCTTTCATACCTTAAGCCAAATCTGAATTCGTCGGAAGAAAGTGGTGTAAAAGTCAATTTATATTCCGCCGTCATAACGATAAATGGGTGACATAATATGTCCCCTATTAAGTCTAGGCATTATTAAGCGTCCTGTAGATTTAAAATTGGCAGCAGTAAGCCGCCATCAAATTGTAGGTTCAGAAATCAGCTCACCGTCTTCTAAAATGTGTTCTTACAGCTCTGACAGTTATGTCATACAAAATTGCACTATATCTTGCATTTGTGACCTTTGGACGTCCACCACCACTTCTATTCACAACTACAGTCTTTTGGAATCATCACATCATTCTGATAACAGATGATCTGGTTATGGCAAGTGTTACTGAAATTCGTTGATTTGACCTATCCTTTTCATTCTAGGCGATTATACTTGTCCTATCAATATCCGCCGGATATATATACACCTGCCGGAATGGAATTCGGGGACATACGCTGAGCGTCTCCCAGAGAGGCTGTCGAACAGGAACCTGGGGGCAATACTTTCTGTAATTCTCAATATAACTACATTATTTGTTAGTGTTTTATTTTTTTTATCTACAACTGCTTTGTATTAGCGTCATTACACCACTCATTCGACACTATTTGAGTTCAATAATGAAGTTCATTACACCACTAGTAGAATAATTGAAGGCACACTTTAATCAAATCAAATTTTATTAAAATGACAATTAACACAAATATGTACATTTTGCTTCAAAGAGATTGTAGCTCGCAGCATAGAATAAAATGCCCAAAGGCTGGAGCACCTACAAGTCTTCAATTAATCTTCAAAAAATGCCAGTAATACTTTTTATCGTCAACCGTCAATAGAGCCATACATTACTATAGCGATTTGCGGAAGTAAACAAACACTTTATTTTACTGTAAAAATCAAACACTTTACCTGCCGCTAATATGTATGTATCTACATAACCATGACTTTATTACATTAAACAGAAATCGTTTGCCACTGTCACGACTCCAAGAGTAAAAGTTTGGTCGCGAATTATTTATATAAAAAAATGGAAGAAGACATGCAGTGCACGCCGCCTGAAATTCAGTAAAGACGTCTTTGGAACCTTTACCACAAGAATGGTGCAAAAAGCATGGAACTATAAAATATAGTGAAAACGCTCCTTCTTCAATGTGGTCGTATTATTCCATTATAAAGCAAACCTTTCAGCAAAGAATGATATAGACATTAGTAAATACAAAAACTTCGGCTTTTTTAAAACAAAAGGGAAGAAGTCATATTCCAAAGAAGTCTAAAACTCTTACACAAGAAGACATACTTACATTTTTACTGAATGCACCAGATGAAATCTACTTGATCATGAAGGTAATTTTTGATAATTATTATTGTTCAAAACCAATTTGATATGAATGTAGTACATAATTATTTTAGATTTGTGTTGTGTTTGGTATTGCTGGGACCTGCCGTAATGATGAACTTTTGAATTTAAAAGTAAATGACATAGAGAACAAAGAAACAATTTTGGTTGTTGCTATAACTAAAACAAAGATCAACAGGCCTCGATTATTTATTTGTGATCACTTCAGAATTTGATGGAAAAGTAAAATCCATAGAATTATTTAAGAAATATTTAGCTCTACGTCCTAAGCAGACGCCCCACAACAGATTTTTCCTAACCTATCGAAATCGCAAATGCACAGTTCAACCAGTTGGAATCCATACTTTTGGAAGTATAGCAAACGAAATTGCCAAGTATCTGCATTTACCAGAACCATCACTTCTTTTTGTTTAATAATTGTACTTGTCATAATGAAATGTGTTATTAACAATAAAGTTATGAAATCTTTATTTATTATAAATGTTTACGGTTGACGATAAAAGTTTGTATGCATCACGTCAGTAAACTGTCTTTATCGAACTCGCTTGTTACTCGCCTCACTCGCTTTGCTCGCTCGGCTCATAATCTCAGGCTCGTTCGATAAAGACTCACTTTACTGACTTGGTACATAAATAACTATTCTTTTACTTCATTATTTATTTTCTTGGATGTATACCAATCAGTGAACCGATTATAAAATTTCTCGTACTTTCAGTTCGACTGTTAAAAGTGATGACACAGCCTTTGCAGCAGCTTCTTCAATATCTGAGGGCAGATTTTCCTCTTCTGAATCGCTCATCTATATATTTAATCGTTGAACATGAATCAATTTCAACCAAATGAAACAGTCTGTACTGCACCGATTTTCATAATTGTTTTTTTTTAAATGAAAGACATTGACAAGTTCTTTGCGAAGATTACTTTCCATTTTCAAAAATTTCACAGGTTCATTAATTATTTGCAAATCATTTTAGGGGAAAAGCGGTTCATTACAGTCATCGATTTAAATGAGCGTGAATCGTTTTAAGTAACAAGCTGATTAAATGGAGCTAAATATAGAACTTGGGCCAGTTTTGTTGCGCGTCTTGATGTGCAGTAAATTATGTTCAGAGTAGGGACAGAGCTCACAAAAATATTGTCGATTTGTACACATCGGTACATTATGTCGGGATGTCGACAGGATTTAGTCTTACTTCAAAGAAAAAATATCAAAGGGTACCTACGGGTACCTACTGCTTCACACAGTAATAAAAAAGATTTATAACTTTACCGTCATTAACCCAACATGAACCACTGGCTATCTGGAGGCATATTTATTTTTTAGTTTCTTTTTACGGGTCTTAGAGAACGTTAGGGTGTAGAGATAATACATTTGTTTTTCCGAATGCATTGAAACGATTATGTGTGTAAGTAAAAAAATTTATCTCCTTTTGTTCCATTCGTTTGTAACGTTAGATTATTTTGGTTTCAGGCTAACATCGATTGGACTGCCGATTGCAATTTTTAATTTTAGTTTACTATTCAATTCAATTACATTTTATTTAACTTCTACACTTTTTTGGGCGCTTTAATTTCTTTTTATAACATTTGTATTTTCTATTAAACAAAATGCCTCGCGTTCCCGGACGGAGAAAAACACAAGAGGTGCGTCGTAGAAATAGGCGCCGTGCGAGACAAATAATTGAAATTTCTCAAAATGTTGAAGCGGTTTTCGGTACGAACGCTTACTGCAACAGAAACAGTTGACACTGTCCCAAACAACTACTACGATAGTTGATTCATTTAAATCGGCCTTGCATAACAATCCGATAAATGTTGATTCACATAATTATAATCTCGGTGAACTTTCATTATGTTGTTCATTTTTTCGGCGCTTCATTTTAATTCGGAAATAACATCCAGAAATGGCGAAGCATTTACTTTATGTTGTCACAAAGGAAAGGTTCATTTACCACCTTTTTTACATCTCCGGTTCTACAATCACTCATCGAAGGTATAACATCTACAGATTACAATTATAAACAAATATACAAAAATTTCGTTGAGAATATAAGGCCATATAATCCAGCTTTTGCTATCGCAAGTGCTGAAGCTGATTTGGATCAATCGGTGGTTAATGGGGTGTATCATTTCAAAATTCACAATGTTATGTATCATCGCATTGGTGGATTAGTTTCGACGTTTGGGATGAATCCCCGTTATGCACACTTTGACTTATTATTATTATCCAGACCGTTTTTTATTCAAAATTACTGTTAAAGAAAACAAATTAAAAATTGTAATGTGTAACATGGTAACCAGTCTTTATTCAACACTATTTATGTAAGTATTCACTTTTTTTTTACTTTTACATTGATTCGATTACCAATCCAATAATACACACCACTCGAATTTCGAGTGACGGGCGATCGCCAGTTACACTTTAACTTGCAAATACAGTTTGTTGCAAATAATAAAATTAGTAAATCGTTGTTTACACGTTTCCAGCCAAATTTGAGTAGTTGTCAGTTTCCTTGATTTTTTCAGATTTGGGCAGTTGTAGATAAAGTTTTGTATATGATACGTGGGCTTGAGCATATTACATTAACTCGTGTGTTACAGATACATCTGCAATCTTCACACTGTTCTTGTGTAATGATGCTTCTATCCCACTAATAATATAAATATCTATTAATTAAAACAATTTAACATGAGAAACATAAACGCGCCAATGTTTACCATAACCTCAAATTTTACTCTCAGTCAATTTGCAGTATGGGCCATTTTAATTTATAATTTAAATGATCTATCTCATGGTACATAATATAAAGACAATCATATCTCTTAATTCGATGTTTGTACAAAAATATACAAGGTACTTTTTTCCGACAAAAACATTTGAAAAGTTTTTATTATTATGATTTTCTCGTCCAACGTATTGTTTCTGAACGACTCGTGAAAACAAAGGGCGGTTTGAAAAATATGCCTAAATGGCGAGTTATACTACCACTTAAAATATCTGCATTGAATTTTTTAACACCCTGTGTAGTAAATTCTATCTTTAAGTTTGTTAATTTCCATAAAACACGTTTCAACAAACGTGTTCTAAAAAGTTTATTGTAAAATACATTTCAATTGTTTCATGAAAGCTCTTGAGGAGAAACTTGATATGGAAGCTACAAATAGCACATTTCTAAGATTCCATTCCCTTTACCTTATTTGTTGTTGAGTACAGAACGCTATTTATTTCAAGAGGAATGAAATGATTCTCCAATTATTTTGTAGGAGCTTACAGAAAATCACCTAAATCATCCTAAAAGATGGTATTATCCTGTATGGGCGGCTATCCTAATATGTACTACAAAATGAATAATTAACATCTGAAAGCAAAAGTGAATAGTTTAGGATAATAACATTGATATCCAAGCAATAATAGGAATAATTAATTGTCAATCAATTTTTGGGGATACAAATGTACCATGAAGAATAAATTGGGGATCGAGATGCAATAATTGAGATTGAGGGTGACAATAATATAAAGTCAACATCATGTTTTTAGGAAGTAGATTAGACCTGATGGGTGCAGTCAAAAACAGAAATTTTGCAAGGTCTAACATAATAAAAATTCCCAGGGCACTGGATTTGTAGGGCAAAAAAGACGAGGAAGAATACTTTCCGATAGTCATAAAAATTTGACAGTTAAAATCTCAAAACCCATTAAATCTTAGTTTAAGAGAACAAAAATACCAAAAAATGCTTCGACATTTATTTTAACAAATTTATATATTTTAGACTATTGTAAAAGAGTATAGAAATTTCACCACAGTGGGAATTTCGCGGGACGCAAGATAAGTGCTTTAAATCATGTAGTTATATTTGATTGAGTATCCCAAACCCTCACTTGTTCTATGTCCTTCAGGCCGATATACAAAAAGGTGTACTGCAGTTAGGAGAGTTGACCTTATTAAGTTTGGGATTACAACTACTAGTTTGGGATAACTCGTAGAGTAAATGGGACAAAATAAATTGTAAAATGACAGTCACTACAGCAGGGAAAATACGTTTTACTTTATACCTACGAAATTGTACGAAAACATGAATTTAAGACGGTCCCAACATATCAGAAAATGCGGGAGTTGTGTCAATGCTGACTGGTGGGTGAAACGGTGTCATCAAAGAAAGAATTTCCGAAGCATAGAAGATATCACTAAAGACACTTACATATCAGTAGACAGCACGTTATTCAGTGAACCTATGGATATTGACCCTGAAGAGAGGAAACTACTCCCTGAAATAACAGCTGGATCACCAACATGTTGTGATAATGTCAAACAATTCCAATCTTTTGTGTTGATGCAAGATGTATGATTTTGTGCAAGAGTGAAGAGAAAATTTGCCAAACTGAAACCTCAAGATATCAGTGTAAATCTACACAAACCACAGTGTCAATATTATAAAACAGTCAGTACATAGTCAATGATAACCCCCTCAGCTACGTTGTTTACATAACATTGAAGTTATGAAACTTTTGTAGAATGTTTTTAACGGGGTCAGACAAAGAGCACAAATTTGTGTATAAGAACATGGAGAACGATTTCAACACTTGTTGTAAATACATACCTATTATAAACCCAATGAGCAAGACACGTCGCGCGTCGTGCAGGTAAATAAAAATTATTTGAAATATTTTTTGTAAAATTCTCAATCAAAAAATTTGTAGAAATTTGGTTAGAGAAGAGTGTTTTAATTTCTACATTTTAAAGAAATAAAGGTGTAAAACCAAATCATAAACTGTTCGATATCTAATAAAAATATTAACTCACTTAACATCACACCCAAAGGTTTAAATGCACTTTGTTTTTTTTTTTTAATTTTTTACCAACTTACGCACAAAAATCTTCCTGAATTAATATTGGTGAATACAACATGCTTCCGTCAAGAACCGTTATAGGAATGCTGGAGATACCTGCAGGACATTGCAGCCCAAACCCCCAAATCGTGTCGGTCTATATAACACCGCTAACTAATACCCTAAAACACTTGTCAACTTTTCTTTAAGATGCATAATAATAATTATTAATAATATTGCAGCTTCTCTGAAATTTTGAGGTTATGTTATCTGTTTACAAGTCATGGACAGTTGTTAATCAGTCAAGCTCTACACTGTAAAAAAATAAAACAAAAACGCAATTTCAAAGCTTGCTCTAACCAGGTTTTTTGTTGAACGCTCGTTACAATTACATCTTAATTTTTACTCACTGTACATTGCTTACTTAATTGTTTCCTAAATTGATGTCTTAAATCTTGAAAATAAATACTGATTTAATTTGATTAATTGATTGTTTGATTGTTCAACTTCCGATAAGGGTGCCAAAATTCAAAATGAGTCTCTCGCTGTTTGTTTTGAGGGTAACCACAACAGTTGGCGCTAAAATTACCTCCACGAAACACCTCTTCCTCTATAGGTATAGGGACTCGCTGAGGTCGGGCATTTGTAGTGTTTTTAGTATTAACATCCCTCCTGTCATTTATCAAATATTTTATTTATCTAATGTTTAGCCTATACTTTTAACCAGAAACGGTGATTTGAAAAATCTTCCATTTCTCACGTCCCATTTCCATCAATCTATAAAATAGCCTGTTGCTACCCAAGTTTTTATTCCCCTCTAAGCCCCAGCCGATCCTGCATAATATATTTAACGCGTCCGATGTTTGGCCTGTTTGTGTTTGTGGTAATTCCAATTCAATCTTCTAGTAATTAGTCCCGTTAACATGATGGTCGTATTATTGGTAGCACAAACAGCTGCCCTTTAGGTTAAGCACACAAGCAGTAACCAACCCGAATCGTACCGAATTTATCACAGAGATGCTGGAAATTTAAACCGATGAACACGAAATTGCTCTTGGATTAAAATGTCTTAATAGTGGGTGGCGAGCCTGGCGGTGTCATAAAGAGGTCATTGTCTGAAAAGTGATCTGATAAGAGCACTTAATGTGCAAAACGAAAAACGAGCAACATAATATTATGTATAAATGAGACGTGGGGTATAACAATAAAATTTAATTGGGTGCATTTGTGCACTAGTCGCCAGTTGCGATATTAATCCCACTTCGGTTAATGAGTGGAGATAGTGAGAGAAGAAAAGAGTGGGAGTGTCTGGTAGATGCCACTGAATGTTGTGGTAGCAAAACTAAATGTGTGCATGCAGTACGTTTAAGTAGTTGCTCTTGTATAAATTACCTAATAATAATTTAACCTAATTTTTGTTTTAACCTTCAATTTATTTAATTTTTATGTTTCGCAGACGACCAAATTCTCACAGCTCAAAACGAAGACCTCACATAAGGTTTGAAGATAGAAGGAGACTACCAAAGAGAAGAACTGGACATAAATTTTAATCTGAGGATGTACTTCATAACAGCGGAAAGTTTTGAAGCGATGCTAAGAGAAAGACATTTATTTTACCTGGTAAAATATTGTAAAAAGTCCAATCTTTGTTGTGGAATTGAAACTTTTCTGCAGAAATTGCTATACTTTACAAGGCTAATAAAATTTTACTGCTTTTATGTCATTCTACCCATTCTTAACAAGATTCACTTTACGCATGTTTATCTAAATCAACTCAAATAGTGAATAAATAGCAGCATAATTAATTAGCACATTATCGCATTATATAATTAATTTACAAATTTCAGCAAATCGAGGATAACTTTGACAATTACCAAATTACTCTAGCCAAATTCCAGAGCGGTTAGAACCGCGTTATTTCATTTTCATTGCAACACATAAAAATTCCATTTCCTGAAGCACTTTGACCTAAATTAAAAATATCGGTTTTGACGCGAACCTCAAATTATATCGTGTTTAGCAAAAAGAAAGAAATTTCAGCGGTTATAACATAGCGTACAGTTGCTTTCACGGAAACGATATTGTTTACGTCATTTATCATTGTGGCGTGCATCAAAACAGAATTTCCCATTTTTCAATTGGAAACAAAAATCAGTGGAAACTTTTCATACGTTCTCCCCGAGCGAAATTAAGTAGCGGAAACAACCACTCATCCGGACGTTGACTAATTCCTTCTATTTTTTTCGTAATATCAATTTCTGAAAAGCGCAAGTTAGAAGCTTTCGGTCACTGTTCGGGCAATTCCGGGATTTATTGGCGTTTTTATGGAAGCCATTAATGTTAATGGCGATATCTAATAACATTGTATCAAAAACGAGATCTCCGCTTTGTTTTAATATCCGATTTCTAGTTTAATTGTTTCCAGTGTCGACAGCTTCACAATAAATCAAAACGTAGTTTAATAACCGTAGTTTGAGTAGAGGAGAACGGGACCAGTTGTAACAAGTAACAAAAATATGTAATTTAAACCCAGAAACATGTTTCCACCCTATTTTCATTGATTCTTATTATTTTTCGCAGATTTATTCGTTTTGATCCTTAATAATGTGAACTCATTTCACCTCATTACTAGCAATCCTCATCTCTCTTGTAATTTCTCATTCTCTCTTTCATATCCTAATTCTTCCGATCTCAGGCTTTCAAGGATCTTAAGCTCTTTAAGTTCACATATTTGCAGAATATTGGGTTCTCAGATGAAAGTCCCCGATTATCAGACATTCAATCTATAAGGCGTTCAGGTTATTCGGTTTTACGTAGGATTTAAATTTAGGCAATGAATTCTCTAAGATTTCAGGCTCTAATGTTTGTAGGTCCTCTTTTCTTCAGATTACACAGGTCAACAAAATTTTTTTCTTTTTTTGGGTTTCTGTTTTAATGTATAAATTCTGATCCTCCGCATGAAATAAAACCAAAATATCCATTTTCGACTTATAAAGTTTGCTTTTGTCAGTTTTACGTCGATAAGTAAGTTTTGAAGATTTGAATAGATTTTATGAGCAACAAGTAACAAGTTGCATATCATTTGCGTAGTGCACAGTAGTGAGTGTTTACTTGTCTATCAGAGCTGTAACAACCGTTTTGCGTGTCACTGAATCAAGAAATGGCGTCCAGACAATGTAATAATGATGTTGATTCATTCTGTTTTATTTGAGGTGAATTTACAAAGTAAGAAGCACACAATTTTCTTTGGTAATAAATTTAAAGCTTTGTGAAGCTTATGAAACCTAGTTTAACTCACGAACTCGGAATCAAGATAAAAAATTATTGAGGATGTAAAATTACCATCTTTTGTTTTAACTGTACCGCATTCGATCCAGCTTTGTGATCCAGCCAGTTTCAGTCTTTATGTTTTTTCAGTCTGAACCCTCAGTCTGAAACAAGCAGCGGTGCGGTCCATATATATGTATCATTCTAAACATTTAATTATACTTTTTATTGTTTGTTTGTGTTTTACTTTGTCAGCTTACCCTGCAAACTCTCAAAAGGTTATGGGTCCAATTCCCGTGAAAGCTTGACAAAGTGAAACAGTGGAAGTTTGTACGTTACTCGTCAGCGCGAATTTCGCGAGTAGTGTTCGGTTCGCAAATAGAGTTTGGTTTAGTGATAGTTTTCGTTTGTTGTGGGTTCTAACAGACTCAAACAAAATGAGTGCAGATCAACAAAGTCAAGTTGAAAAGCTGAAAGGTGCAAGCAATTGGCCGCAATGGAAGTTTGTCATACAAACATTGCTAGATTCTGCAAATGCACTAGAGGTAGTTACCGGAGAAACTAAGGAACCAAAGGAGGAAGACCAAAAGTATGCCGAATTGCTAAACACGTGGACGAAAGCAAACAAATATGGACGAAAACTCATTGCAACGAGTGTAGATTCGGAACCGCTGAATTTAATAATGAACTGCAGAACAGCACATGAGATGTGGCTGAAATTACAGAGTGTATATGATTTGAAATCAGACGACAGTTTGACATTGGTGCAGAAAGAATTTTTTGAGTTCAAATGGAATGTCAAAAATAGCGTTGCTCAACACATCTCAAAACTCGAGCAACTAGCCAACAAAATGAAAAGTTTGGAAGGTGAAATTCCCAGTTCGATGTTGATCGCAAGAATTTTGTCCATCCTGCCGTCGAAATTTAATCACTTTCATGCCGCTTGGGACTCCACGGAACAAAGTAAGAAAACTCTGAACAATTTGACGACCCGCCTTTTAACAGAGGAGCTTCGTATCAGCACGCAAGAAGATGAAGAGTTAGCGACCGCCTTGACAACAAAAGCGAAGATATCGGCGAAGAAACCGAAGTGGAATGACGGAAAATTCACGAGAAATTCAGGTCAGATGAAGACAACGAAAGGTATGTCCTGTTACACCTGCGAAAAAAATCATTTACGAAAAGATTGTCGCGGTTGTTATTCCTGTGGATCAAAATATCACTTATCGGCCGCCTGTCCAAAGAACTCTAAAAATAGACGGGATAACGAAAATTCAAACACCAGTTCTCGGCAAGCTTTCGTTACGCATATTGACTGTAATGGATCGGATTCTAATAACGCATGGATAATTGACTCGGGGGCGTCAGACCACATCACTAAATCTAGGGAATGGCTTTATGACTATAAAGAATTTTCAAAACCCCTGCTTGTTAAGATTGGAAACGGTAGTAAACTCGAAGCTTTGGGACAAGGTCATATCGATGTCAGAACGCTGGTAAATGGGAGATGGATGCCTGGAACGATTTTTAATGTCTTGTTCGTACCGGAAATGAATGTAAATCTTTTCTCGGTTAAGAAGTCTGCAGAGAAGGGGATTGATTTTATAGTAAAAGGTCAAGAATGCATTTTTAAGCAGAACGACAAAATTTTAGGGATTGGACATTTGAAAACGGACTGTATAATTTAATAGTACGTGTCGAAATAAAGGACCAAGTCAATGTTTATGTTACAAAATCCGACAAAAGTTTGCAAACATGGCACGAGCGATTAGGCCATCAAAGCAAAAAATACGTACGCGCTTTTCTCAAACAAAACGGAATCGATTTTAAAGATAGCGAAGAAAGCAATATTTGCACCGGTTGCGCTCTCGGAAAACATCATCGCCAACAATTTTCTTCCAGGAAAAGCGTCCGTGCAAGTGAAGTAAGACAAAGAATGCACAGCGACGTATGTGGCCCAATGTCGGCCGAATCCTTGAGCAAAAGCCGCTACTACGTATTGTTTAAAGACGATTATTCGTCGTACCGACAGGTTTACTTTATTCGACAAAAGTCCGAAGTAGCTAACAAGTTGAAAGCGTTTTGCGACGAAATTAAAAATCAGTTTGGTTCTCATATCAAAGTACTATGTTCGGACGGAGGAAAAGAATACGTAAATGCCGAAGTACGATCTATTCTCGAAGAACGCGGAATAAAGCACTACGTTAATATACCTTACACACCTGAACACAACGGCATTGCTGAACGTGAAAACAGAATTTTAATGGAAGCAGCTCGATCGATGCTATTTTCAAAACCTGACTTACCGAGATGTTTATGGGCAGAAGCTGTAAACACGGCCGCTTACGTTCTGAATCGTACCGGACCAACTCAAATTCCAAATAAAACACCCCTGGAATTATGGGAGGACAAAAAGCATAGCATTAAGCACTTGAAAGTTTTTGGAACAGAATGCTTTATTCACATCCCGAAAGAAAAAAGACGCAAACTCGACAAAAAGGCGTACCATGGGTACATTGTCGGCTACACAGAGGATTCCGCCGGATACAGAGTATGGGTACCGGAACTTCACGACGTTGTATTAAGTCGTGATGTAGTTTTCAAAGAAGAAAATGTAACATCAAATACAACAAAGGAAGTTCAGATTAGAGAAAACGATCAAGAAGAAGTTGAAGAGAATAATGAGCAGGAGATTGAAGAAGACGATGAACAAGAGGTTCAAGACAATAATGAACGAGAAATCCGAGAAGATCGTGAACAAGGAGTTCAAGATGACGTTGAACCCTCAGAAGAAAAAGCTGAAATTACATCATTACGAAATAGAAACACTCTAAAACGACCAGATTTTTATGGCAATCCAATAACATTTATGTCCACAGTAGATCCAGATACTTACCAAGAAGCGATCTCTTGTAAACACAGAGAGGAATGGAAACAAGCCATGCAAGAAGAAATTGACTCTCTTCAGAAAAATAAAACTTGGGTATTAGTTGACAAACCGGAAAATAAGAAGCTTATTGACAACAAGTGGACTTATCGTACAAAGTTTAATTCCGATGGAACTATAGATCGTTTCAAAGCCCGCCTTGTCATCAAGGGCTGCAGTCAAAAGGCAGGAATTGACTATACTGAAACATTTAGCCCTGTAGTTCGATACGAAACTGTGAGAACAATGATAAGCCTCGCTGCTTAAGAACAGCTTCATTTACGTCAATTTGACATAAAGAGTGCTTTCCTAAACGGTACGATTACAGAAGAAATTTTTATGAGACAGCCACACGGTTTTAATGATGGAACGCAAAGAGTATGCAGGTTGATAAAAAGTCTATACGGACTAAAGCAGGCACCTAGATGCTGGAATCAAGAATTCACACATTTTTTGAAAGATTATGGTTTAAACGAAAGCACATCAGACCCATGTTTGTACATTAAACCTCAAAGCAACGAAAAATTATTAATATTATTCTACGTAGACGATGGACTAGTAGTTGCATCGAAAGAAGACGAAGCTGACAGATTTTTAACTGAAATTACGAAGAGATTTGAAGCAAAGACAACAAAAGAAGTCACATATTTTTTAGGAATTGAAATTAAACAAGAGAAAAATGGGTATATCTTTATTGGACAACCCAGTTACACGAAAAGAATGTTGGAGAAATACAAAATGTACGAGTCAAAAGGAGTTTCAACCCCGTTTGCCCAAGGATGGAAAAATGATGAAACATCGACCGAAACAGCTGTCACCGAGACTTTTCCATATCGAGAAATTGTAGGAAGTCTCATGTACCTACAAGCCATCTCTCGACCAGACATTTCTTTTGCAATCAGCGTTGCTTCAAGACATCTAAATAAACCGACCGCAGTGCATATTCAATTAATCAAACGTGTCCTACGATACTTAAAAGGGACTGTAAGTCTCGGACTGAAATATGGAAGTGCGGAAGTGCTTAAAACATACAGTGACGTGGACTTTGCAGGCGATCCCGAGACGCGAAAATCCACATCAGGAGTCATTTGCAATTTTGGAGGTGCAGCAATCATCTGGGAGAGCCGAAAACAACAAAGTGTATCACTATCTACGACAGAAGCTGAGTACGTGAGTGCTTCTAGTGCCGCGAAAAACATAGTATGGCTAACCCGTTTGTTTGGTGAAATCGGAATTAAAGATCTAAGTGTTCATAATTCTTTGTACATTGACAATTTAAGTGCCATAAAATTGATAAAAAATCCATAAGTTTCATAAGCGCACAAAACATGTTGACATAAAGTATCACTTCATTAGAGATTTGTATAGCAAAGGTTTACTTAAAATTGACTATGTTTCAAGTGAAAATCAATTGGCGGATATATGTACCAAAGGCTTACCGAAACCGCGTTTCGAAAAATTGCGAGACGCGCTTGGTATGACAGAAGCCAAATAAACTTTGTCACTAGGTTAAGTCACTAGTTTAAGTTTGATTTGTTAATTTTTATTTGCTTGAATTCATAATGATTAGATTTAGTTTTGTAAAGATGTCAATTTTAAAGGAGGGTATTGAGGATGTAAAATTACCATCTTTTGTTTTAACTGTACCGCATTCGATCCAGCTTTGTGATCCAGCCAGTTTCAGTTTTTATGTTTTTTCAGTCTGAACCCTCAGTCTGAAACAAGCAGCGGTGCGGTCCATATATATGTATCGTTCTAAACATTTAATTATACTTTTTATTGTTTGTTTGTGTTTTACTTTGTCAGCTTACCCTGCAAACTCTCAAAAAAAATGCACGCCTCATTTCTCCCGCGTTAACTGCAAAAATACTTTATAAGGGAAAAAATAAAATTTTTAGTATACATACTATGTATTTTCGTAACATGAACAGTAAATGAATGTTATTATACTGAAGAATCATCAGAATTAACGCCAATTGTTCTCGATTATAATGATTTTTCTTACTTAACAATAAATTCCCGATATTTGCAAAAAAATAAAAAATTACAAAAAATATTCATTTTTGAACTTGTTTATCAATAATTTTAATGCACATTGTGCAATACCTAATTTTTTTTTAGTCTTATTAATTATAATTCTTAACAAAATTTTTTTTAATAGTAATTCAGAATAATATTCTGAGAAAATAGGTAATTTTCCTTAAGATTCGAAATATCGCTCTGGTTTCTACAAAAGCAAACTTTGACCAAAAAAACTATTTTTCCCTTTATTAATTACATAAAAGAAAGCAAAATTTGATATTTAAAACGCAAGTCGACCTGTGTTATCAGAGTTATCAGAGTTCGAAATTCTCAAAATTTCATTTCCTTTTCTTTAGTTTTAAGATATCAAACTTCTAACTTTCCTAAATTTTGAGTACAAGTTCCTCAGGTTTTCGGATTTTCGAGCCCTCGAATTTTCAGCCTTTGAAAGATTTCATCAGTTTTTCACTTTCTCAAGTTTTCAGATTTATGAGTTCGCAGGTTTTCAAACTCTAAGGTTTCCATCTTATATTACCACAAGTAAGTTTCTTCAAGACCGTAGTCGCGAACGGATGTGTACAAAAGATTTTACTTTTTATGATAAACAAATCACCGTTATCGAGTGCGAAGTGATAATAAACTATAAAAAGTAATTACATAAAATAGCATTGTGTTTAAAATGGGACCACGTTGCACAAAATAATAAAAAACGTGCAACAACAAAACATGTTTCCCACTGGAAATGGACCTGGAATAATGCCTATTCCCTACAGCCAAACACCACAACCACAATCACAACAACCAACGGTAAACCAAACGCAAATGCAAACATCCCAAATTTACTATAATAATCAATTCAGCCAAATACCGTACGGTGTACCAATTCCACCTGTATTCCCAAATAAGATACCTACAAACCAAATACAAACGCCGCAAGGCAACCAACAAAGCCCTTATCAAATGCACTTGGCTTTTCCAAATATAGGTCAAAGACAAACATTCACACAACCTAATATAAGTCAACAAAACGCGAACTCCACATGGTTTAGCGACGATGATTTAGATAACATGAGCGAAGAGGAAGAAAACACAAAGAAACATGAGTGGCAAACAATAACACCCAAGAGAAAGAGGGCTAACCGACAAACATCAACTGAGATAGCAGAACAAATCAAAACCAACAATAGATACGAATCTTTTAATGAATTACCCAGTGGCGAAAATGAATCGGGGCAACCATCCAATTCGAAAAAGACCCCTAATACAAAAAAGAACCAAAACCACCTCCAATATACATCTATGGGGTAAATAACTACAAAGCGATGAAAGATAACCTCGCCCAGATCACCAAAGAGGAGACATACCAAACCAAGGTCCTATCCAACAATACTGTAAAAATCACCTCAACCACTACGGACACATACAGAAAACTAATACGTCATGTTAGGGGCGAGCAAATCATCCATCACACATATCAGATAAAAAATGAACGAGCTTACAGAATAGTAATTCTTGGAATACACCATTCAATACCGCTAGCTGAAAAAACTAAAGAAATAAATGGGAATGGCAAAAAGTAAAGAACATCATAAATGTCAGACATAGAGTCACCAAGGAACCACTTCCTCTCTTTTTTGTTGACCTAGAGCCGCAAGACAACAATAAAGAACTCTTTAAGCTTGAACACATACAGCATTGCAGAATCAGAGTCGAGCCACCCAGGCGTAAGAATATTATCACCCAGTGTATAAGATGCCAAGACTATGGTCACTCCAAGTCATATTGCGCCAAACCATTTAAGTGCATCAAATGCGGTGGACCTCATGACACAAAGGTAAGCAAGAAAACCAGAGACACTCCAGCTAAATGTGCCCTGTGCGCCGGAAGCCACCCAGCTAATTACAGGGGCTGCACTGTTTACCGCGACCTGATTAACTCAAGAAATAGAGATGACCCAAGAAGAAATTCCAATCCCAAAATAAACAATAATATATCCCAATTGCCACAACACACAGCTTGAAGCACTACGTGCTAGAGTCATTCATCACTAACAAAATACAAAGCTCAATCATAAAGCTAACAATCTTGTCCAGACCCATCATAATAGCCGCAACCTACAGTCCACCCAGACATACAATATCCTCTGAAGAATATGAAGAATTTCTGCTTCAACTGGGTCCACACTTCCTCGTGGGAGGAGACTGGAACGCTAAGCACACCGCTTGGGGCTCCAGGCTTACAACACCCAAAGGTAGGAACCTATTAAGCACTATACAACTAAATAAACTCAGCTACTTATCAACGGGCAAGCCAACTTACTGAAGAATCGGACCACAGTCCAATCATAGTTACGCTAAGTACCAGCCCAATTTGAAAAAAATCCACCACCAAGACTATGCAGTAAAAATACCAACTGGATAGAATTTCAGAATTACATCAACGAAAAGATCACCGTAAACGTAAGACTAAAAAAGGATCAAGAACTGGAAGATGCGGTACAATACCTAACTAGCCTGATCCAAGAAGCCGCATGGGTTTCCACACCAGAGAGGAAAAAGATAATCCCGGAAACGCATAATGTACCAGTACACATCAAGAATTTAGTATTTGAGAAAAGGAGGGCAAGACGCAGATGGCAAAACTCTAGAAACCCATTAGATAAAACACAACTGAGAACAGCTATAAGGCAAGCGGAAAATGAGACATTTAAATTATATATTGAGAATCTAACACCTGATGATCACTCGATATGGAAAGCCACAAAGAAATTCAGAGACCAACAGTGGCTATACCACCGATTAGAAAGACATACAGAAGCTGGGCACGCTCAGATGCAGTAAAGGCAGACCAATTTGCCCAACATCTTGCAGGAGCCTTTACACCACATCCGAGTAACAACAACGATAACGTAATAGAGACATCTTTGGATTCTCCTTGTCAGTTATCACCACCAATTAGAGGATTCTCACCAGCAGAAGTAGGCAGAATTATAAGACAACTCAATCCCCACAAAGCACCAGGCTACGATCTAATAAATGGTACTGTATTGAAAAACCTTCCACGAAAAGCCATCGTATTGCTGACAAACATCTGCAACAGTATTGTCCGTCTTCGCTACTTTCCAGTGCAGTGGAAATACGCTCAAATTATTATGATTGCCAAGCCTGGAAAACCCCCCACAGAAGCTATCTCGTACAGACCAATAAGTCTCCTGCCTGTACTGTCCAAAATATTTGAAAGACTTGTACTTAATAGACTGGAAGAAATAGTGAACATAGAAGATCTAATTCCCAACTTCAATCCCAATATTTTAGTTATAGTCAAGAGCCAGTGGCCGGCATTTTAACAAACCCTATATTTTCTTCATTCATATTCTTATACCTGCCGTACACGAAATAGGGACTCTTTATTCTGACCGGCGGTTTCTATAGTCTCACTCAGGTACTGAAGGAGTAAATATTTGACTTGAGTTGAACATTATAGTAACAAGACACTCGCTTTATTGTTTTAAAATATTGTATTATTATTACTGAAAAATTACAATGGCAGGCAGCTAGGACGATTCCAAGGTCATGGCAGACATCTTTAAAAGTCCAAAAAAATGAACAATTTACGATACCTATTTTAACAAAGCTGAAATTTATATATATTGTTAATAATGATATTTTAATCATTTTAATCATTTTCTGCGGTTCTAACATCCCGGCAGACAACGGAACGTTACCTCTAGCGCGAGCATACCCATGTATTTGACTCACTCCAACACCCAATCAATCTGCTTGTAATTGTCTAAAGAAGTTTTTAGTTTTTAATTTCAACAAAAGTTTTTTTCTACAACAACAAATCATTTGTGTCAGCTCAAATTTTTCAACGTTAAACATCGTACATTTTGTCTTCTTTAACATTAACTAGGGTAAATGAAAATGGCTCGTTTATCTGAGAAATAACGCACAGAAATTTTAATAATGGTGTGTTATGGAGATAAGTTGTGAGCCCATGAAGAAGCATGTGCATTATTTAATAAAGTCCATGGGAAAAGAGCTCCGATTTCTGGAACTACTGTAACTAGAATTATTGTCACAGGTTTCCGGGAAACGGAAGCTGTGGGAGATTTACCTAGATCTGGCAGGCCAAAAAAAAAACGATGACAAAATTAAACGTTTTATTAACATTAAAAGAAGGTCCTCACAAAACAACAACAGAAATAGCTCAACAAGAAATTGTTAGGGAGTATTTTATTCCAAAGTTCTTAAAAAAAGACAAATTTCATCCTTACGAGGATGAACTGACAGAAGATGATCTTGATCGGCGATTAGAATTTTGTCTAATTTTTATGCCGTATTGTAAAGGCATAGTAAATAGGATATTGATAGGCCTTTATTTTATTGATGGCAATTTGACAACTGAACGATTTTTGCATCACAACAATACGCAACTTTTAAATCTCGGGTTATTTTTTCAACAAGATGGGGTACCTCCGCATTATGGCTGCAAGTAAGAAGATTTCTGGTCACCACCTCTAATGGAAGATGAATTGGAAGACGTGGACCAATTAACTGGCCACCAAGATCTCCAGATTTGACACGTCTGGATTTTCTCTTGTGGGGCCATTTAGAGAGCCGAGTTTATTTAAACAGACCAGACAATCTGCAAGATTTAATAGACTCCACAATGTTTGAAAATTCAGTTAATGCAGTTTATCATCGAGTGGGTATTTGTCAAATGGCGAACGGTGAACAATTTGAAAATTTTTTGTAAAAGATTTATTAATTTTTACTCATTTAAATGCGTAATTATTAAAATCATATCAATTGTGTGTGATTATTATTTTCTCACAAAATTATTATGTAACCTCCTCATTAAAGTATGTTGTCATTTGCAGAAAAATGTGCTCTAATGTGCGCAAAGAGCTTCCCATTTGAAAAAAATCATCGATAATTATAATAAATCGCTTGACATGTTTCGGCGTTTTTCTGAAAAATGAAAACTGTCCTAATTATTAATTTTTATGCAGAACTTTATCATAACACTACATTTACAGTAGTAGCCGAGCTGATGTGTTACGTCCAAATTTTATTATCAAGTAGATTTCGGCATCTTGGATAGTAAATTATATTACTAGGAGAAGAAAGCATTGATTTTTGAATTGAGCACAGATTTTACAGCCGAGGCAATGTAAAGTGTGCAAAATTCAAAAAAGCTTTCTTCTCCGAGTGATATATATTATTTTTTCTTCAAGCATTTTTAATAAAAACTTTCGAAGACACATTTATAAAAAAAAAAATAAACACACGACTGGAAGTGAAACTTGCCATCGTAGGAATCGAGTTTATTTCTTTATTTTCTGATACAAATATTACGGTAACTAAAAACAAGGAAGCCTCTAAATGGACCCCCTTGAGAGGGTGGTCCTAGGGGCCCCCATGCGACAGGGAGGTAGGGGCGTAGCTACCATCGATGTTCATATTTCAATCAGAATGCTTTGTAACTTGCACTGTTTCTAAACAATTTTCTATGTTGGCAGCGATTATTTCTGTCATATTGTACTAGTAACACAATGATGTGGTTCTAAGTACATAGTGCGTTAAATACCAAAATAAAAACATTTTGATACGCTTGAAGAAAAAATAAATTAGATTACGTTTCTTTTTGATACTCGAAAGAAGTAGCGCACTATGTTAGACATAGAAGTTCTTTTATCCTCATTCGTCAGGAATATTATCTTGGGCCCTTTCTCTCAACATTTGGAAAGTTATTTCGTTGAGAAATGTACAGCTTGTTCAAGAAAGACTGCTTTAGCTGGTAATAGTGAATTTCATTTTTAAATTATAGAATTGGAACAACTTCCGGTTGTTGACGTCTTTACACTGAAAGCCGTCATTCACGCGTATCATTCACATCTGACATTTCAAGTTTGAAATTAAAACGTCGTGATATTTCGAATCAATTTATTAAAATGGCTTTTACGTTACAGCAGGATATTTTTATGGGGAAAGCCTCTTTTCGAAGCGGAATTTTTAACCCGTTGGTCACTTTTGCAGTATTTCAACAAAATTGATTGCCCGTCATTGAACGCTATTTAAATACAGGGGAAAGTAGTCAAGCAAAAGCCATCTGGTAGACCCTCTACATTAACTGAGGAAGTTGACGACGATATCACAACTCGTGTGCAAAGAACTCCTCGCAAAACTCGCAACAGAGCGATACCTAAATGAAATCACAGTTTCGTGAAAACGTGCAGTGAGAGAGTAGCGTAAGTGCAACATCAGCAAACCGAGCGATGGTGCGAAGAGCTGATAGTCCTGACCCATCCCCAGGATCGTTCCGATTTTGGTTGAAAAAGCCACCGGACGCAACACTGGAAACGACAACATAGAACATGAATTCTATGGCCAAGGCGATAAAGAAGAAGGAAACTTAAACTAACCGACTCCCCAATAAATATCAAACCACTACTGGTAGAGTCACCACAAGGTTAAAGGCAACCCGAAGCCCGAAACGCAACTCCACTCACATCCACTCCATTGTCCGTGTTCGACTGCAGAGAGGCCAGCTGAGAAGGTGCGGTGACGACAACAGCTACAGGGAAAGGTTGAGGGCCATCGCAGAAGTCATTTCCCAAACCCTAAAGGAAGTCAAATCCACAAAAAGAAACAAGACGCAAAAACCATCCGAAGGGAGCGTCCCGCCACCTGCGAACCTCCCACCTCACATCTCTTCCGGTCCACGAAAGCTTTGGCTAACGCATTTAAAGCCTTGGTCATCAAAGTGGCGTCCCTCAATGTCAATGTCCACAACCGTGACTCCCCAAATTCAGCATCTGAAGCGAGTTGTATAGGTACACCTCAAACCCGGGTGTCACCATTCTCTTCCAAAGCTAATCGTCAACCGCAAACCCACAAATTCAAGCGCTCATTCTCGTGTGTGGTTTGTGAACATCGGTCGAGGATGTTCTTGTGGCCTGCCTCGAGACGGGCCACTAGGTGGAGCAAGCCTGGAAAATTGTCTCCAGGTAAACAGACCAACCAACCCGACTCTTTCGATTGGTAACCTGAGACCCTCAAACGTTGGATATGCTCCTCCGACGGGGTCTCTCTCTAATTCCCTAATCCAGCGGTATATGCAGGCTACCCAAACAGTCGTTGCCCTTCGAGGGTAATAAAATGTCCAAAATGTGGCGGCACTATCACCCGCTGCGCCAATTGTTCCAACCATCATCTGGCCTTTTCATTAAAATGCCTTCACAAAGGCTGGTCAGTCTGTCAAGTCTGGTCAAGTCGATATACCCGCGACGAGGATTCTGGTACTGGTTTTCTGCGGTTTGCCAGTAACACGAATGTGGGGATCATGTTCAAGGCTGCAGCTTTATAAATCACTATTGGAGACCGCTGGCATTGATGTGTAAAGGAACTTGTGCAGAATGCAGTAAAGAACGATTAAGCACGTACGTATGATTAGCTTTTTCATTCATGCCACCTTTTTATAGAAAGCGCCAGAGACATAGTGATATAGGAAAAATAAACCAGTGCAAAATTAAAAAAAACTACTTTCCGATTTGTACACGTACTATTTAAAGATCGGCTGCCAACAATCAAAGAATGCCCACGCATGATTCTGGATAAGCGGATTTTTTATTTTGCACTCGTTTATTTTTCTATATCACTATATTCCTGGCGCTTTCTTTAGTATATTATCAGTTCCGAACCTGAAATTATTACAGTATCATTTTCTCATTTTATTAATCTGTAGCTCTACGAGTACAGGTGTATTACACGCTAAATCACACTACGTTATTTTACTACGGTTTTTTTAGTTTGTTTTTTTTGTGGTGTAATCTAATTGTCAATAATGGCGGAACCTTTTTTGAACGTTAAAATGATATACATGATGCTTGACTACGGAGAAGCTTTAGGTTCAGCTGACCGTCTTTATCAAGAGTGCTACCCCAACCTGCAAACTCCACACCCTACAACTTTTGTAAAAATAGTGCAACTATTACGGGACAGTTGTAGCAGCTTCAAGCGAGGCACACATGACGTAGGTGCTGCAAGGACTACGAGGAGCCCAGGAGCAGATTTTGGGTATTGTTGAAAGAAATCCCACAGTTAGAACCCGCAGACTTGCCCTTCAGATTTGAGTATCCCGGTTCGTTGTTTGGCGCGTATTAAGTTTCTGCAACCCGTCTGTTTCCCTCTCGAGGTTTGGTGATACATTGTTATACCCCGGCCTTACACAACGACATGTTTGTTATTTCTATTGTATTTTTTTTTTCGGGGACGTTAAGGAAAATTTCTAAAAACTGATATTACAGTTAATTATTATTTGAGGGGACTTATCACCAGTAAAATTTTGTCACCCCTTTAAAGAGCCACCCTATATATTAAAACAATTAAGTCGGGTCACCAGCACCGCGTGTTCTATAACAGTACCCATAATAATCCCACTCCAAATTATACGTATGAGGACAAATTAACGAAGAATTACGTGAAATGTCTAACATTTCAGATTACATAAAACATTTTACGATAAACTCAACGTAATCAGTCTTCATCTCTAAACAATTTCACAATGAGTCTGAACCTAATTTAATAACATCAATCCCAGTAATTGAAAGCTGCTATCAGTTTTAGTACCTGTAAAACCTCGGCAGTGACAGTTCGTTTATCGACAATCGCTTCTATTGATTACCCATAAAGTTCTTGCTTCTTAGAAACGTCGTATTAATTTTATATTGCTCCCAGTCTTTCCCCAACATCATCCTAAATAAAACTAAAAATGCGTTTTAGACACTCTCATTAGCTTTTTCGTTTACAGCAGCACAAACGGCTTTGTGTTCGATGAATTGAATAAGGAGGAGAGAAAGCATGAAATTGCTGTCATGTCACCAACTCACAAATAGTTCCGAAACTATGTCGATCTTAGTCACGTCAATTCTAATAATGTTACTGATTTTAATTTCCTATCCCTGGTTTTTCGATCTAATAGAGGACGTGGGCAAATTCCACAGATCATCGATAATATCAGGAATGTGCAGATGTGGTTAGAGTCGGAGAAAGTAATTTGAACTCTAATGTTCAGGTGAATGCTGGCGTAGATATTGATGCCGCACCAATCGTTCTGGAGTTAAAAGGGTATTTGTACAGATAAGAAGGAATCTTTTCTTTTGGACGTAATGCAGTGTTTTAAATGCTAATAACAACTTGTGGTGGAATAAATTATAGCGAACTTAATCATCTTTTATAGTTTTTTTTTTCATAATATCATTTTCATATTTCAAAGATGTGTTAATCAAAACGATTAAATTATTATGGACCGTATACTTATTTGGTCTTCAATCTTGGGCAGTGTATTCCTCACTTTCATCAAGAAACATAAAAAACCTGGTGAGAAACCCTTATTAATATTTTGCTCAGACTGTACACGCAGTCATCTTAAGAGCTGGGATCTCGTGTGTGTAATGGAATTTGAGAAAATTGCAATCCACCTCCGTCTCCCTCTTCGCATTTATGGAGACCCCTCTTGGATCTCAGTCGTTTCGTGTAATTATGACCCACCACTATTCGCACCGCACCAAAAATCTTTCTATTGTGCTATTTTGATTTATGCATAACAATTTAGCACATTCACAAATTTTTCCGTCTTCTTCTCGTTGCTTTTGAGACAGCACCACAATAGTAAGTCGAATAATAAGAAAAGTCAAGCGCCTTACCGGAATATAATAAGATTAGTTCTCCGCTAAAACCGTCTAGATAAAAGTTTGTATTCACCTATTCCAGGCGAATTTTTATCCACGAAACTTGCTGGAAAATTCCAAACTCCCACAACGCACATCCGTTCTCCTATTCAAATTAAAAAAGAGTAAATACCGTTCCCTGTTCACGGAAGTTTTAACGTCAGGAATGAAATACGCTTAGTTTCGTCAAATCTGCGATAAAAGCGACATCTATATCGCATTAAAAAGTTCGAGCTGCGGTTACACAAACTTCTTGCGGCAAAAATACTGATTTGAAGTTCCAGGCAAAATTAAGGGTGCAGTGCGTACAAACAGAGAGTTCATTTTGTTGTTATAGTAAGTCCACTTTAGAGGATGATATTTTAGAAAATAAATACAAAAATACACAAAACCATTAAAAAAAAATTAAGCAGTTACGGGAAACCCGGCAGATGCCGGGTTTCGAAATTGATGCTTATTGAAAGAATTTATATTTAAAGTAAACCGATAAATAAATATGGAGTAAAATAAATAAAAACATAGTTTCGTTAATAATGTTTTTTTTTAATTGTACTGATTAAATCCTTTTTTGATGGGTAACATCTATAGCCGCGATATGATAGTAAAACCAAATCTAATGTCGTCACGTAAAACGGCGTCAGGCTCCCTCGCCGCCCAAGCTCTTTTCTGCCATGGGTGTGCGAGGAGTTCGTGCCTAAGTAATTTCCGAACCTTTTACTTATCCGATTTCAAAAATTCTTTCACCAGTATTTAAAATGGACCTTCAGGGTGGACTTTCATGGGTATTGGTCATATTTGTATTATTAAATATAAAATTCATGTTCTCAATTTTCTTTTGGTGGTTATGTATTCTCATAATCTCAGTCTTTTGTGGATCAAAGCACAGATCTCTTTGGTTAAAAAAAGTGAATAATTCGTTAAGAAAGCCCGTGAATTTTTCTGTTCTCATACAAAGTGTAATGACAGGGTACTCCCTTGGTCACGTCCACAACATCGGATTTTATGGTTTGAAGGTGATGTCCAGTTTTAACCCACAGAGACACAAATTCTTTCGATCTTTGAGGAATGATGTGGCTATAGCATATTGTGCAACTAGTGCGGCAAGTTGTCGATTGCCCACGAAAGCAAAGTTGAGCTCATTCGCTTGAGGGGGCAATCTACAACTTGCCGCACGAGTTGAACATACTATTTTTTATTACGAATGTGGAATAAATCCCAACATAAAATTAGAGTCCAGAGGCAAATTCAGTTTTCAGTAGTTTGTTTATCTGAATATGCGTGTGCAAAGAATAATATGCGTGCGCAAAGTAAACTTTGCGCACCCAAATTATTAAATAGGCAAACCGTTACTTTGTAACCGTAACCAAGGTTGCAAAGATACTATTTGTCTACATGAGCAATAAAAAGGTTATTGACTTACCTCTAATGCGGTATTTATACAAGATATGGAACAATTGATTATAGTAAACGCCACTTCTATAGTAATTGAAAGCAAAGAAACTGATAAAAAACGCCTTTCCGACATGAGCTCGTGCTATACAAAGTTTTGCCGACTGTGAATCAAAGAGTGCCGCAACATTATTCTCGATAAGCAATTTTTTATAACAAGTTGTTTATTTTCGTTAGATCACTATATCCATGGCGTTTTCATTATGGTTGACGCAGTCGAATGCCGTGCTTAAATCGCAAAAGATTGCAGCAAGGCACTTGCCCGCGTCCGCCAGTTTTATTAATTGATATATTAATATATCTTAGATTTATTAATATATTAATAGTATATCGTCGGCCTAATGAGAAAAGTGCATAACTCCAAAATCAAAAATCGAAAATAAAATTTTTGTCACTCAAAATCAAAATAAAAAACACCTAAATTGGAATGCAGATGCCGGGTTTCGAAATTGATGCTTATTGAAAGAATTTATATTTAAAGTAAACCGATAAATAAATATGGAGTAAAATAAATAAAAACATAGTTTCGTTAATAATGTTTTTTTTTCAACCGTCAGAAAAACGTGACATTGTATACGTCAGTGGGTACCTACCTACCTACAAATGGCCGTTTCTCTGCCATGGCAAAAGTCGTCTAACGGCGCATAAAATAACTGAAATTACAAGAAGGAATAGCCTGTTTTATTCGGAGAAAAGTGGCTTTTCGTGGCCCGTCTGTAGTATTGACAAACCCACAGATAATGTATGCAAAATATAAATACCAGACAATTAAATATATTTTTTCACTACCGGTTAGAAATGTGGGCCGTGGGTACCCCAGTGCGAAAATTCACGTTTCGCCCCTAGGTACGAAAATGAATAAAAAATACATTTTAAATAGATTACTTTATCGTTTTCGTAAAATTTTAGAACTTCACAAATGCGATGACAAGTTAATAAAACAAATTACCCAGCCTACGATTCAATTCGTTTTAGCCGCCTACTTTGTTTGTCAGAAATATAACCATTTTTTAGTTTTGTACAACGAAGTTGTGTCATTAGGGAAAAAATAGTATTAAAAACTTGTTAAGAAAGTGCCCTTGCAAACCTTGGGCAATTACACACCTCGCCTACGGCTGGGCGGTCTGCTACACTTTCTCACCTTGGTTTGAAATATCGTCGGCCTAATGTGAATGCATAATGCATAACTCCAAAATCATAATTTTGTCCTAACATTTCCAATTTAGGTGTTTTTTATTTTGATTTTGAGTGACAAAAATTTTATTTTCGATTTTTGATTTTGGAGTTATGCACTTTTCTCATTAGGCCGACGATATACTATTAATATATTAATAAATCTAAGATATATTAATATATCAATTAATAAAACTGGCGGACGCGGGCAAGTGCCTTGCTGCAATCTTTTGCGATTTAAGCACGGCATTCGACTGCGTCAACCATAATGAAAACGCCATGGATATAGTGATCTAACGAAAATAAACAACTTGTTATAAAAAATTGCTTATCGAGAATAATGTTGCGGCACTCTTTGATTCACAGTCGGCAAAACTTTGTATAGCACGAGCTCATGTCGGAAAGGCGTTTTTTATCAGTTTCTTTGCTTTCAATTACTATAGAAGTGGCGTTTACTATAATCAATTGTTCCATATCTTGTATAAATACCGCATTAGAGGTAAGTCAATAACCTTTTTATTGCTCATGTAGACAAATAGTATCTTTGCAACCTTGGTTACGGTTACAAAGTAACGGTTTGCCTATTTAATAATTTGGGTGCGCAAAGTTTACTTTGCGCACGCATATTATTCTTTGCACACGCATATTCAGATAAACAAACTACTGAAAACTGAATTTGCCTCTGGACTCTAATTTTATGTTGGGATTTATTCCACATTCGTAATAAAAAATAGTATGTTCAACTCGTGCGGCAAGTTGTAGATTGCCCCCTCAAGCGAATGAGCTCAACTTTGCTTTCGTGGGCAATCGACAACTTGCCGCACTAGTTGCACAATATGCTATAGCCACATCATTCCTCAAAGATCGAAAGAATTTGTGTCTCTGTGGGTTAAAACTGGACATCACCTTCAAACCATAAAATCCGATGTTGTGGACGTGACCAAGGGAGTACCCTGTCATTACACTTTGTATGAGAACAGAAAAATTCACGGGCTTTCTTAACGAATTATTCACTTTTTTTAACCAAAGAGATCTGTGCTTTGATCCACAAAAGACTGAGATTATGAGAATACATAACCACCAAAAGAAAATTGAGAACATGAATTTTATATTTAATAATACAAATATGACCAATACCCATGAAAGTCCACCCTGAAGGTCCATTTAAAATACTGGTGAAAGAATTTTTGAAATCGGATAAGTAAAAGGTTCGGAAATTACTTAGGCACGAACTCCTCGCACACCCATGGCAGAAAAGAGCTTGGGCGGCGAGGGAGCCTGACGCCGTTTTACGTGACGACATTAGATTTGGTTTTACTATCATATCGCGGCTATAGATGTTACCCATCAAAAAAGGATTTAATCAGTACAATTAAAAAAACACTTGATATATAAAACACCCTACTTAAAAATGTTCCTCCAAACTCCGAGTCTAATAATAATTTGAAGAAGCAAACGAGTATTTCCCTTTCATTATTAATTTTCCAAATTGTTTGCATTGTTTCTTTTATTGTTACACTTTATGCAAAATTTTGAAATAAATTAAAGTTCAAAAGATGTAAAATTTAGATGATATAAAAATAAGTTTGTAGAGGTACTGACAAATAATAAACCATTAAATGACTTTTTCTATAAGCATCATTGTATGTAAATAGCTAAAATTGTACATTGTACTATCTACCTGGGCCTGTCTTTAGGCACAGTCGTGTGTAATGTGACGCGACCGTACAGTTAGGGATAGGGGTCTTTCAATCTGCAGGGTCCTCATAAATGATTCGTACATCATGTTGCCTCTGGAAAACAAAATGTACATGCATTTAGAATGTAAATTTTGTTTTCCAGAGGCAACATGATGCACGAATCATTTGTGAGGACCCTGTATTTTTAAGATATGCTAGTTGCAAAATTTACAGGATTGACAAGTAAATTTATTTGATATTTTTTCATTTCGACAATGTAGGTGATAAAGTCAGGGCGAAGCCATTCAGCGTTGTTCCCTTAATAAATTTCATAAAGAAAGAGGAGAAAATCATTATGATAATTATTATTCTAGTATTATTCTAGTAATCATATTGACCATTCTCTTATAGTAATTGTCATTCAAATAATTATGACAATAGAATTGAGTTATTAGTCAATTTTTACTTATAATACGCTGAGGAGAATTTCTAAGGTGTCACGAATGTCATTGCAATTGCTTAAAATCCGAGGAGTGCTTTGGTATTATATGACTCCTCAGCGTATTATAAGTGAAAATTTACTAATAGCTCAATTCTGTTGTCATAATTATTTGAATGGCAATTACTATAAGAGCCATTTTAGATTTTGTCGACTCTACTTTGACTACGAATCGTATTCGGAGCACTATTCAGTGAACCAAACCATTTTTCTTAAAAGTACTAGTCCGATTGTCGGCGGCAATTTGTACTAGTACTCTTGTCATATTATACTATTATGAAACCTTACTTGAAACCGATCAAAATTTTTTTATTTCTTGAAAATCACCATTGTAGTAGGTATCTACAAAACCTGGACATTGGACTAGAAGTAACACTGTGAACATATTTGCACGCCCTCCTACTATGTGACCGTAATAACACAAATTATTTGACTTCATTTAACAAGATTAAACGTAATAAAACCAACTTCTGACTTTGCTAATTCGAATAATTTGTTTTAATAAAGTGTCCAGTTTTCCCACTTGAGTGTTATATGTATAATAATTTCAGCAAACACTTCGTGCCGTAAATTAACTGAACACAAATTCTTCTATAGTTTTATTAGACACTTTTATAGCCTCTCTTATGAACACAGTTTGAGTGTCTATAAATGCAGTGATTTTTATTATAGTTCGGATATTAAATTTTAACAACTTGCTTCTGTTTATTTTAACCGCGAGAAGGGAAAACTTCTCCCTGTTTCATTTCCATGTTAATCAATAAGCCACAACAGGTTCTTTGGGGGCACATCAATCTATAAATTCTCCCTTATTGTTCAACATTCGCCGCCGAAGGCAACACGTAATTTTAATCTGCGAAGGATTTGTGCCTGTCTAAAGGTATGAATTTGCCCCAAAACCATAAACGTTGTTTAGTATACATTATTCTGCAGTTAATTTAAGCAAGCACTGCATGTTCCGATTTTAATTGAAACACAAATTTTAATGAAGTTGATGAATAACAAAATTTTTAGCAGTATAATTCGAAATTAGCAAGTAGCATTTTTTATTTATGCAGATCAAAGGAATCCAAGAAAATAGCAATACTTCAAGAAATTCAGCAATCAATAGTTTTGTAGTTTTCTATGCTTGCTGCCGTTAACAAATTGCACGTTATTATCGGTTGTTTTTTTAGTACTTTGACGCAACTCGAACCCTTGGAAAGTATATATAATTTATACATAACGAAAAGCGCCTGCAAGCTAAATATACCCAGAAATAAGCACATTAATTTTAACAGCATATGGATCGAGTGAATAGCAACAAAATTTCTCAATACTTTTTTTCTCTAAACCCTCTAGTTTTCGAGTAAAAACTGTGTAAAGATTTTTTTATTTTTTTTTATCCCCACTGATAAACCAAGCATTCAAAAAATTCATTTACTCTCACTTTGTTTTTGTTTCTTTGTGGAATATTGAAAATATTGAAAATGCACGGGACAGTTAACTACAACCTGTGGTAAAGTCCGATGTTAAACTAATTAGCGACAAAAACTTCACAAAAAGTAAAGATACTAAAGTGTGAATATTTCTTTCATCCCAGAAAAACAACAAAATTCAGGGGGTTGTAAAGTTAAAAAGGAAAAAATGGTAAAGGAAAAAGTTGTTGTACTCGATGAGTTCTACAACCACTCCAAATTAATGTACTTATTTCTGGGACACGTTGTATATTAAAATAGTAAATTTACCAAATTTATTGAATTGCGTCCAAAGTTATTGAAAGTTAGTTATATTGTACACGTGCTTTGGAGCAAACACATTGAAATTATACATGATGCAAATTAGAGTTTATAAAATACGTAAGCCTTTAGGTAGTGTAAATGTATTAAACCAACCTTTCTCGCGTTTATTATAAGCGGGTAATTATTTGAATTATTTATTTTCTGACTTTATGAATAATTCAAGTTTGCTTACATTAGGTTGTGGATCAACATTTTCCTTGAACGCATGGAATGTACCTATATGTATACAGTGTGGCCATTTTATCTGTTCACGCCTGAAGATTCAGGCAACATTTTAAACATTTCACCAACAAATATTTTTTTAAGGATTTACATTTCATATTTGATTGAAAGATTGTTTTGAATTTTAGACCCACTACGATGATCCACTATCCGAACAAAACTGTTTTCTTACGACACACGTTTTCAGAACTATTTTCCACGACAATTAATATTACCTGCAAACCCTAAGGTCTTTTTTTTATCTAGCATTTCAACGCACCAAATTAGTAGTATGTTAATGTTAATTTACACTAAAACCTACACGACACACTACACATACAGATTGAGTCAATTGTGGCTTATTTTTGAAATTAATGGTCTTCGATGCAACCAAAAATAAATCCAAACAACGTAAATTAATGCTGAAATTAGTACATTAAAAAAACACAGTTGACTCACCCTGAATATATGCATATCGGGGTGGCGCAGTTTTTCGCGGAATGAGCACCACGCGACTTGTAACACTACTCGTTTTACTCATGTTTTCACTTTTGTTATTTATATTTAATTAATGTACGAGTAAGTGCCATAGAGTCACTGAGTGTAAGAAGTCACAGAATGGATGACTTACACTTATAAATAACTAGCTGACCCGGTGAACTTCGTATCCCCTACGATCGAGTTCTATTAAAAGTAATCCGAAGTAGCGATTCAAGAAGAAATTACAGTTTCGTATATCGTCTGATAGTTCCACCACGAACGCAATTTTTTTAAAGTAATCTGAAGTAGCGATTCCCATTTAAAATTACCAATTTTTAATTTTTCGATTTTACAGCTGAACTTTAGGGTTGAAACCCAAGAGGGCGCCCCTGGGCCCCCATGTCCATGTTTTAATAGTTATTTTGCTATTCGCGACTGAGACAAATGCAACAAATCAAAGATCATAAAAATCGGTTCAGCCCAAGGGGTCCCCCTGGGCCCCCATGTCCATGTGAAAAATACTTTACGACCTATTTTCATACCTACCAAATATACAAAAAAAAATCATAAAAATCGGTTCAGCCCAAAGGGGCCCCTGGGCCCTCATGTCCATGTGAAAAATAAAAAGCCTCTTTGTCCATGTTTTTATAGTTATTCTGCTATTCGGGGCGGAGACAAATCCAATATATCAAAGATCATATAAATCATATATTCTCGAGTAATAGACTCAAGGGGCCCCCTGGGCCCCCATGTCCATCTAAAGTATCCTATGTCCTTCTCCTGGTTCTAAGCTACCTCTCGACCAATTTTCAGCCAAATCGGTTCAGCCGTTCTTGAGTTATAAATAGTGTAACTAACACGACTTTCTTTTATATATATAGATAAAAGATTTGAAAATAATTGCCAAAAAATTTTCCTGGCCAATAAAAACTTCCCTTTCAGTTCCATATATCAACGCTTCATTCTGTATACCGTCCCTCCCCGGTGCCTTTTTCCTTTTCAGTTTCCTTAGACGTTGCTCTAGTGCTTCTCTTGTTATCTCTACTATTTCTTCCACACTTTATTGTCTCTTTTCCGTTTTTGTCTGCTTTCATCATCCCCCCAGCAACTCACTGAAGTACTCTCTCCATTCCTCCATAGTAATTCCATCACTCACTCTCTCTCTCTCTTTCGTTCTATCCCTATTTATTTATCTCCATACCTCTTCTTCCGTCTTTATACCCTTCATCTTTAGTTCTGCTTCCATCCGTTTCTTTTGCTTCTTTCTTCTCTTTGCATACTAATTTGTACCTCTTGCGTGCTCTCTTGTATTCTTCCTTAGTTGCTTTTCTTTTTTCCAATTTCTTAGTTTCCTTCTTGCTTCCTGCTTTCCTTCCCTGCATTCTTTATCCCACCACTCGTTTTTCGACTCTCTTATCTTATCTCTATCTATTTTTTTTCTGTTACGTTTCTTACGTTATCACTCAGTTCCCTGACCTTTTCGTTTATCTCTGCTTCTTCGTATTATAAGTCTTGCTCTATAATTTTCTTTTCCTTCTTCCGTCCAAATATTCTTCACAATTTTTCTTCTAGCCTCATTCACACTTTCTCCATCTTTCTCTTTTCCTTTTGTCTTCACTTCCAAAGGCATATGGACCGACTCCATTTTTTCCCCACCTTGAATTTTTCTATTTCAACCCATGCTTCTTCATTCACCAAAACATAATCGATAACTGTCTCTCCTCTTGGTCTAATGTACTTGTACTCCCCTTTCTCATCTCCTGTGCAGTTCCCATTAAGTATGTCCCATTCCATCTTTTGTTGATCTTCATTCTATTGTTGCTTGTTCCTCTTCTATCCGTCTTCCTTTTCCCCAGCTCTTGCATTAAATCCCCCAATCACTAAAGTTCCTTCTTCTTGCCATTTTACTCGATCTTCTATTATTCTCTTCGTTTCCTTCATACTTCTGCTGTACAGTGTTACAATTCTCCATTTTCTTTGTTTACTTTTCACCGTTCTTTCCTTAATCCCTCTTTCTTCTTTGGTTCAGTTCCATTTTCTTCTTCCAGTCCCTCTTTCACCCCTATTATTATCCCACCATTAGCTCTCCCTTTCTTGCTTTCCCTCAATGCATTTTGACACTTCCACTTAAAACCTTTCGACATTCTTTTTTCCAATTTTTCCACCCCTTTTCTTCCACCCACGTTTCTACCATTCCCACTACGTCAAATTCTCCCAAATATTGCCACAATTCATTCTCTTTGTTTTTTATTCCTGCTACGCTCCAGAATACTATTCTTATGTGCTCCTTTTCTTCCTTATTCCTCTCCATATTCGTTTTCCCTTTTCTGCCCTGTCGTCTTTTTCTTGTGCTCTTATTCGAAAATTTACTGTAATAATAATAATAGATAATAATTATTCCATTATTTGGAAACTCTTACTATACTGAGTGATCAAGATTAAAAATTTGAGATGGTAAAAATTCAATTTACACCAAAAATAGTAAGTCTGTAATTTGGTTGTCAGTCGATGACAGATGACAGGTTGACAGCTACATTTAAACAGCTACATTTAAATTTACACCAAACGAACATAACCTTGCATTTACAAATGTTATTCTGTCACCTTAAAAACAAAAATGGATCCACATTTTTGCCTGAATCTACTACCGACTGAAAAATTAATAAATCGGTTAGTCTACATATTATTTCATCCCTTTCCACCGTTTTAACGTTTTTTGCTAGGAATATATTTATTAAGAGTATTAAGGACTTTATTTAATTATCCATATATTTAATCGTTGAACATGAATCAATTTTAACCAAATAAAACCGTCTCTACTGCACCGGCTTTGATAATTGTTTTTTTAAATGAAAGACATTGACAAGTTCTATGTCAAGATTACTTTCCATTTTCAAAAATTTCACAGGTTCATTAATTATTTAAAAATCATTTTGGGGGAAAAGCGGTCCATTACAGTCATCGATTTAAATGAGCGTGAATGGGTTTAAGTGAGACAACTGTAGCTAAATATATCTTAGACCCTCCCCTGAGGTTGGGTGAGCAAGTTGTATAAAAATTAGAGTCCACCTAAAAGATATTGAAATACTTACTACAGACACGTGGTCAAAATTAACAATGAAAATTATAGATCAGACTCTTGCTAAACACATACACATGAAGAAAACATATGAAAATACAAAAGGGTTAAAATTGAGGGAGGAAAGTGAAGCTTTCCAATCTCACATGTAGCAGCAAATGGCGACTTAAATTTATAGAAAAACGGAAACCGTTGACAATTTAAAACCGTAGGTAAAGTAGAACTCCTTATGCATTAGTGTTAATTGTCAAAAAATGAAGGAAGAAATTTAAGTTTGTAGGTTATGTTATTGTTTACTTTCTGAGGAAAATGAAAGAAAATTCGAAAGGATAGAAATGCTAAGCACAACTTGATCGTTAAGGCACCTGACTGTAGGGTTAATTACCGATTTTTTAATTTCCAGAGCTTCCAAGAACTTAAGTTTCTTGCCTTTGTTGCAAGCATGCAATAAAACAAAATCTTTCTCTGGATCGAAAGTGTGACCGGAATCAAGTATGTGGTTCGCGAAGGAAGAAGGAGTGGAAAAGATAATGCCCGGAGGAAGAGGAGGATTAGAAGGAGTTGAAGAAGAAAATGCGGAAATGTGACGTGAATGCTTTTTCAATCTGAGCAGCAATTTGCGTCCGGTTTGACCTATGTAACCTGTATTACATGTGGAAAAATTGATTTTGTAAACGCCAGATTTGTGCAAAACCGGAACGGGATCTTTGTTTTTGACTAGGTGGTGACTTAAGTTATTATCGGTTTTGAAAGTAATGAAAAGTTTTTCTTCACGATATGAGAGAGTTCCAACGACAATTTACCATAGAAAGTGAAAACAGAAGGAAAAAAGAGAGAGGGAGGGGAAGAAGGTTGAGGTTTTATGACATGGTGTGAAAATTTTTATTTAAACAGAAACTTGTCGTACATAGAGTTGATTATATGCAGAGGAAAATTGTTGTTTTTAGCAATCTGGAAGATGACGTTCCTCTCCATTTCGAGGGCCTCATCCGACAAGGGAATGGAAAAAAGTCTGTGTAGGAAAGAATTGAAGGCAGCAAATTTGTGTGATGGGGGATGTGAAGAATCGAAAGGGATGATAGCGTCTGTGTTAGTGGGCTTTCTATACACATATTTCAAAGTCAAAATGATCATTCTTTCTGATAACCAAGAGGTCCAACAAAGGAAGACGAAAATCACTTTCGATTTCAACTGCAAATTTAATGGAAGGATGAAGGGAATTGATGCGGGAAAGGAAAGAAACCAAGTCGGTACGCGAACCATCGAAAAGGGCAAGAACGTCATCCACATATCTGTAATAAAATAAAATATGATTGGACATGGTAGGATCTGAATTAATTTTGTTTTCTAAAGAAGTCATAAAAATCTCAGCAAGAAGGGGAGAAAGACTAGAACCCATGGCTAAACCCGTGTCTATAAAAAGTATTGTCAAATTGGAAGAAACTTTGTGAAACCACCAGTTCAGCCAATGTAAAAAGGTTTAGGGCATGTACCATGGGTATGGGGCTTTCAAATAAAAGGTTTTTAAGAATAGAAAGAGATTCGTTGGAGGGAACACTAGGAAAAAGATTAGTTACGTCAAAAGACACAAGAAAACAAGAGTCAGAAGAGAAACGGAAACTTTGGAGTTTCTTGGCCAGTTCGATTGTTTTTTACTGAGAAAAAATTCTCAAAAGGCAAAACTGATCTTAGCACCGAATTCAGAGACTTCGCGAGTTGGGAAACAGGAGAGCCAGTAAAGGAAACGACAGGACGAATTAGGACTGAAGGTTAGTGAATTTTAAGAAGACCGTAAAAACGAGGTACTGATGGGTTCATGGGTAAAAGGGAGAATTTAGGAATATTAAAATATTTGAGGGTATCGAATGTGTCTTCTAGAGTGGACTTAACTTCCAGCAATAAACGGTTCAATGTGTTGTTTCTCACAATAGAAAAGGAGCCCGAGTTGAGGAAATCTTTGACTTTGTTGTTATAATCTGTCCTTTCCAAGATGACAATATAATTGCCTTTGTCGGCTTTGGAAACTAATAGATTATTATCTTTGATTTTCTTTTTTAAAGACTTGAGATTTTTATTAAGTCCACTCATAGAAACATCGGAAGGGTCAAGGGAAGAAGATTTGTTAACGACTTCAGGTTTTGACCTACACTAGCAAGAAGAACTTCAGTCTCCACGCCGATATTCTCCAAGATATTTTTATTTAGAATGGAAGGAACATTAAAATTCAAACCTTTTGAAAGAAGGTCGTTATCTGTCTGAGAAAAATTAAAAGAGGAAAGATTGAAAATCCTCTGGTGAAAGCCAAAGGCAGGGGCAGATTCAGATGTAGAGGCATAGAAAGAAGGGGGAGAAGAAAGAGAAAAATTTTGTTTAAATTGAATGTCCAAATGATGTCGGTTATGTAAAAATCGTTGATGACATAAGGAGTGCAGCGTACCTCTAAGTTTTTGAAAAATTCTGCTTCCATGATCCTGTACATTGTCACGCAGCTTACTATCTAAAACATCGAATTCTAAAGGATGTAAAAAAGAACTTAATCTAAAATAAAGGAACTTTAACTGTATGTTGATAATGTTAAGAGATTTGTAGTGCGTCCTAACTTCTGTCTTGAGAATGGACATGGAAGCTTTCTTCAGAATCGAAGTTGGTGTTGACCTAATATTGGATTTGACTCTGGCGAAGTTGGGGATCAGCTCTTGAGCGATGGATTGTTGTACGAACCAAATTTGCAGTAGTAAGGTTTTCCTTTTAAGTAGAAGATTCTTATATATTCGGATTTATTGTTTAATCAAATGTATGAAACGGCTAATAATGAACACCGTGCCATTATTGATCATATACTTCAAGAGGCTTTTTAACACAATCCTGGTAGTAATGTCTTCAATTTTCAAACTATGCAGGAAAAACGGTATTTGTTACATTTGATGTCGGAGGTCGGGATTCATTTCGAAAGTTGGGGGTCTTCAACAGAACCGGTCTTTTATTATCTTTCTATAATAAAAAAGTTCCAGAAAATAATAATTTTGTGTTAGGAGTTGTATTGAAAAAAAGTTCTTATTAAGTATGCAAGACTTTTTGACTTGAATTTTGACGTTGAAGGCCTACTGGGTGTAGGAATCATTTATGAGGACCTTGTATGTAGGTACTGTCTTTTAAAAAAATCAGAAATCCTCCAAACAGTTTCAATTTCGATTTGACAAGTTTCAGATCAATTTTCTTTGTACATTTGGTGAAAAACAGTAATTCGAGACGCTAAAGTTACTATAGAACAAAGATACAAGGATCTGATTTTCCAGATGCTAAACTATTAGTGAGAATGGTGATTAGGGATCATTCATAAATCACGCTGTTCAGGGGGTGGTAGGAGTGGCTATTAATCTGCACATAGTATTACATGGAGGGTGGACGATTAAAAAACGCAGAAGAAAACCTCGGTGTGGTAACCGTGGGTCAACAGAGGAGAAATGATTACAAGATTCTTAGAAAATTTCTTCAACTTCGTTTCATTAAAGGAACGTCCGATATTTAGCATTCAAGGAATCGACTATCATTAACACCGAACAAGCGTAAAAAGTGTATAAGCTCTCTTTTTGAAATTTTTCTCATCTCGTGAATAAGTTTATGCATAAATAATATTACTTAATAAGAATTTTCAAAGAGCATCAGGTGCCTGCTACTCCATTAAAAACTGTGTTTCAAAGAAGTTTGTAGTCTCGCGCTGAAAAACGAAGTAAAGTTCCAACACGTGTTTCGTGTTCTCAGGAATGCAGCTTTTTAAAACTATGAACTATAATAATTAAAGAGAAAAAAATCTTTGAAGCTAAATTAACACATTATGCGAACTTCTTTTGATCAAGTCGTTCCCGTTCCTGTAAATCCATTTTATAAAATTCTCACTCGGCTATTATCGATCCTGAATCACCAGGTGCTAATATTAGCCCATGTGTGCGTCGGTGCGGACAACAAAAGCTCTGAATTGGTTTCGATTTGGCTCTCAATCACATCTGACGCTCCTTGAACTGTCGTATCACACAAATTGTTATTAAGTGCAGCGATAAGTGCACGAGAAGAATAGCCCCGATACACGTCACTCTAGAGTGGAGTCTAACGGAGATGTTGTTCTTTATGGTGGTGCAAGAAGGCGGAAGAACACGCTTGAAGGATAGCTGGCAAGCAGAAGCTGCGAGTACGAGACGAATCCTCACTTCCGCACTGCTTGCAGACTGCTACTACAAACACTGCAATGCACTACGGAATTGAAGACACGCACTCCTTTCCAGAGATATCCGATCCAGTTGCGAGGGTGGATGTATAAGTGCATCTGATCGAAAACGAAGGAGTAATTGGCACGTGTGGTTAGAAGAGAGCAGCATGTGTCACGTTTTCTCAATGGGTGGGTAATATTTAATTATGTCTCCCAGTTCACACCGCAGCACACGTTCTTGCGATATGTAAAGACACTTTTCTTCTGATACATGCGACCGTGCTTGCAAGATTGTCTAGACTGTCGATCGTGATATATGCCTCTGTATTTCTCAATACATTAATGTTAACACACTGTTTTTTGATGTGTAACATATATAAATATGAGAGTAAAACCGAATCGAATGTCGTCACGTAAAACTGCGTCAGGCTCCCTCGCCGTCGCGCTCTCTTCCCCCATGTGTGTGCGAGAAGCTCAAGTAATTTCCAAAACTTTTACTTATCCGATTTCAAAAATTCTTTTACCAGTATTTAGAAAGGACCTTCATGGTGGACATAAGCTGCATATTATCTCGTTAAAATAAAAGGTCTTTTCGTGGAGATCACTTCTACAAAGTAAGTCGACGAAAAGACGTTTCAACGACGAACGCTCCCTTAACGATAAGAGATATACGAATGCTTTCTATAGAAAAGTTGTAGAGCTTAAAAGAGCCATTAAAAAGTCCGGGACGACATATATCGTTAAGGTTAATTCACAAATTGATAAAATATGACTATTCCAATGTGAAAATGAATACACACTGCGCGCGGCGTGAGAAGCTGAATATCCGAAATCTTAAAGTGCTTAAAGATTTTAAATTTAGAGAGCAGTAAAATTTAAATCTTTATTTTGTTCCACTTAAAGTTCTACTTCGCATTTACTTCTTAATATTGTAATATTAACTTGTTATCGTGTTCAACTCTATACTGAAATAATCGGATCCCGAGTAATCTGTATAAGTACTCCATTGGTTGGACCTGAACGCATTATTTTCTTTGTTTAACTGGGGACCAATTAGAGGGATGGGGTACGTTAATTAGCGGAATTTTCTGTTTCGAACGTTCAGCGAAAAGAAAAATTCTAAAAAAATTAGCTCTGTTGTTTGTTCGTAATTAATTGTTTTGAATCTTTTCCTCTTGAGATACATAAAATGTTTTTCCTCACTGACAAAATCTAGAATTACAATAACAAGTATTCGCAATAATTAGACAGCTCCCGTGTTCGCTTCCGATGTACGTCTACGCATTTTATGGTAAAATATTTCCCACTTCTTTACGTCATATGATAAGCAGCTTTCCCCCAAAATCTAATTTTCGGTAACAGATATTTACCAACAAACACGCCCACGACTAAAACAATAATTTCGTCGTCGGGAACGAAAATCGATATTTCATAAACAAGTTTTGTCGTATGTAAATAAAGGCGCCAAAACACATTATCAAACCCGCCACTAAAGTCCCATCAAGAGAGTCGGAAAATCCATGACTTCATTAATATTCCTTTAAACTACTCTAGACAAGAATGTTTCATTAGCACAAGAGAATATTCCCTTAAAATGCAATTTTCGTATGCTTGACAAAAGTGTCACGAATAACGGATGATTTTTTTTCTCTTACGATGAGTAAAATAGACGTAATGAAGGCCGGATATGTTTTTATGAATTCTTGCTGTCGATGCAAAAAATTTTGAGAATCCATTAACGGGTTGAATGATGGACGCCGTGCAAAGAGGATTTTAATTAAATCAACCATTAATTATATCGGTGACGTGGAGTTTTTGTCAATTTGATCGAACATTTAGACAAAATTGTTATTCAGTCTTGGTTGCCACAATCGGTTCCGCATTCATCAATGTTTCCTGAAGTTGCACAACCAGGATGGTTACAATACATCAATATAATCTGATTACGAGACCTGTCTATAAAATAATATTGATGTTCCCGGTTCGCGGAAAATTGCCGTCGAAATGCCACAGACAAATGAAAAAGCATACAGACAGGGATGGGTTTAAAGTGAGTTATAAACGGGGCATACATGTGTGTACATACATGAATTTAAATGGTTACTCTATGTAATGTAGTTACTACTTAATCTTCTAAGCTGCTTATGATATACAAGCATTTAATTAATTAATTGCTCCAGTAAAATGTACAGAGAACACACTAATTATTTCAACGTTTTCCCAATAACGCTATACCTAAGAAAAAAAAATATTCGGAAGGTCTTGAAAAATTACGTCGACCGCTTCTTTCAGGCGTTCATCCGAAGAAAAAAGACGTCCGCGCACTTGCTTTTTTAATTTAGGAAAGAGATAATAGTCACACGGTGCCAAGTCCGGACTGTAAGGTGGATGTTCCATCTCTATAGTTGCACTCGTTGATTGCTTCTCGGACTTAAGCCAGCTTAACGGACTAAATCTAGATCGTGTAGAATTTTTTATTTCATACTGTCCGGTAGATGTTCCATTAAAGGATCAATTTGCGTCCGGTAGGTGAGCTATTACAGTATCAGAGCCGGTAAGTGTCGCTAGGCAACACTTACCGGACAGTTTCATCTTTATAAATCAAATCTGACATTAATCTGACATTTGCAAACGTATTTGTCAGCTACTGATGAAGTTTTACATGTACAACAAAGGTGATGCGATTTTCACAAAATGTGAGTTTTTGATTTTTGAAATAAAATAATGAAGAACAGACTTACAGTATGAAATAAAATGCATTACGATACACGTCCGGTAGTTACTTGTCGGCTCCTAACGTCGCCTCGTCCATAATGTCTAACTCGTTACAAGTAACCTACCGGACTTGTAACGTTAAATACTATAACACTGTGGCCTCTAATATCCCCACTTCAGCAGCAATTATTGAAATATTTATTCTTCGATCGGCTTAGAAAAATTACTCAACTTTCTTGATGTGTTCCTTCAACAGGCCTTCCGTATCTTGGATCTACTCCAACCCAGTAAACATAACCACGTGAGAAAACGTAAAAAAAAAGACGAGTACCAACGGTTGTATAGACGTTACGATGTCACTGACTTCAACGTTACTTTCGACGTGTAAATATGACGTGTTTATAACCTCTAGTAAAACACGTTTTTTTACGTGATTTTACCACGTTGTTAAGACGTACTGATTTTCCGTATACAAAACAACTTGAAGAAAACGTAAAACAAACGAGTACCTACCAACAGTTGAATAGACGTTACGGTGTCGCCGAAATCAACGTTACTTTTGACGTGTAAAAATGATGTGTTACAAACGTCTGATAAAACACGTCTCTTTCAGGTGTTTTTACCAGGTTGAAAAGACGTGTTGATTTTCTGAATTAAACGTCATTGTTACGTCACCACCAAGTGCAGTCTCACACTTGCCGTAGGGCATAGACTTAAATGCCAATGGCGAACCGAGGAAAGTGAGTAAGATTCAAAGCTGAGTTCTATACTGATTTATTACCCTAAAATCTATCTAATATATACAAAATTATTTACAATGTTGATTCCAGTGAACATAAAAATGTGTGGTTGACTCAATACAAATTAAATGTACGGGAACCTTGTATGAAGCAACAGTTTTGCAGGCACTGACACACACAACAATAGTTCAAAAATTTACAACGTCGGCGGCCTAGTTACCTAATTGCTTCATGACACAGTGTACGTTATGTCATACGCCCCGTTTTATTTGTTATTGAAGTGAACCTCAACAATTACATTGTCCTGCTATTAATTACAAGTACGCGAACCTGAGAACGAAGGAAAACGTTTTGTAGGCACTGAGCTTCGTTGTAAATCTGCAAATCTCAGGAAGTCAGTAACTCATCAAGTTTATTCGTAACACAGGTCACGACATGACGCGGAGGTATTTAATTTTTAAATAATGAATAATTGATTTGAATTTAGAAATATTGTTCAATTTAGGAAGATTGAACAGTCATTTTCAATGTCTCAACAAAACGTTCTGTAAACGTATTTTAAAGATATTATAAAATACGTCTTTTTTAGGTGATTTTAGGAAATAAGTATATTAAAAAAGTGTTGATTTTCATGACAAATATTTATTATAAAACAAACAAAAAATTGTTTTACAAAAGTTCAAATCTATTATAATGTATAAAGGTGAATAGAAAATATTAAAATAATTACTAAAAACTATAATATCAACTATGTATTACTAATATTATAAACTATATAGCTATAACTATAATTATTATTATAAAAAAAACTAAAATAATTATAATGGGCTAATCGTCCTAATTCAATTAAATCATTTTCTTCATGACTCGGATTGTGTGTTGCTCGACGTGCTGGGTCAGTTTTGCCGATGTTTGCAGTACAGTTGCCTCAAAATTTATAAGAAATAACTATAAGTAACTATTGAAAAAATAAAAAAATCCTTACTAGGTATATGATTGTCGTAAATGATATAAAATGACACAATTTACCAGGATATGTTGAAGCTGGAGAAAATGCTGACATCGGCGATGCATAAGACGTCGTCGGGGTACAGCAAACATCCTCTCCAAGGTTTACAGTTCGACGCCGCTTACTATCAAAAAGAGACTCATCACCAAAAACTTGCTTTCTTGAGAGACTTTCCACTGATGAGTTGTTTACTCTGCAGTTTCCCCAATCTCCTTGATGAGGTTGTTGGCCTTTTTATCGTCTGTGTCATAATCCTCTGCAAAGAAGCTCAGTTAAAAAATATATATTTAATTAGAAAAATCATAAATATAATATCATATATGTATATACCTGTCTTGAAATGAATCTCAAAAACCTTGTAAGAAGGCCAGGTCTTACATGCAGTACCACTTTTGACGAAAGTCATAAAATCGGTACACTTGCGGAATAAATTTAAATTAAACTGGTTAGTAATATGCATAAAAAATGTATATTTAGTTACTACTTTTAAATAAAATACTGTACTACTTACCTTTAGGACTTTTGGAAGCTACACAATTCTCAAAACTTGGTAAGGCAAACGAAAACGAAACGAAGTGCACGATCTCAGACGAAAAGTGAAAATGAACAAAATCGAACGAAGCAATGGCCAAGCACAGATAACACATCTGGAAAGAGTTCCTTGGTTTCGTTTCGTTCGGGGTGCAAGGCGCAATAAAAAAAACTGTAAATCACGTACATTTTGAAAGTTTTGTGTCTTGGAAGCAGCATGTTTGTTTGTCGCCAAAACAAATTCGATAAGGCAGAAATTTTCATCGAAAGTACCATTGAATATCAATACTCTAACTACTCTAACTAGAGTATTAATATTCAATGATAGTACTGGTTATTATTTATTTTCGACAATAAGATTACGCTCGCGTCGTCGGTTCCTCAACCTTCAGCCCGCATCATAAACCAATATCCGTTCTTCTCAAAATTCCAGCCCCTAAACGGTAAAACTTCTCAACGTATGTTTCAAATTTTCCCTTAATTATACCTGCTTTCAATTTCGTTTTTAAAAACTTTTCATTTCCTGACCAACACCAAACTCTTCTCCGGTCAAAGACACACTCAAACTTCGCGACACGACTCTCAAAAGAGATTCGTTGTTTTATTTTTAATCTTTTCACTGGTCTTTTGACACCTTCACTTACTTCACAGCGTTTCAAATTACAAGACATTACCAATATTTATTAATTTCGTTGATTAACCGTAATAATTAAAGATCTTAATTTTTGTTTTCAACTTTAACAAACACATTTAAGTAAGTACCTATCTACGTAAGTAAATATCGCTACCTACATTGAATTATTTCTTTGCCGTTGGGTTAAAAAGCTTTTGTAATTTTTTAGAACATTGACACCATAATAGAATAGGGAATGTCAATTTTATTTTTAAATTTTAATTTAATAATAATTATATGACTACTTTTAATCAGTTTTCCATAAAACACCAAAAACAATTTTTATTATAAATACCGACGCACGTTTCGCCAACAATGTTGGCATCATCAGGGTGATGAGTGAATCGGAAAACTGATTAAAAGTAGCTATCTATCACCAAAAGTGATCCAGACAATTGTTTTGTTTTTGAATAATTATATGAATTCTCAAAGAGCGATTGATCATCTCTATTGCGAACTAGGCGGGCGAGATGATCCTAAAACATTTCAACCACGAGAAAACGTCAAACTTTCAAGGTTGTTTGGGTAAAATTCGGGGTGCCAAATGTTTACAAGAGCTAACTTAGTTGTTACCATGTTTCGTAAAAATTATGAAAGAAATGCTATAGCCTTACTAAATATTTCTATTGTTTCTACTTTTAAATTCTATAACCATTCTATTTTATTTAAAATGTGATTCAAATAAAAAATGTACATATGTTTTGTAACCCGCAACAAACAATTTACAGTGGCTTCTAAACTTGGCGCAAAAACCGCCCATATGGAATCTGTAAAAGACGCCAATGGAATGCGTTCCTTTGTAGTACATAAATGTACTATATAATTATATGACTATATAAACACGTGAATTTATTGTAAAAATTTCATGAGAAATTAATGTCAGAACTGAACGTCAAAAATTACTTATATTTTACCCACATTAATTCCCTTCTATGCTTCTATATTTCATTTTAATCGTAATTCAAATAAAAAATATAAATTAAGTAGGATTATTATACATTATGTATTTTAAAATCATCATTTTTATCTTTGAAACCCCTTAGTGACTTATAAACTTGACCACAAAACACACCTAATAATATGATATGGAATACGTTCTTTCTAGTGTTTATTTGCCTAGAAAAACACGTATACTTAACGTGAAAATTTCACGAAAAGTAAACGGCGCCAAAACACGCCTCGAATGCGTTTTTATTTATAACGAGCGTTCAAAAATAAACCTGGTTAGAGGAGGCTGGGCATTTTTATAACAGTGTACATTGCAATTGTTACAAAAACTAACTTGTCATTTAATTCAGTTTAGGTTAGGCAACCACACTAAATTCGGAGAAATTGTTATTCAAATTGACAGTCGCTACAGCCTAAACCTTGTTTGTAAGTACGAAATGGTAGGAAAACATGAATTTAAGACGGTCCCAACATATCAGAAAATGCGTGAGTTGTGTCAAAGCTGACCGGTAGGTGAAAGTGTCATCAAAGAAAGAATGTCCGAAGCATAGAAGATATCACTAAAGACACTTAGATAATTATTATGCTCTACACTCTATGAAACTTAGTGAGGCGCACCCTGATCTAATAACAGCTGCAAAAGAAAAGGTTTGTCTTTTGCTTCTGAAACTCAACTCAAATACTTCTACCTAACCATACTTTTCAGATTTGCGCATTTAAGAGAGCAAGTTTGAGTGAGAAATATGATAAAGTAACAAGCGGAACTGCAAGTGATTTCTTCCTTTGGTCACATATTAAAAATTTCATGTACCAAGCATCCATAGCCGATGTAAGAAAAATATGAAACTGAAGTCTTTTTGCAAACTGTTTTTAATGGGATCAGAAAACGAGCACAATTCTCTACAAGAAATATCGAAAACATTTTCACCATAAATTTGCTGTAACTGTTTTTTGTCCTTCTAAGGGATTGTAAAATTCTCAATAAACATTTGTAGAAATTTGGTTAGAGACTGTCAGTTGGTCATATCCTTTCGAAGAGTGTTTTAATTTCTACATTTTAAAGAAATAAATGTGTAAAACCAAACCATAAAGTGTCCGATATCTAAAAATAACTCAATTAACATCACACCCAAAGGTCTGAATGCACTTTACTCTTACGTTCACTTTTTACCAACCGATATAGGAATCTTGGAGATACCTGCAGGACATTGCAGCCCAAACCCCCAAATCGTGTCGGTCTATATAAAACCGCTAACTAATACCCTAAAACACTTGTCAACACTTCTTTAAGATGCATAATAATATTAATTATTAATAATATTGCAGCTTCTCTGAAATTTTGAGGTTATGTTATTTGTCATGGAGAGTTTCGTGTTAATCAGTCAAGCTCTACACTGTAAAAAAATAAAACAAAAACGCAATTTCAAAGCCTACTCTAACCAGGTTTTTTATTGAACGCTCGTTAGTATAGATGACTAGAAAAACACGTGTATTTAATGTTAAAATTTTACGAGAAACAATAGTCAAAAATAATAATTTAGACTTCACCGCCATTCGTTCTTTTCTATTTTATATAATTTGATTTAAGTTATGATTTAAATAGTAAATATATATTTTTTAACATGATTTTTTATAAAAAAGTAAATTGAGGTAAAGTAAAAAAAATAAGGGAAGTAAATTGAAAAACCTCCTTTTAAACCCAAAAACCTATAGGGCTACACCATGATGATGATTTTTTATACTCTGCTGGAACTCTTTCACTCCTTAGGTATTTTTAGTTTTTATTTGATTAGAAAAACACGTGTACTTAATGTAAGAATTTTACGAAAAATAAACGACGACAAACACGCTTATATGACACTAGAAAAACACGTGTATTTAATGTAAAAATTTCACGAGAAACAAACGTCACAACTGCACGTGGAAAACGACTTATATTTTATCAACATTATGTAGTTTTCGTTGATTAACAATATTGATTAAACGTCTTTATTGCGTCATATATAATATTTAAAAACAACGTAATTTTTTAACGTTGAATTGTCGTAATTTGTAGATACCTAGTCATTATTTTATTGTAAATCAACGTTGAATTTACGTTACGTAAAATACGTTGAAATAACGTTGAAGGTATTACCAAAATATAACTTGATATTTTGAACCATAAACGTGTTATCAACCACATACACGGCTTTTCCACGTTAAAACAACGTGCATGTGTTTACTGGGAATTGATTCCCTACCACATCGAAATTTAACCCTCAAATATGGCGGCGCATCTTCCCCATACACATTTGACTCGATAAGAGACCGTATCACCACTGTCAACTTTCTTGTCGCAAGAAATTTCTTGTGTCTCTAGTGTTGTAATGTTAAGTTGGTTGGTATAAGTTTAATATAAAATTATCTCTTTCTACATTAGGTACGAGTTCTCAAAACAAAAAAGATATTAGTAGATATTTTTTAAGAATACTACGACTTTTTATGAACCTGCAAGGCAGGTCTTCAAAATCTTAAAACTGTTAATTTCACAGTTGCTCAACAGTTAGTATGTTGCCATAGGATGCACGTAACGTAGTCATAATTTCTCCAATTAAGTAAGAATCTGATTGATCTGATTAGGCTTTTCGGTTTACTAGAAAGTGGCCATATCGTCCACAATTCCCAAGACTCAAACTAAGTTGTTGGTAGTTTCAGGAGTATCATAGTTTGCAATGTATGAGAGCAAGTCTGATGTTCTCAGCTTTGCATTAAGTGCGTTAACGCAAGTAAATCGATTTAAATATGCATGAAGGTCTCAGAGAATTACGGAAGGATCCTCTTGCATGAATAGCTTTACGCGAGTAGCATCTTAGTTCTCTGTGTAAATCAAATTTAATGGCAATTACATATTTGCAGGATTTCTTAAAAGGGTCTTTAATCTTACAATTTCTTTGGGAACAGAAAGCACTCCACAGTCTAGGAAAATACACTGTGACCAAATTTTTTTACCCAGTAGTAAGCAGCACAAAAAACGATCTATGTTTGTCACACCAGACATTTTCATTGAACACTCTTTGTCTGAAAAAAACAAAATTTCTTGCTTCAAATTAATCAGTTATATACTCTCCATTCAAGGTCGCAATAAATAATAAATAATAACGATAAGTTGTGAAAACATAATAGAAATATACTATTGGCAGCGTGCGTCAGTCATGGCGGGGAGACCGAAAACGACTACAGCTTACGAGGTAGTCAAAGAGTGGTAAACTATTGTTATTGTGAATCTGCAATGCGTTATAATCGAGGTTTTCGAGCTGAATTTGAGTAGAAACTAAATAACAAGTTCCCTGATGTACGTGATACTATACTACAACAGATATTATGAGAAGTATGTGCATAATAATTTATACATTTTAGTGAAACTGAGCGTAACTGTTATTAATTAGCTTTGTTTCGGACTATAAACAAAGCTCTAGTAACAATTTTCATATAATATTAAAGCAGTTGTGTGCATATCCATCCAACAATAAATTATACAAACACTGCTGAAACGAGCACGAACAGGTAAATACATTTCTAGAAAATCATTTCCGTTAAGAAAAATATACGGGGTGATTTTTTGAAAACGATCCACCCTAAATATCTGTCCCCCAAAAATATTAAATGGAAAGGGGGGTTAAAAAGTTCATTTTTTGAAAGCTACTTTTAACCTCTTTAGAACTGATAGATATATAGTTCTTTATTTCTACGATTAGTTTTTAGAAAACCGCTTGTTTTGCAGCACATCCTCAACATTGCAGAGAAACACACCATGAATGATGAAAAAAAGTGTCTTAAAAAATAAAAGTCCTATCTTTTAAAACAGAATTTTACAAAAGATGCTCGAAATGAGGACCGTCTTGTTCCAGGCAGATTCGGTTTTCAAATTCTTGTCCAACATTTTGAAATGTCAATTCTGGTGATCGCTACTCAATTGCACCATGTCTGCCAATCCAATGATTCGGCAATCGGTTGTTAAGCCAATTACGAACGTTTAAGACAGAATGTGGTGGAGCTTCATCTTGTTGAAAGAAGAACTCATTTTCGTCCAACATTTGATTTCCTTCTAAATCTTGCTGATTCTATATTTCCACCGTTATTAAAGAATCTACGATGTTTTCTAACATATTCAAGTAAACGTCACCAGTTATTGTTTCATTTCTGAATATGGACCCAATCACAGCATTCCCAAAAATCTCTGCCCAAACATTCAGTTTTTGGGAAACTTGAGTTTGACCTTCTCTGACAAAATGGGGGTTCTCATCGCTCCAGTAACGTACATTGTGTTTATTAACAGAGACGTTTAAAGTAAAGCTGCAGTAAAGTTTCCAGATTTAACTTAAAACTGAATAATAATTGTCAATGTGAATGACAGCATTTTGCACATAACTTTTTTGTTTTCCAGATATTTAGGGTGGCTCGTTTTCAAAAAATCACCCTGTCTAGAGGACATACTCAATAATATAATTAAGTTATTATAGTACAGTTTCATAAAAACGTCATTCATTTCTCCAATATATTATTCGACAACACAACAAAACTGTATTATAATAATTTATGTAAAAGTATAGTTTACAACCCGCCGTAAAATTTTTGCGACTCCCACGAAATAATACCACCGGAAAAGCGAGCTTCCTCCGGTACAATAAAGCTGCGCGAAATAGCTGCACCGCAATGCAAGGAAAACTAAGACTGCGAATTCTGCATAAAAACTAGGTCTGAAACTATCCGCACTTTGGATATTTTCGCTGACGCAGCATTCCCGGAGATTTATTTGTCTAGTCAAAGTACGAACAGCACGCTAAAAAGCTCTTTATTAAAAAGTGGAGCAACGAACGTGGAAAGTTTTTACGTTCACTTCCAGACCCGGCTCTTGATTCCTTTCTCGGAGGAAAAATCGTTTCTACTAAAACGCAAACATTGAATCAATTTTGCGAAATGTAAAATTAGCGTCGAAAAGAGCCGCTTGTTTACCTGCAGAAAAACGCTTTCGGATTCAAAGTTGCATTACCCATGCGGAATCACAAGCCAAGTGTTTGTAGACAGACGGAGAGAGCTTTTATAAAGCAGTTTGATTGATTTATGTAACAATAAGAGAGGAGATTGACAAAGGGAGCGAAGAGCAAAGTGCAGAGGATGTTTTGTTTTATTAAAAAATTTTATATTCACTACCGTTAGGAATAAAGTAAAATTGTCTTATCTACAACAATTAAACAATATATATAAAAACAAAGTGGTTTCCCCAATTACACAGTACTTTTACTATGTACTAACTTTTACTGGAGATTTATTGTAATTCGGATTTTGAATTTAAGCTTCCATTCATAAAAAAATCCGGTGCAGTTTAAGTACCTTTAAAATTTTCTTTTAAAATTTGACCCAATCTGCAGCATTTTGATTTGTCGAGAATAAAACAATAGAGAAAATTACTTTTTTCTATAGCAGATGTTAAAGTCTCCTTTGATCTATTCAAATCAAAAGGTCAAGGAGCACTTTAACCGCAAGGATAGATAAAGTAATACTTTAACAGCAAGGATAGATAAAGTAATTTATTTTTTTATTTTACAATTTTTGATTAACATTTTGATCTGAAACAACATTAATTGTACAATTTACATTTCCAGCAATATTAAGTCGTGGAAGACATTTTTTTTTCTGTGCTAACTGAATAGAAGCAGAAGAATAAGAAGAAGAAGAACTAAAACTGCAAGAATTTTCATTCCCACCTCGATTTCCACAGAGTATTTTCTTCGATACCTCAACTTTTGTTGCTACTGAATTTTCAATGTAAGATTCAGCAACTGAAGATGATTTCCACCCTCCTGCACGTTTGACTGTTACCAGATCGGCGCCAGAATTTGCTAACATTGTGGCTGCAGAGCGTCGGAAACAATGGCCTGTGTAACTTTCTGCATTCGTTAAACGCAAAAAAATAGCAATTTTCTGCGGAACATTATAAAAAGTATTTATCCCCACAGGTTGGATGGTGCATTTTCTTTGTCGGTAGTTAATAAAAAACTTCTGGTTAGGTACGTTTTGAGGGCGTAATGCGACGTATTTTCTCACAATACTCAAAACACTCACACCACTGTTACTGTCAGTAATGCAGAATGATCGATCTTCTTTATTTTTGGTGTCCATTAGCGAAACGATTATGACCGATTTTCGATCATCAACATGAGATGTTTCTAACTTGTATAATTCATTAGATCGACACGCTCCATATAAGCCCATTATCGCGACAACCTTTAGAAATAGGTACTCGTCATCTCCAGCTTCTTGTAAAAATTTTGTTATATCCTCTTGCTCAAACACTTTAGATTTCTTAGGTTTGTAACCATCCGTCAATTTCTTCAGCAAAGTTATCAGTTTGCTGTATCTGTAACATTTACATTTTATTTAACATTGCATTCAATAGACTAAACGTATTCCTTACTTTGAAATATCACAATTTTCATTGACAAGTAGCGTAGATTTCAACATGCTGTAATAAGACCATAATGTTGAGGGCTTTACTTTCTTAGACTTCTCCGAAAAGTATGACAGAAGTACCTTTTCGCTAGCACTTTTAATATTCTTTACAGTTTTCCACTTTTGGAAGCACGTATATTTTTTTTCGTAGACGAGGCGAGATTTTTGGGGCAGTAGCTTTCCCACGGCCTCTAATGCCTCTTCTTCCACGTCTGGTGGTAGATTTTCTTCATTTTCGCTCATCTCGACTCTTTTCAACTGAACGCTCACAAATTGCTCAAAACAAAATGACATAAACAAACTTTTGCTAAACCATAACAACGCTCATACTAATTAGACTTTAAAACCTGACACGATTCGTAATATTTTTTTATTAATAAAATACACAAAAATACACAATTGCTATAGAAAAAAATAGAATATTATACACGACGATAAATTTAATTATCTTCTCGAGTTTAATTAGCGTCTCGACTGACGTCTCGACGCTAAACAAAACTCTCAAAGATAAACTAATATTTTATCGTCTTGTATAATAAATTACTATTATCTATAATATTTTATGTTAACTCATTCGTTTCTCGTTGAGAAGCGTTGGAAAGAAGAAAGATGGAATGTTCCATTCCCGTGAGAGGGGCGGGCTGCTGTAGGCTTAGGCGCCTATTCCGCTAGTAACACCATAAGGAGGGGTTAGACAAGGATGGGAGTGACGCGAAATTGTCTCCTGCCATTCAGCTAATTGTAAAGGGAAACCTTTACAGAAAAGTCGAGCGAACCCACGGGCCTCCGGAATGATAGTGACCGTTTTATAATGCATTGAAGTGTATGTTCCCCATAACAATTGTTAAAAAAATCTCAAAAGTCTAGATGCTAGGTAGAAATTTCTGTGTTTATTTTCAAAAAATTAAAATTCAGCAAAACACGATCGTAGGTATTTACAATCTTACCAGCTTCTACTTTTTCTGTCCTTGGTTATCATTTGCCACTTTTTTAAATTTGAAGCCTAGCCTTCTATTAATCACTTCTTCCTTCATAAATCACCCATAAGTCCGAACCCTTCTAATGTGCGTCTCTCAACTTGGCAGCCCGTAAAATGTGTCTTGATCTTAACATTGCTGCCAGACATTGTGCCATTATACGCATATATATCCTTTTTGCACTCTTTTATTTCCGATCCTTTCCCATTCTTGATCGTTACTATCATCCCTAAATATTGAACAAAATTACTTACGTAAAAGAGTTGCTGGTTTCTTTACTTCCCACCTTAAATTAAATTTCCTATATCACCTCTTACTTTACTACTGCTTAAGATGTGGCGGTTCATATTTGGGTTGAGTGTGATGTGGCGGTTCATATTTGGGTTGAGTTTAAACAAATTGCTAAACTCGCAGGACCCGAGTCCAAAAAATTGAAGATTTGACATAATCAAAACCTGATAACCTGGGATGCTATGAATGAAATCTGAGAACTGAGAACTTAAAATTAGATACCTACTGAAACATAAAGTAGTAGGGAGCGTGCTTCTTACTGCAGATAAGGCGCGGGTTCGATTCCCGTGAGAGATCATCTCAGGAAAAAAAATTCCTACAACTTTTTGAAGTGTGCTGCCCCCCACCTAAAGTAACTTCGCGGCCCAAGATTGCTCTTAATTTAATCGTTAGGAATTAACGTTAAACTGAAGGTCCCCCTTTCTAGGCTCTTAGAACGCAATTATAAAGTGCATATTTATATTTATAGAACTTTAAACTCAAATAATTTTTTTAAATCTGGAGACTGAGGTCTTTAACAACTTACCGTCTGACAAACTAAGGAACCAGAAACCTAAGAGAAGATGATACTGAGACACCGAAAAAGTAAAAACCTGAACAACTAAGAAAATACGGTTTTAAGAAAGCGGAAAATTTAGACAAATTGACATCTCCTCAGAATTCGAAAAAGAATTTCTCAGAAATCTTTTTTAATCTTCAGAATTCTTTAAGTTTCCTCAAAATTATTGAAAATTTGAGATCCAAAATTCTTTAGGACTATTTAGGTGACTTCAAGATCCTCTATAATTGCTCAGAATGACTAGATTCATTAACACTTTTGTTTTATTCAGGATTGTTCGGAACACATTACTGTTTAGGATTAATTAAATTTTGAACTACTTACATAAGATTTTTGAACACCAATTCACAATTCTCAGTATTTATCACCACAGTCCATAATTTCTTATAACCATGTTTAATCATGCTTTAAAATGTTTCAGTAATTTTTAATATACCCATTCATATCTAGTCTAAGAAAAAGGATTCTTGATAACTTTTCAGGACTCAGCAAGAAGGTTTAGGGCTCAGAGATCACCAGAGATTATCAGGTTCATTCAGAATTTTTGGTATGCCTGGGAACTCTCAGAATTGTTAAGTAATCGTCAGGATTTGCTAAAATTTTTCAGGATTCCTTAGATCATTTCAGGACATTTTAAAGTCCTCTATAGTGCTTTTTATAAAAATAATCTGTATTTGCCCCACGGGCCTTCCGATTCCTGTGTTTACATAACACATATCCTACTTTACATTTTGTATTAATTTCAAAACAACGCCTCTTCATTTCTTCGATTTTTCATACCTTTTTCATCCATTTTATTTCCTTTCCTCTCTTTCCTTCCTATTTCTTCATCTCATGTCAATACACTCATTCCTACCATCTTTCTTTCCCACTCTCCATCTCCAAATACTTCGATATTTCCTCAATCATACATCTGTCGTACTTCCAGTTGGACCTGGACTATATTATTCTATACCTTCTTTCTTTTTTGTCCGTATCCTTGTTCCTTTCGCTTAGTTCTACGTTCAGCCACATGCCTTTTTCTCTCAGTCACTCTATTTCTTTTCTGTGGTAATATATCTCTCCTTCTCGTTCTCTCGTCTTATTCTTATTCTATTCTCTCCAGCACTCATTCAGTATTCTGCATTCTCCCCTTGCTTCCATCCTGTCTTCGAACGATCCTCTGGCGTTTCTCTATCCACCCCTATTACCCACCTTAGATACTTCTTTGGCACCCTCTCTATTTCCTCTTGTCCTTTTCATCCCCAAATCTCTGCTCCGTACAACATCTCAATCAACAACTCTCAATCAGATTTTGCCTCCCCACTTTTTCTCTCCTATCCCCAAGCAAACCCCATCGTATTTTTGCTTTTCTTGTTAACTCCCTGATATGTGCCCTATCCGTGGCTCTTTCATATAGCTTAAGTACTTAAATTCTTTCATTTGCTCCATTTTCTCTGTCTTCCACGTCCATTCAATCTCTTCATTCCTCCTCTTTCTCTTGCTAGACGCCAACATTTTTGTTGTTTCCATATTCAATTTTCTTCACTTTTTCTTTTTCGCGTATTTTATTAAGTAATCTCTATCCTCGTTCAGAATTGACACATACAACTTATATCCTGTGTCTAAAAGAGTTATTCCAGGGTAGTTTCGACCTTACTTTTCTCCCCGTTTTTGTAAATAGGGCTGATTAATTTTTTAACCCCACAGGGAATCCCTTTCCTCTCCACACACCATTCATTACCTCAACTAGTTTCTTCTGGTCCCATCCAACCACAATTTGTTCTGTATCCCATCACCCCCAGGCACCTCTTACAGCGTGATTTCTTCTATTTCTGGTGCTGTTTTGTTCCTCTTCATCTCCATTTCTGTTTTTTCTTTTTCTCCTCACTCACTCTTTCGTTATTTTTTATCTTTTTAGATTTTCAAGATTTTTTAGGAATTTTCAGTACTCTTTAGAGCTTCTTGGGATTCTTTAGAATAACACACCATTTATCAGGAGCTTCATCTTTAATTTCAGTATAGTCTACGACTTTTTGGGTTCAAAGTTCTAAAGTTTGCAGTTAGGTTTATCAAGTTCATGGTTCCTCCAACTACTATTCCGTTTCTGAAACATCCGCAGAATGCTTAAGAATTCTGAACTGAAAACTTGAGATATCGGAACATAGAATCCATGAAGCTTAGAACTTCAGAATCCGAAAAATGAATAAATTAACAACCTGTTGTAAAGCCCAGACCCTGTGAAACTAAAAACTCGAGAAATTGAAAAACCAAAAACTTTCCAATCTGATAACCTTAGAGACCGGAGTACCTCACAAACAAAGAACCTGAAAACCTCGAAATTGAAAAACCGACGATCTGACAACGAGATTCAGAAATTGTGAAATTGAGAATCTCTAAAATGAAAAATTAAAAAAATCCCCGGCGCTTTCCTCTTCCTGAGTTTCTTCACTTGCCTCTGCACCTCTTCCAGCGTGATTTCTTCTCCTTCTAGTTTCCTCTTCACCTCTATTTCTTTCTCTCTCTATTGATATAGTTCCACACCTCATTCTCTGTTCTTATAGCTTTTATATTTCCCTCTTCTTTCTCCTTTTGTCTCTTCTTACTGTTCCTTTTTTCCATTGTTCACATTTTTTGTCCCGAAATTAATTTTTCTTTTTTGTTCCTCTAACTGCAATTGTTATTTCTCTTTCTGTCACTGCTTCTTTTTTCTTCATGTTCCCTACTTCTTGTTCTTAAAATCTTACCGTTTCAGGTCTTCCACTCCTTATTCATCCCATATTTGGGTGGTTCCTACGTCTGTGGTTAGATAACGTTCCAGATATGATGGCGTTAGCGAAAAATTTGCCAATGTTTATGTTTTTTATTATTTTTCTATTAATTTTAGTACACTTACAGTCCCTGCATAATTTTCCTAAACTTTTCAAGACTTCAGGATTGTTCAGAATTTTTCAGCATATTTTGAGGCTCTTCATTCTCCCCATTCTTTAGAACCTTTAAGCATTCGTCAGGAATCTTTCAAGAATCTTCAAAGTACTCAATTCTTTTTGGAATTTATTCTTCAGTAGTTACCAGGTCTATTTATCAGTATATTTTAAGATAGTCAGCATTTTTCACAATTTTAGTATGCTGGGGATTTTTCATTATTTTACAGAATTCTTCAGAGCTTTGGAATCCTTCAGATTTTTTTACGATTTTCAGGTTCTTCAAGAGACTGCTGTACGCTCTGACAACGAGATTCAGAAACTGTGAAATTGAGAATCTTTAAAAATAAAAAATGAAAAAAATCCCCAGCGCTTTCCTCTTCCTGAGTTTCTCCACTTGCCTCTGCACCTCTTCCAGCGTGATTTCTTCTCCTTCTGGTTTCCTCTTCACCTCTATTTCTGTTTTTCCTTTTTCTCCTCACTCACTGTTTCGTTTTTCTTTCTCTATTGATATAGTTCCACACCTCAATCTCTGTTCTTATAGCTTTCATATCTTCCTCTTCTTTCTCCTTTTGTCTCTTTTTACTGTTCCCTTTTTCCTTTGTTCACATTTTTTGTCCAGAAATTAATTTTTCTCTTTTGCTCCTCTAACTGCGATTGTTATTTCTCTTTCTGTCACTGCTTCTTTTAATATTTCTTTCAATTCTTTCTTTATTTTCCCTACTTCTTGTTCTTAGAATCTTACCGTTTCAGGTCTTCCACTTCTTATTCATCCCATATTTGGGTGGTTCCTACGTCTGTGGTTAGATAACGTTCCAGATATGATGGCATTAGCGAAGAATTTGCCAATGCTTGTGTTTTTTATTATTTTTCTATTAATTTTAGTACACTTAGAGTCCCTACATAATTTTACTAAACTTTTCAAGACTTCAGGATTGTTCAGAATTTTTCAGCATATTTTGAGGCTCTTCATTCTCCCCATTCTTTAGAACCTTTAAGCATTCGTCATTAATCTTTCAAGAATCTTCAAAGTACTCAATTCTTTTTGGAATTTATTCTTCAGTAATTACCAGGTCTATTTATCAGTATATTTTAAGATAGTCAGCATTTTTCACAATTTTAGTATGCTGGGGGTTTTTCATTATTTTACAGAATTCTTCAGAGCTTTGGAATCCTTCAGATTTTTTTACGATTTTCAGGTTCTTCGAGAGACTGCTGTAGGCTCTGACAACGAGATTCAGAAACTGTGAACTTGAGAATCTTTAAAAATAAAAAATGAAAACAATCCCCAGCGCTTTCCTCTTCCTGAGTTTCTCCACTTGCCTCTGCACCTCTTCCAGCGTGATTTCTTCTCCTTCTGGTTTCCTCTTCACCTCTATTTCTGTTTTTCCTTTTTCTCCTCACTCACTGTTTCGTTTTTCTTTCTCTCTCTATTGATATAGTTCCACACCTCATTCTCTGTTCTTATAGCTTTTATATCTCCCTCTTCTTTCTCCTTTTGTCTCTTCTTACGGTTCCCTTTTTCCATTGTTCACATTTTTTGTCCCGAAATTAATTTTTCGTTTTTGCTCCTCTAACTGCGATTGCTATTTCTCTTTCTGTCACTGCTTCTTCTAATATTTCTTTCAATTCTTTCTTCATCTTCCCTACTTCTTGTTCTTAGAATCTACCGTTTCAGGTCTTCCACATCATATTCATCCCATATTTGGGTGGTTCCTACGTATATGGTTAGACAACGTTCCAGATATGAATTTGCCAATGTTTGTGTTTTTTATTATTTTTCTATCAATTTTAGTACACTTAGAGTTCCTACATAATTTTCCTAAACTTTTCAAGACTTCAGGATTGTTCAGAATTTTTCAGCATATTTTGAGGCTCTTCATTCTCCCCATTCTTTAGAATCTTTAAGCATTCGTCAAGAATCTTTCAAGAATCTTCAAAGTACTCAATTCTTTTTGGAATTCTTCAGTACTTACCAGGTCTATTTATTAGGATATTTTAAGAAATTCGGCATTTTTCACAATTGTAGTATGCTGGGGGTTTTTCAGGATTTTACAGAATTCTTCAGGGCTTTGGAATCCTTCAGATTTTTTTACGATTTTCAGGTTCTTCAAGAGGTTGCTGTACACTGCAGGATTTCTGTAATTTTCAAGTTCCTTTTAAGTTTTCGATTTTTTTGAGTAGACTTCGTAGAACTAGATGTTTTAGGAATTTTCAGTACTTTTTACAGTTTTTTAAGATCCTTTAGAATAACACACGATTTATGAGGAGCCTCATCTTTAATTTCGGTATACTTTACGAACTTTTGGGTTTGTTTAAATTTTGGTGACTCCTCCAGTTTATCAGGTTGCTTGGAATTGTTGGAGATCTAAAGTGCTAAAGTTAATAGTTCCTCCAACTACTACTCCGTTTCTGAAACAAACGCAGAATGTTTAAGAATTCTGAATTCAAGACTTGAGATATCAGAATATAAAATCTATGAAACTTAGAACTTCGGAATCTGAAAAATGAATAAATAAACAACCTGTTGTAAAACCCAGACTTTGTGAAACTAAAAAGTCGAGAAATTGAAAAACAGAAAACTTTCCAATCTGAGAGACTGGAGTACTTCACAAACAAAGAACCTGAAAACCTCGAAAACTTGGGAAATTGAAAAACCGACGATCTGACAACACGAGTTTCAGAAACTTTGAAATTGAGAGTCCGAAAATGAAAAACTAAAAAACGGAAAAACAAGAAATTGATAACATAACAAACTGGTAACATGTAAAAATGGGACTTTTAGACCTAATAAACCGAGAACCTGAAGAACTGGAAGCTTGAGTACCTAACTTGAGGACCTAAGGAACTAAAATTATGTATCTCTGTGAGTTGAGAAATTGAGAAACCGGCCAAATGCGAAATTCGATATTTTTGAAAAATACGCCGAAAAAAAACTCGCGTTTTGTATAAGGCCCCCCTTTAATTTTTACCTTTATATCATTTGGCGTTATAACGGTCATACAGATTGTTTATATTTGTATATTCTGGCATTGAGCGTTTGTTTTTGGTTCTCTCTGTAATGTATGTAAATAGTAAATAGTAAACACTCGAATCACATGTACATTAAACGTATGCAGCCAGTACTTTTATCAAAAATTTCTCAACTTACTGATCTAAGTTTGTATTACACATACTTGCTGCAGTTCCCATTCCTCAAAACCTAATTCAGTAATGAGAAAATAAAACTCACGTATGATTTCCTCGTATCAAGAAGTCGTTTGTTCGAATCTTGCTGACAGTCTAATGGAGGGGCCATAACGCTTTTTCGTTACGTGACGAATTCTAGCAACTCACACAAGCCTAGTTAAGGAACTTCGTTCCAAAAGTAAAAAAGTAAGGTCCTGACAAACTAAGGCTGAAAAATTAAGAAGTTGAGACACTAACAAATTGGGAAATTGGGAAAATGAAAACCTGATAGTAATGAATATAACATGAACAGGTAAGACGCTTAGAAAGTAAAAGATTTTAGTCTTTAAAAACTGATCAAATGAAACCATTAGAGATTGGAAAATTGAGAAACTGAGCATCTGAGAAACTACAAAGGTTAAAAACTAAGAACCTATTACATAACATAAATTAAGAACCCGAGAAATTCTAAATGAATGAAGAATCTATATTTGCCCTACGGGCTTTCTGATTCTTATACACATACAAGTAAACTTAACAATTATAATAGTAAAAAAAACTAAATAAAATTCTCTATTTCCTCTTCTCCCTTCTCCCTCCTCTTCCATACCTCTTTCATCCATTTAATTTCCCTTCCATTTACATTCAGTATTTCCTCTCTTTCCTTCCTCTCTTTCCTTCCTCTCTCTTTGTTTCATCTCACTGCACTCGTTCCACATATGCTCAATCGTCTCTCTTTCCTCATAGCACATTCTACACATTCTTCCGCCATCTTCTGCCCAATACCTATTTTCCCTCTCTTCATTTCCGCACCTAAACCTCGCCATCAACTTTCTTTCTTTCTCGCTCTCCTTCCCCAAATACTTCGGTACTTCTTCGATCATGCATCTTCCGTACTTCCCGTTGTATCTGGATTCTCTAATTCTTTCTCTCCTCTTTTGTCTATCCGTATCCTTATCTCTTTCACTTAGTTCTACATTCATCCACACGCCTCTTTCTCTCAGTCTCTCTATTTCTTTGCTTGCATACCCATTCCTCCTGTAGTAATTCTCCCTATCATTCTCCTCTGAATTCTTCTTTTTTTCTCTCCAGCACTCCTTTAGTATCCTACATTCTTTCCTCCCTTCCATCCTGTCTTCGAACTTGACCGCTCTTTTTCCCGCTTTCACTCTCAACCTATTCCTCTTGCATTCTTCTCTCACTATGTACCCTGGCGTTTCTCTCTCCACCCCTAGCACCCACCTCAGATATTTCTCTTGCACCCTCTCTCTTGTTCTTTCCATCCGCAGACCTCTGCTCCGTACAACAACACACTTTCAATAAGACTTTCAAACATCATCATTCATCATCGCCTCCCCACCTTCTCTCTCCTATTCCCCATACACATTCTATCACCTTGTTCGCTTTTCTTGCCAGTTCTCTAATATGTGCCTTATCTGTGGCTCCTTCATTGAACACATACCCCAAGTATTTGAATTCTTTTACTTGTTCTATTACTTCTCCCTCCCACCTCCAATCACTCTCTTCGTTCTTCCTCTTTCTCTTATTGAACACCAGCATTTTTGTTTTCTCTACATTCACTTCTACTCTTTTCTTCTTCACATATTTTCCTAAACTCTTTATCATTTCCTTCATTTCTCTTTCACTCTTTGCCACCATTACCACATCATCCGCAAACGCCAGGCTCCACACTTTTTTTCTACCTACCACACACCCCCCCGCTTGTGCTCTCTCTAACATTCCGTCCATATCTGCCACATACATCGTGAACAACAAGGGGCTGAGCGGGCAACCTTGCCTCACTCCCTTTGTTGTCACAAACCATTCACTTTCCCTGTCCCCTACCTTCACTTTACTTTTTGTTTTCTCATATATCTCCTCCACCTTTCTTACCAGCCATTCATTTACCCCTTTCTCCCTCAGGCACTCAAACATCCTCTCTCTGTCCACCTTGTCAAAAGCGGCCTTGAAGTCTATGAATAATGCATACACCCTCCCCCCTTTCTTCTTTAACTCACTCTGCGTCAAATGGTCCAGGATGTATACATTATCCATAGTTCCCCTCCCCTCTCTAAATCCTGCTTGGCTGTCTGGTAATGCGCCCTTTTCCTCTATCTTCCTGCTCATCCTTTCATTCAAAATTGATGCATACAACTTGTACCCTGTGTTTAGGAGAGTTATCCCTCGGTAATTTTCTACTTTATTTTTCTCCCCTTTTTTGTAAATGGGGTAAATTACCCCCTCTTTCCACCCTACCGGGAATCCTTCTCCTCTCCACACCCCATTCATTACCTCCACCAGCCTCTCTAGCACTCTTCTCGTCCCATACATCCACGACTCATTCTGTATTCTATCCCTCCCTGGTGCCTTCCCTTTCCTCAGTTTCTTCACATGCCTCTCCACCTCTTCCATTGTAATTTCTTCTCCTTCACGTTCTACTCGGTTTCTCTTCGTCTCTATTTCCGTTTTCTTTTTTTCCTTTTCTCTCTCCAGCAGCCTCATGAAGTACTCCTCCCACTCATTCATCGTTATCTCCTCGCTCCCATTTTATTTTTTCTTTCTCTCTCTATTAATATAGTTCCATACCTCCTTCTCTGTTCTTATTGCTTTTATCTCTTCCTCCTCTCTCTCCTTCTTCTGCCTCTTCTTCTCCCTGCATGTCTCTCTGTATCTTCTTTTCGCTTCTAAAAAGCCACTTCTGTTCGCTTTAGTCTTTCTCCACTTTCTTAGTTCTTTTATTGTTTCCTTTTTACGTTGCTCACATTCTTTGTCCCACCATTTATTCTTTCTTTTTGTTCCTCCACCTCTTACTGTTATTTCTCTTTTTGTCGCTGCTTTTTCCAATATTTCTACCAATTCTTTCTACATTTTCCCTACTTTTTGTTCTTTAATTCTTGCTTTTTCCAGTTTTCTCTTATACTCTTCCACCCCTTGCTCGTCCCATACTTTACTTATCACCTTCCGCATTTCCTCTATTTTTTCTTCTCCTCCTCTCTTCTCTCTCCCCTTTCCTATACTTATCTCTATAGGCAGATGGTCTGACTCTACTCTTTCCCCTATTCTGAATTCTTGGACTTCTTCCCATACTTCTTCGTTTACTATTCCGTAGTCTATCACCGTCTCTCCTCTACCGCCTATGTAGGTCCATTCTCCTTCTTCGTCCCCTTGTTGTTTTCCATTCAGCACCCATCCTTTTTCTTCTATCCATTCCATCAACTTCTTCCCTTCCGCGTTTTCTTTCTTGTCTTTGGATTTTCTTTTTCCCTCTCCTCTCTCTTCTTCCCAATCCCTGGTTCCTCTTTCCCCAATTCTCCCGTTAAAATCCCCTCCCAGAAGCAGACATTCTTCCCTGTTGTCTTTTAATGTTTCTTCTATCTTGTTTATTGTTTCTTTCATCTCTTTGCAGTACACTGTCACTATTTTCCAACATTTACTGTTTATTTTAACGTTTCTCACCATGTGACCTTCCTCTTCTCCCTTCTTTTTAGTATTCTCTTTTATTCCTTTTTATTACCCCTGTTATTATTCCCCCTGCTGCTCTTCCTTTTTTCTTTCCCCTTCTCGCTCCTTGCCATTCCCACTTGAACTCCTTTGGTAACAGTTTTTCTATTTTTTCCCAGCTTTCTGACCATGTTTCTGTTAATCCAACAATATTGAACTCCTTCACATAGTCCCAAAAATCTTCTTCTTTTTTCCCTAGTCCCGCTACATTCCAAAATAGTGCCCTCACCCCTGTTTTTCTCGTTACCTTCTTTGATTTCCCCCTTCCTTCCTTAGTTTCCCTCCTACTTTCTTCTTTGTTTCTTTTTTCCCGTTTCATTGTCCTTTTTACTTTGCCGTTGTCACCCTTTTTCCCTCCTCCCCTTCTTTTTCTTATTGGAAAACCTCTAGTCTCTCTCTCTTTTTATTCCATCTCCATTGCTCCCCGTCCACTATTAATTTCCTGTATCCCACTCTTACTTCTTTCCCTTCTTTCCTTTTTCCTTCGCCATACTTCTTAGTTTCTTCTGTAAATCTCTTTCTTTCTTTGTGAGGTCGTTGTCTATGTATATCCCCCTTGTTTCCCTCTTCTCCCTCAATTTTCCTTTGTGCTCATTATTCTTTCCTTCTCACCCCATCCCTCCATCTCCACCAATACTTGATCCTTGTTAATCCTGTAACAATCTTTTACTTTACTATCCTCTACATTTTCCTTCAAAAACTTCTCTACATCCTCTTTTTTTCCATGACTTTTTCTTTCCCCGTCCCATCCTGTTATCACGATGTTGTTCTTCCTCTTTCTTCTCTCTTCGATTTCCATTCTCTCTTCCAGCTTTTCCACTCTCTCCTTACACCAGTCTCTCTCTCCTTCCCATCTGTTCTCCTTCTCTTTAAATTCTTCTCTCTGCCTCTCTATCTCTCTCTTGAGTTCCTTGTTTTCTCGTCTTATTTCTTTCATCTCCTCCTTCACCTCTTGCAACAGCTCCAATATTTTTTTTTCCATCTCTGTGTCCGTTTCCTTCTCTTTCTCTGATGTCTTCTGTGTTTTCTTTACTCCAGGAGACCTCGCCGTCTTTTTACTTTTTTGAAAAAAATTCTCTTCCTCCTCTTCTTGTTTTTCTGTTCTACCCTCCCCTTTTCTCTTTCTTTTCCTTTCCTTCAGGTAAGAGTCTAGGCTTCCCTGACTGAGCGAGCGGTTTCTATCGTCTTTGTTCATCCGCTTCCTGTGGCGCCTCCTAGATGTCGTTATCTTCCGGCTTCGCCGATTTATTCTTTTTCCTGACTATATCTCCTCTTCCTGCCCAATTCTTTCTTCCTACCTTTCTCTAATACCTCTTCTCGCTTTTCTCTATATCTTCTCACCTTCTATTTCTCTATTTTTCGCTACTTAACCTCTATACCACTTGTTTACCTTCAGCACGGTAATACAGGAATCCCCGAGAAATTCTAAATCGTAACAGTGAGAAGCTAAGGGATTTCACATTTTAGGCATAGATTTATATTATTTAGTTATACGCATATTTTGGCAAATTTTTGTGCATGTAAGTCCGCTCCTTAATTGTGCTATAACTATTTTGGTGCATAAACTACAGAAATGTAATAAAGTTTTTCTATTTAGTTTTTTATGTATAGAGGTAGGGGTAAGATAGTAGTTCCAAAATTACTGTTGTGGGCTGTAGTCAAAAGACTTGAAAAAATTTACAAGAAATTAATGGACATTAACATTTTATAACAGGGTTATGAAATTATTTAGTTACCTAATTATGTACTTCTGTCTTCTAGCAGAGCAAATTTAATTTTCAAATTGTGCAGGTGTTATTACAAAAGCATTATCTATATTACTTGACCAATGACATCCATACAATACCCTATGTCTTACACAACCTGTGTAATTAATCATCACAGTCTGAAGTGGTGGATCATAGTGTAGACAAACGTAGAACGTTCATATAAAGCAAGTTGATTTGTGTAACCGTAACGGAAAAAGGCCACAAAGGGGGAGAAGAACAAAGCTCAGTATTTTATGATGACATTGTGAATTTTCGATATTAATTGGTTCTTTCTGTTACGTTTCCAGTGTTGTTAATATTATTGGCAACGCACCATCAGTGATGTATCGGCCACCACTACTCAATCGCTTTGAATTATTGACACACAACCTCGCTCTCCTGCAATTTATACCAATTTTAAATTATGACGGGTAGAGCAGCGCGCAATTTACGTTGGTAGACATGATTTACGGGCATTTTTGTTAACGAAACCTAACACATGTTCGACTTTTTTGATATTGCAGGCTCTTGCAGACATCGTTCAATTTGTGTAATTTGCGGTGTGGTGAAACACGATCCTGTTAGGTCACCTAATTAAAGGTGTGTAAAGCTATCCGCAATTACTTTGTTTTACAGTCATATTTTTGGTAGACAAAATTTACACATGTATGAAGTGTTTTCAATTATTATTTTACAAGCCCTTGCAGATATTGTTTCAGTTACATAATTCACAGCTCCGCTATTCCTAGATGTTGTTTTGCTAAAATGTTTCAAGTAAATGGAGTCTGAATTTGAATACTGTGCCGAGATAGTTCCACCCTTTTTTAGTGTATTATTTTTATAACGCACGAACACAGCCGAAAACACCTCTTTTGTTATATATGATCAGAACCATTTGTAAGACGGTCAGCCTGATCTCAGGGTTTCGGCCTAAAATACAACTCCTCCGAGACTGGAATCCTTCAGGCCATAAAACCATGACTCATCAACTATTTCAAGAAGCAAAGTAAAAAGAGTCGGATAAAGTGGAACTCTCTGAATGCATTATGCTCGATATTCGTTAGCCAAAGAGCTTCTTTGAATACATTTGGTTTCATTAATTATTATTATTCTGCGTGCAGTTACATCAAAGGCGGGTATTTCGCCAATAAATTTTTCTGTGAGGAAAAGGGTGGAATATGCATTTGACTGAAAATCTGATTGAAATTTTGAAAATAGAGAATTGCTCCACTATTAATTACCTGCTACGTATTTTATTTAAATTATTTCTACATGAAAGAGAGATTACTATCCATAACTACTTTTATACAGAATGAGGCCGCATATTTTTCTAAAAGTCGACTATTCTATTTAGTAACTTTTAATAAACTTCCAAACGACATCGTGTTTTTGTGTCTCTTCGTGACTTCACCCTAGCCGACTGAAAAAGCATAATAAGAGAAGTTGGCAAAACGTCATAACGTTGTAGGACTTCGGGACAGATACGTCGATATCAGTACAAAACAGGCATCAGCTTTCAATGAAAATGTATCTTTGAGGAGTTATTCTGACGGCTGCACAGCTTCTTTCTTCACTTCTAGATTTAATGATGAACAAAATATTTTCAAGCCATCTTTAATCGTGGGCGTAGTATAAAGGTTCAATTTATTTTTTCGGTGATACCTGCTGGAATTAATTTGACAATGATAACTGAGATCATCGCCGTTTATTTATGACCCTACAACGATTTAATTATTACTGTATTAAATTATAATTATTGTAAATTTCCCACACAATTGATACAAATAACTTTAAAAAATTTACTTTGTTACTCAAGGATAAAACTGAATTATGCTGACAGCTTTTACGTTCTTCAAGTGCCCAGGAAAGTGATAAAGAGGATCAATATCCACAAATCGCCCCCAAAATTCGTTTTGACAATGGAATAATTTAAATTCTTGGTGATATATTCGCGGCGTCTGAAAAGCGACTTTCTCTCTTAATTTAATTTAAATGTGTTGTTAGCCGAGTACGTTTCCTCAACTTGCTCTTTAACCTGTGCAATGTGGCGCAAAATCAGCTTTTAAAATTGTGCAAGGGGTTTGTTCGTCGCTATGCAAATCTCACGAAACTTTTTATTATTGCATAAAAATGAGGGCAAGTTCGGTAGTCAACGAGGTCTTCGAGATAAAACATTCTCTGATGGGTACTAAAAGTTTAACACAATAAACTCGGTTTGCTCTTGTCTATGTAGATCCAGGGAAAATGACGCAGTGGCTTTTATTAAAAGGGCCTTTATAAAAGATTGTCTAACGGATAATTGTCTTAGAACATTGTAATTTTCTAGTTTCTTACTTCGGGTTCGCTGTTATATTAATATTTCTGTGACCCATATGTATTAACAAGTGGCCCATATTTTCGTGGTTTCATAATATTTACTAATTTTTCAAGTTCTCATTCTCTCGCCTTTCCAGACATTTTAAATATCTGGTCTTAAAATTTTTGAAGTTTTTAATTTGTCAGTTGTTACTTGCCTACTTTTTTACCCAATTTCGTTTCAGTTTTCAGCGTCCCAACATCAATTCCAAATTCCGCAGTGTCGGCCTCTTAGGATTTCAGTCTAAAAAATTCTTCGGTTGTTTAATATTTTTATTATATTTATATAGTATTTTACGTTTTCTGCATCCAAACTTTTAAAGTTTCTCAATTTTTCAGAACCCTAGTGTTGTCACGGGTTTTTGATGCTATTAAGGTTTTTCGATATTCAGCACTTTTAGTTTAGCAATTTTTCATAATTATGCATAGTTTAGTTCTTTCAGTGGAGTCTCATTATTCTTATGATTTTGTTTTCCAGATTTTCCATCAACAACATGAACCTCTATAGAAGTTATTAGTAATATTAAGTTGATATGACTATTAGGCGTTGGGTTATCAAACGTATATCATTCAGTAATTTATCTACGACGCCTATAAAATGTTTTTATATCTGTTAAATTTCATTCTTAATATGGTTTTATTTGTTTAGTTCCGTTATATCTCAGATTTGGGTCCTCTTTGGTTTTTGAATATTTAAAATGATTGGAAGACCTCTTAAATATTGTATATATCCCTAATTTTTCAAGAATTGCAGGATTCTGAAGTACTGCAATTCAATTTTATTTATAAAGTAACAGATTATTCACACAAAACGCAAAATGTACTTTAAAATATAAGTAAATTTAATTTTAAAAAGTGTAAATTGTATTTCGGAACAAACTCTTTTAATTCTAAAAATCCTAATTGTTGTTCAGAATATTCAAATGGATATAACAGCTTCTCAGACTCCATAATACACCATTAACAAACTATGAATAGGAAACAACATAATTAACCTGACTAATGCTCAAGACAGGTCGTTCCCGCTCTGCCCGGTGGTATATTGCTTTCCGCTCAGTTCCCTACTCAGGCATGCGCGATATATGAAACGCGCTAACACGGCCAGACTGACGAATCTCTCGATCTCGAGATAGCAATCCACACATCACATTCTCAACGCAAAACTTTTTCATTCTCAACATACCAATAAAGCAATCTAACTCAATTTAAAAGAACCAGTGCTCAACCCTAACAACTACTTAACATTATTTATTCAACGGTCGGATCTTCACAATATCCGTGCAACATTTGTAAAACAATTGACATAATAATCAGCATTTTCAAACCAACTTTCACAATAATCAACATTTTCAAACCAACTCTCTCAACAATCAACATTTTCAGACCAACTCTCTCAACAAATTATCAGACTGCATTCAAGCAGCCAACACAAACTGACAGCATTTTTTTTGTCCTGGTATATCAGATTACCATTTGCTCCCAAATTTCCGATTTATTCCCGAACTCCAATGATGACTACAACCGGTTCAAAATTATCAATCAACACATTTCTTTAACTTTAAGCGTCAACCTTCCGATAAATATTTCAAAGCATTTCAGGATTCTTCGAAAAGACCAACATCTTTCTTTCTCACATTGTTTATTGAACTTTCCGAGCCGAAACTATAAAAACAACTTCACATGACATCATTCTTTCACGTACGATCTTTAAAATCTGTCCTTTCCGGGATTTATCACCGATCAAATTACTGTACTGGAATAAGAGAGTTACCAATTCGCCAATCTGTTTTACCACAAACCATTGAATTCAACCATTTCCTTTCTCACACCTCAATTCAACCTGCATCATTACATTCGTCCTTCGAACCTCGTTGGGGCTTTCCTGATAAACAACACTCTACTTATTGCTTCCACAATTTATTTTATTCAGACTTCAAGTACCATGGGTACGCCGCCGATTTGGCCACTGATGCACATACACCTGAGTCTCTTTGGGTTCACAATCCCACTTCTGATAACAGCTTCTAAGACTTCATAATACTAATTTATCACCATTAACAAACTATGTATAGGCAACAACATAATTAACCTGACAAGTGCCCGCTCTGCCTGGGGGAATATTGTGCTCAGTTCCCCACTCTTGACCACCTCAGACATGCGCGATATATCAACCGCGCTAACAGATATGTGATCATATAACACATAATAAATTGCGCCAATAGCAATTTCAGTTTTTACATAGTTCCCGTGTATATCTAAGCGATTAAACATTTGACGACGTGGTATAATCACTTCGGTTTTTTCCCCTGGGTCCAACAATGAACTTTGCCATTAGTAATAATTTTTTGATTATTATTTCGCATTTTTTGGACCGCTTTGGTTATCTAACCGTAGCGAATACCACTCGAGCGAACGAAAATAATCCAATTACACTAGCCTCGTCATTCGACGTATTCCTTCCGCGGAATACGTCTCATAACTGGGACATTTAATCGATTATTTTCTATTTGATATTAAAACTGAATATTTAAAAAAAAAATTAACAGAAAAAACCTAGAGTTCAGAAATATATATTCAGTGCAAGGTATTTTTTTTTTTCTATTAAATTTGTGGTTGTCATGGCTAATTTTATTTTAAGTGAAATAATTAACAAAAATTATTCTACGAGTCCATGCACCTCCAATGAGTCCATGACATTTTTCCACTCGCCTTCGAAATCCACGGTGTATATTCCGGAGAATATCTCGACTGATCGCATTAATGCATGTAGTGATTCTCTCTTTTAAAATTTCAACATTGTGTTGTAAATCTATGTTGTGTAAATTCGGCTTAAGATATCCCTACAAAAAGAATTCTAGGGGGGAGAGATCAGGCGATCTTGCCACGGAGCTCACTATAACGCCCTGTCCAACGATTCAGTTTTTATTCAACCAACCTCTTATTAAAAGCGTCTAACGTGGTGTGCATCCGTCTTGTTGGAAAAACCGATTTCTTTGTCGATCCGGAGGAATTTTCTTTAAAGCAGGTAACAAAAAATGTTCTAATAAGTTGTTATCAACCTCTTGGTTTAGATTTGCATAAAAAGTAGGGTCCAATAATCCTGTCCGGCAACATAGCACCCCAAACATAAACTTTTTTGGATTCTTGACTTCTTGTCTGTATTGTAAACTTCGGATTTTCCCTGGCCCAAAAATGACAATTTTGAGAGGGCGCCAGACCATTCGTTGTAAAAGTGGCCTCGTCCGAAAATAAAATGTTCATGTAAAATAAAGGATCCTACATAAATTTTAGACGGAAAACATTACGTTACTTTTAACATAATTACATATTACGTATGGATGAATTTTGGTTTGACAACAACTGTAGCCGAAGGTATATACAGAGGAATTCACGAAGTATAGTAGTTATTTAAATCTATGACAGTCCCTAATATGAGGAGACCTAGAAATATATAAAAAAAAATTTGGAACTGTAAAATGAACAAGATATATGGTTTTAAAATTTCCGCGAAAACCGATTGAGAACCGCTAGCATGATTGAAGAACCATTAATAAATAAACTCTTATCTCTTGGCCTAAACAAAAAATGACTTTTTATAAGTGTGGTAGGTTCAATTTTACATCACGCAGGTTTAATACTGAAACACCACGCAAAGCGAAGTGTTTTAATAAAACTGAGTGATGTAAAATACCTACCACACACATAGTGCACACAACTTTTTGCACCGAAGTTACATTCACATTATTTTCATAAAGATAGGTGCAGGATAGTGTGACGCAAGCGGATTTTGCCCAAAAGGATGCGGGAGTTGTAGGAATGCATAATAGCACATAGGGCGCAATTCCTAAAAATATGAGAGAGGTTATGTTTTTGGAGTATTTTGTTGAAATATCTTAACTCTTTCATTATCTTATTGTTGACGTGTTTTATTATTGTATTTTATGAGAGTAATAATCGCAATAAATTAACATCTTTACATTAACACTGACATTGTAAATAAGGTAAATAGGCAACTGAGATGCTTACTATTTATACCACGAGATGGTGCGCTTTCGAGAGTGTCTCTAAATTGATCATTATTATATCTTAGAAACTTATTCAAAGATAATTTTTTCGCGTTTCTTAAAGAAGAAAATTTTGGAGTATTTTACCGCTGTCAAGACTAAAAAATATTTTAAAATGGCTTTATTATCAAAGAGTGACCGATATGATTATGTTTATTATTATCATATCATGTGAAACCCGTAGGAACTCTCTGAGTGTGTAATTTAATAGCGCACATTCGGAATAGTACCTGGTGACCGAGCTTCTCTCGGTACTTATTTTTTTGTAAAATTGTGTTTTTCGGAAAAAGTATTTAGATATAAGTCGTAATATACGATACGTCTCATGACTCGGAAGTTTAGGCAACCCTTGAAACCGGAGGGCCCGAAGTGGCTTCCTTAATATAGGGCGGCCCGAGGCCCCCCCTTGAAACACTTCGTCCCGAGGGGCCCTCGTTGAAACATGGGGGCCCTCGTTGAAACATGGGGGCCCTCGTGCCCTCCTTTGAAACAGTTAAGCCTGAGGGGGAGGGGCAAAAAGGGAGCCCGAGGGGGGGCCGAAAAGAGAGCCCGAGGGGTCCCCCGAAAAGGAAGACCTAGGAGGGCCCTTGAATCAGGCGAGCCCGAAGGGGGCCCTTGAATCAGGCGAACCCGAGGAGGGTCCCCCGAAACAGGCGAGCCCGAGGGGGGAGGGCTCGAAACGGGCGAGCCCGAGGAGGCCTCCCCGAAACAGGCAAGACCGAGGGGGCGCCCGAATCAGGCGGGCCCGAGGGAGCCTCTTCGGTTATCAACATATAGAAGTCGAAAGTTGAATTTCTAAAATAGGATTTATGTATGAGAGACAAATAATTTAATTGACTTGAAGTCTTCAGACAGGAAAGCCCGTGGGGGGCCGTTGAGACAGACAGGCCTCCTTGAGACATCCTTGGGACATGGCGGCGTAACTACCATCTGAACTGCCGTAATACCTACTACGATAGTCGCAGTCGTTTCATTCTCACGCGTTCCCGCTCTCATTCATCCCCACCACCAAACTGTTTGAAATTGTCAGTATGACAGCGGATAAAGGCTCTTAAAAAAACGTTTTTTTTTGTGTAAAATTGCGTTTCTACAAGAAATCCAACTACATAGGTATACTTAAAAAGCAAAACTTTGTCTAAATACAAAATTTCATCCAAATCGTTAAAGCCGTTTTTGAGATCCGCAGAATAGATAAATAAATTTACAAGAATTGCTTGTTTAAATATATTAGATTAGATTAGATAAGACAACAAATGCACGAAATTTACACGAAAGCTGGATCTGAATAAATGATCAGAATAAGTAATTTTTTTCGTGTGGGGCCACATGAAACATCTTGTTTAAGCCATTAACATCGAAAGATAGTGGGGATCTGCAAAATGGCCAGGGCTGTCCCCATTTCGAACAATTTCTATAGGTGACTATGTTTTTCATTTGAAAGCAGAAGTGGTTTTTGTCTGTCGGAAAGGGTTCATCAATAAAGACCTAGATGTTTACAATAGTTTGTATCGTAAGTATAGTAAGTTTTTTGCCCAAAATAAATCACCCTGTATAATAGAGAATCATGAAACCCGACCTTGGAGGGGAATATGAGAACTTACAAAAATAATTTAATTAATTAATTAAAATATTTCACGGATTTATTTTCTCCTGGCGTTGATAATTGTGAATATACCGGGTGTCCCAACTAAAATTTGTACCCCCCTACAATTCCAATTTAGAAAGACTAAGAAGAAAACGCTCGAACAGGTCAATTTTGATATCAAGGGGGACCTAATTGTACCAAACCTTCAAGTCTTAGATCTCACCCCTTGAGCCAGGGGAGCCACCCCCTTAAAAAAATTAAATAGAATGGGGGGTCGCGTGGTACATCATTTTAAAGCTTATTGAATTCTCTATCCAAATCTACATTTATATGTTTCTTTCTACAAAAAAAGCATGAATTCGATATTTTCCAAATTTACATAAAATGCTCAACTAAAATTTGTACCCTCCAACAATTTTAATTTCGAAAGACTCAGAAGTTAACGCGCGAACAGGTCAATTTTGTTATCAAGGGGGACCAAATTGTACCAAACTTTCAACTCTTAGATCCGACCCCTTTAGCCAGGGTAGCCACCCCCTTAAAAAAAAATTAAATTTCATGGAGGGTCGTGTGATACATCATTTTAAAGCTTATTCAATTCTCTATCCAGATCTACTTTTATCGATTTGTTTCTACAAAAAAGCCTGAATTTGTTATTTTCCAGATCAAGAGTATTTTATGTAGATTTGGAAAATTACAAATTTTTATTCTTAAATCTTGAGTTATTCGAAATTGGAATAATTGAGGCGTCGAAATTTTAGTTGAGACACGCTGTATATGAAATTTTCATGTTCCATGTTTTTGATCTGATAAGTAAATGCTTTAGTAGTAATAAAAACTAGAGCTTTTTAAATTAATTTTAATACATATTTGTCGACCTGTAAATTGGAGAACTTTTATCAGGGAAACCTGATAATTTGAATTTGAGAAACTGAAAGTGAAAAATTGAACAATGAAACAATTAATAACTTGGGAAACAGAAATTCTTTACCGAAGGAACTATACTACACTAGAAAGTTGATAACCTGTAGATTGAACCTAAGAAGATGAGACCTCAAAAAAGCGAAAACGTGAGAAATTAATGAAGGTGTGAAACACTGAGAGTCAAGGAGATTATAAAATTGAGAACCTCGGAAATTAATAAAATACGATAAACTGAAAAATTCAAAAACTGAAAACCTGAAAAACTAGGAACCTCATAATTTGAGATACTGAGAAATTGTTGTTGCACATGTTCTGACAGATCAATGATTAATTAAGAGAAGAATTAACCATTTCCTAAAAATTCCTTAATTTTCTGGATCAATATTTCCTTAGTACTTTTTCAGTTCTTTAGTTTTTCTAGTTCTGTAGATATTACTAATTCTCTAATTTCACTGCAACTCATTTTGAAATACCAGATCCCAATCAATTATCAAGAAGACACCGTTTGCGCCAGCAGCAGCTGCAAATGTTTTCAGAGATTTAGTTTCACTTCAAGTCGTCCCGGTGCAGTGATGCTATATGACAGATAGGAGGAGAATGAAACATTTCCTAAATAACAACTTCTCGCGTCACTGAAACCTCATTACATTTCCAGAAACTGCTGTTGCATACTATTTTATCTTCACACCCAATTTGGAACATTACACAACGCTCGGTTAAATTATCCTATGAAAAAGCGATTTTCTCCAATTGGCTTGTAAATTTATTCTTGCGTTGCGTTTAAAAACTAACTTAACGAAATCCAATATTTTCAGACTTCACCAAATGTAATTTTGTTTGAGTGATTATTGATTTTAATATCCTTCAGAAATTTTCGCTTCCGTGAATTTAACTACGATTTGCCGAGTCGGCAATTATTTCTCACTTTACTATTTTCTCGATCTATCTTTTTCAATAAACTGAGCTGTATTCCAACTCCAGGACTAGAAATTTTAATAAAGGGTAGACTTTTAAATGTAAATTAAGGATTGAGAAGTGGAATTTATCCTTGTAATTTACTGCAAACCGTTGCCGTTTACCCTAAAAGAGAATTTAATATTTAGGGTGATTACAGCACAATAATTTTAATAAAGGGTGTAAATACTTAAGTGAACCCTCGATGTATTTGCTTAGGATGTCCGTGGTCTATGCTGTTTATCGTACCGAGTTGGAATAATAAATAGCGCACTGAACAAGTTTGGATTGTATAAACAAACTTTGCGCTTACGAATGGCAAAACAGGCAGTTGGCGAGTTGAAAACAAACTTTACAACAAGTATACTACTGGCTGATGGGAAGATCTCAACAGGCGAAACACTTATCAAAGTGGATACATTTTTAATGCCTAGTAAATAATAATGCATTTTGGACGCTCCATGAGGCACTAGAACGTCTAACATAAATGATTTCATCGTTATCAGTGAAATAGTAAAACTGAAAGACCGACTTCTGTTACTATACAAAATTACTATATGAAAAACGTTATCAACAATACATTTATTTTCAATTAATTTAAATTATCACAAAGTGCCCATTTCAGTGAATTCCAATTTGTTTATCAAGTTGAATGCACTGCAATGTTTGTACACAAACAAGCAAAAATAAAATCACAGCTCGATGTAAAACTGTCCTGTTGATGTAAATTTCCGACTATGCTGAATCGCAATTTTTGATCTGCAACGGCAAGTTAGCTGTTTATTCTGTCAGTATTTGTTTTGCTCTTAATGAATTTATGTAAATGTAGTTTGTATCCTGCAGACAATTGTAGACGAGGCGTCTTCGCATTGCCTTCCAAAAATAAATGTGTTGGGAAAGTATTGATCATTACCGAGCTTCCACCCACGTATAAATTCTGAGGGGGTGTGAAAAATGGATTCTAGTAGTTTCATTTGGAAAAGTAAGTAACAAAAAGTTGTTGGAAGCATTAATGTCTGCTGTTTCTAATATTTATCTAATATTATTTGCGTAGGAATTACCCAACCGGAAATTAGTAGCCATAATACTTCCTCCTACCATACAGCGTCCAACTTTATGTTATCTCCCTGCCAGAATTTTTATTGTGGTGAATGAGGTTTCAGTAAAAAGTGCTGAAAACTCCGCAAAATAGGCCGCCAGGTGTTGACTTAACTCGTTCCTTTCACGTAATCGTGTTTCAACTTTCTGATAATTACGCACCGCCCAAGAATTTTAAATTAATTAATTAACTCCAACCTCCACCTTATCACTCATTTAAGTTACAATATTTCGAGGCGGAACAATCAGAACGAAGCAGAATCAACTCAATTTTGCGCTCAATGAATTTTAGATGACTTTTGGCCAGTGATGAGTGAATGTTTCAGGTAGGGTGAATACAAAAGCACATTTTCAAGGGGTGAGCCCATTAAGAAGCGCGGCCGTAAAATTAAACGGAAATTTAGTTTGGGACGCATTTCTAATGTTTATCGGGCTTTTATTGACCCATTCGGGACGGTTTCGAGGAAAAACTTCAACAAAGTATGTGAATTGTGTTTGCAAACAGCATGAATCTTACTTACTATCTACTTGCTGCGAGCTTTGGGACATAATGGGCAGGCAGATATTTGACGGTACTTTTGTTTGAAGCATTTCATGCCGCATTTACCCTAAAAATACATTTCATTAATGAGACAATTAGTCCGTGATTGCGACTAAATTTATTGGATGTGGAGCACAATAATTGTGAATAAATAATAATTAATTGAAAAGTTGTGCAAAGGTAATAAGCGAGGCCATTCTCTCGCCACAATTTTTGCGTTGCAATTTCATATCTGCGTCCGAATTTTTTGCACATTTTTCATACACAATTTTTTTAACGAATTGCGAAAAATTTGCGGGAACTAATAACAACGAAATTGTTGAACAAATATTGCAGGATTATTTCAGTTATAGCAAGTTATTTTCCGTTTTTAATTATTCGTTTCAATAAATGTTCAATTAAATTATAAAAACTCACCAGACTGAAAAGATAAATTGATTGTTATTTTTTAATTACATTTGTGTTAATTGATATATTTTCAGCTGTCGGTGAAATATAAAAATCACCGAAATACATCATGAAATTCCCCAACGAATCTGTAAACTTATTTAAAATCCTGTGATATAAATTTTATTGTTTTATCTATTTGTTATTTGAATTAAACGAGCTACACGTTCTTTGAAATACATTTTAGTGGGACAATGCTTTTTTATCTAGGGATAGGGAAGACCACGTTAAATTTTTCAAATCGTGTTAACAAGCCCCAAAGTATTTTCAAAATAAAATGAAATATGTTTGAATTATAGATTTTAGATTTTATTGTAGACTGCACGACGATGTAAACTCTGTCATGATCTACCCGGGATTTGCCGCCAAAAAGCCGCCAAAAGCGGCAATATTTTTCTATTTACCCGATAAATAGATTTTTTGTTCATCTGCATAACAAACACCGGAGTAAATTTCCGTAGACAAACCATACATAGGATTCCTGAAATCCTCTCCCATAATCCTAAAATAGAATTTCTTAAACCCGTTAATTAGTTTCTTTCTGAGCCAGAAACTTCATTATTCTGTAATTAAAAGACAGCCGGAAATCCCCGCACAATACACGATATGAGAAACCAAAAACCATTTTAATTAACGGTTTAAAATCTCTCCCAAAACTGCAGTCTTAATCGCAAAAAATCCATTTCGGGTGCAGAGCTGTAAAATTCGGAAGCATCGGCGGCTTTATTCCGGGTAATCAGCATTGTTCCCTAACTGGTTAACACATACTATGGAGTGCAGATAAATTGCGAATCGATTAAATTTGGTGATGGCACTAATTGGCTTGCCAACAGACCGGAGTTAAGGCAGTGCAGGTACCAGCATGAGTCCCGAGATCAGTCGGTGATAACAATTATCGGCAGTGACAGGGTTGGAAAAAAACAACTCTAGCAAAATAAATAAAAATCTTAGCTGCGAGTTTAGAGATTTATGAAACTCGAACCGCAGCTTTTGGAACCTTTAGAAGTTGAGAGAAGTTCGTGAGGCTGTTTTGATAAGTTAATATAACTGGAGAGGGAACTGCAATGAAATACTTCCGTCGGCTTTATCAGATAAAAGCAAATTAGGAATTAAAATGTGGATTTGATTTCATAGCTCGCCATAAAGTAAGAGCACGGAAGTTTATTAACGACATTAAAAAATGCTATGCATACATACATTCATAATAAATAAATTTACAGTAATTTTCATCAAAATCATTGCTTCGGCGCAGCACATTAATTTAAGATAAGTCATTCACATCGTGTAAAAATGTCGTAAATTAGTTTTGAAACAAATGACACCGTCATGAAAACAAGACATTTGAGGTGGTTGTTGTAAACGCAACATTAAGATAAGGATGAGCTAAATTAATCGTTGAGCTTGTACATTTTGTAAGAAGTCACTTTGAGTAATGAATAGTCTGCGGAGAGAACATGTAGTACATTAGAGGAAAAGCGAACAGAAATCCCTTTGTACAACCCCACAATTCTATAAGTCACATATGGAGATGACATATCAAATCCACCGAAAAACGAAATAAATAATTCCGATTGTTCAACTGACTGCAAAAGTCTCCAGCCATCATGACGTATAGAAAATAAAGGATCATTGTAAATAAAGCATAGAGTTGGATTTGTCTCTTTCACGACTCCCCTGTTTGCTGATTCTCTCCATTTGACAAAAACTCGTCACGGATTTGTGCGCTGTGAGCTAAATTTTTAATCCGGGCAAAATGCTATGGAAGTATAATTATTTTTCTAAATTATCCCATCAATGTAAACCGATAAAGAGTCGGATCAAGTAACACCATTACAAATATACTAACCTCCATTTATATCGGGATTTCAATGTGTAGCCTCATTTATTAGCCTTTTGGGGATTGAACCAGAAAAAGTTAAAACACCATTTGCCCGCTAATATCCAAATAAATTCTGTCGAACATTTTGCGAAATGACCCGTAGGTCGACAGATATTTACTTTTAAACGTTGGAAAACTCCCTCTTTGTCAACGCTGTTATGTTAGCTTATCTTGTGTTTTGGCAAGGGTCTGCTGGAGAAAAATGCTCAGAAGTAGGGAAGTTTCTATTCTGAGAACTTTATTGAACGATACAAAATATGTAGATTTTTGTGAGAAGCGAAGCTGGGAAATGGTAAATTTCACAATGGTATTTATGGGAAAAAGCTTTTGGTTAATTGTATTCAATGCAAATGTTTTTATAAATTTATAAATATAGTGCATGTTCCGAAATAAAGTTTAGAGAAAAGAAAGAAATAATCTTTTCTTTGCGAGAGTTGTCTGAAAATAATCTAGACTTTACACTACTTTATAGAATTGTTTCAAACTCAATGAGTGATTATACAAAACTTGTTATTGCCACACATGTTATAGCTCTTATTCACTCGATTAAATAATTAATGTATGCTAAAACTTACAATTTTTAGGTGTGCTCCCAATCAGTTAAAAAAAAATGGCAAAATAAATGATGCGGCTGAAGGGTCAGTTTCATTCGGAACACATTTTGCAAATTATAAAAAATATACCTCTTTAACCCCGTTTCCATTATCACACTCAGCCACTCTATATTGCACGCACGTCTCTCTAATTCCACCCAAGAAATTTCGCAAGCTTGTTATCTCCGCACACGCAACCTTCGGTTGAAGATCCTCCCGCCGTCATGTTGTTTTTTAATTTCGGAAATCCAATTTTATACACAACTTCCTGGTAAACGAATCCGTGAATATCTCAAGATGCAAGAAGTGAATCCCAACTAGTTAAAAATGCATTACTTCCAGATGCAAAAACTTTGTAGATGAAACGGGAAATATTTCGTCTGGAGTGAGGAACTTTTCTTCGTTCGATATTAAAAAGAAGGCGTGATGCACGAATCTCGGCTACCGACAGAGCTTCTTAATGACTTGAGCAAGTCGTTTGCAATTTATCTACGGAATGGGTGCAATTATGAATCGGTTACATCCAGACCGCTAGACATTCATTTAGCATGCGACGAAATAAATGATCGTTATCGACAGGATGAATTGCTGCTTTCGAATGTGGGGATGGCGAAGGTTGGAGGAAAGTGCTGACTGCCATTTATAAGACCAAGCTACGTAGTAAAGAATGGTTGGGCAGTCATTAGGAGAATGTGTGCTATCAAATTTCGTTGAAAAAATTTCTATATTTCCTATAGTCACAATTAAACTATCAAAATCACAACGTTATAAACAGATTTATTTCAGAAGCAGACTGTTAACTGCATTTGTCAGGCAGTTAACAACATCCAGTTTTATTGGAGACCTCCTGCTTAGTTTATCGAAGTTCGCGGCTAGATTCAGACAGCTTTAGAATACCCGCAATATGTTTATGAACCAGTTTTTGCTAGCCATTTCCAACAAACAATATAAGTAGAAGTGCTTTAATACAAATAAATGGACGCAGTCAGGGCATAAAATCGTCTTTGTTGGTCCGGCATCTGATACTTTCCCTTACTTTGATAAACGACGCGATAGTCGCCTTGACGGAACATCGCCCTGTTTACTTTACAACCGAGCAGCGAAGACGATTTCCTTTTTGGTGTGTTAGAGCATTATTATTGTGGATACTTGAAAGGTATGATGCATGTGTGGTCAAGAACGTAGTTCACGTTTTACGGCACGTTGAAATTGGGAAATAAAGTTTACCACAAAGGAGGTCAAGAGTATGATGAATTCTGGTCGTAACATTTTTTGAACATATCTTAGAATTCTTATAGCAGATTTTACGAATGCTCTCTTTTTTATGGAATTTGTCAAGAAATCCACCAAACCATTATTCTGTGTTTTAAAACCTAGGGTCCAGACTAGTTCTCTAAAAACAAATTATTGCAATGTCCACAAGATATCCTTATCAAATCAGTTCTGTAATCCATAGAAGTATGACGAAAGACAAATGCACATAAATAAACTTTATTAACACTAGTTACAGAAATCCTCCATTATTGCTCCTCGAATTATTATTATAAATCTTTGCTCCCTTCGTTATCTACAGCCATTAACCTAAATTTTTCTGTTTTATTTTCAAAGGATCTTAGCTTACATAAAATCTTATAGATCTGAGAACTATCTCCATCTGATACTTCCGACAATAAATAAGTTATCATTGCATATAAATAAAGTAAAATTTTTAGAATGCAAATTATACTTGGGAAAAATCGTAAAAAATTTAATATTGTGCATTCCTTTATGGAATAACAAATGAAAATAAAGTTAGCGATCTATAGAGCTTCGTTTCAATCCTATTCGTATGTTAGATGCAGATATGTTTCAGTGCAACTTTATTCTTACAAAATGTTTGAAAACATACGAAAATAAATAATTTATTTCGGGACTCTCACGAATGATCGATATCAACAAAACCAATTTTGTCCTGTCATTACAAAATAAACATCTACGTTTTCGTTATGAGGTTATTTCGCTTTGTTCAAATCACGTAAAATGTGTAAAAAGCCAATTACTGAGGCCGAAACATCCCGCGCAACCACAAACATCAATAATCAAATTTTGGGCTTTGATTAAACCCATGTGCATTTATTGCAAAGCGAATGCAAATCATGAATGTTTTTTATAATTATGCACATTGGTGTTTCCACTGAATTGATACTATTATTGCGAATTTAATCAAGCTGTAGACGAATGTCAAATTAGTGTACTTATCTAGAGTACTTTCTCCCTTCATTTGTAGATGTCCGGTATAGGTCTTGGCAGAGAAGAAATCAGTGGCGAACAATTTTCTAGTTTTTTTTCGGCAATCAATCCCAACATTTCTGCGTCAGAGGTCAGCACGTTAGCCTCTGCGCTACTACTAGTGCTTGTTTACAGATTTACAGTAAATAAAAAATTAATATTGGTATGTGAACAAAAATTACAATCAGTCGACCGATATGCCGATATCATTGCCGCAATATGCCAAAAAAAAATTAATTGTTGAATAAATTATCTCCAAGATCCTAAAAATGTACAATTACTGAAAGAAGTTCCTAACTATTATTTTTGTTATTATTTAGCTTCTACATTTCCACGCTCATCGGTCTTTAGATTAACCGTGTAAGTTTTTCTACTTGATGGTCTAAGAACTCTTATGTATGTATAATTATGTTTTTAATTTTAAAATTATCCAAATACTATACGGAAAAAATGGCATAGGCACTATATATGATTTATGGTCATAAACATGCCTTAGGGACCATAATATTGGTACACAAAATGAATTTTAGTAGACCTTTGGAAAAACAAAAATATATCGTTCTACACTGTCAGAATTTTCAAATTTTCACTTGTGTAAACACTCTCTGCCATGAAATAATGAAAATGTATATAAACCCCTTGTGACATAAAGCGCCCAATTTACACAGGAACACGTATAATAAACTACTGTTATACAACTGGTTAATCTTCTCTAAATTATTCTACATAAAATTATTATATTAGATCCCAAAGATGATTTTTAATTTAAGGATTCTGCATTTGGATAAAGCCTGAGAAACTCCCAAAATACACTCGTATACACAGAAGAATCTTCACTTGTCGGCGGCAATTAGGACTTGAACGTTAGAATCAACAGGTCGTTTTTCTTTGTAACTGCCGCTTAAATTTTGTTTTTACTTGATTTTATTTCACTACGAGCCTTCGTGTTTTTAAATTTGACTGCGTTCTATGTATAAATTGCATTGTCAAAAATTCACGTTACCAGAAGGACCGGTTGACTTTAAACTAGACATAGCGTGTGTCGTGCCACCGGAAGTATTTACACGTAACCTTTTTATTCTATCTATTTCACAACTTGATAAATCACTACCCTTCGTTTAAATAGTATCCACTATTGCTATTCAAACACGGATAAATCGTTAAATAAGTACCTGTTTTTCTGTATGAGGTCGACAGCGGCTTGCGGTCATTTTGTCTCAATGTTGCAACTCTATGTTTTTTTTATTCTATGTTGCGCCCGCCCTCGACTTCCAGTACAGTCGTTTGCATGTAAAGGCTATCTAGCTAGTTTAGGTACCACGAAGCCAAATTTCTGTATCTAGTTGGGTTTTTTACTTGTTGTAGCCTAGGTTTAGGCGCGCCTAGTTTGGTTTGCGGTTTGCGCCCTCTAGATATCATTGCGTCGCGTTCGTTTCGAAATGGCGTCCGAAAACACTTGCGTCTCCGTCATTGCATTTCGTCACTGTATATTTTATTTTATTATGTTTGTCGATATATGTATCGGATCCACAGATAGACCAAATAGCATTCATTTCGTGGTTCGTATTGCATGCTGCTGTTGAGGGGTTATGCGGTCTTAATCTGGATAACCTATACTCTGGGTTAATTTTCGAACTCGATTAAATTTCCCCCCGAGCTGCAGCGCTATTCCGAGTTAGAGTTACTGTTAACTTCTGGGCCAAAACTAGGTTTTCGGGCTACTTATTGCTTGCTTCACAAGTACTGAGTCACCGAGAACAGTTTTATTAACTTGGACTTGGTTTGGACAAACCTTAAAGAAAAACAGGAAACTAAGCAGGACTAGGACAATAAACTGTCAGTAGCAAACTCATTTTCTCCTAGTCCATTTGAATGTGTTTTTCCATGATAGTAAGCTCATAATTTTTGCTTTCCCGCTCAGGTTAGAATATGCACGTTTTGGACGTAGATATTTCATTTTATCTGTTGTAAATTTCTGTAGACTCGAAAGCTCAAAGGTGGAATAAAATTAGCTGACTTAACCTAACTCGGCATGTGCGCCAAAATTGTTAAATTGTTTGCTATTTTTCTGAAGAACTAAATTGTTAACCTGTTGAAATCATTGTAAATTGTCATTGTAATTTTTCGCTCAAATTGTTGTTAAATTTGTAAAATGGAATTGTCACCGACCTAACACAAAGCCACTAAACCTTAAAAAATCACAAAAAATCCACAAAATGATTAAAACTAATAAACATTCAAACCATAATTTTTGTGTTATCAATCCACTCCTGATTAGCTCTCGCCATGTATCCAAAAGGATTGTTTGTTTGGCCTAAGTTTTAATCTCCCGCCACTGCTATGTCTTGTCAAAAATAACACAACGTAGGGTTCGCGCTTTGTTTCAAATGTTCAAATTTGACGTCATTGACATTTCATTTCATGTCCAAATTCAAAAAGTGGCGGTAATGTAAGGGTGGGTTATCACAAGCCACATAAAATATAGCTTTTTATAACACGTGTTTAGCTCTTTTTTAGTTTATTTTGTTGTGTTTCCTCAAATACATTATCCCACTTTGTTGTTTCTTCTTTTGGCTTTTTAGTTACACTTTAAATGTCACTGTTGTATTGTTATTCTTCTTAGTTTTTATTGGTAGTCTTAAGCATTTCGTTGTCCAAATATTTGAACCTTTCAGTTTTGATTAAAACGTCTCTGATTTTGTATTTTCTGAATTACTAACGCGCGTTCAACAAAAAACCTGGTTAGGGGAGGCTGGGCATGTTGGGGCCCTCGGTTTTGCCATTGAAGACAACACTCGTCAACTGTAAGAAAAATCTATCACTGGTATATAATTATTATTATTAGTTGTCCCAGATATAAATTTAAATAAATTAAAAAATAACACATAAAGATATTATATTAATAAAATATGTATTACGTATCTTCCGCAAACAGGTTCGTATTTAATTTTTGCTGCAGTTATGTCCTCCCGTTTGAGGGCCTGGATTCACTTTTGCTAATACCCTAAAATACTTGTTAACACTTCTATAAGATGCAGCTTCTCTGAAATTTTGAGATTATGTTGTTTGTTTACAAGTCATGACAGTTAGTCAGTCAAGCTCTACACTGTAAAAAAAATTAAAAAAAAAACGCAATTTCAAAGCTTGCTCTAACCAGGTTTATTGTTGAAAGCGCTATATTTTTACGCCGGCTTTTTCTCACTTTCTGTTTGTTAAGTTAAGGTACTCGGTTTGTTTGCCTGTTTTTTTGCTCCTGGTTTTCTCCCTATTTATTTTATTTATTTTTATTTAAGAATAGTTTGACCCCTAAAGCCAATAGCCGCCTATGGATCCACATCATTGATTGTCAGGAAGGCACAAAACTTTACCCTATAAACGAATCGAAATAAAAACTCATTAAATGGAAACATGTACTCACCTACCATAATATGCATAATATTGAAGTAGGTTCGTATGTAATAATAAACTTAATCCTCGTTGTTGTATTACGTGCGATGTTGATACACCGACAATTTTAATACCCTTCGAAGCACATCTTCGAATACTTAAAAATTTCAGGTTCAATTTCTAAAACGCGATTACATCTGGGACGTCCGAAATGATAATAAAATAATAATCAGCGAGCACAAGAATCGAGCACACATAACAATATATAGTGGCGCGACACTCAACTGATAACTAAAATTTATTATCAACGACAAATTTTTTGTGATAAAAAACTTAGAAGGTTCGTTTGGCAAAAACGTTCTGACGCGTTCAAGTTCAAGTCGGCATATGCGGAGGGTGAAATGAAGGGTCAGAAAAATGTTCAAAAGAATTGCGGATTTCAGCAAAGTGGTAAATAGAAAAAATGTTTATTTTGACGACTTCTACTTGTCTTCTTGTTCTACTTCTGCTAGGACTTACATAACACCCTGTAGAGCAAACAACACTATTGCGATAAAGAGCTGTTACTTTAGTCAATAGTTATTCACCCTATTAGTGGGATAGAAGCATCATTGCAGCAACGAGTGTGCAGATTGCTGATGACGGTCGTTGGATCGAGTTCTTCTGTGATCACACCAGTTGCTGTAATTATGCTCTAGCCCATGTATGGGATTCAAAATTTTATCTACAACTGCCTAAAACTGAAAAAAATCATTGTTATGTGGATTGTAAATAATTATTCCACTAGTGGAGTAATTTGCTGTTGTAACAAAGCTATTAAGGCACTCATTTTGAGTGCGTTGATATTCTATTACCGCACCCAAAATCTAGAATTTTTGTTTCCATTGGTTAGACACACTGAGCCTTGCACTGAATGAAATGTCAGTGTGATTTTGTGGTTAAGGTTCCATGTAAGTCATCTCAAATGTACGTCGGGTACAGAAAAATCAAAATTGATTTTATTTGTTAAAAAATGAAATTAATATGCAAATTAGGAAAAATAACATGAAAAACTCGTTTTGTAAAACTTAAGAGCACTCGTTCTTTACAGGAACTCCTGCCTACGGCAGTCGTGCTGCAAACCTGAACTCGTGTCTCAATGTAAGTTTTACAAAACTAGTGTTTCAATATACTATTAATACTCAAATTAAAAAAAAAAAACTCAAATTACTTCATATGAGTTGTGTAATTGGATTATTCCACTACAACTCAATTTAGATTACTACAAGCTTTTATTTAACTTGCCCTGTTAGTTAGTATGTGTGGGTCCAAATATTGCAAGCTAAATTAGAACCACTTCTTGATATTCTATTGAGCTCAAATTTTAAATACGCCTTTAGTTCTGGTGACAATACAATAAACATTACTTAAAATACATGTAATACTTTCAAAATTACCGTCGCCACAAGACGGCGGATAAAGTTAGTGACATCACACTAAACTTAATATGGCCGCCACTCTAAGATGGCGGATTGCATTTTCTTTGCAACCCCCTTAATATGGGTAACAAATGAAAGGCCTTGAAGAGTAGAAAACGAATTATTTTTTTTTTAATATTTTAAAAAAGAAGCTTTTATTTAAATGTTCTGAAAATAGACTTTGAAATAAATCCAACTAAAGCACAGACATTGTTTTGTTAGATCATACAATTGCAATCAATTGATCATACAATCATACAACATATGATATAAAAGCTTGTCGCACAATTTTCGTGTGTAAAGTTCTTTATAGAAAAGTACAATTTCTACTTAGAATTACTTTCAAGATTCTAATTACTTTGTTACTAGTATTTTTATATTATTATTAGTAGTAGGATAGAAGCATCATTACACAACGAGTATGAAGATTGCAGATGACGAGGTCGTAGACCGAGTCATCTGTAACACACGAGTTAATGTAATATGCTCTAGCCCACGTATGATATACAAAACTTTATCTACAACTGCCTAAATCTAAAAACAATCTAAACTACTCAAATTTGACTGGTAACATGTAAACAGCGATTTACTAATTTTATTATTTGCAACAAACTCTGCAAGTTAAAGTGTAATGAGCGATTCAGAAGAAGAAAATCTGCCCTCAATGTGTGATTAATCTATCAGAAATAAGTTTATTGAGGTTGTTACATATTCGTGTTAATTGTCATTTTAATAAATTTGATTTGATTAAAGTGTGCCTTCAATTATTATTCCACTAGTGATGTAATGACCTCCATTATTCAACTCGAATGAGTGGTGTAATAACGCTAATACAAGGCAGTTGTAGATAAAAATATTTATCGTTCGACACTGTCAGAATTTTCAAATTTTCGCTTGTGTAAACACTCTCTGTCATCAAATAATGAAAATGACAAATAAAGGTCACACTACTTTCGTTTCACTCGTGCTTTTATAAACCCCTTGTGGAATAAAGCGTCCAATTTACACAGGAACTTGTATAATAATCTACTATTATCGATTGGTAATGTGAGAAAGTTTCTTTTTCACTATAATGTGTTTCTTTTGCGGAATTCTGGTAAAGTAACAGTACTGTTGATATATTCACCAGAAAAGTGATGTCTGAGACAATCGTAGAAAGAATATTGCATGTAAATACCTGTAAAAAGTAATTTGGCCCTAAACTTATTCAAATTTGTGTCAAAATTGTATTATTAAGCAGAAGTTCTCAGAATTCTAGGGGTGTATTGTATTATAGGTGTCTTCAAAACTTGTTTTCATTATACTGTATAGTTGCTTCATGTTGAAGGAAACTAACGTTATCTGAGCCACTGTGTATATCAATCAATCATAAGAGAAAAGGCTTTTGTCTCATAATTGATTATAAGTATCTCTCAGTGCATCTTGAAATCGTTAAAATAATTATTTTTGTATATGCAGCAGTTATAGTTCAGCACCTTGTGTGGGACAACCATAGATTTATTAAATTTATTTTCGTGATCTATTAAAACCCACCACCAATATTGTGTGCTGTAATTAGAATATAATCGACATTAATTTGTCGTGTAACGCGCACAGAGTTTATTGCTCCAATCGTAAGTGGATTACGAAATCATCAAATATCACTATTCGTATTAATTAAACTGTGTTGTTAAATAGTTTCCAAAAATAAATCCTTGCGGTTAAATTGCAACAACAAAACACAATGGCTTTTATGCAACTCCACCCACCTCTTTGCGTTCATTTTCTGCCTCGTCGTCTGCATGCATTCAACGTCCATATTTCGGAATTCATGCGGATTTATTCAGGACACAATGCAAGCCCCCGTGTTAGACAAATGCCAGAAATATACGAGAACATATTTCCTTGTATATCACTAAATTCTTTAGTGGACGATCCTAGACATAACTTCCAAGGCGAATAAATTGGAAGATGAAGTAAGAAGCACCGGACTCATAAATATGCACAATACCAAGGGATAATATCGTACGTGAGGTACAATACCGACCAGAATCATTCGAGATGCATACCACACTCATATTGTCCGACCTTAGACCCATATCTTTTAAAATATCTCGGCAATAATGCCGCCCATTCCGAACGCTTTAAAACACAGACAAAAAATTACCGCTATTCCCGGAACTGAAAATGATACCTCAAACAAATTGCCACAACTGTTTTATTTTTCACAGTGATATGAGTTGTGGCTACAATAAATGCGAACTGTTCTAGACTAAACTCAGAAACATGAAATGCAAAACTCGGTAGTTTCATTGTGTTGACATACAAAGAGCTGGTGAAGCAAAAACGTAGCTCAAAATTGCAATTTCAGGAAATAGGTAGAATGGGTAAACTGTTCTGGATTTGTTGCCTTGTTCAGGCAGAAATCCTGCGAGAGTAATTGATAATTAGAGGAGGAAAGTTGAACGTGTATGAGCAAAACTAACTTATAACCAAAAAATTATTCAAAAATCCATTCCCTTGAAATCGTTTATTTACACCGCTTAGAAAATGACCATTTACTGTGATATAAGCCGACGCTAGTAAGTAGAGCAAATTTTTAAAGGTAGAGTTAAGACAAACTAATCCCGAAATAACTCTGAAGTAATCTTTCAAAGCGTCCTCACGATAATTTTTTGCCACCTTTCGTCCGTGGCAGCAAACAGCAAAGTTAGGATCCACATTATTTCTAAACCACTTAAACTTGGCGAACAACCCAAGTTTCAGAAAGAAGACATCATTTTATTACATTAAATTTTATATTTTTTCCTTCTTATCGTGCTTTTCCTCAAGTTGTAATTAAATTCAACCCAGAAACTCTCCGAAGACCTACAAATTTAAACCGCTGCAGTAAACTTTTGGTTGTGTGTTTGTTCTATTACACTGGTTTAACAACCTGAATTATTAATACCGCTATTGATCCGATTGTAAATCTTGATGGTATATTGTTTTAAAACAGCGACTTACCGGTCCTGGGCACGTAGAGGTTGAGATAGAGGCAGTCTTCGCTTTCATTAGCAAGCAGAGGCAGGAGTTTCTCCAGATAGAGCAGTCTTCCTCTCGGAAATTCCAAAAGGGCTTCTGACCTGTTTCCGATGTCTGGAGGTCGCTGAGGACAAACGGCACCGAAACGATCCGCGAGACGTGTGTTCTTCCATAGTGAAGGCGTCACTGGTGGCATATACCTACAAAACAATTAATTGCGTCAGAATTGCCCTTTTAGTTTTTTTATTCTTATAGTATAAAAGTGAAATGTCATTATGGCATCTACTACTTAGGATTTGTTCTACATTTGCATGCAGAAACAAAAATACAAAAACCGAAACCAAGTTTAGTATATTTTATGCTGACTAATTTTTTGAATAGATACATTTATTATAATCTATATTTGATGTATAGACGCAGAGACGCGACACCTACATTTAACAATATAATTTCAAACTATTTTAAACATTTTGACATTTATGAATTGCTTGTAATAAACAAATCGGCTATACATTTGAATGAAATATTAGCGTTCACTATAAATACGCATGTATGCATTTCATTATCAATGTGATTGTAGCTAAAATAACTTTGCTGTAGGGATAATAATTGATTGCTAAATTATTTTTGATGAATAAAGTCAATCAAATTTATCAAAAAACTGTTGCGTTGTAACTTTTGATATTCATAATTTATTATTAAATTGACTAGCGATTCAACTGGTGCGTTAACGTTGTATCAATCTTTCAATATTTCTATCTTATTAAATCGATCATAGCAACTATAATATAATATTTATTATCAATATCAATACCCCAACCAAATCACGAGCAAGTTCGTCAAAAACAAACTGTTTAATCTTTATGACATTCATCACGAAAGTCATTTCTCGCTTCATATTTGCCGCTCTAATTAAAATCCACGATAGTGCAGTGTTTGCAAAACGTTTATTTCCACACCAAGAACCCGGGCTTTCAGAAAAAATTCGGCGATTCTTACAAATCTAATCAGTTCTTTTCGATCTTGAGTCGAAATCGACGAAATCCTTTTATGTAAAGAAAGGTAAATTGTTATATCCTTATATCTTTCAACACCGTTGTTATCTCTTATCCATATGCTGAAACTTCGTCCCCTGCGAGCTTCACTTGCTCAAACATTCGGAAGCTACTGATATTATTTGAGATTCTGTTTCAGCTGTTACGGACGGTACAAAAAGGAAAATGTGGAACGTTTACACTGCGTGAAAATGCTGTACGAACTCCTTAGGGATCGAACTTTATAAATCATCTGCTTTGAAACCCCCGCCTTGTTGCGTTACAGCTTTGGAGCTTCACCGACTTTGTACTGTATGTATCACATATATTGCAACCAATGCCAATTTGTCTTCTGTATCCGCAAATGAACAATTCACAGGTTGTTTCAAAATTCCCTCAACTCGATGATCGTAGTTATTATTAGAGAAGTTATACTAAGTCTTACTAGGGGATACATCTTAACAGACACCATGAGTTAATTTTAAATAACTAGTTTAATTATTCTGAAAATAATAAGATGTTCTGATCAAATTTTAATAATTGCGTCGTACACGTTTATTAAAGCATCCATACTTTTCCATACTTTGTGGAGTAAAACTTTTACCATTTCTTGTTATAATTGGAAGTTGCTATAGATGAGTTCCAAAACTGTTCAAAATCTAGAATCACATATCAAAACATTTCCTAGAAGATTTTCACAAGTTCAATTAAAAAAAGATTTTGAAAGAATTGAAAAAAAATCTTTGAAAAAGTAGATAATGTGAAAGTTAATAGAATCAAATAATGCAAATTTAGTACTTAAATTGGTAAAGTAAACAATGTTCCACCCTTGTCCAAATTTTTAGAAATTTTATTCACCCGGCGCATCCACCATTTTTGAAGCCATACTATGAAATTGTAGGTTGTCTTGGCTCTTATTAAAGTTTATCAGTACGATATGGGAAAGGTTGAAGAGAATATTGAAGATGTTAATTCCTTCCTTACACACAGGATCGATAAATATATCTTTAACTGAACATAATAAGATTGAACTCTAATTCAATTTATGAGTTTATTTTACAACTTATTTGTTATTAAAATTGAGTCCAACATTAGGTCAAATTCTGTAAAACTAATTTGAGGCTGCAAGGAAATCTTTGTTAAAAAAGTTTATTTTAGGTTTTGGTACCCAGGCGGCACACTGTCGTCATAAAGTCGTCAATTATTGGTCATTATTCGTCGGCGACGTCATGCAAAGGACACGTCAGCAAAGAACGTCTTTTGGACATCTTTATTTGGTCATGTGCGGCCTTTTTCATGGGTCAATTACAGAGTCACCAATTCATTACTTTATAATTTTATAATTATTATCTTATTTTATAAACGCGCAGTCTCATTGACAGGCTGTGTTAGATCTGGGCGAGTGTTAGATTCTGAACAGTTGGTTTGTCTTGATCCTGTCTCTAATGTGTAATTCTGAAGATACTTTTGTAAACAAATGGTGTGAAAATGTGAGAAAATATAGAATTAAATATTAAAAAATTAAATAGTCCCATCATATTTGAATTACCCTCATTTCCAAGTACTACAAATGGCTGTGCGACCTGCATGATTCGTGGTGATTCGTGTCGATTCGTGTCGTTCGTGTTTGCCTTAAGGGTTTATTTTTGATTATTTGACTATGCGGTTATGAAAAATCGATAAAGGACATCTTAATTTAGTGTAAGACGGTATTACAAAGCCGATATTAGCATTTGTTTATTCATAAAAAAATGACAAAGTTGCTTCATTTTCAGGAGTAAAAATGAATGTCTTTGGAATTTTATTCCTGAAAAACAACGCACAATTCGTAAATTTCAAATAGACGTTACCCTGTAGCAAGAATTAAACTTTCGTTAGCAAAAAACTCACGTGCTGTTCGTCTATAAAATTCAATAATGTTTGTCGGGAAAATTATTTCTGAAGTAAGCTTGAAAAATACAGAAAGCTGTATAATTGGGTAGGAACTTGGGTAGAAAATTTAAAATTTAGTGTGACCTTGGAGCGGAAGATGTCGCATTTTATAGCAGTCAGGGGAACGGTCAGGTATAAGATAGAACCCATTCATACCATTCAGCCATAAAATCATAAAATTGTGCGGCGAAGACAACTACCTAATAAAACAGCAACTATTGAATTTACGGTGCATTTTTATTATTTCGCTAGCTTTAACATACGTCACTTATGGCAAGACACGGTACGTCAATTTGACGTCTTAAGTGACGTACCAGATTGGTCGCAGGATGACGTCGCTGGGCTGTGACATTAACACGACGTCCCAGTTGATCGCTAATGACCAATAATTGACGACATTATGAGGGGAGTGTGCCGCCTGGGTAGATCGAAAGTGATTTGGTTTTTGGATCTATTGAGAGGTGAATATTAAATACCATTGCAAAAGTGTTTCGCATAGTACTTTTTTGTCTTTAAAACTTGAGAGATGGATAAAGAAACAAATTTATTTGCACACCACCGCAACCGTATATTTCCCGAAAAATCCAAGAAATGGTTCGACTAAATTTTGCCGAATACATTTTCTTCACAATGTGGCAGCACCACAACCAGAAATCAAATTTTCAATAATTCACAGGCCAACGATGAAAAAACTTTTTCAATAATTTTACCTAATTCATGTGTTGTTGGGTGAGAGATGTGTTGTTGATTCAGAAAATAATGATATAAAAGTCGTATCACCCACCAATTTCTCACATATTAATATTAAAAAAAAAATTACCAATTTTGAGTACAAAGCAAAAGAGGCTTGGATATCATTTAAAGAAATTTTGCCAAAGTTTTTGGGCAATATGAAAGCTCCTAACTATGAACTCATCGTAAGTAATATGATCGACAAGTTCAAAACTTTTAGTTGTCTGATGAGCCTTAAAGTCCACTTCTTGCACAACCATCTTGACTTTTTTGGAATATCAATATGATGAGTGATTACTGTTGGTCACTTCACAGAGAGCAACATCGAAGAAAAAGTTATGCAAGGAACTTTATAGAGAAAAGGAAAAGGAAATAAAAAAACACCTAAAATATTCGCATTGTAGTAATTTAATATTATCCTTATTTTAAAATATTTAATCAATGTCATATTGTGAAAGAACTGTGGGTGATAAAAAAAAAACTGATACCAAATACGGTTTCAGCACCCAAAAGTACATAAGATTTAGGTGAATTAGTTTAAAAAGTTTTTACAAAAATGTTTTTCGTTGGCCTGTGAATTATTGTTAAACTTAAATTATTACAGAAGTATGTAATTGATAAAAAGGTATGTATTTTTATTTCAAAGAACATCGGCGTAGAAAAAGTATCGTGTGCAACACGAGCGAAAGTGCTTGAGCAACAAAACTCCATGATTCAATCACAACCAATCTTGATGCAAAACATTGTTAATAACAGCTTTTTTCTAATACTACTGTTCACTCCGTTGTCTCATAAAAAACACACTGTAAATCCTCATAGAGTCGTAACATGACTGTTTTTCTTTAAACATTTCCATCTTTCATTTAATTTATATTTGGTGTTAATTTGAAGATCGTACTAATTACATATTTTACGAAAATATTAAAGTTAATTTCTTAATATTGAAGAATGACACGCTCTCGCAAGTGTCAAGTGTTTCGAACGGTACACTCCAAACACGTACGATGGAACCCTAGTGTAAAGGTACCTTTTGTTTGTACGCATGCGCAATACTGCGTAGGGGCCAAAAGAGGGGATAGCGAAAACATCACTATTAAAGAGTTGTTTGACAGATTTTTGACATTCAAAAAATGATTGGCACAAATGCACGATCTAGCTTCGACAATTATTTGAAAATCCATGACCAAGATAATTTTTGATATCTCGGTATCTTTACGCATTGCATATACATGTTACAGGGTGGCTTTAGAAAGAGGTGACAAGATTTAACTAATGATAGGGCCCCCCAAATCATAATTAACTGTAATATATGGTGCCAGAAAAAAAAAAGAAATAACAAACATGTAGAGGAGCACTGGAACGTTGTGTAGGTCGGGGTATAACAGTGTATCACCAAACCTCGCACGAGAAACTGACGAGTTGCAGAAAGTTAATAGATGGTTATCACTTAGATGCAACCAACGTAAGTTAAGCAAATCAATGTGCGCCAAACAACAAACTGGAATACTTCAATCCGAAGGGCAAGTCTGCGGGTGCTAACTGTGGGATTTTCTTCAACAGCATCCAAAATCTGTTCCCCAGTCTGAAGAATCAGTCCTTGTGTGCGTCGCTTAAAGCTGCCACTGTCGCGTAATCGTTACAGTTTTTTTTTTTATTGTAGAGTGTGGAGTTTGCCGATTGGGGTAGCCCTCTTGATACAGACGGGCAGCGGCTCTAGCTCAGCCTAAAGCTTCACCGTAAGAGCAAAAGTGAGGATTTTTGTGGCAAGTAGGATTGACCGCCTCTATGCTGTTTGAGATATTATCGAAACCATCTAGAAACAATTATGCAACGAACAAAATACATGTTACGGCCAAAATAAATTTAATCATGTACGGGATTTCTCATAAAAAATTGACATATATTCGACTCACTTGCTCATGTTTCATGGTTCAGTTTGGTAACTTGATTCAATATGAAGGAATTATACAGCATAAGGTACAAAAAGTCTTATAGCGAATTGCATTTTGAAGACAATTTGAAGACACCCATAGAAGTAAAACTTCTGTGAACTGTTTAAGAATACATTTTTGTGTGGGTTGTTATATAAATGAATGAAGCCCCAGTAGCACAAGCACATTGGTCCATATTGGTTTCGTCACATTGGACCAAGAAACATTTTGTCACCGCTTGTCTAACATTGGGCGCGTATCAACATTACCCTATAGAACCAATATTGTTCTACAATATTCCACCAATATTACAAATCTAACAAGATCCTTAATTGTAAATGAATATCGGGCGCATTTCAATATTACAATGCATAAATAATGGGACCATGGTACAATTTATTTATATCGCCAATTGACATGGCGCCAATATTGTTGCAACAAAATGCAGTGCCAGAAATAATCTCTCTGTGCTGTCTTATGAACAATAGCCTTCGAGAAATACAGATATTTATATGATGAGCTGCTACGGCTGCTACCAACGTCGAACAAGTCGATTTTTGTTTTCAAATTGCCATCTTTTGACATAAAAATTTGATGATGACGTCATCTCTTTTTGAACTATTTTAAATACACTTTTCAATTCTCTATTCAACAAGAGTAAAAAATTGATACTATGCATAACTTTGTTTTTCAAAAAAATACGTTTTACATCAGAAATAAAAATTTTATTCCTTGAAAAAAAATTGAAAAAAATAATAATTTTTGAAACCAAACAACGAAAAATGAATAAACATTTAATAAAATTTAACGCAAGTGCTCAAATTGTCACCCGCCAAATATTTGACCCATTCCCAGACGTGTTTTAACACTTTGAGCACTCGGTGGCGCGATTAGCCTCCGGTGTCAGTTGACCTAACTAGCGTGATCTCCCCGGCAAATACGAACACGTTCGAAAAACAATAATATAAAAAATTAGATAATAGTAGATTATTATACAGGCTCCTGTGTAAATTGGACGCTTTATGCCACAAGGGGTTTATAAAAGCACGAGTGAAACGACCGACCCAACAATTTGGATGATCTTGAAGGAAGAATTTGACATGAGTGCAGTTTAATAACTCCCTAAACAATTCAAAACCTATTAGCTGCTTTTTATGACCGTATTGGATTTTGTCAGATGATGCAGGGTCATCAGTTTGAACATTTGGTGTAATATCTTTAATTTATAGCTCTCACATCAATAGTCTTTTTGTTAATTTTGTTAGCCCTACTTTGAAATGGGTTGTTTTCTTATTTTTTCTCATTCATTGCTTTTGGGAACTTTGTTTTGTTTGGATTTCTATGGTTTTTTCCTTAAATTCTGATAATTAGACAGCTCTGTTAATTTTTTAAAATTTAGTGCCGTTTTTATTTATTTTTTATTAAGTAACCTATTGACTATTTGATAACGTTGAAATCAGAAAAAAAAACTCTATGCGAATGTAAAATTAAAAACATGGGTTGCCTTTAAAAAAAATATTGATGACGTTATAACTGTCAAAAAAAGTGATGCAACAAAATTACTATACTTTCGTCGGATGCGCTATAATTAGCCCTATCACATACTTTTTAAGTTTTTTTTCCACCGCAAATACTAACGGAGTTACTGAATTTATTCCTTACTTAATTTCCATACTGTATATAAAAGAAAGTCGTGTTAGTTACACTATTTATAACTCAAGAACGGCTGGACCGATTTGGCTGAAGATTGCTTAGAACCAGGAGACGGACATAGGATACTGTACATGGACATGGGGGCCCAGGGGGGCCCCATGGGTTTATTACTCGAGAAGTACTGAACCAATTTTCATGGTTTTTGATTTGTTGGATTTGTCTCCGCCCCGAATAGCAGAATAATTATTAAAACATAGACATGGGGGCCCAGGCGGGTCCCTTGGGTTATTACTCGAGAACGGCTGGACTGATTTTTATGATATTTGATTTGTTGGATTTGTCTCCGCCTCAAATAGTAGAATAACTATTAAAACTTGCACAGGGGGGCTCAGGCCCCCCCCTTGGGTTTATAACTCAAGATCGGCTGGACCGATTTTTTTTTTTTTTTGGTATATTTGGTAGGTATGAAAATAGGTCGTAAAGTACTTTTTACATGGACATGGGGGCCAAAGGATTATTACTCAAGACCGGCTGGACCGTTTTTTATGATCGTTGATTTGTTGGATTTGTCTCTGCTCCGAATAGCAGAATAACTATTGAAACATCGGAAAAATTACTGGGAGCTGGGAGCTTGGAACAGGGCAACGACAATAACGAAAGCCCCCCTGGTACCAAAATTTGTCGTACCGGGCTTTAAAAAGGATAATCGATTTGTGAGGGGTAAACTCCAAAGTTTCACTTCTGTTGCGCGTGGACTCCACACACAATTTGTTTGATAATAACTCGAGAACGGATTGACTGACTTTTTTCGGGGGCGAATAACTATTAAAACATCGGAAAAATAAACGGAAAAAAGTTTCTCACACATTTTGTATGGAAACCGTAGATAACGCTATCTTTGATAGATGACAGAAACAAAAATTAACATGGCGTCGTATGCTGGTTGCGGTAAAGCCAGTAGATGGCGTTGTGTGCATTATGCTTTGATAAAAAACCTAAATTTAATTCAGCTAATAAGTTAACACAACATTTATTGATTCTGAGGCGGTACAAAGTTCGTCGGGTCAGCTAGTTTTAAATAACATAACAATCATAATATAATAATAAAAAGATGAATATGAATGAATATCGATTTAAAAACATCCCGGTTTGTTAACAAGCAACAAAATGTGTATGAGTTGAAACGACTTGTTGCAACTCCATATCGTACCCAAATCGTACCCAAATGGGTATAAAATCCTTATATTCGTCCAATATTGGACAAATCTTGGCAAAGATATATTGGAAAATCATTGTATATCAAATAATGACAACGTTGGTATTATGTTGGCAAGCAATATTGACATCTCGTTGTAACTCCATATAGTACCCATATAATATGGGTATAAAATCTTATATATTCGCCCATTATTGGGAAAATCTTGCCAATACGATAATAATATTAGAAAATCATTTTACACCAAGTTAGGGCCAACGTAAATATTAGTAGTATTATGTAACTGCATATGGTTCCCATATGGTTATAAAATCTAATATATTCGCCCAATATTGGGCAAATCTTCCCAAAGATATATTGGAAAATCAATTTACACAAAGATAGGGCCAACGTTGGCTAAATAAGTTGTATATTGGCACGGGATACAATATTGGGCCCAGGAGTGTGTAATATAGGACCAATGTTTTATGCTACTTTCATTCTACAAAAGTTCCTTTTATTGTGTTATTGTTCAATTGTGGCCTTAATGTTTCTTTTAAAGTAACCGATTTCTCACTTTTAGCTAACCTTATGTGAGACAAGCCTGTATATTATAGTTGATACTATTAGAAATAATTTATATGTAAATGGTTTTATTTTAAAAATAAAACAAAACATGTAATCAGGACGACTTTACTCTTCGAACGTTGGAGAATAAGTGTGTGAACAATAACATGCGCCGATATCGGTCAGCTTACTAAGAATAAAATACATGAGTCACACAATATACACGTGCTCGCAATAAAAACTAAGATATATATAAAATGTTGACAACAATACATTCTTGTATTATGAAATAAATATCTGTATAAATTAATAAAGAAAGTATAATATACAATACAATTAAAAACGAAGTTGACTGTCATCTGTCAAAAACTGGCAGCACAGAAACTAATAAAACTTAGTAGGTACTATTGTATTATACCGAGTGATTCAGATAATTATTCAAAAATAATTATCTTTGTTTACACCATGATTTTTTTAAATTTGATATTTCATAGACGAGAAAAAGCAACGGCCTCTCGTTTACTGAGGTTTTAAAAAGAGCAAATTTCGTAAAATGCGGTATTTATACTATTTACTTCTATAATGCCTCAAATTAATGTAGGAAATGTAGTTATTGAAAATTCTGATACCCGGCGTAACGCGGACGTCAGCGTCCATGAGTCTGTTCCAACGGCGAGGCCTGTGAGTCCAAGCAAAAGTGAAAACAAACTTTTTAAAAAAACTTTTTTTTTCTGAGATCCAATGTACCTTTCAATCTTATAAAAGCACATCTCCACGCCAAATATCATTTTTTAGCACTTCTTGTCCTGACAGGCCCCACCCTTGGGACGGAGTAACTTTTTTTTTGCACCACAATTCCTCTTGAGATGTTTATTGAAGCTTCATTTTACCCTAAATTTCCGTAATTATTTTCGGGATGTCAAATGTGGTATAAATATCCATTCTGGGACTGTAATAAACACAATATTTGCTACCAAAAATTATTCGTGAGGGGATGCAGAAATAGCATCCCCTCAAGAACAGCAGGGATATTGCAAATAATGTAAGAGCACAAAATTGTACATTTTGCAAAGTTTGGTTGCGCATGGAACACGCGATTATTTTAGTTAAGTCGTTCAGTACGCTATTATTACAAACTTCTATTTTCAAAGTAAATAGTAAATAGTGGATGAACCCATAATAATAACATTCATGAGTTAAAAAATTGGTTAGTACTTGTATGTTATTATATTCTCTATTGGCACAAGTAGAACAATTATTATCCTTTATTATCGTTCCGAGATTGTGTGATCCTTACTAAGGTCTCCAAATTTATAATTTGCGGAGCTTTATAATGTGTTTTCGGAATCAATGAACAAATTATTTTTTACAGAAAAGGAAACTGTACAATAGTTGGCAACGGGAATACCGTAAACACCCTTTATAGGCAAACTTGATTAATTATGAGCAGCACACCCAACAGTGATTAATAAAATTCTTAACAAAACTGTCTCTCGTAACCGAAGAAATTATTAAGCGTCTCCGGTTGATACCAGGTAATAACGATCGATTTTTGATTAAGTTTGAATGAAGCACGTCGAATCCAATCATATCGGTACTCCATTAAACAACCCGTTTCCTTATCCTGTCGGCATCAGCAACACGTTGCTCCCGAACGCCAGGGGACATATTTTTGCGATATATGAGATAGATACAAATCTGAAAATACTGCGCTTCCGACTTAATCAGTTTCTTTTAGCCTCAAGAGAGCGGAATCCATCATTGTCGACAGCGACCCTCTCCAGTTCGTCCATGCAGTTAATTTGTCAGACTTCTTGGTTAGTGGATATTATCAGATCTGTAGTCGCAGAGAGATGCGGTGGAATACTTGACTAATTGGGGGCGTGAAAACAAAAACTGATTATAAGTGGCCAGAATAAAGAAACTGTGAAACTGATTATTAAATTATTGACTATTATCGTTTCCTCAAAAATGTAAAAAAAAATTTAAGTGGTTCTCATAATCATGCCGAGATTTACTTCCTTCATTAAATTAAGTTTGAGTGTTTACAATATAAGAAAATATTGCTCCAGAGGCTTGAAAACTTGCAAAATAAGAGAGAGCAATCCGTCTTGTACCCTTTCCGAGCAAGGACTAGTCTCCCGAGGCTCACTTTACACTTCTTGTTTACTTAAGCTTTGTTAATAACTCCTCTTGCTTTCTTCAGGGTCGCTCTAATTGCGGTAGAATAAAACAGTTTCCTGAATTAGGTAAATGGAAATGGGGGGAAAATGTAGGAGATCGTCTCGTTCCTTGCAATAAAACAAATGACAAGATTATGTTAAGTGTGTTAAATGGAACCAACTCGATCTTTTTCTGTAGCAAATTGCTGACGGAATTAATTTTATAAACCGACAGATTGTGAGTGAAATATGCAGTTTAATTACGGTAATGCTGACTTCGAAAATATGCAAATTTGTCTAGTTACGCTAATAATTTAGGAAAAATTTCCGGGATGCTTTTAGCTTTCTTATTAAAATTTATATTGCTTAAGGATGACGAAGAATGTCTATGATAGTTGTGAGTTGGGAGCTTAATTTGCATTAATTCTAGGGTGAAGACATTCCTAAATCGTTTGCTGATGTGCTAACTTCTTAGTGCTGCCGTATTTGTAGCAATTACAGCCTATTGTGACAATATATTACGCCGAAATGTGCTGCACACTATTAATTGCGACCATCTTAATTAAGTTAAATTATTATGTACATGCAACTTATACTTGATGCCGTCCATATAACTTGAACGCCGAGTTTAACTTTATTAGGAAGTTTTTGGTACAAGAGAAATCATAGTACATGATACGTTTCAAAAGACCTGTGTACACTCCTACTACCTACGGCTTAACTACTGGGATAAAATTCATGTTAATCCTTTATGTTATTAAACACATTCAGCTTTTAATAATGCAAATTTTATTTTATAAATCACAAATTAAATTTATAATTTACATTTAAAGTGCTTTGTTTTCAAAGTGCATTTTTAAATAATTAATTGTCTAAAAATTTCATTTTACATCTGCTATAAAAAGGTAATGTTCGCTTTGTTGCGTAATTTATTGAAAACTAGATTTAAGCAATAAAATGCTTAAAATATGAACATGAAAGAACACCCAATAACCATCGACCATTTTTCTAACCTTCAAATTTAAATCCTTATATTATATTAATATTATTACATAGATACAATTTTCATACATACAAATTTAATAAACACCCCCATCCTAAATTCATTATTATTCAGCAAAAAATTGTACACTGGAAACTATGTACGTCCTTTTTGTATAAATAAAATTCTGCTAAAATACCACAACACGTTCGATGAAAATGGCACTGTAGCCCTCATTAATTTTAATTTAGTTTAAAATTTACGTAAAAGCACACCTGCATGTAATCAAAAGCTTTTTACAGGCTTTAAATTCAAGAACTACCTCTAAAGAAGTGTAAATTACGTTATTCCAATTCCAACTACCTCTTTAGAAATATTAACGTCATCTCGTAATATAGAGCGTGCTTCATCTCAGGTGCGCGTTTATGCTTTGAAATGTAAACCATTCGTAAAAAATATTGCCCTCCGTCTGCATAACAGGGCTCTCTGAATTATGAACTATAACCTATAAATAGCGTCCATTTACATTTCAGTTGCTTGAGCTGGTATAAGTAATGCGTGACCCACGTAAGACTGGAAGCGTCGCGTACGGCATCCCAAGAAGCACCGCAGCCGGTGGCGGTGAATTGATGTATATAATGACGCCCTGGAGAGACCCATATTCCTTCCCTACAGATACTTTGAAAGCAGTAGAATGTAATTAAGGTAAATCAATGTTAATTAACTGTAAAAAAGGGTCGATTTGTTTGGTGTGGGTAATATAGCTTCAAAGACAGCAGTTAAGTGACTGGTCAGTTTGATGGGATTTTAGCTTCTTAGAGTGGAACCATTTTAGTGTTTGCACTAATCCAATTGGACTAGTTGGTTTAAGTGTCATTATGGCTAAAACTGAAAAAACAGAAGCTTTCAGGGCTGATGTTAGTAAAATTACTTAGACTTGGTTTAGATCAGGTAATTTCAAGAAAACTTTCCACATTTTACCAAGTTTTATAAGAGGCATCCTCACGGAGGAGATTCGTCTTACAGCTTTTGTGTTAATCGCAGAGATCGAAGTCCCGAGCTTTTTACAACATGGTTCTTTGTTAAGTTATTTCTTGAAAATGGTCGTGAAAATATCCACAAGCGTAAAAAAAATCTACACGCGATGATGAGACTATGGCAGTACTATGCAATGGATTTTTTTAAAGAAACATCACAAAGCGTCTCTCTAGAACTTGAAGAAGAAGTCATTGCCTAGAAATTAGGATCAACTGGATGATTTTGCTCAATCACTAGACACTCAACATAGCAATCAAAATAAAAACTGTTGCAATCATACAGAAAGCACACTTTTTTCTATATTATTTAGAGACACCAACTAACGTTACCATTTACACTAGTTTTTTCCTTTACTTTTATCTTAAGTATTCGTTAGTCTCGTGAACCAGACAAAGAACACAGGTGTGCATTCGTGGGATAAAATCGCGATAATTAATCTAAAGCGAATGTTAGCCAAATGTCGACACCACAAATGTTACCAGTGCAAGAAGCAATGCAAATACCAGTGAATTATTTGCTGGATTGGAGTGGAAAAAACAATAGAGACTATGGATTTCGAAATAGTAGAATCAAGAAAAGAAAACAAAGAATTAAAAGAGAAATTAGAAAAGGTGCCAACGTTCCGGGTCCATCTAAACCTGTATGATTAGATTATCTACCAATTTGGGAAGAAGAAGACAAAATTGTAAATGAAGAAGCATAAAAAGGCAAAGGTGTCCTAAATCCCAGGAGCCAGTGGAACAGACTTGATGCAAATTGTTAATCATTTGCAAGAATCAAATATTGACTTCATAGCTAACATGATCAAGCCAAATTTTCAGTTCCAAAAGGTGGAAGATGCACTGATTATGATCTTCATCAAGATCTATTGATCCCCACCGTAAATGTTGAGGTTCTTCGGTTCCTATAGCACCAACATCAACTAAGAAGACTCAAGAGAAAGAAGCCTCAACACTTGGTGTAGTGTGAAAAAGGAGAGCATTGGGCGGGTCTGTCAACTATAGTCACCATTTGGTGGACTTTAGGTTTTAAAAATTCGACTTGTTTGTAAGAAAGAAAAATTATGTTTAGTCTTAAACCAGTTTAGTATAGGAATGAAAAAAAAACACGTGGCTTACCTAAGACTGCCGACCGGAGGCGTCGCGTACGGAACCCCCAGGAACGCCTCCACTGGTGGATTGATGTGTATCATGACACCCCTCAAGGGTCCATACTTAGTCCGTACCACCCGAGTGCTGTATTTGTGCACCAGAAGGGAGGCGCCGGCGCCCGAGTCCTCCACAAGTATCACTACCACTATCACCCACATCGCACACCAAAACGCGGAAACGGAACTCGACTGTCTCGGAAGAAGCGTTCGTAACACACGCATGACGTCACCAACGATGACGTTCACGGCATTTACGCTGCTGCTGCCTCATTATCTTTCTCTCGTAGGATCAGTACACGATTTGATCTGTAAAAAAAGAACTTTAAGTTTCTGTTAGAGCAATATACAGATGCATGCGCTACAGGTAGTGTATACTTTTACCTCCATGTTTAAATTAACAAATCCAGTTATTTTACAAAACGGGTGAAATACATGACTTTCAAAAAGCAGACGAAAAGAAATTTTCAGTAAAAAATGTTAATTTAAAATTTAAAATTATTCAAGTCAAACTCAACAAACTTTAATCAAATTCACTAACAAAAGGGACATGTTTCGGGCAAAAACTAGATAGGTCAGACAGGTCGCAAAATTTGAGACCGTATTATAGAACATTTCAGCCACATCTATAATAACACAGAACTTGCCCCTCTCTGCGTTCGCCAATCATATATTAAGAGGGTTCAATATAAGGTGCCATCTTGGATAGTTTGATTTTTCGAAAAAATTGATTACCACATTGATAAAAACGCAGAAAGTTAGAAAAAATTGGTTGAAAGGATTTTCGTACGTTGCTACGACTTATTAAAAACGTTCCGTGTAAAAAACAAACCATTTAGGCAAGTACTAAGTAGAGGAATCGAAAAATTCGTTTTAATAATTTTCCAAGCGGTTGGTGTCGCCATCTATAACAGATTGAGGGTCGTGAACAATTTGGCAACAAAGCTCTCAGTCCTATGTCTATCGCACATCATGAATGTTGGCAGTTCTTAAAAAATACTTCTTGGTGGTCAAAAAGACCGCCATCGGTTTCTCATTAACTTTATTACATTAACATCCTAATCTAATAGACGTCGAAACACTGTCTACACCGTCTATAAGCCGTCTTTGTCTAAAGTTGAACTAAATATAGACGTCTATGGTAGATGATTTTTAGACCCTCTACAATATAAATGTCGAATATTATACGTGTATTATAGATTTACAGTCGAACTTCAGTCATTTTTATACATATATTATATGTATAAACTTCTACATATATTATATGTAGAAAAAAGATATCTATATATCCAGGCGAAGCACATAAAACCACTCTTTCTCTGAATAATATAGAGAAGTACTATTTTATCCGCAAACGTTTTCAGATAAATAAATTAGACAACAATAATTTATAGTATGAATTTGAAAGATTGAGATCAAGCTAAATCGTAATACATAATATAAATGTTTTTGTGGTTAGGATGTCAACAACTGTAAAAGTCATCTTTTGTGTAGGTGTAGATATTTTTTTAAATATGTAATTCCAAAAAGAAATCGACGATCATGTTATCAATGCACGCCGCCCGAAGTTCTTGAAGCAGCAAAAGCATCGAAATTTATCTTACCATCCATCATCATTAATACATAAATTTCACTGAAAAGTTTAATTTTTGTATTTTATGTGATAATGCATATAAAGTAGGCAAAATTTAACGGTTTATGGATGTATTTTTCAAGCGTAAGGGTAAGTGACCTCGTTGTAGGTACATTTCTTTGTCGGACCGTAGACAAACCACCCAATACCGTGCGGAACTAAGATCACGTGATTTTTTCACCCGCCACATGTTCGACAGCAGACTCGACACCCTCTCGACACTTCAAATCTTCGTTAGAAAAGATTGTTAGTACAGGGAAACCACGGTACAGGACCAACTTATGAGAAATCATTACCATACAGCTATTTGGTAAGGTTTGATAAGATAACTTCCAAATTAATATTATGTTTAATTCATTTTATTTTTGCATTATTTCATTTCCTGTAATGATTAGCCTAAAAATAGATCATATTTCTACGTCTATAATACGAAATTTTACATTCGCTTTAGATGAAAATTGTACGTCTATATTTCGTCGAACTTGTACGAAATATTTACGTCTATCACTGTACGTCTATATTTAATCGAAGTTGGATGAAATATTTACGTCTATCTGGCGGACATTTGGACGTCGATAAACAGTCTATATAGACCATCCTTAGACGTCTAGTCTAGTCGAAATTTTAACAAATATTAGACTAGATGTGTTGCTTGGGAGCAGACCTTGTGTTTTAAGTATTGTTAGTGTTAATACTATTGTTAGTGATAGTTTTAGTGATATATGGGGTGTGGGTAAAAGACACATTAATTCTTATGATCTATTATTATCAATTATTAATTAATTCTTATTAATTATTATCTAATTCTAGAAATCTGAGTCACCCTAAAGAATTAGCTCCTAGCCGAGTTTATTCTCCAGCTGCTCAAGCTTGTGAATAAGGTATGTGAGAAAAAATTCTATATCCATAGTATGATTCCTTTATGTCAAGTAAGTGAAAAAATACATTAGCAAATTCAGTAAAGCCTGTAAAATAAACAGCGTTTGCAATTTTTAGTTTCTTTTTGACGAAGAATTCTGGACTGAAGAAATGTTCCCGTGGTTGAACATTTTTTATTTTAATTGCTTTTAATACAGCAGAGAAGGAAAAAAAATAGAAATTCACCAAGAAATGAACAATCAACTTTCGGGATCATTAGAAATTACTAAAATAAAACAATTAACGTGTTTTTACTCCTTTTGCGTTAACACCATATTTAACAATATTTAAATGTTTATTATAATTCTTTCTTTATTATAATTCTATATGGCATTTTATAACATTACGTGTAACTAAAGTTATCGTGGCCACTCATTTACTTCACTTTGTCATATATGGTTGTTTTTGGACTTTTTAGTTTCAGAAAAAACGTATTTCAAATTTTGGAATTTTTTCATAATAAATTGCATTGTTAATAAACTATTAAGTTTTTAATATATTTATTTTTTTGTATTTTATTAATACATTATTTGTCCAAAACACAAAATGTTGTATGCAACTGGTTCAATAATGTAATTTACTGAATAACATTCTTTATGAATACCGCAGCTCGCTTCGCTCGCTTCTATATTCTTACAAACTGAAGAACGCTACTATTCAATAATTTCCATTACGAGTTTCATACAAGATTTTATGTTTCATTTGTCTTGTTCAAAGTCAAACTGTGATAACATTTGTAATGTTTCATTTAGCTCCATATTTAACAACACTACAGTCACCGTTTGGTGTTATTTATGTTCCTATTTGGATCACTACTTTTTCCAAAATTCTATGAACTCAAAATTTTTATATTCAAAATTCGCTCATTTCGATACCTTAATTCTTAACGATACATTCTTTTACAATAAAAATTTGTAATTTGTAACAAGACGACACAATAACGTCACATTACAGCCGAGTTTCAAAAAAGATTTTCTTTTCCTTTTGTATTGTTTGAAATCAAACTTTGAAGACTTTTGTAAGTTTTTATTTCTTTGTACATTTGGAAATATGTAGGGGCGAGCGAAGCAAGCTACTATTCATAGACGAGACAAGCCAATAATTTCCCATTAAAACCGAGTTTCAAACAAGATTTTATGTTCCTTCTGTGTTGTTTATTAAAGTCAAACTTTGATGAGTTTAGTAATTTTTCATATCCTTCTATATTTAGCAATATTGTAGTCACTGATAAAGACACCTGCTCACGGGATGTTGTCAAATCCGACATTGAAAAAGAAAAGTTTGAAAAGTTTTTAAAAGTGATGTTGTCGAACCTGAAATTTTCGAAAGGGATATTATCAAACACTGCATAGAAAAGGATCGTTTCTAAGAGGGAATGTTGTCAAACCCGACATTTAAAAAGACACTTTCTAAAGGGATGTTGTCAAACCCGAGATTGAAAAACGCACTTTCAAAGGTGATGTCAAAGCCACATTTACACATTAAGTGTGAACGAATGCATGGTTGTCAGATCATTACATCACAACAAACAAGCTGAGCACTCTCACTATTTAGTCTCTCTTTTTGTCTCACTCTTGTGGAAGGCGATGCACGTTGCGTTCGTGCGTTCACATGGACACAGCGGCAGCATTAGGGCATCTCGTTCCGATAGAGACGTAAAACGAGTGTTTGTTTACGTTTGAAAAGTTGGACGACTAGCGAACGCTCTTAATAACGAAACACAGTTTTTCACCATTCAATTCTAAATTGATTCACAAATCTCGGGCGACCTGGTAATTTCTCCTATCTCATTTTTATCAATGTTACGTAGCGCTTGAAAATCTAAATAAACTTTAGAAAACAGAAAATTCTAAAAAAAATTATTCGGCATTAACATTTAAATCTGTTTCTTTTTCAATCCAAAAGTTTAATTTCAATCAATTATTTTAAAGGATGAGATAGGAATTATGTTAATAATTCAATTTCGCTAAAAATTGCGAAATGCAATAAAAGCAGGAAATGAGATTTTCTTGAGACTCAATTTTTCTATTCAACATTATATTCACCTCAATTGTCACTTTTTCTCACTTATCATGATTTTATTATTTATCACCCTCTATACCACTCAAATATGGTTTAAGCAAAGTTACCAGATTCTCCTCGATCCATTATTAATTTTTACATTTTAAAAAATGTAGTTTTTCTCATTTTTTTAAAATCATGTAACCTTTTCAAAACGTCAAATGTAATAATCTTTCGAAAACATAGCGTCATAATTTCTTTCTTTAAGATAAGAACCCCACTGTAATTTATCAATTGTATCATTAATCTTTTGTAAAATAAGGCTGAAGATGGGAGTAGTTTTAATTTAAATTTACGCCACTGTTATCCCGTTTAAAAATCTTAAGTTAATAATAATTATCGAGAACGATTAAGTCCTTATGAAATAACACAGAAATTTAGGCTACGTTCATACTGTTTTGCCACTTTTTTTTAGAATTATGTGATAACAAAATATATGCTACTATTTTGAGAATATAAATATCTATTATCTATTTTATTCCAATATACAGAAGCAACAGAATTTGTATTAGGTTTCATGTCAACTTTTGGGGCTAAGAGAACGGTTGACTCCATTGAATGTGAAAAACATCTCATCATTATTTACATTGTCTACTAAGAATTTACAATGAATTTTTAATTTACAATAAAACTTTTGAAAGGACTAAATTCTCGTTCACTTGGTTTTAACTATTTTTGACACATTAACGATGTCACTTTGTTTTTTGAGAGACGTCATATTGTCCCAATTACACTGAAAGAAAGAGTGCCTGACTTATACAATGCGATCTTGAGGTAACCGTGATTACCGGATTTAATTCCGTATTGCGAAGTTCTGGAAGAATCGCGGCGTGATGATTTCATCATTCAATTCTAGGCGAATCTAGAACGCCGCTCCGCTCTTTAAATACGATGCGAGAGAGGCCGTCCAACTAGTCTAGTCGAGTCGCGTCGATGTCAAAGTCCGAATAAGCTACTGAGCGACATAATCCCTGTGACTGTTAAAATAAATAATTGTGCTGTTATAACTGTAAATAGTGTAGTGTTTAAATAAATTGTACATAGTTCGTTCAAATAAAAAGTTTTGTGAACCCGTAAACGCTACAGTATTATATTGGCCATAAAGGGTACATCGATTTCTGTTAAGAAATACAATCATATAATAATATTACATCACTCTAAAGGTTGGACAATACCATTCCATTGGTTGCTGTATTTTTGTCAGCAAAAAAACATTTAAAACTTTCTGCTTGGGTCCAATTCCCTCCCTTCTCGGAAGTAGCCAGATTAATGCTGAATCTGATACGAAAAAAGGAAACAATTCAAATTAGGCAAGTCATAAATGGGGCTGAAAGCTGGACGTTAATTAATACGGCTTCCTGATGACATTCGAACTTGGAATGGAAAAAACTTTAAAAGAAAGTTCCTATTAAAATTTGGAGCTCGAAATTTGTACACGGCTGATTAACCGCTAAAGTGGCGGCGATAGAAAGTGAAATAAATATGTATGACAGTTTAATACTCATTCAATTAAATTTTATATACGGCTGAAGTGCCTTGCTGGTGGTGAAATTTGGGTGTATATGGTGAAAGGTACCTCCTAGTTTATATGTTATTTAATTGACTACAAATGGAGAAATCAGAAAGAAAAATAATGCACAAAGATTTTCATATTCTTACATCGACTTTCCGAAATCCGATCGTCTTTACATTATCTGTTTCACTTTGTAAGATCATTATAGTAAAAAGTTCTGGATCGCTCATTACTACCAATATTGAAAGTGCCAAAGTGGATCACTACCGAAACATGTCCTTTACTATGTTTAATGGATGGTTTCAAATTAAATTGCTACCCAGATTACCTTCAATCAGTGTCAGTGTAATTTAGTCAGTGTCAGAATTTATAATTTGTTGCAATTTCTAACATGGCTGTAGTAGTTTAGCACACAAAAAAAAATCCACCTTTATAACTTATTGATTTAAAAGAAATTACTCTACAAGTTATATTTTGTTTGAATGTTTATATATTACCAAAAATTATTTATAGATGATAATTATTAAGCCCAGAGATGTCTACAGGTATCCAAACAAAACACTGATAGTGCGAATTTGCATAAATGCAATATACCAAGAGATTAACTAAATTAATTTATTGGTTAATCCTACCGTCTCAGTCTGTTTACCCTGTGAATGATTTGTGTTCCTAATATCCTGCACCTATTATTCACAAACATACTCTAAACCAATATTTTAAAAGCTTGTCATTAGAATTTCCGGTAAATGCACACACCACCAGTGAGCAAATGGAGGGTGCTCAACATTTAAAATGTACATCCTAATTAACACAAAATGTTTCATAGACTTTTTGTCGCTTCAGCTGACTCTCTAGTAATGCTAAAAATCACAAATTCTTCTCTAGAGATTCATTAAATGCAGTCTCTGAGCTGTCCGCTGTGAGACGAAATTCGAGTTAATTATTCGTCTGGCGAAGCAAGTGAACGGTTGACTGTAAACTACATTGCAGGTTCTTTGCCCTTTTACAACACAATACTAATTAGCATTGTGTCTAATAGGACGACGTCTGATCGACAAGATAGGATGCTGCTAGGAGTTGTCTTGCTCCTAAGAGTATTCGAGTATTATTGTTTATAATGTAATATTGTAATACATTTTTATTGTTATGTCACGTGTCACTCTGTAAGTAAAAAAAATTCTCATCCATTTCATATACAAGGTGAAATCGAAACATTTTTATTAGTGATAATACCTTATGATGAGTAGATTATCATCCCGTTGGATCCACGCAAGTCCAATGTTCCCCCCGTTACGAGAAAATAATGTGGACTAAAAATTGCTGGGGATTTGTGTCTAGAACGATTTCTAGACCATCGAGTTCTAAGTCCATCTACATTTGTGTCCACCGTTCAGCATCTTTGGTGAAAATCAGAGAACAACCAACTACACCAAACGTTACAAAATAATTACAAGTAATTTCCAACGTTTGGGGCAGTGAAATGTATTTTTGTATCTTAAAGGATCACGTAATTTTCGACAACAAACACCAGACACCGCACTTTAAAAGAACAAGGATTACATTTGTTCCATGTACAAAAAGTGCAAGCATTACTTCGTCAAGATCTCGGCTATCGTGTAAATTAATGTCAGTGGTTGTTAACAAAATGTGCAGAAGTACCCACTTTTTTAAATCTGGTGTTGTTTACGGACGTAGCTGGATTTACTAGATTTTGTAGAAATTAACTTTAATGGTAGTAAGTAAACAAACAAATCTGCGTTATGCTCGATCTCAATATGTTACAGTTTAAATATACGTATAAAAGTATTTCAATTTCACCCTGTAGAACAGATTAACTATTCTATAATACCATGAGATCACTTAAATTATAAATTAGAGTAGGCGTTTTTTTTTTTATGCAATGACCCACCTGAAAATTGACTGTCAAAGAAAAATTTGAGGTTATGGTACACATTGTGAAGTTTACATTTCTCATGTTAAATTGTTTATTTAAAGAAAATAAAACACTAACAAATATTGTTTGTTTATTGAGAATTACAGCAAATGTTCAAAGTGTTCTCCCCCAGCTTCAATGCAGCTCTTAACTCTCCGTTTCATATTTTCAAATGCATTTTATAACATCTGAAAGGTTATAGCGTTACATGCATACATACATGCAAAAATTGTCTCTTTCAGTTCGTCAAGATTGTGCGGGTTATTTTTAAATACGGTGTTTTTGAGATACGGGAAAATTAAATAATCTAGAATTGTCAGGTCCGGACTTCCGAAAATTCAATGACATAAAATTAACACTTGCTCCGCTATACCACACCAACTATTGCCACACATTTATCCATTTATTGGACTAATTTTTGATCATCTGGAGGAAAATTAGGGTAGGCTTTTCTAAAAACCTTTAACACAGCGTTCTATACAAGACTTCCATTAACCATTCTGTTGCCGTTTTTTTGATGTCACTTTGACATTCAAATCAAATTGTCAAAAGTTAGTAGTGCCAACATAATTCAATTTTCACAGCCTACTCCAATATACAACTTCAATGATTTTTGGTACTTTTTGTTCCCTTGTTTATTTTAAGCAGAATGTCTGAACGAAATCGGATATTTGCAATGTACACCTAACAAACACCAACACAGACTGATATTAAATTTATAAGTAAAATCAACATTGTAATAATAATAATACAACTTTATTCACTCTTTTGCGGTCGAATATAATAATCGATACATAGGGAGAAAAATAAAAATAGTAAGTATATCTCATGGTTAATTAAATCAACCTTTTTTCTCCCATTCCCTCAACTTTTCTCTACACTTATCCAATTCCCCTTTCTCTAATGCTGCTCTTTTCTCTCCCTTCATCGTATCACGCTCTTCATCTATCATCATTCAACAACTCTCGTGCCTTTTTTCCGTTTCTTCTATCTCGTTGCACTTTCTCAAATGTTCCATTGTTTCCCTTTCCACCCAACACATTCTGCGTAACTTTTTCTCCTCTTCCATCCAATATTCATTCTCTTTCGTTTCGTTTCCACTCCTTCTTTTTCGTTTAATTTTTTAGGTATACTGGAACCCCCTCCATCATCCATTTTTCGTACCTCGCATTGTATTTCGCGTCTCTTATTTTTTCTTTTCTCTCCGGTTTGCATATGTCCCTATCCCTCTCTCTTGCCTCTGTCCATATACTTTCTCCTCTGTATCTTCTGTTTTCCACCTCCTTCCTTCCTAGCCCATTCTTATCATAATACTTTCGTCTTTCTTCCTTCTCTCCTGCTATTCTTTCTTTCACGCATTCTTGCAATAGTTTTTTCCTATCTTTCCCACTGCTTTTCTCCTTCTTGCATTCCTCTAGCACCATATATCCTGGCGTAGCTTTGTCTAGTCCCAACACCCATCTGTAGTATTTTTGTTGCACCCTCTCTATTTTCTCTGGTTTCTTCCACCCCCAGATCTCCGCTTCATACAGCACTGCGCTCTTAACTAGGCTTTCAAATAGCATCACCCTACTAATTTATTTCCTTTCTTTTTCAGTTCTTTAATGTGTGTGGACTTCCTCTATTTCTTTGTTTCCCCATTTCCACTCCCTTTTCTTCTCGCTTCCGCCTGCTTTCTTGAATATCATCATTTTGGTCTTTTCTACGTTCACCTCTAAATTCTATTTCTTCATGTAGTTTTCTAGACATCTAATCATTCTTCTCATTTTCTTCTCTTCCTTCGCTATCATCGCCATGTCATCCGCGAAAACTACCGAACGCACCTTTTCTTTTCCTACTACTATCTCCCCCACTTGTGCTTCATCTAAGTCACTTATATATATGGCGAATAGCGTCAGGCTGAGAGGGCATCCTTGTCTTGGTCCCTAGTTCGTGTAGAAGCATTCACTTACTTCCTCTCCCAGTTTCACCTTGTTTCTTGTTTCCTCATATATTTCTTCGATTCTTCTTACTAACCTCTCGTCCACTCGTTTCTCTCTCATACTCTTCCATATTTTCTCCCATTCCACACTATCGAACGCTGCTTTCAAATCCAGGAACATCGTGTACAATTTCCCCCCTTTTTTCTTAAGTTGTTTTTCTGCCAAGTGGTTCATAACGTATTCGTTGTCCATTGTGCTTCTGCCTTCTCTGAATCCTACCTCTGCCTCCGGTAGTATCTTTCTCTTTTCACATTATCTCACTAATTTCTCCTGCAACGTCATGCTGTAGATCTTATATGTTATGTCTAGTAGTGTAATCCCTTAGTTCTCTGGCTTTGCTTCATATCGCCTTTTTTGTAGATGGGGCATATAAGCCTCCCCCCCCTCCATTCACTCGGGAAACCTTCTTCCCCTCTAGATCTCATTTAGTATCTCTGTCAGCCTCTCCCATACTTCTTCTGTGCCATATATCCCTGCCTCTTTCATTATCTCGTCTTCCCCTGGCGCTTTTCCTTTCTTTAGTTTCTCTATTTGTCTCTTGACTTCTTCGCTTGTTATTTTCTCTCCTTCTTGTATTGTCTTTATTTCTCTCTGTTTTTGTTATTTCTCTTTGTTTCTTTTCTGTTCCGTGGTCTTTTCCCTCCAATAGTTCCATGAAATGTTTCTTCCATGTGTGTATTTCTATCCCTTTGTCAACTCTCTCATTTTCTTTTTTTGCCTGGTTTATATATCTCCATTTTTCTTTCTGGCAGGTTAGTGCTTCAATTTTTTCCCTTTCTTTCTCGCTCCATATGTTCTTTTTTCTATACATTTTTGCTTGTTTTCTTTCTTTTTCTTTATGTATTCTTTCGGTTTTCGGCATTCCTTATTCCACCAGTCGTTTCTACTCCTATAGTTTTGTCGTGTGGTTATTTTTTTATTATTATTACTGCGGGTTCTATCGTTCTTTTTAACTCTTCCCATTTTTTCATAGACTGTTTCCTGCAGCGGTTTCCTTCTTAAGTTCTCTCTATATTCTCCAATGCTTTCTTCTGTCCAACTCTCCCGTACTATCTTTACCCTGTCCTTTTTCTCTTCCTTCTTTTCTCTTCCTTTTAATCTTATCTCTATTGGTATGTGATCTGATTCTGTTCTCTGCTGTACTGTCATCTTATTTAACGCCTTCTCATTGCTTATCACATAATCGATTACTGTTGCTCCCCTATATCCCACGTAGGTGATGATTTCCTTCCTCATCCCCTTCTTTATTTCCATTTTCGATGCTCCACCCGTTTTCCTCTATTATTTTTAGCAATTCTTTCCCTTCTTTGTTGACCATTATATCTCCTGTTGTCCTCTTTTTTGGTAACCTCTCTTCTTGTTCTTCCTGCCACGATTCCCTGGCCCCCCCTTCTCCCACGCTTGCGTTGAAGTCCCCTCCCATTATCACAACATATTCATTTTATTTACCTTCTACCTTCTTCTTTATATTTTTTCTGGTAGTTTGCATCTTTGTGCTGTATATCGTTAGTACTCTGTATTTCTCTTTGTCTATCTTCATCCTTTTTTCTTTCCTCTTCCATCCCTCGTTTATACTGCTTGTTCTTTCTTTGATCTTCTTTGTATTCTAACTCCTTTTTATCTCCTCTTAGGATACCTCCTCTTGGTCTTCCTTTCTTGTGTTCTTTGTTTGCGAAACTGTTTTTCCAGGCGTATTTTCCGTTTAACTTCTTTTCCCATTTTGCCCAATCTTTTCTTGGAGTTATGTTTGTATTATCCTATTACAACGAATTTTTCCATATGTATATTCCCAGAATTCTTCGTCCTTGTTTTTTACCTCTGCCACATTCCAGAATACCATTCTCAGGTCTTCTTTCTTTTTCCCGTTTGTTGTTTTTCTTTTCTCCTTTTCTCGATTTTCCTGGTTTGTACTTTTGACGTTTTTAGCCTATATTTTTAAAGCATTCCTTGCCCTCTACACTCTAGTTTTTCTTTTAGTCTTCCTTTTCTGTTCATCTCTTGGTTTTCCCATCTTATTTTTTTCCTTCTTCTCTGGTCTTGTGTTCTGTTTCCTCTGCTATGTTTTTTTGTTTTTTTTTTTCCTGTTTTATGCCTCCCATTGTCTCTCTTTCTTTTCCCCTTCTCAGTGTTCTCCTTTCTCAGTTCTATTCCCTTTCTTCTTTTCCTTTATCTTATTTGTTTCCTTTTATTTCCCCTACTGTCGCTGTTCCATTTCGTCGCCTTTTTTCCATTATCCTTGTCCGTGTATTTGGGTCTCTCTGTCTTAGCGAAACATTTTCGTTTCCAGTCTGTTACTAACTGTTGTCGTTCCACTCCCAATCTTCTTTTCCTATTTTTGCCTTTCCGTAGCCTAATTTTATTCGTTTCCCTTCTCTCTTTTTTTTCTATTGCTTCTATCCAAATCTTTCCTCGTACCTTCCGTTCTGTTCTTGTTAAGTCATTCTCTATGAAGATTTTATTCTTATCTTCTGTTTCCCTTAGTACTTACTTTTCATTATTTTAATTTTGTCCTCCCAATTCTTTAATTCTACAAGTGTAGTCGTTTTCCTTAGTTCAAATCAAATCAACATTGTAACGGGTGTCTAAATAAAAATCTGGTCAAGATTGCCATGAAACAAATTGAATTACCATTTAGTTGTGCGGTGTCAAGATGCAGAGGGAGGGAGTTTTGAAAACCATATTTAATTTAAGTTCTTCGTTTGTGTTTCATTTTTGATGTTTTATTTGTTATCTCTAGGACATACGTTCAATGTTTGTAATTTTTACCAAAGCAGTCTTGACCAGATTTTTATTTAGACACATGATATTATAGCTTAATTAAAACTAGGATAGAGAGTGAACATCATGTGGGTATTCGTAGCAGATTTCCTGGTAAACACTGTCGGTTTTATTTTTATTTATTTTTTTTGTAAACGAAACACATGACTGATTTCAAATATCTCAAAAAAATTTAAATTTGTTGGTTTCAAAATATGTCCCAGTATTATTTTCTTCCTATGCCCTATGGGATTATTGATGTTTGTAGTTCAATTAAAATTAAATACTAAATGGTGATTAGTTGGAAACGTGTAAAATAGAGTATTCAATAACGTTACGGCTGGTTACTATAATTGATTGATAATAATAATATAACCATTGCATTTAAATTTTAATCCTATACTATAAGTAAGTGCTAACTCATATTATCTCGCTGTCAGATAAGGAGTTTATCACAGTGTTTTTAAGGATGGTTTTATTTTAATGCAGAAACGTGTTTAGTATCTCAATTATGATCAAATTTTATTTCAAAATGTTACGATCCACTTTAGTGAATTCTATCTTAGTTATCACTTATTTTTAATATTAATAAATTTGAGGAACATACTGCCTATATTGCGCGCATACTCCACTGGAAGTTAAAGCTAAACAATAGCAAGGAAGCACAAATTTTAAGTTATTTTGCTAATTTAAGTTATTAATGCTTATCTATATCTGTCACTTTGGATGGTCATCTTGAAAACAATTATACAGTTTAAGTAGCCCCTAGACGGTCAATCAGTTTGATCAAAAGCTGGAGTCAATAGATTGAATGAAGCATCAGTTTACCGTCTATGAACTATCAACTTTTGATCAAAATGATTGGCCGTCTAGGAGCTCCTTTACATTGCATAAATGATGACGAACCATAGGTACATGGTGCAAACTTTCTATTAAACAGTATAAATTGCAATTAGCTTTGTTACCATGAGAATCACACAAAAAGATCAGTGATATTACATCATTATTAGCGAGTGAGAACTTTGACCTTGGGGCATTTCTCACGAGCTTTATAATGGCATTTCGATCACGTGTGATATACGACGTTCTATCTTACAGGTGCATTGTATAAAAATCCAAGAAATATTTATTCAAGTAAATATCCCGCCTGTAACATTAGCATGGTTCTAATATTAGTTTTCGTAGTGACCTGTTATTGCTATAGTTATGAAATAAACACTCTCGTTGTTTTTCACAATTTTCACCAAAGTAATAAAACTAGACGTGGAAGCCGCTGTTTCCAGTTTGCTTCCGGTAAGGTCGAGACACATGTACGAGAATGAGTATGATCTGTTCGTGAAGTGGAAGGCAGAGAATTATATTACATTACAATTAATAATTACAGTTTTTAATTACAACTGACAGCTGTCAGATTTACTCACTTGTGAGTAGAACTGACAGCTTTATCTCTCTTGTGATTAAGATTTGATTTCTGGCACAGAAAACAATGGTATAAGGTACCTAAAAAACTACACCTGTAAGATAATATTAGGTTATTATACGAGTTCCTGTGTAAATAGGACTCTTTATTCCACAAGGGGTTTATATTTTTATATTTTTGTGAGCCCCGAGTGACCTAAAGCGTTCAATCTACACAGGAACGAGTGTAATACGACGTTTTATCGTTCGACACCACCCCGGAAAGCCTTTAAATTGCTTAAAATCCATAAAAGTAGTGTGAGGTTTATCTGTCATTTTCATTATTTCATGACAGAGTGTTTACACAAGCGCAAATTTGAAAATTCTGACAGTGTCGAACGATAAAATATTTTCCGTAGACTCACTTATAATTATGTAATAGAATTGTTCATGGTTCCAAGAAACGATGTATAATTATTATTAATGTTGAATCATCTGAATGAACCAGTGTCTGCTAAAAAGCCAAATTAATCTTCGTGTATTTCAGCGTCAATTAAAGCTGGATTTCAGTTTTATTCCCTATTATTTCTTTGCAGCAGCTAGTTGGACATTTATTATTATCCAGAATATACGGAGGCACCCAAGGATATCAGCTTTTAATTAAGTACTCCATTGTACCAACGATTTTATTTTGACTTGGCAGCAAATAAAATCGATCCTTACAAAGCATTTAAAAACTCAGCACGACTCAATTACTATTTCGTTTGTTCACCATTTCGTTAGAGAAGCAAGAAGCCGAAATAATGACCGATTGATACAAAACCAACTTTTCACAAAAGAACAATAAACTGCTTTACGCAACGCTAACAACAAAAAAGTCCCTTTACCGAGCTCGCAAACGCAGAATTATAAATCTCAGTCACCCCTAACGTCTAAAAAATATAGACACCGCCAGAAGAATAGCCACAGAGAACAATTATCACAAAGTATCTTAATTGAGTCTGCGGAAAAGCTGGAAAGGAAAGCCGCATTTTCCGCTTAAAAAGAAAAAGCTAAGTTGGAAACGTTAACGCTTCCTGCGGTTGGGTCAGTTGGAAATTTTTTGGGCGACCTATGATTTTCGTTTTATTTAAAACGATGAAGTAAGTGTTACCAAATGTGAATGTGACTAAATAAAATTTATGACATTAGGGCAAAGAAATTTACCACTATTGGAGCACTGAATCGTGGGTTCAACAAAAAACGACGTCAAGTGGGCCATGGATTAAAAAACGTATGGCGTAGACGGTGACAAATTTGTCAGCTGACATCTGACAACTTCCGTGTCCCCACTAGCCAGAGCTTGTGAAGGTTCCTGCCGTTCTTCTATCCACATTTAATAATGTCACTGTTTACCCGTAAAGGGCACGACTTGAAGATTCGAAGGCTTCTTTCGTGGTCGATTTTTGTTGAACGCACTTTATTAAAAAGCGGTGAATTTCGAACTATCTGAAAAAAATGCAAGAACCACGATTATTTTCACTTTGAGCACAACAGAATTACTAAATGTCATACCCTAACTTATTAGCCATTTTGTACTACCTTTATTCCAATGTGTAGCGTATTGTTACTTCGAAGGACCAAAGGAACATGTAACCACGGATGTTGAAATATTTAGGTTTTATTCGCACAGTTACAAAAAAAAAAATGGATTTGTGGTACCGAGTGAACCAATATGGAGTCGATTTCGTGGGTTCTCCCATAGTCCCAACAACTCTCGCGGGGCGGCGTAAGAAATGCGGTTCTAAACCACGTGGTTCGGAACGCCCTGCAGTTACAAAGAGTGAAGATGGGAATATCCAAACCGTCAAGCGGTTCAAAGTTCCTCATCTTGGGAACAAACTCGGTTGAGTGCTCTTATGACCCCACCAGAGGCAGTCCTAACTATGAAGGTTCGAACGATGCCATCGACTCCAGAATGGTAATTACGCCCACTTTCCAGTTTAACGGGTAAAGATTGTCTTCCTGGATAAGTACTAGCCCTGGCGTTACGGAAGTTCTGTCTCGATTTCTTTCGCTGCTGTAAAGTCGACCGGAACTCTTTTAAGTCTTTCAACTTACTAATGGTGGCCCAATAAGAAAGTGGCATGGTGTAAGAGGAGCAGGATCCGTAGAATCGTGGGAAAGAACAGTAAGAACTCGGTTCGTTTTAAATTGTACTGCTTTAATTCCACCTTGCCAAAATCCACCTCTATGTGGAGAGCGTGATGGTATAAAATGCCATTTTAGATTATCCTCAATAAATGCGTGAATTATGGCTGTATCAAAACTACTCGAATTGAATAGAGACATTAGCTCACGATTATCGGCCAGTGAAACAAGTGGCATTGTTTGAATAGATTGTGCTTACTTAACATCCTCTACTCATGAATCGCTTTAACACTTTCGCATGTAGATATTAGTTCGAGTGGACAGCTTTGACTGCAATGCATTTAATATAGCGATGTAAACTTTTGCATTTTTTTTGTTGCCCCGTCCACATTCCTAAGTATAAGAATTTTGAAGAGGCATTGACTGGAGCGAAGAGTCCTAGTGCATATATCAAAATTATGTGCAATAACTGATCAACAATTATGTTGATTGTTTTGAGTGGAGTACTGTATGGTGCTTAGATTGACAATAATTTGATGAAATTATTGCATTTGTAGTGTGATTTATTGTTGCAGAACACGCAATGTTGTTGTTCGAATGATGGCCGTTTCTAGTACTCGGCTCACTGGATTTGAAAGTTTTTTTTTTTAAGCACAGGCTCTTGATTTCAATGCTTTTCCGTACAATTCAACACGCGTGATTTTTGAACGTCAGAATCTCTAGATCTATATGCAACTTCAAGTAAAACTGAAAACCTAACAGACGACGAAGAAAAACTCTTATAAAACTAAGCAGCTACCGCTTAAGCCAAATGAAATATCAGCGACAATTTAAGGATAACTGCAGCATTTACCGTGAGGATAGGCTCCAAAACGCTTAATTTGTGCGTCGGATTTTCCATCGAAGCCACCTCTAACGAGGAACATGCCGTAGAAAGTCTTCCTCGCAGCACTCCCTTTTCTCATCACGTAATTAAGTTTCAATTAGGCGAACAAAAGGTAAATCGCCTTCGTAAAGAAACTTATGACGAGAAACCAAATTTAATTTCGGCAGGAAATGAGGTCATCTATCTATACCAGGACCAGGCCTTTTGAGACGCAGCTTCGCATTAAAATATCGAGGAACTGTAAGCCGTAACCATCTGTTACCGAAACATGTCCACTTCTGAATTTCCTGCACCGTGTGTCGAAACTTCCGCTTTAGAACTCTCTCCGCTACTTTATGGAGAAGTCCATGTTCGCAAATGTCTCCACCAGCTCATATTAAACTCACATGACGCCCATCACCGCCCATTGTCACATATTTTACCACTTTGATCCTCATGCCGGGTTGTTTAGATTTTTCGCAACTTATTTAACAGTCTCTGGCAATTCGCGTTTTAATGCGAAGCCAATTTAGCTGGCAGCTCGAAAATTAAATAATCAGTCTTAAAGTTGTGCTGCTTCTGTTTGAGAATTTATTTTTGCTTCATTCTTCATTTCGACGCGAAATTGGATGGGTTTAGCTCCACGACGTCATTTATCTTTATTCGAATGCACCACCTGCAACAAAAATACCGAAATTATTTACTACGCTCTCTGCTTTGGAACGCTTTATGTTAAACGTACTTTGAAAAATGTTTGCGAATAACGAGTCGGATTTGATGGAGTAAAAATAAAAATGTTGGACAAAAGAATTCCGTAGTCGAATCTGAATTTGAAAATATTACATCTTCTTAAATTTGTATTTTCCCAGGAGTAAAAATAAGAACTTTGCAGTCGATGTTGTGTAATCGTAACCGATATATTTAATTGTGAATGTTTATTAAATATATATATATATAAGTTACACGGGATGTAGAAACACAGCAGGAAGAAACTTCAACCATTTTACAGATACAAATCATATCCATATACAGTGCTATACTCGAGCCGCTCAAGAGAGAGAGTTGTAAAGACGCGTGATCGCCACGTGATCGCTTGCTATTGGGTTTGAGGTATTAGAAAGGTGGGGTGGAAATGACCCGTTGCACAGAATGCGTTTTCCCTTCCTCACGCATCGCAAGTATCATTGCGTGTAAACTTGGTTTCGGTTTGCATTTCACCCCGCCTACAGCACGCCGCCTTCACGTGATAGCTCTCAGCGGCTCGAGTATAGGGCTCTTCCTTTTCTTACATTTGTATTCCATGTGTGTTTCAGTCTGCGTTTTTTTACTCTTAACTCTCCCATGGCTTCTTCACATGGATTTCTACCTTAAATCGCTGATGATGCCACTTAGTTGCTTTTCTCTATAAAATGCAGTAGGCTTTCTAATTTTTGCTTTTTTTGTGTTGTTATATTTGGTATTCTGTGTAATCTAGTAATCCCCATAGTGCCCCTGTAGATACAAGCATGATTTGCTTCTGGACATTAGTATAAACTTGCATATTATGTGCTGTACTTCGAGAGGTCTGTCTGAACTTATATTCAAACTTTACAGGACCCCTTAGAATTCTTATAATTCTTCAGAACTTTTCAGGTCTGTTTACTTTCCTTCAAGACTTTTCCGGATTCTTGTGGCTTCTTCATGACTTTTCAGATTCCTCAAAGTTTGCCACAATTACATAGGACTTTTCAAAATACCTCAAGCCTTTTTGAGAATATGTTTCAAGGTTCTAAAGTTCTGCCCAGGATCGTTTAAAACTTTCATTACTCTTCAAAACGTTTCGAAATCCTTCGGGACTTTTCATGACCCTTTTGGGCTTTGCAAGATTCGTGAAGATTCTTAAATAGCTGTTGTTGTTATAAGTACCTAAAATATAGTTTTTGCGGGCAAATCGTTGCTGTTTTCATACGAGGCGAAGCAAACGAGTCGGCAAAAACTTTTTAGGTACGTGTAACAAACAATGTTTTTTTATTATACCTAGATGCCCAAATTTTTAAGTAAAGAATATTTTAGTGTGATTCTTGGAGCCGTCAACTTTTTTTTACTTTTCCCCCAAATCGTTGTTGCTTTTTTTAAGCCCCTCGTGGTGTCAGAACTGGGATTGGGCCTACCGTTTTCTTCTACAATGAGTTTAAAGTTTGACGTTGAGTGACACAGACGTAAAATTTTTTGACTTTTTTCTAATATACCGGTGCGCTCATGCCAATGCAGGCTATTATGTTAAAAACTTTATCATGGTAATAATCCCATTTGTGGTTCCAAAAAGGTTGGTATGACATCTTTTAGGGTCTAGGCGTAAAAAAAAATTCAAATGAGTCCATGAAATTGTAATTTTGAGAATCATATACAAAATAGCATATTGTTTCATTAGGAGCAAAAGTGAGACTTTTCGTGGCAAATCTGTAGGTTGACGAGCCACAAAAAGCCACTTTTCTCTGAATAAAACATGCAATTTTTTCTTCCCATTATCTTTTATAATGTCATACACAAGTTTTACGAAATGCTTTGTTCGTCATAATACAGGGATGGTTTAAAACTATTTTTTACACTGATATAAGGGCCCAGGGGGGCCCTTGGGCTGGACCAATTTTTCTTGTCGACTGATTTTTATGATTTTTTTTTTATATTTGATAGGTATGAGAATAGGTAGTAAACTATTTTTCACATGGACATGGGGGCCCAGGGCCCCCCCCTTGGGTTAGACCGATTTTTCGGCTCCACCGAGTTTTATGTTCAGGGGCGCCCTTTTGGGTTTCAACCCTAAAGTTCAGCTGAAAAATCAAAAAAATAAAAATTGGTAATTTTGTATGGGAATCGCTACAGATTACAGACTATGTACAAAACGGTCATTTCTTCTTGAATCGCTACTTCGGATTACTTTTTATAGATGGCGTTCGTGATGAACCTATCAGACGATATACAAAACTGTCATTTCTTCTTGAATCGCTACTTCGGATTACTTTTAATAGAAAGCGATAGTTGGTGATACGAAGTTATCCGGGTCAGCTAGTCTAATATATAAAAATCTCGTGTCACGGTCTCACTCCTCCGAAACGGCTAGACCGATGTGTATGAAATTTTTTTTATATTTAATATGGTATGGGTATGAGAATAGGTGGTAAACTATTTTTCACATGGACATGGGGGCCCAGGAGTTAGACCAATTTTTCAGTTCTACCGATTTTTATGTTTTTTTTTTGTATATTTATTAGGTATATGAGAATCGGTCGTAAAATATTTTTCACATGGACATGCGGGCCACTGGGGCTGGACCAAGTTTTATGTTCTTTGATTTGTTGGATTTGTCTCGAATGGCAGAAAAATTATTAAAACATGGAAATGGAGACTCAGGGCACCCCCTTGGGTTTATAACTCAAGAACGGCTTTTATGATCTTTGATTTGTTGGATTTGTATTTGCCCTGAATAGCAGAATAACTATTAAAACATGGACAAGGGGGCTCAGGTATATTTGGTAGGTATGAGAATAGGTCGTAAAGTATTTTTCACATGGACATGGGGCCCCTTGGGCTGGACCGATTTTTATAATCTTTAATTTGTTGGATTTATCTCCGCCCCGAATAGCAGAATAACTATTAAAACATGGAAATGGGGGCCCAGGGCCCCCCTTGAATTTATAACTCAAGAACGGCTTTTATGATTTTTGATTTGTTGGATTTATCTCCGCCCTGAATAGCAGAATAACTATTAAAACATGCACATGGGGGCTCAGGGGGCCCTTGGGTTTATAACTCAAGGACGGCTGGAGCGATCATTATTATGATCTTTGATATGTTGTATTTGTTTCTGCCCCGGATAGCAGAATAACCATTAAAACATAAACAGGGGGCCCAGGGATGGATGGACCGATTTGTTGGATTTGTCTCCGCCCCGAATAGGAGAATAATTAATTAAAACATCGAAAGAATTATAGGGTGCGGCGAGCCTGGTACAGGATAACGACAATAACAAAGCCCCTTTGGTACAGGGCGCCCCCTGGGGACAGGGGGCCCAGGGGGACCTCTATGGTACAGGGCAACGACAATAACAAATGACGCCGGCCACCAAAATTTTTCTTACAGGGGTTTAAAAATAAAAATCGATTCTTAAGGAGTAAACTCCAAAGTTTCACTTCTGTTCCGCGTGGACTCCACACACAATTTTGATATCTCGGGAACGGATTGACTGTTTTTTTTTTCGGGGGCGAATGACTATTAAAACATCGGAAAAATTTACGAAAAAATTTTTCTCATACATTTTGTATGGAATCTGTATGTATCGCCATATCTCTGATACATGACAGAAACAAAATTGAACATGGTGTTGTATGCTGGTTCCGGTAATGCCAGTAGATGGCGTTGTATGCATTATCCTTTGATCAAAAAAACTGAATATAATTCAGCTAATAAGTTAACACAACATTTATTGATTCTGAGGCAGTACAAAGTTCGCCGGGTCAGCTAGTTGCACCATAGATATTTAAAAGACACGACTCTAAATATATAAATATAAACTTCTAAACAATGGCATTTCCGAAACATTCGTCAAAATGTCAAAATTTGCTGTCGATTTGACAGACCTCTTGGAATTTTTCAAAGCACACGATTGGTCAATTGAGCGGCAGACAAAATACTTTTTCGGCCTCCGTCTCAATTTAGTTATTTTCCAGTCGTCCAAATTGGCTTAAAAACGATATTTGCCTGCTAGAAAATGGAAACTAGGGATTTTTCAATGCAAGCTTTTATGTTTGTTGGATTTGTCTCCTCCCCGAATAGCAGAATAACTACTATTAAAACATCGGAAAAATTACAGGAGGGGGGGCTTGGTATGGGGCAACGACAATAACAAAACCCCCTTGAACAGTGGGGCCCAAGGGGGCCCTTTTAGACATGGGAGAGGGCCTTTCCAAATGTGGAGCACTTGGAACAGGGGGCCTAAGGGAGCTCTTTGAGACACGTGGTCCCCCATGAGGCATGAGGCCCCCCTACAAAAGTGAACAATGAAAATCTTTTGTCGGCCGAAAACGTTTCGTTTATCACACGGCCCTAAACTGTTTCGCAAGTGCTTGAACTTGTGATGTCTCGGCTACGCCTCGCCTCTACAAACTGTGCAATTTAGTTATTTTTTGTACTCATTGCTTATAGATACCTATTTTCCGTTTATCGCCGATGCGCGGAAACAAGAGTTTCCCGCACTGGGGTGTTTTTTACTTTCCACGCCTAAGAGGGACATTTGCTTTATAGGGTGGATGTTGGTCACTCAACGAACTTCAACGAACTTTTAAATGTGGAATTTTTTAATTTCTTTTCGGGCTTGATTCGTTACAAAAAATATTGTACCTAACTTATTTGGAAGGGAAATTTCCCGCATTCGCACTAAATGCAGCACTCCCTTCGGTCGTGCTTCAAACAAAGTGCTCGTGCGGGAAATTTCACTTTCCAAACACGTTAGGTAATAGTATATTACATTATAAGTGTGGTAGGTTTAATTTTATATCACGAAGTTTTAATATTGAAACACGACGCGAAGCGGAGTGTTTTAATAAAATTGAGTGATGTAAAATACCTACCACACACATAATGTATACAACTTTTTAGCCGATGACAAAGTTTTCCACTCGGCGCCCCCATTTAACAAAAATTATCGTTGCACCGAAGTTGCATTCACATTATTGACATAAAGATAGGTGCAGGATAGTGTGACGGCCGCGGATTTTGCCCCAAAGGATACGGGAGTTGTAGGAATGCATAAATAGCATAAATAGGGCAATTCCTAAAAATATGAGAGAGGTTATGTTTTTTTCATTTCATGTTTTTGTAATAACATATACTATTGTCTGTCTAGGCAGAGAAATGGACATTTGTTATTGCCTATTGACGTATACAATGTAACGTTTTGCTAACGTTGTAAGAAAAATATTATTGTGTAGGATTTAACCATATTTTATGGGCAAACATGTTTTACTTAAATAATTTCTCGCAATTTTACACTGTTTCTTGCGGGAAAAGATTACGTGATTTTTGCCCTGACCCCCCCTCTCCCCCAGGTGAGATTGTATTAATGGACGCCCCCTAGCGGAAACCGACAAAGCTTTAAAATAAAATTGCGATTGGAGGTGCGCACTGTGAACTTTAATATTTCTGTCAAAAACTTTTACATTTTACATCGTCCTTTTGGATTTTGTACGCGGTGTGTCTTACTTCATTAAACTAAAAACAAAGTCAATTGTAAAAAAATATTTCAATTATATTTGACTTGAAATAATAAGACACATATTAATGTGTGACATTTTTAGTATTCGCAATCAGGGAGGTGGTATTTTTTTAAGATTTGAACAATATCAACTAACTGCACGAGGCCGAAAGTAGTACGAACCAAAAATGTTCTTGGATTGAGATAATTTTTATAACAATATTGAAGTGTGTAGAGATAATAGTTGGGTTTGTGTTGACACGTTCTCATAATTACTACTTTGCTTGAAAAAAAGATCAAGGAACATAAACATAACAAAGTAACCTTGTTACTGTAAAAGGGCAATATCTGCTGAAATCGCGGTTGATGCAATGAAATATGGATCTAAAAGTATTTTTGCGTAAAGGCGGGATTTGTTCTGTCCACCTATAAGCCAATAAGCTGCGAAAAGAACGTATATTTCCGACGTAATAAATAGAATTTTCCAAAATAGGTCAGGCTGCGACATGAAAATGCAAATGCATCTCGTACATCAGATATATTGGAGCGATATTTCTTATTGCTTTTCCCGGAGACGTGCGTTCGCCAGATGGTAAATCTTGTTTTAAAAGTTTCAATTTGTTTTCACTAAAAATAACGCCATTGCTGTTAATTCCGAACCGAGAATGAAAAACTTTCGTCGTCTTGGATGAGCACAAAAGTGAATGATCGATCACGAGTCGGCGTCGTAGTGGGATTGTTGAAATTTAGTTGTCGTCATTTATAATGCCGTGATGAATGATCGGAAAGTAATGAATGAATGAAGGCCAGTATTAGCTTTGTCGCGAGGAGGCTTAATTATTAACATTTCATAATGGGACTAGTATGAAATTGCCAGAAGTGTAATGGGAACACGGTGTTAGGAAATCGAATGGGTTCTATTAAAGTTGCAACAATTGTCACAAACATTAAAACTGTTTGGAACTCATTTCGGATTTCGTCAATTTCCAATGATTGTTCCCTTGTTGAGATTGTGCAAGAATTGATAAGAGTAAGGAATTAAAAAGATTCTTTCTAAAACGGTAGTGCGATCAAATAAATTGTTGAAATGTCCCTGACATCTATAATAGTATTTTACATTACGAGTGCCGAACATAACATAACAACAAGCGGAAATGCCGTTAGTGAGTTATGGTATTCGCCTTTCGCAAGAACTGCATGGACTTAATTTTTGTCCGCCAAATTTTCGACTTTGAAGTTGACCAATTTAAATAAAAATTGGATCTACCGTGACCTACCAGGTCCGACTGTTGCTAAAAACCATCCAGGTGACCCCATAAATACAAACAAAAAATTTCATAAAGATCGGACATAAAATTTAAAAAAAAGGATCTCGACAACAGCGTCATCACCTACCGGGTTCAAATACAGCTAAGAACCACCCAGGGACTGACTCAAACACACACAAGAAATTTGGGTGAAGCCGTTTAGGAGGAGAAGAATTACTCACACCGGAATTTTATATACAGGGTGTTTCAAGTAAACGGCAATCTCCGAGATTATGAATATCAACGATAAGAGAAATGTCTTGGGAAGTTTTTTATTTTCTAAAACTTTTGGTTTAAAAATGGCCATGGTTTTAAATGGACCAACAGAAAGATAGAAAATTAATTTCCACTAAATAATATATCAAGTTATCGATGTTAGACCATGGCAAGAAATTTGTCAAATCTGACGTTCACTCAGTGGCGCTTTATTATTACATATTACAAATTTGTCATGTGTTCTACGAAAAAAATGCAAAAAAATTGAAATTTCAAATTTTTCACAAAACTGCAGACTAACGTTTCTTTAGCTTCTACGACTTAGTGTATTAAGTATTGTCGTTTACTTACGAAACAGCCTGTAGAAACAAGAAGATTACCCCGATTTACTCATGTATTTTTATGTTCGATTTTGAATTGTCTACTTGAGTTTAATTTTTATAACTACAAGTCCCTATTCACTGTTTTGTGAAATCATGCTTCGATTTTAAATTATTTACTGCTTAAAAATACACCACACCGATTCTGAAATTTGTGCACCCAAAATATCAACTGCGTTCTATAGCCAAGAAATTGTTTCATTTCATTCTTCGCTTGACACCCCAAGTTACGGACATCCACAAACTGCCGAACAGTCACGTGAGGGGCATCGCCAAATGCCAAAAGTAATTTGCTTCCTTGATAGTCGATGTTGGCTAGTATCCATGTCTAGTGCTATTACAGATGCTGTACCGCGCGCTTCTTTTATAAGGTTTTACTAACAGTTTGTTGTTTCGTATTATAAAAATTTCGAAGAATAAACAATAGTAATAAAAAACAATATTCCTTGCAAAAAAATTTTTCTTTAAACGTCAGAAAAACATGAAATTGTATACGTCAATAGGCAATGACAAATGGCCATTTTGTCTGCCGGTCAATTGAAAAAGCGTGTGCTTTCAAAAGTTTTCATGACATTTAATTATGTCATTGAGGTTAGTAAACTGTCAAATTTGTATTTCGTGAACGATTTTCTGCGTTTAAAGAAAAAATAGCATGTTTTATTCGGAGAAAGGTGGCTTTCTGTGGCGCGTCTCTATTTGCCACGAAAAGCCTCACTTTTGCTCCTAATAAAACAATCTACTATTATCGCATCTTTAATCGTGACAGATTTTAATGACAGGAACGAAAGAATGATTTTGATGGATTTTTGACGGAAACTGAGAGCGGGCTTAACGGAATGTGAATATAAAGAAAGCGCCAGGGATATAGTGATAATTATAAAACAAATAAACGAGTGCAAAATAAAAAACCTGCTTATCGAAAATCAAGCGGCGGCATTCTCTGATTGTTGGAGGCCGATCTTTGAATAGCCCGTGAACAAATCGGAGGGCATGTTTTTTATTTTGCACTCGTTTATTTGTTATATATCACTATACGAATGTCCCAGTTATTAACGACATATTTTATATTCGGTAAGTACCACCCTGCTACATGAAAAATTAATAGGTCGTTAATCTGTATGTGGACAGTTATTATTATTTTTGGATGACGATGACATAAACATTTCTAGCCATTTGTAATGGATAGCTTTCACCGTTTTGTAACAACATATTAACTGCATTTTTTTACCCACTTTGTTTACACTGAGACCTTATCGCTACTTAATTACTTCAGTAGCGATGATTGTTGGGGAATTTAAGCCAAGCCATTTTTGAAAAAAAAAGTTGTTAAAACTGTTGGTTGCTTGACACTCTGTATGTGATTCCTAATTAAAGAATATAATTTTAATTAATATTTGTGTTAAACTAACCTTTTACCTTCATTTACCTACATTCTTTGTTCTTCGACGTGTTAATTTGACAAGCCACTGGGTACATTTAACTTTTGCATTAATACCTAAAGGGAGTATTCAAATGTGAGTGTATTACATTTACATGTGTAAAATCATCCGCTGTTGAGTCGTAACAGAACGGAACAAATTAATATCCCGTGAAATGATTTCCGTCTACCCATTCAATTAAATCGGGAATTTAATCGGGCTTTATTTTTCGTTTGGTTGATTCTGATCAAAAAATTGAACACAATAATTCGATTAACTGTGTAAGTGTTTACACAAACAACATTTTAATTATCTCTCCAATGTTTTTGTTGATCTGGAGGAACTGGGCCAGACGCTTGACGCTTTTTAACAACCCACCTCTCGTAGATAAAATACTTCTTGCTTGAATAGATAAAAGGGAAATACCAACGACGAAGCGTAAATTGATTTGTTTTACACCTTTTATTTTAGCTGAATGTCTCATATGATTTATAAGAGGAATTTTGTTTTCAACAGTTTGACAATATGTTGTGCTTTTTGACGCATTCTGACAATTTTATAGCTCTTTTTTTATTTTGCTGAGGAATTCAGAATATGTATTGTTTGCAACGACATAAGCTTACTCTTATTTACGTGTACATAAGGTACATGCCTACTGGGATTTCTCGAATAGATAGCATGTCTTAACAAACACCACTTTTTTGGACACATACACTTAGCTTGATATTTCATGTTGCTACGTGCAGATGTCATGCTCAGAACTTAACATAAGTGAAGATATGTAAAATCTTTATTTGCCCTATCTGATTCCTATACATATACAAGTAAACTTAACAATTATAATAATAAAAAAAAAACTAAATAAAATTCTCTATTTCTTCTCCCCTCCCCTTTCCTCTTCTCCCTTCTCCCTCCTCTTCCATACCTCTTTCATCCATTTAATTTCCCTTCCATGTACATTCAGTATTTCCTCTCTTTCTTTCCTCTCTCTTTGTTTCATCTCACTGCACTCGTTCCACATATGCTCAATCGTCTCTCTTTCCTCATAGCACATTCTACACATTCTTCCTCCATCTTCTGCCCAATACCTATTTTCCCTTTCTTCATTTCCGCACCTAAACCTCGCCATAATCTTTTTTTCTTTCTCGCTCTCCCTTCCCAAATACTCGATCATGCATCTTCCGTACTTCCCGTTGTATCTGGATTCTCTAATTCTTTCTCTCCTCTTTTGTCTATCCGTATCCTTATCTCTTTCACTTAGTTATACATTCATCCACACACCTCTTTCTCTCAGTCTCTCTAGTTCTTTGTTTGCATACCCATTCCTCCTGTAGTAATTCTCCCTATCGTTCTCCTCTGAATTCTTCTTTTTTTCTCTCCAGCACTCCTTTAGTATCTTAAATTCTTTCCTCCCTTCCATGCTGTCTTCGAACTTGACCGCTCTTTTTCCCGCTTTCACTCTCAACCTATTCCTCTTGCATTCTTCTCTCACTATGTACCCTGGCATTTCTCTCTCCACCCCTAGCACCCACCTCAGATATTTCTCTTGCACCCTCTCTATCTCCTCTTGTTCTTTCCATCCCCAGACCTCTGCTCCGTACAACAACACGCTTTCAATAAGACTTTCAAACATCATCATTCTCCTCTTAAAATCGCCTCCCCACCTTCTCTCTCCTATTCCCCATACACATCCTATCACCTTGTTCGCTTTTCTTGTCAGTTCTCTAATATGTGCCTTATCTGTGGCTCTTTCATTGAACACATACCCCAAGTGTTTGAATTCTTTTACTTGTTCTATTACTTCTCACTCCCAGCTCCAATCACTCTCTTCGTTCTTCCTCTTTCTCTTATTGAACACCAGCATTTTTGTTTTCTCTACATTCACTTCTAGTCTTTTCTTCTTCACATATTTTCCTAAACTCTTTATCATTTCCTTCATTTCTCTTTCACTCTTTGCCACCATTACCACATCATCCGCAAACGCCAGGCTCCACACTTTTTTTCTACCTACCACACACCCCCCCGCTTGTACTCTCTCTAACATTCCGTCCATATCTGAGACATACATCGTGAACAACAAGGGGCTGAGCGGGCAACCTTCTCTCACTCCCTTTGTTGTCACAAACCATTCACTTTCCCTCTCCCCTACCTTCACTTTACTTTTTGTCTTCTCATATATCTCCTCCACCTTTCTTACCAGCCATTCGTTTAGCCCTTTCTCCCTCAGGCACTCAAACATCCTCTCTCTGTCCACCTTGTCAAAAGCCGCCTTGAAGTCTACGAATAATGCATACACCCTCCCTCCTTTCTTCTTTAACTCACTCTTCGTCAAATGGTCCAGGATGTATACATTATCCATAGTTCCCCTCCCCTCTCTAAATCCTGCTTGGCTGTCTGGTAATGCTCCCTTTTCCTCTATCTTTCTGCTCATCCTTTCATTCAGAATTGATGCATACAACTTGTACCCTGTCTTTAGGAAAGTTATCCCTCGGTAATTTTCTACTTAATTTTTCTCCCCTTTTTTTGTAAATGGGGTAGATTACCCCCTCTCTCCACCCTACCGGGAATCCTTCTCCTCTCCACACCCCATTCATTACCTCCACCAGCCTCTCTAGCACTCTTCTCGTCCCATACATCCACGACTCATTCTGTATTCTATCCCTCCCTGGTGCCTTCCCTTTCCTCAGTTTCTTCACATGCCTCTCCACCTCTTCCATTGTAATTTCTTCTCGTTCGAGTTCTACTCGGTTTCTCTCCGTCTCTATTTCCGTTTTCTTTTTTCCTTTTCTCCCTCCAGCAGCCTCATGAAGTACTCCTCCCACTCATTCATCGTTATCTCCTCACTCCCATTTTCTTTTTTCTTTCTCTCTCTATTAATATAGTTCCATACCTCCTTCTCTGTTCTTATTGCTTTTATCTCTTCCTCCTCTCTCTCCTTCTTCTGACTCTTCTTCTCCCTGCATGTCTCTCTGCATCTTCTTTTTGCTTCTAAAAAGCCACTTCTGTTCCCTTTAGTCTTTCTCCACTTTCTTAGTTCTTTTATTGCTTCCTTTTTACGTTGCTCACATTCTTTGTCCCACCATTTATTCTTTCTTTTTGTTCCTCCACCTCACCTCTTACTGTTATTTCTCTTTTTTTCGCTGCTTCTTCCAGTATTTCTACCAATTCTTTCTCCATTTTCCCTACTTCTTGTTCTTTAAAACTTGCTTTTTCCAGTCTTCTCTTATACTCTTCCACCACTTGCTCGTCCCATACTTTAATTATCACCTTCCGCATTTCCTCTATTTTTTCTTCTCCTCCTTTGTTCTCTCTGCCCCTTCCTAGACTTATTTCTATAGGCAGATGGTCTGACTCTACTCTTTTCCCTATTCTGAATTCTTTGACTTCTTCCCATGCTTCTTCGTTTACTATTCCGTAGTCTATCACCGTCTCTCCTCTACCGCCTATGTAGGTTCATTCTCCTTCTTCGTCCCCTTGTTTATTTCCATTCAGCACTTCCCATCCTTTCATCAACTTCTTCCCTTCCGCGTTTTTTTTCTTGTCTTTGGATTTTCTTTTTCCCTCTCCTCTCCCTTCTTCCCAATCCCTGGCTCCTCTTTCCCCAATTCCCCCGTTAAAATCCCCTCCCAAAAGCAGACATTCTTCCCTGTTGTCTTTTAATGTTTCTTCTATCTTGCTTATTGTTTCTTTCATCTCTTTGCTGTACACTGTCACTATTTTCCACCATTTACTGCCTATTTTAACTTTTCTCACCATGTGACCTTCCTCTTCTCCCTTCTTTTTAGTATTCTCTTTTATTCCTTTTTTTGCCCCTGTTATTATTCCCCCTGCTGCTCTTCCTTTTTTCTTTCCCCTTCTCGCCCCTTGCCATTCCCACTTGAACTTCTTTGGTAACAGTTTTTCTATTTTTTCCCAGCTTTCTGACCATGTTTCTGTTAATCCAACAATATCGAACTGCTTCACATAGTCCCAAAAATCATCTTCTTTTTTCCCTAGTCCCGCTACATTCCAAAATAGTGCCCTCACCCCTGTTTTTCTCGTTACCTTCTTTGATTTCCCCCTTCCTTCCTTAGTTTCCCTCCTACTTCCTTCTTTGTTTCTTTTTTCCCGTTTCATTGTCCTTTTTACTTTGCCGTTGTCGCCCTTTTTCCCTCCTCCCCTTCTTCTTCTTATTGGAAAACCTCTAGACTCTCTCTCTTTTCATTCTATCTCCAATGCTCCACTATTAATTTCCTGTATCCCACTCTTACTTCTTTCCCCTCTTCCTTTTTTTCCTTTGCCATACTTCTTAGTTTCTTCTGTAAATCTCTTTCTTTCTTTGTGAGGTCGTTGTCTATGTATATCCCCCTTATTTTCCTCTTCTCCCTTAATTTTCCTTTGTGCTTCATTATTCTTTCCTTCTCACCCCATCCCTCCATCTCCACCAATAGTTAATCCTTGTTAATCCTGTAACAATCTTTTACTTTACTATCCTCCACATTTTCCCTCAAAAACTTCTCTACATCCTCTTTTTTTACATGATTTTTTCTTTCCCCGTCCCATCCTGTTATCACGATGTTGTTCTTCCTCTTTCTTCTCTCTTCGATTTCCATTCCCTCTTCCAGGTTTTCCACTCTCTCCTTCCACCAGTCTCTCTCTCCTTCCCATCTTTTCACCTTCTCTTTAAATTTTTTTCTCTGCCTCTCTATCTCTCTCTTGAGTTCCTTGTTTTCTCGCCTTATTTCTTTCATCTCCTCCTTCAACTCTTGCAACAGCTCCAATATTTTTTTCTCCATCTCTGTGTCCGTTTCCTTCTCTTTCTCTGATGTCTTCTGTGTTTTCTTTACTCCAGGAGACCTCGCCGTCTTTTTACTTTTTTGAAAATAATTCTCTTCCTCCTCTTCTTGTTTTTCTGTTCTACCCTCCCCTTTTCTCTTTCTTTTCCTTTCCTCCAAGTAAGAGTCCAGGCTTCCCTGACTGAGCGAGGTGTTTCTATGGTCTTTGTTCATCCGCTTCCTGTGGGGCCTCCTAGATTTCGTTATATTCCGGCTTTTTTCTTTTAAACCCAGAAACAAAACCAAACAAAATGGTGAACACGGCGCGGTTGATCACGAAGAGCGATCCACAGGGCAGTACCCCAGTGGTACTACCAATAGGCGCTCAGCATGGAAACGACGCGAGGCGTGGTTAAAAAGTGGGAGGATTTCATAACTGAAGATTATTTCAGAGAGATCTATTGAATTCAGAATAATTGAGATTAAGATGTTGTTTCTTACGTGTCAACACTAAAGAGTGATTACAATTAAAATTACAAGTTTAATTTCAACACGTGAATTGAAGCAAATCCTGAAGTTTCCCTCCTGAACTTAATTTATTTTAACTAAAACTTATAATAAGCAGGTTTCCCAAAAGAAACTGTACTTAAAATTGTTAGTTGCTGAGAAAGGGTTCTAATTTATGATGATGTACATTTGCATGTAAGGACGGAGCACAATTTGTGTTTTTTAAGCTTCTTGTTCCCTTGCGAAAGTTACAAATTTTCACTTCAAAATTGTGGCGTTAATAGGTCCACCGAAAGAATTTCCGCCTAACAGCGAATGTATGCTACGATGTCGTTTTAAACTTTCTGCATTAAAACTTCCGATTTAAAGTCGACAAGATCTTTAAAAATCAGCTTGCGTGCGCCATCATTTGCACATTTTAAGTTTTTACTAATTTTATCAGTTTGGAATTTGTAGAACAACCCCAAGACTTGTTTCATGACGACTCTCGGATAGAAGGGGAAATTTAGTTTGGAACAGGGAAAGTTCGTTGCCTTCCGCAAACAGTCTGAATTATTTTAAAAAGAAATTGGGGAAAAGATTTGAGCTAACAATGGAGCACGATGGGGGAAATGGGCAGTTTTACCATGCAAAATAAATCCGGTTGAGTATGAATTAAAATCGCTTAAGACTAAATAGCTTCAAGAAAAGGAAGTTTGGACATGGAGGTGCACGGAAGCGGAAATTGGGTTCTTTCGTTCGTGACTGACATTTATAGAATAAAGCAGGAATTGGTGCGTTAAAATAAATTGTTGTAGGGCTAGTGAGAGAGGGAATAATGGTGTAATTTGTGTTATCTCAATTGTAATTTTTTACTATCATTCGTGTCAGTTTGTTCATCCATCAGTAAACAAACTGTTACATAGATCGGTATATTGCCTTTTAATTGGGAAGTGCAAATTTTATTTTGCTGATTCAAGTGCTTAAAGCTAAGTATGAAGCCATATTTATTACCACAGAACTGTTTGATAACTTTTTAACATTTAACCAGTTGTACTTGAAACTAACTTGAAAAAATAATACCTTTGTGTATTTTAAGTATTTACACGGTAATTTAATCGGAAAAACACCGGCTTTTACCATAGCACTTCCTTCACGATAAATATTCCTCTAGCAACCCCATGGGTATTTTTGATTTCTGACTTCAGAATTAAATTTTTTCCCTCGACAGTCATGTTAATTATTTCTCTGTAATATCGCAATCGTCTATTGTTCATACCGATTTCCATGCAGATACCACCTGTTCCGTTTGGGCATAAACGTAAATGCAAAATAATCGAATAAACTCATTCGAGTGGGAGAACAATTAATAATAATCAACAATCACAATTAATGTTGCGTTATGGATTTTCTATCCGAATTTTCAATTCACCAGATACCTGGAAACGTTTTAATTTGAATAATTTGTTACGTTTCATTGCATATTTCATAAATGCAATGAACAGTAATAAATGTTACACACTTGGATTGGGTTTGGTATTTAGTGATTAATGTTTGACGAGCACCAGTGCAAACACAAGAAGCAATAACCACGAGGCATGAAACAAATTACAAAAAATGCTCTCGTTATTAAAAAAACGTTTGATGTCTCTCTAATTGTATTTTCGTCATTCTTTCAACGTTTGATTCTACGTGTTGTGTTTTTGGATGAAAAATCGAGTCCTGCATAATTTATAGAAACCTCTACAAAACGTTTTCCGATATAATGTATAACATATGATTTATGCCTAAAGGGTCAGATGAACGCCTACAGACCGCCATGTATGTTAAGGTGATGAATCGGTTTTCGGCAAGCACAAGAGAAAGCCAAGCCATAAAAGTGATAAGGTACATAATAAAGCTTGCAACTGTACAAGACCTGCATTTCGCCCAAACTGCTTTTTTTTCAATGGCTGTTAGAGTCTTCATAAAAATTTAAATTCCAGTTTTACCATACATTTTATCGGTCCGTTCTTTACAGCTTGAAATAAAAATATGGCGGTGGAGTATGTGCGGTCTGTAACAAAAGACGGTCACGTGCACTGAACGTCTGGGATTTTGTGATATGTGATAACTGCACCGGCTTAAAGTTTTTTTTTATCTGCCTTTAAGTTATACTTCCTCTATTCCATCATAAGTGAGCCATTATCTCATAAGTAACGTTTTAACTTTATTTAATTCATTTAATCATGTTCCGTTGTGTACCACTGAGATTATTTACAAAGTGAGTTCTGTCCTCCACTGTGAACATAATCTACCGCGCATCCATATCTCAACGGCCAAGTTTGTGAAGCTGTAGAGTTCGCCAACTTCTTATTCAAAGGACCCACGCTCGTTCAAGTGTCACAATCATGTGACACAAAGTCATTCAAACGTCAGTGTTGAAATTCGCACCTGAAACTTTTCAACGTTTCTATTGATTTTTAAAAAGATGGACTCTAATCAGTTGAACAAAATTTACAACAGTATGGAGCATTTAAAAAGCCTAAGCTATAACGGCGCCAATTTTGTGAAACCGTTGAGTTGGTTGTTCTTCTCAGTACAGAAAAGAATCCTCGAATTGGCGCATCAAACCGAACCGTGCAACATACAATTCTTAAGAAACATAAGTTCAAGTCATAAATAGTTAAAGCTCTACAGGACAATGATAGAGTCCGGAGGCAAGAATTTTGCAGTTTTGATTTGAGCATGCTGCAACACGATCGCATTTTTTATAGAAAATTATTTATAAACGGGACCCTTAATCAAGATAAATATTATCGATTACTGTCTGAAAACATTCAACATTTCTTAATGAAACTGCCTGAGTTTTTTTTTCCAACAAGACGGTGCGGGCCCTCATGATGCAAGAAGAAATTTAACTGGTTAAATGACAATTTCGGTGCGAAGTGGATGGTGATGCATCGATTCAGTTCGATGGCCTGCGCGTTCACCAATGGAGGAACGTGTCAGCTGTGTTTTGAACACGGTGCCGGTCACTTAGGTCCTTTTTGCATAGTTTTGTTCAACAAGTTTGTTATTATTGTTGTTACATTATCTGATAATTTTATTTATTTTTCATATATAAAATATTCCTGTATAAAATACAATAACAAAGTAAACAAACATATAAAAACCACAGGCGAAAATGTCAACACTGACGGTTGAATGCCATTTGTCAGGTTGCGTGTTCTTGTTTGTTTTCCCATAGCCCTCTTAAAAATTTCATAAAATCGGATACTGTCGATTAGTTTTACTTTTCTTTTTAATTGTGCACATTATGTCACACAACTTATGTCTTCAGTTACATCATTAGATTAAGAAAAAAAGGCCCTTCAGGATTAAATTTAATAATAACAGGTGACCATTTAAAAAAAAGTTGACCATCAACAGATATTGAATATAAGAAAAAAATCAATATTAGTATGAGTTTGTGGTATTTGAAAATAATTTCTTCCGGTTTTACTATCGGACAATGAATGAGGCAGTTCTGACTTGCGGCGTTTTTTAGGAAACAGCCTGTATATAATTATATGTATGTAATAATTACATTGATTTCATATAACGGATTTTAGTTGGGTGAATCAGGAGCAAGGTGATGTTATTATTTCAAAAATATTTTAAATAAGAATATCACATTGTTCCTTTGTTCCTGATTCACCGAACTAGAATCCATTTACAACATCAACGTAATTATAATTTAAAATTAGAAAATCCTATAAGTTTTCAATTCTATCGTGTGGTCATAAGCACACACATATTATTTTAACGTTTTACCTATCTATTCAACTGCCAATCCAATTTTGTAAATTTTTTACTGATCCCTTGGTCAGTGATCCTAACATCGTCTAAAACACATGCTTTTCTGATGAAAGTCTTCGAATTATTGGGTCACTGTTTATTGATGGAAACATTTGTTTGCAACTTTTAAACAACTTGGTCGACCCTTTAATTACACCAGCAGTTGAAGAACACAAAAATCAAGAAAACGAATTTTGTTTTTCAACAGGATGGAGCTCCTCCTCGTTTTGCTGCAGATGTTCGAGGTTTGAACGTGAACAGTTTTCAGAACGCTGGATAGGTCGCCGAGGCGCAATTGGCCAGTTAGCTCACCCGGATTTTTTTATGTTGCGCAACGTGCGGGAAGCATTTTTTGAGCAGAACTTGTATTATTGTATGGAGCTGGAGGGTGGGCATTTTGAGTTGAAGAAGGTTGAAGATGATTAAAATTATTCAAATAAAAACTAAAAGTATTACAACATTGTTCAATTGAAACCTGATTTTTACGCCCGTCTTGATTTTAAATCATCTTTATTATATCAGAGCAACTAAAGACGGCTCCAAATCATGCGGTTTATAATTCTCCTTTGTAGGAATTTAATCAACCGCTTAAAAACAGTCAAAGCTCTAACAAGTTCGTTTTTTTAAGCCAATTTACATTCCAAAGTAGAATTTTACAAAACATCAAAGACAAAATCGCCTTGAAGTGATATCTCCATTACATTAATTTTTTCAGCTCTCTGTAAAAATTATTTATTTGGTTTTTGGTTTCTGAAATTGCAGCTACGGATAAAACTAGCATAAGTACTTTTTATTTAATAAAGGAATTAATGATAGAACGTCCAAGCGTACTTCTAGCAGGACTATCTGTCCTGCCGGAAGGACGCATATCACGAAATGCATTTTTCTATATGTTTCGGTACTTCCAGCAGGACCACTGCCACCACTTAAAAGATTTAAAAAAAATGCCTATTTGTTGTGCAAGTCTCAACTTAATAGCTTCACTATTAAGCAAGATACGAAGGTGTATGTGTCAATTGTTTTAAGTTGCGGTCAAACAGGGGCGTGCGGCTAAAAATGAATTTTAAGGAGACAGGGTTGCTACAAAAGCTACGAATTTTGATTAAAAGAATAAGGAGAAGTGGAGTATTTTTGTTTTTGGTAAAGACAAATACAAGACAGCCATGTGTTACGGAAAAATAATCAAGTTAAACAAAAATCTTGTTGATGTTCTATGGGATCTAGATAAACAAGTTGTTCCAATACCCGTCAATTTATTAACGAGAATAGGTAAGCAGAATTAATACTTAATTTCTGTAGAACTGATGGTACATTTGCACCATAAATAGGTAAAAGAAAACAAGAATGTGAAAAAAGGAGAGACATTGACACAACACCACAACCGTCTACTTCATCTGAAAATAACAATAAATATTCTTTTAGTTCATCTTCCAGCGAGTCTGATGATAGTGACAGTGATCATGAAGATGATAATATTGAAAATATTTTGGATGAGGAAAACAACTCTAGCCAAATAAATGAAGAAATTTTGGTTCATGAGACAATCTGGAGATTTCAAGAAGAAACTAGAATTGACAGCTATTCAGGAGCAAAATTTAAGCCAAAACTAAATACAGCTAATATTCATACCTTGACGGAATTAGATATGTGGCTACTCTTTTTTCCAACAGAAAATATAGAACAAATTCTTGAAGCTTGCAATTCCAACGTAGAACCAGGTACCAAACTTATAACCAAAACCGAATTTTTCAAGGTTTTAGGACATTTTTATGCAATGAGCACAAATATTCTGCATAGTCGTCGTGATTATTGGTCTACTAAAGAAGATAATTCTGTTTTTCCTTCTCCTTCATTTGGCAAGAGATTTGGGTTAGGGTACCATCGATTTGAGTTTATATTACAACATTTATCATTTAGTAGAGATGACCCAAATCAAATCGATCAGAAATGGAAACATGTCCAAAGCTTTATTGACATGTTACATACCAAATGGAATGATGTAATTTTACCCGGTTATAAATTGTGTGTAGATGAATCTATGTTTGCGTGGTATGGTCGAGGAGACAAAGAAATAAATGGAATGCCTGCAGTAATTAAAATTAAACGAAAGCCGAAAGGGATTGGCTGTGAATGTAAGACTCTTTCAGATGCACTGTCAAACATTATGCTCAGAATAGAAATAAATGAAGGCAAGACTGCTATGAGCACAAAAAGGTGGCAACAAGAACTTGGAGCTGGATCTGCAACCATACTTCGCCTCACGGAACCTTGGCATGGTTCTGGCAGAATTGTTGTAGCTGATTCATGGTTTTCTTCAGTGAAAACTTCCGTGGAACTTCATAAAAGGGGGCTATATCACATTGGTATTGTTAAAACTGCAACAAAGCAATTTCCTATCAAACAATTAAAAGAAAAGTGTCCGGAAAATCGTGGAGGAATAGTTTTTGCTAAAGCTTCCGTTCAAGATATTGAAGTAATCAGCTGTGCGTGGCGTGATAAAAAAGTGCATACTTTTGTGGGAACCTGTGGAACTACCTTGGAAGGAAAACCAGCAAGAAAAACTCGATATGATAATGAAGGGAAGAGGTTCTCGTATGAAATTCCAAGAAATAAAATGATCGAAGAATATTTTCAAGGAGCCCCTAGCATGGACGTCCACAATCATATCAGACAATCCGGACTAGCTCTTGAACAGGTATGGAATACACAAAACTGGAAGCATAGAATGTATTCTTCTTTGCTCGGTATTATAGAAACAAACGCTTTTTTGGCTTTCAAATATTTTAAAAGTGACTACAAAATCAGCCATGTTGATTTTACAAAAAATTTAGCCTATCAAATGATCACGAAAAATTGGGATGAAGATAATAATCCATCTGTGAGAGGCCCAGTACCACAAAATCATACTTTACCAGCGACCATTAACGAAAATCAAAGTACTCAGCATAAATTGGTACCACTAAGTAGCCTTTCGAACAAGAAAAGACATCAACGCAAGTGTATAGTATGTTCAAGGGTTCGCAAAATACAAACAAAGGCAAGTTATTTTTGCGAATCATGTGGGCAAAGAGTGGTATTGTGTTCTCCCCCAACAGGACGAGATTGTTTTGCTTATCACATCTTAAAAGGAGTTCCATGTTAGTTTTACAGTGTTTTTTCTTTTCTCTTTTGTTATTAATTTAAAAATTTATGTTAATTTTCATTTATGTTAAATATGTTAATTTAAATACAATTTAAAAAACATATTTTTTAATGTATTTATTTTTGTTTAATTTTTTTTTAAACTCATTGCGCCCCTTATTAAAAATCGTTTCCCCGTCTATGAAAAATGATCGAGTACTGCCGGAAGAAAGGTGCGTCCTGCCGGCAGGACAGACCAATATTATTTTAAGGTACTTCCAGCAGGACAAGTTGTGCATGTCCAACTGTCCTGCCGGAAGGTACTTCCAGCAGGACAAATGACTGGACGTTCTATCATTAAAAACGGTTCACATAAAAATCTGTAGATTAAATATGCACCTACTTGTGTACCAGTCTTTGTTGTTGGTACGAAGCATTAACTATTTAATGGTCAAAAAAGTTCAAAACGAGTTAATGACACGTTTCAAACAAAACTTTAAACTTTAGGTCATTAGTTGTTTTGTTCAGTAAAATAATATTTGAGGTAATAACAATTTTGTGTGAGTTTCTCAAAGCGTATCTCATTATTATAATTATTGTATAATATATTTATTATAGTTTTCTGTAAGTTATAGGTAAGAGTAATGAAGTCTCACATCAACATATTCCAAACACCCAAATAAAATGTTTCATGATGAACAAAAAAGTATCTTAAAAGTAATACCAACTCAAACAGTTCTTTTTAATCACGCTGTACTTTCCATTCACACTTAGAAAACCACTCTATTATACGGGAAATAGAGTGGATAGCGTCCGTCCACGACAACTTTTTTTATAAATCTGTACCATTATGGCAAGTGTTGATATGATCAAATTTCCAAATTTTACGGGAAGCTAAGATAAAGTTTTGAAATCTCATAAACACACGTGCTAGTTTATTTGCTAAATTTGCTAAATTGTTCTGAATGTTCTAACTGACATATCAAGTTTTGAACCTCTTTTTACGGACAAATCAGCATTTGCCATAATGATACAGAAATTAACCCGAGATTATAGAAAACAGCTTTTATAATAATATGAGTTGCAGACGCAATTCATTTAAAAGGTGCAAGTAACCCTTTTTCATATTCTAAATTTAATCTTCACATATTTGATTAAAACCAACTCGAGGGTGCAAAATGTGACGACGCAGTAAATTTAAACAATACATTCGTATGCATTAAATGAATACAAATTTAAGCCGGAAACCGTCGTAATTCTTCGCATGCATCAAAAACAAAAAATCCCCATAAATTTAAACCGGGATTATTCATCTTCCCAAGTTCACGGGCATGCTTCTTGCGGCATTTTTACGCTGTGTTTTTATGGAGTGTGCCGTAACCTGTCTAGAGCAGGGTCTCTCTGAATTAAAGCTTACACGATGCAAAAACTGATTATATGCTGCGGTGCCGGTGTCGCGACTCAGGACCTCCACATACGCGCCAAAGTGTCAACCACACACATTATAAGGGAGATGGCCACATAATACAATTTTCGCTTTTCGTGGCGTTCCTACACATTATTAAAGCAACGCTAAGCCCTTAAATGGTTCCTTTGTGTATCGAATTTCGGTGCAAAGAAAAAAGTTTAATGATCCCGACCCGGAATACAGATTCAAATTTAAATGCAAAGCTAATATACCGGCGAAATTTATATTTCGTATTTACATTTCATAATCAGAATTAATCGCAATAAAAGGGGCTGAACCAAACGTAATGCGATAATAATAGGCTTGGGAGATGTAACAAATGTTGCATTTATTTTGATGCGACCATTACTGCCTAAGCCCCAGTAAAGAGAAAAATATTATTTTTGTTTTGATCAGATATCTTGAATGAGGTAATTCAATCTTTTGTCTTATAAATACATATAATCGTGAACGTCTAATAGAAAATTTTCAACAAAGAATAACACTGCTCAGTTGTTTCTAGCAAGTTCTATCAAAGAGAACATTTCGCCAGAAGCACACCATTAGATCTCCGGAAGCTCACATATTATCCCGGAAGTTCAAACCTGACATCGACCAACCTAAACAGATCGTATCCGACTATTTATTACCAAAACTCCACTGTCTATAATAGCCTTTAAGCACCGTCCAACTTCAATTTTATTTTATAATTTCAAGCACCGAGGATCTGCTCATCAGACCGAAAGTCGTTCGTATCTCTTAATTCTCCCATTGACCAGCTTCCAACTCGTCGTTATATTCTATAAAAACTAATTATTTCGGCGAGACCCACAGAAAGAAGTTTTCTCGAGCAACAACTCGAGGGCCACACAAGAGTCCACTCATCCATATAATTGCCTAGAAAGCTTTATTGGCTAAGAATTGTTAATGATGAGAGATAAAAGAGCGAGAAAAAACACTTACGGAAAATTCTAATTTTCTATAATAACCGGAGCTGTTTAAGCGTTGGCGGATACAAATCCAGAATAATGAGGAAAAAATATAAATAAAAAGTTTCCGTTACGTGGGTTGGAGTAATTAAAGTGAGGCACAAAGCTTTATCAGTGACGACGAAATAATTAATTTCTTTATCTGCGTCTGTTAGAGGAGATGTGCAATGACGCTCATTAATTCAGTTGTGGGGTAACGATTAGATTCTCCACCTCATCTTTAGGTTGATTGAAATCCTAGTATTAAAGGTTTCATTTAATTTAACAAACAGTTTATGTTCTAAAAACTGCACTCATAATTTTTCAGTATACATATTATATTTGTAACTTTTGTTGTAATAATCAGTGCATCTTCATTTTTGACTTCCTGAGAATAGTGAAGAATCCCGAAAATCCCTGAGAACTATAAAAATTTATTTTTTCTGCAACAGAAAAACGTGACATTGTATAATAACGAGCGTTCAAAAATAAACCTGGTTAGAGGAGGCTGGGCATTTTTATAACAGTGTACATTGCAATTGTTACAAAAACTAACTTGTCATTTTATTCAGTTTAGGTTAGGCAACCACTAAATTCGGACAAATTGTTATTGAATTTATATTTAAACCTTGTTTGCAAGTACGAAATGGTACGAAAACATGAATTTAAGACAGTCCCAACATATCAGAAAATACGTGAGTTGTGCCAAAGCTGACCGGTAGGTGAAAGTGTCATCGAAGAAAGAATGTACAAAGCATAGAGGATATCAAGACACTTACATATTATGCTCTACATTTTCTTAATGAAACTTAATGAGGCTCACCCTGATCTAATAACAGCTGCAAAAGAAAAGGTTTGTCTTTTGCTTCTGAAACGCAAGAGTTAAAACTTCTACCTAACCATACTTTTCAGATTTGTGCATTTAAGAGAACAAGTTTGAGTGTGAAATATGATAAAGTAACAAGCGAAACTGCAAGTGATTTCTTTCTTTGGCCACATTAAAAATTTCATGTATGTACCAAGCATCCGTAGCCGATGTAAGAAAAAATATGAAACTGAAGATTTTTTGCACTGTTTTTAATGGGATCACAAAAAAGGCACAATTCTCTACAAGAAATATCGAAAACATTTTCACCATGAATTTACTGTAACTGTTTTGTGTCCTTCTAAGGGATTGTAAAATTCTCAATAAACATTTGTAGAAATTTGGTTAGAAACTGTCAGTTGGTCATATCCTTTCGAAGAGTGTTTTAATTTCTAGGTACATTTTGAAGAAATAAAGGTGTAAAACCAAATCATAAAGTGTCCGATATCTAAAAATAACTCGATTAACGGTCTGAATGCACTTTACTTTTTACCAACCGTTGTAGGAATCCTGGAGATACCTGCAGGACATTTTGCAGCCCAAACCCCCAAATCATGTCGGTCTATATAAAACCGCTAACTAATACCCTAAAACACTTGTCAACACTTCTTTAAGATGCATAATAAAATGAATTATTAATAAAACTGCAGCTTCTCTGAAATTTTGAGGTTATGTTATCTGTCATGGAGAGTTTCGTGTTAATCAGTCAAGCTCTACACTGTAAAAAAATAAAACAAAAACGCAATTTCAAAGCCTACTCTAACCAGGTTTTTTATTGAACGCTCGTTATATCAAAAATGACAAAAGGATCTTTCTCTGCCACTTAATTGACAATTTTTTCAGCCTAGGTTGACAATAGTATATTTATAAACAAGAAGAATGTTCTTAAATCCAAGTGGAGTAAATTTAAATTAAGTTTGTGGAATTCGACTTAGATATATTTAAATTTTAATGTTTGTCGGCTAACGCCTCGCCTTCACAAACTGTGCTCGCACCTGCAAAATTACATTTTTTGGCCTTGTGATAAAATATACTATTCCAATCGTCCAAATCGTCCAAAACGATATTTGCCTGCTTAGGCTAGAAAATGGAGACTAGGGATTTTTTAATGCAATTATGTTATGTTCGTTGGATTTGTCTCCGTCCCGAATAGCAGAATAAGTACTATCTATTAAAACATCGGAAAAATTACAGGGAGGGGCCCTTGGTATAGGGCAACGACAATAAGAAAGCCCCCTTTCACAGGGAGGCCCAAGGGGGCCCTTTAAGACATTGGGGGCGGCCTTGCGACATGTGAAGCCCTAGAGACATGGGGGCCCATGGGGGCTCTTTGAGACACGGGAGCCCAAATGAAGCATGAGGCCCCCTTACAAAAGTGAACAATGAAAATCTTTTGTCGGCGGAAAAAGCTTCGTTTATCACACGACCGGAAACTGTTTTGCAAGTACTTTCATCACTTGTGAAGTCTCGGCTAAGGGCTCGCCTCCACAAACTGTGCTCGCAGTTGCAAAATGAAGTTTCTGGCTTTGTAATAAAATATACGTCTCAATTTAGTTATTTTTTCGGCCCCCGTCTCAATTTAGTTATTTTCGAGTCGTCCAAATCGGCTTGAAAACGCTATTTGCCAGCCTAGGCTAGAAAATGGAAACTAGGGATTTTTCAATGCAAGCTTTTATGTTTGTTGGATTTGTCACCGCCCCGAATAGCAGAATAACTACTATTAAAACATCGGAAAAATTACAGGAGGGGGGGGCTTGGTATGGGGCAACGACAATAACAAAACCCCCTTGAACAGTTGCGCCCAAGGGGGCCCTTTAAGACATTGGGGGCCCTTTCGAAATGTGGAGCCCTTGAAACAGGGGGCCTAAGGGGGCTGTTTGAGACACGAGGGCCCCCATGCGTTATCAGGGCCCCCTTAGACTTGTGGCGGCCTTTGCAAAATGGGGGCCCAAGGGGGCTCTTTGAGACACCGGGGGGCACCCATGTGGTATGAGGCCCCCCTACAAAAGTGAACAATGAAAATCTTTTGTCGGCCGAAAAAGTCTCGTTTATCACACGGCCCGAAACTGTTTCGCAAGTGCTTGCACTTGTGAAGTCTCGGCTAAAAGTATTTTGTTTGCCGCCTAATTGACCATACTTGCTGCAAAGTGTTTTGTCTGTCACTCAATTGACCATTTTTGCTGCGTAGACAAAACATTTTGAAAATGTGTTGAAGCGACTTGAAGAAACTTGAATCGGCTTCGAAAAGACTTGAAATGTATTGAAGCGAATTGAAGAAAGTGACAAATTGACAAAACTTGAATGGGCTTTGAAAAGACTTGGAATGTCTTGAAACGACTTCAAAGACTTGAGGCGACTTGAAACGACATGAAATGTTTTGAAGGGACTTGAGGCAACTTCAAATGTTTTGAAAGAAATTGAAGATTTGAAAAGACTTGAAATGATTTGAAAATATTTTGAAGGGACTGAAAGCGACTTGAAGAGAGATAAAGCAACTTGAAGAAACTTGAAAAGACCTTAAAGCGACTTGAAATGTCTTAAAGGGTCTTGAAGCGACCTGGGAAGGTCTGAAATATCTTGAAGGGATTTGAAGCATTTGAAGAGACTTGAAAATACTTGAAGCAACCTGGGAAGACTTCAAATATCTTGCAGGGACTAGAAGCGACTTGAAAAAGCTTAAAATGGCCTGAAGCAACTTGAGGAAACTTGAAACGACATGAAGGAACTTGTAATATTTTAAAACTACTTCAAAGGCTTGAAGCGACTTGCAACGACATGAAATGTTTCTAAGGGATTTGAGGCGATTTGAAATGTTTAGAGAAATACTTGAAGAGTCTTGGAGCGATCTGGGAAGATTTGAAATAATTTCTTGAAGGGACTGGAAGCCACTTGAAAAAGACCTTGAAGCGACTTGAAAATATTTGAAATGTCTTGAAAGTCTTGAAGCGAATTGAAAAAACTTGAGATGTTTTGAAAGGACTTGAGGTGACTTGAAATGTTTTGGAGGAAGTTGAAGCACTTGAAAAGTCTTAAAATGTCTTGAAAAGAGATGAAGCGACTTCAGATGAAAAACTTCAAACGACTGGAAAGGACTCGAAATGTTTTGAAGGGACTTGAGGCGATATTAAATATTTTGAAAGGTCTTGAAGCGACTTGAAGAAACTTGAAGATATTTAAAAGCAGTTGAAGTGTCTTGAAGCGACGTGAAATATGTTAAAATTATCCGCAAGGGATTAACTCATCCGTTTCATCGAAGTCAGTGATTTTCGTCTCGTTCGAAACAGCAGTAAATTGACGAAATCATTTTCGACCTGTAGGGATTAAAACTACCGAATAAGTCGTCCACGTGGTGGGTGCGTCCACGTTTCGTTGTCTCTTTGGAGTCGTCCAGGTCCCTCATTGGAGGTAAGGGCCTTTCTGTTCGTTAAACGGGGTACTTAAAGGGGAATCTTGTTTACTAGGGTGCTGGCTCGGGGTGAACCCTAGAATCTTCTCCACCTAAGTGGAACTACGCCATCGAAGGTGGTATTCCTTGGAAGTTCCACCGTGGACGATTGAGGAGCACTTAATTCTGCCAGGGGCTGGAGAATCGTCGTCGTTTCCTTCTGGAAGACATCCAAACCAGAATTCCAAGGCCAGATAGAACACCTTGTGTTTTTTCCTTATCTCGTTCTTTCTTGTTCTTCTTTTGGTTTTGTGGTTATCGACAAAGTAATAATTTAAAGTAATAATAATCGTAATAATTTAAAGTAATAATATAACTTAGCATCAACTATAGCGTGTACCATAAAACTAATTAGATCGCCAAATCGTCGTTGACGGATACCTAAGTTGTTTACATTATACTTGCCTCGACTTATAGCTATAAATCGACGTATTTAATTTCAATTCGGTCTGTTAATTTAAGATATTAGTTTTATGAGTAAATTCTTATTTGTTTTGATCTTTTTTGTAACTGAACTTTGCTGATGAAAGATTCTATTGACTGACTATTCCATTTAATTTATTTAATTTATAATTAATAATTTATGTTGATTTAAATTCAAGTTTTCTATTAAAGTTTTGCAGTTTTGCAACTAAAGTCTAATAATTTCGTAACCATCCTCTTCTGCGGTAAAAACTGGTGGCGTCCATTTAAGTAGAAAAAAAAGTAATAAAGATATAGCATAAATAACAATAGACCCAACTCATCTCCATCGAGCTAGATTTGGGGCGGTATCAAACCAATTTTTGGTACATAATCGACGATATGAAATGTTGATGAAGCGACCTAAGAAGATTTTGATATATCTTGAAGGGATTAGAAAAAACTTGAAATGTCTGAAAAATACTCGAAGAGTCTTGGAGAGATCTGGGAACACTTCAAATAATATCTTGAAAGGACTGGAACCCACTTGAAAAGACTTCAAATATCTTGAAGCGAATTGAAAAGATTTGAAATGTCTTGAAAGTCTTGAAGCGAATTGAAAAAAACTTGAGATGTTTTGAAGGGACTTGATGTGACTTGAAATGTTTTGGAGGAAATTGAAGCGACTCGAAAAGTCTTGAAATGTCTTGAATAGTCTTGAAACGACTTGAAGAGAGATGAAGCGACATCAGATGAAAAACTTCAAACGACTGGAAAGGACTTGAAATATTTTGAGACGACTTGAAGCAAATTGAAGAGACTTTGGGCGACTTGAAAAGTTTCTATAGAAATTGAATAGACTTAAAATGTCTTGAAGAGTCTTGAAGCGACCTGAGAAGACTTCAAATATTTTGAAAGGACGGGAAGCTACTTTAAAAGACTTGAAATATGCTTTAGCGACTTGAAGAGAGATGAAGTGGCTTGAAGAAACTTGAAGCGACTGGAAAGAACTTGAAATGTTTTGAAACGACTTGAAATATCTTGAAGGGATTGGAAGCATTGGAAGCGACTTGAAAATACTTGAAGCAACCTGGGAAGACTTCAAATATCTTGAAGGGACTGGAAACGACTTGAAAAAACTTAAAATGTTCTGAAGCAACTTGAAACAACTTGAAGCAAAATGAAGGACCTTGGAATGAATGAAATGAAAGACTTGAAGCGAATTGAAAAGAATTGAAATATTTTGAAGGGAGTTGAGGCGACTTGAAATATTTTGAAAGGACTTGAAGCGACTTGAAATGACTTGAAATGTCGTGAACATATTGGCGTTCGTATAACCATAATAATAGATTGTTTTATTAGGAGCAAAAGTGGGACTTTTCGTGGCTCGTCTCTAGTTTCCGGCCCTGCGTGCTCGGCCGTCAAACCTACAGACTTGCCATGAAAAGTCCCACTTTTACTCCTAATAAAACAATCTACTCTTATCGCGGTTATGCGAACCAAGAATTTTAGTAGTTCCTACATAAGTATTTTATATATAGACTACGTTCGTAGTAGTCTTAATATGTACTAGTCTTAACTAGTCTCAAATAAAAACAATTAAGCGAATTAAGTTTTTTTTTAATAAATCCGAAGCAATCAATCAAGGTTTAACGTATTTACCGCTGTCCGCGCCGATGACAGTAATTTCAAGTCGTGCCAATCGCTCAAAAACTTGCGCTTGGAAAACAGACAAAATATCGCTAGATGTCACAACCTCGCGCTTTAGAGGAAACTGTAGTAGTGTTACAGAATGAAAAATTAAGAGAGTGTGGAACAAATTAATTCCAATCCCAAAATTAAAAGTGTGATTAATTTTTTTCAAAATCAGCTGTTATTTAGAATAATAATGCAAATCTTACCTCATCTTTATTAAACATTTTTTGTCGCTAGTTTTATTTATTTATTTTTGCTGATGAACGGCAGTCTAAAAGGAAAAGAGCACCCAGGAGGAATATAGCACACTGGTTTTATTAAATTTTATCAAACAGCCGATAATTTTATTGAAGTTCTTATTTTATTTACGTTATTTTGACAATTTTAACAACGGTTGACGGTTATTTGAGTTTCATGCCTTGTTGTTACAGTTTCCATTAAGTCGCGATCTCTTGGCCATTTTACCACTATTGGTACGACTTTGTATTACTGTCAATTTCATCGGCGCGGACAACGGTATTTACACTACACGCATTTTGAAAAATCAAACGTGAGATTAGGGGGGTGGAAAAATCAAACGTGAAATTGTGATAAATAGTGATTAAATTGAACTGGTGAATCAGCGTTTGAGACTAATATTATGATTTAGTACTTACTTGTCTAGACTAGATGTAACTGTTGATACTCAGTATGTTATAGTGCAAACCAATTCATACAGAAATTACAAAACTTCAACTGACTTTAACTTCAATTGAACTGTAATTTTTTAAATAGTATAAAATAGAATAGAGCAGTTTTATAAACTATAGAATTATATTCTACACGTCCTGTAAGAAGACCCTCATTGTTAATTTCTTCCTTGAAGAAGTAAGTTTTGAGTTAGCTAGCTCGCCAACCTAATTCATAGGAGGCAATCAAGAAAAAAATCGTAGGGGATATCTTCGTCAAAAACATTTTTTTGACATTCTTTTTCAGACAGAGCTGCTGCTCCGCTAATTCTTTTTTTTGAAAGCGCCTGTCATTTTTGTCTAGTACAGTGGTCGGCAACGTTTTGAATAGGAATAGTCAAAAATTACAATTTACAAAATTTCAAAGTTTTTAAAGAGCCACAAAAAATTTTCTTGCCAACAATAAGTAGTACTAGTACAAGTGGCTGAAAGATAGAAATGGTGCCTAATCCTCGGTAATAGATTCAGAACGATTTTTAAATGTTTCTATTATAATTTGCGTATGGAACTAAAGAGCCGCAGCTTCACTTCCGCATGTGGTTGTCGACCACTGGTCTAGTAGCATCTTTGGCCTCTCGCTGTTTTGAATACAACTTCACTAAATGGGTTAATCTCCAAATTCCACTTATTGAAATACATTTCTTGTACCATTTTCGCACTACTTTTGCATCTATGCTTAACCATGTCTTCCTTATATTCCGACCCATCTCTCTTCAGCCCAACTGTTCAGAATAATATTTAACTCTACAGGTGGGGTAGATGATGTCAAAGAGCAGCCTTTTTCCAAAAACTTAGAAAACTCATACCGACTCTCGTGACTTACGTGTATTTTCCGGCACGTTTTTTCTAATATCCACTTGATTTCCGCATCAGATGTCTCTTCAAATCTTTTGCACACACTTTCCATTGCGAATAACATGTAAATAGCAAAACACCGATAATTGTTACCCATAAATTAACTCGTGAAACATTGCTTTCAAAAAATACTTCAAATAACAAAAATGTATATATTTACCGGTTGCTATAGAAATGTCTAACGCGAATTTGCGTGCTAGCTTTTGAATTTTTTTATTTTTATCATTGATTTGGTTCATTGAAATTGTACAATATTTTTATTCATGGTCATTACGCTTGCGAACACAATTGGTGCTGAGCACTCATTTCTTTGAATACTCGTTGTATTATATAACTGAATATTCAACAAAGTAAAGTCCTGAAAGAACGAAGTTTCAACATCCGGACTTAAATAAGAAACTGGCGTATTTACGATCACGGGCCATTAAAACTGCAACTATTTCATAAATTATTGCAAATAAAAACACACCTGTTTTGCGATAACCTCGAGCGGTTTTAAGCCGATTCCGAACAGAATCCAATAATCATAAAAGTTCCAATGCATAAAAGTACTCCTTTTCTTTCCTTTACTGCTGCAATTGATTGATTTGTAGAATTTTGATAGGCAAATATAATCTCAAAACAAATTATTTTCGTCGTTCAAACGAAAATATGACAAAGTCGGACCGATAGCTTTGCGCCATCATTCTCGTACGTGACCGGTTTACAAACCGAACTCCGTATTTATTAGTGGCACCTTCTTGCGATGCTTTGGAGCGATCACGAGTTAAAAGGACAATTACCATTGTCGATTTAAATTTATGTATTGCTGCGATGTAAAATCACAAACTTAAATTGAATCAAATAATCGTAATAGTCACAGAACTCTGGCTTCTGTGGTTTATAAGAGCTAATTATCTTCTAGTGAGTAATTTTAATTATTTGGGATAGATTTACCAAAATTGTATGCGTGTCACTCACATTTTGATGACAATAATTTGTTATTTCACGCAATCGTTAGCTTCATGGTAATGTACTCATTTTGATAGGAAAATCACTTTGAATTATTTATTTAGAACTATATGTATGCGGTGGAATAATTAAATAATGGTTTACGAGATATGAATATTTCATAATTATTTTAGTTCTGCCACCGGCAGCGTGTGCATTATTTCCGCAGAAGAGTAGTAGTTAGCAATAATAAAACCATGACCCGTAAAATTATATGATTTTGCTGCAAAATATAATATTTTACTGTTTTAGATATATCTCATCGTAAACATAATAATTCCTTTTTAAAATACGGTTTAAGATGACCCTCATCAAACTTTTAGGGGTAACATACAGATTTTTATACTGCCGTTTAATCTTAGGACATAATATTTAGCATATTTTTAACCACAAGGAGGATAATGCGAATGATGCAAATTAATGTTGAATTCATTACTCAGTTACAATTATTTAACCACGTCATATTTTGCCGTATTGTTTTATTTTGACGCCATAAGTGTAGCCAAACAAGTTCCATATGGTTGGTTTTTAAAACTCCAACAAAAAGAAATCGACTTAAAAAAGTGTCGCCCTAAGAGAATTAAGAGAATCATCTAAAAGAGTCCGGAAATAAACAAAAGTTTCTAAACTTGAAGTTTTGGGTCGTGTTATCGATGTAAGTGCAATCTTTAGTTTCCTGCAAGCCAATAAGAAATTTGTAGGGATTTAAAACAAAAATCACTCTCGAAAAATGATCGTAATTTGGGACAGATGGGCATATTAACTATTTGTAAACCAACCACGTTCAAGTATTTTTATTTGCCTTCTAAAAGACAATTTATAAATTTATTTTCACACTCACGAAATTAAACGACTGTTTTATAAAATTATTCCCACACTCCTCGGCTCCACCCTGCTAAATGGTGCTCGGCGAGGCCAGTTATTGATAATTCCTGAGAAAGCCCCTTCGAAACCTCTCAAATGCGATATGCCGGTCTGTCTCTCACACTCAAACATGTCGTTAAGTAACGACAAAGATGGATGCTAAAAGTGATAAAGTGGGATTTGGAGCAAGTTTTCTATGCAAATGCATTTCTGTTAAATGAATTCAGCTACCAACCCACACGCGAGCTTTCAGGTTAAGAATTTCACCCACGACGAGGTCTCGGATTACAAGCTCCAACGGCTATTTATCGCATCCACCTTTTATTGCTTTCGGTTCGGATCTCGCCTTTTGGAGTTTTATTTCGTTGAGAAATAAAGCAAATAATCTAACAAGCTGACGAGTTATGAGGAAACGAAATATGCAGGAAGGGCGTATTTTTGTGTCGTGCATATTTGCAACTGAATTCAAACAAAAATTGTTATTCAAGCGGCAAGGAAAATTTACTAGTCCTCGGGACGCTTAATACATTTTTCCCACGCTCAGGGGTCACATTATATGGTTTAAAAAAAATTCAAATTTTATTTTTGACCTTTAATTTAGAAACACTCGTAAATAAATAATTTTATCCCGGCGCATCCACCATTTTAAATCAGATAAAATTAAGTTTCAATAATTTTATTGTGATGATTATTTTATAATTAGTTTATTTATTTGAACTTTTTGTCGATCCTGTTTATTATATAAATTAAAATTCAATTTTGGACGTTTGTTTCCATAATGCCCAAGTCTTTAAAACCTGTCGTTCAAAAAAACTATGTGGATAGTAATAGTGACAAAATGATTTCAATTTTAATTTCACAAATTTAAGGCCTAATATTTTAAGTTTTTTTTTATTGCTCATTTAGACAAACAGTATCTTTGCAACCTCGGTTACGGTTGCAAAGTAACGGTTTGCCCATTTATTAATTTGGGTGCGCAAAGTTTACTTGTCGCACGCAAATTATTCTTTGCACACGCAAATTCAGATAAACAAACTACTGAAAACTGAATTTGCCCCTGGAGTCCAATTTTATATTGGGATTTATTCCGCATTCGCAATAAAAAATAGTATGTCCAACTCGTGCGGCGTTGTCGATTGCCCCCTCAAGCGAATGAGCGCACTCACTTCGTTCGTGCGCTCAACTTCGCTTTCGTGGGCAATCGACAACTTGCCGCACTAGTTGCACAATATACTATTTTGCTCGTTTTACCACTATAACTGCCAGTTAACAAGCCGTCACTTAAATTTAAAAGTAACAATTAAGCAGTTTGACGCTAAAGTGACAGATCGGCCCTAAGTCTAATTGCACTATGTTTTACATGAGAGTTTTACCCTCATCATCAGTCAACTACAAAGAACAGTAAAAAGAATACAACGTGGAAGGTACTAAAAGAGGGGAAACTTACCCTAACCTCGACAAAAAGAGTTATAGGTATGTTTTTTTTTTCAATTGGTACCACACACTGAACCCTGCACGAAAGTGTCTGTGTGATTTTGAGGTTATGGTTCCATGTCAAGTCAAGTCAAGTATACTTCAGGTACAGAAAAATGAAAATTTAACAAAATTCCATAAATTACCAAAATTGATTTTATTTGTAAAAAGATTTGATTAATATGCAAATTAGAAAAATTAACATGAAAAACTCGGTTTGTAAAACTCGTTCTTTACAGACACTCCTGCCTGCGGCAGTCGTGCTGCAAACCTGAACTCGTGTCTTAATATAAGTTTTACAAAACTTATGTTTCAATATACTATTTTCTAATTTGCTGTTGTAACAGCCATCAACCCACCCAAAATCTAGAATTTTTGTTTCCATTGGTAACACACTGAACCCTGCACTGAACGAAATGTCAGTGTGATTTTGAGGTTATGGTTGCATGTAAGTCATATCAATTATATGTCAGGTACAGAAAAATTAAAATTTTGACAAAATTCCTTAAATTAACAAAATTGTTTTTTTTTTGCTGCAAACCTGAACTCGTGTTTTAATATAAGTTTTACAAAACTAGTGTTTCAATATATTATTATTTTGTTGGAAAAAGTTTTCTTCATTGGTCTTATTCCCCAACTAATGCCCATTCATAAGAAATCAGGTTTGGACCAGAGCATAATTATACAGAGTGGACCATAGTCTTAGTGGCGAAGCTGGCACTTTTGGTATAGGGTACCTCAACTACAGCCCCGCTTTCCATCAAAATAGACTTATAGTCTGAAAAACAAAGAGACTGAAAGATCGATAAACTCTCAAGACTGCGTTACCAAGAAACTGAATAATTCAAATACTAAAATATAGAGAGAAAAAACTGAAAAACTAGAAGAGGTACTGAGAGATAATTTGGTACAAAACTGAGAGATTAACAAACTTAAAAACTTAAACTTAACTTAAAAACGTTGAAAGACCAAATGCCTAGAAGACTAAGAGACTGAGAAATATAAACACTTAGAGTTTAGTAAATTGAGAAGTAGAAAAACTGTGGGATTGTGAAAGTAAGAAAATGACAAATAACGATTCAAAAGGACTAAAAAACTGGGAGATTAAGGACGCCTAGAGACTATAAAGTCCATCATTTTTCTCCCTTCTTGATTTTATGTTTTATCCTTGGATACTCTTCGCTCTTTTTCTATCTCATTATTTTGTCTTCACTAATATTGTCCCAATTCTCACACTAGTCTCCCTGAATTAACATTTCTGTTTTTTTTTGGTTCCCAGTTTCAGATTTCTCTCTTATTATTTATTCTTCAATTTATTTCCTTTCTTCTGTAATAATGCCTCATTTCGCTCTTCCTTTCTGCTGCTTGACATCTCCATACATCGTTTCTCGGCATTTTCTTTTCCGACTTCTTCTATTCTTTTCATCTACCCACATTTAGTCCAATCAAATAAGTCAGCAAATCACAATTTTGAGGAAGTACACAAAATTTTGATATAAGTATCTGTGAAGTATTTGAAGAAGATACGTGAAAGAAATTTTTTTCCCAACCCCCGAGAAATGGTGAAAGAAAATATAATAAAGTTATTTTCTTTAATTATTTAAAATGGGTAAAAGGTAGTAAAAAAAGTTTCAGATAAAGATTATAAAGCATGAAATTCTACACAATTCTACACAAATTAAAATTAACAAAGTTACGGCGGTTACAAGTTAAGGGATGTTGTGTATAACTTCAAAAAATCATAGCGTTCTGAAAAGTTTATGGATCTTAATATATATTTTTAATGTACTCAGACAAATATAATAGTATATTATTTATCTAGAACGAGAAGTGAAGTTTAAAGTACGAGCAAGTTGTTTACGGCCGAGGCGCCTAGCCGAGGCCGGAATTACTTGTGAGTACCTTTAAAAACACTTCTTCGTTCGAGGTAAATACAACGTTTCATTTCATACTGCCAGTTTCATGACCTAAGTCAAAATAAAAAGAAATGTTGTGTGTTTATCTCGTACAAATTATTCGTAATAATTAAATATGCGGGAACTAACATTCCCATAGTAACAAACGTTTGCCAAAATTGCCAACGAAAAAACTGGGTCACGGTGAATGGTTTTGGATATTTTATTCGATTATTCCGTTTAAAATGGAGAAAATTGAGGTGCCTCAAGACATTGTAGATGAAGCAGATCACGTGAAGAACAATTTGATGCCACAAAGATCTCGGGAACAATGTAAGAAATTATTGACGTATAATTTTAAAGTGCTAGGACTTTAAAATTTTTCTTTAAAGTACTAGGACGTTAATGTTACAATTTTGGTATCAAAAATAATCCGAATAATGTCACTTTAGGTACAAGTATGAAATAAAATTTATTATCGGACAAATGTTTTATTTTTTATTTATGATATAGTATATTAAAGTATGAGTGGATAACAAGGTCTTTAAAACCCGCGCGAGTTTTCGAGCACGACGGCGTAGCCGGGAGTGCTCGAAATAGAGCAAGTGTTTTAAAGACCAGTTATCCACGAATACTTTACGCTATTTTTTATTATACCAGCAATACTGGAAACAAATTAAGCACTAAAAACTAAATATTTTTTTGTCGTGATAAATCGAAATGGCGTAATAATATTGCTATTAGTTACGAAAATTATTGTTTACGTTTTTCTCGCGTCCACGTCTGTCATTGCATTTAGTCGTGTCAGCAAAAATCGAGGAAAAATAAGTTAAAACGAGATTTCACCCGATATAGAAGGGCCGAAAAAGCGGAATCTAAAATACTACCATCCAAGTTAAAAGACCCATACCTGAAAGGAATATGAAAAGTCTTCAAATTTGATTTGAGTTATAATGATACCTATATTTCCTTGACAACCTTTAAAGCTCGCCGTGCTTTAATCGCCAGTATTCGCACGCTCAGGCGTGCTTTAAGCGGCGATTCTGATGCAGGTATAATAGAAAATAAGTTATAACAATTTTAATTTAGAATTTTCAATTTAAAGGACGTTAGACGATGGAACCATTTTTCTTAAATTTCATTTTAAATTTACATGTTTAAATTTTTCCTATACCTACGACACTGCTCTTCTGACGTCACGATCACTCACAGATGAAATTTTGTCGGCTACTTCTTCTTTAAAAGTTGCCCGGAAAATCGGGAAAAAACTGAAAGTGCACTGTACGTGGGTAAATGTAATGCCGTTCCTTTGTAACCGGATCACTTGAGAACGGCTCTACCGACTCGGTTATTTTTTTTTAGAATATTTAGTATATAGTCCAGTTAAGGTTTTTACTACGAAGGCGCTGAACGGACATGAATGGAAAAATAACATTAAACGATGTTTTTTCTCGCAATTTTGACTTTTTTTCTGACCATTCTGACTTTTTTCTGGCAGTTCCCACTTTATTTCTGGCAATTCCGACTTTTTTCTGGCAATTCTGGCTTTTTTTCCGGCAATTCCGACTTTTTTCTGGCAATTCTGACCTTTTTCTGGCAATTCTGACTTTTTTCCGGCAATTCCGACTTTTTCTGGCAATTCTGACTTTTTTCTGGCAATTGCGACAGGGGTAGGACAATGGTGCTGTTTTGTTTCCCAAACTTAAAAGATGAAATACTGTCTACATTTTGAGTAGGTATCACGTACAGGGAAATATGACCTTCTTGGAGTATGTTTCTTTAATAATAATATTATTAGAATAATAATAATAGAAGTTGATTTCCAACAGACAGAATGTCTTGGAAGAAGAAGAAGATCTTGGACTGGGGGCACAACCAGGGCGTAGAAGTTGGCATCGAGGTCCTTTTTAAGCCAGCAAGGGTGCTTTTTGAGGTACTGATTATCTGATATTTTTTTGCAGTAAAACTTCTTTACGGACACTTGACTTGGGGAGTAAGCTGGTGAATGCGTGACGAGAGCGTTACGAAAAGTGTGATCGAGCGAAGCGAACGGAAGTTTTAATAATATGTAATTATTATTAATTCATAGAAAAAATGTTTGCCTTAACGGGATTCGAACCCGCGTCTTTAGGTTGTGAATTCTCGCTTAACTCCATTCAGCCATTTGCGTGTGTCAGTTTTGTATGCAATTGCGCTACTTATCTTAATCGCTACACATGATTGCCGACTTTTCGCTGACGACAAACTGAAACATGCATTATCTAATACTGCAGACGGTATTAATTCAGGATTCTCCATTTATAAACTTACTTAAATTCTTTCACAATGGCGAAATGAAATTTTACTTCAGTCGTGTGGTCTAAAGCACACTCGTATTTTTTTTGTATTTAAAGCAGTCATAGCAATGGGTATGTAGTATGCGTCTCACAGTGACAATACAACAGTATTGTATTGTCACTTATTAATACAAAATAACAACAATAATTATTATATTTTCAATAGATTAATTCGTATCCAAAAATTTCTAACAAAAAAATATATCTTAATTTGAATTTATATTAATAAAGTCGAGAAAGCAAAACAAAATTTTGTATAAATCTGTGAGTATTAGTAGTAATAAAAATTTCGTTTATTACAAATGAAAAATAGATTTTGAAAGTATTTAGATCATCTAAGCAAAATTCCACATTTTTAATAAAACTGAAATGTACATAAAACAGAGCGTGTGTAGGACTATAGTTAGCAAATTATGGATAACATTATATTTGTCCAAATTTTGCAAACAATTTTCAGGAGCATTCATTAACTAAATCAAACACTCATGAGATAAGCAACATAAGAATAGCCGACAAAATTTCATCTTTGTGTAGCCGACAAAATTTCATCTCTGTCGATTACATTATCGATTTCTTTTTAGTGATCGTGACGTCAGAAGAACAGTGTCGTAGGTATAGGAAAAATTTAAACAGGTAAATATCTACATTTATACCTACCTGAAAATGAAAGGTACAAAAAATATTTAAGCAATTGGTTTCACTGTCTAAAGTCCTTTAACAATTAAATTAAAAATTAACAATTAAAATATCAAACAATTTCTCTGATAACAAATTTTATATTTTTCTGAGTAAATTAAAAAGAATGAAGATCCATTAACTTTTTGTACTCATTGCTTATAGATACCTATTTTCCGTTTATCGCCGAAGCGCGGAAACAAGAATTTCCCGCACTGGGGTGTTTTTTACTTTCCACGTCTATTAGGGACATTTGCTTCATAGGGTGGGTGTTGGTCAGTGCAACGGATGCAGGAAGTGACAGTAAGGCAGAATTCACGAAATGGCTTGCCACGTTCAACGAACTTTTAAATGTTTAAAATTAAAAATTATTTTAAATTATTTATTTTGAATTTCATTTCGGGCTTGATTCGTTACAAAAAATATTGTACCTAACTTATTTGGAAGGGAAATTTCCCGCATTCGCACTAAATGCAGCACTCCCTTCGGTCGTGCTTCAAACAAAGTGCTCATGCGGGAAATTTCACTTTCCAAACACGTTAGGTAAATAACTATTTCAAAACGCTATGATTTTTTGAAGTTATACATAACATCCCTTAACTTGTAACCGCCCTAACTTGGTTAATTTTAATAACAGCAAAAAAGTCAAAAGATCATTTTTGTGTAGAATTTCATGCTTTATAATCTTTATTTGAAACTTTTTTTACTACCTCTTACCCATTCTGAATAAATAAAGAAAATAACTTTATTATATTTTTTATCACCATTTCTCGGGGGTTGGGAAAAAAATTTCTTTCACTTATCTTCTTCAAATACTTCACAGATACTTATATCAAAATTTCGTGTATTTTCTCAAAATTTTGATTTGCTGATTGGACTAATTTCTACCATTCCAATTATTATGCGAATTAACTTATACAGATTTGACCAAAACACTAAGGCGTACTTTAAAACTTTGTACTTTGGCTTCAATGTGTCCACCTCCCTCAGCGATAACACGTTTATGCCCCCATAAAGTCATGTTAATGATTTGGAAACCTTTCTACATAAAGTAGTAATTCCAGCATGACTTCCAAGTTGTCACGGAGAAATGTCAAATAAGTTTCACCGGTCGGTAGTGGTTCACTATCCCCATACATTAACACGAAATTGTCTTCAATTATCACATCTCATATAAAATCATTATTATTGTTTAATAATAAGTAATTATTAATTAGGTACAACGAACCGGAAATTCAAACAAAGAACTGGCATATTCGGCTAGGTCAGTTTTTTTTGCTGTTGTAAACTTGTTATCTTGTTATCAGACCTCTGTTATCTTAACTACTGTTTTCAACTCCTCTTCAACTAACTTCTCCTATCTCTGTCCTAAGATTTTCTCTTCTCTCGATCTTCGCGGTTTTTCTTCCATCGCCGTCTTCAGTTGGGTAATTTCTTTCTTCAGATCTTCCATATCTTCCCTGAACTGTCTGTCGTCGCTTTCTTTTACTTGTTTTCTTACAGTTTTTTTGCTTTTTAGGGTGCTTGTGGGGGTCTTCTAGCTCTTTTTTTTTTAGTTTTTTCTTTATCTCGTTCATGAGTTTTCTTCGTCTTGTTTAGTTCCTGTTCGTACCCTCTACACTGTGTCGTGTATTGTTGATTGCCGGCGTTCTTTGATATTGTCGTTGCTGTTTCTTCTTCCATATATCTTCACTCCTCAACCCCTTTCTTTCATCCTACCTTTCTATTATGCTTCTTTTGCTTTTTTTGCTGGTTTCTTCACTTTTCTACGTTTTATTTGCTTTAATTTCGTTAATTTTCTGCTCTTCACTTCTCTCTACTTGTTCTCGTGTCTGCCGGTAAATGAGCAAGTCAATTCATTTACTACTTGGAGGTGGAAAAACTGCGAAATTAACAAGTCCCACAATTACACGATCAATACTTTAAATAAATCCATGAAGAAATTACTTCATAATTTTAAACACATTTTTCCGTTTAATCTTTAAACAGTTCAATGTAGAATTCGATTAATGGAATGTCAACTGGATGCAATTGAAAATTCTTTTCGCGTACTCTTTTTAATTACTGGTTCATATTTCAAGTTGCTAAACACCTAATAGCTTAGGGACCATTGGATTACGTTTTGTTTATGCATTTAATAGCAGTAATTTGTGGCGTAAAGCCATGAATTATCACATCGTCATGTGCGTTTAAATTACGCCCAGGAAAATTATGAGCGTAATTTCGCTTGAACTTGAAATATAACAGATTTAATTGCGTCAAAACTGACAAAAGGCTGAATATAATGCATCCTGACGATTTAGAACGTTGAAATTTTCGAAATTTCAATTGAATCGAATGGAATTAAAAGGTCTTACCTTCGATCAGCCTAAAGGGACTACAGTTGTAAATGCCACACTATTTTAAAACCTTGCTCTGCAAACAATTTAATACAACTTTCACTACGCATGTGTATAATATTACACGCAATATACCATTTCCACTTGTCATGTGGTAAAGTGAAAAAGTTCGCATAGCTTACGAATGATAAAAGTGTCCCTGGAAATTGACTAATAACAGGTTTAATCACGTCAAGTTCATCAAAGAGCGGATGTAATGCATCCCGACGATTTAAAACGTCGAACTGATTTTCAGGAGCGCCATTTTAATTTACGAATCCCAATGCGAAGCGAAACGGAATAAAGGGAGAGAGGACGTGGAGCTCGTCATATCTAATCCAAGGTATTATGGATTACATCTATAGCAAACCCAGGAGACTTTAAATAATGGAGGAGGTTTTATTTGTTGCTAATCTAAATTACTTGCGGTGGTAGAAGTGGGTCCGTCGGAATAAAAAAAATTGCTGCTACTCACCAAGGGCAAATTAGAAAAAAAAAATTCAAATATAAGACAGTTCAATTTAAATTAAAATGTGAAACACTCTTCAGTAATTTCGTTTACAAGACAACATTCAGTATTCGAAGCAAATAATAATAAACGAAAACGTAATTTCTACTGTAAGTGCGAAGTGATATCGAAAATAACACCACCCGACAAGATTTTTCACTGCCTAAACAGGAATTCCGAAAACCCCTGACCTGTAGCCGAATCTCAGGATCGGCTCAATTCAATATTTCACCTTATTCTGGCCCAAGAATTTAGGTAAAAATTGCCCCAGAAATTTTGTTTAACAACAGCGAAGTCTTTTGTAGAACCGGAACGCCGTCGCCTCCACAAAATAAAAAAAGCATTGTTAGTCAAGAGTTTCGTGTCACGACGAAAAAGAAACTTTCAAGTCCTCCATTACATTACGTTATTAATAATAACGCGTGAAGAATCTTTATGGAACTCTTAATAGGAATTCATTTACCAAAGTAATTTAATGCTCTCATTTCTTTTGAAGCTGCAAAAAAAGTCTATTGTTGACAAAGACGAATATTTAACTTGCAGACTCGCTATCTACTTGAGATTAGAAGGAAATATAGACAAAGCCTTCTAAACTGTCTTTGAAGAAAATAGGTTAAAGTCGTTTGAAGAGAATTAAAGAGAATTACCAAATGAGTTATTCTAATTAAAGGAATTTAGTTTGAACTACTTGCTGGTAGTTTACAAATTGACTGCATTTAATGCACGCAATTATCGTGGCAGTTTATGTTGCATTGCTTTTAGTAGAGCATATTATATAAGCCGTTATCGTCTTGTAGATACAGTAAAAACAAGGTGAATTTGCCCTGGGCGCTTCTTTGTGTTTCGTTGTAGGATGTTTTTCCAGATAACATCGAGATGTGAGATTGTGATTTAAGTCAATAGTTTATTTTGTTGATACACAATAAAATTGCTTTATAAACATTACTCTTAAAAGCCTGCAGATACCTACTTATAACTTGTCGCACACTTTACGATTTGAACTAAAGGTCCGATTTCATTTATTATTGTTGAAAAAGTGTTATATTTATGACCTCTCGCCAAAATAATGAGGTAACGCTTTAACTCAACACAATTAAATAATTCTCCTCATTTTCTAACCAGTCCACAGCTACCATTTCACATCATATTCATCCCCACATGATAACAGACTCTTCTATTCTGAATATTACTCCAACCGCATTAATAATATCAATTGGATAAAAGGACAATTGTCGAATATTCACCGTTCCGTTCCAATTAACGCCAACTCAACAATAAGTCTTTCTGTATCGAGATTGAGGTTTTTCCGTTTTATTTTTAAATTAAATTATGTTGGAAGACAAAGCCTGTTGTGATTTATGGGAATGAAAGCTCGTCCAATTCCGAATCGAGATGAAATTCACGTTCCAGTTTGAAATCACTGTTGCAATAACCACTGTGGAGAGGTAACGAAACTTGTAATTGCTCTAATAAGTCAATCACAGAATAACGTTATGCAGTTGAGGATTATTCGTTGTGGAAGTTGGTGGGGTGGTGTTTTCTCGTGGAAGATGAAATAGGTAGAGACAAGAGTCTGAGGATTCTCCACGGTAGACAAACTTATTGAGATTTTTTGTTTAACCTTTCATAAAATTCACTGTAAATCCCTTCCGCCATTATTGAATGTTGAGCATTTTTCTTCATCGAGTCGGAGTATCAGTTAATTTATAATAAAACATTCAGATGTTAGATATGAAAAATTGTGTCAGACAGTACGTCTTTTCGAGTGTGTTACTGAAATCAAGTGCACATTAGTCGTTAGTATTTTTTAAATTGTTTAAAATATACCCCTTATGGATAAATCTTATACTAAAACACCGCAAAAACATCGTCGTTGACTTTGGTCCTCCAAGGAAGAATTTTACACACCATATCTCTTATATTGAAATACAATAAACAGCTATAATTCCCACACTTCACAAGTGAAAAACAAACGAACCGAACAGTTCGAAATTGGGTATGCGGAAAACGATAGCGTTATTCACTTTATCGCTAATGCCTTACTCAATGTCCCAATCCAATACAGGAACATAAAGTTCTTTTTGTGCTACCCAACCTGCAAATAGCAGACATCATTGACATTACTCGACTGTTATGAGCCCTGCAAGGATCTAGTGCCGCAAAGTTTAAAATACAAAATAAAATAAAGTGACCTATCAGAATCAATTATCAATTCAATAAAAGTAGCTCGAGAAATTCAGTTTAAAGGAGAAACTTTTGATTTGCGGTTGCCTCTTCCGAGAACTTTTTATATGTTTGAGCACACTCATAATTGAACAGTTTACCTAGTTTTATAAAACAGTTTGACACAAATTTAATGTCTCATATTATATTTCAAACAGCGCACTTTTGATTTTAAAGTTTGACATTTAAAATTTAGTGACAAACTGATTGCCAACATATTTTCTAGTAGAATTCTCCTAATAATTATTATTTATTAGTAAAAACTTAATTTCAGAAGAGGCAGCACAAAAAATGATTTACATACAACACGTAACTTTTACGAAAAGCGAATAGCATTACTTTCGGTACTCGTAACGTAATAGTATTTAACGTTACAAGTCCGGTAGGTTACTTGTAACGAGTTAGACATTATGGACGAGGCGACGTTAGGAGCCGAGTCTAGAATGTCTAAACGAGTTACAAGTAACTACTGGACGTGTATCGTAAAGCATTTTATTTCATACTGTAAGCCTGTTCTTCATTATTTTATTTCAAAGATACAAAAAAAAAACATTTTGTGAAAATCGCATCACCTTTGTTGTACATGTAAAACTTCATCAGAAGCAGAAAAATACGTTTGAAAATGTCAGATTTGATTTATAAAGATGAAACTGTCCGGTAAGTGTTGCCTATCGACACTTACCGGCTCTGATACAGTAATAGCTCACCTACCGGACGCAAATTGATCCTTTAATGGAACATCTACCGCACCGTATGAAATAATAGTATATTATGATACGAGTTTTATAAGAAGCATTTTGTCGCACGCACGGGTTTAGGGCACGACGAGCGAGAAGTGCCCTAAAAGAATAAGTTATCATACAGTATTTTTTCTACTTTGCCACTTTTTATACAAAATAATCAAATTTCACAATCTAGGGAATTTCGCGGCGGTTGGCACTCTTGCGAGCTGCATAAACGGCGCCTATGAAAAAGAATTAATTTGAAACGTCAACACTCGTATTTTTGTCCTTCCAAAAATGAGTTCTGAAGTTCTTCAATGTACGCCCCCAGAAATACGGGCTTGGGCGAAAATACGGTAAACAATTTGCTACCTTTAAAGTCACGCGAGGTATATGGAAAAACATACGCCCAATTTGAAAATTGGCAGAAGGAGAACACGTTCTCTACGATCTCCAAAAACATTTTCCTACCGTATGTATTTTCAGCTGCAACGTCACAATGTTGTCTTATACTGTTAAAAACCTTCCTGACAGCGTCCACACACAAAGTCAAGGCGAGCCATCCAGGACATGTAAAACCTACAGACGCCGTCCTACACCAATACGCCAAGAAGGCGACAAGTGTTACCAGCTTGTTGGACACCTCCCCCAACAAACTCGCTTGCCCTAAATGCACGTGAATTTCCAATACAAGTGGCAAAAATAGTAATGCCAATTCACATTCATACATCATTGACAGCGAAGTATAGGTTAGGATTGCCAAGATCAGACAGAGACATTACCAATAGGTATTAAAAAAAATAATTATACTATTTTTAGTGTAATTATTATAAGACCGCTTTTGTCTATTATGACACCCAAAAGCGTATCGTAATAGCCTCAGTACGAACGCCAAGTAGAAAAAATACTATTACGGTTCGACGCACAATAAAAGGAGTTATTATAATTAATGCAATTTCGGCGCTTACGGCGTATTTTGAGTTCAGATCAATCAGAAATTCGGGAAAAAGTTTCAAGTTTGACGCAAACACTTTGACAAGATAAACACAAAGATGATGTCGCCTGATTTGAAACAAATTCTTCTTGCATGAAGTTTTCAACGAATTTTCCCTATAAATAACATTCTGATCTGCCAGAACAATTCGCAATGTAAACATGTATCTTACGAACAAACTTCCAGGAAATTACGCGTGATTTACAGTCTTATACGGCTTTGTAGTTTCCGGGAAATATCAGGGACTCAAAAATGTACAATGCGTTTAGAAAAAAAAAAGGATAAAATACTAGCGCAACACCCAGAGAAAAAAGTCTCATTATAAATGAACGACGTCGGAGGCAGAAGATAATATGAGCCTGGAGTATGAAATGGAGGATATTGCCTGCGTAGCACTGACGAGAAAAGCAGAATTAGTACTTTGGCAGATAAATCCATAGAGGGAAATAAAGTACCTAAAATACAGTTTTTGCGGACGAATCGTTGCTGTTTCCGGACGAGGCGGAGCCGAGTCTGGAATAGCAGATGAGTCCGCAAAAACTTTTTAGGTACTGTAACGGACGTGGACCCGAGATGACTCATCGCTGTAGCGGCGTCGTCAATTACTAGAATGTGCTGGATTTATACTACAGCGTACTCGAGTATGACATCATCTTTTTGAATGTTCGGCACACATCGAGAGCGGGATGGAACTATCTGGAACTATCGGTATATTTACTAAAGGACGTTCCAGCGAAAACCAGTCAGTAGTATCATCGAAGATCGGTGGGTCGAGTCGGACAGTTGCTTTTATCTATCCGGAGTGCCGCGTGATGTGTAAATAAATAATACGAGACTTGCCGGTGAAGTAGTAAACTGTAAATGGTGTAAATAATGTAAATAGTGTGATATTAGAAGTTAAAATACATGAATAAATAGAACCCAGAAACGCTACAGTACGTATAACAAACAAGGTTTTTTTGTTATAGCTCCCAAATTTTTAAATAAAGAATCACTGTTATTCTTGGAACCGTCGACTTTCTTTTTTCGACTTTTCGCGTTATCCCCAAAATCGAGGCTGTTTTCTCAAGCCTCCTCGCGGTGTCAGAACTAGGATTAGGGCTTCCGTTCTCTTCTGCAATGAGTTTAAAGTTTGACATTGAATGACACTGATTTTCTGCTCATGCCCATCAAAGCTATTATGTTAAAATAGCTATTTAATTAATTTAATCGAAAATAATCCGCAAGAGGTTGCTATGGCGACTTTTAAAGACTATGGCAAAAATTTACCATTTTACGGACTCAAAGGAATCCCTAAAATTACAATTTAAAAATATACAAAAAAAAAATATACATGAGAGTTTAGAACCGGAGAAATTGGAACACTGGGAATTTGAGAACAAGAGAATCTGAAAAACTGAGTTTTTTTGGAATTTGAGAAATGCTAAAAGTGAGAAGCATTCTTAAGCTTACAAAATTTGGGAATTGAAGATCGAAAACTCGAGAAAGTGAGGATCCAAAAAATGGGGAACTAGAAAATTATAAAGGTACCAATCTAACAACATGAGATTCTGATAAATTGAAAACTTAAAAAACGGGTAACCTAAGAGCATGAAATCCTGAGAAAAATTGATAAAATAAGAATCTATGGAATTAAAAAAAAATAAAAACTGAAAATTTGAGTACACGAGAAGTCATAATAGTCACGGTAGTTTGGTTGGTCTAGGGTGGTAGAAAGAGCAAAACTTTATTTCCTCTTATCTACATATCAACTACTATTTACATTTTCATTATTTACTTGACAAAGTGTCTAGTTAAAATAATAACACACAGATATTCGACAAATAAAGTTTATTACAACTAAAAAAAAAAACGGAAGGCGTCCGATATCAATCCTTCCCTAAGTCCATATCGATCCCGTTACCTTGCTACCCTCTGCGCTTGTAAATACGCGCCAAAATTTCGTCCGATCTGCTGGTGGGCGCAACCGATGGAACCCGGGACAAACCAACAAAACAATTAACTTAAACAAAGTTAATACTAAGCGAAATATGCCAGGCCAGAAGGGCCGAAAGGAGAAAACATCAGTTACTAAAAATTTACAATGGCCAAACTAAAGAAATACTAAATTAACACCGAAATAACTAGCAAAATATGGTGTGGATCACGCAAAGTCAGAAGGGCATAAAAAAACAATGGGGTCGTCCCCCACAATTGAATTTGACCAATTCAACTATAGCACCTGATAGACTATGTAACATGAAGCCCTAAAACGTGTTCTGTTGTTTCATAAAGTTGTTTTGTAAGATAACAGAGCGTATCAAAAATCACAATTTCGGCAAGCAGTTTCAAACGCTGTACATTTACCGCCGCTTGTGACGTCATTTCGGGGGAGCATTTTCATTGGTACATGCGCTTCTCACTAGTCGGCACGTCTAGTAACTTGATTTTTGTCTGGTGAATTTTGTCCCGTGTTGACGTCACAAAAAGGCGCGCGTTTCAAATAAGACAAATGTTTCGAATTTTTTTTTACCTAGTAAACGTGTGATTTCGTAGAAAGAAAAAAATAGGGGTATAATATTTTTTCGTCTAGTTTCTAGAAAAGCCGTTTTTGAAAATTGTGGGACGACCCTATTAGGTATTATTACAACATAAAATGTTGTAATGTCCTAACAAAATTGTGAGGTATGGGAGGAGACACAAAAAAATACAGTTATGTCCCTAAAAGTCATATAATGATCAAATAATTAAATTATACAGTAACTTTCACTACAATTAAACAAAATTAAAATAACGTTATGATGATTGAAATTGAATTGACACGTAACAAGTTGGTTAAATAAAAACTATATGAATGTAATGAATGTATCAAATAAAAATTAAATTATGACTAGTGCACTACTCTTAAAGGGTTAAATTACATTTTAATGATTATTATTGAAGATTTACAATTTTTAACTGACGCGTTAATAAAAGAACTAGATGAATTGATAACACAAATAATTTAAAAATATCTACTACTTATAATAAGTGAAAACCGACGAGAAACCAAAGTCGAGCCCACAAATTTAAACATTTATTCAATAGTATGAGTAGATAGCGCTTTCGGGCCTTAAAGACCCATCATCAGTGTATAAATCTGAGAGAAGAAAAAACAAGGTACGTTAAGGACATGTCGAAAAATTGCTAAGGACTTACCACAAATGGCGTTACGAAATAACAAACATTTAAAAAAAAATTAAGTTAAAAACCAAGAATTTAACATCATAAAACAAATAGCCTTCAACAACGACTTCCCCCTTACGTCCATATTCAAAATCTCTCACAAGTTTAAAAATAAATATGTCCACTCTCAACATATCCTTACCCCCAACCCCCTTCTCCTTCCCATAACACAACAACCCATCAGATTCTCTATCTCCTTCTTTGGCAACATTTCTCTTTCCATTGCACGCATCCTCAATAGCCACGGCATCCTCACCTCTTTTAGATCTTCCGGTAACCTCTCCACCCATTTGGTTCATAACAAAGACAAAATCCCCCCGAACCAGCACTCAGGCGTATATAAATTATCCTGCAACGATTGTAACGGCGTCTATGTGGGCCAAACGGGTAGAAAGTTTTCTATTCGAGTCAAAGAACATATTAAACAAATAGAAAAATACCGAAATTCAGATATCATTAATACTTCTTCTTCTTTTGCTAATCATATCCTCGCTTCATCACACTCCTTTTTACCAGACTCAAATCTCAAAATCCTCCACATTTGTAACAAAGGTCCTACCCTCAATTTCCTCGAAACCTTAGAAATCCTTAAATCCACCCACGACCCCACTCTCCTCGTCCTCAACGACCAAACAATTTTTGAAGCTCCCATCCTTTCTTCCCTCGTTTAATCTCCTTCTCTCCTCTTCATTTTCTTCCGAACGCTTCTCGTTTAAATCTCCCTCTTTAACACCGCCAGCTGTGCAGCTCACTACTTTATCGACTAGGTTTAAAAATTCCACTTAACCTCCAACCTCGTGCTCGTGTATGACACGTGGTTTTTTAACTTAAATATATATTTTTTTAAATGTTTGTTATTTCGTAACGCCGTTTGTGGCAATTTTTCGACATGTCCTTAAAGTACCTTGTTTTTTCTTCTCTCAGATTTATACACTGATGATGGGTCTTTAACGCCCGAAAGCGCTATGTACTCATACCATTGAATAAATGTTTAAATTTGTGGGCTCGACTTTGGTTTCTCGTCGGTTTTCACTTATTATAATGGATTAGCCCACTTTGATGGAATGAATTCTAACTATTTATCTACTACTTATCTTCCGAGCCGTTCAACCACGAGTGGAAATACTTAGCAACTATTCATGAAGTTGATACAAGAAAGAATTCTTTGGTGAATGCTGGTAAATCTGCCTATTTGATTGGCAGAGAATAGTCAAGGTCCGCACGCAATAAAGTAGTTTTTCTTACCTCTTTTTCTTCCGAATCAACGTAATCGATATATCCGCTAATGCGATTTAGTTAAATAATTAACTGAACACCACAATCGTATTATGCGTACTTGACGCAATTCCTACACCTTACTCTTTGTCCAGGACAAAAATACGACAGATATGTTTTTCGTTCAGATGTCGATCGAAAAAGAAGGCCGCAGGTTCGTCACGTGGTATGCAAAAAATTTTCGTGCTTTTTTGTACTTGCCGGTTATCTCTAAACGCCGATTCGTTCCTGAATCTTCGGTGGTGAATGCGCGCCAAAATCAAATTGTAACGGTACTTAAGAATTTACAATTACTGAATAGACTACTGCAATTACTAACAGGAAAACCAGAAGGGCCACGCCCTTAACCAAATGAAAGAGAAACGGACGACTTATCTGTCTTGTCCCCGCAACCGCCTTCAGGAACTACTGACAGTACCAGAGAGATCGGATCTCGTACCCTCCTTCAGGAACTGCAGACAGGAAAGATCGGGAGCTGTTCCAACTGAACCTAGAGGTAGCTGAACCCTGGCTGTGTTTCTAGCAGAACCTTGGATGAGTTTCTAACGGAACCTAGTTCCATAATTTACAGAGAAATTAGTACCGACTTGCACCAAAAATATAGACATACCTTCGATAAGGGAAAAACTCAAAATCAGAAACACTGCAGATTGCCCAAACAGGAAATGGAAATAAATCCCGACCAAAGAGGACTTTACATGTCCGATTCTGCAACGTAAGTGATCCGAGAAAATTCTCGTTTCCGCTAAAAGGCTCTGAAGGAATGGTCTAGAACAAATAGAGGGATGGTAGTCTGAAACCTATGCTGAAAAAGCATCGAGTTCAAATGACGCACTAGTAATACCGGTAAGCGCCGTAGGTAAGTAGCTAAGTTCACGTTGTTTACTCTCAAACAACATAACCTAAGGAAATTAGGAAATTAAAACTGAAGAATTTACAAAAACTAGAACGGAGAGAAGAAACGATTGTAGAAAAAAAAAGGTATACCTCTGTAAGGCCAAAAAAAAGGAAGTGAACTTCTTACAGGATATCCTTTGAAGCTGGGAAATAATAGAGAGGAAAAAGTGGAAGGAAATCGCAGCCAGACGATCTATTGCTTAATAAAGGTAAACGACGACCTGAAGTTTAGTGTGTTGCATGCCTTTTTCTAGTTACAAATTCGAAGGTTAAAACAAATAATAACAAATATTTAAACGAAAGCTAACTGTTATATAATACTTAGAAACAGACTGACAACGAGCGCGGACAGCGTCGTTAGACATTTAAATAATTTTCAAAAATTGTGGATGCCTTCTTACAAATAAATTTGTTAAAATATTTAAAAAAAATCTAGGGTGTAATATGACAGGATTTGAATATTTTTTGATACAAAATAATCAGAAATAGACCAACAACGAGCGCGGACAGCTCTTCCAAGTAAATTTTTAAATACATTTTAAAACATTCCGAAGATGAAATAAGACAGAGATTGAGTACTCTGTGTTATGAAATAGTCAGAAATAGACTGACAACGAGCGCGGACAGCGTCGTTAGACATTTAAATAATTTTCACAAATGGTGGATGCCCTCTTACGAATAAATTTGTTATAATATTGTAAAAAATTCCGAGGGTGCTATAATTATGACAGTATTTGAATAATTTTTGATATAAAATAATTAGAAATGGGCTAACTACGAGCGCGGCCAGCGTCATTTGGAATTTAAAAATTATTAAAAAATGGTGGATGCGACCTTCCAAATCAATTTATAAATACGACATTGAAAACATTCCGAAGATTTAATATGACAGAGTTTGAGTAATTTGTGTTATGAAATACTCAGAACAGAGTAATAACGAGCCCGGACAGCGTCGTTAGACATTTAAATAATTTTAAAAAATGGTGGATGCCTTCTTACAAATAAATTTGTTAAAATATTTTTAAAAAATTCCGAGGGTGCTATAATTATGACAGTATTTGAATAATTTTTGATATAAAATAATTAGAAATGGGCTAACTACGAGCGCGGCCAGCGTCATTTGGAATTTAAAAATTATTAAAAAATGGTGGATGCGACCTTCCAAATCAATTTATAAATACGACATTGAAAACATTCCGAAGATTTAATATGACAGAGTTTGAGTAATTTGTGTTATGAAATACTCAGAACAGAGTAATAACGAGCCCGGACAGCGTCGTTAGACATTTAAATAATTTTAAAAAATGGTGGATGCCTTCTTACAAATAAATTTGTTAAAATATTTTTAAAAAATCTAGGGTGTAATATGAGAGGATTTTAATATTTTTTGATAGAAAATAATCAGAAATAGATCAACAACGAGCGCGGACAGCGTCGTTTGGGATATAAAAATATCAAAAAATGGTGGATGCGCTCTTCCAAGTAAATTTTTAAATACATTTTAAAACATTCCGAAGATGAAATAAGACAGAGTTTGAGTACTTTGTTATAGTCAGTTGAGTATAGTTGTGTTATAGTCAGAAATAGACTGACAACGAGCGCGGACAGCGTCGTTTGACATTTAAATAATTTTCAAAAATATTACAAATAATATTAATTTTTTAAAATATTGTAAAAAAATCGGATAATTATGATAGTATTTGAATAATTTTTTATATAAAATAATCAGAAATAGGCTAACTACGAGCGTGGCCAGCGTTATTTGGAATTAAAAAATTATTAAAAAATGGTGGATCCAAATAAATTTATAAATACGACATTGAAAACATTCAGAAGATTGCTGAGTACTACAAAATGAATATGTTAGTAAGGTGGGGTAAATACTAAATTCTGACTCGCTATAGCTGATGTCTTTCCAGATATAGTATTGTGCGTGACGCAAACACAATGATGTATAGTACCACAATCGTATATGAGGCTCCAAAATCCCCCTCAATCAGGAAAAAAAAACACGATACGATGGAATCGTATCAACATACACAGAACATTTACTTACGTTACTCTTTGGGGCCCTGCCACTGGCAGCCCTTCTCACAACAACTCATTCACACCGCGTACTTCGTTCTCCCCCCATCGATTGCTTACTCAACAACTGGATCTGATTCTAAAATCGGAGACTAGGAACATGTAGAGTTCAGTGTACATTGGAAAGAGATGATCGCTTCATTACATCAACATCGTTGAGGAACCGTCGACTTAATGCGGTTCAAATGCAACAGCAGCTCCGTGATATCCAAGGGGTAGCTGTTAATGAGTGGGCAGTGAAACGGAGACTGCAGAAGACGAACCCGAAACTTTGCAGACGTACAACTGGTCCAAAGACCTCGCAGACCTGCAATTGGTCCAAAGCTGCAGCTCATCGACAAGCACGGCTTCGTTTTGCACGGGAGCATCTGCATTCTCCCAGTGCTGTATTGATAAACGCGTCAGTTATAGCTGTGTTTCATGCATGATCTGGCGTGCGATGTCTGTGGAAGGACGAACTAAACCTGTTTTCATCGTTAGGGCAGGCATTAAGTTTGACAGCTGTATGTGGAAGGGATTTTGGCAGACCATGTGGTGCCCTATGCTGGGTTTATGGGCGACCATTTCATGTTTGTGCATGACAATGTAAAGCCACACACTGCCAGAATCACCCGAGAGTACCTTGGCGAAGTGGGGTTTCAAGTTTTAGAGTGGCCAGCATGCAGCCCCGACATTAACCCCATCGAACATCTGTGGGGCGAGCTCATGAAGAGAGTTCGAGCCAGAGTTAATGTTGCTACGTCCATCCCAAAATTAATGGTGGCAGTAGAAGAGAAGTGGCAATTGAAACCTTGGTTAGATCAATGCCCAACCAAATGCAGGCTGTTCTTAGAGCGAGAAGAGCTAACACGCGATACTAACATTGAAGAATTGTTGCATTCAAACTCAGAAGTGTGAGGTGGGTCGATTTCTTTACCCGCAAGTGTAGATTCATAGAAAATATGAAATTAAAAAATTAGATAACTGAGTTATCAAAAATCTGACTAATTTAATCTGAAAACTTGGGAAACTAGGAAAAGGGATAAGTAAAAAATTAGAATTAATTCTGTTACACGCTTATACCAGAAAAAAGTAACAGAATCTTAAGTTTGCAATATACAACCATTTTTGTTCACAAATTAATTCAGTAAGAACTGTTGACAGTCGTCAATACTACCCTTCCATTATACAGGGTGAATTCGAAATACATGCATTAAAAAAATCCGGTAATGCCGGTAATACAGTGCAACCCCACATATGTTGAAACTAACGACCTCAGTTTTGATCGTGAAATTAAACAGTACGTTTGTAATCGCACATGCGTTATTAGTGGTGGTGAAAATGGCAGATGCAAAGGTCCCCGACTGTTCGCACAATCGCAGCGATCGTGTCGGCGGAAGAGGCGAAAGAGCAAATTCTCCATGGCGTGGAACAAAATCCAGAGATTAGTACCAGAAGATGAAGTTCAACAAGTCGACATACACCAGGTGTTTTTGTGCGAATTCGGCAGAAGATGCTTCGCAGAGCTCAAAAATATATCGACAGCGAAGGGCGTAATTTTGAATCTCTTGTAATGTATGGCAAGAGATGTAAACATTTCTTTGTGGGTTTGTCAGTAGGTCACTTGCTTCAGGGATAAGTTCATGTTTATCTTCAGTTTTTGCGCGAACAGATTTTTTTACCTTTTACCTGCATTTTAAATTATTCTCTCAGACGTCATAATTTTCATATTTTTTTTAACGTTTTACAAGAAATTACAAGTCGGGCATAAAACGTCGGATCTTACACGTGACCGAAATGCCATTGTAAGATCGTGAGATGTGTATCACTCGCTGACAATGAAGCATTTCTGTCACTTATAATATAATCTACTATAACTTGGTAAAGTTCTATATTTTGTTAGTACATAGCAGTAACTTATTAATTTTAATATTTTACAATAATTGTTGTCCAAGTTTGGTTAAATTATACTATAAAAATTTAAAGGGGATAAATCAATCCGCCCCAATCTTCCTACCATCAGCTTTCAAAACAACCGTTGTTGACACTTTACATTTAAGATACGATTTAACAACAATGTAAACGAATAATAACAGAGCAAACGTGGAGGAACGAGTTCAGACACATTCCGAAATTCAGTGAAAACGTTTACTTTAGGAGCGGCCTGCGTAGCAAAATAAGCAAAGTCAATATAATTAAGTTGGAAGATTAATTACCGTAAGACTTTATTGATAGAACTTAAAATTCATGTCGTGCGTCGTATTGAGTTCGCACCAACTTCACATATTAAGCAAATTACTACTCAAGTTAAAGGTAAGTTTAGCCTCGCTAAGCTACACAATGCATCTAAATTAACACTCCTTTGACAACCCAACACCGTTTTTGTACCTAAACACAGTTTTATTTAATGACAATAATTTAGCACAAATTTGAACACGACCTCACTCGCTCGCAGCCAGTTTTAGTAATTCAATGTAACAGTGCTTGTTCTACAAATCGGAAGGTAAAGGAGAGACAAGTTTTAAATCGAACAGGTAACAGGTTTCGACAGGTTCAGATGATCTGATAATAAGTTCTTTTTATCTATACCTTCTTAGGTAAACATTTTATACTCCACTGCGCTCAAAGACGTTTCTTTGATACTCACATATCACAGCCTGGAAATTAAATAAAATGTCAGCGGGCTCCAGAACGAGGGTCGTCAGACAGCAGACACCAACGTTTGTTCTGCATGACTCGGAATAGTTTGTCACAGCGTCAAGAGTTTTATTAATAAAAATATAACCTCCCCGTGAATAAAAAATGGGTAACTTTATACAGAGTGTAATTTTTTTCACCCATGCAAACATGCAAAATACGACTGTATAACGTTCTTTTGAGCAATGTAGAAACTTTTCTCTTCTCCTCATTAATATGGCAAATGCGTCTTAACAAAGTCTGTCGGGCCTGATAAGTGGACGCGTGGCTTTGTCTAATCTCGAATTTGCATGTCGCCCACCAGGACCGGACGCCGTAAATTTATGTGGGCACCGTGGCGGCGTTTAAGCCCATAAATCAGGCAATATGCCGCAGATGATATTCCCAATTACGGTGTCGCATCCCTTACAGAAAGGCCGGTAATAGTCCACGTTTCTGTGAACCGGCCGATCGTGGTTTTGTCCACATTACTGTTAATTCATCGACCTCCATCAACTGACCGACGGACCCTTGAATTATAAACTAACAGGGCAAATAGGCCACATCCTGTGAAGCAGAGAATGGTCACTTTCATTTGTTATCAATACCGATAATCACCGGAGAAAAGTTTAACCCGGAATTTACATATGTATAACATACAGTTCTCATTTCAGGAGGTGGTTGAGGGTAATATTATGTTCTACTAATTTCCTGTAACCTCTAGTCACATTTCTGCATTTGAATGCTAATTGAAATTTGGTGTGCACAGCTGCCTCAATAATACTGTTGTCTCACATGAATTCTATGAGGTACTTATTAGGTAACAAAGACTCTCCCATGATATGAGCGAAACCTGTTTTTTATTGAAAAAGACAGTAATAGATCTAATGTTTTAAGGTGTTTCCTATAATTATAACATCTCCTCCATTAAGAATTTTTATCAGGGTTCGAAGGGCCACTAACAAAAATGTAACAGACAAGTATAAAATAATACAAATATTACAGAGAAAAATGAAGCTAAAAACAAATACAGAGCAAATATAAACAAGTGTGAACCAACGCTAAAATATGATTTACAAAAGATCAAATTAATGCGATAATATACGTTATGGTGATTATGACAATATTGTATATTCCGTAAAATACCTGAAAACTGAAAAAATTGCCCGGAAGATTGTAAAATTCAGGAAAAACTGAGTGCCATTTTCTGTGGGATTTTTGTATGAACTCGATAACTCACGATTAGAACGAGGGATATGCGTAGTTCTTTTTTTGCTTTGCTCGTTATGGTCCGTTATGGAAGTTTTCACGAAAATAAAATTTGAGACAATTAAACATGGCTTTACCGATTTGAATATTTTTTTTCTTGTTTTGTTTGTCATAATACAAAAATGGTTTAAAACTAAAGAGTGAGCAACAAAATTCGTGATCGTAGGAGCCTTTGAATCCCAAATTTTGAGTCGATTTTTGATCGATACGATTGTGTAAAAAGTCATCGAGTTGTCAAATCTGATTTGAAATAAAAATCTGTTCTTTTGCAAAAGTTCACTTGTTTGGGACATGTACAATCTCATTTTCACAATGCAATAAAAATAAACGGTATTTGGAAACATTCTATTCCGACTTATTAAAAACTTATCATTAATTTATCAACTTATTAAGAAAAATTTTTGATAACCGAATTATTAGCAGAATATTAAAACACTACCCCTAAAACCAGGCAACCACGACCCCGTTCTAACCTCACTCTTCCAGTGCTCTTCCAGGTCTTCCACGCATTCCCTCTACGAACATTCCCATCATAAAAATATTCTACATAATCGGCGACTGCAAAGACATCACAGTCAAAGGTTTGACAATTATAAAACATTACGACAAAGTCTATCTGGAGGCCTACACGTCGATCCTAATCTGTGAAACCGAAGAGCTAGTAAGTCCCAATATTTCAAATTCAGTTATTATAATGACTCTTGGAAAGCCAGGAGCAGTAGGACTTCTACGACCCCAAACTCATGGTAGCAGACCGGGACTTGGTAGAACAAGGAGCCGACGACGTCCTTTCAGGGACTGAAACTACAGACGTTGCTTTACTGGTGGTTGGAGACCCGGTTGGGGGCACGACCCACACGGGCCTGATGCTGAGGACAAGAGAGCGTGGGGTTGACACGAGGATAGTCCACAATGCTTCCATTTTGAACTCTGTGGGTTGCAGTTGCACAGTTTTGAGGAGACTGTCTCAATTCCCTATTGGACTGAGGGTTGGAAACCAGACAGTTTTTATGAGAGGATTGTTTGTAATTATTATTATAGGAACAAGTTGTTTGTTGGGTAGGTCTGTTCAGTATTGTGGCAGAGTACTGGAAGGAAATGTTTCAGATATCAAGGTCAAGCAGCCCACATTAGAGAGTTTAACAAAGAAGAAGAAGGAGTACATGCCACTTAAATTTATGTCTTTGGGTAAGGCTTCGCAGCAACCTCTGGAGATACTGAAGAACAAGAGACAGGATGTCAAAATGGTGTAAAAATTACTCTTATTGGATTTGTTGTGGCTGAAAACACCCTTTGCATTGGGCTTACTAGAGTAGGATCTGAAACTCAGAAGATTCTGGCTTGCAGTCTACAGGAGATGTCCCAGGTGGATTTGGGGGGACCCTTACATTCTCTCATTATCGCAGGACCTGTATTACATCCTCTTGATATCGAGTATCGTGAGCATTGTAAGGGGGGAATAATTTGAATTAGTCACTTGTTATTTCAACAGTATGCAGTTATAATGTCCTAACTTTCTTCTCTACGCGATAATAACGTTTTCCTCCTCCATGTTGCTGCAACTTTTCACATCAGTGGAAACACTTTCTCAAGCTACAACTATAGGCGACTTTCAGTTGCTCAGATGGAAACACAAAGTTTATGTATGCTGCCAATTAATCTGTGGTTGCCAAACATTTTCTAAACACGCGACAAAGGGAAACACAAAGGGAAACACAACAGTTTTGAGGCGGAAATTCAAATTTTTGAGTCAGAGAAAATATGTTATCAAAGTCAAAATATGTTATCAAAATATCAATGTAAACCGTAAACTAAAAGAACCGATATACGTTTAGCCAACAGCGATCACGAATTTTGTTGCCCACTCGTTATTTTTCACATGTACATGGAGGCCCAGGGGGGGCCCTTGGGCGGGACCGACTCCTTGGGTCGACGGATTCTTATGATTTTTTTTTATTTATTTGTTAGGTATGAGAATAGGTGGTGAGCTATTTTGCACATGGACATGAGGGCCCAGGGGGCCCCCTTAGGCTGGACAGGCTTTTCGGGTCGACCGATTTTTATGATTTTTTTTTGTATATTTGGTAGGCATGATAATAGGTCGTAAAGTATGGACATGGGGGCCCAGGGGGTCCCCTTGGGCTGGACCGATTTTTCGGCTTGGCCGATTTTCATGAAATTCGTTTTTTTATATTTGGAAGGTATGAGAATAGGTAGTAAGCTATTTTTCACATGGACATGGAGGCCCAGGAGGGCCCCTTGGGCTGGACTAATCTTTATGATTTTTTTTGCTGTTTTTGCGTTTTAGCGTGACATACGAACGGCGTTTCATTTATATATATATATAGAAGATTTAGGCTGGAATGAGTTTGGGTTTATAACTCAAGAAGGGCTTTTATGATAATTAATTTGTTTTTTGATATGCGGGCCCAGGGGTTTCAACCCTAAAGTTCAGCTGAAAAATCGAAAAATTAAAAATAGGTAATTTTGTATGGGAATCGCTACTTCAGATTACATTTAATTAATGGCGTTCGTGGTAGGACTATGGGACAATATAAAAAATTGTCATTTCTTCTTGAATCGCTACTTCGAATTACTTTTAATAGACGGCGTTCGTGATGAACCTATCAGACGATATACAAAATTGTCATTTCTTCTTAAATCGCTACTTCGGATTACTTTTAATAGAAAGCAATAGTAGGTGATACAGTTCACCGGGTCAGCTAGTCTCTACAATAAAAGTTAAATGATGTTCGTTGGTAAGCCCATCACGTGAGAACGGCTATACCGATTTTGCTATTTTTTTTAAATTGTATTTGTGACTTTTACGGAAATATAAATTGGAAAAGTTGACCGGAAAATTGTAGAATTCGGGACAAACTGAAAGTGCTTTTTTTGATGGAATTCTTGTATGAACTTAAGAAAACTTAAAAAAAACGGGAAGATCTGGAGAAAAAGCTGGAAAAACGCATTCCAGTCTAAATCTACATAAGATAAATACATTGCTCTTTGATGGTAAACCCATCACTTGAGAACGGCTGGACCGATCTGGCCATTTTTTTTAATACATATCTGTAATAGTTCATCTAAGGTTTTTAGGGAAATAAAAATTGTAAAAGTTGGCCGGAAAATCGGAACATTCGGGAAACACTGATCGTGCTTTTTTCTATTCAATTTTATTATGAACTCAAAACCGTAACTCTTATTATTCCAACGATGGATATGCGTACAAATTCTTTTTTTGTTTTGTTCGTTATGGACCGGTAAAGTTGGAAAATTCGGACAAATTGCAAAAAAACATCATTTTTGTATGCACTCTCGATCATAACTGACGATATAGGAACGACATAATATTCAGGTTTTTTTTTGTTTTGTTTGTTATGCTCCCGGGATGGAAACACGTAACTCAATTGAATGTTTTTAATTGAAAATAAATATCCGGAAGATCTGGAGGAAAATCTGGAAAAACGCATTCCAGTCTAAATTAAAATAGAATTATACATTTGTTTCTACGTTGGCCAGGACGTTGTCCGGTCAGCTAGTAATATTATATAAACCGCAGTTAAGTCTTTTCTTAGCCCACCACTATTATGCTCTGTAACGAAGTTACCCAAATTTCCGCGATCCAAATACCGTCCGCGAGATTCAACACTTTCAAGCAACATTCTCAGTGGCTGATCAAAGCCGCGCACCCTATGCCGCAATTCAAACCTTTAACTCGTCAAAAACAATATTTTTCAATGTCGCAACGGAATAATTTTTTCCCCCCGTAATCAACCGTAATCAACCTTCGCATCGAACCAGAAATCCGTCGAAACTAAATACCGGAATGGTTGTTGTATCATTTTGACCAGTGAAGAAGCGCGCTCCGGACGTCGCTATTCCGGACCCGCTGCGTTGCCCGGATCCGTCACCGCTCCGGTGGGAAAAGAACATAGTGATAAGACCCTCACTCTACCGCATTGCGACAGGTCGCGCGCATCAGTCAACGTCATTTTCTCCCCTCCAGCGTTTCTATAAGAGAGGCTCCGCCCAGTAGGAACGCCAGTAGTTGTGCACCAGCCACCACCCGTGAAGAAGTGATAAGTGACGAGTAAACCGGACCAGTGAACCGGTACTAAGGACAGTGACTGGTGTACCGATCCAGCACCTGGGGAGCAACCAAGGAAGGGCAGGACCCACCCGAAGGAAACAAGGTAGAAGCTCCAGCCATCTGCCACCAAGACAGGATCAGTCTAGGTACTTTCGGTGCCAACTTGGTCCAGGAAGTCTTAGCTGCACCCTAGCCGAACTATTTCCTGTGGACCAAACTGGGGTCCCAGTGGCACGTTGACGATCGACTTCCGACGCAGTTCGAGCACCGTGATAGTCGTTACATCTTAAAACCGCCACCTACCGCTACCATTCCTGGAGGAAGACACGCCCTAACCCCGATTTCCTGAGACTGAATATAGACATATGTTATAAATATTCTCCGGTATATATTATGTTGTAAATAAAAGAGCATACTTTTACAAAGTAGACTTGTGACATTATTTGAATTTCTTAGATACATTTTGACCTTTCTCCATTTTTATATTTATATTTTGATATAATATATTCTATCAAACAATTCAGCATCAATTTACCAAATTAAGTAAGGGTCAATAAGTTCAGACATTTGGACTAACACAGTTACGAAAACTCCTAGAATTTGATATTTTGAGATTACACCTTTTTCTTGGTATGCTGTCGTAAGTCCACATTATTTTCCCACATAAAAGTAAAATTCCCCTATGAAAACATCTCAACTGTTTAATCAGTAAACGATAATAGCGGCATATTCAGCGTTCGTCGCTTGCGGACGTAAAAACGGTTTTATTGACAGAATAGTAAACGAAAATAAATAAATTTTAAACTCGGATTGGATATGTCCTGGCAAGCACGAAATCTCTGAAGCGTTAAATCTTTTTCCAGGATCGTCGATTCTGAATTATACATGCGAAGTTGTAAGATAACAGGGTCGTCCGGTATTTCAGTTTTTATTAGAAATAGGTTGGCACCGCTAGACGTTAAGCTCGGAGGCGACGAAGACTGTTTTGATATTTCGTTTAATATAAAAACGATCAATTTTTCAGCAGAATGCATATACAAATTAACTTTCCAGAGCAACTAAAGCAAACTGCGTGACAGTACGGTTGCGCACAAAAAATCTCGGCGTGCGGAGAACTAATTCATTGTTCGAAATGGCAGAGGAATATATTTTCTGGGATTGCGCATAACGTGAACTCTAAACACTTTACCGCTTGGACTGGATCTATCACTTTTCATTGTCTTTGTTTCAATTTTGCGACACACGTTCCAATAAATGCTTGAATTCTTTACCTATCTGTAAATTTTACACTAATAACGATATTTATATGGTTCAGTAGGACTAGTTACACGTATAGAGCAGCAATAAAATCGTTAATAGGCTGATATTATGACTCGTCAATAGACAGAGCTTGGTAGATAGGTGTACTATTAATATTGACTTAATGAAGTGTGATAACTGCCATGTTCACGTACTCAAATCTACTCCAAATGGCATTTAAAGCTTTATGTATTATATTGATTAAGAATTTTAGAATCAATTTATGACCAATGTTAGTATTGTTACACAATGGAATAAAAATGAATTAAAAAAGTGGGATGTATTTTAAATTTTAACACGTTATTTGTTTCAAAGGTGGAGTTCATTGACTAAATGCTTACCCATTGGCGTTTGCCTTGTGTTAGGGTATTTTGGAAAAGTCTTCTCTGTTCTTACCTGAAAAGATAAATCAATATCAGTTTATTTTAGAACTTACAACATTTAGTGATTAAACTTGAATTAAAAACGTCAATAGTCGTATTTTTGTCCTTCCAAGAAATACGGGTGCAGTCACGCTAGGTATACAATGACGAACGCGATATCTTTCTGGCCCTGGAAAACCTCAATCTGCTCATCCACAAAATGTTTAGAATCAAATCCCGCAGCACAAACAAGTCGATTCTCCTTATCCGCGTCATCACCGGAGACGCAAACAGCCCCCCTCCCAGTATAAGGCGCCAAGTGTTACCAGCTTGGCACCCCCAGACAGAATGCTCCAACAAAATTGCGTGCCCCAAAATCACGAGTAGCCACAACCAAACAAGTGCCAACAATAGCAATGACAATTCACATTGTCTTGACTTGTTGGTTGGAGTTGACAGCGAAGTATTATTGGTTAGGATTGCCAATATTTAAAAAAAAATACTATTTTTAGTACAATTATTATATCTAACATCGCTTTTGTCTATTATAACAATCTTACAGGTCCTTGCTGTCCTTTTTGGTAATTCCAGTTTAAAGAAGTTTTCAAATAAACTCTTAAACAACAAATTATGAAATTAAAATTTAAATATATCTAAGTCGAACTCCACAAACTTTAATAACTGTAAAATTACTAATGGAACATGTTTCGGCAGAACACTTCTGCCATCATCAGCCCTTAAAGAATATAAAAAATTATGTTAAATATTATATTAATTTAAATTTACTCCACCTGGATTTAAGACCATTCTTCTGGTTTTTAAATTATGAAATGTCTAACCGATGATTATGGAGTCATTACCTATGTGTATATTTTAATTTATGAAGTCCCAGAGCTATTTCCATTGCTTCTGTCCTGAATGTTAAATTCCTGGCAGAGCCTGCATTCTGTTCTCTGAAAACGGCATTTAAAACGACCATGTGGTTGCACCTGTCTAGGGATCCAACAAACTTTATTTAAACTATGTGGTGCTCCTCATTTTCACCTTTTTTATTCGGAGTTTTCCTAGAGTTTGCGTAATTTAAATTAGTTCATTAAAATTTATACAATCAGATTCAGATTGTAGTAACCACATTCAATGCATGAAATTTAAACTCACGAAAACAGAAGAAGACCACAGTTATTCCTATTTTAATTAAACTTTTGTCGTAAAAATTGTTTTCATACTGAATGAAACTATGATAGACTGCGGTTGATGAGGACTGCATTGAAGAGATGGATAAAACACAAATTGGGACTATTAGCGAGCATTGTTTTAGTTGTAGCAACTCGACTGTCGTAATTTAAGTTATTCCGTAAATTACATAGAGAGAGCTTTTGACAATTTGTAATGTTTTGAATTTTTCCATATTCCAGAGAATTTAATAAACAAATAGCTATATCCGTGTTTACAACCTTTTTATCCAAATTTATTACAAAAGCATTTATAAATTAAGTTCAGACATAATATATTTAATGTTTTCTTTTCTATTGTTTGTACTATTGTATTGTAGCGTTTCTGGGTTCCATTTATTTATTTATTTGAACACTCTGTACAAATTATTTATACTTCTAATAGTACACTACTTACAATTTACTACTTCACCGGCACGTTTTGTATTATTTATAGATAAAAGCAACTGTCCGACTCGACCCACTGATCTTCGATGATACGACTGACTCGACTGACTAGACTCGATGACACGACTAAACTGGTGTTCGTTGGAATGTCTCGTCTAATAAATAAACCATCGCCTAAATGCTTCTATGCGCCTCCAGATACTTCCATCGCGCTCTCGATGTGTGCCAAATATTCCAAAAGATGATGTCATACTCGAGTACGTTGTGGTATAAATCCAGCACATTCTAGTAACTGATGACGCCGCTACAGCCATGAGTCATCTTGGGTCCACATCCGTTACACTGTTTTTTGTCTTCTTGACTCCTTTTTTTTTGTCCAATCTTCTTTATTTTTTTGTCATTTTGGGGATAGCAATACTAAAAAGATTGACTCTAGGATAAGTGGCAGTGTAACGAAAATTGAAGCGCTCACGAATGTGGAGTGCCCAAATGGGTTAAAAACGACAAAACCATTATCTTTAAAAATTTGAATTTTCAAAATTTCTATAGATAATTTCAATAGTGTTATTGAGAATCTGTGAACTTTCACTTTTAACGCGCATAACGTCCACTTCTTTTGAAACGATATTATGACGCATTCTTTTTTGCTAATGTCGTGAAACTAAAAATTTTCAGTTTTTCTATCTGATTTGATTACATTATATTGACATCTGATAAGATATAATAACTTAGATATTATCAAAAATCATTATAACAGTAATTAGACACCAAGGCTGAGAAGAAATGTTTCTTAGCCAAGCTACTTTTTTATTAATAATAGTGCGAAGCTAAGAAAAGGCTTCTCAACTGTGGTTTATATTCTACTTTTTTTCACTACTAACACATTTGTTTAAGTTTTCTTCAAATGATGTGAAAGGTCGGAAGGAATTTAACTAAGATATTTATGAAAAGCAAGTAGCATATGAAATTAAACCAATACCTATAAGTTATATTTATTGTTGCGAGTGCGGTCCAGGCGGCAAATTTAAGATTTCGCAAAAACATTTCAGCTTCTCAGCTCTACATTGATGATTAATAATGTATAAAGAAGACAGTAAACGTTAAGTGAACACATCAAGTACGGCAGTCTAAATTAACCATGCCAACATTGTTTTTATTATCTACTAGTAGGACAGAAAAATCCATTATTGGGTAAGGTGCAGAACATTACAACAATTTATTTCTTAATCATCAAACACGATGATGTTTTCTGAAGCTTGTAGTTAAAAAAGATAATTATTATGGTTTCTTAATTTGTTCTTATGAATTATTACCCGTTTTTATCAGATATTATTTGTTTGTGGCAAAAAAACATAAATTCAACATTTTCGTGATGAATCTTCCTTATTTCGTTCTGCATTGCGTTTTGTTCCTAAACCTACTGATATCGTTTACAGGTCTCCTTCATTTTGCACATTTACGGTAATTATTTCTAAACTGTTGGATGAAAAAATTATTAAACTAAATTAGAAATCAAAGTGAAAAACTTTGGTGGTGGGGATGGAGTGGGTAGTATGTTCTAAGGCAATTCAAATGTGACCTACGCCTCCCTGTCTCAAGGGGGCCCTTTTGGGGGCCTATGCCTCCTGTCTCGAGGGTGTCCTTTTTCCCAAGGGGGTCCCAACGGCAAGTTTCACTTCAGTCGTGTGCTTATAAAGGTGAGGCACACAACAGTCTGTTTCGTCTGATAAGTTTGAAGTTTCGGATATATATTTTTTTAAATTTTAAACGATGTTTGCACCCACACATTACTTTCTTTGAAAAAATTACTACATATTTCTTCTAGTGTCCATGTCCAAATCATCCAAAAGCTAAAAAAAATATCCTCTTGAATCAACTACCGTGCGATCATTTAAATTATAAGTTAGAGTAGGCTGTGAAATTTAAATTAGGTTGGCACTACTAGCTGTTGACAATTTGGTTTAATATTTGAATATCAAAGGTGTCAAACTGTGAAGTGCTTCTTTACGGTTTCCAGGTGGTGCCACACCTCTGAAACAGTGTTTTCGTCGAAACTGCAACCCCGGCCTCTGCGAGAAAAAAATGCGGCAAATGCTATTGAGCCGTCAGGCATTTATTGTTTAATCAATTTAATTTATTTATTTAATGAAAACGCAGCCTACTCTAATGTATAATTTAAATAATCGCACGGTATCTATGAATATCAAATACAAAAATGCAAGGATTTTAACAAATAAAGTAGGTAAATGTCATGAAAAGATGTAGAGAAGAATTCCAAGAACAAACGAAAAACTTGATGTAACTTTACAGTAATTGTTAATTGATTAAATTTTTATATAGAAGAAGAAAAAGGTGTATTTATGAGCTTTTTTGCTTTTGATGCGTTACATTTAATTTGCTTTCAGAGCTTCATGTACGATATTTGAATGTTATTGAACGTAGCAATGCCTCAGGTACGTACGGTTGAACAATTTCATCAAGTATCCCTATATGAACTGGTCGTATTGTTGGCACGCACAAAGTACGTTATTGTTTTCGAGAAATACCTATAAAAATAGAACGCAATGTCTCGACTGTAGCTAGAATATACAGACATTGGTATAAGGATATGATGTACAACAGTCAATCTGACAGTGAAGCTATGAATTTCCGTGAGGATTGACATCTCCGACACATGATGAAATGACACTGCGCGAACTGTTTAGAACAACTCGTCCGGTTGGAGCGCGTTGGATGTGTGCTATGGGTCGACCCTCATCTATGACCACGATTTATGGTAAAATTAATTCGTTTAGACTTCACTCTTACTGACGTTGATATCGCCTTTTTCTCACTGATGCTCAGCAAGCCACCTGACATCAATCGTGTGTTGAAAGACAAAATGGAAGAATGGACATCAGTTTTGTCTTCCAATGAAATCAAATTATGTCTTTGGTTGTATTGGAACATCTTCAGTTGCTTTTAAGGGCACTGTTACAGCACAACGTTGTACTACGCTCAGCTTTGTTACCATCTCTTCAGCGATTAAAAGAAAATACATTCCAACAGGACAAGGCGCAACCTCATACGGCACTGAAGACAACGACGTTTATATCGAGTCTTCATAAATGATTCATGTTTTCTGTTTATCTGGAAAACAAAATTTACGTGCCAAATACATGTAAATTTTATTTTCGAAGTTTAACATGACGGAAGTCTCTGTAGAAAAAGACCATGTTAGTCTGGTCGTCACGTTCACCGGACTTAAACCCGATCGAACAACTATTCTGTGACACCAGCTAGAACTTGCTTCATAATCTAATGTCAAGCATGCCTCGAAGAGTTGCAGACTGTATTAATAGATGAGATTATAAGCATTATTATTTTTTTATATGAAACTTTAATCGTTTCATAATTTTATATTATTATTTCCAAAACAACTGCAAAACTACCGTATTTATGCAAAAACTTGTCCACGTCTACTGGTATTTAGCATTTATATTGTTGACAAAAAGAGGTTCAAAAAAACTATTTCTCTAAACTATTAAATTATGTGACCTATGCTGTCGGAATAGTTTTAGGAGGTGGGATAAATCCAATAGCATCCCACTTTGTTAAAACCAGTTATCATCTAATTGTTCTTAAGAATATAGTTGTATGTTATTCTGCAAACAAAAAAATATTAATTTGCTTGTCCTTCACGCTTGTAAACCTTGGAACCTTGATGAACAAAAGCGATGTATAAAACGCCAAAAGTGTTAATTTGCAATCTACATGCAAAAGACGAATTATCAGTCTCCACTTCAGCATTTTACCACTTTGTTGTCCAGTTAGATAGAAGACCGTCGTCATATCCTCGAGCTCAGAATCAGACCCTATTACTGGCGTCTAATTTGCTCCAGATGAGCGAATGTGGAGGTCAACGCAAAATCGATCACCGCAAGAGAATGGGTTGATGGAACGTAGTATCCGAAAATTTCACCGCAGTTGGAGAAGAAATATCTCAACGCAATCGGTTGGAAATATAAAACTGGAAAAGTGTCGCATGAAACGGTGACACTGAAAGATTACTAATAATAAAGTTTTAATGCACTTTTGTTCGTGTTTATTTCTGTTTGCTAGTTTATGGACGCCGAAGTGTAACATATGTCCGAGCACTGGAAAAGTCAATCGATTGCAGAGTTATTTGCTTGACTAGAGAACAAATTGCGCAATTACGTCTACGTCGGTCTGAAATGATTATTTAAAAGTTTTTGAACGGAAGCCGAAATGAGGTAAGGTGGGCTGGAAACAAAACAAGAAAAACCAATCTGGGCTGTAGTGTAGTTCCGCGATCTGATTAGGAGTGGATTGATTCAAATCTTTTAAGGGATCGGTTTGCTGTGATTAAAACTGGGAGGCGTCTTGCGAAGAAGGTATTAAAAATTGACGAAGTGGAACATAAAATAATTCCGAGTAAATTAAATTTTTGCCAGAGGTAGAAAGTTTCAATACTAAAATTTCTTGCAGAAAGTAGATTAAATCCGAGATTACTCTTCGTCCTGCACAGATAAATTGATCAGTTTCATTAAGTTTCTAGTGTTAGTTTTCCTGGCAACGTATCAAATGTTAGAAGCTTAATTAGTTCATTTTTATCAGAACTCAACACGGCAGCGCAGATGTCTTCAGATAAAAATATTCAAAAGTGTTTCTGAATCTTTTTGTAATTTGTCACCAGTTTGATTCTTTAATAGACACCATATTAACGAACGCGACGTCATCATCATAATAGCCATTAATGCACGGTACATTTTACCAAAATTTGAACATTACCAACCGCCACAAAAATCTCCAGATCTACTAAAGTAAAGATTCTTGTTTATAAACGGCTTAAAAAGGGCAAAAAATAGCATAAAATACTCGTTCCATAAGGCCTTGAAACACTCATTCTTTAAAATAACTCGTGGCTACGCCACTCTTTTTTGTAAACTTGGATTCGTGCTTTAATAACAGCCCGATTTCATGTTCACTTGCGACTGGTCGCAAGTGCCGGTTGCTATGGAAACGTCGTAACTAAATACCAGTCAGTAAGGATCAATTGCCTAATCCATTGCACCTAATCGCAAATTACGACCCAGAACATGAAATCGGGCTGTAAGCAGTAAGGCTCAATTTCACGTTTCATTTCACATGAAATTGATCCTTACTGACTGGTTTTAGTTACGACGTTTCCATAGCAACCGGCACTTGCGACCAGTCGAAAATCAACATGAAATCGGGCTGTAAGACTGCTCTTATGAAACTTCAATTTTTTAATATACTACTATTTCAAATATCAGCGTGGAAAAATTACAACAGTAAAATGGTAACCTTTCATTTTATCTACTATGGTCCGTTTTTCTTTAGAAGAAAGCATTGTGAAAGATAGGGACTTCAACGAACCAATAAGAGGTTACCATTTTGTACCACGTGACGCGTCCCCTTTACACTAGCGCACGAAAAATCAACACAACAACTAAACAGCTCGTGAGTTTGTGTCAATAAAATACCGTCTAAATATTTCTAAGCACATTTCGTTGGTTTTTTATTACACCCTACTTTTGCATGCATGTCACTCATGTCAGTACATGGACGGGGGGCGGCTAGAGCCACCACCATAATACGCCGGTGAATTATGGGTTGCCGACACCCCTGTTGTATTCATTCGCTAATGTGCACGGTACGTGTACCACTGCTGCCATCTACTATAGATAAGAAAATAGAGTATAGATAAAAAAATATATTATTTCTAACGTAAAGTCCGCATAAGTCTGAACAATTATCACTCTAAAATTATCACTCACGAGAATTATGCTCTAAAATTCTGTGAGCTATTTAAAAGGCTTTCCTTCGTTGATGTAATAATGTAGAATAAAAATGGTAGAAACTTTACTTTGATATTTTAAAATTCAAAATTGCATTTCCAGCGCTTCCAGTGATGTGGATCCTCATAAACGCTTACATAATTACGGCTTTTTGTTCACAGGGACTATCGCGCATAGTTACTAGAAAGTGTACCATTTAACTAGTATAAATTGATGAAAGGAAGGAACATGCACAAAATTCTTAAAACGCAACACAATCTGAAAGTAGTACAGACTTATCTTTAATGACTAATGTTGTTCATGGTCACCTGAGAGCTTCATTAAGAAATCCTGAATAAATTTAAAAACTTAATGTTGGCAGATTTTGTATCTTAAGGTTGTATTAGACGTTGCGATTTTTCTTCCAAATAATTCTTTCGCAACACATTTTTACAAAATTGTAAATAAAATCGCAACGCATTTATTATCGCACGCGATTTTATTTCTTTGAGCATGCTCTAATTTCTCAAGGTCATACGAACGGATTTATTTTTATTTTTAGTAACTTCTAGGGACTTTCTTGCCTCTGCTCTGGAAAATGGTGTTAATGCATTTAACAAATGATACACAATTATTGTATTTGCAAAATATGAGGAAAATTTGAAGGACAATGTTTGAAGTTTGAGGTTAGATGAAGAATGCTTCAACAGCGCATGTCAATTTGTCGTTGTTAAGGGCATTTTGAATATTGTCACGCAAGAAAAATCGCAACATCTTATGGGTTTATGAATTTATTTTTTGGTCGGATAAAAAAAATATCTTAAAACATGGAAAATAAGTGGTAACGTCTAATACCACCTTTAAAGAAATTTTTTTGGAGCTTTATAGTCCGGTCAAAGTAAACTAAAAAATAGTGGTAATTGTATAATAATTCTCATAGAGCTGAAAATTGGTAGGTACAGGTCTTGGATACACTATTACAAATAAAATATAAAAAGTCCTCACCGATTCTATGCCTTCTAAAAATAATATTCAAGGTCAAAGTCAAAAGTATCGGTTTCTGGCATTTTTCTCGTAAACCGTAAGTGTTATCATAAAAATATGACAAACAAAAGTTGTAGATCATGCAATTATCTAGAAAAATTGTTCTTATACTTTTTTCCCACAAATCACCATTCCTGAGGTATAGCGATTCAAATAATTGAAGTAGTCGTATTCTACATAATGCACACATTAAATAATATTCGATTAACTAAAAAATGGTACTATTGGAAAATATTAAATTGGCACGAATTATTGTTGGTTTCAGGAAAATGGTAGTCTGATAATCTTCAAATGCTTCATGAATAGTACCAATTTTAGTTGATCGAATGTTATTTAATAAAACCAAATCACAATACGTTGTGGACTATGCCTACCGGGGAGACCACGTTATTATGTAGAATACGATTTCTTCAACTATTTGAATCGCGTTATCTCGGGAATGGTGATTAGTAGAAAAAAAGTACAACAACCATTTTTGTACATAATCTTATGATCTACAACTTTTGTCTGGCTTAATTTTATGATAACACTTCCGGTTTACGAGAAAAGTGCAAAAAAACTATCCTTTTGACTTTGACCTTGAATATTGTTTTTAGCAGACATAGGATCGGTGAGGACTTAATAGAGCTGGAAACGTGTGGGATTTATTTCAATGTAAAACTTTGGGCGACTATGCTGACATATCTCAAATCAGATATTTTATTATTGCTAGATATTTTTGAAACATTTAGAAAAAATTGTGAGGCATTATCATTTAGATCCTGCTCAGTATATTACAGTTCTCTTTAAGTTGGGATACAATCTTCTTGCACCCCAAAGTAGAGTTGGAATTATTGATAGATATAGACCACTTGCATTTCTTTAAGAAGGGCATACGTGGTGGATGGGTACCTGTATTAAGCGGGCACTCTCCGCTAACAAATGATTTTTACCGAATTAAGGATTACTAAACCATCTTGTTATATTCTGTATTTAGTTGCAACGAATTTATATGGTTGGAGTATGAATCAGTATTTACCAACAGGGAATTTTAAATGGTTAACCGCACATGAAATTGAAACGCTTGAAGAATCACAAAAGTTATTAATAATTGTTTTGTTCTTTTTCCTCAACTTCTTTTCCGACCTGTCTTTAGCCATACCAAAGTTCGTTTTTAATTCGTTACAGTATGTACGCTAAACATTTTTACAGTTTTAAGTAAGATAAACTTCTTTGTCGAAATAGTGGCATGTTGAATTCCACACTAAGTACAACTTTTTAAATATTATCCTATACTCCGGTTTTTTTTTTTAAGAAGGAAGTAGATGGCAGTAGTGGTACACGTCCCGTACACATTAGGAATAAATGAAGCAGGCAACCCATAATTCATCGGTATATTATGGGGGTGGCTCCGTCCATGTACTGACATGAGTGACATGCATGCCAAAGTAGGGTGTAATCAAAACCAACAAAATGTGTTTAGAAATTTTTAGACCGTATTTTATTCACACAAACACACGAGCTGTTTAGTTGTTGTGTTGGTTTGTCGTGCGCGAGTGTAAAGCGGACGCGTCACGTGGTCCAAAATGGTAACCTCTTATTGGTTCGTTGAAGTCCCTATCTTTCACAATGCTTCCTTCTTAAAAAAAACGGACCATAGAAATTATCATTTTGGTACTGTAACTGTAGGCCACTGTGGTGACTGATTTACTATCTAGCTGCTCAGTAAAATGGACCGGAATTCACTGACGACATAATTTGAACAAAATTCTAAAAAATATATAGGGTGTCTCACGACGTTCGGTATATATTTAAACCTCTAGTAGATCCGCAAATGCAGATTCTTCCATCACCCTGTAGGTGGAAGAATACTAATTATTTTTTAATGATCAAAAAATGATGCTAAATATTTAAACTAATATTTATGTTTAGCTTTAGTTTTCCCATATCTGTTTTTAAACTAAGTATTACTCGTGGTGTATCAATATTTGTAAAGCAGCCATAAAATTTGTACCGCGTGGATTATTATATTAATTACAATCATATTCTGATGCGTGTCGTGGTCACAGTAAGCACGTTTCGACTGGTCAATAAACACATGTGAAAATTAAAATTACTTAAGTTTCTTTATCCAGATTCAGTACCCTGCTAAGGTTATACGAAGTGGTACAGAGTAACTTTTATTAATTGTACCAACTACCTTTAATCAGTTTTTCCGTAAAACATAAAAAACAATTTTTACTACAACTGCCAACGCAGATTTTTTAGTGAGATTTTGCAATTAACATTGGGTAAGAAAGACTATATTTAGGAAAAGAAATCAGTGCCAAAAAAAATCTGACAAGGTGTGTTCATAAATATTGTATCAATACTTGATTGCAATGATAAAATAGTTCATGTTACAGACGAAAGAAGAAATTCACGATGGAATGGATTTCCAAAGTGGGTAGATTTTGAGTCCAACACTTTGGAATTAAGTTTTGGACATTTAAATTCTAGACTGCCACCACAGACAACAGCTGTTGCCTGTGCAGACAATATTTCTGTTGCCGTCATAACAACTACAAAGGAAGGGGTAAAGACTAAGAAGAAGACGGTCGTCGCTAGTTTGTTTACGTGGGATTTTCATCAGAAACTGTCTTCAGAAGGTCGAAAATTATGATACATCAAACTGTTAATATAGATTTCACAATAGAAATATGCATAATATCAGCACAAAACTAGAAAGTGTCGAAAAAATAGGACACATCGGCCTTCTTCTGGATTCTGAACTAAACTAACTAGACTTCAAAGTTCTTCCTCCACTCTATCTTGTAGTAGTTACGAGTGGCTATTTCACTTACCATTTTTTCGCACTAGGTCCAGAAAACCCCCCTCTAAACGTCACTAAAAAACTTTTCAGAATTGGCAAAACACAATTATTAAATTTATTTGTTTATTTAATTATTTTATGAATTGTTGTCTTATTCGTATAAAATGTCTTTGCTTTCTCTACACCCCAGTAAACCCATGCACGTTGTTTTAACGTGGAAAAGCCGTGTATGTGGTTGATAACACGTTTATGGTTGAAAATATCACGTTATATTTTGGTAATACCTTCAACGTTATTTCTAAGTATTTTACGTAACGTAAATTCAACGTCGATTTACAATAAAATATTGACTACGTATCTATCTATACATTACGACAATTCAAAGTTAAAAAAATACGTTATTTTTAAATATTATATATGACGGAATAAAGACGTTTAGTCAATATTGTTAATCAACGAAAGGTACATAATGTTGATAAAATATAAGTTATTTTCCACGTGCAGTTCTGACGTTTGTTTCTCGTGAAATTTTTACATTAAATACACGTGTTTTTCTAATCAAATAAAAAATAAAAAAACCTAAGGAGTGAAAGAGTTCCAGCAGAGTATAAAAAATCATCATCATGGTGTAGCCCTATAGGTTTTTGGGTTTAAAAGGAGATTTTTCAATTTACTTCCCTTATTTTTTTTATTATTCTATTTTACTTTACCTCAATTTACTTTTTTTATAAAAAATCATGTTAAAAAATATATATTTATTATTTAAATCATAACTTAAATCAAATTATATAAAATAGAAAAGAACGAATGGCGGTGAAGTCTAAATTATTATTTTTGACTATTATTTCTCGTAAAATTTTAACATTAAATACACGTGTTTTTCTAGTCATCTATACTACAAATAAAAACGCATTCGAGGCGTGTTTTGGCGCCGTTTACTTTCCGTGAAATTTTCACGTTAAGTATACGTGTTTTTCTAGGCAAATAAACACTAGAAAGAACGTATTCCATATGATATTATTAGGCGTGTTTTGTGGTCAAGTTTATAAGTCACTAAGGGGTTTCAAAGATAAAAATGATGATTTTAAAATACATAATGTATAATAATCGTACCTAATTTATATGTTTTATTTGAATTACGATTAAAATCAAATATAGAAGCATAGAAAGGAATTAATGTGAGTAAAATATAAGTAATTTTTGACGTTCAGTTCTGACATTAATTTCTCGTGAAATTTTTACAATAAATTCACGTGTTTATATACTCATATAATTAATTATATTTAATTTATGTACTACAAAGGAACGCATTCCATTGGCGTCTTTTACAGATTCCATATGGGCGGTTTTTGCTCCAAGTTTAGAAGCCACTGTAAATGGTTTGTTGCGGGTTATAAAACATATGTACATTTTTTATTTGAATCACATTTTAAATAAAATAGAATGGTTATAGAATTTAAAATTAGAAACAATTGAAATATTTAATAAGGCTAGCATTTCTTTCATAATTTTTACGAAACATGGTAACAACTAAGTTAGCTCTTGTAAACATTTGGCACTCCGAATATTACCCAAACAACCTTGAAAGTTTGACGTTTTCTCGTGGTTGAAATGTTTTAGGATCATCTCTCCCGCCTAGTTCGCAATAGAGATGAACAATCGTTCTTTGAGAATGCATACATATAATTATTCAAAAACAAAACAATTCTCTGGATCACTTTTGGTGGTAGATAACTAGTTTTAATCAGTTTTTCGATTCACTCATCACCCTGATGATGCCAACATTGTTGGCGAAACGTGCGTCGGTATTTATAATAAAAATTGTTTTTGGTGTTTTAGGGAAAACTGATTAAAAGTAGTCATATAATTATTATTAAATTAAAATTTTAAAATAAAATTGACATTCCCTATTCCACGGCAAAGAAATAATTCAATGTAGGTAGCTATATTTACTTGCGTAGATGGGTACTTACAAATATTAATTTAAATATGTTTGTTAAAGTTGAAAACAAAAATTAAGATCTTTAATTATTACGGTTAATCAACGAAATTAATAAATATTGGTAATGTGAAACGCTGTGAAGTAAGTGAAGGTGTCAAAAGACCAGCAAAAAGATTAAAAATAAAACAACGAATCTCTTTTGAGAGTGTCTTTGACCGGAGAAGAGTTTAGTGTTGGTCAGGGAATAAATAGTTTTTAAAAACGAAATTGAAAGCAGGTATAACCGTTTAGGGGCTGGAATTTTGAGAAGAACGGATATTGGTTTATGATGGGGGCTGAAGGTTGCGGAACCGACGACGCGAGCGTAATTTTATTGTCGAAAATAAATAATAACCAAACGTATAGATCCGTACTATCATTGAATATCAATACTCTAGTTAGAGTAGTTAGAGTATTCAATATTCAATGGTACTATCAATGAAAATTTCTGCCTTATCGAATCTGTTTTCGCGACAAACAAACATTCTGCTTCCAAGACACAAAAATGTACGTGACTTACAGCTTTTTTTATTGCCTTGCACCCCGAACAAAACGAAACCCTCTTTCCAGATGTGTCATCTGTGCTTGGCCATTGCTTCGTTCGATTTTGTTCATTTTCATTTTTCGTCTGAGATCGTGCAGTTCGTTTCGTTTTCGTTTGCCTTACCAAGTTTTGAGATTTGTGTAGCTTCCAAAAGTCCTAAAGGTAAGTAGTACAGTATTTTATTTAAAAGTAGTAACTAAATATACATTTTTTATACATATTACTAACCAGAATTTAAATTTATTCCGCAAGTGTACCGATTTTATGACTTTCGTCAATTTGAACTTTTAAAGTGAAGTAACAATATTTTGTAACTATAAATAAACAGCGTTGCAATACGTCAATAATTACGTCGATTACTCCGCATGCAAATGCAGTAGTAATTGGTTTACAGTTTCATGTAAAGTAATCCAATTCCCGTTGTTTCAATTAATCTGCTTATCCAAATACTTTTAATTTGGTAAAACCACTTTGCAGACTTGTACTAATTCTATATTTGTATAACTTTTAGAATAAAATTTTGTCAATAACTGGACATGTATTTGGAAAACTTAAAAAACACAAATACTATTGTTAATGGAGTAATTTTATGTAGTATATGATACAGAAAGGCGGCAGTATATGAATTATGGACATTAGAGTTACATTGACTGACAACTTCACTATATTATGTTATAAAATTCTCTGGTCCTTACTCTTATGGAGCGGGCAGTAAATGCTTGTAGCTAGAATAAAGAGTCTGTCAGACAGCAACAGGTTTCATTAAAAAAGTGAAAGTTAATACTTAATGGCCATAAAGCTCGAAGGTGCAAAGTGGTCTTAGGTATATTCACAAAATATCGTGTTGAAATTATACTCAATTATATTAGCAGTTACAATACTAGGGTTCGATTACTATGGTTCTTTTTACATGATTTAGAACTGCAGAGATGAAAAATTCTAAAAACCAACTAGTATAATGTTATTTGTTTCTATTGGGCGACATCCACAATTTAATGAAATTAATCTCAACCAAAGTTGAATTTATTCCAAAATTATAAAATATTGCAGTCATTCGTAAAATACAAAAAGCTGTTATTGCAGAGATAGCGGTCCTGACTCTGTTTCAAATGGCTCAACCCCACAACTCGGACAAAATCAGTCGTTTGTCGCAGTTGATTTAAAACTGCACACTATGAAATTGGAATTTTTCCCGGAAAATCTACAAATAAACAACCGGAATTTTAATTTACAAATGCACGGGATCTGTGTCTCTTTCCAAAATAGTTTTGAGATTTCAGTTCTACGGAAAAAAGTAAGGAAGTTCGATGACATTACAGAACAGTGAAGATACTTCAACCCCACAAAAGCGAAACAGCGAGTTATAGTTTTTGGTAAGGCATTTAGTGCGGATTAGAGCGTAGTAAAAAATAAATACGGTTACAACAGCCTTGTTAAATAATACCTATAATAAATGAACATCAAAATTTGATTTAGCATTCTCGAAGATTAATGCTTAAAGGGCATTACATAAATACGCCACTCGCTCATTGTCGGTTATCGGTATTATTATTTCCCGTTGTGAACCCTTTTTTTCACAATCATAAATGTAGAAATATCCTCTAACGCGATTTAGGTATCACAAACGGCAAATTTTCTTTGACGGTACACAAAGTGCATAACAAATGCCTATTCCCTGACATTTTATAACGGAAACGCCATCTTGTTTGCAGATATTTTCAACGCAAACATTCCTAAATTATGCAGGTCAAAAATTTGTTTGTAAACGTGCACCCGCTGTTGGCATATGCAAATTTATAAACTTGTTTTTTTCTTGAAAGTTTCAAGACGTTCCAACGCCGAAATGGAGAAAAGAAAATGTTGATAGCCTTTATTCATTCGCAGAAATGCCGTCAGATCTTTTAGTGTTTCTGTTTTTGAGTTAATTAGTTAATTGATTTTAAATACGTAATATTTTCTTGGCGTTAAAAATCGACTACTACCCTTTTTTAGGTGCTAACTATGTTTAGAAGAGTTTATTAAGCCTTGGCTGTAATAATAATGGGAAGGGTTATTGAAACTAAGTATGTCCTGTCCCCAAAATAATAACTAGCCGAGAGCAATCGGTCCACAATTGACGAAGAAATCAGTGAACATACATAAAGTCGGTTAATGGAAGAGAGTAAAAATTTAAGGATTTTTCTCGATTTCCATGGGATCCCCTAATCAGATCCTGACCTGGTGACAATGGGACCAATCTGGAAGTATACTCTTTCAAATAAAAAAAAGAATTTTACAAATGTCTCCAGTTGTTGCACTTTGTTGATGAAAATCTTAATTGGTGAGTTGGGTCGTTGAGGTTATGTCCCGTTGATCAAATGGCAGTTGACCCCTTATGATAAATATAAACTGAAAGGCATGAATTAGGTGTTATTGTTGAAAATTTCACAGAACAATAAGGCCCATAAGCTCCTTTGTTTATTTAATGTGGTATTTTTTTGTTTTGTAGTCGTTTTCCAGGATTTTCTAGTGAAATTTTTTTTTTTTTTCTCGTGGGTCAATAAAATGCCTTTCTAATCTTTTGTTCATTCATTATTTATTAAATATTAGAAGTTTTTATTTTATTTTCCTGAAAACTTTTCCAAAACCATAACGAACAAAACAGAAAAAGAATTACGCTTATCTATCGTTCGAATCGTAACTTAAGGTCTTGAGTCATACAAAAATTTCAGAAGAAACACTTTTAGGTTTTCTCGGGGTTTTCAATTTTCCGGGCAACTTTTAAAATTTTTAGGTAGGTACCTTATTTGGACTACGAATATTGAAAAAAAAAAAATGCCAAATCGGTCCAGCCGTTCTCACTTAATGCGCTTACCAACGAACAGCATTTCATTTTTATATGGATATTGTAACACAAGAAATAATCGAAATGCTTCAGATTACAACAGAAAGTGCGAGAACTTAAAGAAAATAATAAAAATATTGAACAATTTCAAATTTTCAGCAAAGAACGCCCGAACATTAGCACACAAACAGTAAATTTAGGACCCAAAACGACAATGTTCGACCAAACAGGAAAGAAATTTTGCGCTCATGTTATATTATAAATCTGCGGCGGCTTATATGTTTAAAAAAAAAGAATGTAATTATGTATTGGAGATATGTGTTTAAACATTTTTGAAAAAGAAATTGATTCTTCTTACCATAGACCGAATGTAAAAAATATATAATGGACGTAAGGAAAAAATCACGAAGTAAACACGGGTTTTATATCAAATCTTGTTTGGAACATAAAATGTATATCGGGTGTCCCAACTAAAATTTGTACCCCCCAACAATTCCAATTTCGAAAGATTCAGAAGAAAACGCTCGAACAGGTCAATTTTGTTATTAAGGGGGACCAAATTGTACCAAACTTTCATGTCTTAGATCTCACCCCTTTAGCCAGGGGAGCCACCCGCTTAAAAAATTTAAATAGCATGGGGGTCGTGTGATACATCATTTTAAAGCTTATTCAATTTTCTATCCAATCCCACTTTTATCGATTCGTTTCTACAAAAAAGAACATAAGAAATTCTTATTTTCCAAATCTAGATAAAATAACAAATTCATGCTTCTTGTGGAAACAAATCGATAAAAGTAGATCTGGATAGACCATTAAATAAACTTTCATCATCCCCCATGCCATTTAATTTTTTAAGGGAGTGGCTCCCCTGGCTCAAGGGGTGACATCTAAGACTTGAAAGTTTATTACAATTAGGTCCCCCTTGATAATAAAATTGAATTGTTCGAGCGTTTTCTTCTGAGTCTTTCGAAATTGGAATTGTTGGGGGTATAAATTTTAGTTGGGACACCCTGTATAATCGAATTGTTGATTATTTGTAAACTGTTGTAAAACAAATCTCAAACATACAACAAAACATTCAAGAGCTGGTGCCAAAACAAGAGTGTTAAATGACAAATAAGCTGTAATTTTTTTTACTTAGATTTTTAATTGTATTTTGTTGAACTAAAAATGAATATAACTTTAAAACTATTAAAACTAAAAAAAATGCAGATATATTTAACTTTTTAAGAAAAATATTGTACCAAATTCATATAGTAAATAGGTATATTCAACTTTGAAATTAAATTATAATAATAATAATCTATGATTTTTATCGGAGAATCTAGTCCAATTTTACATCGAATTACCCCGATTTACCTATATATTTTTATATTTGATTCCAAATGACCTACTTGTGTTTAATAATGAATGTTAATAAAAGTTTATTTTCTGTTAGAATTGGCATTAAATTTTGTAACAACACTTTCCTATTCACTGTTTTGTGAAATCATACTTCGATTTTATAATTTTTGAAATTATTTATTGCTTAAAAATATACCACACCGATCCTGAAATTTGTCCACCCAAAATATCAAGTCCGTTCTACACTTAATTTTCGTACCAGGTGCCGCGCCATCTATTACAAAAATAGCTTATAGCATTTCGATGGGAAATCTTTTCATTTCATTTTTCGCTTGACACCCCATCTTACGGACATCCACAAACTACCGAAAAGTCACATGACGAGGATCGCAAAATACTGTATAGTTAAGCATTCTCTTAGAGTGTTGATATTCAATGATAATAATAAGCATGGAAAGAATAGAAGAATTAAAAGTACGGGAAAGAATGGAGTCAGACCTTCTCTGCCTATAGAAATAAGTATAGGATAGGGAGACAAGAGAAAAGAGGAGAAGAGAGAATAGAGGAAGCATAGAAGAAGGTGATAATCAAAATATGGGACAATCAAGGAGTGGAAGAGTATAAGAGAAGACTAGAAAAGGCAAGATTCAAATGAGAAAAATTGAAAGAGATATTAGAAGGAACGACATAAAGAGAAATAATAACAAGAGGTAGAGGAGCAACAAAGAAAAATGAATGCAAATGTGCACAACGGAAAAAGGAAACAATAAAGGAGCTAAGAGAATGAAAGCATCAAACAGAAACGGCTTTCTAAAAGCGTAAAGAAGATATGGAGGGACATGTAGAAAGAATAAGAAAGAATAGAAGAAGCAGAGAAAAGAGAGAGAGATAAAAGCTATAAGAACCGAGAACGAGGTGTGGAACTTAATATATCAATATAGAGAAAAAGAAAAAAGAAACAGTGAGAGATGAGATAATGATCAACGAATGGGAAGAATACTTATGAGGCTGCTGGAAAAAAAAAGGGAAAACAGAAGTAGAGATGAAGAGGAAAAAGAGATTGTTGCTGTTCACGATGTATGTGGCAGATATGGATGGCATGTTAAAGACAGCGCAAGCAGGGGTGTGTGTAGTGTAGAGAAAGAGGAGGAATGAAGGAAATGAACGGAGGTGAGAGGGAGAGAAAAATAAAGAATACAAAAAGTACTTAGGTCAGATGATTAATGAAAGAACCATGGATAAGGCACATATCAGGGAGTTAACAAGAAAAGCAAATAATTCTATGGGGTGTCTATGATAGGGAATAGGAGAGATAAAGGCGATTTCAAGAGGAGAATGACGATGTTTGAAAGTATGTTGTTGTACGGAGATAAAATAGAGAGGGTGCAAGAGAACTATCTGAGGTGGGTGCTGGTGATGAATACAGAGACGCCAGGGGACATAGTGAGAGAAGAATACAAAATGAATAGGTTGTAATGAATGCGCGGAAAAGAGCGGTCAAGTTCGAAGACTGGATTTATGTACCACTTTTTCGAAATCTCATTTTTTTTCCATTTTTGGAACCCTTCAAATTCACGAACCGCCTATGGATATTTATTTTAACTTGACCTACAATTGTTTTTGTCGGAAAAAGCCAACGTCCCTATCAAGTTTCTAAATTGTTTGCACTCTCGGGTGCATCAGTTACCTGCTGTTGAGAATCAGTATCGGCGGGCGAACTCGACCGGGCGTGTTATTCTATTTTACTTTCACTTTTAAAGTTATTATCGTAAAAGATTACCGCTTTTTCTCGTGTGCCTAATTTCCATTAACGTTGTGCATTGTGTTTTGCAAAAAACCGCTAGTACCTGAACGTTAGCAAATCGAATTTGGAGAATTTTGAAAGAGCAACAATGAAATCCCTATCACGTACAGAAAGTCTAATTTTTACATCCCGAGGATTCAATAATACAAAATCATCGGAGAAGGTATTTTCAACTTAAATTATACGTAAGGGCAGACGAAAATCCGCATGTTATTTATTAGGCCCCACAATTTTCAATAGCTTTTAATGGGTCAGTTTTCAGATTTTTTGTTTATTTATGCCGAGTGGTTTAAATACATTCCGAGTGTTTTTCGAAGTCTTTTGTCGTGTGTCGTTATCACCACTCACGGGTTAACAAGCAAAACTTGTTATACAAAATACCTATAAAATTTTATGTTTTGTACGTTTGTAAGTTCTATACGTTTTTATAAATAATTCAAAATTTTAGATTGATTTTAATTATGAGGATTTTATTATGTGCAATGTAAAAAGTTATTTTTAAAATATATAAAATAAAGTGGCATAAATAAAAATACATATTTACGATTCGATGAATTTTTCTCTCTTATCTTCTGATAATGTGTCGTCTCTTGATTTTAGTCCCTGCTGTTGTTCACTTCCTCACCTATTTTTCAAACAATCATTCAATATACTCGATAAATACTTGCTCCCCGTCATAATATCACTGCTCGCTCTAAAATTAATAAAATAAGTGTTTAAAAATAATTGATGTATTTTACTCGAAAGAAGATAAAATAAATTAGCTTCACCTATCCAAGTTCGGAGCGGTGCCGGCAACGGACACGCGTAGAGGGTGTCACAAATTTCGTGACGCATCCTCTGGTCCGCGTATAGAAGTTTCACTTCAATAATAACAATCAATCAAGTATAGAGTACAACCGCATTGTGAATTTACTCTCATATGTGGTCTAAGGTAATACTTGACATCAATTCCGTTCCATTTACCAGAACCAATCCTTTTTGTTCGTTCGTCAACTGTATTAAATAAATTGAGGACACTACAACAAGTGCAAAGTAAATTAAAAGTACAAACTTTACGCTATGTCCAAAGAGCTTATCAGCTAGAAAAGTGTTAATGAATTAACTTCGACATTTGTCCAATGGGGTGACATTAAATTAAAGCTGGGAGCTTTTAGCGATAACAACTGCATGTAGCAGTGGCAATGTATTCTTTGCACGATGTAAATTATGCATTTACCTTACCCAAAGTCAGGTTCTGGTCATAAAATAAAATCAGAGTGATTCAATAGTAGTAAGCCTGCATTGTCTTTCGCTTAGCTTATCGGGATAAGATTGAACAACGAGCAGACCCGTCTTGTATACATAATAAAGGCGACCCTTAGTTCTCATTGTTTTCCTGTGTAATAGATTGACCACGATTGTTAACTAGTGCCCGTATTTACGATTTATACTGTAATGTGATATATTATGTGCAGACTCTTTTACTGAATCATTAGTAGAATTTACTTTTAATAAAGTATGAAAGGTAAACGCTCTTAATAAAATATCATTGTGGGTGTGCCTAAGACCACACGGCTAAAATGAAAACTTTTTTGATGATCGTAATTCAAATTTTTTTTTTCTATGGGCAGTGGCAAGATTTCAAACACAAGGCGTCATGAAACTAATCGGACCCACAAACATGCCATAAAAGAGGAAATCTAATCGCACAATGCGGTTATTTTCGACCAGAGGTGCAAAGTACACCCGTAAGCCCCGCCCCCTCTTCATCGTTTCTGTCGGTGACGTCACCAGCGCAGACGATTTGGCAGCGCCGCATCGATTTAGGTGATGGACACACTCATCAGTGCTGTGTTCGAAAGCGACTACGGTTGCTGCGTCACTATTGGCAGACGCAGTCGGTGTTGCCACATTGTGCAAAAGCACGCCCGCGCTATTTAAATCGCAGTGGCATTTTAGGGATTTTTTACAACCAACATTGCATAACTTATTAAACGTAGATATGAATAATTATGACCCACTAGTTGTTTTCCTGATTTTGAGTTGTTTTGATAGCGATTTATGCACATGAAGTCATAGATCAATTGTGCTTATCGGTGGTCTCTCATCGCGAATTTCCATTTTCTTTTTTTCTCACTTTTCTAAATAAAATTACAGAGAGTGTGTCAAATTTGAGTCTTTCACTTTTGAGACTGACGTCTCATACTCATTCAATCCCCAACAAAAATTTATACGAGGTGAGCGTACAAAATTTTCAAATCTAAAATCTTCATAAACCGTCTAGTTACACTTATAATTAGACCAAAATGCAACATCACGTATAGTCACCGCCGTTTCATCATCGACATCTGTCGCCCGCGACCATAAAGTTTTCACATAAAATCAGCTGCTGTGATAATTTGCCACCCACCAAATTCTCAACTTGATGGTGTTTGTTTAGGAATAGAATTTGCGAGTAAGGAAACTAAATAGTCTTTCGTCCGGATCACCGGAAGAATCCCGAGGGAGCGGATATGAAATTCCGGATCGTAACGTGATCACTACGTATCAGCCGCAGCTACTCACTCGGCTCGTTACAGCATAACAGTTCATAACATAACTATACTCGATAAGGAAAATTCGCAAGAGATCAGGGCTAAAATATCGTTATCCCTATATTTTTTATAATAACCCATACCATTAGTTGAGATATTTATCTATTTGACGACAAAGGAAGGAATCGGTTCCATTACCCAAGTTTTTTTTTAACATAAATTCCAAGAGTTTGTAGTACTGTCATAAAGTTAATATCGAATGAAAAGAATTTTGGTTTGGGTGAGCAGAATTCTATAAAACTATCGAAACAAACGAGAAAAAAAAATAAATAAAAGAAATGGTAAACAAATAGAAGAAGCTGGGATTAAAAAAGAGAGACACTCTCGCAGCTGGAAAAAAGAGGATAGGATAAAAATTTGAAGGCAGTACCAATCCTCCGACATCCATATGGGTAGAAAGATTAGATAAGAGGACGAATCACAGACACAACCTAATTCTAACAAAAGAGAAAAAAATTATAGTGAGTGAGATACATGCGTATGCTCCCGCCAGAGGTAACGTTCCGTTGTCTGCCGGAATGTTAGAATAACAGAACATGTCTGCCCTGCTAAATATAGGCCTAGAATATCATTATTAACAATATATGTAAATTGTTAATTTCTGTCATTGTGTCTTAGACTATAATATGTATAAATCACAAAAACATGTTTAGTTTAACTGGTGTGTTTACCAGCTGAGAACTTAAGAAACCGATATATGAAAAAAAAATGGCCAGACAAAATGGTGAACGGGTTAACTTTCCGACATATTTATGGCTTACATTTTTTTAGAAGACTTAGTTATTTTCACCAACAGATTAACTTTCATGTTTTTTTTATAATATCTCCAAATATGTAGTTATAGTAGCAATACATATCATGTAGAGAGTCCTTTTACTTAACCATGTCTTATTTATAATTACGTTTTAACCTTCGCTTCTTGCAGATCGTGAGAAAACAAAATCTAATGAATAAATACTTAATGGCCCTTAATTAAAGCCGAAACGCCCCAAGACAGTATCTTAGGAGCTTCTTTATTGTGTTTCTTCAGCCGATGCCGATCATTTATCCGCATGTGAATGGACGACATCCTTCAACTGCCACTGGTAACGTTAGTATCACTGCTATGAGATATACAAAGGAAATGAGCCCTCGTTCACAATTTATAGCAGTTTTTAGCGTGGATAAAGGATGACATTGGGTATGTTCATGTGAGCGAAGATACGGCAATATATTTTATCACCAAATGTTCAACGAAAATTTACACATTTTAGGGATATTAGGGACGCTGTAAACTTGTAAATAACGTATAGTTTGCGTCGAAACCAGCCACTAATATGCGTCATTTTTTAAGTTAAGAATAAGAGTAAAGAATGCGTATTTTTCATTGAAATTTGAGCGTAATCGAATTAGAATGTAATTGGCTGTACAGCTCAAAGTCGTAGAGAAAATAACTGGAAATAAAAATTTATTTTATTACAACGGACTGAAGCAAAATCAACTAATAGAAGCAAGTAAGGCTTTTGTCCTATGTAGTAATTTATAGAGTAAATAATTCGGTAAAGGATTCGCCAACGTAACAATGTTCAAATATAAGTCGTCTCGTGTGTATAAACTCAAATGATCCATGTAACATTCAGGAGGCGGAAATATTATCGAATACAAAATATCGAACACAATTTGTCAAAAAACAAAATATCGAAAGTACAAAGTATCGAAAATACAACTTATCGAAAGTACAAAATATCGAAAAACAAATCATCAAAACTACAAAATATTAAACAATAAAAAAAACAAATTTTGCACAGACAGCAACTTCACAACCTCAAATCAACCTCAAAACGTCAAACTTTTGTGCAGATTTTGTTTTAAAATATTTAGAACAAACGGATCGTGTTCATCGGTACCTCAATCTCTTCGTAAGAATATTTTGGTATGATCATTTTTTTGGGTCGTTTATGGAACAGTCATCTTTTTACCTGCGACATTTTGTCGTTTAGATGATTTATTTTTCAATATTTTGTGATGTTTTGTACATTCGATATTTTGTTTTTCGACAAATTGTTTTGTAATGCAATAACATTTCCGCTTATCGTAACATCCATGTGCTTTGTATCAAATTCACCAAGTTGCTAAAATACATAACTCTATTTTATGGTGGATGCGCCGGGCTAGTTCCAAGAACATTATTTCAATAACATCACGAAACCACTTGTCAATTTTACTTCCCATCAATATGAGATAATTATTCTGGATACAGTATTTAAGATTACCTGTGACAACAGAAGACATTACAATTCCGATCCAAATAATATGTTCGTGATGATGCACATCTAAATTTAACGCAAATGCAGTGAATACCATTAACAGCAATTATTTACTTTACTAGTGTTACAATTCTGATCAACTGAAATTATGGTTTCATGAATTTTTGTATTGATCTTAGCACTGCGATTCCCCTATATCTTAACTGAATAAATTGAAAAGTAACAAAATAAAATGCAATATGTCATACTTTATTGGCCTCATTTCAGTATGTTACAGCAACGAACAAAAATGCCAACTGCAGAGTCTGCAAATATAAAATCCGAACAAACACAAAAGAAGAGTTTTCAAAAGTTCCTTTACTTTGTTCAGTTTACTACCGACAACCACTCTTTAAAGATTTTAGGAACTAGCATTTCAAAAGTGGCTTCTACAATTTAGATATCATACTGTGAGTGTCTTAAGTTTCTTAACTTAAAATGCAAACTTAGTCAACGTTTCAATTTATTGTAATTTCCAGCCTCGGAAATGTCGGAAGTAATATTTTAAGACTCAAGTTTGAAAAACTAACTTTATGCCTGTGAAAAATATCTGCTGTTTTGCCACTAAATACATACTTAACTTATCACTACAGTTCCACAGTTACCACAATTTGAAAGATATCGTAACGCTTCCGATTCTATATCACGACACTTCCGGTTTCATATCACAATACTTCTACATTGGGCATATAACACCAATTTTCTATTCATTCTATTCATCCGATAGCTGAGATCACTTTTATAGTTTTCCTCACCTATTGAAGATCCTTGTTTCTAGCAGAAGCAAGTCACTTTCGATCCAGATGTCATTATTTACATTCGTAACATAGACCATTAATATTTAATGATGATTAATCCAAAATATCAATAAATTTGTACGCAAATCATAAAAATAAAATCGAAAGCATAAAAGCAAGCAAAAAAACAAAAAGTAATAATTCTAATAAAGTACATGTCGATGTTATATATTTTATTTATGAGGTGATCAGATATTAAATACTCTGAAGGCCCCTTTTAATTTTTTTAATCGTTCCAACAATAATATTACAATTTATACTTATATGTCAGGAATTAGAGAAATAAACCTGTTTTCAGTTAAAAATGTAATTTATTAAAAAAGTTTTGAGAATGTATGTCCATATATATATATATATATATATATATATATATATTTATTTCTCTAATTCCTGACATATAAGTATGTTCCTGGGGGTTGAGCTACCTACCAGGCGCGTCTCCGGGTGGCGGATAGGAGAATGGGTAGAGTCTTCACCGACTTTAGTTAGTGGGGGGTTAGTAGGGAGGGCCAAGGTCTAAAACCCTTGCTGCGCCGAACGAAAGCCTCTCGCCGCGGACCAGCTCGCGACACATACTGTAAACCGCCTGACCTGTGCAACGACCCTCCACACATAGTGGGGGTGGTGCAGGCAGGGAGTACGGGGGCTTGGCTTCATTATCTGGCCGCGTGGATGAGGTACCACTATAAAAACCTCCCCAATCTTAAGGTATTGCGCGCGCCGAAAAGATGCATGGCCGGGGGGCAGCTCGGCCACTAGCGGCAAACGTCAGGGCACCAGGCGAACCCTGTTGTATGTAGCCTTCTATGCGTACAGAGGGCACTGCGCATAGTGACCACCCTTTCCCTCCTACTTGTGGGACCATTTATGGATAGCAATATTGAAAATCAAAACACACCCCTGGGAGGAGGTTCCGAAAGGACGGATCCACCCAGGAGATTGTCTGGAGCTGCCAAAAGACGGCTCCAGAAACAAAAACAGAAGGGTTTGCAACCTGCTGGTGGACAGGGGGCCTCAAGGACCCCAGGCTCTACAGCGGGCACAAGCTCGACAGCGGAACCAGTACCGGAAGCAGGGGGAATTCTCCGGCAGTCGGGGTCAAAAAACGCCGACGACTGCCAGAGGGTACTCGCAGCGACAAAACACGTCCGCCAAAAAGGAGGGGTGGGCCTACCAGGCCCACTGTATCATTTGCGGCGGCCGTGTCGGATATCCAGATGGCAATTTTGCCGCTTCGATATCCAGCAAACGTCCTCAGCGAGGATCAGGCGGATCTGATCAAGACCGCTCTGAATCAGGCTCTGGACGAAATACAAGAAGGGGAGCCTGCACCCAGGTTCTCCGCCGTAAATTTCCGGGAGGGGGCTACCTGCTCGCCTCCTGCGCCGACCAGCCCACCAGGGAATGGCTGGTGCGGGTGGTCACAGGTAGCGTACCCTGGGAAGGGGCGGAACTTAGTGTTGTCGACGCTAAGGACGTTCTGAAACCCGTGAGGGTGATGACATGGATTCCGGGGCCTGAACAGGAACCGGAAGTCGTGTTGCGGCGTCTTAAGACACAAAATCCAGGTCTTAAGACAGAAAATCCGAGGGGATGAAGAAAAACGTGGGCATCTTCAGGGCCTTACAGATAAACATGCATCACTGCAAGGCGGCGTCAGCTGCTCTGCAAAGATACATAAGTAATACCGATATTGATATCGTGCTGATTCAGGAACCATGGGTATATAGGGACCAGATCAGAGGACTCAGGATGGGGAACGAATGGGAGCTTTTAGCACCAGGAGAAAGTCATCCAAGAGCTTGCATACTTGCAAAGACAAAAACGAATACACTGCCAATGTGGGGGCTTAGTGGTCAGGACCTCATGGCAGAATCACTATGGCAGGAAGCGAGAGAGAAATAATAATCGGATCCGCATACCTACCATACGATCAAGCGGGACAACCCCCAACACCAGAGGTTAGACGACTGGTAGAATACTGCGAAGAAACCAACACGCAGCTAGTGCTCTGCTGTGATTCCAACGCCCATCATATAGTGTGCGGAAGTTCAGGGACCAACAGAAAAGGTGAGTCACTTTTAGAATTTATTATTAGTAATAAGCTAGAAGTAGTAAACCGCGGTAACGAGCCTACCTTTATCACCGCGACAAGGCAGGAGGTTATCGATATAACGATAGGTACGCCGTTCGTGTGCCGAGTTATTCGTGAGTGGCAAGTTTCATCTGAACCTACGCTCTCGGATCACAGGTACGTAAGATTCGATATTGAATCCCCGCCGGAGACGGTCGAAAGGTACAGAAATACAAGAAACTATGACTGGCAACTCTACAGAGAGGAACTAGTCCAGGGGTTGGAAGAATGTCCCTCGAGACCTCAAACTCCGGCGGGAGTTGACATAATGAACGAATGCATTACAGCAGCCATAAGGAGAGCTTACAACTGCCCACTCAGAGAGAGAAAGGTCAAACGGGAGACCAAGTGGTGGAACCGTGAACTTTCCGAGATGAGAAGGAAGGTACCGGAGATTGTTTAACAGGACCAAAAGGACTGGGAGATGGGAAAAATACAAGACTTCCCGTCTAGAATATGGTTACGCAGTGAGGGAGGCGAAAAACACCTCATGGAGGAGGCACTGTGAGGAGATCGAAAGAACTCCGGAATGTGCCAGACTCCAGAAAGCCTTGCTGAGGGACAATCGGGGTAAGATTGGAACTCTGCAAAGACCTCATGGGGGATACACTGAATCGAGTGAGGAGTCTCTGGAACTCCTTCTAGAGACACACTTCCCGGGGAGTGTATCCTCGGCAAATGCAACAAATACTCCAAACCTAGACATACCGATTCATCGGGCGTCCAGGGAGGAGTGGAAACTTGCCGATAGGCTGGTTAACAAAACAAGACTTGGATGGGCAGTGAAATCTTTCAAACCATTCAATTCTCCAGGAATTGACGGAATTCTTCCGCTGATGCTTCAACAGGGATTCGAGGAATTAGCCTCCCCCCTGTGCGCATTACTCAGGGCCAGCCTGGCCTTGAAGTAGGTGCCAATGGGCTAAAAGAAAGTGAAAGTGGTATTTATACCAAAACCAGGACGAGAATCATACGACCGGGCGAAATCATTTCGACTAATAAGCCTAACATCATTTCTCTTTAAGACCTTCGAGAAACTGATTGACAGGTATATCAGGGACGATGTTCTGGTAAACGCCCCTTTACATCGGTACCAGTTTGCCTATCAATCTGGAAAATCATGCGAGATGAGCATCCACCAGCTTACTCGTAGGATAGAAGGAACCCTGGAAAATTGAGAGATTGCTATGGGCGCCTTTCTGGACATAGGGTGCTTTCGATAACACCTCATTCAACTCTATTGCGAAAGCAACTAAGAGGCGGGGTATAGCCCCTGTGGTAGTGGAATGGATCGACTCGGCCTTAAAAGGCAGAGAGATTTCATGCATCATCGGTGACTAGGGGGGTGGTAGCGGCCAGAGGGTGCCCACAGGGAGGCGTTTTATCGCCTTTATTGTGGTCACTCGTGTTCGACGACCTCCTGGGGAACCTGGAGCAGACAGGAGTTCACGCTCAAGGATATGCGGACGATATCACCATACTCGTAAGCGGCAAGTTCGGAGGGGCTGTATCAGAAATGATGCAGCGGGCTCTGACAGTCGTCGAGAGATGGTGCACTGAGAAACAGCTGTCGGTTAACCCCGATAAGACTGAAGTCATGGTCTTCACAAGAAGGAGGAATCTCATCGATTTGAAGAGGCTCCGACTGTGGGGAAAAGAATTGCGGATAGGGAAAGAAGTCAAGTACTTGGGAATAATGCTAGATACCAAACTTGGTTTCAAATCCCATCTAGAATACCTCACCACTAAGGCTACTCGGGCCCTATGGGCCTGTAGAGGCATGGTGGGAAAGACGTGGGGATTAAAACCAGAAATGGTTCACTGGCTCTACACCAAGATCATAATTCCCACGGTAACATACTCTTCGATGATTTGGTGGCATGAGGCGTCTGGAAAGCACGCTACAAGGCTTTTAGGGAAGCTGCAAAGACTTGCCTGCCTTGGAATAACGGGAGCAATGAATACAACGCCTACCGCAGCCATGAAAGTGCTCCTGAACCTCCCTCCGCTACACCTTTTGGTGAAATCGGAGGCAATGAAGGCAGCATACAGGCTTGTAAGTGCCGGATATGGCAAGACCCACGTTAGAAGGGGATACCACACCGAGATATTTGGGAAAATACGGAACGATTGCGTGCTGAGCATGCAATCGGACCGACTCAGAACCGAGTATGACTTTTGTAAACCCTTCGAGGTAGTCATACCGAGAAGGGAGGAGAGGGTCGATACCCGGAAACTGAGGAGTAACAACGGAACCATCTGGTATACGGATGGGTCCAAAACAACAAAAAGCACTGGGACAGAGGTAGCCGGAGAAGCACCGGGGGATGACATGAGCATCAACTTGGGCTCCTTGGCAACCGTGTTCCAAGCAGAAATCACTGCGATTGACATCTGTGCCGGGGAAATAATGAGGAGGGGCTGTGCAAACAGGCGGATCCACATTATGACTGACAGTCAGGCAGCGCTTAAAGCTCTGGAGAGTGTCGAAGTACGCTCCAGAGTTGTGAAAGAATGTCTCGAATCGCTTGTGGAACTGGCAAAACACAACAGAGTGACTCTGTGGTGGGTGCCGGGACACAAGGGATTTGAAGGAAATGAAAAAGCTGACCTCCTAGCCAAAGAGGGAGCGAAAACACCTTTGATAGGCCCAGAGCCCACTTGTGGGATCGCACATGAGCCTGCAAAAAGGGTGATTCAGGGCTATATCAACAGAGAACACCACATCCGTTGGAATAACATTCCTGGACAGAGGCAATCGCGGATGTTCATGGAAGGCCCGTCGAAAAAGCGGTCAGAAGAAATCCTGAGATTGAGCAGGAGACAACTGAGAAAGGTAGTTGGACTCTTCACGGGACACTGCTGTCTCATGAAACACCTCACCACAATCGGGGTGAAGCAAGATCCTGATTGTAGGATGTGCAGGGAGGAGGAAGAAACTCCACTACACATACTATGCGAGTGTCCAGCGCTTGATGCGGGGAGGCTTCGCCACTTCGGGTTGACGTATGTTGAACCGAATGACATAAAACATATGCCCATAGAATCTGTGCTGAAGTTCATCAACAGCACAGGCCTTATGGAGTAAGCTTGCTAAGTGGGGCACAATAAGCTGAAGCTTCAGTGCAGCGGGGTCTGAACCGCGCCCGTTAAGAATAATAATAATAATATATGCTGGCAGTTGTGCAAAAAATAGTCTCATAAATAGTTTTAAACCGGACATAATCTCAGTCGCTCGGCTACGACTCGTTTGTCAAACTTCCCACTCAAATCATATCTCTCACTTTCGACACTACTAACAAAAACTACTATTTTAGTGTCATTCATACTTCTTTCAACATTGTCTGCATTTCAAACAAGAAAACTGGTTCTTTTAGTACCAAATCAATAAAACAATTTCATATTCGACGCAAGCTGTCATGTGAGAGAAATGATAAGAGATATAGATGCTTCTCTCCTCAATGTGTCTTTTTATGGAACAAGAATGACACAAACACATCCACTTTAGGTAACAATACACCCCGAATCTTTGTTGCAAGCAAGTAACAACCCCATCGTTTATCAAAGCTTCAGAAATTATCGGTTATTTAACGTCGAGAATTTACGACTGTTCTAGTTGGAGCCTGTTTTGGAGCCTTATTTCCTATTCTTAAACAATTAGTAGTTTACAAACTTTTCCGTCTCACTTATAGAGACCAAAGTTTTGGACGGAATTCGAGAGCACTTCAATAAAGTAGAAGTTCCCTGAATATTTAACAATCACGGGTTGGAAAACTAGGTAACATTATACTGCATCATTGTAAAGTTCGATCATTTTTTGAACAATAAACAATTTAGTAAACGGTAAAATATGTGCTAATAAAATAACGAGGTCCAATATTTATAATAATTAATGAAAATTTACAAAAAGCACAATTACATCTTTCTTAAAACCGTTCCAGGATTCTGCAACAAAAATGGTGTTTTAGTTTTTATCAGCATCCGCATTTAATACTCAGAACTCCATAAATTCTCGAATTGCTAAGGATTAAGTTTACGAGCGCACCAAGCTTCCTAGGACTCTCATTTCAGCAGCCATCGTAAATGTTCCTATTTATATAATTTTCCTCGATTTAATTCCGTCAATAAAGTCCCAACGGGAAGCGCAAGACACCGTTAAAAAATCTTATCACGATCCCAACCGGTGTCACTTTACACGAATTATTTTTAAAATTAAGCATTCCTGCATTGCAGCGAAATTAGCAGGAAGAAATTTTCTCTTAACTGAAGTCCTTCTTTAATTGGAGCCTCTCAGTCGTGAGAAATCAATAATGAACTGTCCTATATTTAGTAGCGAATTTCGTGGAAGTGACCCCCTTTAATTAGAGAGCAGCTTTCTTTTTGGCACTGAAATTTTGGAGTCTCGGAAATGGCAGGCTGGGGATTTGCGGGGGAGTTTATTTTTATTTAATTCATGGCAAAGTAGATATTTGTGGCAGAGTAGTTCCACCATCGGGTTTTAAGACGACTTGAGTAGTAAGATGTTGAAAATGTAGTTTTCCTGGAAAATTCTGAACTCAAGATAAAAATTGGAAAGTTAGTATAGTTTATTTGGATTGAACTTTCAACGATTATTTCCTTCATGCAACCAAAAAATTATAATTACTATGGTTTCTGCCCATTTTACAGCGATTATTTGCAAATGTCAAAATTTTGCCGCGATTAAAAATCTGTCAAAATTTTATCGCTTCTGACTTTATTAGTCACTGGGCTTACAACTTGCGAAAACAATGTGGAATATCACAAAATTTATTATTTATGCAGGAAATAATCATGCCGAATATCCCGCGTGCATGAAAATAACCTGATTAAATTTTGACGTTTTTGTCGCAACGTTTTGCTTTAAGAAATATTTCTCGTAAATTTTCCACCCAAAATCCCTCATGCTCCGCATTAGAAATTTTGTTACGTGGAAAATTTACTCGACATATTTCTAAGCAAAACATTTTGACAAAAAGTCAAAATTTAATCGGTTATTTTCATGCACTTATTATTACTGTTGCCTATTTCCCTCACAAAATTTAAGCCAATCAAATCGCTTCAATTTTCAAAAATCATCCAATTAGCGTCGAATTACGCGGTAATTTTTTGGTCTAGGGGTATTATCAAAAATTATCACTATAAATGGTCTAGACTCTTTTGCGATAATTTTTAAAATACACTCACAAAAACCAACAAATGAATTTAAACAGTTTTAACACTGCAGTTATAATTTTCTTCGAGAAATAGTCAGTTAAAAGACCCCTACTATGTCAAATTGCCTCTGATAATTTTTTCAAATTCCCAATCGGCAATTTGACCTAGTCTCGGGATCTTACTACTGAAAATTTCTGGAAATGCTTAAAAATTTGAGGATTAGAAAAATGCACACAAAAAACAGAGGATAGAAGAAATAAAAATATAATAGAACTACACCTTTTCCACATTTCTATCTTTGTTTTATCAGGTTTTACAGGTCCTTAGGTTTTCAGGTTCAGAGATTTTTCAAATTGATAGTATCCATAGGCCCGTAACTTTTTAGGTTTTGAGACCATTAAAATTTTAGATTTCATGTTTCCATATACTCCTATCCCTAATGTTACAGGTTTGCAGACACTGGAGATCTACAGTTGCAGTTCAAGGCCGCAGCCGTGTGTAGGCATACAAACACACCAACCAGTCCCAGCTCCTGGACTCCTCCGCTGAAGAGGCAGAAGCCTATAACAGCAGGGGCGACAGTTTAATGTATTGTAATTCTTAACATCTTGAATCAATCCGAATACCACCTTGTGATAGTAATAATTGTTGACAATAAACCTTATTGTCTGTCTGCCTGTCTGTCAGGTTACAGGTTGTCAGAACTTTGTTTTCCACTTTTACGATATTTTGGTTCTATTACCTTCCATGTTTTTACTTTTTCAATTTCTTCCTTTTTCAGATTTTCAGGTAACTTCTTATTTTTAAATTTTGATTCCTGAACTGCTAATTGCTGCTTTGTGATTACTGAGCTCATGCTCTATAATTCTTTCCAATTAGGTTATTCAATAAAAAAAAAATTATAAATAGAAAGATCATGACAATAACAAAACTATATATTGTTTTTTTTTCGTTATAATTAAAAAGATATATGCATCAAATTGAAAATTGAAACAGTTTGAGTGTCACTCGTTTTCTTTTTCCTTCAAGGTTTCCCAAGGATCAGAAAATTTCACAAAAGCATAAACTGCAAAAAAACTATAATATAACGACCGAGCGATAATGTCAGCTCACTATTTGAATTACGTTAATTGCATTGCTTGAATTGAATTAATAATGGCAGTTCAGTATTCATTTACGGCATCCTAGTGGTTTGATATTATGATTTACGTTGAATGTCGTGACAATTCTGCGGGCGCTCAACGACTTTACGCGAAAAGATTTGTAATTTAATGACGCGACCTGGACGTCGTGGCCGAGAAACTGCTGTTCAAGTAGAGGAGGAAATCTAAGAACTAGTTACCAGCAGTACAAGGGAAATCACTAGACGTGTGGAAAAATCACATAATACCGTGTGGCGTATTTCTATCACTATCAACGCCTGTACGTACTATCACCGGAAGATTATCCCGCCCGAATTCAATTTCGCCAGCAACACAACATCCAGTTTTTCCATCCACAATTCTCTTCACTGAAGATCTTTTATATCGCGAGAGTCATTTTCAAAGACAGTTTCGTGTTAATTTGTGAACAATTTTGTAATCGGTTCGTTTGTTTTCCCCGGCCGTTTAACTGGTGAAACTTATTTGACATTTCTGCGTGACAACTTGGAAAGCCTGCTGAAAGATGTACCACTTCAAGTTCGCCACCCCACTTCCAAATCAATGTTCGCCAATTTTTAAATGAAAAGTTTCCAAATCATTGAATCGGTCGAATCGGGGGTGTATGCCTCCTTGTTAAACAGGGTTCAACGTGTTATCGCTGAGGCAGGTGGACAAATTGAACATCGTTTGTAACAAAGCCAACGTAGTATTAAAATGCGCCTTTGTGTTTTTGTCAAATCCCTCAATCGTGTTCGAACCGAGTAGTCCCCAAACAACTGGTAAAACATGTGAGTTTAAGATTTATTTGAAATTTTTATTTTTCATTTTTTGTTGTGTGCCAATTGATTTAAGGGTTTTTTGTGATCATGTGTTTAAAATTTCTGACAACTCATCGATGACACCGTGTATATACATGAGTGCCAGTGGAAAGTGCATTTACGTCCACAATGTTTTTTGATAGAAACGGTGTATTTAATGAAGACGATGTTTCAGATCAGTGGGTTTGTACCTCTTCAGTCTTCTTGTTATCACATTGTTTAGTAGTTCCATTGCATGTGGGTCCGGATGGTTTGAGATTCTTTGTTCATTATCGGCATGCCAAGGACCCTCTGTATAATTTCGTTGGAGATAATTGCGTTTTGTTTTGAAATCTTTGTAATATTTCTAGGTTGGAGTTGCTAGCAGTTCCCCAGAATTGTATGTCATACATACAGATGGGTTCGATGATCACTTTGTATATATTTTTTGTTAGTTCATGTAAGCTAGGATTTTTCGCCAATAATCCAGTACAAGCGTCGTACCTTTAATTCCTCCTCTTCCCTTTTTGTTTGGATGTGTTTGGCCCAGGTGAGCCAGCTAGACGTTTTACCTCGTTTACAACAGGTAGAGGTTCATAATAGAGCGTTACTTGAGGACAGTCACCTCTTCTGGTGGCGAATGTGATTTGAACAGATTTGGATTGGCTGGCTTTCATTCGACAAGTCGGCCGTGAATAGAATGTATAGGAAGGGACCAAGTACGCTCCTCTGGGGTGCTTCAACTTGCACCGGGTGATGGACTGAGTGATCCTGTTCTTGAAACTTTCTGTCATGATTATTTAAATATTTTGAAGACCACAAAATAATCCCTAATTTTACAAGAAAATTCTTTAAAATTCCTGAATAAACATAACTAAGTCTTCAGAATACCCTTTAGATTTCAGATTTGCAGATTTTGAGGGTATATTTGAGGGTATTTCAGGTTCTAAGGACTTCCGACCGACAAGTGTTAATATTTCAGGTTCTTACAATTCAAATTTTTTTTTTTTGGTTTTGCGATCTTTAGATTTACAGGTTTTCAGATCTCAGAGTGCTAAAAATCTGAAAGGATTTTGAATCGTGCTGCGAAAAGAATCCTAAAAGGGTTTTGAAAAGTCTTAGGGTTGTAAAGAGTTCTAAAGTGTCCTAAATTACTTAAATATTCTGAACAATTCTAAAGAGCTCAAAAGAATTCTCATGTCCTAATGGGTACTAAAGAGCCCCCATGAATTTCGAAAGAGCACTGCAGAGTGCTCAGAACACCTAAACACTCATAAAAAAATTTAACGAACCGTGAAAAGGCCTTAACAGTCGGAAAAATTAGAGAGTCAATTAAAGAAAAGATGCCTGAAGTATTCTTAAAAGCTCTGAAATATCTCGAGTCTTAAATAATTACACGAATGTGCTGGATTTATACTACAACGTACTCGGGTATGACATCATCTTTTGGAATATTCGGCACACATCGTAAGCGCGATGGAACTATCTGGAGGCGCATAGAAGCATTTAGGCGCCGGTGTAATTATTAGATTACGTTCCAGCGAAAACCAGTGAAGTCGTATCATCGAGTCTAGTCTATGTGTAAATAAATAATACGAGAGCTGCTAGTAAAGTAGTAAATTGTAAATAGTGTAAATAATGTAAAATAATGTAATATTAGAACTATAAATAATGTGTAAATAGTGTTCAAATAAATAAAAAAATGGAACCCAGAAACGCAACAGTATAGTCATATTTATAAACATATGTATCCTTTTGAATCAAATAGTATATTTCAAACCAGGGTAAGAAAGTGCTCTCTTGCAGACTGCGGGCGAAATTTATAAACCGAGCCGTAGGTGAGGCATTTTCTTAACAAGGTTTCAATGCTATTTTTTCCCTACCGGCACAACTCCGTTGTAAAAAAGTAAAACAAAATGGTTATATTTCTGACAAACAAAGTAGGCGGCTATAACAAACTTTTTAAAACTTGAATAGTAGGCTGGGTTGTTTCATTAACCTGTCATCGCATTTGTGCAGTTTTTTTTAAACAGGGTAAAGTATTCTATATAAAATGTATTTTTTTCACTTTCGCGCCTAGAGGCGAAGGGTGAATTTTCGTACCCACAGCCTACATTTCTAAAAAAATATGTTTTGTATTCGTTTTGTGGAATACATATGGTGAGAGATAAGTAAATATATAAATATATTACCATAAGTATTTAATTTGAGATATATGCCAAAGCTAACATCTAAATTTGATGTTAATTCGTGTTTTTTCTCATTTTGCGTGAAGGAATACAAAATACGCTGTTCAATACTCGTGCGCTGTCACTTTTCAGGCAAATGAGCCCGAGTCTTGAGAGCACACTTGGATCGAAATATACTAATGTATTCAATATACCTAATAGTAATTTAAATTGTAAATTTTTTTAGTAATATTTTTACTGCTTTCCATATTCATCTATTTGTTATTTTATTTATGTTTAGTTTTTAACTACCCCAATCAGTTTCAATATTTACCAAAAATTATCAAACTTTTTATCAGATAAACATTGCTAGTGTTAATTTCGACACTGATAGTGGAAAACGCTGCTCCAGGATAACGATATTCTATCACTGTTTCTTGAGCTGTCATAAACGTCTAATTGCATTTACATTTAACCTAAAAGGAAGGTTTCCTTGTCTTGATTTCGTTATGCGACAAATGTTTGTATTAGAAATAGGTGTTTATTTAATAAAAGACATATCGACGAAGCTCATCCCGACAAGCGAAAATGTGAGACATCTATTCACAGAATCCGTCCTTGTTAATTTTAATTAGATTTTCTCGAGGTTGAAAATTAACTTAACACCTTAAACTTCATACCGGCTGTAATGATTTATAACACCAACCTACGTGAATAATTCCTCCTAAGTTCAGTACTTCAATAACATCAATCTGGGAATAATTTCGACAAGCGCACGTACTTTCACAAGACTGCCACTAGACGCGCCCATAATTTTAATATTCTTATCCTCTTTACGTGAATTTCATACCGAGATTATTATTTTTCTTTCGTTGCAGTTTAAGAACCAAAATAAAATAATTGAAGCTTCGTATTGTAATGGTTCAACGACAACATCAGCCCGGTCTTTCAAGATGTTTTAAAACTGTTCACGTTGAAGAAGAAAACTGGCATCGTCCCAAAGGGTGACAACCATAAAGCATTCTGGCTTTCTTTGGGAGCAGTATCTAGTGCGCGATTCATTAAGCCAATGAGCTGGAGAAAAGTAGTCATATTTTAGAGTTAAAATGCAGCCTCGCAAACGAAGAGAAATGTCTGTTGGCGGGATTTAAAAAAAATAGATTTACATTTACACAGTATTTACATAACTAACCTAAAAACATTCATACTTCCGTTAATGTGTTATCAAATTCAAAAAGCACATTTATAAATTCCTACATAAAACACTGTTGTCATTGTTTTAAATGTGACCCCTTAAAGCTGCAAAGTCACTTAAAACTTGCATTTCATCAATTATCGCCCTAATGTCGACAAAATTGTTGCGAACATTGCAGGTTTGATTTATGACCCGGCTTTGACAATGTTTCGATTCAAAATTTAGGATAGCCCCAAGTTTCAACTATCATACAATCGATACATTGTTTCAACTTCAATAATAGAGCAACTAATCTTTTGGAATAATGGAATTTCGCTCGTCAAAGACCAGAAAATACCTATTGTGTGAAAAGCGAAGAAGTGTAGGGAATTTAACGAGTATGTGGAAGGCCCCTATCCGGTGTGCGTTATCTAAGAGGACAAGTTTAATCATTTATCAAGGAAAATAGCGGCCTACATGTTAAACATACAATTATTTATTTAAAGTCGCCAGAGCGTGCAGCTTTCGTCCAAGAATAGTTTGTGAGTTTAGCAAAGCTCCAGAATCCAACACAGCTTTGCCAACAAACAGACTAGAGCGGCACATTATAACACTGGCCATCGTTCCATCATGAATTATGCAACACTCGTCCAGATAGAGCTAATGTATAGAAAGTGGCAACCGCATTAGGAAGACCTGATGATTTGTTACCTCACAACTACTGGATACTGAAGCGACAACGTCGTCGCTGAATCACAAAGGATTTCTAATAGCTGCTAAACAGACAAGCATTTGTCTAGTAAATAAAGTAAATAAAAAATCTAAACTAAATGTTTTAAATTAAATGAAAAAGTTTTAATTTCTAAATTTGTATAGAAGTAGTATTTGGAAATTAACTGCCCAAACGAATAAAATAAGATTTATTCGGCTCCAATCAAACCAACCATTCAAATCGCTCTAGATCCTCATCATTGGGCAGCAATTAACCCAAATCCCTCCGGAAATTATCCGGTCAGAGAAATGCCGCCATTATGCAGAAATTATCATAAACACGGATGTTCTATGTAATTATTGAAAATCTGGAAACCACCAGACTGTATCGAGGATTTGCATTTAACGATGAGACAAACTTTTGGGGAAATGCTCCCAACTTCGCTCCTGTCAATGACATGAACTCACTAATGTCTTGGGTTGCCTGTTATGAACTCGTATGGATGAGATGGAGGGAAATGTGTGGAAAAACAAGTTCAGTTACAGTTTCTTATAAACCGTGATTCAAAAAGTTTGTGCGAAGGGACTTCGGTTTTGTCACAACTAGAATCAAGTAGATGTCAGGATTTCAAGCTGATAATAATGGAAACATTACACTATTTTAATAATGTGGGAAAGAGGTTGTTGAAAATTGATATTTTATAGTTTCCATCAAGTTTCCATTAATTTTTTAATTTAACTAGCTTAATTAGCCTAGTCTTTTTACTAAACGGCGCCGTTCAACTAGAGGCCTGAATGGTATTCAGCCATTCAATCAAACAGCTAGGCAAATGACTCGGATCGATAACGTTTAACTACTTGCCTAGCGCTATTTTGTCTAACTTTCGGAAGTCTACATTTCGACTTTGACGTACAGGGAAACCTTCTTGGAGTATGTTTCTTTAAGAAGTCAAGCGAGGCAGCAATTTCAATGATCCACGGGAAAAATAAATTTTCACAGACGGCAACTTATGTGAATCAATAAAATGCTGTATTAGACGCTACGCCTGAATATTATTCAGGCCGCTAGTTGTACGGCGCCGTTTAGTGAAAAGGCTAGGCTGTTAATTGAGCGGCTAATTAAGCTAGTTGACTACGACATATCTACGAAAATGGAAGTCTGTGCGTTAAGTGAACATAGTTTAGTAACTTAAAATAAAATTCATTCATTAGATAAAACTTAAGTATCCGTACTATCGTCGACACTAATTTGCAATTCTCTCTAATCCAATAAGAGCAAAAACAATAAGTTCTGCGGAGGCAGCAGTAACACTGCGTTTGTTGCAATTGATGTCACAGGTTTTGTTTTAAAAATATAATATGTAAAAAAAAATCTCTTCACCAACTACGCCTTCCGTTTGTATAATAGGTACAGGGTGGAAATGTACACAAATATTTTAGTTGGTGGTAGAACTCGACATTTCCAGCAACTTTTTCAGATAACATTTTTTTTTGAAAAGTTGTTAGTTTCCGAAATTCAGCTTACTAGGGTATTCGTAAAAAATTACAAAAATCTAGTGAAGCAAAGCAACAGATAAGCAATAAACCGCTCTATCCTATTAATACAATATTTATGGGTGTATTTAAATAAATAGGAAAATAAATAGAATGCAATTACTTAGTTATTATTACGCCTACAAATCCACAATTATTGAAGCCGTCGTTTCATGAAAATTTGTGTATTCACTATGATGTTCTGATATTGCTGGGTTAGTTCTTCTAACAAGACTTTAACACAGAAAGTCCGTAAATTTGGCACATGACGTTATAAGAAAATCGAACCCTATAAAGCCCTTCAACTTCACCTTCAATGTCTGTTAATTCAGATAACCAAACGTACGTTACGGCGGCCTGGGGGCCTACCACTGACATCGGTGAGTTTTTGCGAATGGTGACTGTGTATAGTTAGTTGTCTACATTATCGCACTTACATACATAAAGGGGCTAAACCATAGATGGTCTAAATTCGAACGTCTTTCAAGTAACAACAAGATCCAGCTGGCATAATACTCACAAAATTGACGTCATTTTAGTGACATTTCTCAGCTGTGACAAATCTGCAAATATCGCTTAATAATCAACGAAATCGATGACTTTTCACGAGTGATAAATATTGGGTGAGATTTGACATTTGGCGTGAGTTGGAAAATTCAAAATCTAAATACTCAAATAAAGTGTTGAGAGGTTTGTAAATAAACTAAACCTCTAATATTGACTTAAAAAAGGAATAAATGAATAAACTAATGTTTATTCCCCGCCTTGACGTTCGTTAATAAAGAGTCAGGTTACGTGTATATTGTTTTTAATGTGCATTGGATTTTAACATTAGTTCGATGTATAGTTTGTGCCCTTAAACAGTTAAAGACAAAACGGAGGATGTAGTGATGTTCAATTTAATTGAAGATTTAGACAATTCTGAAAATGCTGAAGAATGGAGGCAACCTTGAGACGAACCGGGAATCCGCTTACGGTTTAATTTGGTTGTGTTGCTTGTCGAACCTTTTTACAATGAATTTTTACAATGGAGTACCCATAAGAAATCAAATGTTGATATTAAGCCTAAGTTATTGTAAAACAACCTTTCTCCACACTTTCCACTATTTCTGTGGTCCAACTCCTCCAGTAATAGTACTTTTATAAAAGGGGTGACAAAAGTCAGCAATGTCAGTAGTAGGCCCCCAGGAGACTTCGTTGTTACGTTCGAGTTTCGACCCTTTAGACTATTATCCATTTTTTTTTAATAAACAATTGTCAAAAAGTGCTCATGTTGGTATAAGCAACAGTAATTTTTGGTTGGTCACATTGAATGTCAAATTCTGACATTTATTCCGTCGTGGTGACATGCACGATGCAATTTCATGAGAAGTCGTTAACCACTTTGACATCTATGAATATAACCTCAATAGTGTCTACTATAAAGCTCGGTCCGGAAAGACATATTTCTAGATGATACAGCCTGGTCTTTAATCGCATTTTGACATTGACAATTGTTTATAAATAAATGGATAGTAACTGTACAACTTACAATATGTACGTAAGTACGGTAATGTAAGCAATGTAAATTTGACATTTCACGTGAGTTGAAAAATTCAATATCTAAATACTCAAATAAAGTCTTGAGAATGTTGTAAATAAACTAAACCTTTAATATTGAGTAAAAAAGGAATAAATAGTTAATTTAGGGTTTATTCCACGCCTTGGTTAAGAAAGAGTGAGGTTATGTCTGTTTATTGTTTATGTAGTAGTAGTGTGCATTGGATTAATTGCATTTTAACTGATTTTAACCGTATTTTAACATTAGTTTGCTGTACAGTGTGTGCCCATAAACAGCTGAAGACACCACCTCATTCACTCATCGATGTCAGTGGTAGACCCCCAGGGGGTGTTATTACTGGCGGAGTGTCAGACCAATTAAATAGTGTAATTGGACCACAGAAATAATCGAAAGTGTGGAGAAAGGTTGTTTTACAATAACTTAGGCTTAATATCAACATTTTATTTTTTATATCTATATACACAATAAGACAATCATAATTAATAATTAAAGAATGAAAAATTAAGTGGCGGAGAATTAGACCTACAATGCTGGGTACTCCATACTCGTTATAAAAATCTTAAAAAAACAATCATTTAAGTAGATACGAGGGCACAAATTATACAACGAACTGATGTTAAAATACAATTAATCCAATGCACACCATGCATACTACTACATAAACAATAAACAGACATAACCTCACTCTTTCAAGGCGGGGAAAAAACACTAAATTAAATATTTATTCCTTTTTTAACTCAATATTAGAGATTTAGTTTATTTACAACACTCTCAACACTTTATTTGAGTATTCAGATAATGTATTTTTCAACTCACGCAAAATGTCAAATTTCACGAGAAATGTCAAAAAACTCGCATACGACTTGCCGTTCGAGAAAAGTCATCGATTATTAAGCGAAATTTGTGTTTGTGTTTGTTTACGATGAAAAATGTCAATAGAATGACGTCACTTTTGTGAGTGTTATTACGGCTTGATAACGGTTAAATAAGTGTGGGAGACTTCGTTGTTACTTGAAAGATGTTTAAAGTTAGACCATTTACGGTTTAGGCCTGGGTTTAGGCCCTTTAGACAAAGTTATTAGTTTATTTACAATAATGTTCGAAGTACGGTAATGTAGACAACCAACAATACCATCACACTCACTCGATCGATTCAATGGTAGACCCCCTCAACTGAATGTTTACATACGGAAGAAATACTTTCTTGCGACTAAAACGCTCCATAAATTTTTATTACTTAGATATTCTGTCAGTGTGATGTTTGGAACGACTCGTTAAAATAAGGAGCCCAAAAATCTTAAAAAAAAAACTCAAATTTACGAGTTCTACTACGACCTAAAATATTTGTATTGATTTCCAGAACACGCAGTATATCTCCGTAAAACCAAACTCAGAAACAGCAATTTCAGATCAAAAAATTGTCCTATTTGCCCTCCACCCTATATATGGGTCATGGTGATTGCAAAATGATGTAAATGTAATTGCGCGATATAAACGAACATAAATATTGCGCGCTCCTAGATTATACAGACAAAACAAATGTAACAAATAAAAGCGCGCGGTTATTTTGAGGGCAGTGTTTACATTTTCCGTTGTGCTTTAATAAAACGAAATATACTGCCAAATTCGCAAAATGACGATGAAACTAAATTTTAATCCTTTGGAATGTCGATAACACAGCGTAATTCAAAATTTTTAGCAAGGCTTTAAATAGTGTAGTAGCAAAGGTTTTAGTGTTATGTTTTAAAATTGATAGATTGAATGGTGCGCTTTTTGATTTTATGCCCAATTTTGGATTACCAAACGATGTAACAATAGTTTTCCTTATCGCTTATTATTCGTAAATAAATAATTCTAACTAACTATAAGAACTAGTTGCAAATTGATATTTGATTAGATTGATTGCATCAAATTATCAGTGCCATTAAAATCTGATTTCAAAACTTTTTTTCTATAATAATAAGAGAACTTCATATGATTAAATTCCATAATTTGCATAATATTTTGGTAAACCTATGATATACACATACATAATTTAGAAATTCAAATCTTGTCAGCTTTATGCATAAAGAATAAAAACACTCAAGAGATAAATTATACAGGTGGTCCCAAATGTGTGCACTAACTCATAGTTAACCTCATAGTTTTTAAACTATATTGGGAATTATCTTTGGATCAGCATAAATAATGGCATTTTATCGATTTGAATGTTATATAATATATAAACGGTTTGGGCATTGGTACGATTTCTACCTCTATGATCTTGATGAGTTAGTGCGAACCTTTAGATACACCCTCTATAAACATTACTACTACTGCTCTTGCAGATTTATTGAGATTTGATCCAGGCTAATAAAAAACGAACAATCATGTGTGCTCATTTTATACTTAATAATAATTGCTTATACACCTAAAAATGATATAACTTCCTACTTGATGATGTTGCCATAAAATCCGCTTGATAACATTTTCAAAAATAAGTTTTCTACGTGCTGTTAAATCCGTATTATCCCACTTCCTTCTACATTTCGCCGTATGGGTTTGCTTTTTTATACAGAGAATGAAATCTTGATTATGACGAGAAATAATATAAAAAGAGGTAGATTATGGCAAAGGATAAAAAGTCGAATTATTCGTTCATATATCTTCATCATTTAGTTGAGTTCACAATAGATTTTTTTTATAAACGAGAAGAATGTCTATGAATCAAGATTTTTTTATATTTTTTTATCCAAGTGTGCTCCCTTCTAATACCATAAAATACTAGCTGACCCGGCGAACTTTGTACCGCCTCAGAATCAATAAATGTTGTGTAAACTTATTAACTGAGTTAAATTCAGATTTCTTATCAAATACATACGTACGGATTCCATACAAAATGTAGGAGAATTTTTTTTTTTTCATTCATTTTTCCGATATTTTAACTTTGGCGTCATTTGTTATTGTCGATTCCCTGTACCATGGAGGTCCCCCTGGGCTGTACCAAGCTCCCCGCCCCCTGTATTTTTTTGTTTTAATAGTTATTCTGCTATTTGCAAATCCAACAAATCGGTCCATCCGTTCTTGAGCTATAAACCCAAGAAGGGGAGCCCTGGACCCCCATGTCCATGTGAAAAATATTTTACCACCTATTATTATAAGTATACAAAAACAAAACATAAAAATCGGTCCAGCCAAAAAATTGATCCAGCCCATGTGAAAAATACTTTACGACCTATTCTCATACCTACCAAATATACCAACAAAAAAAATTCATAAGAATAATCGGTCTAGCCGAAAAATCGGTCCAGCCCAAGGGGCCCCCCTGGGCCCCCATGTCCATGTAAAAAATACCTATTGTCATATCTACCAAATATCCAAAAAAGAATTAAATAGAAGAGAAATAAAAATCGGTCGAGCCGGTTCGGAGGAGTTCGACCACAAACAACGTGACACGCGATTTTTATATAATATTGGATGTAAAACGCCACATACCCTACGCAGATTTAAGTCTTTTAGTATATCGCCCGAACTCCTTTGAGTTGTGTGTTGATTATTATGAAGGGTGTCCCAACTAAAATTTGTACTCCCCAACAATTCCAATTTCGAAAGACTCCGGAGAAAACGTTCGAACAGGTCAATTTTGTTATCAAGGGGGACCAAATAGTACCAACCTTTCAAGTCTTAGATCTCACCCCTTTAGCCAGGGCAGCCACCCCCTTAAAAAATTTAAATGGCATGAGGGGTCGTGTGATACATCATTTTAAAACTTATTCAAATCTCTATCCAGACCTACTTTTATCAATTTGTTTCTACAAAAAAGAACATGAATTTGTTATTTTCCAAATATACATAAATTACTCTTGATTTGCGTTTTGAGTCTTTCGAAATTGGAATTTTTTGGGGGTAAAAGTCTTAGTTAAGTATTTTATGTATGTAGATTTGGAAAATATCGAGTCTTGATCAGGACTCTCATTCAGTCTCTATTAAAGCTTAAATATTTTGGTTCTTCCCACGCTTTCGATTTAAATATATTTGAGTTTTTTAATTTTTCTTAAACTTTCATGAAGCCAAAGCTCTGGATATTATTTTTATTTTCTTATTAAGAAGTTATCCAGAAATTTCAGAATCCTTTAAGATGTTTCAAAACTTTTCAGGAGCTTTTTGGGCATATGCGTACTCTTCAGGGTGATGGAAAATTTCTCCAAACCTCATAATTTCTTAAAATTCTCAAGAACTATTTGATGCTCTGATGGCTTCAAAATTTTGTCGGAATCCTTCAGCCCTTTGTAGAATCCTTCAGGATTGCCTATTTACTCTTCAGGTCTTTTTAAGACAAAACCTTTATTACTATATTTTTTATGTGATTGTTTTAACTTTGTATAATATGTTTGTATAATTTAGTAGACAAAGTTACTGACTTTAAAGACACTTTTGTCATGACAGCTTTGATTTTCTGGACTCAATGTGAGTTATTATTATATTATCGCTACATTTGAAACTGTTCGTCACATTTGAGTTCATTATATTATTATTTGAACAAATTAACAAAATTTGGTCGTTATAATTGCGTTAGTGTTCGTTATAACGGTGTTTTGCTCTATTTAGGAGACAAATAAGTTTGTTATTTTAATTGAATTACATAGTATATCTCCATTATTCATCAGTAAAATAGCCTATCAACAAAGTACAAAACGAAACAGTAAAGTATATTTAAAAATCAGAAAATTATGTGGTTTAGTAACAGTTTTTATACAGCGTGATCAAGAAGGACTGTTTGAGTTGGTAATACTGACTTTTAAATGGTAGAATTGTAACAACTTCCGGTAGTTGACGTCTTGAGAATGAAAGTCATCATTCCCGCGTATCAGCATCATTCCGAACTGACATTTCAAATTTCAAATTAAAACGTCGTGAAATTAAACTGAATGGGCAGCAGTTTAGACACCGACACCATGGCCAACGGAACTCTAAATTCGTGTTCATACGTTGTAGAGAGCGCAATTTGGCCCAACGTTACGATTACTGGGGAGGTGTAAGGTTTGCCAACTCAAAATTCGAAGAACAGTTGCATGCCTATTAGTCGCGTCAATGAAGTCTTTTTCTCGGAAATCCTCAGAAACAGCTCCGATTTTGATTTTTTTTTCCAATATTTGCTTTTTTTATATTATTTATAATCAGAAACCTTTTGGAAATAACTATTAATATTATTTTTATTGCTCATGTAGACAAACAGTATCTTTGCAACCTCGGTTACGGTTGCAAAGTAACGGTTTGCCCATTTATTAATTTGGGTGCGCAAAGTTTACTTGTCGCACGCAAATTATTCTTTGCACACGCAAATTCAGATAAACAAACTACTGAAAACTGAATTTGCCCCTGGAGTCCAATTTTATATTGGGATTTATTCGGCATTCGCAATAAAAAATAGTATGTCCAACTCGTGCGGCGTTGTCGATTGCCCCCTCAACTTCGCTTTCGTGGGCAATCGACAACTTGCCGCACTAGTTGCACAATATACTATTAAACAATATGTATGATATTTATCTAAAAAAAAAAAAAATAGTTTTGCGTTTTTTTTAACAGACTTCAAAAAATGAGGAAGTTATCAATTCGGTTGTATGTTTTTTTTTCTTTTTATGCTTGTTACCTCAGAACATTTATATATTTATATTTCATTTATGTTCACCGATTTCTTCGTCAATTGTGGACCGATTTACAAAATTCTTCTTTTATTTGAAAGGGTATACTCTTAAGGTGGCTCCATTATCAAAAAATCACGATCTGACCAGGGAATCTCATGGAAATCGAGAAAAATACTAAAATTTTCGCTCCCTTTTATTAACCGACTTCATGTATGTTCACCGATTTATTCGTCAATTGTGGGCAGATTTTCAAAATTCTTCTTTTATTTGAAAGGGTATACTCTTAAGGTGGTTCCATTGTGAAAAAATTAGAATCTGACCCAGGAATCCCATGGAAATCGAGAAAAATACTAAAATTCTCGCTCCTTTTTATTAACCGACTTCATGTATGTTCATCAATTTCTTCGTCAATTGTGTATCGATTTACAAAATTTTTCTTTTATTTGAAAGGGTATAATCAAAAAGTAAATTTCTGCACAATGAAAACTTTCGCACATATTGATGAATGTCTTCGAGAGCTTAAATTGAAGCGTTAATTTACGTTTAGAGCAAAGTGGGGCACATTTTCAGCATTACCTTTAGTTTGATTATTGTTCTGTGTTTTAAGTTTAATTTCTGCTTCGTTTAATTTCCTTGAATTAATAGAATTTTGATTCACCTAACCTACAATTTTCTCTCAGTTGACGTTACGTCAAATATGTGTATCCGGGTGCAGGGTTACAAATAGCCGAACAAAAAAAAAACAAAAAAAAACTTAAATCTTAAAACTAATACCAACTCACAGTCCTTCTTAATCAGTCTGTACTTTGTGGATGGTAATTTTTTTATTTTTAGTTTTCTTCTCTTGAAGTGGTACGCCTACAGCACTTTTTATTACATCTGACAGACTATTTTGGAATTTTCAGATTTAAACAGAATGAACGGGAAGAATGTCGATGAATCAAAGTGGAGTAGATTTAAATTAAAATTTAAATATATTCAAGTCAAACTCCATAAGCTTTAATAAACGTAAATTACAATAGGAACATGTTTCGGGAGAAAACTACTCCCATCTTCAGCCCTAATTTTACAAGAGATTAATGATACAATTGATGAATTACAGATCGGTTCTTACCTTAAAGAATCTTTAAATTATGAAGTTATTTTGAAAGTACTAAATTTGATGTATTTAAAAGGTTACATGATTTTTAAAATGTGAAAATGGATCAAGGAGAATCTGGTAAGTTTGCTTTAATGGTAAAAAAAATAATGAAATAATTATAAATCATCAATTTACGTATATTAAAGTTTGTGGAGTTTGACTTGAATATATTTAAATTTTAATTTAAACAGAATGGTCTAGATTTTAAACCAAACTGCATGCATTTCATGACAAAAAATCTTTTACGCTGTATCTTGCCTATTTTTACACCGATTTGAACGAGTTACACACCTGTATGTGTCAGTTTCAATAAGGGTAATGTCTTTTTTTTTATTTGAGATTTCAAAACACGAATAAAATTGGCATTGAAAATGGCAATTTAGTTTTTATTAAAAAGCTTCCAACAGGTCTGTGTTGAAACTAGAAAGTGAAGCCTTATTGATTTCCTACTTTCCCTTTGTCGAAACCAAAATTAATTAAGCGCTCTACCGGCAAAAATCCATCAGTTTAGCAAACTTACCAAATACAGTTGATACAAGCTCGCTATTATGCTCCTAACAACGGAATCTCGTTACAGTATATAAACTTTCTTGTATACACATTTAGTCCATGCCCTGAAACTCACATCAAGGTGCTTGCCAATTTCATAAATAAACGAAAAAAATTCGAATCTGGTGCAAATTGCATTAACTCTGTTCAATACGATGTCTTTCCATTACTGGCATGAGCATGAAAACAATACAGTTCGTTGGCTGAGTAATTCTGTTATCTGAAATGTTTCAATCTAATTCCTTGATCTAATTTCGAGCAACATGGAGCGAAGAGAAATGCAGCCCACATTCAAATTACAAAGCACTTATCAGTTACTAGTCTGCTGAAGTATCGACACACTGCAGTCTGATATTTGATTTACCGAAAACTGGACTCACTAATTGAGCCTTTGATGATGACCAAATCACACGGAAACGAAATGAACTACTTTTAGTGCTGCAGTGTAAATTACCGAAGCTCGGTCACGATTTGTGACTGTATTATTGAATTGTTGATTCATAACGGCATATAAAAATCTGGGGCAATAATGCAGTGTATCTGTAACTATGAAATGAATGTGTCTGAAAGAGAGAATTATCATTATTATCGACAAACTTCTACCAGAAATTTATTAATATTATATTGAAAATTAATTCAATGGAAACGCTAAAATTGTTATACGATTTTGCGGATTGCGATACTGAAATAAAATTCAGTCAATAATTCTTGCAAGAATTGAATACAACAGTCGTGGTATATATTCTCATAAAACCCAATGCATGTGCAAATAGTCAATTTATACAATTATCCTGCTGTGTGTATGGATGATGCAATTTATCTACAGGATGGCAAATAGAAAAAAAAACATTCAAACCCAAAAATAAATTATGTCAATACAGCTTATAAAGAGGGCACAAAAAAAAACAACACAGGCTTTTGCTAAACTTCGACAAAGTTTCTTTATAATTATTTTGTAACAATTCTGGTTCTATTTTGTGGTTAATATTTTTTAATGACTAATTTTCCTGCACTTGAAACATCAACATACCCACCCATTGTGTTTTGTTACAAATACAAAATACAGTATCTCTCAGCATTATTAAAACCAATAACTAAGTACACCAAATTTGTGCTTTCTACAACCCCCGAACGTAATTGTGTAATTAGATTAAAATGCGGTTACACGCAGAAATCGCAACAACCCAGACCCTAAATTTCCTGTCTTCTTATCTCTCAGGACCCCTTTTAGAAGTTTTTTTTTGATCTCAACATGATTACTTCAAAGCTCTGCGTAATGACCAAAGAGGAATACATTTCAGATAAGGCGCTACAAGACCCCTCTTGATTTAATTTACTTGATTTGGTTTTCGATCCATCTCATTCATTTCTAATTAACGACGACCGAGTTTGTTTTAAGTGTAGCTTTTATTGGCTACAAGCTTAAGAGCTTATAAATCTTTTCGGCAATCTCGAGTCATTTCAGATGTAAGGAGGAAGGGCACCCTAAATAACTTTAAAATTATGTAAACAATTTTAATATCCCATTTGACTTTATAATGATCGGTCCCTCAGCAAACACAACTTTTAAATTTCAAGAATTAAACAATAAATATTCTTGCCATAATACCTAATCTAAAAAATTCTACTGTAGTAACTTTCACACTACTAAGGGGTGCTTCTAATTATTTTGCTCTCGAAACTCCAAACCCCATCTTTATAAATAAGTATTACCTAAAATCACTATATATATATTTTTACTTCAATCCGCAATTCGGAAACTATTCCTATGTTCTTACGAGGGCTCTCTCTGGCGGAATATTTACCCACAAAGTAAAGATGTCTAAGAGTGTGTCTAACCTGCGTGACCATTAGCGAGCACTTTTTAGAAAGTTATTAGCATATTATAGCAATATTATAAGTATTCAAGACCTCTTAGGTTGCCATCATGATCGTCAGCGCTTTCGTACCGATGCTGTAGAATAAACATTTACCACCGCCCTACCCTTCATTCTTCTCTTGCTGCGGTATCTTTAGCTGTTACGGCCCACCAGCACACAACAGATTAGACAAAGGTCTTTGCATCTGCATGTAAACGTGGAGAGCTGACACGACTACTGAGAGGATGTACCCTGACTCTTGTTTATAGTAAAATCTACTTTAAACGATTTAAATCGCATTTTTTGAAGAATACAAATTAATGTTTAAGGGTTCTGACCAAGCCCAGTGCTAAAATATGTCCATTGTGTGTATAGCATCTCTGTTAACATTAGGAATCTATTGTCTTAATGTCAGTAATTTTAACAATAATAAGTTAAGAAATCGGTGTCCTAACTAGCAGAACCAAACACTGATTCAATTGTCAAATTCCAAAAATGTCGCTGAGAAATCATGAAATCACATAGATGGATAAATTATTGACCGGAGTCTTATTTTGCACCCACGCCCTTTCCAATGTTCGGTTAGGATTTAGTTTCGTACTAATGCCGCTTAGTTAACCTCGTTACGGCAACTGGTTAACACTAGCGACATGCTTTACAACTTTAAGTTTTATCTTTGTTACGAGAACAAGTCATCTCCACCTGCGGCCTTGTGTTGAGATCCTAATTAAAACCCGACGACACTCGACGACAGCTACCGTGACATGAAAATTTTCGCATCTAAAAGTATAATAGTTATAATTAGACACCTCTGATGTGAAGATGTTTCGCTCTCAAAATCATGAGCCGTATGAACTTTACTAGTCGCAGCAACTTGTACCTTTTCTCAAGAAGTTTTGGTTGTCTAGAAGTCCGTTTCAAGTGACGCATAAACCTATTATACCAATCAACAGCAGCCAGCAATCGCTTACCTGCAACAAAAAAAAAATAACACTAGAATTTGAAAATACTAACGACAATATAAGTCATTCAAAAGTATTACAGAGGCGATAATATTAGAAATACCCACATATATTTTTGTAAAATTTAAAATGAGTTCACAGTAAGTAGACCTAATCGAAGTAAACGTTAATGTTCTAAAAAAGAACAGACGCCAAAAAGTCTGCACGCTTGAAAATTCTCCAATTCTCAATTCAGATGGGGTGTCTTGCTGTGCGAATAGTTAGCTGATGACGTCTTAGAAGTGAAGTGGCATTCATATCTGACTCCTCTTTTGAATAAGTTAGTTATCAAGCACTTCTAACATTGCGACGATGAACCTTTATTGTAAAATCAGATTTTTTATCAATAGAGAGTTTTGGCAAAAGGACTTTTATCCGTTGCTTAAAATATCGCCAGTGAAGAGCGTCTGTTGAAAGGTAAATAATTTCACCGAATCACCGCATTTATCAAAACTAGTCCATAAATAATATTGTTGCAAAATTTTCGAATGCAAATTTGATTAGCATTTTATCTGAATATTTTATTTTCATATTTTATTAAATCATTCATATTTTCGTTGCGATGTGGTGCTTAACCATTTTAAAAAATGTTTTCGCAATGTAAGTATTTTACTGTAATAAATAATAATCTTTTACTGTAATACAAAACCACCGGATTTAGGGAAAACTTTAAGCATTTTCTAACGTTTTACTATGTACAAACTTTCAGGATAACACTCTTATACCTTCTGGTGTTCTCGATTCCTTCTACTCCGGGAATAATGAGATCATCCTTTGGGCGTGACCGAATATTCTTGAAGGATGAGATTATTCTCTTTGTGCGAGCGTCGTTTAGTATGACATCAGCGCGACAGAACCTTCACGGTTGATGAGAGCATCTTATGTGAACAATCATTCCCAGACATTCTCACGGTCTGCCGACTGTTCTGGATCAATGCCGTTACCATATGTGGTCATTCCATTAATTGTTCCCAGACAGATGACATCATCCGCTTCCGGTGCAGTCGCGCCCCAGCTAGCAGACTCACGTAAATTTGACGTCATTTATTGGTGATATTACGTTTTCGACGTCATATGACTAAAATTCGACGTGTTTTTGACGTTATAAATTTGTCCAAATAATGACGTCAATGTAATGACGTCAATTAGACATACCAAGAACGTCTTTTTTAGTACATATACAAATTTTTGGGTTTTATAAAACTGTTTTAATATTATAAATAATAATAAGTGTGAAGAAGATGTATCACACATTTATGCATCATTCTAGAATATATAGGAATATTTTACTTTACGCAGTTTTCAACCTTAGGACATGTTAACTTTACCGACATGTTCAGCAAACTTTTCACACTGACGTACAGTACTGACACATCTCTTCGAGGGTGAAGACAATTTTTATGTCAGTTCTTTGCCAAATTTGAATTACATAGTCCGAATGTACTTTTGAATTTGAATTTCGCGCGCAGGCGTAGACTTTGCCCCCTACCCGTTCGCATTCAAATTGCATGGCTCCAACATGGCTGGCCTTCGTGTTTGTGCTGGCCTAGGTACAAAATGGCATCGCGATGGTGATTTAGCGTTATTTTATGTTGAAAAACGGTAAGTTATTTATTTCAAGAATATTAGGTAATAAAATTACATAGTGTTAATGTGTCACAGTTGCCATATTTTAGTAGTCGCAGCGCAATGAAAATTTGTGAGGTTAGAATGTTAGGTATCACTAATCGAAAATATCTTACAGACCAAACAAATTCTGCTAGGATCTTTGAGATTTATAACTTTGGACCATCACATAATTTTACTGAAAGTCAATCAGTTGGTAACTACAATTTTTTGTTACAAAATTTATTGCTGCTGAATCACATGGCACCTTTTTTTAGAGAAGGCGAATAAACCCGTAATTCTTCATGTTTTAACAATGGTGGGATAGGGACATTTTCTAAGAATCTTCCAGTGCCACGTCCTCACCGCCTTTTCCAAGTGTACAAACACCAATAATAAATTCTGGTATGTTTTTAACTTCAATAAATTTTAGTGTTTTTTTTTTTTCATTGTTAATATTTTAGCAAAATGTTTAGTTTTTGAGGTTTATGGAAAAACATGTATTTCATTTCTATTATTGCATACCACATAATACTCTTAATGTTTACTTTAGTATATGAAGTATGTTACTATTGTATATACCATATCTTTCCTTGAAAAGTGCAATCACAAGAAAGCTGTTGGTCTTGGGACAAAAATTAAATTAAAATTAAAACAGATAGTGTAAGTTTTTTTTTACAATCGTTTGTCTGTTTTAATTTTTCAAGAAATTTTGTTAACTATTGTCTTGTATTTTATTTTTCTTCTATTGTGAAAATAAACGTCGACAACAAGGTCTACTTGACGACAATAATGACGTCTATTAGGGCCATTATGCCCATCCAGATACATCAGATATTGGTTAGTGATCACGTCATGAAAACGTCCTTCAATGACGTCTGTTAGACGTGAATATTAGGGCCATTATGCCCATCTAGATACGTCAGATATTGGTCAGTGATCACGTCATGAAAACGTCATTCAATGACGTCGTTGGGCTGTGTCATATTATCGTCATTTTTACGTAACTATCACGTCAAATTTTTTGGTCATATGACGTAATGACTGACTAAAAAGATACGTGAATATCACGTCACTATGTTAGCTGGGGCCGTCATCTCAATATTAATAATAGAAAGGACCATAAACTTTAATTTGATTATAACTTCACACTACTACTCGATGGGTATAGTAACGAATAAAAAACATTATTATTATTACTATTTGTAACAACTTGTGCCCAAGTTCAAAATTATTTTTTGTTTTGTATTCACATTTTGACAACATTATTTTATCCTGTTACTTTATTGAATCGATTTCTTAGTCAGTTCTGCATAAAAAAGGAAGTAGGTTAGGTCACGTCTCGAAATTGAGTGTCATTTTTGGGCTTTTTTGTTTAAGTATGCATAATATGATTCTAATCAAAAAATTATTACTACACTAGTTATATTTTATTTATTTTCTTGTCTTCCTGCTTCGAAAAGGATTCCATTTTTTTCCATTATAAAACTAACATAAAACAATAAAAATTGCTAAGTCAATTTTAACTTCCTTCTGTGTTTTATGTCTTTTTCTCTGTGTTCTCTCCATTGTTTTATTGTTTTCTTCTCATTCCTCTTTTTCACCTTTCGTTCCCTATTTATGTATTTCCAGACTTCCTCTTATGCGTTGATTGATCTAATTTCCTCTTCTTCTTTTCTCATCTTTGCTTCCTTCTATTTCTCACAAATGTCTTTGTATTAAGAAATACCTAAAGTTACGCCTGGTATTCTTCCCTCGATCCCTTGCCATTTCTCCATTTCCTCATTTGCTTTCTGGGTGTTCTTTTAATTTTTTTTCAAATTCTTTGTCCCACCATCTGTTCCTTCCCACTTTTTCTCATACCTCTACTTCTACTTTCGTTTCGTTGTTGTCATCACTTTTTCCATTCTTGTTTCGTTATATTTTTATTTTCCTTGTTCTCTTTCGATGTGTTGTAGCGCATTGATGTACTTTTGTATGCTTTCTTTTTCCCAAATTGTTTTTATGATTATTTCTTTTTCGTGTATTATTCTTTTTTTTTCTTCTTCAACTATTTCTATTTCCAACACGATTGATTGTCTGATCCCACTCTGTTCCCCACTTCAAATCTTCTTACTTCGTCCCAAGCGTCTTGGTTCACTATGATTCTACCATTTAGTATCTCATATAAATTCGATCTTTTTAACTCTTCTCGCTTCTTCTCTCCCATTATCTTGTTTTCTTAATCTTATCCCGATTCTCGCATTGAAGTCTCCCCCAACTATTACATTTCTCTTTTCTGTCTCACTTATGGTCTGTTCTAACATTTGTTTTGTTTTGCTCATTTCTTTATCGAATACTGTGAGTATTTTAACTTTATTTGTTCCTGTAATAATATCTCCTATCGCTCTTCTTTTCTTGTTGTTCCTTTCTTAATCTCAACATTCTGTTTTCAATATCCTTCCATTCCTTTTCATCTACCCACGTTTTTACCATTTCAATTATCTAGAATTCACTTATAACCGTCTCATTTGTTTCTTATCCTCGCTAAATTCCAATATAACTTGTTATTCTTCCTATCCGTTACTTTTCTGTTAAATCGTATACCTTATTCCGTTTTTTTCCGCTTTTTCCTTTTTCCTTCAAATTTTTTTTCTAGATTCATTCCATTTCCGCCAATTTCCCTCTACCTAAAGTTTTGTATAGGTTACTTTTATCTCTTTCTTTCCTTGTTAAATCGCTATTCCATTTTCAGTCCCATTCCTTCTTGACTTCTTCTTTGCTCTGGTGATCTTTCTTCCCCCTCTCTTTTTTCTTTTAGTTTCTTCTTCATCTTCTTCTTGAATTTCTAGTTTTACTTCGTCTTGTTTCATTCCTGTTCGTCACCTTCCACTCTGTGTCGTATATTGTTGGTTGCCGGCGCCATTTATTATTGTCGGTGCTGTTTCTTCCTCCGTATTTTTTTCTATTCCTCAATCTCTTTTTATCCTCCTACCTTTCTTCTATGCTTCTTTTCCCTTCTTCGCTGTTTTCTTCGCATTTCTGTTTTATTATTTACTTTATTTTCGTCAATTTTCTCCTCGTCACTTCTCTCCACGTGTTCTCGTGTCGGTCGGTAATCTAGGAATCCTTACACATCCCAGACTGATATCAAAACCTGGCCTCTAAATTCTGTTTTAAATAAAATAAATATGACTCCACACAATATGAAGAAAGCCAGCATAAATCAAATCTTTTAGAGAATTTAAGATAAAGTTTTTTCTCAGAACTAGCTTTACTAGACATATTCGCTCCTCGTCCTTTTAACTATATGAGTTCCTTGAGACTTTACAGACATCCTAAAGGAGTAGTAGAAGACATCGGATGCTAAATTTAACTATTTTTACTTGATCCATCATGTGGCAACATTAGCTTATCAATAGCATAGAACACTAGATTAAGTCTTCTTCTGACATTCTTCTTGGCATTGGCAAAGCTTATGAGTTCTTCAAATTTTGAATATTACTGAAAATTAATTAAAATTCTTCACCCTAAAATTACAAAGTTTTATGTTGACTTTCACTAATGTATTGTAACGGACGTGGACCCGAGATGACTCATCGCTGTAGCGGCGTCGTCAATTACTAGAGTGTGCTGGATTTATTTACTCGAGTATGACATCATCTTTTGTAATATTCGGCACATATCGAGAGCGTAATTAAACCATCTTTAGGCGCATAGAAGCATTTAGGCGCCGGTATATTTATTAAAGGACGTTACAGCGAAATCCAGTCAGTCGTATCATCGAAGATCAGTGGGTCGAGTCGGACAGTTGCCTTTACCTATCCGAAGTGCCGCGTGATGTGTTAATAAATCATACCAGACGTGCCCGGTGAAGTAGTAAATTGTGAATAGTGTAATATTAGAAGTATAAATAATTTATACATAGTGTTCAAATAAATAAACAAATGGAACCCAGAAACGCTACAGTATTTTAACTAATAACCATTTTCAATCCTGAACTACACCCCTATTATTCTGCTATATTGAACAAAATACTTGTTCATCCACTCAGTTCCATACATAACAAAATTTTTCTATAAATGGAACTTTGTATTACTTGGGGGCCGAATTGTAAAATTTTCAATTATGGAATACAGCTTTTTTAATGTTTTTTCGGACCTTTAATCTCGAAATCTTCAAATTTTGCATTCTGAGATTCCTAGTAACTTCCTTCTTGATTTTTCAGTCTCCTCTGGTACCTTGTCTCTCACTCGATACGTCTAGAAGTTTCAATATTGGGATAGATTAGGTTTGTATTGAATCACGATCTGACTAGCAGGAATTTTTGCTGAGTACACTGTCCCTTATTGAAAGACAGCTTGGCAATGCAGTGCAGTGTCAGCTCTGACTTTGAACCTCTTTCCACCTTTCTTTAGGATTTTTCTATCTTCAGCAACTTATTCTAAAGCTCTATAAAGTCCTCGCTCTATATATACTTTCCATTTTCTTATTTTCCTTATTTGTTTTTTGAAACTTTCTCGGTAGTAAATACTTTATCTTTGACATATCGTAATTTACTTTTGAACGTTCTTTACACACCCATCACTCCTTGTTATCTATTCTAAATAGTTTTTCTTCTGTTCATTGTTATTCCATTGCTAATGCCTCCTCTCTCACTCTAACTCAATATTATAGTTTTTTATCGTTCCAAGTTTGCCTTAGGGTCTTCTTTTATGGTTTTCCTCTTCCATTTTCTTCGTTTTTTCTTTATTCTCAATTTTGTCAACTCAAAATAACATGACAAAAAACCGAAATTATACAGTTTATTTGAATATTCTTAATTGTATTAACTATGCATTTCTAAGGCCAAATTAACGCATCATTTTGATTTCTTATAGTAGGGGAGTCCAAGCGGGGATTTTGCGCGTTACTCGAGCGCGTCAGAAAATCATATGGGGAGAAAACTTGCACCCTGTAATGTACCCCTACCAAATATGAACCCTTAATATAGAGGGGTTCGTTGAGGACAGCCCGTCAAATAAAAAAAATTGATCCTCAGAAAAAATCGAGCGCATCAGATTCAGACAAGGTAAGTTAAGTACATGTAGAAAAGTGTACATTTCAATAATCTGACAATTTGAGCGTGACATAATGAAATGGGCGAGTCACAAACTTGTAAAAAAAAACGTCACCTCAAAATACTCGAACGCGATTAATTTTTTTTTTAATTTTGAAAGAAATTCTATTAGGCTTACGAAAAGCATATAATCTGACGATTTTCATGGGACGTGTAGCTAAAACCATCAATAAAGGATGAAGCGTACAGATGCCGATAACTGTACATTTCCCACCCCGCGCCAGTTCGAATCAATTCACTCCCTTTCACATTGACATCACGGTCTTGTTTAATTTGGTATTGAAAAAATAATATCTTCAAAAAGGTTAAGTAGATTTGTCCAACATGCTTGCTGCACTCTCATGAGGTCCAAAAAACATTTCAAGTAACAATATCTTAGCTTATGGAGTCGGGCGACGGTACCTCGTAAATCAATGAATAATATGCATATGAAACTACAGACATTCTATGAAATATGTAATATAGAACGTCATTGTTGAAACTGGTCTCAAATATTTCTTGCACTTAGTTTCCTTACTTTGATAGATTTTCACTGAATTTGGGCTTACATATTAATAATTACCATAAATTTAATTTTTATACAACACGAGATGACGAGGAAGTTGAACAAGTGGAAATCAACTTCGAAGACGAATCCAGTGAGGATAAAGATTAAAATACTTGATATTAATTTTTTTTTTATCTATTTCATATCAATAAATGATTCAATTTTCTATGTACATATTATTTTTATTACACAAAGTAATTAAAAAAAAAAACAAAAAAAAATGTTTTTTTCAAATTGTCAGTTTTACAATATCCCTCCATATAATTGTCAGATTATCATTTAGGACGACTAGGGCATCAAGTTGAATCGTCTGTATACAAATCTGACGCGCTCGAGTATTTCAAGGTCACATTTTTTTACATTTTCAAAAATCGGTCATGACTTTTCACGTCCAAATCGTCAGTCATTTGAATAGGACACTTTTTTGAGTTCACTTAACATTCCCTCTGAATATCTGACACGCTCGAATAACTTTTTTTTATCCCTGGCGCGCTCGAGTATTCCATGTCACTGTTTTTTTTACATTTTTAAAAATTTGTACACGCTCTTCCCCCCACTAAAATGGAAAACTTAACACAAACTTTTCTTCGTTTTAAAACGTAATCTTCACAATGCAGTGGGTCCCCATGACGCTTTAGTAACTGCCAATTTAGCAACCCGGGCTCCCCTACTATTAGGTTTATCTGTAAACCGATTGCATGGAAATACGAGGGTCAAGCTAATAAAGTACTTTTTCCACTACTACCTACAGAAGAGATCATTATATGTCGTGTTTGATGCTTGAGAAATTAATTTTCTGTACCTTACCCAATAATAGATTTTTCTTTCCTACTAGTAGATAATAAAAACAATTGACAATGTTGGCATGGTTACTGCCGTAGTTGATGTGTTGACTTGACGTTTGCTGTCATTATTAATTATAGCTGATAGCTCAACAATGTAGAACTGGGGAATTTCTGGCAGAGTGTTTAAGTTTCCAGATGGACCACATGATCAACATCACAACAAAAAATAGAAATGACAGATTTCATTGCTTTTCATGGATATCTTAGTTAAATTCGTGCCGGCCTTCCGCACTATCATGATAACCACAGTTGAGAAGCATTTTCTGAGCCTCGCATTATTATTGCCCGCGATGCTTCGTATCTTGGCTAATAAAATAGCTCGGCAAAGAAAAATGTCTTCTCAAACTTGGTGTAGGTATAATTACTATTATCCAACACCTGTTTTTTACGAAGTCATAATAATGCCTATTTTGAATGTATTATGAGATCTATAAGACCACTAGTGGACTTATGAACCCATAATTCAACGGTTTTCTAATGCATCATAGCAACCAGTTCATAAGCCAATAGTTTTGAATGTCATTTTTTTGGGTTTTGATGAGTGTTTTAAGAACTGTTACAGAAGGAGGTGTTGGATAAAACTATGTATTAAACAGCAAATAAGTAATTCAAGAAAAACATTTCTTTCGTGACTTATTTGCCTTATAAGACTTATAAATAGCTATAATGCTTCTTTTCATTTCAATATTTTTTAATTCTTGTACAAAAACATCTAACATCCTTAACTGTTTCCCACGAGTCTATTTTTCTAGCCGCTTTCCGCTTCACGAATCCTTGAAAATAATTCCTAAACTCCAACTAAAAACAACAAGCAACCGCAAATCCCCTACATTTTCCCCTGACCTCTTGTTTGTTGTGCGCCTTTAATTTATTTTATTCGTTTCCTTTTGTAGAATCTCAGCTTATCTGCAATTCTTGTCGATTCCATTTTCCCGAGCTCTTCCGCCTCACAGTTCGCATCCAAGATCAATAAGTGAATGCACAAATTATAAGCACGATTAAATTTTCCGATCGGTGATTAAGAGTAAGTACGCAGTTTCTATCATTTCCAGGTCTTCTCGTCCTCTCGAGAATAATAATAATTTATTGGTTTCCCAAGAATCCGCATATTTTTGCGCCGCATCGATGAGAATTGAAGTTGTTTTCAACTCTGATTGATATTAGATTGTGAGTTTACAGGATTAATTTTCTTTAAAGATGTTCCATTATACACTAATTATTATTAATAATTAAAATCAATACAAAAGGCTGAATACAAGTTTATAATAAACTTGAAACTAACTAAGATTATTCTACTATGGCTTGTCCTTGGACGAAAATGAAATAGAAATCACGATCCACCAAAATATAGGCTGAGGAAGGTGGCAGTCACTGAAGCTATATATTTAATAAAATGAACTCTTAATTAAAACCTCAAATTTCAAAATAAATAGTTCTATTCTATGTAGAGCAGCAATTTTAGCTTTTATGGTAGATTATGCTCTCACGTAGAGTTGATTGTTTAAAGTATTTCACTTTCATTTAGATAAATACCATGGGCCTCGACAACATCACTGATTAAACACAAACGGATTGATTCATAAATCATAAGTGGACAGAAATAATTGGTCCTGGAAGTCCCTAACATTAACTGGTCATCAAATGAAGAAAAACTCGTAGCATACTGTGGAATAATTGACCGTAAATCTGTACAAAACACTTTTCTGCTATCTGATTTTTATAAATTAGAGTCGTAAAGATTGTTTCTTAGCTTCCAGACAGAGTTCAATTGTCTGAAGATTTGGGTCATCGAGAAGCTATCGTATGAGGCAAAGCGATTCCTGCCGAATCCAAAACAGTTAAAGTAAAAAGTACTTAAAAATATGATCGAAGGAACAATTCGAAAACTATCTTGACAGAATGACTTAAACTTCTGGCGTTCCTTTAAACCCTTGCCTCTTATAAAAGCATTTTATCATTCCAATATCTGAAGAAAGAATTAAGATGAGAATGGTCCTATCCGTTTAAACCGTTGGCTGAAAATACCGCATCGTTGGTAAAGAACTATTTGCTTATTAAATGAGCATTTTGAAGACAAGAGTAACACCCACGATGTATGCGCTCCACTAGAGCAGATATGGAACAAGAAAACGAGTTTGTACACAAATATGTTGCTATAAGCTAATTTCAAAAAATAGCAAACAAAATATTGAACAGATCGCTGACAGATAGTCGGCTAGGTGAGGACCGGAAATGCTGAATTCGGATATATCTAAAGCGGAAATGATGTCCACGCGGGGCCGATATTATCGTTTCGGTCAAAGTTGGTGTTTGGGATAAGACCAGATATGAGAGAGTCGCTTTAAATGTGTACGTGATGCAGAATAAAAGTGCAGGAACTCAACTTATACTGTTAGAAGACGCGGTGCAAAGAAGATGCTCAACGATTGTAAAATTCTTTACATTTTAAGATTTAGTTATTTGTGCACCTTAAAATTTCCTTCGGTCGCAGTAATAGCAACTGTTCATCTTAAGATTATGTATATATATTTAGCAACATGTACGATATCAATTTTATATAAATAATAAATTAAGGGAAAATTTGTATATCTAAAAACTAAAAGTTGCATCACTACTGCTATTACTCTCAAAATTTGATTACATAAAAGTGTCTAAATAAAAATCTGGTCAAGATTGCTATGAAACAAAAGCGGTTCACTTTCGGCACGTCGTAGCTAATATCAATGTTAAAGTGTAAAGAATTGACGTTTGAGTCATGACTCGGAAGTTTAGGCAACCCTTGAAACCGAGGGACCGATTTGGCTTCCTTGAAACAGGGGGGCCCGAGGAGCCTACGTCGAAACATAAAGGCCCAAAGGGGCATTCTTGAAACAGGGGGTCCGAAGGGGGGATTTTAAAACTTGGGGGCTCAAGGGGGGTCACTTGAAACATGGGGGCCCAAGGGAGCCCACTTGAAACATGGGGCACCGAGGGGGCCTCTTCCGTTATAGACATCAAGAAATTGAAAGTTGAATTTGTTTAGTTCTAAAGTAGAAATTATATATAAGTCAAATTCAATTAACTTGAACTCTTGAGACAGGGGGGCCCGAGAAAGTCCCTTTAAGACAGACAGGCCCCTTTGAGAAAATGTGGTTCATTTTTGATGTTTTGTTTGTTATCTCTAGGACACACGTTCAATGTTTGTAATTTTTACCAAAGCAATCTTGACCAGATTTTTATTTAGACACCCGATATATTATTGTAGCAATTTTTAACGACAAGGGTGATGCAATTTCAAGTACCGAACCAGATACTAATCTTGTCGTTTAACTCCGTCCCTTACCACTGTCACGCTTACCAAAGGGATATTAAACGATATAAATTGTCGGAGACGGCTTCGGCGGAACTGAAATTAAAACTTACGCAACACAGATGTCTGGAAAGTGTTTCGGTCTTATAAGACTTAAAGGTCTTTCCGATCTGACGAGCTTCCTAAACAATTAAAACAAAGACCTGAATTCCAGCTCTGAATTAACCCGGTGCGTCATAAGATTGTGCCGGTTTATACAGCGAAATATTAATACTTACCAATTAAAGTACAACAATAATCACAACGGCGTAATATGCTGTTTCGCACACGGTTTAAAATGTTAATGAACGTGCGGTATCATGCTATTGCACTATTCCAATCCATCGAACTAATTTTAAAATTTTGATTAAGTCACTAAGTCGCTTTCGCTTTCTCAGCCAGCTAGAAATACCATATCTATATTTTCGAAAAATCGGCCAAGCTTTTATGTATATACAGAGTGTCATGGAAACACCTGCAATTAATTTAGGAAGTAATACAGAAAAGTAAGGTCAACCCATTCCCGTCATTTTTATGTAGCAAAATGTCTCCAACTTCGTAAAAAATATACTTGAAATCTAATCTGTTTACCACACGCGCCACTGCAATGAATTTTTTGGCCTCCTGAATTGTAAAGTTAGCTTTGACATCATCTATACGTCATCCGAAACTAGATTTTTACGCAAAATGTTGTCCGGTCACTATGCGGTAAAATAACCAGTGAATTTTTAGCATTTCAGGAACGTTTAAATTTTTTATTTTTTATTATTACATCTATAAGAATTTAAAAAATGACATTTGACAGATTGATGGTTAATTACTTTTAGTTAATTATTATCAACCGCTATTGCTCCTACAAATTTCAGCGTAATTTTATATAAACACAAAAGCCCCTCAAAATGGGTATGTATTACTTAACTTCAACCTGTGTGCATGCTTTCTTGTAGCCTGATTTGCACGACTGCACGTGTTATTGAAGGTTTCAAGATCCAATCTCCCCTTCATTTTTGTCCACAAAACTCCAGTTCGAATTAATTGAATTGTAAGTACAATTAAAATTAGAGACACCAATAATTAAAATAACCTAAAAAATAACACTTTCGTATTTCTGGGGTAATAGTTCTAAATTAGTATTTTGGCCCACTTTTTTTAATTCTAACGGTGTTGCTTCAAAAAACGAGCTGTTGCGTTGTAAAATCAACTTTTCCGCACTCTAATGTAAATAAATATAAAGCGTTTTCCAAGTCATCGGAGCTCCTAATTTTGTTAAAATTTTTCAGTTTTTAGCAAATCCACACATACACAGTTTTTATTTATTAAACAGTTTTATTTAGCTTGCCTTGTTTGTCTTGTGTGGTTCAAATCTAGTAATTGAAATTTTACCCCCTTCCTGTAGACCGATTGATATGAAATTTGGTGCACGCCCTTAGTTTTGATGACAATACAATTATGTATATGCAGTATCATTGTAAATTCAATATGGTCGCCGCCTGAAAATGGCGGATTACATATTATGTTTTTCAATACCCTCAATATGGGTATCAAGTAAAAGGGCTTGACAAGTGGAACACAGTACACTTTAGAAAAACTAAAAACTTGAAAATTAAATAAGTAAAAAACATTTTTTAGTTAAACAGTTTTGCATTGTAAAGAAACATAATAATGATGCAGATAATATACTAAAAGCTAAAAAATAATTAGGTTAGTACCAGGTACCACTCATACACCACTCTTCACATAAATCTAGAGTATTGATCAGACTAAAATAAAATTGTGGGGCGTAGCGTAACCTGAGTAAATAATGTACATGATCGTTCCGCGATGTCGCACGATGATTTACTTTTACACACATTTTGCATAAGTTGTCTATTGAGAAGATGCATCCAAAGCATACCTACAATGGTATAGGCGGTTGACTATAGATAAGAAAAATTAGACTCGCCCTACGATTTTATTTTAGTTTGATACTCTCTACGCAATACTTTAGATTGATGAGATTTATTAGACCTCTATTTCTTCTATCGGTTGGTACCCACTCCAATATTCTTCTGGGCCATCTTTTGTAATCCATTCTTTTCGTGTGATGAAACCAATAATCTTTTTTTTTTCAAATTGTTAGACAACCTTACTATCTAAGGACCGAATTTCTGAGTTTCAAATCAGTCAATCGGTAGAATTGTAAACTTCTGGTGTACTGTACTGGCTTATTTTATGTTTGTTGGAATGTTGCACACGAATCACGAATGTAAACTTTACCAACTCCTATTTTATCGGCAAATGAGTAATTATCGCAAAACGGCTTCTTTTAATTGGAGACTCATTGTCTCATTGTTCAAGTTTTCCATTTTACTTATTGAATATTTCTAGAAGGTTCGGCAAATTACCCAATTGCAACAAGATTTTAATAAATAAACTTGAGAACAGAGTTAATGTGTTGCCGCTTTTATTTTCAAAATTCCATAATCTTTGATTCATAAAGATGAATTCAGTAAATAATACTCCTACTACTTCTAATCCAGCGATATTTGTCCTCTACGACAATTTTAAATTAATTCCTCCAAGACTATGTTTCGTTTCTTGAGCAGAACATTACTTGCATCTTTAAGCAGCGAAACATTCTTACATTCCATTTAATCTAGAAATGGTACTGTATAATTGCGAACTTTGCAAACTGCTAAATCGCGTGAAACTAGTTTAGCAACAAAATTTATGGAACAATGTGTAAACTTTATGCATATTTTACTTCAAAATTGACACTGAAGGTCAAGGAGATACAATTTTAGGTTCCCGCAATATCACTGAAATTGTGAAGAATTAACATTATTTTCAGACGTTTTAATACATTATCACAAGATGTACATATTATATTTAGTATCCAATCTTGCTCTTGCGGCATTATTGCATGAAGTTGAGCTTTTAGCGCAAATTAACCGTACATTATCGAATGTGTGTAGAGAAAGATCGCTTATATCCCGTGTACCCCTACTGATATATAAAGAGACTATACAATTTTATCCAAAACCACATACACAAAATAATGTAGATTAAAAATAAGGTTTTACTTATGACACACGACCACTGATCTCATATCATTTTTCTCCTTTCATTCCTTAAAACATTTTAAACATATTTTTGTCGTACACTTTCTTATTCTGTTTTCAGGAATTACTCCAGCTGCAATTGCGATGATAGTATGGAAGTATTTTTAAATGTTTTGTTTTTAGTTATTGCTGAATCGGGCCATCCATTTAATAGTAATTATTCACCAAGGTTGAGAAGCCATTTTTCTTAGCCTAGCTATTTTATTTCCCAAGATGCAAAGCATCGCGGGAAATAAAAGTGCGATGCTAACAAAAGGCTTCTCAACCTTGGTTTATATACTATTGTTTGCACTACTAGCACATTTGTTTAACTTTTCTTCATATGATATCTATTATATATTTTTTGAGACTGATATTTCTGTAAGAGACCGGATTTTCATGCAAAATTACACAATGCATTTTGTAATAGTTTAACACTTCGTTCTTTGTTTTTTTTACACGAATTGCAGTAATTAATTCCAAATATTTACAACTGGTGCAATTTGTAAAAATCGAAGGGCGCTGTTGTTAAGTTGGTAGACAAAAAATACACAATATGCATCTTGCACGAAATCCGGTCTCTTCGATTATTAACTACTAGTCAATAATGAAATGATTATTAACTACTAGGAAAGAATAGTAATTATACACCAAGGTTGAGAAGCCATTTTTCTTAGCCGAGCTATTTTATTAATAATAAATAATAAATAGTAAATAATAGTGCAAGGCTAAGAAAAGGCCTCGCAACCGTGGTTTATATACTATTTTTTTTCACTACTAGCACATTTGTTTAACTTTTCTTCAAATTATAATCATGATAATGCGAAAGGTTCCATGAAAGATATCCATAAAAATCAAGTAGCATATGAAATTTAATCAATACCTGTCATTTCTATTTTTGTTGCGATGTTGCTCGTGTGGTCCAGCTGGCAAATTTAACATTTGGCAAGAAATTCCTACTCCCCAGTTCTACATTGTTGAGCTGTCACCTATCATTAATAATGACAGCAAATGTCAAGTCAAAACATCAAGTACGGCAGTAACCATGCCAACATTGTCAATATTGTTTTTATTATCTACTAGTAGGAGAGAAAAATCGATATTAGGTAAGGTACAGAAAATCAATTTCTGAAGCTTCAAACATGATATATAATGATGTTTTCTGAAGCTAGTAGTGAAAAAAAAAAAACAATTTCTCACATCTTCTACAATAGTATATTATAAACCAAGGTAGAGAAGTCATTTTTCTCAGCTAAGCAGTATTAATTCCCGAGATGCGAAGCATCGAGGGAATTAAGTTGCGAAGCTGAGAAAGGGCTTCTCTACCGTGGTTTATATATTATTTTTATCACTACTAGCAGCTTAAATCGTTAAATAAATAAAGCATCAAAAATACAATCGTCTAGCGGGTGCCAGGTCACAGTTAATCCTGAATAGACGTTGCCGTCTCTGAACATTTGTTTTTACCGTGGATCATTGCAAATTTTGGCTCGCGCTTCGCGCTCAACCCCTTAAAGAAACCTACTCCAAGAAGGTCATATTTTCCTGTACGTGAAACTCGAAATTTGGACAGGATCAACTGTGACTGGCACCCGCTAGACGCTTTTTTATCAAAAATAAAGGTTATGTATTTTTTCTCTGACATTTCTCCGTCAGAGACCGGATTTTCGTGAAAACCTGCACAATGCAGACCTGTGCTTTTGTAGTAATTTAACTTCGTTTTTTTTGCATAAATTACAGTTAATTAATGTCTAATATTTGCAACTGGTGCAATTTGTGAAAATCGAAGGGCGCTGTTGTTAAGTAGGTAGATAAAATAATAATAAACGATATGCATTTTGCATCAAATCCGGTCTCTGCCCATTATTAACTACTGGTCAATAATGAAAAAATTATTAACTACTAGGAAAGAAAAACAACTTCACACCTCCTCTACAAACTATATAATCGTACATTCTACAGCTAGTAGTGAAAAAACTATATGTTGTATAATCGTACATTCTACAGCTAGTAGTGAAAACAATTATTTCCTATTTGTTTAACGACGCTATGAGAAATTAAAGACCTATAGCTTGGAAAATTTTCAGTACAATGGATGGTGTTTTGAGCAAGAGCATGAAATAGTCAAAAACATCATATTTTATGTAGGTAGAATGAACGGATATTTAAAAGACATAAACGCATGCAGAATTACACCAAAAAGATCAAGTTTTCCGAATGTTTTATGATTTTAAACATTTACAAGAAAAAATAGCCACTCGAGCAAGCTCTCGTGGCTAAACATTTCTTTCGTGACTTATTTGCCTTATAAGACACTTGTATAATAAATAGCTATAAACGCCGAAAATCGCCCACGAAATCCAAATCTGACAGAGAAATGGCCATAATGTCACGCCTTTCTGACGTAAGAAGAAAAAAACGTGTTTTTTTTAAGTGAAAGTTCTTATACCACGGTGTAAGATTTTTGTAGAGGGTAAGCGCGCCGCAACCCGACAAGAAAATGCTATATATAAGTGGGGGGATATTTTAGATCAGGAGGGGAGCGCAAATGGCAGTTTGGGCCCAAGGGGGCTCCTGCAAAAACAAATGGACTAATTTAATGGGTGTTTGAGTGCATGGATGGTGTACCAACGGGATTCTGGTGATGTTATATATTTTTTCCCGACGATATATGTGATTTATTATTTTATTAGCAATTTATTTATTTAGTAACATACGACAGGTAACTTTAATAGTCAAAAAACTGTATATAGTTAAATAACACAAACCTAATCAGTCAGAAAATTATCGTCTTTGACAATAAAATGTCAAATGGACCTCTATAATGTTAACCTATAAGAACACAGATCTTGACCCTCCTCCATCAACATCTTCTGCGTTCACCAGTCATATATTATTAACGAAACATAGTTTTGCACCATACAATTCCAAATTGATTCACAAATGCAATAAAAGCAGGAAATTAGATTTTCTTGCGACTGTTATGGAAAGCCTAGGAAACGGATTTTGTTTAAATAAACAGAATAACTTCAATAATCCCATTACCAATTCACTATTTTAATTTTCCAATCAATTTTTCCATTCAACATTATTTTAACCTAAAATGTGAGTTTTTTTTCACTTATAATGATTTCATTATTTATCACCTTTTATACCACTCAAATATAGTTTATAAAAGGTGAGATAAAAGATGTCGTTTTTTCCCTTTTTTTTTAAACATGTAACATTTTCAAAACGTCAAATTTAATAATCTTTCAATAACATAACGTCATAATTTAAACATTCTTTAAGGTAAGAAAATCACTGTTTAATTCATCAATTGAATCATTTATTAATCTCTTGTAAAATTAAGCTGAAGATGGGAGTAGTTTTCTAACGAAACATGTTCCTTTTGAAATTTAATTTGATTAAAGTTTGTGGAGATTGACTTAAATAATTTTAACTAACTACTAACATTCATTATATTACGACCCATTTTTGTAAGCTGCAGACATAATAAACATTTGGAACAGAATTTGATTAAAATATTAATAATACAAAATGTCTTTAAACTTTTTCCAAAAGCTTATTTCGTTTTTATTTAAAATTATACCTTTCATTTCTGTTCTCATGCTAAAATAATGTTGGTGTAATAATAGGAAAGCTTGGAACGAACGTTTTATTCTGTGTAATAAACGAGAAAACATGTAAGAGAATGTCTGAAAGTATCACCGAAGGTAGTTAAAACAGCATTTTCGGTTCCCAAATATCACGTATACAAGCTGTCCTCAATTAGTGATATCGTAATTCTACAATTTAATTTCTAGATTACTTTACATTATGTAATCAAAGCCTATCCGGCAAATAAACTTTCTAAAACAGCTTTTGTTTGCTATGAATTCATTACTCTGTAAATTTCTTATTACCAGTGAACCTGATGTGCACTAGGCGCATCGGGGGAGGAAATGAAATACCATTGTAGAATGGCTATTTAAGTAACCAGCAATGTTTTGTGTAACCAGTGGAATTTTCCCGCAATATTACAGGAGTACCACAAAACAGCATTTCATAACGTGTTACATACAAGATTTTTTCTAATTTTGAGTAAAAATTAAAATATAAATATATTAATTATCTTTTATAGAAACCTGTTTTATCTTACAAGGAATCTTCTTCCGCTGTTCCAGCTGGTAATAATTAAAAACCACGAACTTAAATATAGGATTTGACAAACGACTCCCCGTAACTTTCCGTGAATTTGACGTTTCCCAACTAATGGCAGTGAAAATTAGAGTATGCGATGACAGAAACGGAAACAAAAACGTATCGTTTGGTGTTTGGTTTATTGAGTTTGGTAAAGTATTGGTATAGAAAAAGGGATGTTGACAGTAAAATGAAATATATGTATAAGATTATTTCTGAGCTGCACATTGTCCAGATACTTTGTTGAAGCACAATTAAACTAAATTTCCACAAACATTATCTGTGAACTTTGTGACAAAGACTACAAAGTAAAATTGTGCCTGAAATGTGCAACACAACAAAAACTCGACCGACAATTATCCCTGCTGTTACATCCTGTAATTAAAACCGTTAGATGCAACCACAATATATTTTATGCACTGTGGATTTACATTACCTTCAATTCTTTAGGGGTGGTTGATTTCTGAGCTCTTCCACAAAGAAACTGTTTTAAATGCAACTAATTTAGTTTCTATTAATATCGAATGAGAAGTTTTAATTTGATAAAAAATACATAAATCCACTGTTTTATTTCATTTTGAAAACGTTTACTACACCAGAAACAATATTATTTGCCTGCAGGTTGCGAGGAAAATTAACTACCCTCGAAAGTGTCTTGTTAGTCCTTTGTATAAAAGCAACGAATAGTAATGTAGAATGCAATATGCTGCATGAAATGGCCTTCGGGGCGTGAATAACAGATTGAGTTCATAATGAAGTTGTAAAGTGCGCTTATCTTCAGGCACCAGCTTCACCTATGCACAATTTCCTATTCAGAAAACAATTTTTGACAATTGTACTTTTTTCTTTCCCAGAGAACGATTTATAAATGACAAGTGAAAGAAAACAAAATGAAACTAATCGTCAGAACAGTTGGATGAAATGTGTTGGGTTGTTATTTTATAGTTTTTGTGATTCTGTTAATTATGAAATATAATTGAAGCTAGTCTCACAAAAAAAAAACATTTTATAATTATAACATTAAGTAAAGAGCGATATAATAAAAATAATTGTAATAATTAACTAATGATTGGTTAAAAAATCAGCCATTTTCTTAAGTTCGTCACATATATTTAGTTGCATTCATTTACAGCAAGGATAAACCAGTAAAACAAGCGATACAAGTGTTTTGTCTTCAAAATAAAGAAACACATACGACAACACATTGTCAATACATGTTATATTATGAGATCACATCGGGTATAATGGAGCAATATTGACAACAGCTTTTTTTTTATTTTATCTACACATTGATCAGTAAGTACGATTTTTTATCATGCAACTAATGGAGCAAAACTAAATGGTTAACCCTCTGGGAATTTTTTGCTCCGAGCCTCAAAGTTAACCTCATGGAACTCTCTGGTAATTATATCAAACGTTTCTGTGGCTGCTTCGCTCTGCCGAACACAGAACTTGATGATGTATCAAAATCTTTGGTCAAACGACGAATCCGAGTTTAACTTGATTAAACATGACCCAGCTTTTCCAACTTTACCTAAAATAACAACGACGGCCCTAAATTAATGCAAAAGAACTTTCTATTTGTACAGTCAAGAGGTAAAAGAACAACTCCGGTTGCGTTAATGAGGAATATCTAAACAAATCATCAAAACGACATATTAATTTTAGAAGGTAAAAGACAGCAAAAGTTCTTAAAAGAGAAAAATTACTGCTCCTCATGTAAGTAATATCAAAAAACAACGTGCTTCCAATCTCCTTTATTAATGTTCATTTTTTATGTCAATTACGTTTTGAATTTCTACCACAGCTTTATATCCGTAAATTCAAAGTAAACAAAATGTTGATCGTTCGAAAAGTAAATATTTTTGGTAGGCGTGTACAATGACTTAAACTGGAGCACCAAAAGTGGCAGAAATTTAGAAAAGCAGACTGGAAGGAGAAATACAAAAAATAGACCAATAAACAAAATAGACGTGTGGCAGGAATGTGGTCTGTTTGAAAGCAATGGTTCTAAAAAAATATTTAGATACTGACAAAGAAAAATAAAGTATGACTAAAAACGGAAAATGAAAAACTAAATTAAGAAAGAGCACTACCGAATGTTATAGAAAGTATAAATAACAGCGAGAATTTGTAAAAATATGGATAATGATGTATCAATGGATTTTAGGGAAAAAATTGAAGGCAAAAGTCCAAAACACTCTAAATATAGCAAACATAAATGAGCATATGACAAAAATATTTACTGGAGCAAAACCTGCAGAAATAGAACAAGAACCAAACTACAGAATAAAAAACATTGTGGGTTTGCTCACGACTGAAATGAAAACTTCTTTGGCGATCGTAATGTTCTTTCGTTAGCAGTGTGACGCTCTGAACACAGACCGTTATGAAACACAAGAAGATTTTAACGTATGAACTTGAAGTTAGTGAGATTGAACACTTCCTATCGCTAAGACTTAGCATTGATAAAAAGTAAACAAGTGCAACTACAACAATTCTGGATCACTTTTGGTTTACCCCTAAAACGCCAAAAAAGTAATTTTTAATAAAATTACCGACGCAGTATAGACATCGCCCTGATGATGCTAACATTGTTGGCGAACCGTGCGTCGGTAATTTAAAAAAAAAAAAAACAAAAAACGGGTTGCACTCCGGGAGTGCCGGCAGAAGTGAAAACTTGAACACTAACGTTGTGCATTTTTGAATATTTTCGAATGGTTAGGGAATAATTTCGCACGAATTGCTTTATTTATCACTATAAGAGTACTATCATTTATGAAATGTGGTAAAATACAATATTAATTTATTGCGCTATCGTACACAAACATGACAATTTATATTATATTAAAAATTTAACACTTCAAAACTATTACAATAAATTATTATTTTACATTAAAAGTTTATCTCTCAAAAAAAAATCAACTTTCATCCATAATTTCGAACGACTCGTTCACCAGCATCATTACCAGCATCATCATCGCCAATCTCTAAAACTGATACAATAGGTTTATGGTAGCTGAAGTAATAAACGAACAGTTTTGATTCGAATCTATTTAAATGTCTAATAAAGACAGCATCAATAGTAGTTTTGTATTTCGTTGTGCTAAGATTGCGATCATTTGACATCGTTATACCAAATTCATTATTTAAAAATTCAATTATTTGTTGATTTTTATCGTCTGCAAAGTTTATGTTGAAATCTCCACTCAAAATCATTGGCAAATCATCAAAGCTTTTCCCATTTTTTTTAAGCAATGCAGATGCGTCATGAGAATAAATGAATAAATTTTCATACGAGAAGTCTCCTATAGCACGCAATGACTTATCTGGAGAAATGTAAACGGCAACCATAATAATGAACTGATTATTATCACCAGAGTGGCAACGACTTATACACATATCGCCGATATCAGAAACAGTAGCATTAAACATGCTGGTGTATTTCGCATGCACATCCATATAATTTGTGCAATAATGAACTGTTTTCATATTTTGATAAATAACTACTCCTCCCGCTGGACGATTATTTCTTCTGAAACTGGCAACAAATTGACGGGGATATTACCTCCTCTCCTACGCCGCGCCGGCGCGGCGGTCTACCCTCCCTCCGTCTTACAAATTTTCGATCAGGCCACGTGTCCTGACGCGACTTTAACAATTTTTACCCATCCCAAAAAGTGCTCACCGCCGCTAAAGAAGTTTTCAAAAAAAATGTGTTTTGTTTGAAAAACTGATTAAAAAGTAAATGCAGCTAAACTAACATTCAATTGCAACATCATGAACGAAATAATTAATTAGAAAGATAAAGGTAGCAAAAAGATCATCATGAAACAACAACGAAACGACAAATTTATTTACAAAAATAATAATGCTTATAAATGGTCATCATCTATTAATACACTCTGCAATTCCTCGAGGCATGCTTGAAATTAGATGATCGTTGTCAGGTGAAGCATATTCCGAGCAAATTTTAGCTGGTGTCAAAGTTCTTCCAAAATGGTTATTTGTGACACTACGCTGCGCTGGCGAATGGGGTTTAAGTCCGGTGAACGTGACGGCCAGGGTAAAATGATAACATCGTTTTATTCTATAAATGTCGTTGTTTTCAACGCAATATGGGATTTTGCGATGTTCTGTTGGAATGTGTTTTTTTTTTCAATCGCCGAAGATATGGTGACAAAGTTGAAATTCAAATGCTCATGCCTCCACCCAGTTTTATTTTTCAATGATCCCTGGTGGCTCGTTGAGCATCAGTCAGAAAAAGGCGATTTGAAGGACGGTATTATAGTGAAGTCGAAACGAGTTAATTTTGCGACAAATCGTCGCCATCTATATAGGTCAACTCCTTAGATTTAGAATTAGATTTAGGAGATGGCCTTCTGTGCCTGTCTTTTTGATTAGATTCCACAGCCTTGACAGCGATCTCCGCGTATATGTCGTCGCTTAGCTGACAAAGTGGCGTAACTCACTTTTTATAACTTGTCAGGAGAGCGAAAACAAACGTTAGCTCTCTTCAATGACTGCTGCCGTGGAGCGCAAAACAAAAGTTTTGCTTTGTTTATTATTACAAAGTGGCGTTTGATGTTTTAGCTTGACATTCGTTACTACATTATTTACATATTTTTTTCTGCTTATTGTAATTTTTGCAGGTAATAAATATACAAGATACGCCCGTTAGTCAGTCAGGATGAAAATCGTCACTGAATAAAAAGTATTTTTTCTAGAGTTACGTCTCTTTGTCAGATTGTAGAGGAGCTCATAAGAACAATTTGGAATAATAAAACTGAAATACGCCTAAATATGAGTTACGCCACTTTGTCAGCTAAGCGACGATGTATTCCTCTCCGCTTGGGTTTTCCTCCCCGAGTATTTGAAACCTTATCCTTCTACAAAGGCCTTCACAGTGACAGAGCACATGCTGGGTTGTTTCATCTTCTTCCTGACAAAATCTTTACAGATCTTCTTCTGCCAAACCTAGCTGGCTCAGATGTCTATTGAGTCGGCACTGCCCTGTGAGCAGTCCAGCTATAATTCTTACTGTCCTACGGGCGCGTCTGCTGTTAGTTCAGGTAATGAGGTGTTCTCCAATCATTATATCATGGTCAAACGATAGTCAACGATAGTCAACGATAGTCAAGTTTTATAAAACTGTTTTAATATTATATAACTAGCGTGAAGAAGATGTATCACACATTTATTAATTAAAAAATATATATTTTTTATTAAATGAATCATACTAAAATATATAGGAATATCTTACTTTTCGCAGTTTTCAACCTTAGGACATGTTAACTTTACCGACATGTTCGGCAAACTTTTCACACTGACGTACAGTACTGACACATCACTTCGAGGGTGAAGACAATTTTTATTTCAGTTCTTTACCAAATTTAAATTAGACCGAATGAACTTTTGAATTTAAACTTCCGGGGTGATCGCATGCAATTGCATGGCTCCAGCATGGCTGGCCATCGTTTGTTTGTGCTGTCCTGGGTACAAAATGGCAACTCGATGGTGATTTAGCATTATTTTATGTTCAAAAACAGTAAGTTATCTATTTCAAGAATATTAGGTAATAAAATTACATAGTGTTAATGTATCACAGTTGTCATATTATAGTAGTCGCAGCGCAATGAAAATTTGTGAGGTTAGAATCTTAGGTATCACTAATTGAAAATATCTAAATATCTTACAGACCGAACAAATTCTGTTAGGATCTTTGAGATTTATAACTCTAGACCATCACATGATTTTACTGAAAGTCAATCAGTTGGCAAGTGCAATTTTTTTTTACAAAATCTATTGGTGCTTCATGTTTTAACAATGGTGGAATAGGGAATTTTCTAAGAATCTTCCAGTGCCACGTCTTCACCGCCTTTTCCAAGTGTACAAACAGCAATAAATTCTGGGAAGTTTTTAACTTCAATAAATTTTAGTGTTTTTTTTCACTGTTCATATCGTAGCAAAATGTTTAGTTTTTGAGGTTGATGGAAAAACATGTCTTTCATTTCCATTATTGCATACCACATAATACTTGTTATTGCTTTAAAATTTATATACTCTTCTTAATGCTTACTTTAGTACATGAAGTATGTTACTATTGTATATACCATAAGAAAGTTATTGGTGTTAGGACAAAAATTAAATTAAAATTCAAAAAAAAATAGTGTTAGTATTTTTTTACAATCCTTTGTTTTATTTTTTCAATAATTTTTTTTTTAAACTATTGTCTTGTTTTTTATTCTGCTTCTATTGTCATGAAAGTAAACGTCGAGAACAAGGTCTACTTGACGACAATAATAACATCTATTAGACGTGAATATTAGGGCCATTATGCCCATCTAGATACGTCAGATATTGGTCAGTGATCACGTCATGAAAACGTCATTCAATGACGTCGTTGGGCTGTGTCATATTGTCGTAACTATCACGTCAAATCTTTTGGTCATATGACGTAATGACTGACTAAAAAGAGACGTGAATATCACGTCACTAAGTTAGCTGGGATGAGCAATAAAAAACATTTTTGCTAAGCCCGTTGAAATTTTCAAAATGTATCTACACAGATTAATATACGGATTTCAAACCAACATTTTTGCTCCAAGCAACATACCAGTTTATTTAACTTTAAAAAATCTAAACTAACATTAAAACACAGATGCGTTTACCGGTTCACAAACTATTTATTTAAACAATCAATTTATTTCGATACTAGTCTATGTACAGATCACATTTATAACGGAACATTATTTAAACATTTCGCACAAATCACACGGATTGTGTCGCTCAGTAATTTCGACTTCAGACTGACTAGACGGAAATTCCGCGTCGTATTTGTAGAGATGTGGCGTCTGGAGAACGTTCTCGGTCGTATGTATGAGTCACGCGTTTCTTCCAATACTTTAAATATTGACTTGATGTATACCTAATCGAATACCAATAGATTGTCATAGCCGTCTTTGGGAATAGGTACAACTATTGAGGAAAGAAATTGTAGACTCCCTCATTCAATGGTTTAACGGAAAATTCAAGATCCGTCAAGGAAACTTTTATCGATAAGCATACCGAAAATAAAAATGCATGAAATCAATATTTTGTAGTAAAGTTGTCGTTGTTTACGGGATCCAAAGAAATCAACTGCGTATACGACATAATACAAATTAATAATGTAGTGTGTATTGCTGGTTGCAGACTTTCAACTTGTACATTAATCAAAAATTCACATGCGTTTTTAATTCGTCTTCGTCACTCAAAAAAGCACAAGCACCTTGATGACTTTTTTAAATGAACAGCTATATTAGTACAGTGAAACCTAGTTAACACTTAGTTACAGTCCTAACTTTAGTTATAGCCATAACTTTCAAACGTAATTCTTTTTTGTTTTGTTTCCTGGAAAATTTTTCAACAATACAATTTCCACTAAAATAATTGTCCTATTGATGGTTGTTTATTTTGAAATTTAATCACCTCCTTAGTTCACAAAAAAAAAATAAGATAAATTGTCAGGAAAATAAAATTCGAGACAGTTACAAAGAAAAGTGAAAATTTGGACAAACTGCAAAAATCAAAATTTTTGTCTGTAGTCTTGATCATAACTGACGATAGGAACGATATATTTTATTGATTGTTTTTTTGTTTTGTTCGATATATTCACGGGACGGAAATAACTCGAATGAATGTTTTCAATTGTTTGTAAAAATTCATCCGAGTTCATTTGATTTATCGATGGCCTCAAGTCAATACCTCGTAAGTTCGGAACAACAAGTGATTTCCTTTGCCAGCGCCCAAAAGTTAGGCAATTGTATTCATATTTCTCGCAAATAGACGCTCGGGAACTTCTTCCTCATTACTTGAGTATCTTGGGTATCAATTCAAAGTTAAGTAGTGTGTTAATGTCGCTTTTTTGTTCTAACTATTATTGCTTCGTAATAGTTAGAACAAAAAAGTAATTCTGCGAGAAAAATTGACAATTTTTAACACGAATTTAGATTTAGATTAAAAAAAAACGATTGCAAAGATCTCTGCGTAGCGATCTACTTTGATTCTTTCTCCTTACCACTTTTAAAACCCCATGTAAATATATATCTTAATTGATCTTCAGTAAGTTAGAACGTAAACGCCGTCGAATCTAAATTCTACCGATCATGGCGTTCCGCCTTAAGAGCGCTCGTTCTTTACAGGCAAATCTGAACTCGTGTCTTAATTTGAGGTTTTTCTAATTTGCTGTTGTAACAAAGCTATTAACGCATTCATTTTGAGTGCGTTAATGAGCCATTAACCCACCCAAATTCTAGATTTTTTTCTATTGGTAACACACACTGAACGAAATGTCAGTGTGATTTGGACGTTATGGTTCCATGCCAAATTATGTCAAGTATACGTGAGGTACAGAAAATCATTACATAACTTTTATTTACAGGTACGAGCTTCAGTACGCTTCAGTTCTACTAATCTCCACAATCATGCTGCCTCCTGGTGTCCAGATCATCAGAAAAGCCTTATTTCTGACCGTAAAGTGCAATTGCCCTTGAATTTGGTGATAGTAATCATAATATTGATTCATGTCTTCATCATGAAATTCGATAATGTACTTTTTTTGTTTTTTTGAGGTCTTCGCTCAGGGACGTGGTGGTTCTCCACTTGTAAGGACATTTCACCTCTAAAATTCCACAGCTGCAGACGTTAACGGAAATAATATTTTGAAAGTGTCCTTCCCGAATCCAACGTGGATTGTCTTGAGCATAGTAATGACAATTATGCTTATCTACACCCCTGTTATTGCTAAAAGTAGCTCCATTGCTAAACAAGGCAACCCTAAATTGGATTCTTTCCCTGAAGAACCGACACAACTCTAAACTTTTGGGAAAATCGGGAATTTTTAATTCTTGAACCAAGGTGATGTAAGGATAGAATTTATTGGGATTATATAGGATTATAATTTATTCTTGCCACTTCCTTCTGGCCAATATGCGGATCTTCTGTTACCATCTCTAAAACGGCTACTTCATTATGTCCCCAGTTGCGGCCCTTGCCGTAGGTCTAGTAACCAGAGGCCAATTCAGTCTCAACTGTGCCTCTAATTCTTTGAAAATCTTATAGTTGGTGCTCTTCTTTCAGGGAAACGCTCTGGATAAACCCTAGCAGCAAAAGAAGCGTTTTTTCTTCGCCATAAATTAAAAGCATGTGGGTTTTTTCGTCATTGGAATACATTATTATTAACCAAACAACAATAAGGTCAAAATATTTTACACTGGTTGACACCGACAGTATCTAATATCATCTAATAAATTAGAGACTGTGCACACTATGTTGCAGTTTTAGAAGAAATTATTTTTTTAATCCATGTAACCTGAGCAAATGCAATGTTGGTTGCATCGAAAATTTCGTCGGGCTCGTATTGTTTCGTGAATGACTCAGTTTAAACAATCAATTTATTTCGACACTAGTCTATGTACAGATCACATTATTTAACCATTTCGCACAAATCACACGGTCCAGTACTTTAAAGGCTGGTTTTCACTTGTACTACCGTGCTCGTGTCATGCTCGTGTCGTGTTCATGTCACCAGAATCGTCTATGCGCAGTTCTACATAAGATTACATTAGAAAACCGCATTAGCGTTTTCACCAGACCTACCATGTCCCTACTGTGCTCCTACCATGTCATAACCGACCGCCGATGTGTCGCAGGAACAAGGTTTCCACCAGGTCACGGATGGGGTCCGCGACTCCTCGGTGGAAGAAACGTTGCCGGAGACATCGACCGACGTCGATGAAGGTTGTTGGTGAGAGCGGATGCTCAACCTGGTGCTCTGCGCCTCGACGTAGTGGTCCACCGGACCAGTAGGGGTTTGGGGTCGACGATTTGTCAAGAAGACATCAGTTTGTGGTTTTCTGTGTGTTTTTATTCAAACACCTCTTTCGAGGGCTGAATAGAACTTCCCTCCAACCAGAAAGTGGCCTGCCTTTATACCTGCGACGTGTCAAGCTTCGGAGAAGGTGGAAGATGGAAGTAGAAGTGACGTCCGCGACGTCGTTCTCCGGGTTCCCAGAGGTGGATGGTCTTGGTAAAGCTGAAATCCGCGGTTGCCCGCGGTTTCGGGGCGTGGCGAGCTGAGCTCGCGGGTTTGGCGGGTCCCTCCCGTCGTGGTGGGTCGTGGTGGGTTGGTGGGCTGGTGACGTGGGGCTGCTGGTCCGTCTCAGGAGGTTCGCAGGGGCTGTCCGGCGGTGTGGCTTCTGCTGATGAACTCCTGGGATTCGGTGTCGGCGATCTGAATCGCACCCGACTCAGCGGCTCGTCCCATGTCACCGTTCGTTTCCGAACGATAGCGGTCGTCATTGGTGGAAATCCCGGAGGCGGCAAGATCTTCAGCGGCGTCGGGATGGGCGTCGTGGTTGGTGGAGACGTCGTGCACCAGGACGGCGGCGTCGTAAAACCAGGTGGTGGTCGCGTGACAGCCGCAGGTGTTATTGTCGGTCCCGCACAAGATGATACCTGCTGGATTAACTGTCCAGGGTCGGCCAGGGATGTTTCAACGTCCTCGAGGTCCTCTACACAGGGCGGTGGCTGCAGGATTGCGGATGCCTGTCCTGGCACCGCGGTGGAGGCGTCGTGGTGTCGTGGCTCCGGGATGTAGTCGGCCTCGTGGTGGACGTCTGCGGTGACCACAAACGTGTGGGCCACAGACTCGGCACCGGCGTCATCTTCGGCTATCCTCTGGATGGCGGCGCAAGGAGTGGTGGCCCGCGTCGGGACGCTGACGTCCAGCGTGACGGTGGCGGGACTACATCTCGCCGGAAAATCGACGAACGCGCTGACGATCTCGGGCTCGTTGATTTCTTCTGGCTCGGGCTCTTGTGGGGTGACTGGTTCTGGTGGCGGGACGATCTGCAGGTGGTCCGGAAGGTCGGTGAAGTCGGCTGGCGGCGGCGGGATGACAAACAAGTCCAGCACCTCGTCCACGGACATGTGTTCGAGGCAATCCCGCGGCTCGGCAGCGGTCGGTCAAATATCGCACAGCTCCTGCTGCGGATTCTGGGCGGCGGCGACTTCTTCCGGTTCCGGAGCGATGGGGGCGTCTAATTCGGGTGCGGCGGCCGCTGCTGGTGGTAATGCGGCGGCTTCGGGGACTCCGGGTACCTGGTACTCGCTACCGGGGGCTACAGGGAGATAGGTCTCCACCTGCGAAGAAGTCCTCTTCGACCTGCGGTTCTGCCGCTTCTTCTTGCGCTTCTTGGGGGCGCCGCGGCCGACTCCTGGTTCGGCCGTCATGGCGCCGCAGAACTCTCGCTGCCGTGGTTTACCTCCTCGGCGCAGGTCACGGTCGGAAACCTCTTCGTTGGGCGACCCATCCTCGTTGTAGAGGTAGCCCAGGTGGTAGTCGTCCTCGTCGTACTCGCCCCTGTACGCCCTCCTGAGCACGTCGTACAGTTCCTCGACGTACCCTCGGTCCTCCAGGTGTCGTCTGACCCTCCCGGGGACGCTCTCGATCGCTTGGAGGAGGTGGGTGATGATCGCTCTGTGGACTCCTTGTTCGTCACCTTCCCGGCGGATGTAGCCGCTGACGTTTTCGCTGACGTCCTCGATGAAGTTCTCCGGGTAGCTGCCGAAGTACAAATACGGGACGTAAAAGTTCACGAAGTATTCTGGAGCGGCGGTATCGTCCTCCAGGTCCTCGTAGATGTACTCCTGCTCCGGGTCTTCTTCCGGGACCTCCTGGAAGTGCTGGAATTCATCCTCCGGCTCCATGGTGGGCAGGATGACGTCTGGCGACTCGTCAGGGGCGATTACATATCGCCGGGAGTTCATGACCACCTCCTGCAGGGCGGCCATTTGGGTTGCAATCTGCAGGAGCGTTGTTTCCACCCTCTCCATGGTCGAGGGCTCGTGATGTTGCTGATGTCTTCGTTGTCGTTTGGTCGCCCCCTACTGGTTGGTGTGGGCGGTCCTCCGTCGTAGCTGGTGCACCAGGTTGGTGCTGACTTCCTTCTCTCTCCTCTTCGACGCGGTTTTTAGTTTGGGGTTCCCCCAGGTGCCATTCTGGAGAAGTGCCCCACGTTGGGCGCCACGTGTCGCAGGAACAAGGTTTCCACCAGGTCACGGATGGGGTCCGCGACTCCTCGGTGGAAGAAACGTTGCCGGAGACATCGACCGACGTCGATGAAGGTTGTTGGTGAGAGCGGATGCTCAACCTGGTGCTCTGCGCCTCGACGTAGTGGTCCACCGGACCAGTAGGGGTTTGGGGTCGACGATTTGTCAAGAAGACATCAGTTTGTGGTTTTCTGTATGTTTTTATTCAAACACCTCTTTCGAGGGCTGAATAGAACTTCCCTCCAACCAGAAAGTGGCCTGCCTTTATACCTGCGACGGGGTAAAACCCGATCGCAGGTGGCGTCCTGCTTTCTGATTGGCTGCAGTCTATTCTTACTTAAAACTAACATTTAATAAACTTAAATCTACTTAAAACTAAACTTAAACTATAGCGCGAGCGCTAAACTATACTATTACATTACTTATAACTAACCACTCGCGACTCAAAGCGTAAAAAACGCTTTATCGCGAGAGCGCGGAAGTGGGAGGGCCAAGCGGTAGACAGTATAAAGGTAAACCTTCAGCGGCTGGCGCCATTTACCGCTCGACTTCCGCTACTATCGCACGCTCGCTCCCTGTTGCAACCTCATGCTATGCCGCAACAGAAAGCGTGGTGTTTAAATCTAAACTTATTTAACTAATGCTAAAAATTAAAATTAAACACTACACTAACGAGAATCCGGTCGCGAATTCACTCCATACAACAGATGGACCGCCACAGGAGGTTCGGCTGTCACCGCTCGCTGACGGAAGCAGCCGAAGAATGAGATTTTTGGAGCTTACGGTATGAGCATGGTATGAGCGCGGTATGGACACGGTCGTATAGTGAAAATGGAATGCGAAATGACACCATATGAACACAACATGAGCATGATACGAGCGCGGTAGTACAAGTGAAAACAAGCCTTAAATATGGACTTGATGTATACCTAATCGAATACCAATAGATTGTTATAACCGTCTTTGGAAATAGGTATAACTATTGGGGAAAGAAATTGTAGACTCCCTCGTTCAATGGTTTAACGGAAAATTCAACATCCGTCAAGGAAACTTTTATCGATACTCATACCGAAAATAGAAATGCATTAAATCAATATTTTGTAGTAAAGTTGTTGTTGTTTACGGGTTCCAAAGAGATCAACTGCGTATACAACATAATACATATCATGTGTTCATTTAAAAAAGTCATCAAGTCGTCTATGAATTTGATATGTATAACATCTTAACGTGCGTCTGTTGGCAAATTAGTAATGTAGTATGTATTGCTGATCGCAGACTTTCAACTTCGTCACTCAAAAAATCACAAGCAACTTGATGACTTTTTTAAATTAACAGTTTATATATATTAGTAAAGTGAAACCTAGTTAACACTTAGTCCTAACTGATCAAGCCATAACTTTCAAACGTGATTCTTTTTTGTTTTGCTTCCTGAAAAATCTTTCAATAATAATAGCACGAGAGGTCAAAATATTGCCGACAATAATTTTTCCGATTCCGATACGAGTTTCTGTAAAATAATGACGAGTGCTTGCATGAGTCATTATTTTCTCCAGCAACAGAAACGAGTCAATCTGAAGAGCAAAAATTGACGGCAATATTTAAACCTAGAGTCCTATTTGGCTTGACAATTTAACCTGTAAATTGTAATGTTAAATAGCTACAAAAAATGTCGCTGAAATTAAGCTTCTAGAAAAATTGCCACTAAAATAATTGTCCTATTGATGGTTGTTTATTTTGAAATTTAATCATCTCATTGGTTCACAAAAAAAAACAAGATAAATTGTCAGGAAAATAAAATTCGAGACAGTTACAAAGAAAAGTGAAAATTTGGACAAACTGTAAAAATCAAAATTTTTGTCTGTAGTTTTGATCATAACAGGATAGGAACGATATATTTATTTGGTTGATTCTTTTTTTGTTTTGTTCGATATATTCACGGGACGGAAATAACTCGAATGAATGTTTTCAATCGTTTGTAAAAATTCATCCGAGTTCATTTGATTTATCGATGGCCTCAAGTCAATACCTCGTAAGTTCGGAACAACAAGTGATTTCCTTTGACAGCGCCCGAAAGTTAGGCAATTGTATTAATATTTTTCGCAAATAGACGCTCGGGAACTTATTCCTCATTACTTGAGTATTTTTTATTTTGAGATGTACAGGGTATCAATTCAAGGTTAAGGAGTGTGTTAATGTCGCTACGTAGCTTTTTTTGTACTACGCTACGTATCTATTATTGTTTCGGAGTAATTCTAATTTTTAACTCGAATTTAGATTGATAAAAAAAAACTATTGCACAGATCTCTGCGTAGCGATCTACCTTGATTCTTTCTCCTTGTCACTTTTAAAACCCCATGTAAATATATATCTTAATTGATCTTCAGTAAGTTAGAACGTAAGCGCCGTCGAATCTAAATTCTACCGGTCATGGCGTTCCGCCTTAAGAGCGCTCGTTCTTTACAGGCAAACCTGAACTCGTGTCTTAATTTGAGGTTTTTCTAATTTGCTGTTGTAACAAAGCTATTAACGCATTCATTTTGAGTGCATTAATGAGCCATTAACGCACCCAAATTCTAGATTTTTTTTCTATTGGTAACACACACTGAACGAAATGTCAGTGTGATTTGGAGGTTATGGTTCCATGTCAAATTATGTCAAGTATACGTGAGGTACAGAAAATCATTAGATAACTTTTATTTACAGGTACGAGCTCTGATGAAATTTCATTCGTTTATAAGAAGTAACGCTACGAAAGCTTCGGATTTTCCACCATTCTTTAAGTTTCTTTTTTGTTCCAATTATAATATTTAAAGACAACTATCCAATTACAAAAGAAATCAATCGAAATTTTACTACAGCTCGACTTCTTCAATGCGCTAATCTTATTTCTCGCTGCAATAAGTTTTGCCGGTTTCTTCTTTTATTTGGATTTTTTCCAAAACTTTTTTGCTAAAATCACACGATTTGGGAATCGACAATTCTACAGCGTTTGGTGGAACGGATTTTGTACTCCTTAGAATAGTATGCAAGGACTAATGCTACGTTGTTAATGAAACGTTACTTCCCAAATGTGTGTTTGACCCACTAATGTAGAAATATCACATTATTACTACAGTTGAAATCTCCTACACAAATAATTCGGCGCTGAATAATTTTGTTTGATCATATGGTATGTGAATATACTGATGAACAAAAGTAAATAGTGGTATAACATGATTATTATACGTTTTTATTACTACAGCCTTTCAGTATAAAAAGATTTACTCTACGTTATACACATCACATTCAAACTAGAGCAACTCAATGCTACAAAAATTTAAAGGAAGAATTTTACAGTATTTCGAACCCACAACTAAAAGGAAAATTAGAATATTTTTCAAATAGATATGTAACGTCTAACCTAATTTCAATGGTCGATATTGTGGCTGGTCCATTTAATATAGGATAATTAATAATTACTTGAAGATGTGTGGAAGCTTAGCAATTCATTTTATTGATATTGATACATCCGTGGTATTCGGATGGTTCGGCAAACCAAAAGTAGCTCTTTTGTAACTTAATTACGACTGTTATACAAAAACATTTTCAATAAGAACTCCCAGAAAAGAGTAACCTTAAACTAGGTAGACACCATTTCGTATCTTAGCTTCTGTAGATCTATTTCAGACTGGGGTAAACATTGCCTAATCATAAATTAGCAATTTTTTATAATTATTAGTCCAATCGAAAAATGTGGTTGTAATTTCTGAATTTCCTATTTTGATAAACACAGTTGCGTAAATGTGTATGAATTTCACTTCATCTATTTGTCTTATCTGTTGTGCTAATGAGATATTTTATTTTTATGTTAAGCAATATCCTTACTTATAAGCTTTTAATTTTTACCACATCAATCAATGCACAAGAGTTGTCATTTTCATAACATTAAAGAAATATATAATTTTAGTTTTAGTTTATATATTTCATTTATACCTAGTTTACTCCAACCAACGTTTAATTTAAGTAATGGTTTCAAATCTCTGTGCTTACAACACAGTACCAATTTCACTTTAACTTAGATAAATCATTAATTTGAAACACAAAATTTACAACCGCGATGCTTCTCCTCGCGGAATATTGTAATAAAATTCTCTTAAATAAGTGAATTTGTTACTCCAGGCGGGTGAGTTATATCTTCCCTTCAAATCCTCTTTGAATATTTCGATGCCCCATTAATATGGAACAGAAGGCACAAACAATCTAACAACCGAAAAGCGAAACTAGCTGGATTAAACGATAGACAAACAAACGGATCTCAAATCTAAATTCTGGGTTCAGATTTTATTTGATAAATATGTTCACGATTGCATTCGTCTGCGAGAATGAAGTGCATTCGGTCGGGATTTCTTCTGTCTCCCGTCTTTTAATTTGTGCAGCTACTTTATCTGGATTTGAAAGGACAATTTTCTTTAAAAAGTAGCACATAACCGCAAATCCGTTTAAGGAAACCAAATTCGTTATTTACGTTAGCTCCGGAAGCATACGATCAAAAATTCAGGAGGTTTGAAGCCCGACGGCACGGAATTAAATTGAAATTGTGCAAGTGAGACAGTGTGAAGGAAGTGACTCTACTTAGCTTCCGGTTTCTAAATTGGACGATACTTCTGAATTACCCTCGGAGGAATTTTTATCTTTTTGTGGAGAGATGCAGTATTTTCTTATATCCAGTAACTTTGTAATAGATTGATGAGCGAAAATTTTATGCTCACGAATACAAAAATACCTTAGAGTTATGTACAATTTCGCTAAAAAGTATGGATACAGTTAAATATTATAAACAAGCACATTTTAGTAAATCTTCTATAATATATGTAATTTAATCGTTGAACATGAATCGATTCTGACCAAATAAAACAGTCTATACTGCAACGATTTTTATATATTTTTTTTTAATAAAAGACATTGATAAGATCTACGCCTAGAATGATTTAAATTTTCAAAAATTTTACAGGTTCATTAATTATTTGCAAATCATTTTCGGGGAAAAGCAGTCTATTAGTCATCGATTTAGCTAAAAATAACTTGGCCCCTCCCCTGAGGTTGGGTGAGCAATTAGTGGTATAGGGAACTTAAGACATGCTTATTAAGACATTTATACCTCTGAATGTTTGGGTACGGGGTGATAGTTGATAAACTATCGGAGCAAACTCCAAAGAAAGAGAAGTGTGCACGACTGTGAAGAGTGTGAAATATATAATATACAAGTAGATCCGTTTTGTTAGGACGAATGAATGGTTAAATTTTGATTCACAATGAGATTTAAGAATTTTTTTATCGCATAATATTTCTTGCCGAAAAATTGGTTTCCCAATTCCACAATATTTTCCTTTAACTGACCTGCCACTTTCTCAACAAATCAATCGAGAAGCGGAAGATTTATTGTTTAATCAAATGTATGAAAGGCTAATAATGAACAACGTGCCATTATTGATCATGTACTTCAAGAGGTTTCTCAACACAATACTGGTAGTAATGTCTTCTGTTTCCTACATTCAATGGTCTTCGTTTCTATATTACCAAACAATTCAATCAGGGGCATCTTATACCGCACAATAAACAAGTGTTTAAACGCAAATCATTACATATAAAGAAAATATTCCGTCTTAATTAATTATTATTCAGACAGGAGAAATTCATAATAATATGGTAACCAGTCTTTAATCGACACTATTTACGTAAGTATTCACTTTTTTCATTGATTTGATTACCAATCCAATACATACCACTCGAATTTCGAATGACGGGCGATCACTAGTAATTTTTATGCTACAAAAGATGTTCAAAATGATTTTCATTGACTTCTTGGCAATAATGAATACGTTGAGCAAAATTTTGCAAAGAATCAAACAAAACATTCGGAGAAATATTGGCAATTTCGTTTCTTATTCGTTTGTGTAGGTTTTCGACTTGTAGTCTGTTGACATACGCTCGATTTTTACATGACCCCACAGGAAAAAAACAAAATCAATCAAACCAGGAGACCTAACTGGCCATTCAATAGCCTTCCTTCGCCCTTTCCATCTACCGGGAAATATTTGATACAAATATTTGCGTAATTGACGACCAAAATGTGGCGGTGCTTCGTCTTGTTGAAACCATATGGTTGCTGCTCGTATATTTTTATTGCTGTGGTTTTTAAACATTTCCCTAAGTCGTAATGAAGAAAGGACCTAACATATTCCCACCAATTATGCCACACTAAACATTAATTTTCTGTGTAGGCTGCGTATGAACCTATCGACAGTTATGGCGGTTAACATGTCCATTTAGCCAAAAAGTTGACTCATCAGAGAAGAAGACCCAATTAATAAAGTTACCATCTTGATATATTCTGTGCATCATAGTTTCAAATCGTCTTCACTTATTTCTTGTAGCAAGTGCATTTTATAAGGATGATATTATTTTTTGTATGGCAGTCATGTTGTGATTCAAATTCAACTAGTGTACTGAACTTTTTGGATTTTCTACCACATCCAACATAACATTCAAAGAATTTTGTAAGTCTACAAGTTAACCTTGTATTTTTAAAATAAAGAATGATAAGAAATTGAAAAATATCTCAGATGATAGTTTAAGCTCATCTAACTGTTTCGCAAATCTCAACGTGCTCTCAACCTGTAACGTGTATACCTTCCTGAAAATATTTTGCTGTATCCATATTTTTTAGCGATCCCCTGTATATGTACATATGACGCAAATACATTTAGTGAAATCACTAACGGTCTACATTTGTCCATCTTGAATAATACTCAGTTTAATTAGAAAATAAGCAAACAGTAATTTAATTAATTTCTAATGATCATTCTACCGGGTGTAGAATGGATTGTGAGACATACAAATTTCAGATGTAAACATGCAATCCTGAAAAGACTCCCCTAATATTTTAGAGTCAAACTTTCTTGTTAAAAGTGGCACAGAATAAAAAGCAGTATGTATTGTTTTTATAAGTCAATTCAGTACAGTATAAAAAGAAAACAAGAAACTTTCAAAGCAAGAAATTAAAGAACCGAGTCGATGTAAAACTGAAAATTCAAAAGCTTTGAATCTGACACACGCAAATAGGTGTATTGTGAGAAGTGCGGATTCACAACGGATAGGACGCGGGTTCGAATACCGTTAAGGCAAAAACATTTTCTATGAATTAATTACATATTGTAAAATCGTTCGCTTCGCCCGATCACACTCTTCGTAACGTTCTCGTCACGCATTCACCAGCTTACTCACCAAGTCAAGTGTCCGTAAAGAAGTTTTACTTCAAAAATGCTAAACTCAAAAACTTAAAAATAATAAACTTAACAATTAAGCAACTAGTAACTAAGGAACTGACAAATTGATAAATTAAAAACTTAAAATAAACTCAAACTGTAGAAGAATACACATAAGTAACAAAAAAATCGTGTGGTAAGTAAGAAAAAACAAAATTAAAAACTGAGGAACTAAAACAGGTACTGTTAAAATATTAGAAACTATTGATATTAATTAATATTCTTTCATTATGTAGTTATTACCATGGTACATATCAGTTATTATTGTTTAAAATGTACAGTTCATTGGGAAATATTCTCGATTGCTCTATTGCAATAGGGGATTTATTTGTCATGTGACATAGCACATAGCACAGAGTAAACAAACTCCTTAGCAAAATAATATACTAATTTTTAAATTTACTCGCTAGGAACTAAAAAAGTTACTATCTGACTGTTTCCGTTTCAGTGCTATACACGAGACAAAATATCTGTTTAGTTATTTTGAGTAGGTACTAAATGCTGGGCAATTATATCCTTATTTATGGGGCGTTCCAAATAATTTATATCCAGTAAAACTGTCTATCCATATCCTTGTCGGCTCTAAAATTTTACAATGTTGGCTTTTAGTGCAACCAAGTAGCATAAAAATATGCTGTTTCGCAGTTTTAGCTTGAACTTAGTCTATAAAAGTATGTACCTTTCTAATATCGAACGATGAAGCTGTTGAAACGTTTACATTATACTTTGTTGTACGAAAAATAACAAGTTTTTCATTTCTTATTGATATATTATTATGAGTTTTTAATAAACAATATAACATCGTGTGTTCAGGAGAAATCAAAAACTATACTAAGTACATAATAATCAACATGTTGACGTTTTGACTCTTTAATCATCACATGCTGATAGAGTCTTCGGCAGAATAGAAAAGCTATAATGGCTCAAACATTCAAAAAAGTGGGCCAAATACGAGATGTACTTGTATGTACTTGTAGTTTCCAAAAACTAATGCAAAAGTAACACTGATATTCGAAAAATTTTATAGAAACGACGTAGGTGCTCAAAAATTTTATATGAACTCAGGAAAATCACTTCAAAGAACCAGATTACATCCTAGGGTCTTGAGAAGAGCCGCAAAACCCGGAAAACTCTTAGGATATTACAAAAAAGCTACGGCATCAACGAAAATAAGAAAATTAAAATTATAATAATGAAGAAAATCAATTGAACTCGAGGAAGAAGAAACTGATGAGCCTTGTTATTGTGCACTTCCCACTTTTTTCTTCAGCTCGTATTTTAGTTCTTATTGCGGCACTGAGTAGATGTAGAGTAGATTACAGGCATCTTCTCCACCAACCGGTTACTAATCATTATATGGTCGATTTGGTTTCAAGTTCTTTGGTCGGGTGAAACCCATGTTACTTTATTGCAAAATTTATCTAGAAGTCTTTTGTCTCCTAATAAAGTTTATCCGTAAACGTCATAAGTGACAATTTATGTGTCTTCATCATCGACAAGGTAAAAGTGTCACTTTAGCTGATTAGGCACTCAAGTAGGCAAAAGTTTCTATTTTATCTTGTCTTTATCTTGAATTTTAGGGCTTCCGATGCCGTTCTCCCGGACTTTCTGCGTTGACCGGAACTGAAGCCGTTCAGTGAAAAGGAGCCGCCGTGTCATTTAGCAATCAGGCCTTGAAACGTACAGTCTTTTTTAAAATTCATCCATTATATCCATTGCTACTAACTTATTCATTATATCAGTTAACGTGAATTCCGTTTTAGGTGTTTCAGGCCTCATTTTAGAAGTCGTTTTGTACGTTTTCCCGGGCTCGTGGTCACTTAGGCCAACGTCTTCTCTCTTTTTTGCTGCGGTTGTTTAATAGCTTCTTGGTTTTTAATACTAACTCAGCCAGGTTAAGCTAGCTAGTCTGGCTACGGCTGTAGTCTTGTTAAGCAGTTGTTAATTTGACACACAATTATTCGTTCAGCTATATTTTCTAAATATTTGTAATTTAAATTTTGAATATTATTCGTCATGTACCTTTATTATATTCAATATTGTTGTTAATTATTGTAAGCTCTACAAAATACATACATACTTGGAACATTCACAAGTTCTTAAACGGTAGGTCCAAGCTGATCGATCACCATCATTATGCAAAATATCCTCTACTGCTTCAAGTACAAAATATTAAAAAGTTACATTGTAAGTCATGTCGCCAGACCTAATTCCTTACTACAGGCGTTCCCGGACGTTTACTGACGCCTCTCTATCCAGTCACCCACATAATGAAATTTCCTTTATGAACAGTTGATACGTTAAAGGCTAAACGAAATTTGTTAGGTGACTGCTTCTGAATTTTAATGTTAAATTTCTTCGGAAATATTTAACGATTCAATATTTTGACAACCTCTTGCTTTTCCGCTTGGGTAATTTGGTAAGTGTTAAATTCAATTGAACTTTCGACAGTGGAAAAGATGAGATAGTACTGGAATACAAACTAAAACAAGCAAAGTTTACTTTCTTTAATTAGATAAGTTTGCGCAAGTATTTCATTGGCGCTGTTTTCCCGAAAACAGAACCGGTGTGTCTTCGAACACAAACTGTCGAAGTCAGGGAGATGTAGGCTACAACTTTTACGACTTTTTAACACAATTACTTAACACGTACAATATTCTCGAGTTTGCAACTTTTTGTATTGGGAGAGTATTTATCAGATTTTCCAGGTGGCATTTCTGTTTTCCGGTAAAATCAATCACCAGATAAACGGAGATGTATCGTAACAACACGTCAATCTACATTAGCTTCACCACCGCTGCAAACCGAAAGCTTGATACAATATCCTAAAAAGTATCATGTATCACGTCAACACGTCACGCGCTGTCGGAGTTTTGTTCCTCAAAGCGAAGAAAGGAGACAATGACAGCTGACGGCGTGCTTAATTAATGAAAATGGACCCTTCCTAATGCATTCGTATTTCTTATACAACACTACTATATCTAATTATATAGACTCACCACGTCAGTGTAATTCATCAGTAATTATAGTATGTACATTATTAGTGTAATCATAAATCGTGTTCGTAATGAAAAGAATAAGACAAAAGTAATACATAATATATGGAATACTGGATACTACAAAGAAAAAGTCGAATGAATAAATAAACGATACTAAAATCGGAAAAAATTAGAAACCAAGAAAATAGAAAATACCAAGTCACAGAAGTGGTTCTTCTCAGCATCGAGGGCATTAAATTGTGAAGCTTTTCTCTACCGTGGTTTATACAAGGTGTCATCGATGAGTTGTCATAAATTTCACCCACCTATCGGCCACGTGTAAACAAATAAAAAAAAATTAATAAAGCAGGGGCCTATCTGTAATGGTTTCATAGATAATCGGAAATAAATTTAATGCCCGAAAAAGTTTCCCGAGGATCAGAAAATTTCACAACGGCAAAAACTGCAAAAAAATGAGGCCCGGTTCGTCGTAATTATTAATTACTAATTGTTATACAATATTTAATAATGGCAATTCAGTATTCGTTTACGGCATCCAGTGGTTTGATATGATCATGTTTTAGATTATAAAGATTTCCTGGAAGACAACATCCTTGTGCTCGGACATTTGTACGGCTTGCCCAACGTGCTCGCTATACAGGGTCTTTATTGCCGCGACCTGGACGTCGTGGCCGAGAAGCAATGCGGCCGGGAAGCTGCTGTTCAAGTTGCGGAGGAAATCTTAGAGCTATTTGATGCAAAGCTAGAGGTGTGAAAAAATCACAAAATACCATATAGCGTATACTCCGGAAAATGGGGTATATCGCTATCATTATCAACGCCTGCACGTGCTAGTATCACAGGAAGATTATCCCGGCCGAGTTCATTTTTGCCAGTTACAATTCTCTTCACTGACAATTTTTTAATTGTCACATTTGAGCCAATGCAAAACCGCATGCATATCTCATTGTCATTTTCAAAGATACTTTCCTGTTAATTTGTGGGCACGATTTTGTAATCGGTCCGTTTGTGTTCCACGACTGCTTAACTAGTAAAATTTATTTGATATTTCTCCGTGACAACTTGGAAGACCTGCTGAAACATGTAGCACTTCAAGTAGGCCGCGATATGTGGTTAATGCACGATGGGGTGCCACCGCACTTCCAAAATATTGGATCGGTCGAGGTGCACCTGTGGCATGGCCAGCCCGATCCCCTGACGTCAACTCCATGGATTTTTATTTGTGGGGACATATGAAAGCTTTTGCTTACAAATACCATAAATAGACACTGTAGAAGAACTGCGAAAATTTCTCAAGTCGCCGAACACATCAGACAAAATGCGGTGGATATTTTTCCGGGTATATCACTGAGGGAGGTGGACACATTGAACATCGTTTCTAGCAAAGCCAACGTAGTTTTAAAGTGCGCCTTTGGGCTTTTGTCAAATGGTTTTCGCACAAAGCAGTCCCAAAACAACTGCTAAAACATGTGTTTTAAATATATTTTGTCTACTTTGCGTTTGTACTGAGGCTATTACGATAATCTTTCGCGTGTCATAATAGACAAAAAAAAAACACTCAAAACAGTAATAGTATATTATTTCATGAGCATATAATGGTGGCTATTATACACGAGAATGGAAATTAAAATACGAGCCGCAGGCGAGGATTTTAACCATTCGAGTGTATACTAGCCACCATTATATGCGAGTGAAATACCACGTTTTATCTACAACTGCACTTTTAGAATTAAAATTAGAAATTAAACCTTGTTAAAAACTTGACGTTGAGAAAAATGTCAATATTCATTATTTCATGGCCAGTTAATAATAATTCTTAAAAACCTAGCCTGATTGTCTGTGTTCAATAGACCTAGTTAAGTATTCATAAGTTACATGTATAATACGTGAATTAAATCAGTTCTAGATAAAGAAATAAAGAAAGAATAAAACAAACCTTGTGAAAAACTCGACGTGGAGAAGAAATGTCAACAGTTGTCAATATTCATTATTTCATGGCTAGTTAATAATAATTCTTAAAAACCGGGCCTGGCTGTCTGTGTTTAATAGACCTAGTTAAGTATTCATAGTTACAAGTATAATACGTCAATTATTAATCAGTTGTAGATAAAATATATTTTTTTAATATTGGAATCTTGGCAATCCTAACATGATACTAACCATACTTCACTGTGTCAAGTCCAAGTCGATGATGGCGCTTGCAGAAGACTGTGTCGCTATGGGTCAGGAAATGCTTGAGGGTGTCTCCGGTGATCACGCGGATAAGGGGGTTACACTTGTTTGTGCGGCAGGATTTGATTCTAGATATCTTATGAATGGGGAGATTGAGAATTTCCCCAGGGCCAGAAGGATATCGTGTTCGTCTTTGTCAATATCTACACCGCGGATCACAAAAGAACGGCCTCTGCGAGCTACTTGTGGTTTGGGGGCGTTTTTTACGGAGGTTATTGTAAAGTTAGGGGCTTCAGTCATAGCTGAAACCCACGTTTTTGGAGGTCGTTCGGGGTCCACTTGTTTGTGCGCGGGATCTGATTCTAAACATTTTGTGGATGGGGAGAATGAGATTTTCTATTGCCCAGAAAGATATAAGAATTGATTGATCAATTATTTTTAAATGGAAATTAAATGTTATTATTAACTAGTCAGTGTATACCTCGCGTGACTGAAGGTAGCACATTGCCCATCGTATTTTCGCCAAAGCCCGTATTTCTGGGGGCGTACATTGAAGCATTTCAGCCCTCATTTATTGAAGTTTCAAATTAATTCTTTTTCATAGCCGCCGTTAATGCACCGCGCAAACGTGGCCAACAGCCCCGAAATTCCTTATATTGCGAGGGGCTGTTAACTATGGAATTAGTTGTACAACTTGCGAGAATTAATTCCGAGTACTATCGGAATTACCGGAATTAGTTTGGAATTACATAGAATTATTTCAAGTACTCAAAATTATGGAAGTACTCGTGATTACAGGAAGTACTCGTGAATTACTGGAATTACCGGAATTACACTAGAATTACTGGAATTACCTTCAAATAATATGGAATTATTCTGGAATTACTTGAATTACATCCACGTTTTGTTTCTACTACTGGTCGTCCAGTGGTCAAAATCCGACCGTAATCAATTAAATTTGTAAGCCTGAACGTAATTGGGGTTCTTTTTTTAAATAGTAGACACATCTATAATCATGGCAAATAATTATTTTTTTAATTTTGTTTTATTACGTCAGCTGTGAGCGTGTCTAAATGTCATTAACGTGTGCTGTTTGCCCTAATTCCCTGCAATACATATGAAAAAGGAACATTTGAAAACACAACATTCACAACTCGAAACTCATTCAGTGCTCTGTGCGACTGTTTGACCACAGACTATTTATTATTTAATGTATTTGTAACACATATTACATTATACACGGTGTCGCAAAATTAGCGTATTCCGAGTTCGGAACGTTGTAGCGCATCATCCCAGAAGTAAGAAGAAAATTAATAAAAAATATATAGGAGCCCCCTTACCAAAATATACAGGACTCAAGGTCTAAACTTTGGATCCTGTTTTCTTCAAATAAAAGCAATGAATTTTAGCGTTTATTTCTACTTATGGTTAGACTACTCATATAAAATAATAATTCAAGCAATATGACCCACCTTCCGCCGCGACCTCACACTTGCGCAGTCAAATGTTCAAAGTGTTCTCCCCCAGCTTCAATGCAGCTGTTAACTCTCGGTTTCATAATTTCAAATGCATTTTCCAACATCTGATAATACAACTATATACAATATGGTGTTTTTGAGATACGAGAATATGAAATAATCTAGAACTGCCAGGTCCGGACTTCGAAGCGGAAATTGAATGACTCGATCATCATAAAAGTTGTGAATTCGGTCCATAGTTTATAGTTTCCCTTGTCCTGTAAGCTGGTGCATTATCCTGCTGGCAAGTACCCATGTAGAGGTTCGCCATCATGAAGGTTTTGGAAAAAAAGTAAATTATTGCGATATCTCTCGGCATTTACCGTTCCTTCAAAAAAAAAAAAAAAAACAGGTCCAACTATACGTCTTCGAGAGACCGCCAGCTAAACACATCAAACAGTTTTTGGAAAATGGATGAGTGGGTCTTCTTGGTTCCGAACACGTGGCCTTAACAGTTTCCCAATATTTAATGATGTTGCACAAATGACACTTTGGTTGCCTGAATTATCTTGTAGAAAACGCTTGTATACGTTGTACCAAAACAAATTAGTTCGAACTATTTTTACTATCTCCACTTTTACATTAATATTAAGAAACAATTTTGTCATTAACGTGAAGTTAATGCATTTCTATTTCCGGATCATTCCACCAACCAGCATAGAGATACCTTGCCCATATTTTCTAAAGAGATGGGTCGCTATTTCATTGATAATTTTGGAAAATGGATGAGTGGCTCTACTTGGTTCCGAACACGTGGCCTTAACAGTTTCCCAATATATAATGATGTTACACACATGACACTTTGGTTGGCTGAATTATCTTGTAGAAAACGCTTGTATACGTTATGCAAAAACAAATTAGTTTGAACTATTTTGACTATCTCCACTTTTACATTAATATTAAGAAACAATTTTGTCATTAACGTGAAGTTAATACATTTGTATTTCCAGATCATTTAACCAACCGGCATAGAGATACATTGCCATATTTTCTAAAGAGATGGGTCGCTATTTCATTAATAATTTTGGAAAATAGATGAATGGGTCTTTGTGGTTCCGAACACATGGCCTTAACAGTTTCCCAATATTTAATGATGTTGCACAAATGACACTTTGGTTGCCTGAATTATCTTGTAGAAAACGCTTGTATACGTTGTACCAAAACAAATTAGTTCGAACTATTTTTACTATCTCCACTTTTACATTAATATTAAGAAACAATTTTGTCATTAACGTGAAGTTAATGCATTTCTATTTCCGGATCATTCCACCAACCAGCATAGAGATACCTTGCCCATATTTTCTAAAGAGATGGGTCGCTATTTCATTGATAATTTTGGAAAATGGATGAGTGGCTCTACTTGGTTCCGAACACGTGGCCTTAACAGTTTCCCAATATATAATGATGTTACACACATGACACTTTGGTTGGCTGAATTATCTTGTAGAAAACGCTTGTATACGTTATGCCAAAACAAATTAGTTTGAACTATTTTTACTATCTCCACTTTTACATTAATATTAAGAAACAATTTTGCCATTAACGTGAAGTTAATGCATATGTATTTGCAGATCATTCAACCAACCGGCATAGAGATACCTTGCCATATTTTCTAAAGAGATGGGTCGCTATTTTATTGATAATTTTGGAAAATGGATGAGTGGGTCTTCTTGGTTCCGAACACGTGGCCTTAACAGTTTTCCAATATTTAATGATGTTGCACAAATGACACTTTGGTTGGTTGAATTATCTTGTAGAAAACGCTTGTATACGTTATGCCAAAACAAATTAATTTGAACTATTTTTACTATCTCCACTTTTATATTAATATTAATATTAAGAAACAATTTTGTCATTAACGTGAAGTTAATGCATTTGTATTTCCAGATCATTTAACCAACCGGCATAGAGATACATTGCCATATTTTCTAAAGAGATGGGTCGCTATTTCATTGATAATTTTGGAAAATGGATGAATGGGTCTTTGTGGTTCCGAACACGTGGCCTTAACAGTTTCCCAATATTTAATGATGTTGCAAATGACACTTGGGTTGGATGAATTGTCTTGTAGAAAACGCTTGTATACTTTGTACCAAAACAAATTAGTTTGAACTATTTTGACTATCTCCACTTTTACATTAATATTAAGAAACAATTTTGTCATTAACGTAAAGTTAATGCATTTGTATTTCCAGATCATTCAACCAACCGGCATAGAGACACATTGCCATATTTTCTAACGAGATAGGTCGTTATTTCATTAATAATTTTGGAAAATGGATGAATGGGTCTTTGTGGTTCCGAACACGTGGCCTTAACAGTTTCCCAATATTTAATGATGTTGCACAAATGACACTTTGGTTGTCTGAATTATCTGTAGAAAACGCTTGTATACGTTATGCCAAAACAAATTAGTTTGAACTATTTTTACTATCTCCACTTTTACATTAATATTAAGAAACAATTTTGTCATTAACGTAAAGTTAATGCATTTGTATTTCTAGATCATTCAACCAACCGGCATAGATACATTGCCATATTTTCTAAAGAGATGGGTCGCTATTTTATTGATAATTTTGGAAAATGGATGAGTGGGTGTTCTTGGTTCCGAACACGTGGCCTTAACAGTTTCCCAATATTTAATGATGTTGCAAATGACACTTGGGTTGGCTGAATTGTCTCGTAGAAAACGCTTGTATACTTTGTACCAAAACAAATTAGTTTGAACTATTTTTACTATCTCCACTTTTACATTAATATTAAGAAACAATTTTGTCATTAACGTGAAGTTAATGCATATGTATTTGCAGATCATTCAACCAACCGGCATAGAGATACCTTGCCATATTTTCTAAAGAGATGGGTCGCTATTTCATTGATAATTTTGGAAAATGGATGAGTGGGTCTTTTTGGTTCCGAACACGTGGCCTTAACAGTTTTCCAATATTTAATGATGTTGCACAAATGACACTTTGGTTGGCTGAATTATCTTGTAGAAAACGTTTGTATACGTTGTACATTTATTTCATGAAAACGGTTATGATTTGAGCAAAACCAAAAAATATGAGTACTCTATTTTACGCTGTTTTATTTATAAAAAAAAGTTTCAAAATTTTGTATACTACTCTATTGAATGAAGTGCTTCATCTTTTGTTGGAATTACCGGAATTACCTGTTGATTACCGGAATTAGTTACTTTTTGTGGGAATTATTTCCTGATTGTTGGAATTACCTACGAATTACTGCGATTACCACGATTACATGCGAATTAATTCCTCGAATCGGAATTACCGGAATTGTTCGTGATTACCTTGAATTAATTCCATGTGGAATTAGTTGTACAATTTTTTTACAAGTTAACAGCCCCTCGCTATATTGTGAAATCTGATTATTTTGTATAAAAAGTGGCAAAGTAGAAAAAATACTGTATGATAACTTGTTTATAAGGCATTTTGTCGCACTCACTCTTTTAGGGCCGTGCGTGCGACAAAATCCTTCTTATAAAACTTTATCATAATATACTATTACAAATCCGGTCTCTTCATTATCAACTACTAGTGAATAATGAAATGATTACTAACTCTATCTCTTCATTCGCTATTAGCCAATAATGAAATGATTATTAACCACTAGGAAAGAAAAACAATTTCACACATCCTCGACAAACTATATAATGCAAATAGCAACAATTTCCATTTGAACTTTGCTTTCTCATATCGATTGTACATGTCAGTCATGTAGCAGATATCTTAAATGTTTATGTATAAGGGTATACTATTTAGACGTGAATCCGTAAAAAATAAAGCTTTATTATCACTGTTATTCTACCAAGGCAACACATCAAACCTACTTCTTTGTCGACGACGAAGCACTCCCTCAAGAAAAGCTCTCTTGGAGCAAATCATAAAACATCAGCGACTTTATATTCAACTTACTGCCTCTTAAAATCCAAATGTACCATTCAGCGCTAAATCTTCTTTTAAACTGGATTTCAATTTAAGCCGCCACTTCAAATGAAGCCTCTCCTTCGCATTTTCAATTGATGGTGAACGAGTATTAGTGTGATTTATCTCAACTCAGGAAAATATTAAGCTGTAACGAGAACAAACCGAGAGAAGTCATTTTCACAAATCTTGCTTTCGAGACGATAACGTGAGAAATTTACTGTGCTCGAAAATAGGTTACGAATAATCATAACAATAACTGCACCAGTTCTATTATTTGTAAAACAATCCAATAGGACTTTGGAGAGTATAAAGCGTGCGAAGGAGTCTCGGAGGATGACTTAAATCATACATAAGTCAAGGTTAGAAGCAGGAAATGGCCACAGAATTGCACTCTGCCGAGCACGCTTACACATCACAAAAGCGGAGCTTATGCTCAAAATTATAAGCTTAAGCTCTAAAAGCTTGTAATTTGGTGGACATTACCGGTAACGGAAGAGTTTACAGGAACAATAAAGTTTTTTTAACTCCAATACAATAAATAAACTACATTATCACTATAAAAATGAGCACCCAAAAGGGAACCGCAAAAAGTGGTAAATTTTTGGCCACAAAACGGATCAATTGTGCAGTTTCCGGCTTCTGCGTGTTCTTGCAGTTTTACGATAACTGGAAAATTAGGTTAACGTCACTCAACTATGAAGGCCTTAGAAAATGGGGTTAAAGAAAAGCTTAACGTCAGGTGGTTATAGGTTGACTGGCGATAAAGGAACATTCTGGGATTATTATGTCTTCAAGAGTGGCAACTTTAAACCATGAAATGTAAATTTAACTGGATATTTTTCATTTAAGTCGCAATTATAATTATGGGATTACAGCATAAATCAAGACACGGTTAAGTGATTGTAAAATCTATCTAGTCAATGATTGGTTGATGAAATAGGTAGTTTTAAAAGAAAATACTACTTTCTGTGAGTGTTTGTTATTTCATTTTGTCTACACAACAGATGTATAAGTAAAAATAACATTAAAAACGATTAATCAGTTTTGTAATTACTAATACTACTGATTTTAAGTATAAAAAAAAACTAAAAGAAATAGAATACGAAATTTGTATCACCTAATGAAACATCTGTAAAAAATCTTTTATTTTGTGCACACAGATGCCTTCCAATGTCTCACTCTAACTATAACAGTCAGTCAGTAATTAAATTCCGATTCACATCCTATTAGAGGTTATCCGCATCAACTACTGTTTTAGCAAATTCAAATTCCAACATTGTCCGGCTGACGTGCGAAGTTCAGTCACAACATATTTGTCATTCTAATTGACCCTCGTTTATTATGCCAAAGCTCTAAATTGAAACGTCAGAGCTTAATTGTCGTAAATATAAAAGTTTATATCTTTATAAATTTTATACTGTAAAATATTACCATTTGAATAAAAATCTCGCCTGACCTCTTAGTAGCACGAGTAGAATGTAATATGTAATAAATATAAGAATATAAGAATGAAGAATAAGAATCACTGTATAGAGCCGACAGTACGACCTAAAAAAGTAAAGAAATATATAATACTTATTTGAACAAGCAATCCTTATAAAGTGCTTCCTGATTCTGAAGATGAAAAAAAAAACATTAGGAGAGAGTACAATTTCCAAGATTAAAAAGTGAAAAGAGAAATTACTTACGTCAAAATACCTTGTAGAGAATTAAAAAAGTAGAGTGTGGTTTACCCTCCAAGTCTGAGGGCACGTGCAGAAGTTTCACTTCAAAAAACTCGTGAATTGGGTGATCATTATACTGCCAGAACCATGCCAGAACCACTGCTCACCGACTTCCCTAAGCAGCAAATGGTTGAATTTGACTAACTAGGGACACCTACACGTGAAACGATTTTTATTTTATGGAAAGGCCTTTACATTTTCTTTAGACCACACCCTAAATTTACTGTATTTTATTATTACAAATTTGTTGTAATATTTCACCCTTTCTAGAATTAAAAACACGAATATGTATAAATGATTCATAGCTGACCAAACACTACTATAAATAATCCTGCAACTGATACTGGATGCTAAATTGTCTTTAGGGCCTATTAAAAGTGTTCAAACAAACTACTTGATACAACACAGCCCGAATCATCTGAACATTTTAGTAACAATTCCTATACGTTTACTAAGAAATTTGGAAAAAAAACTAATATAAACTGACGCTGTATCTTATTAATTAATAACCCGATTGATACGGTATTTTCATTTTGGTTTTCAATTCTTATTCTTTGTGGTGTAATCTAATTGTCAATAATGGCGGACCTTTTTTTCAACGTAGAAATGAGAGACATGGTGCTTGCCTACGGTGAAGCTTTAGGTTCAACCGTTAAACTCCACACCCTACAACGTAAGATAATGCAACGATTACGCCACAGTGGCAGCTTCAAACGACGCACACATGAGTTAGGTGCTGGAAGGATTGATAGGATTCTTCAGACCGCGGAGCATATTTTGGATGCTTTTGAAGAAAATGCGACAGTTAGCACCCGCAGACTCGTCAGTTTCTCTCGCGAGGTTTGGTGATACACTGTTATACCCCGACCTGCACAACGTTGCAGTGCTCTTCTACATGTTATTTCTATTTGTTTTTTCTTGCACGTTAAGGAGCATTTATAAAAACTGATATTACAGTTAAGTGTTATTTGGGGGGACCTATCACCAGTAAAATTTTGTCACCTCTTTAAAAAGCCACCCTGTATGTTTTTAGTGATTCTTAATACAATATATTAGAATCTCTTTTTTTTTTTCTTATATTGCATTCATATTTAAATAAGTAGTATTCTTTGTAAGAATTAATAGAAAAATATCTGCATAAAGTGCAATTTGAAAAAATAATGTTAATGTCGACTGTTAAAAATTAAATATAAAAAAATGTTTTAAATCAGAAAATGAAACCGTTTTTGTTTGATGGATCACTCGTTCAAATCGGGTTAACGATGAAACTGAAACAGCATCAAAGGTTTTTTATCAGCCACCCTGAATAAACAATCTAAATTGATTAATTAAATATTCCCTCACCCCCTACGGTCGCTTGTCAATCATTTATAGTGCAGGGATTAATATTTTCATTTATTTCCTCGGACATAGATAACTGTTCCAGGATGACAAATTTATTTTCACATTCAATAAATGACTGCAAAGTATAATAACATTAAATTTCTACAGTAGCCTTCCCGAACCCCCAACTTATATCATATTGAGACCGTTTGGAGTTCAAGGAATTAAGAATGAAGATGAACAGCTTTGAAGAGGTAACGCAAATTGAATATTTAAGAGTCAACAACTACCGGTCCTCTTAGGTCACGAATATATCGGGTCTTCATAAATAATTCATACATTATGTGCTTGTGGAAAACACCATTGACTTTTATTTGTATGGAGAATTTTGACATTCAAAGTCTACTAGATGTATGAATGATTTACGCAGAATCTGTATATTGGTGGTATTCTAGATCAAACAAAAATACTTACTATCAGTAAACTGTAAATAATGAAAATAATATTACAGAATACGTACATATTATTATAATTAACTAGCTGACCCGGCGAACTTTGTACCGCCTCAGAATCAATAAATGTTGTGGCAACTTATTAGCTGAATTAAATTCATTTTTTTATAAAAGGATAATGCACACAACGCCATCTACTTGCATTACCGGAACCATCATGCAACGCCATGTTCATTTTTGTTTCTATCATGTATCAAAGAAGGCGTTATATACGGATTCCATACAAAATGTATGAGATAATTTTTTTCGTTAATTTTTCTGATGTTTTAATAGTTATTCGCCTTCGAAAAAAGTCAGTCAATCCATTCTCGAAATATTATCAAAGAAAATTGTGTGTGGAGTCCACGCGCAACAGAAGTGAAATTTTGGAGTTTAGTCCTTAAAAATCGATTTTCATTTTTAAAGCCCGGTACGACGAATTTTGGTGGCCGGCGTTATTTGTTATTGGTGCCCTGTACCAGGGGGGCTTTGTTATTGGCATTGGCCTGTACTTAGTTCCCCGCCCCCTGTAATTTTTCCGATGTTTTAATAGTAATTCTGCTATTCGGGGCGTAGGCAAATCCAACAAATTAAAGATCATAAAAATAGTTCGAGCCGCTCTTGAGTTATAAACCCAAAGGAGCCCTCTGAGCCACCTGTCCATGTTTTAACAGTTATTCTGCAATTCGGTGCGGAGACCAATCCAACAAATCGAAGATCATAAAAATCGGTTCAGCCGTTCTTGAGTTATAAACCCAAGGGGGCCTCTGGGCCCCCATGATCATGTTTTAATAGTTATTCTGCTATTCGGGGCGGAGACAAATCCAACAAATCGAAGATCCTAAAAATCGGTCCAGCCGTTCTTGAGATATAAACCCAAAGGTTCCCCCTGAGCGCCCTGTCCATATTTCAATAGTTATTCTGTTATTCGGGGGGGAGACAAATCTAACAAATCAAATATCATAAAAGCCCTTCTTGAGTTATAAACCCAAGTCCCCCCCCCCCATGGGCCTCCATGTCCATGTTTTAATAGTTATTCTGCTATTTGGGGCGGAGGCAGATCCAACAAATCAAAGTTATAAAAATCGATCCTGCCAAAGGGAAGGGCCCCATGTACATGTGAAAAATACTTTACGACCTATTCCCATACCTATCAAATATACAAAAAAAATTCATAAGAATTGGTCGACTCGAAAAATCGGTCCAGCCCAAGGGCCCCCCTGGGCCCCCATGTCTATGTGAAAAACAGTTTACCACCTATTCTCATACCTACCAAATATACAAAAAAAAATCAGTCGGTCTGAAAAATCGGTCCAGCCCAAGGGGGCCACCTGGGTTCCCATGTCCATGTGAAAACCACTTTACGACTTATTCCCATACCTATCAAATATACAAAAAAAATTTATAAGAATCGGTCGACCCGAAATATCGTTCCAGCCCAAGGGGGGGGGGCCTGGGCCCCCATGTCTATGTGAAAAATAGCTTACCACCTATTCTCATACCTACTAAATATACAAAAATAAATTCATAAGAATCGGTAGACCCGAAAAATCGGTCCGGCCCAAGGGGCCCCCCTGGGCCCCCATGTCCTTGTAAAAAATAGCTTAGCACTTATTCTCATACCTACCAAATATACAAAAAAAAAATCATAAGAATCGGTCGAGCCGAAAAATCGGTCTAGCCCAAGGGCCCCCCCTGGGCCCCCATGTCTATGTGAAAAACAGTTTACCACCTATTCTCATACCTAGCAAATATACAAAAAAAAAATCAAAAAAATCAGTCGGTCTGAAAAATCGGTCCAGCCCAAGGGGGCCACCTGGGTTCCCATGTCCATGTGAAAACCACTTTACGACTTATTCCCATACCTATCAAATATACAAAAAAAAAATATATAAGAATCGGTCGACCCGAAATATCGTTCCAGCCCAAGGGGGGGGGGCCTGGGCCCCCATGTGTATGTGAAAAATAGCTTACCACCTATTCTCATACCTACTAAATATACAAAAATAAATTCATAAGAATCGGTAGACCCGAAAAATCGGTCCGGCCCAAGGGGCCCCCCTGGGCCCCCATGTCCTTGTAAAAAATAGCTTATTACTTATTCTCATACCTACCAAATATACAAAAAAAATCATAAGTATCGGTCGAGCCGAAAAATCGGTCTAGCCCAAGGGCCCCCCCTGGGCCCCCATGTCTATGTGAAAAACAGTTTACCACCTATTCTCATACCTACCAAATATACAAAAAAAAAAACAAAAAAATCAGTCGGTCTGAAAAATCGGTCCAGCCCAAGGGGGCCACCTGGGTTCCCATGTCCATGTGAAAACCACTTTACGACTTATTCCCATACCTATCAAATATACAAAAAGAAAAAACATAAGAATCGGTCGACCCGAAATATCGTTCCAGCCCAAAGGAGGGGGGGGTCTGGGCCTGGGCCCCCATGTCTATGTGAAAAATAGCTTACCACCTATTCTCATACCTACTAAATATACAAAAATAAATTCATAAGAATCGGTAGACCCGAAAAATCGGTCCGGCCCAAGGGGCCCCCCTGGGCCCCCATGTCCTTGTAAAAAATAGCTTACCACTTATTCTCATACCTACCAAATATACAAAAAAAAAATCATAAGAATCGGTCGAGCCGAAAAATCGGTCCAGCCCAAGGGCCCCCCCCCCCTAGGCCCCCATGTCCATGTGAAAAATAGTTTTAAACCATCCCTGGATTATGTCGAACTAAACAAAAAAAAATATATTCAAATCGGTAAAGCCGTTTTTGAGTTTTAGCGTGACATACGAACGGCGATTCATTTTTTATATTGATAGAAGAGAAGAAGATTATTAGGAGAAACGAATACTGAAAATGGTCAATTTTAAATTCTGCGCGCCACTGCAGATGCAAGAAAAGATGTCTCTATCTTTGGACTTCCAGCTGCGGGCGACACGGCAATGGGTATCGCAGTCTATCTGGGCTCTTGTAACTTTGGGTTACAGAGCAGACCGTGTTAATACGGATTAAGGGGCGGCAGATACCGCAATGTTTGAGATTGTAATCGGTAATGGCCGGACCAATGCCGTGAAGACGTGGTTGTAACTCGAAAGAAAAAAGGGTAAGATAAGATTTCTCGTACTGTGCAGATTTTAACTGTTTCACTGATCAATTTAGGCAGTATCCACCAACTTATAGGGCTGTTTTTTCTTCGCTTCCTCCCTCATTCGTTGTGACCTTGATTTCAATTTGCCGAGACCATCGGGCGAAGCTTTCTTGTGGTTGCAGAGGAAAGGGAAGCAGGGTAGTTTGAAGGTTTTGGTGCTTGGTCGATAGTTTGAGAAACCACAGCTCTAGCCAGCCAGCATCGTCAAGACCAGCATATAATTAAGATAAGTAATGGTTTCAATCTATTATATTCAACCTATCTCATTATCTATTGTCCAATCAACACGTTAAAATTTGTCGTTCTTTGCATTTAATAATGTGTTCCATTGTCAGCTTTAATATACGTCATCTTTTACATTAATAATTTGTACAATTGTCATTTTAATATCCGTCAGCTTTTCAACTAACAATTTTGTTGAACTTATCAGCTTAATTTTTGTCACCAGTTATAATTAATTATTGTTAAATTATCACACAAATCACCATTTGTATCTTATTATTGTTAAGTTTCTTTTTTATACCCTTGTTAATATTATATTATTATAGGACTTGTGGGATAAAAGTGCATTTTACTTGTGACCTTGACCCCACCTCAACCTTAACAGGAACGTTACGTCAGTTTTGATCGTAACAGTACCAAAGCATAATAACTATCATGTGACATAGAGAATAAAATAGTTAGGTTACAATAAAATAGACAAGTAATAATTAGCTTTAAAAAAAAACGACTTCAAAAAGCGAAAAATAACTGAGAACATGTATTATTACAATCATGTGCTACCTACTGCTCTGTTTGAAGTCGGTGCCAAGCAAAGAGGTAAAAAAATTTGTAACCTATTGTCATATACAAAAATCAACAACATTCACGCATTCCGGCGCGCGCGCGGTGAGACGTGCGATGCGGCGGGAGCGGAGAGCCTATCTATCTACTACCTATATTTTGGGTTGGCACCGACTTCAAACAGATCAGTAGGTAGCACATGTAATAATAGATGTACTCAGATATTTTTCGCTTTCTGAAGTCGGTTTCTTTTTTTTTAAAAGCTAATTATTTTACAATTTTAAGTGATGGGTAGACCTAGTAAGGCCGCTTCTCGAATGAGGAAACGACGGCTGGTTGAAAAGGAAGATGAAAGACACAAACTCTAAAAAAATTAAACCAGAAATACTGAAACAGTGATGAATTAATATTATTACCTGAAAAATCTAAGGCAAGGTACAAGACAATAATTGTGCCTTTAATGATGACTCCTAGACGCAAAGACCTAAATAATAATTATTAAACGAGTACATTTGAGAGAGTTCATAATAATTATAAAATGTGAGGATTTCGCCCGATTCCCATGGGATGCCCTCATCAGATCCGGACTTGCTGACAATGGGACCACCTCTGGAATATACTCTTTCAAATAAAAAAAGAATTTTAAAAATCGGTCCACAATTAACAGTGAACATACATAAAAGAAAAAAAAATACGTACAGCCGAACATAGAACCTCCTCCTTTTTCGAAGGCAGTAAAAATGAGCTTTTATAGACGGCCGAAGGGAAAAAAAAGTGAAAAAGCTACGAAAAAAGTAGTAAGTAGAAGAAAATCTCAGAGAACTAGAAGTGAAGAACTGGAAAACAGGAGTAAAAGATACAAACACCTAAATGGGGAAGTATATCAGGAAACTTAAAGCCATGAGTCACTAAAATCCTATCCGTGGAACCTGGATTAAATATTAAAGGGAGACTAAATAAAATTGATAGTGTAAACGATACTAAATATTTGAATTGTTAAATGTGAATTATGGTAAAAAAAATATCAGCTAAACTAATCTACTGTTTATGTTGAAATATTTTATACAGGCCGTTTCAATCGAAACGATTCGAGCAAAATTTAAAAATAGGTCACTTTTATATCCCTGACAGGAGCGACCCCTATTTTTAAATAAGGAATATGGGTTGAGTAACATGTCGTTTGAATGGTCTTTTAATTGTCTTTTCAACAACATAATTATTTTTTTAATTAAGTACTTAAATTTTTTTATAGTTTGACACTGTCAGAATTTTCAAGTTTTCGCTTGTGTACTTTCTGTCATGCAATAATAAAATGTCAAATAAACGTCGCACTATTTTTATTAATTTTAAGCAATTTAAAAACTTGCCAAGGTGGTGTCAAACTATAAAACGTTGTATTACCCTCGTTCCTGTGTAAATTAGGGGCTTTCCGGCGCTCATGCTTTTTTAAAACCCTAGTGCCGGAAAGCACCCAATTTACACAGAAACTCGTAAAATAATATACTATTTACGGATTTGTTTTGTATTTAGGCATACTTGCAATTAATGATAAAAAGCTTGCAATAAACATTATTAGACAATTCATTATTGATTGTATTAGTATTCTAAATTAATTTTGATGTTATCCATATATACATTCGTATTATGTAATTATTAACACAAGAAATAAAACAATTATTAGACTGTAATGAAGTAGCATTTATGTACTTTGCTTATTGTTATAATAACTTTCCTGACCACTGGATTGGTAGACAAGGTCCTGTGGAATGGCCAGCTAGATCGCCCGATTTTAAACCCCTAGATTTTTGTTTGTGGGGACACTTCAATTGCAAAGTTTATGCGACAGACACAACCAGCTTGTCTGGAAGATTTGCGACAAGAGATTATCCTGAAATGTCGACAAAATAACACCGGAAACAACTTTATTTTTTATTTTATAATACAACTTTAATCACCCTTTCGAGGTCGAATATAATAGTTGATACATCCTTCTTTTTCGTTTTCTTTTTTAGGTATACTGGTACCCCGTCCGTCATCCATTCTTCGTACCTCGCATTGTATTTCGCGTCTCTTATTTTTTCTCTTCTCTTCTGTTTGCATATGTCCCTATCCCTCTTTTTTTGTCTCTGCCCATATGCTTTCTCCACTTTATCTTCTGTTTTCGACTTCCTTCCTTACTATCCCATTCCCCTCATAATTATACTTTCGTCTTTCTTCCTTCTCTCCTGCTGTTCTTTCTTTCAGGCATTCTTGCAATAGTTTTTTTTTTCCTTTCTTTCCCAATGCTTCTCTTCGAATTTAGTCGCTCTTTTGCCCGCTTCTACTCACATTTTCTTTCTCTTGCATTCCTCTAGTACCATATACCCTGGCGTAGCTTTGTCTAGTCCCAACACCCATCTGTAGTATTTTTGTTGCATCCTCTCTGTTTTCTCTTGTTGCTACTACTTGCTACTCTGTTTTCTCCTCTTGCGCTACTAACTCATTTCCTTTCTTGCTCAGCTCTTTAATGTGTGTGGATGCGTTGTTTCTTTGGTTAAAGTAGTATCCCAGGTACTTGATCTCACTCACTTCCTCTATTTAAAAGACCTTTCAAATGACATGTTACTCAGGCGTGCCTACTATTGCATCAAAACATGTCCCCTTCGAGGTTAAAATGACCGGTTTTTAGATTTTACTCAAATCTCTTTTCCTTAAAAGTTATTGAAAAGTTATTAAACGAGCCATTTCGACTGAAACAGCATAAGCAAATTTCAACCTTTTTTGTTATTTAACGTTTAAAGGAATATAATTCAGTGTCCCAGAAATAAGTACATTAATTTTAACAGCATATAGATCGAGTGAATAGCAACAAAATTTCTCAATACTTTTTTCTCTAAACCCTCTAGTTTTTGAGTTAAAATTGTGTAAAGATTTGGTATGAATGTTACTGGACTGATTTTCTATAAATTCCCACTGATAAACCAAGCATACAAAAAAATCATTTACTTTCACTTTGTTTTTGCTTTTTTGTGGGATATTGAAAATGAACTGAAGAGACTCTTATGTCATAAAACATGATACCAAAATAAAAATTACACATTATTAATTTTCATTGCTTAATGAAACACTACTACATAAACAATAAACAGACATAACCCCACTCTTTCTTAACGACCCCAAGACGGGGAATAAATCTTAAATTAAATATTTATTCCTTTTTAACTCAATATTAGAGGTTGAGTTTATTTACAACACTCTCAACACTTTATTTGAGTATTTAGATATTGAATTTTTCAACTCACGCGAAATGTCAAATTTCACGAGAAATGTCAAATAAGTAATACAAATTGCCATTCGAGAAAAGTCATCGATTATTAAGCTAAGTTTGCGTTTGTTTACGATGAGAAATCTCAATAAAGTGACGTCACTTTATATATATAAAAAAACAAAGCATCCACACACATTAAAGAGCTGAGCAAGAAAGGAAATAAGTTAGTAGCGCAAGAGGAGAAAACAGAGTAGCAAGTAGTAGCAACAAGAGAAAATAGAGAGGGTGCAACAAAAATACTACAGATGGGTGTTGGGACTAGACAAAGCTACGCCAGGGTATATGGTACTAGAGGAATGCAAGAGAAAGAAAATGTAAGTAGAAGCGGGCAAAAGAGCGAGTAAATTCGAAGAGATGCATTGGGAAAGAAAGGAAAAAAACTATTGCAAGAATGCCTGAAATTAAGAACAGCAGGAGAGAAGGAAGAAATACGAAAGTATTATGAAGGGAAGGAAGTCGAAAACAGAAGATAAAGTGGAGAAAGCATATGGGCAGAGACAAGCGAGAGGGATAGGGACATATGCAAACAGAAGAGAAGAAAAAAATAAGAGACGCGAAATACAATGCGAGGTACGAAGAATGGATGACGGAGGGGGTACCAGTATACCCTAAAGAAGAAACAACAAAATTTGTTTCCAACCTTAAATCTACGCTCAAAGACCTTTCGGAAACCGTTAAATATTTCGACCCACAAGCTTTCACACTAATACCCATGAATCCTTGCATGCCTAGACTATACGGTCTACCTAAAATACATAAAACTCAACCTTTTCCCATTAGATCAGTAGTTTCTTTTGTCAACTCACCTGTATCAATGCTTTCAATATTTACAACACTCTCAACACTTTATTTGAGTATTTAGATATTGAATTTTTCAACTCACGCTAAATGTCAAATTTCACGAGAAATGTCAAATAAGTAATACAAATTGCCATTCGAGAAAAGTCATCGATTATTAAGCTAAGTTTGCGTTTGTTTACGATGAGAAATCTCAATAAAGTGACGTCACTTTTGTGAGTGTTATCTTCAATTATCTTTTACTTCGTTGTTACTTGAAAGACGTTCAAATTGAGACCATCTACGGTCGAAGCCCTTTAGACTAAGTTATAAGTTTCGTAATAAGTTTATTTACAATAATCTACGAAGTACGGTAATGTAGACAACCAATTATACCATGTCACTCACTCACCGATCTCAATGGTAGACCCCCTGATCACAAACTTTGTCCACCACAAACATTAACAAATCACGGGACAACCTGTTGTAAAGTCCGATATTAAACTAATTTATAACAGGTAGGTACGCTTATCATATTTATCCGGGACGCAGCGACAAAAAACTTCACAAAAAGTAAAGATAATAAAGTGTGAATATTTCCTTCCTCCCAGAAAAACAACAGAATTCACGGTCATTACCTTTGTGGCAGAAATCCATAAGCGTATCGTTATTTTTGGGGGTTGTAAAATTCTATTTTCAAAATGTAATTTCGAAAAAATGGTAAAGGAAAAAGTTGTTGTACTCGATGAGTTCTACCACCTCTCCAAATTAATGTACTTATTTCTGGGACACGTTGTATATTCAGTACATTCAGTTCGAACAATTCAATTTTGTTTATCCAAGTATTATTTTTATTCAGTTTCAATTACAATATAAAAATGTTCACTACTTTTTAACGTCATGAAAAGTCTTTTTTTATAACTCTCATAAAATAACGTTCGAATGGGTTATGAAATGTTCATTTTACAACTGGCTATGAAAAGAATATTCCAGTATTCGTCTACCCCATCTTCAGAACAATTGATAATGATAAATCATGCTAAAGACACAAAACTTTGAGATTTAGTATGAATATTAAACTTCTACAAGTGCTCTTTGCATTTCATAGATGTTTTATAATAAATAAAACGAATTTCAGGTCTTCGCGTCATATGTAAATTAACCTAAAATAGTCTACAGTATCAGGATTTTTCAGGTTTTCCAACCGTTCCTTCAGATTTCTGCACCGTTATTACAACATTTTTAGTGCTGTTTTCTTGGCTTGAGTACAATAACCAAACTAATGGTTCAGTGTATAATGTAATTTAGTGAGTTTATGAGTTCGCTAGTTTTAGTATTTGGTTAAGGAAGTTAATGGAGAGGATCCCATAAAAGGGGCAATTTGCTTAAAACTCGCTCTGATATTGTCACTCAACAACTTTTTAAACTTTACGGTTCATAAACAAATTGAGTAGCTTCAGTCCGTCAATTTATTAAATTTCTGTTAGATGTTATTCTAAAATTTATAATTTACAACCCATATGCTATTAAAGACTAAATCAAATGTGGAGGTTGTTCCCCGAAACTAAAACAGCGCTGTCTAATACGAATGTTCTTGCTATTTTGTATTTCTAATTACTTAGTTAATATACTATTAAATTCCCAGAATTCCCCAGGATTTTTCATTATAAGTGCTTATAAAGTTCCAGCATAACATTGGACCGGTTGAGTAAACCCTGAATACTAATCGCTACTCATAAAATTAATCCACCATCGATGCAAACCTCGTTTTATTGCAGCTTTATCCAAAGGATGCTGATAAATCTCCGGAAAACTAACATTTTTCAAGCGCACGAATGTCAAAAAACCGATATCCCTCTCGATTTCGTGATAAATACTACAATTATAGCGCGAATATTACACGCTTGGAGTTCTCTATAACACGAGTCGAGAATAAATCGAAACTTCAGTTAAAAATGTAATTAAGCCGAAGTGGCAATTTCCTCCGTAATATATTTGATTGTGCAAATTAAAATTGATTTACAAACAAGCTGTAATCGATTTAATCTAATTTGAAATCTCCAGTTTTGGCATGATCTAGAAGCCAAACTTCGTTACAACTTTGATATCATCCAGTCAATTTGTTAAGTTCATAGATAGCAAGCATCTCTTTTCAGGCCTGAAGGTTGTGAAGGTAATAGTTAGCCACGCTGGGGAGTTCATCCTTATTACCATTTCATTCTGGAGCCTCTCTTCATGCTAAATGAAACATCTCAAAGGCAGGAATTCTAAATTAACTCGCATACCAAATTTGAGAACGCAAAACTTTACCGGAAAAAATTACTTTTGACGAACTGAAGGAGAGATTGTATATGTGCAACTGATTGACGTGTAATATAAAAGTTCCTGAGAAGGCTGCTGGAGACAACTAATTCCAGAAAGCTTTGATCACGTTACGACTGCAACTTCGAAATCCTAGAGCTTTTTTAACAGCTAAAGCAGTCTTTTCTAATTGATCCGGGTTCCGTCCTGCAACTTTAAGAAGGCAAAAAAGTTTAATGGAAACTAACTCGGTGGTGAGCTAGATCGTGCATCTTTATCACATTACTTTAATCCCGGATTTGCTTACATAATAATAAAAATAAAACAATAAAATTGGTGGCATTGCCATTGTAGTAAATTTAAGTATGAAAAAGTCGCAATAAGTTTTGCACGTAATTTCACAACAATAAAACTTGTTACTCAAGGAAACTACTTCTATAATTTCCTACAAATAGCAGTCGGTAAACTCTTTAATAATTTTCAAAGCCAAGAAAAGATTGTGCGATAACAAGTTTGCTAACAACATCTCTGTATTTTTTATTCGTAAGTTTTCTCCATAAAAATCTAAAGAAGGGAAACGCACTTCAGTGTCTGCAATTATATGACAAATATTTTATCTTTGTTTCGATGACGATTATTAATATACATAAACATTTTATATTTCAAACTGTTATGACAAAGGGCTTGTGTGACAATGTATAATTAATATTATTAACAAATTAAAAATAAAATACATTGCCCATATATTTTCTATTCCGAGTATGGAATAAAATCGGAAACACGTGACACGGTGTACGTCAGTGGGTAATGACAAATGGTCATTTCTCTGCCATGGCAGACAAAGTCGTGTAGCGGCGCATAAAGTAACCATGAAAGTACTTTATGCACCGATAGAAGTCATAACTATTATTTTATCAATTTCTGAATTAATCTTAACCTATAGATATTATGAAGTCGCGGACTTGTTTATAGGCCTCTTTAAGCTCTACAACTATTCATTCGTATATCTCTTATCCTTCGTCGAGAGTTTTTTCATCGACTTACTTTGAAAATGTGATCTCCATTAAAAGAGTTTTTATTTTAACGGGATAATATACAGTCTATGTCCATCCTGAAAGTTCATTCTAATTTTTGGTGAACGAATTTTTGAAATCGTATAAGTAGAAGTCTCGGAGGTTACTTAGACACGAGCTGCTCGCACACAGATGGGAAAATAGAGCGCGGGCGAGAGGGGGCATGACGCAGTCTTACGTGACGACATTCAGATAGATTTTACTCCCATACCGCAGCTATAGATGTTACACATCAAAAAGTTTATCTTCAACGCCCGATTACCAAATTATAAAAAAATGTTATATTTTCGCTTGTTTATTATGAATGCGCAAAATACCGTAAATACAATTTTATAACATTACCATAAATTTCCTGTAACGGCTAGATCATTATGTTATGCCATTCGCACACCAATCCACATTTATTAACACAGAGTATTGAAATATGTCCGTTGTCATATAAATTTTTGATCCCATATTGAACTGCACATGTGCATAATTTGTTTTGTATAGAGAATAAAAATTACGTTTTAACAATGTGCAAATTGCGTACATATTTATTTTCTAAAATTTTAGCACGTTGCACATAGTCAAGCATCTAACAATGTGTCTGCACAAAACTGTGTTCGTTAAAGAGAGGTAATCATCCCTTCGATATGGCATTGATTAATAGTGAAATTTTGCAATTTAACAGCGTAAATTATATCATGTTAAGATGCAGATAATTTATAGCAATGCACAAATATTCTTCATAAGCTCTTGTCTACGTGAATAAATGGCGGGGGTTGTGGTTTCGTTCCACTCTTCGGAAGGCAAGTAAAATCCAAGGACGACAATTTGCAACACTATAATATTTGTGCGTTTTACAAGAACCATGAATATTTTATTAATTTGTTCCACACAACGTCAATTTTGGTAATAGCCCCTGGTGTAACATACTTTTACTTTGAGAAGGGTCGGGTTATTGGACTTCATGTGGGCGGAATATCGTTCCCGGAACTTTTACAAAGCTTGGGTTGAAATCAATCATACGGCCATTATTCGTATATAAAATTCAGAGATTACTGAGGGCCGAGAACATAGACGGGAGCGAGGTGGACTATCACATTGTTCTGTTCCATCTTCGAGGGATAAGAGACTGCTTTCAAACAACAGATTCGATTGAATTGCAGATGTCGATGCAAATCTTTCTTCCTAAGATTAAATCATTTGGACGTAATTATGGTTGAAATCGGCAGCTTCCTTTGAATAATCACTAGACAATATTGATGCAAAGAATGGATAATTATTATTCTGCGACGAATAACAATTTTATTGGTGGAACAAGGAAATCAAAGTATTTCATGAAGCATCAGGATAAGTGTCACACACAAGACTTTATTCCAAGGATTACTATGATTTCAGATGCGTATCATAAGACATAAAGAATAAAAGTCCTCAATCCTCAATCAAAGGAACTTAAACCATACCATATCGCTATAACAATGGCATCTACTTGTTTTGTTAGATCAATTCTCAAAACGATATGTGAACCTACTGCCACGACCTGCTTGCTCACTAGACCCGCTACCTATAGAATTTTGTTATTTATTACTTCTACAAGCTTTATTGTTTATTTATTTTATTAGTGCTGGAGTCCAAATTTTGATACAACGACAGCTGGTCATTAAAGAATCGAACATACTTCACAAAAAAATAAATAAAAATAAAAAGAAAAGAGTATTTTCGGCTCGGAATGCGCCCAACATCAGACCTGTGCCATGTCAAAGATACAAAGCATCGAATTTAACGCTTGTGGGTTTATTACAAACCCCTGTAATACAACAGCGACTTGGGCCTCTGCCGGTAGGTGAAAACAGAGAAAATAGAATTCTCACCGTACAAGATTACGCCACTCTCTGGGTAGAATTGCTAAAGATGACTCCGCTGGCAATCCTCCTATTTAGCCAGCATGCTGCATGGCCTCAGCAGCTGCCCTCCATAAGGTTATATATGATTTTTGCAGTTTGCCCGAATTTTCCAACTTTCTTTAATAATTCTCTTGAATTTTATTTTAGTGAAAACTTTTCCAAGGGCATAAAGAACAAACCAAAAAAAATTGTGTGTGGAGTCTACCCGCGAAGTTTACTCCTTAAGAATCGATTTTCATTTATCATGCCCGGTACGACAAATTTTGGTTGCCTCCGTTCTCTGTTGTCGTTGCCCTATACCAAAGGCTCCCCCAGGGCCGCCCTGTCCCAAGGGGGCCATCCTTTATCAAGCCTAAATTTAACATCCTGCGATAAGAAGTTTCACTTCAAAAAGAATTACGCATATCCATCGTTCGATGAGTTATGATCTTAAGTTCATACAAAAATCGCATAGAAAAAAGTACCTACTTTCAGTTTTTCCAGAATTATCCAATTTTCCGGGGAAGTTTTCCAATTTTTCTTTCCGTAAGAATCTACATAAAATACTCTTGATTGGGAAAATAACAAAATTCATGCCTTTCAGATCTAAGACTTGAAAGTTTGGTTCAATTTGGTCCCCCTTGATAAAAAAATTGACCTGTTCGAGTGTTTTCTTCTTTCGAAAGGCTTTCGAAATTGGGATTGTTAGGGGATACAAATTTTAGTTAAGTATACAGTGAGGAAATTAAGTAAGGAATAAATTCAGTAACTCCGTTAGTATTTGCACTGGAAATAGAACTTAAAAAGCATGTGATAGGGCTAATTATAGCGCATCCGAGGAACGTATACAATTTTTTTCGTTAGTTTTTTTGACAGTTATGATGTCATAAATATTTTTTTTAAATGGCAACATATGTTTTTAATTTTACATTTGAATAGAGTTTTTTATTCTGGTTTCAACGTTGTCAAACACTTAATAGGTTAGATAAGGAAAAAATGAATTAAAACATCGCTAAAGTTTAAATTTTTATCAGTTCGGGTTCGTTGTAATTATTAATTACTAGCTGACCCGGCGAACTTTGTACCGTCTCAGAATCAATAAATGTTGTGTTAACTTTTTAGATGAATTAAATTCAGTTTTTTTTTATCAAAGGATAATGCACACAACGCCTTCTACTGGCATTACCGGAACCAGCATACAACGCCATGTTCATTTTTGTTTCTGTCATGTATCAAAGATGACGTTATATACAGATTCCATACAAAATGTTAGTCAATCCGTTCTCGAGATATTATTAAAAAAAATTGTGTGTGTGCAACAGAAGTGAAACTTTGGAGTTTACTCCTTAAAAATTGATTTTCATTTTTAAAGCACGGTACGACAAATTTTGGTGGCCGGCGTTATTTGCTATAGTTGCCCTGTACCAGGGGGGCTTTGTTATTGTCGTTGCCCTGTACCAAGCTCCCCGCCCCTGTAATTTTTCCTATGTTTTAATAGTTATTCTGCTATTTGGTGCGGAGGAACATCGGTCCTGCCGTTCTTGAGTTATAAACCCAAGGGGGCACCCTGAGCTCACTGTCCATGTTTTCATAGTTATTCTGCTATTCGGGGCGGAGACAAATCCAACGAATACAAGATCATAAAAATCGGTCCAGCCGTTCTTGAGTTATAAATCTAAGGGGGCCCCAGGGCCTCCATGTCCATGTTTCAATAGTTATTCTGCTATTCGGGGCAGAGACAAATCCAACAAATCGAATATAATAAAAATCGGTCCAGTCCTTCTTGAGCTATAAACCCAAGGGGGGGGCTAAGCCTCCCTGTCCATGTTTTAATAGTTATTCTGCAATTCGGGGCGGAGACAAATCCAACAAATCGAATATAATAAAAATCGGTCCAATCGTTCTTGAGTTATAAACCCAAGGGGGGGGGGGGGGAGCGTGCTAAGCAACAATTGTTCCTAACAGATGATTAAGTTTAACGGAGGTTGGTAAAATCGGCCCTTAGTATTTTATTTACAACTTTAATAATTTTGAAAAACCGTTTCTTAGTGAGCGCCCACGTGGTAAAATAAATAAGTAGTAAAATTTGATTGCAATCGGTTTAGTGGATTCAGAGATTAAACCCCCCATCACGTTACTCCCCTTAGAAATCGAATTTTGAAGAACCGTTTCTTAGTGAGCGCCTACGTGGTAAAAGAAGTAAGTCTGCAAAATTTTATTGCAATCTATTTAGTAGATTTAGGGATTACCTCCCCCGCCCCGTTTTCCCCCTTAAAAATGGAATTTTGAAAAACCGTTTCTTAGTGAGCGCCTACGTGGTAAAATGAGTAAGTGTGTAAAATATCATTCCAATCGGTTCACTGCATGTAGAGATTACTCCCCCGCCCCGTTACCCCCCTTTGGAATGTAATTTTGAAAAACCGTTTCTTCGTGAGCGCCTACGTGGTAAAATAAGTAAGTGTGCAAAATTTCATTCCAATCGATTTAGTGGATCTAAAGATTAACTCCCATGTCCCGTTACCCCCTTTAGGGATGGAATTTTGAAAAACCGTTTCTTGGTGAGATCCAACGTGGTAAAATGAGTAAGTGTGCAAAATTTCATTCTAATCGGTTTAGTGGATGTAGAGATTATTCCCCCGCCCCTTTACCCCCCTTTGGAATGGAATTTTCAAAAACCGGTTCTGAGTGAGCGCCTACGTTTTAAAATAAGTAAGTGTGCAAAATTTCATTACAATCGGTTCAGTGGATCTAGACATTAACTCCCCCGTCCTGTTACCCCCCTTAGGAATCGAATTTTGAAAATCCGTTTCTTAGTGAGCGCCTATGTGGTAAAATAAGTAAGCGTGCAAAGTTTTATAGCAAACCCTTCGATGGATCCGGAGATTTCGTGATGAGTCAGTGAGTGGTATTTGTATTTTATATATATAGAAGATATAGATTATGTACAGTGTGAAAATTAAGTAAGGAATAAATTCAGTAACTCCGTTAGTATTTGCACTAGAAATAGAACTTAAACGCATGTGATAGGAGTAATTATAGCGCATCCGAGGAACGGATACAATTTTTTTTTCATTAGTTTTTTTTTACAGTTATGACGTCATCAATATATTTTTTTAATGGCAACCTATGTTTTTTATTTTACATTTGAATAGAGTTTTTTATTCTGTTTTCAGTGTTGTCAAATACTTAATAGGTTAGATAAGGAGAAAAAGAATTAAAACGGGGCTAAAGTTCAAATTAGTAAAATTTCAAAAAATTAACAGAACTGTCTAATGTTATCGGAATTTAAAAAAAAGCCATAAAGATACCAATACAATATTGACAAATTCTGAATTGGTACAAAATAATTGTGTCTGAAGTGTGTTTCTCTATTAAATAATAAATAAACTTATAAATAATAATATCTGGTTGCAACAGGATGGTGCTCCAACACACTAAGCCCGATGTGGCGTTATTTGGACGAAGTGTTCCCAAGAAGATGGAAGAAGAGGTCCAATAGACTGGCAGGCTAGGTCCCCAGATCGAACCCCATTAGATTTTTTTCTATGGGGGCACTTAACAAGCAAGGTGTATCAAAACCGAGCGAACAATTTGGATGATCTTGAAGGAAGAATTCGACATGAGTGCAGTTTAATAACTCCCCAAACCATTCATAACATATTGGCTGCTTTTTATGATCGTCTTGGATTTTGTCAGATGATGCAGGGTCATCAGTTTGAAGATTTGGTGTAATATCTTTGATTTACAACTCTCACATCAATAGTCTTTTTGTTAATTTTGTTAACTTGTTAGCCCTACTTTGTTTTGTTTGGATTTCTATGTTTTCTTTCCTTAAATTCTGATAAAATTAGACAGCTCTGTTAATTTTTTGAAATTTTACTAATTTGAAATTTAGTGCCGTTTTTATTTATTTTTTCCTTATGAAACCTATTGAATATTTGATAACGTTGAAATCAGAATAAAGAACTCTATGCGAATGTAAAATCAAAAACATAGATTGCCATTAAAAAAATATTGATGACGTCATAACTGTCAAAGAAAGTGATGGAAAAAAAATTAGTATACGTTCGTCGGATGCGCTATAATTAGCGCTACCACATGCTTTTCAAGTTTTATTTCTAGCGCAAATACTAACGGAGTTACTGAATTTATTCCTTACTTAATTTCCACACTGTATAGATTACGTTTTGTTAAAGATTTAATAATGACAGTTCAGTATTCGTTTACGGAATCCGAGTGGTTTGATATGGTTATGACTTATGGTGAATACCGTGAGTCATTTTCAAAGACAATTTCGTGTTAATCTGTGTGCCATTAGGGTGGACAATCTTTAATCGGTCCGTTTGTTTTCTCCGATCGATTAACAGGTGAAACTTATTTGAACATTTCTCAGTGACAGCTTGCAAGACGACCTGCTGTACCACTTCAAGTACGCCGCGAATGTTCACATCAAGTTCGCGAATTTTTAAACGAAAGATTTCCAAATTGGATCGGTCTAAGTGCACCTATGGCATGGCCAATCCGATCCCCTGACATCAACCGCTTGGATTTTTATTTATTGGTTCATATAAAAGCTCTTGTTTACAAATACCTCATAGACACTGCGGAAACACTGCGAAACAGTTTTAAAAATCGCCGAAACATCCGACAAAATGCAATAATTTTTCCAGTGTCTCCTTGTTAAACAGGGCTTAACGTGTTATCGCTGAGGGAGGTGAACACATTGAACATGGTTTGGAACGAAGTCAACGTTCAAAAACTTAAAGTGCGCTTTTGTGTTTTTGACAAATCGCTCAATAGTTCTTGAGCCCAGCAGTCCCCAAACAACTGCTAAAACATGTGACTTTTAAATTTATTTTAAGTTTTAATTTTTTGATTTTTTTTGTGTGCCAATTGATTTATAGGGCTTTTGTGAAAATGTGTTTAAAATTTCTGACAACTCATCGATGACACCCTGTATATATTCATAGCACAAGTACCTGAATTGACCATATCCTTCAACTATCAACTGATCAGATGCCAGTTGTCAAAATACGTTTTATCACGTTTTTATCTTTTTTATCTTGTTGCTGTCGTGCTTATTAATTAATTTTCAACTTTTAAATGTTTAAATACTTTAGGATCACCAATTTTAGTAAGTTAGTTGCAAGATTTTATCAAAATATAACAATAACCTTGTAGCGAAGAGGCTGAAGATGGCTAATTAGCCGAAACCGGTACCCAATAAACTAAATACAATTTACTAGAGTGAGTGTGTAAATTATATCCCTATTCTATAACTACACCTCTAGTGAGGAATACTGAACTAATCTTGTATTTTGTCACGAAACTAGAGGACTCCTGGAAAAAAAATGGGTCTTCCTGAATATTTTCAAGATGACCAATATAGCTTTGGTGTTGGAGAAAATAAAGTATCATGAACATCAATGGGTGATTTGTGTGGACTTAACAATGGTAAGGTTTCTCCTTGGATATCAAGGTTGATACTCCAAATTCTTGTGCCTCTGGGATAGCAGAGACAAAACACACCACTGGGTTAGAAAAGAGTGGACTAAGAGAGAAAACATGGACGTTGAGGAAAAGAATGTCATTAACCACTCCTTTAGTTGAACGTGAGAACTGGGCCTTATATCAAACTGGGCCTCAATCGAGTATTCATTAAGGGCTCTGACTTTGTAAATTCCAAATTTAAGCTGCTAGGCAAAACGTAATGCCATATATGAATTCAGGGCAACAAATTCATATGAGATCAGCTCCAAATCCCACCAAAACATCAGTAGGCCTGAGTAATATGTCAAAAATAGTATATTGTTTTATTAGGAGCAAAAACGAGGCTTTTCGCGCCACGAAAGGCCTCTTTTCTCCGAATACAAAATACTATTTTTTCTTTAAACGCCGAAAATCGTCCACGAAATACAAATTTGACAGTTTACTAACCTCAGTGTCATAATTAAATGACATGAAAACTTTTCAAAGCACAGGCTTGTTCAATTGAGCAGCAGACAAAGTATTTTGCCTGCCATGACAGAAAAAATGGCCTTTTGTCATTGCCTATTGACGTGTATACAATGTCACGTTTTTCTGAAGTTTGAAGAAAAATATCTTTATAGGACAGTTTGTAGCCACTAAAAATGGTGTAATCTGGTTTTTGTTTAGTTGAAATCAAACAATAAATGCGAAAGATACAGCTCTGTTCGATTTTTTTTTTTCGTTTACAGTTAAATTTTAAAATTAGTTTTGCCTAAGTCAATCTAATTAGTGTAAGCAATATCAATTCCTCATGTTCAAAAAATTCAAATTACATCTAGAATAGTATTACGACTATACAGGTTGTTTAAAAAAAAACCACAAACAGTTGTATCTTTCTTATTTATTATTTGATTTTAACGCCTATAAACTTTGGTGCCCATAAACTGTGCTACAAAGATATTTTTTGGTATATTAATTTCAAGGTCAAACTATAGTCAATAAAATAAATTTTATTAAGATAAGAAAATACCACTTACGTAATCCAAATTGTCATTTCTCACATTTCATAAACAACTTGATTTAAAAAAAAGATTCTTTCAACATTTCTTTTCTCAAAAATGTTCTTGCGGAACAATACATCGTTGAATTCAGAAAAAAATACGTTTTCAAAAAGCATTAAAAACACAATCATATTTTATGATTAATATAAAAAAATAAAAGTTGACTATCGTTTGACTTTGAAATTCATATGTCAAAAATATCTTTGTAGCACTGTGTCATTTGGTTTTTGTTTCGATAAAATCAAACAATAAATAAGAAAGACAACTCTGTCCAATTTTTAAACACTCTGTATATTGTTGATAACTATACTAGTAGTACATTTGTACTGAGTGATCAGAGGAACTTTAATCGGTAACTAAAATACTAATTGTATGTGTTTACACTAAAGTTATTAATTTTTTTTTCTGGGGATTTAAAACCCATTAACGGCCAAAGATGCGTAAGCGCACCCATTCAAATAGTTATATTTTTTATTTTGTAAACAATATTTTAAATTTTTCACTTCGCAGCATGAGGTGTAGAATATGTCATAAGATCCGTCTATATTTTTATTTTCTGAAAAAAACGTCTTTTTCAACCTTCTATATTTTTTTGAATTTGCTCAATTTTGACCGTCCGCGCGCAACATTATAAACTAATTTCTAATTATGAGTAATAGTGGAACAGTAACATTCTTTTTTGCTAAACATATACAAAATGCTTATCTTTCGATAATAATGTATTTGTTCTTACTCATATTTTGAAAATGACGTTCTCAGAATCACATATATATGATGGGTGCGTAGACGCACCTTTGGCCAAAAACAATGAACTTATTCAAGATACTGCAAGTCTGCACAAGTTTGGAATCTAAGCCGGCATTTCATTGTTGTGGCAAAAGTGTAGTGTTTTCAACATAAAAATAATGTAAAATGAAATTTTTCAAATGTAGTTTAGTTGTACAATTTTACAAATGGTACCCGATTTTCGACGTCACTCATGTAAAATATTTATTCGTGGAAAACCAGTGAGGTTTAGGTTCAAACTGTGGTGCCTATCTTTTGCTACTGGTTACTTATTTAGATTTATTCCATATGGTGGAAAAGTGGAACAAAGCAATTAGGTTACAGCATTAGGAACAAGAGTGGTTTTGGAACTCCTTTGCTGGTCGAAAATGCACAACAGTAAAAAGTTTTCTTTGATAAGTTTTTAGTCCAGGCAAAGGGTACTAAAAATGGGGTTTTGATCGCAAAAGGTCGGACAGAAATGAAATTTGGTGGGATGGTAGACATAGGTCTCCTGATAGTACACCAGAGTTTGCGACCTCGGGAGGTTGCCGCTCAAGGGGAGGGGGGGTGAAAACTCTGCACCGCGACGCTTTTCGGAAAATAGCACAGTTATTGTAAATGCTATCGAAAAAAGTTCAAATAAAATATGTAGAGAACAAAATTGTGCATAATTTTGGTTATATTCATTTTTTGTTTGCGACAAACAGTTTCCGTTTTACGGGGCGCCAAAGTTGGGGGTTGATTTGCAAATTCCAACAAAATCAAATTTTCTGCGCGGATTAGAACGAAGATCGACTTCACATAATTCTGCAATTTTTTTTTTCTGAAAGAGCAATGTTTTCCAAGATTGTGGATATTTAACGCCTCACCAAATTTAATTTCTGTACGACCTTTTGCGAATAAAACCCCCTTCTTTGTACCCATTGTCTGGACTATAGACTTTTTAGAAGAAATAATTTATAAAGTTTAGAAAATTTGGTTATGAACTCCCAGCAGGCACCTTAATAAGAATTCGAAGAGTTCCCACTTCCCCGGGGGGAGCTTCATCCCCTTTTGTCCAAAAAACCGCTCCAGAACGTGACGTCATGAAGCGTTTCTGGCTTTCTCTCGTAAACGGTAACTCCGATGAGAAAATGTTATAAGAGTTATGTTTTCCATTAAATTCTGCATAAAATTGGTCTCCTGAAGTTTTTGCGTATCTCCCACCCACCGCTCATCAATGACACTGGAAAGTGAGTATAGATTTCAGAGTGAAGGCAACCCCCATCTTTTGCGGCGATTATCTCGAAAACCACTAGTGGGAGCAAAAAATGTATAGACACAGAATTGTAAAGCAGTTTTTACAATACAAGGTCCATATTGAATAAAGCATTTGCAATAAATTTTTATTGGTCAAAAAACGGGGGTGGACTAATTTTTGCCTTTGCGCTGAAAACTATACTCACTTTCCAATGTCATTGATGAGCGGTAAGTAGGAGATGAGTGGCAAAAACTTCATGAGACCAATTTTATGCAGAATTTAATGGAGAACATAAGTTCTATAACATTTTTTCATCGGAGTTACCGTTTAAGAGAAAAAGGCAGAAACGCTTCATGACGTCACGTTTGGGAGAGCTTTTTTGGGCAAAAGTGGATTAAGCTCCTCCCGGGGGAGTGCTAACTCTTCGGATTTTTATTTGTGTGCCTGATGGGAGTTCATAACCAAAACTTCTAAACTTTATAAATTATTTCTTCTAAAAAGTCTAATTTGCTTGGACTAGATGTTCATCGGTACATATCTCGAGAACGATTCAACATAGTGGCTTTTTGGGGAGTGATTTTTGTTGGAAATTTCATCAGCTTTAATCTTTGTTCCAATGTTTTTGAGTTATAAGCGAAAAACCGACAAAAGTCAGAATTGTTCGCCTTTTTGGAGTAGGGACAGACATAAGTGGTTATTCTGTAAGGATACGTTAAAATTTAGAGTATGGTTAAAATTTTGACGATCGTTACTTTAAAAATTGCATTCTGTATGGTCCAAAAACCGCCAAAAAATTTACCGTACCGTTAAAATGAGTAGGTTAGCTAGTAAATTTTGACGGCTCCAAAAGCGTACGTGTGAAAATTATTCAATCATCTGTTATGGGACTGGCGCGGGAAAACAGCATGGCAATGGATCGACTTTTTCACCTGGTTATCGTAGATCAGGTTGCCAACAGCCGATAAAGCTAAAGAATATAAATATTTCCTTGCACAATCTTATTTATCAATACGTTTATTGTTAAAGGAGAGAAGTCAGAATCACCAGAAGGCATTGTATTGGGTCGTAGGGCTATTCAGCTTCTCAGAACGTCGACCATTGGTGATCTTTTGTTCAAAACCCTACCTAATGACTTTCTCAGACACTCCGGCCCTTTTGCAAAATCAGAAATGTTTCTGATAGGCCAAACCAGTCCGGTTTTTTGTGGATCTGGTGAAAACGGGGTCTTTATTGCAGCCTCTTTCTCCTTTTCCACAATTTTATCCAGAATCGCCTCCTGTATGGCTTCTAATTATTACTCCATTGTCAGAAGTGAGTCCGCTTTGAGAGTATTATTCCAACCCTTCCTCCTGCTGGATTTCGTCATCGCCTTTCTTAAGCTTCTCTATTTGACCCTGTTAAGGGCGAGTCCCCCTTTTCTTTTTCGTTGTAAGCAAGGGATAAAAAGGTCACCTGCAGCAGAGCCCCGCATGTCACAGGATCACCCTCTTGGCCATGCAGTCCTCGGCATATGCTGTTCTCCCTTGACTTAGGGGTTATTTCATAGAGGTTTACTCCTCGCGGAACAGGCAGTGAAGCCAGTTCTCCCGAGGTCTTTGACCATAGCGTACCACCACTACGTCTTGTGGTGATTTCTGTTGCAGCCAACCATCTTACGGTGTTGATCAGATGAGCGGCGTAGACTCATCTGTGACTCAGGCACCTCGGGTTTGCCCCACTAGTAAATAAATTTGACAGTTCGAACAAATTCAAATCATTCGATTGGTCCGTGCTGAGCGATTCCGACATTTCACGAACATTTTAACCATAGTGGTTAAAAAATTAGCAATTTAGCGGTACCGTTACATTTTGTGGTACAGAATACAATATACAGTCAAATATTAAAATTTTAACCGACACGTTAAAATTTAACGTATCCTTACAGAATAACCACTATACTTAACAAAATCATATCTTTTGTAATATGCAACCAAATCCATCAAATGAGACATCCACAAACTCAGAAAATATTGCTCTTTCAGAAAAAAAGATTGCAGAATTATTTGAAGTCTATCTTCGTTGTAATCCGCGCTGAAAATTTGATTTTATTGAAATTTGCCAATCAACCCCCAGCTTTGGCGCTCTGTAGAGCGGAAACTGTTGGTCGCAAACAAAAAATTAATAGATCCAAAATTATGCACAATTTTGTTCTCTAAATACTTTATTTGAACTTTTTTTGGGTAGCACTTACAACAGCGGCGCTATTTTCCGAAAAGCGTAGAGGTGCAGAGTTTTCACCCCCTCACCCCTCGAGCGGCAACCCCCCGAGGTCGCAAACTTAGATGTACTATCAGAAGACCTATGTCTACCACCCCACAAAATTTCATTTCTGTCCGACCTTTTGCGATCAAAAATCCCCCATTGCCTGGACTATTATACTACTTATGGTCTTTTCGAAAATTTGAAGGAAAGGTTTTTTGTAGCCGAAATTGTAAGAGAATATCAGACTGCTAAATGCCCTCTTGAACATAGTAAAGCTATGTCTAAAACCGAAAGAGGCACATGTTGACACCGTTGTTTACTAATATGTTTCGTTCCCAGTTGACAATTACTTTATTGAAATTTAGCCTACTCAAGCAGAGCATAATAGTGACGATGCCTAATATGAATCAACATTTAACTCAAAACCTGGAAAACCTTCCAAATTGGATCTACCAGATGACCTAAATTTTGACAATGTTATACAAAGAGAAGCCAACAGCAAGGAAAAAAATCCAATTTTGCTAAAGTAATACCATTTATCTTTCCAAAAATGCAAATTACATCTGCATCCTAAATGTTTAGAAAATTTTCACTGGATAAAATAGTGTATTTTAAATTATTTATTTTTGATTTAATAGTTGAGAAGTTGTTGTTTTCCGCCAAAGGTGCGTATACGCACCCACATGTATTTTTTTCTAAAATAACTTTTGGTTTTTAATTATGTTGAAATAGTCTTAATTGATGTGTTTTAAATGTACTTTAATAAAACAAATTAAAAAAAAAATAACTTTTTATTGTCTTGGCCGGTAATGGGTTAAAAAGAACAAATTTCATAAAATTTGGTATTTATTGACGTTACGTCATAAAACGAAAATTAGTAAAGTTGGGCTCCCTTAATTAAAAATATTGTATCCACACTAATACCTACGCCTCTGCACATCAAGTCTTAAATAAGCAAAGCCTGGACTGAACTCATCTACCCATTGCAGGTTCGTGATGTTATTCAATTCAAGAAGAATAGAATTCACCCCTAATGGTACTTACCCATTGTTGCACCCATGACCCTTGAAACTGCTTTTCCATTCCATAAACTCACAAATTCACCACGTTTTATAATACGAAAATTATTTTCACGATCTGTCATTTGTACTCTACATCTACCTACTTGATTGGTGATTGAGAATAAAAGTCCGAGCGCATTCTGAGATAATTACCCGTCAAATATGAACAAAATGTGTTTGGACTCGCCAAGAATTAATTCGAAAATTGTCCGATAAAAGTGTCACAATCATTTTGGAATTTTATTCGTGCAAACATGAAATAATTAAAAATGCTTTTCAAAGACGGTGGAACTCAAGGTTCGGTAAAGGTAAAAGGGGTTAAATATTAATTTTATAACGATTACCCACGTATTTGTTCCAAGGTCACCCCCATGAAAATTCAAACATAGATACAACTATATATCACTTACCAGGGAATCATGGGCCCTCATCGTGGCATCCAACACCCATGAGTCTATTTTGAACACTTAATATCACAAAACAACACCGATCTTAGACACGGCAAAATTAATTATTTCATGTGTCGTTGCAATCTGACAGCACCTACTTGATGCCGATCATAATTTAATGGAAGCAAAAGTCCGAGGCTACTACGTGAAATAAGCACAAGCTCTGGTTGAATCCGTGATCAATTAATTCAAAAATTGTTCGATGAAAGTTCATTACACTAAAATAAAAATAAAACCTTTTGGTAATTTCGTTGACAGCAATATTTTATCTTAATTCTTGTATATGCAGTTAACATAAACAAATTGTATAATTCAAGTAGTTTTCGTTAAGGTGTAAGAAAAATATTTCATTATACAGGGTGTTTTTGTAATCAGAATATTTGATGTATCACGTGTTCAAATCGGGTTAATAATAATAAACAAAATACAGAGTCAAACGTTTTTTATCTACCACCTTGTATAACTTATAATCCATCTACAGAAATTTCATCATATACCTAACTTTATCCAATTAGTTTATTTACGTGCAACGCCTATAGGTGGTGACAGAAAGGAAAATGACACCTTCTTCATGGTGTCGTTGCATTCGGATTTCATCGCCCTACAACTTAGAAATAATTTAAGATATCTAAGTTATTCTTTCAGCATTATATTTGTCTTGTCGAGCACTATTCATAGTGATAAAATTATCAGTGTGATTTTTGAACTTTAAAAATTAAATAGGTTTGATTTTTACTTTTCAAAAATATATACCTATTATTGCTTAGAAAATCATTATGTGTGGAAGTATACCGAACCGAAAATCTTTTGCGTGAAGTATAAATTGGAAGGTATACCATCGTATATTTACATTTAATATACTGCTCATATTTAATGAGTAATTGCCGCGGACATAAGAGCAATGTTTCATCTTCTTACTCTCTTAATTAAAAAATTGCTAACAGAACAGGTAAACAGCTGTCAGTATTATTTTTGTACATAAATAATCATCTGATCATAAATCTTCATCTCTTTGTCCGTTCACTTTTCACAAGAAAATCAATACTTTTGTAACTTTTACATCCACAGTACAGGATTATAACATAATTTTTCTTCTCTTGTCAAGCCATAGAACAGCAAAACTAAAATAAAAAAAAATTCAAACCAATTTTTCAGAATTCTGTGAGATAAATATTAAAACACTGCTTAAAACAAGTGGATTACATCAATTTGATGCCATTATTATAAGAATAGATTTTAGGACCTCTATAAAATCTACCTTGATACACGAGCAAATGTTTTATAGCTTAAATCGGGATGTTATTATCTCCGAGCATTTTATTATTAGACCATAACTTGGTTGTTTCTGGATAAATAATGATCGCCATAACGGGCACTAAATGAAGAATGAACTTCAGCCTCTCTGATTGGTTCAAATCCACCGAGTAATGAACATAACTCCCTAGTAATTGAACGCCATAAAAGTAAACAGGTCTTGAATTTTAATACCACTTCATATCGGCACAACAAATAGATAAAAGACAAAAAAATAAATTTTCCATGTTGTATCATTGAAATATATTTTTTTAAGTTTTGAGTGATCTTATTAACACCCTCAAAAGATTAATCTTGAGAAACATGATGTGGAATTTTACCAAAAGAAATCAGCAAACAATAGTTATTATACACCAAGGTTGAGAAGACATTTTTCTTAGCCCAACAGTTTTATTGACCAAGATGCGAAGCATCGCGGGCAATAATAATGCGAGGCGAAGAAAAGGCTGGCTTATATACTATTTTTCTCACTACTAGCACATTTGTTTAACTTTTCTTCAACTGGCAAATTCCGAATGTTGAAATCTTTATTCTTTATCTATATTTTTAATATTTTTTCCTGTTTTATTTTTGCACTTGTAATATAATATAAAATACTGCGTTTTATTCTGTAAAATTTATTTTGAAACTATTAGATTTTTATTTTTACTTCAATTTAAGCCCCACTACGTAAAACTTCAAATAACAAATTTCGTATTTTGCAAGAATTGTAATTTGAACTATACTCAAAAAATGAATCATTGTTACTGTCATGTCGGTCCAACATCATTAGCTTTCCGATTGATATATTATCACAATCCATTGTGTCCAATATTGTACATTGTTACACAGGAGTGACTCTGTGTATTGAATAATCTGACACCATACCATACCTGGAGATATTTAATTTACCCACAACACCTTGCTAACAATCAAAACAGAACTGATGTGTTTCCAAACTCAAACATTTACATACAGAGGTTTCTTATGTAGTAAAAGTTTTGTTGACTAGAACGTAACATATCTGTAGGCATTAGAAAAAAAATACTTTATTGAAATTTTGGAGACCGAAAAGTTTTCATATAAAACTCTTAAAACTATTCTTAAATTCAATTAAACCCATCAGTATGTTAAAAAATCTCTGGGTTGTTGTCTCTTCGATACAAAAATCAGAACAGTTGGTAATTAAGATTCCTACCTTAAACTTAGGGAAATCCCATAAACAGAAAAGTCCACAGCTCAAATGTCCATTTACAAAAATCGCCACCCCTCATTTTTGTCAAAATCAAAAAATCGCCAAAAGCAAAATCCGACACTAAATGTTCCGAAAATGTGCGATCTCTTCGCGATGTTTTCGTCGGCTACGGCAGATGTCGCGCGTGTATGTTCGCGTCGGGACGCTGCTATCCTGACTGCCGCATCGCCCGGGCTGGACCAGGATGCTGAGTGTACCAAACATCCTTAGTCCTGGCGCAAGCGCCCTCCACCAATCGATATTATATGAGCCTATCCCGCATCCAGCCAGTCGAACTGTGCCTGTTTTTCAAATAAGAACCCGAAGGATATAAGGACAACTGCCCACTTGACCAAATCGCTTTAACTATCCTTCGTGTAAGACCAGTCGGGGGCTTTGAAGGCTTTGCAGATTTTTTTGAGGTTATGTTCGGGGGAAGTTGTTGATCAACTACGAAGTTAGCGATAAGAACCGGAGCGCTATCTGTTATTGCGACGACCAACCAGATCTCGTCAAACGAAACGGGGCTTATTTATGCTTTGTTTTGGGGAAATTGGAAGACGACAATAACTGAGACGTTATTCTTCTTTATCAACTACACAAGCTCCTCTAAGCTTGTTTACTTGCTTATTTCACACGAATGCATGTTATGTACATCGCTGCCAGTCTAGAAGAAAGTCACGTACCATTCTTTAATTTTCAGTTAAAAAATTATTCATCTACAATGTGACATCAGATTAAAACTTTACGAAACTTAATAAAGTAAAAAGTTGGATCACCTGGGGTCCCACCTGTTGTCATTCTGTTTACATTTCTCCCTACCTACTCACACAAACAATATATTGAAAACAAAAAACAATGCTTAAAGAAGGATTAGATCAGAGACAATTTCTGAAACAAAAAATACAGACACAACATGGCTGAATTATCTGAAAATATATCAAGACTGATTGCCGATTTGCAGAAGATGATAAAATCTTTTACAAAATCTTATATTCTGATCAAAAATTCTATACTGAAAAACAGAGAGAAATTAATGAGAGATCATAAATTGGAGCTAAAAGAGAAAATTGTGAATTCCATTAGATATCATTTACAAGAAAGAGTAAATAAGCGATAAAGTTACTTACCTAGTTAAAAGGTCGATTAGTAGTACATACTGTCGACAATAGCCGAAGGAGGGTTAAGTCAATCAATATTAATCTATCCAATATCGTTCCTATACATCGATGATATTCGACCACTCATATAAAGAGGAAAAAATATAGATAAATAATAGTAAATTCTGATAATATCTTTGAAAGATTTGATTCCAGAAAGAGATAAGAGACAGATAGATATATAGAATAACAAATGGAAAAAAGATGTAGACAGAATTTTAAAACCTCGTAGTATATGGAGAGATGTGGAGAGGCCACAGCTAGGGATGGATCGTTATAGAATATGAAAAATGCAAGGTTCAGTTCATCGAACATCGGAAATAAATAAAATTACAAAGGGACTATAAAAAATACGAAAAACATGGGAACTCAAAAATAAAAACATTTTAAGACAGAACTTTCAAATTAAAGACACAATAAGAATAAGCACTGAGAACCTTGCAAAGATATCAAAACATTAATATATATACATAACAGATTCTAAGACTTCATAATACTAATTTATCTTAAACACCATCGTGTCTCCGTCTGCTTGGGGATTTCCCTGAACTGTGCCCTAATCCTTCTCTTGACCACCTCAGGCATGCACGATATATCAACCGCGCTAACACGGCCAGACTGACGAGTCACTCGCTCTCGAAATAGCGATCTACTCATCACATTCCCAACGCAAAACTTTTTCATTCTCAACTTTCATATCAATAAAACAATCTAACTCAATTTTCAACAACCAGTAAGTGCTCAACCCTAACAACTACTTAATGTTAACGGTCGGTTCTCCACAATACCCCTGCAACATTTTTAAAACAACTGTCATAAAAATCAGCATTTTCAAACCAACTGTAGCAATAAGCTCAAAACTTGTCATCACGTGGTTCCAGAGCAAATTACCAGAAGGAATCTCCTACATTATCAATACCAAACCAACTGTCGCAATAAGTTCACCACATCCCATCGCGTGGTTACAGAGCAAATTACCAGAAGAAATCTCGGGCAGTCTTTCAACATTACTTTACAATTCTTTTAACATCACTTGAATTGAACCCTTTATTTTCTCAAACCTCAATTCAATTTGTACCATCACGTCCGTCCTTCGAACCTCGTCTCGGCTTTCTTGATAGCCAACACTCTACTTATCGTTTCCATAATTTTATTCAGATTTCAAGTACGCCGCCGATTTGGCCACTGACGCACCTACACCTGAGCCTCTTTGGGTTATTCTGATAACAGATTCTAAGACTTCATAATACAAATTATGAATAGGCAACAAGATAACCTGACTAGTGCTCAAGGCATCGTGTCTCCGTCTGCCTGGGGGAATTCCCTGCACTCTGCCCTAATCCTCACTCTTGATCACCTCAGGCATGCGCGATATATCAACCGTAACATACACATATAACATTCTAAAACTCAAAGAAGAAGAAAAATGTTAAGAAGTAAAAGCTAGCTGGAAACAACAGAAAAAACTACGGTCTCAAATTAGTACAGAACATCTATAGAAGAAAATAAATAGACATTTAGATCAAAGTACAGGAAATAAACAAAATAGTTTTAATAGTAAAAATATAAGTCTTCTACCAAGAGAAGGCAACTGACAACCAAAAACCATAAAGGAGATTACCAAAGATAACCAAAACATAGTGAAACGAAACCTGGAAATTATAAACAAATGCAAATACAATTAACAATTATCTGAAGGATAAATATGGAAAATTTTAGAATCCTGGAGTATCAAAAGCAAAAGTGCAAACAGACCTTTCGCATTATCATGATTATCGTTTGAAGAAAAGTTAAACCACGGTTGAGAAGCCTTTTCTTAGCCTCGCACTTTTATTGCCGTCGATGCTTCACATCTTGGGCAATAAAATAGCTCGGCTAAGAAAAAATTCTTCTCAACCTTGGTGTATAATTACTAATCTAGTATATATAAGAAAAATAATGACTAATCACAAAAAAAAACAAAAAATCACTCGGATTGACATCATACCAAAAAGTGGGCCCAAGATGGTACAAATATATGTGATGTTGACATTGCTTCAGATCATACATTCGTAAGAGGAAACAGAGACAAACAATACAAAACCTTTACTAGGGGAGCCCGAGATGCTAAATTTGCAGTTACTGTCAATACGTCATGGGGACCCATTGTGAAGATTAGGTTCTAAATCGAAAAAAAGTAAAAAAAAAACACACATGGAAATATTCGAGCGCGTCAGACATTCATAGTGTATACGCGCTTTGTCTTTCTGATAACAGGGAGATATTAACCTGACGATTAACTAGGGGTGGTAGCAGTAACAAAAAAAAAATAGATATTCGAGCGTGTCAGATATTCAGAAGGAATGTTAAGTGAACTCAAAAAAGTGTCCTATTCAAATAACTGACGATTTGGACGTGACCAAAAGTCATGACCAATTTTTGAAAATGTAAAAAAAATGTGACCTTGAAATACTCGAGCGCGTCAGATTTGTATACAGACGGTTCAACTTGATGCCCTAGTCGTCCTAAATGATGACAAATATATGGAGGGATATGCAAAAAATTGGTTTTCTTTTATTACTGGGTGTAATAGAAATAATATGTACATAGAAAATTTAATTATTTATTGATATAAAATAGATAAAAAAAATAAGTATTTTAATCTTCATCCTCACATCCTCGATTCGTCTTCGAAGTTGATTTCCACTTGTTCAACTTCCTCGTCCTCTCGTGTTGTATAAAAATTAAATTTATTGTAATTATTTATATGTAAAGCCCATATTGTATGTATATAAGCCCAAATTATTCATTGATTTACGCGATACCGTCGCCCGACTCCATAATATAAGATATTGTTACTTAAAATGTTTCTTGGACCTCATGAGAGTGCAGCAAACATGTTGGACAAATCTACTTAACCCTTCCTTTTGATGATATTATTTTTTCAATACTAAATTAAACAAGACCCCGATGTCAATGTAAGAGGGAGTGAACTGATTCGAACTGGCGCGGGGTAGGAAATATACAGTTATCGGCATCTGTACGCTTCATCCTTTATTGATGGTTTTAGCTACAGTGCCCCATGAAAATCGTCAGATTATATGTTTTTCGTAATCCTAATAGGATTTCTTTCAAAATAAAAAAAATTAATCGCGCTCGAGTATTTCGAGGTGACGTTTTTTTTTTCAACTTTGTGACTCGCCCATTTCCTTATATCACGCTCAAATTGTCAGATTATTGAAATATACACTTTTCTACATGTACTTACCTTATCTTGTCTTAATCTGATGCGCTCGAGTTTTTCTGTAAAATCCTATCTACAGCTAACCGGTAGGATTTAACAACGATTTTATATAAAATTTATGCCCAAACATTTAGAAGAATAAATGGCCATGGTTTTGAAACTAAAAGAGGAATAAAAATGGAGGTCCCTAACAGTGCTAATTCATAGATTCGTATGTATAATTATTACACAGAGAGATAGAAAACTAAATTAGTCAAAGGTGGCCATGCGCTAAAAGGCACTTATAAACACAAACACAAACGGCTTTTCGTGCAGGGCCACCTCTGACTAATTTAATTTTCGATCTCTCTGTACCATGAATTCATAAGAAATTAAGACAAAACCTATCAAGATTTAAATCTAGCTATTTTACTTAGTGGTCAAAATTAAAAATTTGGTTGGCAACAACAGAATTTACATTAAAACTCATGACAGATGGTTGACAGCTATATTTAAATTTAGACCAAACAAACATAATCTTGCATTCACAATTGTCATTCGCCAACTTAAAGGTAAAAATAAATCCAACTTTTTATCTAAATTTATTACTAAACAAAGTTTACTACTCTAGAGAGAGAAAACCTAATTAACTTTTAATAAACTTTCCGTAGGGTCACATCCGAAAAAATACATCAGGTGTAGCAATTGAATTTTATACTGGGCATTCCAAAATTAAGGGAAATAAAGGTAAAACGTAACACAATAAACCACAAATAGCAAGAAAAAAAAATTAAAAATAAAAATTAAAAAATTATGTTACAAACCAAAATGTAATGCTTTTTTATTTACAGATACAATTAATTGGTAATTACGTTTATTGAGATCTAAGAAGATTTATTTTCACAGCAACAGGAAATTTTAATTTTTGTTTCTAATGTTTAATACCTTATAACTTTTCAGCTATGTGCAAAGTGTATATGTTTAAAGCATATTATTCGTACATGGGGAACCCTATTTTGCGTGGCATGTTTTTTTTTCGTTAAGTTTGGAACACCCTGTATGTGGTGTATACAGTACTTCATTGTAATGAATGTTAAACTTTGTTAGTATTATATTACTATAGGATTTGTTCAAATCCTTTTTTTTAATTCTTGTATCTAATTTATTACATGATTGCGATATTAGTTTTCTCAGAAGATTAAAGCTAAATTTGACCTTGTATGCTAAGATATCATTTTTTTAGTTGAGATAACCCCGAATTCTCATTCAAGCATCCTATTCTGTTGCGTGGCTTCCCAACTGAAAACGGCTCTTGTGTTTGCGGCACCAGCATAGAAATGAACTGCTGTTTGTAAATGGATGGGCCGTTATTTCATTGATATAATTGGATAAAAGTTGTTTGGTTCCCGAGCAGGTGGCTTAACGGATTTTTCCATAACCTAAATCTCAATGGATGTTTTATGAGATCATAAAATTCTAAAAGTAATTTACTATATTTTATGAAATTTACTATGTTACCGCTTCTTACACAACATCGTTTGACACTTAGACAGCTCCCAACCTAGTTCTAAACAAGTTCTTCTACATATTTTCTTGTTTAAAAATAATGCCGGAAGTAATCTGTAACTAATAGATCTTTCACATCCATCAACGTTGCACGCCTGTTTCTCTCCTTTATACACTGCTTATAAGATCAATACACTTTTACAACTTTTACAACAAGATGTCTATGTAGTTAAGTCACAAAAACTCTCGAGGTGAGTGGACACATGTTTTCCATTCTTTATCAGTTACAAAAGAACTCCCGACTAATAAGAAACTAGACAGAATATCTTCCAGACAACTTTCTAGGGTAGGTCGGGACTTTAGGCTTACAGAGACGAGTATGACCCTAGAAAGGTGAAACTAGAGAGGCGTCATTAGAGCATTCTTGACAGCTTTATTATCTTATTGACTCGCTTAATGTTCTCGAGAAGGAAAAATGGTGTTTGAATCACCAAGGGAAAGTTTCTATTTTTATATCTAGAAAAGTATTTTTATTCATATAGCCGTGCTGCTCTTTTGTACCTCAATAACGACTGGAAGAAAAACTAAAACATCATGTTGCTAATGGAAAACAAAATTTACATGTGGTTAGATGGAGAATTTTGACGTTCTATACCTATAACATATATGTACTTATAACACCTCTCAAACACTGTTTAACAATTCTCTCTCTGGCAATAAACCATTCCAAGTTCTCAGTCTGTGTTTTTTGAAACAGGAAAATACACAGAAAATAGAAAAACTCGTCAGACTTTGGTGTCAAATTTGATGTGTAACATCTTTCCTTCCGCTTTCCTGCAATCTCTAGGAGTGATTTCGTGAAAGGGGACGGAAATGTGTAACAAGAAGCCGGGGAAGCGCGCGCTATTTAATTTAACCAATCAGCGCACGCGGTGGCAGAGTTGGCTGTCAGATGGTACCAACCCATTTTCCGACAGGGTAGCACGCGGGGGGCCCCTTGAGACAGAGAGGCCCGAGGATGGCCCCCTTGACACAGGGAGTCCTCTCGTATATAATGTTAATTTTGCTTGTTGTTGTTGTAATTGTACACATCATATGCGACTACTGTAAAGCTCGCTCGTGTTCGTCACATAAATTTAAGTCTCACAAATCACTCAGGTCATCGAGAGTCGTTTGTGTGTCTGCTTTGTTTCCAATATAAGCCCTTGTAAGATAGTTATATTTCAGTCGACACCGAACCTTTGCATAAGGTCGCTGTATTTTAGTCCATTTAATAATTACACTTAACTACGCATTTAATACAATATCATTTCTACAACTTCCACCTGTGACACTAAAAAGGTCAATAGTAGTTACCATTATAACATTTACTTTGTTAAAGAGGATTATTGGACCTATTGTGATTATACTTTGTCGACCAGGACAGGACTTGACATGATCCATCCGGTCGTGGTAACGTAACATGTAAATCCATTCGGACTCTTTAACTACGTTCTGTTGTGATGTATTAGGAAAGGGGTCTCCAAACCCGGATTAATACTTTGCAAAGTCGATAGTAGAATGTAAATGTTACCACAAGCTCCATTCTCTTGTGTTAGGACTTACTTTGTACCCTCTGCTAATCCGATATCCAAGTTTACAATAATTATAACAGTTTACGGATCAACAGAACCAGAATTTACACAATAGCGTATAAACAAATAATGTAGTTTTACCAAAAAAAAGTGCGATAATTATATATAACATTATAAATTAAATACTCACAACTATTATTGCATCGAATATATTCGAAAATCGAAAATATTATCGAAACTGTCAAGATTGACGAATTTTTCGTTTCTCGGATGTGCATGGCAACCTTTGATGTTATATTATTATTGTTGCAAGCTGCATTTCTATTAGTTATGAACTTGTAATTTAATGAGAACTTGGATCTTAGTGAACCTTCTTAAAGTACAGGTAGTGCACATGTAATGCCTCAATTAAAATATGGTCGTACAAAAACAAGTAATTAATAATACTTTCCAAACTGAAACTTTTGCAAACTTAACGAGATCGCCATCTAGCGAGACAAGTTCAAGGCTTCGCTAGGAATCTGTACTCCTTTTTTCTGTTCCGACTATTCCACCAAAGTTTAATTTTAAGGAAGACGCGGTTTAGATTGCTAAATGTTTTAACATAAGAGAATCAGCGTGGCAACTAAGGGCTGGACGCAAGGGCGGCTGCCAGGGGCGCACTCACAGAGTCAATAGAGGCACGAGCACAAAATCGAACCCACAATTAACCAAAGTAATATATTAACAAGTGCAGACTGCGTTCGGGATCTGGAATCCCATCTTCAGTGTCCAAATGAGCTGAGAGGGGAGATAACAAATATATAAACAATTAAAATGGGGAACGGTTTCGGTACTCACCCGTTACATAGATAAAATAGTGGTGACTAATTTTTTTACAATGAAAAGGAGGACGAAAAAATTTAAGAAAAAAAGTACAACTTCAATACATGAAACATTTTCTTAATTCAAACAAAAATACACTAATTATCCTTACATTCCCTACAATTATTTAATTAAACGAGTATTTTGAGTAATTAATAAAACGTGAATTATTGTACATACTTTCCTGAGTATAATATTCACTGAGAAATAAATAATTTCGTATTTCCGTTAGAAGTAAACACAAACAAAAGTGTGTAATGGTGCGAGACACGTCCTCCTATGCCGTGCGCATGCGTTTCATGATCGCGTCTTTCCAAACTGTACCGTCACATGACGCGTAACAGTGCGGCGCGACATCTCTGAATACGGAGATAAACAGATCAGTTTTAAAATATCGAAAAGGACGACAGGTAAGAGGACACTTTTAGGGAAAGGACAGAACCTACAAAAGAAGGACTGTCCTCACTAAAAGGGTCGAGAGCGAGCGCCAGTATTTTATCAGCGCTTTTTGTTGTTTGTTGAGGTTAGGTTTGACAACTGTCAAATTAAATACCTATCCTATTTATTTATTTACTTATACACAGCTCTTAAAGGGAGGTTCCTACGCACCAAAAATATTTAAAAAAACTTATAAAGGCCGAGACACACATGACCGCACCGTGTGATGGATGTCACGCGGGAGCGAATTGCCCAATGGTGAATCGGCGTATCGACATCGGCGCGGTAATGTGGGGACTACGCGGTACTTCACCATAGACTGGAAGAGTTGTGACCTCACTGAGAGTGGGGATTTTTCCAAACAAACGCACATGCTACTGACGTGTCAACAGCTGGCTCTAAATAGTGAGGTTACTGTCATTCGCTATAATATTTGTTCTCATTTACTTTACGTTTCATCCAAGTGTAATGAACTTTAACCTCCCTGGTTTCACCCACGTTTAACCATGACTTCAAAACGTGTTCTTAAACTCAGAAAATCGTTGATTTAAACCACTTTTACATAACCTCAAATGCTCAAAGCATGGGATGGAAAGGATGAGTCATTGTTTGGAAAGGTTTTGGTTCCGCCACCAGTGAATTTACGTCATACTATTTACCTGTATTGTACAACTCGCTCCCGTGTGATGTCCAACACACGGGCGTCATATGTGCCTGATAATAATAATTACATTTTAAAATTTATAATGAACATGGTAAATTTGTGGGCTGTGGACAAGTTTTTTTTTTTTTTCAACTAGACATAAAATGCAGGGCACGACACAGCAAGGGCCCTCTTGGATGTACTCAAGAAAAAAAATATTCAAACCAAAAAAGAGGTGGAGAGCATTACAAAGACGAATGTGAAAAGTATAATAAACGACTTCATGCAGAATGTAACATCTCCATCATATTATTGGTCCTAATCAAGGGTTGAGAGTTAAAATCGTCATTGAACGCAGTAAATGGTGGAGATGCCCAATTGTTTTAAATGGAAGCGCTTTTGCGGATCATATCGATTTAAGTGTCTAACTCGGGAGAAAGGTAAGGAAAGATTCTTTATTGCGTGCAGACCTTGACCATTTTTCCGTCAATCAAATAGGGAACACCAGCAACCACCGGTTGGGGTTGTGTCAATTAGTTAGAGTAACAGTTGAGTAGTTTCCTCTCGTAATTCGACTGAACGTGACTCTCTGGACTATCCACACGTGGGCCCCACAGAATATCCACAAGATAGACTTTCTCACTATAGGAGGAGAAATTGAAAGAACGCGTCAGCTCCAAATACCAGTAGAAAACCGTCGAAAACCAGCTTTTTTTTGTAAACATTCCAAGCAGTGTTTTGTTCGTGTCAATCTTTTATTGTAATTTTCAGTTTAATATTTCTCAATTTTGTTCAATGTAATTTAATCTTTTAAAAATTGTACAATAGTCGTATTATAATTTGTTACTTTCTCTTTATTTAGTTATCAGTTTAATTTCAACCATCGTTTCATTTAATATTGTTTAATTGTATCATTCTAGTCTGTTAATTTAATCATTATATGGCTTTTTGGGACATAACTGCATTGTCTTAGCCCATAATTCAATATTTGACCGGAAATTACGACTAATTACAGTACTTATCAAATTTGTAGAAAATATTAGAGACAAGCGGCAAATAAAACTTTTCCCGTCAAAAAAGTTTTTCGTGGTTTGTTTTTGTAATTATTATGGATTTGTGTCTGTTTAATGATTGAGATAGTGACGAGGGAAGGAGTTCCATCAACTTGCCGGACTTCCCATGGTAATTGGTGCAGTGGATGGAATTCTTATACCCATGTGCTGAGGAAGCGTTTGTGGACCGTCATGGCAATCATTCCATAAACGTGATGACTGTTTTTTTTTTATTTTGTTAATGCTAGTGTGCCGGGAAGCGTCCACGATGCTAGAATTCTAAGGAATTCCACTTTATATACAAGAATGGAAGCAGGATGGCGACCTATCCGGAATAGCTACATCATTGGGGATAGTGCGTATCCAAAAAAAATGGCTAATTACTCCACTAACTATCTATCAACCCAAGTAATAATGCCGAAATTGAATTTATTCATATTTATCCAGGCGGTGCTCCGTTATGCGCACCTCTCCATCTCACACCCGCCTCCACCGCCGCAGTTTCTCTCCGGAGAGAGACCGTGTAACTAATAAATAATAAAGGCAGCGTATAGAATAAGGGTTAAACGGAGAAACAGACACCGTGTAAACAGTAGATATAGAAACCTTGTATAAAATAAAACTATAGTAGCTTTAGGAAGAGAAAGAGACATAGAGAGGGAGCATACAACGTAAAAAAATGCCGCTAGAGGCATTGAAACCGTAACAAGCGTCGTGAGGTCTCGCCGCAGTTTGCTTGTTGCTCTTCGAGTCGGGACATTGATCGAGGTGGCATCTTCACCACGTTGTAGATATAAATTCAGGGATAAAATTTAGAAAATCGTCGAGTGACGGATCAACTGGTATAAGATGCCCAATTAATTTTTAATTGAAATGGTTTTTACGGATCATTTCTATTTAAGTGTTAAAACTCGGAAGAAAGGTAAGGAAAAATTCTTTATTGTGTGCAGAGCTCTCGTTTTCTCTCAGTCAAATTAGGAGCACCAGCATCTACAGCTAGGGGTTGCTTGTTTTGTATTAACTCCACTCCTAATCAACTGTTCATAAAATTCCTGGACTATCGAATCCACAAGCCAATTTCATCAAGGCACATTATCCACAAGGTGACCCACTGGAAGGAAGGGCAGGGTGGTGTGTTATCTCCCCTGATCAAGGGCCTCTCTTTTTCCCCGGGAATTAAAAGGGAAACGCCAGCTCAAACCCGGTGAAAAATCGTTAAACCCGAGCCCAAGATTAAGACAAGTAATAGTATTCTTTTAATTTAATATTGTTTTTATTACAACTGTACTTTGTTGTGACCTAGCCCATACCCCAAAACTTGACAGTAAGTTACGCCGCTTTAGGTTGGAATACCAAAATTACTCCTTTGTCCAAGCCTACTATAGTTCCTAAATTTTTATGTCAAACTTCAAATATTATTATCTAATATATAAAAATCTCGTGTCACGGTGTTTGTGGTCGAACTCCTCTGAAACGGCTCTACCGATTTTTATGATTTTTTTTGTATATTTGGCAGGTATGAGAATAGGTGGTAAATTATTTTTCACATAGATATGGGGGCTTAGGGGGGGCCCTTGGGATAGACCGATTTTTATGTTTTTTTTTTTTGTATATTTGGTAGGTATGAGAATAGGTGGTAAACTATTTTTCACATGGACATGGGGGCCCAGGAGGCTCCCTTGGGTTGCACCGATTTTTCGGCTCTACCGATTTTTATGAAATTCAGTTTTTTTATTTGACAAGATTTATAACTCAAGAACGGCTTTTATGATTGGTTGGATTTGTCTCTACCCCGAATAGCAGAATAACTATTAAAACATGGACATGGACTTGGGTTTATAACTCAAGAAGGGGTTTCATGATATTTGATTTGTTGGATTTGTCTCCGCCCCGAATAACAGAATAACTATCAAAACATGGACATGGGGGCCCAGGGGCCCCTGTGTTATTGATTCTGAGGCGGTAAAACAGTTCGCCGGGTCAGCTAGTTAATCAAATAAATATTTATCTTTCTATGAAAAACTAAATATTAAAAGATTTATTAAGGTGAGATGAATAAGAGTAAAATATTTATGCTGATCCAAAATCAGATTATTAATGAGCTGTTTCGCCGGTAATAATAACAAAAACATGTTTTAACTCAAAACTAATACCCCAACTTTATATCAGGATTAAATAAAACAAAATCTTCTGTATTTATTATTTAACATCAATAGTGACAACAAGCTATTATATTAACTGCAATGAGTACATGTATAATAATTTTACAATAGTGTGTAAAGTAGAAACTACAGAGAGATCGAAAACTAAATTAGTCAAAGGTGACCATGCACTTAAAGCCGCTTATTGTATTTTAACAGAGTTACTTGAAGTTCAGAATACTAAATTTTACATCTCATAAATAATTCCATTAAACTACAGTTTAATTTAGTTTTCGATCTCTCTGTAGGTACTAAGAAATAACATCCATAATTCATTGAACTACAATAATGGTAACCACATAAACTTTATATTTATACTAGAAAATCATGCACATCTACTGAGTGATCAGAATATGGTGTCTACATCTTTGATATAAAAGCACATACGTGTGCCAGCATATTTTGTGTCTATACTGTTAGAGGAAACATTTTCATAAACAATAATGGTGTTGTTTCAGGTACTGAACAAAAAATACTTCAAGGAAAATGAATTGAAGTAAAATCTTAACACACATACGAGCTCTTGAAGCTTGTACAATAAATATATCACTTCTAGGCGTCACACAATCTCAATGAATTTTTCCATCTTTCTCCAATCTCCTCCAGCACACTAAGAGTGATTTTTGTTAAACGTGGGAAGTGACGTGGTGTGCGTCAACCCAGAAGAGACGAGAGAAATTTTCCTCAAACTTTTTAAACCAACTTTTTTTTTTAACTTATTTATAACTTTCATCTTAAAGATAAATATTATGAATATAAAAACTCCTTGCAAACAGTTGAACGTATCCCAAATGATTTCTATGATTGCAGTAGTTTCAGTCTTCTTAAAATCGTAAAATGTAGAAACAACTTCGAAGAGAAACGAGATTCCCATTATGAAGAACAACTTCATCAGCAGTCCAAACCTACAATCACTCTGTAATTTCAACTATTTTTGCAACAAAGAATTTTTACCTATCACGAAACTTGTAGAAGTATTGTCTTTTTTCGCCCTTCATTTGATGATTGTCGTTCATCCTGCTGATCTCTTTCTTGACTTGCCAACAATACATCGAAGTTTTTATAAAGAGAATTAAGTTGCAAATTTGTATTATGGCAAAGGGCACCGTGGAAAATAAGAATAGAGCGTAGTTACCATTGCCTGGAAAAATAAGCAATTTAAAGGCAACATTACGTGGGATCGAACTTACCTTTAAATAAGAAACATTTTTCTTCTGTTACTATTACTTGAAGTTCAAATGGCAACGTTTGAATGTGATAGAATATTAATGGGATTATGGTTAAAACAAGCGGCGTTCCCCAGCCATGCAAGCTGTAAAGTAGAAATCTCTTCAATTCTTTGGACTTATTTTGGCGACTAGAAAAGGACCTCGAGGACCTAAAATAGAGATTACGGCATTTTAGCAAAGGTGTCCACGTCATAGATTTCTGAACAATGTTCGTGAGGATTCTGGTAAATATTATTATATTTTTCTTGGTCTTACACATCGTTTTTCTATTTATTTACTTTAAATGTAACGATGGAACGCGTCATCTCAACTTTTGATCAACATCATGACAACGTGTTGAAACTTCAGAAATTACAATTAATTTCACCTCCGCAGAAGTGAATGTCGTTACGGACAATTAATATCCAATAATGTGTTTATTGGAGAGAAATATAGAGCAATTGAGATAAATTTTATTACAATATAATAATGTGATATGTATGCACGCTCGTAGTTCCCGTTGGGAAAATTCATTCACGTAACTGAATTTTTTGCTTTTACTCTCTTCATTACCATTATGGACGGTTGAATAAATAAGGCGCGTCAAGTAATTTTACCTTATGGAAATACGTAGTTACTACTCACCCAAAAGTGCAATAAATATCAATACACATCACATTCATCCAAGTTACGAAAGCCAAAGTTAGATAAAAAATTGTAAAAGCTGAAACAGAAGATATCAGAAAATATCTTTTTAGTTACTAATTACTTACCGGAAACAACACAAATCGTTGCTCCTTTTTTGGGTCTAGCCATGTTCAATCCCAAATAGCTAAGAATTATCAAAGCCGCAAAGGATGCCGAACAATAACTGATCAGAATTTTCCCAAACAACGTTTTTTTCTCATCAGACAAACAGTAATAGAGTATAGTCAGTGCGAGGAAAAAGCACGATATACTCATTGCGATTCCAGTATAAAAAAACTTTGATGCCTTTTGTGAAGGGAATCTTCTGAAGAAAACATATTTCAAATCAGAATAATTTTTGGTTGCATATTCCACACAGTAGGCTTTTTCGTCCACTCTGTAAGATCTTGTTACGTTAGTTTTGCTTAACGCATCGCCTTCTTTCATTGAAAATGTTCCGTTAGTATCGAGATGAAACTCAGATGTTTGTGGCCATAGTGGATAAATCGGTGGAACGAATCCATCGTGAACCACGGCAAAATTATCTGTAAATAAAAAAATCGTTAAGCTGACGTGATTTGGGTGTGTAGAAGTTTTTGTTTTGTTGGTGCTTTTATCAAGCTCTAATGATGTTGTATACACGCTGCGATTTTAAGCTAATGGAGGGAATTAACTAATCCTAAATTTAGAAGACCACCCAGATATCCGTTCTTTTTTTCTAATACATAATTCTGATTAGTATAGTCAAGAAGTTGAAAACCTGCGAAAAGTAGTTACAAGGAACCGAAAAATATTCGATTCGGGATTTTATTCTGAGAAAGACCCGAGGAGATAATGATTTAAAAAAAAATATCTTAAAAGCTATTTTTTATTGTTTATAATCGTTTTTTGTTTGTTTGTTTTTTTTTAAATCATTATTTGGATTTCTTAATGAAATACCAAATTTTTTTTTTTATTAAAATGTAATTGTTTATTAACAATGCAATTTGTTAAAAACAAATTCCAAAATTTGTAATATGTTTTTTCTGACACTTCTAAAAAGTCCGAAAAAAAAATTATAACAAACTGTGGAAAAAAAATTAAATACATATGTTTATAAGAAGTAGATTTTTTTCCAAACTTTGTTACATATGGTTGTTTCTTGGACTTTTTAAAAATTTCAGAAAAAACATTACATGTTTTTGAATTTGTATATATAACTTCCTATTTGAAAAAAAAAACTTGAAGGTGGTAACAGCTCCCTGAGTAAAAACAAAAGAAAGCTGATAAGGCTATTCAATGTGGCAACTCAAAAACAAAAATGTAGGTGTTTCAGGAATTTTTCGCAAAATCAATTGCAGTGAAGATACTGAATTTATTCCAGTTAAACTTTCCACCCTGTATAAGGAAGGCTCCAAGAAGTGAAATATTTATAAAGCTTAAACATTAGTGAAAATGCAGAATTTAAGGAAGATTTGTTTCTCCCGGAAGAGACTTGTAGAGGAATAGGTTGACGCGTTTGGTTTTATTTTAATGAAACAATTATTTGCAGACAAATACATTGTTAAAAAATAAAACGTAAAACTGCAGTTACCATTGACTAAACTATTGATGTATCGATGAATTACCAAGCGACTATTAAAAAAATATACCGGGTGTCTCAACTAAAATTTCTACCCCCCAACAATTCCAATTTCGAAAGACTCAGAAGAAAACGCTCGAACAGGTCAATTAGGGTTTTGAATAAAAAATTTTTTTGTCATAAATGGAAAGATCATATGTAAGTTTTATTACAAAAGTATATTTTGTTTTTGTTTTTTCGTTATAATTAAAAAGTTATATCGAATTAAAAATAAATTTTCGAACCCAGTACCGAGGACGCGCCGAACAAACCCGAGCGCATTTGTGACGTCACAATGTTCATTTCTACAGGTTTCTACTAATTATCAGAAGCAGCTGTTACACTGTTTCACTTTGACATCTTGTCGGACAGTAATGTCAGTAATGTCATGCAGCGTATTTTTTTTAAATATGCAATATGACACAACGTATATCTGCGTCCTCACCAAAGTAATTTAGTTTTTACGTCAGTTATATTGCAAATGCATATGGGCCTGTTGCGTCTGTCCCACTTTGGTGCAACGATTTTGTTTTTGTGCTAAATTGTAACTATAATAATAATTGATTATAACATTTATTCAATAGGATTTTCGTTGTCAGATACACATAGTAGAAGAAGTAGAAGAAGACAAAATGTACGACCCATACGAATCTGTATAAGATGTCTTTAGATGAAGGTGAAGGGGATCCTTATGTTGATTGGACTGGAGAGTACGGAAGAAAGCGAAATGTCTCATTCAGACGAGATTGGATCGTCAAACCCAGAATCCGTCAAAAAATACAAGTCCAAAATGATGCAGCTCAATGTACACAAGTCTTGGATATTTCACAAAGCATTGAACAAGGCACATCCGAGCATCAGGAAGAATAGGATGAATACATACTTTAATTTTGAAGTCTACAAACTGTTTAAAAGTAAATCTTCGTCCCAATGCTAGTCCTCGAAATGTTTTTTGAAAATCTATTTACGGAAGATTATACTGCAATTTATAGTTGATTGCACAAATGATTATGGAAAAGCTTTAACTACAACAAACAGACCTAAGACTAAAATATCGCGAAATGCTAGCTTTCGTCTTGTTACTCCTGATGAAATAAAAAAAATGCCTTATGTATGCTACAGGGACAAGTTTCTACTTCAAATATGCGGCGCTTTTGGAACAAATATTATTGTTTTATTAGTTAGTTTTATGTTGTTCTACCACTTTTTCAAAAAAAAAAAGTACAAGCTGTTCCGGATATTATGTTGATTGCTCAATTTCAGTCTGTTTATGGTCCGCCCAAAGAGCTATCTTTAGATGAGTCACTGTTACATTTTCGTGGCAGTTTAGTATAGCTCCACTATCATCTTCACAATAATTGGTTCCTTCTACTCTTGGTTTTTGGAACAGTTGATGGTTTGAGTCTTCAGGGAACTTACAAACTGCTCGGCCGTTGGGTTTCAAATAGATTTTCGAGCCGAGTCTTGATTGAACCTTCGTGGGCTGAAGTATTGAAAGACACGTTGTTTCAAGGAGCCGCACACTTTTCTGAAAGATGTTAAAGTATGAATTAATCCTACTTGTTTTCATTGATCGAGCCTAAAAGCAAAAAAACAAACGTACCCCATACTTCCCGGGGTGCATTCTTCTGAAACGAATAACTTTACGTCGTCTTCACGTTGCAGACAAACTATATAATATTGACAGCATTGAGACTTACCGAGAACAGAAGACAGAGCAGGATAGAATGGACAGAATGCCAATTTCCTAATACAACCATCACCCGCCTGTTACCGTATAATAACTGACACCACAAACTCACACTCTTGACACTGACATCCAGAGAAACATCTGCTGACATCTGATAGTGAAATTGTTAACTGATTAACAATATGACGTCAGAACCAATTATGGCGCGTTCGTAGTCACGTGACTTTTTTTTAAATTTTATCAATTTTAAATTGTTTATAATTAATTTTAAAAAAAGTTTTGAAAGTTTTTCGCATCGGCTATCAATATAATTTGTTCTAAAGTTTCAGAATACATTAAAAAAATCGATATTAATTTTTTTTCAAAAGCCTAATTTTGTTATCAAAAGGGACCAAATTGTACCAAACTTCCAAGTCTCAGATCTCACCCCTTTAGCCAGGGAGGCTACTGCTTTGAAAAAATTAACTGGCATGGGGGGTCGTGTGATACATCACTTTTAAGCTAATTCAATTCTCTATCCAGACCTACTTTTATCGATTCGTTTCTACAAAAAAAAAAAACATGAATTGTTTATTTTATCTTTGTTATTTATTTAATTGTTATTTATTTTATATCAAATTCATTCTTTTTTTTGTACAGGTGAATCGATAAATGTAGGTCTGGATAGAGAATTGAATAAGCTTTAAAATGATGTACCACACGATCCCCCATCCATTTAAGTTTTTTAAGGGGGTGCCCCCCCTGGCTAAAGGGGTAAGATCTAAGACTTGAAAGTTTGGTACAATTTGGTCCCACTTGATAACAAAATTGACCTGTTCGAGCGGTTTCTTCTGAGTCTTTCGAAATTGGAATTGTTGGGGGGATACAAATTTTAGTTGAGTATTTTATGTAGATTTTAAAATAACGAATTTGTGCTTCTTTTTTGTAGAAAAGAATCGATAAATGTAGGTCTGGTCAGATAATTGAATAAGCTTTAAAATGATGTATCACACGACCCCCCATGCAATTTTTTTTTTAAGGGGGTGACCCCCGTGGCTAATGGGGTGAGATCTAAGACTTGAGAGTTTGGTACAATTTTGTCCCCCTTGATAACAAAATTGACCTGTTCTAGCGTCTCTTTTTTGAGACACCCGGTATTTATTTATACGACTTCTATTTTTACTATCTAAATTGCACACTTTGGACATAAACAGTATCAGCTATCAACTAGCAACAAACAAATTATGTGTTAATTTCAAGAACAATGAGAAAATAAGGACTACGGTTTTTTCCTTTGAAACTATATGTGTTTATAATGTATATACATTTATACTAATTATCCTGTCATTAAATTTATAAGTGGCATTTATAAATATAAAACAAGTTTGTAGTTTCACTACATTATAATGTATTATTTATTAAAGATAAATTAATAAAATTCTACAAATTAAACTATCTCATGGCAGACTGCTGAGTGGACGAATTCTCAGACTTCGCAGTTTAAATGGTTTATGAAACTACTAGTTCCCTTATTCTCCGAATTTGCCCTCTATTTCGTTTCCTCGGCCCTTCGAAGTGATTGATTTTTGAAGTTATACAGGGTGTATATCAATAAACATTGGCCAAAAAAAGCAAGGGGAAAGTCTTTGGGCCCCTGCAAGACTATTCCTAGATACAGAGAGATAAATATTTTTAAAGTTATCAATTATTTTGATTGCTAAGACCGGATATTTTTTGTATTCACAGCATGGTCGTCATGGATTTTATTTAAATACGTTTTCCGATTTGTTACTGTCAATTGTTTGTGAGAGTTAAACTTTTGTTCGTAAATCTCTCCATCATGAACCGCCATACAAACGCCGAAATGACTGACATGCATTTTATGTATGAAATGGCCAAGGGAAATGCGTCAGAGGCTTGGCAGTTGTACACTTGCTTTCGAAACTTTCGCGTACAACTTCAAAATCAAGTAACAAAGGCTTTACCAATATTTAGTCGTGTGAATGCCACATTTTGAATTTAGGTTATGATAACAGTGACAGACTGTCTTCTGCATATTATAAAAGACATGTAATTAGGAATTTGTGTATTGAGGGACCGATCAATTATATTAGTTTATACATAATCTATATACAGGGGGTTAGTCAAAAGTATGGAATGGGCGGTTTATCTCGGTAAATATGAATTTTATGACAAAATGTCTTTGATAAAAGTTTTTTTACTAATTATTCTCTATTTCTTAACCTGCTCGTTGTTTTTATATGTCAACGCATTTCCATGGAAACGTAACTGAAATGACCTGGTATTTTTTTTGTGAGGTTTGATAAGAAAATTTGAGAGAAAATGGCCATAATACTTTATTCAATCAAATAATCTTTAACTTAAATTAAATGTTCAAACTGAAGACCCCTTGCAGCTTGACAGTAATCTAATCTGTCATAAAAATTACGTAACGATTTTTGTAGCCAGTTAGGTGGTATTTCTGCGATTCCATGTCTGATTTTGACTTCTAAATCTTCCAAATTTTGGTGTAAACTTTAGTTTTTAAATGGCCCCGGAGGAAAAAATCTAAGGGGTTTAAATCGGGGACCTGGCAGGCCATTCAATAGGCCCCCGACGTCCTATTCAACGACCTGGAAAAATGTTATCCAGAAATAGGCAAACATCAACCCCATAATAGGGTGGAGCGCCGTCTTGCTGAAACCAAATATCTCGGTTTGGCATTGTTTGACGATCTGCATTGGGAAATAATTTTACAATATCGAGTACAGGATGAACGTTGTTAAATAAATGACAAACATCTTGGTGTGAACGTTGTCGATCTCCATAACCAACCATCATGAGGATTTCAATTCTTTCAGTTTCACCATGTTTACAAATTAAAATAAAACTATCCTTATTAAATTGATTTGTTAACTTATTGAAAGGTACTTCATAATGACATGAAAAATTGTAGAATTATCATCACATGAATAAAAAGCATCACTAAAAAAAAAATTCGAGAATCTGATTTGATACCAATTTTGTCGCTTATTAGAAATTATGATTTTACACAGAAATTTTGTTACGAAAGGATATTAAAAAAATGGAAACCGTATATAAATCTTCGATACATGACAGAAACAAAAAAGAACATGGCGTTGTATCCTGGTTCCGGTAAAGCCAGTAGATGGCGTTGTGTGCATTATGCTTTGATAAAAAAAAAACTGAATTTGATTCAGCTAATAAGTTAACATAACATTTATTGATTCTGAGGCGGTACAAAGTTCGCCGGGTCAGCTAGTATTTAAATAAAAACGAAAGAGGTTTACCACACTAATAATTCGGCAGTGTTTGTTATAGAAGGTAACGAAGATTTATTGTTGCTGTATCTGATAAACAGAAAGAGAGTAACAGAAATTTACAAATACAAATATATAAAAAAAAGGTTTTAATATTTTGGCATGGTCCCATTAGCCTCTAGCACAACCTTCAATCTTCTGGGCATAGATCCTATAAAGTTTCGCCAATCATTTTGGTCTTCGCTCAACTCATTTTGAATTAGTTCCCACAATTCTTCAGCATTTGCAGGTCTAAAGTTCCTTTTATAAGTTTTATTGACAATTAAACCCCCAACATTTTCTATGGGGTTACGACGTCATGCTGTTACCCACGATGCTGGAAAATTGGTCTCAAAAACTGCTTGTTTGGCCGTATTGAAAAGGTTTTACCTTAAATTATCGAAAAGGCCTCCGTCCTGCACCGTATTTGAAACTTTGGGTCTTCCCGATCATGGTCTTCTAGTCACAAACCCTTCTGGTTCCCACCTCTTCTTTACTCGTAGAACAGTGCTTTTATCTAGTCCATAATGAGTAGCAACCCTTCTTATGGACCACCCCTCTTCAAATTTAGAATGAATCAAAACTTTATCTTGCTCTGCCAATCGAGGCATTTTGATTAATACAGCAAAAAATATGTGTACGCGAAAGTTTCAAAAGAAAGTGTACATTGAACGATTTCCTAACTGTAATGTTCTTGGCAGAAAAAATCCAAAGAATTCATCAACGTCTTCATGAGACAGGAACATTTAAACAACAAGGAAGTTGTTGAAAATGTATTGAACATGATACAGGTACTTCTACTAGAAAAATTGTGTGGAAAATTCTTAAAAACAATTTGTTGTACCCATACCACATACAACCCGTTCAGGCACTTCTTCCTGCTGATTTTGCCCCACGTATTGCATTTTGTCAATGGCTTTTACACACTTTGGTTCAAAATCCCCAACAGTTGTCGCTGATACTTTTTACCGATGAAGCAAAATTTTCAAGAAATGCATTCAGAAATTTTCACAATAATCATCTTTAACTGGGGTTTTTGTTTTTTTTTTTCAGCAATTTTTGTAGATTTAGAAAACTTTTCATGTACTATTTAGGTAAAAAATATTGTTATTGTAAAACGTGTAAGCGCGCGCACTGTATCATTAAAACTAAGCAGCCTTCCAAAAATGACCAAAGGACAAAATAGTCTTAAAAACTCAAGAAGACGCCCCTTGGATTTTTGGCCAATGTTTAATATACACCCTAAAAAAGTATAACAATTTTCGTAAAGCCGCATTTTTTATTTTACATGGGAAATGCACAGGCAACTAGATGAAAATTATTTTGTAACACCTTATTAACTTCCGACATCACAGTATAGCGAATATCTTGTATTAATTACATTTATTATTCCTGCAAACTTATATGCGAACGCTAGTTTTGCGATCAAGAAAATGTGATTTTAAATTTTCTTCTTCTCTTACTCTGTTATCTGCCAAATAACCTTGACAGTTGTTGTGTTTAGTTTTGTGACTAAAAACCATATGGTTCTTGGCACCACATGAGAATGCGGTGGGCGGGTGGTCCGCCGCATGTACAACTGACCGATTGACAAATGGTATTGGAATGACAACCATTCTTTGACTTAAGAATTTTTAATTTTCATTGAACACGAGAGTGAGTTCTGGTTTAAAAAAAAAACAATAAATGGTTGTCATTTCTCATCCATTTAGTCACTCGATGTGTATTGTGGACAGCACGGTCCACCCGCCCCCCGCACTCATAAACGGTGCCAAAGCCATACGCTTTTTACTCACAGAGAAACCTATACCAGCAATGAGAATAAATCCAAATTGAGATTTACACCAAAATATATACATACTCAAATTTACATTTTTGACTGAATGGTTGACAAACCGGTTCGGAATATCGCCGTATCCACAACTGACTGATTGACTAAGGGTATTGGAATGACAACCATTTTTTGACTTAAAATTTTGAAATTGGATTGAACACGAGAGTAGATTCTAGTTTTTAAAGAAAAAAAATCAATAAATGGTTGTCATTTCTCATTCATTTAGTCAGCCTGTGAGTACAGTGGACGGGACGGCCCACCCGTCCACCGCACTCACAAACGGTGCCAAAACCATACGCTTTTTAGTTACACAGAAACCTATACCAGTAATGAGAATAAATCCAGATTGAGATTTACAGCATTAAACTCAAATTTACATTTTTGACTGAATGGTTGACAAACTGGTTCGGAATGACAACCAAAATTTTGTTGCCAATTTCGTAATTGCGTAAAGTTATAATGTTAAAATACTCGATATGTAGAACATGGAAACTGTTAATGTTGTAAAAGCCTTTGAATTTCGTCGTAAAGAGGTGTTTTACTGTTGACACACATCCAAAATCACCCCGCATATCTGAAATCCACTCGACGTCGTTTATTGCGGGGCAATCACGCCAAGTCGCATCTCCCATCCATCCATCCATTTTATATTTCGCATTTCTCCAAGGTAAATTTTCCCAAACTTTTTTTTTTTTGTTCGCTATTCTTCATTCTTTGTGATTTGTGAAAACGATAAATCCGTCTCTTGGATCAAATATACATATTTTTAAATGTTGGACTATTTTCCTTTTATACACTCATTTGTCTTGAAATAAAACTGTATTGACAGCCCACTCATTAGAGCCGTTTTACACTTCAAAGAATTTTCCCGAAAATTCTTACGTAAATTATTTTAAGTCAAAATTATACGTATCATACAGAATGTTTATCCCGAAATTTATCATGATTATTTTTCAAATAAAAATATAAAGCATGTCCTATGTTCTACAGAATTCTTGCAAGAATGTGCGCGAGAAAGTGCGCATACGACATAAGTTCGTGGTAGTGTATTGTGAGTTGCGGCTTCTTTCCGCTTTTGCGTTGTATTTGTTTCTTAACTTTATTATTGGTGATTTCATAAGCTTCTTCCTTTTTAATTTCATGTTCAATTAAAATTAATAAATACATATGTAAACTGGTTCTCATTAACTCTTACAAAATATTTTAGGCATTTGAGTCTTCATATTTTAATTCATTATTTAGTAACATTTCATTTTTCTTGGTCTTTTCTTTGCAATCACTGTCCTGCCCAAAGTTTATGATTTCGCGTAATAGATTTAAATTTTGTTTTTTTAATATAGTATAAGTACAAATTGCATCAGCCGCTGCCAATAGCAGTTATCTACGTTGTAATCGTTGTAATTGTAACCTTCTTTGCAACATTTTTAAGCAATCACCAAGAGAAAACAATAATACATAACCACAATTATTCAATTGTTAATGTCAAATTTCAAAAATTGACAACTAACGCTGCTGCTTATACCAAATACGCTTGCGCATGAGAATAAATTCTTCAAGAAAAATGGATAGGTGTAAAACGGATTTTGCAGAAAAATGAAAAGAAAAAAAATTAGAATTATTTTTGTAAGAATTTTTGGGAAAATTCTTTGAAGTGTAAAACGGCCCTTACACAGTATTTTAGTAATAACTTTCCCTTTCTGTTAAGGTGTATAAGAATGTATAAGATAAAACTTAATCTCAAAGAAAGGCAGGTAAAATGGTATTTTTTTCATTTTGAAGTTTCGTTATCATGCAAAAGAAACAAGGTCATTGCCGTAGCAGCTAATCCAACAATAGCTCTAAATACCTACCGCATAAGTAGAATTTACGACCCTTGTCTACCAATAGTTCTCCCAAGCATTCATCTAAATGCACAAGCCCACACAGGGTATTCCGTGTATGTAGTTGGTTACCAGCGGAAATGGGAATTAAGAACACAGACGTTTTTCTTCAAACGTCGGAGAAACGTGACATTACATACGTCAATACGTCATGGCAGACAAGTGTGCTTTGAAAAATTTTCATGTCATTTAATTTTATGTCAATGAGGTTAGTAAACTGTCAAATTTGTATTTCGTGGGCGATTTTCGGCGTTTAAAGAAAAAACATGTTGTATTCGGAGAAAACTGTCTTTCCTTGGCTCGTCTGTATTTATTTATTTACTCCTAATAAAACAATCTATTATTATTAATGAATCCGGACGCCGATTATGACGAGATTTCTGTTCAGTACATTATGTAATACACTAAATTGCGATTTTCATAATAAACATTATGAAGTATGTAACAAACAAGTTGTGCTGAAAAGAAAAATATTTCAAAGAAACAGCAAAGAATAAGTATGTAACAAGAACGGCCACTCAGACAAGGAAACTCATTTCTGCCACCCACTATAAGGGTGGTGCAAGGGTGATACCGACAGCCCCAGGTCAAGGATCAACTTTCTAACTTCAAACATTCTCATTCTCGCGACTGTCCAAAAATGAATAATAAATTATGAAGGGTTACTCCCGTCCCTCATTAAGAATAAAGTTTTATGTGGATGATACCGGTTTTAGACTGTAATTATATTGTATTGTAGCGTTCACGGGTTCACAAAACTATTTATTTGAACAAACTATGTACAATTTATTTCAACACTAGACTATTTACAGTTATAACAGCACAATTATTTATTTTAACAGTCACACGGATTAAGTAGCTTATTCGCACTTCTTCATCGACGCGATTCGACTATACTGATCATGCCGCAGTCGTTCTGCCGTCCTATTTAAAGCGGGAAGCCGCTTCTGGTCTCTTCGAGAATAGCCTTCGTTGGCCTTTTTGGGTTGTAGCAATGCACTAAGATTTCCACTCCCGTGAAACGAAAGAGCACTTCCAACATACTTCGGACTAGCCTCCAATCCAGGCAATCAAATCCACAGGCGATCTTCGGAATTGCTAATCTCCTGATACCTTGAGAGAGAACGGTTTCCCTCAACACACATAAGGTATCCCAAACATTTTGGTAGGTAGCCTTCTCGAACGTGAATTGTTTCGTGACTAGATAGAAGATGTTCCTTCGTGAATTCTGCCGAGTGCCTGCCAGACATAGTAACCCTCCAACTTGTGGGTTTTGCTTCCCAAGCTCATCGAGTCTACCAAACTTCCTTTTGAACACAGTGGCGATCCCTCTCGACATGTCCAGATCTTGAGACACACAATGGACTAGTGAATAGTCTGCTGGAGCTTTAAAAATGTCTTGACGTACTTCTTGGGTGATTCCAAATCGGGACTTATAACTTCCAGAATGCAGAGACATAAACTCTTCAAATGACAAGTCTTCCACTGGCATCAATTGCCGCACCTGCTGGCCTTGCTGACGGTCTTCGTTGGTTCCATGGTATGGTGATAGACGATTAAAGTGGATGATCTTGGGTTTCCCGTGTGGCCTTTTCCTTATGCGGTAAACGACATCATTAATTCGGTTAAGAGCTTCGTACGGCCCTTCCCAAGAAGTCTGTAACTTTGGAGACAAACCCCGGCGTCGTCGTGGGTTGTACAACCACACCAAGTCGCCTGGCTGGTATCCACCTCTGTCAGCATTGATGTCGTAGGTATCCTTCATCCGATCGCTAGCACTCTGGATGTTTAAGCGTGTCCGATAGTGAATGTCTTCCATCCTTCTTCGCAGTTCGGTGACATAGTCGTCGCCAGCTAGGTCTTCACCCGGTGGGCACCCAAATCGCAAATCGCAAGGAAGACGTAATTCGCGACCCATCACTATGCTAGCTGGTGTCTGTCCGGTTGACTCATGAACGGATGATCGGTATGCCATGAGGAATAGGTGAAGGTAACGATCCCAATCTCTTTGATGGTCAGAGACGACTTTGGACAAGTATCGATTTATCGTTCTGTTCATTCGTTCCACCATTCCGTCAGACTGCGGGTGAAGCGGTGTTGTTCTTGTCTTCCGAATATTCAAAGTGCTGCACATCTTCTGAAACAAGGCGGATTCAAAGTTTCTACCTTGGTCGGAATGTAGTTCCAACGGCACACCAAATCGACAGATAAGCTCTTTCACAATTACATCGGCAACTGTGGCAGCTTCCTGATTCGGAATGGCATATGCTTCCACCCACTTGCTGAAATAGTCCATAACTACAGCAATGTACTTATTTCCGTCATCTGTTTGGGGAAACGGACCAGCAATGTCCACGGCAATTCTTTCGAATGGACTACCCACGTTGTATTGTCTCATCGGAGCCTTCCTGCGTTTTTGTGGACCGTTACTTTGTGCACAAGTTGCACATTTCTTACACCACTCCCAAGGGTCTTTGACACTCCCAAGTGTCCACCTGTTACTCCACAATGGAGTTCCTCCAGAACTTCCGGAATTCTGTTTTTGGGGATCAACAGTTGTTTTCTCTCTATTTGACCCTCAGGTTTTTCAAGCACGCGTTTCAAGACTCCATCTTCCACGACAATGGAATTCCACTGAGCCCAATACGATTTCACACTGGGTGAGTATTGCGCAACTTGTTCCCACGTCGGTCTCCGGTCTTCGTTCTTCCATCCTAGTACCAACAGCAAGTCCGGGTCGTTCTCCTGGTCTTCTCGAATCCTTTCAGGGCTCCAGCGTTCGTTTATAACTTTCGTCCTTCGAACGGAGAGGTCCTTATCCTCAGCACGTCGGCAGTGACTGCAGTTTTCTGGACACGGTCTTCGCGATAGCGCATCGGCGTTCTGATGGATTATACCAGCACGATGTACCCTATCAAAGTCGAACTCTTGCAGTCTCTCGATCCACCTGGCTACTTGTCCTTCGGGATTCTTGAAGTTTAGAAGCCACTTCAACGCTGCATGATCCGTCCTCAACAAGAATTTTCTTCCGTAGAGGTATTTATAGAAGTGCTCTACGGACTTCACGACGGCCAACAGTTCTCGTCTAGTAACGCAATAATTTCGTTCTGGCTTTGACAATGTTTTGCTAAAGTAACCCATGACACACTCTCGCCCCTCCTGTATTTGGGACAATACAGCGCCTATTCCCACGTTGCTAGCATCTGTGTCTAACACAAACTCTCCTTGTGGCAACGGATAACTCAAAATCGGTGCATTGATCAGTGCGTTCTTCAGCTGGCCAAACGATTCCTTGCAATCTTCGTCCCATTAGAACCTTCTTTCGCCCTCAGTTAGCCTAGTCAACGGTTTAGCAATGTTGGCGAATCCTGGTACGTACCGGCGGTAGTAAGTACATAAACCGAGAAAACTACGCAAGTCGTGCTTGTTTGTAGTCATTGGCCATTCCTTCACGGCCTTGACCTTCTGATCGTCGACGGCGACACCCTGACTTGAGACTACATGCCCTAGATATTGCACTTCTTTTCTAAACAAGTGGCATTTCTTCGGACTAAGCTTCAGTCCAGAATTTCGAAGGCGTTGAAACACTTCCTCTAAATTCTTCACGTGCTCTTCGAATGATTTTCCGACCACAATGATGTCATCCAGATACACTAGGCAAGTTTTCCACGATAATCCTTTCAGCACCGTCTCCATTAATCTTTCAAAAGTTGCAGGAGCATTGCAAAGGCCAAACGGCATTACAGTAAACTGCCACAGGCCTGTGCCAACAGTAAATGCTGTTTTCTCTTTGTCTCCAGGTGCCAATTCAACTTGCCAATAACCACTTTTTAAGTCCAAAGTCGAGAAGATCTTCGAACCCGCTATGGTATCAAGGGTATCATCAATTCGGGGGAGTGGATAACTGTCCTTTTTCGTCACGTTGTTCAGTTGACGATAGTCCACGCAGAATCTAGTTGATCCATCCTTTTTCTTTACTAAAACAACAGGCGAGGCCCATGGACTGCTGGATGGTTCAATCACTCCTTCTTCCTCCATTTCCCGAATGATCTTGTCGGCCTCTTCCTTCTTGGCAAGAGGTAGTCTTCTAGCAGGCTGTCTAACCGGGCACGCATCCCCAGTGTTGATCTGATGCTTGATGACATCGGTTCTGCCTCTTTTGCCCTTTCCGGTATCGAAGATGTCCTGATAACGGCTGACGAGTACTTTAAGCTGCTTCCTATGGGTGTCATTAAGTTCCCTCGACGATGTCTTGACCAGGTTGACTAGTTCGGGTGCAATCCTCTTCTGTGGCTCTTCAGTGATTCTTATTTGGCGGATGATGGATGAAATAGGAGAACAATACCCTAATATAGTGCCTTTCTTCAGGGTCAGAGCGTAGAAGTTGACATTCATCACTCTTATTGGTACTACACCAGACGTATGCAACAAACTTTTGTCCAGTACCAATCCTCGTCCTATCTCATTGTCACTACATCTGGGTTCAAACATCATGATGTTTCTCTCTCCATCTTTCTGATCCACTCGAGCTTCCAGAATCATTTCACTCCGTTCTGGTACTGAAGTGTCTTCAGTCAAAATCACACGAATGGCTTCCTCATTAGTTCGGTGTAGTACGACCTCTTCTCCATTTATTTTCAACGTGCCACGTTCGAAGTCTAATCCGCAGCCCTTACTGCCCAGAATGTCCATTCCAAGTATTACCTCATCCTGGATATTTGCTACCAGTACCTTGTGATGGAAAGCGGTACTCCCAATTGTGATAATGACGTTGACTTCTCCGTGCGTGGTAGCCGAATCCCCAGTAGCGGTACAAAGTCTCCAATTTGTGGGTAGTATGTCCTTGTCGGTGTGTAAAACGTTGGGCCTTACAATCGTCTTCGTCGCTCCTGTATCCACCAGCAGCGAACATGGTTTTCCATCCAGAAACCCATCCACGAATGCGCTGTTAGGTTGATGCAACGCTTGCTTTTGGGGCATGCTGATGGCAGGTCGACGGTTGCCCCTTTGCCTCGACCTTATTTAGTTTTCCGACCTCGATGAAGTCGGTAGTCTCCTAGACCTTTCCTGGCACCGGCTCCTGACATGATCTTCTTTTCCACAGTTCCAGCATGTGATGACTCTCTTCTTTGCTTTGGGCACAATATCTTTTAAAACCCTTCTAACTGTTGCTTCTATTTTTTCTTCGATTCCATTTGTAGCTTCTTCTTCAATGGTTCGAACTCGGGCTTGACTTCTCAAACCGGCTTTACTTGTTTCGAACTCCAAAGCCCGAGCTAGAGCATCAGCTAATTTTGCTGGGCGGGCTAATATCAATGCCTGCCTAGTGTCACCATCTCGAATGCCGTCTGTAAAATTTTGCACAGCGATTCTTTCCATCATATCATATCGTCTGGAGCGTCCGGGAAAGCTAGCCGAACCAAGCGTGCTATGTCTGCTTCAAACTCTTGTAGAGACTCCGTTGGCTTCTGGCAACGATTTCGCAACTGAGAAGTATATACATGCACAAGGTGTGTCTGTCCATAGCGCATCTCCAAGCACTTCACAAGCTGTCCATAGTCTGCCCTTTGTTCTGATGGGATTGTCTGTAGCACGTCGGTTGCGTCACCCCGTAGTGCCAATATCAAGGCCATGGCTTTCTCGTCATTACTCCAAGCGTTGGCTGCGGCTGCTGCTTCGAACTGCAGAATGTAGTTGGACCACTGAGATTTACCATCAAAGCTTGGTGGTTGCATCCGTATTCTGGAAACTTCCATCAAACCACATGTCGTCTGTTGTTCACGACCTTCAATGTGCCCTAAATTCGCAAACTTAGTCTCAAGTTCTCTTTGCTTCTCTTCAATCGCTATTAGTTTATCGTCGAATTTATTCTCGATGTGTTGAAGACTTTCCTTGAATTCATTCCTCAGACCGTCCGATTGTTCTAGAAGTTTTTCTTCGATCGAACCAATTTTCACTTCCAGCTTTCCAGAATTTTCTAGGAGTTCTTGTTTTAGACTGATAGAATTTTCCAGAAGTTCTTGTTTTAAACTGGTAGAATTTTCTCGAAGTTCTTGTCTACTTTCTTGAACTTTCTGCTCTAAATTTGTAGAATTCTCCAGGAGCTTCTGTAGCATAGTGATTACGTCACAGGAAACTTCAAACAAATATATTTCAGGATTTTCGCCCGCCTTTTCAAGATCCTCAATCAGCCTGTTCTGTAACACCGATTTTGTTCCAGATGTTTCCAACTCACGTTCCTCCAGCTCCCTCTTCAGCTCTGCGACCTTCAGTTCTTTCAACGTAACTTTCTTCGTTGCCATCTTCGTATTTATTTAATTAACCCCACACCTGACACCAATGTAGCGTTCACGGGTTCACAAAACTATTTATTTGAACAAACTATGTACAATTGATTTCAACACTAGACTATTTACAGTTATAACAGCACAATTATTTATTTTAACAGTCACACGGATTAAGTAGCTTATTCGCACTTCTTCATCGACGTGATTCGACTATACTGATCATGCCGCAGTCGTTCTCCCGTCCTATTTAAAGCGGGAAGCCGCTTCTGGTCTCTTCGAGAATAGAATATTCGCGATCCTACGGATTTACGATTAAATCATCACTCCCGATTCTTCGAGAACGTCACAGTATTGAGAAAATATTGTCAATAAGACATTATTTTGCGTATTGAACATCAGTGAATCTAGTTATTTATGTGAAACATGTAGACTATATAGCCTTAACACTTTCAAGCTACAAGAATGAATTTTTATTAATAATTCTAACTTTTTTTCCTTATAAATAATGATTCATGTATGAGCAAATTTTAACCGTAATTCTAACCTGCTACGCAGACTATCCAAAAGATTCGTATACCATTTTGCTCAAATGACTATTATAAAAGACTTAAAGGTGGAGTAGCACTGAAAAATAAGATACCGTTAAAAGCGATAGCACTATTTTTGCGGTTAATCACTTAATAAACCTCATCTTTAGAAACACTTTGTTGGAACCTCTGAATAAAGTATGCAATTACATTAGTGTGATTGCAACAGACGACAACGCCCAAATTCATTTTAATAAGAGCTTTGCCACATTCACATTCGATACTTGCCAATTTTTTGGATTGCCCATTCAAGGGATTGCAGCTGATTAATAATAATAATTTTAACTATGTATAAAATCTAAACTGTTAAGTAGTAGTTTTTTTTTATGGATGTAAAGGTCTATAATACATATATTTTTTTTATTTCAATTAAAGCTTCCACCAAATGAGGTCAAGAAATATGCTTTAATTTTCTATTAGCTTACTCTAGGTAGGCCATAAATTTTTTCTACGATCGTGCGAAATCAGGTTGTTTTTTTCATCAGGTTTCAGTAAATTTTTACACTTGTTACATAATAGTATATTATCTACCAAGGTAGAGAAGTCGTTTTTCTCAGCTGAGCAGTATTATTTTTTTCAGTACTAGCAGCTTAAATCCTATAAATCATATTTTTCTGTCCATTCTTGAATTTACGTACATAAACAATTTCACGAATATTTTGCCAAATTCTAATTTTCATAAACCTTAGGAATGACCACATTTATTAGATATGCATTTTGCTTGAAATCCGGTCTCTTTATTATTAACTACTAGTCAATAATGAAATGATTATTAACTACTAGGAAAGAAAAACAACTTCACACATTCTCGACAAACTATATAATGGTACATTTTACAGCTAGTAGTAAAAAAAAGTTATCTAGGGTAATAACCAATAATAACACAGACTGATCAACCAACAATATTTCAGTAATATGATAATAAGTTTTGTATTAAGCAAATCAAGCGAAGTTATCCTCCCTGGTTTGACCAGGAGATTATTTCTGTTATTCGACATAAACATTTAGCATTTAAGAATTATAAAAAATTTAAGTCCTCCCATTATTATGAAACATACAAACATTATCGTTCTCTTAGTAAGAGACTCATCTCAAGTTCCTACAAACACTATCTCTCTAAAATTGAGACCCGTGTATCCAGTGAACCTAAGAAATTTTGGGCTTTTGTGCGGAGTAAAAAAGGAAATACGAGAATCCCAGGATTAATGAAATACAAGAATGTTGAAATTGATTCCCCCGATGATATTGTTGAGGCTTTTGGAGAATATTTTAACAGTGTTTATGTAATATCCTCTCCTGATTTGCCAAACCCTAACTCTTCTAATTCTAACTCCTCAAATTATATACATGTTCATAACATCTCTGAAGATGAAATATTGATATCTCTAAAAAATTGCAAGAACTCCTTCACAATGGGTACTGATGGAATACCTAGTTTCTTATTAAAAGATTGTTCATGCATTTTTGTCAAACCCTTATACTACATATTCAATCTCATTGTAGAAAGTTCCATGTTCCCTGATATATGGAAAAAGGCTATTATCTGTCCGGTATTTAAAAAGGGTGACGTTACGGATGTTACAAACTATAGACCCATTTCTTTACTATGCAACTTTGCGAAGGTTTTTGAATCAATAATATACAAACGTATTTATTCTTCTGTTAAACCGTATATCTCTGAACTTCAGCATAGTTTCATGGAGAAGCGCTCTACTGTCACTAACCTAGTGTGCTTTACTCAGTTTGTCTCTGAGGCCCTTGATCAGCAAAAACAAGTGGACACTATTTACTTGGACTTCCAAAAGGCGTTTGATCAAATCGACCATGCTATCTTGCTGCAGAAACTTCAGGTTTTTGGTTTTTCTAACTCTCTACTGACTTTATTTCAATCTTATTTGTCTAACAGAGAGCAGTATGTGAAATATCGAAATGTAGTTTCCACCGTTATCAACCCCACTTCCGGAGTACCACAAGGCTCCAATTTAGGTCCCTTGTTATTCTTACTTTTTATAAATGATATTACTGACGTTGTATCATGCAGGAAATTGTTATTTGCTGATGATTTTAAATTATTTACCGTTATTAATTCTGTCGATGACTGTGTATCCCTTCAAACTGACTTAGATTCTATTACTTATTGGTGTTCCAAAAATCATCTCTATCTAAACATCTCTAAATGTTCCATTGTGTCCTACTCAAGAAAAGTGTACAACATCATATACCAGTACCAGATAGACAATACTCTCATATCTCGCACTGATTCAATGCGTGATCTTGGAGTACAATTTGATTCAAAGTTTACTTTTTCTGAACACATTGATATTGTTGTTTCTAAAGCATACAAAGTTTACGGATTTATCTACAGAAACTGTCGTGACTTTTCGGATGTTTCTACTTTATGTACTCTATATTTTGCCCTTGTTAGGTCCATACTTGAATATTGCAGTGTTGTCTGGTTTCCTATCTACCAAACTTATGGACAGCACTTAGAATCTGTTCAGCGCTCATTTCTAAAATTTCTGTGCTACTTGATAGATGGCGTATATCCTATTAGAGGCTACGACTACAATTTGTTACTGTCCAGATTCAATTTTATATCTTTAGGTACAAGGCGGATTATAGCAAATATTCGATTTTTGTTTAACTTATTAAACTACAGATGCGATTGTAGTTTTTTGTTAAGTAAAATGAATTTTTTAGTGCCTAGACTTAATGCACGACAAACTTATACATTTTATTGTCAGGCCAGCAGAACCAATGTATTAGTTAGAGCACCTGTTAGTATTATGTGTGAACTGTTTAATAAGATTTCTTTTCATTGTGATATTAATGCTGATTCTTTTTGTAATTTAGTGGAACATATAATTCGGGAGTTTGGTGGATAGTTTATTTTGTTTTGTTGCTTTTCTGTACTATAATTAATTGATCAATTGTAAGCATTATTTTTCTTCGTAATATTTTTGTTCATATTATTGGGTATTACTTGTTGGAATAAATTATTTATTTATTTATTTATTTAAGTTAGGGATAGTATGGAATGTATGATTTTTTAGTATTAACTTATATGTTATAGTAACAGTTATTGCCTGATTTATATTCATTTATGTAATTTACTTGGTTTATTTGCATTTTCATGTTTTTGTGTTTATTATATTTCCTGTAATTGGGTGTAAACCTGTTGGAAATAAATATTATTATTATTATTATTAATATTATTATTATTATTATAATAATCGTAAATGTAAGGTTATGCTTGTATGATCGACATTTAAATATAGCTGTCAGTGGCTGCCAATTGAGTGATAAGGGTATCGATTTTTATGTAAATTGAATTGGTGCCAACTCAAATATCTAATTTTGATCACCATGTAAAATGATATGAATTAATAAAAGTACGTACTTATTAGCAGAGTTTACAATGAACTTAAATCGCGTATAGGTAATTAACATTTTCAAGGTCTTTATATTTTTCTACAATACTTAAAATATGACTTTAGATAATTAAGCCACTTAGACAATCATACTTGCCACTTCAACAAACAAGTTTCCTCACTGTAACTTCACAAAACATGTCCATTACGATGTGATAAATTAAATTAAATAATAAAACAATAATTACATTTTAATTTAATTGAACTTAATGATTTTATGAACCTACGTATAAGGTATGCAATTAAATAAATGCTTGTTATAATAATTAAAATTCTTCAATAACTTCTATTAAATAGTACCTTTGGTTCCCACTTTTTAATGAAAACTTTGACATGATCAATTAAAAATAAAGCTTCATAAAAATACAAATGACTATTGCCCTCAGAAAATTTCAACCAATCCAGAGACAGCATTATTTAAAATTTATCCAATCAAGTGAGGGTATCATCGAATATTCATACACATGTGCAATACCCGGGTATAAGCACATGTGTGCAAATATCCAACAACAAAATTAATAAACAATCCAAAATTTTATTAACGAAAATTACAATTACTAAATTGACAATTTACAAATACAATCAGAATTCAGGTATTTGGCGTGCACTTCGGATATAATAGTTGAATATTGCTGTTTAACTAAATCAGATATGTACGGAAGCGGACGAATAAAGTCGGGCAGTGCTTTGGCAGCTAAAGATTTTTTTCATGAATTTTGGTAAATCAGGCGTTTAGGATGCGGCATCATAAAAATCAATCATTTATCGATCATTTCCTATTAATTTGAATTCTGTTTTGTGTAAATGTACCACTGACACTATGTATAGCCACTGTTGCATGTGTTTAAGTTCCCTCAAATTAAACATCTGCTAATGAGTCATTTTAACTTTTTTAATATAACGTGTACACAAAACAGCGTGATCATATTTCTGTATTACTTAAAATTATTAAAATACGGACTTCTCCTTTGCTTGCTCTTCATACTCATTCTCATGTAAACGACTTCCTAAACTTGTTTGTTTTATAAATTAATTTTATTAAGTGGGACTTCTTTAATTTTTTTAAATAAATAATTATTATTTCCTCTTGACAACAAAATGGGATTATTTTTTAAATATTAAACTAGTCAATTTCTTTAAACAAATAACGTTAAAACAAAAATTATTATTAAGCGCCTTTATTGAACGAATAACCAGCTATAGCATAAAATATGTTTAAAAAATAGTGTATTATTTACCTAGAACGAAAAGTGAAGGTTAAAGTACGAACAAGTTGTTTACTGTTTACGGAATTACTTGTGAGTACAACACTTCTTCTTTCCAGGTAAATACAACATTTTATTTCATACTGTACTAGGTTAAAATTAAAAGAAATTTTGATTTTTATCTTCTAAAAATGTTGTAATAATTAAATTTGCGGAACTAACATTCCTATAGTAATAAACGTTTGTCAAAAATGAACGACAAAACTGGGTCACGTTGAATTTTTGGGTATATACCAAAAGCGCCAGTTCTACCTGTAGTAAACTAGATGCCTGGAAAGGGTCATCAATCCGACCGTCCACTTGCGCCGGCTATCGGTTTAATGATCCACAGCGGGGTGTGGGTGCCCCGGGTTGTAAGTGAGGTTATTAAATGACGTTATCTACACAATTTTACACAGATAAGGTGGAAACCACCCGTCCCTAAATAAGGACTTGTACAAGAAAAACATCAGTATTGACTTATAGTGCGAGGCACAATAATCTGACACCCCATAAACCAGGGCCCATTGCCGCAAATTAGATGCACAATGAGAACGGTTCAGGGTTGTAAATCAAAAGGAAGCGGCAACGTCTTTGAGTTGCTTGTTTATTGGTGGATGAAACGGACTTTGGGCCACACTTTGGTCTCGGAAATTTATGGATGGGTTTAGTCCTCCATTGTTAAATAATTGTGGGCAATAGACTCCGTTTTATTGGGTGTTACATTATGTTGGCCCGTACTATATTTCTGTTTTCAAGACTGTCTTAGGTAAGAATACAAAAAATGTGATTGTCAACAATTTTGAAATCTTTGTATGTTCTATAAAACCAACAATATTTCGCATAAAGTTGACAAACCAAAGATCACATTATATTTTCGAATATTTTATTATTTCAAATCAAAATTTATATAAAAATAAATAGTGTGTGTATACCTACGTAACCAACTATATAAACAAAGATTACAATTTATTTTTATCAGAAAAAGCAGGACATATCCAAAGAATTGAATTTGTAAAATATGTATCATACCACTATAATAAAGAAAGAAATCTCGGGAACAATATAAGAAATGATTGACGTATAATTTTCAAGTACTAGGACTTTAAAATTTTTCTTTAAAGTACTAGGACGTTAATGTTCCAGTTTTGGTATTATAAATAAGCCGAAAAATGTCACTTTAGACACAAGTATGAAATTAAAAAAAATTAGCATTTTTTGGATTATTAATTTTTTCTTCAACTTAAACAATTATTAAAAACAAAATTATTAACTTTTAACTTCTTGAGTACATATGTAAGAAAGGCTCCAAGAAGGGAAAAATTTCAATTTTTTAAACATTTTTTGTTGTCTTCAATGAAAGCGGAGGTCCCATAAAATTTTGTTAATTTTGTTATTAAATCGATTTTTCTAACGGAATCCATTTCATCAAGTGTTAAGAACACACCATAATTTATTAAAATTTTTAAATGAATAGTTCATACTATAAAAAATTATTTTATGTGACGTACTCTCTTCAGAGGCTACGCGGGGTCCTATATTCAACGTTAAATTAAAATTATTAATAATAGATTTAGAACTCCGGGAGTTGGGAGTTTTTCACCGGAATTTTCCTCCTCTTTTCGAAACTTTTTTCCGATTTTCGCTATCACCTATAGTTTTAGTGTTATTGTCAAAACACTAACCAACTCATTTTTTTTTTTTTTAGTTTTTTGTTAACGACAATCGTAATTTTTATTTGCGGAACAAACAAAAAAACCGTCTTTCTCAGAATAAAATACCGAATCGAATGAGCTTATTGTTAAGTGTCTTATGGTAGGGGCAGTACCGTATTGCGGCAGTCGGGTACACCATTAAATTCGACATAGTAGGTAAGGACGATTAGCAGCCGGACTGCGGCGCTATAGCTTTCGCAGGTAGTGGGCCGCCAAAAAGCACCCCTATAAAAGGAAACCAGTGGGATTGCTACAATAATGCACAGAAAAATATTATACACTTATTTATTAATGTGTAATAGCAGTATACTTTATTGTGTTTTCACATGAAAAGATGCTTTTTGAACAAAATTTAACATCTAATTTTATTCTGCCTATACAATTCTATACTGTCTGTAAGGTTGGCAAGTCTTGTTTTATAATTTTTATTGGTAACTAGCTGACCCGGCAAACTTTGTACCGCCTCAGAATCAACAAATGTTGTGTTAACTTTTTAGCTGAATTAAATTCAGTTTTTTATCAAAGGATAATGCACACAACGCCTCCTACTGGCATTACCGGAACCAGCATACAACGCCATGTTCATTTTTGTTTCTGTCATGTATCAAATTTTTTGCGTTAATTTTTCCGATGTTTTAATAGTTATTCGCACCCGAAAAATGTCGATCAATCCGTTCTCGAGATATTATCAAAAAAATTGTTTGTGGAGTCCACGCGCAACAGAAGTGAAACTTTTGAGTTTACTCCTGAAAAATCGATTTTCGTTTTTAAAGCCCGGTACGACAAATTTACATCTAAAAATACATAATTATAAATTTGGATGAGGTGCATAAAATAACTAATTAAACTTCGAATGATAAGACTCGCACCCATTTGTGGTCATCTCCGTCGAGGATGTGCAGACAGCCCACACACTTGGGTGAAATTTGGCATCTTCTTCAATATAATTTTCGACTAAGTAGTCCGCAAAACGGTAAAATTGCCACAAACTCAAGAAAACACTCTTCGACATTTTCAGGATCTAAGAATGGCAGTCCAAAAATCCAACGTAGCCATGCCCCTGTTATATTAAAAATTGCATTAATGTATGACGTTAAAGTTGTCTATGTAAATATTCATTACACAAAAGAATTCCTTCTTTATATAATTAGGTACATACCTTTCTCAGAGTTATTGTCTTGATATTCCATTGAAAGTCCAAGCTCGCGAATTTTTCGTCACCATGATTGACCTAAATGAAATCTACACCCCTTTAGTACTACATTTGGAAAAGCCAACCGGAGCTCTTGTTGGATAGCCACTTCCAAGTCCGAAAATACCGATTTAGGCGAAAAAATCAGTCCAATTTTGGTGCATTCTTCAATTATTGCGGTAAACGCGTTGAAAAATGTTACACTGCACTTATTTCTAAGAAGACAAAAAATAAGTGCTACATAGTGCCCATTTAATATTCCGTGAACACTGAACATTTGACAAAAATATTTGGTGCAATATCGAAATGTTCCATCCACATAATTATATTGTCGGCATCGTACACATAGCTTTTAAATTCATCTCTGTTGAAAATATTATTAAATTCTTTTCGGGATCGTTGACTAACAAAAAGTCTTCTCCTCGGTTTGTTTTCACGTCTATTAGTTTAAGGGCGTCATGAACTCTTTCTATATTCATGGGTAGCCGTGGGAGGATTCGTCGTCTAGCATCATACATTCTTCTTCCAATGGAATTAACATCTGATATGTCGAAGTTATTACCAAAAGCAGATTTTTTTAGTTCTTTATGCAATAACTTCGAAGGTCTCGCAAATATCTTCTGCTGCTTTTCTTTTAACGCTATTTGACACAATTTGTCAGTTTACTCGCTGACTTACAGGATGATTATGCATATCCTCTCGTTTCAGTAACACTTTATTTTGACACACATAGATTTTTGCATTGCACGTTTTTACCGTGCAACACCACTTGACACCACTGGTTGTAACATTTTTTTTTTTGTAAAATTTATACATATCGAGAAAAATTAATTCTTTAGCTCTTTCACTTAAAACAAACTCCATATTCACGAAGCGGTTGTTGTTTTATTCACTTTCGGAAATGAATCGCAATGTTTATTACTGTGTCCCTTTATAAGGAAATTGCGAAAGATGCTAACCACTGAGAAGAGGGTGCAATTTTGGATTTTACAAAAATGCACTGGATAATTAACTTTAAAAAAAAAAAGAAACCGACTTCAAAAAACCCAAAGTAACATAAGTAAACTAAAAAGTAAAAAATAAAAATTTTCAATTTCAGAGTTATTTGTTGCTCCGCTTAATGTAATTATTTCTTTTTCCGTTTAATGAAATTCTGAAATTATTGTTGATTATCTAATTATTAATTGTTTTATAATTTTGAAGTCGGTGCCAAGTAAAACATAAAATTATACATTTTAAAGTTATAATTTCCTGATAATTTCAGACTTCTTAATTCACGATTATGATTACTGAATTAAACTTTTCAGTAAACTCATTTGATACATTAGGTAAAAGCTATATATTCGTAGTAATAATTTTGCATGATTTAGGTTGGATTTACTGAGAGATGAATTATTGTTAGATATGAAATAAATAAAAAAATATTTATTATGTAATTACTATAAACTGTTTTTATAATTTTTTTCGTAGTAACTAATTTGTTATTGTAGGAAGGTATATAATTTGTTTTTATGTTTTTATGGCACCAACTTCAAAATTATAAAACAATTAATAATTAGATAATCAACAATAATTTCAGAATTTCATTAAACGGAAAAAGAAATAATTACATTAAGCGGAGCAACAAATAACTCTGAAATTGAAAATTTTTATTTTTTACTTTTTAGTTTACTTATGTTACTTTGGGTTTTTTGAAGTCGGTTTCTTTTTTTTTTTTAAAGTTAATTATTTTACAATTTTAAGTGATGGGTAGACCTAGTAAGGACGCTTCAAATCCACGCAAGCGCGAAAATAGATTGTCTTTGTGGTTTCTATGGGATACAGCATGAGAAAATGTGGATTATGTTGAAAATAGAAAATTATTGTTTGTACGGTCAAGACTGCAAAAAATTGAAAAGTAAGCGGTTAGTTGTAGAGAGGCCTTCAACCCCTTCAATACCTTTCAAATGCCATTTAAGATTTTGGGGCTAACAGCCCCCTCGCGAAGAAGGCGAAGCGCCGAAACTTGAAAAGAATCTGAAAAGATGTGCCCCTGGCAAATAAAATCGACCTGTTCGAGGATTTTTCAATCATGTGGAGTTTTAAATGGGACAGCCTGTATATTATAGACATAAATCGATTGGTGCAGAAAGCATCCAAGTACCATATCATGTATGCTAAAATTTGCGACTAATAGTGCTTATATGCCAAGGACATAGTAAAACAGAATTATAGATGAATTTGCCATAGTCTTTTCGTTTCCTGAAAAGTTTGCAAAATGTTATTTGGCTTGTTTTAACAATAAACGATTCAATTGAAATCGGTTCATAAACAAAGAAATTATATTTGAAGTCGGTTTCGGGAAGACACAATAAATCACGTCCTTGACCAGTTTATTTATTCTCGGCTTGTCACTCTCGGGTGGGGTTGCGGCCATAAACCATTCATCTCGAGCAGGTATACCCTCATTCGAACACATTTCCATTTGATTTTGAGGAATTTCCTTCTATAACTTCGAAATCTTACGTCCAATATGAATTAAATTAAAATTGGAGCATCTTGAAGATATACTAAATACAACGCAAAAAGAATAATTGAAATCGGTTCATAAACAAAGAAGTTATGCGCGCACAAACATATCCAATCACCACATTTCCATCTGATTTTCAAGAGTTTCCTGCTATAACTCCGAAGTCTTACGTTCAATATGAATGAAATTAAAATGGGACCACCTTGGAGCCATACTCAACCCAACGCAAAAAGAATAATTGAAATCGGTTCATAAACAAAGAAGTTATGCCCGAACATACATACAAAAAAAAAAAAAAAACTTATATACAGTCGAATAGAGAACCTCCTCCTTTTTTGAAGTCGGTTAAAAATCGGAAAGACGGTACTGGTTTTTACCCAAATTTGCATAAAGGATTGAGATAACACAGCGCCGCAATTCGCCTACACTCCTAGCAGGTAAGACCGTTGTCCCCGCCGCAGTACGGTTATCATATATGTGGGCGTCTACCACTGGCGCCGCAATCCGGTAATACGAGGCAAATAAGTCACGAAAGAAATGTTTAGCCACGAGAGCTTGCTTCTTGAGTGACTTATTTGCTGTTAATACACGTGTGTAATACATAGTTTTATCCAACACCTCCTTCTTCGTTCATTTGACGTTCAAAACTGTTGGCTTATGAACTGATTGCTATGACAAATTAGAAAACCGTTGAATTATGGGTTCCTTATAATATATTAAACGTGTCTTATAGACCTCATAATACATTCAAAATCAGCATTATTATGACTTCATAACAAACATGTGTAGGATAATGTGTATTTAATGTCATTACAAATTTGCTGTTGAAACATTCTCGAAAACTATTTCTGTTTGTCAAATATTTTAGATAAATTGTCTCTGTACGTATATCGGGTGTTATGGAATTGGATACAAATATTTTAGGGGGTGGTAGAACTCGTCGATTTGAGCAACTTTTCCTAGTATGTAACTTCTTTATATATTTTATATACAGGCTGGAAAGTTTAGCTGGAATATATTCAGTATCTTCACTTTTTAGCCTGATCAGCTTTCTTTTGTTTTTACTCAGGGGGCTGTAACCACCCTTAAGTTGTTTTTCAAATGGGAAGATATGTCAACCAACACTTCATTGGAAAGCTTCTAAAAAACTAGTTCGATATATTTTTTTTACTTTTCCAGCTAATAATGTAAGAAGAAATAAACAAAAACAACTTTAATTTATTTCTTTTTTGGTCGGTTTACTGTTTGAAAATTGTAGGACTTGAATTAAAAAAATCTCGTTTTAGGTAAGTATAATGTTTTTTAATGTAAGAGATGTTCAATATGTTCTTATATATTTCTTATATTTTACATTTGTGGAGTGATTTGCTGAATTTCGTAGGTAATACGTTGTTGCAAATCTTCAAGACTATCAGGTTTTGTGGTGTAGACTTTACTTTTAAGATACCCCCACAAAAAAAAATAATTAAGAGGGGTGTGGTCTTTCTGGCCATTCTATTGCACCTCTTCTTCCGATCTACCTGTTATGAAAAATGTCGTCCAAATAACGCAGAATGCGGTGGAGCTCCATCCTGTTGATTGTCTCATTTATAATGTTTGGATTTAATTCATTTCTAAATTGGTCCGCCAGAGCTGGGCGAAGCGTTTCTTGAACAAACTGCAGATATCCACCCTGTATATTATTATATTGACGAGTCGCTTAATGCATCAAGTGCGAATTCTAAAAACACTAATGAAAGGGAACGTCACAGATTTTTGTACACAACAAACAAGTTTTAAGCTACCTTAGCTTTTCGAAGTAAAAGTATTTGATAAATCAGTAGCGGGTGCGCGTTTGAGTGCGAAAACTTTGTTGAATTGATCTCCCGAATTAAGGATTTTTCGCAAAATTGTTATCAAGAAAAGTTACTCAAATTGAGTTAACATATTTTTATCAATTTCCATAACACCCGGTAGAGTAACCGTAAAAATAAAAAATGGGTTTACACCTATAAGATTGGATATTAGAACAATATAGGACAAATGAATGGGCCTAATTTTTATTAAAATTGACAATCGACCATTATTTGACCATTATTTATAGCTTTTAAATTCAATGTTCTTATAGGTAAATATAAAAATCAACGTTTTTCCCATAACAAAATGTTACATTTTATAAAAATATATAACAGCAGTTAACCATATCTTAATAAAATAAAACAAGCATTTCTACAAGCAAACAGCTGTCATTATTGACATTTATCAAACCACCTAAAATAAACTTCCCTCTCTGTATAGTTTGTTAAAAATAGATATTCTTCAGGATATAAAAACTAAATAAATCGACCATCGGCTGGCGTAAAACACGTCGTCTCTCAAAGATAAGCGAAATTACTCCTTACTCTGTGGATAAACATTGAGAATTACTTATGTATACATACGTCCTTGACTTTATGAATTTTATTTACCTTCAACGGTGTTCGTGTATGACAGAAACATTGTAGTGGATATAAACATTGTTCGAAAATTTTGGTATGGGAAAATTGGGACAACAAACGCCCGAGTTTGAATAGCTGTAATTTTTGTAAATTCAGCTTGGTTCACCAGTATTTTCTGCTCGCATTAGTACAACGGATTGATAATGTGACAATTAATTTGGAAGCTATAACACATTTTCAAACACAGTTATTGTGTTTCACATCAGTTTTATTGTATTTCAGAAAACATTTATAAATTGTATTTCATAAAATGGTGTAACTACTGCAACTAAGTTCCAAAAATAAGAAGAATGAACTCTTACCAACTTTTTAATAATATTATATTATTGTAAACAAATCGAGTTGAGATTATTGTAAATATGTAAGAAGACATAGTTTTTATTTAAGACAGTATAACGACTACATGAAATAGTTACACTAATAATTTTCTTTAAGAAACACAACACGTTAAGAATTTTACCTTTTTTGAATTAAAAAAGATATATATTTATAATAAAAAGGTTAAATAATATATAAAATGATGTTCAATGCTTAAGTACCGCCCTGCAGAAAAAAAAACTGGAGAACGCCGCATCCACAACTGACTCATTGACTAAAGGTATTGGAATGACAACCATTATTTGACTTAAAAATTTTGAAATTGGATTGAACACGAGAGTGAGTTCTAGTTTTTAAAGGAAAAAAATATTCAATAAATGGTTCTTATTTCTCATCCATTTAGTCAGTCGATAAGTATAGTGGACAGGGCGGCCCGCCCGCCCTCCGCATTCACAAACGATACCGGAACCATACGATTTTTAGTCACAAAGAGACATTATACCTGTAATGAGAATAAATCCAAATATAATATGTATAAAATACAATATCTGAAATTAACTTGATGTATAGACTTAATGTGAAAATAAATGGATTTTAAACATTCTAAAATACATTCTTATAAGTCTAGACATAGAATATCAACACTCTAGTCTAGACTGTTGATATTCAATGGTCTAGATTACATTTTTAGTTGTTTTCTGAGCAACTGATTTTTGTTTTTTTAAATTCGTTGGGTATAATTACATGCCCAATCTTACCCCCCGCAAATGATTTAAAATACTTGATTCTTGAATAAGAAAATTAGAATTGGTTCATTAACGTAATTTTTTCCAAATGCATCAAGTTCATCAATCTGGTCGAGCTCAGTAAAAGCAAATATCGTATTATCATTATGAAATTTGTGTTGACTCAATGGAAAACACAAAACTTTCCTCTATAATAAAGCAAATTAAATATCTTCAGCTGGTTAGGTGGCTATGTATATAGAAGCGCATTTGTCATCAAAGAAAATTACAAGGTAAGTCTATGGGTCCATCCGAATACAGTGCTAAACCGTATTTAAATATAATTAAGATCGGCACATAAATATACGTGCTTGCTATCTGTGTGTGGAAATTACCTATGGAAGCAATTAGGCGTAACTGTAATATAATGTTAAAAGTACGTACGGTCAATTTAATTTTGAGATAACATAACTTGAGCTGTAGCATCATTAACATATTTTTAAGTATCATTATGTTGGGTTCTGACAAATGATTAATACATCATTTTGGTTATGGAAAATAAAATTTACAAGTAGGTAGTTATATGGAGAATTTCAACGTTCAAATACTGTTGGATGTATGAATAATTTATGAAGACCCTGTGCCTAAAACGTTAATAAATTAAAGCAATATTCCTATATTACCGACCGACACGAGAAAACATGGAGAGAACTAACGAGGCTAAAATTGACCAAAATAAAGTGAAAAAAACATCGAAGAAGCATAAAGGAAACATAGGAAGAAAGAGAGCGGTTGAGGAATGGTAAAATATACGGGAATAGAAACGGCAACGACAATACACGGCACTGTGTAAAGAGAACAGGAAGTGAAGACAAAGGAGAAATACAAGAAGAAAGTAAAGAAAGAACTAAAAATAAGCAGACAACATACCAAACAAGCAAGAAAACAGGACAAAGAGAAAGAAATGAAAAAAGAAATAAGGCAGCTGAAGAACCAACCAATGGTGATGGAAGAACAAGAGAAAAGATGGAGAGAAAAGAAAATCTACCTACCTAGAAAAGAAGATAGGACAGATGGAGGTGAAGATGAAGAAAAAGAAAGAGTCAAAAGAATAAATAACATAATAATATCAGGGCTGACATCAAAAGAAACGAGACAAAGCATGAGCAAACATAGAAGGAGGAGACATTATAGTAGCAAAAATAAAGACATGGGACAAAAGCAGAATGTCATGACAAAGGAAAACTGAGAAATAGGGCAGGATCAAAAATCTTCATAAACAACGATTTAACAAGGAATGAAAGGGAGATACAGAAAAAGATAAGAACGATCACAAAAGTAAAAGGGAAGAAGAAAAGACGGTAAGAACAAGCTATAGGAAACTTGAGGTAGAGGGAAATTGGCGAAGATGGAATGACGACACCGGGCCGAAGGAAAAAGGAAAAAAACTGGATAACAGAAGACGAAATACCGTACCTATACGATTTAAGAGAAAAGCAATAGAAAAAAAGAAAAGGAAGAATAAAGTTGTTATATTGGAATGCAGCGGGAATAAGAAACAAAGCAGAAGATTTTTGGTAGTATATAAATAATTCGATAGCAGAAAAGAAGAGAGCAAGGAGGCAGAGGAAAAAATATAAGTGAAACAAAAAAGCGAAATGGTACATAATGGTGGAAGACTTGAATGCGAGAATTTGGAACAGATTAGGAAGACAAATAATGAAACAGAAAAAGCGAAGAGTATCGAAGGATAAAAAAGAAAATATAGAAGGAAGGACAATGATCAAATTTATAGAAGAGAAAGGATATTAGGTACTAAATGGGAACTGGGAGGATGATACAAGGTAATTTACGTAATTGGCCAGGCAATACAGTTAAATATTATTACTGTCCTAAGTTTTCCCCCTCGAGCAAAGTCGGCGTTGGCCCTTATGACCCTAAGAACGTGCAATTTTTCAGTTTTTTGCAAATATCTACAATATCAACTTTACCAACAAAATACTTATAAGCAAAAAAAAAGTTATTCATCGTTTGTCTCTAAAGTTAACCGTTACGATGTTAGGACCATGTTAGGTCCCTGTGGAAAAGTGATTTTTATAACATGTTATATCAAAGTTTCTACATGTTATAAATAATTTTGAACATCCCACCTATACAAGCTGTTAAGTTTTGAAATTTTGCTTATGAACTCCCAACAGGGACCCAAATAAAGATCCGAGGAGTTCCCACCCCCTAGGGAGTAGCTTCATCCCCTTTTGCGCAAAAGACCGCCACTGAACGTGACCTCATGAAGCTTTTCTACATTTTTCTCGTAAACTGTTACTCCGACAAGAAAATGTTTTCTGACTTATATTCTTCATTAAATTCTGCATAAAATTGGTCTCATGAAGATTTTACCTATCTCCCACGCAACTCCCAACAACATAAATGACGTTGCAAAATGAGTATAGTTTTCAGCGCAACGGCAAAAATTAATCAATCCCCGTTTTTTGATCAATAACAATTTATTGCAAATCTTTTATTCAATATGGACTTTGTCCAAAAAGAACTACTTTACAATTTTGTTTCTATAGAGTTTTTGCTCCACTAATGGTTTTCGAGATAATCTCCGCAAAAAAAAATTGAAGGGGCATTTCGCAAGGACGAGCAACTACTGGGTGAGGGTGATCAAAAAGTCCGAAGTGTGGCATAAGTAGTAGGACGTAAACAAAAATCCACGAGAGACACAGAAAAAGGACATTCTGTGAAACAAATATTTGCAGCGGCCAGTTGTGAAACCCATAGCACAGCCAAAGGGTCATAAACATCTACCTGTCTAACGACCCAAATGCTAGCACAATACAAATACAATATTCTAAATTCAACCACCACCCGAGACGACATTCGGGATTATAAAAGTATTATTGACCGGAGTCCATAAAATTACTATAAGTCTGGTCGTACTTTGCTTCTGATGAAAGAGTCGAAATTTTTAGTATTTCACGGTCCATTACATTTAAATATATATCTTTTAAATTTTGGCACAATGTTGTCCCAAAAGGACATAATTATCTTTTTCAATCTGCAAAAAAACATAATAAAACAAAATACAATTGCTATGGAATAATTTTTTTGTACTTGTCGACAACAATTCCAATAGATACAATCCATACAACAAAGTAGCAATAATTGTTCTCGAATGGACCAAGGACATTTTATTTCCACAGTATGATCTTGGTCAATAATTCCATTCGGACTGGCACCGAGAAAACAATTTTCCTTGTCAATAAACAGTCCGCAGTCACGCACAAGTACCCCATAGTCTTTTTCAAAGTGCTTTTGCTTCATCTTCTCTTCCCCTCTTTCGAAATTCAGAACAGACAATATTTCGAGCTACCTTTGACGTATTCTTAATAAATTCCTTTTCATCTAGATGAATTCCTGTCAGACCGTAATTTTCATCGGGTGGAGCAGCAGTCTTTCTTTTTTAAATTGGTAGAAATGACTGCGAGTTTTATTATACTCGCGTTTTCTTTTCAGTCCCGCGATATAGTTTTTACCGAATTTTCCTGGACTACAAAATTTTCCTGTGCAATTGGACAAAATATTCTTCCTTTTTATTATATGAAATTGTCCCCTATAAATTTACAGACGGTAGAATTATAAGTTTCTGCTGCATTATTTTTCATATTCAAAATTAGATTATGCACATTTTGAACAAGTCTTTTTCCACACGACTCAATATCGCCAAAAAGGCCAGACTCGATCATGTCTGGAACTGTGTTGATTTCGCCTTCCTTGCTTCCTTGACAAAAATACCCTCTCAATTTACTACAGTAGCTACTTAGTAAATAATTTACTCTCTATCTTTATTATAGGGAATTTATGGTCGTAGGGCTTCGCGATGCAGAGTTTTTTTTAACACACTGCTGCTTCTTTTACCAGCGAAGTTTTGTTGCTCTCTTATTATCTATGTTAATTAAATCGAAAAGAATAGACTCCTCACATTGTAAAATTTTATAAAAATATCAATCAACGAATCAAGTAAGATGCCAACCGATCTGTTAAAAAAATATTTGTAATTGAAATTGTAATACTAGGTAGGATTGAATATTTCGGGGTTGGGACATTTTCAATGCTCATTTCTGGTTTTGAGCATTTTATTCGGACACTGTCCAAATTCGTATATTGAGTATACACTGTCTTGTACTATTGTTATCATCGTCTAAAAAACGTCGTGTGCACCTCGACTCACGCCTCGGCCACAAACAGCAGATGCGTCCAAAAAGCTAACTTTTACGGCCGGGAAGTTCTAATATAACAGGGGCTCTCCGTCCCGTATAATTTTGTTGAGGTATGGGTCTAAGATTTTACTCGGACTATACACGGTGAATTTGTAGCATGGCTGTATAGGTGGAGTTACTTTCTTGACGTAGAAATCAACAGAACAGGGTTTTCTTTAAAAAATTATTACATAGTTGTATTTGCGCTTGCATCTTCAATAATGTAGCAAACAATAAGAAAAAACTATAGGCAAGGTGATACGCATGTTTCTTGGTAGGTTTTAAATTCGTGTCAACAAAATGGTGACAAAAGTTACGTATGTTCAGTTCGACATTTTTGCATATTTAGCAAAACAGTTTTGAAAGTTCTAAAGCAACTCTTTTTCTACAACTATTCAAAATTTTAAGATTATTGATCAGATCAGAAAAATTGTACCTTCTTAGGGCCATAAGAGCCAACGCCGACTTCGCTAATAAGTTAATCAAAATAAAGAGATGATAGCCTTATTTCCAGCTTTCCACTAATTATTTCCTTATTGAGGCCTCTTTTTTCGTTCTGTCGCATGGCCTATACGTGAGTCCGAGAAGAGAATCAATCAAATGGGAAGAAATAGCTGGTGAAATGCGAAAAACAGAGAAAAAAAAGAAGGAGAAGAAATGGGAAGGGATCGAGAGAAGAATACTAAAGAAATAAAAAGACACTTCTGAGATAAAAAAAGAGGAACTCAGATCAATCAACACAGAAGAAGAAGTCTGAAAACACATAAACAGAGAACGAAAGTTCAAAAAGAGGGCGGATGATAAGATAACGATAGAAGGATGGAGAATAAGTACTTCAAAGAATTAGTACACGGAAAGGAAGAAATGGGAAGAAGACAGAAGAGAAAAGAAACATCTTCTTGTTTCGCTCGAGGAACATCCGCTTCGGTAGCCTGCACCGAGAAGCCCCCACTTTAGCTAAACCGAGGCGAAGCCGAGATTTTACGACTTTCGGTTGAGGGGTGCACAATTTTTTTTTATTTATACATTGTCAGTAACTGATTTTCGTATCTAATATCTTCTTCTAAATGCCAACATAACAAATTCAATTAATACACTCTGTGTAACAGTTTGGCAACATAACATTATGAAATAAATGTCCTCTAAAGGTCTCAAAAATTTATAAAAGACAGATTTTTATTATAAATTGACAAATTGTCCCCAGTGCTACGCTCTCAGCAAAACCCAGAAGAACATCAAAAATGTATTATCTACAGTCCGTAAAACGTAAATATATTTATCCAAAATCGTGTGTAATAAGCGAATTACTATGCTAATTTGAGTGTGTAATGTTGATCATTACACACTAGTGAGAGAATAACTTGCAAGTCACGGAAATCTCATTACTTATACCTATTATTGAAAAAACAACATGAATGAACAAGGTTAGAATGTTTATAAATTTAATTAGGACAACAAGTGCAAAGTTAACTATGCAGATTTTTTTTCAATTCTTTTTCTGTGGGTTCTTAAAAAATCTAGATGACTGTGTGTGTCAATTGAAAAAAAAACTATTTGGGGTGCAGATCGCGATGTTGGTTGGATAAAATTTAATATTAAACTCGTGTGGAATACTTCTTACCCACTCAAGAAAATTAGGCTTTTTTTTTGTGAGTAATATCGTACATTCCACACTAGGTTAATAAATAACTATTATAAAAATATACAAAAATCCTAAATTCCACTCTAAATATAGATCTTCGTCACACCGATTAGTGGGTTAGTATTATAGATTTGGAAAATGATATTATCTATTGTCGTGTTCGTGGATAAAATAAGTGTATGTGTGACTTCATTTACGTGATATACCCATTTAAATTCGAACTGCAAATTTCGTAAATTAACCTATTTATTTGTCGCCTCACGCAGTTCATAAACATTATACAACAATACCTACTTACGACATACCGTGGCTTTTTATGTTCATAAGGTGTTAATGTTAAGGTTAATTAAATGAGTAATACATACAGTAATGTTTTAATAAGTGAAGATAGATATTTCAGAAGCTACATATTTGGATCTTAAATTTTAAACTATTTCATGAGTTCTTTAAACTATTGGGTTCTAGCCATAAATTAGTGCACAGGTTAAGTGGCAAAATCAAATCTATCTATTTGCCGGGCGTTGAATGTAATTTTTTTATTTTTAAAGATTTTTCGTTGAAATTTTGTGGGCGTGTTGATAAAAAATACATCTTTGCATCTATAGAGCGATTTTTTGAAATTACAGAATTTTATTTGACCTTAATGATTTTTGCTTTATTATGATTTCTAAAAAAAATGGATCTGTATTTCTGTTGGCATTTGATTTTTGCAATTAATACAAAAAGTGTATTTATTCTTAATAAAAAATTAAGTCTGGATACGGTCACTATCAATCTGAACTAAAATTACCTGTGTGATTATCCACAATCTCTGGAAATGCAGAAAAATCCAGTCCATGTTCAAAAGTGTTTCGACAATGAGACCCATTTACGAAGCTCTGCCCATCAGGACAACACTTTTGAATGCATCTAATTCGGTCGCAAACTTCGTCATAGTCATTCCAACAGACTCTCATAACAAACAAATCGTTTTGATCTTTATCGACACAATACAAACCGTGTTGAAAGCTCTTTTGATTTGAAATAAATGAGCCGTTTAATAGATCCCCCAAAGTTGCATTAATGGCAATGTCTTCGACAATCCTGCACTCTGGAAGTCCAACTTTAACGACACTTTCCCCGAAGAACGTGTCCAACTTATGAGGGGATTTAACACAGCCATGTGTGCTCCTATTGTAGAAATAATTCAAAGGGCAACATTTGCGGTAATATTTCACGTCCAAGTCTCTCACTTTTTGCAAACTACTAGTGCCGTCAGTCCTGAAGAGATGGACCGAATTCTCAACATCCACACACTGCCCTTCTTCATTCCTCTCAATAAAATTAGTCCGGTTGGCCACGATCTGTGTCCTTTTGTTTAAATCCAGCACACAGGTATACGAAGAATTTTGTTTTTCTATCACACTATCACTGTCACAACACTTGGAATAGTGTAATTCCGTTGCCACCCCGAAACAGCTCTTGACCGCCAACAATACGAAGAGAGGAAGCATGGCTAATGTTCCGTTGGTATCACATGTTGTTGCTTTGTGAGATTCCCAAACAGAACTGGCATAGTTTCCGCTTGGGCTCTCACAAAATGATGAGACTAGGACGCCTCCTCTTCGTCTGATTGTGCGTGATGTTGAAGTTCAACTCAAGAGTGTTTTTAATTCCGGCAAGGTGATCTGCTCCGGATCCAACGTGCGAGTGTTTAAAACCTGTTTAATGTGGTCAATGCAGCAGGAAAGTTGCAGGAATTCCCAGGAATACCGAATCGTGAATCGTGTTTATGTTTATCTAGTCATTAGAGTCGATTAGAGGAGAGTAGGATATAATGATTAAAGTTGTTTCTCGTTAGAAATTACGTTCATTGCTATACTTTTTATATGTATTTTGCATAAACATACGGATAATTCATATGACATTGTTATCGTCCTTAAATATAAGCGAAATTATACCAAGTAATTTTTTAACTATAAAAAACCACACAAAACTTGAGCCCTTAAAACGTTTTAAGGGTACCCTTACCCCAACAGATTTTTTTCAATATCCTCTTTGAATTGCCTTTAAAGATGGTATTTTTTACATCAGGCCACTAAACACAATGACACTTTCAATAAATAAATCTTGACTTTGCATGAAATTCAGGCATTGTTTGTCTTTTCAAACCTAAAATGTATTTATTATGTTATCATTTCGTATGTATTAGTAAACTTTCAAAAGTCGACGAAATTGTCTAAAGTAATTAAATATTTAACAGTACAGAAATAAAAAGTTCACAGAAATGAAGGTTTGTCAACAAACACGCGTTATACCAGTCAAATCCGTACAATAATGCTTTCTTTGAAAGTATGAACTGGTACCTGCTCATACAGGAAAAGAGACCCTGACCATAAATAAGATTTTCAACGACCATTTTACGATAAGGCCCAGGTTAATGGTGTACCTGACCGTCCATAAATCCATTAAAGCTCTATTTGGACGCCGAAGTAATTTGTTCCGTATGGAACAATCAACACTCGTATACCACTTATTATCCGAAAAAACGGAATTTTGAGAGCTGAATTTGGCTGAATCTTGGCATGTGTGTAGAAGTATAGAGAGGACACCTAAATCATAAGTTCGACATTTCAGTACACATGTTTTCCAATCCAAGACGATCAACTCGTAGTTACCCATGTCTATATATAAGTACATATTATTTAGTAGGTACTTATCTATATATCTATAATTAATATGTAAACACATAACACATTGGTACACGCTGTCCCAGAAATAACTACATTAATTTTAACCAGTAGTAGAACTCATCAGTGTCAACAATTTTTCTTAATAAAATTTTGCCCTAAACCCCGTAGTTATCGAGTTAAAATTAGTGGAGGTTTTGACGTTAATTTGGGTACACGCCACTGACCTGAGCCGTAATAACGACACACGACAAAAAACTTAGAAAAACACTCAGAATGAATTTAAACCGCTCGGCGTAAATCAACAAAAAATCTGAAAACTGACCTACTAAACGTGTTTACTTCAACATCCAATGCTATTGTGAGGTCTAATAAATAACATGAGGATTTTTGTCTGCCCCTACGTATTATTTAAGTTAAAAATAATTGATTATGCAATATTGAATCCTCCAGCTGTAAAAATTAGACTTTTTGTACGTGATAGGGATTTAATTATTGATGCTCTTTAAAAATTCTTCAGGTACTGGCGGTTTTTTGCAAAACACAATGCACAACATTTCTTAACCTGTAGATGTGTTTAAAAAAACCACACGGATATGAAATTTAAAGAAATAAACAGCTAATCATGTAGGTAATCTTTAATTTAAGGTGGTCATTAATGAGAGACAAATTTCTTCCGATGTTGAAATGAGATAAAATTTTGTATGTTGGTTGTGAGATGCTGTAATCTCGTGCAGAATAGTGGAACTAAAGTATTTCAGTGTGATGTGCTTTGTGATATTAGAGTGTCCTGTTGATTTTAGGGACCAAGAAAAAACCCAGTTATCCAAAGATTGTTTTTTGTGTTATTCCGTACGTTCAAACTGAATATTGGCCTGGACCGAGGGGGTAACCACTGATGAAAAGGGTGTACCACAAATTTCACTTGATTACATAGTGAATAGTTGTGATTTCATATGATTTCATGTGATTACATGTGACTACCATATGACTACATGTGATTACATATGACTACATGAGTGATTACATGATTTCACGGAGGATTTCATAGGATTTCATGCAATTTCAAGTATCTACATTCGGGTTACTAAATGATTACAAAAGATTTCACAATGATTACACGGGATTACCTTGACTATATGATGATTACATTAAAAAAATAATATGATCAAACATGTCTTCTATAGCAAATTATTCTCCTTATCCCAAATTATTATTTTTAATTGAAAAAGCAATAAAGATATACTTGTGTCGCCCAACAGATAGAGTAATAAAGCCGCCCCTTTGCGGGCGGTGTTAATAGCTATTAACATACCTGGAAATGTTATGACGTTTATTACAGCCGCAGATGTCATTGAAATCCGAGCTCGTAGAGCGACATCTAAGGCTGTTATGGATCATAACATTTGTGGTTTGTGGAATAGTTTATCAATTTCAGGTGACCATCTTCTCATTTATGTGAATTTACTGAAATTTTTTGCGTAAGATTAAGATGGCAAAAAGAATGTTTGGTAGTACAAATTCAGCGGTTTCTGGTAGTTCTAGTTCAGTTGTTTCTGGTACTTCTAGTTCGGCGGTTTCAGTACTTTCAGCTGAAATTATTTACAATGACCATACAAGAGAACTAGTGCAACAAAATACATCTTCACACATGGAGTCTTCATCAGTTTCGAATTTTAATTTGCCAGGAATGGGGTCGTCCCACAATTTTTAAAAACAGCTTTTCTAGAAACTAGACGGAAAAATATTGTACCCCTATTTTTTTGTTTATTATTCTTTACTAGGTAAAAGAAAATTCGAAACATCTGACTTATTTGAAACGCGCGCCTTTCTGTGACGTCAACACGGGAAAAAATTCACCAAATAAAATTCAAAGTTACTAGATGGGCGGACAAATGAGAAGGCTCCCCCGAAATGACGTCACAAAAGGCGGTAAACGTACAGCGTTTGAAAATGCAAACCCAAATTGCGATTTTTGATACGCTGTTATCTCACAAAACAGCTTTATTAAACAACAGAACACGTTTTAGGGCTTCATGTTATATAGTCTACGAGATCCTATAGACGAAGTCGTCAATTCAATTGAGAGGGACGATCCCGTTACAATTTCTTTTTTGAAATATTGCACCATAAATGTTTATTGTGATGGGGACAAAAAGCAGTTGTATCTTTTTCTCGTTATTTTCATTGTTATTTTTAAATTATAAGGTATAGTTTCGTGTAATCCTATGCTATTTTAATAAATAACGTTACATACATTAATTTATTAGTTTTCACATTAATTCGTTTTCACTTTCTTGACAAATGTTGACAATTGACATTTCGGTAAGGTAATATTACTTTACCAATTTTACATACATAAAAATAGTAATGTACCATTATTGGTGGAGTTTAAATACTCCAGCATTTTGGAAAGCCCGCTGCACCCAACTTAAATTAACAGCTTATCTGAGCAAGTTCTTCGACTTTTTGGTACACGTATTTTTCTCTTTTCTCCCCTTTTTGTCATTGTTCTTCGATTATATCTACAAATCAAGCTTTTTAATACTACTCTTTATCAATTTGTTACGAAAACGGCATGTAGGTATAAAGATTGCAGTTATAAAAAGAGTTTAGATGGAATTTCTTCCTTATGAATATGACAGTTGCGTACAACGCTTTACGCAAGTGGTGTCCCACCCTTAAGTTTTATTACTCTATTACTATTATTAAGTATATGCGAGGTGTTATGGAAGTCCTAGCAGAAAATTTAACCATAAGTAGAACTCGTCAAAATAAACATTTTTTTCTATTTACCACTTTGCTAAAATCCGCAATTTTTTTCAAATTTTTCTGACCCCTTATTTTACCCTCCGCCTATGTCTACATGAACTTGAACGCATCAGAACGTTTTTGTCGAACGAGGTAAACACCAAACTTTTTTGGGACAAAAATTTTGTCGTTGATACTAAATTTTAGTTGTCAGTTGAGTGTCGCGCCGCTATGTATTGTTGTGTGTGTTCGATTCTTGTGCTTCTCCAACTCCAAATTTCGGACGTCCCAGATGTAATCGTGTTTTGGAAATTGAACCTGAAATTTTTAATTCGAAGATGTGCTTCGAAGTGTCGGTGTGTCAACATTTATCGTTTACAACAACAAGGATTATCCCTGATGGAAGTTAGAGAGTTTATTATTACATGCTAACCTACTTCAATATTATGCATATTATGTTGTTATTTCGATTCATTTATCGGGTAAAGTTTTTGTGCACTCCTGCCAATCAATGAACGTGGGTCCATAGGCGGGTTTGGTTTTTAGGGGTCAAACTATTCTTAATTTTAACTCCGTAAGGGAGCGTTTGCGAAGGAAAATGATATATTATTTTATTTTGACGAGTTCTACTTGTGGTTAAATTTTCTGCTACTACTTTCATAACAGCCTGTATACACTGGATATAACACAAAATCAAAAATTCTTATTATGTTAATAAAAATGAATTAAGGGATACCAAATTTAATTATTGAATTAAGTACCTTTTATAAAACTGCTATCACGAGAAATTGGAAAAAATATGTTGCAAACTGTAAACTTATGACCCCTATGGCCACCACAAAGATAGGAAAAACTTAACATTAGGGCTAAAAGAAAATGCAAACGACACAATTAGTTGAAAGAATGTAATCACGAGCACCGCACGAGACAGGCCGAATTGAAGGCGGGAATATGAGAAATGCCAAGTATAAGTGCATATCGAGGTGCATATGAACACACAGAATCACCCCACAGTAAATGACTGCGATTTTATTCGCAGAGGAAGATCTAGTCAAGCGAAAAGTAGTAATAAGAACAAAACACAAATCTAGATTACATGATGACTACATGATGATTACATGATGAATACACGATGAATACATGATGATTACTTGACGATTACATGATGATTACATAATGAATACAAGATTTCACGATTTCATTAAGTTCTATTTATGATTGCAAGAAGATTACATATGATTTCACAAAAATTATATTTGATTACATTATGATTACAAAGTGATTTCAATAGCGCCGTTCCACGATTACATGCAGTGGTTACCCCCTCGGCCTGGACAGAGCATAATAAGTAAACTGCAGCGCAACTATCCTCCAAAACTTGATTTTGCGTAGAACATTTTCAGGATGTTTAACTCACTATGCTCTCACCAACAATTCATTCCGCATCGTGCTATTGTGCCAGGAGAGTATTCAGAAAAATTTGGATTTATTAAAAATGAATTCGACTGCGGGTCGTCAATGCTATAAGGCACGAAAGTTTAATTTTTGCTACAGGGTGTCTATTTGAAAATTTACCATTTGTGCGTTGTTTATCAGAAAAAAAATCCAAAGCCGTTGATTTATACTCCTAAAAATGAAGCAATTTTGTAATTTTTTATGAATAAACAAATGCTGATATGGAGTTTGTAATACCGTCTTACCCTAAAATAAGATGTCCTTTATCAATCTTTCAAAACCGCATATTCAAATAATCAGAACTAAACCCGTGAGATTCAATAAAATGGTAGCATGTTTCCCGTGCATTTGGTATAGGCTCTATCCCTAGTAAATGACAACCTTCAAATACGCAAACACGTTGGTACACTTTTAAGCTATTTTCACATAATATGGTCGGTATAGTCTGAATTCTGAACCTTCAACATGTCTAACCGCCATTTTCTGCGCGACCGAGTCGGTTTGAAATCCACCAGTGGCGCACCACACAATAATAGACACAGCAGAGGCATGCGAGCAGAAGGATGCGAGCCACTGGCCAAGCGCCGACCTCCCCTCTCAAGAGCCGAAATTCAAAATAAAACCCGTCCGGTCCCTAATTTTACTTCTGCGCCGGTTTATGGGTGTGTTGAAGTTACAGAATTCAGACTATACATAAATTCGGCATCACTTATTCTCATTAATGGAATTTCAGTGTGTCCACTTCAAGTCTTGATCAAAGGATTTGTGTACGAGCGCTGACAACAAATTGAAAACGTTCGGTGGAAAAACGATTCTTCTGTATGGTGATTTTCCTCAAATATTACCTGTGGTCCCACATCGTTCATGTGTCACTTTGGTTCGGAATTGTGTGACGAGTTGAAGAGAATTTTGTTGCGGTCAACACAAATAAAATGCTCACTTAGGGTGTCCACAAGTGAGGGGCGATAAGATGAATTAATTTCGAACGAACTTTGACAATAACGTATATTCAAATGAAATAACACTTAACATTGTAGTGGAGGTAATGTTACAAAACCATCTTATGCCGACTAACCTTCACTGAATAGTGAATGAAGACTGTACTGGACTGTACTTCTCTGCGGGGGGCGTAGCTGGCGCCGTAGCTAACCAGACAAGTGCCCCCTCCCCGGAACCTCCCCGACCCGGCATTCCGTCCGAGCGGGGCTGTCTTTTCCTGCTGCTTCGTCCCCCGGAATCACCTCTGGGCATCACTTCGAGGGGAAAGTCTGCCTTGCCTTTCGGCTCCTTCCGTGATCAGTCTGCTGCACGCTGAGAATCATGTTCCGATTCTTTTTCAACCTCAGGGCCCAGGGCCGTCGGTCCCCAGATGGAGGACGCATACAGCATGATCGAGTTTGTCACTTCTCCCAGCAGACGTCTTTTCGCCTGAGTCGGTCCTCTCACATTCGCCATGCTGAGGCCACCACCAGTGTCAAATGTTCGTACGCAAAGTTCCACAGGGTAGGCCCCAGAACCGAGCGCTGTGGGACACCACTCGTCACTCGGAAGACATCGTTCTCTCCATCTCCCAGCCGGATTGCTCTCTCCGATAGGTAACTGCCTATCACTCTCCTCAGGCACGCCGAGATGCCGATCTCCTCGAGGGCCTCCATGATGTGCCTCCATCCCGCCCTGTTAAAGGCGTTCCTCACGTCGAATGACCAGAGCGCATCAATGTTTCGCCCTGGTTCGCCCCGAATTGGCCCACATCAACCTGTAAAAATGATGATGTCCAGAACAGTAGCGGACGACGAAAAAGCAGAGCAAATGTTGGCTGAAGCTAAAAATCAAAGGCAAGTGCCACATCAAAGAAAGGATCCTCCTCAAACTTTCGTTCGTTTTCCACGCAAGTAAAAAGATGGTACTCCGAATCCGTGAAGAAGGATGGTAAGAAATGCAAGAAGGTATCAGCAAAACGCACCTGTCCCAGAATGACCCTGCCATGTTGCCCACCCAGAGCCAGAACGAAATGTGACCGTCTTGCTAAAAGTAAACGCTGCAAAAAACAAGAAGCCCCCTATCCTGCTTACAGCGAGTTCTGTCATGAAGACGTCGAAGAGAAACCATCCGAGTGCAAAATGTGTCCTTGGAAACCGGAAGACAATCCCAACTTCGTATCAATCAGGGCCGCAATGGCGTCCATGGTTGAGTGTCCCCGTCTAAACCCAAATTGGGTGTCGCTAAGCCTAAACTTTTCTGCCATTTCTTCATTGAGCCGCCGAAGGATCAGCTGCTCGTAGAGTTTGGCCGCTACACTAAGGAGACACAAGGGACGGTAGTCCTTCGGTGCCGTTCCTTCTTTCCCTGGCTTCTTCAACAGAACAAGTCTTGCTTCTTTCCACTCTTTGGGAAAGATCCCCTCACAAGACAGACCGCTGTACACCTCTCGGAGATACAGACAGCCCGCCCCGCCGGAATACATCGAAATCATTTATTAGTCAATTGGTCAATCTGTAATACTATCGACAGCGAAATTTTTACGGGTCATGCTTACGGTACTCGAATTTTTATTCCGCGTATAAACTTGACTTATTTAGGCACTATTCTGCGATTTACTTTCCAAAGGAAACAGTTTCCTGTCATTTCGGCGTTCGCAGTGACAATAAATAAGTCACAGGTTCAAATATTCGAGAGAGTTGAATTTTTTCTAACAAGACCAGTTTTCACTCATGGTCAGTTGTACGTTGCTGCAAATCAAGCCCGAACATTTGACGGGCTGAACATAGTAGATAAGGTCATTTAGCCAAAGATGAAAAAAACGCCACGGAGAGTTACCATCAAAAGCCATCACAACGACAACTTTTCTGAATACCATCAACAGAAGCCGAATGAGAGAGGTCGCTCTCTGTCAATTGAAAATCTCCTAGCGGTTTGAAGATGTCTGGTCTTAGGTTCCAGACGGTCGCTTTGGTTTCCGCGCTCATAGTAGAACCAGCTTCGTTGTTTCGACCCTCGAGTAACAGATTGTCGTTCCTTCTTCGTAACTGCGAGACGGAGACGGGCTTTTGTGGGGCCAGATAGCACACACCCCAAAGCCTCAAGCTTGAAGGGCCGGACTCCTTGAAGTCGGCTCCGGCGATCTCCTTAAACAGCAATCTCTTCTCAGGTAACCCACTTTACCACAACGAAAGCATTTGGGCCTGCCTGTTGTGCTCCCGCGTCGTATCTCCACTAACAAAGTTTTTATCTCTCGCAGCAGGTCGTTTTCGTCCTTCGGAGGTTCCTCTATGGTTACCGCTCGCCGACAAGCCGCTTTTAGCCACCTCGTACTCCTGGGCGTGTACGAGGGGGTCGGCGTATTTCTGATGTCTACCCAGTCTCGCTATTTATCCCGTCTCGTCGCAGAGCCTATCAATGAAAGCGCTTGTCCAAAGATGGTGGTGGAACTCGCTAGGGGCGCTTTGGTAGGCCACATTCCCCAGCCTCTCAAAATCGGCCGCACACTTCTGTAGGATTTCACCCTTCTTCTGGACTCGCAACTTCTCCATATCGCAGCTCGAGACCCTTGACCACTACAACGAACTTGTCCTCGCAAGGATAACACCAGTGCGGTGGCCTTCTCTTCCTCGCCCTAGTTGTTCATTTCGGCAGCTGCCTCAAATTGCCTCCTGTACATAAGCAACGAAGTCTGGCCATCAAAAGTCGGAGGTTTCAGCCTTTGTGATGTCGTCTCTGTCACGGCTGAGTGCCCCGCTGTAATTCTCTTCAATTTTGTCTCCATTTAGGGTTTTGAAAAAAAAAATTCATCATCATATATAAGTTTTATTTCAAAAGTATATTTTGTTTTTGTTTTTTCGTTATAATTAAAAAGTTATATCGAATTAAAAATAAATTTTCAAACCCAGTACCGAGGACGCGCCGAACAAACCCGAGCATTTGTGACGTCACAATGTTCATTTCTACAGCTTTCTACTAATTACACTGGGCAACAGCCATTTTGTTTTCTGAATATAAGTAACGAATTCATACCATGTGTACCATGTTAAATTCAAAAATGACAATAAAAAATGCTCATTGGTTACCGTTTTTGAGATGCAAAAATTTGGGGTTTTTCCTTTTTTCATATTTATCACAGGAGTCTAACGACCATTGCAAAGATCTAGCAACCATAGAAAACAATTTTTGGACAACCAAAGAGCTGAAAATTATGTACATTTGGTGGAAAATCTCTTGATGGTCTGCCAACATATGGGGTGCATATGTCTTTGAAGGTGCACTTTTTACATTCCCATGTTAACTTTTACCTATAAATTGTGGCGCCGTTAGCGACGAACATGGTGAGCGGTTCCACCAAGATATTTCCTCAATGGAAAAAGGGGTATCAAAGAACTACCATGTTGGCGGATTACTGCTGGATATCTATTCGCGATGCAGCAGACGCAAAATTCAAGCGACAAAGCAAGAAAAGAAAATCTTTTAAAAACTGTAACCAACTGAGTATTTTTGTTATTATGTACGTGTTTAGCGAAATTAAATGAAGTAGATATGGTGTCAATTATGCATAAAACAGGCAAAAAACATTTTTTTGTAGCCCAGTGTTATCAGAAGCAGCTGTTACACTGTTTCACTTTGACATCTTGTCGGACAGTAATGTCATGCAGCGTCTTTTTAACCGACTTCAAAAAAGGAGGAGGTTATCAATTCGGTTGTATGTTTTTTTTTTATGTTGTTACCGCAGAACTCCGTCATTTATAAACCGATTTGTAAAATTCTTCGTTTATTTGAAAGAGTATACTTACAGATTGGTCCCATTGTCACCATTTCAGGATCTGATGAGGGGATCTCATGGAAATCGAGAAAAATCCTCAAATTTTCGCTCCCTTTAATTAACCGACTTCATGTATGTTCACCGATTTCTTTGTCAGTTGTGGACCGATTTACAAAATTCTTCTTTTATTTGAAAGGGTATACTCTTGACGTGATTCCATTGTCAAAAAAACAGGATCTAATCAGGGAATCCCATGGAAATCGAGAAAAATCCCCATATTTTTTCTTCATTTTATGTATATAATTATGTTCATACCGATTTCTTCGTCAACTTTATTGAGGACCTCAATATTGGAGAAGCGTCTTTACTAGGTATCACTAACTTATCACTTAAAATTGTAAAAAAATTTGGCTTGGCACCGACTTCAGACAGATCATTGGGTAGTACATGTAATAATACATGTATTCAATTATTTTTCACTTTTTGAAGTCGGTTCTCTTTTTTTTAAAGCAAATTTTTTAAAGTATGCGATATGACACAACGTATATCTGCGTCCTCACCAAAGTAATTTAGTTTTTACGTCAGTTATATTGCAAATGCATATGGGCCTGTTGCGTCTGTCCCACTTTGGTGCACGTGGTTTCCAAAATGCAACGATTTTGTTTTTGTGCTAAATTGTAAGTATAATAATTATTGATTATAGCATTTATTCAATAGGATTTTCGTTGTCAGATACACATAGTAGAAGAAGTAGAAGAAGACAAAATGTACGACCTTTACGAATCTGTATAAGATGTCTTTAGATGAACGTGAAGGGGATCCTTATGTTGATTTGACTGGAGAGTATGGATCAGACGAGAATTATATTCACCAAGCGATGAGGGTTCTATCACAACATCGGAAGAAAGCGAAATGTCTCATTCAGACGAGACTGGATCGTCAAATCCATATTCCGTCAAAAAATGCAAGTCCAAAATGATGCAGCTCAATGTACACAAGTCTTGGATATTTCACAACGTATTGAACAAGGCACATCCGAGCATCAGGAAGAGTCGGATGAATACATACTTTAATTTTGAAGTCTACAAACTGTTTAAAAGTAAATCTTCGTCTCAATGCTAGTCCTCGAAATGTTTTTTGAAAATCTATTTACGGAAGATATACTGCAATTTATAGTTGATTGTACAAATAATTATGGAAAAGCTTTAACTACAACAAACAGACCTAAGACTAAAATATCGCGAGATACTAGCTTTCTTCTTGTTACTCCTGATGAAATAAAAAAAAATGCCTTATGTATACTACAGGGACAAGTTTCTACTTCAAATATGCGGCGCTTTTGGAACAAATATTGTTGTTTTATTAATTAGTTTTATATTGTTCTACCACTTTTTCAAAGAAAAAATAAAAAAAACAAACTGCTCGGCCGTTCTGTTTCAAACAGATTTTCGAGCCGAGTCTTGATTGAACCTTCGTGGGCTGAAGTATTGAAAGACACGTTGTTTCAAGGAGCAGCACACTTTTCTGAAAGATGTTAAAGTATGAATTAATCCTACTTGTTTCCATTGATCGAGCCTAAAAGCAAAAAAGCAAACGTAACCCCATACTTACCGGGCTGCATTCTTCTGAAACGAATAACTTTACGTCGTCTTCACGTTGCAGACAAACTATGTAATATTGACAGCATTGAGACTTACCGAGAACAGAAGACAGAACAGGATAGAATGGACAGAATGCCCAAGAATGCCCTAGTGGCAAAATTTGGTACACATCTGATACACATGTGCAATGTGAAATTATCTTCCCCTCACCTTGTCGCCCCCGGGGTGCATCCACAAACTTCGTGCTGCCACTTTCCTAATACAACCATCACCCGCCTGTTACCCTATGATAACTGACACCACAAACTGATACTCTTGACACTGACATCCAGAGAGACATCTGCTGACATCTGATGAAATTTTTAACTGTTTAACATTATGACGTCAGAGAACCAATCATGGTGCGTTCGTAGTCACGTGATTTTTTTTAAATTTTATCAATTTTAAATTATATAATATAATTTGTTCTAAAGTTTCAGAATACATTAAAAAAATCGATATTAATTTTTTTTCAAAAGCCTAATCCCTTTATTTTCTTTTCCAAGTATTCTCTTATTCCTTTTACGATTTTCTTTTATTTTCAAGACTTTCCATCTTCCACATCTTTTCTAAAGGTGTTTCTAAACTGTTTTCTTCTGTTCCTCTTGTCAATTTTCTGATTATTCCTTTTATTCTTGTTGTTTCTTTGCTTGTTCCTCCTTTTCTTCTTGACGTTCATTTTCAAGTCGTTCTAGAAGAAGGGTCATTTCGTCGGCCTAATTCGCAAATCACATAAGTCCAAAAACGTAATTTTTCAGTAGGCGCTAAAAACTGTTTTTTTTTACTTTTTAAAATTGTGACTGTATTATTACAATTATATTATTGCTTGAACTTACATCCTTTGATTTAGCACAATTTCAATAGTTTATAATGATTGTAAACGTTTTAATAACAGATAAACTTTTGAAAGTCTTATTCCAGCGTCATTTACATACTTGTGTGAAAATTTCATTCGTTTCAATGCAAACTTAGGAATTTTTTGGAGTTACGTGAAATTACTGCTTGGAAGATTATATTTTCTATTAAGAAATGGTGCAAAAATCTCAATTTGACCAAAAGTGGACTTATGTGATTTACGAATTAGGCCGACGATTTGTTCTTGAAGAGCCTCCATAGTTTTACTTTTTGTGACTCTTTCCAAGGGTTGCTCTGACATTCGTCATGTACCGTTCGTTTTATTACGTCCGTTTCTTTAAATCCCACAAAGGAACTCCTCCAAGCAGATGTTTGTTATTGAATTTTCCGCTCCTGCTGAAAATAACATCTGCATCAAGGAGGAGTCAAAGCGGATAAAATATCAAAAACTGATCTTTGAACTTAGGGGACAGTACTCAGGTCATTCAGTGAAGCTCGTCGTTATCGTATTTGGGTGCATGGGAGGCATTAAGGACTCGCTCGTTTCCAATCTGAAAATCATTCGTAAACCGGCAGAGACCCTTGCGGCGGTCATCTGGGGGTCGTTACGTCTACTTAGGGCACATGATTTACGGTATTCATAGTTACTAACCTCATGGTTTTGAGGAGTGACTGTCATGTACGATATGAACCTGACCAGCAAGGAACCTCGTGAAGGTCGAAATCACGGGGAGCTCCGTCTGGTCGATTTAAAAAAAAAGACAGATACACTAAGCGATAAAGCGAAGATATACATTTTCAAAGGCTTTCATGTAAATATTGCATAATATTAAGAAATTTGACAGTAGTAGATGAGTTCGCTCTATCGAAACATTATTGTTCTTGCAACTGTTGAGACTTAAATAATTCATCTTGCCTATGGAAAACCTAGTTTACTTGTGGTTAGATAGAGAATTTTGACGTTCAAAGCCTGGATGTATGAATTTTAATTTTAGTGTTCTGATTAGATCATTATATAGTTATATAGCTATTTATTATATTAGTGTCTTATAAGGCAAATAAGTCACGAAAGAAATGTTTAGCCACGAGAGCTTGCTATTGTTTCATAAGTCACATGTGTCTTATAGACCTCATAAATCCATTCAAAATTGGCGTTATTATGACTACATAATAAACAAGTGTTCGATAAAAGTTTTATAAGTAAGATTTTTCTCTTAATATGATAAATGTAACTAGTCACACGATAAAAAGTAATAAAAATATATTTTTTAAAATCAAGCTGCTTCTGGAAGACACCGATAATGTCTGGTACAACATAAAAGCAGCAATTTTTGACCCAGAATAGATGTTTTATTTGTTTCTTCGATTACTTGTTCATTTAATTGTTTACCAAAATATCAAAAAACTGTCAGAACTTAAGCGTCACAAATTCTGTCAAAAATTAAGCGTAAAAATTATTTTAAAGATAGCCTGCTTATCCCTTTTGTTTTATGTATCACCTATTCTAATGGGTATAAAAATTAGCAAGATACAGGGTTTCTTGTCACCCTGTATAAGATTTTTCAAAATCAAAGTTGCTTGCTAACAAAAAAAAAAAGCAATGTTGATGTTTTTGATACTCTTGAGTAATACGGTTCATAACGATTGGTTGGTTTGCCTTTGAAATTTCAGCGAACATTAAAGACGAATGTCAATGTCACGCAAAAAGTTAAACACGTTTTTAAACAACAAAACTTTAAAGACTGACGGCATTGAGATGTCAGGTTATGGGTGGAAGATTTTATTACACGGTACTGACCTACGGTAAAATCTTGCTGGTCCCAATGGAAGAATAGTGAAGGCCAAATACCTGGAATATGTACTAGAAAGTAAACAATGTAAAGAAGAAGAAGTGGTTACAAGAAGGTCAGTTAATAAAGTGCTTGAGCTACGTTATGGAACAAGGAAATCGTCCCATCTTCTTGTGTATCAGTCCTGTGAATTCGACCGTCTTTAAGTTCTGAAATAAGTTACTCTGTATATAAGCTAAAAGACCATGTTAGAAAACGAATGTATTTTTGGATAGGAACTCTCACTAAAATGAAAAACAGCCGCTAAAAAGAGTAGTATAAATAGGTTTTGACTGGTGTTAAATAAACCGAATAAACTTTTACATCCCTTTTTTTATATTTTTATCATTACTCTTATTATGACTTGGCTGCTGACAGTAAGACATAGATCGCTGTAGAATTAACTTAAAATATTGGAAAACAAATAAAAATAATAATTGGACGTATTTTACTGAAGATCAAAATTAATTTGAGAATATTGAATGTAGGCTAGAAATTGGTGATTGTAATCCCAAAAATCGTTCTCACGCCCTGTGTATGTCTCCAGCTGATCAGAAAAACCCCGAAGTGAAATGACTTGTTTATAACAACTGTCTACTTAGCTGTACTTTGTACTCCTTGACAACACTCCTCATTGCCATTCTATTTATATCTGCTAGTGATAGATACTGAACAGGTACACTATTGTGATTTTTCAGCAAGTTGTAATTTCAAAGATGTACCTACTAGTAAACTCCCTAAAAGAAATTTACCTGACTCTCCCCTACGGCGCATCAGATTTAATTCAACGAGTTAAATCAGGAGAGCGCTTTTGAAGAAATTCAATTGTAATAAAATGATCGTGCCCACCAGACGATAATATCGTGTGATTAAAAATGGGACCTTTAATGAAGACATAAAATTGAAACGATACGTGTGTCGCTTACAAAGTTTAATTGGTTCGCGTTGCCTTGAAATAGAGGAAGATGAAACATGTGACGCTGAACATGTAGTGATTATTATTTATGAAGTTTAAACCATGTGGGTAAATTGATATACTGTAATCCGGTATAAAAAATATCATAAATATATAGATCTTCAAAAGTTGTCTAACTTTATTGTTAATGGACATAAAATACATAAGAAATGATCCGTTATACAACCAGAAGACAAATTAATTTATGAAATTAATGTCTTAATTACGTAAGCATTTTGTTAACATGATCGTATCAGTAGTCCTTTTATTTTTAGTTTTATCCCTAGTGATATGTAACTTATAAATTTGAGCAAATAAAAAAATGCGCATTACTGTTCATGGGTAAATAGTGTGTTCGACTATTAGTCTTAAATCGTAACGGTAGTTTTTCTAAGTAGCCCAACATGCTTGATTGTATAATTTGTATTTGTTACTTCAGCGCATAATTCGTAAATTATATCAAAAAGATGAATACCCTTTTTATTTCAAAAACAATTTAAGCTAAACCAATTCTGTCGGGAGACCGACAGGATATGTTAAACTTTCATTTCAGATGAGTCTAGCAAAAATATAATAACGTTTTTGTGACGTAATAAAAACAGAGTAATTTAAACCACGTTGCCTTCATGAAATTAAACAGAGATGACTTTTCAACTGAATTATCCAACTATAATTATAGAAATATAGCTATATGAGTTAGAACATATACCCGATTAATAAAAAATAACAAGACTGTTGGAAACATGCGATTAATGGTATTGTCGACATTGGTGCAAAATAATATTTATAATTATCGTTAGTATGTACATATTAAAGAGCAGCATTGTAAAAAACTCTTGGTAATCCTGAATATTAACATTAGTTTTATTTTAAATGTTCGTTTTCGATCTCATATTAACGTTGGTTTATACTATTATTCTATTGCACAATTCAGTATCAAACTGCAAGGTTTTTTATAATTACATTATTATTTATCATGGCTATCATAGGTATGCATTTGCATAATAATATAATGGTTTCTCGGCTGAAATATTGAAACTCAAATTACGTCATATGAGAGGTGTAATGAGAATATTCCACTAGTGGAGTAATTAGGTTCATTAGTCAACTCAAATTGCGTCATATGACATGATATACATAATGACATTAGAAAGCAGTTTTAGACTTTTACTACTTTTACTACCTTTATCTTATTTCAGCATCAGATATTTTTTTTAATCTAAGCAAATTCAATAAAAATTTTGTAAAACAGTAATTTATGTCATTTTATTTATGTACAATTATGTAATGTTTAAAACTTGTTTGCTGCACACCGTGAACAAGCCAAATTTACAACTAAAATGGTGTTACCACCTTTAGATTTTTCATGATTTATTTACCCATTTAAAACTTAAAACATCACTAAATTATTCCAGCTAACAAAATAATTATTAATTTTAAATCTCTTTCGATTATGATTGTAATTGATATATAAGATTCAGTCAATTGTAAATTGGATCAACCATTATTAGTGTTGATTGACAATTTAAGATACATATGGGATCGTTTTGTAACATCATCTGGAACGTGGACGAAGATGTATTTTTAGTGAGTTGTCGGATTCTTATTTGGTTTTTAGTTGAACTAGTATGTATAAAAATATTCTTGAGTGTGGAAACTGTGCTCTGAAAACATAATAAACTTATGTATAAGTGTATTGTGTTTAGTTTTTCTTTGTATTATTGTTATCGTTTATTTCTAGTAGGTATAAATAGTAGAACTATCATTTACAAAAATACGATTTTTACCTTACGTATTATTAAATTAAAAACATTTAAAAGCTGAAGAGCAACCAACAGCGACAACTATAGAAGATTGGGAACAAATGTTACTTATATAACTGTTTAAAATTTGATCATAAAGTGACAAAAATGACACTCTGAATATAATGTAAAATACCACACTCCAAATTATAATCAGTTATCTAGGAATTATCCATCACTATAACAACACCACAATGAGCGACTTAATCCACTAACAGTCTAAGCAATACAGCTATATTGATACAAACGCATATATTTAGTAATCATACAATCCTGAACCAATCGAATTAATCTGAATGCACAATTCTGAACCACTTTGGCAAACCTGAGCCATATATGTGGTTCAGGATTTCTAACCATTATAAATCCCCTCCCTTGACCATGCAGGGCGTAATAACAAAATTTTAAAATGGCTGAGATTCATGACGTCATTGATGTGAATTTTAGTTCAGCGAATTTCCGCGTGGTGGCGCTCATATCGTTAAAACTTATATACATGTATATAATTGTGTGCACAGTCGTACGAACAATCCTGAACCGTATGATCTGGCAACGTTGCTGCAGTCCGATTTAGTTAGTTATACTTAGTGAAAACGATATTTGAATCATGATAAAATACGTACATATAACAATCAATATTTATTTGTTTGTTTGTTCGTATTTTATGTGCTCCTACACCGGTCAACCGATCCTTCTGAAAATTTGACCAAAGATCATATTCACAATGAGGAGTAATATAGGGGGTTGTCACCCCTTTTTCGTAAAAAAAAATATTTCAATTTCAAACCTTTCCAAATTGAGTACAAAATTGTCACAATGAACATATGACGACCCCAATATATCACCCCTTTTTCGTCAAAAATATATTTAAACTTCAAACCGGGAGAAATTGAGCCCTCCGTCAGATGAAAATGTCAGTGATTTACTTAATTTTTGGGCTGTAACAACACGCGTCGGGTACAAGCTAGTTTGAAATTTAAAAAAATTGGCTACGAATTTGCAATTGACACTGTAAGCTACTGCAAATGTCCCAGTTTAACTAGAAATAAATAAATAAACTTAAAAATTATTTAAATAAACACGTGTCTTTAAAATAAATAAATAAATAATAGAATATTATTTATCTAGTACGAAAAGTGAAGGTTAAAGTACGAGCAAGTTATTTACGGCCGAGGCGACTAACCGAGGCTGGAATTACTTGTGAGTACCTTTAAAAACACTTCTTCGTTCGAGGTAAATACAACGTTTTATTTCACACTGCAAGTTTAATGAACTAAGTCAAAATAAAAAGAAATGTTGAGTGTTTATCTCGCACAAATTATTCGTAATAATTAAATATGCGGGAACTAACATTCCCATAGTAACACACGTTTGTCAAAAATGACAACGAAAAAACTGGGTCACGGTGAATGGTTTTGGATATTTTATTCGATTATTCCGTTTAAAATGGAGAAAATTGAGGTGCCTCAAGACATTTAGATGAAGCAGATCACGTGAAGAACAATTTGATGCCACAAAAATCTGGGGAACAATGTAAGAAATGATTGACGTATAATTTTAAAGTACTAGGACTTTAAAATTTTTCTTTAAAGTACTAGGACGTTAATGTTCCACTTTTGGTATCAAAAATAATCCGAAAAATGTCACTTTAGATACAAGTATGAAATAAATAAATAAATAAATAAATAAATAATGGAAGCGGAAATATTATCGAATTACAACATATCAAATACAAAATATTGAACACAATTTCTATCGAAAGAACAAAATGCCGCAGGAAAAATTTCAAAAATTTGTTTTTCCGTGGATCATTAAAATTGGTGCCTCGCGCTTCGTGCTCGACCCCTTAAAGAAACATACTCCAAGAAGGTCATATTTCCCTGTACGTAAAACTCGAAATGTGGACAGGACAGATTAAGTGAAAATTTGTTTTTCCGTGAATCATTGAAATTGGTGAATCGCGCTTCGCGCTCGACCCCTTTAAGAAACATACTCCAGGAAGGTCATATTTCCCTGTAGGTGAAACTCGGAATGTAGACAGGGCCGAATGAGTGAAAATTTGTTTTTTCATGGATTATTGAAATTGGTGCTTCGAGCTTTGCGCTCGACCCCTTAACACGTTCCCTGTCCACAATGTATTATCACGGTTATACACTGGACTGTCCCGAGTTTTTTCCTATGTTAATTCAATGTACCATATATGGTACATTGGACTCCGTTCGATTCCTATAGATTTATCCAAGTCCAATGAGCCATAAGTCATAATAAATATACCACATTTAAATGTATATACCATATATAAATGTGTATATAAGGGATAATTTTAGTTTTGTAAAAAGACAATTCATCAAGATTGTAGTAGAGAGTCGACGGTAAACTTGCAAACCAAACTTACCGAACTTGGCAACGACCATCACGGTAAAACAATAAGAAAAAGATGTCATGGGTGTTATGAAGCTCAGGAAAGAAGGACATTCACCCAAGGAAGCAGCAAAAAAAAAACTAAAAAGGATAAATACTACTTGCGAGATGTGTAACCAGGCCTTTTGTATTAAAGAAACCGTCAGGAATATAGTGATATCGAACAGATAAACGAGTGCAAAATAAAAAATCTGCTCTCCGATTTGTATACGTGCTATTCAAAGATCAGCCGCCAACAATCAAAGAATGCCGCCGCTTCATTCTCGATGAGCAGGTTTTTTATTTTGCACTCGTTTATTTGTTCTATACATTTTCTTTCACATTTTTTTTGCAATAAAACTTTTCTGGCATGTATTTCTTTTTGTAATTAGAATAATATTTTATTTTGTTTATAAATAGTTAGGTACTGAATAAAAACTTTTATAATATATTTTTTCCTTATGTCTATGGTATTGATTTCTCCAAGTCCTGTGAGCCATATGTGGCTCACACAAAACGTGACATTATATCTCTCCTTCTTCTCTCCAATTCATTTCTACTGAGTCCCAATGCAAAATACTCTGGCACATTTTAAAGTCCACTAATAAAATAAGTTTGAAATTCCAGTGTGGTGTGAACCACATGCGGGCACGGGACTTGGGGCAGAGTGTGAGCCATATATGGCTCATTGGACAGAGAACGTGTTTTAAAGAAGCATACTCCAAGAAGTTCATATTTCCTTGTACGTGAAACTCGAATTGTGGACGGGCCAGATTGAGTGAAAATTTGTTTTGTATTTATATATTTATTGTTCAATATTTTGTAGTTTCGATTATTTGTTTTTCGATATTTGGACTTTCGACAAATTGTGTTCGATATTTTGTATTCGATAATATTTCCGCCTGCCATAAGAAATAATAAAAATTTCAGCTAAACGCTTTAGTTCCGAATTGTTATACCCATTTTCCATTAATTTTAGAATTTTGGGTATTGTTAGACATTAAAAACGACCTTGACTTTTAATTGAGCAATAAAGTAAAACATGTCTTTAAAAGTATTTTAACACGATTTGACTGCAAATAGGCATTATAAAACCACGATATATTTAAAAACTTCAACATCAACCGCCTCAGTTCCGACATTTTAACAATTTTGTTTTTAAGAGCTTGCGTGCGACGGCGTAACTTTATGTTAGCACCACCATTATTATTCCTCTTGAAGCATTTATTGAAGCTTCATTTTACCCTAAATTACCGTAATTATTTTGGAGATGTCAAATAATGTGGTATAAATAACGATATTTTATTACTAACTACAGAAAACATCAACAATAACAATGAATCATTATTTATGCCGTGTTTGATGTTCGAGAAATTTTCTGTACCCTACCCAATAATGGATTTTTCTCTCCTACTAGTGGATAGAAAAAACAATTCACAATGTTGGTATTTGCTGTCAACAAACAACAAAAAATAGAAAGGACAGCATTATTTTCATAATTTAATATGCTACTTTCTTTTTATGGATATTTTGGTTAAATTCGTTCCGACCTTTCGTATTATCATGATTATCATTTGAAGAAAAGTTAAACAAAAATGCTAGTAAAAACTGGTATATGCGACTAGACCCCACTCCAGCTGGAACGTACTCCAATAAATATACCGGCGTCTAAATCCTTCTAGACGCCTCCAGATAGTTCCATTGATGACATCATTGCGCTCTCGATGTGTACCGGATATTCCAAAAGATGAGGTCATACTATTTTGCGTACATTGTAGTACTAAATCCAGACTATTCTAGTAATTGATGACGTTATAATCTCAAGTCGCTGCAGCCATGAGTCATTTCGGGTCCATGTCCGTTACAATACTTTTAGTTCCAAGGCTGTGCTCTGTATGATAGGTATTTCTCCACGACCATTAGTGAATGTATAAAAATGTATAAAATAATTTTTAATAATAGAAAGTAATTCTCACTTTTGAAATATAAATTTTTTTCTGAAACACTTGCTTTTTATGTGTTTTGCATGTGTTTTCATGCTATAACAAGTGACAGAATGAATATTCTTTAATAAAATTATGCTCAACGAAATAGATAGATTGCCATGAATTTCAAAACAGTCCACAAGTGAAATCCTAACACCCAGAAAAAAATATTTTATTAAAATGTTTTTTTTTTATATAGGGTTAAATATGCGAACTTCCTCGAGGTTCTTAGAAGAGGAGCATATACCCTCCTTACCAAATTTATCACCCATGGAAAAAGTGTTTTTGCTTATTCTCTTATTATTCTCTCTCTGTACAAAATTTTGTGAATAAAAATAGTTTTTATCCGCACACGTCACAAAAGTGACAACTTATGTGCCTCCATTGACAAGGTAAAAGTGTCATTTTATGTGATTAGGCTCATAAAGTAACCAACGGGTGTTATTTTATGTGCTTAATCACATAAAATAAGTGACAGTTGTACCTTGTCAATGAATTCTTTCAAATTCTTACTAAATTGTTGTTTTCTAATTTATTGAAAGTGAACTAGCGAGGTAGTGGATGGGGACGCGTGTAAATGAAACGACTAGCTCCTCCTTGTTCTATTTATAGGCGCCCCTGACCAAGGGGGCTCCTGACCAAGGGGGGCCGAACACGGGTGCTCATGACCAAGGGGGCTCCCGGTTAGAGTGCTCCCGGACAAGGGGGCTCCCGACCAAGGGGGCCATCGACCAAGGGGGCTCCCGACCAAGGGGGCTCCCGACCAAAGGGGCACACGACCAAGGGGGCTCCCGGCCAAGGGGGCTCCCGGCCAAGGGGGCTCCCGACCAAGGGGGCTCCCGATCAAGGGAGGACTCGACCAAGAGGGAACCCGAACAAGGGGGCTCCTGACCAAGAGGGCTTCTGAGTAAGGTTTGCGGATAGTATATATCATTCAGAGCATAAGTCGCTTTATGTGCTTCGCCTGTACTTAACCGACTCACTTTGTTCGTCGGTCAACAGTCCAGGCTCAGCACATAAAGCGTAACTTATGCTCTTAATAATATAATCTACTATTTTCGGGGTGTTCGGATTTTACTTACGAGCAGTATACAATGTAATATAATATTTGTTTCAATGAATAACTTGTTTTATTTAAATATAACTTTTTTTATTCATACTTTCTGTTCGTGGAGAAAATACAGTACGTTAATCGGTTAGGATGAAAATTCGATATCCTCGCTAACACTCGCGTTCGGAAACTTCCACTCGTATCGAATTTTCATTTTAACGTTGTTACAGAACATACCATTCTGTCTGCCAAAAGAATCTTTTTCGAGGCAATCTCCACAAACTTTAATTGAATTAAATTACAAAGGAGACATGTTTTAGGGAAATACTACTCTCATCTTCAGCCTAATTTTACAAGAGATTAATGATACAATTGATGAATTACAGTGGGATTCTGACCTTAGAGAATGTTAAATTATGTTAACAACTTATCCAGATTGTTTATTAAGAATAATGATCTATTAGATTACAACACGCCATCCGGTGTATACAAATTGAACTGCTCTTCTTGCGAGTCATTCTACATAGGTCAGACAGGTCGCAAAACTTCAAACCGTATTAAAGAACATTTCAGACACATCTATAACAACACAGATCTTGATTCTCCTCCATCAACACCTTCTGTGTTTGCCAATCATATGTTAATAACGAAACATTGTTTTTCACTATCCGATTCCAAATTGATCCACAAATGCAATAAAAGCAGGAAATTATATTTTCTTGACACTTTTGAAATAAAGAAAGCCTTGAAACTAGAAAACTGATCTTGTTTAAATGAATAAAATAACTTCAATAATCCCATTATCAATTCATTATTTTAATTTTCCAAACAATCTTTCCATTCAACATTCTTTTCCTCAAATTTCACTTTTTTCCCTTATAATAATTTCATTATTTACTTATTACCTTTTATACCACTCAAATATAGTTTAAACAAACTTACCAGATTCTCCCCAATCCATTTTTATTTTTTACGTTTTAAAAGATGTTATTTTCCGTATCTTTTTAAATAATGTAACTTAAAAAAAAACGTCAAATTTAACAATCTTTCAATAATATAAGGACATAATTTCATTTAATTACATTTATTAATTTTAATTACAATTTAAATTTACTCCACTTTCATTCTTCGACATTCTTCTCGTTTATAATCCCGATAGTTTTAACTTTATCTAATCGAGTCAACAATAACTCAACTAAGAACCGATTTACCAAAATGGTTTGTGGAATCTCTTTCTCCAAGTGTTAAGTTATTTCATTCTAAAAGAACTGTGGCAACGTTGCTTGGTTCAGGATAGTGTCATCATGAACATAACGAGTGAGCAACAAAATTCGTCATCGTAGGAGGCTCTGAATCCAAAATTTTGAGTCGATTCTTGATCGATACGATTGTGTAAAAAGTCATCGAGCTGTCAAATCTGATTCAAATTTGTGACAGTCAGAGAAAATAGGTTAAAAGTAAAGTAAAAGAACCGATGTACGTTTAGCCAACTCCGATCACGAATTTTGTTGCTCACTCGTTATATTTATACATATGGTTCAGCAAATTGCGAGATATAATTGTGTTGGTTCAGGATAATGTTGACGCGGCCATTGGTTTATGAGGTTATATTTCACGAAATTACTTCTAAGTCTTCTAGAAAGCGATGGTTCAGGATTATACGATTTTCCGTTTGGTCCAACTTTGATAGAATGATGTAAATATATAAATAAAATAATTAAACGAAATGAAAAAAGATTACATACATAGCAGAATATGTAAATGACGTCTTCACTTTAATCCTGGGCGCTGTCCCAAATTCCAACAAAATACCAACAGTCCTCTAGATTCCAACAGATTCCTCTGTTACTTGTGCAAAGCTTGTACATACATAATTATAAAACCTAAATCTTGCGGCAGTTTTTTTTATTATTAATCTCCAGTTCTATAAACGTATGACTCCAATCCAAATATCCTCGCTTTTCGCTTTCTCGTGAAATTTAAAATTACTTCTTTCTCACAAGTTTGTCGAAGTCTGACTGAATGCGTACTAGAAATACTACAAACTTTTTTAAATTTAAAATGCATTCACACTTTTCATCCATCCTGTTTAATTTTGTAAGAAGCAACGTAAACTCTCACCGTCTTAACATTCCGATTTGATTCCTGTAAGAAAACATACATAAAGTTATGAGACGGTAATGCGTTCATTACAAAAAGTCTTTAGCAATAAAATTATTCATAGAAGCGCCTCGGACGCAATAACTTTGCAAATATGTATCTAAACAAAGTGGAAAATGTCACTTTATATCATTCGGTTGGGCAGATTGTTATAGTGGATGATTCACTTCCAGGATGTATTACAATCGAAACATATACTTTTAAAGATGTTATGATGGAAGTAGGTATGTATTAGAAGCAAGCCATATCCTCTGACTAGGATCAATAAACACTTGTTTGTAACTAAAATAATCTGAGTGTTATTTAAACAAATAAGAGTACAAAATGATGCAAGCGATAAATTATAAATAAATATTACAAAAGTGATTTAGAAAAAAGAATTAAGACAAAAATTACAAATAGTAATTATATGAATTTTAAATGTTAAAATAAAACGTCCGACTATACTGTTAATAATAACAATTAGAATACAAATGAAATGCTTACCTATAAAGATCGTATTAAAACATTACTGGTCGCAGTGTTGGTGGTCTCTGACCAAAAACTAATTCAATTTGTCCGCAACCAGGTGCATACTGATATGCATAAAAACCAGTAGATATACTGACATATGCATAAATTATGTTATAGGCAAGGTATAAAAACCGATAATGTGTCTAGGTATTCTACAGGGTGATTCACGCAATTATTTAAAACCGACTGGGAACCGCTGGCATTATTGAAAAAAAGACTTTTTTGCCACATTGAGCGCCGTGAACTACTGCCTTCAGTTTTATTTTGACTGCTTGACGGTGCACAAATAGTGACATGACCGATATGATTATGACCCACATGGAATGCTCTTGCGGCTCGGAAGTTGTGCAGTGTGCGATCGCCGACAGTTGCCTGAATCTCGTATTTTTACAAGAATAATGCAAGGACTACGGAATCATGGTTCTTTTATAATGAACACAGGTGCACAATATTTGGAATTTTAAAAAATGCGGTAAGAACAATTTGCGAAATGCCAGATATTTTTGAGCGAGTGCGTGAGTCCTGGATACGTCACGCCCGGGCCTGTATTTACAATGGGGAACGACATTTCGAGCAATTCTTTTGGTGCCAAATCTATCTATTATTATTAGTATCCCACCCCCAGTTTAAATATTTGCATAACTTTGTGAATCACCCTCTACAATGCCTACTGAACGTTAGGCAACGTATGTATGAAATACTGCATTATTATACAGAAAGATTAGGCCTTATAGATCTTTCTAAATTATTTGATTTCAAACGATCGTGTTGGTAATATCTAGATATTTTGCACACATTATCTGAACATTGTTAGGTATTCTATATAATGCCTAGGTAATGTGGAAAAAAAATCTGTTTTAATATCTCGAGAGCATCGAAAATAATCGATTGTACTTCCGAGTCATAAGACTTATTCCGCCGGAACACCACGACAGGGCAGCTGGAGTGCTGTTTCGCGGAATACGTCGAATGAGAAAGTTAGTATATTCGGATTATTTTCTTTTGCTCGAGTGGTATTGATGATACTACGTCGTCAAGGGTATAATCGCTTAAAATCTGTAATTGCTATTGGCTCAATTTATTATGAGTTTAGAAACCACAGAGGTCTAAACTTGACCATGTAGTTTCTAAACTATGCTACCCTGGACAATTTTGATCACAGATTTTGTTCAAGCCCATCGTGGACTATTAGCCCTTCACTCATGGGGAGGTAATTGCTGTACATCCTGTATAATCGTTTTTAACACATTGCCTAATATATGTAGCCATTGTATAAAATGCCTAGGCCTAGGTATTTTATATATATGTAATGCCAGGATTTCATACTTTACCGGTAACATACAAATTTTTAATAATCTTCGAAAATCCCTCTTTGGACAGTCCAATCATAACGAAAATAATTAAGAGGAGTAGTATAGGAAGCGGGAGTCTGGGACAGTTCGATGGCATGTCCTGTCCATGACCTTCCTAGAGAACATTCTTGTGGACAGGGGGTGCTGAAGAAGAAGAACAAAGGTGTAGTCGCCGAAGAACCACCAGAGACTGCTACAGAAGAAGAAGAGCGTGGTTGCCGAAGAAGTAGTAGTGTTGATGGCTTACCCACCAGAGGCTGCTGCAGAAGAAGGAAAAGGGCGTTGTTCTCAAGAGAGAAAGATATGCGTTATCGCTGAATAATTTATATTATATTTATAGAAAATATTATTAGCGATTTATTTTCAATACTCACATTTCAATCTTTCGGGTCCAGCCAAGTCCACATTAAGAATGACGAATGAGGGCCCCCATTATTATCATTAGGTGTGACGCCAATTAAGTAGGAGTTCGCAGTGGCGCGGCGGCTCCTTAATGAGGTCATTTGGTCAATGACCTCCCAAAAGAAAAAGTAAAAAAGGCAGTATCAAGACTCTTTGTTTTGTGGAATATAATAATATAACCATTGTATAAGTTATCTATTGAGTTTAGCTCTGTAGTTGTCGCGAAGAATTTTATACACGGCGGAGCGCGGACATTGTCAAATTCGCCCGGGTCAAAGCCACATTAAGCGAATGCTGGTAGCAAATGAGGTACTATACTTAAAAATAAAGTTTTTGGAAAATACAATAATCATAAACCTCATTGAAAAGTGTAGGATTTAGCGCTATTATGGGGAAATTATTATACTTACTGAAAATGCAAAAAAAAATTAATTGAAATTTGTTTAATTTTTTATGAGAAAACTGTACTAGTTTAAAATACGTCATTAGTGGCTGGCATATGAATTAAGTGAGGACGTACGTATTTTTATCTCTCAGTCTCACTCATTTTATAAGTAATTCTTTCCTTTTCGCTCTTACTCCCACCATACTCGGAAACTAATGACGTAGTTATTCGCCCGCGAAATGGTTTTTTATTTATTTCATGAAAACGGTTATGATTGAGCAAAACGAAAAAATAGGAGTACTCTATTTTTAGCAGTTTTGTTTATAAAAAAAGTTTCAAAATTTTGTATACTGCTCCATTGTAACAAGTGCGACAAAAACGGAGCTATTACATTTCTACATGTACTAAACAAGGAAACAATCCGCTCTTACGGTCAACAGCTCTACACTCTCTGATTCCAGTATCGAGTCATGTACTTTATCTAAAGCGACGTAATGCATGTTTGGGATAAAGATAGAAAGTCGGACGTCCGACTAACAGATTGTTATTAATTCTGTTTAGTTCAGTCAGCAGCTACGAGTGTTGTACTCCAAACTCCAAACTAATAGTAAAATTACAATTTAAGTTTTGAGAAACGGTTGGAGCTTAAAACAAATTGTTGTCCAAGCAAGGCTGTGTAAGGACAATGCATTGAAAGATACCTTAGCAGTCAATTCAATTTTTCCTATTTTCTGGAGACTTAATCTAACTAAATCCAAAAGATTACATTTCCTTCAGATACTGTAATGCTCATAAATATTTTGCTTACAAACACATGCCCATAAAAAAATAAAACAATCTGTTGTTTGATTTCGGGGTTAGATGTCAAAAAGGTGTCTTCAAAAGTTGGAGCGAAAGTGACAAATCTTTTAGATTTTTTTTTTAATTTACCCGAAGGAATCAGATATTTTCACGCGGAGTGCAAAAACTAGAGCCTATAAGGATACCCAATCGGGAACACTCATACTTAAGAAATGCGCTAGTGACGAGAAAAAAACTGAATTTCCCCATGTAAAATCGGGTTTGTTTGGGTTCAATGCACTGACCTACCTCAAGTCCATCTTTGTTTGGTATAAAAGAAATTCAGGTGATATTCGGGCTTTGAGCACCATCTATTAACGGCTAGAAGTTCTATGTGAATAAAAACCATGGCCCACTGTATTTAAAGGTATGTTCAGATTCCTAAAGTATAAATTAATGTATCTTGATATCAGTTCCATATATAAACTCAATTTCAAATGCTTATATGTGCATTAAAAAGCTCACAATAACACCGAGATTGCTTAACAGAATACTAGATAGCTGCTAGTAAATACAATCGTGTATAATGTGCTGCCGATAATCTTTACATGATCCTAAGTCTTAATTTCAAATATTCAAAGAACTTCATAATTCGGATTTGAAAAACATAAACATACTAACTGACACCCCACTTAAAATTAGGGAATAGTTTATCCACATCTATTGAATTAAATTTTTAATTTAAATTAAATTGTTTAGACAGAAAAATGAACTGAGTCTGTAAGATCAGTGATAGAGGAAATGAGATTGTTAAAGATACCTGCAAGAATTTTTAATAATAACATAAAAAATTTAATTTGAAAATAAACCTAAAATCTCTTTTATCCAAGCTGTTGATTATTGTTTAGAGTAGGAGTAATAACAATTACAGATCAAAGATTGTTTGTTTTCATTGTTCACTCAACAAATGTGCGATCCACGTACCCTCTAACATACTCAGCTGTTTGATTTATCGCAGATGATTCACTAGGTAGGTATTTTTTGCTGAACCTCCATTTCAAAAACAGGAAACTTCTTTCTTCGAAATTTTCATTCAACACATTCAAAATTAACATAAAATTTTTTTTTCTTAGCTGGATCTAATACTTACCTTATGTATTGACTCTTAATTTCATCGTTGTTGAAAATTGGTTTCCCTCTAAAGATCTCTCTTTGTCGAAAATATTCGTTTTGATATTTATTTTATTATTTCATACTTATTTCTTACGATACATTTCTTAGGAAACTTTTTATTGACTCACTCATTACAATATGGTGGTTTTTATCTGTTTATTTACGTATGTAGTATTATTCAGTAGGTGTTTCTTTATTTTTAAATTGTTTCTCTTCCTTCCGATTCTGAATATGTATAGTCTTAGAGAGATTAGTTTTTAATCGTTCTTGTTAATGGCGTATTTTTATGTTTTCATTTCCAAGTCGCCCTTTTACTCGAAGCAAATTAGACTATAGAAGAAATTATTTATAAAGTTTTTGGTTATAAACTCCCAGCAGGGACCCAAATAAAGATCCGAAGCGGGACCCGATGGTAGCTAGGCCCCCGATGGTAGCTACGCCCCCGTGTACCAAGGGAGCTTTCAAGGGGAAACGCGATGGTTGCTACACACCCACCTGTCACAATGGGGCCCCAATGGTAGCTACGCTCCCCATTCATAAGGGGGCCCCATAATAGCCATGCCCCCTGTTCCAAGGGGGCCTTCCTAGAACCCTTGAATTACATTTGTGTTGTTTCGCAATCTGTCCAACAAATCTGTTGGGACAGGTCAGGTCAGGTCAGTGCTGATATTGTCTAAGATTTACAGTAATTATTATTATTGGTGGTCTAACCAGGACAACGCCGAGCGTTCTGCTAGTACTGTAATAAATATGTAAATAATAATTATTATTATCATATCATTCAACAGGTTGTTTTCAAATATTTTATTGGGATAACTCATCCCTAGTCGTCAAACATCGGTAAAGGCGGAAGGGGAGAGGTGTAAAAGGGGTAAGGTCCATCTGTCCCCAAACCTGATTTTTAGAAGAAATAATTTATAAAGTTTTGAAATTTTGGTTATGGACTTAAAGCAGGGACCCAAATATAGATCAGATTTCTATTTTATCTCGAAAACCATTGGTGGGAGCAAAAAATGTATAGAAACAAAATTGTAGAGCAGTTTTTTTTTCTGTACAAGGTCCATATTGAATAAAACATTTGCAATAAATTGTTATTGATCAAAAAACGGGGGTGGAGTAATTTTTGCCTTCGCGCTGAAAACTACACTCATTATCCAACATTATTTATGAGTGTTGGGTGGAGGATAGACAAAAACTTCATGAAATCAATTTTATGCAGAGTTGAATGGAGAATCCCAAGCCTGATAAAAAATTTCTAGTTGGAGTTACCGTTTACGAGAAAAATGCAGAAAAGCGTCGTGAGGTAACTCCCTGTTGGGAGTTCATAAAGAAAATTTCAATACTTTATAAATTAGTTCTGCTATTCGGCGTTTTTTGCTTGGACTATTTATGTGTGTTTTGCTTTCTATTTCCATTGTGAATAATTTATCGTATGTCTCTGTTCCGTTTTCATATTACCCTGCTCCATGCCTTTATCTTTTTCTTCATTTATTTTCCGTGTTATTACATGCTGTTGTGCTTTGTAGAATTTGTATTTATTTATCAAATTTGGTTCCAAGTTGTTTGATTACATTATACATCTTTACACCTGCTTTCAGTTCCTTCTTAATTTAATTTTCGATGGCTTCTTTAATATTTTTGTCTCTTGAGAAATCCCCAATTTGACCATGCCTTAATTCGCCATTGAAGTACGGAACCTGAAATTCACAAAGGAGAAGTTCGGATTGCCTACCCGACCTGAGGCTAGTGTGAAAATTTTGTTAAATCTGATTTTATTTGCACTAAGAGTTTTTCATTTTGTTTAAAGTTGTGTATTCCATTTGAAAATAGAATGGTCAATAATTCGCTTTACGAGACTGTGACGGTTAACTAAAATTTTACCGTTTGTTGCGACAATGTGTTCTGGTTTCTATACATATATTTATATATGTTTCTAGACACGTTATTAATTGGATTTGTTTGAGGCCAACATCCAATAACTGAGGGGAAAAGGAAAACCACGAGAAGTTGGAATTTCGACCTTAAAATCTCTCTACGCTGACTGGTTCATTTTAGTAGTTCGTTTAGAGTCAGTGACGTATCAAACTTAGGAGCATTCAAATAAATCAAGAACAATGATTTTATTGAAATTGGGTTCCATGTTCAAACATTTGAACGACTTCTCGCGCTGTTCAGTATCTCGTGGAAAGTTAAATATAAAAATTGTAATGACTTTTTATACTGTTGCAATCCCAAGAATGTAACGCCCATGACTTTTGTTTACTTTGCTTACGTACTTACGCTATAATAAACGATCAATTAAATGAACCAATCAGCGCAGAGGACTTTAAGGCCGAAATTCCAAAAACGTTTCTTGAAACAACTGTATCCCCTCCGCGACTCACCCCTCTCGCCTAAGATGTTGGCTTCAAAACATTTGCCTACATACTCCCGTCTTTGCTGGTCTAGATATTCTGACGTCGTTGGGTGGCGCCCCGGTCATAAAAGTAACCGCCATTGCTTTACATTTTATGGCCTGCCTCTATAAAACTTGCTGCTTATTCGTACCATAATAATAAGATATATTTCCTTGCCTTTCGGCTTTGAAAAGGATTCCTATTCCCATACAATGCTAAATAAACAGAATACTGATTAAATAAAACTATAAAACATAAACATCACCAATATCTAAATTAATTTCATTTTCCTCCCATCTCTTCCCCCCTTTTCTCTACATTCTTTCTTCTGTCTAAAACTCCTTTCATCCAGCCTAGTCCTTTCCCTTCTTCTCCTATCAGTACTTTCCAATCTTCTCTCTCCTCTCTCAGCTCCTCACATTCTTTCATCATGTGCTCTATTGTTTCTGCTCCTTCTCTGCATAGTCTGCACACTCTCTCGTCTCTCTCTTTCCAGTATTTGTTTTCTCTTTCCTCGTTTCCACATCTAAACCTTGCTATTACTTTCTTATCGTTCTTCTCGCTTTCCTTTCTCAGGTATGCCGGCAATTCCTCCGTGATTAGTGACCTATACTTTCCATTATACCTTGACTCATTAATCCTCGTTCTCCTTTCCTGCCTCTGTACGTCTCGGTCTACCTCAACTATCTCTCTTAGTACATTTACTCCATTATTTCTTCGCCTCTCTACCTCCTCCACTGCATACCCATTTCTCTCGTAGTATTTTCTTCTCTCTTTTCCTGCTCTTTTCATGTTCCCATTCTTTATCTCTTTCCAACACTCTTGCAAGATCTTACATTCCGTTCTTTCTCTTATTCTCTCTTCAAATCTTACTGCTCTTTTTCCTGCTTCCACTCTTATCTTGTCTCTCTTTACTTCTTCTAGTACGATATATGCTGGCGTTTCCCTGTCCAATCCTAGTACCCATCTCCAGTACTTCGCTTGGATTGCTTCCAGCTTTTCCTGCTCCTTCCATCCCCATATTTCTGCTCCGTACATCATTACACTCTGTACTAGCCTTTCGTACATCAGTCCTCTCCTTCTTATATCTCGTCCGAATTTTCTCTCGCCTATTCCCCATACTTGACCTACCACCCTGTTCGCTTTCCTTTCTAGTTCCTTTATATGACTTTTCTCGTTGTTAGTCTCGTTAAAGGTGTAACCCAAGTATTTAAATTCTTTTACGTTTTCTAGTTCTTTTCCTTCCCACTTCCATTCTTCTTTCTTTCTTCTGCCTCCTTTCTGAAAAATCATCATTTTTGTTTTCTCCACGTTTAACTTTAGCTTCTTTCTTTTCAGGTATCTTCCTAGGCATTTTATCATTCCCTTCATTTCTTTGGCCTCTCTCGCTATTAACACCATATCATCGGCGTATGCCAACGAGTGGACTTTCGTTTTTCCTACCACCACTCCCCCTGCCTGTGATAGTCTTAGTTTTTCTTCCAGGTCGCTTATATATGCCGCGAATAGACTGGGACTGAGTGGGCATCCTTGTCTTACTCCTTTCGTCGTCCAGAATCTTTTACTTGTTTTCCCGTTTACTTTTACTTTGTTTCCCGTTTCTAAGTAAATTTCCTCTATTCTGCTCACCAGCTGCTCGTTGATTCCTTTCTCTCTTAGGTACTCCCATACTCTCTCTCTATTTACACTGTCAAAAGCCGCCTTCAGGTCTACAAACAGCGCGTACATCTTCCCTCCTTTCTTATCGAGTTCTTTATCTATTAGATGTTTCAAGATCGTTATCGATGGTGCTTCTCCCTCTCCTAAAACCCGCTTGTCCATCTGGTAACAAATCTTTTTCATCTAGTTCTTCCTTCAATTTATCTTCCAGTATCATTGCGTAGATCTTGTACGCCGTGCTCAGCAGACTTATTCCTCGGTAGTTCTCCACCTTTTCTCTTGTTCATTTTTTGTGTATCGGACACACTAGCCCCATCCTCCATTGGCTTGGTAGCCCCTTTCCTTGCCAGACGTCGTTTACTATCTCCCTCATTATCTCTATTATTTCTTCTGTTGCATATATCCACGCTTCATTTTGCAGTTCATCTTCTCCCGCCGCTTTTCGTTTCTTCATTCTTCCTATACCCCTTTTAATCATTTCCTTCGTAATCTCTTCCCCTTTCTCTTGTTCTCTTGGTCCTCCTCCCTTCTGTCTTCTTTCCGTTTCGTCCTTTCCGTCTAGTAATTCTTTAAAATACTCTCTCCATTCTTCTATCCTTATCTTCTCGTCTGCCCACTTTTTCACTTTTCGTTCTCTGTTTATGTATTTCCAAACTTCTTCTTCTGTGTTGATTGATCTAATTTCCTCTTCTTCTTCTCTTTTCTTTTCTTCCTTCTTCTTCTCACAAGTGTCTTCGTATTTCTTTAATTGCTTCCGGTATTCTTCTCTTGATCCCTTCCCACTTCTCCATTTTCTCATTTGCTTTCTGGCAAGTCTTTTCATTTCCTGGCATTCTTTATCCCACCATCTATTTCTTCCCATTCTTTCTCCCACTTCTACTTCTATTTTCTTTGTTGTCATCGCTTCTCTCATTCTCCTTTCGAGTTCTTTCATTCTTGTTTCGGTGTCTTTTTGTTTTTCTTTTTCTCTTTCAACATGTTGTAGCGCACTTCTGTACTTTTGTATGCTTTCTTCTTCCCAGATTGTTTTTATAATTGTTTCTTTCTTAGGTTTTTTTCTTTTTATTTCTTCTCCGGCGATTTCCATTTCTAACGGTTGGTGATCTGATTCCACTCTGTTTCCCACTTCGAATCTTCTTACTTCATCCAATGCATGTTGATTGACTATTGCGTAGTCAATCACTGATTCTCCTCTCGGCCCCACGTACGTAAATTCTCCTGTATCATCTTCCCAGTTCCCGTTCAGTACCTCGTATCCTCTCTCTTCTATAAATTCAATCATTTTTCTTCCTTCTTTATTTTCTGTCTTGTCCTTCGATGTTCTTCTCGCATCTTCTGTCTCATTATTCCGTCTTCCTAATCTTGTCCCAATTCTAGCATTAAAGTCGCCCCCAATTATTACAATTCTTTTTTCTGTCTCACTTATGGTCTCTTCTAACATTTGTTTTGTTTTACTCATCTCTTTACTGTATACCGTGATTACTTTAACTTTTTTTGTTCCTATTTTTAGATTTCTTTCTGTTATTCCAGTTCTCTGTAGTTCTTGTTTTGTTTTTATTTCGTCCTCAATTTCTTTCCTTACTCCTGTGATAATGCCTCCTTTCGCTCGTCCTTTCTTGTTTTTCCTTTCTGCTGCTTGACATCTCCATACATAATCTCTCGGCATTCTCTCTTCTATCTTCTTCCACTCCTTTTCATCTACCCACGTTTCTACCATTCCAATTACGTCAAATTCGCTTATGTATTTCCAGAAGTCTTCTCCTTTGTTTCTTATACCCGCTACATTCCAATATACCAATTTTATTCTTCCTTTTATTTTCTTCTGTTGCTTTCCCGTTGAATCGTGTACCTTCTTTCTTTTTGCCTTCTGTCTGCTTTTTCTTTCCCGGTTTTTTCCTTTCTCCTTTAAAAATTTTCCAGTCGCTCGGTGTCATCGTTCCATTTCCTCCAATTTCCCTCAACCTGCAGTTTCCTGTAGCTTACCCTTACCGTCTTTCCTTCTTCCCTTTCCCTCTTCGCTATCTCTCTTATCTTTTTCTGTATCTCTCTTTCTTTCCTTGTTAGGTCGCTGTTCACAAAGATTTTCGGTCCTGTCTTATTCCTAAGTTTTTCTTTATTCCTCATGACGTTCAGCTTCTGTTCCCAACTCTCAGTTTTTGCTATTAACATTTCTTCTCCCTTTATGGCATAGGCCTCTGTTATTTTCACTTCTGTTTCCAACTCCTTTTCCATCCATTTCTCGATTTCTTTTCTCATGTTTTGTCCCGTCCCTTTTAGTCTTAGCCCTGTGATTACTATGTTATTTCTTCTTTCACCTCTTTCTTTTTCCTCCATCTTCGACTCCATCTGTCCTATCTTCTTTTCTAGTAAGCTTTTTTCTTTTCTCCATTTTTCCTCTTTTTCTTCCATCGCTTTCTTCAGTTGGTTCACTTCTCTTATTCGTACCAGATTGTATTCGTAAGTATTGTTGTGTACTCCTTTTGGATAAAACACTCTTAATATCCACTTATGGTACATTTATGATAACCAAGACAAGTTGGATAGAACCAGAAATCTCCCAAAAATGGCCCTTCCGGCACTAAAGGGAAGCTAAATATAAAATAAAAGTTTCCATGTACTCGCGACTCTATTCAGGAACTAATCATTAGTTAAATGCCATTTCGCTCTTTTTTTGAATTTAAATCGATCAATATTAAATTCGTGTACAGTTGTTAACCAAGTAGAAGTAGTTTGAACTATTAAAATAAAATAGCTAGTAACTAGTAGTAATAGTTAGTTAGAAAACAAAACGAAAAGTCCAAATGCACTAAAGCGGAGATAAAAAGCTATCTCCAACCAAATTCTTGCAACATTCTGTCCATATATGTTATTTCTTAGACCTTTCTCTCCTTTGTTCGTTCCAAAATATTGTTCTCTCTGATTTACAACGTGCAACTGATACCGGGGTTGTTGGTACTTTGTTGATATACTTAACTTGGAGTTTTTCCCGACGATATAAAAGTACAAAAATACATATTAAAAATTTTACATCAGTAAAGTAAATTGTCACTTGTCCTTACAGCGTATTGTTGTGGAACTTTAATAACGTTGTCACACCGCCCTTGAAACTTTGATTTAGTCGATTCTTGCACCTGTCACAGTTTTGTTTATGCACACTCTGGACTCTATGGGAACTGATGTAAAATTTGCAGTCGAGGGTAACTTTGGGTGCTAGTTTAATGGCACTTTAAAAAATCCAAGACCTGCAGCGGGACAGATACCACGTGGACGAAGTCGAGAGTGAAGGCTAGTTTTTAATATTGTAAACACTGTTAATAAATTTCCAATACAAACATTAATTATTTTACTAAATTTCAATAGATGTTTTTTGAACTGTTTGGATCCTACATGCTGCAGATTGCACTACTTCAAAGAAACACATCTGGGCAACAGCCTGCATCATGTACTTTTAAACAATAAACACGAAACAATAGGAAACATTTTCACATACCGTTTATTTCTAATAATTCTAAAAGAATTTTTAAAAAATATAATCACAAAATTATTGATCATCAGTGGAGATATCTACAATAAATGACCAACAATTAAAAAATACTGAACTTGGTAACCTAATTAAGTACATTTAATACATATCCTTTTCCATAAATAGTATATTTAGGTTTACACATAAGAATCGAATTGACATTCACAAGCACTACGACGTCACATCTTGGAAATACGATTTACAAATAGATAACTGTAAAAACTAATTTTTAATAAGAACTTTTAGATAAAGGCTCAGACATTTGTGTGGTATACGTAGGTAAAGATGTTTGAGATATTTTTCTCTCCTTTCTTGTTACGAAGCGGTTTACACATAAGTGATACATCTTCACTTTGCAAATAAATATTAAAAAAATAAAGACTCCTAAAAATACAACAATAAATTTAACGCAGATATAAATATCATACAACATACCTTGCAAACAATTAATTGTGTCCCAAATTGCCTCCACGTATTGTGTCACTGGATTGATAGAAAAATCAACCACCGATGATACCACTTCAAATAGGAATGAGATTCCCATTATCACACTAAGTTTAAAAATTAAAAATAACCTACGAAAGAAATCTTCATAAAGACAGCATAAACACAAGAATAAACATATACTGTTCTTTGTCTAATTTGTAGGTCTTCTTTTTTTCTTTGGCCGATATTCTGTTTTCATTCATCCTGTTAATTTCCCTCTTAACTTTAAGACAGTAAAAGAGAGTTCGTAAAAACAAAACGGCGTTCCCAATTCCCATCAGTATTAATGGGATTAGATGAAATATTATTTTTCCATAATTTCCGGGCCCTAAAATTTACAAATTTGGAAACGGAGCAATGAAAAAACTGTGGACTTAATACTTATATTCCAGAAGCACTTGTAGCCTCCCAGAATTGGTTTCACTACGAACGGAGTCTCAAGTTGGTAGGCTATAAACGTTACCAATGTTATCACAGCCGGCAGTCCCCATCCATAAAGACTATACAGCAGGAACTTTTTAAATTCGTTATACCGTTGTTGGGGCGTTATAAAAGACCTTGGACTTCTAAAACAAAACAAAAATATCTTGGCTTCGTGGTCCCATATTTAATACTACAATGAAGTTGATGCAAAGTTACTTTGACAAGCTCCAAATTGAAATAAGGCTGACTTACCCAAAGGTGCGCCAAATATCAAAACACATTACGTTTAACCATGCAAATGATGCCAGAGACATGTAGGATAAAAAGAAACCTAAAATTAAATTACAACATTCATTCAAGTTTTGATATATAAGATCAGAACTCACTAAGACCTAAGCAGGCGTCATCCCCAATATTAGTGCCAAACTGTGCGTATGCAAAGGACGCAAATGAAACCAGCATGACCAGACAATAACTAATCAGAATTTTCCCAAACAAATTTAACATTTCTGGAAGTAATAAGTAAACACCAATCGTAATCACAATAAATATACAGGAAACTATCTTCGCCCATCGTGCCACCACAAATTTTACTGGTAATGGTGATTCTTCTATACATCCGAAGAAATAAAAGTTATTTCTGGGGCCTTTCTGAAGATGTTCGATGCAGTAAGCCTTGTCGTTTAGACCAAAATGGTGAAAAGAGTTGCTTTGGTTGTAAAATACATGGAAAGCTCCGACAGTGTCTAAGTAGTACGGAATCTTGTCTTTCAAGAAGTGCAATCTGCAGTCCAAATTGTGAATGATGGCAAAGGAATCTGCAAAAATAAACATCTTATGTTTAATATGAAAAGATGTCACGTTGTCAAATTTGTAAATGATATAGGGCTCTATTCTTGGACGTGTGAGTGCGTGAGTGAGTGAGTTGTGTCGTCACGTCGAGTAGTCGAGTATTTAATTTAAAGTAAGCGCACTTCACAAACACTCCAGATTAGAGCGGTATGAGACGAGCGCTTACTTTAAATTACATACTCGACTACTCAACGTGACGTCACAACTCACTCACTCACGCACTCACATGTTCAAGAATAGAGCCCATATTCGACCTGATTGTGCAAAAAATGTGGTTATCCATAAACAGTTGTAATTAAGGATCAACCAATAGAAGTGTTTATGTATGATCACTTTTTTACAGATCAGGGCGATTACGTATGAGCAAGTGGGATCGTTGACATAATAAGCCCTAGTCGAGTTACTTTATACACTATTTTTCCTACGACAAAACTGGAAAAAGTCAAAGTTAATTGTCACATTTTAATGTATTGTAACGGTTTGGCAGAAATTACATTTATTAAGACAAAGAAAAATTGTTTAAGTAATTTCCACCATTAGGATACGCTTCAGCAGGCTGCGCAAAATGAATGTCACCCAGACGTCAGATGTGACATGGAGCAACGATAATTTTTGAACAGAAATTAAAATTCGAAATACAGAATTTTGTGTCCCACAGTGTGGACGAGCCTAGCGCAATCATCCGAGAAGACAACAGGCAATTCATTGGTGGCAAACCAATCGCTTTTATTTTTAGGACGGGAATGAAACAACTGAGCAGCTCTTGGCGATTTTTTTTTTTTTTCAAAATGTTTATAAAAATTTGTGTTAGAATTGATGAATTTAATTTATATTTTTATAATTAAATTATTTATAATTTATGTTAGAATTTAAATAACTGCGTTTCATGCAAATTAAATAAATTATGAATCGAGCCATTCACGATTGCGTTACTGTAACAACAATTAATAATATTCGATAAGAATCAAGTGTCAGAAAGCGTCCCACACAAATTGCTCTCAATAAAATCTCTTGACTCAGTTTGGCCGCTAATTTCACAATTATTTTTTAATTTGCAATATAAATTTATAGTTGCCAGACAATTTTGTCGTTTCTAACATCGCGCCAGCAGTAATTTTAGTAATTAAAAAAAATTTCAAACCATTTTAGTATTAGAAATTTTAATACGATACAGTGGAGGGCATGGCATTTGCCTCCGCTCGCAGGCTGCGGGATAGTAACCTTTAGAAAGCTGGGAAATCAGGGACTCCACAGAGTACCTCTCTTGGGTGCGGGGTCGGACCGTATCTGTCCTCAATATGCTTTCGACAAATCCTATGCAGTGTATACGGATACAGAGGAGAAAATCCAAAGTTTGACATTTCAATCTTCACGGATGGATCAAAAACGAAACCAGTAGGTGGAGAGGGAATTCACATCTCCTAAATGAACTGCAATATCAGCGCAACCCTAGGGGAATGTGCCAATATTTTCCAGACGGAGATCGCGGCCATTCTAAGGGGTGCCACAGAAATCACTGGACGCAATATCAGTGAAAAAACGATGTGCTTCTTCAGCGACAGTCGACTAGCCCTGCGGGCTCTGGCCAATGGCAGGATTACCTCCCAATGTCGTTGAGCTAAGGTGTGTTCGAGGACATAACGGAAATGAGGGGAATGAGAGGGCCGACTAGCTGGCTCGACAGGGCGCGACGGGATCACCGGATGGTACCGAACCGCCCATTCGACCGGTCAACCGCTACCTCTCAAACCTGATCAAAACTGACAACCATTCTAGACACTGTCCTATATGGGAAACGATATAGGATTTTTATCAAGCATTTGTCAAGGGACAGACTCCGTCTTTTGGTAGGCATCTGGACCGGACACTGCAGGCTAAATAAACACCTCCACTTGATGGGGTGGTAAACGACCCAACGTGCAGGGGGTGTTTAGAGGAGGACGAGACTGTCGATCATATCCTACGGGAATGTCCAGCTCTCGCCTCGACCAGAAAATCCATACTGGGGGAGACATGGCCCAGCTGGGCCTACTTGAGGTGTACCTTGCCTGGAACCATCCTAGCTTTTCTCGACAATGTCGGATGGCTGGATGAGAGACAGGAATGAGGAACACGAGGAGGTGACACAATGGACCCGCGGTGTGGTCTAAGTGTCAGTGAGGAGAGCAAATTCCCTCATACCCCTCAACACCTAATCTGTCTAATACGATACAGTTCGATAATAATAATCAAACAATAAAATATAAATTTGCCAGGTAAAAATTCGGTCGTCTAATTACAAGCCAGATCAATTTAAGTCTCGGGGAGAATAGGTAAGTTAGAGGAGTACGGCAACGAATTTGTTGGTTGCGTGAGAGAGATAGCTGCGAGAAAAGGGATGCGCACAGATAAACGCAACTGCTTCCAGGTGCTAGACGTACCCCATCTCTACCAAAATCGATAAGAAAAGAAATATTAAAAAACCAGCAGACTGAATTTTTTTTTCGAAAAGGTTGTTAGCTCTTGTACTCTCTTATTTTGCTACTGGTCAAAGAACACCATCAACAAATAGTGAGAAGATGTGTAGTGTAGCAGAACAACAGTACCAACGTTTTAAATGATAGTGTTGAAAATATTACAAAGGAAGCAGGATTGTTACAAAACTTACAATGTCAGTTTTTCAAATTCTACATTTCAATTTATTAGAAAATAATATTTCTCTGTTCATTTTCGCTGTAAATTACGAAGGCGATAAACGAACATGAATGGAAAAATAACACGATTTTTTTCTGGCAATTCTGACTACGCTACGCGCTCGACCACTTAAATAAACATACTCCAAGAAAGTCATATTTCCCTGTACGTGAAACTCGAAATGTGTAGAGTATCTCATATTTTAGGATTTTATGAAAGACTTGATGACCCGTCCCGGCTTCGCACGGTGATTTTATTTTATTATTTTATTTAATACTTGAATAAACCGTTTCTTAGTGAGTGCCCACGTGGTAAAATAAGCAAGTGTGCAAAATTTCATTGCAATCGGTTCAGTGGATCCAGAGATTAACCCCTCCACCTCGTTTCCCTTAGGAATGGAATTTTGAAAAACCGTTTCTTAGTGAGCTCCTACGTGGTAAAAGAAGTAAGTGAGCAAAATTTCATTGCAATCGGTTTAGTAGATCTAGAAATTAACTCCCCCGCCCCGTTACCCCCCTTTGGAATGGAATTTTGAAAAACCGTTTCTTAGTGAGCGCCTACGTGGTAAAATAAATAAGTGTGCAAAATTTCATTGCCATCACTTCGATGGATCCGGAGATTTCGTGATGAGTCAGTCAGTGAGTGGTATTTGGATTTTATATACAGATTTGAAAAGTGAACACCTTCAATAACTTTGAACAGAAGCGAAATTTGAAAATTTCCAAAAACACGTCAAGTATTATATAGTGGGGGACGTATTTTGAGATAGGTTTTTAGATAGACAGGTCTCACCCCCTTAAGGGTGAACAACCCCTTAAAAATTTTAAATGGATCCACTAAACCGCTTGCAATGAAATTTATCAAACTACTTATTTTACCAGGTAGGCGCTCAATAAGAAACGGTTAATCAAATTTCCATTCCTAAGGGGGGGTAACGGGGTAGGGGGTTAATGTCTAGACTAAACCGATTGCAATGAAATTTTGCACACTTACTTAGTTTACCACGTAGGCGATCGTGGTTTTTCAAAATTATTAAAGAATTAAATAAAATAATTAAAAAAACACAACGTGCGAAGCTGGGACTAGTATGTACAGGGTGATTTTTTGAAAAGTGAAAAGTGAAAACACCTCCAATAACTTTGAACAGAAGCAAAATTTGAAAATTTCCAACAACACGTCAAGCAGTTTTATACAGAGAGGGATATATTTTGAGAGCGGTTTTTAGTTGACAGGTCTTAACCTCTTAGCGGGGTTTAATTTTAAATGGAACGACCTATCTTGTGATACATCATTTGAAGTCTTTCCATGTAATTATTGTTTTTACTATTTGCTACTTATTTACGGAATAGGACGTCAATAAATGCTATGCCAATAAGTTGGGTATTTCAGACTTTTTGGGACTAAACCAAACTAATAACCAACAAGAAACAACAAAATAAAGAAAAATACAAAGACATTGTCGTCTAAAATGAGTTTAACGCAAGACACCCTATTAAAAATGTTGGCGCAAATTACGTTATTACATTGGTCCAAAAATTCCAAGAAACTGGATCTGTGTCAAACAAAAAAAGAGAAGGAAACAAGGTGGTTGATGAAATGGTACAGATTGAGGTACCTACTTGGTCACTTTGCTATGTATCGAACTAGCCTAAACAAGGGGTCTTTCTTATTCATCTGTACATAAAGTTACAAAACTGTACAAATTTCATTCTTACAGGACTACTACGACAGAGGACTGGAATTCTGCGGAATTTTAACTGAAAGAATTATTGTGAACCGAAAAATATCTGCTTCAGTGACGAGTGCACATTTTTTTTTGAATGACAATGTTAATAAACACAAATACTATACTGGAGCGATGAAAACCCTCATATTTTTCAAGAAGGTCATACACAACTCCCTCAGAAACTAAATGTATGGGCTAGAATACTTGGCGCCGAATTATAGGTCCAGTTTTCATTGAGGGGACGTTGAATGACAGAGTTTACTTGGATATGCTAGAAAAAGCAATTGATCCTTTAATCACAGAACAATTAGAAAACCATCGCGACGTTGAGGAAAATCAAATGTTAGACGAGTATGGCATTTTTTTTTTTTTTCAACAGCATGGAGCACCACCAGATTTTGCCGTCAATTTGCGAAATTGGCTAAATAATAGATTTCCTTATCATTGGTTGGTACGCATGGAACTATTGAATGGTAGGCACAATCACCTGATTTGAGCCCCTCGGATTTTTTCTGTGGGGTCATTTAAAATCGGTGGTTTACAAGACACAACCTCCCCAACTTGGAGGATATGCTCCAAGAAATAATTAACGAGTGCAGGAGAATTCCACGCGAAACATTCCAAAAAGTATGGAAAGGGATCCAGACATTCAACTCTGTTAACAGAAAAGTATTTTAAAGAATTTAAAATTAAAATAGATTAGTTTGCTGGAATAGATTTTAAGGACGTGAGAGCTTCCAAAACTTCAAGCACAGACAGAAAAAAGAAAAGTAAACTCAGTTGCATTGACAGATTTGGAATAAGTCAAAATGATTAATTCCTGGGACGAGAATACTCCTTCTGGACTGCAACTCAGATTTTTTCTAGTAGCTGCAAGAGAGCTTGCATGGAGAGGAGGAGATGGGGCTGCTTGTTTAACCCATCATTTCAAGAAAGAATTAGACAACAGTGGAATGCTAACTGGTCGTTTCGAATATAATTCCATCTTTGGTTGATACCCAATGTCGAGGATCCGAATATTTGTTCAGTGAGGTTAGTTTTTCTTATTTTGTTAGAATTGCATTAATCTGTTACTTAATATCAAAACTGACAGATTATCCTTTTTGGAATAAACCTGATGGGAAGGGGTCGTTTAAGATTTGCCCCGTAGGCATCAATGAAATCGCCAAATGAACAAAACAAAGTGCCGAGAAACCAGGGCTCGATATGAAATGGATTAAGATCACAAATCATTCAACAAGGTCAACTGCGGTTGCCAAATTAGCAAAGACCGGTGTATCGCAACAAGAACTGATTAAGATAACTGGCGACAGCAACGCCGCATCGATTCGTCCATATTTGCAGATAGACCATCAACATCACGTAAATATAATTGCGAAGCTTAGGAATCAAAGAACAGAAGGACCCACCAATACTTTTTCAACTTCCAACACTGCTTCGGCGGCATCCCTAGCTACTTGCACCGTCATAGAGAAGTCAGTTTCTTCGAATGTTACAAAGGAACAAATTGTGTACAATAACTGTGAAATTTATGATTACCACTAAAACTAAAATGTTTTTTTTTTTTTTTTTTTTTCATTAAAGTGCGAGTGAATGCAGTGAGCAAGTGAAGAGCAAGACAAAGTGATTGTAATGAAAAGAATAGGAAGCAGCTTTTCTTGTCAGTGTAATCAGTATTTGATTGGTTCTGAATAATAAATTAGAGCATTTTTCATTGATGATTTAAAATGAGTTGGACTGTCGCTAAATTTGACACTAAAATAATATTGTACTATTGGTAGTACATATATTTCAATTCTCGGCACTTTAACCTGCACGAGGGGTATTCGAAGGACAGTCAGCTTTTTCTTAACATCAACCAATTGAATTTGAATTTCGTGAAAATTTCCCGCAGAGAAAATCTCCCTAGGGAAATTCTCGAAAAGGTTCCTAGACCTAACGTGACCTAAAGTGATCTAACCTAAAATTTGCCCTTTATTGCAAATAAAAAAGAATAATACGTAAATTTTATTTTAACACAAGGGATTGAAACTAATAATTGTTGTAATTAAAGGTACAATTCCGTCCTTTTTGCAGTTGTCACCGCGGTAGCAGTTGTCGAATTATCAGCTCCGAGTATCTTTATGATGTTTGCATGATGCTCCTTATCGAAGTGCAGGTATGGTTTGATAGAGCTGCTACTTTAATGTCCAGATATATTAATCAAAGATTGTTCAGGAACACCTGCTTTTGCCATATGGTTCGAGATTTTAACAACTCCTTTGTCAATACCAATGCCTCTTGCGGCCAGTTTTGTCCATTTTGAAATGGTATTTTCTCCAACAGGAGAATTTTTAAACCACGGAAAATTTGGAGTGTTTGGACCGAAGTCAGGATTTGGAGTAAGAAATAATCAGTTACTCTTTACATTTCTACCTCTTTTCTCTAATAACGTTCTCAGTAACCTGTAAAAAATTTAATACTGGTTAATAATTTTGTTTTTGCAACGCTATATTTTTGTTTTCTATTAGCCACTTCGAATGTGTGAAAGTTTTCGCATCTGCTTGCGCAGTCTTAGAAATGATTCGATTATATTCAATCCTTCCAGTATAGACACCCTTATTATGTCGTTCTTCTAGAAAGTAGGCGACCAAGCAATAAGTGACTTCTTAGCCACGCCAGGCAAGTTCGTGAGCCGCAAGATGGTAAAACTTTTTCTGTATTCCATCGGCCGTAGCTTCACAAACTTCTACCAACTGTTGAATTGAAACATCAAGATCCCGCGTAAATCATGTCATGAGTTGGTTGTCATGATGGCTCGCATGGTGGTTCCAGTAGTAACTCCTACGAGAAAATGTTATAGGGCTTATGTTCTTCATTAAATTCTGCATAAAATTAGTCTCATGAAGTTTTTGCATGTCCACCACCCAACACTCATAAATGACGTTGAAAAATGAGTAGTTTTCAGCGTAAAGACATCCCCCTTTTTTCTGCGACGATTATCTCGAATACTATTAGTGGGAGCAAAAAATGTATAGAAACAAAATTGTAGAGCAGTTTTTTCTGTACAAGGTCCATATTGAATAAAATATTTGCAATAAATTTTTGCCTTCGCGCTGAAAACTACTCATTTTCCAATGTCATTTATGAGCGTTGGGTGGGAGAGCAAAAACTTCATAAGATCATAAATCCGACACCCCTTTCTCGTCGGAGTTACCGTTTACGAGAAAAATGCAGAAAAGCTTCATGAGGTCACACTCGGGGCGCTTTTTTGGGCAAAAGGAAATCAAGTTCCCCCAGGGGGAGGGAGAGAACTCTTCGGATCTTTATTCGGGTCCCTGTCGGGAGTTCATAACCAAAATTTCAAAACTTTATAAATTAGTTCTTCTATTGAAAGTTTTTTTGTCTAATTTGCTTGGACTAATTTTTTATATTCAAAATTAGACTATGCACATTTTGAACAAGTCTTTTTCCATACGACTCAATGTCGTCAAAAAGGTCATACTCGATCATGTCTGGAACTGTGTTAATTTCATCTATGTAACCTTTTCGAAACGCCAAATTTCATAATTTCAAAACAACGTCATAATTTAAACATTCTTTAAGGGCTGAAGACGGGAGTAGTTTTCTTCCGAAACACTAAAACTATAAAAACATTTAAAACTAATATACGAACGAAGTAAACTAAATAACACTAAAATAGACTAAAAAGTGTTTAATTATAATTAGATTTTTTTACATAAAACAAGTATCTCCTACACAGACGGTGCATTGGAATCTAGATTCCAAATGAATGGAAAACTCAAAAAAAAAACGGTGTGCCGGTACATCAAAGGGTTGATTGACGGCGGCGAAGTTCTAAGATAACAGGCTCTCCATGCCGCATAATTTTGTTTAATATAGGTCTAAGATTTTACTCGGACTGTACATGGCGAATTTGTAGCATCGCTGTATAGGTGGAGCTACTTTCTTGACGTAGAAAACAACAGAACAGGGTTTTATTTAAAACATTATTACATGGTAGTATTTGCGCTTCCATTTTCAATAGTGTTGCAAACAATAAGAAAAAACTAGGCAAAGCGATAGGCATGTTTCTTGGTAGGTTTAAAATTCGTAAGTGTCAATAAAATGGTGACAAAAGTTACGTATGTTCAGTTTTACATTTTTGCATATTTAGCAAAACAGTTCTGAAAAAAATATACGTAGGTTGTAAAGCAATCTTTTTTATACAACATTATTCATCAGTAATTAACAATACAGCGATTTTTATAAATGTACGCTGCAAACATAACACACTAAAATTTGTTACTTGTCTAAAGGCTACATTTCTTTGATTTCTCACCACACCATGTTTTAAGGAAATTATAAATTATTATATTGCATGAATTCTGTTTTTGCTTATTGTTAATACAAAATAATAGTTTCAAGAGAAACCTGAGGAACCGAAATTAATCACATCTGTTTTTGTATGCAAAATTGCATAATTGAGTGGAGTTATCTGCTGTTCTTTTAATGACCCATAACATTACGAAATAATAGCTATTCCAAGTTAATCTATGCGTAAAGCAAAAACCAAACAAAGAACATATTGTGTTCTAGATTTGCTGTAATAATTATTTTATTATAACAATTTAGATATCTAAATTATTTGATGATATTTTTTCAACAAGATTTAATTATGCATATTGTGTGTCGAATCTTGCGAAGGAAACGGACAGTAACTCTCATGAAAATGAATAAAAAGCACTTTAGAAAAAATAATTTATATCTAAACATTTCCACAACATCAGTCAGATTTCCACAACATCAGTTACAAATTTTTCTTTCGAGAAATTACGTCAGTATTTCAATTCAAAATACAAATTGGTTCGTCATGTGTGGGACACCTGGAGAAGTTTTTCAAGCAGCTTTAACCGTTTATTTATTCTGGAGACAAAAATGTGATTGATTTCCACATTTCGAAGGACTCGAACAAAAATAGAACCTCCAAAGTGTGGAACAAAGTTTGGAATAAACACATGTCAAAAATGGCACTCAAATCAGAATTTATGCGATGCGAAAGAACAATATTTCTACTATTTATTAAGACTATTTACAAAAATATACGACCCTTTGTTGAACTTCAAAACTGTAAGTTTTTTAATACCTTGAAGGACAAAACAATACAACTGTTATTAACTTACTGTTTAAATTAGTTATTACCCATCGAACCAAAATAGATCTAGTAGAGTGTCAACAAAAAATCAAAATAAACAGTCTGTTTAATTTTGTTTATGTCAGTTTCGTAGGTTTTATTCAAACATTTATCGGGCAAACAATAACACATATTAGAAGTTAAAAGTAACGGTCAAATTGTACCAAATAATACTACTGTAAACAAACGCGGTTGTAATCTCAATGCACTGTGCCAACATCAGTATTTATTTAACAAACTTTAAGATACCTATCAAGGTAGCAATAGCAAGGAACTCTCGGGTTTTTTACCTCATACTTTTTTGCTCCAGACAAACAACTTTTTACAGCTCTTTGGGATTATATAAAAATATTTGCAAACGTTGATACCTATATTTACCTTCTGAATTATTTACTCTATCGGTGAACGACAAATTAAGGCCATTCTCATAGGTGTTCTCACAAATTCTGCCATTGACGAAGCTCTGCCCATCCGGACAACATTTATGGATGCACCTAGTCTCATCGTAACAAACGGATAAGTCGTCGTAACACCCTCGGGCTAATAAACCATCATTTTCTTCTTTGTCAATGCAAAAGTGACCTTCTAGGAAGTAACGAGACTCGTCAATATACAGCTTCCCCAGTTCCATGCTGTACCGTCCAGGAATTAAGTCGTAGTCAACAATTACTCTGCAGGCAGGTAGTCCAACCTTGATAAAATTTTGTGTGATGAACCCCTCATCCAAGTTATCTCTTCGAACACAAGAATGTGCGACCGAATGGTAAAAATACCCAAGAGGACAACACTTGGGGTAAAAATTCACCGGAATAATTTTTTCGTCGACAACAGTTTGATTTTTAATTTTGTATTCGGTTATATTTGGAAAAGTGTCGTAGCAGGTGCCTTCTGTTGATGTTTCTAGGAAATTAGTCTGGTTAGTAAAGATCTGCAGTCTCTTATCGTTATCTTTATCACAAACGTAAACGGAATTATTCTTTTTTAGGTAACTATCAGCAGCACAACATTTCTTGTGCAATAAACTTGCGTAATGGATTTTCAACACTACTATCAAAGCCACTGTAAGTATTTTCATTTTTCCGAAAATTCTTTATCACAGCCACTACCCACGTAACTTGTTCGAAACACCAACACGACTAACTGTGGAAGATGCGCGCACCATTATGGATGTTGTGCGGAGGGCGAGGTTCAGAAAAATTCGCATCTCTTTTTTTTAGTTTGTTGAGGAAATTAGTTTAAAGGCAATATTGGCTTTTACATGCCCCAGTGTTTACTTGGTGAATATCCACGTATTTTCTAACGGCCCTGTACCAACGCATATCTGACAGATGTACGATAATAATCATATATCAAGACTAGTTTTCAATTATTTGGACACCAATTTGCATTTGAAAAATTTTTTAGTGCGCTTATTTTAGTTTGCCAAATTTGTAGCGTTATTTTTCCATTTTTTTTATAGGAGGTGATGGTTTGTGTAAATGTTATGCAGGAAATACATGATTTATCCAGTCTGACATTTCACAAACTTCCACACATAAAGTAATCAGTTAATTTACTCAGGGAGCAAAAATTTGTATTTATTTTTATTCTAAAAAATTAGAGCTTCTATAAGTAAAATCTTACGATACATACCTATCTGATTGTTCATTGTGTATACTTTTGAGGAAATTAGGTGTAATATCGGAAACGATCAATATTTCTTCCACCATGACAAGCTGTTTGTTTTATGCATATTTACATTTTATTCACCAGAGCAGTATGCGTGATCTAATCAAGTTGATAAACTCAAGTCCACTATAATAACAAAGAACATAAAAATATTCAATGATTAAAAAATATTTCAGTTTCTTATAATTTTATTGCCTTGGTTAATGATTTCCCTATTATACTGTAAAATATTATCGATGACCCAATGTTTTAATTAATGTTATTTACTACAAAACACGGATACAGACTGATCAACAATTAATGTTGAGTTATTTTTGTCTTTGGGTTCGCCGAATGGCATTTGTAAATGCAAGGTTATGTTTAATTTAAATGTATCTGACAACCAAATCACAGGTTTACCAACTTTGATGTAAATTGTATTGCAAACTCAAGCTTTTAATCTTGATCACTTGGTACCCACTTTGTTTCGATTACGAGGAAAAGTACAAAATTTAAAGCTACTCCATTTTTATTATGAATTATAATAGGAAATCAATAAACATGGAACCAATAAATGTATCAGTGCAATAAACAGGCTGTAAACACTCCATTACAAGCAATACTTTAGTACAATTTACTAACAACAATGTTTTATTGAGACTGTAAGGTAATATCACTGGGATCAATGTTACTCGTGTCTGAAACCCAATTAAAAAAATTAATGACTGGCTTGAAGTTACCCACATCGTTTGTTCACTGAATGACTCGAATGATTATAAATCGCAGCATTAATTTTCTCTGATGTGTAAAAATGACAAGAGCACTTCCATTGTATGTAAACTGACTTCTTTCAATTTCAATCAATACGGATTGTAAATCACGTTAATATTTGCAAAGTTTTTCCAGCGCTATTAAAATATGAGTGCTCTTTACTTTTTTATTTAGATGGTGACCTATACGAATTTTAATTTAAAGTTCTATTATAACTAGTTTCCTTTTTAAAAATGCTGTTTCAGAAAATCGTGGTTTGGTGTTACAATTTAAAAATAGACAGGTAAATTTCAACGTAAAAATAGCCGTTACCAGAAAACCAGACAGAATATTACAATTACCACAATTACTAAGAGCATGTTACTAGCATCTGTAAAAACATCTTGGATTTTCCTCCAATTTTTTTCTTGAATAATTAATTGATGAAAACTAAAGTAAATTATTCTATTTTAAGACCAAAACTATTATTAGTGTTTCAAGTTCAGGCTCGCCTGGTATTTAAATCACTTAGACGCTTCATTTATTATATACTTATTTGTTTAAACAGTTTAATTTAAGGAATTCTAAATGTTATGAATTACACAAAATATTCATAAAATAAACCATCTATCTAATAAACTAGTTTCCAAATTACTAGTAAAGATTGTTTTTGACAACAATAACTGCAGGTTTGAGACTCGCAGATTTTTGATATCCGAAGTTGGAATTATCACAAAATTGGCACTCGCAACCTCCTTCAAGACACTAAAGTTTACAAGAACTTGAATTTAATAATCACTGTGATGATGATTATCGGAACTTCCCTAAAAAATAAAATTAAAGAATGGTGATAGGTAATAAAACAATTGATAAAACGAATAGAAATACACTTTTGAAGTTATATTAAAATACAACGTCGTTTTAACGACGTTTAAACATCTTATACACTGAATTTATTTATGTCATTAGGTAAATTACTGCAAAACTTTTTTTAAAAATTTTTTTCTGTAATCAAGACTAAGGGCCCTATTCTTGAACATGTGAGTGCGTGAGTGAGTGAGTTGTGACGTCACGTAGAGTAGTCGAGTGAGTAAAGTAAGCGCACTTCACAATCACTCCAGATTCGAGCGCTTACTTTAAATTAAATATTCGACTACTCGACGTGACGTCACAACTCAGACACACTCACATGTTCAAGAATAGGGCTCCAGGTTATACTCTTGTCCGCGACTTAGTTCGCGTGATCTTCAATTTATATTTACAGATTTATAAAGTATCCAATTAATACATTTCCCATAACTCAATAAAATAAAATATAATATAATAAATAAAACTAAATAAATTAAAATTTAAATATATCTAAGTCGAACTCCAAAAATTATAATTTTTTATATTCTTTAAGGGCTGACGATGGCAGTAGTGTTCTGCCGAAACATGTTCCATTTGTAATTTTATACTTATTAAAGTTTGTGAAGTTCGACTTAGATATATTTAAATTTTAATTTAAATTTACTCTACTTGGATTTATCGACATTCTTCTGGTTTATAAAACTAAATAAATCAATAATTCAAAACAAAATCCTGCACTTGCATAATCTCTATCTCTCTGCACTAATTCATCTGTCATTACTCTGCCTCTCTCTCGCACTCATCATCTCCGCGCCTGCATACCCGTTTCTTTCGAAATATGCCTCCCTCTCTTTCCATACCCCCTTTCCTATTTCTTTCAAACACTCTTCTCACTTCAAAATTCTGCAGTCTCCTCTCTCTATCACTCTCTCCTCAAATCTTATTGTTCTCTTTCCTGCTTCTATTCTTATTCCATCTCTCTTTGTTTCCTTCGGGGTCCCTTTTCGGGGGGCCCCCTCGGGCTTAACTATTTCAAAGGGGGCCCTCGGGCCCCCATGTTTCAACGGAGGCCCCTCGGCCGCCCTGTTTCAAGGAAGCTACCTCGGGCCCTCCGGTTTCAAGAGTTGCCTAAACTTCCGAGTCATGAGACGTATCGTATATTATGACATGATTGTGTATGAATACAATGAATACATGAATGTATATAGGGCATATTATCCCCTCCTTCCACTCCTGGGGGAAACCCTCTCCCTTCCCTTACAGTTCCTTATATCCACGCTTCATTCTGTATATCGTCCCTCCCCGGTGCCTTTTTCCTTTTCAGTTTTCTTAGTTGTTGCTCTAATTCTTCTCTTGTTATCTCTTCTATTTCTTCAACTCCGTACCTCTTCTTCCGTCTTTATGCTCTTCATCCTTTGTTCGCCTTCCATCCGTTTCTTTTGCTTCTTCTCCTTGCATACCAATTTGTACCTCTTGCGTGCTCGCTTGTACTCTTCCCTAGATGCTTTTTCCTTTTTTCCAATTTCTTAGTTTCCTTCTTGCTTCCTGCTTCCCTTTCCTGCATTCTTTATCCCACCACTCGTTCTTCCACAGCCCTATTTTCTCTGTTATCTCTTTTTTTTCTGTTGCGTTTCTTACGTTATTGCTCAGTTCCCTCACCTTTTCGTTTATCTCTGCTTCTTCGTATTTTACCTAAGTCTTGCTCTATAATTTTCTTTTCCTTCTTCCGTCCAAATATTCTTCACAATTTTTCTTCTAACCTCATTCACACTCCGTCTATCTTTCTCTCTTCTTTTTGTCTTCACTTCCAAAGGCATATGGTCCGACTCCATTCCTTCCCCCACCTTGAATTTCTCTATGTATTTCATCCCATGCTTCTTCATTCACCATAACATAATCAATAACTGTCTCCCCTCCTGATGCAATATACGTGTACTCCCCTTTCTCATCTCATCCATGTGCAGTTCCCATTAAGTATGTCCCAACCGCTTTCTTCTTCTAAGCTAATCTTTTGTTGATCTTCCTTTTATTGTTGCTTGTTCCTCTTCTATCCGTCTTCCTTTTCCCCCAATTCTTGCAATAAAATCCCCCCAATCACCAAAGTTCCTTATTCTTGCTCTTTTACTCGCTCTTCTATTATTCTCTTCGTTTCCTTCATACTTCTGCTGTACACTGTTACAATTCTCCATTTTCTCTGTTTACTTTTACCGTTCTTTCCATAATATCCCTCTTTCTTTTTCCTGCTCCTCCATTTTCTCCTCCAATTTTTTCATTTTTTCTTTTAGTTCCATCTCTTCTCTTTATCATTTTTCTTCCTTTTCACGCATCATAATTTTCAATTGTTCCAGTTCCCGGCTCATCTTCCGATTCTCTTCCTTTATCTCCCCTACATCCTCCATAATTTTTTTTCACCATTTTAACCGGTGATCTTTCCAATGTTTTGCTTTTTCTAAACGGGTTAATCCTTTCTTCCGATTCTCGTCCTTCTTCTCTTTTTCTTTTGTAGTCTTCGTCTCTGTCGCTCTCACTAACACTTTTTTCATTCTACCTCGTTTTCACGCCTTTTTAGCCGTTTATCTTATCAAGAGCCACAAAACACGTATAAATAATAATCATGTAGATACAGCGTGATCAAAAAGGACTGTTTGAGTTGGTAATACTGAATTTCATTTTTAAATGGTAGAATTGTAACAACTTCCGGTTGTTGACGTCTTGACACTGAAAGCCGTCATTCACAACTTACTGACATTTCAAATTTGAAATTAAAACGTTGTGAAATTAAGACTGAATGGACAGCAGTTTGTGGGGGCATTTTGAGCATTACCTGTTGTGTGACTATCGTTCTGTATTTCAAGTTTAATTTCCTTAAATTAATAGAATTCCTATTCACCTAACCTACAATTTTCTCTCAGTTGACGTTACGTCAAATATGTGTATCCGGCTGCAGTGTTACAAATAGCCGAACAAAAAAAGTATCTTAAAAGTAATGCCAACTCAAATAGTCCTTCTTGATCACTCTGTAGTAAATAAATTAAATCGTGTGATCGTGTCCAATATGAATGCCATTATTATGTAATGGGTGTATAGTTGGTTTAGTGGACATAGTGATTTTACATATAAAATACATATTGACTTTCCTAATAATTTTGGCTTGATATTGTTTGTTTAATTTAGATATAATTGTAATATGTACCATGGTTTAATCCGTAATATAATCTAATATATCTAAACCATGTATCTGTACAACTGTATGATGTCAACATTACTATTATATTTTCATACAATGATGAACCAAAAATGAATTATTTCTTCTGCGTTGGGTTAGTAATGGAAACTCAGTCGGAGATGAGCACAGCAATTCAATTTATTCACTTATTGTTACAACCTGCAACCTGAGCTACAGAGCAAAACTGGGTAGTCGAGTGTAGTTAGATGTTACTCCAAGCAAGAATTTAACAAGAAGATGCCTTCTGGAGCGTTGTCCGGGGTTTTATAGGGTCCTGCTTGCGTAACGGGTGATGCTTCGCTGGGGTGGTGGTACCGGGGTAGGGTAATCCAATGGGGTCAGACCAGGTCCAGGGCCTGTTCGGGATCTTTTCGAGGGCGCCCTCGGCGGGTGTTGCCGAGGGCGTGAGTCTCCACCTGGACCAAATCGCCGATCTGGAGGGTGGGGCTGTGCTGCCGACCCCGATCGGCGTAACTTTTTCGGCAATCTTGTTCCTTTTCGTGAGTTTCCCGGGCGGTCTTTTAACGCGTCAGCAACTCGTAACAACAGGGGAGTGGCTTCGGCTACAAAGTTCTCGGAGGTCACATCATCTATAGTCCGGAGTTCTCGTCCAAACATTAAGAAGGTTCTCCAGTGGCAGGTACATTTCTGCCGGTCGAAGTACATTTTTCCGCAATATCTTTTTTTTAATCTAAAAATTTCAAAAAATCGCTTTGTAGCTGCAAAGATCTATATTTTATCAACACGCCCACAAAATTTTAACAAAAAATCTTCAAAAATAAAAAAGTTACATTCAATGCCGCACATTTTTGTACATTTTTGCGCGCCGTTGAATATAACTTTTTTATTTTTGAAGATTTTTCGTTGAAATTTTGTGGGCATATAGATCTTTGCAGCTACAGAGCGATTTTTTTGAAAATTCTAAATTAAAAAAAGATATTGCGGGAAAATGTACTTCGACCGGCAGAAATCTACCTGCCACTGGAGAACCCTCTTAAATACGCCGGGGTGAATCCGGTGGCTTGGCTGCGGGCCGAATTCATGACGAACTGGCGGCGACCTTCAGCGTTGTGTTTCGTTGTCGAAATAAATCCAATTTCCGAATTTTCGCTGAGACCGACCGTTCTTTGACACTTCTCGGAAAAATCCCAGGTCCCAGGTAGCCAGAACTGTTTTTCGGCGTCTTTTTGACTTATCCTAAAATCTTGAAAGTAACAAAAACAGCACCTAGACTTATCACTCGCGGGGTCACGATTAAAACACCGGTAAACTCCACGGCGTGTACTATTGGTTCAAAAAATAAAGCCCAGGGGCTGACGACGCAGGGTGCGCTACTTGGATGTTCAACTATTCCGACCGTAATAAAATTAATAAGAAAGTGTGAAGTATATTTTAACTACACATCTTCTAGTTAAAAGGGCTCTCGATTTTCTTATATTACTTAACCCTTTAACCGGTACGAACGTATATGTATTTACGTTTGTTCATAAATGGGTTTGAATCGGTATGAACGTACATTTACGTTTGAGGTAAGAAAATTCAAAGACAAAATTTAGCGATGTAAAATATCAAATGTAAGAATCATAAACAACAAACTTTACGTTTTAACACAAAATTTGTTGGTAAATATAATTTTATAACATAATAAACAAAAACTAAAATGTTCAATATTGCGGTAGATTCAAGTAGGAATGTATACTTGGTCCAGTTGGTGTCTGCCAAAGCAATATTTCAAATCCAAAAATGAATACACCTAGTGAACTTATTGATAGCGACGCAGAAATGGATTTTGACGACGAGTTTGAAGAAGAAGTAAAAGTTTCTTCCAGTAGCGAGTCTGATTCTGAGACGATATTTGAAGATGAAATTCAGCCAAGACTTAGGCGAGGAAGACTTGCAACGCAGGAGCTGCTCCACAGAACATTGAAAACAATCAACAAGGTATATAAGAATATTTTGGAAATCAACCCAAATTACATAAATGGGAAAATACAACCGTTTCAAAAATGTATAAATTTTTTGCAATAGTGATGCTTATGGCGCATAATAAAAAAAATTGCATCACCGATTACTAGTCGTTCGATCCATTACTTCACCAAAAAGTTTTTTCAAAAATATACGAGTTTGGATGAATTTACTTTACAGATGAGACTCTTACAATTCAATGTCAATAGATTACAAAATAACAATAATAATGACAAGGTATTCAAAATTAGACCATTACCGAATAAACTGAAGACAAATTTCAAGCGATGTTTGTAATGTTTCTATTTATGTGTGGACAACAATAATTTTGCTCTTTCGAAAGAAAGATTATCTTCGAAACGATATATTCCGTCTAAAAGACATAAATTTGGAATAAAATTATTATTTTGTTCTTTGCGACGTGAAAACAGGATATGTACATTAGATTTTATTCTGTACTAGCTGGTACCCGGCGCGCGTTGCTATGCCCCAAAAATGAAGTAAATCCAGTCTCTTCCGATTTGACCTGGTCACTGTGACATTTTTATCTAACAGAGTACTCAATTGCGCCCGGTTTGAAATTTAAATCTTTCTTTACGAAAAAGAGGTGACACATTGGGGTGTATGTTTAAAACTATCACTGTGACAATTTTATCTGACAGAGTACTCAATTTCGCCCGATTTGAACTTTAAATAATTTTTTTACGACAAATTGCGAATTTTATTTCGGGTCAAAATTTCATAACGATCGGTTGACCAGTGTAGGAGCACATAAAATACGAACAAACGAACAAACAAATATTGATTTTTATACCGGGAGTCCCTACTCAATTCTCTATCCAGACCTACATTTATCGATTCGTTTCTACAAAAAAGAGCATGAATTTATTTTCCAAATATACATAAAATACTCTTGATTTGGAAAATAATAAATTCATGCTTTTTTTTGTAGAAACGAATTGATAAAAGTAGGTCTTGATAAAGAATTGAATAAGCTTTAAAATGATGTAACACACGACCCCCATGCCATTTAATTTTTTTTAAGGGGGTGGCTCCCCTGGCTAAAGGGGTGAGATCTAAGGTCCCCTTTGATAACAAAATTGACCAGGTCGAGCGTTTTCTTCTGAGTATTTCGAAATTGGAATTATTGGGGGGTACAAATTTTAGTTGGGACACACTATACATATATTAGATAATGAAGATACAACGGAAATACAAAGGGAGGAAACTATTGGATTTACAGGTTTGGTGGTCACCACATTAGTAGAACCATTTTATGGAAATGGACATTATCGTTTATATGGATAATAATAATTGCTATACGCAACCTTTGCTGTTTGAAAAACTTCACAATCAAAATATTGGTGCTGTGGGTACAGTGAGAAAAAAAAGAAAATGTATACAAAATTTACCAATTGTTCAGGTCAAGCATCGTGTAACAAAACAGACCGATATATTGATGGTGACCAAATGGAAAGTTTATTAATAATTTTATTTATTATAAGACTATTCATCAATATGTAAATACTGGTGCCGTAAACTATCACACTCAAGAACCAATCCTGAAGCCATTGGTTCTACATGGTTATTGTCAAAAAACTGGTGCTGTTGATAAATGTGATAATGCAAATTAGCTTTACAGCAACAGAAAGAAAAGCAATGAAGTGGTACAATTTTTTTTTTTTTTTCATTTACTAGACGTTGGTTTGAGAAACCCATTTATTTTGTATTTGCAGGAAAAAATGTGCAGCTAAGCAAATTTAGATTAGAGTTGATAAAACAAAATTTTTTAATGTAATTCGGACAAGAAAAGTCGAGGGCTAAAAGTGGAAGAAAAGCTGGCGATAATCCAGTCAGACTAAGTGGAAGACTTTCCAAAAAGAGAACCAGCAACTCCTAGAAAGAGATCGACACAAGAAGATCGTCTTGTTTGTAAACTAAAAGAAACATAATATGTTTAGTGAATGCGATGTTGGTTTATGTCTTGACCCTTCTTTGAAAAGATTTTTAGTATTATGTAACTATAAGCTGTGGTGTAGGAATTGCACCATGGTAAAGTACTGCGCAGTCCCCACCTTACCGCACCGACACCTCTTTACACTGAAAGTGCTCCGACTTGCGGTGCGGGCACGGTGCGGCCATGTGTGTCTCGGCCTTTATTTGTAATGAATAAAAAACATAAAATACGTTCATTTTGCTACTAAAAAAACTCACTTTTTTAGAATTTTTGTTTTTTCAAAATCTCACCAGCGAAAGGGTTAAAATAAATTTATTTGAATTGAGCTTGATACTAATTTAATGTAAAACACGCATTGGACATTATTTCGTTGAGCATAATTATTGCAAACTGCCAAATTATATTGTTTATATTATGATTTTTTCGTTCATTCATTGGTCTTAAAAGTAAATTTTATTGCCTCCAAAGGTAAACAGAATGTCCGTTAGTTCTTTCCTAAATAAAATTACTATTCATACTAATCCTTCCGATGTACACAGGGTGTTTCGTAAGTAAACGGCAATCTTAATACACTAACTTGTAGAAGCTAAAGAAACGTTATTCTGCAGTTTTCTCTGAAAAATTTCAAATTTGATTTGAATTTGTAATAATAATAGAACGCCACTGAGTGAACGTCAGCACCCTACGTCGTTAGCCCCTGAGCTTTATTTTTTGAGCCAAGTGTACGTATGACGTGTGGGCTAGACGGGCAAAAGGCAGGTCCCCTCCAGACTGGTACCAGTTTTATGCTAATTAAACACTACTACTAAAAACTATACTACAAATTTGTATTTATTTAATATAATACTAATGACGTTGTAGGTATTGGGTATGTGGGAATAATCTACGATTGATTAAGTTGGTTTATTAATAATGCTACGTTTCGCTGAATAATGCTCCACCTTCTTCAGGCTATAAAATTGGACAATTAAAAAATTCCAAATTAAAATTGTGTATGACCTACCATAAATAAACACTCTACAGGGTGTCGCAAAATTAGCGTATTCCGAGTCCAGGGTGCTATAGGGGGCACTCTCTGGATCAAGAATAAAATTATAAAAAAATGTTTGTAATCACTCTTAAGAAGGTATATGCATTTCAACTTTGTTCAATACGGCAACATTGCAAACTGTATGTCTTACCTTTTCCTTTTGTTCGAAGCGTTGCTAGGACAATGTTGAAAAATGAAAGTAACAAAAATCGAGAATGTTGTGATCAACATGATACAGATGAATTGTTTTGAATTGATCAACATTTTTACGTAACATAGATTAATTTATTTACAAATACATAGTACCTAATTGTTAAAAATAATATAATAAGTAAAGAAAAAAATTTAAATTATGATAATTACTAAAGAAGTTGCTCAAAATTTCTGCCGCCTGCATTTATGCAAACTTGCGCCCTTCTTGTAACATTTTCTGTAGCTCGTCCCAACATTTCGGTATTGATAGCTCCACTTACAGCAAAAATTCGATTGAACAGATCATCAGCATTTTCGGGAGGCGTTTCATAGACTCTTTCTTTGACATGCCCCCAAAAAAAATAATCCAGCGGGTTTAAATCAGGGCTCCTGGCGGGCCAAAGAAAGGGACCACCGCGGCCTATCCATTTATTCGCATAGTTTTGGTCCAGCCATTCTCGCACCGTTCGTTCCCAATGTGGTGGAGCGCCATCTAATTGGATCCACATATCCCTTCGCAAGTTGAGTGGCAGATCCTCAATGAGTACTTGAAAATCATGCGTCAGGAAATGCCGAAAGTTTCTGCCATTCAGCCTGTTAGGAATAATGTGAGGTCCTATTAAATGTGATCCCACAATGCCGGTCCACACGTTAAACGCGTAATGGACTTGGTGTCCCCTGTTGTACAAAAGGTGTGGGTTTTCCTGGGCCCAGTAATGCAAATTATGGCAGTTAACAATTCCGTCCTGCGTAAAAATGGCTTCATCTGTCCACATTATTTTAGAAACGAAATCAGGATGTTCATTACTCTGATCCAATAACCATTGACAAAAATTGACCCTAGGTTGGAGATCCCGCTCTAAGAGAGTGTGCACCTAAGGATTTGATAAAATAAACTTTTGAAATACTAACATTTATCTAAAAAACCTTTTTGAAATGATAGGGGTGCCACCTTTCACTCTTCAGCACTCTGCCCACTAATGAATGATGAACATTCAACTGACGACCCAATTTCCGGGTACTTGTTCTTGGTTCGTCACGTGCAGCAGCGAGAATCTCCTCTTCCATATGAGGAGTCTCTAACCCGTTCATCTAGACGACGAAACACTTGGGCACTTGGATGACGCCGATTACGATATTGTTGGGCGTACAGCCGAGCAGCTACTACTGGCCTGTTATTAGAAGCCCCCAATAACAGATACATGTCTGCGTATTCAGTATTTGAATAATAATAATCCATTTATTTAAAGAATGTCGACGGATTAAGGTTGACAGATTTTGTCAGATAGAATTATTAAATTTATTGTTGTCTGTCGTATCCATAGTAATAAAATAATATTCAGCCATGTTGCCGTTCCTTTTTGAAGAAAAATTTCAAAAGTAAAATATTTATTTACTCCAAGATAAAGCTATTCTTTCAAGTATCTTTTTTGAATCATTATTTTATATGAGTAGCCTAACCATAAGTAGAAATAAACGCTAACATTCATTGCCTTTATTTGAAGAAAAGATGATGCAAAGTTTAGACCTTGAGTCCTATATATTTTGGTAAGGGAGCTTCTATAAATTTTTTATTAATTTTCTTCGTACTTCTGGGATGATCCGCTACAACGCTCCGAACTCGGAATACGCTAATTTTGCGACACCCTGTATAATAATTAAATGCAAAATTAAAAATAACAGAAGTAATTAAATTATTTAATATATTGTTGGTCGAATTTTTCTTTGAACATTGTCTCCTTGCAGTATTGTTAGATGATCCACTATTGCTTTAACAAAAACTCAATATTTCAGGCTCTTTCATGTAAATACTTTTATTCTGTAAACCACTTCTGTACAAAAATTATAACATCATTTGCCTAATGATTTAATCATAGACCTATATAGGAACACAACACAAAAGTCAAAAACAAAGTTAAAATCAATATCAAAATTCCTGCATAGGCCGGCATTGTACCTAAAAATAAAAAGTGTCATTACCAAAAAATCGACATAGTCACACTTACGTCTGTAAGGTAATGTATGTATGCAAACGTGGTTATCCACAGAAATTGACAACACAGCCGCTTCCACTGCACTCATAACAGTGTGATTTTCCGCAACAGGCAAAAATTCAAGCCCTGTGACGAACATGGAATGTGCTCCTGATATGTTGAGAACCCTCTGAACAAAAACAAGTCAAAACAATCAATTAATGCCCACTTACTCACCTGAAGGCTAAAAGCAATATAAATTAAGACAGACCCACTAAACATTGTACCAACGGCCACAAATCTTCCATCATCTCTAACTGCCAACGCGGCAAGACTTTCATTAAACTCTGCCGATTTTTTAATAACGCCTTCATGAGGCAACCATTGCTGCAAGTATGACTTTTGTTTTTTCGCCAAACCACTTGGGTTGGACAACATGTACAATGCACATTGTTTGTCTTCACCTTCTATGTTTCCAAAACTGTAAGTACATTTGACTATTGCTTTGAAAACTCAATTAAAGGATTGCTAACCGGGCACGTTTGTACAGGTATTTAGAACCCTCTGGTTGCTTCCACGTCAACCGTCGGAGTTCTTTGCCTTTGGAACAATCCCAGAGAACAGCCACGCCATCCTTCGCTATTGAAATTAAATAGTTGCCGTGGACGCTAAAATCTAAGTCATCTATTTCTTTAGTGTGTGCTTTGAGAACGTGAGCAGGTTGAAGGATTGGAAACTTCCACAATCTGACGATGCCGTCTGTACCGCCTGAAAAAATTAAAAATATATTGGGGACCTTCCAGTACTCTCGGCGTGACAATAAATACTTTAACTAAAACCGTTCTAGGTTCTCCAACATCTTCTAATTTTAATCAATGAGAGACCATACGTCAACTCACATGTTGCAGAGCCTCCTTCTGACAATCGCCAAATGTAAGGCGATAAAAAATTGGTCCACATTTGAATTTAGGGATTGTGTCCGGTTGGCGCCTGTTTGGCTCCATTGCTCAGAATATTTGTTTTTTGTGGCATAAGAAGGGGGTTTTCCCTGTTGGGGTAGCAACAGTCCAGGGTTCAAACTGATTGTTAGCCAAAAGAAACTCTGACCTCCCAGGTGCACCAAGAGCTACCGGTCCGATTTGAAGCCATTAATATATATTCTTTTATTATTATAAATTAGCTAATTTTGGAAATTTTTGCGGGCTATGCTGGATTTGGAACTGTAAAATTTGGCGTCGTTTGACATTGTGACAACAACGACTTTGTAACATCATCTTGTGATACATATCGTTGAAGATTGTAAATGTAAAAATAAAATTTCGAATATTTTGGACTATGCCCGGTTTGGAACTGAATAACTCAATTATACATTTTCCAAATGCCTTATGGAATCATTAACGATTATGAAGCATGAAATAATAAAAAATGGAATAATTGAAAAATTATGAAACCACTATCTAACTTAATAACGAAACGAAATAGCAAATTACAAAATTATAAAAATATAGAACAACGAGCTATCAAAATGGCGAAATACTAAACTAATATAACGAAATTGCGAATTATTAATGAAATGCATCATTAAATCTCGAAATTCTAAATAAGGTAAGTGCATACAATAAGGCCAAGGCTGTAATAAAGCCATACTATTGTAAATTAGTAAAAACTACAAAATATGGCAAAAACTTATATCATAATTATTTTGAACGCATCCTAATATGTATGTAGTTACTTGCAAAGTAAATAAATCCTTGATGATGCTACCAATGATTTCAATATCGCGATTTTTTCGAGCATCTTTCACTCGTTGAAAAATATAGTAAGATTGTAGATTTTTATATTAGTGTTTTTGGTTTTAGGGATTATTCGTTTACATAATTTTAATGTGAGAATATACGGTTTATGTGTCGTGAGAGACATACAAATAGAGAAGTTAGCTTTGCATGTGGTTTTAATAAGGCCATGCCGGAATAACTGGTTGGCCTCAAAAACTCAAAAAGAGCCAAATGGTGCACTTATATAAAATATACAGATTGCATGTGCAAAAAGATTTTGAGTTACGATGGGTAGTTTTTGTTGACGTCAGCGACACAGACGATTTGGCAGAACCGCATGGATGAAGGTTGCCCTTGTACAAGATTGAGGTAAGTTCGATAACTTTTATGTCACATCAAGGATTGGTATTTCGATAATTATTTTTATAAAACATAATGCAGTATTGGCCGTCTGTTCTTGCTAAGCAAGTTTTATACATATATAGGTTCTGTTCGGCAGTTTTAAATTCTTTTACACTTATTTCATGGATAATGGGGCAAAGTGGAATTTTGTCACCAAACTAATAAAATAAGTACCGATTTTTTCCCAACACAGATACGGATTTGCAAATATTCTAGATAAAAGTTAGCTATCCCGCTTTGTCCCACTCTCCCCTACTCAACGGGACTGTGTTCGAAAGCAAGAGGGTTGCTGCGTCACTATTGGCCGACGGAATTGGTGTTGCCACATTGTGCAAAAGCACCCTCTCTTTAAATCGCATTCCGTGACTACAGAATTTTCAAATGCCTAATTTGGCGGCATTTTAGGGAAATTTTTGTAACTAACATTTCATAACTTATTAAACGTAGATATGAATGTATGTAGTATTATACCCCAATTAGAGTTTCGTGGCATCTCCCTCTAGATTTAGTTTCTCCCTTCGACTGTCGTATCTTTATACAGGGTGAGTCAATAGTGTGAGGACGGAAGATGGTGGTTTTACTAATGAAAATAAATAAAATGTTTTGATGTCATCATATATTACCATCAAAGCTGGACCGACTAAAATTAGCTATATTTGGTTTCACTATTCGAGGACCGTACTCAACCTATTTTTTTTTTTTAATCGAACCCTGTATATATTTTTTTCTGATTTGCCGTTCTAATGCTGCAACTGCATATCTTTTTTCTAAATGTGGAATACAAGGTTGCCAAGTTATTATTTTTTTTGTGAAAATTTTAATACAAGCTTGGCTCTTTGTAAGTAATCGAGATGCCAAATTTCAATATTGAATATTTAATAATAATGCTAATACAGAATTTTAAATAATCACTTTTCTAAAATTTTCACAAAAAAAAAAAATAACCTAGCAATCTTGTATTCCAAATTTAGAAAAAATATATGCAGTTGTAGCATTTTGAACAGCAAATCAGAAAATTAAAAAATATATCAAGGGTTCCATTTAAAAAACGTAAGTTGAGTACGGCCCTGGAATAGTGAAACACCAAATATAGCTGAAAATAATTTTAGTCGATGCAGGTTTGATGGTAATATATGATGACATCAAAACAATTTTTTAATTTTAATTAGTAAAGCCACTATCTTCCGTCCTCGCACTATTGACTCACCCTGTATAGTTACTTAATCTTTGGTTTACGATATTATAATATTAAAATATAAATAACAACAAACGATGGGGTGTTAGATACGGATATGCGTAAAATGCAAGTTTTATGTTCACTAAGTATGATAAGTGCAATTTTTTATGACCCAGTGCATACATATTTAACTTGCTTTTACGGTGGCCTGAACACTTAATATATTATAATCTATAATCTTCTTAATTGCTTTGAATTTTTTTTTATTTTTTATTTTACATTTATTACATAATTATGATACCAAAATAGTTCTTTTATTAAGTTAACAGCAATAGATACTTTAAAAATACTTTTTTTTTGGATTTTAATTAACCATGGCATTACCTTATGCACTTACCTTAATGAAATTACGAAACAGAGAATTGGTAATACAGGGTCTTCATAAATAATTCATACATCCAGTAGACTTTGAACGTCAAAATTCTCCATCTAAATATGTACATATAAATTTTGTTTTCCAGACGCAACACGATGTATATTTTTGGTAAAAAAAAACTTCATATTTGAACTTTGACATTTTGTATTTCTCGTTGTAGATTTAGGGATTTGGGGAATTCTAATTTAAAAAAAATATAAATACAATTTTGGAAAATCATTTTTAATGACCGTGTAGATTACGTGGGTTAAAGGAATGACACATGATCGAAATCACCCAGTATACAGGTGAGAAAAATACAAAATTATTTGACGTGTCCGGAAATTCGGCGGGTGAATCTACACCTGAAACTGTGAACATAAGATGTCGAAAAAAAATTTTCCTGTCACAAAATTAATTTAAAAAAATATCAATTCAAGGTATCATCTTTGAAGAGCCCTACAGGCCACAAGAAGCATTTTTCGAGCTATGTAATAAAAACTTTTCTTGATATGTTTTTATTAGAAATTTGTCTATTCTTGCTAAAATCAGGAAACGAAAACGTTGTTACGTTGTTGAAATACCAAAATAATGAAAAAGGAACTAAACGCGTTATGCGATTATACAAAGTATAACAGAGTAAAACAGAGCGAAATAATAATAAAAAATATAAAATGAAATGACGGAAAAGCGAAATAATTAAATGACGAAATAACAAAATGAGTTATGAGAAAATCTCTAAAGGGAAAATAGGCAGCGGAAGGAAATAATTCAGAGACTCGGTAAAAGGAGGACTCTTAGCAGAAGGCCTTGTTGCTCTTATACACAATCGTTTAGTTTCAAATAACTCAAAAAATAATATTACTGATGTAGCCCTCTTCACTCACGCGTATACATGGTTGCATCCTGCCTTTCCGATAATACTGTAGAGCCTCGATTACACAGGTCGACAAAAAATATTTTTTCTTTGTCTTTCTGTTTTTATGCATAAATTCTGATTCTATGCATAAAGTAAAACCAAAATATCCATTTTCCAATTATAAAGTTTGCTTTTGTGAGTTTTACGTCGATAAGCAAGTTTTGAAGATTTTAGTTGATTTTATGAGCAACAAGTAGCAGCACATTGAAACAAACTGGCGGCCAGTTGCATATCATTTGCGTAGTGCACAGTAATGATCTTTACTTGTCTATCACACTTATAAAAACCGTTTTTGATTGTCACTTAAGCAAAAAATGGCGTCAAAACAATGTAATAATGATGTTGAATCATTCTGTTTTATTTGTGGTGAATTTATCAAAGGAAGAAGTACAAAATTTTCTTTAGTAACAAATTTAAAGCTTTGTGAAGCTTATGAAGCCTATTTTAACTTACAAATTCGAAATCAAGATAAAAATGCATGCCTCATTTCTCCTGTGGTAACTGCAAAAATACTTTAGAAGATAAAAAAATTAAATTTTGAGCATACTATTTATTTTCGTAACGTGAACAGTAAATGAATGTTATTATAAGGGAGAATCATCAGAATTAACGGCAATTGGCCTCGATTATAATTATTTTTCTTAATTAACAATAAATTCCCAATATTTACAAAAATATTCATTTTTGAACTTGTTTTTCTATTTTAATGTACATTGTGCAATACCTACAATTTCTTTTAGTCTTATTAATTATAATTCTTGAATAAAAGTGACTCAGACGTATAGTAAAAATTTGTTTAATAATAATTTACGATAATATTCTGAGAAAATTCGTAATTTTCTCTAAAAATCGAAATATCGCTCTGGTTTCTGCAAAAGCAAACTTTGACCAAAAAAACTATTTTATCCTTTATTAGTTACGTTAAGCATTCTGGGAACCAATATAGCACATATTTCCTGTTAGTTCTATAAAAATACGCCCAACGGACATAATGTATTGTATTATAATAAACCCAACGATCTAACTAATAAAAATGAATTATTATCTATTGAACATAATTATATCGTCTATTGTCTCACGTATAGAAGCTTTGGAAGAAATAGATAAAAATGAGGTACAACAGTGGATACATTGTGATTGTCAAGAAAAAGGATACAAAATTTTAAAAAAAATTTAACTGCTTCACAAGTGAAGTCTGGTAAATCTACTGAAGATCGTGAAATGACAAGTTTCAAAATAAGTCATCAATATGCAAAGAAAGCATTAAATGTGCTTATTGAACATTTCAAGGAGCAACTGTAAGCGGACGGCATTACAAAAAAATGAAAGAATTCATACAAATTTAATTAAACAAAAGTGCAAAGCAAAAGAAAATTACTGATTTTTAAAATTGAATTATTTCATATTTTTTAGTGTCTTAATTTTTATTACTTACTTATGTAATTGTACAGACTTTATTTCTTTAATATAATTATTTACATTTTAAGTATGCATGTAAACCTAATAAAAATTTAATTACCAAGATGTAGAAAATATTATTCGGATTAACCGTGTTTTCAATTATCCGGCAAGAGTTCGGTCCCACGGATGAGTTCAGAATAACACGAGCCCACGGGTGAGGCCTGTCATGAACAAATTATTTATTGCCATAATATTTAATTGGGTAAACAATTTTAAATAATATGCCTTTGTCATTTATAAACTATAAGTATGTGTCCAAAGTTATTGTTTACCAATTATTTATGAATTTAGAAAATTGTTGTATGCATTTTTTCATTTGTTTCCACGAATATCTAATGAAAATAGTAGTTTGTATTGGTTACCAATATAGTTATTAACGTAATGAGGCCGATAAGTGACAAATAACAGACAAGATTGCGAATCTGTTATTTCCGTATCGGCCGAATATTGTTCAGTACTTTTCATAATACAATACCGGCAAAAAAAACGAATTGTTTAGCATAATTTTTAGACAATTGATAAATCAATTTTGTTTGCGTTGCTCTAGAAGCTATTATCAAAAACTTCCTCCTGTACTATTAATTAATTTTTCATTCAAGCTGACAGTTTTGATAAAATGCAATAACAGGTAGGTATTATGAAAATAGTTTAATGAACGACTTAACTATAATACAATATAAAAAAATACAAAAACTGCTAACAGAAACTAGAGGGGGCCCCATGCATTTGCTTTGCAAAATCTGCCAGAAATACCTAGTTTTGTGCCCTGATATTATTTACAATATCCCATTTTGTGATTACTGTTCTTGGGAGGATGCTGCTATCTCTGCTTCCCCTCATGCCATCTCACGAATTTAAGGCTGTCATTTACTAGGAATAGGGCGGCCTATACCAAATACGTGGGAAGCATGCTACCATTTTATTTAATTTCACGGGTTTAGTTTTGATCATTTGAATACGCGGTTGTGAAAAATCGATGGAAATCGAAGGACATCTTATTTCAGGGTGAGACGATATTACAAACCCCATATCAGCTTAAAGCTTAAAATATACAGAAAGCTGTATAATTGGGTAGAAACTTAAGGAGAAAATTTATTATTTGCTATAGCTTTGGGACGGAAAAAAGATCTTCTAGATGCTCTCTACAAAACCCATCATAAAATGATAAAATTGGGCGAATACAAACACAGCACGTTTTTTATGATGCTTTCCAACTTCCGGAATACCGAAATTCGGAAACTCCCACAATACGGACCGACCAAGACCAGTTATAAGTAAAACTAGTTTGCAGTATTTATAAAAAAAATGCTTGTCTCTGTATAAACCATGCGACCAAGCAAATACAAATAAACATGATTATCATAATATATACAAGTAAATTAAAATTAATACCTTAATTATATTGTAAACTGATTATGTAAATTTTTAGATTCAAGGACAATTAGCAATTTGTCGAAAAAATGTTTGTTTTTTCGTTGTATATTCCGGCGATCAAAATGATTTATTAATAGAAAAAAAAAATATAGAAATCGACCTCTTTGACAAGAAATTAAAAATATTTTTTAAAAATTGCACAACAGATGGTATAAAAAAAATTGGCCTGGCCGAGGATTTGCTTAAAAACTTTACCATCACACTGTATGTATTAGGGAGGAAAGAAATTTTATGGGGGCAATTAAATGAGAAGGCCTATTCTGACAATTCAGTGCCAAAAAAGTAGAGTTTGACAGATGTGTCCTAAAAAGTAAATCTTTACGGCTCCAAAAGAGGCCATAAAATCACCTTTTTCATAATCATAGCCTAAAAAAATAATTGAGGTATTAGTGTTAACCAAAAAAGACATTTACTGTATGACAGTGACGTACATTTGTGATATAAAAAAAAACATATACAGTCGAATAGAGAACCTCCTCCTTTTTTGAACTCAGTTAAAATGAGAAAATTGCAAGAATAAACTCTTTAGTTTTTACACGCCACAAACAGCGGTGTTATCACTTGTAATTATGTACATTAGTCCTTCAAAAAATGACACGAGAATTGTGTTTTAATCAACTGGGGTATTACAACAGATTATTTCAGAAGGACGAAAGTAATTCGGTAAGATTATTTCATGAATAAAGTTGTTTAAACATAAAACGATTCATGTTGAAATTTGACATAATAAAAGTAAAAAAGTATTCAGCGTTGCCTTGAAAATTAAAAATAAAAACATTTGAAAAAGGAACAGAGAACAGGAACAGAAATAATCTATGATATAATAATTCAATAAATTTCGCTAAAAATTCACCGACCACTTTTCATATTTGCTTGGACTCGCGTGGGGGATTAAAGTCTAAACAATTTTTTACCAATTTATGAGAATGTGAGGACTGAAAGCTTTATGCATTTATCAATTAAATCAAGCACAATTAGTGTTTAAGCTTATAGAGAATATTGTTGTTAATCCCTGCCCTTTAACTGATTAATATTGAATCATACTATGTATAATGAACAAATTTAATCCTATAAGAAACAAATTACAAACCTCAATAAAGATTATTGACATAATAATGATTCAACCTTGAAGGTACTGAATTTTTTATGGCTTGTTAGAACTAAATTACACCTTACTTACCTGTGGCTAAAATTCGTCCTGTAGGGTGAATTCGAGACACCCTCAGTAAAGGTTCCACCCCCCGAAAATCTGTCTGCACGCTATCTGACGGCTTTATCACAAATTTCAATCTCTTTGAGTTTCTGTTACTGTCTGTCTTTTCCTTAGCTTTTGGCTTTCGTTGTTTAACCTGATTACTATTATGATTGTGCCCAATTGTTTCAATGTGATCTTCACTGACTACAAGGCTTTCCACATTATACAACTGACAATGACTTTCTTGTCCCGCTACCAAGTACGAATGCTTATTATCACTAAAAGCTGAACAATTCATTACAACACTAGGTCCAGTTTCATGTCTAGTGACTTCTTCAGCTACGAATTTTGAGCCATCGTGGGCTAACTCGAATATTTCCTTGAAGGTTTATGTAATAAAAATAATTTTAGGTAATTAGTCTACTTACAAATCCATTTGCCACTCCAGTTTTTGAAGACCCTCCACCTCCACCAACGATTACGTGTCTATTTGTTAGCATTTGTATTGTATACAGGGGAAAATTTAATCTGGCCAATATATTGTCGATATATTTACGTGTTGGAGCCATCTTCGCACTGAGTTTTCTTCAATTTGTTCAAGATTTTTCAAAAGTTCCACGTAGATAACCTCCAAAAACATAAACACTCGGAATGTCAAAATGTAAAAGAGTGGGGGGCGATAAAATTCATTATTAAATGAGATAAAAATGATCCCTGTAAAACTAATGGCGGTTCTTCACGTCGGAGGGCGCCACCAATTTTAAGTTTTATCAATTTCCATTGTAAAAAAAAAAGCCTAATTCGTTAAAAATTATTGGTCCTTCTCCCATCAGAAACATTTCTTATTCGTCTAAAAGCCTGATTAATTTATTCGAAATACAAAGAAATTTTGCCGCCTTCTTGAAGCCATATATTTAAATTTCACATTCGAGATGCCAGGTGGCTGGGAAATCCAGGAATGTCCCATACTTTGAGAATAATGTTTATTTTTATTGTAGTTTAATTTAAGCCAGGCATCTGTTTTTATTGTGTTTCAAATTTTGTCTTTTTTAAAAGAATTAATGTCGTCCGTTTTTTTATTAAAAAACCATTGTGGTGCAAATGGTAATACCCTAAATTTAATTCCTCATATCAAAAGCATTACGTTGTTATGGAAACGAGAATAGGGTGTGAATTATTTGCACCACAATGGTTTCTTAATAAAAAAAAAAAAACTTTTGACAAGTAAATGGTAAATGTCAAACGTAACAGTTTATATTTAAATGTGTTTGCAAACAAATTTCATTTTAGCCTTCTTTATAAGTAAAAGAGTTTTTTTGTTTAATAATAATAAATACTATTAGTTAATTAATTTGTAAATTAACTATCTTAAATAAATAGATTTTTTTTAAATCGGACATTTATTAGTGGACAATAAAAAACTACAAATTGGACACTTATTTCTACACAGAGGGATGGAAACCAGCAATTTATTTGTTTGTTAAAACATCCACTTAAATAGTGGTTCCTTTCTTTTGATTCTTTTTACTTTTTTAATTACTTCAACTTCATCTGCAATATTTTTTTTTATAATACAAAAATACTAGTCTGGACTTACTCATCATCATCAAAACGAAACAATTTTTTTTTTTTCGGTAACTACAGTTTAGGAGTATCTATCTATTGCAGCCCGTTGCTTTTTCTGTCTAGCACTTTCGACAATAGGTGGGGGATAAAATATACAGAATGATCATAAAGTTCCGCACAAAATTCATATTTTAGTTATGTAATGTTTTTAAGAAACATTCAATGTTTTCGTTGTTTGCCTTCCAAATTTATTGTTATTTATTATAAGTTATGCAAGGTATCACTTTTTACTCTTGTTGAATATAGAATTGAAAAGTGCCACCTAAAAAAATTGATAGTTCAAAAATCATCAAAATTTTTGTCAAAAGATGGCAATTTGAAAACAAAAATCGACCGGTTCTAGCGTTTTTCGCAAAAACAAAATTATGATATTTGTGCGAAACTTTATGATCACTCTGTATAATCTAACAAAGTCTGAAAAGAGCGACGATTAGCGATAACGACAACGATTAGAGAACAATAAATGATTGTGTAGCACTGGTATAAAAGGAAAGGCAAGAAAATTATGAAGATGGGAAGCTCGTAATTTAAGAATAGATACGAAGTATTACAATAAATGCACGAAATATCTATAATCACGTTGTGGAAGTTAATATCAAATTTAATATCGTCTTTTCTTCTTTTGGAAAATCCGTGGCCTAAGCTTCGCGAAGACATGTTCCCTCCGCAAAGTTAAACAACGAATCGACCGAAGAAATGCTTTACTTTCTCAGTCGGCAACTTGACGGTGAAAACAAATATACGTTTCAACTGCTCTTCCTCATAGATGCTTCATATAGCGCTCTCACTTGGCACGCTATTGAACATAATTAAATTTAATTGTTGAATCATTAGCGCACGGCTTTTAATCGAATATATTACTTTTAGTCTTATTTGCCGATGACTCAATGGAAACAAATAAACGAATGTTGTTACTACTAAATGAAATAATAATAATTTTAATATCATTTCGTAGGAAAATTATAAACAATTAAACCTTTTAAGTTGTTAATATTTATTAAGCAACATTAGTACTTACAAAACAAAATATACTGTAAAAATGAAAAACAAAGTTAAATGTTACAAACAACACGTTAAAATGTAGCTTCAACCAGGATACAAGTTCCCACAACTAATACATGAATGACTTGAACAACCAATATGTTTATACATATTAAAAGCTTATGAAACCTTATAAACTGTGACTGCAGATACACTACACAAATGCTACAGTTTTACATCTTAGCTAAATATCTTTTCTTTGCTATATTTATATTTAAAAAAACAACTCATCACAGAAGCCAGTAGTGATATTCTCGTTTCGTTCCTCCAAATAACAAAATATTATTTGAACGAAAGTTACAAAAATAACTACAGCAGTAAGCACAATCGGGATTTTCAATCATTCTTGTCGTTCATACACAAGGCAGCACTAGGCGGTTGTTGTTGTGTTAACATCTAAACAAAGACTCACTCTGTTATTGAAGAGCTCAAAAGCATACATTAGTTGTCCATGTATACTTTTCACATCATCAATAATTCCTTACTTATATTTAATTGGATTTGAATTTCCAAGTGATTGCCCTACTAAAAATTAAAATGGCACTGAAATGCACGAGCAACTGACGATTTTCTATAAGAAATATTAAGCCCTGCATTACTTGTCACTTGAAAATCAAATCAAAATTCTTTACATAAAAATAAGACTTTCATTTACAATTTTTAAATATCTAGCTATATGTGAAAAAGTGCGCGAAACACATTTTAAAGCTCTATCAGAATTGTCCACAGGTGGCTAAGCTAGCTGGTCATGTTAAACACATTATCCTTACCATTAATTTTTGCATAATATCAATTAGATTATTTGGACTCTCGAAAAAAACTGTAAACGACGAAGAAAAGAACTAAATTCGCAAACAATGAGCATTTAGTAATTCAATATACATAGTATTACAAATACACAGGAAAATAAAATAATATAATCACAACGTTTTCAGTCTAAAAGCAATACTTGAGAAGAACTTAACTACTGATAAATCTTCTCATAATATAATATTAATCTTGAGCCAAAAAACCCAAGACTTGTTGATAAAAGCGGATGATTATGGATACAAAATAGAACTACGTTTCTTGATATTTAACCAGATGAGGGAGTGCCTTGAGCTAGAAGATTCGCCTTATTCTGGCGCACCGTTTCAGCCCGCTTCTCCTGTAAAACAATCAACTCATCAGGAAATTTGTTCCAGACCATGAGAACGGAAGCTTCGCAATTTGTAGGAAGTGTTGCAGTAGTTGGTAAAAATGAATTTTTGTGTTACTATTCAAAAACAGTTATTGATACGACAAGACATTCATTTACGATTTTCTCTATAAGGTGTGAAAATGTACAACTAAACTGTACCTTTGAATAGTCATTGGCAACAGCTCTGCTATAAATACCTTACGTCGGTGGGATGCAGTAAATCGGCACTAAATTAAACGGCAAGGGTTGCAATGAATTTCACCAGAGGGTGTCGTTTCTAAACGAATCGTTTGTTGGGCATACTAATCACCTCTGACGTGTTAGCTTTGAACTCAACACTCTTAACAGAATGCTCAATACGTGTTTCATTTTTGAACCTCCCAAAGGCCGTTTTTGATTCGATACACAGCTACATAAATATATACATAAATATAAAGTGGTGGAACGCGTTCAAAATGAACAACAAAAACCTCAAATTTAATTCAAAATAACGTCATAATTTTAAATATTCTTTAAGGGCTGATGATGGCAGTAGTGTTCTGCCGAAACATGTTCCATTTGTAATTTTGTTCTTATTAAAGTTTGTGGAGTTCGACTTAAATATATTTAAATTTTAGTTTAAAAAAAATAGCCAAATCGGTCCAGTCGTTCTCAGGTAATCCGCTTACCAAGGAGTAGCATTTCATTTTTATTATATAGATATTGAAAAATCGAAATGCCCCAGATTACAACATAAAGTGCGAGAAGTTAAAGAAAAAAAATTTCATCAAAGAACATTAGCACACATACAATTTAGGACGCAAAAACGACAAAATAGGAAAGACATTTTGCGATCATGTTATATTATAGATCTCCGGCGGCTTATATATTTTTTTTAAAGCTGGGTGTAATTCTACAATTTCCTTCTACAATTGGAAGTTGGCTATGCAGGCATAAATTTTATCCTGGTTTTGATAATATTCTCTTTCAACAAATAAAACACAAAATCGATGGAAAAACTGCAATGGAGAAAAAAATTGCTTTACAAAACTTGCAGCAACATCTCATGGACTAGTTTAAATACAGGTTTGACAGCACCTTCTCCTAACTTTTTAACATGTATTGTAGCTATTTGTTTAAACATTTTTGAAAAAGAAATATATAAAATGGACATGATGAAAAAATCAGGAAGTAAACACTGGTTTTTAGATAACGAATCTTGTTTAGAACATAAATTGTATATAATCGAATTGCTGATTATTTGTAAACTGTTGTAACACAAATGTCAAAAATACAGCAAAACATTCAAAAGCTAGTGCCAACTTAAGAGTGTTAAATAACAAATGAGATGTAATTTTTTTTACTTAGATTTTTAATTGTATTTTGTTAAACTAAAAATTAAGATGAAGCTAACTAAAAAAATTGCAAATATATTTTATTATTTAAGAAAATATTGTACCAAATTCATATAGTGAATAGGTATTTTCAACTTTGAATTTCAATTATAATAATAATCCATGATTTTTATCGGAGCATCTAGTCCAATTTTACATCGAATTACCCCTATTTACCCTATATTTTTATGTTCGATTTTGAATTACCTACTTGTGTTTAATAATGAATGTTAATAAATGTTCATTTTATGTTAGAGTTGGTATTAAATTTTGTAACGACACGTCTCTATTCATTTTTGTGAAATCATGCTTTGATTTTATAATCTTTTAAAATATTTTTTGTTTCCAGGTGCCGCGCCATGTATTACCAAAATAGCTTACAGCATTTCGATGGGAAATTGTTTCATTTAATTTTTCGCTTGACACCCCATCTTACAGACATCCACAAACTACCGAAAAGTCACGTGAAGGGGATAGCAAAATCCCGTATAGTTGGGCATTCTGTTAGAGTATAGATAAATATAGATGTCATTACGTAAAAAAACAACTCGTTTTGCCTTATCAAGTTGGATGTAATTTACAGGTTTCCAAATTTTAGAAATACTGATTTCTAGTATTAATTTCGTGATAACATTTTTTTCGATTATTTGATGAAATAGTTTACACTCAGGTATTGTAACAATTTTTATGAATTAGCAATAATTGTTTGTAAATCACAAGGCATTTTTGAAAATTATTATTTATTACAAAAAAATTGACGCTATCAAAATCATTGGTGTAGGTTACGGATTTAGTTAAACAACGATATTTCGTTTTCAAACTTGTTTTGACGACGACCACACATTATGAAAAAAATCGTAAATGTGCCTGTAGATGCTTTTATTGTCTCCCATATACACTACGTCAAAGTATAGGGCTCGTCGATAAGAAATATTGTCACTTTTAAAATTACAATCCAATAAAACACCCCCTTTTGTCGAAAGGTTATACGACCCCAACATTCGTTTCCATAATAAATGTTACCAAAAACTAGATGTATGTATGAATACAAAGGCTCAAGTTACGAGATACGTACGTATTTCTTGACGTTTTCCAATTTACGCTGAATTTCCTTTTCTCGATTTTGTTCAGCTGTAGTCAGCTTAGTTTCAATTTTTGTCACTTTCTCAGTCTTACGATTTTCTTCCGTGGATTCAATGGTTTGTTTAACCTCAATTAAGTGCTCGTTCTAACGAAAATAAAGCAGAACAAAAATAAAAAAACAAATATAGTGCAAAAAACTCAAAATCAGAGTGGCCCTTCACTACATTCAACCAAAACGTTTCTGGGTAAGGAGTAAAGTGCCACCTTGAGCAAAAAAAAAAAAATAATTACATGTTTTTTAGCAATTTCAAGTTTTCGCTGAATCTCCTGCTCCCGTTTTTGCTCGGCAATTGTGAGTTTGGTCTCCAATTGTGTTGAAACCTCCGTTTTACGAACTTCTAGGGTGGAAACGGCGCTCTGTTTAATTTCCAAGGGTCGCGAGTTCTATGATGGACATTAATTAACACACAAAAGCAAAAAAAAGGTGCTGCAACTAATCGACAAAAACCACACCAAGTTTCTTCTCACTTGACAATTACTTACATAATTACGCAATTTCTCTTTCTGCTCCTGCTCTATTTGCGCCCGCCTCGATTGAGCCTGCTCTAATTTTTCCTGAATGGTGGTCTCTAACTGTTGAAACTTTTGAGCATTGCTTCCTCGAACTTTTTGCACTTGCTCCTCCTGTATGATGCACACAAACATGCAAGCATTTCGTGAATGATAATATGGGAAGTGATAATTGAAGTGCGACAATGTAATACTGTCAGAGTTGATTACTTACGTGCTCCTTTAGACGTTCCACCATCTTCTTGATATTTTCGTCACGTTGAACCGATGCCGTCTTCAGCTTCTCTTCGATCGCTGATCGCACCTCGTCCGTCTGCTGTTCGATGGATAATCTGGTTTTTTCTACGTTTTCAATGTGATCCTGTGGATTAAGTGTGTAGACAAACATAGTTTCCTTTTAAGCTGATTACCTTTAGTTTCGTCTTCAAGTCCGTTATGTAGGCTTCGCGCTTTTCCGTGTAGTTTTCCATTTTCTGCTCCAGAGCGTCGCGTGTAGCTGTAATAAATTGACTAGTTTGTTCGTCCTTCTTCCGGGAGGCTTCTTCTATTTTCTGCATTTTCGCTGCCAATGTCGCGATTTTTGTAGATTCTAGTTGCTGTAAATAGTATCAAGATAGTTTTGAGAAACAATAATTTGAGTTGATAATTATCTAAAGGGTGATATTGAACATGTGTCACTCATGATTAGTGGTTATAATAGTTACCGTTTCTAAAAGAAATAGGGCAAGGTTGCCAAATCGGGAAGGTTTTTCACAAATTCGGAAGTAATTAAATGAACATTACCCTAATTATTGGATTGGAACCAGTTCTGTAGTTTTCATTGTTTAGATAAGAAATAATTTTGTTGTTGAAAATTCAGCAACATCTCACATCTGTCAGGTATTTGTATTGTTATAAAAATTGCAACAATCTTTGTACTTTAGCAATTACATCCATAAATAAACTGTCAACTTTGGCCATTAAAAATGAAATACAACCGAACCAACCTCTTCATGGATCGTCTTTCTGCCAGATAAGTTGAAGCCTGTAGCAAAAAACCACCTCATTCTCTAAGTGGAGATAAAATCCAAATACTGAACATCCGCATGTCGGAACCACATCGTTAGGAAACTCCTTACCTGCCTACGTTCTTCTGCCGCTTTAAGCTTATCCTCGATGTCCTGGACGGACATGCTGTTCTTTGGCGAGACGGGCTTTTTCGGAGGGGTGGCCTTGACTTCCGGCTCGCTCAGAATGACCTCGTAACGGAGGCCGCCTCGGGTCTTTTCCTGACAACGAACTTCGGTCGCTGAAATGGAGAAAATGGAATTCATTAAAACTCAGTCAAAGAAATGGGAAGGACGGCAAATGGAAAGTGGTGTGTGAACAAATCTCTCATTAAGCTATATCGTGAGTTTGTATAAAAAAATACCGTTTTCTAAAATAAACATAAATCAGGAACATTCCAGTGCAGTGGGAGCACAACAAAGGACGAGTCCTACAGAAAAAATAGAGGTTAAGAGTTTAATTTCCTCGGGTTGTTTAAGCTTAGCCGTCTCTACGGTATTAACAGGATCAAGGATAGGTTACGCCAGGATGGTCGCACTTGTCTTTTCAACTTGCCATGGTTTGTTATCCATAACAAATTTGATGTTTTTTTTTAAATTAATAAGAACCTCTATTGTCTTGTCTCTATAATGTTCGTCTAATAAAACAATAGTTTTTTTTTTCAATTTCATTGCAGTGGGATCTAGATATGTCCAACAACTATAACTTGAATCTTTGGAGCAGTAAATCTTAACGAAAGAAATGCCCGTGAAATTATTTAGATTACCCGAACCTCAATAACTCAAATTCCGCGGTATCGAGACCTCGACGTTATATCGGTTCCTAGGAAAAAACGAATCTGGTTTCGCAGTTGCTTCCCTTGAATGTCAGGAAAACAAGCAGGTGTTAAAATTAAATACGTATAAATAATGCTCGTATAAACTGCGCAAAAAATTCATAATGTTCAAACAACTTGATGAAGAGATGGTAATTCGGTAATACGAAAGCCGCGATAAAAGATTTTTTGGTTGCAGATGGTAGTTTGACTGTAATTTGCTTTCAAAATTGTCCCCTTTTATTATGTAAAGGCGGTAGTGACTTCAGTATTAAGTCCTTCATTAATAACCCAATTTACAGGACTTTTATTTTATTCGCTAACGCCTGCCAAATTTTAAACAGGCAACACATAATACTTTGTAACGGTAACTAAATTATTTATTTTCAAAATAAAACATAGATTCAGTCCATTATAGTGCATGAAGATAGCCATGGAATGTTATTCAAAGTTGTGATAGTTTTTCTCACTACAAATCGATGAATTTTGCAGAAAAAAAGATGAAACGTTAAATAAATAATAAGAAATAAAGTATAATCAAATCGTTCTTAAATTTCGTACCTATATTAAGCATCTTTTGGAAAGCAATGATAATTTTTTTTCTACTTTGCGTTCGTACTGAGGCTATTACGATACGCTTTTGCGTGTCATAATAGATAAAGCGGTCTTATAAAAATTATACTAAAAATAATATAATTTCTTTTATAGTTCCACACTGTCAGAATTTTCAAATTTTCGCTTGTGTAAACACTCTGTCATCTATATAATAAAAATAAAATGCTCTACGTTGGTAAGCGCATCACTTGAGAACGGCTGGACCGATTTGGCATTTTTTTTAGAATATTCGTAATGGTTCTTACGGAAAGAAAAATTGGAAAATTCCGGAAAAACTGCGACTTCAAAAAAGGAGGAGGTTATCAATTCGGTTGTATGTTTGTTTTTTTTTTTTTTTTGTTAATGTTTGTTACCGCAGAACTCCGTCATTTATGAACCGATTTGTAAAATTCTTCTTTTAATTGAAAGAGTATACTTACAGATTGGTCCCATTGTCACCATTTCAGGATCTGATGGGGGGATCTCATGGAAATCGAGAAAAATCCTCAAATTTTCGCTCCCTTTAATTAACCGACTTCATGTATGTTCACCGATTTCTTCGTCAATTGTGGACCGATTTACAAAATTCTTCTTTTATTTGAAAGGGTATACTCTAAAGATGGTTACATTGTTAAAAAATCAGGATCTGATCAGGGAATTCCATGGAAATCGAGAAAAATCGTCAAATTTTCGCTCCCTTTTATTAACCGACTTCATGTATGTACACCGATTTCTTCGTCAATTGTGGACCGATTTACAAAATTCTTCTTTTATTTGAAAGGGTATACCCTAAAGGTGGTTACATTGTTAAAAAATCCAGGATCTGATCAGGGAATCCCATGGAAATCGAGAAAAATCCTCAAATTTTCGCTCCCTTTTTAACCGACTTATCATGTATGTTCACCGATTTCTTCGTCAATTGTGGACCGATTTACAAAATTCTTCTTTTATTTGAAAGGGTATACTCTAAAGGTGGTTACATTGTTAAAAAATCAGGATCTGATCAGGGAATCCCATGGAAATCGAGAAAAATCCTCAATTTTTTTCTTCATTTTATGTATATAATTCTGTTCACCGATTTCTTCGTCCACTTTATTGAGGACCTCATTATTGGAGAAGCGTCTTTACTAGGTATCACTAACTTATCACTTAAAATTGTAAAAAAAATTGCTTTAAAAAAAAGAGAACCGACTTCAAAAAGTGAAAAATAATTGAATACATGTATTATTACATGTACTACCCAATGATCTGTCTGAAGTCGGTGCTAAGCCAAATAGGTAGTAGATAGGTAGGCTGCCTGCTCCAGCCACATCGAAGATCTCCCGGCGAACGCAGCGGAATGTGTGAGCGTGTTACAAATTTGTAACCTATTCGGCTTGGCACCGACTTCAGACAGATCATTGGGTAGTACATGTATTCAATTATTTTTCACTTTTTGAAGTTGGTTCTCTTTTTTTTTAAAGAAAATTTTGTATTTTGTGCTCGCTGGAAAATACTAGCTGACCCGGCGAACTTTGTATTGCCTCAGAATCAATAAATGTTGTGTTAACTTATTAGCTGAATTTCTGCCATGTATTCCGATGTTTTAATAGTTACTCGCCCCCGAAAAGAAAAAGAAAAAAATGTGTGTGGAGTCCACGCGCAACAGAAGTGAAACTTTGGAGTTTACTCCTTAAGAATCGATTTTAATTTTTAAATCCCGGACGACAAATTTTGATGGCCGTCGTTATTTTTCTTCATATTCGTAGTAGTCCAGATAAGGTTCTTGCTGAAAGTAAAATTGGAAAAGTTGCCGATTCGAACAATGCATATGCGTAATTCTTTTTTTGTTTTATTCGTTATGGTCCTGGAAAAGTTTTCAGTAAAGTAAAATTCGAGACAAAGAAACGACGGAAAATTCAGAAAAACTGCAAAAATATTTGTATGCACGATCGATCATAACTGACGATAGAAACGACATACATATTTGGTTGACCATTTTTTTGTATTTTTCGTTATGCTTCTAAGAATGGAAATAACTTCAATAAGAAGATCTGGAGAAAAATCTAGAGAAACGCATTCCATCTTAAATTAAAATAAAATTACATTTGTTTTTAGTGTTGTGTTGTTTTGCGATCTGTCCAAAAAAAAATTATTGAAATTTGGACACGACAACCTCTGTCAATGTCAATGTCACACTATTTTTATGGATTTTAAGCAATTTAAAGGCTTTTCGGTTGTGTCGAACTATAAAACGTTGTATTACACTCGTTCCTATGTATATTGGGTGCTTTCGGGCACTCGGGGCTTAATAAAGCACTAGGGTTTTAAATAAAAAAGCACGAGTAAAACGAGTGCTTTTTAAGCCCGGAGTGACGGAAAGCGCCCAATCTACACAGGAACTCGTATAATAATACAGTATTTTTAATATTGGCAATCTTGGCAATCCTCACTCACTTAACCTATACTTCGCTGTCAAGTCCAAGTGGCTGTTAACAGCTGTCAATGTGAATTGGCAATACTATTGTTGGCACTTGGCGCACTTGAGTGGGACGGGGGCTGGCGATTTGGATGGCTCGCACTGATTCCTTTAAATCACCTTTGAAAACAGAGGACTCAATGAACTTTCCGCTAAACTTCCCTGTCTAGGCCTTGATGTTCTTCTAGACCGCTTTATGTTCAAACCATTCAAAGTGTAGATATGGTTGTTTATTTATTCACCCTATAATTCAACAAAACTAATAATACGGTCGATCGTCAAGAGATACTGACATTGATTGTTAATTGCAGAGTGTGTACTGTCCTGTAACATGTTTGAGCGTTACCTACATTATGTATGTACTTGGGTATTTCCAGCCGTCCGCCTCACTGGTCTTCGCCAGAAATTATAAGCGGATTAACCCTTGCATTTTTACTCAATTCGCTTTAATTAGACACGTTTAGATAACCGTTGTTGTCGGAAAGATGTACTGACTATCCGTTGTGTTGTCCCAGACAAATTATTAACTATGTAGTACTAAATGTCATACAAGTGCTTGTAGTGTAATCTGACAAAAACACGCACATGTGTTAATAAGCCAGACGTATACGTTTTTAATTTTTATAAATTGTTTAGCCACCAAAAGCAAATTTCACACGGGTGTAGTGCCAGGAACTTAAAAACATTTTAAAAATAAAAAGCGTATAACTGCATGGACTCTAAAAATCTTGAATGATATTCTCATTACATTCTGTACCATTGCGTTGGTTAGCAGTAACACGCCCAACATTCTTACGGAACTTTGTACTCATTAATTCATCCATTTGTAACATCCAGATACTTCACCACTTTTGCTGAATTTCAGTGGGACAGCGCGTAGACACTACACATTTCGCATGATAAAATACAGCAGGAAATTATTGATAACGACACGCACAAATATCGATTTAATTGCGCCATTTAATTGTTCAGGTCATGGAAAGTTATAATAAAACTATGTAAGTAAAATCTTATTGATCGATTAAACCAAAACTTCTTGAATTTTTTTCTTTAATATTTTTATCAACTGTCTATTTAAGTGGGGGAAACCTTTTAAATATCAAATGATATCATCATTCGTTTTGGTTTTGTTCATTTGTGTCGTTCATTCAAACTATAAATTACTAATGGGTTGTGTAGTCTGAAAGCTCTTTAACCCTGGTCGATATTTACTCGGTAAATTGCTTATTACGACAGTAATTAGCCGGGATAAATTTAAACATGTTTGTGCGGTTTTGCATGTATGTAATTTGAAAGTGATCGTTCCCGATAGGAACAAAACAGAAGAAAAACATTTTTCAAAGACATCAAAATATTGCTAGTAGCTATTGATGCTTATACTTTTTCTGTGGATTAAAAACCATTATTTACAGTAGATTTAACCCTGACTTGCACGTGTGGTATAGTATGGAATAATAAAGGGTCATAAATGCAGTAGTTCATACTGTATAATAAATAATTAAATATGCACTAGTAAAAGTAATAATAATAGACCCAAACTAGAGGTTACGACATAAACATCGATTGACCCGGCTCGTAATTCCATTTTTTTTATGTTCAGAGAAAAAATTGGATTTTTTACGTTTGGCAATTCTTCAGGGGGAATAACCAATTGCAACTAAATTTTTCTGGGTCTCTTTAGATCTGTGACGACTAACTCATAACGTCTTCAGTGTTGCCAACAATAATTGATAGTTGACTCGATGGAATTACCGACGTTCCGTGCAAGCCAGTCACTTTGTTTTTCGGCGCCACCGATCCTTTTTCATAAACCTTCATCAACAATTGATGACTGTGCGGACGGCTGGTTGCCTAGGTCTTATCGATCTTCGTCGTTGCCGGCGGCGCCCCAAAGTCTGTCTTGGCGCCGCCATATACACACACAAATCCACCCTTTAAGCTGACTCCCTCGACGTCGCGTCTCTGACGTCATCCCGGAAAAAAGGAAAGAGAAAACACCCGTCATCCGCAGCATCCGCATCACTTCACCTCTCGCGGTCTGGGAATGACCTGCGTTGGAGGCGCGGATTTTGGAGAGTGAAATTTGTCTGGCGTTCGCCCCACGCTATCGATTTTCTACATTCTGAATGAGCGTGGTGCGGAAATGGGAGGGTTGTACTGACCATCTTGTGGTCTGGGTGCAAAAAATTGTCGGGATTTTGTATGCAGGTCGGGGTTGACGTAATGGAATTAAAAAAAAAGACTTTTTTTTCCATTTTGTCTGTTTCAAGAACGAAAAACTTATGGTTTGGCTGAAATGTTACTCGAAGGCTTTTTAGTTCAATTTCAAAGAAATTTTTCATTTCCAAAATCAAAGTAGGTATAGATATTTTCTGTGTCCTTTCTTTCAACGTCTTATCAGTCATTTTGTATGTCAGAATTCTTGTTTTTTCACTGTTTCTTTCGAGGCCTGCTTTGACACACTCTTCTTTTATTATAGCCAACAAATAGCTTTGGCAATCTTGGAGTTACAACCACTTTTTCGTACGGATATCCATGTTTTTAATGTTGGTTATCTGGTCCAACCTTGGAGAAGTTTTGGAGCTCTTAAAGATTCATATAGTTCTCGTTAGGACATTGATGGACACGTTATTTTCTTTGTAGAGGTTTAAGGCTTCTATTAGTTAATTTGTTGTTGACTTTGCATAGTTCTGTCAGAGTATTCAATTGTATGCTTTCTGCAAGTGTTTAATGCTGTCCTCAATATGAACAGGAGATAAAAATAAATTCTCTTGTAATGGTCTCAATTAATAGAACAATTTCATAAAGTTGCAGATGAGGTTCTTGACCTACCAGAAATCGGCTACCTCCCAGACGTGCTCCTGAAGGCAGCTTTATCTATTTCCGCTTAATGATAAAGCACTTTTTAAAAGGTTTAACTACACTCCCATGTATGAAGATTTGTTGGTATTGTTTTCTTGGGAAACGTAAGGGTGAAAATCCTTACTAGAATCTAGAACCGAGAGTATCAATTCTGAATACGCTCGCGTCGTTGGCAAATCTCCGCGGATGTTGTTAAATGGCCGAGAAAAGTCCGTTGAAAAGGACGTTCAATGTTTGCAATCAACTCTCGAAGCTACCATCGTATGAAATTACTTTTTCGCGGATCGTTCATCAAGAATTACAATCCTGTAAGAGGGAGTCTAATAAACGCGATCTGATTTATCAGAGGTGATTTGCGGAGACAAGGAACACGATTATTTTTAACAATGGTAATTTCAAGGGTGAAGTATAACTTCGTCGTCCGTTTTTCGCTAGGGTGGAGGAATTTTAAATAAGCAGCGCCACCTCATTACCGTTATTTTTCTCAGCTTTTGCTTTAATGAAGTCGCATTAATTTCGTTTCAGACCCGGTTTGCAATGCTTACTTTCCTATAACTTATTTTACTCATTGTTTTGTGCTGGAAAATCAAAATTGATTTAATTAAGAGTTAGGATAGACCCAGTGGCTTTAATTAAAGAAAATATAGAATTTATCGGTGGAACTAACAGCGTCTGGATCTTTAGAAATGCAATAATTTTTGCTGCTTGAAGTTAGAAATTTATAATATGCATAGATTATCATTCGGAAAGTAATAAATTATTATTAAATGAATGAATAATGAAATCTGGTTAATAACGGACATTAAAGATGCTTGGTCTATTTAAGGTAATGTTTGTTAGTAATTTTTATCATTTATATTATTATAGGAAGATCGTAAATTATATCAAACTTTCAGAGAAATCTAAACCAACCATGTGATATAGAATTGAGCAAATGTATTTAACACAAATGGTGGATGCGCTCGTGTAGGTTCAAAATCTAAAACTGTGGAACCTGAACCATTTGTAGTGATTTCAAATTAAATCAGTAATTTTCAGTTGAATTTTTGCCCTGAATATTAGCAATTCTTTTTTTCTAGAACGAAAGCAAACATATTTTTAAATTTGAAGTTTCAGGTTGGTTTGTGATAATGTATTGTGCAGCTTCGTAAAAACAAATGTGCGTGCTTACTTAATAATACGTACATTAATAAAATCAAAACAAATTTGGTTTAAAAAAACAAATGTACCTATTACCGCATGACACATGCTTCATGACTGATAAAGTTTACAAAGTGTAATTAAATTGACTCAACTAGCTGTTTGTATGAGTCAGAAAAACGTTTTTCCTACAATGAAATAAATACAGTATAACCTCTTTAATCGGGACCATTAAATGCAAGAGGTCTATCGATTTGGATCGATTCGGATCGATTTACTGGATATGCAAATAGTATACCTATTATTTTCAAACCAATGTAAGAAAGTGCTCTCTTACAGACCGCAGGCAAAGTTTGTAAATCGAGCCGTAGGCGAGGTTTGTAATTACCCATGGTTTGCAAGGACACTTTATTATCAAGGTTTGAATACTATGTTTTTTCCCTACCTGCAGAAAGTAAAAAAACTGTTATATTTCCAACAAAGTAGACGGCTAAAACGAACCTTTTAAGAAGTGAATAGTAGGCTGGGTTTACATTATTTTTGTATCACACTAAAAAAAAGGTGAAAATGTAATTTTTCGAAGTCTACAAGTCCCTCCGTTAATGGAAAAGTGACATAGTGCAAAGCAACCGCAAGGACAAAAAATTTTATGTGGAAAAGCGACACAATGTTGTCCTAATGGTGAGATTAATATTGTATTTTATTCCGATAACTGTCAAAACTGTCAAATCCAAATAAGGGATGAAATTGACATTTTTAGATTTCGTAAAAGATATTGAAAAATGTTATAATTCTTATAAGTGTTGTGTCACTTTTCTATCAACGGAGCAAAGTGTCGAAAGCGAGAACAGTTTCTGTATGTTTAATGGTATTTATATTTGGATCAACGTCACTAGTGAACTAGACCTAGTATTCTCGTCAAGTCTTTAATAATACTATCTATCATCTGTTAAGTATAGACCCGTTTTTTGAGTAGCTGTTATCTACTCTTCAATTTCTGCAGTTGAAAGCTGTGCGTTACGTCCACATTAAAGAAGTTGTACTGTCACCAAACTTAGTGAAGCAAACAAAAAACCCTGTTTACCCTTTTTAATACCACCGCTTGCATCAACACTATTTGGGAACCCTCTCGGTAGCTTAATCCTTCTCGACTATTAATTTAAATATTAATATGCTTAATTAACACCCAGCTGTCACTATAAAGCTTTTGGCGCTCATATTGAGGCTAGTGCTGCGAGCACCAAATGAAAGTAGAAGCTATTTGATACGTTATTATATCTCATCCATTAGAAAATGAAATGTCACCTCTAGAGTTTTCTCGACAGGTGGAAATTGAAGTGCTGCATCTTTTTCTGTTTCACTATCAGTGTAAACACTTAATCTAAGTTGGAGAAGTGAGTAAGCCCCAATAATGGCACACACAGTTTTGCACGGTTTTTGTAGATGTATCGAAAAGAGAATATCAGCTCGAATCGAATCGAATCGAGGGCGAGGTAATCCAACGCTGCATCACTCGTGAAGACATATTGGCTTATATCTTGTACGTCGCAACCAAATGCTACAAGCAATGATTTTTTGTCCAAGAAGAAATAAAAAAAAATATATACTTTTAAAAATTTAATAGAAAGAGTTCTAGAAACTGCTTCATATTTTTTTAAAACAAAAAATCTGAAAAACCTAATCCGCATTGCACCAAATTAGACTAAACATCGGAAAGTAGTGCTTGAAATGGCAACATGCCACATGCATCTTGTAGCAACATAATGTTTGAGAAAAATAGTACTCCCACCTTAATTCTAGATATTCAGTATACACAATTGCACAGCAGAACACGAATTGATATTTGTTTTTATCCGCCAACTAGACCTGCAGATTTTATAAACTACAAACATGCGGATCTTATTTTATCGTACCAACAAATACCAGATAAAGAATAACTTTTCACAGCTAGCTAGATCAACCGATATAACAATTAAAAATTTTTGTAAATACGACCTACTCAACATTCCCACACTAAATCCACAAAGTTATTCTAATTCATTATCTGATCGACTTGAACCAGATTTAGTCACCTAATTTTAGTTTCGCATGTCTACAAATGTGAAAAACTGCGTTGAAAAAAGCGTGCAGGATAATCGTGTCGCGTCAAATTAACATAACATTGCAAAAATCAGAAAAACAAGCTTTTATTGCAAAAAAAAGGTACATTAAGAGCTGCTACACTTACTGACGAATTGTACTCGTTTTGGTTGGTTAGTCCTCGGTTTCGTTTTGACTTTTGTGATTGGCAACTGTCTTCTATGTACTGAAAATCCAAAGTGAACATTTTATAAAGGGAAAAGTTTCGTAAATCAGTGGCAAGTCTCGTCTGATGATCAATATTGTATCAAATGTATAAAGTTTATGGTGGAAGTTGAAGTAAAATGAAATGATGTTTTCTACTGTGATCCGTGTAAACTATATTAACATTCACGATCAACATGACTAAAAAGTGTACAGTTTAAGATTGGTAGAAATTTTCTGTTTCTCGAAATCAAGTCAAGATGGCCGTAATAACACACCTTGACATTGATTTATTACTTAATTAACTTTGGCTTTTACTATAATCACTGATCAATCTCAAGACGTCACTCGAAACGTTAAACGTCAGAAATTTGGAAAGTCCTTCGTCAAGTTCATGAACAACAAAGCCTGGATCGATCCTAGAGAACCAAGAAATGAATCCGTTTTTAATTACGGTAACATAACACCAAAAGCACGACCGTAAAACCGCGATTCCCCGAAACACAGAAAGAATCGTTTTGCAATGAAACCTTATAATCAAGTCGAATCAACTTGTAGACGATTATTTAAAATATATGTAGAAGAAACCCTAGTTGAAAAAAGACGCGTCAGCTTGGATTTCCTTTTTTGTAACTAAATACTTGTTGAAACAAAATTAAATTCCTCCAAGAACATTTTCTTCGATGAGATAAAAACAGGAATGGGGCTCAAGATTCTTCAAAACGTATGTTCCTTTATTAAGTAAATGCCACACGAACGGGCGCAATTAAAGTAAATCGCCTGGCGTTCCCTTATCAAAACACCTGTACATCCTCGGGTAATCCCAATTATCCCCGGAGCGTCTGGCGTTCCAGGGCTGCTTCCCATTTCGCCAAAACACGCATCGGACCGCCTGACGCGTCGGGCGTGTGCTGTCGGGGAACGTTTCGCCCTTTTCCAGTCTGCTTCTCCATCACCCCTCCCGCGCCAATATCGAGTTCTCCCATTCCGCTTTCTCCCCAGCAACAGAGGGAGGAATGATGACTCATGCGACGAAGACCGGGGGAATACCGGGTTACTGGGCTGTGGTTCCAGAGCTTCCATTAAGGGGGCAATAAACCGCCACTTTCGGGAGGGCACCGTCGCCTGCTAATCTCCGGGAAGGAACGAGTTACTGAGCCAAAGTTTTCACATTAGACGTGTGAAAGCACTTGTTACATAGTCAGACGAACGGTGGAATCCAAAATGAAAAAAATGTGGCAAGAACGATTTCAGCTACCGTTTGAAAGGACGATTTAATATTAGAGATCCATAAAAATAATCAATAAAACCTTATGTTGGAATAAAAGTTAGAAGGGCCAAGAGATGCCGCATGAACGCTTGACGGCTAGCAGATTGGAGGCGTCGTGCCGACTACAATCTTACAACAGAATAAGACAAAAAGTGTATATTTATGTGGGCTCAAATTGTCCAAGCCAAATTTGATTCATAGTAGGGGCAATAACTTCTAAAATAACTACCAATCTTCTAAACTTCTAAAAGTATTTTTCAATTATTATTGTAATTTTATTAACCAATACGAACTGTAAAAGACCTTCCCCTCAACATAACGTCTTAAGTCTTGTTAAATCGATAGACAATGATCGAGACCATGCGAGACCTTGCCACCCAAAATCATACCAAAACCATAATTTCCCTTGCATTCTCCAACCACAAGGTATCAATTTCCCAATCATTGAATATGCGAAATCGATACCACCATGGTGTCCACTTCCACCATCCTACTCACCAGGTGCTGCAATCGGTGCCCTGCACGTATGGCAGAAGCACTGCATGACCGACTCCCTCACGAGTCCGATCAACATTTTGCCTCCTCTTTGTTTTCACTACCTCAACGTAAAATTTGCAGAGCACCACTGAACCGGTACACGAGGACGTCGACGTCGAGGAGCTTCGTGATGAAGTTGCGATGTTCGCGAAACGAGGGGCAGACGCACTGTAAATGTGTCTGCATGAGACGGGAAAGCAGGTGTGGTGGCGGCGCTGGTTTGCGACGCCGCCGCACGGGACTTGTTCCGGTCGATATCGGATGGCGTCGTCGCCACAGACGCCGCCGCCGATGCGACGCCAACTTCTTCCGTACGTGTGCGTGAAACCCCTCGGGCAACAGCCCCAATGGCGTAGCAGCGCACCAAGTCACTGGACCAATGGTCGTTCGCGTGATCCGATAACTCATCCAAATATACTACTTTTGCAGTGGCGTATTTATGGGAAACGGTACACGGATTTTCAGTTCCCATATGGGAGCGACTCGTCCAAAAATAATACAGTCGCGAAGAGTCGTAAACAGGAACACAAAGAAAACGGGCAGACGCGGAATTCAAGGAACCTGGACGTTGCTTGCTTTGAAGATATTTGCATAATTATTGCTTTAAATTTGTTTTAAATCAATTATTGAAGAAATGAAATCAAGAAAAGTAAGGATAGACCATAACTATTATCCGCGCTATCCATTGGTTATTCAATGAAATTTAAAACGGAATAATCAGTATGGAAAGCTATTTCAATTTGTGTACTACACTATGATCCTAGAGATAAAGGAGAACTATACCATTTGTCCAAATTTCACTGATATTGAGGCCATGTTTTGCGATAACAAGTAACTGTTAACTGTGAACCACAATTTAAATTAGTTACATGTTTTCGGAGCATTCACCCACATTCACCCTATTATAGAAATTGAAAAAGACACGGCATTAGTTCTCAATAAAAATAATAATAAAAAAAAACAAGATATATGGCTTTAAAATTTACGCGAAAACCGATTAAGAACCGCTGGCATGATTGAAGAACTATTGGTAAATAAACCCAGATGGCCTAAACAAAAAGGACCTTAATTTTTACCTTCAGTTTTATTTTGACTGCTTTACGGTGCACAAAATTTTCTTTAAGTCCTTATTTTCAAATGGTGGGATGACCGATATGATTATGACCTAGGCTGGAACCCGTGGGAACGCTCTTGTGGCTCGGACCTCCTCCCCATAGTGCACGCATAGAGTGGTTAGATAATAATTTCCAGAAAAGGTGGATCGAAAGAAATGGCCGGATATTGTGGCCTACAGTGGTCAAGATGTGGTCATGTTGCTATAAGCAACAGTAATTTTTGGTTGGTCACATTGAATGTCAAAACCGTCAACCACTTTGACAATATAATCTCAATAGTGTGTGCTATACAGTTCGGTCCGCAAGGACATATTTTTAAATGATACAGCGTGCTCTTTAATTGCATTTTGACACTGACAATTGTTTATAAAAAAAATGGATAGTACATTAACCCCCCTTAGAAATTTCGGTGTCAAATTCAATATTATCTGAACTAGTCACAAAAAATTCATGGCTTGTTTATTAAGGGTGTTTTTGTTCTTTAATTCAGTTTTAAAAAGTGCAATATGAAACGATTGAAACGTAATGTTAAAATCTTCTTCTCACAAACTATTTGGGGTTTCGAGGAGTAACACCCTGTATGTACTGCTTACTAAATAGGATTTGAGAACCTGTTGCATGATGTTGTCCGGAAACGGTGGAAAAAGAATGGCAAAATGATTTAATGTAGCTGTCATGTTAGACGATTCTTGTTTTCATTGATCTGCCAGCCTTACTAATGTAAGAAGAACCGCAAGAACAGAGGCCTCGATAAATTCCTTTGGAGCAAATATCGACAAACTGATATTTCCGGAACGAAAGAATTTGAATGACCTTTGTAGGTGGCTTGAAGAAAATTAAATCTTGTGTTCTAAATCTAATCGGTTATCCCTACAGTTTAGTCACTACTGCAGTTAAAGAATACACAAGATTTTAGGTCCTTATGAGTCATTTAGCGAAATGCATCATGTAATGCATGAGCAATGGGGATTTAGAAACAAACTTGGCTTCCAAATTTCCATTCAAAAAAACACTTTATTGTCTGATGGGTCGATTTCATCCGATAAGTATCCATGGCACTACGTTTTTCTATAGATCGGTAATATGATACCAATTTGCCGTTCCTTTGGTATGAATTCGAGTAAAGATCGCTGCGCGATCTCCCACAAACAATATATTATACGGCACTGTCCTCCTGATCCTATTGATTGGAGTAGAAAAACTAATTTTTGAGGTCACGGTTAAATGGTATTGTGTACGAGCCGCCCATGGAGAAAAAATGATTCAGCCGCAGCAATGCTTTCAAGACCACGAGCACTTTTTGAATCTGATAATTGACACGAAATCCACAAATATTCATTTTACAAACATATTTTTCTCATGGCCCCTTCAAATATAATAGTATAGTGTAGAATTAATTTTTACCATTAGGGTTCTACAGTTAATCAATTAGGAGTATCCAAATATGGGAAAAACCCACACATACTACTTTCACCGTTTAATCCTACGTGTAGTTAATAAGCAACGAGGTTCCACAACTCCATTTTAGGAGCAAAATTACCGGAAATGATACTCCCAATGATTCCAGTTCACTGTTCACTGGTGAGCAGGAAAATACAAATTTGCAAATTATTTGTGGGCCGGACTGGTCCTTCATAAATCACTTTGCGCTTTTCTTCCCAGGGATGGTAAAGATTTAGTTACGACACCTATTATTGAACAAATGAATATACGTTTTTACCAAAATATTCCCGGGATCCAACAAATACTCATCCAGGAGACTCATAAATTCCTATTAACAAGTTTTCATGCCATTCAGTTCTATAAATGGAATTAGGGAAAGTTGGGACTATTTCACTTGGTGTAGAACTGAGTTTAGGTATTATTAGTATTAATTTCACCCAAAAGTAGACTTCCGAAACTAATGTGTCAACAAGACGACATTAAAAACCCTATGTCTGCCGTGAGAATGTTTCGAGGTGATGATATTTAAGAAACGGGTAAAAAGAATGTTTTAGTATTCCAGCAGCGAAGCTAATGCCGCATATGGAACGGATCACAGCCTTGGCGATCCGGTCCCGGATTTTTTCATCTCTTTATGGTACAGACGGGCGTAGCCTGTCTGCTTTAAATCGACAAAACGCAATTTCCCTATTTAGCACATTTCCAAAGATCCTTTTACGTGTTATCTATCCATTATTATGCTGCCCTTCGAGGTGACAAGTTGAATACATAGCGTGTCAACGCCACGTTAATATAATGAGTAATGCGAAACAACCACACAGGAAACGTGAAAGTTAAATGGATGAAATCCGATTTTTTACACGTATGAATGATTAATTTTCTTCATACAAAAAAAAATTTTACTGCAATTCATTGTTTAAGGAAGTGCAAGTTGCAATGAATATCTGGAGCTGTTGTTGCCATGTGGGAGAGGTAAAGAAGTTAACATTGAATCAATTACCTTCATTTCCTGCTTGCAGGGGTTCCGTCAGTCTCGTGAGGACGGTCAGATGAACATGCATTATATAGTTGTCCCATAAGACATGTTGCACAAGCCTTGCCCATAATTGTTTGCGTATGAATAACCTCCCATTGTTTTATCTCTATAGACTTCCTACCAACGTTGTTATTTATGATAATTCAAAAAGGGTTGGTCCCTTCACGGTTTGTTAAATGGAAAATTAAGATGTTTTTTGAAGAAATATCGCAATAGTGTATAACTGGCTTGTAGAAAGTATTTAATAGTAAATTAAAAATTATACATACACTTCCCCGCAAAATTAACGCATACCTATGAACTGTTCGAATAATGCCTAAATAACACAGATTTTAGTGAACGCCCTCATATATTTGGTAATTAAAAATGTTGCTAATAATAGTTATTAACGTCATGAGGCCGTTAAGTGGCAACTAACAGACAAGATTAATTGTAAAATCGAGACGGAGGCGTCTGTTATTTGCGTATCGGCCGAATATCGTTCAGACAAAAAAAAAAAACTAATTGTTTAGCATAATTTTTAGATAACTCAGAAATGAATTTTGTTTGTGTTGCTCTAGAAACAATTATCAAAAACTCCTGTTCTGTTAATTTTTAAAACAGACTGTTATGAGTAAGTTTTCACTCAAGCTGACAGTTTTGATATAATGCAATAACAGGTAGGTATTATGAAAAAAAATGTCGATGCAGTCAACAAACAGGCTTCAATTTTTGGAGCAACTAAGGAAAAATAGTTATCTCCCTGATTTCTCACGTCATTTGGTCAGAATTTTGTAAAGCGTGAAGTTTATTTCAACACTAACAGCTCACAGGTACATTCCCGAGGTTTTAGAACCGCAAGTCGTGCCCTTTGCCGGAATGGTGCGTCAATACATGCAAGAAGTTGGAATCACCCCAATAAACTGGCCACCAAGAAGCGCAGATTTAAACCCAATAGAACATCTATGGGACATGATGTTAAAGCGACTTCAAACTGTAGAACCGCCACTAAATCTAAATGAGCTAACCCAAAGGCATTCAAATTTAGGAAGATATTGAGCAAGATGACATCCGATCTTTAATTCTAAGCATGAGAAGACGTGAATGCGTAATCCGAGCCAGGGGAGGAAACACAAGATACTAGCTCAATTACAACATATTTTTAAAGAATTGTTTAATTAATTTATTTTTGCATAATTGTTTACGTTCTTCTTATTAATAAAATATTTTCAGAAACCTCTTTTTTACATAAAACAAATGTAATTTATCACGTTTGTAAAAAATTTTGTAGTGTATGCGTGAATTTTGCGGTGTATTTACATGTAGTGTGTCCAAAAATTGCATTGGTTGATTCTACACCCAAAAATATGAATAAAAAATCCTATTAACATCAATCGAAAAATGTCTGTTAACCTTTCAGATGTTTACGAAATTCCGAAATTACGATATTGCGGATTATGTGATTACGAAATTATAGTCATGAAATTACGAAATGAAGATACAAGAAGTTAATGCAATAGTAAAACCACGGAATAACGAAATTTCGAAATTACGATATTGCGGATTATGGGATTACGAAATTATAAAATCATGAAATTACGAAATGAAGAAACAAGTTAAAGAAAAGGTAAAACCGCGAAATAACTAAATCACGAAATACCACATAATAGAAAAGCGAAATTGCGATATAGGAAAATAGAGAAATAACGAAATTCCGAAATTACGATATTGCGGATTATGTGATTACGAAATTATAGTCATGAAACTACGAAATGAAGATACAAGAAATTAATGAAATAGTAAAACCACGGAATAACGAAATTTCTAAATTACGATATTGCGGATTATGGGATTACGAAATTATAAAATTATGAAATTACGAAATAAAGATACAAGTTAAAGAAAAGGTAAAACCGCGAAATAACGAAATCACGAAATACCACATAATAGAAATAGCACAATTGCGATATAGGAAAATAGAGAAATAACGAAATTCCGAAACTACGATATTGGGGATTATGTGATTACGAAATTATAGTCATGAAATTACGAAATGAAGATACAAGTTAATAAAATAGTAAAACCGCGAAATAACGAAATCCCGAAATACTACATAATAGAAATTGCGAAATTGTGATATAGGAAAATAGAGAAATATCGAAATTCCGAAATTACGATATTGCGGATTATGTGATTACGAAATTATAGTCATGAAATTACGAAATAAAGATACAAGAAGTTAATGAAACAGTAAAACCACGGAATAACGAAATTTCGAAATCACGTAATTGCGGATTATGGGATTACGAATTTATAAAATCATCAAATTACGAAATGAAGATACAAGTTAATGAAATAGTAAAACCGCAAAATAACGAAATCACGAAATACCACATAATAGAAATAGCGAAATTGCGATATAGGAAAATAGAGATATAACGAAATTTCGAAATTACGATATTGCGGATTATGTGATTACAAAATTATAGTCATGAAATTACGAAATGAAGATACAAGAAATTAATGAAATAGTAAAACCACGTAATAACGAAATTTCGAAATTACGATATTGCGGATTATGGGATTACGAAATTATAAAATGAAATTACGAAATAAAGATACAAGTTAAAGAAAAGGTAAAACCGCGAAATAACGAAATCACGAAATACCACATAATAGAAATAGCACAATTGCGATATAGGAAAATAGAGAAATAACGAAATTCCGAAACTACGAAATTGGGGATTATGTGATTACGAAATTATAGTCATGAAATTACGAAATGAAGATACAAGTTAATAAAATAGTAAAACCGCGAAATAACGAAATCCCGAAATACTACATAATAGAAATTGCGAAATTGTGATATAGGAAAATAGAGAAATAACGAAATTCCGAAATTACGATATTGCGGATTATGTGATTACGAAATTATAGTCATGAAATTACGAAATAAAGATACAAAAAGTTAATGAAACAGGAAAACCACGGAATAACGAAATTTCGAAATCACGTAATTGCGGATTATGGGATTACGAATTTATAAAATCATCAAATTACGAAATGAAGATACAAGTTAATGAAATAGTAAAACCGCAAAATAACGAAATCACGAAATACCACATAATAGAAAAAGCGAAATTGCGATATAGGAAAATAGAGATATAACGAAATTCCGAAATTACGATATTGCGGATTATGTGATTACAAAATTATAGTCATAAAATTACGAAATGAAGATACAAGAAATTAATGAAATAGTAAAACCACGGAATAACGAAATTTCGAAATTACGATATTGCGGATTATGGGATTACGAAATTATAAAATCATGAAATTACGAAATAAAGATACAAGTTAAAGAAAAGGTAAAACCGCGAAATAACGAAATCACGAAATACCACATAATAGAAATAGCACAATTGCGATATAGGAAAATAGAGAAATAACGAAATTCCGAAACTACGATATTGGGGATTATGTGATTACGAAATTATAGTCATGAAATTACGAAATGAAGATACAAGTTAATAAAATAGTAAAACCGCGAAATAACGAAATCCCAAAATACTACATAATAGAAATTGCGAAATTGTGATATAGGAAAATAGAGAAATAACGAAATTCCGAAATTACGATATTGCGGATTATGTGATTACGAAATTATAGTCATGAAATTACGAAATAAAGATACAAGAAGTTAATGAAACAGTAAAACCACGGAATAACGAAATTTCGAAATCACGTAATTGCGGATTATGGGATTACGAATTTATAAAATCATCAAATTACGAAATGAAGATACAAGTTAATGAAATAGTAAAACCGCAAAATAACGAAATCACGAAATACCACATAATAGAAATAGCGAAATTGCGATATAGGAAAATAGAGATATAACGAAATTTCGAAATTACGATATTGCGGATTATGTGATTACAAAATTATAGTCATGAAATTACGAAATGAAGATACAAGAAATTAATGAAATAGTAAAACCGCGAAATAACGAAATCACGAAATACCACATAATAGAAATAGCACAATTGCGATATAGGAAAATAGAGAAATAACGAAATTCCGAAACTACGAAATTGGGGATTATGTGATTACGAAATTATAGTCATGAAATTACGAAATGAAGATACAAGTTAATAAAATAGTAAAACCGCGAAATAACGAAATCCCGAAATACTACATAATACAAATTGCGAAATTGTGATATAGGAAAATAGAGAAATAACGAAATTCCGAAATTACGATATTGCGGATTATGTGATTACGAAATTATAGTCATGAAATTACGAAATAAAGATACAAGAAGTTAATGAAACAGTAAAACCACGGAATAACGAAATTTCGAAATCACGTAATTGCGGATTATGGGATTACGAATTTATAAAATCATCAAATTACGAAATGAAGATACAAGTTAATGAAATAGTAAAACCGCAAAATAACGAAATCACGAAATAACACATAATAGAAATACCGAAATTGCGATATAGGAAAATAGAGAAATAACGAAATTCCGAAATTACGATATTGCGGATTATGTGATTACGAAATTATAGTCATGAAACTACGAAATGAAGATACAAGAAGTTAATGAAATAGTAAAACCACGGAATAACGAAATTTCGAAATAAGGATATTGCGGATTATGGGATTACGAATTTATAAAATCATGAAATTACGAAATGAAGATGTCAACCGTTATGTACGGTAATGAAATAGTAAAACCGCGACATAACGAAATCACGAAATACCACATATAATAGAAATAGCGAAATTGGGATATAGGAAAATAGAGAAATAACGAAATTCCGAAATTACGATATTTCGGATTATGTGATTACGAAATTATAGTCATGAAATTACGAAATGAAGATACAAGAAGTTAATGAAATAGTAAAACCACGGAATAACGAAATATCGAAATTACGATATTGCGGATTATGCGATTACGAAATTATAAAATTATGAAATTACGAAATGAAGAAACAAATTAAAGAAAAGGTAAAACCGCGAAATAACGAAATCACGAAATACCACATAATAGAAATAGCGAAATTGCGATATAGGAAAATAGAGATATATCGAAATTCCGAAATTACGATATTGCGGATTATGTGATTACAAAATTATAGTCATGAAATTACGAAATGAAGATACAAGAAGTTAATGAAATAGTAAAACGACGGAATAACGAAATTTCGAATTTACGATATTGCGGATTATGGGATTACGAATTTATAAAATCATGAAATTACGAAATGAAGAAACAAATTAAAGAAAAGGTAAAACCGCGAAATAACGAAATACCACATAATAGAAATAGCGAAATTGCGATATAGGAAAATAGAGAAATAACGAAATTCCGAAATTACGATATTGCGGATTATGGGATTACGAAATTATAAAATTTTCAAATAACGAAATAAAAAGTTGCGATATAGGGAAATGGGGAAACATGGAAATTACGAAATTGGAAAATAACAAAAAAGCTAAATAGTAAATTTTAAGTGATGGGTAGACCCAGTAAGGACGTTTCTCGGATGAGGAAACGACAGCTGGTTTAAAAGGAAGATGAAAGACGGAAATGCTAAAAAAATAGAACCAGAAATATTAAAACAATGAATGAAAGTCCACAGGAGCGCAAAAATAGATTGTGGGGTATATAAGAACATAAGTGTTAAATAAATTAAGAAATTAATGTCAATTGATCGAGACCATCAATCCAAATTGATTGGTTGATATTCGAGGATTCGAGATTATATTCACAAATTCGAGATTTTCCATTCCCGATTCTACAGGGTATTATGTCCAATATCAATGAAATTAAAATGGGACCATCTTGGAGGTATACTGGACACAACGCAAATAGAATAATTGAAATCGGTTCATAAACAAAGAAGTTATGCCCGAACATACATATTGAGTCACCACATTTCCATTTGATTTTGAAGAGTTTCCTTCTATATTTTCAGTCTTACGTCCAATATAAATGAAATTAAAATGGGACCACCTTAGAGCTATATATGTATATCCAATCTAATAGAGAAACTCCTCCTTTTTTGAAGTCGGTTAAAAAATCCATACAATATAAACACATAACGATTGATGGATATTACTGTAATGTCTCTTTACCAGGTTTAACAAAAAAAAAACTTTTGAGACCGGGATTATTAATGAAAACACCAGACACAAAAGAAAACAGCTTAATATTAAAAAAATATGATAATGCACATAAAATATAAATGAAATACAATGGTAAGAAAAACATGTATCTTTTTGTCTTTTTTATCTTAACCAGTGATGTTTGAAGATTATTGTTGCAGAGATACAGGCAAAATAAGTATAAAAAGAAGAGGAAAAAAGTCTTTTAGGTAATTTACGATTAATTATACAAGGCAGTAATATACACATTCACCCTGTATGTTGCATATTTACAAAACATCCCATCACACAAGACATGTTTATTTATTTCAAATGCATGTCGGTTAAGTTCTCTGGTCATAAAACAACGTCAGTAAAGAAATAATTCCATAATGCAAATCAAAAGACTGTGAAATCAGATTTCACGCTGTGGGTAATTAAATTTGCCTACGAACAGTTCTGGTTAATTTGTCTTACCCACTGCCCGCAAATCACAACTGTCAGTGAACCATAGGTAAATCAGAATAGCCACGATGTGTTAAAATATGTGTGAATATTAGAACAATAACCGATTTCTATAAATACCAATAGCTTCTACTTTCAAATAGTGGAAAAAAGTTTACTATGTACGATTATAACAGAATCATTCATATTCACGCAGGAAAAGGTAATAGGTATTACATAATATATGTATAATACGATGGAGGTATACCTTTATCTTTAGATCTGCTACAATGGGACAACATATTTTTTTTTATTTATTATTACATAAATATGTAGATCCAGATATATATTTTTTAATTTATAGTACCTCTTTGGCGGTGATTATTCGTGGATAATTTTACGATCTGCGCTATACATATTTCAAACCTTCCTAGTCTTTGACCACTCGCAATTCTTTTTACAAAATAACACACTGTAAACTTCATATTCATTAATGGCAACTGCATAGGAACATAGATGTTTTTCGATTTGCGCAAACCAAATGGAAGTACTTCCACCCTGACCTGTGATAAACGATTCGCTAATCACAACTGACCTGCACCAAGGTCAGACTAATGTTTGCCCCACGAATCCCGAGTTCGTTGCTCCTCTAGATAAAGGACGTAACTATTTACAACACGGATCCAAACATTAATTCTGCATTGATACCTCTTTTATGTGCATTTAAATTAAAACATCCCCAAACAAAGCAACAGGTTGTCGGCTTTGTGAACGCCTAACAAAAAATAAAACTTACGGTCAGACGACACCGCAACTTCTACATCAGCCATTGTCGAAATTACTCAAAAGGGTTGTACTGGAAGCTGGAAGTACAAAATTTAAATTAAAGATTAAACTAACACTTAATTTCGTACGATTGTTATTGTCGTTTTTGAACTGTCATTCAATTTGACACGGAAAGAATTTAAAGTAAATACCTAAGTTGGCTTTGACCTTCCTGGCAAAATGCTGCAATTTTGTATCAACAAAAAGTTGATGAAATTACCCAAATCTTCAAGACTCATCAGTAGTTCAGTGTGAACGGTTAATTTATTACCACGAATTTTACAATTAAAATGTAACTTTATACTACATGCATTGCTTTAGAGACAAATTAATGGTTGCGATAATTAAATTCGATCAGAATAATGAAAAAAAACAGTATTAGTCAGGGGGGTCTAAAAAACAGGAACAATGGCTCAACCATTGTAACTATCCATAAAACGCAGAATTGGCACACTCACCTTTGCACAAAAACGGTAATTAAGTAGTTTAATTCACTGCCACACCACTGTGACTCCGATGTACCAAAATCACCACAAGAAGAACTTGGAAAATCTCTTAAATGCAGCAACCCACCAACATTTATAAACATCTGACAGAAACGGCCGCTGCACTTGTCGAGGGGGACGGCTTCCTCTCATTGGTCGACTGCGTTCGAATTCTCGATCCTAATTGGTTAGATACATACACAAACAAAAGAACGACTAGTTCCAAATTTAAATTTTCAAATGCACAAAGAAATGGTCAATTTCGTTCTTTTTGGAACTATTTTAATGCATGATTCAGTTTAATGCAGTGTACTATTTCATGAGTAGTTTGAATCATAATTTCCGTTACGCTACTTATAGTTTTCATGTGGTGAAAGCAGGAGTTTGCCACAGATCGAGACAAAAGCCCTTATTGTCCTAATTGGGATTTGAACATTATATTTAGTCTGATTGATTAATTATCTTTTAAGAAGAAAGTTCCTGCAGGTTTGTCTACGCCCTCCTACGTGCTCAACTCGCCAGTTATAATAATAATTACGATAACTACTTATTGTAGCGCCATTCTCCTGTTTCGAATTGAAATTAATGATTTAAATGAAGCACAAAGACATCTGAAAAAAGCGTTACTTTTAAAATTAGCTCAAAATGCAAAGTAATGGACTTGGCCGTTTCTAAGTGGGCGATTTCAACGGTTTGGAACAATAATGTCGTCTTTCCTTATACAGACGAGAACCTCATTTCTTTGACCTTGTTGATGAATCACTGCCTTAACCGTTGAAATTTAAACTATATTTATAAAGGTAACCACAAGCTATAACAAGTTTGTTTATTTTAAATGTTAATTTACAATTACCAAAGTTGGAAACATAGATCCAACAGATTTGAACTCCCTGTCCCACTTTTAATACATCTGCCTTCTGCATAAATAAAGAGGAGAGAGGAGCACAAAAATGTTAAGTTTACTGACCTGTGACAAGGTAAGTAGATTATCTTTGCACATTATGTAGGTACCTATATTTGTTTTTTAACAAAAAAATATTCATAGTTGATGTAGATGATGAAAATGTTTTCACTACTGGGTTCAGACTACAAAGGCAAATGAAAGTAGACCCAAATAGGTCTCCATGAATCAATAATTCAATTTAATTTTGATTATTCAGTATATAAATGTGAATTAAACACACACATTTTAAATATTTATTCTACAGGTTGTCCAAAAATATCGCAAAAACTTACTCCCGCCTCCCCCGGTAAATTATAATGAATAGGCAAGCATGTTTGCAATAAATTAAATAAAGGTCACTTTAGAGTATCGTTTTGCAGGAGCCCTAGAGACCACAGGAAGCACCCGACAAAATATTGTAACGCTATTCTATTCATGAGACTTACTTTTACGGGAACTAGACATAGCCATAAAGTGCATGGTGTGTGACATCCCGCTATCTTATTTCTCCCGTGACGTGGTTTATTTCTCCAACGTAAAGTACCTAACGTAAAATTAATATTTCTTTGTACTATGCGTATAAATAAAGGAACAGTTCAATCGTGGAATTGTCGACATGCATATGTCATTACAGTTAAATGTCGTCCGGTAGTAAAAATAAGGCTATTCATAGCCAACCCCGAGAAGTGGTAGAAGGTTCTTATAGGGAATTGTATATTATGCAAAATTTTTGTCCTTTGTTTCTTTTTCTTGTCGATTTTTTTCAATGATATGGAGTCAAGAACTTTGTTATTTTGTTTTTCATCTTTGATATTCAAATTCTTGAAGTCCTCATTGGCAGTACAATTATGAGTAAAGAATCTGTAATAATTATTTTCCTATTTCCTGTCTCCTCTTACCGTGCGATCATTTAAATTATAAATTAGAGTAGGCTGTGAAATTTAAATTAGGTTGGCACTACTAACTGTTGACAATTTGGGTTAATATAGGTGTCAAAATGAATTTAGAGAATTTCCAAAGTGCAAACAACGTTTTCATCAAAATTGCAACCCTGTTCGACCAGCGGATTCGGAATAGATGCACATATAATGTGCACTTCTCCCCTACCTCTGCGAGAATAAATATGCCTGACGTTAGATGTGCATCTATTCCAAATCCGCTGGTCGAACGGGGTTGCAGTTTTGATCAAAACACTGTTTCATAGGTGTGGCACCACCTGGAAACCGTGAAAAAGCAGTTTGGAACTTCTCTAAAGTCACTTTGACACCTTTGATATTCAAATATTAAACCAAATTGTCAACAGTTAGTAGTGCCAACCTAATTTAAATTTCACAGTCTATTCTACTTTATAATTTAAATAATTGCACGGTATAACTACACCTAAATAATTAATGTGAATTGATTTGCTAGGTTCTTGTTTCACATAAATATCTTATACATGCACTGTCTATAAAATATTTGGTTTCGTCTTTGTTTTCTTATAGTTTCTAACTTCCTTGCCATTTCTTCCATTATGTCACTTTTTGTGGCCTAATATACGACCTTGTTCCTTTCTTTGTTTTTTTTTTATATAAACGTTTTTCTGTCTCAGTATTATTATCGTTTCCATGGTCTTTAAATTCAATCGTTCCGGAATTGAATTAATTTTAACTACGGAACTAATTTAATTAAATGACGTTTATCATTTGACAACCAATGCGTTATTGACAGACTTACATAACATGTAAAAAATTCCAAAGTTAACTAAAGGAGAATCATTTTGTAACACCCCGTACTAGTCTGATTGAAAACGTCACGTCAAATCAATCAAAATGCACCCTGCATTTGCCAAAAATAGGGCTTAATATTTTAAATGTTAAAAATAGCCATGGAAATTACACGTTATGCCTTATTGTAATTGTCATAAAATTGACAGGGGGAATAATTAGGTAATACTATATTTTTATTTTTATTAAAATATATTAAAAGTATTTCATATAATTGACTGAAATGTGCAATTATATGTAATCGAATTCAGCTAAAACGTAATTAATGAGTTTTTCTTTTTTAAATTTATCAACAACTTAATACAGGGATCGAAAACTAGGTGGCTATGCACAATAGCCGCTTGTCGTTATTCAGTAGAATTATTAATGAAATGTCACGTTGACAATAAATAATTTTATTCATCTACTAGCCGACCCGACAGACGCTGTGCTGTCGAAATTTCAATAAATTTGTTTTTGGACATATCGCGAAACAACACAACAGTAATAATTAGCTTTAAAATAAAAAAAAGAAACCGACTTCAAAAACCGAAAAATAACAGAAGTCGGTGCCAAGCCAAAAAGGTGAACAAATTTGTAACCTATTGTCATTATACAAATATATCAACAACGTTATAGTGCATCAAAAATTCAGTATCAGGCCGTCAACGACGTCTGACACGCACGTGTCTGTCCGTTTGGGTTGTTTTGCTCAGAACGAGCACCCCACCCACGCATTCCAACGCGCACGCGGTGAAACTTGCGATGTGGCGGGAGCGGACAGCCTATCTATCTACTACCTATTTATTTGGCTTAGCACCGATTTCAGACAGATCAGTAGGTAGAACATGTAATAATACATGTACTCTGTTATTTTTCGGTTTTTGAAGTCGGTTTCTTTTTTTTAAAGCTAATTATTTTACAATTTTAAGTGATGGAGGTGGAAATATTATCGAATTACAAAATATCGAATACAAAATATTGAACACAATTTCTCGAAAAACAAAATATTTAAAAAGAAATTATCGAAAGGACAAAATGTTCGCAGGTAAAAATTTCACGAATTTGTTTTTCCGTGGATCATTGAAATTGGTAAAGAAGCATACTCCAAGAAGGTCATATTTCCTTCTACTTAAAACTCGAAATGTGGAAGGGCAGGTTGAGTGAAAATTTGTTTTTTTTTTGTGGATCATTGAAATTGGTGCCTCGCGCTTCGCGCTCGACCCCTTAAAGAAGCATACTCCAAGAAGTTCATATTTCTTTGTATACGTGAAACTCGAACTGTGGACAGGCCAGATTGAGTGAAAATTTGTTTTTCCTCTATTTGCATGGCATCCCCTCATCAGATCCGGACTTGGTGGCAATGGGACCACCTCAGGAGTATATACGTACTATTATAACCTAAATTGTTGTAGCGCCCAGACAAAATTGTGAAGTGTGGATTTTGACACAAAAATAAAATCCTATAATCATATAATGAACAATTAAATTAAATACAAGAACTCTCTACAATTAAACAATAATAAAATAACGTGGTGAAGATTGAAATTAAATTGACTGGTACAAGCTGATTAAATAAAAACTATATGGACGATGAAATAAAAATATGACAAGTTAAATTATGACTATTGCACTATACTTAAATTACATTAAAATGATGATTACTGAAGTTTACAATTTTTAAATTCACGCTAATATAAAAAAAAACTAGATGAATTGAACATAAAAATTGAACGAGATGAACATAAAAAAAATATAATAAAAAAATTATCTTACTTATCTTCTGAACAGTATTACGCTTTCCTGCCGGTTTTGGAGCTGTCCTGATAATTTACTTTACTGCTTCCTTGCGAATCCTGCGGGTTTGTGAATTCCTGGGAAAACTTCGTGCGTCCAGGAAAGAATATTACAGCTATTATTCCAAAGAAGGTGTTACAAGAAAGATCCTCCGTAAAGTGCTGGTGAATCTGCCTATTTGATTGAAAGAGAATAGTCAAGGTCTGCACGCAATAAAGTAGTTTTTCTTACCTCTTTTTCCCGAATCGACACCTAAAAATTTTATCCGCTAACGCGATTTATAATTGAAATAACTGAACACCCAGTCGTATCATAATCCGTATTTACGTGATTCTCTGGAGCTATCTCTTGTCCAGGAGCAAAATTTACGCTGAGATGTTACTTCGCCAGATGTCGAACGAAAAAGAGAAGAATGTAAGTCGGTCGCGCGGCACTGCAAGAACTTAGTGTTTTTTATAGTGTAACAGTACCCTTACAAAAATAAAAATAATTTTCAAAATCGGTCCCCAATTGACGAAGAAATCGGTGAACATACATAAAAAAAATACATACAGCCGAACATAGAACCTTCTCCTTTTCTAATCTGAAGTCGGTAAAAACAAATGTAATTGTATTTTAATTTAGGCTGGAATGGGTTTTTTCTGAGTTTTCTCCAGATATTCCCGATTTTTACTTTCAACTGAAAAAATTCAATTGAGTTATTACCATCCCGGGGGCATAACGAACAACACAAAAAAGAATTGTTTTTGCAGTTTGTCCGAATTTTCCGACATTCTTTTGTATAGTAGCCTCAACCTTAAATTGTCACGAATTTTTTATCGGAATCGAGACATTGCGGAAGTCGTAACCGATACCATATGGACTCTAACCGGTTTTGATTGTCTTGTTGCAACTGGTCGACTCGATTGCAAGACGGGGTTTCTGTACGGCGGCACGCGTCGTTCTGCAGACACGTATTTAATATTTTGTTATGAATTATTACTAGCTAAAGTGAGGTATTTGTTTTTATTTATTTGGTCCAGAATATGTTTTCTAAGGCTTGCACTTTTAATGTATTCTAAAGTTGAACAGTAAAATATGAATTTGTTACACGTACTGAGGGAAGTGATCAATTCAATTTACATTTTTGGCAATACGGTCCTGTCACCATTCCTTTACATCTTCGCCGAAAAGTCGATCAAGAGTAGAATGTTTATTCCAGAACCAGTTTAGGACGTTCATAAATAAGTTGGCCCTGCATAATTTCCCCTCCCAACCCCGTGACAATTTAAGCTTGAGGCTACTATAATTGTCTCGAATTTTATTTTCCTGAAAACTATTCCAGGGCCATAACGAACAAAACAAAAAAAGAATTACGTGTATCCATCGTTCGAATCGTGAGTTGAATGGTAAATGGTCTTGAGTTCATACAAAAATCCCACAGAAAAAAGCTAAACTTTTAAAATTTAATTAACCAAACTTTTCCAATTTTTTTTTCCCATAAGAAACTGACTTCTACTATTACGAATACGTAAAAAATAGCCAAATCGGTCCAGCCGTTCTCAAGTGATGCGCTTACCAACTTACAGCTGTTCATTTTTATTATATAGCGGGTTTTAGCGCATGGAAACCCTTGACTAATAGTAATTTACGATCTTCTATACGTTTACATTTATGTAAACATTGATAATAACTTAATAATCAGAATAAAAGAAGTTCAATTATTATCTAAAAATATGGTTGGCAATTTCAAGCTCCAAAACAACAAATTCAACATTGGAGATTATCGTCACTGATCCCATCTTAGCGATTTTATCACTAAATTTAGTGAATTTTGTTCCTCAACGATTTTCTGTTTTTTTTTTATCGCTAAAACAATATTTACTAATTCTTAATGACAATGCTTCAATTTGGTGTAAAGGGGCCCACTCACACAGAGGAAAAATTAAGACTTGAATACACGGGGAACAGGGAACAGTTAAAACTTCTCGTCTGTGGCCAAGATTGTGAAATGCGCATTCAAGTCCGCTGGAATCAAAACTGTCTTGATTTTTGGCGTGAGCAGTTAAACCCGCGCGGGGAAGATTCACTGTGTGTGGAGACAAGTCGTTGCAGTTTCACTCCGATTTCATTAGCGGCGTGTTCGATTTTGACAATTACGAAATTAAGGTAGAAAACTTTAGGTCTTCGTAGTTTCTTCCGGTTGCCAGGAAACGTAAAGTAGCAGTTAATCTTTTGCATCATGCTGATCATGCAAAAATAAAAATAAGTATAATTATTATGGTTGAAGATCAGAATCAAAAATAGAAGTAATTATAAAGCAAATTGTTAATTTTAGAGCTAGCGGAAACTGGCCTAAAAGGACATTATATCTTTTTGAAGTGGTAAAAATTAAGCAAAATATGTAAAACAAAAATAATTTATTATTAAGGTGACAATTGTACAAATTATTAAATGTGAAAAGATGACACAAATTAAAGTTGACAATGGAACAAAATTATTAAATTTAAAAGTATGACATTTTGAACGTATTAATTTTACGATAGATAAAAACTACAATGACGAGTTAACAAAAAAATTGACCTATTTTGCTGTACGTTTTCCAAGCACCAAAACCATCAAACCTTCAAAACACTTTGGCCCCTCAAACCATCACTTTGGACCCCTCTTCTCTACATACTTTCGCCCGATGGAAAGCAAAGAAAAATGGCCCTATAACCTGGTGGATGCTGCTGCCTAAATTGATTGGGAAACAGTTAAAATCTGCACAGTATAAGAAGTCTGATCTTAGCCCTTTACAGTTACAACCACGTCTTCACGGCAGCAAATCCTGCCATAACCGATTACAATTATTAAAATTGCGATATATGCCGCCTCTTAATCCGTATTAACACGATCTGTTTCTGCAACCCCGTTACAGAAGCCCAAAATAGACGGCGATATCCCGTAGTGTCGAAAAGCATGATTTCGCTTGACTGCACATGCAATCGGTGACGTGACCATAACAAATACCATTGTATAATTGTCAGAAAAGATAGTACTGTTGATAGCTGAACGAGTGTTGACTAAGTAGATACATCTCAAAGTAGATGTCATAAAAAAATAATGTTTTTGCAATACATCTTCAATTTCGCGAAAAAAGTATTTGAAAAATCACCCTGTAGATCCCCTATATTCCATTTTTTTAGACTGAAGATCTGATTTACAATGTTAGAAAGTAGTTATTAATAGAAGGAAGAACTTTTGTTCAACAATAGCAGTTATGAAATTAGTTTTATTAACATAAATAACAGTAATTTGTACACTTACACTATGTCCTATTGATTTATGCTATAATAAATACTAAACTATAATTTTTGGCCATAACATCCTAATACTTTCAGTCAAATACTACTAACAAGGGTGGAGGTGAAGGCTAGCTTTCTTCCAGCCCTTTAAATGTGTGGATTTTGGTATGCCTATTGAGATCATTAGCCCTTGAGTATTTTTTATCACAAATATTACAAGTAAAAGGTTTCTCCCCAGAGTGGGTCAATAGATGCTCTTTCAGGTCCGCGTTAGTCACAAACGATTTATCACAAGAGTTACAAGAGAAGTTTTTTTCACCGTTATGGCGTTTCATATGTACAGCTAAACAACTTGACTGCGCAAAGCCCTTGTTGCATATGGAGCACACATATGGACGTTCGCCTGTATGAGATCTTCTATGGACAATTAGAGTACTTGAGCCATTGAAACCTGAAAATCAACCTGGAGTGATAATACTAATGATTACGTTACGTACCTTTATGGCAAATATCACAAATATGAGACTTTTCTCCAGTGTGTGTCCTCATATGTTTTGTGAGTTCATTTGACTGACAAAATGCTTTTTGGCACACGCAACAAACGTAAGGACGTTCCCCGGTGTGGGTCCGGATGTGCGCGATCAAATTTGAACTTGTGGAAAATGCTCGGATACATAAATTGCATTTGTGAGGCCTCTCACCTGCAGAAAAAAAAAATTAGTAGTCTCACTAGCTTCTGAACAGTCAGAATCGTCCAGAATCAAAAACAAAGTAACGTTAGATAGATTTATTTGCACTGGTAATTGTTATAACATTAAATATCTGTCAAGGCATCTCCATAAACAATATTTTGTTGATTTAAAAACAGAATAAATAATCACATATAAATATATCCAGCCTTCATAAATGCCTATTGAAAACAATGTTATGTTCAAATCTCGGCTCTAAAAGTTTGCTTCCTTGCAAAAAAAATTTTTTGCTAACCTACTGATCCAAATCAATGTTGTATTAATTAAAATTTGAAAAAATAAAACTATCAGGAAGTGATTTGTATTACACCAAAACAACTATGAATTGATTTATACCTGTATGTGTCCTCATGTGTTTTTCCAAGTCCTGTGCCTGCCTACAGCCCTTTCCACACACTGTACAAGTAAATGGTCTCTCATCAGTATGCATCCTAAGGTGAATTTTGTAATTTCCACTATGAGAAAATGCCTTATTGCACACTTTACACTTATATGGCATATCTGTTGAGTGGGTCTTCATATGCCTACTCAACTTAGTAGAGGTAGTAAATATTTTATTACAAGTTGGACACTGCTTGTTAGTTTCATTAACTTTCCCATCTCTTTTGATCTTCCCATTCTTTTTTATCTTATCTTTTTCCTCTTCTGTGATCTGAGGAACCGGCTGCTGCATAATTGGTTGCAAAGGAGGCAACTGCTGTTGATGCTGTATATGAATTGGAGGGGCTATAACCTGATTATGTAATATATTTGTTGGTTGCATTGTTTGTAGGGGCATGGTGTAAGTCCCATTGTAAACTTGCACTTGGCCAACACCTTGTAAATTGTAGCCATTCAGTTGTAAATGGTTTTGTGATTGCACATTGTAGTTGATTTGAGTTAGAGAAGGTTGGTGAGGTTGTGTCACCGGCACAAACACTGGATCAAACTTTTGTTCTTGTTGGATTTCCAAAAGAGGGGCACATTCTATATACACACAGTTATTTTGATTGATTTGTTGATTCATGTTGAGTTCATCCAACTTATTTATTTGTTGTGGTTGTGTGACTTGTTGGTGCTCAATATGCTGTGTTGGTTGCTGTTGCTGCTGTTGCAAGTTTTCCTGTGTCACAGTTGTCAAATATTGTCGTAGCTTTGCATCTGACTTCTCACATTGCTTTTTAAATTGAAATGAAATGTGAAGTTTTGCTGAGCACTTATTGCATATTTGACAAGGTAGACCATCGTTTTGCCAAACCTAAAGAATTATTTGAACCAAAAGAGATACGAACTGATGAATATTTACCTGTACAGATGCACATGCCATCATTTTCTTCGAAACGTTCACTTTAAATATTGACATCATTATTCCTTCATTCATACAAACTCTGCATATTTTTGAGAAGTCTAAATCCATTCTGATGTTACAACAGCACGAGAAATTATACGAATGTAAAATACAATTGGAATGAGAAAAATGTTTAGCTCTAACCTTACCGGGTGCTTGTAAACATAATTTGTTGCCAACCTAAATATTTGAAAATGTAACCTGACCTAATTTTTTAAAAGTTTGCTGAACTGTACAATTTCATTGATAGATGGCAGAACAATTTAAATAAAGTCCCTAGATTTGATTTAAATAAAATGAATAAAAAAAAGCTTTTAAACTGAGAAGTAAAAAACTTATAACGTAAAGCAGATTTAAAACAATGATCTAATGGCTCGTCTATTAATTACGTGAGACGTTTTTTATTCATTTTTGGTCAGGCTCATTTGTACTCACGTTATTAACGGATGGCCCCTTTGATATTATCTTTGTCTCTTTTATATTTTGATTTCTTCATTATCTTTAGTCACTTTTGTCATATTGACTCTTTTGTGTTCTTTTACCATTTTGTCTCTTTATTCACTTTCTTCTTTTTGATGTCATCTATCTCTTCTGTCTCTTTGTTTGTTTTGTTTCTTTAGTCTGTGATAACCACTCTTTACATTACCACCACTTATTGAATTTGAACATGAAATGAAATGTCAATGACGTCACCAAACGTCAAATTTGAAAATTTGAAACAAACCACAAACTTTAAAGGTTGGCCAGTGATCGTCAGACAATGAAAGAAAAATCAGAACCCTACGTTGTGTTATTTTTTTGACAAGACAAGCAATGGCGGGACATTCAAACTTACCCAAACAAAACAAACCCTAGACTCTTTGCATACATGGCGAGAGCTAATCAGGAGTGGAGCGTAAATTAATAACAAAAAAATTATGGCTTTAAATGAAGGGTACAGGGGAAAAACGACCTCAGTCCGTCTAAACTGAAATCGAGAAAAATCAATTTTAAAGTTTCCTAACTGATAACAATTTTAGATTCACAGAAAAAAATATTTTGTGTTAAGAATGTTCATTATAAAGTAGAACAAGTAAAATTATTTTTTTATGAAATTTAAAACAGTAATTTCAAAAATTTTACAAAATCACATGGACTAAAGTCATTTTTCCCCGGAATCAGGCATCAATTGGTGCAACTTTTTGTAAAATTCTTGAGCCTCTGGTCGTTCAAGAAATATTGTTAGTGCTTGTAAATCGTCCCATTTTAGGTTCTTAATAGGTAGACGGCCAGTGCACAACTTTTCCAACGGCACCACTACTTTTTAGTTCTTCTTTCTTAAAGTGTTTATTTTTTTTTTCGCAAATTGAGATTGCTGGTACATGCCCTTGAATGTTATCTTGTGGAACACTTTGTAAGGGTTCTCATTTTCAAATTTTAACATCCTTATAGGCCGGGTAGGAAAGGAGCATTTGACCCGAGTATAATATGGAGAAAAGAAAGTACCTCAGTTCAGAAAATCAAAATCATTTCCACAGTCGATTAGTTGAAACGGGCTGGGTTTAATTCGACATGTAAATTCCTCCTTCCAGTCATCCGGAGTCTCTATACATATTTTTTGATTAATTAGACTCATGTTTCGATCACATTCGAGGTAATAATGTTCACAAACATAAGCAATTAGTGCAAAGCTGAAGATGAACAGCAAGACAAGATTGCACTTGAATCAAACTCGATGATGCAATGAAAAAACTAAATAATGGACTGAAGGCGTTCTTCCATGGGCGCGCTTGGACTCATGTCATTTTTCCCTAGTATAATGAATCTTTTATCACATTTTTTATTATACCTGCATTAGAATCGCCGTTTAAAGCACGCCTGAGCGTGCGAATACAGGCGATTAAAACACGGCGAGCTTTAAAGATTGTCAAGGAAATATAGGTATCATTATAACTTTATCAAATTTGAAAACTTTTCATATTCCTTCAGGTATGGGTCTGTAGCGGTCGGTATAGACAGCAAACCTAACATGGGTGTGCTGTAGGTTGCCTGCGGCCATGCCTCGCCATTGTTCCTTATCACGTTGGTGTTGAAATAAACAGTTTTGTTATTTTACAAAATAAAGAAATTGACATAAAAAACGGTGTGTTAAAAATACCTCTACAATCAAATAACTCCAAGCTCTAAAGGTCTTTTGACTTCGATGGTAGTACTTTGGATTCCACTTGTTCGGCCAATGCTTCTATATCGGGTAAAATCTGGTTTTAACTCACTTTTCCTCGATTTTTGCTGACAAGACTAAATGCAATGACAGACGTGGACGCGAAAAAAACGCCGTCGTGCTCGAAAACTCGCGCGTGTTTTAAAGACCTTGTTATCCACTCATACTTTAATATACTATTTTATTATACCTGCATCAAAATCGCCGTTTACAGCACGAATGAGCGTGCGAATACAGGCGATTAAAGCACAGCGAGCTTTAACGGTTGTCAAGGAAATATAGGTATCATTATAACATCATCAAATTTGAAAACTTTTCATATTCCTTCGGGTATGGGTCTTTTGACGTCGATGGTAGTATTTTGGATTCCGCTTGTTCGGCCAATGCTTCTATATCGGGTGAAATCTCGTTTTAACTCATTTTTCCTCGATTTTTGCTGACACGACTAAATGCAATGACAGACGTGGACGCGAGAAAAACGTAAACAATAATTGTCGTAACTAATGGCAATATTATTACGCCATTTCGATTTATCACGCCAAAAAAATATTTCTAAGTTTTTAGTGCTTAATTTGTTTCCAGTATTGCTGGTATAATAAAAAATAGCGTAAAGTATTCGTGGATAACTGGTCTTTAAAACACTTGCTCTATTTCGACCTTGAGACTCGCGCGTGTTTTAAAGACCTTGTTATCCACTCATACTTTAATATACTATTTCTCTGGACTGAAGTCGCATTTGACTTTCCCGTCTCGACTATCTGATAGTACTCTCAAAATGCTACAAGATGGCACCTCAATCTAATTTTCTTAAAAAAGTGGACTGAGGTCGTTTTTCCCCTGTACCCTTCAAATGTTTATTAAGTTTTAGTCATTTTGTGCAGTTAAGTTTTGTGATCTCGTACTGTGGTTAACAATTTCTGGTGGCTTCGTATTCAGTTGGTAACAATGCAATTTGATGATTTTTTTAACAATAGTTAGCCGAAGTAGGGCCACATAATTCCCACAGTCAGCAGCCTGCAACGCGAACCACGAACTTAATGCTATTTGGTCTATCTGTTGCCTCGAAACATGTACGGACAAACAATAATAAAATATAGAGTAACGCAACGTTTTCTTTGAAAGCCATTTGATATCTAGCGGGCGCAAACGCAACGAGGCGCAACAAAGCTACAAACATGCACAAATCAAAAACACTAGATACCGAAATTTGGCTTCCCGGTGTCTAAAATAGCTAGATGTCGATTACATACGAACGACGGAATTCGGAAATCACAAGGGGGCGAAAAATAACATAAAGATAAGACACTTTTCAGAACCCCAACATTCGGCCTGGCGCTATGCCTCTATTTGCCCTTTTGTCTTCAGTTCTTACTCAGTGTTGGTTAATACGAGTCAACAGAGACAAAATAGCTTTTAAATGACCGCAAGCTGCTGTCGGCCTCGTAACGAAAGGCAGATAGTTATTAAAGGATTTATCTGAGTGACAATCTAGGTATGTTAAGTTAGAGAATCACTTTGTTTCAAATTGAACGCGCCTGCGATTCGATCTCTGGAACTAGAAATCAACCACACGTTTGAACTTTCTGAAATTGATAACAATATCTAAAAACAAATTACAACAACGACTTTAGCAAGTTATTCGCGGTGCCTGTGACTCATAAGTTTGGTAATTTATGCTACTGTAGAGAATGAAGGGCTGAAGGCAACTGAAATTTCTGGGTTCACGCGAGGTTCACGAAATAGTTCGAGTAGCAATAGTAAACATTATTTTTAAACAAAGGCTAGAATTCGTAACAAGACATGTAGATCCACAGGCTGAACAATTTCGTGTTTATCATGGCGGGTTTTATGACGTAGCAGAAAATGGCCGACTAACGGTAAAAATTGAATAGGTTTTACCTAAGGATTTCCGGTATGCACGTGGAACAGACGCCGGTCAATTTCATGGCATCTCATTATGTTGAGTATGACAAGAAATAATAATAGATAGTGTGATAACACTACCGCCACATTTTGAATTGGAACATGAAATGAAATGTCAATGACGTCACCAAACGTCAAATTTGAAAATTTGAAACAAACCGCGAAATTGAAAAGGTTGGCCAATGATCGTCAGACAATGAAAGAAAAAGCAGAACCCTACGTTGTGTTATTTTTTTTGACAAGACAAGCAATGGCGGGACATTCAAACTTACCCAACAAAATAAACCCCAAACTCTTTGGATACATAGCGAGAGCTAATCAGGAGTGGAGCGTAAATTGATAACACAAAAATTATGGTTTTAAATGTTTATTCAGTTTGAACAACTTGAAGTGTCTTGAGTTTAGTGATTGCGTACTGTGGTTAACAATTTCAGGTGTCTTCGAATTAAGTTGGTACACATGCGATTTCATAATGTTAACAATAATGATTCCAAATAATAAATAACAACGGACAATTTTACATGACTTCAAACAGAGTAACAATTTAAGGAAAAGAATCAACAATAATACAATTTAACCATCCTGCGGTACATGAGGAGTGAGGTTAGATCAGCCAAATACATTCCACCCTTGAGCTTTTGTAGGTTACAGGAATTTACAACTGACTGATACAATGAAACAGCTGAGAGGGAAACACAAGAGTATTGAAACGCGTGGAGTTATCTAAGTGGAGTGCATGTAAGTCGGAGGGTGATGGACCACAGGTAGATCCAATGGAAAGACTAAAGCGAAGTAAACAAGACAATTGTCTGTCAGTGAGTCCAGATTGTAGAGAGAGTTTACTATCATAGGGGCAAAACTTGCACATCCAACGGACCAGGAGAAATGAGTTTATTACGGAATTTTCTTAGACATAGTTATGTTGGTCTTTCTTGGAGGCTTGTCCAAACCAAGTCCAAGTTAACGGCACTTCCCTCGGGGACTATTCTTTTAGTTATTTAGTATTTTAAAGATTAGTGAAGCAAGCAATTAGTCCGTAACTCGAAAACAGTGCTGCAACTTTGACTTCGTAGGTTCAAGGAATTAGTAGCAACTCCCTTTTTCTGGGTCTCTATACCCAAGAGACAATGGGCATAGGTATCGCCGAAAGTAGGGCCACCTAACTCCTCCTAACAGCAGCCTGCAACGCGGACCATGAACTGAACACTATTTGGTCGCTCTGTTGTCTCGAAACATGTACGAACAAAAAACACAATAAATAAAATATACAGTAACGCAACGTTTGGTTTGGAAGCCATTTTGACACGGATACAATGCAATGACATCAGCGGGCGCAACACGTAACGGGGCACAATGTAACTACAAACATGCACAAACTACACTAAAAACCGATCTTTGGCTTCCACGGTGTCGAATAAGCGCTAGATGTCAGTTAACAGCGAACGACAAGAAATCGCAAGGGGCCGCAAAACAACTATAAGGCACCGTTCAGAACCCCGACATTCAGGTGTGACGTTTTGCCAGCTTTTACCTTTTGTCTTCAGGTCTTACGGAGCGTTGGTTAATTCAAGTCAACAGCGACCAAAATCGCTTTGTAACAACCGCAAGCTGCTGTCGGCCTCATAGTGAAAGACAGGTAGTTATTAACAAATTTATCTGAGTGGCAATCTAGTTAATTTAAATTAGAGAATCCTTTTGTTTTGAATTGAACGCGCGAGCCCTGTAACTAGAAGTCAACAACACATTGGAACTTTCTGAAATTGACAACAATAACTAAAAACAAATTAGAACAACGACTTTGGCAAGTTATTCGGGGTGCCTGTGACTCATCAGCTTGGTAATTTATGCCACTGCAGAGAAAAAGAGGGCTGAAGGACACTGATACGAAATTCCTGGGTCCACGGAATACTTCCAGTAGCAATAGTGAACATTATTTTAAACAAAGGCTAGCATTCTTTACAAGACATGTAGGTGCAAAGTAGGGACGACTCCATTTTTAACATGGCAAGTTTTATGACGTCCTAGCGTCCAAAATGGCGGGCTAACGGTAAAATTTGAGATGGTTTTACCTAAAGATTTCCGATATGCACATGGAATAAACGTCGGTCAATTTCCTGGCCGCTCCGGACGGCGAATCGGAAGAAAAATATAGAGCAAATGGTTACCTTATTTCCAGGAATACAATCAACTCACTTGGCTTGGGGACGCGACGGTGGAAATTTAACTGACTCAAACTAAACAAAAGCTGGAACCTGCGCGAGATGGATCTCCCTTTCGAAGTCGAACGAACACGTACAACTTTTTAAAACAAAAGGAAGCTCAACGGTGGAGATATAACTATGCTCTAACAAAATGGCGAATTTAGCGAACAAAATAACGTGGTGTAACTTCAACGGAAGCAGAACACCCACTGCCGCCCTGTCAAGCGTGGTTCCTGGTTCTCACCGAAACTTCCGCCAGCTCCCTCTAGCGTATACATCTCGGGCGGTAACGGTCGCTAAAGGCTAGGCTGCCGGGGTATTTGCCATACTTTGGCGGTGAACGGGTTGCAGCTCTCTTGGATGGTATTAATTTTGAATCTGGATATCTCAATAGAATAAAAATGTTACCTGTAAATATGTCGGGCGGCACCACACACGCGATTGTTAATTTAAATTCCATCGACCCTTCTGGTAACGTGAAATTTAAAAACAGTAGAAGTCATAGTGGAATAAAATCAGATAAAATATTAAGCGTTAGTTACGACTTGATGCTTCTAACGTTAAAGTCTGAATGAATGTTATGGCCATCGGTCCTTCTTCCTCCCTCGACCAGGGACGCCAACCGTTTTTTTAGCCACGCCAGCTTCAGCGTGTTGCCAAACACTGCAGGATGTTGCTAACTTCAGAGCACCTTGCCGGATAGGCAAGTCGAAGTTCTCCTATGCATTGCATGGTCTATTTTGGGAATATCTCAAGTCACTTTGGTCTCTTTAGTTTAATTCGTCTTTTTGGTCTTTTTTATCGCTCTAGTCTTTTACATTGTCTATTTTTGTCTTTTTAATAACTTTGCTTTTTTTGTCTTTACGGTCACTCTGGTCCCATTAGTATCTTTCGTCTGAGGCCTTTTTAATCTCTTTAGTTTTTTTTAGCGTAGTAGTCGTTTTTAGTAGCTTTTTGTCCTTTTACGTTAGTTTGGTCTATTTTTACTTATTAGTTATTTGTACGATTATTTCTATCTCTCTGGTCCTCGGTAACCTCCATCGGACCTTTAGTTTCTGTGGTGTCTTTTTATGTTAGTCTCTTTTGTTTGGTCTCCTTGGTGTCTATGGGAGCTTTAGCTGCTTATAAGTTCTCATTACTGTATTTGGTCTTTTATTTCTTTAGTCTTTATAGTCTTTTTTATTGTTTGGTCTATTTAATTTCGTTTCACTCTATATCTTGTTATTCTTTTTTGTGTTTGGTCTCTTTCATCTCTTTCGTTTCTTTGGTCTTTCTGACCTCATTGGTTACTTTGGTCTCTAGAGTTTCTTCCTATACGGTCGCTCGTCAATCATTTACAGTCTCGGGATTAATGTTTTGTTTTGTTCCATCGAACATAAATGGGCATTTCTCTGCTAATAATTTAGTCATTTTGACTAAAAAAGTGTCTGAATGATTTTTTTTGTTCAAATGATGCAATGAAGTATTTTGTATTGAACATAAAAATAAGGCGAATACATTGGACATGGGGCTGGTAGCAATTTGCAGTAATATTCAATATATGGCAGATCAAAGAAAAAACACGACACAGGGGACTGTTGCTAATTTCAAGGAATAAAGTAGTAAAGGGACTGGCCAGAGGACTGACAAGTCTCGGTGTAGGCTCCCGCTACATTAAACAAAGTAGCGATGACGTCTGCTAACTTCTTTCACCCATATCATCCTGTATTGGGACATAGAGAACAGAACATTATATCGTTTTATGATTAAAACAGGGGACTGTACTCAAAATTTCGGGAAAAAATTGTAGCTCATGTTTATACAATTCAAAATCAATTTTATAATACTGAAATGTGGTATTTATAAATATCAGCTATTATGTAAAATCGATAATGAATAAATTATTTACAATAATTCCTTGTATTTTTTTTATATATTGAAATTGATTGTCCTCAATCCCGAGATATATAAAAAAAAATCAAAAGAAAGGACGATAACACGAAACTTAATTCCTTGTATTTAAAACAAAACATTGTGAAATGTATTTTAAGTGCCCAACCAGAGGACTGTGTTTTTAGTATTTAAAAAATTATTTAATTGTTATTATTACTATAACTTTTCTTAAATGCACACATAGAATAAATTATTCATTTTCATCGTACATTTTAATTACAGCAAAATTAAAAAGTTCCGTAATAAAAATTGTGTGAGACACTAAGTTGTCCAATTATTTAGTGGACTTTTTATCGACTTCCTGTTCCATTTTATATTAAATTTTGATTGTTGTGGGTAAATATAATCTTGCTGTTTTTTGTTTCGAACTGCCCGATAAGTTAAGCATAATTTTTTGCGTGAGGCATAAAGCCAAAGATTGACATACATTTACATTTAACGTACTGCTCATACTTAATGAACAATTGCCGCGGACACGAGGTGGATCGTTTTGTGAAGAGAAGGTTGTAAATTGTAAGAAATTTAAGATAAAATGAAAGCTTAAAAAACTGCAACTGCAGAAAACAAACCTTGCAATTTTAAGAAGTTGAACATAAAAAATACAAACAAAAAAATAGTAACATAATTTAAAGACCTAACATTATTCTATGATGAATAATTGACTAGAAATCAATATGTACTATAAACACTTTATTTACACCATATAATAGAAATCATATCATTCATCACAAGTATGCTCATACAGCAGCCTGTAAATTTCTGCTTTTAACTTGATCTTTTTTCTGGCACTGGGTAATTTTCTAAGTTCAGCAGCAATGCTCTGTCCAAAGAGGTCGTCCTCATCTGGCAGATTCGTGTTTTGTGAGCTCTCATTCTGTCCACTCTCAGAAATGCTGATTTCAGATATGTTGTTTTCTTCATTAAATAATTGGGCTGGTGATGAAGTTACATCATCACTGGAGACATCAAAAAATTCCACATCCTCTATTGGCAGTTCTTTTTTTGTGGAAGAAGACACATTGTTCAAAAAACTTGAGGAATCAAGTGCTGAAGAAGAATTCGGTGATGTGATCACGTAACACACTTTTTGGTCTGTGGAGGAATTTGTGGGAACCATTCTTGTATAGTTGTATCTTCTGAAAGATGATATTAGCCACACAAAAAAAAAAGAAGGATGAGTTAGTTCACCTTCTGGGTTTTACATGTTGGTCTAGGAAAGATAGTTCATCGAAAAGTTCCCACCTCTTTACTGCTAGTCCTGAACTTTGCATTCTTCTCTCTCGAGAATATCTTTCCCTAAGTGTCCTCCATCTAGCCAAACATTCCTTTACTGTAAATGTAATTTATAATAAAAATAAATTGATGCTATAGTATTTTTACCTGGAACTCCATATGCTTTGGAAATTTCTATCCAACTTTCTACCTTTTGTTTGCCATATGATCCTCCTGAATATTTATGGTCATATAAAAGTGGTAAACCTTTTATGTGATTAATAAACCGTTTTAAATCATCAAAGGAAGGCTGGCAAGGTTCTAAAACCAAAATTTAGACCTACATAAATAGAGAATTATTTCTACCAACCTTTAAGTTCCTTGCTACTTTCCTCATCACTATTCATCTGATCAGATAAAGTTACACTAACCCCCATAATTCTAAAAAACTACTTATTTATATCCTGCGGACTTAGATAAGAAAAAACTGACCTTGCTCGTCGCCCAACAATATAAGGTTCTAAAAATTTGAGATCATCATAATATGGACACACAATATTTTTTGTGCTCAAGGAATTGCCCTCTGCTTTATTTTTGTGTTTGTTGAATAGGTCCCTCATGCCCTTCCATCGCTGCTGTACCTCTCCAGCTAAAATCAGTAATGGAGACAAATTGTATGAGAAACTTTGAGTTCAGTACCTGAAACACTGAAAACAGAGCCAATTGCTTCCCATGCCTCATTTTTCTTTTGTATGTTCTTAAAATCTGGAAGGCCTTTATCATACAAAAACTGGCAATTTCTTACTAAGGCTATAAGCTCCAGCTCATTGCCAAAAAGTCCTTTAGTTCCCACAATGTCTAAAATGATTAATCAATGAAATGAGGAGCCACATCTTAGAGGAGAAAGTTAATGGATTATCAGTTAAAGTATTTGAGGTTATATTGTGTACTTACTTAGTTCTTTGCTCAGTCGTTGTATGTATTCAGATACGGTCAGTTTAAAAGATCCTTGTTCTTCCATAATCACAGATTCGTGTTTTCACACACCTCCAGTGTTGTAATTTATTGTTTAGAGAAAATTATCATTGCAACTGGTGTTACTTAACTTGTTTTGACATTTCAATAAACAACCATTGTAATGTTGGTAATGATGTCAAAAGAGGAACCTGTAATCTTTTTACGTGGCGCCATCCCATTATCATTTAAATGTGAATCATTGGATAAAGCGGCAACTGTTCTAAAGATTTGTGCTGTGAAATCTATTTTTCGTTCTTACGTTTCACCAATTTTAGGAACAAAAAAGTTCTCAAATAAATACAAATGTGTCAATAAGACTTTTTCTAGGATCGTGCAAAAATAGGGCATTTTTTAGGTTTCCAGGTTTTTATTTAGGTAATATTACAATTACTAGCTCTGACCCCACAGACGTTGTCCTGTCCAAATTTCAATAAATTTCAATGCCACTGGTTCAATCAAGTAATGAACGACAATTATATCCTTTACTAAACTTTTTTTTTTCTGATGAAGCCTGGTTTCATCTTGACAGTTATGTGAACAAGCAAAACTACAGAATATGGTCAGGTGAAAATCCCCACGCTGTTGGAGCTGCAAATTTTGCACCCCGTTAAAGTTGGCGTTTGGCTGGCGGTTTCGAGACAGTGGGTGTATGGGCCGGTCTTTTTTCACTTCACCGTCAAATATGTGTAAACGGCTGCAGTTTTGCAAACAGCCGAACAAAAAAGTCTCTTAAAAGTGTAATACCAACTCAAACAGTCCTTCTTGATCACTCTGTATAATAAAGTACTATTGTGGAGATTTACTACAAACGACTGAGCCCTCATGGATCTTGTATTGGAACCCATATTCTCAAAAATTGAATATGAATTTGCAAGAAAGTATTGTGATTTAAAATTGATTTAGTTAGGTAAAGAAGGTGGATTATCTATACATATACAGTTTGCCCATTTTATCTGTTCACGCCTGAAGATTCAGAAGTAGGCAACGTATTAAACACTTCATCAACAACTATTTTTTTTAAGGATTTGCATTTCATATTTGATTAAAAGATTGTTTTGAATTGACGTTTTGAGTTTAATTTTAGACCCACTATGATTCTTTATGTAAAGAATAAATAGTTTACACAAAGTGATTTGTAAAATGTTTAATATGTTGCCTATATCTGAATCTTCAGGCGTGAACACATAAAATGGGCACCCTGTAATAAAACTGTAGCAGCTTCGAATTCTGAACATTAGACATAAATAAAAAATGAAGCCAGTGGTAGCAAAATAAATTTTTGGGTCCGTTGATTAATTCTTAAGTCAACCCTAAACAATTCAATCGGGGGAAGAAACTTTCCAAACCACTTGTTCATTATCCAATTTAAATAGTTCGCGAGTGTTTCGTTATAAAATCGCAATCCACGGTCCTTCGAGCAATTCTACAACGACTCGACATTCAAGACCCTCTCATACATGCTTCCATTCCATTACGCTCTTCATTGCTTCAAGTAAACATATTATGCTTACTTGAAATCTGTAGAGATAACAGACAAGGACAGGCCCTCTTCTGATATTAAACACCTGCTTGCTCTTGTGTGAATATTGGATTTCGAAAAACCTATCGCCTTTGCTACCGCATCGTTTAAATTATGATTAATCGCTACTGTAATAATTTGGTAAATCTTTTAATTTGTTAGGTATTTAATAAATAATAATTATGTGAATTTTAGTACCAATTTTAGTTTTTTTTTATAATGGCTACTTTTAAGAAGGTTAAACTAGATGGCTGCGCACAAATAATTCCGCAAGAATCAGAAGGTATGCCGTGTTTCGTTGATTTGAGCACATTTCCCTCACGAAACAAGGTAGATGACGATAAAGATTTGGGAGAGGAATCTTGGAAACTCTTGAAACTACGTTGTGACGGACTATTTTTCAAGTCGTGGTCAAAAATACGGTAAAAAAACAGAAGCTACCTTTTAATGGCAGAACTTGATTATCTAACAGATGGTACTCTGACCTCCACGCAGCTCTGTGTGTACGCTACATTTTATTACATTTCTACGGTAAATTAGTACTTTAAAATTTTAAAATGACGTTAACAAGATCAAAAGGTGGTGATACAGACACTGTGACAATTTCGACCAGTGAACTTGAAACTTTGATCAAGAAAATAGTGACGGAATCAAACAAGAGCCTGATTAACGAACTTGCCTCCTTAAAAACCGAAATAAGCAATCTGAAGGAACAAATACAACAATTAAATGCAAATCCAGCTACAAGACAACTGCAAGTCGGCCTAAATGTGTGTACCAGCAAGGAAGAAAATGAATATCACTGTGGAACCACCGATGATACCATTATCGGGGAAGACAACAAAAAAACGAAGATAAAAAATAATAACACATCAAAGAAGCAACCGCGGACAACGCAGCAAAAGAAATGGGTCATCCAAGGTAGCCATAAATCGGAAAATTCAAATCCTGCCGTTACGTTCAGCGCCGCCGTCCGACGCGCCTGGATTCATGTGGGAAAAGTAGATATTAAGACAACAAAAGAACAAATCGTCAACTATTTGCAAAATAAGTATCAGAATCACACATTCCAAGTGGAAGTTCTGCCTCGACGTGAAGATGCTCGAAGTACTTCATTTAAGGTTGGAGCCGACTTAAGTTTATTAGCCGAACTGTACAAGAGCGAGAACTGGCCTTCTGGGGTAACAGTGAAGAAATTTAAGTTTTTTCGTAGATCCGGTAGCGCTCAGTTCCAATAAAGTGACGACCAAGACCTCAATAAATAGGCAACCCACAGGTAAAAATTCTGTAATGTCTTCAGTTCATTTTAATATACAAGGGTTACCCAACAAATGTAGTCATCTTGAAATATTGGTAGAGTCTAATAGTGTCGATATTTTGTGCCTAAGTGAACACTGGCTCCGGAAGAACGAAATTGAACAAACTCGACTATCTAATTATAAATTAGTTAACTTCTATTGCCGTAGTGAGCACCAGCGTGGTGGTGTCTGTATATTTGTAAAGGATACACTTAGGACAAAATCTTTTGTGTGGAATAAATGCATTGAAAAAGTTTTTGAAGTCTCGGTTGGGATTATAGAGTATATGAATAATGTAAACATTTACGTCATTGTCTGCTACAGAAGTCCCTGTAGTGATCTATCTTTCGAACTCTTCCTTGACTCGCTTTATGAACTTTTTCAAAAAATTTATAATAACATTGACTACTTCATCTTGTGTGGTGATTTTAATGTAAACTTTTTAGGTACTTCTAAGAATAAACGACTTCTGAGCAACTTTTTCAAGGAATTTAATCTAATTGTTAATATCTGTGAAAATACGAGAATAACAAATACAAGCGCAAGTTGCATTGACAATATAGTGTCCAATCTTCAGACGACACACTCTCTTGTTCAGCAAACCTTTTACTCGGATCACACGTATCAGTTGGTTATTTTTGATGTCTCAAAACTAGAAGATGTTAATTACGTTTCACAACCAACTAACAGAAGACATTTCAACGAGGATAATATAGCTGTATTCAGGCAATATCTTGAAGCGGAAAATTGGTCGGCCATGTATTGTAATCGTACAAATGATTTTAATGCAAAATTTGAAATTTTTTACAAAAAATTTCTCGACTATTTCAACCAATGCTTCCAATATAAACGTATAAGTAACGCCAAACAGAAAAAGGCTGGTAAATCAAAATGGTACACCCCCCATCTTAAAAGACTACATGATCAATTGTGCGATATGTCCAAACTAGATACAGCTATAAATAACCCTTTCTATCACCGTAAATTTAATTTAAATTAAATTAATTTAAACGAATATACAATGAACTTGTAAATCGTCAAAAACGCACACACAATGACGCCCGGTTAAAACATTGCGATAATCTCATGAGGGAAAGCTGGAGTATAATAAACAGTTACAAAAAAACAAATAATGATAGCATAGAACTAATTGATGATAATAATAGGATAATAAAAGATCCATTAGAACTCTGTAACCATTTTAATAATTTCTTTGCTGATACCTCACAGTTTACTCAAATAAATTCACACATAATAAGAAGCCTTGCTCACGTAAACAAAAATTTCTATCTGACTCCTACAACACCTGAGGAAATAGTTTCTATTATTAATAAAACTTGCGCTAAAAAGTCACCCGGTATTGATGAAATACCTGTCAATTTGATCATAGCGGTTAAGGACCTCGTAAGTTATCCCTTGTGTTACTTAATCAATGAATCTTTCTTGGCTGGTGTATTTCCAGAACTATTAAAAACATCCAAGGTTGTTCCAATATATAAAAACAAAGGTTCAAAAAATGATATCACATGTTACAGATCAATAGCTGTTCAGAATCAATTTCACAAAATCTTTGAAGCAGCGTTTTCAAATCGCTTAGTAAAATTTTTGGAACATTCTGGTCTGCTCTCCTCAAGTCAGCATGGATTTAGAAAAGGCCGATCTACAATGACAGCTATAAATGAAGCATTGAGTACTATTTACAACGCTTTAAATCAGAAACAGCATACCATAGGTCTTTTTTATGATCTTTCGCGAGCTTTCGATTCAGTGAATCATTCTGTTCTACTGGAAAAACTACTTAATAACGGCATACGCGGTGTACCAAACAACTGGCTAAGAACTTACTTATACAACAGAAAACAAGTAGTTATTATACAAAACCAGAAATCAAGTCCAGCTATTATAAATACGGGTGTACCACAAGGCTCACTCTTAGGTCCAGTACTTTTCATTTTATTTATTAATGACTTACCTTCAACTAACTCGCTTTTAATGTCAAACAAAATCATTATCTATGCAGATGACACTAACGCTATAATGACAGACAAAAATTTGGAAAACGCAACTTATCAAGCAAATGTTACATCTAGAAATATAAGTGACTGGTGTAAACACAATGGTCTTAAACTCAATACAAACAAATCATACTTGGTTAAGTTTGTTCCAAAAAATATAACGGTAAATTGTAGCCCACTAGTCAGGCTAGATGGTAAGTCAATTGAATGTGTAAAGGATATAAAATTTTTAGGCATTATCTTAGATTCCAAATTAACTTGGGAACAGCATATAAATATTTTATGTAATAAACTAAGTGGGATTTGCTTCCTCATCAGATCCCTAAGACAAACTGTCTCCACAGACGTACTAAAGTTACTGTACTTTGGTCTTGTACAATCTACACTTACCTACGGTATCGTATTCTGGGGAGGTAGTAATTTTCTGAATAATATCTTCATGGTTCAAAAGCGAATTGTTAGATGTATGGAAGGAGCAAGCAAAACCACACATTGCCGCCCAATTTTCCGCAAATACGGTATTATGACGGTACCATCGTTATATATATATCATCTTCTGTTATTTGTAAAACAACATTTGATCATTCTGGACAAACGAAAAGATATACACTCGTATAACACACGTAATAACGAAAACATCAATATTCCATTTTCCAGATTGGCCGTTGGCCAAAATGACCCACTGTACGTTGGTACTAAATTATATAATATATTGGACACTGATATTAAAAATGCCACTTCTTTTAATATTTTCAGAAATCGTTTAGCAACATTCTTAAAAAGTAAATCTTTTTACAGTGTCATGGAGTACCTACGTAAATAGTTAAGTTTTATTGATGTATTGTATTGTATTTGTGTTGTTCATGTCTTCCATGTATAACCATAATGACGAGTCGGCTAAGCTTCAAGCTTTAAGACAATAAACATATTTATTATTTTATTATTATTTATTTATTTATTATTAACATCATCCCAGGCCCCAAAAATAAAAACCACTTAGTCGGAGACAGTGTCTTAATCTGTTCATAGATTCAATAAAATATCATCAATAGTAACAAGTAATTAATAAAAAAAATAAAAATAATAATTAATAAGAAAGGCAATCATTATACTCTGTAAATGAGTATTGTATAAAATCTTATCAGGAAGAACTACAAACATCATTTCAAATTTGGAGATAAAAAGTACTTAAACTCTTAGCAGAAGTGGTACATACTTCAAAAGCTTTTCAATGTAAATCATGAATAAATATACCTACCTATATCTTTTTGAGGTATTGTGATAAAGCTTTCTTCCAATTGAAATAAATTAATAACACCGAAACTGATTAAGATCCTTGAATTTTGTGGTAGTGACCTCAAAATTCTAATGATGAAGAATATTTTACACCTATCTATTTATAATAAATTCAACTAAATGACACTGTTTATTAATTGATAGACTAAATGATAAAATAAGAGAATAACTCGCTCTCAGGGGTCCGTCATTCGACTAAAAGTTCTAAAAATATCTTCTGAATGTGTTCTAAACGGAGATTTTAGTTAAAATAGGTCGTAGGTCTTTTTGATTTAATTTTCGAAGTTCCCTAAGAACGACTGCTAAGTTAATATATTTACTTTCTCTATCTAACATTGTTAAGGCTCTGTAGTAGCTCTCCTTTTGTGATTAAAAAAACACCAGCAGATTCTGCGATTTCAGTGTTGTCTTAAAAAATTTTGTAATTTTATAGCTGCATTAAGTTAAAATATCAATTACCTAATAATTAGTGTAGGATCAATTCAACACGTAATGACATAGGTAAGATGTGAGATTTACTTTCATATAAAAATTTTTGAAATACTTTTCTCTTGAGAAACTTGATTGTCGTGGATAAGTCCTCAGTGGGTTTGTTTTGAAGGGACCTTGAACATTACTGCAAGTGAAACAAATATTTTTTCTTACTAGTACAAAAATTAGTCAATTAAGAAATGCACAGTTGTACCATTAAAAAAAACATTTATTGAAATTGAAACAAATTTAAAAAAGATCATGAAAAAGTTGACGGTAAATGTAGAGAAAGAGAAAATTGAAGAAGTGAAAGAATTTAAGTATTTAGGTTATGCGATGAATAAAAGAAAGACAGCAACAACACATGTGAGAGAGTTAGTGAAGAAAGAAAATAAGAGGAGCGGTATGGGGAATAGGAGAGAGAAAATTTGGACATGATTTTAGAAGGAGAGTAATGATGTTTGACAGTCTGGTGAAAAGCGTGATGATGTATGGAGTGGAAATATGGGGATGGAAAGAGCAAGAAGGGTTGGAAGGGGTGAAAGAAAAGTATTTGAAATGGGTGCTAGGAGTAGAGAGAGCGATACCGAGGTATATAGGAGAGTGCAGAATTTTGCAAGAGTGTTTGAAAGAAAAAAGGAAAGAAATAGATAACGGGGTATGGAAAGAGAGGGAGGCATATTTCGAAAGAAACGGGTATGCAGGCGCGGAGAGTAATGACAGATGAATTAGTGCAGAGAGATAGAGATGTGCAAGTGCAGTAAAGAAGAACGAGAATTAGGGAGTCTAGGTACAATAGGAAATATGAGAGGGTAGAAAAGAGAGAGTGATAATAGCAAGATTTAGATGTGAAAATGAGGAGGGAGAGAATAAATATTGGAGTGAGGATAGGAATAGAGTTTGCAGGGTGTGTGGAGAAAAAAAGGAGACGATAGAGCATTTGTTGAAGGAATTTTGAATGAGGACGGAAGAAGAATGCATGAAGAAGGCTGAGTGGAGAAGAGGGACAATATGTGGCGAGGGATAAAAAGCTGCTGGTTATTGTGTTGAATTAATGATTTATTTATTTTTATTTATTATATTATATTTTATTTTATTGAGTTGTAGGAAATGTATTAATCGGACACTTTATAAACCTGTAAAGGTAATAAATGTATATACTACTACTAGGAGGTAATGAAAAAACTATGAATTATTGCAGTTTATTTATTTAGACATGTTTATAAACAGGTTAAATTAGGAGAACGATAAGAAATTCAAAAGTGATTTTTTCACAAATGAGCGGTTTACACAATAATCAAATCGATCTAAAAGAATTGTCGTAGGTACACATGGGTGTTAGTAAGTGCCAAACGAAATTGCAACGAAATCATTTAATATGGAAAATCGAGTTTTTGTTGTGACGAAAATCATGAGTAATTATTATTTAACTTGTACAATTTTAATGTTAAATAGCTACAAAAAAAAATAAAGCTTTTCGAAAAATTGCCACTAAAATAATTATCATATTGGTTGTTTATTTTAAAACTGAAACACCTGATTGGTTGATAAAAACACAAGTTAAATTATCATGACAAATTTAATCACAAATAAAATAATAATAGTAGATTGTTTTATGATGAGCAAAAGTGAGGCTTTTCGTGGTAAGTCTGTAGGTTTGGCAAATACAGAGGCGCCACGAAAAGGCACTTTTCTCCGAATAAAACATGCTATTTGTTCTTTAAACGCCGAAAATCTGAGAATTTCTTTGAATTAACTGACCATCAGCGGCGCAAAAAGTAATTTCAAAGTTATTGTTAGTGCCGCCAGCTGACTTTATGCGCTGTTAAACGCGTCTGTCATGACAAGTGAAATGGTCATTTGTCATTACCTATTATCGTATACAATGTGATGTTTTTCTGACGTTTAAAGAAAAAATATATGAAAATACTTTGAGTCCAAATATGAAAAAAAATAAATAAAAAAATAAAAAAATCATAGTTAGTCTTAATAATGTTAAAAGTTTTTTATGCTTCCAAAGTGTGAAAAAGACTCATTTTGTACATATTTTTCTTTAAACAATGTCGAAAGGACCAGTCATTTTCCGATCATTCTTCTAACATGAGTAGACAATATCTTCCACTTTGTTTTGCACTGTCCACTTGAGACATTTTGAGTAGGTACTTCAGTTTAAGCACCCTAATGTACTCTAAAATCGCGCTCATAGTCCGCACCCGCTTATAATCAGTTTAAGTACCTTAATGTTCTTAAATATTTTATTTTATTTTTATGTTAACCAAAACTTTTTGAAGCATCATTTTATTTTTAAAAGAGAACTGACCCAACACGATTCCTACTTTTTGCACAAATTCATTTGTTATTGTGGCTATACAATTAATCCACTTCCTTTTGGAATCCGTGGACGAATTAGTAGGTGAATTTATTCTCTTACTTAAATATTAGTATTAATTGTATCGATGAAAAAGGCACATCCACGAGCTTACTCGTAGGATAGAAGTAACCCTGGAAAATCGAGAGATTGCGTTGGGGGCCTTTCTGGACATAGAGGGTGCTTTCGATAACACCTCATTCAACTCTATTGCGAAAGCAACTAAGAGGCGGGGTATAGCCCCTGTGGTAGTGGAATGGATCAACTCGGCCTTAAAAGGCAGAGAGATTTCATGCATCATCGGCCCGGTAACTAGGGGGGTGGCGGCGGCCAGAGGATGCCCACAGGGAGGCGTTTTATCGCCTTTATTGTGGTCACTCGTGGTCGACGACCTCCTGGGGAACCTGGAGCAGACAGGAGTTCACGCACAAGGTTATGCGGACGATATCACCATACTCGTAAGCGGCAAGTTCGGAGGGGCTGTATCAGAAATGATGCAGCGGGCTCTGACAGTCGTCGAGAGATGGTGCACTGAGAAACAGTTGTCGATTAACCCCGATAAGACTGAAGTCATGGTCTTCACAAGAAGGAGGAATTTCATCGATTTGAAGAGGCTCCGACTGTGGGGAAAAGAATTGCGGATAGGGAAAGAAGTCAAGTACTTGGGACTAATGCTAGATACCAAACTTGGTTTCAAACCCCATCTAGAATACATCACCACTAAGGCTACTCGGGCCCTATGGGCCTGTAGAGGCATGGTGGGAAAGACGTGGGGATTAAAACCAGAAATGGTTCACTGGCTCTACACCAAGGTCATAATTCCCACGGTAACATACTCTTCGATAATTTGGTGGCATAAGGCGTCTGGAAAGCACGCTACAAGGCTTTTAGGGAAGCTGCAAAGACTTGCCTGCCTTGGAATAACGGGAGCAATGAATACAACGCCTACCGCAGCCATGGAAGTGCTCCTGAACCTCCCTCCGCTACACCTTTTGGTGAAATCGGAGGCAATGAAGGCAGCATACAGGCTTGTAAGTGCCGGATATGGCAAGACCCACGTTAGAAGGGGATACCACACCGAGATATTTGGGAAAATACGGAACGATTGCGTGCTGAGCATGCAATCGGACCGACTCAGGACAGAGTATGACTTTTGTAAACCCTTCGAGGTAGTCATACCGAGAAGGGAGGAGAGGGTCGATACCCGGAAACTGAGGAATAACAACGGAACCATCTGGTACACGGATGGGTCCAAAACAACAAAGAGCACTGGGGCAGGGGTAGCTGGAGAAGCACCGGGGGATGACATGAGCATCAACCTGGGCTCCTTGGCAACCGTGTTCCAAGCAGAAATCACTGCGATTGACATCTGTGCCGGGGAAATAATGAGGAGGGGCTGTGCAAACAGGCGGATCCACATTATGACTGACAGTCAGGCAGCGCTTAAAGCTCTGGAGAGTGTCGAAGTACGCTCCAGAGTTGTGAAAGAATGTCTCGAATCGCTTGTGGAACTGGCAAAACACAACAGAGTGACTCTGTGGTGGGTGCCGGGACACAAGGGATTTGAAGGAAATGAAAAAGCTGACCTCCTAGCCAAAGAGGGAGCGAAAACACCTTTGATAGGCCCAGAGCCCACTTGTGGGATCGCACATGAGACTGCAAAAAGGATGATTCAGGGCTATATCAACAGAGAACACCACATCCATTGGAATAACATTCCTGGACATAGGCAATCGCGGATGTTCATGGAAGGCCCGTCGAAAAAGCGGTCAGAAGAAATCCTGAGATTGAGCAGGAGACAACTGAGAAAGGTAGTTGGACTCTTCACGGGACACTGCTGTCTCATGAAACACCTCACCACAATCGGGGTGAAGCAAGATCCTGATTGTAGGATGTGCAGGGAGGAGGAAGAAACTCCACTACACATACTATGCGAGTGTCTAGCGCTTGAGGCACTGAATATAACAAAGGCAATTAAAGAGGTTATGGACCAGGTGTTTACGAGAAAAAGAGATATAAGAAAACAAAGAAAGCCGGTATACTGGTAGAATAGTAACATAGCCCGGCTCCGAAAGGACTGCACTAGAAAAAGAAGAGACGCGACGAGAGCAAGAGGAAACAGCAATGAGAAAAAATTACACGAGAACTACAAGCAGGCTAAGAAAGCTCTCAACACCGAAATCTTAAGAAGTAAAGATCAGGAATGAAAGAGTACAATCGACGATCTGGAACGTGATGTATAGAGCCGAGGATACCAAACAATACGCAAGAAAATAAGAAAAACTGAGAAACTGCCTGTAAATGTACAAATGGAACAGGCAAAAAAACTCTTTCCAACTGACCAACCTGAGAAATGGGAGATTGGAGAATGCGTGAATGGAGTACATGTGACCAAAAAAGAAATAATAGAGGCTAGCAGAAGTCTAAAGACAGGAAAAGCACCAGGACCAGACATGATACCAACAGAGATCATCAAGGAAATTATAAGACTCGATCCACAACCAATGGTGAACATGGCTAACAAACTCTTGAACTCAGGGAACTTTCCACAAGAATGGAAAACTGCTAGACTTGTCCTGGTAGAAAAACCTAAAGTAAACGAGGGAGATGATAAGAACTACCGCCCGATATGTGTGCTAAACTCTATGGGCAAACTCCTAGAGAAGATTTTAGTGACGAGGATGCAGAGGGAGATCGAAAAGACAGTTCGGATTTCAGAAAGGAAAATCGACGGTGGAAAGGAAAAAGGGAAGAGTTACACTCACAGGGGCCTGTGATGTTTAGTAACACTGGATGTTAAAAACGCCTTTAACACGGCCAGATGGAAAGAGATAATCCATGAAGTGGAGAACACGTGGTCAATGGAACGCACTACAGTCAGAATGATCAAAAGCTACCTCCAAGACAGAAACATCCTGGTCGGGAACAAACGATTGACAGTTACGTGCGGAGTTCCCCAAGGCTCAGTGCTAGGGCCGACCCTATGGAATATTAAGTACAATGGAGTATTCAAAATAAAACTTCCTAAAGGGGCGCAACTCATCGGATTTGCGGACGACCTTGCGCTGGTCATATCAGCTAAGACAAAGCAACAAGTTGAGGAAACAGCAGGGACAGCCATAAGAAAAGTAATAAGCTGGGTCAACGAAAAGGGGCTCGAAATAGCTCCTCAGAAAACAGAGGCGGTGATGCTGATTGCAAAGCGAAAAGTCAGGGATCTAAAAATAAAAGTACAAGGAATGATCAGGAAAACCGTAGAGAAGAGTAAAATACTTGGGAGTATACTTCGATGAAGGCACTAGAATGACCGAACATCTAAAGACCACTGCAAATTGGGCTGCAACTAAGACGTCAAAAAGGAGAATCCTGGCTACAGTAGTGAAGTCAATACTCCTGTATGGAGCTCCTATCTGGATCAGTGCCCTAAGATACAAAAAAATACAGACAGCTGATTGCCAAAGTACAGAGAAAGGTGGCGATTAGCTTAAAGATTAGCGAATAGCTGCCATGATTCCGATTGACCTCCTGGCAGAAGAAAGATCAAATATATACGAAGAGAAAACAGAACGGAGGGATGCCAGAAAAGTAACAATGGCAAAATGCAATCCAGATGGGACAATATACAAGACAAAGCACAATAGACAAAGACATTAATACCCAGCATAGAAAGATGGGTCAACCGACAACATGGTAACGTCTCGTACGCTTTATACCAGGTATTGACAGGACACGGGTGCTTCAGCTACTACCTGAATAGAATCGGAAAAACGGGCGGCGATGCATGCTTGTTCTGCGAAGCAAAGGATACTGCCGAACATACGCTGTTCTTATGTAAGGAATGGAAAGCGATCAGGGAGGAAACCAGTGGAAAAGTCGGAGTGGGGAATTAAGCAAGGATAACTTAGTGGATGTAATGCTTGAAACCCCAGAGAAATGGACGATAGTGCAAGAAATGGTTGAAAAAATTATCAACACCAAGGAGATCAAAAAAGAAAAAAAGAGCAGCACCTGAGTGCCTATTATCCTTCATCTGAAGTAATGCCTAAAGGCAGTCCCAGATGAGAGGGTAGAAACGGAGGGGGAGTTTTAGTGGGTATGCCTCGCCTCATGATAGGGGTAAAGGCCGCATTATATGCGAAACGCATTTCTCCTCCTCCCCCCCACCAAAAAAAAAACTCCAGTTCTGGCCTATGTCCCGAACGATATTGAGTCCGTTGTGGAGAACAAACGGTGCCGAATCTATTTTAACTTCTCGTTCTCCACCGTTAGGCAGATAACAGCGAACAAGCCTGACGTTGATAAAGCGGACAAAATATCAAGACCTGCTCTTTGAACTTAGGGGTCTGTACTCAAGTTACTCAGTGAAGCTCGTCGTTTTGGTAATTGGGTGCATGGGAGGCATCAAGGACTCGCTCGTCTCCAATCTGAAAATCATTCCTGCCTGCCGTAAACCGGCAGAGAACCTTGCGGCTGGAATGCAGAAAGCGGTCATCTTGGGGCCGTTGCGTCTGCTTAAGGCACATGATTTACGGGATTCATAGCTACTGACTTCATGGTTTTGAGGAGTGGCTATGATGTACGAACAGGACCTGACCAGCAAGGAACCTCGTAAAGGTCGGAATCTCGGGGAGCTTCTTCTGGTCAATACGCAAAAAAAAGTGTAACATACCATTAATGAATTTGCGACATCTTGATGGGTATGACCTTCTAGGAGTAGTGTTATCGCTTCGACGGCCTCATCGTGAGATAAATTACAAAAAAAAAAAAAAACTGTTTTATAGCTTCTGTTTTATGTATTTATATTTTACATTACGAGTGTCGAAAGTAGTGCTGCTCGACGCGTAGCCGGAGAGCTGTATGTTAGCCTTTCGCAAGAGTTGTATGTATTTATGTATCACTTTCTGTGCTGCTTTCTCTGAAATCAAATCTTTAATAATAATATAATTAATTATTAGAATACCACCAGAAAATATGTTATTAGCTTGTCACCAAATTTTAAATGTCAAGTTTAAAACCTAATGTCCATGACGTAAAAGGTCAAAATTGTCTCAATTCAGAATGACAGAAAATGTGATTTTTCTCCTTTTAATCTGAATTTATCGCGCTATTAAAGTAGGGATATTTTTATTAAACTTTTATATTATTGTATTTTAATAAACTTTGCGCACTAGTTCCTGTAAGGCTCGAACATGTTAGGTAACATAAAAACCACAAATGTTTTATGTTTTAAACTGATGTTCATTCGACAAACTTTTAGCTCTAAATTTCAGTTTCATAAATTATTAAAAGCAATAAACTTTTTCATACCGTCGATTGTTTTAGTAAAAGACGTTAATTGTAGAGCAGAGTGTATTATGCCATTTAAATTTTGAATGGTGGTTGTTGGGGCCTGTTTTAATCTATATTGGTTCACGTTAATTTTGGCAATATGCTACACTCATGCAGTAGCGATTTCATCTAAAAGTGGCGCAATTTAGCGCAAAAGATTGAAGAAAATTGAGTGTCGCAACTTTAGACCCTGAAGACAGTGGGTATATATTAGCTTAACATTAATTCTCTTTCAGCAATGAATTGTGAAAGGAAATAGAACCCATAAAATGTGTTTAAGAGTGCTGTTGGTGCGTAAAAAATAGTTCTTAAGTTATTTTACCATGTCTATTATACAGCGTTTTTCAAAACTCCTAGATAGAATCCTCTTTTATCACGTTTTTGCAGTGTATTTCATAATTTATCTTATAATTCGCCACACAATAAATAAAATTTATATTGTCTAAACTGTGAGTTGCTGATAAAATCTTTCAGAACGTAAGCTACTTTATTTCATTTATTAAATTATCGTAATTGACCACAAAAAGTGGACTATTAAATAAATAAATTAAGGTGTTGAACTTTGTAAACAAATAACGCATCAAGAAGATATTAATCTAGAACTTTGTGAAACGCTATTATATTGTTGTTCAGACTTGTTTTGGGATGACTTTTTAATTACTTTAAAAATATTTATCTAGTCATAATTACGCATGTTTATTTATAAAAAAAATACTTGAAACTGAATTTAATTTCATTATTTCTACAAACTACAAGTTTATTCATACAATTTACTAAAAGATAAACGAAATACCTACCTAGTGGTTGATAACAAAATTATATTATGAATCGTTTTATAGCCTGAGGATTATTTGATTATAAACACAATTCGTTTTACTTATTGTGACTAATTTTGAGTCAAATCCATTTGTTATTTTTTATCATAGTTCTCATATCTAGTTGCAGTTGGTCTGTCGTGAACTATTTTTTAGCGCCAAATTAATTAACATCATGCATACCCGATTCTTCAAGAGTCTTCATAGAAATTGTAAAAAGACAATTCTGATTGTTGATATTGAAAACTTTATGGTTAAAGCGCACACGTGGTATTTGTGTCAATATACAATCACTCTATTATAAAAATATCTTTACTGGAACACTGCTCTTTGCCAATGTCTTGATTAGTCAATCGAGTAGTGTCTGTAGAAACACAAATCCTGTCCACATTAAAAAAATGTATTATTCATATGCACAAGGCTTATTACATAATAAGCCGTGACAGTGAAATGTGAAAAGTAACCTTTTTATTAAAAATAATGTCGTAAACTTGAGATATTGATTTGACCAATAACCAATTTATTAATTTTTAATATTATTGCACAGCTTAAACTGGATCATTACTATTGTCACCCATTAAAACCTGCTCTGATAAGATAAGTCTTGTTTTACTCGATGCGGGTAAGCTGAGAATGTTGTAGCTAATTCATTCCACTATGATTCTCTATAAGGTGAGCACCAATGTGTATTTAGTATCCAAATTTTGTTCCGTAATTTTTTATTTCATTCAAGTGTTTTAATTATTGGCATTATTACAGGTAATTTTTACTCCTTTTCTTCTATTTTTCGCGGTAGAAGGAAAATCTATCCCGAAGGGTTATGGAGAAGAGCCCTATGAACTGAACGAGTTTCTCACAGGAAGATTTTCAGCAAGGTCGCTTAATGCATCCTGGTTGACAGGTCAGTGAATTTGTAATATTAAAATTTATAAACGACACTTTTTTAGGGGACTCTTTGCTTTTCTACAGTCCTACACGCGACACTTTATTATTTAATGCAAAGACTAAGGAAGTGACAACATTCCTGAACGGTAGTGTTTTGGTGAGTAGATAATTACTGGTGACGAGTGTGAGTATTTATTTTATATATTAGAGCGGTTACGGAGGAGCTGCAACAGGTACATCAGCAGATCGCAACTATATCTATATTAGATACAATGTCTCATCTGTAAGTGAAAATTTAATTACTCGAAGACGTAAATCTAATTATTATACTTTGCATATCAGGTGTTTCGTCACTCGACTACTGCTCTTTACACTATTTACGACATCGAGAATGAGTAAACTAGTTTTCAATTTATTCCAAATATTACTTCGTAATTTTTTAGTGAGTATTACCATGTAGCCGATCAGAAACCTCTACAATACGCTCAATGGGCACCTCAAGGTCATGGTCTTGTTTACGTTTACGAAAATAATATTTATTACTTAGCAACACCAAACGGTGAGCCTCGAGCAATAACCACAGATGGGGTCCCTGGAATTATATACAACGGGGTTCCAGACTGGGTTTATGAAGGTTTTATTTCTACTCCAGCTAGTTCTTCCAAAATTCTCTAAAATTTTCAGAGGAAGTTCTGGGAACCGGTTCCGCTTTGTGGTTCTCGCCCAACGGCAAACAACTTGCGTTTGCATCATTTGATGATACAAATGTGAAAGAGTTTTCGTATTTTATATATGGACAACCGGGAAGTCTGGAAGATCAATATCCTCAAGAAGTCAAGATTAGATATCCAAAGGTGGGTAATTATTTTTACTGACATGTTAACAACTGTAACTTTTAGGTGGGCACTCCAAATCCTCTAGTTTCTATTTATGTTGTAAACCTCCAAAGTGGTACGGAGATTCCTGTACCAACTTCTGTCGGTGCTATTCCAGAAAAATGGTCGCAGGACAATGGATACATTTTGTACGACATCATTTGGATAACAGATGATGAATTAGCGGTTCTTTACTCCAACCGGGTTCAAGATGCAGCCGAGTTGGTAAGATGTTCCACTGAAGGACAATGTAAACCTCCCGAGGCAACTTACCATGAGGAGAATGGTTGGTTGGAACCTCATCTTCCAAAGTACAATAAAGCAGGCAACCAGAAAATCGAAATCTTGGCAAAACCCCAAGGGAACGACAAATTTGACCACTTAGTTTTTACAGATATAGAATCAAATAGTGTGAAAAGGTTAACGGAAGGACCTTTTTACGTCGTGTCGATATCCGGTTGGGACCAAGATAAAAATTTGATGTAAGTGATATAGAGTTTTAATTGCCAAGTCAGATGTTTTAATTTCAGATATTTTGTTCGAACTGGGGACAACGCTCCGTCCCAACGTCAAGTTTATGTTCTCGATCTTGAAAGTGGAGATTCTAAATGTTTAACATGCGGATTGAATACAAGTAGAGGACCTTGTACTTATGCTTCGGCTTCCTTTAGCAAAGATTTTACTTACATTGCCAAAGTCTGCCTGGGACCTGGACCATACGTTGTGGAAATTCAAAGTTTAACAGATGTAAGTATGCGATTCAGTCACAATTACATTACTTATTTGAAATATTAATAGTCCATTATACCTATAATTATTATTTTGAAACAAATTTCCTGTAAATACAAAATCATGTCACAAAGAAGAAATGATGTGGGATTTAACTTAATGGCATTAGATTCTAAATTTATTAAAAAATAGCGGATCCGACAGACGTTGTCCTGTCCAAATTTCAATAAATCTGTTTTTGGACAGATCGAGAAACAACACAAAACTAGAAGCAAATTTAATTTTATTTTAATGAATGCGTTTTTACAAATTTTTCTCCAGATCTCCCCGATTTTTTTCAAATGAAAACATTCAATTGAGTTATGTCCAACCGGGCAGCATAACGAACAAAACAAAAAAAGAATCAACAATATGTCGTTCCTAATATATCGATAGAGAGTGCATTGTATTGTATTGTACTCTGGGGTCGTAGGGCTATTCAGCCTTTCAGAAAGTCGACCATCGGTGATCTTTTGTACAACCCTACTCGCATCTAAAGTTCAGGATGTCACTAAGAGACCTCTTCTTCACTTCTTCCGATGCCAGTCTAACACTTTCCAAGTGATTAAGTCTTAGGTTATTTCTACTTCCAAATTGCATAATCTGCATACTTCACTGTCTACTAGTCCCATATTTTTAAGATGGTATCTTACAGGGCAGTGACCTGTAAATAGGCCTGTAATGAGCCTAATTTCTTTCTTGAATAAGAAGAGAAGCATTCTGTTGCGAGTACTCTATAAATTTTCTCGCTTGTCTTTGACCTGGGACATTGTTCCAGTGAGACCTAGTAGCCTCTATTTCCCATTTTTGGACTGCATTTTTGATTAAGCATATCCATCGTTTGAATCGTGAGTTATGGTCTTGCTTTCACACAAAAATCCAGGCGACTAAGGATTTGGTGCTGTGTCCTTTAAGTCCCTTAATCGCAGCTTGACTGTCAGACAGTATATAGATTTGTTTCTAAGCATTCTTGGGCACATAATCTAATATATTTAAACGAGCAATTCTTGTATAAACAAGAAGAATGTTCTTAAATCCAAGTGGAGTAAATTTAAATTATTTTTTTTTCTTTTTTTTTTTAAGGGCCGAAACATGTACCATTTATAATTTTACGCTGATTAAAGTTTGTGGAGTTCGACTTAGATATATTTAAATTTTTTAATTCTTGTATATATATTTATTTTGCGGATCTCGAAAACCGCTCTAACGACTTGGATGAAATTTTGTATTTAGATAAAGTTCTGCTTTTTAAGTCTACCTATGTAGTTGTATTTCTTGTAGAAACGCAATTTTACACAAAAATACGGTTTTTTAAGATCCTTTATCCGCTGTCATACTGACAATCATCTGACAATTTCAAACACCTTGGTGATGGGGATGATGAGAGCGAGAACGCGTGTGAATGAAACGACTGCGACTAGCGTAGTAGGAGGTATTACGGCAGTTCAGATGGTAGCTACGCCCCCCTGTCCCAAGGATATCTCAAGGAGGCTTGTCTGTCTCAACGGGCCCCCCATGGGCCCTCCTTTCTGAAGATTTCAAGTTAATTAAATTTGTCTCATACATAAATCCTATTTTAGAACTAAACAAATTCAACTTTCCACTTCTATAATTATGTTGATAACCGATGAGGCCCCCTCGGGCTCACCTATTTCAGGGGGCCCTCCTCGGGCTCCTCTGTTTCGGGGGGCCCTCCTCGGGCTCGCCTGTATTGAGGAACCCCCCTTGGGCATGCCTCTTTCGGAGGGGTCCTTCGGGCGCCCTTTTCGGGTCCCCTCTCGGGCGCCCTTTTCGGGTCCCCTCTCGGGAGCCCTTTTCGGGTCCCCTCTCGGGCTCCCTTTTTGGGTCCGCTCTCGGGCTCCCTTTTCGGGCCCTTTCGGGGGCTCCCTTCTCGGGGCCCCCCTCGGGCGCCCTTCTCGGAGCCCCCCTCGGGCGCCCTTCTCAAGGCCCCCCTCGGGCTCTCTTTTCGGGCTCCCTTCTCGGGGGTCCCCTCGGGCTCCCTTCTCGGGGGCTCCCTTTTGGGGGGGATCAAGTTTCCCTGTTTCAAAGGAGGCCCTCGGGCCCCCATGTTTAAACGGGGGGCCCTCGGGACGCCGTGTTTCAAGGGGGGCCCCTCCGGTCGCCCTGTTTCAAGGAAGCTACCTCGGGCCCTCCGGTTTTAAGGGTTGCCTAAACTTCGGAGTCATGAGACGTATCCTATATTATGACATGTATCTCAATACTTTTTCGGAAAACACAATTTTACAAAAAAATAAGTACCGAGAGAAACTCGGTCGCCAGGTACTATATCTAACGCAAGTATCTCAGTTTGCGTAATCGTTGGTCCAGTCCCTAAGGGTATTATTAAGGGCCGTAGACGCCTATGCCGATATCTTGTCTTTAATAACCACTTCATATGGTAAGTCAAAGTCAAGCATTCTTGGTCTTACATCCAGTAGCTTTTCAATTATGTCTGGCTGTATAAAATCTAGAATTCTAAGATGACCCACTTTGTCGCCTAGTTTAAATTTCTTGGTCTGGTTTAGTCTCAACGAACTCTGCAGACCTTCCCTCTGCACATGGAGGTGGAGTGGTGGTAGGTCTAACAAGACTTCTGTAGTTTTCCCAGTCTGTCCTCTGTCGTTTTCTTTGTGGTTTTCGTCCACCATACTAGAGACGCGTATGAGATCACCTGCAGTTTTAGTCCCCCGGTTTTGCCAATGACTCAAAAGGGCTTAATTGCTTTGGCAATTGTTTTCTCAAAATGTTCTTTCCAATTTAATCCAGGGTGACCCCTAGATACTTCAATTCCTGGGAAAGATGTATCGATAGTCCATGTAGTTGTCTGTAAATTATTTTTTTATGGCTTTTTGCATTAGGCTTGATAAAATACCATAGAAAAAAGCACTTTAAATTTTTCCGGAATTTTTCAATTTTCCGGGCAACTTTTGCAAATTTTCTTTCTAAAAAAACCTTATTTGGACAACTACGAATATTAAAAAAATTGCCAAAAATTGCAGCCGTTCTCAAGTGATGCGCTTACCAACGAACAGCATTTCACTTTTGTTATACATATCGATTTAGGCTCGAATTTGTTTTTCCCGATTTTTTTTTTGTTGAATTATTGAATTATTTCCATCCTGGGAGCAAAACGAACAAAACAAAAAAACAACCAAATGTGTCGTTTCTATCGCCAGTTATGATCCAGAGTGCACATAAATATTACGATTTTTGCAGTTTTTCAGAATTTTACTATACAGGGTGTTATGGAAGTCCTAGCAGAAAATTTAACCACAAGTAGAACTCGTCAAAATATTTTCTTACGGAGTTAAAAATAAGAATAGTTTAACCCCTAAAAGCAATACCCGCCTATGGTCCCAATTTCATTCATTGTGAGGAATCCACAAAAACGCTACCCGATAAACGAATCGAAATAAAAACTGTTTTTCTACTTTGCGTTCGTACTGAGGCTATTACGATACGCTTTTGGGTGTCATAATAGACAAAAACGGTGTTATAATAATTACACTAAAAATAGTATAATTTATTTTTTAATATTGGTAATCTCTCTGTCTGATCTTGGCAATCCTAACCTATACTTCACTGTCAATGATGTATGAATGTGAATTGACATTACTATTTTTGCCATTTGTGTTGGAAATTCACGTGCATTTCGGGCAAGCGTTTTTGTTGGGGAAGGTGTCCAACAAGCTGGTAACACTTGTCGCCTTCTTGGCGCATTGGTATAGGACGGCGTCTGTAGGTTTTACATGTCCTGGATGGCTCGCCTTGACTTTGTGTGTGGACGCCGTCAGGAAGGTTTTTAATAGTATAAGACAACATTGTGGTGTTGCAGCTCAAAATACATACGGTAGGAAAATGTTTTTGGAGATCGTAGAGAACGTGTTCTCCTTCTGCCAATTTTCAAATTGGGCGTATGTTTTTCCATATACCTCGGGTGACTTTGAAGGTAACAAATTGCGTATCGTATTTTCGCCAAAGCCCGTATTTCTGGGGGCGTATATTGAAGAACTTCAGAACTCATTTTTGGAAGGACAAAAATACGAGTGTTGACGTTTCAAATTAATTCTTTTTCATAAGCGCCGTTAATGCAGCTCGCAAGAGTGACAACCGCCGCGAAATTCCCTAGATTGTGAAATTTGATTATTTTGTATAAAAAGTGGTAAAGTAGAAAAAATACTGTATGATAACTCGTTTATAAGGCATTTTGTCGCACTTACTCTTTTAGGGCACTTCTCGCTACGCTCGTCGTGCCCTAAACCCGTGCGTGCGACAAAATGCTTCTTATAAAACTCGTATCATAATATATTATTAAATGGAAACATGTACTAACCTACCATATTATGCATTAATAATAATAATAATATTGAAGTGGTTGGGTTCGTACCGTGCGTTCATTTAAATTATAAATTAGAGTATGCTGTGAAATTTAAATTAGGTTGGCACTACTAACTTTTGACAATTTTATTTAAAATTCGAATGTCAAAGTGACTTCAAAAAAACGGCAACAGAATGGTCAATGGAGTTAACAGCTGAATTGAAGATGCGGGAGAATACTTTGAACATTTGCTGTAATTCTCAACTATTCTACATTATTTGTTAGTCTTTTATTTTCATGAGAACATAAACGCCACAATGTTTACGATAACTTCAAATTTTACTGTCAGTCTAAGCAGTCAGTCAATTTGCAGTCTGGCCATTGCATAAAAAAAAACCGCCTACTCTAATTTATAATTTAAATGATCGCACGGTATGTAATAAACTCTCTTACTTACGATAAATGTTGACACATCGACACCACACATCTTCGAATACTTAAAAATTTTAGGTTCAATTTCCAAAACGCGATTTCATCAGGGACGTCCGAGATACAAACAAGCGTCGGACTTCATTTGCATTACCTAACACTGACACCATAGAAACTGCACCATAGAAAAAACATTTTCGTGGAAATTACAATGAATAAATTCTTAGTATTTGCTTAAGAGGGTTCTCCAGTGGCATGTACATTTTTGCTGGTCCGTAAGTACGTTTTCTCGCAATATATATTTTTTTAATTTACAAATTTCAAAAAATCGCTCTGTAGCTGCAAAGATCTATATTTTATCAACACGCTTACAAAATTTCAACAAAAAATCTTCAAAAATAAAAAAATTAAATTCAACGGCGGGCAAAAATGTACAGCACAACTGACACAACTGATAACTAAAATTTACTATCGACAAATTTTTTGTTCCAAAAAAGTTAGAAGGCGTTTACCTCGTTCGGCAAAAACTCTCTCATCCGTTCAAGTTCAATTTAGTCATAGGCGTAGGGTGAAATAAGGGGTCAGAAAAATGTTAAAAAAAATTGCGGATTTCAGCAAAGTAGTAAATAGATTTTTTTTTATTTTGACGAGTTTTGCTTGTGGTTAAATTTTCTGCTAGGACTTCCATAACACCCTGTATAATTATTATTTTCTAAAATTTTATTTTGCTGAAAACTTTTCCAGGACTATTATAACGAACAAAACAAAACAAAAACGCCCATATCCATCGTCCGAATCGTGAGTAATGGTCTTGAGTTCAGACAGAAATCCCATAGAAAAAAGCACTTTAAGTTTTCCCCGAGTTTTCCAATTTTCCGGTCAACTTTTCCAAATTTTCTTGCCGTAAGAACTTTATTTGCATTACCATACCAACATTAAAAGAAAAATTACTCAAATCGGTCCAGCCGTTCTCAAATGATGCCCTTACCGACGAACAGCATTTAATTTTTATTATACAGGGTGTTATGGAAGTCCTAGCAGAAAATTTAACAACAAGTAGAACTCGTCAAAATAAACATTTTTTCTATTTACCACTTTGCTGAAATCCGCAATTTTTTTGAACATTTTTCGGACTTCTTATTTCACCCTCCACCTATGACGCACGCATCAGAGAGTTTTTGCCGAACAGCTTCTAACTTTTTTTGGGACAAAAAATTTGTCGATAGTAAATTTTAGTTATCAGTTGTGTCGTTCTGGTCGCTATGTTATGAACTGTGCTCAATTCTTAAGCAAATAAATACTAAGAATTTATTCATTGTAATTTCCACAAAAATGTTTTTTAAGTAAAACTTCTTTACGGACACTTAACTTGGGGAGTAAGCTGTGAATGAGTGACTAGAGCGTTACTAAAAGTATGATCGAGCGAAGCGAACTATTTTACAATAATTATTAATTCATAGATTTTTTTTTGCCTTAACGGGATTCGAACCCGCGTCTTCTAGCTTGTGAATTCGCGCTTCTCTCCATACACCCATTTGCTTGTGTCAGTTTTGTATGCAATTACGCTACTTATCTTAATCGCTACATATGATTGCCGAATTTTCGCTGACGACAAACTGAAACATGCATTATCCTATACTGCAGACGGTATTAATTCGGGATTCTCTAGCTCCATTTATAAACTTTCATAAATTAAGAGCACTTTCACAATGGCAAATTGAAGTTTTACTTCAGTCGTGTGGTCTAAAGCACACTCGTATTTTTTTCTATAGTGCAGTTTCTACTATGGTGTTAGTGTTAGGTAATGCAAATGAAGTCCGCCGCTTGTCTGTTTCTCGGACGTCCCAGATGTAATTGCGTTTTGAAAATTGAACCTGAGATTTTTAAGTATGTATTTGATGTGTCGGTGTGTCAACATTAATTTATCGTGATTCGATTCGAGCAGATAAACCGAGCGGACGTGTTTTGTGGCGCTTGATGAGATAAGCGGCTAGAAAAAGCGTGAAAACGAGGTAGAATGAAAAAAAGTGAGAACGAGAGAGACGAAGACTATAAAAGAAAAAGAGAAGAAGGACGAGAATCGGAAGAAAGGATTAACACCTTTAGAAAAGGCAGAAAATTGGAAAGATCACCGGTTAAAAAGGCAATGGGTGAGGAAATGAAAGAGATGGTGAAAAAACTTATGGAGAATGTAGGGGAGATAAAGGAAGAGAATCGGAAGATGAGCCGGGAACTGGAACAATTGAAAATTATGATGCGTGAAAAGGAAGAAAAATGCGAGAAGGAGAAGAAACTGGAAAAATAGATGAAGGTTGAATTAGAGGTAGAAGTGACGGTGAGAAAGGTGTATAAAATAAATGGAGGAAAAATTATTGTGGCGGAACCTGGGAGTTAGGGGGAAGAGAGGAAAGTTATGGAAAATAAAAGAAAACTAAGAGAAAAAAAAGGAAGGAGACTAAGTGCGATAGCCAAAGAAGGGCGACAAAAAGGACAGCGGATGAAAGAGGGTTATAAAAAGATATGGATAAAAGGAAAAGGACAGGTGGGACGAAGAAAAAGGGAAAAAGAAACAGCAAATTTTTGAATAAGAGCACAAGAAAAAGACGACATGACAGTAAAGGAAAACGAATACGGAGAGGAATAAGGGAGAAAAGGAGCAAATAAGAATAGTATTCTGGAACGTAGCGGGAATAAAAAACAAAGAGAATGAGTTTTGAAAGTATTTGGGAGAATTTGACTTAGTGGGAATGGTAGAAACGTGGGTGGAAGAAAAGGGGTGGGAAGAATTGGAAAAGAGAATGCCGAAAGAGTTTAAGTGTCAATATGCAGAGAGGGAAAGCAAGAAAGGGAGAGCTAAAGCGGGATAATAATGGGGGTGAAAGAGGGACTGGAACAAGAAAATGGAACTGAAGCAAAAGAAGAAAGGGGGATTATGGAAAGAATGGTGAAAAGTAAACAGAGAAAAAAATTAGAATTGTAACAGTGTACAGCAGAAGTATGAAGGAAACGAAGAGAATAATAGAAGAGCGAGTAAAAGAGCAAGAAGAAGAAACTTTGGTGATTGGGAGGGATTTTAATGCAAGAATCGGGGGAAAAGGAAAACCGATAGAAGAGGAACAAGCAACAATAGGAGGAAGATCAACAAAAGATAGAACAGAAAACGCAGAAGGGAGAGTACTGAGTTTTGCTGCGACACGTTTTTAAATTGTTGGGCAGGTTTTGCTGCGCCACATTTTTAAATTATTAGGCAAATCCACATTTTAAAATTATCTAAATTATTAGGAAGCAGATCGATTGCATAATCTTTGCTACGACACATTTCTTGACAAAAATGAATCGCGATAAGATGAAGGTCAACGAAACGTTCACCCGTCCATGCATTCTTATCGGATGCATTATAGATATCTTTATTAAATCAGACAAATCATCCTAGATGAAGCGCGTAGTTCGAATTCGTCAAAGCCAGTCGATAATATAAAGTACCGACACGGGTGACATTTAGTGACACTGGCAGCACCACTAACGATTACAATTTCGCTCGAGGCGCTACAGTCGGGAATTTGTCACATTGACGCTCAAGATTTTGCCGACCGTTTGCCTATATCGGATAAAATCTTACTTCAGAAAAGCTACGGCAATTAAGGCGACTGGCCCGTTTTTGTTTACTTTACTATTTTGTTATCTTTTTAAGAACGAGCTGCGGCACACACAAAAGATAATACGGTCAGCTGTCGACACGTCTGCCTGCCGCTGAGGGGCAGGGCCTGTGTTACCTTGAATCACGCCAACATTGCTTGAAACTAGCAAACTTTGGGAACAAATTGCAAATTTATTTTTCAATATTTATAAAAACACCTTGCATTTACCGAATACAGAGATCAGTAAAAATCAAGCACCAACACGTTTGTTAAAGAAAAAAATTTTTTGGCTTCTCATTTTGGCAATAATTTTTTTTTCTGAAGAAACAACGTTTTGCCGTGATGAAGGTTTTTTTTTTACTAATTTTGATGCCCAATACGTTAAGATAGCCTAACAATGAAAGCCGTAATTCGGTTCCAAAGTTGAGGCGACTGAGCGTTTCGCCTTAACGGCAAAACAAGACGGCATTATTGCTGAATGAGTTTTTAAATTTTGAGCGTCAATGTGACATTTTCGCGACCGTAGCGCCCCGAGCGGAATTCTAATCGTTAGTGGTGCTGTCAGTGTCACTAAATGTCATCCGTGTCGGTACTTCATATTATAATAATAATAATAATAAGATATATTTCCTTGCCTTTCGGCTTTGAAAAAGATTCCTATTCCCATACAATGCTAAATAACAGAATACTGATTAAATAAAACTATAAAACATAAACATCACCAATAGCTAAATTAATTTCATTTTCCTCCCATCTCTTCCCCCCTTTTCTCTACATTCTTTCTTCTGTCTAAAACTCCTTTCATCCAGCCTAGTCCTTTCCCTTCTTCTCCTATCAGTACTTTCCAATCTTCTCTCTCCTCTCTCAGCTCCTCACATTCTTTCATCATGTGCTCTATTGTTTCTGCTCCTTCTCTGCATAGTCTGCACACTCTCTCGTCTCTCTCTTTCCAGTATTTGTTTTCTCTTTCCTCGTTTCCACATCTAAACCTTGCTATTACTTTCTTATCGTTCTTCTCGCTTTCTTTTCTCAGGTATGCCGGCAATTCCTCCGTGATTAGTGACCTATACTTTCCATTATACCTTGACTCATTAATCCTCGTTCTCCTTTCCTGCCTCTGTACGTCTCGGTCCACCTCAACTATCTCTCTTAGTACATTTACTCCATTATTTCTTCGCCTCTCTACCTCCTCCACTGCATACCCATTTCTATCGTAGTATTTTCTTCTCTCTTTTCCTGCTCTTTCCATGTTCCCATTCTTTATCTCTTTCCAACACTCTTGCAAGATCTTACATTCCGTTCTTTCTCTTATTCTCTCTTCAAATCTTACTGCTCTTTTTCCTGCTTCCACTCTTATCTTGTCTCTCTTTACTTCTTCTAGTACGATATATGCTGGCGTTTCCCTGTCCAATCCTAGTACCCATCTCCAGTACTTCGCTTGAATTGCTTCCAGCTTTTCCTGCTCCTTCCATCCCCATATTTCTGCTCCGTACATCATTACACTCTGTACTAGCCTTTCGTACATCAGTCCTCTCCTTCTTATATCTCGTCCGAATTTTCTCTCGCCTATTCCCCATACTTGACCTACCACCCTGTTCGCTTTCCTTTCTAGTTCCTTTATATGACTTTTCTCGTTGTTAGTCTCGTTAAAGGTGTAACCCAAGTATTTAAATTCTTTTACGTTTTCTAGTTCTTTTCCTTCCCACTTCCATTCTTCTTTCTTTCTTCTGCCTCCTTTCTGAAAAATCATCATTTTTGTTTTCTCCACGTTTAACTTTAGCTTCTTTCTTTTCAGGTATCTTCCTAGGCATTTTATCATTCCCTTCATTTCTTTGGCCTCTCTCGCTATTAACACCATATCATCGGCGTATGCCAACGAGTGGACTTTCGTTTTTCCTACCACCACTCCCCCTGCCTGTGATAGTCTTAGTTTTTCTTCCAGGTCGCTTATATATGCCGCGAATAGACTGGGACTGAGTGGGCATCCTTGTCTTACTCCTTTCGTCGTCCAGAATCTTTTACTTGTTTTCCCGTTTACTTTTACTTTGTTTCCCGTTTCTAAGTAAATTTCCTCTATTCTGCTCACCAGCTGCTCGTTGATTCCTTTCTCTTTTAGGTACTCCCATAATCTCTCTCTATTTACACTGTCAAAAGCCGCCTTCAGGTCTACAAACAGCGCGTACATCTTCCCTCCTTTCTTATCGAGTTCTTTATCTATTAGATGTTTCAAGATGTACACGTTATCGATGGTGCTTCTCCCTCTCCTAAAACCCGCTTGTCCATCTGGTAACAAATCTTTTTCATCTAGTTCTTCCTTCAATTTATCTTCCAGTATCATTGCGTAGATCTTGTACGCCGTGCTCAGCAGACTTATTCCTCGGTAGTTCTCCATCTTTTCTCTTGTTCCTTTTTTGTGTATCGGACACACTAGCCCCATCCTCCATTGGCTTGGTAGCCCCTTTCCTTGCCAGACGTCGTTTACTATCTCCCTCATTATCTCTATTATTTCTTCTGTTGCATAGATCTACGCTTCATTTTGCAGTTCATCTTCTCCCGCCGCTTTTCGTTTCTTCATTCTTCCTATACCCCTTTTAATCATTTCCTTCGTAATCTCTTCCCCTTTCTCTTGTTCTCTTGGTCCTCCTCCCTTCTGTCTTCTTTCCGTTTCGTCCTTTCCGTCTAGTAATTCTTTAAAATACTCTCTCCATTCTTCTATCCTTATCTTCTCGTCTGCCCACTTTTTCACTTTTCGTTCTCTGTTTATGTATTTCCAAACTTCTTCTTCTGTGTTGATTGATCTAATTTCCTCTTCTTCTTCTCTTTTCTTTTCTTCCTTCTTCTTCTCACAAGTGTCTTTGTATTTCTTTAATTGCTTCCGGTATTCTTCTCTTGATCCCTTCCCACTTCTCCATTTTCTCATTTGCTTTCTGGCAAGTCTTTTCATTTCCTGGCATTCTTTATCCCACCATCTATTTCTTCCCATTCTTTCTCCCACTTCTACTTCTATTTTCTTTGTTGTCATCGCTTCTCTCATTCTCCTTTCGAGTTCTTTCATTCTTGTTTCGGTGTCTTTTTGTTTTTCTTTTTCTCTTTCAACATGTTGTAGCGCACTTCTGTACTTTTGTATGCTTTCTTCTTTCCAGATTGTTTTTATAATTGTTTCTTTCTTAGGTTTTTTTCTTTTTATTTCTTCTCCGGCGATTTCCATTTCTAACGGTTGGTGATCTGATTCCACTCTGTTTCCCACTTCGAATCTTCTTACTTCATCCAATGCATGTTGATTGACTATTGCGTAGTCAATCACTGATTCTCCTCTCGGCCCCACGTACGTAAATTCTCCTGTATCATCTTCCCAGTTCCCGTTCAGTACCTCGTATCCTCTCTCTTCTATAAATTCAATCATTTTTCTTCCTTCTTTATTTTCTGTCTTGTCCTTCGATGTTCTTTTCGCATCTTCTGTCTCATTATTCCGTCTTCCTAATCTTGTCCCAATTCTAGCATTAAAGTCGCCCCCAATTATTACAATTCTTTTTTCTGTCTCACTTATGGTCTCTTCTAACATTTGTTTTGTTTTACTCATCTCTTTACTGTATACCGTGATTACTTTAACTTTTTTTGTTCCTATTTTTAGATTTCTTTCTGTTATTCCAGTTTTCTGTAGTTCTTGTTTTGTTTTTATTTCGTCCTCAATTTCTTTCCTTACTCCTGTGATAATGCCTCCTTTCGCTCGTCCTTTCTTGTTTTTCCTTTCTGCTGCTTGACATCTCCATACATAATCTCTCGGCATTCTCTCTTCTATCTTCTTCCACTCCTTTTCATCTACCCACGTTTCTACCATTCCAATTACGTCAAATTCGCTTATGTATTTCCAGAAGTCTTCTCCTTTGTTTCTTATACCCGCTACATTCCAATATACCAATTTTATTCTTCCTTTTATTTTCTTCTGTTGCTTTCCCGTTGAATCGTGTACCTTCTTTCTTTTTGCCTTCTGTCTGCTTTTTCTTTCCCGGTTTTTTCCTTTCTCCTTTAAAAATTTTCCAGTCGCTCGGTGTCATCGTTCCATTTCCTCCAATTTCCCTCAACCTGCAGTTTCCTGTAGCTTACCCTTACCGTCTTTCCTTCTTCCCTTTCCCTCTTCGCTATCTCTCTTATCTTTTTCTGTATCTCTCTTTCTTTCCTTGTTAGGTCGCTGTTCACAAAGATTTTCGGTCCTGTCTTATTCCTAAGTTTTTCTTTATTCCTCATGACGTTTAGCTTCTGTTCCCAACTCTCAGTTTTTGCTATTACCATTTCTTCTCCCTTTATGGCATAGGCCTCTGGTACTTCATATTATCAACTGGCTTTGGAATTTGTCGCTCAACCTTCGCGCGTTTACATCTCACTAATACTAAACGTCCGTCACTAAGTATATAATACAAATATGCGGCTATTACTGTTGGGAATGCGTCACTCTATAAAATCTGAAATTGGCGAGGTTCTGAGTTGGACATACGAATTTTATATACGACGCCCCATATATAAGGAAGGAGAAAAGAATACAGTCAGTAATTATAAAGGGATCACTCTCTTAAATACGGCATAATATAAGGTATAAGCGATGATTGTGGAAGAGAGACTGATGAAGGAAATGCATAAGTGGGGGGTGTTACCAGACGGGTAGGCGGGATTTAGGAAAGGTAGAGGAACCATGGATAATGCATATATCTTGAATCACATAGTAGGAAATGAGATAAGAAAGAGGGGTGGCAAGATATACCCATTCCTTGTGGGACATGAAGGCGGCTTTTGATAATTTGGAAAGAGAGAAAAAGTGTGGTCTTTAGCATATGCGGATGATTTGGTGCTGCTAGCGAGATTAGAAAGGTATGAAAGAAATTAAATATAAGCATGGAGAAGTATATATGAGGAGGAAAAAATTGACGGTCAATGTAGAGAAATCCAAGATGATAGTGTTCAGAAAAAGGGGTGGTAGGAAAAAAGTAAATGAGTGGAGATGGGTGAAGAGGGTATGGAAAGAGAGGGAGAAACGGGTATGCAGGCGCGGAAATAGAAAGAAAGCGAGAGAGAGAGACAGAGTAATGACAGATGAATTAGTGCAGAGAGATAGAGATGTGCAAGCGCAGGAAAGAATAATGATAATTAGGGAGTATCTAGGAAGAGAGGGTAGAAAAGAGAGAGTGATAATAGCAAGATTTAGATGTGGAAATGAGGAGTGAGGATAGGAATAGAGTTTGCAGGGTGTGTGGAGAAAAAAAGGAGACGATAGAGCATTTGTTGAAGGAATGCGTAGAATTGAGAGTAGAGAAGAAATATTTTGAATGAGGACGGAAGTGGGTTTGAATGGATGAAGAAGGTTGAGTGGAGAAGGGGGATAAAAAGCTGTTAGTTATTGTGTTGAATTATTGATTTATTTAGTTTTATTTATTATATTATATTTTATTGAGTTATGGGAAATGTATTAATCGGATATTTTATAAACCTGAAAAGGCAATAAAAATACATACTACAACTACTACATTAATTTAGTTTACCGCACGTACACCAACAAGGATTATCCCTGATGTAAGTTAGAAAGTTTATTATTACATACGAACCTACTTCAATATTATACATATTATGGTAGATTATTATATGTTTCCATTTAAACAGTTTTCATTTCGATTCATTTATCGGGTAAAGTTTTTGTGCATTCCTCACAATCAATGAACGTGGGACCATAGTTTTAAGGGTTAAACTTTTTAACTCCGAGCGCTTGCAAAAAAAAATCATAAATAATTTTTATTTTATTTTGACGAGTTCTACTTGTGGTTAAATTTTCTGCTAGGACTTCCATAACACCCTGTATAGATAAGAGCATGGAAAGCCCTTGAACTATAAAATTATCAAATAGTATTTTTACATCACCTTTATATTATTTAATATCAGTGGCAAAACCTGTTCTTAATAATGCGTGTATAAATTATTCAGTATGACATGTTCCATTAACTACACAATTAGCGCTTTGATAAAAACCTTGTTTGCACTATCACGTTTTTAGTTTTAATTATGGATTGGATAATTTTTTTCACTTTAGTTGTTGATATTTTGTTTCTTTTAGGAGACGGATGTTTACGTCTGGGAAGAAAATCAGGTTCTTAATGGTAATTTAGCTAATAAGTCGGTACCAATAATAAAAAATTTGAGAGTTCCTGTTGGTGACGGCTTTGAAGCAAGTGTCCGTCTCCTTTTGCCGCCTGGTCTTGACGAAACAGCTTCTAAAAAGTATCCTGCTGTCGTCAACGTGTAAAAGAGAAGCATTTTGGGATGAACGTAATATGATTTATTTTTTGTAGATACGCAGGACCAGATAGTAACCAAATCAATGACGCATATTCGTCAGGTTTTCAGAACTACATCGTTACGAATCGACAGTACATTTACATCTACATTGATGGAAGAGGTAGTGGTCTCGATGGGCAAAACAAGACTTTCCAGGTGTATAGAAATCTGGCGACAGTTGAAATCCAAGATCAAATTGCAGTTACCAAGTAATTCTCCAATATATTTAAATGTTTAAAGTTGAAACTTTTAATTTAGGTGGTTGCAAGAAAACTTACCTTACATTGATGCTGATAACACTGGAATTTGGGGATGGAGTTACGGAGGTTTTGCGACCGCTTGGGTTCTCGTGCAAGATACCGAGAATATTTTTAAATTTGGATTGTCAGTAGCGCCAGTTACCAGTTTTATTTATTACGGTAAGAACTTCATTAAAATTTTTAATTCTTAGAGACACATTTTCAGATTCAATTTACACCGAACGGTATATGCGTCTGCCAGAAGAAAATGACAATTTGAAGGGATACAACAACACCGACGTCACCAGAAAAGTCGAAGCACTGAGAGGCAAAAAATTTTTCTTAATTCATGGCAATGCAGACGATAATGTTCACTATCAGCAGTCAATGTTGTTATCGAAAGCTCTTGAACTAGCCGACATACCTTTCCAGCAACAAGTGCGTACATTTTTCATGGGCTGTTGTGTTATTACATTTTAATAAATTCCAGAGCTATCCAGACGAGAATCACAGTTTAGGTCGCGTATCCCCTCATTTGTACCACACTATCGATCGCTTCTGGGCCAGAAGTTTCAACTTGCCCGATCCTCCGGTTATACGACTAAATCCAGAAGGAAAAAATGGAGAATAGTTAATAGGAACTTTAATAAAATATAAGCGAAAAAACTAGTTATTTATTACCTCATAATTGGAATTCAGCATAAGAATTTTAGTGTAAATCACGGAATTCCAGGTTACCACTCCATCTCAACGTAAAGTGTGGAGTTCTAAAAATGCGATACGATCTCCACAATAATTAATGTGGAAAGAGGAAGTATGTAGTGAGACAGAAGAAATATTCGAAAAATGAAATTGAAAATATAATTGTTAGATTTACAGATAGTTCGATAAATAATAATTGAACACGTGTGAGGTTAGAACGTAACGCAAGGATTTTGATGTCATAAAAATGTAAAATCACGTATATTTTATAACGCTTTACACACAGACAGCAGGTTTTTACACGGCTGCAACCATCACATTACGATACTTAAACTATCAGTAACACGTACACAATAAAGCCTATTTTAGCCCATTTTCTGCCTTTTTTATCAACGTTGTAATCTTAGTTATAAATCCAGTGGAAAGTCATGTAGAAATGTGTAAGGGGTTAGTTACTCGGAAGAGTCCTACTGAAAGATGATGAAGTGGGTTTCGGCTTAAGTTTTAATTAGAGAGGAATGCTCTGTGAGCACTATAGCTAAATTGTATCTATGACGCAGGACTTCAAGAAACGGCAAATATACTATTAATGCTCCAGTTTAATTAAAAATATTATATTATGAGGATTATCTCATTGGCCCTCTGCCCTTCAGAAAGCTGAGACGCAATCTAAGGTTGTGTTATTTTATGTATTTTCCATTATCTGCTAGTTATAACAGAAACTCTCCTTGATGAATTCAAAACTTCCAACGTAAAAGGTATAATTGTTACAATGTATTATTCTAACTAACTTTATTTCTGCTCTTATTAGTCACCAGATCGATGAAAAGTTTTTCTCAGAATAATCCGCAAATTCAGGTCAGACATCATTAGTAGGAGTACAAAATTGCAGTAAATGTAGCAATATTTTAAATTAAGAGATAATTGTAGAAAGTTTATGGCTGTGAAATGCACGCACAGCATTCGTCTAAATTTACACCAGTTTCATATATGGTTCGCTCATATCGAGTGTTCAAATGGAAAAGTCATCAAGTTTCAAAGAGAAAATGATCTAAAAATAATTTTTATTCACAAGACTCAGGCTTAGCAATGGGCTCTAATTTGTCACCTCTTTTAGCAGGAATATTCAAGAATAACTTAGAAGATCAGTTTTTAACTTCTTCACCCTTTAAAGATCATTTTCTCTTTTGGTACAGATATGTAGATGACGTAATTGTTTTATTCAAAGGATCTGATTCTGAACTTGATAACGCACTAAGCAACTTAAATTCTTTAAACCAATCCATTAAATTCATCGTTGAAATTGAAATCAATTCCCAAATTCCCTTTTTAGACTTGTTAATTACTAGAAATAATAATACTTTTAAATTTGACATTTATAGAAAACCTAGTACCATAAATTTGCAGCTTTTCATTCCTTTTTCCACCGATTATTTTCTATACCACAATCAGATTCATCTTTTCAAACAGAACTTAATAACATTAAACAAATTGCTTCAAATAATGGATATTGTTTAAAAACTATAAATAAATTATACTATAGATACTATAACAAATTCAAATACACACACTACTTGATTAAAAATCCTTCAGAAACAATTTCCTTTTCAAGTTCATTAACATACTTTGGCGTCGTCTCAGAGAAATGTTCTAAAATACTTAAGAAAAACGGTTTTAAAGTTATCATCATCAGGTGTATACAAATGCTCTTCTTGTGAGTCATTCTACATAAGTCAGACAGGTCGCAAAATATCAGACTGTATTAAAGAACATTTCAGGCACATCTATAACAACACAGATCTTGATCCTCCACCATCAACACCTTCTTCTTTCGCCAATCATATATTAATAACAAAACATATTTTTTCACCATCAAATTCCAAATTGATCCATAAATGCAATAAAGCCCGGAAATTAGATTTTCTTGAGACTTTGGAAATAAGGAAAGCCTTGAAACTGGAAAACAGATCTTGTTTAAATGAACAGAATAACTTCAATAATCCCATTATTAATTCACTATTTTAATTTTTTACCACTCAAACAAACTTACCAGATTCTCTTTGATCCATTTTTAATTTTTTTTACATTTTATAAAATGTTGTTTTACGAAATCTTTTAAAAATCATGTAACCCTTTGAAAACGTCAAATTTAATTCAAAATTACGTCAACGTCATAATTTTTTATATTTTTTAAGGTAAGAACCCCTCTTGTAATTCATCAATTGTATCATTAATCTCTTGTTAAATTAGGGCTGATGATGGCAGAAGTGTTCTGCCGAAACATGTTCCATTTATAATTTTAAGCTGATTAAAGTTTGTGGAGTTCGACTTAGATATATTTAAATTTTTTAGTTTATGTTTCTCATGTTAAATTGTTTTAATTTAAAGAAAATAAATAACAAATAACGGACTTTAACGGAATGACACGATCATCATAAAACTTAACACTCGCTCTACACCACACGTTACTAAATCTTGCCACACATTTATAAATTTGTTGGACTAATTTTTGATAATCTGCATGAAAATTATGGTAGGCACTACGAAAAACTTTTAACACAGCGTTCTATAGAATACTTCCATTCATCATTCTGTTGCCGTTTTTTTTTGAGGTCACTTTGACATTCAAATATTAAACCAAATTGTCAAAAGTTAGTAGTGCCAACCTACTTTAAATTTCAATCTCTAATTTATAATTTAAATGATCTCATGGTAGTGGAATACACGTCAGCTGGTCATACGAACATGAAAATTTCGGTTGAAAATTGGTCAGATGAGAGTACATTTTAATGTATATCGAGGAAAGCTGAAAGCCGAAAGTTGTAGGATGGAAACTAGGTGTGAGCGCAACTCGACTATTTAAATACATCAGCTGACGGTTTTTATCACGCGTATCAATAATTCAAAAAAATATTAGTTGAGTATATTTTCAATTTTTTAATAAATAAGTTTATAATAGCAGAACTACGGTATATTTTATGCGTATTTCTGCTTGATTCTCTGCAAGCAGAATGTGTTCATCAAAGGGAATAATCCAAGCGGCAATTATTAATTGTGTCAATTATAATCGTATTGTCACCAGTACAATCTATCTATCAAAATTTCAGTATCAATAATTATTCTTATTCAGTCGAATCCCTCTAAGACGAATTGTCAAAGATCATTTAATAATTTATTGAATAACAATTATATAGTATTAACCACAAATGAAAAAAATTATACAATTAGAGTCGGTTTACACTATTTCCGTCTGTAGTGTTGTTCAATGTTTCTGGCCATAATCCTCCCTTTGTTATATCAATTCCTCAGTTTGTTTCTCTTCTCCTTAATTCCTATTTCTTATCAACAGCACTCCCTCAATCTTCCTTTCTTCTAAATTTTCCTCTATTTTTTTCTTTTTCCTCAATATCTTTCATTTGTGTCTTCCTCTTCGCACAACCTTCCGTTGTTTTCTTAATCTTTAATTATTTCATAAATTACTGTCACTTTCTCAGTATCTCTCCCTCCAACCGTCCTTACTTTACTGTAACGAAGTTACCGAATTTCGCGAGGTTCGAGTTCAGCCAGCAACGTGCTCGTCTCTTTACCTTTCTTTACCGCGTGAACAAAGTCGAACGCACCACGCCGTAAAATCGCGTCTTTCAACTGGAAAAAAATACTACTACACATCGGATCGCGATAATTCTTTCGCTCCGCGCTGCAAATGAAACTATCCCGGAGTCGCTACAACCACCCCCAGTTGTCACCTTTGCCCACGCCCAATGCTTAATGGTGACGTATCGGGATGATTCTTTCACTCCGGTAATCAGAGACCGCGCTCCGGGTCCCGCTATTCCGGAGTTTGTAATCTGCCCGGATTTACCGCCGTTCCGGGAGAACAGGACGCCGCATGGTCTAGCGATGAAGATTTTGGCCGACCAGAAGGACCGGACCAACCACCAAGGAACAAAGTACGTCGCTTCCTTATTACAGCCCTGGTATCTTTGGTGCCGACCCGTTGCAACGGAGGTAGGGCGCTTGTGGTCGCTTCTTCACAGAGGCCGTCCAGGTGTCTGGTTTACGGTGCACCTGCCGGTTGACCATCGACATATCCGGACGGGTCCTCCTCCTCCTCTCAGAAGGGGCCAGTCTTGGTATCCTTAGTGATAACGTAGTGCAACCGGGGTAGGGGGGCGCCTGTGGTGGCTTCTCAACAGAGGCCGTTCAGGTCTCTGGTTTACGATGCAGTCGCTGGTGGAATAGCCAGATATCCGGGCAGATCCTTTTTGTCGGCGCTTCCACCCGATGATCCCCTTCTACACCCACCTCCGCTCCCGAGCGACGCGGCGGGTTGTGTAAAGCTCAATTGTTTTGGTTCCCCCGAATTAGTTCCGCCACCGTGAATGTGTTGATACTCTATATATTGAACCCCTGTATATATTTAACCTTTGTATTGAACCTCTATACATATCCCGGGTAATTAAAGCTTTTAAAAACACGTGACTGCTTATTTACCCTCCACCAAATTCGACAGCTGACCCCTGGTACACCGTACTCCATTAAGCTACCCGTGGACACGTGTGGAGCATACCACAATTACATTACTTTGTCTCTCTGGAGTCTCTCCCTTTCACTGTTCATTTTTCCTCAAGTTTTCTCTTTCCATACCTTCAAGCTCTCTATCACGAATGCCATAATCTCTCTCCCTATCTTACATCTTTCTGAATTCTCACTCTCTCTATTTTCTCACTCTTTCCACGGCCTCTTTCTCTCCCTTTATTTCTATGTGCCTCCAAGCACTTATTTTTGTTTCCTTAATCTCCTCATCAACTTCCTTTTTCTATCAACTTCAAACACCCATCCTTATTTACGAGTTGCCCCCCTCGCTCTCTTTTCTCAGTTCCTTCATCTGCACCTCTCCTTATTTAATCTCTCTCCTTTTTTTTTAAATATCTTCTCTTAATATTTTTTTAACTCCCTTTTTCTGTGTCTTGTGTGTTCCCTTCCACTATCCATTTCTTCGTTCTCGTTCGCACTCTACTTCTCGTTCCCATTGATTTTTCCTTTCTCAGTTTATGCTTATTTCCATTCAATCTCTCCACCCCTTTCTTTTTTTTCAGCTTTGTAGAGGTTTTACAATTTCTAAATACAGTGACCGGCAAAATTATCGCATCACTTAAAAGTAACACAATTTCGACTAATCGGTACCATACCTGATACCACAATTCAAGGGAGAGAATAACAGGCGTATAAAAGAAACTAAGTAGGCGGTGGTAGGCAATTATGACAGATTAAAACCAATAGGTTCACAATTAAACGTCAAATTGTCGAAATTAGTTACATTTTTGAGAAAATAAAAAATAAAGTTGAATCCTTTTTTTTTTCAAACAATGTAAGTTAGCAGTCGATTTTCAGTTTTGATGAATTTTATTCTAAATACAGTAACTTTTTTAGTCCTTCTGCAAAAAACATCAATTGAGAAAGTCGTCATTTAACATCAGAACAGGCCGCAATGGCTGTAGCTCTACTGCGTGACGGCAGAAGCCAACGCTACATAGGTAGATTTCTTGGGGTAAATCAATCGACGGTTTCCAGAGTTGCCAGTAGGTATCAGGAGACTGGCGAACACAAGCGCAAAACCGGACAGGGCCGTAAAAGGGCCACATCACAAGTTGATGACGGATTTGTCTAGCTAAGATCGTTGCGGGATAGGCATCTAACTGCTCCACAGCTTCAAAATGCTCTTCGAAATGCCAGAAATGTTGAAGTTAGTGAGAGAACAATAAGGAGGCGACTCAGGGAAAGTGGAATGAGTAGTAGAAGGCCAGCGCATGGGCCTCTGCTTCTCCCAGAACACAAAAGAGCTAGATTACAATTTGCTCATGATCATGTCCATTGAAGAGCTGAGGATTGGGGAAAAGTATTGTTTACGGATGAGTCATGTTTTGCTCTAAATTCACCTGATGGTCGTTTGAGAGTGTGCAGAAGACCAGACGAGCGTTATTTAGAATGTACAATGGTGAATCGGGAAAATTTTGGTGGAGGATCCCATATGGTGTGGAGAGGAATTAGTATGCAGGCCAAGACAGATCTCGTCCTCGTCGCTGGTGGTGCCCTAAATACACATCGGTATATTACTGAAATTTTAGAACCTCATGTGGTACCATTCGCACCATATGTAGGGAAGGGAACGATTTTCTTTTCATGCAGGACAATGGTCGTCCGCATATCGCTAGGGTCGTGACGGATTACCTGCATGAGGTTGAAATACCAAAATTAATTTGGCAAGCGCAAAGCCCAGACTGCAATCCCATTGAACATCTTTGGAATGAACTTGGAAGGAGAATTAAGATACGTCAAAATCGTCCTGAAACGCTAAACCAGCTAATTGTAGCGTTAAATGAAGAATGGGAACAAATCGATCAACACGTTATCCAAAGATTGATTCTCAGTACGCCACGCAGAATGGAGGCAGTTATTCAGGCTCGAGGGGGCAACACCAAATACTAAAACTTGTGTCAGAGTAGATATGCAGCCAATAAAAAATTTCGAACTTAAAAATTAACAGCACAAAATTTCTATTCTTATGTTACTTTGGAAAGTTATCCTATTTCACCTATCCATTCGTTCATTGTTAGGGTATTTGCTTAAATTGATCATCACAGTTTAGTTTTTAATTTATTTATTTACTGTAATAAGCGTTCTTTTAATTTTAAATTAAGTTTCTAAATGAGATTATCGGATGATGCGATAATTTTGCCGGTCAGTGTATTTAGACCTCATAAAAAAATATTTTTCAAGGATTCCAGTATTTTTAGGTCTCTAGGTAGTGTCTATAAGTACATATAAAAATATACCAGGCTGCTTAGGCCTTCTAACGTTTTGCCTTGTGATAACCCCCCTTTACATTACCGCCACATTTTGAATTTGAACATGAAATGAAATGTCAATGACGTCATCAAACGTCAAATTTGAAAATTTGAAACAAACCGCGAAATTGAAAAGGTTGGCCAATGATCGTCAGACAATGAAAGAAAAAGCAGAACCCTACATTGTGTTATTTTTTTGACAAGACAAGCAATGGCGGTACATTCAAACTTACCCAACAGAGCTAATCAGGAGTGGAGCGTAAATTAGTAACACAAAAATTATGGTTTTAAAAGTTTATTCAGTTTGAACAACTTGAAGTGTCTTGAGTTTAGTGATAGCGTACTGTGGTTAACAATTTCTGGTTTCTTCGAATTAAGTTGGTACACTTGCGATTTCATAATGTTAACAATAATGATTCCAAATAATAAATAACAACGGACAATTTTACATGACTTCAACAGAGTAACAATTGGCGGCAAATAATAAACAATAATACAATTAAACAATCCTGCGGTTCATGATGAGTGAGGTTAGATCAGGCTAAATACATTCCACCCTTGAGCTTTTGTAGTTTACAGAAATTTACAACTGACTGATACAATGAAACATCTAAGAGGGAAACACCAGAATATTGAAACGCGTGGAGTTATCAAAGTGGAGTGCATGTAAGTCGGAGAGTGGTGGACCACAGGTAGATCCAATGGAAAGATTAAAGCGAAGCGAACAAGATAATTGTCTGTCAGTGAGGCCAGATAAGAGAGAGAGATTACTATCATGGGGGCAAAACTTGCACATCCAACGGACCAAGAGAAATGAGTTTATTACGGAATTTTCCTAGAGATAGTTACGTTGGTCTTTCTGGGAGGCTTGTCCAAACCAAGTCCAAGTTAACGGCACTTCTCTCAGGGACTATTCTTTTGGTTATTTAGTATTTTAAAGATTAGTGAAGTAAGCAATTAGTCCGTAACTCGAAAACAGTGCTTCAACTTTGACTTCGTAGGTTCAAGGAATTAGTGGCAACTCCCTTTTTCTGGGCCCCTATGCACCCAAGAGACAATGGGCATAGGTATCACCGAAAGTAGGGCCACCTAACTCCTCCTAACAGCAGCCTGCAACGCGGACCACGAACTGAACACTATTTGGTCGCTCTGTTGTCTCGAAACATGTACGAACAAACAACACAATAAATAAAATATACAGTAACGCAATGTTTGGTTTGGAAGCCATTTTGACACGGATACAATGCGATGACATCAGCGGGCGCAACACGGAACGGGGCACAATGTAACTACAACATTACAACATGCACAAACTACACTAAAAACCGATCTTTGGCTTCCACGGTGTCGAATAAGCGCTAGATGTCAGTTAACAGCGAACGACAAGAAATCGCAAGGGGCCGCAAAACAACGATAAGGCACCGTTCAGAACCCCGACATTCAGGTGTGACGTTTGGCCAGCTTTTACCTTTTGTCTTCAGGTCTGACGGAGTTGGTTAATTCAAGTCAACAGAGTCCAAAATAGCTTTGTAACAACCGCAAGCTGCTGTCGGCCTCATAGCGAAAGACAGGTAGTTATTAACAAATTTATCTGAGTGGCAATCTAGTTAATTTGAGTTAGGGAATCACTTTGTTTTGAATTGAACGCGCGAGCCCTGTAACTAGAAGTCAACAACACATTGGAACTTTCTGAAATTGACAACAATAACTAAAAACAAGTTACAACAACGATTTTAGCAAGTTATTCGGGGTGCCTGTGACTCATCAGCTTGGTAATTTATGCTACTGCAGAGAAAATAAGGGCTGAAGGCAACTGATACGAAATTCAGGGGCTCACGGAAGACTTCCAGTAGCAATAGTGAACATTATTTTAAACAAAGGCTAGCATTCTTTACAAGACATGTAGGTGCAAAGTAGGAACGACTCCATTTTCAAGATGGCGAGTTTTATGACGTCCTAGCGTCCAAAATGGCGGGCTAACTGTAAAATTTGAGATGGTTTTACCTAAAGATTTCCGATATGCACATGGAATAAACGTCGGTCAATTTCCTGGCCTCTCCGGACGGCGAGTCGGAAGAAAAATATAGAGCAAATGGTTACCTTATTTCCAGGAATACAATCACCTCACTTGGCTTGGGGACGCGACGGTGGAAATTTAACTGACTCGAACTAAACAAAAACTGGAACCTCCGCGAGATGGATCTCCCTTTCGAAGTCGAACGAACGCGTACAATTCTTTTACAACCAAAGGAAGCTCATCGGTGGAGATATAACTATGCTTTAACAAAATGGCGAATTTCGCAAACAAAAAATAACGTGGTGTAACTTCAACGGAAGCAGAACACCCACTGCCGCCCTTTCAAGCGTGGTTCCTCGTTCCCACCGAAACTTCCGCCAGCTCTCTCTAGCGTATCCATATCGGGCGGTAACGGTCCCTAAAGGCTAGGCTTCCAGGGCATTTGTCCTACTTTGGCGGTGAACGGGTTGCAGCTCTCTTGGATGGTATTAATTTTGAATCTGGATATCTCAGCCTTCATCAAATCTCTTCCTCTTTCCACAATTTGTTCTTTTCTTATGAGATTCTCTCTCTCTACTCTAAATTTATTTCTATGGTTATTATATGGCACGGCGTAGGAGAGGAGGTAATATTCCCCTCTCTCTGTTGCGAGTTTCAGAAGAAATAATCGTCCAGCGGCAGGAGTAGCTATTTATCAAAATATGAACACAGTTCATTATTGCACAAATTATATAGATGTGCATGCGAAATACACCAGCATGTTTAATGCTACTGTTTCTGATATCTGGAGTCGTTGCCACTCTGGTGATACGTAATCAGTTCATTATTATGGTTGCCGTTTACATTTCTCCAGATAAGTCATTGCGTGCTATACGAGACTTCTTGTATGAAAATTTATTCATTTATTCTCATGACGCATCTGCATTGCTTCAAAAAAAAAAAAAAAATTGGGAAAAGCTTTGATGATTTGCCAATGATTTTGAGTGGAGATTTCAACATAAACTTTGCAGACGATAAAAATCAACTATTAATTGATTTTTTAAATAATGAATTTGGTTTAACGATGTCAAATGATCGCAATCTTAGCACAACGAATTACAAAACTACTATTGATGCGGTCTTTATTAGACATTTAAATAGATTCGAATCAAAATTGTTAGTTTCTTACTTCAGCTACCATAAACCTATTGTATAAGTTTTAGAGATTGGCGATGATGATGCTGGTAATGATGATGGTGAAAGGAGTCGTTGAAATTATGGATGAAAGTTGATTTTTCTGAGAGATAAACTTTTTAATGTAAAATATTTGTAATAGTTCTGAAGTGTTAAATTTTTAATGTAATATAAATTGTCATGTTTGTGTACGATAGCGCAATAAATGAATATTGTATTTTATCACATAAATGATAGTACTTTTATACTGATAAATAAAGCAATTCGTGCGAAATTATTCCCTAACCATTCCAAAATATCCAATAATGCACAATGTTAATGTTCAAGTTTTCACTTCTGCCACCACTCCCGGAGTGCAACCCGTTTTTTTTTTTTTTTGGTTTTAACTCAATCGCTACTTCACAAGATCATCCGCTGGGCTAATCTGAAAATTGCCTGAAAATTTAATCAAAATTGGAGCAACCGTTTAAGAGTCCATAGGGAACATACATACATACATACATCGATTTTTATATAATATATAGAAGATGAAGAAACCGTCAGCTGACTGAATGCCGGGAAAAAGTCTGTCAGCTGATGTATTTAAATAGTCGAGTTGCGGCTCACACCTAGTTTCCATCCTACAACTTTCGCTGCGTCAGCTGACGTTTTTTTTTTTATCCAAAGAAATGTGTAGTAAACTCTCATCTGACCAATTTTGTGTATGCTTTCGTATCCTACGGAAACATAATTTCTAATTTCATACCATTATATGGTGTTCGTGTAGGTATGTCGTGAAAAAACCTCCAGTGTCAAATGTTGAAGGTTGATAATAATTATAGATATACGTGAAATGGTTGTGAGTAAAACAGTAATGAAATTTTTAATTGAACACACGTTATATATCCTCTTTAAAAAATGTAAAATATCGTTTCCTAATAAATTAATAAATAATAGGTATTGCTATACCTCTAAATTACATACATACATCAATATGCGTGGGTATCCCCTTACATTTTCCATTGAGGATTTTCGTTTCAATGGACGCTATGTTGTTCAGGTGTTTCAGCAGATCTTGAAGTTGAAGATCTAATTCGATCGTTGATTCCTCCCTTGTGAAATGATTTTGACGAAAACTGATGAGTGACATTTTATGTTCAAAACTGTCACTGTGACATTGTTATCTAGCAGGGTAGTCAATTTCGTCCGGTTTAAACTTAAATTATAAATTTTTTTACAAAAAAGGGTAATTATATACAATTATTTCTTGAGCAAGAAGATCCAGGTAGTACAAAGAATTAAGTCACTTTGATAGGGGTTGAATTATTGATATGCGCGAGGGTGGTTAACTTACCTTTCGCTTTGTGGGTTTGCCAAGGGTAGGAAGAGGAACAAAAATAAATACCAAGAAGGATGACTCAGCGTCAAGACAATTGGCTCTCAGAGACCGATTTTCCATAAGTCGACAGATTGGCGACCAATATCTTGCTGAGGACGATAGACCTGTTGGTGTATAGACTGTCCGCTAAGAGTGCTCCCGTTGACATCTAAACACTTAAAAGAGTGGTGTAGAGAACGACAGCACTGAGGTTCAGTTATGAGTAATGATTCTGTTTGGGAATGCCCTGTCCAATATACTCATCGACTGACTAAATGGATGAGAAATAACAACCATTTATTGAATATGGTACGATGGCCGTAAATGGGTGAGAAGATATCGTGAAGAGAGACGACAAAGATATCGTGGATAGAGACGACAAATTTTCTTTGCTCTGGAAAGACATGTAAATTGAACAGTTGGGGTAATGGTTTAGGGGGCCATTGCTTATGGTAGTCGATCACTTTCAGTATTCATTCGCGGTAGCATGACAGCAGCTCGTTACGTCGATGACAACCTTTTTTTTTGTGCCGAACATAGAAGGCCTTCCACACACCAAGATCTCCCGAATTTACAACAGCCTCCAGAAAAATTGACTCGTCTGCAGCAAGAAATTCAGGCTGCTTGGGATGAATCGATCATCGAACAAACCGCGGTTGCCAAACACATTATTAATTTTTTGCATTATATTTATTAATATTTTCGTCTGAAATTCTAATAATTTATAGTTACCAAGTAAATATCGAGCGATCAAAATAATGTGTAATCGAGTCATCCATGATCCCGAAAACGTATGTCGTGCACTTAAACTGCACTTATAAATGTCAAATAATGTGTCAATTGAAAGATAAAATGGGGAAAGTTTTATTGTCAAAGAATGTGAAATTTTAAGGAAAATACATTTATTTCATTCAACTGTTATAATAAATGCTGAAAATGCTGTCCATTTTGATCTAAGCACAAATGAGCCCTTCGTCTAACACCTTGAATGACATTTCGTAACATATCTGGATTATTATTTATTTCATTAATTTTTTCGGTGATTCGGAGCCTTAATTCTTGTAAATTATGAAGAGACGTTCGGTAAATAGAATTTTTAAAATAAGGAGACAAAAAATAAGGTCACAAGATTAAAAGATTAAAATAAGGTCACAAGATCTCGGACGCCAGATATTTTCTGTGTTCTGTGTTCTGACTAATAAGTCTGTTAACAAAGCACTCTCGTAACATAGTTATTGTGGTCCTTGCTGAATGTGCTGGAGCTCCATCTTGTTGATAATAGCCAAGTACCAATTCGTCATCATGAAGTTCGTTAATAAAAGTTTCCAAAATCATTTGTTGATATGGAAGTGCAGTTAGGTTATCTGAAAGAGGATTAAAAAAAATAAGTTTAAATAACTAATAATGAATGATTTACCTTAAAAAAATATTGGTCCTATTATACGTCGTCGGCTAATTGCTGCCCAAACACTAATTTTTGGTGGATGTAATGGGGCCTCTATACAAACATGAGGCTTTTCACTGCTCCATATTCTCATATTTTGTGCATTATCCACTTAGATGAAACCATGCTTCATCTGAAAAGAACGTTTTCTCCAACAAATCATCGTCAAACGTGTTCAAGAACCATTGACAATATGCAGCCCTTAATGGAAAATCATCTTGATGCAGTTCTTGTTATACACATGTTAATCGATATGGATATAAAACTAAATCTTTTTAAGTATTGCTTGATATGTGCCATATGATAAGTCCACTTGCCGTGTCAATTGCCGAATGAATTCTTCCATTACGTGTTGGACAATCTCAACGTTTTCTGGTGTTTTTTTATCCTTTGATCGATCACCTCCTGGTTTTCTTTCTAAAGAGGAGATTTCTCAAAACTGGTTAAACGCTTTAATGCATTGGAGAAATGAGCATAATCGACGATATTATCGGGAAACTGCTCACGAAATTCTGTTCATCATGCATCTTGAAGAGAATATTGCCACACGCCGTCTACTTTCTACCCATTTCGAAAATACGACTCAACCATAAACGCTTTGTGTTCTAATGAAAATGCCGTTTTTAAGCAGTGAACAAATGAAGTTCTTAAAAGAACTGATTTTATAGAGTAGAGAGACTGTTTCACTAGACAAAACAACAACCAACATCAACAACGGAAGCGGCAAGATACTGAGATTTGAGGTTAAGTTAATCCTTCAAATTCATTTGACATTTGTGTGGTGTGGTTCAGGTTACACCGAACTGGGATTTTATTTATACACAACATCTGGCGAAAAATTGAAGTGTCGAACACCTACTGTATGAATGCCCCAATTTTACCCATGAAAAAGAGCAGTTCTCCATGGTTCGATTTTGCTGAAAATTTGGAAATGTCGAATGTGGTATGAGGTTTAACGTTTTTTGAAACTTCAATACCCGAAGGGGGATTAAAAATTTCAGAAGGGGGATTAAAAATTGAAGCAAACATGGTGATATTAATCTACAAACTTCGATCCAATCGTTCCAATCTATATTCTGTTATTGAAAGTTTTGTGTTACGTTGACATACCCTTTAGGCAACAAGTGCGTGCAGTTTCCAGTACAATGCAGTTATTGCATTTTAATAAAACTGAGAGCAAAGTACACGGTAATCACGATTTACTTGGCGTGTACCCTTAATGTCACATTATCGATCGTTTTTGAACTACGTTTTCCTACTTATCTAAGATTTGATTAATACATGCACATCTACAAAGACAACAAATAATTTAGGTAACATTTTGTATAATATTGTTAACACTGGTGAGGTCAAATGAGAATTCGCCAGAAAAATGTTTTAAAAACCATACAAACCCAATTAAAAATTTACCTTTGGCACTCCTTTCAGTCACAAAGCAAATGAAGTCACGCAAAGCTTGAACCTCCGTATCGTTAATGTTTAGATGGGGAAGATTGTAGGTCTTTCCGTTATAAAAAAGTGAAAGAAGAGCTTTTTCCTACGCCGCTAGCACAAACAAGTAATCCAACCAAAATAGGTTTTTTTATCACGAAGGGGTGTAAATTGTTGCCAGAGATAAGTAATTAAAACCGGAAGGAAAATCAAAAATAAGATAATCAATCTCTGACGGATTGTTAGTAAGTTATTGCTAAAATTTAAATAAAAAATATGACGCCCGACCTGTCGAAAAATAACTAATGTATTTGTGTTGCAAATTGTATAAAAAGGGCCTTGAGTTCTAGGATTATAAATCATGGCCAAATAGTTATTGATGTCTAATATTGAATAAACTATGATTTGTGGAGATGGAGGAGTCGCTTATATTTTGTAGATAATTGGGCAGAAACTTACATGTATGGTAACCACGCAATATGTAAATGCTACTATGTTATCCAAGATGCCAAATACAAGAATGGGGGGTTAAGGCGATGTAGAAATAAAATTGATTACAGAGGGTTGAAAATAAAATCATTGGTACATGTGACAATTTTTTATTGCAAAACAAAATTTCGAATATGTTTGACACAATTTTTTATCCTTCTTCATTACTGGAATTTTACTGCTGTGTTTTTAAAAAGCAAATAAGTGCAATAATAATGTAAAATAAACATTGGTCAATTATTGTCCTACTCGTCGTAATCAGGTTCTTGACAGAGCCTCCCTCCACATGCAGTCGTGCAGCATTTTTCGTTACCTTGGCATTGTAAATCTGAAGTACAAATTTCGGCACAACTTCCAATACCACTAGGTGGACGACAATTACCAGGCTTCTGCGCGGCAACTATGGTACACAAAAGAAGGGCCATTACCACAAGCTTCATAATTTGGCAGTTTTTAATTCGAACTGCCGTAAACAATTTTGCAAGTTGTTTTTATACCTAGTTCTTATCAAATTTTAAAGACGCCAGTTGGGAATTTGCATATTGCAAATTATAAAAAACCGATAGGGTAATTTTTGTAAAATACAATATTGCCCAATGAAATAATATTGTGGCTAATTTCAGACAATTATTATGCGCATTTGCGTATTTTTTATGTAAAGTCCACCGATATAAACAAATTATTGTATTATGCAAAATTTTACGACGAATAAAAGTAGAAGCGGCAATATTGTACTAGTGGCACCTTCAAAAGAAGACTACGGAGATGAAATTGTTAAGGGAGTTGTAGATGCAAGAAGAATAAATCGAACAAAGAAAAACTTTTTATAGTTCATTTGTTGTTATTATTATCATTATACGCCATCACTAGTTGGATGAATATAATAAATAAAATAACACTATCACGTCAATAAATACTCGAATGTGGACACTTAACATGCAAGAAAAAAACAAAGACACAATGAAAAAAATTCTAACCCTAAGACGCACTGAAAAGAACAAAACCTTAGAATGCATCCCTGTATCACAACTAGATGCACCTGCATCGATGAAGACAGGCAGGTTACGCAGGCTACGCAAAACCAGTTTCGTATTCAGATCTTTTTCAATTCTGAGGCCATCACAAATTAACTGGTCTACTTTGTTGAAAGCGTAAAACGTTATAACCTCAGAAATAAATTATTAGGAACGAAACTAATGTATCTCGCACTTTTTGCTTTGCACGTTGATATCTGCCTAATTGTTTACCTCTGGCGTTGTTTTTTCATTTCAATTCCACAAAAATACACATCCTATTTTTAGTGAGAAATACTCGTTATCTCACTTACAGCGGAATAACAGATGCTATTTTTAATCAACCATCCCGGAATCTCGAACATTTTAAAACAATACCCCATTCTCATAGACCCAGTTTGCACTAACGACAAAACATGCGCAAGATACAATCTAGAAACAATCCTCGACAAGATAAGCCTAAACTTTGTTGGGGAATAGTTTTATCAGCATTTACAAATTGCGTTTAATCCAGGGATTTGATTTTTCAATGCTGCTCTCGCACACCACCACGAAAATGGGTGCTACCTTTGTATATTAATTAGAAAAGATCTTATCTGCAGTCAGATATCTGTATATTATGTACTAATGCATTCAACAAAGCTGGTATATTAGTCTAGTCAAGAAGTTGAAAACCTGCGAAAAATAGTTACAAGGATCCGAAAGATATGAGCGATGGCTCAAAGGGTTTAGTTTTTTGGCAATAACACAAAAACTATAAGATTCAAAAAGAGGAGGAAATTTCTGATTGAGAACTCAAAAACTCCCGGGGAAACTCCCCTATCCTTATTACTAATAATTTTAATTTAGTTCTGAAAATAGGGCTCTGCGTAGCCGTAACGGGATACGAGTAAACAAAGTAAAATATGATGTACTAAAAAGTACGACATTATGAAACCGCGAACTCAATTAAATCACAAAAAATATGAAACACAATTGCAAAATTATGAAACCGCAAAAACAACGAAAATATTTAAGGATGAAAACAATGGAACTATGAAAATTATAAAACCACAAAAATTATGAACTAAAGAAAATTATAAAACCATAACAATTACCAAACTAAGTAAAATATGAAATCATGAAAACTATTAATTTATATACAATCGTTAAACAAAGTAAAATATGAAACCATGCAAATTATAAAATTATAGAACGAGTTGAATAATATAACTATGAAAATTATAAAATCACGAAAACCATAAAACCAAGAATATTATAAAACCACAATCACTACTAAACGAAGTAAAGTATGAAACCTTAGAAACCACGACATTGTGAAACCGCAAAGTCAATGAAATCACAAATATTATTAAACTATGGAACGACGATGAAAATGATTATATGCAACTACATATAAAACCAAAATTGCCAAATTATGAAACCGCAAAAACAACGAAAATATTTAAGGATGAGAACACTGGAAATATGAAAATTATAAAACCACAAAAATTATGAATATAAAAAAATTATAAAACCATAACAATTACGAAACTAAGTAAAATATGAAAACATGAAAATTACAAAGTTATACAATCGCTAAACAAAGTCAAATGTGAAACCATGCAAATTTTGAAATTATGATACCGCGAAACCAATGAATCCACAAAAATTATACAAAGGACGGACGAGAATAATGTACACTATTATAAAACTAGAGTACGATTTGAATAATGTAACTATGAAAATTATAAGATCGCAAAAATTATGAATCTAAAAAAATTATGAAACCGTAACAATTATGAAACTAAGTAAAATATAAAACCATGAAAATTACAAAGTTATACAATCGCTAAACAAAGTCAAATGTGAAACCAAGCAAATTTTGAAGTTATGAACCGCGAAACGAATGAATTCACAAAAATTATACAATGGGCCGACGAGAATAATATACACTATTATAAAACTAGAGTACGATTTAAATAATGTAACTATGAAAATTATAAAATCGCAAAAACTATGAAACCAACAATATTATTAAACCACAACCACTATTAAACAAAATAAAATATGCAACACTAAAAACTACCACATTATAAAACCGCGAAGTCAATGCAATCACAAAAATTATAAAACTATGAAACGACGACGAAAATGTATAAAACTGTAAAACCACAATTGCAAAATTATGAAACCGCAAAAACAACAAAAATATTTAAGGATGAGAACAATGGACATATGAAAATTATAAACCACTAGAATTATGAATCTAAAAAAATTATAAAACCATAACAATGACGAAACTAAGTAAAATATAAAACCATGAAAATTACAAAGTTATACAATCGCTAAACAAAGTCAAATGTGAAACCAAGCAAATTTTGAAGTTATGAACCGCGAAACGAATGAATTCACAAAAATTATACAATGGGCCGACGAGAATAATATACACTATTATAAAACTAGAGTACGATTTAAATAATGTAACTATGAAAATTATAAAATCGCAAAAACTATGAAACCAACAATATTTTTAAACCACAACCACTATTAAACAAATTAAAATATGCAACACTAAAAACTACGACATTATAAAACCGCGAAGTCAATGCAATCACAAAAATTATGAAACTATGAAACGACGACGAAAATGTATAAAACTGTAAAACCACAATTGCAAAATTATGAAACCGCAAAAACAACAAAAATATTTAAGGATGAGAACAATGGGCATATGAAAATTATAAAACCACAAAAATTATGAAACAAAGAAAATTAGAAAACCATAACAATTACAAAAATAAGTAAAATATGTAACCATGAAAATATGAATTTAGCAATCGCTAAACAAAATCAAATATGAAACCATATAAATTTTGAAATTATGAAATCGCGAAAGCAATGAATTCACAAAAATTATACAATGGACCGACGAGAATAATGTACACTATTATAAAACTATAGAACGACTTGAATAATGTAACTATGAAAACTACGACATTATAAAACCGCGAAAAACTGTGAAACTAAGATTATTATAAAACGACCACCACTACTAAACAAAGTAAAATATATAACCTTGAAAACTACGACATTATGAAACCGCGAAGTCAATGATATCACAAAAATTATAATACTATAGAGAGACGACAAAAATGTACATATGTAATTATAAAACTACAATTGCAAAATTATGAAACCGGAAAAACAACGAAAATATCGAACTTTGGGAACTCAAAAATTATGAAACCTAGAAAATTATAAAACCATAACAATTACGAAACTAAGTAAAATATAAAACCATGAAACCTACGAAGTTATACAATCGCTAAACAAAGTCAAATGTGAAACCATACAAATTTTGAAATTATAAAACCGCGAAATCAATAAATTCGCACAAAATATATAATGGACTGACGAGAATAATGTAGACCATTATAAAACTATAGAACGATTTGAATAATGTAACTATGAAAATTATAAAATCGCAAAAACTATGAAACCAACAATATTATAAAACCACAACCACTATTAAACAAAGTAAAATATGCAACACTAAAAGCTACGACATTATAAAACCGCGAAGTCAATGCAATCACAAAAAATATGAAACTATGGAACGACGACGAAAACGCATAAAACTATAAAACTACAATTGCAAAATTATGGAACCACAAAAACAACGAAAATATTTAAGGATGAGAACAATGGAAATATGAAAATTATAGAACCACGAAAATTATGAATCTAAAAAAATTATAAAACCATAACAATTACAAAACTAAGTAAAATATAAAAACATGAAAATTACAAAGTTATACAATCGCTAAACAAAGTCAAATGTGAAACCATGCAAATTTTGAAATTATGATACTGCGGAACCAATGAATTTACAAAAAATATAGAATGGACCGACGAGAATAATATACACTAATATAAAACTAGAACTATTTGAATAATGTAACTATGAGAATTATAAAATCACAAAAACTATGAAATCAAAAATATTATAAAACCACAACCACTATTAAACAAAATAAAATATAAAACAATAAAAACTACGACATTATAAAATCGCGAAGTCAATGCAATCACAAAAATTATGAAACTTTGGAACGACGATGAAAATGTATAAAACTATAAAACAACAATTGCAAAATTATGAAACCGCAAAAACAACGAAAATATTTAAGGATGAGAACAATGGAATTATGAAAATTATAAAACCACAAAAATTATGAATCTAAAAAAATTATAAAACCATAACAATTACAAAACTAAGTAAAATATAAAACCATGAAAACTACGAAGTTATACAATCGCTAAACAAAGTCAAATGTGAAACCATGCAAATTTTGAAATTATAAAAACGCAAAACCAATAAATTCACAAAAAATATAAAATGGACCGACGAGAATAATGTAGACCATTATAAAACTATAGAACGATTTGAATAATGTAACTATGAAAATTATAAAATCGGAAAAACTATGAAACCAACAATATTATAAAACCACAACCACTATTAAATAAAGAAGAATATGCAACACTAAAAACTACGACATTATAAAACCGCGAAGTCAATGCAATCACAAAAATTACGAAACTATGGAACGACGAAGAAAATGTATAAAACTATAAAACCACAATTGCAAAATTATGAAACCGCAAAAACAACGAAAGTATTTAAGGATGAGAACAATGGAACTATGAAAATTATATGAAGTTATATGAGTTATGAAACAAAGAAAATTAGAAAACCATAACAATTACAAAAATAAGTAAAATATGAAACCATGAAAATATGAATTTAGTAATCGCTAAACAAAATCAAATATGAAACCATACAAATTTTGAAATTATGAAATCGCGAAACCAATGAATTCACGAAAATTATACAATGGACCGACGAGAATAATGTACACTATTATAAAACTATAGAACGACTTGAATAATGTAACTATGAAAACTACGACATTATAAAACCGCGAAGTCAATGATATCACAAAAATTATGAAACTTTGGAACGACGATGAAAATGTATATAACTATAAAACCACAACTGCAAAATTATGAAACCGAATGAACGAAAAAATATCGAACGATGAGACTAGTGGAACTATGAAAATTATAAAACCATAAAAATTATGAAACAAAGAAACAATTACATAACTAAGTAAAATATTAAACCATGAACACTATGAATTTAGCAATCGTTAAACAAAGTCAAATATGAAACCATGCAAATTTTGAAATTATGATACCGCGAAACCAATGAATTCACAAAAGTTATACAAGGGACCGATGAGAATAATGGACACTATTATAAAACTATAGAATGACTTGAATAAAGTAACTATGAGAATTATAAAATCACAAAAACTATGAAATCAAAAATATTATAAAACCACAACCACTATTAAACAAAGTAAAATATGAAACAATAAAAACTACGACATTATAAAACCGCGAAGTCAATGCAATCACAAAAATTATGAAACTATGAAACGACGACGAAAATGTATAAAACTATAAAATCACAATTGCAAAATTATGAAATGAATTAACAAAAATTATAAAATCACAATAAAACCAGAACCACTACTAAACAAAGTAAAATATGAAATTTATAAAAACTACGACATTATGGAACCGTGAAGTCAATGAAATCACAAAAATTATAAAACTCTGGTTTTTTCCTTTGCCCTTTAAAGATGAGGGATAGCGGAGCCAACGGCGTTAGGGCACATGGCTATGGTCATCAGGCTTTTTGCATGCTCCTCTTTGCGCCGAAAAAGTCTGCTGATGGTGAATAATAAACCTTTTCCTTTTTCCATGGCATGTCTGCTGTGTAGGGCACATATACGAAGGGTCCCAAGACTTCTGATTTGATTTGTATGATTTCAGCAGATTGAAATATTTAACAGGAAAAAATTTCAATGGCACTGTTAATATGTCCCTATCGAAACCCAAATTGATATTTTGGGATCCACTCATAAAGGCCCAGATACTGGCTGATTCTTTTGAGTAAGAGTTTTTACATAAGTTTAGATGTAAGTGGAAGCAAGCTTATGGGTCGATAGCTTGTAATGAGCTTCTGGTCTCTTCCAGGCTTTGGTATCATAATAATTATCTGTGCAAATTTGAGTGATTTCAGCCAGTAGTTTGGTCGAAGGATCGCTTTAAGTTTCTTTACAAGCTTGGCTGTAATGTCAGCTCGAGGAACATTTTTGCTGCTTAACTTATCCATCTAATATAATTTCTTTGTTGTTAAATATCTGTTAAAGATCTTGAATGAATTAGAGGACTTTTAAACAAGTTGCATCTCATTTCTGGCATTTGAGAAAAAATAGTTGAGTTGGCTGTGACCGACTTATACGTATATCTGTGATCAAATAACTATTGATGACCTGGAAATAACAAAATTTACTCTATTAGTTACCAAATATGTACTAAATAAAGTGACTTTGCGGTGTTAATATGGCCACCTTCGCGCACAAATCCGTTTGAACACTGCAAACTGCAAATACTGTAAAAAAGATAGGCAGTTGGCTTTTATGCAAAATTATTTTGTTCTTTCCGGGCAAATAAAGAATATCGTGTCTTGCAGCAAAACTAATTACTATTATCATTCCCTATTATCCTGGCGGTGTCCGCTCCTCGATCCCTACATATACTCGTATAAGAGAGATTGAGAAAACATCCGCAGGGAGCGCTGTCGTCCTGGCGTCCCGGCAAACCCTGATGCAGTATTCGGCCGGAACCCAACCATGATGCACAGCGTCGCGACGTCCAAACTCGGCATCTCTATATCCTTAGTGGCAGTGCTTCCTAAATACCGTTATGCCTATTGGTGATAGTTTTCAAGCACTTCTTCATTCAACATCAGTCAAGAAACTGCATTCTTTTGACGTTTTCCGAGGGGTCACTTCTTCAGTTCATGAGATCCCTACAGGATTCTGAAAGAGGTAGGAGTTCAATCTCTTCTATTTTTTCAAATCTGGGATAATACGCGCTACGCGGATTTGGGTCTTGACAATCGAAATCTTTTTTTGACACATTTTTCGTTTTTTGTGTTTACTGTCATGCATTTTGAAACTTATTGAGCACTAAAATAAAAAAATGCCGTTGAAAAATAAGGACAATCATATTAACAATGTTTAACATTCAAAATGGTGTCAGTTAAGAAGTACAAACTCATGGCGCAAAGACTGTAGACAGGACTATCTGTCATCAGGAGTTTTCCCAAAAATTTGTTTTATTAAATTTATAAAGTAGAAATTAATTTTTAAATTTGTTAATAGTGTACCTACATGATTTTGTGCGGTAAGTATTAGTATGTAAAAGTAAATTCTGTCTTTTTATTCCCCTACTCTTAATCATAGTCTTATTTCAAATTTTTACTGTGTATGAGGGTTGACGGCGACAATAATCTTACCGAAGGTCGTAAAATCTGCATTTCATCACGTTTACAGCAAAAGGATGAAGGAATTTGTTATTCAAATCGAAGAACGAAAAGTCTGCAATAACTGATGTAATATTGTCTTATCTTTAAATTGAAACTGCTTTTATTATTTATTTAAATGTTAATTCCTTATAACCTTTTTTAATTCATGAGTAAAAAAAATGGTCAAATTGAAAATGTAAGAGAAACTATTAATTGCCACAATTTTAACAATAAAATTATTTAATTTTACTGATGTAAAAACTGTTTTACAACAATTAATGAACAAACTACTGTTCAATACTCTGGTATTGTTAGGATTATAAAAAATATACCTTTTGGTCACCATTCACTTAAAATGGTAATTTGATCACACGATTTTATTTTAATTTGAGTCGTTATTTAGTTAGTTTTGTGCTGGTAAATATTGTTTGCAGAGTAAAAAAAATGCACGTGCAGTGGTCGATGGAAAAAGTACACAACCAAAATAATAACGTTGCTTTACTTACATTACAACAATGTATTTCATACTGGTTTCTAAAGTGACATTTTTCGTATTATTTATCGTCCTAGTACTTTAAAGTAAAATTTTTATGTCCTAGTATTTTAAACTTATACGTCATTTTGTTCCATAGTAACAATTAATGATGTGCCAAAGATGATATCGATATTGCCAAGTTTTTTTTTTTAAATTTGGAGTTCTTAGCCAACAAATCCAACAGAACGCCTTTAATTAAAAACTTGGAAATATCAACATCATCTTTGGCACGTAGTGTTGATTTCAACATCGAAAATTTGGGCTACAGTGAAGAAGATTTCAACGAGTTTGACTATAATTATTATAACTTTTGTTATTTTGTTTTGTATTCCTTTTAAATTACTTACCTTATTAGAAAAATAAGCTAAAAGAACAGTGAAAATTTTTCCTGTCTCCACTCACGAAACAAACGGTATTCTTTCTCACATTTTTCCCGAGATTTCTGTGGGATCAAATTCTTCTTAACGTGATTATCTTCAGGCACCTCAATTTTAATAATTTTAAACAGAATCAAATAAAATATCCCAAAAAAAGAAAATCAAACGTGACGCCGCTTTTTCGTTGTTGCTTTGGGAATATTAGTTACCGCATATTTATTACAAGTAATTTGTGGAAGATAAAAATTCAAAATTTCTTTTTATTTTAATCTAGTTCATTAAACATGCAACTTTGTATTTACCTCGAATGAAAAGAGTTTATATAGGTAATTCCAACTTGCGCGTACTTTAAAACTTCACTTTTCGTTCTAGATAAATAAACAACTATTAGTCTAAAAAAATTGAACCGCTCTAGTACTCTTGAAGGTATGTTTCATAGTTTTAGCTATAAAGTCAAGTTGTTGATCATTGCTTTGGATTACAATATTAAAAATTATCACACAAAATAAGTTACAACAAAAGTTAATTTTAGAACAAATATCATTTTTGGAAATACTCTCAATTTCAAACTAGTGCGCTAAATACATAAATAAGTATTTAACATGATTTATAAGTTCTGAGTGCCTCAAGAAGATAACTCCTCTGGTTTATTATAAAACGTATGGGAGGCAGAAATATTATCGAACACAATTTGTCTTAAAACAAATAATCGAATATTGAACAATAAAATATCGGAATACACAATTTCAATGATCCACGGAAAAACAAATTTTTTCTCAAGCTGCCCTGTCCAGATTTCGAGTTTTACGTACAGGGAAATATGACCTTCTTGGAGTATGTTTCTTTAAGGGGTTGAGCGCGAAGCCCGAGGCACCAATTTCAATTTCTTCGTAAGAATGCGTAGAATATTTTGGTATGATCATTTTTATAGAAAATCTTGTAATCACCTTTTTACCTACATTTTGTAGTTTCATGATTCGTTTTTCGATATTTTGTACTTTAGATAATTTGTATTTTTGATATTTTATTTTTCGACAAATTGTGTTCGATATTTTGTAATTCGATAACATTTCCGCCTCCCGTTATGCGTACGGGTATTTATTTTATATTATTATTCAAATTATCCTTTCAGTGCTATTTAAATATTTCCACGCTTTATTTATTAAGATTTTAAATGCTTAAAATCATAATATGACTTTTCTGCAATGATGTGGAGCGAATAATTTTTCTCTCCATTCTTTTGTTTTATTCGATCAATTGATTCATTTCATACACTGTCTAGTTTCTTTTATTATTATTTAACACCTTTTTAACCTAAGAGAAGAATAAAATAAACGACAGTAAAATAGTGAAAACATTGCCAGTGCTACTCTCTAAAATAAGAGCCCCCTCTATACCCAATCCTAAATATTTATGTACAACTGTTTATTAGCACACTAAAATAAATAGATATTCACAAACTATTATTAGATTTGAAATAAAAAATGTCATAGTTTTCCCATTTTATGTTTTTATTTCAAAATAACCAGTAACTGCTTCGCACACTGCTTTCATGTGGAGAGAATGTGACGAATTATGTATTTTCTGCCTATGGGATACGGGAGTATATCATCCATGTTTAGTATGAATTTTAATATCGAACATCAAATTTCCGGTTTAACAATCGTATTGATGATGAACGAATATTGGTATTTTCAAATTCTACCATATAGCCGATGCAACTAGCTACTGTACACCAATAAATTTGTTGCTTTACTTCACAGTGCTAAAGCAATGTTCATTTATATTATATAATAGTATATTATGATACGAGTTTTATAAGAAGCATTTTGTCGCACGCACGGATGGGTAAGTGCGACAAAATGCCTTATAAACGAGTAATTATAGAGTAGTTTTTCTAGTTTGCCATTTTTTATACAAAATAATCAAATTTTACAATCTAGGGAGTCTCGCGGGGGTTGGGCACGTTTGCGAGGTGCGTTAACGGCGGCTATGAAAAAAAAAAAAAAATTGAAACGTCAATACTCGTATTGACAGGCCCGTTCTTTTCCTTTGTGTTCCGCGGTGTGGACCTTGACCCTGACCAACGCGATATCCTTTTGGCCGTGGAAAATCTCAATCTTCCCATCCAAACACCCTCAATCAGTTTCTGACCCACGGCATCACAGTGTTACTAGCTTGGCCACCCCCAGAGAGAATGCCCCAACAGATCGCGTGAACCAAATGCACGGGAAGCCACCCCCCCCCAAACAAGTGCTAAAAATAATAATGCCAATTCACCTGACAATTCACATTGATAGCTGTTGCCAGCGAAGAATAGGTTAGGATTGCCAAGATTGCCAATATGAAAAAAATAAATTTACAGTTGCAATGCACTTCCTTGAAGAGCGTGATGCAAACATTTTCTCTTGGCCTCACTTCTCGTCTTGAGCCTATCCAATTTACAAAACCCTCCACAGATGCTTGGGACCACATACCCCAGACCGAAATTGGTCTCCTACTTGAATCAATGCCTTAGCCCCATAAATAAGGGTTTACAAAACTGTAGTGATCAAACACACTATTAACTCTAGCGTGTTGAATTGTTGTTCCTTCAGCTTGAAATTTTAATCGTTTACTTGTTAGGTGTTGGTCAAATAATTGGTCAAAATAAATTGTCCCTTCCGGATGTTGACATTTTCAATGTCATTAGTACATTATTATTATACAATTTAAACACAAAAGGCCTATCAGTCAATTGGCACACAACAAAAAATAAAAAATAAAATAAATTTAAAACTCAAATGTTTTGGCAGTTCTTTGGGGACTATTGGCTTCAGGCTTTGACACGCAAAGGCGCACTTTAAAACTACGTTGGCGTCGTTACAAACGATGTTCAATGTATAAACCTCCCTCAGCGATAACACGTTGAGCCCTGTTCAACAATGAGACACGCACCCCTGGAAAAATAGCCACTGCATTTTGTCGGATGTGTTCGGCGACTTGGAAAACTGTTCCGCAGTTCTTCCACAGTTTCTATGGGGTATTTGCAAACAAGAGCTTTCATATGGTCCCACAAATAAAAATCTAAGGAGTTGATGACAGGGGATCGGGCTGGCCATTCCACATGTGCACCTCGACCGATCTAATGATTTGGAAATCTTTCGTTTAAAAATGCGCGAACATTGATTTGGAAGTGGGGTGGCGCCCCATCGTGCATAAACCACATATCTCGTGGTACATCTTACAGCAGGTCAAGTTGTCAGGCGAAACGGTCGCGGAAAAAAAACGGACTGATTAAAAAATTGTTCACTATCCCGGCCAACACATTTACACGAAAGTCCTTTAATATGACTCTCACGATGTTTACCGTATCAAACTACTCGCATGCCTTAAATGATACTAATATTAATTGTTTAACAGTGAGTAATTGATAATAATTATAACTAACCGGAACTCATCAATCAGTCAATAAACTGGCATTTCGGCGATCAGATTATCTTATCAGCTTTTTTTGCAGTTTTAACAGTTGTGAAATTTTCGGATCCTTGGGAAACCTTGAAGTAAAAATAAAACCAGTGACACTCAAATTGTTTTGGATATTAAATTAATTTCCGATTATTATCTATGAAGCCATTACAGATAGACCCCTGCTTCAAATTTCTTACAACTCATCCCTAACACTGTACAGAAATGTTATTTGTCTTCCTAGGCAAAAAAGTTCAAACAACAGAAGTTTGTCTAACACCATATCCGCAAACCCCACTCAGTTAGACGGCACGAAACTGCCGAACATTGTTGCATTTTGAATTCTTATACCCAGTGGAATGGAGAAAATTACACGTAGACGTAAATCTTTGTTTTTAGGTTTATGAATATACTATCTTTCTTCTTGATTTTGCTCTTCCTAAGTTCCTAGCAACTTGATTATGTCCAAGAATTTTTGTTATTCCTAATTCTTTTTTGTCAGTCAGTTGCTTGTGTGGAAGTATTCTTAAATAGTATATTGTGCAACTAGTGCGGCAAGCGAATGAGCGCACTCACTTCGTTCGTGCGCTCAACTTCGCTTTCGTGGGCAATCGACAACGCCGCACGAGTTGGACATACTATTTTTTATTGCGAATGCAGAATAAATCCTAATATAAAATTGGACTCCAGGGGCAAATTCAGTTTTCAGTAGTTTGTTTATCTGAATTTGCGTGTGCAAAGAATAATTTGCGTGCGACAAGTAAACTTTGCGCACCCAAATTAATAAATGGGCAAACCGTTACTTTGCAACCGTAACCGAGGTTGCAAAGATACTGTTTGTCTACATGAGCAATAAAAAATAAAATTTAAACCTTTAAATTTTATGGGACTCCAAATACCCACACACAGTAGCAAAGTAATAGTTGAGTTACCATTTACTAAAGTAACTCTAATAGGTCGTCTTTTTAAATTATATTTCTCCAATAAAAGAGTTGTGGTTTGTATTTAGGCTAATGAGAGATGTCTGATCAAAATGATATCAACTATATTTCTTGGTTTTAACGTTTTTGCTAGAACGTATTACCAGTTGGATTGACATCTTTTCTGATAGTGGATCATCATGTTCGATATACGGTAACTATCCAAAATTTAATAAAATTAAATTTAAGGATATTAGGACAACTGGGTGTTTAATTAGAACCACTTGTGGCTTAAGAATGTTTTTGTATTTAATTTGGTATGTATTCTACAAATTTACCTATTCATCTTCACCTCTTTGCCCGATACGAGCCCGATAATTTGACAGCTATAAAACCGGGGCCCATTGCCGCAAATTAGATGCTTTTTCTCATTGGTTTAGGGTTGTAAATCAACAGGAAGCGGCAACGTCTTTGAGTTGCTTGTTTATTGGTGGATGAAACGGACCGGACTCGAAATTTCTGGGCCACAATTTATTTTTATAGAAATACACATTTATTATTAAATTGAATGATCATAATTATTAGATTATTAATTAATTCATTCCCGTATTATATATATGCAAAATCACTACTTTTGAGAATTAACTTTATCCAAGGCTGAGATAATACTGAGAAGGTATACTAAGTTACAAATAAATAAGAATGCAAGATTATTTCATTATCTACATAAATTTTAAAGACTTTTAAAGAAATGTGGAGGTCCTGGGAAAATGCGAGCTTCATGGAAGTACAAGACATTGTACCAGGAAGAGCAGATAATATTGGAGAGAACAACCCAAGAGTGGAAGAAAATGTAAATATACATCAAGCCGCAGGTTTTTTATGATAGTTTCGATGTAAAACGTTTTGAACACAATTTTCAAGTACGCTCGTGGATTCACGCTTTCAAAAAAGTTCTCGGAGTGAGCCACACATTGGTCTCGGAAATGTATGGCTGGGTTTAGTCCTCCATTGTTAAATAATTCTGAGCAATAGACCCCGTTTTATGGGTGTTAGATTATCTTGAACTGTACTATGTATACCAACTTATTCTTGTGAGTTTCATGTCCAGTACTCCGGTCATCTGACTGTGGTTTTACCGCCGTTTTCCCGTCTCTCGCAATTTTGGCAATTCTGTAAGGGTAATTCTTTTGACGAGTTGGTATCGTTCTCTTCTTCTTGTCTTATCTATCTCACATATATTGCCCACATTCTTGCAGTGTCAGCCCTCATTTCAGTCGAGTATGCCATTACATCTTATGTAAGTTTTGTAAATTCCTGTTTAAGAAGTTGGTATTCCAAATAACATCTCTCAGTGCTCCCGACTGTGTTCGGACGTTATTAATGTCTTTTTCTGTTCCAAGATATGACAACCTTATGAACAGTATTGTTACGTCGTGTTGTTCACTGCAAGTTTAATTATATTATTATTGAACCGGATCTCTGAAAATTACGGTTGTTCTTTTTATGAATATTACTATTTTGTTATTCTACTTATATTAGCATTTATATGGAGGGAATGCAGATGTTTCTGTATATTGTCTTCATCGTCTGTGTAACATAAGATTTTTTATTTTTGCTTTGTCCATTCGATATCCTTAATAATTATTTTTGTTTTGTAGGATGTCAATAATATAAATATTGACCGTGTAAAACGTTATGTGACAATTCCCCAATTAAACATATTGATCTACGTATTGTTACTAAAGAATTCCCTATTGTTGTCTCTAATGATTTCGTGAAGGGACCACACAGGGCTCAGTCCACAATGTGGGACGTCAAATCGCCACAGCGGGATGGCAATCAGGCAATACACCTGAATGCCGGAGAGTCGAGTGGCAAATACACCTCCTTGTCTCTATGGAAAGCCAAATAACGTATCCTCTGCAGAGGGAGACCCACGACCTTCTCCTGGAGGCGCCTGACTACTTCTTTCTAGTGGAATACTTCAGCAACATTTATTTTGTCTTCATAAATTGTGATTGCTAAAACATTACATTATGTAAGTAAAACACCTATTTTTTTGCATTACAGTTATTAAACTCTATAATTGCAACTCAAAGAAGTTGATGGAGAGAATTGGATTCTCAAGAACAGATCCGTTGAAATGAAATACTGTCCACAGATAAGTCTCGATGTTGTCTCCGAAGCGATAACCGATGTCCGATGTGGAATAATTTCGACCGGCGAAGTATTTAATTTGGTTTCTTTACTGAGAATTCAGTCTGAACAGTCTTGTGAAAATATGTCGTCACTTGGAATAGGTTGATTAAAAAATGCCACGCAATTAAAAAAGGAATGGCGCGGTGCTAATTGAAATATTGTTTTGATTAAGTCTCACCCGGAATTTTTAGTCTTTCCGGGAATATTGCGTCGTCTTAATCAGATTACGCTTCTTTTTGCTGATTATTTTTAAGCTTCTAGAACAATGGCGACACAATAAAAGAGTAAGCATCTACTGCACGACGCTCCACGCCTAATCTTGCGGTATAAGATGTAAAAAGTCAATAAAATCCAGTCACATTTCTGCTTTTATAGATGTTCGCAGCTTTCAGGACGTTTTAAAGCGTTTACGGCCTTTTTGGTAGTATTCTTTTTAATTTTCCAAGTTTTAAAGTTGCCGTAAAGTTGTATTTAAGGATCCAATCAGGGTAGACAGTAGGAGTAATATTGACCTATTGCAGTGTTAGTCATTGGATTTTGATTTGCTGGAGGAGTGAAGATATAGATTAGATTTAAAATTCATCATTTCAATAAAACATCTTCGTCGTTACAAGTTTTAATTCCGAACTTATTTACTGATCCAGCAACAGTTCTGAGAATTCTGAAATAAAAGCGAGTGAAACATTCTCTAGAGCTTATAATTAATTGTACTTGCGGTTATTTTGCATAATAATTTCTTCCTTGCGTATTGCTCATTCTGTTTTATATTAAGGAACTTGTAGGAATTTTCGTAAAAGCATTAAGCCTCCCGTTGTACAATCAGGAGAGAGTTTCAGGAAAAATAATTTTGGTTTGAATTTGTATCAAAATTGAACAAGAATTGATTGCTGCTCGACAATATGTCACCTCGATGAATATTTAACAGCGGTTTTTGTTTTTCAACTAATTGGTGTCTGTAATAAATATACCGGGTGCAGAATGGACCTATAGTAATTTTAATGTGATAAATAAAAATGTGAGAATAGCTCTCCTAATTGTTTTACAATAAAGCCTTTGAGATAAAATGTTGTACAGATTACAAAGAAGTACCTAAATCCAGAATGCACGGTCAAATTATTACATATAAACCTTTTACCATTTAGCAAGTAACTTTCAGTGACGTGTCATCTTAAACATTCCCTTAGATAAAGCTACTTCATCAAAAGTCTTTGGCAGTATTTTTTATACTTTACAACTTCCATAATTATTTAACGTTTTGCTCTAAACTAAATAGGAGAACACATTTTTTTACGGGATTATCTATAGTATATTGTAAATACATCCGTAGTTAATCCCTAATGTTGGATATTTGCAAAAGGTCCCAAGTAGAAATTCAGCTACAGTGTCATAAAAAATAATTGGACGTGGTTGGAGCGCTCCCTAATCACTTCATTCTGCGTCACCGGCTATTTAGCTCTGCAGGCTTTTGACGAAGATTTGGAAAGGTTAAATAATCGCTTGTGAAAATCTAGCAAATTGTCCTCCAGGCGTGTGAATTAATTGACTGAAACATTTTTAAGGCAAATAAAAGAAATAAAGTTTCATTTTATTGAAAATACACTTCGAAGTATCAAGTTCTTTTTGGGCGGTCAACAATAAAAAAATACGAGTGTGCTTTAGAGCACACGACTGAAGTAAAACTTCAGTTCGCCATTGTGAAAGTGCTCTTAATTTATGTAAGTTTATAAATGGAGCCAGAGAATCTTGAATTAAGAGGAATCCCTACCCCGGTGCTGCGAGTTGGTTGGAATTACCCTTAAAATTTACCGTAAATATTAAGGAAAGTTCATGTTTTTGACACCAAATGAAAGAAAAATTGCCAATCTACACAAGTCTCGTAATATTTTTTTGAAATATTACTTAAAAGATGCTCTAATAAATGGCGGAAATATATCAGTATTACACATTTTGTCCATTTTTTGAAACCCTTACGAACATAATTTTAACGAATTTTCTACATTGTGAAGTGCTGCCGCATAGCGCCGAAAGACGGAGAACTCAATAGTCCTCCCATCGAACCTTTAAGGGACACGACGAAATTTGGGCCGACTCTCTCAACGAAACGGAAAAAGTGTAGCAATTTGAGAGAATACAATCGGTAGGTTTATACACGCTTGAATTGTAAAGGTGGCTATCATGAAGCCTTTATACTTATAATATATTTTTTTAAGATGTCGAAAAGCAGACTTGCTTTTTGTGACGAAAACATCTACACTACAGAATAATTCCGAAACCTGCAATAAAGTAAGTTGTTTTGCATCATCTTATAGTTTGAAGGTAGTAAATCCCACACAGCTGGGTAAATTTTTTTAAGAGACGGCAGTAATATTAAATTGCGTAATTTAAAAAATTACAATAAGAGATAGCAAGAATTTGAATAGTAATAAAAAAATCTAAAGATTTACAACACCGATCTGTGCGAAGAGTGATTCATCTGTAATATGTACTACCATTTCACCAACTTTAAATTGTCATTCATTTCCTCAATCTTCATAAACTATCGCGTTATATACTTAAAAAAAACAAGGATATTTTTTTGTAAATAAGCAAAAGAGAATTCCAAAAGACAAAAAATTACGAAAAAGATGGAAGAACAGAAATTAAACAAGGTTATTGAAGCAAATACCAAAGGACAAAAAAGAGCAAGAAATATACAAGAGGAACAATCAGAAGAATATACTCAAAATGCCAAAGAAGAAAATACTGAAGAGGAAAAATCAAAGAAAATAAAAACAGATAAAAAAGCGTATTCTGATGAACAAATCAAGGATACTAAAGCAAACACGAAAGGACAAAAAATGATATAATAATACACTAGCTGACCCGGCGAACTTTGTACCGCCTCAGAATCAATGACACAGGGGCCCAGGGGGGGCCTTAAATAAATAAATAATAAATATGGATAGAAACAAAATTCTAGAGCAGATTTTTTTGGATAAGGTCCATATTGAATAAAACATTTTATTTCATACTTGTATCTAAAGTGACATTTTTCGGATTATTTTTGATACCAAAAGTGGAACATTAACGTCCTAGTACTTTCAAGAAAAATTTTAAAGTCCTAGTAGTTTAAAATTATACGTCAATCATTTCTTACATTGTTCCCGACATTTTTGTGGCATCAAATTGTTCTTCACGTGATCTGCTTCATCTACAATGTCTTGAGGCACCTCAATTTTCTCCATTTTAAACGGAATAATCGAATAAAATATCCAAAACCATTCACCGTGACCCAGTTTTTTCGTTGTCATTTTTGACAAACGTTTGTTACTATGGTAATGTTAGTTCCCGCATATTTAATTATTACGAATAATTTGTGCGAGATAAACACACAACATTTCTTTTTATTTTGACTTAGTTCATTAAACTTGCAGTATGAAATAAAACGTTGTATTTACCTCGAACGAAGAAGTGTTTTTAAAGGTACTCACAAGTAATTCCGGCCTCGGCTAGGCGCCTCGGCCGTAAACAACTTGCTCGTACTTTAAACTTCACTTCTCGTTCTAGATAAATAATATACTATTTAATAAATTGTTATTGATAAAAAAAATTATACCCGTGTATTTTCTTTTTTGAGCATCAATTAACTAAACTTAATAAATATGCATTAATCATTTTTATTATCATATCATTGAAGAGGTTGTTCGTGAATATTTTATTGGGAGAACTCATCCCTAGTCGTTGAACATCGGTAAAGGCGGGAGGGAAGAGGTGCAGGGACTCTTCGGATCTTTATTTGGGCCCTTGGTGGGAGGTCATAACCAAAATCTCAAAACTTTATAAATTATTTCTTCTAAAAAGTCTAATTTGGGGATAGATGGGCGTTACCCCTCTTACACCTCTCCCCTCCCGCCTTTTTTGGTCCCACTGATGGTTTTAGAGATAATCGCCGCAAACACGGGGGTGGACTAATTTTTGTCTTCGCGCTGAAAATTATATTAATTTTCCAACATCATTTATGAACGGTGGGTGGGAGATAGGCAAAAGCTTTATGAGACAAAGTTTATACAGAATTTCATGGAGAAAATAATAAGTTCTAAATAAGAGTTACCGTTTAGGAGAAAAGTGGAAAGCTTCATGAGGTCACACTGGGAGGCTCTTTTTTGGGCAAAAGGGGATGAAGCTCCTCCCGGGGAGGTGGTAACTCTTCGGATCTTTATTTGGGTCCCTGTTGGGAGTTCATAACCAAAATTTCAAAACTTTATAAATTATTTCCGCTATTCGTTGTTTTTCGTCTAATTTGCTTGGACTATGGTGGGATATTTAGCAGATATGGAATTTGAAAGAGATATAATTTGCCTGGACAAATCCACTTATGGAAGGTTGAAGTTTGAGATCCAGGCAGTCTTAGAAGCCAAAGGTTTAATGGGACATGTGGACGGGACAGCAATGAAACGGAAAGACGAAAATCAAATCCTTTGGTGGTTTGGAAGCTACAAGATGCTCTAGCAAGAGTAATAATTTCGCGATCATTAGATGACCAACATCATCAAATGTACTGTTGACTCTCAATGAGTATAATCTATATATATAAATGCGAAACTGATTTCTCACTGATCACCGCACAGCCCAGACCGTTGAGTGTTGAAATGTGAAATCTGGTAGGAAAGTAGTTTTTAGGGAGTATAGGCGCACTAAGAAAGGATTTTTGAAAATTCCGTTTCTAAGGGGGTGAAAATGGGGTTAATAGGTTTCTTTAGACTCCAACTAAGTTGAAAACGAAAAACTGTAGAGAAGTGAAAATTCGTACCCGAACTCGCTTTTGAAAATTACTCGACCCCTTTTTGACGATTTTCCAGAAAATTATTCACAGACGGCGAAAAAGGGGTAGAAAGGGGAAAACGGTTTTTATAAAAAATTTCATAACTCGACAACTCGGCATGCTAAAAACGTGAAAATTGGGATTTAGACTCAGCTTTAAAAATAACTAGACCCGTGTTTGACTATTTTGCAAAAATTTCTTTACCGACCAAGAAAAAGTTAGGGGTGGTTTACCCAAAATTCCTATAACTTGAAAACTTACAGTATTGCTGTCGTGAAAATTGGGATCTAGATTCTCTTTTAAAGAATACCGGACCCGTGTTTGACGATTTTCCAAAAAAAAAAAAATTAACAACGGCGGGAAAAGGGAGGGTGGATTTGGGGGTGCTTTTTCTCAAAATTCTTATAAAACTTGAAGGTTGAAAATGCTACAAGCATTTGAAATGGCACTCGGACTCTCCTTTAAAATTAACTAGACCCGTATTTGACGATTTTCCAAAAAAATATTTACCAACCCCGAAAAAGAGGCGTAAATGGGGAGGGTAGTTTTCCTGAGAATTCTCATAACAGGAAAACAAATAGTGTTACATACGTGAAAATTGGGAACTAGATTCTCCTTTAAAAAAGACCGGACCCGTGTTTGACGATTTTGGAAAAAAAATTACCAACAGCGAGAAAATGAGAGGGTGGATTTGGGGGTTGATTTTTCTTAAAATGCTTATAACTTGAAGGTCGAGAATGTTACAAGCATGAGAATTGGCACTTGGACTCTCATCTTAAAATAACTAGACCCGTGTTTGACGATTTTGCAAAAATTTTATTACAAACCCCAAAAAAGGGGCGTAAATGGGGAGGGTAGTTTTCCTGAGAATTCTCATAACAGGAAAACAAATAGTGTTACATACGTGAAAATTGGGAACTCGATACTCCTTAAGAAAAGACCGGACCCGTGTTTAAAGAATTTCCAAAAAAAAAACAACTGCGAAAAAAGGGGAGGGTGAATTTGGGAGTAATTTTTCTCAAAATTTCCATAACTTGAAGATCGAGAATGTTACAGACATGAGAATTGGCACTTGGACTCTCCTTTAAAAATGATTAGACCATTTGACGATTTTGAAAAAAATAAAATAAAAAGTAAAAAACGGCGAGAAATGGGGAGGGTGGATTTGGGGGTGATTTTTATCAAAATTCTTATAACTTGAAAATCGGCAATGTTACAGGCATGAGAATTGGCACGTGGACTTCCCTTTAAAAATAACTAGGAAATATTTAGAAACCGCAAAAAAGGGCATAATTGGGGAGGGTAGTTTTCCCCAGAATTATCCTAACTGCAAAACAAACAGTATAGCATTATAATATGTGAAAATTTAGATGTAGATTCTCATTTTAAAAAGACTGGGCCCGTGATTGACGAAAAAAAAATACTTTTTATTATTTTTTTATTAAAAACTGCTTTAAGCCGTTGTACCAATTCCAAATATAAGCGCCAGTAAAGCCGACCCCAACTTACGCGGGCAAAGCCGCGCGTACCTGCTAGTCACTTATAATACGATATGTAGTCAAAGTTATGTCGACAATTTCTAAGATGTCACGAATGTGCAAGCACTCGTTGCATTTTCAGTAATTGCAATGAACATGAGTGGAACCTCTTAGAAAGTGTTTGACTACGAATTGTATTCGGAGGACTATTCAGTGAACCAAACCATTTTTCTTAAAAGTAGTCCGATTGTCGGGGGCAATTTGTACTGGTACAATTATCACCGCAATTGATTTTGATTGAAAAATTTTGAAATTCTACGGCTGTTATTGGTTGAATGTTACAGTTTGACAGGTGTACTGAATAGTCAGGAAAGGTCCTGATGTAAATACATATTATGTGGCTGGGTTGATAACTATCTGCCAGAAGTTGAAGTCATTAGGGTAACCTCAAATGGATCAAATGATAATAATTGGTAAATTGGTGCAAGAACTTCCATTTCAGTTTGATGCATGGAGACTCAATTCATCTGCAACTGCAACGGTCAGTGATCTTCAAATTCAACTCATGGCTGTTGATGCTGATACGAAGGTTAGCAGTGAGGGTGATTCTGACGTTAATGACGCATTTCCTGGCAAACCATCAAAAAGACCTAAAGAGAAAAAGAAAGTCAAATGTTTCAAATGTGGCTAATTCAGCTAGAAGGAATCCGCGTGGGAAATGACAAAGTGGTGTATGCAACGGGTAATGGGAATCGAAGTAAAAGTTGACACAGGACTTATGTTCCAGATTTCGGGAAACGCAGTCTGATTAGCTTAGGAGTAGGCGCAGACAAGGTCCACAAAATAGTGTTGAACAACGAAACAATCGTGTTTTATGATACAACGTGATCGGGCGCAACTGCCAATCTTCGATGGTAGGATCAAAAGCCTCTTTAGCACTTTGACTTCAACGATTGGGGCACATCTCCAATGAGAAAATAAAACAAATGATCGCCAAAAACATGGTTCCCGGTTTTGAAGTCTTTTGTTGCGAAGGTTGCGCAAATTTGTTGGTCAAATGACAAGGCAACCAAGATCAAAAAAAGAGACTATTCAAGCTGATGTGGCAGGGCCATTCCATGTAAGTTCACTTGCTGGAAATGTATGTTTTAAGGATGAAGCAAACAAATATATCGGATGGTCTACTTAATAAACACAAAAGACAAAGTGTTGAACAAGTTTCGAGAATATGTGGCTTGGTGTGAAGATGTAACCAAGAGACTTAGAACAGACGGTGGTGGTGAATCTGTCAATGGGGAATATGGTAGATTCTTGAACAAGAAGAGAAATCCTATGTTGCATGGATTCATGTTGCTATCGACAGATCTTTCAGAATCTCTGTGGGCAGAAGCAATCAACACTGCAGCATATTTGTTAAATGTGATACCAAATGTAGAAAAAACAGATCAAACACCATTCGAATTATTTCATGGTGTAAAGCCAGATATTAGGTATTTACATGCTTTTGGTTGTCCGGCATATTATGTATTACAGAACTGGACCAAGAAGGAAACTTCATTCGAGATCTAGCAAAGGATGTCTAGTTGGTTATGGTATGAGCCGGAAGATGTTCAGAGTGTACATCATCAAGTAATTATAACAAGGGACGTCAAGTTTGATGAGTCAAAGTTCAACAAGTACGTGAATATCGGTGATCTTGATGATTGCAGAGAAAGTATTGAAGAGTAAAGAATTAAGAACCTGGAACAGATACAAGTTGCAAGAGCAGAAATCAAGACATGCTGAAGAAGAATTTATTTGATGTGACATTAGATTTAGAATCTGAAGAGCAAGATCATGAAATTTCTGTCAGGCGTACCGTACGTCGACCGAGTGAGTGAGATGGTATTGTTGGTTGTCTACATTACCGCCCAGGTAGCAGACGCACGTGAATATGACGTCGTTTTCAAGTGGTTCGATGACGTCGATTGACTAATATTTCGACAGTGACGTAAAAATGACGGAGAAATGTCACAGATCCTCGACGTCACGCTTGGCGTGAAACGCACGTGATTTGCCGACGTGGAAAACACTAATTTCTCGACGTCTATTTAACGTAATTTATGACGTAATTTTTCGGATCAATTACGTGCAGGTAAAAAAAACAATAAATTCGCAAAATACATATTTATTTTGATAGAAAAAAGTTAAGTAAAATATCATTTAAGCAGAGCATTCACATATCTGTTTCACTTATCTGAATGTACATACAGTTACTTAAAAGAAACTCACAAGATTATTATCGAGTGGAAGTTAAATACTCCTCCGTTCTGGTTCCAGTATCCTCACTTTATTCTGCATCTTGACTTTGTTGCAAAAGTTGGCGTTACCAGGCGTTACAGAAATGTTAATGTTATACTTATCTGAATGTAGAAACAGTTACGTAAAAGAAACTCACAAGAACTTACTTACCTACTGAAACTGAGAAACAGACAACAAATAGCCGATGCGAAACCCTTTGATGGCAACCAGGCGACGGTAAAGCCGGTAATGTAAAAAAAACGTTCAACCTTACAGGCGCTTGCGTAGTAGTTGGGCAGTCGTACTCAGCCTTAGATCAAGGCGGCAATTAAAGCTTACTTTGCCTATGGTACACTAATAAGGAAAGTCGACAAATTCTGGAAATGATTTTGCCCAAAGTAAAAAGGAAGTCACAGCATAATATCCGCCAAAATATTTCCAGATATTCAACTAAATTTATGGAAACGTGAAAAAGACGTCGATATCCCGTGACACCAAAAATCGACGTCATAACTACGTGTTAGAACGTCATTCTGCTACCTGGGTGTACTTCGTACATTATTGTAAATAAACTTATAACTTAGTCTAAAGGGTCTAAACCCAGGTTTAAACCGTAGATGGTCTAAATATGAACGTCTTTCAAGTAACAACAAAGTTTCCTACACTGTTCACATCAATATCAAGCCGTAACAACAGTCACAAAAGTGACGTCATTTTATTGACATTTCTCATCGTAAACAAACACAAACGCAAATTTTGCTTAACAATCGTTGACTTTTCTCGAGTGGCAATTTGTAAGTAATATGTTTGACATTTCGCGTTGAAAAATTCATTATCTAAATATTCAAATAAAATGTTGATAGTGTTGTAAATAAACCAAAACTCTAATATTGAGTTAAAAAAAGAAATAAATTTTTCATTTAGTGTTTATTCCCCGTCTTGGGGTCGTTAAGAAAGAGTGAGGTTATGTCTGTTTATTGTTTATGTAGTAGTGTGCATTGGATTAATTGCATTTTAACTGATTTTAACCGTATTTTAACATTAGTTCGTTGTATAGTTTGTGCCCTTAAACACCTTGGTCGACCAATGGAAACAAAAGCAAATCTGGTTCCATGTATGTAGGGATTCCATCGTCAAAAAGCATTGAGTGGAGAAAATGCTATTGAGTGGCAAAAAGCAATGGAAGAAGAAATGAACATGGAAGATTGTGGAAAGATCAGTTCATCAAAAAATCATAAAATGTGGATGGGTTGTCAAGATTAAGAGAAATGCAGATTGAAGTTCAAAGCGACTTTGGTGGCTAAAGGTTACTCAGAAAGAGAGGGAATAGATTATAAAGAAACCTTCGCACCTGTTGTACAGTACGACTCAGTGAGGACTCTGTTAACAGTTGTGACAGCCAAAGACTTAGAAATGACTCAGTTTGATGTAAAAACTGTATTCCTTAATAGAGATCTTGAAGAAGAAATTTATATCGACCAGCCAGATGATTATGACGATGGAACTGGGCGAGTATGTAAACTGAAAAGGAGTCTCTATTGACTAAAACAAGTTCCACGTCAATGGAACAAGAAGTTCAATGAATTTATTATAAAATTTGGACTTAAAAGAAGTGAGTCAAACAATAGCGTTTATGTTGTCAATAATGAGCAAGATGGCTGTGTACTTTTAGGATTATATGTTGTTGATAGACTTCTGTGTTGTAGTTCAAAGACAACAGAAAAGGTAATTTTGGAATATTTAAAGTCAGAATTTGAGATAACTGAGACCAGCCCAAAAAACTTCATTGGTTTAAAGATTGAACGAGATCGGTCAATAATTAATGTTAGTCAAAGCGGTTACATTGAGTCCAGGAACTCCTCAAGAGAAGTTAACAAAGTCAATGTCACCACAAACCGAAGAAGAGGCGATTGTATCGTTCGTGTTATCTTTGAAGTAACAGAGTTGTCACAGTATTTAGTAGATCCTGGGCCTAGTCACTGGAAAGCAATAGAAATAATCTAGAGATACCTTCAAGGAACAAAAATGTCCAGTTAACATTTGGATGTAGTGATTTAGTGTTGAAAGGATACAGCATTAGTGACTACGCTGCAGATGTTGATACCCGAAGATCACAAACTGGAAAGATAACTATTTACACTTAATGGGGGGACTAAAGTTCAAAAAACAGTGATCGACAACTGAGGCAGAGTATAATTATGGCCATGGCATCTGCAGCTAAATATTGTTTGCGGTTGAGAAGATTATTGACTGAGATTAGTATCGACCAAAAGCAAGCCACGGATATTGGTACAGATAATCAAGGTGCTATGAATTTGGTAAAGAATCCTGAATATCATTAGCGGATAAAGCACATAGATGTAAGGTATCAGTTCATCCGGGATGAGGAAGAAAAGAAACAGATTATTGTCAAGTATACGCCGACAACACAACAAACCATCTGATATGCTTACAAAGTCTTTGTCAGGGCCATTACTAGAAAAATCCAAGACTCTCCACTTCGGTTAATTCGAATTTGAATTGAAAATACACTTCGAAGTATCAAATTGTTTTTGGGTGTTCAACAATAAAATATAGTTGAATTGGTATACAATTTTCATTTGTAATTCAGTTTCATTTATAAAATCTCGATTAAAGTTGCTCCTGCTGTTTTTCTCTAATGATTAATTCAAATTTTGGGAACTTGTAATTCAATAAAATTTTATTTTTATCGTACTTTCAGAAAGATAGATTACGCACGTATTAGATTAAAATGGATTTTGTTAACCCGTATTTGTACTAGAGTGAGATTGAGTGACGGTTGGCGTGTCAGAGGATGTACATTATCTCTCATCTTGAAAAATCGATTACGTTTCAGAGATTATTTCTGAATCACTTATTGTCTTTAGACTGTAAAATTGTAGCGGTGAAAAAGTGTGAGTCATTTTCTTAAGACGTTTACCATTAGGGAAATAAATTTACATAAAGAACAACTTACGTTTGTTCTTACCTGCTTTGAATATGAATTGAAAACTGAGAACTTTGCTTAAATTAAAAGTCTTCCTTTTAGAGAGAAATGATTATGTCAGTATCTAAATAAAAATTATTATTAAGAAGTTGCCAAAAAGAACCACAAAATTGTTAATTCTGCTGAAAACTGGCGATTTTTAGTAGGTATCTAAAAGCCAATCAGCGTAAGTCAATATTTGTTGAAATTGAATTATTTTCTGTAAGTCATACTCTAAAGTTCAATATTTGGGTTGACAAAGCTCCCAAGTCACTGTTGCAAGATATCAGCAATAGATGGGAACTTTGTCAACCGAAAGTTTGAACATTAGAGTATGACTTACAGTAAATAATTTCAACACATATTGGCTTACGCTGATTGGCTTCTAAAGCTTCCATTTGTTAAAGGCCTACAATTTAAAATATCTCTGCACACACTGGAAAAAAATTACCTTCTCATATTTACAACCTGGCTTTTGTTCGTTTTTTCATTCGCAAAGTCTGTATTACACACTAGTCAACCCTGCATTAGTCCCTGGGGTCCCATCAGTAGATTTATCTCCACCAAACGTAAGATAACATCTGATAAAAACATCAAAAGAAGGTCCGTATTCCGCTTACTCGTTTTCATCATTGGAATCATTATTTTGTCGGTTTAATTTTCGTTTTTACAGAAATTAAATTTTTCCGTGCACCCACTTATTAGTGGGCTTTTCGGATAATCTCTCCTTGTATAAAATGATCGTTCAGACAGTCTAAGTGGAGGAGTCTTAAATTGTTTCTTTTGGTGCATTAAATAAACGAAGCCATTATTTCCTGGCAGCCTTAATATATCGTTTCTTGAGCTGGGCGCTCTTTCTTAATACTCGTTCCTAAATTTATTGTTTGAGTTCAATTAGAATTTGCAGAAGCACCGATCGTTAAGGATATTGGCAGTTAATTATACTTTAATGTAAAAACGTTAATTTTGTTAAAAACGTACTAGTTTGCAATTTGGAGCTTAAATACACGATCGCAGAATATATGCGTCCATAAATTACATAGAAAAATTGCACAAATGTACATACCGCCGAAGCGGCTTCGGATTTCCCCTGCCTCTACAAAGGTTTTAATTACCATTAATGTTGTAATAATAAATAATCAAAATATAATTCGTATTAATACCTACTAATAACTACATAAATATGTAGTTACTTAACCAGCTTAACATGGCAAATGCTCATCTGTACAAAACTTTGCAATACATTTTTGAAGTTTCGCTACGAAATTAGTTTGAATTAGTTTCTTTGCCACCCTTGTATTTTTTAGCGTTATCGAATTCCTGGGAGGCTTTCAGCTAGCTTCCTAAAACTTAGATTGCCTGACTAAATCCATTTAATTGTGAAACACGAGATAATTTACAGCGTATACTATTGCCTTTCGTTCATTTTTAATTTAAGATGAGGAATTAATGGCTCCCTTTAAGCGTTGAAGGCGAATTTCTGGCGAGATATAATCCTGATTAAATATTAGTGGAACGTCAACGAGGTGTATTCAGAAGTGATGTTTTTTACGATGTCACGTAGCCATAAATAGGACCCTAGGAGAATTGCTTTTACTCCTCTTGAGGTGTTACATTTGCGACCTATAAATTTTCTCGATCGATATTTATCAAATCTGTAAAAGGTGTTTCGGGGATTTCTCACGGAAAAATGTTCTATATTGGGATGACACGGCTAATTTTAGACCGATGTGAATTAATGGCTCTATTTGCCAATGCTAACATCGATTGTGGGTTGGATTTAGAAAATCGCTTTAAGTTGCGGCATGCAACTTACATTTTCATTCTGTTACTGATTGCTTCTTCCAGATTCAAAGCGAATGCGTGGGTGGAAATTTCATTTCTTTTCATTGTTACGCAGACGTTTGACGCTGACGTTGACAATTACATTTTTATATAACGGATTTTTGTAAACATGAAATGCCGGTGATTGATTAAATGGTGCATGATAAATTCATTTTCAGCAAACTGGCTTTAGAAATAAATATTACTGTTTCAAATTGGTGTGAAAGGCAGATATGTCTCCTAATACGTTTCAAAGGTCATAAGGAAATCCTGGGAGCCAACAACTTGCGGATGAATCTAAATATTTATAACCCAGAAGGATTATTCCGGTTAGATCATAAACAATTTGTCTATTTTTGCCAAATGCCAACAAGTGATCTTTAAATCTTTTGAAATATTCCTTAAAAGAGTTCAGTGCCAAGCAGCCTGCAATGCACAATTAAATTACATTAGGGAGTGTTCCAGCCATATCAACTTATCACACCATAATCTGATTGATGCATGAAATTGATTTTTCAATGTGGTTAATAGTAGGGATGACGGACGGAACAATTCGTTCGTCCCTCCGTCATTGAGGGGTAAAAAGCAAACAATTGCATTATTCGATGGAGTTTGGTTTATAGATCAACCCCTAGAATTCGTCTGGCGATATCTGTGTCCAAGCAACCTCCAGGGGTAAAAAACTGCAAAAAAACAACCTTTATGATGTCATCTGTCTGGGAACAATTATTGCAATGACCACATATCGTAACGGCATTGATGCAGAACAGTCCACAGACGTGAGAGCGTCTGAGAATGATTGATCACATAAGATGCTCTTATCAGCCGAGAAGGTTCTGTCGCGCTGACGTCATACTATACGACGCTGGCACAAAGAGGATGATCTCATTATTCCCGGAATAGAAGAAATCGAGAACACCAGAAGGGAACGAACGACGGAACGGGACAGTGTACTAAAAGTTAATTTTTAATAAAATTTAGTAACTACGGTGTGCACCAGAATTTCTTTAAATCCTCGAATCCGCCCCGCTCAGGCTACGTTACAATATCTTTATTCGTCTCCGAGATATTGCGGTGTGCGCGAATCACCCTATATGGCAAAAAATTAAAGTCGCATTATAAGCGGGATATGGCCAATTTTGTTCGCGCTCTTCCCGTTTAAACAATGTGAAGCGCTTGACCAAAAACTTGAATCACTTTGCTTTCCGGATAATTAATTGAAAAGTGGAACTGTGAGAAGGTGTATAAAGGTGTTTTTTTGGGAAAATGCAGTTTTTCACCCCGGGGGGTTGCTTGAACACAGATATCGCCAGACGAATTCTAGGGGTTGATATATAAACCAAACTACATCGAATAATGCAATTGTTTGCGTTTTACCCCACAATGACAGACGAACATCAGTTCTGAGCAACTTTTTAGTGCGCTGTGACTACTATAAATTTAACCAGTTTTAAAATTTACGATGTTGACTGTTTCTTATTGTTTCTGTTAATTTTGCTTTTTTTAATTGTGTTTACTCCTTTTTTACTTACTTTACTTGTCGCAGAATAAGGGACCGGTGTATCTTCTCTTTTCTTTTTGATATGTTCTTTCCATCTCACAATCAGTCGGGCATTCAGGTTCATTCCCAGGTACTTGGCAGAAATGGCAAAACGAACGACTTGTCCATTAATGATGACAGCCAGTCGTTCAGTTTTTCCGTTTGTAAAATTAACATGTACAGATTTGCTTATATTAAGTTTTATGTTCCATCTTTTAGTTCAAGCATATACTTTGTCAATGGCCTTTTGCAAGTAGCCATTAGTTTCCAGCTCAGAATGTTGCAGAATATAAGAAGTATATCGCATATACCTAATATCCTTCCTTATAGTACTCCTGCTAATGTTGGTCATGTAGTAGCAACTTTTGTAGTTTATGGAATGAAACCTTATGGAATGACTGTGCTCTATCATGGAAAATAGCAGAGCAGACCTTGATGAACCTGGTAAATTGTTACGGAAACCAAACTGGTTAGCAAGGATTAATTTTTTCTTATCCAACATTGGCTTTAGCCTTCTCAAGAGAATCTTTTTATTGTCTTTGGAGATAATTGGAAGTAAGGAAATGGGACGATATCACCCAACTTCGTTGTTTTCCAGTGACTTCTTTACATGATACCATGTTTTAACTAGATAGGTCTTGTTGTTTCTGCATTTATTCTCTACTGGGTGCAAAGTCGTTCAAGGTGATTGGCAAATACTTGATTTGTCTTCACTAGTTGGGGCCCATGTTGAATTTATTGCGTAACTTAGGTCTTTTTATTTTCTTGGTGCATTTCCACAATGAATAGTTTGTAAGTCAACTCGCTTAGATATTTCTCGAATGTTTTGTTTTCATCTTTTCTTAGATGCTGCTTTAGCCGGTTTAATAAAATTTTATCATATGGCGCTCTCGTCTGATATATCGTCGCCTAAGAAGCAACACCGCCTATCAACCATTTTCGAAAATCTGGTTTGTCCTTATTCTTCTTCGAATTCTGAAGCCGCATTGGGTGGTTAGCATAAAATTGTTCTCATTAATGTACAATTAACATGTCTTCTATACATTAGTTAGAAAAAATTATGCTAAGCAGCCTATGTGGCTTGAGAATTCGAAGAAGAATAAGTACAAACCTAATTTTCGAAAATGGTTGATATGCGGTGTTGCATCTTAGGCGACGATATGTTCCTTGCTCGTGTTTTTTCTCCGACTAGTGCTTCGGTCTCAGCTGGATAGTTAAGTCCAATGGTTATATGTTTTACTTCTCGAGTGTTTGCTCATACGGTCTGTTGGATGCCTTCCACAAACTTTGCTGCTTATACAGGGTGATTCCTAATTGTCGCATGGGAATAGAAGCGCAGGGTTCCTTGTAAATAAATAATGCCAAAACACTGTCCGTTTATTTATATATTTTTTTCTCTCAAAGTTATTAGCGGTTTTCTAAAAAGGAAAATGGCAACACTGTTTGACTCGTAGATAGTAGAACAAACATTATTTTCAGATCATTATTGTAAGTCGTTTCTATGGTTACATGTAGTAAAAGTAAACTTGGATAGGATCAAGAGTTATTGGTGTAAGCAATTTTTCATTTTTTCATTTACCAGTTGTAAAAATCCTCGTAAGTTAACAGTATAATAACAAAATAATAAGAAAATGTAATTAAAAAACAATTAAACACAACCAAAATAATTAAATCACTATTTAAACGATTTAGGGCCGGTTTTTCAATCGTTGGTTAAAGTTAAACCTCTAGTTAAACTAAAAATGCAGCATTTTGATTGGTTAAATTGCAAAAATTTCCATAGAAACCTACTAACTAGAGGTAAACCAACGATTGAAAAACCGGCCCTTAGAGTGAATGTTCAAAATGTCCGCCATTCACATTTGCACACAACTCTGCTCTATGTAGAATGTTCCTTTAAAATCTTTATAACATTGGAGCGTCTATCGTGACTACCGCTTCATCAATTCTTCGTCGAGATTCAGCAACATCTGCGATGGGAGTTGTATAAACAAGAGCTTTTAAATAACACCAGAAAAAAACATCCAAAGGTGTGTAAGATCTGGAGACCGCGCAATCCAAACAACAGCGCCCTCTCTACTGATCCATTGGTTTGGGTAGGTTTGCACTGGTGTCTTGCACTATTGAGTGCAAAGTGAGCAGAGGCTCCATCCGTTTGCAACCACATTGTTCTACGTACTTTCAGTGGTACCCCATCAAGTTAATTGCACAAGTTTACTTGTAAAAAGTGCAAAAAATTATCCGCAGAGCATCTATTTGGTAAAATAAATGGACCTATTAAATTGGATCCCTCAATTCCAGCCCACCTTTGATGAGCACGGCGTCTTCTCAAAGTTGCATTCTTAATAGCCCCAAACATGATTATTTTTTGTATTTAAAATGCCATCGCGAGTAAAAATAGATTCATCCGTCTACAAAACACTTTCAGCAAAGTGGCATCAACCATTGGCAATATTGCTCTCTGGCTGGAAAATCCTAAGGCAATAGTGCTTGTATTTTGACGTAGCGGTAAGGATGCACTCGTTCTTCGTGCAGTATTCGGTGAATTCTGCTATAACTAACGTCAAATTTGCGTGCTAGCCCTCTAATACTTCGTCCAGGAACTTCTTTGATTGCCACAAGAACGTTTTCGTCAAATTCTGGTGTTCGGACGTACCGAGGAGGCCCACGGTTAATGTTAATTGGCATCAATTGGCCGGTTTCTGGAAGTCGCTGTTCTACTCTTCGGATGACATTTCCAACTGGGTGTCGACGCTGCGGAAATCGCCTTACATTAATTTATAGTCTTGCAGGTTCAGCAGCCACACCATTAGTTGCGCCCCAAGACACAACAACATGTACATATTTGAGTATTCCTTAAATTCGTATTCCATTTGTTTTCTTTTTGACTTTTGCAATTTATTCTTGACACCAGCTTTTTGTCAATACATAACTATAACAACCTACACAGCAGTAGCAGTGGTGCCAGATTGGAAGGCATTATTAGATTTACAAAATGTGATATTTAAAAACGGATTTAAATCGCATTGTTAAAAAAAAAACTTGGACGCGTTGTTATTAATATTGCTAAACGTTTCTAATTACGTGATATACAGGCCAGAATTCTTTTAAGTTACGTCTAAAAAAATGTTTTTCATTTAAACAAAAAAAAATCATATCTCCGTAATAAAATTGCATATTTCATTTTGGTTTTGAATTTCCTATTCTTTCCAGCGTCCACTACAACGCTGTATACACCATATGCGCCATTTAGGAATCACCCTGTATATCTAACTCTTGAAAATATTTTTTTGTATTCATATGGGGCGATTGAACGGTGACAGTGAAGCGCAAGTGCAACATTAGCAAACCAAGCGATTCTGGTTGAAAAAGCAAGCGGACGAAACAAGAAAGACAACATGGAACATAACTTCTTAAGAAAACAAGAAGTTAAAGATAAAAAGACCAGGGCGATAAAGAAGAAAAAAATTGGAACCAACCTCGACCGATATTAAACCACCTGTCTTGGAATTACCACAAGACCAAAGGTAACTTGAAGTCCCAAACAAAACTCCCCAATCACATTGCCCGACTCAATAGCGGCCAGCTAATAGAGGTGCGGGGACGTAAGATAATGACAACAGCTACAGGGGAGGTTGACGGCCATCGCAGAGGCCATTTCCTAATTCATAAATGAAGCCAAATCCATAAGAAAAAACAAGACAGAAACGCCATCTAAAGAAAACCGCACGCCACCTGCGATCCTCTCATCTCAACCCGCAAGCCCCGAATCAAAGACCGACTGTCCGGCTAGATGCATCCGCAGGTGTATTAGGTTTAAACGGGCTCACTTCCCCTCGCCCCTCAGTTGTTTTACCACAACCATCTTCTGTCCCTCAGTCGCAACAAAACAAGTTGAAAGGCACCTTTCTTCCGGTCAACTTTCGATCCACGAAGGCTCTGGACAACGTACTTAAAGCCTCGGCCATACCCAAGGATCTTTCGGTTGGTAACCCGAGACCCTCAAACGTTGAATATCCTCTTCCGACGGGATATTTCACCATAAGGTCCGACTGTGCAAACCGTCAAATATCGCTCTCTCTCTCTCTCTAATTCAGCGGTATCTGCAGGTTGCCAAACAGTCTGCCATCCCAAAGAACGTTGCCCTTCAAGGGTAATAAAATGTCCAAAATGTGGCGGCGCCCACCGCCTTTCTGATTGCCGCAACACCCATCACCCGCTGCGTCAATTGTTCCGGCCAGCATCATCCTTTTCATTAAAATGCCCACACAGGCAAGCTCCAGTTGTGATGGGCCAAGAAACACAAAGGCTGATTAGTATGAACCAGCCTGCCACTCCCCCGACAGCTCCAGAAAACACAGTAAATGTGGACAATTTCATTCGTATGCTGGGGACGGCCCTCAGAACCAGATGACCTTCAACAAAAAACTGCTCCACAACAACATTACGTAGTATAACTGGTGAGAACCCTTATACCTGTTTCACAATGATGTTAATGTTAGGATGGTAATGTTAACGTAATATTTAGAACCCTAATAAACAGATGCGATTGTTCACAATGATGTTGACATCAATGGTAATGTTAAAGAGTATGTAACCCTGAACATAACATCATGTTAGAAAGCAAAAATATTTTAAATCCTACCATCACTCTTAACATTGCTGTCCTACGCGCATGCGTCGAGCGAGATTTTTGACAAGTTTGTGGAGGCGAAATTTGAAAGAAACATGATTGACATTGAATTATTAATTGAATTAATGCAAAATCACCCATATCTTTATGATAAAGGCAGAATGTTTTCAATAATTTAATAATTGTGATTTACTTAATGCTTCTTGTGTAATAAAGGCACGACAATGTACAACATGGACTTGACATGAACTGTTTTTAGCGTTTATTATTTGCGCTTTCAGTTTAGACTGTTTAGAGGTTATAGTCGACAACCTGTCAATTAATACAAAGCTCAAACATGAAAACCCTACAAATGTAAAAATAAAAACAAAAAATTCTCTAGTGCTAGTTAACATTCATTATGAACACGCAAGTCTGAACATTGTCATTACCACTAACATTACGTTAACATTAACATCATTGTGAAACAGGTATTACTGCGGTCGGATGCCTCGAGCGCCAGGTTTTTATTGTGGTATGCTCCACACGTGTCCACGGGTAGCTATACAATGGAGTACGGTACGCGAGGGGTCAGCTGTCTAGTTTGGCATGGAGGGAAGAAATAACTTGAGACAACGTGACAATATTTAATGAACACCCTATATACAATATATTGCGTATTTACAACACCACTATCTTCACTGTCCCCGTCGCTTCCTCTTCCCTCTCAATGGCGGGGCGCTCTCCCAACGGCTGTGGCGGCGGTGAAAGGTGACAAGGGTAGGGAAGGTGTGGTCCGGGTTTCCGGGGAAAAACACGAAGCTGGTCTGGAAACTACTAGCGCGCGACAGTTGGCTGGCTCGCGAGCAGAGTGCCCCCGCCATAAGACAACTGTAAGGTGCCGGAATTTCACACCGGCAGGCGATGACTAGAAACCGGAAAGACCCGTCCGGATGCTACCAAAGAAGCGGACGATTGGCTGGCTCGCGAGCAGAGTGCCCCCGCCGTCAGACAACCGGAAGATGCCGGATTTAAACACCGGCAGACGATGGGTAAAAACCGGAAGTGGAGACCGGAAAGAACGTGGTGGGGTACTGGATGGTACTGGGATGTTACCTGGAACTTAGGCGGGAACTGGGAGGATGGTCGGCTGGTGCTCACCTTCGTAGGCTGGGACTTCCTTTTCGGTGGAGGTGACTCACATCTCCCCTCTGCGTTGCGTTGCGTTGCGCTGTTTGTCCGAGGTTTTAAGTCAGTGACTTCTAAACCTCTATCTCTTTCGCCGGCCGGCAATGGTTTTACAGATGGAAAAAAGTGATAGGCTCTGTTTGCCGATCAGTCGACGTCACTGCTGTGTGACTACGACTAAGCGCCCAAGACTCGTTTGACAGTTTTGCTGTTTTCGGACTGATCCCCTCTGCGGTTAAGAGGAATCCGTACGATGGTCGACCTTCAGATTTGCCCGATTTTTCTCAACGCTACCCCCGCCACAATTTTTAAAGTAGGGAATGAAGGGGAATACAGCCGAGTTCCGATGATGATAATGTGCGCCGAATATGCCGACTGTGGATGGCATAAAAAAACCCTCATTTATGGTGGTGGTGGACTGCTCGACTGTGACCAACAATAATAATTTCACGAAAATGCTTGGGCGCGCTCAGAAATAGTAAATCTCATTACAGGATCTTCCATCACGTTTGCTGTTTTTGTTTGTTAAAAATAAAAAAGCATTATGGTATTTTTGTATATTTATTAATTTATTAATAAAATATAAAATCGTAATTCAAAATAATATTAACAACAATAGTAGATATGAACATGACATGAACAAATCATGTATAATTATCGATATCTCAGAAAAGTACAAAAGTAAGGCATTCGATAAGTCATATACCTACCGTTGTTTTGAAAAAAAAATCCAACTGGTTAATTTTTATCTCGATTTTTATATTAGACAATTTCATGTTTTTTGCTTTTGCATTTTTGTATACAGGGTGATTCACGCCAAAGTGATGACAGCATCGACGACTTTTTTTACGTAATAAATGGAAAAGGAATATATCTTGTGTGGATTGCAAATATACATATTACCTATGTACTCGTATCTATCGTGGTCGTGGACGATATCTCTGTTTACGTCCGTTTAATTTAACAGATTTTCTTATAAATTGGAAATTTTAGGTTACTAAGTAACTAATAATGCTGAAAATGATGAAAATATAGGGTGCCCGAAAATATATATGTATTATAATAAATTTTATGATAAGGATACAGATGGGCGATCTCGGACAGGCTTTCAGCATAAGTGATTTTATGCTGAAATGATCTTGTATCTTGATGTCTTACCACCGTGTAACCATAGTAATTCACCCCTTTTTATCATTTTATTCAGTTGTGAGAGAAATGCCCATTATACCTTTCTTTTGCGTGGCAAAAATAGTCATTTAGACGATAATTCCGGGACGCCCGGTAGATGTGAATCATCAAAATTGATGGTTATTGAAAGAATTTATAATTAAAGAGAAGCAATAAATAGAAACATAGTTTTCCATAAAATTTACAGGTAAAAATTTGGGCTTACGTATAAAAAATATAAATTATGTAAAATACGTAAAAAACCTAAAAATTGGGTTTCTGTTTACAAACAAATTTAAATTTCTGGTATTTTGTACCTACACTCAAGTCTGGACCTGCAATAAGACCATAAATGCATAGAATTTACCGAAAGAATACAGGAGTGTGCAGTGTCATAAAATGTTTTAAAGGTACCTGCTCTATTTCCGGCCTTCTATTTATTTCGCATGGTAATTCATGGGCTCGGTGTCTTCCAATGTTTAAATTGTAACAGAAATTTGTTTTCTTCCAAAAAATTATTTTTATTTATTATTCTTTCTAGAAATAATGTAATGTACCTATTTTACTGCCAGTGCCCGTATTAGAGAGGTTTTAATATTTCTCATGTAAAAAAAGTGTCCGCAATAAGAGGTTTCACTGGTAATTACACAATATTGTACTTGTACATACTTCAAAAAATGGTCAAATAAAATGCATTACCTTTCAAAAGCTTTCTGCAAACATTCATAAAATAGACTTGTTTTCTGACCTTCAGCCTGCTGTTCAGATTTCCAAGTTTTTTTATAGATGACTCAATTTGCTTTATTTTCTTTTTTTTCCATTGTTTTCTGCATTTATGATCCACGTATACCACTAAATAAAGTTTATTTTATCTAAAAAATTAGATAGTAGCTATAACTATTTGTCTACTACTAGTTATCTAATGTGCATTACTATTTAATAGACAAATATTTTTTCGAAAATAAATAAATTATTTCTTTTCAATTTAAAACTAAATTTTTTGGATGTTTTTTTTTATGTATGTACCTACATAATAAAAACGCAATGCTTTTATGTTGTTAAATAAAATTAAATTATTATACATAAAAAAAAATACAAAAATGGGTGAACTTTAATTATGCCGTAACATAATTATAATTAATTAATATTTATCTGATAAAATATTGATAATATTTTTATTGTCTTGGCACATAATAAAAATACATAACTTTTTAATTTCTATTGTGTACATAATTTTAATTCAAACATTTCTATTATGTACATAATTTTAATTCAAACATTTTTATTCTGTACATAATTTTACATTTCGCATGGGAACGAATGCAGGCAGGCTTTACGCATGACTTTGTTACATGTATATGATTTTAATTCTGTATTTTTATTATGTACATAATTTTAATTCGAAATTTTCATTATGTACATAATTTTAATTCTGAATTTATATTACATACATAATTTTAATTGAGACATTTTTATTATGCTAATTAAAATTATATTCCTACATAATTATAATACTGATATTTTTGTTTATGATGGGACAATAATAATTGAGTTCTAAAATTTAGCCAAACTCATAATTTTAATTCACTATTATTTAATTATGTTAGTGCATAATAATTAGTTTGAATAAAATTTATGTATTAACATAAAAGTAATACATTCTAGTTCAATTATGTTCCACATGTAAATAAATCATTTAAAATTCGTTTCTTTAATATGTATTATGATAAAATTTTTTCGGTGATTAAATAGTAAAACGGCGTGCCATACTTGTGAAAGTATTGAGAATAATTATTGTGAGAATAGCTGTTTTTGCTGAAACTTTGCCGGCACTCATTCGGAAAATATCGTGTCGTGACGAAGGTTGTCGATTCACGAGTGGAGGAGAAGTAAGTTGGGTGCAAAGGAGGGATGAATGATGTCGTACAAAACGTTAAAAAATATGTTTGCAGGGTATTACTGGATTTAATGTAGCAGTTACATTGTTCATCTTAAGGTGATGAAATTTTACAGGAATTTTGTGGAAGAGTTGTACTACGATTTGGTCAGACTCTTTTTTTTATAAGTCTACCTATAATCGAGTTTCATGCACTTGAAAATGTGTGTTATTCACACATTTACAATTTTTTTTTAAACATAGAAAATGAAAGTTTTTTTACAATTTAGTCTGACCGAATTGTAGAAGTGGGCCTGTAGTTTCAAATAAAAAAATAATAATTAAAAAATGTTGAAAAATAACGCCTGTACAGTAAATCCAGTAAGCCACAAAATCGACACTATTTTCAACGTACGGAGTCCTCTTAAGCGGAGCTTTTTTAATTGACACGTTGGAGGAGAGATGATGACAGACGCGCGCGGCCTGTCGTGATGTAGTAGGGATGAAGCGTTATCACCGCATTCTTTTCCGGACGGAACGTCAGCGACTCCGGACAAGTTAGCGATTCCGGAGCGGTGAGGTCCGGAGCGCGCTTCCTTGCTGATCAAAATGATGTAGGTCCCATCCCGATCCGATAAGGGGAAGCATTTTTCCTGGACAGTTTAATAACTCGGTGCGAAGGGCGTGGCCCGCGATGACAAGGGTGGCGGCTTGGGGTGGTTGTATTGACTTCCGGAAAGTTGCATAAGCTGCGCGCTATTTTTCCGGTTACAACGGTGAAAATTTCATCCCGATCGGAGGTCCAGAAGTATTTTTAAGAAGCGGTTGAAGATGTCGTTTTGGGCGTAGGGTGTTTGACCTTGTCGAACAGCGGGAGAGCGGCCTGCTGGACTGCGGAGAATTTTCGCTTCAGAGCTATGAGCACCACTTCTGACACCCTTTTCTTGGAATTTTCGGTGACTTCGTCACATCAATTTAAATTCTTCTTTCTTCTCACTCTCTCTCTCTCTCTCACGCACTTTCAATCTTTCTTCTTCATGCTATCACGCTTTCTCTGTACACATTTTGTCCTTCTATCTCTCCCTCTCTCCTCTGTTCTTTGTCACTTTTCACAACAGTTCCGAAGAACCTGAACTTCAATTGATTGAACTGCCCGAAGAAAACATCCTGCTCGCCTTATCTTTGCAGGATGGAGAAGGACTCCGGGAACGGTCAAGGGACCCACGACAAGGAGTGAATGTTAAACGGCGCCTCCAGAACCAGAGCGAACCAATCTCTTTTCACCAAGTTGATGTACCCACGACGACGATCCTGGCACTGATTTTCTGCGGTTTTAGGCATAAACCTAAAAAAGCGGGTCGGCAGTTATATTGTTGTAATTCGAATAACTTCTTAGAATTATATAGTCAATCAAACACCATCTATGTTTGTAATAACTGTCGGCAATAAACCGCTTTGTCTGTCTGTCTGTCTGTCTTGCCTGCACCACCCAGTACTTCAGTAGTCGTTTTTTACACTTCACTGTCTGCGCAGGTGACTTTGATGTCTTTTGAGGGAAGCATTTTTGACATGAATTTAATATTTGCATTAATCATTAGGTTATGGATGCCTTCAAAGTTATAATTTTTATCAATTATGATTGGCGACGGCATCAAATTGTTTTTTTTTAAATTGAAGTTGGAGGGGATGGAGTTCCACTGCGGTTATTTTAAAAGTTGTGGAAATTCAGTCGCTATAAGCAGCTTCTGAAGGGTTATGGGTTCTTAATATTTACCTACTATATTCCACACGTACTCATTGGACTCATATCCGGCGAGCTGGCCTATACAGTCTTTGCACATTTGCTTCTTCAAACACATTTTGGACCCTTCTCGTGCGGTTAAAAATAAATTTTATCCAACTTCTTCTCTCATGGCCTAAATAATTGGTTTGATGACATTTTGGAGGTAGATATTTCCTGTCACCAATTGTGCTCTTTTAAAACATCACAGTCGTCTTCTGAAAGGGGATGATTTTTTAGAACAAGTCAAGTGTACATTCTGGTCCCCTCCATGCCCTCACACGTCAGATTTTACCTCTTAAGCCAAATGTAGGTTTCTTGGAAAAAAGTTCAATTCTTCACTGCCCGTGTGCTCTCGTGCTAAGGTTAAACGAGTGGCTATAATATGTTAGGCCAGGCGACAGAGCGAAAAAAAAGCCTCAATAAGGAAATAATTAGTGGAAAGCTGGAAATGGTCTTAATCTCTTTATTTGAACCCACTTATAACTGTCCCCCTCGAGCAAAGTCGGCGTTGGCCCTTATGGCCCTAAGAAGGTACCATTTTTCAGTTTTTTGCAAATATCTCTTAAAGCATCAACTTTATCAACAAAATAGCTATTAGCAAAAATAATCTATAGTAAATTTTCAACAAAAAAGTTTTTTACCGTTTGTTTCTAAAGTTAACCGTTACGATCCTTTTTTGGTCCTTGCGGAAAAGTTATAAAAATCACATGCTATATCAAAGTTTCTACATGTTATAAATAATTTTGAACATCCCACTTATACAAGCTATTAACTTGTTACAATTATAACTGCGATATAAGACAAACAGTTGGGGCTAATTATAGTCCAAGCAAATTATACGAAAAAACGACGAATAGAAGAAATAATTTATAAACTTTTGAAATTTTGGTTACGAACTCCCAACAGGAACCCAAATGAAGATCCCAAGAGTTCCAACCTTCCCGGGGGGAGGTTTATCCCCTTTGGCGCAAGAAACCGCCCCCGAGCGTGACATTATTAAGCTTTTCTGAATTTTTCTCGTAAACGGTTAACTCCGACGAGAAAATGTTATGTGACTTATGTTCTTCATTAAATTCTGCATAAAATTGGTCTTATGAAGTTTTTGTCTATCTCTAACTTTTGGACTTTTGATAACGGCAATTTGTATGTAATTATTTCTATAAAAAAGTTATGCGGATAAAACTTTTTATTTTTATTTTACAAGGGGGGTCTAAGAGCTATCGAGCGATCAAGATAATTTGTAATCGAGTCATCCATGAATCCGAAAACGTATGTCGTGCACTTAAACTGCACTTATAAATGTCAAATAATAATCTGTCAATTGAAAGATAAAATTGTGGAAATTCTCAAACAGGATTTTATTGTCAAGAACACGTGAAATTTTAAAGAAAATACATTTATTTCATTCAACTCTTATAATAAATGCTGAAAATGTTCTCCATTTTGATACAAGCACAAATGAGCCCTTCGTCTAACACCTTGAATAACATTTTATAACATATCTGGATTATTATTTATTTTATTAATTTTTTCGGTGATTCCGAGCCTTAATTCTTGTGAATTATGAAGAGGCGTTCGGTAAATGGAATTTTTTAAATAAGCCCACAAAAATAAGTCCGCAGGTGTAAGGTCACAAGATCTCGGAGGCCAGATATTTTCTGTGTTCCGACTAATAAGTCTGTTATCAAAGAACTCTCGTAACATAGCTATTGTGGTCCTTGCTGAATGTGCTGTAGCCCCATCTTGTTGAAAATAGCCAAGTACCAATTCGTCAGCATGAAGTTCGTTAATAAAAATTTCCAAAATCACTTGTTGATATGCAAGTGCAGTTCGGTTACCTGGGGGGGGGATTAAATTTTTTTAGGTTTAAATAACTAATAATGAATGATTTACCTTCAAAAAATATTAGTTCCATTATACGTCTTCGGCTAATTGCTGCCCAAACACCATTTTTTTGTGGATGTAATGGGGCCTCTACATAAACATGAGGCTTTTCACTGCTCCAAATTCTCATATTTTGTGCATTAACGTATCCACTTAGATGAAACCATGCGTCATCTGAAAAGAACGTTTTCTCAAACAAATCATCCTCAATCGTGTTAAAGCCCTTAATGGAAAATCATCTTGACATAGTTCTTGTACACATGTTATTCGATGTGGATATAAAACTAAATCTTTTTTAAGTATTGCTTGACATGTGCCATATGATGAGTCCACTTGCTGTGCCAATTGCCGAATGCTAGGGGCTTCTTCCATTACGTGTTGGACAATCTCAACGTTTTCTGGTGTTCTTTTATCCTTTGATCGACCACTTCCTGGTTTTCTTTCTAAAGTGGATGTTTCTCGAAACTGGGTAACACAACGCTTTAATGTATTGGAGAAATGAGCATAATCGACGATATTATCGGGAAACTGCTCACGAAATTCTGTCCATGCTTCTTGAACAGAATATTGCCACACGCCGTCTACTTTCTGCCCATTTCGAAAATACGACTCAACCATAAACGCTTTGTGTTCTAATGAAAATTTCATTTTTAAACAGTGAACAAATGAAGTTCTTAAAAGAACTGATTTTATAGAGTAGAGAGACTGTTTCACTAGACAAAAATAACAAAACAACTAACATCAACAACGCAAGCGGCAAGATACTGAGATTTGAGGCTAAGTTAATTCTTCAAATTTATTTGACATTTGATGGCAGTGGTTCAGGTTTCACCGTACTGGGATTTCATTTATACACAATATCTGGCGAAAAATTGAGGTTAAATTTTTTAAATCTCTGTTTAAAAATTGTTTAAACTTCTTGAATGACGTAACTTTAGATGCCACAATTAAGCATATCAGTAACGAAAGACACACGGATTCGAATTCATGGATGACTCGATTACAAATTATCTTGATCGCTCGATATAACGCTGTGTATTTTTCTGTAGTTTCTTGAAATGAAAATTGTTGTGGATCACACTTCCAGAAAATGCCTTTTGCGATTTTCTAAACTAGTGATAAAAACTACTTTACCGGCACTTTAATAGTGTTCACTCTTTATAACAGCCAAGAACTTCGTTTCAGCAATATAATCTACGCCTCAAAATAGTTTCTAAACACTCCCTTCCCGGATCACCCCCTAAATCAACTAAGCTCCCGTATTTATTTTAGGAATCATAATTTGTATTATTAAAGGGTGGTGCCCATTTAACAAATTAAAATCAATAGGTCTTGTTTAAAGGTCTCACCGGAATCGATTCTGATGGTGTAAGGAAGTAATTGTTTTCCGGTCTTGAGTTGCTGTCGGCACGTTATGAACTATTTTTCATTATTTTTATCTGCATTCTTGGAGCGTCTGGAGCCGCTCCCTGATGTCTAATGTTGGAGTTGGTATTTTTATAAACACTCTCTTAATTAAATGGAGCTCATTTTTGGCTTGGATCTTCTAAAAATGGTTTTAATACAATAATACATTTGCTTTCTTATGTTTTGGGATTTGTGTAGCTAGTTGCGTCATGCAAAAATTTTGTATATTCAATAAGTTTAGTGTGAAAATTAATCTTCCATTTACAGACCAATGTAACCACAGAATGTAATTAAAGTCACAGGCCAGCTCAGCACCATACTCTGCATCATACTACAGAATATACAGTTAAGATATAAATTTTACTAATTTCAACCATTACAAGAACTTTAATGAAATATAACAAGTGCTAACATTAGAATAAGTGGAGGAGTATATCAAGAAAACTAATAAAGCGGCAGGCTATGATGGAATAGGGGCACAATTAATAAAACAAGGGAGAAAATTGTTGGTTTTGAAACCATCCTAATATATTCTCATTAGTTAGTTATTATATAAATTGAAGAAATATTATAAAATTGCCACCTATTTTACTAAGAAAAATACATTTTAGTGTAGATGTGATTATTGTATTATTTTTTTAATTTCTCTCTAAAGGTTGGAAACAAATGTAGACTTTGGTAATCCGGCTGACTCTTCTTAAAAGTAAACTGTGGTTGTTCCCATTTATATTTTTTAAATTAATTTTTTTTTGCTTGTAATATGTAAGACGCACACGTACATGATGAGATAAATAACTCTCCCAGTTTCTAAAAGGTTTTAAATACTGTAAGCCAATGATTAATGGTGTAAAACTTTTAATAATGTTTTATTGTTTTACCGTTTCGAGACCCAACTCTTAGTTTTACTTTACCCAACTTCCCACCCAAAGCAATCCAACACCTATCAGGAAAGCACTAGCAATTTTCTCCACCAATTGCAGCCATATTTCTACTAAACTCCCCAGCTTGAACTTACGTTCGAAACTTTTTACGATCTCAGTTCCTCCCAACTCTTTAGCAATACCTTTAGATGGGTTTTCCCAGTTTGTAGGATTAGACTAACGTATTGCCTGTGGCGTTAAATCTGATTTACTCTTCAGCATTTAGAAATTCTGTTACCGGTGGAGACTTTAAGTAGTAGATGACAATGTGTGAATTTGCATTTCAGTCAATTCGTGAATTAGATTCGAGAGAGAACCGGCGCATCCACCATTTCCGAATTTAGGAAGCCACAAACGAGCAGAAAGCTGGCCATTATTTTGGTAAATTAGACGTGAGAAATTTTGGTGGGAAATTTAATGTTGCACAGAATTATATATTCCACTCTAAATTAATGAAAAAATGTTTGAATTTACTGATGCATAAACTCTTATTTTTAGGTTTGGATTATGTATTTCATTAGCATGTCTTATGTTGCAATTTTGACACACATGATAGATCAGATTTGATTAAAAATTCCCTACATGTCTTTCCCAACTTTTATCCATCACTTCATATCACATTGTTGCTTCGGGTTGAGCGGAATTCGAATCGATGAAATAACTGTCCCTGTGGACGCGGTAATTAGATTATTGAATTGTTCTAGGAGCCGCAGTGAGCTATAAAGGAAACTTTGGGAATTTATTATGGAGTTTTGCAGCATTTTTATGATAAAAAACCGGTATGCGAATGGGCAATGTAAAACCGCATAAACTTTTCTCGCTTTATCGTACCAGAATTCGTTATTTTCTTAAGACACCGCGAAATCGTCATTTGTGTGTCAACGTGAGCTTTAATATTGGTGTTATAGAGACATTCTTCGCATGCCGGTATTTGCCAATAAAATTGTAGTAATATTCTGGATAAGATCCCAATGTTACACCCAATGGCTATATGGGTAGCGGCAATAACGCGCATCACCAACTTCCGAGATCAGGAAGATTCCCTCGATTCGAGCGAGAATAATTTCGAATTTTATTCACACTTCCATTCCAAAGGTTGGTTTCAAAGGCCCCTCATCATTTTTATTAATTTTTGCGTCATTACCATAATCTTCCTCGACAATTGCACACAGAGAGCGCTGAGAACATCGTTTGAAATACACTTTGGTTTTAGCGAGTGAGGTAAAACGCTGAGGTATTAAGATTTAATAATAATCTGTTTATTTTCGTTTTTTAATAAGTTTTTTATAAGAGGTATTTGGCTACCAGTGGAGTAACTAAATTCATTTTGAAACGCGGCGACTACACTCCATTTATAACTTTTGACTTCTACAGGGGGATTTTGAAAAAATTGCACACGAAGCCCAAATTGGAGGAGAGCCTTTAATAAAACTGAACAAACAATGATAAGTGCCACCCACGAAACATGAATACGCCAAATTTAATACGAGTGGCTGTTTTATAACTTATATCATTAATAATGCTTTTGGAACATGTTCTTTTTTCCCAGCCTTTCACGATGCCAGACAGACAGACAGGCAGACAACTTCGGCGTAGTATATGTGTCTATTGTCTTCCAATATGTCAACCTGCAACGATGAACTATTAATTGAATTAGTACAAAACTCCCCAGTACGTGATAAAAAATATCGAACATATTCTCGAAATTTTTTCTCGTCTTGAAATAAATATTGTTTTATCAATCTCGTTTTCTTCTCTGTCCAAATATGCTAACCTGCTGACACCCTGCTACCGCTGACATCTGAGGTTTCGATACCCAGTCAAATTCTTCCTTCAAGTTTATCCAAATTGTTGGCTCGGTTATTGCCTCCATAGAAAAAAATGTAATGGGGTTCGATCTGGGGACCTAGCCTGCCATTCTATTGGACCTCTTCTTCCATCTTCTTGGGAACATTTCGTCCAAATAATGTCGCACCGGGCTTAATGTGTTGGAGCACCATCCTGTTGCAACCAGATATTATTATTTAGAAGTTTATTTATTATTTAACAGAAACACAGTTCAGACTGAATTATTTTGTACCAATTCAGGACTTGTCAACATTGTATTGGTATCTCTATAGGTTTTTCTTAAATTCCCATAACATTAGACAGTTCTGTTATTTTTTTGAAATTTTACTAATTTGAACTTTAGCGCCGTTTTAATTCATCTTTTCCTTATCTAACCTATTAAGTATTTAACAACGTTGAAAACAGAATAGAAAACTCTATTCAAATGTAAAATAAAAAACATAGGCTGCTATTAAAAAAATATTGATGACGTCATAACTGTCAAAAAAACTAATAAAAAAAAATTAGGTTACGTTCCTCACATGCTTTTTAAGTTCTATTTCTACTGCAAATACTAACGGAGTTACTGAATTTATTCCTTACCTAATTTCCACACTGTATATATTATTATTTATAATTATTTATTTTTAATGTTTTCGTCTTTAATTTTATTTGATGTTTTTCAAAATGTCCTTGTGTATTTGGTTTGTTTTTTTACTCTAGTTTTTATGATTTTGTATTCTTTGCAAGGATGGTTTTATTTTAAATTTTTGTTTTGGGTTTTTTACTGATTTTTATTATTTTAGTTATTCCACAGCTTCTTCCATCTCCTTAACTTTTGTCTGGATTATTTGCGGAAAACAATTAGGGCTTTTTATACAAATTAATGTCACTACAAATAATAAGACCTCAGCAGATTTTTGAATTTTTTTTACAGGAACATTTTGTTTAGATCTATTTTTCCCAATTATTATAAACAATTAATTTTTTTTAATTGTTAAATATCTTTGAAACTTAAAATTTGTCCAAATACGAATTTCAATAAGAATGAAACGACATACATCCGGAACCCTTTCACCCTTTAACAGAAGGTAAACGTCTTGATATTCTATAAAGGTCTCAACTAGTACTGTAAAAATTGGGTTTCTGGAGTTATGTATGACTTATACAGGGTGAGTCATTAGTGTGGGATCGGAATCTAATGCCTCTACTATCAATTAAAAAAATATATTTTAAGAAAAGTTTTAATAACTTTAAATCCTAATGCTTAATAAAATAGAAAGTGGTGAATAACAGTCACATAATAGTGCAAAAATATACAGGGTGTTCTATGTAAAAAAAAAAGTTTTGGCTATGGAAAGATATCATTTCGACTACTATTACTAGTACTCCATTGAAATAAAAAAGTATGGCCTACACACGATGTCTCTAACCTTCTTTTACCTAAGTACAAAATATTATAATTTTATAGTTAATAGCAAGGTTTTTATAATTTTTTTTGTAAAGCTGTGTTTTTAACCATTAAAAAAAATTCATAACTGCATTTTTCTTCAACAAAAGAGACATTGCACAGCTGTATAGCATTTACTATGGCAAGCAATAATATAAAAAAATGTACAGGAGGGTCCTGCAGTTGTTCCTATATCATTTTATTTCATTGACCAATTTTTTGAAAAAATAATAGTAAAGGCATAAGAGGCAGATCCCACAATAATGACTCACCCTGTATAGGACTTTTTGTACAAATAAAGATTGTCTTATTGTTTTAGGCGTTTCGTTCTGATAGATAGTTTTCTGTGATTTTTTGATTTTTTCTTATATTAGTTAATGTACTTTCTTATACCGGGTGTCCCAGAGGTGTGTGGACTATCATGTACGCCCTTATTTTGAAAACGGGGTTTTTGGGGGACGATAGCCACACGATACCTTCAGAATTTAAAATTATTAGAAATTATATACAGAGTGCTCTAATATTAGTAATATAACAAAATTATATTTTTTCAATGGAATGCCTGTATATTAGTTGGTGCATTGAAAGAGCAATTAATGCTGAGCATAATGATATAAGGTACTACAAGTTTATTATGATGGATGGTTCTTGAGTTATGAAGACTTTTAGGTCACTTTTTAAAAAATTGCAGAGACCATTCCAACAGAGATAACTGAATATTTTTTTGTAAATAACTTTTTATAGACCCAAACTTTAGTACAGACTGTTTGAAGGTCATCTAAATTGATATTTCTATACAGGGTGTACGGTTTCGCAAAATGTATAATAACTTTTTTTTTTTCAAATAGAACACCCTATATTTCATTATACTTTTAATAAGCTTTCTGTCAATAGATAGTTTGCCTCGGCAAATGTTAGTAGTTTAGATAATTTTTACAAAAAACGTGGAAAACTTTCACAAATTGATGAAATCGTGTATTAAGATCAAATCGCCTTGGACTTGTTGTCATGGAGATATCATTTTAGATTGGTTACCACGGAGCCGTTTGTTCTTGTGGACAGTAAGTTATACTGTAACAAATAGTTTCACTTTTGTGATTTTTTTACAAAATGAATTTTACGAAAGAAGTAGTGATGCGTTAGGAGAAGCCAAAAGAAACTTCTTTTTGGCCACAAAAATTTAAAACGTTTTGTAGACACTGGAAACGTGGCCTACAACAAAAAACAATTTATTGGTAGAAGAGTAGGTGAAAACACTGAGCTAGAGGTTTTCCTTAATGTGGTTGCAACAGGATGAACCTCCCGTACATTTCTATAGGAATGTAAGAAGATATTTAAATGACTGGTTGCCGAGACGTTGGATTGGTAGGGGCGGCCCTGTCAAATGGCCAGCAAGATCACCCGATTTAACTCCTCTAGATTTTTTCGTTTGTGGTTATGTAAAGGATATAGTCTATCGAATTCTTACGTAAACCTAAGCCTGTCTACTTCTCGCTGTCATTTCTGAAGTAATTTAATAAATTAGACAATAAACGACTATCTCCATGGCAACAAGTCCAAGGCGATCTGATCTTAATAAGCGATTTTAGCAATTTCGGGAAACTTTTTAAGTTTTTTGTAAAAATTACCTAAAGTACTAACATTTGCCGAGGCAAACCTACATTGAAAAAAAGCTTATTAAAAATGCTATTTGGTAGTATAATGTAATATAGGGTGTTCCATTTGAAAAAAATAAGTTATACAACTTGCGAAACCGTACATCCTGTATAGAAATATCAATTTAGATGACTTTCAATCAGTATGTATTAAAGTTTGGATCTATAAAAAAATTATTGACAAAAAGTATTCAATTATCTCTGTTGGAATGGTCTCTGCAATTTTTTAAAAAAGCACTAATTTTGACCTAAAATTCTTCATTACTCAACAACCATCCATAATAAAGCTGTAGTACCTTATATCATTTTTCTCAGCATTTACTGCTCTTTCAATTCACCAACTAATTCAGGGCATTCCATTAAGAAAAGACATAACTTTGGTATATTACTAATATTAGGACACTCTGTATATGATTTCTAATAATTTTAAATTGTGAAGGAATCGTATAGTCCCCCGAAAACCCCGTTTTGATATCTTTCAAAGATGGTCCACACACCTTTGGGGCACCCGGTATTTTCTTGTCCTTTTTATTCTCATCTTCACATTGTTTTATTTTAGTCACTTCGACCAGTCAGGGTATTGGAAGATTTTGTAAATCTCTTTTTCTTTATCTTCGTTTCAGTTCTTACCATACAGTATATATAAGGACCAAAGAAGTCTTATAGCAAATTGCATTTAACAGGGAAAATTATCACTTGCAATAGTAAATTAATGACAGGTTGCTTGTTGTAGATTAATTTTTGTAGTAATTAGATCAAAGGTTCCAAAATTTCATTTTACAAAAGTGCAGTTTCTTCTGTTATTGTAAAATTTTGGCCCTAATGGTATTTAGATATTTTTGTTTATTTTAAAGTAACAGTTTTCACATTTTCAGGAAGCTAACCTTATGTGGGACACTCTGTATAGTTTTGTTTCATTTATTAAAGTAGCAAACTAATTGGCTCTTATTTCTTCATGAAACTGTAAACAAGGTCTACCGCATCAAAATCTTCAAATTTTTGTTCTCTAGCGGCATGTAGATTGCTGCTGGGCGTTGAAGTAATTTTTTTTGTTTTTGAAGATTTTCGCCTGAAATTTTGAGTGTGTTAATAAAAGATAGATCTTTGCAGCTAGAGTTGAAACCAAAATTGAAAATGCCTTCTAGCTGCAAAGATCAATATTTTATCAACACGCCCACAAAATTTGAAGGAAAAATCTTCAAAAATAAAAAAGGTACCTATATTGAACGCCCGGCACCAATCTACATGCCGCTAGAGAACGCTCTTAAATTTATGCAAAAATTTTTGTTTTCATGATGTTGTAATTCGGTTTTCTATAACAACATTTACGTTCCCAAGTATTTCAGTGAAATTCTGAAAAGGTTACATGCAGGAGTAAATTACCAAGTATCACGCGGTTTACTGCTGCAATTACAGAGAAATAAATTAAAGCAAATAGAGGAGGAAACATGTTTTGAACTAATGAAATACGTGTAAATTTTATAGAGTCCTGAAATTGGAACGAATACTCCTATTTGCATTTATAAAATTAATTATAAAATTGTGTATCTTAACCTAATTTAAAAATAAAACTTGATTAGCACATTGTAAAGTGGGTGTCAAAAAAACTAATTCTTATTCATCCACGCCATACTAACATAATAAGTATGTAGTTAATCGCGTGTTCACTCAATCATTCGTAACAAATAGAATTATGTTTTCTATTGTGAAGGTATGGGGGAGCACCCATAAATCGCCTGTTAAAGAGATTTTTATCCTTACTTTTCAAGGTACATAGTTAATGAGTAAGCAAATTTGACAAATGTGATCTGGTGTTGAATTAAATATTGTCTAATTACACGATTGTGGGTTGCGATATGAAATCATTTTATGACGTGAATGGCGGTTATATCAAACGGTGAAATCTATCTAAGATTATTTTTAAATTATTTTTTAGTATTTTTAAAATTATGTAGCGTGTACAAAAATGTTTTTACCGATTAACGCAATCAATTTTTTTAATCCAGAACTTTTTACAAAACCTACAGTTTTAATATAAATATGTGTAAACTTTCTGCAAAGTGAGAACTACATTTAAGGCACCAATAACTAAAAATCGAGACGTTATTGATATATATCGATTGTTCAAAAAGTGATAAAGTTAACAAAAACTTTCCCATGAAATTGCCTTCTTCGATGGAGCATAATTATAACAACAACAATGCAACAACAACAATAACGAACTGCAGAATGGCTACTTCCAACAAGATGGGGCAACCGCTCACTGTACGCCGAAAATTTCATAAGAGAATATTTTGATGATTAGCAGAAAGACAGAAACAACTTGCGTCCAAGATCATATGATTTGACAGCATGTGATTTTTACGGCCTTAATAATTTTCTGGGCTTTCAACAAGTTAGGCAACGAATTTATTCTAATTAATAAATAAGTTTGTCCAGTGTAGAATGTGTAGACACCCTTCGATTGAAATATGTTGGTGGTAAACCTGTTGACGCTTTAGAAGCGGATATTAGTTTTGGACAGTTGTATGGATTGATAAAACATTTTCTTCATAATAAGCAAAATATTTATTAATAAAATAATTAATACGATTAGTGCGAAACTATTGTTGTTATCCATGTTTAGATAGTGTGAGAGCTTTGATATTTTATATTTTATAAAATTTTGGTTTTATTTTAAATTTTAAATTAAATTAAATTTTGCCTGAGTCAGTAAACTTTGTTTAAATATAAACATTTTCGTTAAAAATAAATTTAGCTTTTTTTATGATTACATATGATATTCATAGGAGTGAAATTAAAATTTTACTATTTATGTATCCATAAAACATCATTGTTGCATTTATGAAACCACAGATTGCATCATTTTGGTGTCCCCTTCCTTCTTTTATTCAACACACTTTTCCTTTAGTGCATAACCAAGTAAGCTCAACTCTAATGAAACTCCTTTTCAACGTGAAGGTCTCGTATTTGGCCAAGCTTTTACGAGTGGTAGAGCAATAAGAATCACTGGGTTACGTTATAGGAATAGCCTATAAACACGAATAAATGAAAGCATAATTTATTTTTGACGAATCCGAACACTTAACCCTGAAGCCCTTGCTAAATTATGTTTATTTAGGTCACATAAATAAACAAAGAATGTTGGCCGTATCGCCGCAGCTACAGAAGCTTTTATCCTTTTTAGGACGCCAATGAAAATGGTTGCAGGTTATTAGCTCGGAGGGAAGACAAGCACATTTAGGGGGAGTAATACAATTAAAATTCAATTATGAGGGAAACGAGTGTTGAATACGGGCAAAAGGACATGTTAACTTTGTCTTGAATTTTGCAGAGACGTTGTAAATTTATCGATTTTAAGTAGAAAGTGCGGCAAAGTTCCATTTCGCTCCGTGTAAATTAAAAAGAAAATGTGTGGAAATGTAAACAAAAAGTGTTAAATCATATTAATTATCATAAAAATGTGCGCTTCAAATCAGTTATAAAGTTACTCCCATAAATATTTTAAAATCTTGTCACTAAAATTCCAATAATGGTTCCTCGATACCGCCTTCATTGGTCCAACTTTGTAAAATCTTCTCATATTTCTCATCCGACCTCAAAACTAGTCAAGTCAGCAAAGAGTATCTGATTGAAAAGCATCCTCTGGAAAATCCTGTGTTTTCAAAGTTTAAAAATTCTCGTGTTATTTACCGAGCGCTTCTATCATATTAAGTATATTCCAAAGCGCAAAGATCTCGTTTGAGCAATGGGAATTGGACTGGAGAAATAGTTTAGCTTTAAGATCTCGCTGTATTCTGTAAAGAGCTCATTGTGTTATCGCAGAGCGCGCTCCACAATAAAAGGGAATGCGTGAAATATGGAGCGCCGAGTGGCTGAAGTTGTCTCTGAGACATGTTCTGATGGGTCATTTGTCCGTGTTATTTTTAGCTTAGAAAAGCTAGAAATAAAACTAATATATAGAGAGTGTGTTCGCTAGTTTAAAAATAGAAAGTATAAAGGGCGATGAATAATATACCGTTAGAAATTGCTAAATATCAATTTCTCTCCTAGATTAACGAAATTAATCAATGAATGATAATCTAGGTATGAGAAAAATCTATCATTATTACAACATAGTTTTTTTTTTTTTTAAACTCAGGCGTTTAACAAAAAATGACGTCAAGTGGGCCATGGATTAAAAAACGTATGACGTAGATGGTGACAAATTTGTCACCTGACATCTGACATTTGCCTCATCCACGCGGCCAGACACTGAAGCCAAGCAACCGTGCCCCCTGTCTCCTTTACGCTCATCATGTGTGAGGGGTCGGTATGCGTCGCGAGCTGGTCCGTGGCGAGAGACGTTTGGTCAGCACAGCGAGGGGTTAAGACCTCTCACTGGAAAGCCTACTCACTGGCCCTTGGATATGAACAAGGTACCTCACCTACTATAGATTTATGTATCAGTAAAGGCCTGCTCTAATTCTCTCCAAATTAAATCTTGTTTTGATTTATTCTCTTACCATTCTTCCGCGATAATTGATGTAAGTTCTGATATTCTTAGTAGCATTCCAACCTCAAGATTATACAATAAAAACACCAGTGTAAACTGGTAGTGACATAGAATTCTTAACCGAAGCTATCCCACAGAATTTGTAGGCATGCACGCCAACATTAGAAGTAAGTCCATTAAGAGAAAAAAAAGTTGTGTGTCTGACCTTTATAAGCAAATGACTTGGGACAGGGTGCGTAGCTACCTTCTGAGTAGCTACGCACCATAGGTAGTAATAGTCGTCATAGGGGGGCCCACTTGGGACAGGGGGGTGTAGCTGCTATCTGAACCGCCGTAATAGTATAGCTATTACGCTAGTGGTATTATTCAAACGCGTCCCCACTCTCATTCCATCCCCACTACCAATGTTTTACTTTGATTTCCGTTTTAGTTTTTTGGACTCACACCTCGATAAAGAAATTTCACTTCAAAAGCTGTCATTACTCGTATATGAGAAAAACTATTGTATAAGCGGAATTTGTTTTGTAAATTTAATAAAGTGCTTGTAAAACTCAAGAATTTGCTTAGTAACATAAAAAATGACAGTATTCAAAATTATCTTTCCAAATTATCACCACTATGAAAATCAAACTGATTCAAATCCAAAATTTTCCTATTAGTACAACAGATAACAGAGGAACCAAAAGCGATAGGGAATAAACTGATGCTTTTACTTGACACTTATCTACAATATTGTATTATTAATATGTCTAGTAGACCCATTAGTTTGCTTACAATAATGTCAAAACTTGTTGAAAAGATACTGTCCAAACTACAGCCTATTTTGCAGACTTGTCACCTGATTCCCAACCACCAGTTTGGATTTAGAGCCCATGATTCCCCGATACAGCAAACTCATAGGCTCCTTAACAAAATAAGCAAAGTCACAGAAGAAAAAATACCCCAGATTACTAGTTACTCCTTAAATCCTACATCCATGACCATCATTTCCTTGTGAAACAAAACAACGAAACTTCAGAACTCTCCTCATTAAAAACTGGTATTCTACAAGGCAGTATATATTGAGACGACGGCGCGACGGCACCGGAAGCGGATGATGTCATCTATCTGGGAACAATTATTGGAATGACCACATATGGCAACGGCATTGATCTAGAAAAGTCCACAGACCATGAGAACGTCTGGGAATGATTGTTCACATAAGATCATCAGCCTAGAAGATTCTGTCGCGGTGATCTCATACTATACGACGCTCGCACAAAGAGGATGATCATCCTTCAAGGATATTCGATAGTGCCAAAAGGATGATCTCATTATTCCCGGAATAGAAGGAATCGAGAACACCAGTGGGGGTATAAGAAAGGAACGAACGACGGAAGAGGACAGTGTATTGGTAGCATCGTGAACAAGTCGGTCAGGTGAGCGTGTTATCCTGAAAGTTTGTAGATAGTGAAACATTGTAACTACGGTGTGTACTATAATTTCTTTAAATCCTCGAACCCGCCCGGCTCAGGCAACGTTACAATATTATGTACTGCAGATTTGCCCACAAGGAGGAGATTTAATATATTAGTTCTTCTCAATGACGGGTCTTATAAAAGAGTTCTATATCCTGGGCATAGTGCATCGGCGGTTATTTATTATCAAACAACCTCACCCTTAAAACTAGCTGGGCAGTCGTGGATGATCCTCTGGGATCTCATCACTTGTTTGTTGTAATAATGATAAAATAGACACACGAACTTGAAAAGAATGATAACTATACTCCGATAACCAATGGAAGGAAGAAGAAGCCGATTACAACAAAATAACAAAACTTCAGAACTCTCCTCATTGAAACTGGTATTCTACAAGGCAGTATATATTGAGACGACGGCGCGACGGCACCGGAAGCGGATGATGTCATCTGTCTGGGAACAATTATTGGAATGACCACATATGGCACCGGCATTGATCTAGAAAAGTCCACAGACCATGAGAACGTCTGGGAATGATTGTTCACATAAGATCATCACCCTAGAAGATTCTGTCGCGGTGATCTCATACTATACGACGCTCGCACAAAGAGGATGATCATCCTTCAAGGATATTCGATAGTGCCAAAAGGATGATCTCATTATTCCCGGAATAGAAGGAATCGAGAACACCAGTAGGGGTATAAGAAAGGAACGAACGACGGAACAGGACAGTGTATTGGTAGCATCGTGAACAAGTCGGTCAGCGTGTTATCGTGAAAGCTTGTACATAGTGAAACGTCAGTTTTTTTTAAATTAGTTAGTAACTACGGTGTGTACTAGAATTTCTTTAAATTCTCGAACCCGCCCGGCTCAGGCTACGTTACAATATTATGTACTGCAGATTTGCCCACAAGGAGGAGATTTAATATATTAGTTCTTCTCAATGACGGGTCTTATAAAAGAGTTCTATATCCTGGGCACAGTCCATCGGCGGTTATTTATTATCAAACAACCTTACCCTTAAGAGCGTTCATTACCAGACGCCATCTTGGATAATTTGTTTCCTCGAATAAATCGATTACCATATTGATTTATCGATTTTTAAAAACGCGGAAAGTTAGAATCTTGGACCGATGCGTTTACGAAAGTCCAAAATTTTTTGTTTCTAAAAAAAATTGAAAAAAAAATCGTTAATTGACAGAAAATCTTTGTTTAGGGGAGTTTCGAACGTTGCTACGACTTATTAAAAACGTTCCGTGTAAAAAAACAAACCATTTACGCAAGTACTAAGCACATGAATGGAAAAATTTGTTTTAATAATTTTCTAAGCGGTTGGTGTCGCCATCTATAGCAGATTGAGGGTTTTGAACAATTTGGCAACAAAGCTCTCGGTCCTACGGCTCTCACAACGCACTGTTTTGTGCTCAGTAGAGCGGCAACCAGCGCTCGTAGAGGATGTACTTGTCTTGTAGATCGATGATCGATAAATAAAGACCAACATCGATTGAAATTTCAGGGCAATTTTAGAATGAAAGAAGAAGTTATTACCCACATAGTTAATTTTTCAAAAACCAATTCAAGGGTCCTTTTGAATTACGTCAGAATTTTAAAAATCGTGTATTTTTGTTTTATGGGTTGTGAGAAAACGAATCAAATTAGAGCAAAAATTCACAGGAATTCAATAAATTATAACAGTAACTGCGTATAGCTGCGTATTAGCTTTATGATGAATTGTTATTGAGTTGCCAATTATGGAAATAGGTATTTCCCAAGACATACTTTTACATTGTTTTTTTTTCTGGAGATCAGTTCATGATATCAAAAGGGCCATTTTAATAACGAATTAGATACAAAGAAACGCCGAACACACATAATAATTTTGGCAGTTCTTAAAAAAATACTTCTTGGTTGTCAAAGAGACCGCCGGAGCATTTCAGTATGGCGTTTAAAACCAAAATAAAAAAAATTATAATGCCAGTTATAAGAGCACAGAATCTGAGAACAGTCTTGACTGCAGTAGGCTTTTAGTGTTTTCAAGTGTTGTTACTTTTGACTAATTGTTAGTGTAAAAACTAGACCTTTCGTCATATTGACTCCAACAGACTTTTTTGTATTCTTAGTTTTGATTATTGTTATAGTGTTAATAGTATTGTTAGTGATAGTTTTTTGTGATATGGGGTGTGTGTGTAAAAGACGCGATAGTGTAAGGGTAACAGAACTTTATCGGGGAAAAGAAAAAACCGGCGATTGGCCCAATTGAGGTGGGTATTGAGAATTTTTTTTAGATTTGTGCACGGATAAGTGTAGAATCGATATACAGACCGTTTCAATCGAAACGAGCCACCCTCAATAACTTTTTAGGAAACGATATTTAAGAAAAATCTAAAAACACGTTATCTCGAGGGGGACATGTTTTGATGCAATAGTAAGCAGGCTTGGTGCAACCCCATACGCCTGACAGGAGCAACCTCGATTTTTTAAATAGGGAATAGGGGTCGAGTAACATGTCGTTTGAAAGGTCTTTTAATTGTCTTTTTGGCCACATAATTATTTTTTTATTTGCATAGTCTATAAGTTAGTAATTAAAAATGAAACATTTTTTTACGGATTTGTTTTGTATTTAGGAATGCCTGCAATTAACGATAAAAAGCTTGCAATAAACATTATTAGACAATTTATTATTGATCTGAATAATGCTGTAATCAAATTTGTCGCCATCCATACTCATTTATACCAATCCTTAACAATAAGTACCTAAATAAATAAACTGAAAACAAAATAGTCGTGTTAATTTCCTGAGCGATAAAGCAACTGTAGCATTGAACACTAAATTTGATTTTTGTATATTTGGTAGGTATGAGAATAGGTGGTAAACTATTTTTCACATAGACATGGGGGCCCAGGGGCCCCCCTTGGGCTGGACCGATTTTTCGGGTCGACCGATTCTTATGATTTTTTTTTTGTATATTTGATAGGTATGGGAATAGGTCGGTAAGTATTTTTCAAATGGATATGGGGGCCCAGGGGGCCCCCTTGGGCTGGACCGATTTTTTGGCTCGACCGACTTTTATGAAGTATTTTTTTTTATATTTGGTAGGTATGGGAATAAGTCGTAAAGTATTCGCCCCGAATAGCAGAATAACTATTAAAACATGGACATGAAGGCCCAGGAGGGCCCTTGGGTTTATAATTCAAGAAGGGCTTTTATGATATTTGATTTGTTGGATTTGTCTCCGCTCCGAATAGCAGAATGACTATTGAAACATGGACATGAAGGCTCAGGGGGAACCCTTGGGTTTATAACTCAAGAACAGCTGGACCGATTTTTATTATCTTTGATTTGTTGTGTTTGTCTCCGTCCCGAATAGCAGAATAACTATTAATAAATGGGCATGGGGGCTCAAGGGCCTCCTTTGGTTTATAACCCAAGAACGGCTGGACCGATCTTTAATTTGTTGGATTTGCCTCCGCTCCGAATAAAAAAAGTGAATTCAGCTAATAAGTTAACACAAAATTTATTGATTCTGAGGCGATACAAAGTTCGCCGGGTCAGCTAGTTTTTTATATAATTGTATACCTGTTTTTTTATTATTTGGACTCCAAAAGGAATTCTATATGAAGTGGTAGTTTTATTTGACTGTATAAAATGTACAAAATAACCAACATTTGCAATTTTTAGATTAATTTTGACGAAGAATTCTGGAAAGAACAAATGTACCCGCATTTAAGGATTTTTTATTTTAATTGTTTTTTACCTGAGTTGTTAGATCCAAGGCAGAAGCGAGGAAAAACAATAAGAAACCCCCCAAGGAATGAGGAATTAACTTTTGAAATTATTAGACAATACTAAATACATAGTTATTATTATTGTTTTCAAAATTTATCAGAAGGAAATCCACGTGATTCCGACCTTCACGAGGTTTCTTGCTGGTCAGATGTTTTAATCGCACATCGTAGCCACCCCCAAAACCATGGGGTGAGTAACTACGAATACCGAGAATTACCCTGAGCAAACGCAACGACCTCAAGATAAGCGCCTTCTGCATTGCAATAGTTATTATTATGATTGTTTATTTTATTTTTATTATTATTGTGATTTATTTTCTTTCTCCATTTCCGCACAACTAAAATAGTAGATTATTATACGAGTTCCTGTGTAAATTGGACGCTTTATGCCACAAGGGGTTTATAAAAGCACGAGTGAAACGAGTTTACCACCTATTCTCATACCTACCAAATATACAAAAAAAAAAACAAATTTAGTGTTCAATGCTACAGTTGCTTTATCGCTCAGGAAATTAACACGACTATTTTGTTTTCAGTTTATTTATTTAGGTACTTATTGTTAAGGATTGGTATAAATGAGTATGGATGGCGACAAATTTGATTACAGCATTATTCAGATCAATAATAAATTGTCTAATAATGTTTATTGCAAGCTTTTTATCGTTAATTGCAGGCATTCCTAAATACAAAACAAATCCGTAAAAAAATGTTTCATTTTTAATTACTAACTTATAGACTATGCAAATAAAAAAATTATTATGTGGCCGAAAAGACAATTAAAAGACCTTTCAAACGACATGTTACTCGACCCCTATTCCCTATTTACGAGTGTTTTTGTGAAACCCGAGTGGCGTAAAGCGTTCAATCTACACAGGAACGAGTGTAATACAACGTTTTATCGTTCGATACAACCCTGGAAAGCCTTTAAATTGCTTAAAATCCATATAAATAGTTTGACGTTTATCTGTCATTTAAATTATTTCATGACAGTGTTTACACAAGCGAAAATTTGAAAATTCGAACGATAAATGTTATTTATTTAATCTTTAATGTGAAAATTGAATTTTATCCACTCTTTACCGCATGTTAAAATGCAATTTTATCGTTTAGAAGTTAAAAAAAACAACTTCTATACCAACATCCATTGTTGTATTACTGTCTAACGTTTTTTTGACATTTTGTTTGACAGTTGAATTTTTCACGTCAAAGAATTAAATCCATGTTGCAGTAAAAACCGTGAAGATTGAATAAAATTTTATATTATATACGACGATAAAATTGATGATTATCTATCGTTTCGAGTGACTTTAACGACTCGGCTAACGCGTCCACGTTATTAAATAATAAATATATACCACATAAATAACTATTACCTTTTGCCACGACGTTTTACCATGACAATAATACAAAATTTATTTTATGCATGAAATTATCTAGCTGAATTGATTATTATTTACTTTACTTCTACGACAAAGTTAATTTTTGTAAACTCAATTTTGTTGCTCTACTTTCGGTATCACGTTTTTGTTACGTTGACAGGTTGGCAGTTTTACTTGCAAAATTTCCGGGGAACAAAATTTCTTTCAAAAGTAAATTTGATCCGGTAGAACAATAGCCTCTCGTGTAATTACATAGGTACGATTAATTTTAAGCATTTGGCAGAACCCTCATTGGTCAGAAAATACAATGTTTCTAGAAAACTATTTTTTGTTCGATTAAAAGTTAGGGCTAACTTTTTTCACTGTCAAACTTAATTCAATTCAATAAATTATTTGAAATTATGATTATTTTAAAATTATGTTCCATTCCTAACAGTGCACACCGCTTTGCGATTTTCAAACTTCCATCTCTTAGTCGTTCAATGATATAAAAGCAAGCGCTACAAGCTATGTTGTCAGATCGTTTTAAGAGTACGAACAAGCTCAGCACTCCCACTATTTAGTCTCTCTCTTCGACGCACGCTTGTGGGATGCAACGCAAGCTGCATTCGTGTCTAAACGTAGTACAGATGGACACACCGACAGCATTAGGGCATGTGGTTTCTACAGAGACGGAAGACGAATGTTTGTTTACATTTGAAAACTTGACCGACTAGAGAACGCTCTTAAAACTAGCCGAACTAGAATCACTTGTTTGTTGTAATAATGATAAAGGAGACACACGAACTTGAAAAGAATGATAACTATACTCCGAATCACCAATGGAAGGAAGAAGAAGCCGACAACAATATCCAAACCTCACCTGTTCTAGAAGCTATCGATCTCTTGGTGGAGGGCATAGCACTTGCCTCCGGTCGCAGGCTGCTAGAAGTTGGGAAACGAGAACGCGAGCACGCCCACATCCTGAGCGAGGGACTACACAGAGTACCTTTTTGGTGCAGGGTCGGACCGTATCTGTCCTCATTATGCTTTCGACAAATCCTATGCACTGCATACGGATACAGGACAGCACGGATGTACCAAAAAAAAGGCTCTGAAGCGGGAATTCACATTCTCTAATAATTGAATTGCAATCTCAGCGCAACTCTAGGGGAATGTGCCAGACGGAGATTGCGGTAATTTTACAGGGTGCCACAGAAATCACTGTGCTTCTTAAGGTGGGTTTGAGGACATAACGGTAATGAGGGGAATGAGAGGGGCTGGTGCGACGGGAACACCGGATGGAATAGTGGTATAGAACCGCCCATCCGACTGGCCAACCACTACCTCCCGAACCTAATCAAAATTGACACCGATTTTAGACATTGCGCTAGATGGAAAACGGGCTTTAGACAAAGCAGGATTTTTATCAAAAATCCTTTTTTTAAAAGATCCAAGTTCTGCCTGAATTTGTCAAGGGACAGACCACGTCTTTTGGTGGGCATCTGGACCGGAAATTGCAGGCTAAAGAAACTCCTCCATGTGATGAGGGTGGTAAACGACCCAACAATCCAACAGGAATGTCGGGCTCTCGCCTTGACCAGAAAGTCCATTCTAGATGAGGGACAGACACGAGGGATACGAGGGGGTGACATAATAAACCTCCGGTGTGGTCTAAGTGTCATTGAGGGGAGTCAATTCCCTCACACACCTCCACACCTTTTCTCTGTATCTAACATTCAAACAATGATGGCACACATGATAGATATCACACAGCGAGCTGACGCCAGTAAACCAAATCCAATGTGGTGGGATCACGACTGCACACATTTGGCTAACACTTGACGAAATGCCTTTAGTGCATTTAACAGAAACATGATTGTGTTACGTACCAAAAATTGGTTTGGTACCGCCCCAAATCTAGCTCTATGGAGATGGGCTGGGTCTATTTTATTACTATTTTTTTTCTACTTAAATGGACGCCACGAGTTTTTACCGCAGAAGAGGATGGTTACGAAATTAAACTTTAGTTGAAAAACTGTAAAACTTTAATAAAAACTTTAATTTAAATCAACATAAATTAGTAATTATAAATTAAATAAATCAAGTTTCATTCATCAGCAAAATTCAGTTACACAAAACACTTAAAGAAAATAAGAAGTTACTCATAAAACTAATATTTTAAATTAATATACCGAATTGAATTTAAAAGCGTCGAGCTATAGCTATAATTCGAGCAAGTATAGTGTAAACAACTTCAACGTCAACGACGATTCGACGGTTTAATTAGTTTTATGTTACACGATAGAGACGATAGAGTTGAACTAAGGTGTGACTTTAAATGGTTGTTATTTTAAATTATTGAAGTAAAACTTCTTTACGGGCACTTGACTTGGGGAGTAAGCTGGTGAATGCCTGACGAGAGCGTTACGAAAAGTGTGATCGGGCGAAGCGAACGGAAGTAATTAATTCATAGAAAACATGTTTGCCTTAACGGGATTCGAACCCGCACTTCTAGGTTGTAAATTTGCGCTTCATTCCATTCAGCCATTTGTGTGTGTGAGTTTTGTATGCAATTGCGCTACTTATCGCTGCACATAATTGCCGACTTTTTTGTTGACGACAAACTGAAACATGCATTATCCAATACTGCAGACGGTATTAATTCAGGATTCTCCAGCTCCATTTATAAACTTACATAAATTAAGAGCACAGTCGTGTGGTCTAAAGCACACTCGCATTTTTGCTTGGTCAATGACCACAAAAAAAAACGACATAAGAAACGAGAACAAGAAATGACGAGAAAAATGTCTTATCTGGCCCTGGAACTCTGGTTTGGGGTGTGTGAGGACTTCCAGAGGGAGACGACGACGATTCTCTAACCCCTGCCATCAACGAATCCTCGATAGAAGCGTCCACGCTGGAACTTCCAAGAGATATCACGATACCCTCGCTCGATGGCGCAGTTCCACTTAAGTGGTGAAGGTTTTAGGATTCACCCCGAGCCAGTACCCTGATGAAGAAGATTCCTCTTTAAGTACCCCATTTATCGAACAGAAAGGCCCTTACCTCCAATGAGGGACGACTTCTAAAGAGAACGAAATGTGGACGCACCACGTGCACGACTTGTTCGGTGGTATTAATCCCCGCAGGTTGAAAATGATTCCGTCGTTTTGCGATTATTTTCAACGGGACGAGAATGACACTCTTAGATGAAACGGATGTGCTAATCCCTTGCGGATATTTCAAATTTAATTGCACGAACACCACGTTACATCAACCACCGAACAATATGTCTCTTTTTGACAGACATGCCGACCGGAAGAAGGCCTCTGACAAAATATGCGCACAAGGGACGCGGTGACGTTTGACGTACCGCTGTTTGTGTGAGGTTATGTAGATGTAAACAAGAGAAGTTCTTCATTATTTCCCGACGAGACACAAAGAAATTTTAATAATAATAATAATAATAATACGTTTATTACCCAACAGTTCAACGAACCAATTACAGAGTAATGTATAAAATAATAAACTAATTAATCATTACAATAAACCTAATACCGAATATAAGAATGTATGTGACTACAAATTATTATAAGCCTACATATTATTGTGACTGAAGTTAGCAGTAACAGTCCTTTTAAATTCCTTTAACTTCAAATGGAAAATATCTATGTCCTTGCATACGGTATTATAATATGTTGACATCATGAAGATTGGTGAAAAATATAAAACATTTGTACGAGGAGTTCCCGTATAAATGGACAAAGCTTGTCTATTATTTTGACGCGGAATATGAAAAGGAATTTTTGCCAGCATCTCTGCACAATCAATTTTATTATTTATTATTTTATAGAAAAACATTAAAATTGAAATCTGTCTTTTTAAATCCAATGATAAGACTTCAAACAATCCATGAAGAAAGGAATTAGTAATACCTATAGGAGGATATCTGTCGTTACACCTGAAAAATAGATATTTAAGAAACCGTCTCTGAACTGATTCCAACAGTGAAACGTAACATTGATAAAATGGATTCCAAATCACACAGGCATATTCCAGACGTGATACTACGTACACTCTAAATAACATATTCATTGTATTAACATTAGTAAATTGTCGGCAGTTTCTTATTATAAATCCCAGCAAGTTGATTGATTTCTTTACTATTTCATTGATATGGTAGTCAAAATATAATTTACTATCATAGTAAACACCAAGGGCCTTGATTATGTATTGACGAACAAGAGTCATGTTTTCCAACTTGTATTGAAATAACAGTGGTTGTTTTTTACGACTAAACGAAACAACTTTACATTTATTTAAGTTTAAATGCAACTTGTTGTTTTCACACCAAGACAATACATTATTGAGGTCATTTTGAAGTAATTCCGCATCATTTACCGAGTTGATAATTTGAAAAATCTTCGCATCGTTAGCATACATCAGGATTCGACAATTACTAAGTACAGATGGCAAATCATTAATGAAACAAATAAAAATAAGGGGACCAAGATTCGAGCCTTGAGGGATACCTGAGGTCATCTTATATAAAAATGAAGAATAACCATTGTGACTAACACATTGACTTCGATTTGTTAAATAAGATTCTAACAAGCATAAGAGCTTATCACTAAGACCAAATGCACTAAGCTTATTCAATATAACACAATGATCTAATCTATCAAAAACCTTTGCAAAATCGGTATAAATAGCATCAACCTGTAAAGAGTTATCAACGGCTTCAGAAACGAATTGTGAAAAACAGGATAGATTTGTGACAGTAGACCTTTTATTCATAAAACCATGCTGATCCGTTGCGATACGATTATGAACGTGCGGATAAATGCTAGAATAAAGAATAATCTCCCAGATTTTTGAAAAGTTGCAAAGAAGAGATATAGATCTGTAATTAGTTATATTGCTACTAACACCCGATTTTAAAACTGGAGTAATTTTTGAGATTTTCCACATCGTTGGAAAAATGGACTGATCCAGTGCCGCGTTATATATCATTAAAAGAGGTGCAACAAAAGCATATTTGCAATCGCGGACAACAAAACTTGGTATTTGATCTGAACCAGCAGTGAAAGAGTCTTTTAAACTGCCAATGGCTGATAAAATATTTTTTTCTGTAATTTTGCTTATATTTAGACAATCTGAGAAAGAGGCTTGCTGTAAAAAGTTACCTGTCTGAGCAGAATGAGGTACAAAAACTGATTGGAAAAAGGTGGCAAAAGCATTAACAATAAATTTAAGTGTAGGTATTACCCAGTCGAGGTTCCAGTACTTTAGCCCCTTGGCGTTTTAGGCAGTGGGAAAAGTGTTTCATACTTCTAGAACGAAAGATCGAACCAGATAATACTAGCACAGCGAAGAATGAAGAAGAAAGACGATACATTGAGAGCAACAATCCGTAATGTCGAGCACAATTACGGTTTACAGTAGAAATTAGTTCGAGCGAGAATAGAGTAAAAAGTACAAAGAAAACAGCGGCTTAAACTCAAAAGCGTGGTACGCCGAATGCCATCTCCCCTTTTTGGTAAAATGGTCTAGGATGCCCTAAACTGCAACCCCTTCACAGCGAAGTGATATAAAATCCAACCGAAAAAAGTAACGAAATATGTAATGTTAATGAAAAGATAAAATTATCTCCACACATGATTATTATAATTTCTACAGAAACCTAGATATCCAGTGCAAAAGATTGTTCAAAGCAAAAGGCTAGAAGGAAATTAATGGCAAACATTTGTGAGTGGTCGTAATAAAGGCAGAACGTCATACAAAACAAAAATCAGTTGGACAGATACTTGACAAGTTAGCCCCAGCCACTGTTCCACAAGAAATACCAACACCAAGTCATACCCAATACACAAATAAAAACAATCGGCTACGCCATCTTTTAGCCTCCACGAACTTCAACAAGTCATAACATCCTCGTCAGGCACATCTCCTGGGTTTGACAATATTACATAATTATGGAGAAAATTCAAGAAAAAATTGTTGTTTCTTCTTGAAATATTTCACAAGTAGTGGAGTAAAGGAGAATACACAGAAGAAGAGTTCTTTGGATGCGGCCTACACGCTGCCAATACAACTATCTTAATAAATCAATTAATTAAATTTTTATAAGGGTAAAAATTGGAGGTTTTATACGTGTATTTAGTTTGTTAACAGTTAATTAAGAAATTGACCGGTAAGAATGAACTATTCCTAACCAACAGAATTAGTGTAATTAGTTTATGTATTTGTAGAGCCCTGATGAAGTTTTTACATTAGAACGAAACGTCGGAAAATTTCAATAATAATAATAATAATAATAATAATAATAGGATAGGCAGGCAGGCCACATAACATCTTTGGTCTTGGTGAGTAGCGCCACCACCTTGCCGAGCTGAAGGTGCAAATCGGACCGGTAGCTCTTGGCGCACCTGGGAGGTCAAGCCATCTTGACCCCAGTACCGGCCGGGGTTCCTTTTGGCTAACAACCAATTGGAACCCTAAACTGTTGTTACTACCCCAACAGGGAAAGACCCCCACGACCGGTCCCAGTCGGATAGGGACCAAGGTGAAGGTGGAGGGGTCTCGGAAAACGAATCACCCGTTGACGACACTGGCAATGCCCATGGACGCTTTGAGTGGACCAACACTCTAAGGAATGACCTGCTCGACTGCTACGAGACGAGCGAGCCGCGGCGAAGGAGTTACATGGCAAGGATGCATGCTCTGTGGGGTGAGAAACACCCGGAGCATCACTTTTTCGCGCCACAAAAACTCCGCGACTATGTGGCCTATCTTCGTCGCATTCAATACGAGAGAGCACCGGAGCAGTTGGTGGAGGTACAGCCGGACGAGCCGGAGATCCGCCACGCTGTTCCGGTAATTTTGGAGATGCCTCCGAACAGAAAGTCTCTCCACAAAATTCCACCACCCAAAGCCAGCGATGTAGTTGCAGCGGACGAATCACTCGATAGGAACCTCCCTGAGGATCCAGACATCCTGCTCCTGAACGAAATGGTCTATCGAGAGGCGACGAGGCTTTCTTCTTCGGCCCCACGTGGTGAGAGCACTGAGGCTGAGAGGAAATTCGAATGTCGCCTTGAAAAGATAGACAAGAAGATAGAAACCGCTAGGCAGGATATTTCTCGAATTCAGTGTGTGATGGAATTCATCAAAGAGATGAAACCTTTCACACCAAAAATCCGGCGCATCGCGCGTCTTTTTCGCCGGACCCATCATACACTGAATGCAGCGGTGCTTGCTGTTGAGAAGCAGCACTGCATGGATAGAGTTCGCAGTCTTGTGGCTGCAAGAAAGTCCCTGGTAAGGAGTAGGCGAAGGTTGGTCGAGAACAACAAGTTCAAGACAAATCCTTCGAGGCTCTTCCAGCGGGCAAACTCTATCCCAGAGAAATTGCCGGCGGTGCAGGAGGTCGAAGTCTTCTGGAGGGAAATATATGAGGGATCGAAACCGTTGCGTGAAGACACTCCAGCCCTTGCACAATTTGAGAACTTCGTAAGAAGATCTCAATTAAGACCAGTGGTGTGCAATCCGATAACCCCGGAAGAAATTGGCGAGACTCTTAAGGGAATCAAAAATTTTGCCGCACCAGGCCCGGACGGAATTAATACCTTTTGGTGGAAGAAATTCCGAAGCACGCACAAGCGTCTGGCCAAGGTATTTAATTCCTGGCTTAATGGTGAGCGGCCCATTCCGGAGTGGGTTGTCGAGGGGCGAACCGTTTTACTACCTAAAACGGGTGATTTGTCTCAGCCTCAGAACTACCGGCCAATAACTTGCCTAAATGCGTGCTACAAGATTTTCACCAGACTCCTGTACTACCGAATATTCCACGCCATTAACCCGGTGTATTCGAAAATTTTCGAACAGCGAGGCTGTAAAAGGGGCGTGGACGGCGGCAAGTAAAACCTGCTGATCGATAGGTGCGTCACGCAGGATGCCGTCCAATATAAGCGCAACCTATCTATGGCTTGGATCGATTATCGTAAGGCATTCGACACAACATCTCACGAGCTGATTATTCGCTTGCTCGAATGTCTTGCGATACCCGATACACTGGTGAGATGCATCAAACAACTGATGTCACTCTGGAAGACTCGGTTCTCGATAACATCCCGACGGGACCGAGTTCAGACAGAGTTGATATCATTCAGAAGAGGAGTATTCCAGGGAGATTCCTTGAGTCCTCTTCTGTTTTGCATCTCACTGTTGCCGCTGTCCGTAGCCTTGCGCGGTGCAAAGGGCTATAGCTGTGGTACACCCGGTAACCGGAAGCATAAGATCACGCACTTGTTTTACATGGATGATTTAAAAGTGTATGCTTCCGGAAAGCAAGAACTGACGCAGTCATTGCGCATAGTGCAGGAGTACACAGATGCTATTGGCATGGAGTTCGGTTGGGACAAATGTGCTCAGGTTCATCTCAAAAGAGGACGATGCGAGTATTTCGATGAAGATGCTCAACTCATTGACGGAAGCGTTCTGAGACATCTGAACGCCGGAGAGACTTACAAGTACTTGGGTGTGGAGCAGTGCCACATCCAAGCGTCACACCAGGTAAAAAAGTCTCTCTGCGGCAAGTACAAAAATCTACTCCGACGAATCTGGTCGTCAGAGCTTTCGGGGAAGAACAAGATTTTTGCCACAAATATGCTTGCCGTTCCGATCCTGCTCTATTCATTTGGAGCAATTAAATGGTTAGTGGATGAGTTGAAGCAGATTGCTCGGGATACTCGAAAAATGATGCATCTACAGCGCAGTTTGCATCCAAAATCGTCCGTTCCGAAGTTATATCTTCCACGAAACCAGGGAGGCCGAGGACTTTTGAGTTTGGAGTGTCTTCATAACAGGGTAATCTTGGGTATAGCCTGTAAGATCATCCAAAGTTCGGATCCCTTGTTGCTTCTTGTCAGGGATCACGAGAGGCGGGGAGTCGGGGCATTTTTGTTTAGGGCGGCACAAAGAGCAGCAGATGAACTCGGTCTTGACTTTGACGTTGAGCGAGCTCGGCCACATTCTATTACCGAGCTCAATTTGCTCCGTCTTACAGCCCACGTCAGAATCTCTGAGCAAGATATGCTCATGAGAAGGCATATGGATAAGTCAATGCATGGTGTTTTCTTCAAGAACATTGAAAACCTTGGCTTATCCAAAAGGCATACATTTGCCTTTCTGAGATCAAGTGGACTGAAGTCTGAGACTGAGGGATTCATTTGCGCTACGCAAGATGGTGTAATTAACACCTTGGTCTATCGCAGCCGCGTAATGGGTATAGAGGTGCCGAATGTGAGCTGTAGGGCTTGTCACAGGGCCCCTGAAACAGCAATGCATATATTGGCGGCATGCCCGGTGTATGCAGCTTCGGCCTATATCCATCGCCACAATGCGGCATTGAGAGTGTTATACTTTCATTTAAGACACCATTATGCGATAGACCAGACACCAGTGCTGCCCTATGTCCCGAACGATATTGAGTCCGTTGTGGAGAACGAAAGATGCCGAATCTATTGGAACTTCTCGTTCTCCACCGTCAGGCAGATAACAGCGAACAAGCCTGACGTGGTTCTATTGGACCACTCCTCCAAGCAGATGTTTGTTATTGAATTTTCGGCTCCTGCTGAAAATAACATCTGCGTCAAGGAGGAGGAAAAGCGGACAAAATATCAAGACCTGCTCTTTGAACTTAGGAGGCTGTACTCAAGTTACGCAGTAAAGCTCGTCGTTTTGGTAATTGGGTGCATGGGAGGCATCAAGGACTCGCTCGTCTCCAATCTGAAAATCATTCCTGCCTGCCGTAAACCGGCAGAGACCCTTGCGGCTGGAATGCAGAAAGCGGTCATCTTGGGGTCGTTGCGTCTGCTCAGGGCACATGATTCACGGGATTTATAGCTACTTACCTCATGGTTTTGAGGAGTGGCTATGATGTACGAATAGGACCTGACCAGCAAGGAACCCCGTGAAGGTCGGAATCACGGGGAGCTCCTTTTGGTCAATACGCAAAAAAAAAATAGGACTTTATTAAGAAAGAGGCGAAGTCTAGCCTAAGCTATTCGCACTTAACCTCAAATAAAAAAAATTAACCTTAAAGAAACAAAGAAAAAAATATAAATATATATATACCTATTACAACATAATAAAAAAATCATGCATATACATAATGTAAACAATTCAAGTGTTTATTTTATTTTAGAAGTCCGAATACCCGTTAACATTACGACTAAATCAATTAATGTTTGCAAAATATGAAATGCTGATGTGCATAGCGTCTCTATTAGCAGGTATACTCGTTCCTAGAGGACAATGGATTATTATAGGTGTAGAAGTTCGACCCGCTGTTCCCTACTCTTCACTTTCTTATTTTTCCAGTGTCTGTATGAATGCTCTAAACGCCCATGAGCAATGTGACCCACGTCTATGATGGAGATTCTTCTTTCTATTATCTTAGAGAAGTCTACAATAGTGTTAAGAATGAGTGCATTGTCTTCTCGAATGATGGATGTCAACCAGGATGCACTAAAGAAAGATACAATATTTTTTTATAATTATTTAAATTGTGTTTTATACTCCACTAGCTGACCCGGCGAACTTCGTACCGCCTCAGAATCAATAAACGTTGTGTTAACTTATTAGCTGAATTAAATTCAGTTTTTTATCAATGGATAATGCACACAAGGCCATCTACTGGCATTACCGGAACCAGCATACAACGCCAAGTTCCAAACAAAATGTATGAGAAAATAAATTTTCTTAAAAAAAACTTTTTCGTGAATTTTTCCGATGTTTTAATACTTATTCCCCACCGAAAAAAAATTATGGGAATCAGACAATTCGTTCTCGATATCATCAAAAAATTTGTGTTTGGAGTCCACGCGCGACTGAAGTGAAACTTTTGGAATTTACTGCTTAAGAACCGATTCTCGTTTTTAAAGTGCGGTACGACAAATTTTGGTTGCCGGCGTTCTTTGCTATTGTCGTTGCCCTGCACCAGGGGGGGGGGGGAGACAAATTCAACATATCAAAGATCGTAAAAGTCGGAACAGCCCTTCTTGAGTTATAAACCCAAGAGGCCCCCTGTCCATGTTTTAAGAGTTATTCTGCTATTCGGGGCGGAGACAAATCCAACAAATCAAAGATCATAAAAATCGGTCCCGCCGTTCTTGAGTTATAAATGGTGTGACTGACCCGACTTTGTTTTATATAGATAGATTTATTACGTTGATTCGTCAGTTACTAAACGTTTAACAAGCATTGTTTTAATCCCCTGTTACTTTTATTGGCACATATTCTACAACTCACCCTAAATTATACAAAGAGTGTTCGCAGCATACAGATACAGAAGCTCAGATTCTCCACCTATTGATTGCGACTTCCTTGTTTCTTTTGCCTGTCATCAAATCGTAATATTTCGCTCCAATGCCAGAATCAATATTGTAATGTTTTCTTGTGCAGATCTCGCAGCATTTCTTTCTCCAACAACAACATCAAAGGACCGCAGTCGGTTTCCTTTATGGCAGACCTGAATGAAAGAAAACACTGAATTTGTATCGCTTTGGTTCCCTTAACCGCGGTTCATAAATGAAAAAGTAATTAAAACTCGAAATAGCTTTTTCGCAATCATTGTCCCGGTTTTCTATTTTCCCTGAAAAAATCATTAATTTCGCACTCTTTCCACCAGTGGCGTAACCTATTAGCGTTGGAGCCGGCAGCGAATGAGTTTTAACAGGCTTCACAAGATCGGATTAGTAAGAGGATTTAGTTGCGCCGATACTCGCCAGTGGTGTTCAGATTAGCTTATTTGAAAGTGGTAGGTAACGTATAATAGTTGAAGTCTCAATTAAAAAGTGTGATTACATTTACATTTTAGTACAAATTACACAAACGGAAAAATCGTTTTGCAAATCGGATGCCATAATATAATTTCTGAAAGTAAAAACTTTGTTTTGAAATGTACGCCACTGCCTTCTTGCTCGGAAAGAAAACTTAAAACTGCTGAAATCTATCAGAAACGTTCAAGTTTTCAATACTAATTTTCTGTTGGTTAGTTTTCAAGAAAAATTTGCAGCAGTTCCTGGAAGTTCGCAATAAGTAGAGAAATATATCAATGGACCAGTTTGAGAACTTCAGTGTTTAATTAAAAAGAGTCGTGGGAACGTCGAGCGGATTTTTAAATAAATCTGGTTCCCCTAATTCACCTCAACTGAACAGGTAAATGATAAAAATTTAAATTAAGCCCCAATAAAAGTTCTCATTTACTTGCTGTCTACATTGTAGGGTTTACTTTGAAACTAAGTTAGAACGAAATTTGCGAAGTTGAAATGAAATAAAAAGATCAGAATGATATCGGACGTCGAATCGATACTGTTGCATGCCGTTTGGAAAGACACCGCCGAAATTATCTGAAACCTATGCAAATATTAACCTTGGATATCCTCCCGGGTTTATTCCGGCTCCTCCTGTGCATATTGATCAAAAAAATCGTAAAACAATGAGGGTCATTCAGAAAGCTGCTCTATTAAAGTTTATGTTGCCTTTATATGCTATTAAGGTTAAATACCAAGAACATACTTCAGTTTTTATTCCAAATTAATTGTTATGAAAATGTTTTCTTCACAGTTAAGTAAAATAATTTGCTATAAAATTGAATGGAATTTTTGTGCGTATTGTTGAGTTTTGAGTTATTACATTTACCTATTAATGTTAGCAAATTCCAAAACAACACAATTTGCACATAATGGAACTTCAAAGCATGCATGCATTCAATAATTGAACATTGTAACGACGTAATGAAGCAATCCGCATTGATTACAATTGTCACGATCAAACGACTTCGAAAACGTGTGTACGCATCTCTCCATTATCAATTTCCAGACGATAATGTGCAATCAACGTGTTATCTACACCTACTATTGACATTTCACTGGTTATTGCGAATAATGGTGGTTTACGACGGCACATTTCGCGAATGTGGATACTGATGAACATAACGAACCGTGTAAAAGCACAAACTTTTTTCCTTATTATATTTAACAATTTTCTTCGTCGGAGTTTTATTGGCCTACACTACAGCTGTAAAATTTCAACGAGGTACTTTAGAGGTATATCCCGGACTTGGTCGACGGAGATCCCCCCGTTTTTAGGAAGTTATTGCAGACGATGAGATGTGCTTTTACGACAGCTTTTAGGCTAAGAGAAAACAGGTAACATGAAAACGACGCAATCCGTATGGTCAACGAAAGAAGTTTGAACATGAGAAAATTTGGTTTTCATCTGGTTTTTGAAGACGTAAGACAACTATTTTATAAAATAGAGTGTAAAGAAATTTGTTTGTGAAAAAGTATAAAAAAAAAACATGTAAAAAATTTCAAGGTCGCTCAAGGTCACGCGCACTGAAAAATAAGAAATAATTTTTAGAATTTCTAGGAAGGTCACTCAATCATGAATGTCACTAGCTGTTTTATCAGTCTACTACCATTGTTTAAGTATATTAATATACTTAAACAATGCTACTACGTTTCTGGCCGGTTCAGATTTTCTAATTTGATTGTTGAAATTGATTTCGAATGACGTTTAAAATTCTCGGAGAAGTCGTGTGACATTTTTGTTAAAATAAGAATTATTCAACTTTTAAATGAGCAAATACGTCAATGTCTCAAAGAATTGCATGATATTCTATAGCAATGATCTCAATTGCAAATATTAATGTACAAGATATAGGTATAAAAATCTTAAGAACATAATTTTAATAGATCAGCAAAATTATCATTTTAAAATTTTTCCACTTGGTGGCCTAACTTCTTAAGTAAGTTTTTTCTTTAAGGGGCATTTTGCAAGGACGAGCAACTACTGGGTGTGAGTGATCAAAAAGTTCGATGTGTGACATAAGTAGTAGGACGTAAACAAAAATCCACGCGAGACACAGAAAAACTACATTCTGTGAAACAATGCTTTCTGTTCAAAAATATTTGCAGCGGCCAGTTGGGAAACCCAAAGCACAGCCAAATACAATATTCTAAATTCAACCACCACCCGAGACGACATTCGGGATTATAAAAGTATTATTGACCGGAGTCCATAAAATTAAAGTCTGGTCGTACTTTGCTTCTGATGAAACAGTCGAATCAGAACGTGACATCGTAATGAGAGAAACAGTTCAACTGTTTTTTAGTATTTCACGGGCCATTACATTTAAATATATATTTTTTAAATCTTGGCACAATGTTGTCCCAAAAGGACATCATTATCTTTTTCAATCTGCAAAAGAACATACAAAATAAAATTGCTATGGAATAAATTTTTTGTGCTAGTCGACAACAATTCCAATAGATACAATCCATACAACAAAGTAGCAATAATTGTTAGCACCGGTAATTGCCAATTGCCCCTGAACCTCAAAGTAATAATTATATTTTTGCTTTAGTTTAACGTTTCCATTTTGGTCTATTTTTAAGTAATTAATTTTTTCTTCATTGACCGCTTGTTGGGGATTTAAGTCTCGAATGGACCAAGGGCATTTTATTTCCACAATATGATCTTAATCAATAATTTCATCCGGACTGGCACCGAGAAAACAATTTTCCTTGTCAATAAACAGTCCGCACTCACGCACAAGTACCACATAGTCTTTTTCAAAGTGCTTTTGCGTCATGTTCTCTTCCCAACATCATTATAGCTGCGCTCTTTCGAAATTCAGAACAGACAATATTTCGAGCTAGATTTGACGTATTCCTAATAAATTCGTTTTCATCTAGATGAATTTCTGTCAGCCCGTAATTTTCATCCGGTGGAGCAGCAGTCTTTCTTTTTTTAATTCGTAGAAATAACTCTGCGAGTTTTATTATATTCGCGTTTTCTTTTCAGTCCCGCGATATAGTTTTTAGCGAATTTTCCTGGACTACAAAATTTTCCTGTGCAATAGGACAAAATATTCTTCATCTTTATTATATGAAATTGTCCCCTATAAATTTATAGACGATAGAATTATAAGTTTCTGCTGCATTATTTTTCATATTCAAAATTAGACTATGCACATTTTGAACAAGTCTTTTTCCACACGACTCAATGTCTTCAAAAAGGCCAGACTCAATCATGTCTGGAACTGTGTTAATTTCGCCTTCCTTGCTTCCTTGACAAAAATAGCCTTTCAATTTACTGCAGTAGTTACGTAGTAAATGGTTTACGCACTCTATCTTTATTATAGGGAATTTATGGTCGTAGGGCTTCGCGATGCAAAGTTTTTTTTAACACACTGCTGCTTTTTTTGCCAGCGAAGTTAGTGATGTAATTATATTAATCAACAAATCAAGTAAGATACCAACCGATCTGTTAAAAAAATTAGTGTAATTGAAATCGTAATACTAGGTAGGAATGAATATTTCGGGTTTGGGACATTTTCAATGCTTTAGTCTGGTTAAATTTGTCTCTTCCCCCGGGTGCCTGCTAAGCCCCCTGCTAACTACCAAAATTGTAGAAGCCATAAATCCCTCGAACCGTGTTAAAAATTGAAGGGTCTGTCCTCGACAAGACCGACCGTTTCCTCACGGTCGCTTATGACCAACTTCTAATTTGATGTCGGAACTTTCGTACCTGGCAGGGTGTTGTTTGTACTCGGTAGCGTAGTTTCCACGCTGCAATCTGTTGAGACCGAAGGTACCGAAGGACAAGACTATGGATATGTGAAGTCTCTTGACACATTATTGCAAATTAATGTATGAATCTTTATATGTATAAAATGATTTTAGGTTTATGATTTAAAAATAAAAACAGGATTATTATCAACGTTTTTCTTATTAGATAATAAATATCTTAGTAATGACATGGAAACTTTTTATCAAAATTTAATCAACAATTTTAAGTAATATTAATATTTATGCATTCGTTTTTGCTCCAAAATGATTCTCAATCCATTGTCATGAATGATGTCAAAGTCTAATGTATTTCCTAGTCCCTCAAAATAAAAAAATAGATGTTACGGACAACACACGAAATGTAGACAATTTGTGTTTTGTCTAGACAAATCGCTAATTGACCAAGCTTTTTAGACAAAGCCCAAACTGGAATACAAATTTAATGCCTTTCGGCATTTGTCCAGACAAAACGCGTTCTGCCTAAGTAGAATTAGACAAGTCATATTTTTTACACGTTTGTTGTAATACATTAATACAAATAAATAAGGGATTTTAAATAAAAATAATTCTACAACAGGTAAATTTTCAGACAACTATGTCACTTAGAAATTCAAAGTAAATTCTAGGTCTTGAAGAATGCTGAGATTTTTTTCTTAAATGTTTTAAAAATTCTATGGGGATGCCAAGTGTTCTGGAGTTAAAAATATTAAAGCCTCTAAAGAATCCTGAATAGTGAATCCCTGAAATTCGAAGAGCCCTGAAAATGTTTAAAGCATTTTCATATAATAATAATCTGCTTTTTACTTGTGGAATTAGTCAAACAAGAGTTCCTAGAACTATCAAGATGACAAAGTTTTAGAAACGATGAAACGCTGCTCCGCTAAAGTTAAATTTTGTTGCAGATATCAACGATCATGAACTCTTTTCGAAAAGAAGCAAAATTTTTACCAAACGCATAACATGTCTGGACAAAACGCGAACTCCTGTGAACATTTACACCAATGTAATATCATTCAATGTAATTACTTTTTAGCCATACCTGTTCTGTGAGTCATCATTCACTGGCAAATATCTTTCATTGTAAGCGGCACTTTTTAGTCAGGTGCCATGGTTACCTTGCAATCATATTTTACTTACAGTCCGTGGACTGTAAGTAAATATTACATACCAACTTATGTCATTCGTGTTCCATGAAAGAAATTTCACCAGAGGAAGGTAACACTAAGACAAAAAAATAAAGACATTCAGTATTTTAAGCGTCGTTTTTATTTAAAGTAATATGGAACTGACAATAATATAATTGGTCATTGTATTTACAGTAAATATTGATGTTAAAGGTTTATGAATTTCTTTCTTTATATTTTCTTCTATATTCGCGCTCGAAGTGCTTGAATTCGATTCTGGATCATGGGACGAGACATCTATAGAGAAGTGCAGACATCTATATTATTCATTTCAAGAAATGAACTGGCTTCTTTACCGTTGACTTGAAAGATTTTGTTGGACACTTGTATTTTACTTGTTTCTGCAGATAGGTTTCGGCCACTGTTGAGGACTTCCTTTTAAGTTGAAGAACATCAGCCCCGTTGTTAGCCAGGAGAGTAGCAGAGCTTCGGCGAAAGGAGTGCCCAGTATATTTTTCCGCATTTGCTAAATGTAACTGTTTAGCGATTTTCTAGGAATTTTAGCAAAAATATTTCGCCCAACTGCTTGATTGACACACTTCCCGTTATAAAATCTCAGAAACGATCTCTATTTTCCGTATTTTGTGGTCTCAAACTCACATATTTTCTAAATAATTCCAAGCATCGAAAATTTTCATTATCCACAATGGAGAAAACTTCTTTGTTGATAGTTTTTTGAATCAGGTATTTTAACCAGAACAAAGTTTCCTTGGTCTGTAATGTCATCTACAGTTATTTTACATAACTCATCTTTGTGACAGGCCCGTGCAATTCCCATAATAGCGACCACTTTCTTCATAAGATATATTTCGTTCGGTGCTTCAGTCAACAATCTTTCAATTTCTTCTATAGTAAATATTTCACTTTTTTTTGGACGATAACCAATATTTTTATTCTTCAGAAATGCTTTCAACTTTAAATATTTTGAAATATCGACGTTATCGTTAAGAGAAATCGTAGAACGCAGCATTGAGTATACACACCACAAACTCGATGGGGATGAGTACTTTTTAGACTTCTCCAGGAAGTACGCAAACAAAACTGACTCTTCGGAATGGTTATTCCCTTTATTTCCTTCGCTCCACTTTCGAAACAGGTCATACGTAACTTCGTACCTTTTTTTTTTGACTTTTTAGGTAACAATGATGCACAAGCAAAACTTGCAGCCTCTTCAATATCATCCATTTTTCTATTTTCTACTTGAAAAACCTTCAGAACAGTATTGAAGCGTTGATTTTCCAACAAATGTTGATTTAAAGTGATGTTTTTTTTGTTTTATATCCCTAACACGACACAAACGCCACACAAATTTTTAATTTGACAACAATCTGACGTTTATTGATTTTTCATAAAAATAAATTCAGAAAATTTTTTGCTTTTCTTATTTGTGCAGGTATTGCTAAAAATAGCTTACTAACCTCAAACTGTAAGTTTTTTTTTTTTGGTCTCGAACGCTTAGGAAACCTCGGTACCCTCGGTTTCCCAATCTTGCATTCTCGACCAAAAAAATTGCACTTACAGTTTACGGTACGTAAAATACTATTTTTCCTTTTTTCATTTTAGCAATATATCCATCGGATAGTTTTGATTTCATTTGAATTAACTAAGGTGTTTCTTTGTTAAATTTTATTTCAAATGTTTAAAGAATTTTTTTTAAGAAATAACCCTTTACGTACATAAAGAAACAAGGCTTGATATACATAAACCATTTTTGCAAAATAAAAATTCTCCAATAAAAAATTATAAATAGTATATTATTATACAAGTTTCACAAGACGGTTGATTGTAGCACGAGTAGTTTGGGGCACGACGAGCGCAGCGAGAAGTGCTCCAAAGGCACGAGTGCTACAATTTCGGCTTGTGAAACGCGTGTAATATACTATTTTTTCGAATTTGGCTTTATTTAATTAAGGAAAACTGAAAATTTGTGCTAAAATGATGACTTTGGGACTTTTGAATAACACGAGTGGTATTTCAGTATAATTGGTATTTCTGCTAAATGACGTTTCTGATTTGGAGGTTAGATTTGGAAACTTTTGATTATGTAGACACAAGCTGTACCTCACGTTTCATTGCCATTTTTTCAATTCTTGTTTTTACCAATGTTTACATTTAATCATGGAACGAAAGTCATTTACTTCTCTTTGATTTATTTTCGTTCACATCTATCGTACGGCGCGATTACTTTTTTACAAAAGTCGTCCGAATTCATACTTAGCACGCAACCGTTCCGTATTTTCCCAAATATCTCGGTGTGGTATCCCTTTCTAACGTGGGTCCTGCCATATCCGGTACTTACAAGCCTGTATGCTGCCTTCATTGCCTCCGATTTCACCAAAAGGTGTAGCGGAGGCAGGTTCAGGAGCACTTCCATGGCTGCGGTAGGCGTTGTATTCATTGCTCCCGTTATTCCAAGGCAGGCAAGTCTTTGCAGGTTCCCTAAAAGCCTTGTAGCGTGCTTTCCAGACGCCTTATGCCACCAAATCATCGAAGAGTATGTTACCGTGGGAATTATGACCTTGGTGTAGAGCCAGTGAACCATTTCTGGTTTTAATCCCCACGTCTTTGTCTTAGTCCCCGCCATGCCTTTACAGGCCCATAGGACCCGAGTAGTCTTAGTGGTGATGTATTCTAGATGGGGTTTGAAACCAAGTTTGGTATCTAGCATTAGTGCCAAGTACTTGACTTTTTTCCCTATCCGCAATCTTCAAATCGATGAGATTCCTCCTTCTTGTGAAGACCATGACTTCAGTCTCATCGGGGTTAACCGACAACTGTTTCTCAGTGCACCATCTCTCGACGACTGTCAGAGCCTGCTGCATCATTTATTTCATACTGTCCGGTAGATGTTCCATTAAAGGATCAATTTGCGTCCGGTAGGTGAGCTATTACAGTATCAGAGCCGGTAAGTGTCGCTAGGTAACACTTACCGGACAGTTTCAGAGCCGGTAAGTGTCGCTAGGCAACACTTACCGGACAGTTTCCTTTTTATAAATAAAATCTTACTTTTTAAAAAAAATTTATTAGAAACGCAAACATAAATTTAGCCTTAAATTATGTATTGAGAATATTAATATGTAACGTAATTGAACAATTTGTATTGCCCGTAACACTAATTCCGGGGTTCTTGCTCGATGTCGAGGTAGAAACGTTCAATTGCTTCTGCTGTAGAACTTCAACGAAGTTTTCCCCACCTTGTATCACGCGGGCAATCTTAACTTTCCCATCTACTGCGTCTTCAACGTATTTTTGAGCTTTTCCATGTCTCATGACGCTTTAACACCGACACATCTGCCCCTGCATTTGCAAGTAAAGTTACGGACGTCCGACGGGAACAGTGTCCTGTGTACCTCTCAGGATGTTGCAACTTTAGATATTCGGCAATCTTTCTTGGTATGCTCCAAATGCTGTGAATTCCCACAATTTGAGAAATACATTTTCCTTGGCGGTATCCAACAAATAACATCTTTTCTTGCAAACTTTTCGAACGTAGAGCGGTGTATTTTCGAAACTTCTCCAAAAAATTGATACCCCCCCGCTTCATTTATGACGGAGAATATTCTTCTTACATTGGTTTTAGTATGAGGAATTTTAATTATTATCAACTGATTTCCAGTATCTTGTATGTCATCAATAGTCATAGAATATAATTCCTCACGTCTACAACCCCCTGCAATTCCTAGCATTACAACCACCTACGAAAAATAGCAAATTCAATTCTTCAATCGATATTAATTATTACGCATACCTTGGCCAAGAGATATTCTCTGTCAGGGGCTTCTTTTAAAAATCGATTTACTTCCTCCCTGGTGACGTTTTTGGACTGTGTTGGTTGGTATCCAACGTTGAATTTTTTTAAAAACGGTATTAGTTTGCTAAATTTGGCTATGTTTATATTTTCTTGAACAAGGAGCATCGATTTTAACATGGAGTACCTCGCCCATAATGATGAACTGCTTCCTTTTTTGGACTGTAAATAATTTAGTGAGAATGATCACCCAGAAGGAAAGATCTCAATTAAAAAACTTACTGCGTCCAAAAAATATGTCAACATGACATTCTCCTCTATTTGTTTCACCTTATGCCCTTTCTTACACTGGCAAAACACTTAGTATTCTTTTTCATACCTCGCTGCCGACTTCGCAGGAATTAATTTTTCACTTGCTTCATGCGATTTCGACATTTTTATGTCGGGAACAGCAGAACAATCCGCAACGTTTGTGGCGTTCATTTTAAAGTAAAAAATATTGAATGTAAACAAACAATAGCAACCGTACATATAGCAACTACTCCGTTGCCACAGGAAAAACGTGATGCGATTTTCACAAAATAATGTGATCTTTTTATTTTTGAAATCAAATAATGAAGAACGGGCTTACAGTATGAAATAAAATTCATAACGATACACGTCCGGTAGTTACTTGTAACTCGTTTAGACATTCTAGACTCGGCTCCTAACGTCGCCTCGTCCATAATGTCTAACTCGTTACAAGTAACCTACCGGACTTGTAACGTTAAATACTATTTTGATACAGCCCCTCCGAACTTGCCGCTTACGAGTATGGTGATATCGCCCGCATATCCTTGTGCGTGAACTCCTGTCTGCTCCAGGTTCCCCAGGAGGTCGTCGACCACGAGTGATCACAATAAAGGCGATAAAGCGCCTCCCTGTGGGCACCCTCTGGCAGCCACCACCCCCCTTGTCACCGGCCCCTTGTCACCGGCCCGATGATGCATGAAATCTCTCTGCCTTTTAAGGCCGAGTCGATCCATTCCACTAACACAGGGGCTATACCCCGCCTCTTAATTGTTTTCGCAATAGAGTTGAATGAGGTGTTATTGAAAGCACCCTCTAAGTCCAGAAAGGCCCCCATCGCAATCTCTCGATTTTCCAGGGTTCCTTCTATCCTACGAGTAAGCTCGTGGATGCTCATCTCGCATGATTTTCCAGATTGATTGGCAAACTGGTATCGATGTAAAGGGGCGTTTACCAGAACATCGTCCCTGATATACCTGTCAATCAGTTTATCCAAGGTCTTAAGGAGAAATGACGTTAGGCTTATTGGTCGAAAAGATTTCGCCCGGGCGTATGATTCTCGCCCTGGTTTTGGTATAAATACCACTTTCACTTTCTTCCAGCCCGTTGGCACGTACTTCAAGGCCAGGCTGGCCCTGAGTAATGCGCACAGGGGGGAGGCTAATTCCTCGAATCCCTGTTGAAGCATCTGCGGAAGAATTCCGTCGATTCCTGGAGATTTGAATGGTTTGAAAGATTTCACTGCCCATAAAAGTCTTGTTTTGTTAACCAGCCTATCGGCTAGTTTCCACTCCTCCCTGGACGCCCAATGAATCGGTATGTCTAGGTTTGGAGTGTTTGTTGCATTTGCCGAGGATACACTCCCCGGGAAGTGTGTCTCTAGAAGGAGTTCCAGAGACTCCTCACTCGATTCAGTGTATCCTCCATGAGGTCTTACCCCGATTGTCCCTCAGCAAGGCTTTCTGGAGTCTGGCACATTCCGGAGTTGTTTCGATCTCCTCACAGTGCCTCCCCCATGAGGTGTTTTTCGCCTCCCTCACTGCGTAACCATATTCTAGACGGGAAGTCTTGTATTCCGTCTCCGGCGGGGATTCAATATCGAATTTTACGTACCTGTGATCCGAAAGCGTAGGTTCAGATGAAACATGCCACTCACGAATAACTCGGCACAAGAACGGCGTACCTATCGTTATATCGATAACCTCCTGCCTTGTCGCGGTGATAAAGGTAGGTTCGTTATCGCGGTTTACTACTTCTAGCTTATTACTAATAATACATTCTAAAAGTGACTCACCTCTTCTGTTGGTCCCTGAACTTCCCCACACTATATGATGGGCGTTGGAATCACAGCAGAGCATTAGCTGCGTGTTGGTTTCTTCGCAGTATTCTACCAGTCGTCTAACCTCTGGTGTTGGGGGTTGTCCCGCTTGATCGTATGGTAGGTATGCGGATCCGATTATTATTTCTCTCTCGCTTCCTGCCATAGTGATTTTTATCTTGCCTGCCATGAGGTTCTGACCACTAAGCCCCCACATTGGCAGTGTATTCGTTTTTGTCTTTGCAAGTATGCAAGCCCATCCCCCCATCCAGAGTCCTCTGATCTGGTCCCTATATACCCATGGTTCCTGAATCTGCACGATATCAATATCGCTATTATTTATATATCTTTGTAGACCAGCTGACGCCGCCTTGCAGTGATGCATGTTTTTCTGTAAGGCCTTGAAGATGCCCACGTTTTTCTTCATCCCCTCGGATGACACAAGGGCCCTATTCGGCCCCTTGTTCGTCTCCTTGGGATTCGGGTGTCGGATCGGGAGTATTCCTTGCGGTCCCCCCCTCCTCAACCTCCATCCCTTCGGATTCTTGCCTGACTCTCCCCAGGGCTTTAAACACCACCCTGGAGAGATTCAGGTATGGCCTGCATTGCAGCTCCTACCGGATTTTGGTCCAGGTGTGTTCATCCAGTAGGATGATAAGTTGCTGTCCCCTGGGGTCCAGCCTCCTATTCGCTCTTTCTCTATTCGCTGTTTTCTAATAACATACATTGTAACCTCTAAAAAATCACCTTTGTTAAATTATTCGGGAACCGGAAAATTCGGGAACAACTGAAAGTGCCTTTTTCTATAGGATTTTGGTATGACCTCAAGACCATAACTCACGATTCGAAAGATGGATATGCGTAATTCTTTTTTGTTTTATTGATGAACCTGGAAAAGTTTTCAGGAAAATAAAATTCGAGACAATTACAAAGCAAAGTCGGAACATTCGGACAAACTGGAAAAATCATAATTTTTATATGCAGTCTCAATCATAACTGACAATAGGAACGACTTATATTTGTCTTGTTCTTTTTTTTTTGTTCGTTATTCTCCTAGGATGGAAATTGAATTGAATGTTTTCAAAAAAATAAAAATAAAATACATTTGTATCTGTCACTTATTTTACGCTCAGCGTTCCTATGCGCAATTTGTAGTTTTTGATAGCAAAGATTTGCGCGATTTTTGGCATTTTACATGTAGGTCGTAGGAAATAGTTATTTACAATCGAATATGGTAGGTGCTAGATTAAATCTATTAAACAACAACTTATGGAAATATTTTACTGTAACAAGTATTCTTTTACATAAATTTAATTATGGTGGGGATAGATTTCTTCTTAAATATCTGTAACAGCCCAGTGTTTTTCTCGTTGATTTTATGTATGCCAAGTGTAGGCCCAACCCAAAATCAACCATATTCTAAGCACTTATTCTATACTGAAAAATAAAAGAATACCAATACAAATAATTTAACTGTACCCAAATTATCCAAAAGATAATAAATACTGCATCTAGGTACTTACTGTTTTTAGAGGTACTTTTTGCATGCTTGCGTTTGTTTGCCTCATCTTTGGCATCTAATATGTATGGAGGAACACGACACAATTCACCTCTCCGAACATTTGGTAAAATAATTTCTGGAAGTATGCACTGCTTGTAAAACTTTGAAAGCTTTTCAAGCATATTTGTTTTCCAAAAATTGGCATCGCGTGTGATCCTTTCCCTAAATAAATCTGTTTGCCGATCAACAAACACCACAAAATGACAAATGCTTCTACCTGAGATCTGCAATTGGCCTTGTATCTAAAAATAAATAAATGTAAACCTAGAACAAATTCTTATTTGCATCTATTTTTAGTGGAGACGTGCTTGTAAATAGACCTCCCTCATTACGCCTTTTTCTGCTACTTGTCGCAAATCACCAAAAATTACGTATTCATTACGGTTTCATTCGGAAGGGTAGTTTACAACAGGTTTTCCGGAATATCAGGTAACTAAGTTGACGGTGGTGGCAAACAGAAAAACATAACAAAGTAATAAAATAGGTATAGTAACCGACAAATTTACCAATCCACAAGATAGTAATATAATAGCTAGTCCGATGCAAACAACACATTGTATAATAATCATGAAGATGGTAAAGGAAGTTGCCTGAATCTCAATAATTTATGGGAACCCGTAATAAAAAGTAGGTACCGATAGACGCAGTAAAGACGATTGGTTGACCCAGTGAAATTAGTTCACACCCACGTCTCTATTGGAACAGCCTCTCAATCCTTATTTTTTAGCTCCATTTTAAGTAAAACCAAGGGTTAAAATTTATTTTGGTTTTCGGATTCGTCATGACGATTAGCATGACGGTTTTCATAAATTAAGTTTCAATCTCATCAATTTTTTCCAAATTTGACTGGTTTTTAATTGTCTTTTTAAAAACCACTAGCACTAGGATTTTCAAAATAACATAGAGTAAAAAGTGTGTCCTGTTATATGTTGTGTCAAAATTTCATTGGAATTACTTCAGTCGTTTTCCTTACATTGGTTCTGAAAGTTCTTATGGAAGAATAACACGGAAGGATCCCACCCTTAAAGCGTATTCTACTGCTCTAGCATCTGTTGTGTCGTTGGATCCACTCTTTAATCGAATATGTGAAAACATAGCTTCCACAGGGTCAGAACTATGAGACCTCGTTAATACATAATCGAAACGAACTTGTTGCAGCAAAAACTTAATGCATAACACGTGTTTTCGGCTGAAAACTGCAGCGCATGGGCTGTTTCCTTAGTAAGTCTTAGGTTGCCAACATTTTCTGATGTCTGCTGGATATCTTCAATATATTGTGGAAATTCGCGCTCAATCAATCAATATATGGCGAGGGGGTAACCACTGATGAAAAGGGTGTACCACGGATTACAAATTTCACTTGATTACATAGTGAATACTTGTGATTTCATATGATTTCATGTGATTACATGTGACTACCATATGACTACATGTGATTACATATGACTACATGAGTGATTACATGATTTCACGGAGGATTTCATGCAATTTCAAGTATCTACATTCGGGTTACTAAATGATTACAAAAGATTTCACAATGATTACACGGGATTACCTTGACTATATGATGATTACATTAAAAAAATAATATGATCGAACATGTCTTCTATAGCAAATTATTCTCCTTATCCCAAATTATTATTTTTAATTGAAAAAGCAATAAAGATATACTTGTGTCGCCCAACAGATAGAGTAATAAAGCCGCCTCTTTGCGGGCGGTGTTAATAGCTATTAACATACCTAGAAATGTTATGACGTTTATTACAGCCGCAGATGTCCTTGAAATCCGAACTCGTAGAGCGACATCTAAGGCTGTTATGGATCATAACATTCGTGGTTTGTGGAATAGTTTATCGATTTCAGGTGACCATCTTCTCATTTATGTGAATTTACTGAAATTTTTTGCAATTTTTTCCGTAAGATTAAGATGGCAAAAAGAATGTTTGGTAGTACTAATTCAGCGGTTTCTGGTAGTTCTAGTTCAGCTGTTTTTGGTACTTCTAGTTCGGCGGTTTCAGTACTTTGAGCTGAAATTATTTACAATGACCATACAAGAGAAATAGTGCAACAAAATACATCTTCACACATGGAGTCTTCATCAGTTTCGAATTTGAATTTGCCAGGAATGGGGTCGTCCCACCATTTTTAAAAACAGCTTTTCTAGAAACTAGACGGAAAAATATTGTACCGCAATTTTTTTTGTTTATTATTCATAAGTAGGTAAAAGAAAATTCGAAACATCTGTCTTATTTGAAACGCGCGCCTTTCTGTGACGTCAACACGGGAAAAAAATCACCAAATAAAATTCAAAGTTACTAGATGGGCGGACAAATGAGAAGGCTCCCCCGAAATGACAAAAGGTGGTAAACGTACAGCGTTTGAAAATGCAAACCCAAATTGCGATTTTTGATACGCTGTTATCTCACAAAACAGCTTTATTAAACAATAGAACACGTTTTAGGGCTTCATGTTATATAGTCTACGAGATGCTATAGACGAAGTCGTCAATTCAATTGAGAGGGACGATCCCGTTACAATTTCTTTTTTGAAAGATTGCACCATAAATGTTTATTGTGATGGGGACAAAAAGCAGTTGTATCTTTTTCTCGTTATTTTCATTTATTTTTAAATTATAAGGTATAGTTTCGTGTAATCTTATGCTATTTTAATAAATAACGTTACATACATTAATTTATTAGTTTTCACATTAATTCGTTTTCACTTTCTTGACAAATGTTGACAATTGACATTTCGGTAAAGTAATATTACCTTACCAATTTTACATACAGGATACATTTATGGCTTACCTACCGGCCAACTTTTATTAGTGTAAACATCTGTTTAATATCCTGAAACCGATAAAAATAGTAACGTACCATTATTGGTGGAGTTTAAATACTCCAGCATTTTGGAAAGCCCGCTGCACCCAACTTAAATTAACAGCTTATCTGAGCAAGTTCTTCGACTTTTTGGTACACATATTTTTCTCTATTCTCCCCTTTTTGTCATTGTTCTTCGATTATATCTACAAATCAAGCTTTTTAATACTACTCTTTATCAATTTGTTACGAAAACGGCATATAGGTATAAAGATTGCAGTTATAAAAAGAGTTTAGATGGAATTTCTTCCTTACGAATATGACAGTTGCGTACAACGCTTTACGCAAGTGGTGTCCCACCCTTAAGTTTTATTACTCTATCGCTTGGGCGACACAAGTATATGCAGGGTGTTATGGAAGTCCTAGCAGAAAATTTAACCATAAGTAGAACTCGTCAAAATAAACATTTTTTCTATTTACCACTTTGCTAAAATCCGCAATTTTTTTCAAATTTTTCTGACCCCTTATTTTACCCACCGCCTATGCCTACATGAACTTGAACGCATCAGAACGTTTTTGTCGAACGAGGTAAACACCAAACTTTTTTGGGACAAAAATATTGTCGTTGATACTATTTTTTAGTTGTCAGTTGAGTGTCGCGCCGCTATGTATTGTTGTGTGTGTTCGATTCTTGTGCTTCTCCAACTCCAGATTTCGGACGTCCCAGATGTAATCGTGTTTTGGAAATGGAACCTGAAATTTTTAATTCGAAGATGTGCTTCGAAGTGTCGGTGTGTCAACATTTATCGTTTATCGCACGTACAGCAACAAGGATTATCCCTGATGGAAGTTAGAGAGTTTATTATTACATGCTAACCTACTTCAATATTATGCATATTATGGTAGGTGAGTACATGTTTTCATTTAAATAGTTGTTATTTCGATTCATTTATCGGGTAAAGTTTTTGTGCACTCCTGCCAATCAATGAACGTGGGTCCATAGGCGGGTTTGGTTTTAGGGGTCAAACTATTCTTAATTTTAACTCCGTAAGGGAGCGTTTGAAAAATGATATATTATTTTATTTTGACGAGTTCTACTTGTGGTTAAATTTTTTGCTACTACTTTCATAACACCCTGTATACACTGGATATAAAACAAAGTCAAAAATTCTTAATTAAGGGATACCAAATTTAATTATTGAATTAAGTACCTTTTATAAAAGTGCTATCACGAGAAATTGGAAAAAATAGGTTACGAAAAAAATATGTTGCAAACTGTAAACTTATGACCCCTATGGCCACCACAAAGATAGGAAAAACTTAACATTGGGGCTAAAAGAAAATGCAAACGACACAATTAGTTGAAAGAATGTAATCACGAGCACCGCACGAGACAGGCCGAATTGAAGGCGGGAATATGAGAAATGCCAAGTATAAGTGCATATCGAGGTGCATATGAACACACAGAATCACACCACAGTAAATGACTGCGATTTTATTCGCAGAGGAAGATCTAGTCAAGCGAAAAGTAGTAATAAGAACAAAACACAAATCTAGTTACACGATGATAATATCATGATTACATGGACAAATACATGATATATGATGAGTACATAATGATTACATGATGACTACATGATGATTACATGATGAATACACGATGAATACATGATGATTACTTGACGATTACATGATGATTACATAATGAATACAAGATTTCACGATTTCATTAAGTTCTATTTATGACTGCAAGAAGATTACATATGATTTCACAAAAATTATATTTGATTACATTATGATTACAAAGTGATTTCAATAGCGCCGTTCCACGATTACATGCACTGGTTACCCCCTCGATATATGGAGCAACACTGCAGCTCAAAGATTGATAATGAACTATTTTGTTGGTTACATTATATTGGAGAAAATTATACATGGTCTCCATGAAATAAACGGTACCTTTCACATTTCTGAATTTGGGATATTTGTCTTCTTTTAAAAATTTCAGGGAAGCTGTTACAGCAGGCGAAAATCGCTGGATATCTCGATGAACATGCCTTTTCTCGAAGTTAGATGGGTACAAATGATTTTTTGATAAATTAATATTTTACTGGCTTTATGGGCATTTCTTTTTGAAGATAATATTATGTAAAAATAAGTTTCGGGCATTATTTATGCAATGGCAATAGTCAAAACTAAAAAAGAGGTATATTATGCAAAAATGGATGATCTATATAATTTTGTGATTTATAAATTAATTGAGAACATTTAAAAAAGCATTTTTAACATTGTTCCTCTAAATGTGATGCCAAGAGAAAGCTGCTTCAGGAAAATTCTCATACATGGAAATTGATTGCCAATTGATTACATGAAATTCAGGTCACGGCAAATAGCTGGAATGACGAAAATCCGAAAAAAAAAAAATTCATATTGCAGGCCAATTTACTGGTCGCTTTCAATATAATCCATTTTTTTCAAAAACTACTCAAGATGAGTTTGTCGGAAAAATTATATCACCTATGTCATTAAACATTTTTTATATTTACCACTTTGCTGAAATCCGCAATTTTTTGAACATTTTTCTAGCCCTAAAACACCAAAAACTAAGTTTACTCATCGCCCTGATGATGCCAACATTGTTGGCGAAACGTGCGTTGGCAGCTGTAATAAAAATTGTTTTTGGTGTTTTAGCGAAAAACTTATTAACCTTTACACTACTCCAGACGTATATACGAGGGGGTATTGATAAATAAATTGTTAGCCTACTATAGAAGCAACTAAAATTTGGAACTCAAAATATTTTGTTATTTAACGTAGTCTCGTCTTAAAATTAACATATTTTTTACAGCGATCCTGCAGCGCCTCTAACCCTTTCAAATTTTTTTTTTCTTTTTGCTCCACAAACCAGCTTTCCACAACTTCTATGATTTCTTCATTGCACAAAAATGTATGTCCTTTTAAAGTTTTTTTTAGTGTAGGGAATAGTTAACAGTCTGAGGGGGGTACATCTGGAGAATAGGGCGGATGATCCAGTAATTCAAACCCTATATCTCGAATTGTATTCATGGCAATGTGCGATTTGTGCACAGGTGCATTGTCCTGCAAAAGCAGCACACCTTTTGCCAACAGACCGCGTCTTTTTTCTTTTAAGGTGATTAATAATGTGGAATAATAATCTCCGGTTATTGTTTAGCCCTTTTCTAAATAGTCAATCATTTTTATTCCACGAGTATCCCAAAAAAGTGAAGCAAGAACTTTTCCAGCGGATTTTTGGACTCAAAACTTCTTTGGCCGTGGAGAACCACGGTGCTTCCACTCCAGACTGCTGCTTCGTTTCTGGGTCGGAAAAATGGACCCAAGTTTCATCCATAGTAACAACACGGCTCAAAAAGTCTGGATCTTTTTCAAAACGGGCACATATTGAGCGCGATGTTTCCACTCTTGCTCGCTTTTGATCGGCATTTAAACATGTGGGGATCCATTTTGCAGATTTTTTTTCATATCTAAATCGACGTGAACTATGTGATGGACACGTTCATACGAGATCTTTAGTGTCTCATCTATATGTTTCAGCCCAATTCGACGGTCTGACAATATCATTTCGTGAACTGCATCAATATTTTCGGGGCTAGACACCGAAATCGGTCTTCCTGATCTCTTGTCATCTTCGATAGAAAATTTTCCTCATTTGAAAGACGCAATCCAATTTTTCACAGTCGCGTATGAAGGGCACTGATCACCAAGTGTTTCAAGCATATCTTCGTAAATATCCTCACCCCGTAACCCCTTCAAATACAGGTACTTAATGATGGCTCGATACTCCAATTTCTCAATTTTCACAGTGGGGGCCGACATGCTTTCTTTCAAATTTTGCTGCTCAGCGATGCTTCAACTTTTTGAAGTGAAATTTTACAATGACATTTCTAATAAGACATTATTTGTTGCCATGGTAAAACGATTTTGTTTTGTTCAAAGGAAACGGCCAAGGCTAACTACATATCAATACGCGAGGCTGCTCCCTGCTCCAGACGTATATATACGCGATGACATTTTAAATTATTTGGAGACGCATAACATTTTTTATTTTTTTTTATATGATACTTTCATGACAAAAACTCAATTTGAGAGTAATTTACACTTTTTTAAATATTAGGAACTAACTGCTGCAGACGTATATATACGCGATACCAACGCCGCAGTTCTGAGGTCGGACTAGTCGATTACTGTATTCAGTTCAGACGTATATATACGCAAAACACTCTGGCTGCTGCAAACGTATATATACGCATCGGATTCAATATCGCCGCATACGGTGAGCAATAGTTAAATTTAATTCAGCAGTGTAAAGGTTAAAAGATTCATAGTTAATGTAAATGTTAATTGTAAATATTTATTATAACCCACAGAAGGGTTTCAGTAGTTCCAACTAATTCTCTCGCTCCTCCAGGAAGCTCGAACAAAGGCTTTTCTGAATTTGCACAAATATTGCACTTGCGTTTGCCCATAGCAGGAAAATGGTAAACAGTTGCAAACCGGAACTATGAATAAACTAAACTAAACGAAACAACAAGAGACGAAGAGAATTACAAAATTTAAAAAATCGAGTGAATAAACTAGTCTGCAACTAGCTTCTAAAGTCACTTAATAAAAAATTCTGTTTCTAAAAGTACCGCCATCAGTTATTTTACATGGAAATAAAAAATGATAGATATAGGATGAATTTTAATGTGTAATAACAAAGATACAAGAATCTAGGGATTTTTATTGATTCTTCAAGGATTTTAATGACATAATCAATATTTAATGTTATGTTGTCAATATTTGCAGATTATGTGAATTTATACCAATACCAACAAATCTTCGAAAAATAGAAAAAACACGATGATGGGTTGGACGGAAGACATTATGAAGGCTCCAAATTAATCCTTTGCCACTCGACAGGTTTAAACGTAGAAAACAATACAGGCAGCCCTCGATCGAGCCACTTTTTTCCAAAATCATCAACCATTCGTCAGTCGTGTGTTTACCAATCTTCAACCTCATGAAATTTATGAAATTGACAGTAATACACAGTCGTACCAATAGAGGTAAAATGGCCACCAGGGGGACTTGGATCGCGACTTAATGGAAACTGTAATAAGGAGGCATGAAACTGGAAAAACCTTTCCAAAATAGTTTAAAAAATCATTAGTTATTCCAGTTATTATCAATCTGTATCCATATTGTCGGTGGTTTCTAAAACCTTCGAAGAGCTTGCTGCGCCAAATATGAAATTACTGAACAATTAACCTGTTTAAGGAAAACTAACGAACTGGACGTTCCACATCCCAGTCGATCATAAGCCTTCTGGAAAAATCACTGCAAAACTTTTGACACTGTAAATCACAAAATACTGTTATTAAGTAAAACTTAATAATATTGTCTAGTGAAAGAAATATCTATCATGGTGTCCATCAGGGATCCCTTTTATGACCAGTGCTATTCTTAATTTACATTGACGACCTACCCGATTATATTTTATAATTTGATATGATACTTTACGTAGATGATACTACGATTGGATGCACAGACATACATCTATCTGATATAGAAAAAATATATTAATAATGTTCTGTTATGCCAAATCATTTCATCGTTACGATACTGGCACTAAGGATATAATATGATTGTGTATTCAATATTTCAGATTAAGCAAGTTTCGTAGCGTAGTTTATTTAGGATTTCGTTGTAAAATTCTTCAGTATATTACCTTTAACAATCAGAGATAAGAGCACATAACTATTAAGATCTATTAAGAATTATCTATTGCAGAAGTCTTTCCACTCAGTTGAAAAATATTTATACAATGATTTCATACATTTTAAAACATAATATTATGTATTACTTGCTAAAAAACTTGTATGACGAGTGACGAGTGTAAAATACTATATGTATTATAGAACGAGTAAATATTACCATTCAGAAGAAGCTCATCACGAGGTTATCCTAGATCCATATTGTACATCCAGAGGTGTGTGGGCCATCATTTACGCCCCGAAAATCCCGTTTTGATATCTTCCAAAATAAGGGCGTAAATGATGGTCCACACACCTCCTGGAACACCCGGTATAACTATTTCCCAAAACCATTAGGTTAATGACTATGTATCCTGTAAATCATGTCCCCTGAGTAGACGCACCGTCCCCAAGATGACTGCCTTCTGCAGCTCAAAATACATAAAGTGAGCCGATAAAAGTAATTACACTAGAACTTCAAACTACCGATTGCCTGGACTATTAACACATCTTCTGCCAACCAATTTAAAGAGGAAAGGTACATATAATATGGAGTAAAAGCCATTCGATGTTTTCATCATCACTTGTAGGTGATAATAACTGCAATAAAATTTTATAAAGCATTTCAAATAATGGTACAAATTTCGTCGTTATGTTCAACTTCTTTCTGGGGTAACTGTTATAATACTCTCGATAAAACTATAAAACAGATAGTTTCTGTTTGAAGTTTATAATCTTAATAAGTAGTGTTCTTAGCACGATTTAAGCGTTGCTAATGGAGTATAATATGCATAAGCCTTCGCCCGTTCAAGACACATTTAGATTTAGAAGTGTTTTCGATCTGTTTCCAATTTAAAGTTAAGACGAGCTCCACTTTCTCCATCAGCAGTGAGGCTTGTATTTTTCTTTAATTGGTTTATATTTTATTAAGTAGCTCTTTCGGTTTGGAAACTCACAGAAATATTAATTAATATTAAATATAATTTTTGAAAAACAATGACCATTCAATAAGATGACAATCAAAATAAAAGTTTACCCCACAAGTATATTCATACAGTTATAATACAACGTCAAAGGTTGTCGAATATTTTATGAATGGTCGCATTCATGGTGTTCGCAAGCGTAATTTAAATAAATGATTAAATAAAATATTTGAAAAGCTAGCTCGCAAATTTGTGTTACACATGATTTCATTTCTATATAGCAACCGATAAATAAATTTTTGTTATTTTCTGAAAGCATTGTTTCACGAGTTAACTCATAGGTAATAATTATTGCCATTTTGATATTTACGTGTTATTCGCAAGATTTGGAGAGACGTCTGATGCAGAAATCAATGTGAATATTAGATGAAACGTGCCGGAAAATACACGGAAGTCACGAGAGTCGGTATGGTGTCAGTTTTCTCAAGCTGTGGAAGAAAAAGGTTACTGTTTGACATCATCTGCCACACCTACTGAAGAGTTGGGCTGTCAATATGAGGAAGAGAGATGGGTCGGAATATAAGAAAGTTGTGGTTTAGCATACATGGAACAGTATGCTCAATGAGTGGAATATTGAGATTGACCTATTTAGTGAAGCTGTAGTAAGCTTTTATTTATTTGGTATTGTTTTCAACACGCCGGACTTGACTTTTTGACCATGTCGTAAGTTTTGACAATATAACACTCAACTTAATTTTTTTAAATAGCACTGTACTAGTGTATCGTTTTCTATTCCATCTTATGGAGAGTAGTTTTTGAAATAATATGGTTCACATTATAAGAAAAAAATAAAATTAATTTTTAGGAAAAAATAAATAAAAGCATCTAACCTAAGAAGAGAATACATCTACTGTGGTTCGAAAATAACATGTATGCTGTCCAGACATTACGGATGCATTTTCGAAACAACTTTCGTTGGGCTCAGTAAAATATCTGCAAGTATGTCGGGCCAAAATAACTTGATATCGAATCGACACATTCATAGTTAATATTCATATCAATGGTTAAATCTACAAAAGCGATGTAGGCTTTCTTATCAAAACATTTTTTTTGTTAAACTGCATAATTGACAACTAGGTACTCATGGCATGCTTTAATTATAATTACTTTTTAACGATTGACTATTTATAGTTGTGACATATTTTGTATTTAGAAAAAAAAACACTATAAGAATTACAAAAAAATATATTTAGAAAAGATATAAAACATACATAAATAACAACAATTAAACTATATACAAAAATAAATACATAATGTACTCATGTGTAATCTTTGCACTACCACGTTCCAGAAGGGATATTATAGACCCTAATATATCCGCTGTCAAGGGCATGGCCGCATTAAAAACTTCTGCCATAAAATACTTGCTACATAAATATACTCACTTTAAAAGAAAATGCAACACCCACTAAATCATAAAATTTGTCAAACTAACTACGTGATAATTGTTCTCATAGTTAGCTTATTAATTCATTAAATAAAAGCTGTATTGAGGAGTTACTACTATTAGTTTTTGAGTTGTCTTACAATATATAATAAAACAAACAATAGATCTATCCGGTATACTTACAAAGAGTGGATTGCAGGAAATATTAAATAGACTATAGCATACGTCACGAATTATAAAGTACACGTGGAGACCATAATCTGACATGTCAAATGTCAGATGTCAGGTGACAAATTTGTTACCATCTACGTCATACGTTTTTTAATCCAAAGCCCACTTGACGTCGTTTTTTCTTGAACGCACGATATTTTATTTATATTGATTTCATGGGTTATTAATAATGAAACTCTGCGAACGTCTTTAGTTCTCACAGAATTTTTCGTTTTGTTTTCAGAAGGGTGGCATGCAAATTTTTCCATTTCATTTCTTAACGACATTCTCGCGCATGGTTGGAAAGTGATGTCCAACTATCGTCATATTTTATTTTGAAGTCAAAAGTTCCATTCTTTAGGTACAGACGACGCGACGGGTCTAATAACAAATGGACAAATATTTTCCCAAAACTGTTCTTTACTTGTCTTTCTCTAAGAGGAGGCATTTGGAATTGACTAAGTAAACAAAAAATTACTAAAACATATAACAATATGCTCTCAAAAATTGTTTCTAATAACATTTTATAGCCGCGTATTGACACTGAATTGAGAGGTAGATGAAGTTGACAGTTCAGCGATTCCAACTGCTGGTTCTCAACAACTCGTGATTTCCGATAAGAACTTCATCAAAAAAGTGTACGCGATGAACCCTTTATGAAGTGACATAATTACTTGTGTCCGGGCGTTAATCCTGGTGCGAAAACCACAGGAAGTAGTCTCTTCGTGCGTAAGGAAAGTGTTTTTTGCTGGGTCTCGCATTCAGGGATGAGGACTTATCGATCCAGGCGCGTATCCCGGCAACTCTACCCGCACCTTGGGCTCTTGAGCGCCAGGTACACTTGCCGACCTCCTCCGTCCAAGACTCCACAGGTTAATGTGTGGAATCGCTCAAAATTAATAAAAGGGATGAGGGACTGGAATCGATCGTGTCACTCTTGTTTAAAAGTTAATGCTTTTTCTTCTACTGCATTTCAGTACCTTCAGTTAATTAGCATTTTGAAGATGGGAGGTGAACAATTGAAAGCAAAAAAAAAAACAGACAACGAGGGTGTAAAATTCTCCGCAATGTTTATGGATACTGGTTTATCTAGTTGCGGATATTAAAACCAATCAGAGGAAGGCGAGTTTGAACTAAGAAAAGAAAATAAGAATTGTGGTGGTGGTAAGACCTGTGGTGAAATGGAATTCATAATTAAATAGAAATCGTAATATACAAAAAAAAAAAATTGAAAGGAAAGTTATTTTGAGACTCAAGAAAATAATCATGTGCCCTAGATAAACGCATCCACTGCTTTCTACAGAAAGCCAAAGCATGAAATAAAAAATCATTAAACCTAATTTTTACTATTGTCTCCCGTAACTGCCAACAAAACAAAACTGAGAGAGAAATCTTCCAAAATTAGATATTTTTACTTCGAATACAATTATTATTAAGTACTTGATTTATTATAATTATTTGTCATTGCATTTGTTAGTTTTTTTATATTTTCCGTTTTATGAGTAACATTTAGTTTACATTTAGTTCTCTTTGCAAATACCTACTTAAATTATTTCAATATGATATTAAAATCTTCTAAATATTGGCCTCAGCTACTGTAAATAAGATTCACTGAAGTTAAGTGTTTACGACATGTAAGTTATTTATAAGGTTGGATTATGAGGATCTAAATGTCCCATATACAAATCTACCTGCCAGCAGTGGGTTAAAAATGTCTTTTATTAATGTACTCGAGTATTTGTTTTCTTCCGATAGATTTTGGGACAATTTCAGTTTTGTTTCATTTGATTTATTGTAAGCTGATATTAAGATGCTTTGTACATTTTTATAAATTAAATTTCCTCTCTTTGAAACTGAAATATAGCAAAACTCCTACAGCAGCTATTCAGTATACCTACCTTCATACGTGCTCCAGTCAACCGGGATTTTTCCGAAGTCCTGTCGAGCTAGCACGTTCCTGAATGTGTCTTGCATTAATAATTCGATTTTCATAAAAAGGAATTATCACACTAAACGGTAATTTGTTGTCTGAACTTATTTCATATGTTTGTGCTTTATATCGGGTGTCCCAACTAAAATTTGTACCCCCCAACAATTCCAATTTCGAAAGACTCAGAAGCAAACGCTCGAACAGGTCAATTTTGTTATCAAGGGGGACGAAATTGTACCAAAGTTTCATAAAGAAGCCTGCTATCCAAATATTACCAAAGAAGAAATAAAGAAGGTAGTAAAATTAATAGTATATTATGATACGAGTTTTATAAGAAGCATTTTGTCGCACGCACGGGTTTGCGACAAAATGCCTTATAAACGAGTTGTCATACAGTATTTTTTCTACTTTGCCACTTTTTATACAAAATAATCGAATATTACAATCCAGGGAATTTCGCGGCGGTTGGCCACCTTTGCGAGGTGTATTAACGGCGGCTATGAAACAGAATTAATTTGAAATGTCAATAAATGAGTTCTGTGACTGTCGGATAAGCGACCCAAAAAGCTACATGATTTTCTATAAAAATGATCATACCAAAATATTCTACACATTTTTACGAAGAAATTGAGGAATGGATGTATCCGTTTGTTCTAAATATTTTAAAACTTAACACAAAATCTGCACAAAAGTTTGACGTTTCGAGGTTGTCAAATCTCTCCATCCACAAAATCACAACAATCGAATCCCGCCGCACAAACAAGTGGACCCCCTTATCCGCGTCATCACTGACCGGAGACACAAACACTCTCAGTAATCACAAAGCACCATCAGTCCACTTGTTTTTGTTACCAGCTTGGCTACCACCAGGCAACAAAATTGCGTGTCCCAAAAGCACGTGAAGGTACCCCCCCCCCCAAACAAGTGCCAACAAGCTGTTGCTGTTGTTCCCTCTGCTAGCCACTTGGAGTTGACAGCGAAGTATTATAGGTTAGGATTGCCCTGGGATTGCCAAGTTTGCCAATATTATAAAAAAAAATTATACTATTATTATAACACTGTTTTTGTCTATTATGACACTCAAAACCGTATCGTAATAGCCTCAGTACGAACGCAAAGTAGAAAATAGTATATTATTATACAAGTTTCACAAGACGGTTGATTGTAGCACGAGTAGTTTGGGGCACGACGAGCGCAGCGAGAAGCGCAAAGGCACGAGTGCTACAATTTCGGCTTGTGAAACGCGTGTAATATACTATTTTTTCGAATTTGGCTTTATTTAATTAAGAGAAACTGAAAATTTGTGCTAAATTGATGACTGGGACTTTTGAATAACACGGGTGGTATTTCAGTATAATTGGTATTTCTGCTAAATGACGTTTCTGATTTGGAGGTTAGATTTGGAAACTTTTGATTATGCAGACACAAGCTGTACCTCAGGTTTGATTGCCATTTTTTCAATTCTTGTTTTTTACCAATGTTTACATCTAATCATGAAACGAAAGTCATTTACTTCTCTTTGCTTTATTTTCGTTCGCATCTGGTTTACATCTGTCATATGGCGCGATTAGTTGACGTATATAACGTCGTTGTTGCGGTCACATTGCAGTACAGTTGCAAAGTTGCAGGCAACATTAAGACAAGAAAAGTTACCAAAAACAGATCATCATTATGATTCTGTTTTTGGTGTTATAATTTGCAAATTATGAAACCAAATTCGAAAAAATTAATTAGTGGTCGCCACAATTATTCGAGTGCTATGTATTGTATTGGTAGCCGAATTAATATAATAATAAAAAAAGCAAATGTGTTTATGTACGTAAATTGTGTTGAAAAAAAACATTACAAAGGACTCGAACAAAAAGAAAATAAAAATGTATACTTACACACACAACCGTTGCATTCGTCGATATTTTCACCTAACGATCTTCAAGAACCGTCAAAACAACCTAAACAATATGAATCCAGTTCGCCAGTTTCTTACTCTTCTTTTTTTTTTAAATGACAACTAATCTACTGGTGTATCTTATCGATGTGTTTTTTTCTTAAAAACAATTAAAAAATTGGTGTAGTACACACCGTTTTATTTAAAACCGCCCGATTCATGATCAACGATTTAGATAACAATCTTAGATACCACGTGACTATTTATTGTTGGCAATTATTCAGTAGTACCAATCTATTTAATTCTTTCAAGATTAAATGGTCCCATGCCCTTAGATTATTTTCGGGTCGACCCAACTCACCAACGGACAAATGGCCAACTTCCATTTCATCAACACCCAGTTGGCCAACGGGACATAACCTCAATGACCCAACTCACCAACTAAGGTTTTAATCAACAAATAAAGCAATATTCTCATGAAAGGGATTCATGATATTTGATTTGTTAGATTTGTCTCCTCCCCGAATGGCAGAACAATTATTAAAACATGGACATGGGGCCGGCGGCCCCCTTGGGTTTATATCTCAAGAACGGCTTTTATGATCTTTGATTTGTTGGATTTGTCTCCGCCCCGAATAGCAGAATAATCCTCAGGCGGTACAAAGTTCGCCGGGTCAGCTAGTAATTTAATAATAATTTTTATTGTTAAATCAAAACTTAACTCACTCGATTACAATGACGCAAATTGCAGAATTAATTTTAATTCTTTTTTATGCTATACTTGGCACCGACTTCAAAATTATAAAACAATTAATAATTACGTAATAAACAATGCTCTCTTTATTACATTAACCGGAACAACAAATAAGTTTAAATTTTTGTATAAAAAGCATTTATTTTTTGCTTTTTAGTTAACTTATCGTCAGATTTGGACGCCAACAAATTATTAAACCTATTAAACCGACCACACGACGACATCTGTATTCTAACAATCAAGGCCACACAGAAATAGTGCAATATACGTACAAATCAAGTAGCGCAATTTTTTGTAAGTGCAATACGCATTTCATAAAAGATATATTTATTGTTTCAATGGGGTCGTCCCACAATTTTCAAAAACAGCTTTTCTAGAAACTAGACGAAAAAATATTATACCAGTATTTTTTTGTTTATACGAAATCACGCGTTTACTAGGTAAAAAAAAATGTCTTATTTCGCCTTTTTGTGACGTCAACACGGCACAAAATTCACCAGACAAAAATCAAGTTACTAGACGTGCCGACTAATGAGAAGCGCATGAACCAATGAGAATGCTTCCCCGAAATGACGTCACAAGAGGCGGTAAATGTACAGCGTTTGAAACTGCTAGCCGAAATTACGATTTTTGATACGCTTTGTTCTCTTACAAAACTACTTTATGAAACAACAGAACACGGTTTAGGGCTTCATGTTACATAGTCTATGAGATGCTATAGTTGAATTGGTCAAATTCCATTGAGGGGGACGACCCCATTAAAATTAAATGTAAAATGTAATAATAATTAAGGAAAATAAAGTTGAGATTATAAACTGAAAGAATAAATTTTAATTGAAATCGGTAAAGATACATAAAAGGACTTAAAATTTTGAGTATTTCCTTCGCTCTACATGGGATTCCCTGATCAAATCCTCACTTGGTGACAATGGAACCACTTCAAGAGTATACCTTTTCAAATAAAAGGAGAATTTTCAAAATCGGTCCACAATTGACGAAGAAATCGGTGAACATACATAAAGTCGGTTAATAAAAGGGAGTAAAAATTTGAGGATTTTTCTCGATTTCCATGGGATCCCCTAATCAGATCCTGACCTGGTGACAATAGGACCAATATGGAAGTATACTTTTTCAAACAAAAGAATTTTACAAATGTCTCTAGTTGTTGATGAAAATGTTAGTTGGGTCGTTGACGTGTTGGTTCGTTGAGGTTATGTCCCGTTGATCGTTGATGAAATGGCAGTTGGCGATTTGTTCGTTGATGAGTTGGGTGCGACCCGATTATTTTGACTGATCAGAAGATGGAAGAAATGACAAAAAAAACAATGGAGGACCTTCAGCAAATCAAAGAAGACACAAGAGTCGAAGACGGAGGAAAACGAAAGAGGTGAAAGAAGAAATAACATAGTAATAACAGGGCTAAGACTAAAAGAGACGGGACAAACCATGAGAAAGGAAATCGAGAAATGGGTTGAAAAGGAGTTGGAAACAGAAGTGAAGATAACATAACTCCCTATGCTATAAAGGGCGAAGAGATGATAATAGCAAAAACTGAGAGTTGGGAACAGAAGCTGAACGTCATGAGAAATAAAGAAAAACTAAGAAATAAGACAGGACCGAAAATCTTTCTAAGCAACGATCTAACAAGGAAAGAAAGAGAGATACAAAAAAAGATAAGAGAGATAGCAAAGAGGAAAAGGAAAGAAGGCGGTAAGGGTAAGCTACAGGAAACTGCAGGTAGAGAGAAATTGGAGGAAATGGAACAATGACACCTAGCCACTGAAACATTTTTGAAGTAGAAAGGAAAAAACCGGGAAAGAAAAAGCAGACAGAAGGCAAAAAGAAAGAAGGTACATGATTCAACGGGAAAACAACCGAAGAAAATAAAAGGAAGCATAAAACTGGTACATTAGGATATAGCGGGGATAAGAAACAAAGGAGAACCGAAACAAGAATGAAAAAACTCGAAAGGAGAATGAGAGAAGCGATGACAACAAAGAAAATAGAAGTAGAAGTGGGAGAAAGAATAGGAAGAAATAGATGGTGGTATAAATAATGCAAAGAAATGAAAAGACTAGCCAGAAAGCAAATGAGAAAATGGAGAAATGGGAAGGGATCGAGAGAAGAATACCGGAAGCAATTCAAGAAATACAAAGACACTTGTGAGAAGAAGAAGGAAGAAAAGAAAAGAGATGAAGAAGAGGAAATTGGATCAATCAACACAGAAGAAGAAGTTTGGAAATACATAAACAGAGAACGAAAAGTGAAAAAGAGGACAGACGAGAAGATAGGGATAAAAGAATGGAGAGAATACTTACTAGACGGAAAGGACAAAATGAAAAGAAGACAAAAGAGACTCCATTCTCAAATAATGATTGAACCTGGCAGTTTTCTTCTTCAAATGCTGCAGCAATTTGATCCAAATTCGGAAGTTTCTCGAGTGTTCTTACAAGTTCCCTCTATCTCAAAAATGGTTCAAGATATAAAAAAAATGTGTAAAAAAAAGTTGTAGAGGATTTAATTCTCTACAATATTTATAATGAATACAAATATCATAAAACCCATAGGAAACTAGATATTATTATTCGCAATAAATTTGTAAAAAATCGATTTTTTGACCTTTGACCTTGGAATATCTATAGACGCGGACACCCCACGATAAGTAGGTTTTGAGACAAGTTTTAGGGTGCCAAAATAAAGGTTTATACAAGTTTATAGCTGACTATCTCTCATTCCGAGGTCAAACCCTAATATTCCTGGACTAAGAGAGATTATGGGAGTACCTGAGAGAGAAAGGAATCAACGAGCAGCTGGTGAGCAGAATAGAGGAAAATTACCTAGAAACGGGAAACAGAGTAAAAGTAAACGGGAAAACGAGTAAAAGATTCTGGACGACGAAAGGAGTAAGACAAGGATGCCCACTCAGCCCCAGTCTATTTGCGGCATATATAAGCGACCTGGAGGAAAAACTAAGACTAACACAGGTAGGGGGATACCTGAAAAAAAAGTACTGGAGATGGGTACTAGGATTGGACAGGGAAACTCCAGCATATATCGTACTGGAAGAAGTAGAGAAAGACAAGATAAGAGTGGAAGCAGGAAAAAGAGCAGTAAGATTTGAAGAGAGAATAAGAGAATGAACGGAATGTAAGATCTTGCAATAGTGTTGAAAAGAGATAAAGAATGGGAAGATGGAAAGAGCAGGAAAAGAGAGAAGAAAATACTACGAGAGAAACGGGTATGCAGTGGAGGAGGTAGAGAGGCGAAGAAACAATGGATAGATAGTTGAGGTGGACCGAGACGTACAGAAGCAGGAAAGGAGAACGAGGATAAATAAATTAAGGTATAATGGAGAGTATAGGTCACTAATCACGGAGGAATTGCCGGCATACCTGAGAAGGGAAATCGAGAAGAACGATAAGAAAGTAATAGCAAGGTTTAGACCTAGGAACGAGAAAAGAGAAAACAAATACTGGAAAGAGAGAGACGAGAGAGTGTGCAGACTGTGCAGAGAAGGAGCAGAAACAATAGAGCACATGATGAAAGAATGTGGGGAGCTGAGAGAGGAGAAAGAAGATTGGAAAGTACTGATAGGAGATGAAGGGAAAGGACTAGGCTGGATGAAAGGAGTTTTAGACAGAAGAAAGAATGTAGAGAAAAGGACGGAAGAGATGGAAGGAAAATAAAATTAATTTAGCTATTGTTAATGTTTATGTTTTATAATTTTATTTACTCAGTATTTATTTATTTAGTATTGTATGGGAATAGGAATCCTTCTCAAAGCCGAAAGGCAAGGAAATAAATCTTATAGTAGGGGAGCCCTGGATGTTAAATTTGCAGTTACTAAAGCGTCATGGGGACTCATTGTATTGTGAAGATTAGGTTCTCAAACCAAAAAAAGTTTATGTTAAGTTTTCCATTTTAGTGGGGGGAAGAGCGTGTACAAATTTTCAAAAATACATGTACACGCGCTTTGTCTGTCTGATAACCGAGAGATATTAATCTAACGATTAACTAGGGGGGGGGGTTAGCAGCAAAAAGGGGTAAAAAAATGTAAAAAAAAGTTATTCGAGCGTGTCAGATATTCAGAGGGAATGTTAAGTGAACTCAAAAAAGAGTCCTATTCAAATGACTGACAATTTGGACGTGACCAAAAGTCATGAACAATTTTTGAGAATGTAAAAAAATGTGACCTTGAAATACTCGAGCGCGTCAATTTGCATTTGTTCAACTTGATGCCCTAGTCGTCCTAAATGATAATCTGACAATTATATGGAGGGATATTGTAAATCTGACAATTTGAAAAAAAAAAAAACGTTTTTTTTTATTGCTGGGTACCTATCAAAGTATGGAAACTAAGTGCAAGAAATATTTGAGTTTTTAGACCTCTGGATCTGGTCAAGTGTAAACACAACAATGACTGTTTTTCATACAATGGCGTTTTATATTACATATTTTATAGAATGTCAGTAGTTTCATATGGGAGTGAATGAATATGAATATTCATAATATATCCTTATTCATTGATTTACGAGGTACCGTCGCCCGACTCCATAATCTAAGATATTATTACTTGAAATGTTTTTTGTACCTTATGAGAGTGCAGCAAGCATGTTGGACAATTCTACTTAACCTTTTTGATGATATTATTTTATCAATACCAAATTAAACAAGACCCCGATGTCAATGTGAAAGGGAGTGAACTCATTCGAACTGGCGCGGAGTGGGAAATATACAGTTATCGGCATTTGTTTGCTGCATCCTTTATTGATGGTTTTAGCTACATCGCCCCATGAAAATCGTCAGATTATAATATGTTTTTCGTAATCCGAATACGATTTCTTAAAAAAAAAACTCGCGCTCAAGTATTTCGAGGTGACGTCTTTTTTTAACCACTTTGTGATTCGCCCATTTCCTTATGTCACGCTCAAATTATCAGATTATTGAAATATACATTTTTCTACATGTACTTAACTTACCTTGTCTTAATCTGATGCGCTCTAGTTTTTCTGAGGATTGATTTTTTTTTTCTAATTTGACGGGCTGCCCTCAACGAACCCCTCTATATTAAGGGTTCATATTTGGTAGGGGTACATTACAGGGTGCAAGGTTTCTCCGACTATGATTTTCTGACGCGCTTGAGTAACGCGCAAAATCCCCGCTTGGGCTCCCCTACTATTATTATATTATATTAATTTTTGGGAAATCTACGGTACAAAACGTGTTTAAGATACACGGCTCTGACGAACATCAGCATTTATCTTGTGTTACACTTTCATCATATACTGCACCGAAAAGTCTTTCTTGAAGCTATGATTTGATCTCTTTTAGTTAGAAAACTAAGCCTTCGTACCGGACGCTATCACAATCTTGTCAAAGGCTTCATGAAGATTTTTTTCTTTAATGGCTCTTTGTATAGTACAAGGTGGTCAATATTATTATCGCCACGTATTATTTCCTATCAAAATTGTGGTGTACTGCGCATTGTTTACAAATACCTAAATATTTCTTCTGCACAAAATCCCTGCTGCAATGCACGGAAGTGCATAGAGTGTACTTAACCAGAATCACGTATTGCACCGTCCCTGTTTTACTTTTATTTTGCACTCGTACAAAAACACCCTTCGATTTCACGTTTAAACTTGGAGCTTTGTGCTAGTAATAAAAGGAGTAAAATTTCTTGAACGTATTTCGTATAGGTGGGTATGTTATTTCAGCGAGTTGCGATACGGTTTGCGTGTAAATTTCTTTCAAAATGTGACTTAAATATAATTTTATTTCACGACACTTACGAACGTAAACTAAGTATAAATTTTCCCCGGTTAAAAATACCCGTAGCCTACCGAATAATTTACCATCTGATAAAGTCCTCCTATTTATTAGTTTTAGTAGCGGCTGCATATGAGTCACATGTCGTTTCGTATGCGAAAAATAAAAATAGATTCACAAATTGAATTGAAATAAGGAAGGAAAGCACCGCTTACATAAAAAAGACGTGGGTGTTTCATTTTAAAAGTTTGGAGCAGCAGACAGTGCGTTACATTTATTTTGTAAACAATGACGTAGTTTCTTCAATTCCTTTATTAATTTTTAAAATACGTTTAGTAATTGTAGTAAATTAAAAAAAACTTCAGAAACTTATGCAGGCTAATCTGTTACCCGGTTGGCAAGGGCCATAAAGATTTCAGGAAGAAATTATTTCTAACATGAAATGACTCCCGAGAAACTCCCGAACCTTACTTTATTGTTGTCTAAACAAGACAACAAAATGGAGCCAAATATGAATAATTACCATGGAGAAGCACTTCCAGGAGAGGATGAAAAATAAACCGCAAATCTTATGCAACGAGAAGTGCTTAGCGCGAAGGAAGCTGCCGCTATTGACTTCAGGAAATTTAACTCTCCCCTTCCAAGTTTGCAGGAAACAGCTAAGAGAAGAGGGTTATGCCCTGCTTGTTACCAGCTATTGTTGTGAGATTGGGTGCCCCGTTTTTATTAGCAGCTAATTTGGAATGACTTGGCCAATTTTGTGAAGACATGCATTATTTCCGAGTGATTTGAGGCAATTGAGCGGATTGTCGTTTGTCTGTATTTTTAGTCTGCGAATGCGGTTGCGGAAAGTCGAGAAAATTCTTGACAATTGAGAATGCTTCCCTTCAATGTTTGTGGGATGAAAATGACTCTAACCACTCAAATAAAAAAACAATTCATTTTTTTGTGACGGTGTTTTAGACAAAATCATACTAAAACTCTTGCATGGTATATTACATTCTGACAACAATAATATCTATTAGCCCTCATAATACCTACCTTCCTTAAGTAGCTTTAAACTTTCCATTAGGTTTATAATTGAAATTCTAGTACTAAATTATTCATATACCGGATTTGGATTCCAACAGTGTTGGCGTGAGTTCGGATTTCCATACGTAAATTTTTTACAGTTTTAATAAAGCTCAGTGAAGAACTTTAATAAATTATCCATCAAAATAATTTTTAAACTAAATTAAGACCGTTATTCCATTACTTTGAGTCTAAGCTTGCTTAATTACACACCCCGCCTGGTAAATATTCTCCAGCTTATGGAAAGTTAATTCTTCTGTAAAAATGATTGATTGTGTCCGGAATTGTAGTTTTGAGGTGGCACAAAATGAATTGCGGATAAAAAATTGTTCTAGCTGCCATTCCGAAGAACATAACGACCGTTGTTCTAAAAATAATAATTTGGATAAGATCCAATGTTACCCGCGACATTTCTGGGGGACGCATAGTCATTTCTCAGATTTATATTTAAGACGCATGCCGGTTCCGAAGTTGTGAAAGAAGAAACCTCGCAAAAACTCCGGATACTGAGAGGTCGTATGTTATCATAACACGAAAGCCTCGCATTTTTGGTACATTGAGTCTTGACCATTCAGACAGGCTTCTCCAGATGGAACTTGTGTAATTTATTTCGATAAACCGGAGAAGTTTCGATGTTTATTTGATATTTAGAAGTTACGAAGCAAATTAAATCTGAGCTTTTAACGGATGGAAAGTTTCGAAAGGTTTTTCAACAAAAATGCAATAAATTGGTTTTCATCATAACTGTGAGTCGAGCGTATAGCATGACACAATCGTAGTTAAATGAGTAGTTCGAACTTGACAAACTTTTTGAATTGCGAGTAGAATTCCAAACCTTTGTGTTTACTGAAATTAGAAAAGTTTTCATGTTTGTTTGGTATTTAGAAGTCACACTAAATTGAATCTGAAGTTGTATCAGACCGTAAATTTGTAACGGCCTCGGTGAACATAAAATTGAATGGAAGAAACAACAAAGGTTAGAGAATAATTTTTCAGTCGCAGATTCTGAGTGTTTACGATATGGCTGCACTTTCCTAATGTAAAGCTTCCGATTGAGAGTGTTTGACATTGCGTGCTTACAACCCACAAGAAGTATTCTTATAGATAACAGGAAAAATCGTGCAATAAATACAAAGACAAATCTGAAATTACTTGAATGTTTGTCATGTTTTTATGGTTTGTCTATTGTCGTAACAAATATTGTTTAGTTAGTTATTGGCATGGTGAAAAGTAATGGCCAAGAAACCGACATAAGGTCACTAGATGAATTCTCTTTATTCAGTAATTTTTCATGGAAATTAAAAGAGAAAGACATAGGCTGAGTCTATATGTCATAATTGGCATTTAAGGTTATGTTTTCAATATTATTAGCTGATTATCTTAACTGGAAAAATAGTGAGAACACGATGGGTCGGTCGGAAGAATTTATAAACGTTCCAAGGCCTTCACAACTTCAAAAATCATCAACGACTCGTCAACCGTGTAGTCACCAATTTTCAACCTCCGAGTCTTCAAATGACCAAACAAAACAACTATATAACTGGCAAATATTTTTGTCCAATATTTTGTATAGCTCGTCTCATTGGGTTCCTCTTTCACATCTCGTTGATATCGTTTGTTTAAATTCTTCTTTATTAACTTTCTTGGGAAGAAAATAAAGTCTTGTTTTGAAAAAGTCACCAAAAATTTTCTTAGCAATGTTAATGTGTTTCCCCATTAATAAGGTAGGTGTCAAATTTTATAAAATAATTTTCTGGTTTCTTCAAAAGCTCATAAGTTTCCGTAAACTGTTATTTTTTGCTTAAACATAAAAAAATAATTATGCTTTGTTGCAAACGTCATTTTAGTCATCTGTTATTATTCCTTGATGTCCTGGTGGTGCTGATCCATAATCTGACTATTATTTTGAGGGATTTTCTTAATCTGACGATGACGGTTTGATTTTTTTTTTAAATCACTAGAATTACTACCACTGACATTTTGTAATCGAGTGACATGGTATAGTTGGTTGTCTACATTACATCGCTGACTTGTCAGATGAGAAAATTCACGTGCATTTTGTCACAAGTTTTACAAAAGTTCTATTACTGGAGGAGTGTCAGACCAATTAAATAGTGTAATTGGACCACAGAAATAATGGAAAGTGTGGAGAAAGGTTGTTTTACAATAACTTAGGCTTAATATCAAAATTTTATTTCTTAAATGCATATACACAATCAAAGCAGTGTTCAAGAATGAAAAATAAAACTACGGATAAATAAAACGTACAATGCTGGGTACTCCATACTCATTGTAAGATTTTAAAAAACAATCATTTACGTACTTAGTAGAAAGTGTATGTTTACTTACTTTTGTATAACTCTTCTAAGGTGTTCTATATTATTCAGAAACTTAACAAAGTCATCCTCCATTTTGTCTTTAGCTGTTTAAGGGCCCAAACTATACAACGAAGTAATGTTAAAATAAGGTTTAAATTGCAATTAATCCAATGCACACTACCACATAAACAATAAACACACACAACCTCACTCTTTCTTAACGACCCCAAGGCGGGGAATAAACACTAAAACAAATATTTATTCCTTTTTTAACTCAATATTAGAGGTTTAGTTTATTGACAACCGCTTCAACACTTTATTTGAGTATTCAGATATTGCATTTTCCAACTCACGTGAAATGTCGAATTTCATCTAACACTCGCCACTCGTTAAAAGTAATCGATTATTAAGCGAAATTTCAAGGAGATTTGTGATTGTGTTTGTTTACGATGAGAAATGTCAATAAAATGACGTCACTCTTGTGAGTGTTATTCCGGGTTGATCTTTTTGTGAACAGTGTGGGAGACTTCGTTGTTACTTGGATTAAGTTCAAAGGTTTAGGCCCTTTAGACTAAGTTATAAGTTTATTTACAATAATGTACGAAGAACGGTAATGTAGACAACCAACTATACCATGTTACTCACTCATCGATGTCAGTGGCGACAAATAAAATTCACGGAAAACCGTCTCGCATTTTCTTATTGTTTCCGACGTAAAATTAACAATCTCTTGAAATGTATTTTGTCCACAAAACACACACTTCATAATATTGTCACTCATAGTCGTAGCAGATATTAAATTCACATAATTTAATTCCCAAAACTTAACACACAAACAAACAAGCCAGAGCGTTGTAAATAGGTGACAATTTTTTTTCTCAGAGCGGGTCTCCTATGGAATTATGTAAAAAAAACTTTTACGAACAAACCATGCTATCTATATAGGACGTTTCGTTTGAATCGTTTAGGAGTAGGAGAGGATCAAAGAAAAATTAAAAAAATTTGAATATCACGGGTAAATTTTGAAAATTTAAAAAAGAACCTTTTTTTGTCTCAAAACGCTTGCAAACCATCATTTTCATATGTAAATTGACGCGAACAATCCGTCTGTATCCTCGGCTTCTTCCTAAATGGAGCCGTTTTGGAGTTACGGCGGAAATCTCTAAAATTGACAATTTTTGTTACTTCGGTTGTGGAATTGTTTTCTCAAAAATATCGAACGCGCTAGAGAATGTCGAGGTAACGTTTTTTTTTTGCACCTTTGTGACCCTCCCACTCCCTTACGTCACGCTCAAGTCGTCAACTCAATGTTATTGTAGGGTTTTGGGTAATTCACTCAAAGTTTGGATTAAGAAGGAATTAAAAGTCAATTAGTAGGTATAAAATGTCACTGGCTTGGTTGTTGTGTTGCCTAGGGCACTTAATATCACCGGCACGAAGAAACGAAGAACGTCTCTGTCCAACTCTCTGAACTGATCTCGCGCTGAGTCCACGCTCCTCTACGAAAGACAAAAGGGTTCTCGGAAACCCACGTTATAGTAAATTAACGTTATCACAGTAGTAGATTATATTATTAAGAGCACAACTTACGCTTTATGTGCTGAGGCTGGACTGTTGACCGACGAACGAAGTGAGGCAAAGCACATAAAGCGACTTATGCTCTGAAAAATATATACTATTTTATCCGCAAACCTTGCCCCCCTCCCATTGGTCAGGGGCCCTCTTGGTCAGGAGCCCCCTTGTTTGGGTTTTCCCTTTGTCAAGTCCCACTTGGCCGGGACCTCCTTGGTCGTCGGGAGCCCCGTTGGTCGGGAGTCCCCTTATTCGGGCCCCCTTAGTTAGGAGCCCCCTTTTTCAGGTGCCCCTTTGGTCGGGAGTCCCTGTAAATACGACAAGTAAGCCCCCAAGGGGGAGGGACCCACTACGACGCTAGACTTTATCTAATTAAGCACATAAAATAACACTTGTTGCCTACTTTATGAGCCTAATCAGATAAAGTGACACTTTACCTTGTCAATGGAGGCACATAAGTTGTCACTTTTGTGACGTTTGCGGATAAATAATATTTATTACTAATTTTCGAGTTTGCTTTTTGCTATTTCCCTTTTAGGATGCTATTGGAAACATTGCAAAAAATATCTATTTTATGGAAAGACCTAGTGTATTTCATTTTTACTGTGACATTAGACTTATGCGTTTTTGTGTTCCCACAAATATTTGAGGTTATGGAAGTTTTTAAATTCCTACATAATCCCCCAAGTCTCAAGTATCCCCATTCTACGATAAATCAAACGTGAAAACTAAAAATTCGGGAAGGGTAATAACTGCAGACACGTGTGCGACAATTGAACAAGCTATCATCTGTACTTGGTTTTGCCTTAAATTTACAGATTTACAGCCTTAAAACATATAAGCACAAAATTTATGGAAAAACTCCGCTTGACTTTGACAAGGAACGCCATAGATGACAGTTCAGGGCATACACGAATAATAAAAACTATCCATGTCACATGTTCATGGAAATTAAAAGAGACGAAAAGATGTAAGTGCCATGAACTCATTTAGATTATAAATTAGAGTAGGCGTTTTTTTTATGCAATGGGCCAGCCTGCAAATTGACTGACAGAGTAAAATTTGAGGTTATGGTAAACATTGTGACGTTTATGTTTCTCATGTTAAATTGTTTTAATTTAAAGAAAATAAAACAATAACAAATAATGTAGGTTTATTGATAATAATGTAATTAGAGCAAATGTGCAATGTGTTTTTCCCCAGCTTCAATGCAGCTCTTAACTCTCCTTTTCATATTTTCGAATACATCTGAAAGGTTACAGCGTTGCATGCATTAAAAATTGCCTCTTGCAGTTCTTCAAGATTGTGCGGATCATTTATAAATATATACTGTGTTTTTGAGATACAGGAAGATGAAATAATATAGAATTGTCATATCAGGACTTCTAGGCGAAAATTGAATGACACTATCATCATAAAACTCGTGAATCCTGGGCACTCCCTTGTCTTGTGAGCTGTTGCATTATCCTGCTGGAAGTACCCATGTAGAAGTTCGTCATCATGAAGGTTTTAGAAAAAAGGTTCGAGTAAATTATTTCGATATCTTTCGGCATTTACCGTTGCTTAAAAAAACAGGTCTTAGAGAGACCGCCAGACAAACACCAATTTTCTGGGAAAGAAGAGGCAGCTGGATGAATTCATGGGGATTAATTATTGCAGACCAAATGCGCATATTTTGTTTATTTACATATCCCGAAAGGTGGAACCATACTTCGTCGGATAAAAAGTTACATCCAAGGTATTCTTGTTATTTAGATGATTCAAAAACCACTGATAGTATCCTTCGATCATATAGTTTCTAGACCCGCTATTAATTCCGAATGTTTGAAGCCAACATCCAACTGAGGAGAAAAGGGAAACCACGAGAAGTTGGAATTTCGACCTTAAAATCCCTCTGCGCTGATTGGTTCATTTTAGTTGTTGGTTTACAGTCAGTGGCGTATAGAACTTAGGAAGCATTCAAATAAATTTAAATAAATCAAAAACAATGTTTTTATTGAAATTAGGTTCCATGTTCAAACATTTGAACCACTTCTCGCGCTGAAAAGCTATAAGATAAAAATTGTAATGATTTTTTGTATTGTTTTGCTCACGTACTTACGCTACAGCGTTGAACGAAATCTCCCGAAAATAAACGAACAATTAAATGAACCAATCGGCGCAGAGGGATTTAAACTCAAAATTCCATTGAAACAACTGTACCCTCTCCGCGACTCGCCTATGATGTTGGCTTCAAAAGATTCGCCTTGAAGCTCCCAGCGTACCTGGTCTATATTTTCTGACATTCTTGTGGAAACAGCTCTTGAGCGACGGAAATTTTATAAAGACGTAGAATTAATTTTTTTTCCACTACTAGCTTCAGAAAACATCATCATATCGTGTTTGATGCTTCAAAAATTGATTTTCTGTACCTTACCCAATAATGGATTCTTCTCTAGTAGATAATATAAACAATTGACAATGTTGGCATGGTTACTGCCGTAGTTGATGTGTTGCTAGCTGATAGCTCAACAATGTAGAACTGGGGTGTTGGAATTTCTAGTAAAATGTTAAATTTGCGATCTAGACCACACTAGCAGCATCGCAACAAAAAATAGAAATTACAGGTATTGATTTAATTTCATATGCTACTTGTTTTTCATGGATATCTTAGTTTAATTCGTTCCGACCTTTCGCATTATCGTGATTATCATTTGAAGAAAAATTAAACAAACAAATGTGCTGGTAGTAAAAAAAATTGTATTTAAACCACGGTTGAGAAGTCTTTTTTTAGCCTCGCATTATTATTGCTCTCGATGCTTCGCATTTTGGACAATAAAATAACTCGGCTAAAAAAATGTCTTCTCAACCTTGGTGTATAATTACTATTAAATATTTATTGACAAGTTCCATATGTGAGGTCCATCTATGGTGCTAACCTGAGGAGATGTTTTTTGGGAGAAGCTTCCATTATCTGTTATAATCTCAGGAGTTCTTTTTTTGGGCGCTCCGCTACAACGTACTAACATCACGAAATCTTATTGCCACACATTTATAAATTTGTTGGACTCATTTGTGATAATCTGCAGGAAAATTAGGGTAGACATTTCGAAAAACCTTTAATGCAGCGTTCACCATTCTGTTGCCGTCACTTTGACATTCACATTTCAAATCAAATTGTCAAAAGTTAGTAGTGCCAACCTTTTGTGACATTGACATTTAAGATGTAAAGCAGTTTTTACATGGAATCTCGATTCATAACTTAGTTTTTAGGTAATTTCAGTGTGAAGACGTCCAAATGACAACGTAACGTCATCAAGTTGACAGTAAAGTATCCATTAGAATGATTTTTTGAAGGAATTTCCAAAAATGCTGTCTAATGTTGGGTGTCCCCAATTATTGTACAAAGTGAACTAAGGTCCGGCCTTCTGAAAATTCTATATGTCTTGTTTTTTAATTTTCAGTAATTGTTGATACTGTATATTAATATGTTCCTACTTGTCTGGCAGATTACAATGCGTTAAATATGATGGTTATATATCTAGATTTATTAATGTTTCTTCGGGGGACCGCAAGGATCAGTGTTGGGACCCCTTCTATTTGTCTTATTTATTAATGATGCTGTTCCGAACTCTAGCTCTAACTTTCTATTATATGCTGACAAATCTATAGAGAAATATCTTCGCAACGATCTTAATGATTTTCTTCGATGGAGTAACAAGAATATGCTCCCACCAAATTTTAAGAAGTGCCACATTATGTCCTAGAGTAATAAAAATCTGGACTAAAGCATGTTTATACTCTAGAATCATAATTATGTTTTGAATAGAGTGGAGTCTTCTTGTGATTTGGGCATTACATTCGATTCAAAACTTACTTTCGTAAAAAATATTGGCAACATTTGTTCCAGTGTCTTGTCGTCTTTGGCATTTATTCTACGCTGTGGTGGGGACTTTAGAGATCTTAATTCCTTAAAGTGCTTATATTTTGCTTATGTGCGCTCGGAACTTGAATATGGGAGTGTGGTTTGGGCCTCGTATTCATGTTGATACCCTCAAGAAGATTCAACGGCGTTTTTTGAAATTTCTGGCATTTAGAACAGATGGTATAATTATATCCTATGAGAGGATTTTCACATGTTGCACTCTTGCACCGTTTTGAATTCGAGGATTTGAATGGTAAACGTACCAAGGCCTTTTTAAACTTTCTCAAAAAACTGGTTCACTCTCGAATTGACTACTAATTCTGGCTTAGTGCCCAGGGTGGGATCCCGTAACTGTGTCTTTCTCTATGTGTGGTGAATACAATATTCACAAAAGAAATTTTGACTTCTTGATTTGTGTTTTAATATATATATTTTTTAAATTGACCAGAAGGAAATCCTCGTAATTACGACCTTTACGAGGGTCCTTGCTGGTCAGTATTTAAATCGCACATCGTAGTAACTACGAATACCCATGAATCATGTGGCCTGACCAAACGCAATGACTCCAAGATAACTGCCTTCTGCATTCCGGCCGCAAGAGCTTCTGCCGATTTTCGACAGGCGGGATATGATCTTGAGATTGGAGACGAACGAACCCTTCATGCCTCAAACATGCAGTCAATTACCAGAACGACCAGCTTCACCGTATAAGTTGTGTACAGCATGCGGAGTTCGAACAGCATGTCTTGATATATCGTCCATTTTTCCTTCTCCTTGATGCAGATGTTAATCTCGGCGGGAGCCGAGATCTCAATTACAAACATCTGCTTGGAGGAGTAGTCCAGCAGAACCACGTTAGGCTTGTTTGCTGATATCTGCCTGACGGTGGAGAATGAATAGTTTCAGTAGATTCGGCACCTTTCATTCTCCACAACGTGTTTTTATTATAATTTTTATTATTAAATGTCTAACTTACCTTTGTCTTTAAGGGTACAGCAGTAATTGTAGATGCTTTTGTTTTTCTAATTAATTTCAATTTTATTTATTCCTTGCGGATTGCGTTTGTTGTTTAATTTTTTTCTTTGTAGGAGAGCTTTTAATTTCTATGCTTTTCTGATTGTATAATCGATCAAAATTGGAATCTGTACTAAGTTAGTGATAGTATTGGATGTTTATTTTTTAGTATTAATTTTGATATTATAGTAACAGATGTTGCCTGATTTATATTTATTTATGTAATTTATTTAGTTTATTTTCATTGTCGTGTTTTTGTGTTTATTATATTTCCTCTAATTGGGGAATGTTATTATTATTATTATGCCGAAATGAAAACTTTAACACAAATAATAATTACAATATTAAATAGCTAATTTATATGACCTTTTATGTTTCCATCGGGACTTTTCTCTTCGATATTTGTATCAAACTGTTCGACTCTAATAAGAACAACTATTGCCAAAGTACTATACGATGATATCCTCGTTAGCAGAAGGCAAAGTTGGGAGTATGTAACTAAGCCACAAAAGGGGAGAAAAATGTAATCATAAAAGCATCGAGACAGGCTTAACATCAATCAACCCCTTTTAGGAAAGGTATCAAAGAGAACGTAAGTTTTCATGTTTATTATATTTCAAATATTGTTAGTGAATCCATACTAGTATTGCAGTATTGTTTTAAGTTTGTATGTAAGTATGTAAATGGTGTAAAGCATTGATAGTGTTTTTCTCAATGTCTCAATGCTCAAAGAATTACATATTATAGTTAATAATATTATTAAATTTTTCTTATGCTAAATTATGTAAATTATTCCCAACGTATTATAGAACTTGTAGAATTTTTATATAAAGCACAAAATAGACACTTCTAATGTGAAATATTTTGAAGCAAAAACCCATGCATACAGCCGTGTTTATTTTGTCAATGAAACAATTTACATAACTTCGAAATTAGTATTCTGCCCTGTAAGTGTTCGTTAATTTAGTTTTGTGTAATTTAGTCCAGTGGCAACACTGCCATAAACTCCCTTCCCACGCTCCCAATTGATGCCAGCGTCGGATCAACAATTAACCAACACTTGGATGGGGTAAGGCATCTTTATCGCTTCCCGTTATTTGGGATGCAACGACCGCAACAAGTGCATCAATAACACCATCCTCGAAATTTATCGAGTAGAGTTGTCAGCTGTCCAATTAAAATCGAAATAAAACTGCTCTAAAACAAACAAATTTAAAAGATTTAAATATACTTACAGTTAAATAGATGAGGCATGCAGATGCAAAGCTTCTTGGATCCATGACAGATTTTTTTAGAAAAACCTTGAAGACGTACAACTTACTTTGAAATCATCACATTAAGCCCACTTATGTTCTATAATAATAATAAAAAATTGCTACTACATAGTTGTGGTACAAAATCGTAGTTGTTTATATTTTAAGTTTTTTTAACTTAAAGTTAACTTAAGTTGGGGGCTTCGAAACTATCGATTTGTAATACGAAAGTTGATTAGCAACTACGAGTGTCATTTTTTGACGTTTTAATTTCCCGATGCGCAGCAGAGGGAAATTTGTCAAAAAATTACACGAGTATTGCGTTTTAATCAACTTAGTATTACAGCAGATTGTTTCACGAAACTAATTGGGCAAAAAAAAACTATTGCATGAATAAAGTTGTTTAATAAACATCAAATAATGTTCCCCAAAATGATTCATGTTGAAATTTGACAATAAAGTAAAAAAGTGACACCAGTATTCAGCGTTACCTTTTAAAAAATAAAGTTTTACGACTGGTCGAAAACAATGATGAATGAAATAATCAATGACATTTTTAGAATAATAATTTTTAAATGTAATTCTTCTGATGTTCTCCATTCCTCTTCAAAATGTTTTCTTAATAATTTGTACACATTCGTCAGTTTGAGATTTTTCACTGGAACTTCATTTGGCAATTGAAGAATTTACATTACGAGATTTATTGTATTTACAACAAGGAAAGTGATTTGTATTAGTTCAACACTTGTGTTAGTACTACTGGAAATCTGTTTAGCTAACAGTCCAATAATAAAAGTATTTTTATTCTCTCCAGGACCACCGTCGGCAAATAATTTTATGCTTGTTGCATTTTCCAAAGTTGTGTTGCAAAGCCTATGATACACCATGGATGCAATTTTGTTAGCACCCTCGCTCCTTTGGTTTTCAGACCCTGTATAAATGAAAACAGAATCTTTTGTTTGATGTGCTTTAGAGTGACCTTGACATATTGAAAAGTATATTCGTAAAGCTGTCTGAAATTTTCTTCACGTTGCATTGTTTTAACATTTCATCAAATGCTTTAGACTATAAAATATAAAATGCAACATCAACTGTTCGCAAAACTCTAAGCGCCGGTCGGGATCGTCTTCATTTAACTCATGAATTAAGTGCACTTTTTACTGATGGTATTTTCTTTTTTAAACAATTTGATAACAAATGAGGTACAGGAGGTCGCCCTCCTTTGGGTAAATCCCACACAGTCCCTTGTACGGAAAATATTGCTATTATTCTACTTACTGCAGATCTGGCGATTGGAACTCTGTCCAGATGTTGTTGATTAAATAAAGCACAGGGGCTTTATCAAAACGTCTTCTTACTCTTTCACCATACCCAAGCATCATTAAAATTTCGATTCTCTCTTGTTCGGTTTTTTTCCAGAAAGGTACCAACAGTTTTCCACGACCATTTGATTAATAAAAACATTCACCAGAATCCGAGATACAAAATTGGCGTTGTCAATGCGGCAAGAACAATTAGCGAAATGCCAGATATTATTGAACGAGTGCGTGAGCCCTGGATAAGTCGCGCCCGTGCCTGCACTGACAAGAGGGGACGATATTTCGAGAAATATTTGTGAGTTCAAGCTAATATTTGCATGCGTAAATATCAAAGAGAACCTACCCATGTTTTTTGTGGGGGTCATCATTCCATTCACCATCAAAATTGTTCGGCCTTGCATTATTTTTGAGTTGTTGGAAAATAATTTTGGGTTGTTTTATTAGCCGTATACTTCTCCCAGTTTAAATATTTGAATAATGTAGTGAATTACCCTGTTTATATTTTTTCCTAAAATCCTTTGAATCACTTCTAATATTTGTTGCAATCTTCCGGTGATGAATCGATTACTGTGTATTAAAATTTCTTCATAAATAATCATAAAATTGTACTCTCTCGATACAAAGGGAATGGAGTTATTTTTGTTGTTTTGGTTTTTTATTAGCACTCACTTTTGTAAAGGCAGCGCAATACCCATGTGTCACCCTTTTAATTGATTGTGCAGAATTAACAAAAGCAGAGAGCTTCCTTCTTTAAAGTGACATTTTTATTCCCTGACAAAGCATTTGCGGCGAACAAAATGAAAGAAAATTAAGCTTGGGTATTTATTTCAAACCTCTGTGTAGAGACCATTAAATCAGAGTGTTCAAATGAAGAATTAACATGTTGTGGTCAAGTGGTTGCTAAGGACGACACCAGACTGAAATAATGATCTTTTTTCCAGTACCAGTATTACGAAAATTTAAATGAAAAATATAAATATTTATGTCCTCGCAGTTTTTAAGCAATATCTGTAAAAATGCGGCCAAGGTGGATTTAGTCACTCCCTTTGAGCAAGAAATAAAGTGAAAACTTCCGTTATCTGCCATAAATTGATAAATGTGGAAAGGATATGTAGATTCCGACCGAATTTATGACCCCTGCAGGTGATACTTCATAAAATAAAAATGTCTGCATTTAAGGTATGCAGACGTTTCAAGAGTTCACTATAATAATTTTTCTTTCACAACCTGCTACATAAATAGCAAAAAGCGGAAAACAAAATTTGTGACTAGTGCAATCGGGCTTTGTAATAGATTAAGTAAGGATAACTTCTGGCCGTACTCAATAGCTTCTCGAATAAATGCAGGAGGTGACGGATTGATTAATGAGGCGTATCACAGTGGCAAACAAATTGACCTTCTCACATCTAATGTGCGGGGGCAAACATGAAAAAAACCATTGTAATTAATCGATTTTCAGGGCTTTTACTATGTTGATTGATTCGGAGATTAGTTTTTGACTTCAACTTTTCACCGTTAAGATTAATTGTTCACAGTGCTTCCATTTTTTGAATAATTTGAGTGAATCGGTTCTATTATTGATGATCAGTTCTATTCTGCTTTTGTTTGGAGAAAAAAGTAAATGAGAGGATGTGAAGAAAGCTGAATGCCGGCGGAAATGTTTTAAGCCCTCATTTAACATGAGTCAATTTTTTTCAATTATAGATGAATCTTAAAACCTTAAACCCGAGATGCGGCTATATACAAATACTGAAATATTTTTTTGAATAAAAATAATTAAACTCCTTCTTTTTCATTGCAGGTAAATGTTTGAGACCTAGATACACTTTGAAGGCGGATTTACTTACCATAAAGGAAGCCTTTATAACATGGAGAATTTAACTACTTTTTCATCTAGTTAAGGTAATTTAAACCTACATAATAATATTTTTTTACATATTATTTTATATGATGTTATTTTGCATACTAAGTTACCTTTAGGAACAGTAGCATTTTCTGTGTTAGCAATTTCGCCATTTCTACATATTCACTAGTTTGTACATCTCATATATTTTTTATAAAGTTACGGACCATAAAATGTGTAATAATTTTTTTAAACATTTAAAAATGTGTTTAAATCTATAAGTTATTTAATTTAGAACTCATAACGTAAAAAAATCTAATGGTTTTTATTTTAGTATTTTACACTCTACAGAGTAACTCTAAATAGTTCATAGGCTTGCCAAAACTTGGGAAAGAAAAAAGTTATCTTGGGGTTGTCTAGGTTTTTCAGTGATAAAATCACATTGTTTGTAAAAAAAAATTTGCTTATATTTTTCTAGCTGTACCAAATTCATTTTATATATGCAAAAACTATACAAATTAATAGCAGAATTCATTTCATTTACAATGCTCGAAGCCTACTAATAACCTATTTTTAGAAGAAAATTGTGGCTGAAATGGTAAGTAAATAAAACTCTGAACATAAACTATATCGTTACTAATACAAATACCTACTGGAAAGCGCCAGAAATCAAATTATAAAGTTTTGTATTTATCTAAAATTGGTGTACTGTGTTATTAATAATAATTGTGAATATTTTATGAAAATAGGTCCTCTATATCAGGTTATTAACTAACTTTCCATACTAAACTACTTTGATTAAGAAAAACAACATTGAGCTGTGCTATCTTTACATGGCATACAAAAAGTATAATTAAATGCAACAGTTTATCACACGAGTGTGTGTAAATGGTTACAAAGAACCGCAAATGTTATCAGCATAAGCACTGTGACACAAAGCCCAGCTATGTACACAAATTCAGCATTTTACCGCGGGTAATGCCTGTCGGTAAATCATTACAATTAAAACTAAGAATGTATTACGTGTGCCTACATTAAATAAAATATTATATTAAATAGGACTACTGATCTCACTTTTACCATTTGTTCACTCTTCTTATAAGATTAACCCGGCGCATCCACCAATATTCAAATGACAAAAATTCCTTCTAAAACTAAAGAATATATCTGCAGATGAGGAAGTAATTATCTTAAAATGATCTATTTGGTGTCATACTGATGCGGCTTAATAAAACCAAAACCGATTAATAGTTTCACAGAGATGATTCAATATTGAAAACAAGACCCACTTTTCTATTGGAGATTGACAAACAACTATTAATAATAGTGTTTAAGATAATTATGTTCGAAGTTAATTAATTTTGTCTGCTGTTCTAAAATGACCTCCAGCAGTTTTGATTTTGTTTTTCCAGTATTTGCTCTCTTCGATTTTGTATTGTGTGCCTTTCTCATTAATTTCCCCTATTTATTATTTTGGAACACGTCTCATTGGTCTTATTTAATATATCCTTCTGTTACTGTTTTCTTTCTCATTCTTTTCATGAATTTTTCATCTGAATTATTCTTCATCAATAAAAACTAATGTGTCGTTTATTTTGAAAAATTTTTTTTGGTACTTCATCCGAGCAGACTCCAACTTCCAACCACGAAACAGTCGGTATATTGTAACCCTCATGCTCGCGCCTTTTGTACTTTGTTACTTTAATATCGAGACTTACACTACTGCGTCGATTCATTGACCCTAATACTTAGGTTTAGCACTTTTTTAAATATACAATCCTGTAAGTTTCCTTCCAAATTATTACTTAGTTAATTTTTCCATATTGTTTGTAAAAATTGTTGATACAAAAGAAGATATATTAAGGACCAACACAACTGTCTTTCCCAATAATAAAAAAATGTTTCGGTAGTCAATTTAACCCTCCGTTTTTTACATCCATTCTTATCTAACGAACGTTCAACGAAAAACCTGGTTAGAGCAAGCTTTGAAATTGCGTTTTTGTTTTATTTTTTTACAGTGTAGAGCTTGACTGATTAACTGTCCATGACTTGTAAATAGATAACATAACCTAAAAATTTTAGAGAAGCTGCAACATTATTAATTATTATTATTATGCATCTTAAAGAAGTGGTCCTGCAGGTATCTCCAAGATTCCTATAACGGTTTTTGACAGAAGCACCAATATTAATTTAAGAAGATTTGTGTGCGTTAGTTGGTAAAAAATTAAGGTAAAAGTAAACTGCATTAAGACCTTTGGGTGTGATGTTAATTGAGTTAATATTTTTAGATATCGCACACTTTATGATTTGGTTTTACACCTTTATTTCTTTAAAATGTAGAAATTAAAACACTCTTCCAAAGGATATGACCAACTGATAGTATATCTTACCAAATTTCTACAAATGTTTATTGAAAATTTTACAATCCCTTAGAAGGACACAAAACAGTTACTGTAAATGAATGGTGAAAATGTTTTCGATGTTTCTTGTAGAGAGTTGTGCTCTTTTTCTGATACCATTAAAAACAATAAGTTTACAAACAGTTTTCAGTTTCGTATTCTTTCTTTCATTGGCTATGGGTGCTTTGTACAAATTTTTAAAATGTGGCCAAAGAAAGAAATCACAAGAACTAGGGAACCCATTGTCAAAAGTATGTAAAAATTACAAACAGAAGTGGTACATATATACCTAAATCCTTTTTTGATCTCGTCACAGGCTCCAACAGAGAGGCCATTCTGTTCTCGGTACATAGAAAAATGTGATTAGCATGCAAAAAATATTTTAAATATTTTTTATTAACCTGTACGACGTGTCTGGCTCATTGGGTTTGTAACAAGTGTTGAAAGCGTTTTCCATGTTTTTGTACACATAGTTTTGCTCTTTGCCTGACCCCATTAAAAACATTCTACAAAAGTTTCATTCCGCACATCTCTAGAAAACAACATAATCTCAATGTTATGTACACAACGTAGCTGAGGGGGTGATCATTGACTATGTACTGATTGTTTTCTTATTTATTTTTCTCATTTAACCGTTGCATAATATATGGAAATATTGACAATGTGGTTTGCGTCGATTTACACTGATATCTTGAGGTTTCAGTTTGGCAGGCTTTTTCTTCACTATTGCACAAAATCATACATCTGTTATTGTTTACCAGCATCATCACAAAATATTGGAATTGTTTGACATTATCACGACATGTTGGTGATCCAGCTGTTAATTCAGGGAGTAGTTTCCTCTCTTCTGGGTCAATATCCATACGTTCACTGAATAACGTGCTGTCTACTGATGTTGACACTCCGGTTTCACTTGTTAATTTGCCATATTTCACACTCAAACTTGGTTTCTTAAATGCGCAAATCTGAAAAGTACGGTTAGGTAGAAGTTTTTTACCTCTTGCGTTTCAGAAGCAAAAGACAAACCTTTTCTTTTGCAGCTGTTATTGGATCAGGGTGCGCCCACTAGGTTTCATTAAGAAAATGTAGAGAGCATAATATGTAGGTGTCTTTAGTGATATCTTCTAGGCTTCGGAAATTCTTTCTTTGATGACACCGTTTCACTCACCAATCAGCTTTTTCACAACTCACGCATTTTCTGATATGTTGGGACTGTCTTAAATTTATGTTTTCGTACAATTTAGTACTTATATAATAATAAATGAAATTAACTTTTATAATATCCAGCGTCTATATTCTTCAAATTTCAGTTATTTTAAACAATCTGGAAACCAAATGTAGGTTTTTTATGACAATTACAACTTGGAGCTTAGAGTTGGTGGTGTAAAGACAAACCAGGCTTGCAAGTGAAGTTACAAATACTATGTATTCTACTGTAGGTTTTTTTAACCGACCGTCGAAAGCACACTGTATAACTGAACCCCAACCCCATGGAGCTAGTGGCTGAGTCACGTAAATCATGTAAAAAAAAATGAATACTTACGTAAATAGTGTTGAATAAAGACTGGTTATCATATTACATATAGATTTTTAATTTGTTTTAACTGTTATTTTCAATAAAAAAGTCTGATTAGTAAAAAAAATAAGAATAATTTCTTTATACAGAGTGTTCCAAAATTAGCGGAAAAAACATGCCACGCAAAAAAGGGTTTTTCATGTACTATTAATATGCTTTAAAAATTTACACCCTTAACTTACAATTAGCTTAAAAGTTATAAGGTGGTAAACTTTAGCAACCAAAGTTAAAATTCCCTGTTACAGTAGGCCAGGCGACAGAGAATTCAATAAGGAAATAATTAGTGGAAAGCTGGAAATGGACTTAATCTCTTTACTTGGACCCACTTATTACTGTCCTAAGTTTTCCCCCTCGAGCGAAGTCGGCGTTGGCCTTTATGGCCCTAAGAAGGTACAATTTTTCAGTTTTTTGAAAATATCTCTTAAAGCATCAACTTTATCAACAAAATACTTATTAGCAAAAATAATCTACTGTAAATTTGCAACAAAAAAGTTCTCACCGTTTGTTTTTAAAGTTAACCGTTACGATGCTACGGCCATTCACAGTGGAGCCCTTTTTGGTCCTTGCGGAAAAATTATAAAAATCACATGCTATATCAAATAAGTTTCTTCATGTTATAAATAATTTTGAACATCCCACCTGTTACAATTATAACTGCGATATAAGACAAACAGTTCGGCTAACTATAGTAAAAGCAAATTAGACGGAAAAAACGACGAATATGTAGAAGAAATTATTTATAAAGTTTTGAAATTTTGGTTATTTGGTCCTAGTAGGGACCAAATAAAGATCCGAGGACTTACCACCTTCCCGGGGGGGAGCTTCATCCCCTTTGTTACAAAAAACATGCCCCTGAGCGTGACCTTATTAAGCTTTTCTGCATTTTTCTCGTAAACGGTAACTTCGACGAGAAAATGTTTTCTGACTTCTTCATTAAATTCTGCATAAAATTGGTCTCATGAAGTTTTTGTCTTAAAACACTTTCAATATTATTGTATTTTGATGCAATCGTTTAACACGCATTTTTGTACCATTCGCTAATGCGTTGCCCGTATTTAATTTCGTATTAGCAAAACAATTGCATTTTCTTTCAACGCCAATTTATGTGGAGATAATGAATTTAAAAACTCAATCGGTAACCGAATCACAACTGCTGTAAACGTGCTCTATACCGGGCATTTGTAGATTTTTTTTTAATAAATGCGAAATCTTCATTTTTGGGAGCCAAGATAACACACCGTAAAATTTCTGAAGACATAATTCCCGTAAATCATTTTCGGTAATTTATTTCTATGATAATTTATTACTGTAACACTTGATCTCTTTCCACGAACGTCTATAACACCCCGAGTGTTCCGAAGTAAATGCCAAGTCTCTGAACCAGAACCGCACAGAAACCTTAGGAAGGGCCCAAGCTGTTAGTTCGCCAGCTTGTTACTTAAAACTCATTTTTTTGTTTTTTCAGGGATTAGGGCAAGAAGTAAAAGTTACTTCTTGCCCTAATCCCTGGAAAAACAAAAAATTAATTCAATAACAATAGGATGAAAAGAATATAACAGTCGAAAACGATTGTCGCTCATTGAAGTTTGTGATTGAAATAGACAGGCATCCATGACAGCACCCACCGTTTTATTTGCTTCAAACGATTCATGTTCAACGATTAAATATACAGATATTTAGACTTAAAAAAAAATAAAAAATCAAAACAGTTAAAAAAGCAAATATAATGCTGACAAAATTACTCAGCTACTCTAATCCACTGCGGAGTTATATGACGCTGAAGTTGACAATTCTGCGCAATACCAAACTGCGAATGTTAGAATTGCATTATCGTCACATGCCTTATATCGTGACGAGATTAATGCAACAAGGAAACAAAGACACAATAAGTAGATATAAAAAAATTGCAATATACCGGGTGTTCCAGAGGTGTGTGGACCATCATTTACGCCCTTCTTTTTGAGGGACAATAGCCACACGATACGTTCACAATTTAAAATTACTAGAAATCATATATACAGTGTCCTAATATTAGTAATATACCTAAGTTATGTATTTTTTTATGAAATGCCCTGTATATTAGTGGGTATATTAGGTATATTAGGTACTACAGGTTTATTATGGAAAGTGATCTAAATGGATATTTCTATACAGGGTGTACGGCTTTTTTTTTCAAATGGAAGACCCTATATGCCATTATACCATCAAATAGCATTTTTAATAAGCTTTCTGTCAATATATGGTTTGCCTAGGCAAATGTGCTTTAGATAATTTTTACAAAAACGTAGAAAACTTTCCCAAATTAATGAAATCGTGTATTGAGATCATAACGAGTGAGCAACAAAATTCGTGATCGCAGTTGGCTAAACGTATATCGGTTCTGGTACTTTACTGTATACATTAATCGTCAATTCACATTACTCAATGACTTTTTACACAATCGTATCGATCAAGAATCGACTCAAAATTTTGGATTCAGAGGCTCCTACGATCACGAATTTTGTTGCTCACTCGTTATCATCTTAGACTGGTTACCATGGAGCCGTTTCTTCTTGTTGACAGTTATTCTGTAACAAATAGTTTCAATTTTGTGATTTTTTACAAAATAAATTTTATGAAAGAAAAAATGATGAATCTGTTATAATGCGTTAGGAGAAGCCGAATGAAATTCCTTTTTGGCCACAAAAATTTACAACGTTTTGAAAACACTGGAAACGTGGTTCATCCATACCATATTGAACTGCACCAAGAATTGCAAGAAGCTTATTTTGCAAAATGAGTGGAATTCTGCCAAATAATGGACAATCTTCTAGAAAGAACAGAAATATTTTAAACAGAATTTTGTTCAGTGATGAGGCGACCTTTAAGAGACATGGTCATGTCAAGAGGCATAACATGCCTATTATGCCACTGAAAATCCACACTGGATGCGCACGATTGATTATCAAAATCAGTGTTCCTTAATGTGGTTGCAACAGGATGGAGCTCCTGTACTTTTCTGTAGGAATGTAAGAAGATATTTAAATGACTGGTTGCCGAAACGTTGGATTGGTAGGGACGGTCCTGTCAAATGGCCAGCAAGATCACCCGATTTAACGTCTCTAAATTTTTTCGTTCGGGGTTATTTAAAGGATTCTTACGTAAACCTAAGCCGTTCTCCCTCTCGGTGTCATTTCTGAGGTAATTTAATAAATTATACAATAAACGACTATCTCCATGGCAACAAGTCCAAGGCGATCTGATCTTAATACGCGATTTCATCAATTTGGAAGAGTTTTCTATCACAAAATTGAAACTATTTTGTTACAGGATAACTGTCAACAAGAAGAAACGGCTCCATGGTAACCAGTCTAAGATGATAACGAGTGAGCAACAAAATTCGTGATCGTAGGAGCCTCTGAATCCAAAATTTTAAGTCGATTATTGATCGATACGATTGTGTAAAAAGTCATCGAGTAATGTGAATTGACGTAAACAGTAAAGTAAAAGAACCGATATACGTTTAGCCAACTGCGATCACGAATTTTGTTGCTCACTCGTTATGATCTCAATACACGATTTCATCAATTTGGGAAAGTTTTCTACGTTTTTGTAAAAATTATCTAAAGTACATTTGCCTAGGCAAACCATATATTGACAGAAAGCTTATTAAAAATGCTATTTGATGGTGTAATGGAATATAGGGTGTTCCATTTGAAATAAAAAATTATTTACAAAAAATATTCAGTTATCTTTGTTGGAATGGTCTCTGCAATTTTTTAAAAAAGGACAAATTTTGACCTAACATTCTTCATAACTCAAGAACCATCCATAATAAACCTGTTGTACCTTATAATATCATTTTGGCAATACTACGATTCATAACTTTGGATTGGTTTTGAAATTTCAAAGAAGATCAATGGGGGTATGACCACTGCTATAACTGATTTTTTCAAAGGTCAAAGGTTGTATTTTCAAAGTAGAATATACATAGTGTTGGTGATTGTTTGATAGATAGATAGATAGATAGATAGATAGATAGATTGATAGATAGATAGAATTTATTTAAAACTAGCTGACCCGGCGAACTTTGTACCGCCTCAGAATCAATAAATGTTGTGGCAACTTATTAGCTGAATTAAATTCTTTTTTTAACCGACTTCAAAAAAGGAGGAGGTTCTCTATTCGACTGTATATGTTTTTTTTTATGTATGTTCGGGTATAACTTCTGTGTTTATGAACCGATTTCAATTATTCTTTTTGCGTTGGGTTGAGTATGACTCCAAGGTGGTCCCATTTTAATTTCATTCATATTGAACGTAAGACTTCGGAGTTATAACAGGAAACTCTTGAAAATCAGATGGAAATGTGGTGATTGGATATGCTTGTGCGCGCATAACTTCTTTGTTTATGAACCGATTTCGATGATTCTTCTTGCGTTATATTCAGTATACCTTCAGGATGCTCCCATTTTAATTTAATTCGTATTGGACGTAAGATTTCGAAGTTATAGAAGGAAATTCCTCAAAGTCAAATGGAAATGTGTTCGAATGACGCTACCTGCTCGAAATGAATGGTTTATGGCCTCAACCCAACCCCAGTGACAAGCCGAGAATAAATACACAGTGGTCAACGACGTGATTTATTGTGTCTTACCGAAACCGACTTCAAATATAATTTCTTTGTTTATGAGCCGATTTCAATTGAATCGTTTATTGTTAAAACAAGCCAAGTTACATTTTGCAAACTTTTCAGGAAACTATGGAAAATTGATCTACAATTGTGTTTTACTATGCCCTTGGCATATAAGCACTATCAATTAGTCGCAAATTTTAGCATACATGATATGGTACTTGGATGCTTTCTGCACCAATCGATTTATGTCTATAATATACAGGCTGTCTCATTTAAACTCCCCAGTCCAGATTTCTCCGAATTGATAACTCTGATTGAAAAATCCTCGAACAGGTCGATTTTATTTGCCAGGGGCACATCTTTTCAGATTCTTTTCAAGTTTCGGCGCTTCGCCCTCTTCGCGAGGGGGCTGTTAGCCCCAAAATCTTAAATGGCACTATGGGTCGAGTGATACCTCATTTGAAAGGTATTGAAGGCCCATCTACAATTTTTTGCAGTTTTGACCGTACAAACAATAATTTTCTATTTTCAACATAATCCACATTTTCTCATGATGTATCCCATAGAAACCACAAAGACAATCTATTTTCGCGCTCGCGTGGATTTGAAGCGTCCTTACTAGGTCTACCCATCACTTAAAATTGTAGAATAATTAACTTTAAAAAAAAAAGGAAACCGACTTCAAAAAACCCAAAGTAACTATGTAAAACTAAAAAGTAAAAAATAAAAATTTCCAATTTCAGAGTTATTTTTTGTTCCGGTTAATGTAATTATTTATTTTTCCGTTTAATGAAATTCAGAAATTATTGTTGATTATCTAATTATTAATTGTTTTATAATTTTGAAGTCGGTGCCAAGTAAAACATAAAATTATACATTTTAAAGTTATAATTCGCTATTAATATAGATATTAATATAGATATTCGCGAATTAAATTCTTTTTTTATATAAAAGGATAATGCACACAACGCCATCTACTGGCATTACCGGAACCAGCATACAACGCCATGTTAATTTTTGTTTCTGTCATGTATCAAAGAGGGCGTTATATACGGATTCTAAACAAAATGTTTGAGAAAATTTTTATCTTTCATTTTTCTGATGTTTAATATTAATAGCCCTCGAAAAAAGTCAGTCAATCCATTCTCGAGATATCATAAAAAATGTGTGTGGAGTCCACGCGCAACAGAAGTGAAACTTTGGATTCTACTCCTTAAAAATCGATTTTCATTTTTAAACCCCGGTAAGACAAATTTTGGTGGCCGGCGTTATTTGTTACTGTTGCCCTGTACCAGGGGGGCTTTGTTATTGTCGTTGCCCCTTGTAATTTTGTAAATTAGTAATTCTGTTATTCGGGGCGTAGGCAAATCCAACAAATTAAATATCATAAAAATCAGTCCAGCGGTTCTTGAGATATAAACCCAAGGTTTTCCCCTGAGCCCCCTGACCATGTTCCAATAGTTATTCTGCTATTCGAGGCGGAGACAAATCCAACAAATCAAATATCATAAAAGCCCTTCTTGAATTAGAAACCCAAGGGGCCCCCCTGGGCCTCTATATCCATGTAAAAAATACTTTACGACTTATTCCCATACCTATCAAATAAACAAACAAATTACTGCTAATTACTCCACTAACTACTATCAACTCAAATGATAATGCCGAAATTGAATTTATTCGTAGGCACAAACAAGCAAGACGAGTGATAGAACAGATGTTTGGAATATTAAAAGAAAAATTTCCGTGGCTCAATCACTTACGCGTTCAGCCTCGTTTTGCAGCGAACATTATAAAATGTTGTGCTGCACTTTGTAATTATACAAGGGATGCTGAAGATGAAGTGCAAGAAGAAGATAACCTTTTCCTTTAGAAAATGTAGATGTAGATCTAAAGATTTTGTCTGAGTTTCTTCTTGTGCTTCATCTATTTCTTCCTGCGGTTCCTCTGCTTCAAACAATAGCTCATTCATTTCCTCCAAAGTATCGGTCACCCCAGTTCCACTACCACTTGGCGAATTATTTCCCAATATTTCAAGCACTTTTTCATCTACGTGGGTCAATTTCATAATTTTAGCTCCGCCAGTTCCAGGAGTTGTCTTTCTTTTGCTGCAATATTTTGCTTTATTCTAATGTTATGTCTTACGAAGTAAATAACTTACTAATGCTCTTTTTTAAAATTTTCCACACCGTCTCCCTCACATATTTCCAGTCTTTCAAATTGGAAGCTATAACAAGACCAAGACCAAGCTTCTCTTTTTAGTCTCTTAGATTTATTAAAATTTCTTGTTTATCGCTAAACCTACTACGACTACATTTACTTGTCGCTAATAATTAACTTGTACGACTAGTAAACAATATAATTTTATGAAACACAATTTATATGAACTTGTCGCTACTAGCCTATTTACTTGTAACTTGTCATTTGTACGCTAATAATTTTTATCCACTACGTTACAGTCAGCTGACTTTTTTTATTCATTTTTGTATTACGTCATCTGTTATTTGAGAAATTTTCACCCGGAATGAAATTTCTGAAAACACTTGTCTCTACTCGTTTGGGAGGCTGCCGTTGTTCCACCCACCGATGGTGCCCCAGCTGACGTTCACGACGCTTTATAGCACAACTGAATGAAGCGTTCCACGAATTTTCTGCCGAAATGAAATTGGTCGCAAAAATCTCACTGGCTCCCGGAGTATTTAGTACAATTATTACAAGGTTTCGTTAATCTACGCATATCATCATAGCAAATTATTATGATAATGATTATTATTAATACCATTCGATGAATGGATATTTACAAAGCATGTTTCGAATACAAGTGCAAAACCAAATGGGAATACAGACATAAAACTATGTTAAATGTGTATATGTACATACTGCTGAAAGCTTTATAAAATCATTATTAATAGGTCGTATTAATATAGATACAAAATACCAAATTATCAAAATGTGTATGAATGGGCCAGGCTGATTAGATTCAGCAATCGAGTTATGCGTCCTAGTAATAAAATAACCATTTTTTTATTAATCAAATCAAATTCCAAATTAAACCTAATTCTGTAATTCTATAAACCTACATAATTTGAATTTAAATTAGATATTGACAAAACATTGACAACTGGTCCGTTTGCTTATTGCTGCACATGCTAAGTCTTGTCTATTTAGTCATATTAGATTTAACTTTCCGTGACTACCTTGCTTTAAACCAAATTAAATTTATTGCCGCAAAAACCAAATTCATTCATTCGTACGTTTGTTTGGCACAACGTAGTCGCGTGGAAAATTTATATCAGCGCGATAGCGAATGTAAAAGTCATCACCCTCGAAAACCGACAATGTTTTCCCGCGAGGTGTATTTTTTATGACAAGTTGTGAACGATGACTAAACTATAAGATTTCCTATTTGTTATTTGCCCGCTTGGAGCCATGCAACCTATAAGTTAGTCTGGCTGGCAAAGATACTTTTTCGCCTTCTGAACGTCCCCTTGCTGTTTATCTCCTTCGTCGGAATGACGTCTTGCACTTGGTGTATATCTCGAGACACAACCCCACAGTTTCTCATCCTTAACACCCGATACCAACGACTTGTTTGATTTTATTGTCGCAAACTGCGTCATCTGGCGTCGGATTACCCCTGCGGTATTTAAGCAAGCTGTACATCTCAACTGTCTGTATAAACTCGAATGCACTCTCATAATAAATACTAGTTGTAAACTGTCTTGTGAACATTAAGGTATTTTAATGGAAATGGGAAGAAAAAGGGAATATGACATAAATGTTCTCTTATCTTGTCTGGACAGTGGAGTATACGGCAAAATTTGCTTCGCTGCTGGAACTTATCTAAAATTTTTGGTGTAATGGCTAGCCATAACCATGAAATTTGTTTCAGAGTAAGCCAACAAAACGATAAATTGTTAGTAACAGTTGCCCAAAGTATACGTAATTTATAAAATATACAATAATTTAAACCGTATATTAAGCAAAAATAAGAAGTTCAAGACCTAACTGGTTTTCCTAAAGTTTGTCAGTTAAAACAACAATTTTACTAGTACTTTTTGTTAAAGCAAGGAAATTTGGCTGGAGTAGCGAACCGTGAATATTACAGACCTAAACGAGAAAAATTTGTTCTAACCAACAGATATTCTATAGTTACGGAGAGACAATTATTGTCTCGGTGGTTCTACTTCATGTTTATTTGCAGGAAAAGTTCTGCATTTATTGAACAATTAAAGAACAAGTTTTGGGCCGATTAAAAAAGAATGGTAAGGTGGACCATGGAAGACCATGCTCTTTGCAAGGCCTATTATTAAAAAGTCACAACGTTAGTTTTAAGTTAAACCACTGATTTATTATATCGGCCTTATATAGAGCCTTGTTCCTTGCAAGGCCGTTTGGAAGAGCTTAATAAAACTTAAATTTAATAAATCATTAATCATTAACTGTGCAATAATAGTAGTTTATTATACGAGTTCCTGTGTAAATTGGACGCTTTATCCCACAAGGGGTTTATAAAAGCACGAGTGAAACGAGTGCTTTTGTGAGCCCCGAGTGGGATATAGCGTTCAATCTACACAGGAACGAGTGTAATACAACGTTTTATCGTTCGACACCACCCCGGAAGGCCTTTAGATTGCTTAAAATCCATAAAAATGGTGTGACGTTTATCTGTCATTTTCATTATTTCATGACAGAGAGTGTTTACACAAACGAAAATTTGAAAATTCTGACAGTGTCGAACGATAAAATTTTTATAAGTTACACAAGGCAAATAAGTCACGAAAGAAATGTTTAGCCACGAGAGCTTGCTCGAGTCTTTTCTTGAGTGACTTATTTGCTGTTAAGGCACGTGTGTAATACAAAGTTTTTTCTAATCATATTAAAGAATTTATACATTTCTGATACATTTTTAATTGGGACAGTAGTTCAGTCTTCAACTGTGGAGAAAATTGAACGCTTTCCCCACGGGTTACTGACCAATGTGACGACGAGATTTTATTTTTCTCTACGGGTAATATTCAAATTTATCGTTACTAAAACAATTATACGACGGTTCATTGTTTTCTCAAAAATTAATTGACATTGACATTTGTCATAGAATCTGTGTTTGTTCCTCCTCTACAAAATATCAAGAACAAATGGAAATTGTGGATGATATAGAGAATTGTACGCCGCCAGAAGTGCAAGAGGCTGACAAACTTACAACACTCAACCTCTTGCCACAAAAGTCGAGAAAGAAATACTAGTCCAGTAACCTAGTACATCGTAAGTTGCATCAAGTGGTGGTAGTAGGTTTCGTTTTTTTTTCTTGTATGGGATGTGACTGAGATGCAAAATCCAAGTTTTCGACCTCGGCAGCCCTCCGGATCACTTTTGAATATCCCAAGAACTGTTGAATTTTCGCACTTTTTTCGTTTTTTACCCATTTTGTCCATGAAGGAGCACGTTTTTGACAAAGACTATTCTATACATTTTACAACTAGATTAAATTTGCTACAATTTGAAACCAGAATGGGCTCGGTGGATATAATACGTTCCGAGATACAGGTTTTCAAAGATTGACAGATTTTCAAATTCAATTTTCATGTTTCATCAAATGCAGTTGTCTTTATATCTTCAATAACCTGTCTGAAATGACTCAGTGAAGTGAAGATTTATTCAATTTGACATTTTGAAGGGCGGAGGGGGAGGAGGGGGAAGGTTTGGTGGGAGGGGGTGGTGGTCACTGTTCACAACCAGATCAGCGCAAATTAAAAAACAAAATTTATTTAACAAACATTTCATTTTGTTTACTCCTCTTCGAAGGACCAGGGCCAAGCAAATCCGCAAATCTGCCTCCTTCATTATCATTTTCATGATCCTGGACGTTCTGAAATGGAAAACAAAATATTTGTTTGTTGCTGGCACTCATCTGCATGCTCTTCGAGATAAACAAAAATGGACTCCATGGCTTCATCAATGGTAGACTGCCGACGGCCACCGCTTAGAAGTCCTTTGGGGGGTGCTTTATACAGCATCCTTTGACAAAACAGATGGTATCTCGCGTCGAGGGGTACCAAATCGGTCTCCTCTGAAATTCGTTCCTTTATTTTCATCGTTCATTCGTCACCTCTTCGTTCAGCTGCTTTCAGTATGTTTGAGTTCAAGTTCTTCTCAACAGTGATCACAGTATTTCTTTTTTTTTTTTTGGCGGTTTTTTTCTTCTGAGCTTCAATTATTCCTTCTGTTATGACTTCTCCACATAGGAAACACTGCTCTCTGAAGTTGAACTTCCCAGTGGAAGCCCTTGTTGGTCTTGTCGCATTTCTGTCTCCACGTTTAACAAACGCTTGGATCAACCTAGGATTGTTGTAACGCTTGTGGCATGCTGTATGTACATAAATCTCAGTCAAGATACCCTCAGGGTCTTTGTTATCTACACAGCGGAGAAGGAGAACCGAGGAGAGAGTTTTGAAAGAATCGAAACAAAAAGAACACAGCTCAATGTCATCTTTGCATCAACTTACTAATAACATAAAGTCCACAGAAATCATCATTAGGTTCCTATCTCTCATTATGTAACAATAATTCCTATATCAATGTATCTTCTTCTGTCAAAATATTAAATTGAATAAATGGTTACTTCACTGAATCATTTCAGACAGGTTATTGAACATAGAAAGACAATTGCATATGATGAAACATGAAAATTGGCTTAGAATTATCAAGTTTGGAAAATTTACCAAAATTTGAAAACCTGTATCTCGGAAACTATTAGGTCTACCGAACCCATTCTGGTTTCAAATTGTAGCAAATTTAATCTAGTTGTAAAATGTATAGAATAGTCTTTGTCAAAAACGTGCTCCTTCATGGTCAAAATGGGTAAAAAACGAAAAAAGTGCGAAAATTCAACAGTTCTTGGGATATTCAAAAGTGATCCGGAGGGCTGCCGAGGTCGAAAACTTGGATTTTGCATCTCAGTCACATCCCATACAAGAAAAAGAAAACGAAACCTACTACCACCACTTGATGCAACTTAGGTCTCGCTTTTAATGACAAAGTTACTGGACAATACGAGTTAAGTTACAAAACTTTCATGGATTGGCGCAGCACAAAGAACACGAATTCATTCTCCGAAAATGTTCTCTTGGCGTATTTCTCCGGACTAGCGGAGAAATACAAATCCTCTTCATTATGGTCTCAATATTCTATGCTAAGATTTAGCATTCACAACAATATTAATATTGAAACCTATCATAAGTTACCTGCATTTTTAAAGAGAAAATCCGAGGGCTATCAACCAATACTGTACGGAAATTCACCATAACTGGTAAATTTTATAATGTTCTTCAAAAATATATCTATATTTACCTCCGCCAAATGTGTCGACCAAAAAGGCAAGTGCACTTCTCAAAATATAGATGTTAACAAGATATCCAAAATGGGGCGGGAAATAGCCAACTATTTAAAACTACCGGAAGCTGAAAAGTATAGTGGACACAGTTTCCGAATATCATCAGCTACAATACTAGTAGATGCAGGTGACGATATAACGGCTTTGAAAAGACACGGTGGATGGAAGTCCACATCAGTAGCCGAAGGTTATATAGACACTTCCATTAATAACAAGATGGATTCGGCCAACAAAATTATCAACGCAGTTCAAGCTTCTAGCAGCAGTGTATGAAATGCCAACGGATGATGAAAATATAACTAACAACAAAAACATAAACTTGGACACTAGTATAGATGTAAAATCGTCTTCCTTTACTATCGTTAATTACGGTACGGTTAATGTATATGTTGATAATATAATTGAGATATAAAATTTTTTTACAATTATTACTTAATTCTTTAATACGATTAGAAAAATTATAGTATTGAGCTCGTAAGAAATGGCCAACTTTCTCACTCGTTGAATAATATACTATTATCCAACACCTTCAAGCAGCTTTTAAGCAGAATATTATTTATTTAGGACTGAAAACCATAATTCCTAACAACTAATAATAAGAACAATAACGTAAAAAAATAACTATAAATTTACACACATTAGGCCAGGCGACAGAGCAAAAAAAAGCCTCAATAAGGAAATAATTAGTGGAAAGCTGGAAATGGCCTTAATCTCTTTATTTGGACCCACTTATTACTGTCCCAAGTTTTCCCCTTCGAGCGAAGTCGGCGTTGGCCCTTATGGCCCTAAGAAGGTACAATTCTTCAGTTGTTTGCAAATATCTCTTAAAACATCAACTTTATCAACAAAATACTTATTAGCAAAAATAATCTATAGTAAATTTGCAACAAAAAAGTTCTTTACCGTTTGTTTCTAAATTTAACCGTTACGATGATAGGGTCATTCAAAGTGGAGCCCTTTTTGGTTCTTGCGGAAAAGTTAAAAAATCACGTGCTATATCAAAGTTTCTACATGTTATAAATGATTTTGAACGTAGCACGTATACAAGCTGTTAACTTGTTATAATTACAACTGCGATATATCACAAACAGTTGGGGCTAATTATAGTCCAAACAAATTAGAAGAAAAAACGACGAATAGAACAAATAATTTGTAAAGTTTTGAAATTTTAGTTATGACCTCCCAGCAAGGACCCAAATAAAGATCCGAAGAGTTCCCACCCCTCCGGAAGAAGCTTCATCCCCTTTGGCTCAAAAAACCGCCCCATAGCGTGACCTCATTAAGCTTTTCTGCATTTTTCTCCTAAATGGTAACTCCGACAAGAAAATGTTATATCACTTATGTTCTTCATTAAATTCTGCATAAAATTGGTCTTATGAAGTTTTTGTCGATCTTCCACTCAATGCTCCTAAATGTTGTTGGAACATGAGTATAGTTTTCACCGCGAAGGCAACCCCCGTTTTTTGCGGCGATTATCTCGAAAACTATTAGTGGGAGCAAAAAATCTATAGAAACTAAATTGTAAAGCAGTTTTTTCTGCACAAAGTCCATATTGAATAAAAGATTTGCAATAAATTGTTATTGGTCAAAAACGGGGATTGATTAGTTTTTGCCTCTGCGCTGAAAACTATTGTCATTTTCGAACGTCATTTATGAGCGTTGAGTGGGAGATAAACAAAAACTTCATGAGACCAATTTTATGCAGAATTTAATGAAGAACATAAGTCATATAACATTTTCTCGTCGGAGTTACCGTTTACAAGAAAAATGCAGAAAAGCTTAATAAGGTCACGCTCGGGGGCGGTTTTTTGTGCCAAAGGGGATGAAGCTCCCCCCCCCCTAGGGAGGTGGGAAGTCTTTGGATCTTTATTTGGGTCCCTACTAGGACCAAATAACCAAAATTTCAATACTTTATAAATTATTTCTTCGATTCGTCGTTTTTTCGTCTAATTTGCTTTTACTATAGTTATCCCCAACTGCTTGTCTTATATCGCAGTTATAATTGTAACAAGTTAACAGCTTGTATAGGTGGAGTGTTCAAAATTATTTATAACATGTAGAAACTTGGATATAGTATGTGATTTTTATAATTTTTCCGCAAGAACCAATAAGGGCTCCACTTTGAATGGCCGTAGCATCGTAACGGTTAAGTTTAGAAACAAAGGGTAAAGAACTTTTTGGTTGCAAATTTACTCTAGATTATTTTTGCCAATAAGTATTTTGTTGATAAAGTTGATGCTTTAAGAGGTATTTGCAAAAAACTGAAAAATTGTTCTTTCTTAGGGCCATAAGGGCCAACGCCGACTTCGCTCGAGGGGGAAAACTTAGGACAGAAATAAGTGGGTCCAAATAAAGAGATTAAGTCCATTTCCAGCTTTCCACTAATTATTTCCTTTTTGAACTCTCTGTCGCCTGGCCTACATAATAACTACCCTGAAATTATTTGTAGAATATCTAGTCTAATATATAAAAATCTCGTGTCACGGTGTTTGTGGTCAAACTCCTCCGAAACGGCTAGAACGATTTTTGTGTATTTGGTAGGTATCAGAATAGGTGGTAAAATATTTTTCACATGGACATGGGGGCCCTGGGGGCCCCCTTGGGCTGGACCAATTTTTATATTTTTTTTTAATATTTAGTAGATATGAGAATAGGTGTTAATTTTCACATAGACATAGGGGCCCAGGGGGCCCCCTTTTGCTGGACTGATTTTAACTATTAAAACATGGACGTAGGGCCTAATGCCAGTAGATGGCGTGGTGTGCATTATCCTTTGATAAAAAATTAATTTAATTCAGATAATTTATTTATCGATTCGGAGGCAGTACAAAGTTTGCCGGGTCAGCTAGTATATTATATAAACATTGTTTGTTTTACCAGCTTTTGTTATTTGACACTAGGGACTAGTCAGTTCCACTGAAATTATTTCTAGTTGGATAAAATACCTCAAAATAAATTTCTTATCAGAAGCGGTCGATGCGAGCTATTTATGAAATGAGTTGTAAAATGATGGAATTTTTACGAGTCGCTGACGAGATTTGACTTGCATGTTTAATTTTCTGGAATTTTCCTTGTGTACAAAGTAAGATTATATTTACTATAAACAGTGTTTAATTTGAGTGACAAGGCACATACATCGTCAAGATATAATTTTGTTTAAAAATATGAAGTGTGAGAAATCGTTACAACGACTATACCATTCATTACTTTATGCACCAATAGAAATACGTTATCTTCCTTAGTTACACTGTAACGGTTATTGCTGTAATTATGGCAACTTAGAATATACAAACCTTTGTACATTCGCCTACAATTGTGACAACATTCTGGACTGCCATGAATGAAAAACTTGACTTTAGAATGATGGTATAGTCGACCTATCGTTCTTGTGATGTTTCAGACAACAAAAAATGGGGCGGTTCTGGGAGAAAATGTATTTATTGTAAATATTCTTTTATATAATTATACATTTACTCATTCTATAAAATCGGTCTTCAAAATAAGAACACCACTGTTGTGGGGCCACTTCCCAAACAAGGTTTTCAAATGGTGAGTCCGAAATTACCCATCCGTTTTGTCATTTAAATCGTGTCAGTTTGAGAACTATAGCAATTCTGTCTATTATAAGTTCTATGCGTGTTAGAAGAATGTATTGACATCTCTTCGTAAGTGACCAAAAACTTACAAGTGTTCTTGTAAAATGACGTTTGACATGCGTGACCCCTGAATCCCAAATGCCACCCATGTCGGGACTAGTTGGCGGTATAAAATGTTAAAATACGTTGTAGTCTTTAAGTTTTCGAGAATATTAGTTTCAAACTCCAAAGTTTTTAAAAATCCTTGCATATCCTTTAACTAATTTTTTAACTAATTCACTGTCGCCTACTAACTCTAAATGTGTGGCTTTCGTTGCAAGACATATTAAAAAGTAATATATGGGTTTACCTGTATTTTACTTCTTTTATTTCCCTGTCTAATTGGTATCGGTCCGGTGGAATTCATACCGACGATGAATAAAGAGTCTTGCTGGTTCAAGTCTGACATTCGGTAAATCACCGTATTTTTTGCATAAAGCGCTTCGGATTTGTTCGAAAACATTTTGATGATATTGTTTCATGGGTTATGTGACTTATGAGTTATCTGATGTTTCGATCTTTGTCAAATAAAAAATTATTTCTTATACGTCTTCCTACCCTAAAAAAATATCATTGGTGTCAATAAAGGGATCTAAACCTAATATTATGGTAATTTTGAGTTCTTTGGCCTTTGAAAATGTTTGAATTTTATCAACGTTTTGTACATAGCTAATTACCCGATTATGCAATAATTCACTACAAGTTAATTCGTTGGTCTTTATTGCGTCCGTTATTAATAAAACGTAGACAATGTCCAATGGCTAAAGTCGTTTTACGTTTTTCTTGTATGCATGCTGGACTTGGAATAGGTATTGAAACGGGCCATTGCGATAAATCTTTTAATAAAAACTGCTCCCTGCCACCACAGTTCTGATTTATTTAATGTTTCCGGGTACATGCTGCGGGTTATTATATCTGCAGGATTGCACTTGGTATTAAAAGGACATCAATTCTTTACAGAAGTTCATTCTTGTATCTCAGTCACGCGTTTAGCAACAAAAGTCTGCCATGTGTTTGGAGTTACTGCTAGCGAGTAGTTTACTGCGAGCGTTATTGTTGAAACGGTTTGATTTATTCCACCAATGGTTTGGTTTGTTTTATGCAAATTTAGATTTAGTTTACTAGCCTCATGTTGTAACATAAAATGTTATTAATTAAAGAAAGCGCCACAGATAGAGTGATGTAGGGAAAATAAACAAGTACAAGATAAAAAAACGTGCTTATCGAGAATATTGCGCGGCACTCTTTGCTTGTTGTCGGCCGAATTTGTATAGCACGTGTATAAGTCGGAGATCAGGTTTTTTTATTTTGCACTTGTTTATTTTCCCTAATCAATATATTTATGTGTGGCGCTTTTTTTAGTACAATGAAGAATGAACTGCCTGATTGAGAATTAACTTTTTTCGGTTGTCGGTTAGTTGTTTTGGGTATGAACCACTTCGTCGTGAAGGGATTGCTGGGTTGGGGCATCCCAGCGAGCACAAAATAATAATAAAGGCGCCTTGCAGTTAACGCCGAGTGAAGCCGTTTTATCCCCACTCTTGTTGGTCCTTTGCATTGGTTTGTTCATTACAGTTTTGCTGCCAGCTGAATATTTTTTGCGCGCTTTTTCTTCCCAAGTTTTCGAAATTTATTAATGAATAGTAGACTGTAGTAGGCGTTATAATTTCTGAAGTAGTTATGCCGCAATGTATAGCCTAATTTTGTATGCGTTAAGTCTTATGCGCTGGGAGGCGATTGGGACCAACAAAAGAGGGGGGACTTGGCTTCAGGCCGCCTGTCTATGCGACCCGCGCAAGGCGCCTCTATTTTGTATTTTGTGCTCGCTGGGGCATCCTAGAGCACTTTACCACCAAGGAGAATTGGTATTGGGCGTACCAGGCTTGCGCGGTAAATTTCGAAATTACAAAATAATCGGCCAAGTCATTTTCCTGCGGGATTACGTGTTTCGTTTTTTCGTCAGAGTAATCACCGTCCCTCATTAGAGCTTAATTGTTAAATGTGGTACTTAAAGGGAAATTTTCTTCATCTTAGTGTCCTGTTTTGAGGCGGACAAATAAATTAACCACCCAAAAGTTAATGTCGATTGTACGGTGCTTGTACCTGTTAGGGGATTTATTGCACCAGGGAACTCAGACTCATTCGCCTCTCTCTCTCTTTGGAACGCATCACCTCACTTTACATCAGATCATCATCCTCCACGTCAGATAAGATATTTATTTAAGTAATCGCTGTATTTTTTTCGTGTCCATCGCAATAATATAATATAGTATTAATCCATCTTAATAATATATGTATAGTATTAACCTCATTTTGTAACATAAAACTATTGTTGTTGTTTGTGCTATTGTCGCTGATCGTTTCTGGTACTTTTTAAATCAATTCTACCGGCGAATTATAGCTATAATCGGACGTACGCAAATCAACTCGCGTTATCTAATTATCCTATTTAATTCCACATCATAATCAGTTATATGAGGGTAAATTTTTATTTGTTGTGTTGAACTGAATTTGGCTGGTGAAATTACTCAATTGACTCATATTGTTAATTTTTTTGTATTAATTACATATCTTGTTAATTTTAAATATGTTTATTTAAATTAAAATTTTTCCAGTTTTTCAACTACATTTCTAATTATTCGTAACCATTATCCTCTGCCGTAAAAGCCGGTGACGCTAAAAAAAATATATATAACAATCGACCCACCCCATCGCCATCGAGTTAGATTTGGAGCGGTACTAAAAATAAATTTTGGTACTTAACAGTAGTCATGAACAACATGATATGATGTTGGCAGGGTAGGGTAAAACTTGAGCAGCCTCTTACGTCTAATTTTGGCTCATCTTACTCTCTTGGTAGCTGTTTTATACTGGTTAAAGATGTGTGAAGTTTGGCTCAAGTTGTCCATTTGTAAACACTTTAATTATCGCGAACCGTGAAAGAATTGTTTAGAATCGGAACCAGCGGATGCACACACAGAAGCGCTTTCTCTCTCTCTCTCTGATTGTTCTTCATTACGAATACGTACAGTAACGTACAGTTTTACCAGTAACGTATTTCATTGCCTGTCTTTGAAGATTTATTCGTCTTCGTCGTCAAACACGTCGTTTTTAACGTGGTATGCTCCACGTGACCATGGGTATCTTGAGTGGAGTCCGGTAAGGCGGCGAAACTTCTATACGCAGGCTCAGACTTGGACCGTAAGCCGGCGAATTTGTCGCCGGCCGCGCCTCTTGGTATTGAAATATGTTAATTTTAGCGCTCGTTTATTTTATTTCTGGCAAGTTAAATATGTTAATATTTTAAAACAGCGACTGTTCACGTTTTATGAATTTTACCATGAGTAATGATATTGTGACGGGGAACGATACAGCATCTGAGTATTTGGAAAACGGACCTTCATCCAAAAAGAATAAATTCAGTCAGTGAAGTAAATTAATTCATAACATGTATTTATAGAATTTTCTGAATAATTATTGATTGAAAAACAGGTTGTCGAAATCTTTTGCTTCTTCTGCTCAAAAACCAAAGGGAGCATCAACACAGACTAAAAGCAATTATTAAAAAATTATCAAAGACCTGGTCTATCAAAAACTAAATATAATCGAAAAAAATAAGTAGAGAAAAAAAAAAAGAAAACAACATCGAAGTAAACATTTTTGAAGTACACAGTAACAGTAGGTTATATTACAAGTGATAGAAATTCTTAATTGTCGGCAAGTGATACACATCTCTCGAGCTTACAATGACATTTCGGTCACGTGTAACATACGACGTTTTATACGCGATGTGTAATTTTTTGTAAAACGTTAAAAATAAAAAAAAATAAAATTATCAAAATGACGTTTCAAAAAATAATAATTAATGTCTTACCATTGTGTAACCATAGTAATTCACCCCTTTTAACATTATATCACTGGTGAGTAAAATGCTACATTATACCTTCCATTTGCGTGGAATAATAAGTCATTGATCTAGAGGTTGGTAAGGCATAATAGTACATTATATTACCAGGAGAAAAAAGCATTGATTTTTAAATTGAGCACAGATTTTACAGCCGAGGGGATAGCCGAGGCAATGTAAAGTGTGTGAAATTCAAAAAAGCCTTCTTCTCCGAGTAAAATATACTATATTTTCTTAAGGCATTTTTAACAAAAACTGTCAAAAAAAAACTGTTGGGTGTCTCACCTTAGGAATCGAGTTTATTTCATTATTGTCTAATACAAATGTTACAAGTGGCTTATGGTAACTAAAACAAGGGGGTCCCCAAGTGGGCTCTCTTGGGACAAGAGGCGTAGAGGCCCTCAAGAGCCCCCACCGACACGGGGGTTGTAGGTCCCAAGGGAGCGGGGAGCGTAGTTACCAACGATGTTCTTAATTCGATCAGAATGCTTTGCAACTGTTGCACTATTTGTAGTACAACTTTTTAGTAATTTCCTGTTGGCAGCGATTATTTTTTAGAAAAATAATGAAGTTCATTATTGTACTAGTAACACAATGATTTCGTTCTAAGTAGTGCGTCAAATACCAAAATACAAAAATTTTGATACGCTAAATTATACGTACTATTACAACCTAAATTGTAACGTCCTGACAAAATTGTGAAGTGTAGATGGTGACACAAAAATACAGTTATGTCCCCAAAAGTCATATAATGAACAAATAAATTAAATACATGAACTTTCTACAATTAAACAATAATAAAATAACGTGGTGAAGACTGAAATTATAATGACTGGTAACAAGTTCGATAAATAAATAAATAACTATATGATCGATGATAATGGAAATATGACAGTTAAATTATGACTAATGCACTACACTTAAAGGTTAAATTACATTAATATGATTACTGAAGTTCTACAATTTTAATTGAAACGCTAATAAAAGAACTAGATGAATTGATAACATAAAAATATATTAAAGAAAAATTAATAAATTTCCTGCTGGTTTTGGAGCTGTCCCTACAATTTACTTTACTGCTTTCTTGCGATCCTGCGAGTTTGCGATTTCTGGGAAATTAACCCTGATTCCACGTGAAGACTTCGTGAGTCCAGGAAAGAATCTCGAGTGAGAATATTACAGCTATTCAAAAGTAAATGGTACAAGAAAGATCCTCTGGTAAATGCTGGTGAATCTGCCTATTTAATTGAAAAGGGCTGCACGCAATAAAGTAGTTTTTCTTACCTCTTTTCCCCGAATCGACACCTAAACGATTTTATCCGTTAACGCGATTTTTGTTATAGAAATAACTGAACACCCAGTCGTATTATCCGTATTTTTACGCGATTTTCTAGACCTCCTCTTGTCCAGGAGAAAAATTACGCTGAGATGTTACCTCGGTCAGATGTCGAACGAAAAAGAAGGCTGTAGGTTTGTCGCGCGGTACTGCAAGAACTTATCGTGTTTTTTTTTTGTATGTGCCGGTTATCTCTAAACGTTGTTTCGTTCCTGAACCTGGATGGTGAATGCGCGGCAAGAATCAAATTGTAACACTACGTACTTTAATCACTGCTCTGCGGTGATGATGATGTATATCGCATAAGTGGTTTCACATCGTGTGTGTGGTCCACCAAGCACACTTTTTTTTTTTGGTGACTCGTCGACCTTCACGCATTTCGTTAGACAAAGAAACTTGATCAAATTTAAATTCGTTTAAAACGGACGTAGACCCGAAATGACTCATAGCTGCAGCGGCTTGAGATTATGACGTCATTAATTACTAGAATGTGCTGGATTTATACTACAACATACTCGAGAATCTTTTGGAATATCCGGTATAGATACAGAGCGCGATGATGTCATCAATGGAACTATCTTGGTGCGCCTAGAAGTCAGCCAACCAATCGCATCGCAGTTCGTCACAGTTGAAGATCAATGGGTCGAATTGGACAGTTAAGATTATCTATCCGGAGTGCCGTGCGGTGTGTAAATAAATAATACGAGACGTGCCGTGCCGGTGAAGTAGTACATAAATTGTAAATATGTAATGTGAATATTGTAATATAAGAAATGTAAATAAATTGTATATAGTATTTAAATAAATAAGCGAACCCCACAAACGCAACAATAACTTGGGGCTTCATCACCAATTACTTTTAAAATCATAAAAAATGACGACAGTTTTTACATCTGAGAGGCATTTGATAGGGAACAAGCAAACTTTTAAAAATTCATAAAAAAATACAGACAAGTATTGATTTACAATTTCTTGTGTAAACAAAATAATATACATAGTTTTGTTTTCATAGTTACTTGTATACATAGTTACCTTCTTAGGGGTCGATTTTAAGTTGTCACCGACGTAAATTGACATAGAACATAAATATACTGGACTTTTAGCCTTAGTATGAGTACTTGACGTAACCTACGTACTATATGTGATTATATACCTCATAATAAATTGAGCCAATAGCAATTACAGATTTTTCATAGTTACGATATATATAAGTGAGGATACCCTTGACGACGGGATATATATTCATTTCGGTGTTTCGGCTGGCTCCAACAATAAACTTTGCCATGAACCTCAGAAAAAAAGTTCCGTCAAAATTTCGCATTTTTTCGTTATATAATCGTAACAAATACCACTCGAGCATTGAAAATAATCTGATTAAACTATCCTCGTCATTCGACGTATTCCGCGAAATACCACTCCAGCTGCGCTGTCGTGATATTTCGACGGAATACGTCTCATGACTCGGAAGTTTAATCGATATTTTCTATGCTCTTGTGATATTATTATTGAATATTCCATCGTTAATACCGCTACAGTGGCTGAACGACCTGCGGCCCCTCTTGTCATCCGGGAGGCCCGGGGTATGATTCCCAGCGCGTCCGACTCTCCTGTGAACGTTTTTTTCGTAGGTTTTCCTTTACAATTATACGAATTGTGGGAGATGTAACCGAATCCTTCACTCCCATCCTTGCCTTAACCCATCCTAGTTTCCTCCTTGTGGCTCAAAAGGCCCCTAAGCCTACAACGGCCCGCCCCTTACCATAGATGGTGAGGGTATCTTGAATCTAATTAAAGTAAAGAAATTGTGTCCAGGATATCAACTGCTAATAATTAAAAATCATTAACATCGCATTCACGTTTAGATTTGCCTCTCACCCTCGTTTGTCTGCTTCAGCAATTGATCGCTCATTCTAAAAACGAAGATGTTAGTGGTAATAATTTTGGGCTTAATCATTAGTCCTAGTCATTTTGAGAAAAAATGTTAAAAGCCGTGATCTGAGATTTTATAGGTCTGATAAGAAGCACATCAGCATCATTACTTACCTGTCGGTTAATTAATCGACACGATTCTAATGGTAGTGATATATTTTGGTTCGACTTGGCAAGCTCCCAGAGTTGTCTGAAGGAACGTAAAATTCGTATCTAAAAATTTAATGCCCGTACGATTTCGAAGTCTCAGAATATACTACTGGTTTACTTATAATAATTATTATGATAATTATTATGTAACTATGTTGCAATATTCAAAATCCGCTAAAAAATTAGTTTAGTTATTACGTTGTTGTTAAAGATATAGTTATTACCAACGTCAGAAGAAAATTGAGGCAAATTATCCGAGAAAGTAGAAAAAAACAGCTATTCATTTAATTTCATACGCTAGTTGCTTTTCATGGATATCCTTTCGCATTATCATGATTATCATTTCAAGTAAATAAAAACAAATGGGCTAGTAGTGGAAAAAAAAGTATATCAACCACGGTTTCAGTAGCCTCGCATTATTACTGCCCGCGATGCGTCGCATCTTGGGCAATAAAATAGCTCGGCTAAGAAAAATGGTCGCGTCATACTTGGTATATAATTACGATTATACTTGAATATTGAATCGTTCTTTCTTCTTTCTGGTAATTTCACATGTAGTGACCGTCTGAGACTTGTGAGGGTACATAAACAACCATCAACCAGAAATACTCAAATTTACAGTTTGTAATTAATTTATTATGAATTATCTTTCCTTGTAAACTTTACCTTGTGAAAAATCTGATACATAATTTCCAATTTCCAAGATTTATCTGTGAAATAAGCAATAAATCATGCAATAACTAATTTTGCTCCCTAATAATTGAATCTTTTCCATACACCCGCCAGTTGTTAATATAATTAACACACCCAGTGAAGTTCATTAGTCGTAAAGAATGGCAAAATGTAACGAGCAAAAGTTGGCTTCATCGAAATTGCTTATGCATTGTACTTAAATTAAACAGTCTCGGCAAACTCCAAGTGTTCTTCTCCAGTCCACATGCAGGTGTCTTTTTCCTACTTCACACCCCAAAAATCTACCACTTGAAAACAAAATAAAGAAATAAATACAATTTGTATAAATGTACTTATTTTTAACGAACTTTTTCTGATCTAAGTATATCCAATGTGGAGCTGAGACCGCAATCTTGCAACCATTTGAGACGGTTGCTCTTATTGCCTTTAGTATTGGAGCCCATTTCGTGTCTTGTAATTGTCTGGTGTGTAATCCTCAGTTACTGTGAAATATTTTGTACGCTGGAAATGCTTCTCCAAAAGTTTCACTTTAAATACATAGTTTCGTAAAAGTTTTCTTGAGAGCACGCTTAGTAATATCATCTTTGCTAATTTTAACATTCCAAATATGTATTAAATAGTTTTTATACACATGTAAAATAATGTTAAATAAATAATTTTTATTGCTCATGTAGACAAACAGTATCTTTGCAACCTCGGTTACGGTTGCAAAGTAACGGTTTGTCCATTTATTAATTTGGGTGCGCAAAGTTTACTTGTCGCACGCAAATTATTCTTTGCACGCGCAAATTCAGATAAACAAACTACTGAAAACTGAATTTGCCCCTGGAGTCCAATTTTATATTGGAATTTATTCCGCATTCGCAATAAAAAATAGTATGTCCAACTCGTGCGGCGTTGTCGATTGCCCCCTCAAGCGAATGAGCGCACGAACGAAGTGCACGCAATCGACAACTTGCCGCACTAGTTGCACAATATACTATTATTTTATTAATTATTATTAATAAGGTTTTATAAAGACTCTGAAATACATTGCTGGCCATAATGGTTGGAACATTAAATTTTTTGCCAAAAGTATTTGTTACGATTTCGGCAATTATTTCGTTTGATTTTACTCATGTGTGGATTGTAATTGTGTGAAGTTTGGTGCCGAAACGAAGCCTCGGGCAGCAGTACTGATGTAATGTCCGCAGTGTAAAGATCAAAATCCTTTATCGTTGTAATTTAGATAATAAAGTTTTCTCCAAATGGCAAACGTCATTGCGTCAGCCGCGCAAATCAGTGGAGTTAACATATATGATGAAAGCCCAAGCGCATTTTAACGGCATCGAAATGAACTTAAATCAAAACCTTACTAAAACTACAACTACTGTGATCAACAGTGACTGTCGCTGTAGTTCCAATCGTTGGACAGACAACCGAACACCAGGAAGCGGCTACAGCAATAGAGTGGAATTACATTTCCCCGAGAGCTCCTAACTTGGGAGGTATTTGTGAGGGGGGAGTAAAGTCTTTCAAACTACACTTTAAGACGGCGGTTGGTGATGCAAAATTCACCTATAGAGAAATGTTGACTCAAGTCTGTCTCAAATACTGTCTTCAACAAAAGGTACATCAACCAATTATTGCACTAACAGTTTAATCGCATATAGCCATAATTGAATTTAATGGACAAGGAGAAAATTATGAATAAATAAAATTGAATTGCTTCAAGCAGTATGGCCAAAACTGTACGTGCCGTTATAAAACTCTATACATTGTGATGATGATGATGAAGAAGAAAAAACAAAATTCTATATTTTCTATAACAAGGTACAGACAGAAAAGACAAAAACAACAAAAATTAGGAACTAGAAAATGGATTCTTTTAATAATACCTATTTTTTATATTGAGATATCAGACATGTTGACTGAAAAGTCACTCGTAACTTTTTTTTTCGGTATTATCTAGGGTACTACGAAAAGTTCTGAAGAACATTCGGCCGATATTGCTTACAACAAGGACGGATAGTTCATTGGTTTCGGCTAAATGCTTCGACGAACAGAACCTACCCTTGCCAGTTATATTTCTACTTCTTGTATTATCTAATAATAATGGTTTATTAACGCCAAGTAGCATTTACATGAATATAAATATGAAAATAATACAACAGTACAATACAATGATATAAATGTTACAACATAAACAGAAACACATTACGCTTACATTCAGATTTGAACTTTATATATGACACTCCAGTGAAATTTAGAGTTTTACAAAATTGATTGGAGTCTAACAGCATTTGATTCACCGGCGAGTGATATGAGTAATTATATTTGCTGAAACGAGCATAAAATATTTCAAAATTACGAGTGTTACATGCTGGAACGTTAATGTTGACTCTAGCTAGTATTTCAGGGATGCTTAACAATCCATTAATCAATTTATACATAAAGCATAAACTGTAAAAAATTCTACGCTTTTGTAGGAGTGGTATAGATGCATATTTGGCGACAAGCTCAAGATCATTAAATACAACATTTTGTAGCGATAGCTTATACCTAAGATACTTTAGAAAACTGGTCTGTACAGCTTCAAAACGATTGACATGTGTAACATAAAAAGGTGACCATATGATGCTACCATATTCTAATATGGAACGAACTAGAGAACTATATAAAGTAATGATCGTTCTAATGTTGTAAAAATCATATGTCCACCTTTTTACGCATCCTAACATCTTCCTGCTCTTCGAGATTACATAATCGTAATGATTTTGAAAGGAGAGCTTTGAATCCAGATATACACCAAGATCTTTAACTAAATTTATTACTGCAAGTGCAGTGTTTTCTAAGGTATATCTCGGTTCAGAAGGTACAACTTTTCTGCTAAAGCAAATTGTTTGACACTTCTGGGCATTAAATTTCATGATATTGTATTCACACCAACATGCAAGCGTTTGAATGTCGTTTTGGAGAATAATTGTATCCTTAGTGGACTTGATAACGCGGTATATCTTCAGATCATCTGCATATAGTAAAGATTTCGATTGAATGTCTCTTGTTATATCGTTTACAAATATATTGAATAACAAGGGACCAATAACAGAACCTTGAGGCACACCGGAAAGAGCATCATACGGTTTGGATTTGATATCTTTTAAGATTACGCTCTGTGAGCGATTGGTAATGTAACTATTCACCCAAGATAATAAAGGATCACGTAAACCATATTTCTAAATATATCTAAATTTTTAGCGGAAACTACAACCATCGGGCTCGAGCTAAATGTCATGTTTAATAGTGCCCTGTAACATTAGTATACAAGAAACGACGGTAATCTAATAGAATTTATAGTTTCATTAAGAGTCGCATTTAAAATTTGATCAGAATTGTTAGTGACGCTCTAAAAGGGAATGTCTGTCGTTCTTGAGCGCTCCGTTCAATTTGTCCCTATCCTATTAAACTCAATTGCAATTAAAACGAACGGGTTTGTTTTTACAACATTTTATACAACAAATCTCTTTATTGCGTCGAACGTGGAGTGTTTCCGAACGTGCCCTGGCCTTCAAAATCAAATCGCAGAAGCACAAAATCCCAGAGATTAGATATACTGATATAGTTTAAGACAGAATAAAATTTTTAATCGCCTAACTTACTCCGTGTTGAACATATCTTAAAATAAAGAGAAACATCTTGAAGATAATAATCACGATGTGGAATTAAGCAGCTGTAATAAGGACGTTTATATTTTTGCTCGTAAGTTGGAGCTTTCACGGTCTGAGAAGTTCATAAATTTGTTACGAAATGGCTTTCTGCGCCAACTTGCAGAACTGTTTGAGCTTTAATTATCTGAATACGTCTAAATAAGCATGAAACATTAAAAAACAACTTTGGGGGCTTAATTTCATTATGGTTTAGGCTTGAAAGTGGCATTAATAATTGAGAAATCTTCGCTTGTGGTAACAGAGTCTGTTTGAAATATTGTGACGCTTGCTACGGTCTATATTTACAATATTTACAAGGTCTCAATATGTACACGGCAACGGGGAGCAGAGGCAGCCTGTGTCTCTCTCTCCGTGTAACCTTTGATCCGGAGTGGAGCTGCGACGGCCGGGAGCGGAGACAGGAGCAAGGTGAAGGTGTAGGGAAACACAAAATATCACCGGTGGTCGACCTGCAGTCGAAAGCCGGTCTCGGTTATCAGCCTAAGCGACATGAGCCACAGAGCAGCTAGTCGTCAACGTGATACCCGGGTTTGTCCCTCTCTTCCGGCGGATTGAGGTAGCGGGGCATGTGCTTTCGGCGGTGGGTCTCTCTACCTTCTCTTCGGCTTGGTCGCTTCCTCTTCTACGTCTCTTTCTCCCCCTTTGGCTTCTGTTCTTCCGAGGTGGGGTGATCGACTCATCCTGCTGTTCTCCACTAATGGTCGGCCTTTTATAGACCATAAGCGCTGCGCCGTATGACGTCGACTGAATGCGCGGGTCTCAATTGATCGCTTATCGGTGTGGCCTCTTCTCCACAAGGGAGGCAGCAGGAGGGATTCTGGACGTCGGCGACAGGTGCGCGCTAATTCACTGAGGGACTGGGAACCAGAACGGTGTCGGGAAGTATTTTAATTCGGTGTATGTGTCATCACTGTGTCGGAAAAATTTGAAGTAACTTTACATGTTCATTTTTAACGTGTTCAATCTTTGAATGAATTACATTGCAATATATAAGCATATCAAGAACAATGTAGATAAATAAAACTACCAACACCTACTTAAGACTGCACTTAATAAAAGCGCTTTATCAGTGCTTGACCAAATAGACGGTGCATAACCGATCAATCATTCGAAAAAGTTGATGTCTTCAATCTCGGAGACACAACTACGCTTTATTCATTTCGAGACACAGCAGAAGAGCGGAGGACAAGGCACTGCTCGGATTAAGAGTTATACGCTAAAGTTGGGATGGAACAAGAATCAAAAGCAAAGCTACAAATTAAAAAATATGCAGCCCCCAGCAGATACTGGAATATTTCATTATTTAGTATGAATGATGAAATGAGAGCGGATTGAGACTTCGGTGGGATTAATATTTCACCAGCAATTTATTTCGAACTTGAAGTTAATAATATTGATTGGTTTGTATTGTTATAATTGGTTGTATTCGTGTCTTAATTTCACTAAGCTTTATATTAAACAGGGTGACTGATGAAAGCATTAGATGCAGTATCCTGCTTAGCTTTAACCCGATTTGAACAAGATAGTGATACATCGGTTTAGAAAGACCTCATCACTTTTTGCTTTAAAACATTTGTTGACGTTTAATTTTTGACAGACTGATCGCAGTAAATTTTTTCAAATTGCACTGCATATATTTTTTTTGCGTAAGTACTTATCCGCAATTTGATAATTCCATATTTTCATAACTTTTATTTTCGTAATTTTATATTACCGTACATTCCCAATTTCGTAATTATAACTCATAAACTCACGAACTCACGAACGATCAGTCTTCATCATTTCTTCATGTTGATATTTCGTAGTTGCTTCGTACTTTTGTAATTGCATAATATTTAGATCGATGCATTCAAAAGGGTGCATTGATGTTGATTGGTACGTTGTAAGGAGTGATTGCTTGGCATGCTGTGCAAGACTTAACTATTTCTTTTATTATAATAAGTGAAACGAAGAGGAGAAACAAAGTCGAACCCACAAATTCAAATTTTTTAAATTTGTGTTTGTTTGAATTTGTGGGTTCGACTTTGTTTCTCCTCTTCGTTTCACTTATTATAGTGGAATAACAAGTCACTTGGATAGAATGAACTCCAATTATTTATTTCTTTTATGTTGTGAAACTATATTGAGACTGTACTACGGGTCGTCCGTTGCGAAGAACAACCTGTTGGGTGTAACAGAAAAGAGGCTCAGCGAACGAGTGTAGAGAAGCTCGTCCTAGAAGACTGGAAACACCTTACGAACCATCAATTAGAGAAGGCCATGGCATTTATCCGCAAGGAGACTGACATCTTTGCTACAGAAGACCGAAGCACCGGCAGAACCAACATGGTGCAGCACAGAATCAACACAGGAGATGTTGCTCCGGTCCGACAACCGCCAAGAAGACTTCCGTTCGCAAAACACCAAGAGGTGGCTCAGATGGTGGACAAAATGAAAGCAGACGGAATAATTGAAGACTCCTCAAGCCCGTGGTCGTCACCAGTTGTTTTGGTAACGAAGAAAGATGGCTCCACTCGCTTTTGCGTTGACTACAGACGGCTGAATGATGTAACTAAGAAGGACAGCTATCCGTTGCCACGTATCGATGACACTCTAAGCATGTTGTCGGGATCGCAGTGGTTTTCAACTCTGGACTTGAAGAGCGGCTACTGGCAAGTTGAGATCCATCCCGATGACAAAGAGAAGACGGCGTTCTCGACTGGAAGCGGTCTCTACCAGTTTAACGTCATGCCATTTGGACTCTGCAACGCTCCAGCCACTTTCGAGAGGTTGATGGAACTGGTTCTGCGAGGGCTGACATGGAAAACCTGCTTGGTGTACCTCGATGACGTCATGGTAGTTGGAAGAACCTTCGAAGAACATTTGAAAAATTTGGAAGAGATCTTCAGCCGCCTGCGGAATGCCAACCTTCAGCTCAACCCCAAGAAATGCCGATTGTTCCAGACAGAAGTAAAGTTCTTGTGCCATGTGGTTTCGCCCAGCGGAGTACAAACAGATCCAGACAAGATCGCGGCCGTCCGCGAGTGGCCACGACCAAGGGACAAACACCAGCTGAGAAGCTTCTTGGGCCTCTGTACCTACTATCGAAGATTTGTCAAAGGGTTTGCTGACATTGCCAAGCCTCTGCACAGACTCAATGAAGACAAAACCCCATTTATCTGGAATAACGAGAGCGAAGCAGCGTTTAGAAGTTTGAAGATCTCGCTGTGCACGGGTCCTATTCCGTCTTACCCGAGAGTAAAGGGGCGGTATGTCCTGGATACAGACGCCAGTAACAACGGTATCGGGGCAGTCCTTTCGCAGGTACAGGAAGGCGAAGAAAAAGTCATCGAATACTATAGCAAGGTGTTTTCTAAGCCGGAAAGAAACTACTGCGTTACGAGGAAGGAGTTATTGGCGATCGTAAATGCAGTAGGACATTTTCACAAGTACCTGTACGGTCAACACTTCAAAATCCGAACGGATCATGCTGCGTTGAGGTGGCTGTTAAGCCTTAAGGATCCAGAAGGACAGACAGCCAAATGGTTGGAGAAGCTGCAGCAGTATGATTTTGAAATCGAACACCGACCAGGCAGATCACACCAGAATGCGGACGCACTTTCTAGGAGGCCGTGCCGAAGTGACTGCAAACATTTCAGTCGGAGAGAGGCATCCAAAGAATTCGAGGGTGTGAAAAGATTGGTTCTGCAACCTCAAGATGGGTGGACAACGGCGGAGATGAGGGCAGAACAACTTGGAGATAGCGAGATTAGTCCAATTTTAGAAAGCAAAGAGAACGGAAATCAGAGACCACAATGGCAAAACATCTCGGACAAGAGTCCTGCTCTAAGAGCACTATGGGCCCAATGGGATTCACTGAAGGTGGAAAATGGCCTGCTGAAGCGAGCATGAGAGAGTGCAGACGGAAAGTCGGTGACGATGCAACTGGTTTTGCCCAAGTGTCGCGTGAAGGAGGTCTTGCAAGAAATCCACGGTGGAGTGTCCGGCGCACATCTGGGCGTGAATAAGACCATGGGTAAAGTCCGTGAACGCTTCTATTGGGTGAACGTTCGAAACGATGTCGAGAGCTGGTATCGAAAATGTGACACTTGTGCGGCGAGCAACGGTCCACAGACGCGTAGCCGAGGAGCCATGAAGCAGTACAACGTTGGGGCACCATTCGAGAGAATAGCCTTCGACGTAGCAGGACCGTTTCCTACCACTGATTCGAGAAACAAGTACATCATGGTGGTCATCGACTATTTTAGCAAGTGGCCGGAAGCCTATGCCCTACCCAATCAAGAAGCTGTGACGGTTGCCAGGGCGTTGGTAGAAAATTGGATTTGCCGCTACGGACTTCCACTGGAAATGCACTCGGACCAAGGGCGGAACTTTGAATCTGGAGTGTTGTAGGGCGTCTGCGAACTATTGGGCGTGCGGAAGACAAGGACGACACCCCTGCATCCTCAGTCAGATGGAATGGTCGAGCGTTTCAACAAGACCATGGAGTAGCACTTGTCCAAGGTGGTCGATCAACATTAGCGGGACTGGGATCGGCGTCTACCTTTGTTTTTGCTGGCGTACAGAGCGGCAATTCACGAGACGACCCACCAGACACCGGCGAAGATCCTGTTTGGACGGGAAATGCGTCTACCATGCGATCTGGCTTTTGGATCACCGGGACAAGAGCGGAAGGACGTGGGAAACTACGTAGACGAACTACAGGAAGCCATGTCCAGTATACATGAACTAACGCGCAGTCACATTCGCGTGGCGAGCGACCGGATGAAGACGCGTTACGGTCTGAGGGTGAATTCGGCAGGATTCAGTGATGGAGACTTGGTATGGTTGTTCAACCCTCGGCGAAAGAAAGGTCGCTGCCCAAAGTTACAACCCAGTTGGGAAGGCCCGTACACGGTTGTAAAGAGGATTAACGACGTAGTGTACCGGATTCAACGCAATCCCCGAGCCAAGATGAAGGTGGTTCACCTGGATCGTTTGGCACCCTACTCCGAGACAAATCAACAGGATTGAAGTAGATTGTTCGGGCGACGGCCCGGAAGCGGATGATGTCATGATGATCTCACCACGTATGGTAACGTAATTAACCTGGAATAGTCTACATGAGAACGTCTCGGAATAATTATTCACATGGGATGCTCTGATAAGTCTAGAAGACTCTGTGGCGGTGATCTCATGCTATACCACGCTTGTACAAGAGACTGATCTCATTATTCTCGAATAATCCATTGCGTCGGAAACATGATCTCATGATTCCGGGAATAGAAGAAGTCGAGAACGAAGCGAGCGGTATAAGAAGGGATCAAACAACGGAGCAAGGAGTCTATTGGAAGCATCGTGAACAAGTGATCAGCGCGTGATATTGTGAAAGTCTGTACATTGTGAAAAGTTAGTCTTAGTAGTCTTTTTTAATAAAAGTTTGTAAATACGGTGTGCACCAGAATATTTCTTTAAATCTTCGAACCCGCCCGGCTCAGGCTACGTTACAATATCTTTGTTCTTCTTTGTGTGCAAGGTTGATGACATCTTCCTAACCATTTTATCATTCCCTTCATGTCTTTGGCCTCCCGCGCTCTTTCGAATCTGCATTATATGCCAGCGAGTGCACTTTCCTGTTTCCACTCCCCCTGCCTTCGCTAGTCTTAGTCTTATTTCCAGTAGAGACTGGGGCTGAGTGGGCATTATTGCTCTCATTCTCTCTATTATTTCTTCTGTTGCATACGCTTCGTTTTGTCGATCGTCTTCTTCTTCCTTTCTTCGTTCTTGCTATTACCCCCTTAATTTCCTTCTTAATTTCTTCCTTTTTGTCCCATTCTCTTGTTCCTTCCCTATGCTGTCTTCTTCCCGTTTCTTTCTTTCCGTCTAGTAATTATTAGAAGTATTCTCTCCACTCTTCTTTCGTTCTTTTTCACTCTTCGATTCTTACATTATTCTTCTTACAAGTGCCTTTGTAGTTCTTTAGTTACGCCTGGTAATCTTTCCCCCTCCCTTTCCATTTCTTTTCTTTTTTTACATTAATTGTCCCGTCATCTGTTTTTCCCATTCTTTCTCTTACTTCTACTTCTATTTTCTTTGTTAACATCGCTGCTTTCATTTTTCTTTCGAGTAATTTAATTTTTGTCTTCTTTGTTCTCTTTTAATGTGTTGTAGCCGTTTCTGTACTTTTGTAAGCTTTCTTCTTCCCAGATTGTTTTTATAATTACTTCTTTCTCGTTTTTTTTATTTCTTCTTCATTTCTAACGGTTGGTGGTGTTATTCTGTTTCCCACTTCGAATCTTCGTACTTCGTCCCAAACGTCTCTTACAGATTTTCCCTACTTACGATGTATAGATAAGCGCTTAGACCCTTGACGACGTGGTATAATCACTTCGGTGTTTCGGCTGGGTCCAACAATGAACTTTGTCATAGTAACATGCATTTGATGATTGTAAATAAACGAATACCACTCGAGCAAACGAAAATGATCCGATTACACTAACCTCGTCATTCGACGTATTCCGCCGAAACACTACGACAGCGCAGCTGGACGTGTCATGACTCGGAAGTGTAATTGATTATTTTCTATGCTATTGTGATATTAAAACTGATCATATGTAGGTCTCGTCTCGAAAATAATAACAAATGTAGTACCTCGTTTTCTGCCAAGCTCACAGTTTTAAAGCAAAAAATGATCTCATTCTTAATTTCTCCACGCGAGAATGATGCAACAGAGGCTTTAAGAAAACTCCAAGAGGAAGTCAACGAATTAAAGAGGCAAGCAAGCTTCAACCGACAACGAAGCATCGTGTCGTTTTCCGATCGCAGCTACACACACGCTAGAAGCGAAGGTGAGGTTCCGTATAACCCGATGTTTTTTCTTTCTGTATCGAGCGGCATCATTGGCTGAGTTATCAATGCGATGTTAGTACAAACATATCTTTTTTGTGGCAGAGGGTAGTGTATATTTGGTTGCCGAAATATTTTTGATGCGGACCTGTGGCAGCGTAATTTTCTCCACTCCAGACCCAGTACCTCGTGTTTGTGGTAACACGGGCACATGGAAGTATGCTTGTGGTAGCATAAACATACCTTTCTTGTGGCAGAGGGTAGTGTATATTTGGTTGCCGACATATTTTCGAGCGGACTTGTGGCAGCGTAATTTTCTCCACTACAGACCCAGTGCCTCGTGTTTGTGGTGACACGGGCACATGGAAGTATGCGTAAGGTAGCATAAACATACATACATTTTCTATGCAGGCTTGTGATAGCCTAGTCAGTGATGACGTGCACAGGGGAAGAACTTGCCGCTCCAAGACCCCTCTGCCCCACTACTTGGAACCGAAATGCTACAATTGTTGAGCGAAGCTGTAACAACGGAGAAAGTATCAATCAGCTCCGCCTCTTCCAACAAACTTAGCATCCCGGTGGACGCACATTCTGATTGCGGCCGGAGGACAAGACGGCTTTGGTTAGAAAACACCCCCCCTTCCAGAAACCTGTCCTCTTATGGATAGTCCGAGACTGAATGAGGAGGTGGAAAAGGCCATATACGAGCAGGTGGCAGGAAGGGATAAGCGCCTATCCCTTCTTTAGGCCCAGATCGGAGCTAGTTTTTCAGTTCTGGGAATTGCTCTTTCCAGGATGTTAAACGCAGACGGTGGAGGAGACCTGATTGATATAGAGTTGTTGAGCGACGCTTTGAGACTTTAGATTTTGAGATATTCACCACTCAGAATACAGCTCCCGTAGGGAATTATTGTCTCTTAACTTAAAAAGAAAGACATGAGGAACACAGGAACATTATCAAACCAAACTGTGAGTTCGGTAGGTAGACTTAGATTTTTTCACACTGAATGTAGTACTGTAACGGCGGACGCTAACATTTATTATTATTTTCTTCGACGAGACCTACATATAATCAAGATCAAACTTCACTTGAGGTAAGTGCGTTTTATCTAATAATTATATAATAAATTGAGCCGATATCCTTTACAGATTTTCCATAGTTACCGTGTATAATAGATAAGCGATTAAACCCTTGTCGACGTAAGTATAATCACTTTCGTTTTTCTGCTGGCTCCAACAATGAACTTTGTCATAGTAACGATTTTTTTTTAATTTTTTTAAAAATCTCGCATTTTTTGGATCGCTTTGGTTATATAATAATCATAACGAATACCACTCGAGCATAGAAAATAATCCAATTAAATTAACCGTCTCAAGACTCGGAAATTTAATCCATTATTTTCTATACTTTTGTGATATTAAAACTGATTATTTTAAGGGCTCCGTACCCAAAGGGTGCCAACGGGACTTTATTACTAAGGCTACGCTGTCCGTCCGTCTGTCACAGGGCTGTATCTTTTGAACCGTAATAGATAAACACTTGAAATTTTCGCAAAGGGTGTACTACTAATAAAATAAAGTTAACCCCCCATACATCGGCGTTTTTTTTTCAACAAAGTATTAAAAAAAATATGTAGTGTTAAATATTGTACGGTGGTACGAAACCTTTCATGTCCGAGTCCGACCCGCATTTGTCGATTTTTCGTCGTGTTTTATGTTCTGTTTTTCCTTCGATACTCTTCTCGCTTCTTCTGACGTCGGTAAAGCTAGCAGGACCAAAGTCGAAAAAACAAAAATTAACCACATGAGAATTTAAGGCTATTTAAAGGCTAATTTAATGCCAAAGATTAAGTCTTAAAAGTATTAAAATTAAGTCTTTGGCATTAAATTAGCCTTTAAATAGCCTTAAATTGCCATGGGGCTAATTTTTGATGTTTTTCATATTTTAAAGTCAGGGGTCCTGCTAGCTTGACGTCAAGCTAGCAGAGCCATCGTTTCCATGAAAACGGTAAGAGCAATAAAATTTATTCTTTGGCATTAAATTAGCCTTTAAATAGCCTTAAAATCCTATGTGGTTATTTTTCAATTTTTACCAAATCTTAACTCATGGTCCTGCTAGCTTAACGTCAAGCCAGCAGAGCCATAATTTCTACGAAAACTATGAGCGCAATAAAATTAAATCTTTGGCATTAAATTAGCCTTTAAATAACCTTAAATTCTCATGTGGTTAATTTTTGTTTTTTCGACTTTGGTCCTGCTAGCTTTACCGACGTCTTCTTCTGTACCATTATTTTTTCTTCAATTCTCGCATTGAAGGCTCCCCCAATTATTAAATCTTTTTAACCTGTCTCACTTATGGTCTCTTCTAACAGTTGTTTTGTTTTACTCATCTCCTATTTTAACTTCTTTTTTTGTTTCTATTTTCAGATTCCTCTCTGTTATTCCTGTTCTATGTAGTTCTTGTTTCGTCATTATTTCTTTTTCAATTTCTTTCCTTGCTCCTGTAATGATGTCTCATTTCGCTATTCCTTCCTTGTCTTTTTTTCTGCTGCTTGATATCTCCATACGTAGTTTCTCGGCATTCTATCTTCTGTCTTCTGTCTTCTGTCTTCTGTCTTCTGTCTTCTGTCTTCTGTCTTCTGTCTTCTGTCTTCTGTCTTCTGTCTTCTGTCTTCTGTCTTCTGTCTTCTGTCTTCTGTCTTCTGTCTTCTGTCTTCTGTCTTCTGTCTTCTGTCTTCTGTCTTCTGTCTTCTGTCTTCTGTCTTCTGTCTTCTGTCTTCTGTCTTCTGTCTTCTGTCTTCTGTCTTCTGTCTTCTGTCTTCTGTCTTCTGTCTTCTGTCTTCTGTCTTCTGTCTTCTGTCTTCTGTCTTCTGTCTTCTGTCTTCTGTCTTCTGTCTTCTGTCTTCTGTCTTCTGTCTTCTGTCTTCTGTCTTCTGTCTTCTGTCTTCTCTATTTCTGCCTTATTTCTTATAAGGTTCTGCTTCTGTTCTCGTGTCCCCATTTTCGCTACTATCATGTTTGTCTTCTGCCTTTATTGCATACGCCTGTGTTATCTTCATTTCTGTTTGCTAATGCTTTGTCTCGTCTCTTTTAGTCTCAGCCCTATTATTACTCTGTTATTTCCTCTTTAGCCTCTTTCTATTTCTTCTATTGTTGTCTCCATCTGTCTTAACATTTTTTATAGGAAGATTTTCTCGTCTATCCATCTTTTCTCTTTTTCTGCCATGGTCTTCTTCGATTGGTTCATTTCTCTCTTCAGTTCTTCCATATCTTCCCTGACCTGTCTATTGTCGTTCTTCAGCTCCATTATTTCTTTCTTGGTTTCAGTTGTATCTTTTTTACTTGTTGTAGGACATGTATCATTTTCTCACTCATCTAGTCCATTTTTAGTCCGATTTTTTCTTAACTTTTTCTTTGTTTTGGCGAGTTTATCGTTTTCTTGCTTTTTGTAAGCTTCTAGGCGTTCTTCTAGTTCTATTTTCCAATTCATTTGTATTGGTGAAACTGCATGTTTTTGAAAGTTTTAATAGTCAACTCTTTCATTTCGTGATCGTTTGCTTGTCTAAAATTGATTTAATTGACTGCTTTAATTGATTAAATGACACATTTTAGAAAAATGTTAAATTTCTGAAAAAAAAAGTAGTAAGTATAAGTAATTATTCCAGAAACTGGATATCTTAATCAATAATAGTTTTTTCTTTACATTTATTACCCACATTATTCGAATCTCACAAAATATGAAATAATAAATCATTGTCATTATTATCTCCGCTACAATCGTTTGCTTAAATGTGCTCCCTGAACATTTCAACTTCAATAAGCTGAGAAATCCGATAACACTAATTTAAAATGCAAATGTGATTAACCTAGTTTTTATTTAATATAACCAGAAACCACAACACCTCAAGCCTTTAAGTAGATATTATACAACAGCACGTGGACCCAAAAAAGCATGCACAACTGACTTTGACATTGAAGCTTCGACCATCAAACTTTTTATGGGTTTTTACAAAACACATCTGCTACCCGATTTTATACTATATCACATGAAATAAAATCGAAATGTTACAAACATAAACTTCTCCGCCATATGTAACAGATTTGGACCGTCTCTGTCGTAATTAATTAAATATTATCAATCGTAATGCAGATGTTCGTTTTGCAATCAACTTCCACGAGGTTGAACAGCGGTGTATCTGCATTTGACAAAGGTGGTAGCAACATGTGGCTGGAGCTAGTATAACCTGCGGTGACTAAAGCTAATGAAATCTGAAACCACGAAATGCCGGGGCGTTATTGCGAAGTCCCACTAAAATAGTAAACCTGACACAAATATTTCTCCAGAAATGTTAGGCATGTATCCAGTGCTATCGACGAGCTGCCAAGGAATATTTTTCAATATCCTAAAGTGCTTTCTTGCAAGTTCAAGTCCAATTTATTTAAAAATATCAAATTCCCAATCTTGCAATCAGATCCTGTCCGTTTGAGTTTGGGGTTTTGCTTTTGCTGTCTTGAGCGACTTATCTGCGAGGGCCGGAGTTGAAAAAAGTTCACATATTTTTTGAAAGTTAAAGGGATGTAGATTTACCGGAAACTTTTAAGCAGTTATGTTATATTTTATTTGGAGCATTTTTTAATGATTACAAAATTTATTTGCACATTTTAGACCCAATATTTTGAGTCGAAACTATCGTAAATGCTTTTAATAGCGGATAATCTGCGAAACCAAATCCATTCTCGAAGTTTGCTGCCTCATTAGATGCCAATAGCGGCGTCGCGCAAATAACGAGAAAACGCTTTAACAAAATGATTCTCAAGCTGTCACAGAGTGAATAACGCGGATTTAAATCCCCACAAGTAGCAAACGCTGTCTCATTACACTCTGGCAACTATTTCGTCGTTAAATATTCCATTTCTTTTATTCAACAGTTAATTGGGTTTCTTTAAATTCAAAGACACGTCCAAAGAGTCTAAAACTGCAACTAATTGGTAATGTAAGCCAATTTGAGAAATAAAAGAAAATTAATTAAATGTTTTGAATACAATTCTATTTAAATTTAGCCTCGGTTTAAAGCATCGTCAATATTTGAAACTGGGACAAGGACTGGTTTGACAAATGCAGCTTTGATCAAGACCTGCACCTGCTCCGTGTTGGAAACTAATTAAACAGTAAACAATTCGAAAATCTTGGAATTTCGTTAACGTTTATAGCGGAAACGCTGTAACAGTAAGCAGCCTTTATTATTTAATGAGTGCAGCATTTGAAATCCACTGTGTACCTATAATACCGCAAATTCACACAAGATTTGTATTTTAGTTTATACAATAGTAGCCCAATAAACGTACACCAAACTTATCTGAAGATTTCTTCAAAATCGGTCCAGCCGTTTTGGAGTCCATGGATTTTTATATAGGGGAGAAGAAGGCACCTTAACACACGGGCAGATTTAAATTTGTTAATTATAAACTCTCATCATTGTAGTGCCGTCGAGGTTCAAAATCAAAATAAATGTTGTAAGGAATTATCGATCACGTGAGTGAACGTTTACCACATATTTATTTTCCACAATTATGCAGTACTTATTAGTTTTTCATCCACACGGTAGTTTTTGCTTGCCGGTTGTTTCATCTTTCAAGTTTGATCACAACAAAGGGGCACATTTGAACGTTATGTTCAAATGTGCCCCGCCCCCTGTTTAAATGCTATCATAAAATGTGCTCCTCTTCATATATTTTAAATGTAATACTAATTGTAATTAAATGCGTGACTAATAATTATAATTATTGTTTATTTATATTTTGTGTTGGAGCGGTGCTCTTGTATAGTAGCCTCAAGCTTAAATTGTCACGGGGTTGGGAGGGGAAATTATGCAGGGCCAACTTATTTATGAACGTCCTAAACTGGTTCTGAAATAAACATTCTACTCTTGATCGACTTTTCGGCGAAGATGTAAAGGAATGGTGACAGGACCGTATTGCCAAAAATGTAAATTGAGTTGATCACTTCCCTCAGTACGTGTAACAAATTCATATTTTACTGTTCAACTTTAGAATACATTAAAAGTGCAAGCCTTAGAAAACATATTCTGGACCAAATAAATAAAAACAAATACCTTACTTTAGCTAGTAATAATTCATAACAAAATATTAAATACGTGACTGAAGAACGGCGTGTGCCGCCGTACAGAAACCCCGTCTTGCAATCGAGTCGACCAGTTGCAACAAGACAATCAAAACCGGTTAGAGTCCATATGATATCGGTTACGACTTACTTGTTCCGCAATGTCTCGATTCCGATAAAAAATTCGATAAAAAATTCGTGACAATTTAAGGTTGAGGCTACTATATATGCATTCTTTACACTCTAATGGCGTCGTACTGCTAAAATGTCGCAAGAGGGGTGCATTGTTGGCTAGATGACTTCGGAGGCCTGCTTGTTACAAGTCACCTTTGCACATCTCAAAGGCGCTCTTGGAGTTAAAATAATTTTTCTCTTGTTGTTTTTCTCCACATCACGAAACAGTTCTGTCAACGGGCTGCGTTCTTAAGGGGGTTTCAGTCGTGACGAGAAAACACAGTTTCAGGGGTGTCGCATATAAGATCCTACGTATTTTTCACTCAACTTACAAAATATATTTTATAATGATTAGATTTAGAAAAGATGCATCTACACAGCTCTTGGCTTCGTTTTTGAAAATTTATCGAAAAAATATATATTTTTTAATTGTTGAAAATACGCAATCTTCGTGCGCGCTTTGTAAGCGCTGTCGAACTAAATTCGTTCAAATTACACAAGAGCTGTGTTAACAAGATATTTTACAGGTCATCTACGGCAAAATAATTGTATTTAAGAAAAATATGACTTTGTAATTTCTTATATTCAAAACTGTTACATTCTGCTTCTTGCCAGAATTTCACCAGTTTGAAGGCCCCCTACTCCGCAGACCAGGGCGTGGAGCAAGTTTTCCATGAGATAGAGTGATACACCAAGTCAAATAAGTTAAGCGTGCGTGGTGATGGCAAACCTGTGTAAAATTTGAGTGAACGATTGTTTTGTTTGGAATACTCTGACAGGTTTTTTATTTCTGAACTGCAATCGATTTAGATTTTTGTTTTAGTCGATATTTTTATGAAATTATATTATTACTATTCCTTACAAAATTGGGAAACGAATATTAGTCCAGTCAATCCATTTTTTTGAGTATGTATGGAGGACGACGGTACCCTGAATATTGTGTCCCGAGCGATTCCGGTTCCGTCGCCGGCGGGAGCGGGGGTTGAAGGTACGATTTTGCGGTTTTTTGCCTATACATATCTGTACCATTACAAATGTTGATATTAAAATTTAATTTAATTGTTGATATATGTTGATATGTCCGTATTTTTTGTAAAAAGAGGTTTTATAATTTATATGTCAGTTAGAACATTCAAAACAAGTTAGCAAAAGTTGATATGTCTCCCATAATAATTGGAGGGCGGTTATATAAATTTATTCCCAAATAAATTAGCAGGTGTGTTTATGAGATTTCAAAACTACATGTCAAAGTGGTTGACGACTTATCATGAAATTGCATGGTGCATATGACCACGACGAAATAAATGTCAGAATTTGACATTCAATGTGACCAACCAAAAATTACTGTTGCTTAACATGACCACATTTTCACAATTGTTTATAAAAAAAATGGATAATAATTGATATTCTACCCTCTTTCTGTTGACCGATTGATCTAAAATTTGGTACACACCTTTAGTTCTGATGACAATACAATTATGTATATTCAGTTTCATTGTAAATCAAAAATGGCCGCCGCTACAAAATGGCGGATTGCATTTTTTTTTCAATCCCCTCAATATGGGTATCATATGAAAGGGCTTAACTACTAGAATACAGTACACCACGGAAAGTTGAAAATTCAAGATGCCCGTCACCACAAAATAGAGTATTACATATATACATATTTTTCAATCCCTTTAATATGGATATATCAAATGAAAGGGCTTATAACAAGTTGGAGACAATACACCATGAACAATTTCAAAATCCTAGATGGCCGCCACCACAAAATGTCGGATTACTTTTTTTTTAGTTTTCAATCCTCTCCTCTGTTCCCCAGCTTGAATTATAGTACCTCAGGTATTAAGTGGGTGTTATAAAATATTTGGGCGATTGAACTGGTCTTCGTAGGGTTCTTCTCAAATGATTTGAACATTGTCATTTTACTGTGGTTGTAAATAGCAAAACTTGTGTCACACCCCATGAAGCCATGTATGAACAGAATGTTCCCACTAGATTGCCTGGACTATAATAGCAAATTTTTATTTTCGGTAATATAACTGGACTGACGAAACAAGATGAAGATGTACACCATTCTCAACAACATATTTTTCTTTAGGAATATACATAATACGAATTCATTTTGGTTCATATTACTAACGTTCACTATCAATAAATGTTTAAAATTTTGTAGTACTTGTTTGGTTAATAACTCACTCCCTTGTCTCCATATCTTCTTATCATAAATCAGCTTACATTGTCGATGTGGTCGTATATACATGATACTTATGAAGTATAATATAGCATTTATATAAGAATACATGATATCTTTGTTGAGAAATATTTGCAGCAGCCGTCGTGTCGGCCAGTTAGGAAACCCAAAGGGTCGTAAAACATTTACCTAACTGGCGGCGCTCACGCCCGCAAGTCAGTCGAAAACGAACTCTCAATCAAACATCAAGTCAAAATCCAACTTTCAATCAAACAACAAGACGAAAACGAACTCTCAATCAAATAACTAGTCGAAAACGAACTCTCAATCAAACAACTAGTCGAAAACGAACTCTCAACCAGGACACGGTTCCTTTATTCAAATTCAGTACACAACCAATCCGGGAGAAGAAACGTTCAACATCAATTTGCAACTATTCGTTTAATATAATAATAATATACAAGTTTATGAAATTCGCGAGTGTTTCAATACGAATCCAAAACACATGGTCCTTCGAGTAACACAAATTTACCCCAATTCATTACAATTTTAGTGTGTAATTTTAGAGAAACGTCGGAGTTGCTAGAGAAAAGTAAAAAAGATATTTATCAAGAACTTCGAAATTTAGTCAAAGTTTTCAAAATTCCATAACTTTTTACCGGTTGAAGATGATTAGTATAAATGTATCACGAATCTTGAAGAAAACATAATTATACACTTTTCGTAAAAAGTGAAGAGGTAATGAGCTAGAGTGAAAAGTTTGATGGAAAACGTGAGGTGCCACAAAGTTTCTCAAAAATTTCTCACTTTCAAGAGCCCGCAGCTCGAAAACGGTTCGAAATTTTTTATAGGCTTTTCATTTTGATAAAGCAACCTCATAGCAACCTTTTACGGATTATTTTTGATTAAATATATTAGGTAGCTATATTTACCGATCCATTTGAGCGACAACAATTTTCCTAGAAAAAGGACCATTTTCGGAGGGTGCCAATTTTTTTTCGAAAAGCTTCCGGAACCAGAAATGGGTTCTTTACCATGATTAGACGTCAGTGTGACTCAATGTCACTCAAACTTTAAACTCATTGCAGAAGAGAACTGAAGGCCCAATCCCAGTTCTGACACCGCGAGGGGGCTTGAAAAAACAGCTTCCATTTGGGGATACGCGAAAAGACGAAAAAAAGTCGACTCCAATAATTACAATGAAATATTTCTTATTTAAAAATTTGGGGAGCTATAACAAAAAAACATTGTTTGTTACACGTACCGAAAAAGTTTTTGCGGAAACAGAAACCATTCGTCCGCAAAGATAGCTATTCTATCTTAAAGTTACGAATATATTTATTTAGGTATTTACATTTATAATATGTATTATACTTTGATTTTGTTTTTGATAATTATAATAATAAAAATGTACAATCATTATGTCCCGAACGATATTGAGTCCGTTGTGGAGAATAAGGTGCCGAATCTACTGGAACTATTCGTTCTCCACCGTCAGGCAGATATCAGCAAACAAGCCTGACGTGGTTCTGCTGGACCGCTCCTCCAAGCAGGTGTTGTTGAATGCGGTGAAGCTGGTCCTTCTGGTAAATGGGTGCATGGGAGGCATCAAGGGTTCGTTCCAATCTCAAGATAATATCGGCCTGCCGAAAGCCGGCAGAAGCTCTTGCGGCCGTAATGCAGAAGGCAGTTATCTTGGGGTCGTTGCGTTTGTTCAGGACACATGATTCTCGGTATTCGTAGTTAATCACCTCATGGTTTTGGGGAGTGACTACGATGTGCGATTAAAACATCTGACCAGCAAGGAACTTCGTGAAGGTCGGAATCAATTTAAAGAAAAAAATACAATCATTGAGGGGTCGGTAGGAAAACATGATACGTCACAAAGTCATATTTAGGAGAAACATTACTTAATTTGTTATTAAATTTATTTAAACAATGTGTAAATTTGGAAGACAGCAATGTATTTAGATAGAACCCAAGGTTGACTCGATTACGCCCAGCTAGAAATGCTCAAAAATATACATATTACATTTAATTAAAAGAATTATACTTTATTTCTTTCTTTTAACTAAATTGACATTTTTCGGATTTTTTATATAGTATATATGTATTATAGTATATATATTAGGGCCGATTTCACCAACATCCGTTAATAGTCCAATCAAATAAGTCAGCAAATCAAAATTTTGAGGAAGTACACAATATTTTGATATAAGTATCTGTGAAGTATTTGAAGAAGATAAGTAAAAGAAATTTTTTTCCCAACCCCCGAGAAATGGTGAAAAAAAAATATGTGTATGTATATTTCTAAAATATGTACATATATATTAAAATTATTCATCACTATCTGACCCGAACAGACGTTGTCCTGTCCAAATTTCAATAAATTTGTTTTTGGACAGATCGTGAAACGACAAATAATGTAAAAAATATTTTAATTTAGTCTGGAATTCGTTTTTCCAACATCCATTACAGGATCATAACGAACAAAACAAAAAAAGAATTACGCATATCCATCATTTGAATGGCGAGTTATGGTCTCGAGTTCATACAAATATCCCATAAAAAGCACTCAGATTTTCCCAAAGTTTCCAATTTTTCGGTCAATTTTTCTGGCGCTGAACGGACATGAATGGAAAAATAACTGTCAACGATTTTTTTTCTACCAATTCCGACTTTTTTCTGGCAATTCTGAGTTTTTTTTTTCTGGCAATTCTGACTTTTTTCTGGCAATTCCGACTTTTTTCTGGCAATTCTGACTTTTCTGGCAATTGCGACAGGGGTAGGACAATGGTGCTGTTTTGTTGCCCAAACTGAAAAGATGAAATACTGTCTATTTTGAGTATCACGTACAGGAAATATGACCTTCTTGGAGTATGTTTCTTTACTAATAATAATAATAGAACAATAATAATAGAAGTTGATTTCCAACAGACAGAATGTCTATAGTGGTCGAGCACCTAGCACGAAGCACCAATTTCAGTAATCCACGGAAGTTACCGTCTGTAAAAATTTGTTTTTTTGTGGATCATTGAAATTGGTGCCTCGCGCTACGCGCTCGACCACTTAAAGAAACATACTCCGAAAAGGTCATATTTCCCTGTACGTAAAACTCGAAATGTGCAAAGATATTTCATATTTTAAGTTTGGGCAATTACTACGAATTGGAAAATTCCTACATTTTTCTGGTAATTCCGACTTTTTTCTGACAATTCGATGGACCATAGCAGTGTTTTGTTGCCCAAATTTAAAATATGAAATACGGTCCACATTTACAGTTTCATGTACAAGGGAATATAACCTTTTTGGAGTATGTTTGTGAAAATTTGTTTTTCCGTTTATCATTCATAAAATCATAAAATAAGAGATACTCCCCACATTTCGAGTTTCAAGTAAAAGGAAATATGACCTTCTTGGAGTATGTTTCTTTAAGTGGTCGAGCGCGTAGCGCGAGGCACCAATTTCAGTGATCCACGGAAATTATCGTCTGTGAAAATGTGACCCCTTAAAGAAACACTCCAAATATGTAGACCAAATGTGGACAGTATTTCATATTTTAAGTTTGGGTAACAAAACAGTGCCATTGTCCTACCCCTGTCGCAATTGCCAGAAAAAAGTTAGAATTGCCAGAAAAAAGTCAGAATGGCCAGAAAAAAGTCAGAGTTGCCAGAAAAAAAGTCAGAATTGTCAAAAAAAAGTCGGAATTGCCAGAAACAAGTCAGAATTGTCAGAAAAAAGTCAGAATTGCCAGAAAAAAAATCGTTTATCCGCAAACGTCACAAAAGTGACAACTTATATGCCTCCATTGACAAGGTAAAAGTGTCATTTTATGTGATTAGGCTCATAAAGTAGCCAACAGGTGTTATTTTAGGTGCTTAATCACATAAAATAAGTGACACTTGTACCTTGTCAATGAATTCTTTCAAATTCTTACTAAATTAAAATTTAAATATATCTATGTCGAACTCCACAAACTTTAATAACTGTAAGATTACTAAATTGTTGTTTTCTAATTTATTAAAGTGAACTAGCGAGGTAGTGGATGGGGACGCGTGTAAATGAAACGACTAGCTCCTCCTTGTTTTATTTACAGGCGCCCCTGACCTGACCAAGGGGGGCCGAACCCGGGTGTTCATGACCAAGGGGGCTCCCGACCAAGGGGGCTCTCGACCAAGGGAGCTCCCGACCAAGGGGGCTCCCGTCCAAGGGGCCCCCGACCAAGGGGGCTCCCGGCCAAGGGGGCTCCCGGCCAAGGGGGCGCCCGACCAAGGGGGCTCCCGGCCAGGGGGGCTCCCGGCCAGGGGGGCTCCCGGCCAAGGGGGCTCCCGGCCAAGGGGGCGCCCGACCAAAGGGGCGCCCGACCAAGGGGGCTCCCGATGAAGGGGGCTCCCGATCAAGGGAAGACTGGACCAAGGGGGCTCCCGACCAAAGGGGCTTCCGACCAAGGGGGCTCCCGGCCGAGGGCGCTCCCGGCCAAGGGTGTGCCCGACCAAGGGGGCTCCTGACCAAGGGGGCTTCTGAGTAAGGTTTGCGGATAAAATAGTATATATCATTCAGAGCATAAGTCGCTTTATGTGCTTCGCCTGGACTTAACCGACTCATTTCGTTCGTCGGTCAACAGTCCAGGCTCAGCACATAAAGCGTAACTTATGCTCTTAATACTATAATCTACTATTACAGTTATTTTTCCATTCATGTCCGTTCAGCGTCTTCGTAGTAAAAACCTTATTTGGACTATATTCTAAATATTCTAAAAAAATAACCGAGTCGCTAGAGCCGTTCTCAAGTGATGCGCTTACAAAGGAACGGCATTACATTTACCCAGTTTCAGTTTTTCCCGAATCTCCGGGCAACTTTTCAGTGTTTCTTTCCGTAAAAACCTGTACTATAATATTTAAAAAAAATAGCCAAATCTGTCAAGCTGTTTAGGATGAGAAGAATTACGAACACACGCACACCGAAATTTTATTTATATAAAGATGAGTATTAATCATTCTTTGCTTCAGTCAAATATAAATGTGACGCATGCGCGTCTTTTAAGCAGCGAAGAAGTAGCCGACAAAATTTCATCTCTGTCAGTGATCGTGACGTCAGAAGAACAGTGTCGTAGGTATGGGACAAATTTAAACAGGTAAATACATTTATAACTACCTGAAAAGGAAAGGTAGAAAAAATACTTATTTAAGCAATTGGTTTCAATGTCTAAAGTCCTTTAACAATTCAATTAAAAATTAACAATTAAAATATAAAACAATTTCTCTGATAATAAATTTTATATTTTTCTGAGTAAAATAAAAAAAATGAAGATCCATTAACTTTTCAAAACGCTATGATTTTTTTGAAGTTATACATAACATCCCTTAGCTTGTAATCGCCCTAACTTGGTTAATTTTAATAATAGCAAAAAAGTCAAAAGATCGTTTTTTTGTAGAATTTCATGCTTTATAATCTTTATTTGAAACTTTTTTTACTACCTTTTACCCATTTTGAATAATTAAACAAAATTACTTTATTATATTTTTTTTCACCATTTCTCGGGGGTTGGGAAGAAAATTTCTTTCACTCATCTTCTTCAAATACTTCACAGATACTTATATCAAAATTTTGTGTACTTCCTGATTTGCTGACTTATCTGATTGGACTATAAACTTAATCATCTGTTAGGAACAATTGTTGCTATAGTTTTAACAAACGTATATACCTATGCAGTTATTTATCAGTTAAAGTTAATCGATGTTAGTGAAACCGGTCCCGGAGATGATTCAATTCACCCTTTATTGTTTTAAAATTACATACATAAATTAATATTAAAAACAATCATAAACTTGTACCTATGTATTTGCCAAATATCCGACTTTGTGGCACCGGTTTTACATTAAAATCTGGAAATGTCTTTTCAGACTGAGGTAACTTATACTGCAGGTTTTTTTTTGTCGGAAACAATCAAAGAAGATAAACAGAAGTAGCCGACATCGAGAACAGTGCAGTTAGCCAGATGCAAATAGCATATAAGGTAACTTGTAGCAGTGAGCTAGCGTCACTTGGGCAACTAAGACGCAGATTTTTCCAGTAAATCAAATGTATAATGCACACACACGGTAATGTCATCGTATAATAATTAGTTGGTCAGATAGGAAATGCAGACAAAGACAAGATATTCAGTTGCTTATAGGCAAAACAGAGGTAGAAGAAAATTTGACACGCCCTTTAGTTGACGTGCAAATTTCAGATAGGATGTGATCCGATTGTTTGAGTGGACTGAAAATGCCCTTAATGAAACGTAACAATAAAACGACGTAATTCCTTCATGACCACTGGTTTTGGAAATTTCTGGATAGTCTCAACTTTTGTATGGGGTGATGACTGCAGTTTTAGGTATGTCCTCTTCGACTATGGGCATCCGGTGGTATACTCGAACGAAGTCCAATTTGGAATAAATGTTGGTATCATGAAGTTTGTGTCCAAAGTCTTGGATCTGGGCTATTGGGTATCTGTCGGGAATGGTGACAGAGTTAGATCGACGATAGTCTCCACAAAGTCGCCACGTATGTTTTTCCTCTTTGGGGACTAAATGAAGTGGACAAACGTCGAGGTCTTTCTGGGATCGGAACTAATAAGTTTTAATATTTACAGCCTTCAGCAACTAGGTCCACCAGCACATCAAAATGGAATAAAAAGTCTGCTCCGATGATGGCGTGTGACACATCCCCAATAATGAACCTCCACGTGAAAGTGCGGATTCGCTATTGTTTCGGGCTATTCTGCTCACGCTACTTCCGGTAATTTGAAGTGAAATTCAGGAGTTGAAAATCTTATTTATTAACAGTGTTCGTAATTTGAACTATATCTTCTATTCAGTCAATAATTAAACATCAAATCTTCCCCAAAATAATAATGAAGGTTAAAGCTGTTAGAACTACATATTTGACACTTCATATCCATTGGATTCTATTATATTTATTTTGCATTCCCGGATTTATTTAACAATTCCACTTTACGTAAATTTTATTAATGTCTCTCGTAAAACTTCCTCGGTCATAAACAACGAACGTTAAGTTTTATTTTAACACGGCCGTAAATAATGAACTTTCGACTTTTTTGTTAATTATAATTAAATTACCATTAAACACAAGAATCGCCTATAAAGATGTTCTTGATAGCAAATTTAATTTTGCTTGTGGCCTTTGTGAAATGTGAAAATTTACACTAAAAGTACGGTTTAAAAATACCTGCATGATAAAGGTCAAATTGGAAAATGGCTTATTTAAATTTTATAAATTGAACATATTTCCATTAACCTGTCGAAACATTGCTGACATTATCTACACGAAGATGGTTTACGTGTTCAATTAAACCATAAATAAAATGTCAAAATATATATATTTGCTAATCTGTAACCAAACGTTAAATTCAAATATTGTGCTGAAATTTGTAACGGCTGTCTTCCAATATTACGTCCATAAATTTGTACGTTGCATCCGGATAACGTATTGCGTAATTAGGTTAAGCCCAAATTGCACTGTAGTAAAATTATGAGTGTAAAATCCGAATTACCTACTTAATGATAACGAATTCTTAAATTTTATTAGTGAAATTTACAGCAATATGCAACCAACAATGCAGAAGTGTTACAGCGGATCTAACTATATTGCAGTAATGTTAAAATGTAATTATTATTATGACGATATAAAGGTGTCACTACTTTGCGTTCGTACTGAAGCTATTACGATACGCTTTTGGGTTGAAATGGATTAGTAAAATTACTTTTTATTTCTTTATTAACTCCAATGGCACTACACAATTATTGTTGCCCGCTCGGAGGCAACGTATCGACTACTCTATTACTAATACTTATTACCTACTCTTACCTAGTCACAATCACTGTCTCACTCTTTTATTCATCTAATTAATTAACACTACTCTATTATCTACTTCTACACCTTTCATCTACTACTACAGCGTGTCATAATAGACAAAAGCGGTGTTACAATAACTTTACTAAAAATGGTATAATTTATTTTTTTCACTACTAGCTGTAGAATGTACGATTATATAGTCTGTAGAGGAGGTGTGAAGTTGTTTTTCTTTCCTAGTAGTTAATAATTTTTTCATTATTGACCAGTAGTTAATAATGGGCAGAGACCGGATTTGATGCAAAATGCATATCGTTTATTATTATTTTATCTACTTACTTAACAACAGCGCCCTTCGATTTTCACAAATTGCACCAGTTGCAAATATTAGACATTAATTAACTGCAATTTATGCAAAAAAAAACGAAGTTAAATTATTACAAAAGCACATGTATGCATTGTGCAGGTTTTCACGAACATCCGGTCTCTGACGGAGAAATGTCACAGAAAAAATACATAACCTTTATTTTTGATAAAAAGCGTCTAGCGGGTGCCAGTCACAGTTGATCCTGTCCAAATTTCGAGTTTCACGTACAGGAAAATATGACCTTGGAGTAGGTTTCTTTAAGGGGTTGAGCGCGAAGCGCTAGCCAAAATTTGCAATGATCCACGGAAAAAAAAATGTTCACAGACGGCAACGTCTATTCAGGATTAACTGTGACGTGGCACCCGCTAGACGATTGTATTTTTGATGCTTTATTTATTTAACGATTTAAGCTGCTAGTAGTGAAAAAAATAATATATAAACCACGGTAGAGAAGCCCTTTCTCAGCTTCGCAACTTAATTCCCTCGATGCTTCGCATCTCGGGAATTAATACTGCTTAGCTGAGAAAAATTACTTCTCTACCTTGGTTTATAATATACTATTTTTCACTACTAGCTGTAGAATGTACGATTATATAGTTTGTAGAGGAGGTGTGAAGTTGTTTTTCTTTCCTAGTAGTTAATAATTTTTTCATTATTGACCAGTAGTTAATAATGGGCAGAGACCGGATTTGATGCAAAAGGCATATCGATTATTTTATCTTCCTACTTAACAACAGCGCCCTTCGATTTTCACAAATTGCACCAGTTACAAATATTAGACATTAATTAACTGCAATTCATGCGAAAAAACAAAAAACGAAGTTAAATTATTACAAAAGCACAGGTATGCATTGTGCAAGTTTTTACACGAAAATCCGGTCTCTGACGGAGAAATGTCAGAAAAAAATACATAACCTCGGATGCCAGTCACAGTCGATCCTGTCCAAATTTCGAGTTTCACGTACAGGAAAATATGACATTCTTGGAGTAGGTTTCTTTAAGGGGTTGAGCGCGACGCTCGAGCCAAAATTTGCAACGATCCACGGAAGAAACAAATGTTCAGAGACGTCAACGTCTATTCAGGATTAACTGTGACCTGGCACCCGCTAGACGATTGTATTTTTGATGCTTCATTTATTTAACGATTTAAGCTGCTAGTAGTGAAAAAAATAATATATAAACCACGGTAGAGAAGCCCTTTCTCAGCTTCGCAACTTAATTCCCTCGATGCTTCGCATCTCGGGAATTAATACTGCTTAGCTGAGAAAAATTACTTCTCTACCTTGGTTTATAATATACTATTTAATATTGGCAGTCTTGGCAGATCTTGGCAATCCTAACCTATTCTTCACTGTCAAGTCCAAGTGGCTCTTAACAGCTGTCACTTGTTTGGGACACGCGATTTTGAGGCTGCCGGTTTGGATCAATGTTGCGATGGCTCGCACATCGCGGATCAGAAAGAAAAAGAACGAGTCTGTGCGGGTTATGGTTGTGGTTTGAGGGCGTTCCAGCCATGGCTGACAGATGTTTTTGGAGTTCGCTCGGGATGGGCAAAATCCGCCAGTAAAATGTTTTCGAGAGATTGTAGAGATCTTGTTTTCCTTCCGCCAATTTTCAAATTGGGCGTATGTTTTTTCATAATATACCTCTGGCGAACTCATTTTTGGAAGGACAAAAATACGAGTATTGACGTTTTAAATTAATTTTTTTTCATAGCCGCCTATCTTGATTATTTTGAAGAAAAAGTGCCAAAGTAGAAACATACTTTATGATAAACTCGTTTATAAGGCATTTTGTCGCACTTCCCGTGCGTGCGACAAAATGCTTCTTATAAAACTCGTATCATAATATACTATGTATTTTGTATTCGTTTTGTAAAATACATAACCGTCATGGTGGCACATAACTTTTCAGCTTATGTATTTAATTTGGCAGCTGTCAAACCCAACCTCAAAATTTGATGTTAATTAGTGTTTTTCTCATTTTGTTTAAACGAATACAGAAAACGGCCGCGCCTCCTGTTTCAAAATTCGCCCTCGCCCCTGTACACTCTTCACAGCACACTTGTATCAAAAATATCTATAACAATTAAAAAATAGGCATGATAATTTTTAAGATGATGTTCTCAAAACAAAAACGACGGAATGCTCTTTCTAAGGTGATGTTGACGAAGCAAAAAGGAAGCAAGACACTTACTAAGGTAATGTTAAAAAGAAAAAAAATTAATTGTGTGTAGAGAAGCGAAACTTTCTATTGAAAACTATATAACATCACTTATCAGTATCCCATTGGTACACCCTCCATGCACTCAACACCCATTAAATTAATCCATCATCATTTACAGTCTGAATCTATCTACTTGATTTAGACCACAAGCAATTTAAATGGTTGTTTAAGTCCGAGTTTACTTAGTGAAAATATCCGTCGAAATCAGCACAAAATGCTTTTAGAGCCGATATGAATTAATCCAAAATAGTCCGATAAAACTGAAAAAATTGTTAGTTATTTGAGCGGACACGAAATACCTGGCGCGAGGGATTTTCGTGTCGCCACGTATTTTCTTGTCAGACGCGAATTAGGCTCACCCCGTGCCAAAATCTTACCGTCGACTAGCTTCCGCTTGCGCTCTCCTCTGGGTATAAAATTTTAAAAATTGTCCGATTTTGCGTTCTCGTGTGGCAATGCATTTCTTGTCGGACGCGAATTAGGCTTACACCGTGCTAAAAAAAAAAAGATCAGTTAGCAGGGGGGAGATATGATGCAGCTGTTGTTGTCGAAACAAGAAGGGTAGAAGACACTTTCAACGATAATATTCTCAATACAACAAATAAGGAAAGTTTTTAATAAACCTATGTGCAATGGGGAAAGGCACTTCTAAGGTGGTGCCAAAACTTTATAAGGAGATTTTGTGAAAGCAAAAACGAAAAAGTTTCTAAAGAGATGTTAAATAGAAAAGAGGAAAGACATTCTAAGAAGATATTGCCAAAACAAAAAGGAAGAAAGACTCTTTCTAAGAAGACGTCAAAACTAAAAGGAGAGAGACGCTTTTTAAGATGTTGTCAAAACAAAAAGGAGGAAAGAAACTTTCTGAGGAGATATCAAAACGTAAACGAAAACGGAAAGGAGAAAGATAATTTCGGGGACGGAGTGAAAAAAAAAAACAGAAAATTGCAATATTCTCAGTAAAAAGGTTTAGTCATATTGTGACGCTTGATTACGTCGGAGGTTGCCTTGAGCGCCAGTTTTTTTTTACGTGGTATGCTCCACGACACCACGGGTAGCTAAAAGTCGGAGTACGAACTGCAGAGGTCAACTGTCTAGTTTGGCGAGAAAGAAAAATAAAGCCGTTTGTTTCGGTGTTACACTTTAATGTTCCCCTATTTACAATATATTTACAAAGTTTAGTGGCTTGATCAGTGGTAACTCGGTGACGAAACTTGAGATTCCCCCTGTATGCCTCTGTCGAATTGCACCCTGTTTACGGCGGTTCAAAGTCTGCGCGTTTCGGTTTGTGAGAGGTTGGTGATAAAAGTTGCGGGTCACCCTTTAGACGTCAGCGTACCCGCCCTCTGTATACGGTCTTTTGTTTAGTTTCAAAACCCGAGCGGTTAATGACAAAAGTTACAATGCTTTGATTGATTCGGAATCCGAGCGGTTAGTGATCAAATTTATATTCCCCCTTGTATACGACGAAGCAATGATTTCGGAACCCGTACGGTTGATGACAAAAGTTATGCTGTCCCCTGTAGACGATGAAGCGCCCACCCCTTGAGTACGGCGGTTCAGTTAGCAGAAGTTTCGTAACCCGGGCGGTTGATGACAAAAGTTATGCTGCCCCCTGTAGACGTCAATGCCCCCTTGAATACGGCGGCCCGATTATTGGGAATTTCGGCACTCGAGCAATCGATAACAAAGTTAAAATTCACCCGGTAGACTTCGGCGCGCCCGCTCCCCGTATACGTTGCGATGATTCCATTATCACAAGCTTCCTAACCCGGGCGGTGGATGACAAAAGTTACGGGAACACTCTGTAGTTTATTGGCGTTTCCCTGGATTCGATTTGCTGGTTCGCGGGGCGGGACGGTGAGGTCGGGTTTGATCCAGGCTAGCCAGCAGAAAACAAGTCGGTCTGGTTGGTCTGGAAGCTTGGCCAGCGTTGTACCCTGGGATGCCCCCGCGTGAACCCAACCTTCCAGAGACCGGTAAAAAAAACGGGATAACTTATTACAACACTGGTGGCTAGTCGTCGGAGGGTGCGGGACGCTAGCAAAAAGAAAATGCTCGGTCTGGTTGATCTGGAAGCTTGGCCAGCGTTGAACCCTGGGATCCCCCCGCGTGAATACAACCTTCCAGAGACCAGTAAAAACCGAGATAAGGTGTTACGATGGCTAGACGTTGGCGGGTGTGAGGTAACTAGCAAAGAAAGTGAGACGGGTCTGGTTGGTCTGGAAGCCTTGGCCACCGTTGAACCCTGGGATGCCCTCGCGTAAACCCAACCTTCCAGAGACCAGTAAAAATCGAGATAAGGCGTTACGGCTAGTTACCGGAGTGGACTAGGAGGGAAGTGAGAAGGATGGTTGGAGCCCCTCACCTTAGTCAGCTTCTTCCTCCTGGGCGGCTTCCTTCTGAATGGTCTTCTTCGGAGCGGCCACGACTCTTCAGTGTCGTTCTAAGGGAGCGCAGCCTTTTCTATAGACCACTTGCGCACCACTTGTCGCAATGCGGAGGAGTGAGGGTCTTATCATCGTGTTATCTTCCCTCCGGAGTAAAATCGGTTCCGGGCATCGTATTCGCTCCGGAGCGACGGCGTCCGGTACGCGCTTGTCCGCTGGTTAAAATGATGTAATAGTATTTAACGTTACAAGTCCGGTAGGTTACTTGTAACGAGTTAGACATTATGGACGAGGCGACGTTAGGAGCCGAGTCTAGAATGTCTAAACGAGTTACAAGTAACTACCGGACGTGTATCGTAATGCATTTTATTTCATACTGTAAGCCTGTTCTTCATTATTTTATTTCAAGAATCAAAAAATCACATTTTGTGAAAATCGCATCACCTTTGTTGTACATGTAAAACTTCAGTAGCTGACAAATACGTTTGAAAATGTCAGATTTGATTTATAAAGATGAAACTGTCCGGTAAGTGTTGCCTAGCGACACTTACTGGCTCTGATACTGTAATAGCTCACGTACCGGACGCAAATTGATCCTTTAATGGAACATCTACCGGACAGTCTAAAATAAAATTCATTGCGGTGCGATAACCGGAAGTATTTATTTTCGGCGGTTTCCGGATAGATGAAAGGGCGTGGTCAGGCGTGACAAGGTCGGGGGTTGGGGTGGTCGGAGCGACTCCGGAGTAGACTTGTCGGGAGCGCTCTAATTTTCTGGTGGTGATGATGAAAAAATTATCCTGCTGTGACATTGCAAACTATTTTTCCCGGCGAGTTATAAGTTTAATTTTCAGGTGCACGGTCTTGTTTAAATAGCGAATAGACGATGCGCTCCGCAGTGGGAATGTCGCTTCGCTGGCGGTTCTTAATTTGGTATTTACATTCGGATTTTTTTGGTAACTTCGTTACAATATTATTGGGTCATACGTCTCAGTAACCTCTATATAATATGAAATTACTGGAATCACTGAAAAGTCTGATATAATATTATAAAGAAAACAAATACTACCTTCGATTAACATTTTTAAGGGGATGGAAAAAAAAACAAAGAAAAAGCTTTTACTATTGAGATGTTGTCAAAACGAAAATGAGAAAGACAGTTTCTGAGAGGTTTACTTCACATCAAAATGTAAGAAAATCACTATTTAAGAGGCTGAAGAGGAAGACAGACACTTCTAAGAGAAGTCAAAACCGAAAAAACGAAATAAACATTATAAATGAATTTTGTAAAAACAAATAGCAAGAAAGACTTTTTAAGTAAACAGAAACAGAAAGAACGAAATACACCTTCTCAATGAATGTTGGCGAAACAAAAAGGGAGAAAGAGACGTTTTAATATCATGTCATACCATAACGTTGAAAGACACTTTCTAAGGGGATGTTGCAAAAACATAAAGAAAGAAATACACCTTTTTAAAGCATCTTAGCGACACAAAAAGGAAGAGAGACACTTTTTAAAATGATGTTGTCAAAACAAAAACGAAGAAATACACGTTCGAAGAAGATTTGTAGGAAACAAGAAGGGTAAAAGACATATTCAATCATAAAATTGTCAAGACAATACAAATAAGGAGACTTTTAATACAAAGATGTGCAAGGGGAAAAGACATTACAAAGGTTGTTTTCACATCAAAATTGCACTATTTTTTAAGAGGATGAGATACACTTCCTAAGGGAATGTTGGCAAAACATAAAGGAAGAACACGTTTTAAGAGGATGTGGTCAAAATAGAAGGAATTAAATACACCTCCTAAATGAATGTTGGAAGATACGTTCTATGGTGATGTTGTCATAAAAAGGGTAAAAAACGCTTTCAACGGGAAAATTGCCAAGACAAAAGGAATAAGGAGACGTATTAAGGGATGTTGTCAAAACCTACAAGGAGAAAGTCACATTATCAGTTGATGTCGTCGAAACGAAAAAAGAAAGACACTTTTTAAGGGGCTGCTGATGAAATAATAGGCAGTACAGACACTTTCTAAGAAAATGTCAAAACAAAAACTAAGAAAGACACTTTCTAAGGGGCTGTTGACGAAACAATAGGAAATAAAGCCACTTCCTGAGAGAATGTTGTCAAATCAAAAAGGAAGAAAGACACTTTTTTAGAAGATGTTGCCAAAACAAAAACGAAGAAAGACACTTTTTGGGGGTCTACCATTGAGACCGGTGAGCGAGTAATAAGTTTATTTACAATAATCTACGAAATACGGTAATTTAGACAACCAATTATACCATGTCACTCACTCACCGATCTCAATGGTAGACTCTCTGAGCGAATGTTGACGAAACAAAAAGGAAGAGAGGCACTTTTTAAAGGAATGCAATATTCTCAGTAAAAAGGTTTAGTAATATTATTGGGTCAGACGTCACAGCAGCCACTAATGTAATTTGAAATGACTGGAATTACTGAAAAGTCTTTGATATACATATGAAGAAAACAAATAGTAACTCTTGTAGTTCAACATTTTTTTTTTGCAGAAGCAACACCTTTATAATTTAAAGCAAAGAAAAAACGAAATTTAGTCGTTTAACGGTTATCTCCTATTATATAAGCTTTTAGTTATCTAATAACTCCACTTATTTCTCCCTCGGGGTTTGATTATCACATTGTAATATAGTAATTACTCTTGATTGAGTTCGCGAGTAAATCTTATTATTCGTCTATTTGTTTACTAACAGGCTCCAAAGATCATTATTTTATTTAGTTGATCAATATTATCATTTATGAGGTATAAATTGAACATGTTTAATATCGGTATATGACTACTTTCTAATTCCGGAATTTGAAAATTATAAAAATCTTAAAATTTTAAAAACAACACAATTATCTGGATCACTTTTGGTGGTAGATAACTACTTTTAATCAGTTTTTCCCTAAAACACCAAAAACAAATTTTATTACAACTGCCAACGCACGTTTCGCCAACAATGTTGGCATCACCAGCTATGAGTAAACAGTTTTAAATTTTAAATTTAATCCCAACGGAATGTCAAAATCTGAAAATGCTGTGATCTCGTAAAAATATGAAATTTCAGAAATTATTGGATAGATAAATTTAATGGCATTTAGAAGAAAAGCAAACTTGTATTAAATGGTAAAGTTTGTTCAGGTTATTGTTTCATACTAAGAACGAAGCAAAAAATTATATAATATTATAATACTTCTTCTCTATTATAGTATTAAAAATTATAATTTGACCCTTGATGAGATTTTCAGATTACGAAATTTATAGATTTAAAGGTTTTCCGATTCCGATATGTTGCAAATTTAGGGGTTTCGGCTATTTCATAACGTCGAGATTTTAAGACCTTCAGAAGGATTTAGATTCAACCTTTATTTTTTATCTCTTTAAGCTCATGAACGTAATTGTTTATATCTGAAATGTCCATTGCTCTTGGCTTTATAAATATCAACAATTCTAAATAATTTAAACAAACGGAGGTGTCATTTTATTTTTTATCCTTTTTGCCATAAATGCATGAAACACACAAACTATAAAATATAATATTTGCTGCAAACCATTAATATCTATTACTCTACTTTACTAGGTATGACACATTGGTTTAATCCCCAAACATGACATGGCTTTTGTTGCCGTTGTAATGTGCATATTTTCTGTGTAATGTCGTTGCAGTGTTATCAAAACTACACCTTGTTGGTAATACGAGAAGCATAGTATAGCACTTCCCTATTGGTAGGTATTTGAGTTTTGCATGGAATCGCATAAAATTAATATCGCTTCACATAAAGTTCCATAATTGAATTTGTCGTGTTTGTGGAGTTGAAGACATAAATTGGAAGTTTCTCGTTGTGACCGTATCGATAAATTCCTAGATAAAATAAAATCTCTGGGTGTTTACTGCGCCGCTAGGCATCCCTAGAGATTAACGCACCGTGCCAATGAAATGAAAGATTATTGCGATCGAGACAGGCACAATGTGAATCCATGCTTTTAATTTGAGCTTTAATATAACAAAGCACTTAGCAATTTCAATTCTTTACCACAAGTGGAAACAAACTCTTACACAAAGATAAAGCTAGATTTCTCCAAAGGCCAGTTTAAACATAAACGTTCAACTATTGATGCGGTGTTGTTCCGTGAAAGTGAAAATCCATACTCTTTGTATTAAAAACAAAGAAACGTATCTTACTCTTTCGTTGCGAGGATATCTCCATTTAAGACGTCATCGGCTTCTCCTCTCGATTAAACCATGTAACAACAGCTGAGCATAATGCAGCTCCGAGAAACTTCTTTATGAAAAACTTTTCACCCTTGTTGACTTCCCGAAATCCCGAAAAGACTAAACGACAGCGACGGTTTTGCTTAAGAATTTTAAGCAGGTATTCAAAATGGAACTCTTTCGGCAACTTTTAAGTGCGTAGATTTTGTTCACAGCGTGAATTGGTAATTGATGAGGGAGATTCCGGGATTCCAGTAGCGGTGGTGGAAAAATGGAATGGCCATAAAGATTCACCAACAACAAATACGCAAAAAAACATAAAATATGACCGTATTTCAAATCTCTTCTTTTTACTTGTCGAATGTAAAAATGGGTTTTAAACGGTGATAAATGGTCACGTTTAATACATAGATAATAAGTTGATAAACCGATATATTTTCACGTATAGGTTTAAAAGGTGTCAATATAAAGAACCTTAAAAATACAATGGGATTTACGTGGCAACGACAATAGATTCTGAAAGAAAAGATTACACACTATCATGGTTTTAAAGTAAGTAGAACCCTGGCCGTTTGGCTGAGAGCAGTGGCCGGCTGAAATTCCATATTTTCTGAAGTCCTCTTTCTTTACATAATTACAGTTATGCTTTTATATTGGATCTTGGTTGTTTTTTTACTGAAACGCCACAGGGATGTTGAGCGTTGTAACTGTATTAAATTTATCTAACAATTAATGTATCACTCCACACAACATTACTGTGTCACTGCAGTAATTCAAACGGTTTTAGTCTCTTTAGCTGTCGAACGGGTCCGTCGTTGTGATATTTATAAAAATTAAGTATTTCTTTAAAGGGTAAAGGTGGAAGGTGGGAAAAGGGATAGCTCACAAGAAGAAGGTAGAAGTACCTCCGTACTTATTCATAATCTTCCCTTTTTGTTTGTAAGCAAATCCTCGCAAAAATTAGAAGAAGGTAGACACGCAAATAAGTATGCACGTTCTAGGCGAACAAGTTGCATCCGTCGTCTCTACCTCTTGTAATTCCTCACCTTCGATTTCGTCCGCATTCTCGCAATCAGGATCGCCGAGGTATTATGCAATATCGTGAAGCACGGCGCACGCGACCATCACCTTTGGAATATTCTCCGTTTCAACTGTCCGAAAGCATATTTTATAATCACCCTCTCTTTTTTTAATGATCGCGTCTTCCACGATGGAGAAGGGCTTCATCAGATAAGGCATTGTCCCCCAACAAGACCTCCTTCGTCGTCCGCCGCATGATTCATGATTTGCCAAATTCGAGCGTCATGTACGGAGCCGGGCCATCGTGCATCATGAAAACTGAAAATTTTGATCTCATATGCCTTGAACATTAATACTTGCATAATTTATCCGGTTTATATATTCATCCCCAAATAGAGGCTTTTCAACTTCAACGTGCGTGCAGTCGATAGTTCCTACTACAGTCGGGAAATTCTTTTTCGCTACCCATTTGAACTCCATTTTGGGTCGAAGGGAACTTGATCCACTCATCTGCCTTGTCCACATTAACACGAAGAGTGGTACTAACGATTCTGGAGACTGTAGGCTGTGTTCAGCCCTGTTCCTCACCGATACAGCTCTGGAAACCCGGATCTTCCATGTCCGTAAAAACACTTTCATTTATTGTATTGGCTAAAGCGTACCACCCTGGGCTTCCAGATACTCGGAAATGAAGTAGTCTTCTAACCCTTGCACGTTTATTTAGTCAAACCGAAAGAGAGTATGAAAGTCGCACTCAGCAGAGCGGTGTCGTTGGAGAATCTTGCTTTTACTATTTTGTCTCTTTGTGGGATGTTGTTAGTGTACAACAGGTAGAGAACAGGTTCAAGAACATTGCCCTGAGATACTCCAGCAAGAATATTTTTTTGGGTTGTTATTTGGTTATTACACGTTCACTCAGTGAAAGCAGAAACTGCTGAATGGCTAGATGCCAGATCCAAGCATTCTTCAATGTTAACATACAAAGATGCAATGTTGGGCAACACAAAGAAGTCGATTAAGCTTGGCAGTTTTTCTCTGTCTGTAGACCAGTACGTTGGTTTGCGGGTTGATTGTAAATAACGGGCTATTACTTTTGCAGCTTTCTAGTCATCCGTTCGGCGTTCGAGTTATGTTGCGTGTGCCCGAATCCTTGACACTTCTTCACAGTGGGATCAGATTAGATTGTTTCCGCAATGGTTGGAATTTTATGTCAAGTCCCAATATGAGTTTTATGTAATGTATTTTGATCTCTTCTCTAGACTAGCAAAAATGGGGAAAGACGTATTATTTTTGATGGGTCTTTATTTTTATCCTTACGTAATGTAACGAAGTTACCTATATATATAAATCTTTATTTGCCCTACGGGCTTTCTGATTCCTATACATATACAAGTAAACTTAACAATTATAATAATAAAAAAAACTAAATAAAATTCTCTATTTCTTCTCCCCTCCCCTTTCCTCTTCTCCCTTCTCCCTCCTCTTCCATACCTCTGTCATCCATTTAATTTCCCTTCCATCTACATTCAGTATTTCCTCTCTTTCTTTCCTCTCTCCTTGTTTCATCTCACTGCACTCGTTCCACATATGCTCAATCGTCTCTCTTTCCTCATAGCACATTCTATACATTCTTCCTCCATCTTCTGCCCAATACCTATTTTCCCTCTCTTCATTTCCGCACCTAAACCTCGCCATCATCTTTCTTTCTTTCTCGCTCTCCCTCCCCAAATACTTCGGTACTTCCTCCATCATGCATCTTCCGTACTTCCGGTTGTATGTGGATTCTCTAATTCTTTCTCTCCTCTCTTGTCTATCCGTATCCTTATCTCTTTCACTTAGTTCTACATTCATCCGCACGCCTCTTTCTCTCAGTCTCCCTATTTTTTTGCTTGCATACCCATTCCTCCTGTAGTAATTCTCCCTATCATACTCCTCTGAATTCTTCTTTTTTTCTCTCCAGCACTCCTTTAGTATCCTACATTCTTTCCTTCCTTCCATCCTGTCTTCGAACTTGACCGTTCTTTTTCCCGCTTTCACTCTCAACCTATTCCTCTTGCATTCTTCTCTCACTATGTACCCTGGCGTTTCTCTCTCCACCCCTAGCACCCACCTCAGAGATTTCTCTTGCACCCTCTCTATCTCTTCTTGTTCTTTCCATCCCCAGATCTCTGCTCCGTACAACAACACGCTTTCAATAAGACTTTCAAACATCATCATTCTCCTCTTAAAATCGCCTCCCCACTTTTTCTCTCCTATTCCCCATACACATCCTATCACCTTGTTCGCTTTTCTTGCCAGTTCTCTAATATGTGCCTTATCTGTGGCTCTTTCATTGAACACATACACATAAGTATTTGAATTCTTTTACTCGTTCTATTACTTCTCCCTCCCACCTCCAATCACTCTCTTCGTTCTTCCTCTTTCTCTTATTGAACACCAGCATTTTTGTTTTCTCTACATTCACTTCTAGTCTTTTCTTCTTCACATATTTTCCTAAACTCTTTATCATTTCCTTCATTTCTCTTTCACTCTTTGCCACCATTACCACATCATCCGCAAACGCCAGGCTCCACACTTTTTTTCTACCTACCACACACCCCCCCGCTTGTGCTCTCTCTAACATTCCGTCCATATCTGCCACATACATCGTGAACAACAAGGGGCTGAGCGGGCAACCTTGCCTCACTCCCTTTGTTGTCACAAACTATTCACTTTCCCTCTCCCCTACTTTCACTTTACTTTTTGTCTTCTCATATATCTCCTCCAGCTTTCTTACCAGCCATTCATTTACCCCTTTCTCCCTCAGGCACTCAAACATCCTCTCTCTGTCCACCTTGTCAAAAGCCGCCTTCAAGTCTACGAATAATGCATACACCCTCCCCCCTTTCTTCTTTAACTCACTCTTCGTCAAATGGTCCAGGATGTATACATTCCCCTCCCCTCTCTAAATCCTGCTTGGCTGTCTGGTAATGCTCCCTTTTTCTCTCTGCTCATCCTTTCATTCAGAATTGATGCATACAAATTGTACCCTGTGTTTAGGAGAGTTATCCCTCGGTAAGTTTCTACTTTATTTTTCTCCCCTATTTTGTAAATGGGGTAAATTACCCCCTCTCTCCACCTTACCGGGAATCCTTCTCCTCTCCACACCCCATTCATTACCTCCACCAGTCTCTCTAGCACTCTTCTCGTCCCATACATCCACGACTCATTCTGTATTCTATCCCTCCCTGGTGCCTTCCCTTTCCTCAGTTTCTTCACATGCCTCTCCACCTTTTCCGTTGTAATTTCTTCTCCTTCAGGTTCTACTCGGTTTCTCTTCGTCTCTATTTCCGTTTCCTTTTTTTCCTTTTCTCCCTCCAGTAGCCTCATGAAGTACTCCTCCCACTCATTCATCGTTATCTCCTCGCTCCCATTTTTTTTTCTTTCTCTCTCTATTAATATAGTTCCATACCTCCTTCTCTGTTCTTATTGCTTTTATCTCTTCCTCCTCTCTCTCCTTCTTCTGCCTCTTCTTCTCCCTGCATGTCTCTCTGTATCTTCTTTTCGCTTCTAAAAATCCATTTCTGTTCCCTTTAGTCTTTCTCCACTTTCGTGATGATGGGGGTAGATTCAAGTAAATAAATCCCTTTTACTTTAAAGTGTGTTTTATTCGGAACCGCGCATATCGCGGTCCCAACCAAGACTGTCTTTACCTTTTCTCCTCATCGAACGTTTACAATATGCTTATTCTATACAATCTAACCTATCGCCTCGACATTACCATATATGGACATGTCGCTGCGGAAATGCCAATCAATCGTTTAGGGTATTGCACTATTTCAGGTCAACAAACTGCTGAAGTTGCTACTTCCGCAGTTCGCTAACCTGTACCCGTTTTGTAATATCTTATCCCTATACTACACCTTCCCCGTGAAAGAAAAAAAAAAATTTTCTTTACAATAACTATTGATGGCTTAGATAATTTTTTTTTTGTTGTTGTTACCCACTGACTTATCATCTAATACTTAACTTATGTTACCTAAAGTTATTTCATTGTGCTTATTACTAACAAAAACATACAATTAAAATTTAAATTAAATTTATAACATTCTTGTGGTTTAAAAAATACGATGATCACTTATAGTATGGTTTCACTCTGTTCTTGTGCACTGTCACTTGTTTTCCTTTTATCCTTATAACTACGTTGGGAGACTGGTCTTTAATAACGTCATGAGGCCCTTGGAAGACCTCTTCCATTTTGTTTGTGGTGTTATTTCGGACCATAACAAGATCTCCTGGCTTATACCTAATACTAGCTGTAGTGCGCTGATCGTACTGTTCTTTTCGTTTCATTTTTGAGTTTACTAAATTGTTTCTTGCGTCAGCGCTGGCTTGTTGTAACCTGAACTTCAGCTCTAAAGGATAGTTTTCAAAGGTATAAAGCGGGTCAGGGTCATTGCTGATATTTGAAGGTAGTCTCGCTATACGGCCAAATAATAATTCAAACGGGGTGTACTTAGTTTCGACGTGAACTGTTGTATTATAGGCAAAACACCAAAAGGGTAACCAACTTGTCCATGCGTTTTTGTAATTGGCTACTTGCATGCGCAGGTAAGCGCCTAAATGTTTGTGCGAATTTTCTAATGCGCCTAAAGTCTCATGATGATACGCGGTGGAGTTTAACTGTTTTACGTTTAGTATTTTGCACGTTTCGTTAAATAGTAAAGCCATGAATTCGGTACCTTTGTCCGTTAGAATTTCTTTTGGAATTCCGTATCTGAGTATGAAATTATTAACAAATGATCGCGCTACTGTCTCTGCTTCTTTATTTGGTATCGCGTAAGCTTCGATGAACTTTGAAAGATCACATTGTATCGTTAGGATATATTTATTGTTGTCTACATCGGATTCTAAAGGACCGACAAAATCTAAGCAAATTTTTTCAAAAGCTGCTGAGGCTGTGGATGTTAGCGTTAAGGGTTCAATGCAAGGTTTCGAATGTTTGTATCGCTGACATGAGTCGCATCGTCGCGTAAAGTCTACTACATCTTTGTGTAATCCTCTCCAATAGTAATACTTTTTTATATTGTTGTACATTCGAGTTATTCCTGCATGACCTCCAGTAGGTAATAAATGAAAATCGTTTAGGATTAATTGTCTGGATTCAGGTGATGTAATTGGAGAAACGTTTCGTAAAATTGAAATATCTATGCTGTTTTGTCTGAGTAACTTGGATAGTTTGGCAATTTCTTTGATAAAACTCGGAGCATTTTTCTTATCATTTATTATTATTAATTCATTTATATCATTTTGTGTGCACACTTCTGACAGAACTTTCAACGACGTTCGAAGATACGACGTTGAGCAAGATTCTCGCCATTTAAAATATATCACTTGCAACGTTGCGTTAAAAATAAAATTCTTGCCATAATATACTTCATTTTTGTTACTGCTTTCGATTAATTTGTGAAATTCTTCGAACTCTACCGGTCTGAGTTCTGTTGCGTTTTTGGGTTTTTTCAACAGTTCTACAATTCCAGGGTGATCAGTCCCGTGTTCGTAAAACGTTGGGTCGTTAATGTTTGACTCTTGTTTTAATTGTTTGGTTCGCGAACGCGTTAAAACGTTGAGGGTTGACGTGCTATGTTTAGACATTTCGCGTAATTCTTCGACTGGCACTTCGATTCGAGATAAAGCATCTGCCGTCACGTTAGTTTTTCCTTTTATGTACTGTATTGTGAAATCGTATTCCTCTAAAGTTAGTCTGAATTTTGTAAGACGACTCGATGGATCGGACATGCCGAACAGATATACTAGTGGTCGATGATCTGTCTGGATTAGAAATTTACGTCCAAACAGGTATGGTCTAAAATGTTTTACTGCCCAAACGACGCCTAACAGTTCTTTTTCGATGGTGCAGTATCGTGATTCTGCTTTATTGAGGGTACGACTTGCGTAAGCTACGGGTCTGTCGCTGCTATTACACAAAACAGCTCCGATGGCCACGCCGGACGCATCGGTTTTCAAAATAAATTTGTGGTTTTCGTCAAAATTCGGGTATTGTAAAATTGGTGGTGACATTAATTTACTTTTTAGCGTTTGGAAAGCCTCTTGGCATTCGTCTGTCCATGAAAAAGGTAAATTTTTTCTTGCTAATTTGTTTAATGGGTTAGCGATGTGAGCGAAGTTCTTTATGAATGAACGGTAATAATTCGCGAATGCAACAAATCGCTTCGTTGATTGTGCATCTTGCGGTACGGGGAAATTTTGCAATGCTCGGACTTTTTCAGGGTCAGGTGAAACGCCTTCTTCCGAGATAACATGACCTAGATATAATATTTCTTTGCGGAAAAAATCGCATTTCTTCGGGTTTAATTTTAGATTTACTTGTCGTAATCTATTTAAAACTCTGACTAAATTTCTGTTGTGGTTGGATAGGTTAGTTCCGAAAACGATTAGGTCGTCAAGGTACACAAAACAATTCTCGTAGTTTAGACCTGCCATTGCTATGGTCATAGCTCGAGAAAATACGCTACCACTGGTTCGAAGACCCATTGGCAGTCTGGTCATTTGGTACTGCCCCATGTTGGTGGTAAATGCCGTGTAAGGTCTACTTGACGGTTCTAGTTCTATTTGATAATAACCTTGAGAAAGATCTAGATGAGAAAAATATGTTGCACCCGAGAGAGAATCTAAGATTTCGTTAATGTTTGGTAGGGGAAACTTATCGTCTTTGATTTTTTTGTTAAGCATTCTATAGTCCACAACTACTCTCCACTTCCTTACGCCGTTACTGTCAGGCTTTTTTGGTACTATTAGTAATGGGGATGACCATGCAGACTCCGCCCAGGACTCCGTCTAAGTCTTTGTCAAACGGATCTGTAATCGCAAATTTGTGGGTTATCTCTATGTCGTCGGTCTGTAAAGTGAGGTTTGTAGATCCGTGTGATGTTGTCGAACCGGCAACACCGTTAATTTTGATTTTATCCTGACTGTTTACGTTTTGTAAATTTAAATTTAAGGAACCAATGAAAAAAACGCTGAGTGAAGCTCCTGTGTCCACTAAAAGGCGAACATTTTGATCTCCGTATTTCATCTGGACGAAATTTGAGCTGTTCATATTGAACGTATAAGACTGATGAGTGTTAATGAGTTTCGGAGGAGAGACGAAAAAACCGTTGACTTTGCACATTTTGATTGTTTTGATTGTTATTTTGATAGTTACCTCGATAGTTACCACGATAATTATTTTGATGATTACCTCGACCGTTACCTCTACTCCTACTGTCTCTGTTGTTATCGATTCTGTTAACGAAATTTCGGCTGTTGTTACCGTTGTTACGGTTCCGGTTTCCGTTTTGGCGGTCGTTTCTGTTCGAATTGTTAAATATGCCGCTTCTACCACGTTGGTTATTGCCGTTTCTTCGTACTCGCATATGGAACATCGTTTGATTCTGATTATTCATCGCGACTTCGTCTTTGGCTGCGTTGATTGCGTCAGATAATCTTTCGTAATTGCGCGCTTTGATGACTGTACGAACTTCGTTGTCGCGGATACCTCTCGCAAACACGTCTATAGCTATCCTTTCGTTTTCTGCTCTAAATAGTTCAAATTTTCGCGGATCGTTCCCTGCTTGCGCCAGGGTTAATTCTGACATTAGTTCTTCAATTGACCTACCGTACGCGTCAATGTTTGAATTATTTTGTTTGGTCGCTTGCAATTTAGCTGCTAAAGCCGTTGAGGACTGCTTTGGTAGAAATTGTATTTTTAAATCATTTATCAGGTCTTCCACCGTTAGGTAAGATTGCTTCATTCGTGTTTTATCTCTGTACGATATGCATGCTTTAATTACGTAATTTATTACCGATTTTTTTCCTTCAGCATCTAACGCGCTTTCATACAAACTGATACCTTCGATTAACTGGTGTATGGTATTAACATCATTGTTAGAAATTCTGGGCAACAAGCTCGCCGCGGTTTTGAAATTGAATTTCTCCGTCATTTTGGAGGTTTTAATTTTGATACTTTCAATACGATCAGTGCCTAGCTCTGGACTTTCTCTGGATTTAGTACTCTTAACATTGGTCGCGCTTTGGCGTTCGCATAGGACGCTTTCAACATATGCTAACTTATTTTCTATCCTCGTAATAAGATTATTAAATAATTCTACTTTACCTTCTCCTAAATTAACACGTTCTTCACTAATTCGAGTCTGGAGCTGCTCATAATAATTTTTAAATCGTTCTAACTCACTCAATTTGGTGCTTGTGACTGAGGCGTCTTGCCTCCTGGTGGTGTTGTCTTTTCGCAAGTTTTCCTTGAAGTTCCTGAGGTCGTCGTTGAACTTCTCAAGGAACTCCTCGGTTTTCATTACACCCACTTTCCACTGCTCTACACTCTACACACCGACTTCTCCATTTGGGCACACAGGTCTTCTTTATGCCTTACTGGATGACGGGTTTCCACGGCCTGCCAAGGTCTCCATCTCCAGGCACGTCCTGCTGATCTCCCGTCGAATTCGGCGTTCGAATCGCTCCGTGCACTTCCGGTATGTCCGGATGGCAATGTATAACAGTACTATCAACAATACCAGGCCAACAAGCGTGACTTCCGTGATGTCCCTTGGGCTCCAACCCGTGAACGCAGCACCCCCTTTATTGCTGTTCCCGGCTTGCTGGAGACTCACGTTTTCTATCACCTTCGAGTTGCACATGATTATACACTACATCACTACCTGCAGAAGGGCCAGCTTCGGTTCAGCTTTGCTGAGCTGGCAGGATCGCCATGTGATGATGGGGGTAGATTCAAGTAAATAAATCCCTTTTACTTTAAAGTGTGTTTTATTCGGAACCGCGCATATCGCGGTCCCAACCAAGACTGTCTTTACCTTTTCTCCTCATCGAACGTTTACAATATGCTTATTCTATACAATCTAACCTATCGCCTCGACATTACCATATATGGACATGTCGCTGCGGAAATGCCAATCAATCGTTTAGGGTATTGCACTATTTCAGGTCAACAAACTGCTGAAGTTGCTACTTCCGCAGTTCGCTAACCTGTACCCGTTTTGTAATATCTTATCCCTATACTACACTTAGTTCTTTTATTGCTTCCTTTTTACGTTGCTCACATTCTTTGTCCCACCATTTATTCTTTCTTTTTGTTCCTCCACCTCTTACTGTTATTTCTCTTTTTGTCGCTGCTTTTTCCAATATTTCTACCAATTCTTTCTCCATTTTCCCTACTTCTTGTTCTTTAAATCTTGCTTTTTCCAGTCTTCTCTTATACTCATCCACCCCTTGCTCGTCCCATACTTTAATTATCACCTTCCGCATTTCCTCTATTTTTTCTTCTTCTCCTCTCTTCTCTCTCCTCCTTCCTATACTTATCTCTATAGGCAGATGGTCTGACTCTACTCTTTTCCCTATTCTGAATTCTTCGACTTCTTCCCATGCTTCTTCGTTTACTATTCCGTAGTCTATCACCGTCTCTCCTCTACCGCCTATGTAGGTCCATTCTCCTTCTTCGTCCCCTTGTTTATTTCCATTCAGCACTTCCCATCCTTTCTCTTCTATCCATTCCATCAACTTCTTCCCTTCCGCGTTTTCTTTCTTGTCTTTGGATTTTCTTTTTCCCTCTCCTCTCTCTTCTTCCCAATCCCTGGCTCCTCTTTCCCCAATTCTCCCGTTAAAATCCGCTCCCAGACGTATACATTCTTCCCTATTGTCTTTTAATGTTTCTTCTATCTTGCTTATTGTTTCTTTCATCTCTTTGCTGTACACTGTCACTATTTTCCACCATTTACTGTCTATTTTAACGTTTCTCACCATGTGACCTTCCTCTTCTCCCTTCTTTTTAGTATTCTCTTTTATTCCTTTTTTTACCCCTGTTATTATTCCCCCTGCTGCTCTTCCTTTTTTCTTTCCCCTTCTCGCCCCTTGAAATTCCCACTTGAACTCCTTTGGTAACAGTTTTTCTATTTTTTCCCAGATTTCTGCCCATGTTTCTGTTAATCCAACAATATCGAACTCCTTCACATAGTCCCAAAAATTTTCTTCTTTTTTTTTACCTAAAGCTACCTAAAAATTCCAAGAGACGAGTATCGGAAACGGGACTCGACGCTCTGAAGCGAAAATCTCCGCAGTCTAGCGGGCCGCTGTCTCACTGCTTCGACAAGATCAAGCTCCCTACGCCCAAATCGGCATCTGTCTCACATGAAATATTCGTATAGAGTGAGGGGCACATATTATGTTCCCTGAATTATATTAGTTTTTTTTTTTGTCAATGAGAAGGTCCCCAACATACCCCTCGGCAACTGCGGAACTCTTCCATCCACCATGGCGCTTGAGTGATAAAATATCACCACCATTGTCGCTAAAAATTTGACAGTTGTACGTATTGAGTTATTTTACAAGGTGTCTTGCTTGTCGTATTATGACACATATTTTATCTGGTGATGAGTTTAGCACCTCTAAATCTAATGAAGAGCCTTATGCCATATCAGGAAACAGCCTTTTTGTCAAGTATTTTTTAACCACAGCCCAGGTGGGCTCTATAATGACAAATTTTTAGATTTGGTTTTTGTTTGACAAGCTCCCGCATTCCCTATATAATGAGAATGGCCTCAAATACATAAGTCATTTAACATTTCACTGTCAATTAACAGAATTAACTTAGATAGAAAAAGAATTTCATCATGTGGTCAACAATAAATTTTGTGATTTACAGCCGCCTTTTTGGGTTGTGTAGGAGTCATATTTGCGATTTAGAAATGATATAACTGCTTCTTAAAAATACTTCTTGACCTCCGATCGGGATGAAACTTTCACCGCTGTAACCAGAAAAATAGCGCACAGTTTATGCAACTTTTGTTTGTTGTTACGACCACCCCGAATCACCGCCCTGGTCACCGCTGCCCCGCCGTCGGCAGTGTCCAGGAAGAATGCTTTCCATTATCGGATTGGAATGGGACTTACATCATTTTGATCAGGAATGAAGCGCGCTCCGGACCTCGCCCCTCCGGAATCGCTACCTTGCCCGGAGCCGCTGCCGTTCCGTCGGGAAGAGAATGTTGTGATAAGACTCTTTCCCTACTACATTACAACAGGCAGCCAAGAAACATTTCGTCACCGTTGGTCAAGCATCTAACAGGATCCTTTATTGTAAATGAATATTGGGCGCATTTCAATAATACATACGGGACCATAGTACAATTTCTTTGTACCGCCAATTTACATGACGGCAATATATTGTTGCACCAAAATACAGAGCCAGAAATAATCTCTCTGTGGCGTCTTATGCACAATAAAGTTCGAGAAATACAGACATATTATGTTCTGCTACGGCTGCTACCTATAGGCTGGTTTTCACTTGTACTACCGTGCTCGTGTCATACTCGTGTCGTGTTCATGTCACCAGAATCGCCTATGCGCAGTTTTACATAAGATTACATTAGAAAACCGCATTAGCGTTTTCATCAGACCTACCGTGTCCCTACTGTGCTCCTACCATGTTATAACCGTCTGCCGTCAATCGCTTGTGGAGGCGATTCGCGACAGACAAGAGGCGCACGACACGGGCATGCCAGGAACATTCGTCTGTCACCGCTCGCTGACGAAAGCAGTCGAAGAATGAGATTTTTTAAGCTTACGGTATGAGTGCGGTATGAGCGCGGTATGGACACGGTCGTATAGTGAAAATGGAATGCGAAATGACACGATATGAACACGACATGAGCATGACACGAGCGATGTAATACAAGTGAAAGCCAGCCTTATGTCTGCTGACGCCTGTTGTTCATAAGATGTCACAACAACTTCACTGCAGAGGCAATTAAAATTACAGCATTATGGACAATACAAAGGCATGCAAGGGCTTCACAACGTGCACGAGTTTGTTATAACAATGGATGATGCAAACTCGACAGCTAGATCACAGCTAGACGCTGCATGCGGATTGGTTCGTCGAAGTCCCCGTGGCGCCATTAGCCTACGGTGTCAGTTGACCTAATTAGCGTGATCTTCCCGGCAAATACGAACACGTTCGAAAAACAATAAAATAAAGAATTAGATAAATATAGATAAATACATAATAATTATATATTATAAATAAAATAATAATATTAATATAATAATAAAAAGATTAATATGAATGAATATCGAATTAAAAACATCCCGGTTTGTTAACAAGCAATAAAATGTATGAGTTGAAATGACAATATATAAAAACAAATGCAATGCATTCTTCTTGTTGATATTGGGTTTAACCACCAACTTTTTGAATTTGAAGCAGAACAAAAAACATTAACAATTACACATATTATGTAGATACTTATAGAGCGACTTTTTATATATAAAAAAAAACTGCAAATAGTAATTTCAGAAGGACGTGCAATGTTGAACCAGAGTTGGTATTATGATGGCAAGCAATATTGGCATCTTGTTGTAACTCCATATCGTATCGAAATGGTTATAAAATCTTACATATTCGTCGAATATTGGACAAATATTGCCAAAGATATATTGGAAAATCATTTTACACCAAGATAGGGCCAACGTTGGCTAAATAAGTAGTATATTGGCCCGGGATAGATTGGGCCTCGTAGCGTGTAATATAGGACCAATATTTTGTGCTACTGGTACCTTCCAATACCCACTTCCGGTATCTAGCCATCGTCTGCCGGTGTTTAATTCCGGCATCTTCCGGTTGTCTGACGTCGGGATGAGTACTCTGCTCGCGAGCCAGCCAATCGTCCGCGTCTTTCGTAGCATGCGGACGGGTCTTTCCGGTCGCTGTCTCCGGTTTCTAGTCGTCGCCTGCCGGTGTGAAATTCCGGCACCTTGCAGTTGTCTGACGGCGGGGGCACTCTGCTCGCGAGCCAGTCCACTGACGTTTCCTGTTTTTCCTCCGGAAACCCGGACTCTTGACAACTTTCACCACCGCTACAACCGTCGGGAGGGCGTTCCGCCATTGAGAGAAGAGGAAGCCACGAGGATAGTGAAGATAGTGGTGTTGTAAATACATTGTATGTAAGGTGCTTATTAAAGATTGTCAATTTTGTGTTAATTTATTTTTTCCCTCCTGCCAAACTAGACAGCTGACCCTGGGCTATCCTAGCTACCCGAGGTCCCGTGGAGCATACCACGTAAAAAACTGGCGACCCGACCGTAAAAAGCGTCACAGTAAAGTAGTATATGTAAACTGCTCTATATTTTTTTTTGTACTCCATTTAGGTGTTTGATCTTAAACGCCGAGATCAGCATACTCCCTAATATATTTAAAATGTCTTCAATTTTTGATACCCACTATGCTGATAGGCCGTGGTGAAAGTATCTTCGTTGTTTCTGCATTTTTTGATGTGCCCGCTTCTTGGGTTTCAATAAATTTTATTTTTAGTCAAAAAATTGAATTATTGGTTAGAAAGTCACATAAAGTGTTTCTTTACGGACAAACTGGCACCAGAAATTCTCAAATCGGATAATCGCTAAATAGGTTTTAAGCATCATACCGAACCGCAAGAAGGCAGGGGTTTACAAGGGGGTTTCCAGCGCTGTCTGATGATTTTAGGACGAGAATCTTTTGTGTAAGGCACAAATGCGAAGGCTCAACCTGAACTGTGGTACATTTACATTTAAAGTACAGTTCATACTTAATAAGTAATAATTGTCACTAAAATTATAATACAATTTGATGTCATTTTAAAGAGTCCCAACTATTTTACAAATTATGGTGAATTTTGTTTATACTGCTATTTTTATTTTACGGTTATTCTTTAGTTATTTTCGGAAAAAAAAAACTGTAACTAAGATTAAGTCTGGAGTACCTGTTATCAAACTGACTCTATAAAAAAAACGATACAATATATTTATACCGTTTTTAATCAAACATTTAACTAATCAACTCCCATGCAAGTCGCTTTAAAACTTGGTAATAAGTTGACGTTACAAATCCGCACGCCATTGCTAAATTAACTCATTAAAAGGGGCAGAGAGCTGTCGTAAGTTCCTGTCTGCCAGTTTTAGTGTTTCATATCAGAGTACATAATATTAGCATTACAAAACTTCCATGCACCATATCTAAAGTTCGTACGTTCCGACGCGATATAAATCACAGTTTCTGCATTCACCTCTAATAATAAATTTAAGAAATCGAATTTTTCAGCACGTCGCAATACGTGGTATCTTTTCGAGTATTTCCGTTTTGGCGCTGACAGGTTTCGGCGTAAAAGTGACTTTAATATTTATGAACTCTTCATTTGACGTCTACAAACACATTTCGGTCGGCCTTTCCACACCCAGATCTCTAGAGAGAGACGATAATGCAAAGAATGAAAAATTGCATTGTATGTAAAAGGTCAATTATTAAAAGAGAGAAGACGATCAATCTTTTTCTTTTAGTAACAATAAAGTACATAAATAAAAAATAAGTAAATAATTTGTATCTATAGTTTGATCCGGTTTCTCAATCATCTTTGCAATGTTCACGTGGTATAAATTCTCAACGGGACTATGAGAACAAGAAGATGTATAAATATTCATAAAGATGGTTTTTACCGGGTACGTGTGACGTTAAGGTTTTCACCAAAAAACGTTTTCCCAGCCGAAACTTAATTAAGTGAATTTTGACCTGAACTATTATAATTAATTCTATGAACTCTCGTAGGCATGTAACCGGAAGATTCGCTTAGAACCTGAAAATGCTTTGCAGCTAACTTCATAAGGCTTAAGTGGCAAACATATACTTCGTTATACAATATTAGCTGTGCTAATTACGAAACCGTCCGATGGTTTATAAATAAGCTTATGCTTCCAGGGTAAATATGGCAAACGAATATTTTTCTTTGGAAGGCGATGTTAAAGCTGTACGAATATTGAAGTTAAAAACGGACGAATAAGTGCCGATATGAAAAATTGTAAAAGTGTAGATATCACATGAAATCCTACTGATGATAGAAACCCGATAAAGAGCACTCATCTCTAATCACTACCGGTCATATTATTATACAATGTATGAACACAGAAATCTCTCACACTACCGGAACGGTCACCACTGGAGGGGTTGTTGTCACCAACTGGAACGGTCGGAATCACCAACTATCTTCTCCTGGCTTCTGTTCGCTCTTTTGTAGGGTGCTTGTGTTCTTCCCCTGCGTGAACGGTCTTCATCGCTAGACTATTCGGCGTCCTTTTCTCCCGGAACGGCGGTGAATCCGGGCAGCGCACAAACTCCGGAATGACGAAACCCGGAGTGAAAGAATCATCCCGATACGTCAACATTAAGCATTTATTTTTACGTTTGACCGATGCAACGAGACGGGAGTGACCCGGGATGACAAGAGCGAAAACTGGGAGTGGTCGTAGCGATCCCGGGATAGTCTCGTTTGCAGCGGGCAAATTTCATGATGATCGGAGCGAAAGGATTATCCTGGTCCGATGTTTAGAAATATTTTTTTGGCGAGTTGAAAGACGAGATTTTAAGGCGTGGTGTGATCAGTTTTATTCACGCGGCAAAGAGACAAGCGGCTGGGACTAACAAGCGGCGCCTGTTGCTCTCGGTGTTCTCGAACCCTGCGGAATTTGGTTACTTCGTTACAGTGGTTTCTTTAGAACCTCTTCAGATCCGGAATAGCATGGATTTTAACTGTGCTAAAAGTCCTGCCATTGAAATGCGCTTTCCGTCCTTGACATTAATCTTGAGATCTTCATTAAGAAATTGTGTCTATTTAATTATAACAATAATTACAAACGGTTTACCGAATCGGAGAAAGTTTATACCACGAATTTTTAAAATGTGTGTGAAAATTTGTTTTTTCGGTGGATCATTGAAATTAATGCCTCGACTACGCGCTCAGGACAAGGACCCTCGGACACAGTCAGAGGACTCATGACCGACAACGCCTCCAGCACCGAGCGCGGCAGAAATCACACCTTTTACAGCTATGTCGAGAGCGTTTACGACGACGATCCTGGCACTGGCTTTCTGCGGTTTCCCAAAGCTGTAACACAAATGTGGGGATCAAAGTCAAAGGCCACACCCAACGTCTCCAGAAGATCCCGGACTCCCTCCGCTGAAGGGGGAGCAGCCTATAACAGCGAGCCGGCAGTTGAAATGACTAATTCGAACAACAGCTTAGCATTGTGTAGTCATAATCAAATAACATCATGATTTGTAAACTGTCGGCATTAAAGTTCCTTATCTATCTATCTATCCTTACTAAATTAAAAAAGCAGTTGCGTGGACATCGTTTTTCTTCTGATGAAAGAAGCGGTGGAGGTGATTTCTGAAGTCCTTCCGTAAGATTTTTTTTTAAATATAGCCTTATTGGAAAAACGTTGGAGTAAGTGTGACCGTTAGTGGATCTTATGTCGAAAAAAAATTGTCATTTTCTTCTAACTCTTTTTCTTTGTGGCTATTAAATCTCCCCTCGTAATATGTCGATACGTTATAAAGTCACATTATTTAGCATCTGTTAATTTCAATAAATAATTCTGCACATAATATTTTTTCGTTGAAACATAGATCTCAGTAAAATTGAGCATGTTGTCAGAGCACATATTATTATACGAGTTCCTGAGTAAATTCGGCGCTTTCCGGAACGAGGGGTTTAAAGTGTGGGAAGTGGGAAGAAAACGTCGGGTTCAAAATCATAAAATGTCAGTTTCAACATTCTGTACGTAGTTAATATAAAAGCTTAAAGTTTAACAGCGCTGAGGGTCGTTGCTACTTTGGGCAGTTTTGTTAATGATATCATAACATAATAAATTTGAGGTAAAAAAACATGTGAGAAAATTAATCAAAATTTCCATTTCAAAAAGAAAACAATTTACACCACTTAGAAAAACTAAAACCGCTTCGAACTAACACAAGACCTGTGACTATACTCGTTGTTGAACCCGGACCTGTGACTATACTCGTTGTTGAACCCGGGCCTACTGCATCTGCAGATTTGTAAACAAGTAGCTGGCGAGATGTACTACATCGGCGCATAGAAAAATAACGCTCGACAAAGATCAGCATAACGTATATATGAAACAGTTGTCGTAATATGGTTGGAGATCGTCTGGACTATTCTGGAATAATTGTCGAGAATGTCCCGATGATGTCATTAATGGAACTACTTGGAGGCGCCTAGAAGGATTTAGGATATTTATTGGCGGACGTTCCCGCGGGAGTCTAGTCGCAGTCAGCCAACCAGTTGCCTTTATCTATCCGGAGTGCCGCGCGATGTGTAAATAAATAATACGAGACGTGCCGGTGAAGTAGTAATTTGTACATAGTGTAAATAATGTTAATATTCTTATAAGAAGTGTATATAAATTGTACATAGTGTTTAAATAAATAAGCGAACCCGTAAACGCAACATTATTATTCTTTGGCTTTACTTTGTTCTCGTTCGTTTGATTTGGGTTATTAAAATTATACAGTGCTTGACACACAACATGGGACTCTCAGACCACTGTTATACTAATTTTGACGTTATTATGCAGGTTTAAAAATAAATAAATATTTAGTATTTATATTTAGTGGTGACTTTTTCCTCAAGTATCTGGCTATCTTTGCAGTATCTAGAAATCGATTATACATATAATAGAGCTGTAATACTTCAATGGACATCAAAAGGTTTTTCGACATAAACTTCCAAAACATTTTATCTATAATATAAGATCGCTGCTATTTCGTTGGTTTTAATGGCATTACTATAAGTTCTATTATAACGTCATAAACCGCCCGCGCTCCTAGTTTCGGTAGTGGAACAACAATACAAAATACGGATACAATGCTTCAATAATTCTGATTCCTTACAAAATTTGTTTATTTAGGTCATGCACGTTTAAGCTATTGAAGCACATTAAATTTGATTGTCTCCCCAACTGACGCAGATAAAAAATATTTAGATCTCTCCCAGTGCTCACAGATGGATGGAGCAATTTGCCATAATTTCCCCAACGTAACGTACTAGGGACGTAAATATGTTAAAACTACTACACTATCGTAGAACCGTCCGGATTGGTCTTCAGTAAGAAGTCTTCTTGAAAACCATTATTTTTTTTTTACAATGTACAAGTACGTTTAAAGCATACAGTTATCGCCTCGGCAACTAAACACATATTACAAAAAGATAACAAAAATAGTGCCTTGATACATAAATAACTATTATCGGTTGATAATGTCAGTTCTATATATACTCTAATAAAACCCATCGCCACCCGTACTGTTTAAAAGTGGGAATAGTGCGAAAGTGGGGATAGGTCCTCTGTCGCTATTAAAAACACAATTCCTATTCTTACGTATTTCTAGACTTTCGTAAATGGCTAGAAATATACAATTATTTACAGGTTTAACTAATTTAACACAAGTTTTTTCTATGTGGTGGTCACGTTCAAAAATATGTTGAGCAACACTTGATTTTTCGAATCTACCAAATCTCTGGCGAGCAATGTGCTCTTTAAATCTAGTTGAAATTGATCGTCGTGGTTGCCCAATATATTTTTGATTGCTATCTTTACATTTAATTATGCCCAAAAGACATTGTAGACTAGGCCCAGAAGTGTGAACCACTCTTAAGTCTAGTCCACTGAAGATTGTTGCATAGGGGGCATAAGGAATCCTTTTGATCAGTCTGAAAAGCAGAAGATTTAATGACCATTTTCTTAAAATGAAAACATTTTATTCGAAATTACTATAAATCAATTAATAACCGAAATGCAAATTAAACAATTGAATAAAGTAGAGTATAACTGAACCGAGCAGAAAGTTTAGTCTTTGTCACGGTGGGACTATAGTACGATATCACTATTTCTAGAGGGTCACAAGCTGTTAAAGTTGGATGTTGGATGTTGGCTGTCGTGACCGGGGCAACATTGAAAGCAACCCGTGTATACCCAACTGGCTCGTGACTCAAACAACAATAGCTATTATACATAATATGTTATATTATAACGACAAAAATTAACCGACCTGGTCCTGAGGGAAAAATGCCACAACGGCTACAAGGCCTTCGAAATGATTTCTGCAAGACGTCCAGTGTACACTTGCAAGTCAAACTTAAAACAATACAACGGTACGAGGCGTTGCAAAGTTTTGTAAAACTGGGTTACCCGATGTACTCAAATAACACAAATGATAGAAACAAACCCAGGAGACTAAAACGCAAACTTGCCCAAATGTTAAACGGTTGTCACAGATCCATAAGTGAACGAGGTGAAATGGTTAAATCTGACCATGAATTTCCCGGGAGGACGTCATTATTAAATTATGATGTTTGAATCTTCGTATAAGTTATCTATTGAGTTTAGCTCTGTGGTTGTCGCGAAGAATTTTATCCACGGCGGAGCGGGGAGATTGTCGAGTTCGCCCTGGGTCAAAGCCGACTCATGCCCTCATTAAGCGAATGCTGTTAGCCAATTGTAACGAGTGTGACAGAAACAAAGCTATTGCATTTCTTCATTGTACCAAACAAGGAAACAAAACGCCCCATCTCAGCTCTCACGGTCAACAGCCCAAGAGCTCATTGTAGAATCGAATCATGTAAGCGACGTAATGCATGCTTGAAATAAAGATAGAAAATAGGAGGTCCTACTAACAGATGCTAGGAGGTACGATGTAGGAGATGGTGTTCCATTTTAGTTCACTACTAGTGTTTCAAATTTCATCATATCGGTACTGCAAAATAATAATAATCATAATTTAAGTTTTGAGAAACGGTTGGAGCTTAAAAAAATGGTCGTCCACTCCCAGAAATGCAAATTAGACAGACAAGCAAGGAAAAAAGAAGTTTACAGTAACTGTATAGAGAAGAAGAGAAAACAGCCTCAAGAAAAAGTTATAGATGCAAAGATTTTTTTCTTATCGAGGATTAATACATGGAAATCAGAAAAGATTGGGCCTCTTCTGGGACAAAAAGGCCCACAACACACAAGGCTGAGAAATTAAAAAGAAAAAAGAAATACACTGACTGACGCAAAAAACGACTCACCATGATTTTTTTTAGATAAATATATAACCTGCAAAAATATAATTGTGTTTATTTTTTTATATAATAGTAAAATTGGGATGGATTCCTGTATTACCGACCTAACATGTGGTAGAGAGGTTAAGTAGCGAAAAATAGAGAAATAGAAGGTGATATAAAGAAGAAATTAGAGAAGATATTGAGAAAAGCGAGAAGAGGTATTAGAGAAAGGTAGGAAGAAAGAATTGGGCAGGGAAGAGGAGATATAGTCAGGAAAAAGAATAAATCGGCGAAGCCGGAATACAACGACATCTAGGAGGCGCCACAGGAAGCGGATGAACAAAGACGATAGAAACCGCTCGCTCAGTCAGGGAAGCCTGGACTTTTACCTGGAGGAAAGGAAAAGAAAGAGAAAAGGGGAGGGTAGAACAGAAAAACAAGAAAAGGAGGAAGAGAATTTTTTTCAAAAAGGTAAAAAGACGGCGAGGTCTCCTGGAGTAAAGAAAATACAGAAGACATCAGAGAAAGAGAAGGAAACGGACACAGAGATGGAGAAAAAAATATTGGAGCTGTTGCAAGAGTTGAAGGAGGAGATGAAAGAAATAAGACGAGAAAACAAGGAACTCAAGAGTGAGATAGAGAGGCAGAGAGAAGAATTTAAAGAGAAGGAGAAGAGATGGGAAGGAGAGAGTGGAAAAGCTGGAAGAGAGAATGGAAATCGAAGAGAGAAGAAAGAGGAAGAACAACATCGTGATAACAGGATGGGACGGGGAAAGAAAAAGTCATGTAAAAAAAGAGGATGTAGAGAAGTTTTTGAAGGAAAATGTAGAGGATAGTAAAGTAAAAGATTGTTACAGGATTAACAAGGATCAAGTATTGGTGGAGATGGAGGGATGGGGTGAGAAGGAAAGAATAATGAAGCACAAAGGAAAATTGAGGGAGAAGAGGGAAACAAGGGGGATATACATAGACAACGACCTCACAAAGAAAGAAAGAGAGGTTCAAAAGAAACTAAGAAGTATGGCGAAGGAAAAAAGGGAAGAAGGGAAAGAAGTAAGAGTGGGATACAGGAAATTAATAGTGGACGGGGAGCAATGGAGATGGAATGAAAAGAGAGAGAGACTAGAGGTTTTCCAATAAGAAGAAGAACGGAAGGAGGGAAAAAGGGGGACAACGCCAAAGTAAAAAGGACAATGAAACGGGAAAAAATAAACAAAGAAGGAAGTAGGAGGGAAACTAAGGAAGGAGGGGGGAAATCAAAGAAGGTAACAAGAAAAACAGGGGTGAGGGCACTATTTTGGAATGTAGCTTGACTAGGGATAAAAGAAGAAGATTTTTGAGACTATGTGAAGGAGTTCGATATTGTTGGATTAACAGAAACATGGTCAGAAAGCTGGGAAAAAATAGAAAAACTGTTACCAAAGGAGTTCAAGTGGGAATGGCAAGAGGCGAAAAGGGGAAAGAAAAAAGGAAGAGCAGCAGGGGGAAAAATAACAGGGGTAAAAAAGGAATAAAAGAGAATACTAAAAAGAAGGGAGAAGAGGAAGGTCACATGGTGAGAAACGTTAAAATAGACAGTAAATGGTGGAAAATAGTGACAGTGTACAGCAAAGAGATGAAAGAGACAATAAGCAAGATAGAAGAAACACTAAAAGACAACAGGGAAGAATGTCTACTTCTGGGAGGGGATTTTAACGGGAGAATTGGGGAAAGAGGAGCCAGGGATTGGGAAGAAGAGAGAGGAGAGGGAAAAAGAAAATCCAAAGACAAGAAAGAAAACGCGGAAGGGAAGAAGTTGATGGAATGGATAGAAGAGAAAGGATGGGAAGTGCTGAATGGAAATAAACAAGGGGACAAAGAAGGAGAATGGACCTACATAGGCGGTAGAGGAGAGACGGTGATAGACTACGGAATAGTAAACGATGAAGCATGGGAAAAAGTCGAAGAATTCAAAATAGGGGAAAGAGTAGAGTCAGACCATCTGCCTATAGAGATAAGTATAGGAAGGAGGAGAGAAAAGAGAGGAGAAGAAAAAAAGAGAAAATGCGGAAGGTGATAATTAAAGTATGGGACGAGCAAGGGGTGGAAGAGTATAAGAGAAGACTGGAAAAAGCAAGATTTAAAGAACAAGAAGTAGGGAAAATGGAGAAAGAATTGGTAGAAATATTGGAAAAAGCAGCGACAAAAAGAGAAATAACAGTAAGAGGTGGAGGAACAAAAAGAAAGAATAAATGGTGGGACAAAGAATGTGAGCAACGTAAAAAGGAAGCAATAAAAGAACTAAGAAAGTGGAGAAAGACTAAAGGGAACAGAAGTGGCTTTTTAGAAGCGAAAAGAAGATACAGAGAGACACGCAGGGAGAAGAAGAGACAGAAGAAGGAGAGAGAGAGGAGGAAGGGATAAAAGCAATAAGAACAGAGAAGGAGGTATGGAACTATATTAATAGAGAGAGAGAAAGAAAAATAAAATGGGAGCGAGGAGATAACGATGAATGAGTGGGAGGAGTACTTCATGAGGCTGCTGGAGGGAGAAAAGGAAAAAAAGAAAACGGAAATAGAGACGAAGAGAAACCGAGTAGAACCTGAAGGAGAAGAAATTACATTGGAAGAGGTGGAGAGGCATGTGAAGAAACTGAGGAGAGGGAAGGCACCAGGGAGCGATAGAATACAGAATGAGTCGTGGATGTATGGGACGAGAAGAGTGCTAGAGAGGCTGGTGGAGGTAATGAATGGGGTGTGGAGAGGAGAAGGATTCCCGGTAGGGTGGAGAGAGGGGGTAATTTACCCCATTTACAAAAAAGGGGAGAAAAATAAAGTAGAAAATTACCGAGGGATAACTCTCCTAAACACAGGGTACAAGTTGTATGCATCAATTCTGAATGAAAGGATGAGCAGAGAGATAGAGGAAAAGGGAGCATTACCAGACAGCCAAGCAGGATTTAGAGAGGGGAGGGGAACTATGGATAATGTATACATCCTGGACCATTTGACGAAGAGTAAGTTAAAGAAGAAAGGGGGGAGGGTGTATGCACTATTCGTAGACTTTAAGGCGGCTTTTGACAAGGTGGACAGAGAGAGGATGTTTGAGTGCCTGAGGGAGAAAGGGGTAAATGAATGGCTGGTAAGAAAGGTGGAGGAGATATATGAGAAGACAAAAAGTAAAGTGAAGGTAGGGGAGAGGGAAAGTGAATGGTTTGTGACAACAAAGGGAGTGAGGCAAGGTTGCCCGCTCAGCCCCTTGTTGTTCACGATGTACGTGGCAGATATGGACGGAATGTTAGAGAGAGCACAAGCGGGGGGGTGTGTGGTAGGTAGAAGAAAAGTCCGGAGCCTGGCGTTTGCGGATGATGTGGTAATAGTGGCAAAGAGTGAAAGAGAAATGAAGGAAATGATAAAGAATTTAGGAAAATATGTGAAGAAGCAAAGATTCGAAGTGAATGTAGAGAAAACAAAAATGCTGGTGTTCAATAAGAGAAAGAGGAAGAACGAAGACAGTGATTGCAGGTGGGAGGGAGAAGTAATAGAACAAGTAAAAGAATTCAAATACTTGGGGTATGTGTTTAATAAAAGAGCCACAGATAAGGCACATATTAGAGAACTGGCAAGACAAGCGAACAAGGTGATAGGATGTGTATGGGGAATAGGAGAGAGAAGGTGGGGAGGCGATTTTAAGAGGAGAATGATGATGTTTGAAAGTCTTATTGAAAGCGTGTTGTTGTACGGAGCAGAGATCTGGGGATGGAAAGAAAAAGAGGAGATAGAGAGGGTGCAAGAGAAATATCTGAGGTGGGTGCTAGGGGTGGAGAGAGAAACGCCAGGGTACATAGTGAGAGAAGAATGCAAGAGGAATAGGTTGAGAGTGAAAGCGGGAAATAGAGCGGTCAAGTTCGAAGACAGGATGAAAGGGAGGAAAGAATGTAGGATACTAAAGAAGTGCTGGAGAGAAAAAAAGAAGAATTCAGAGGAGTATGATAGGGAGAATTACTACAGGAGGAATGGGTATGCAAGCAAAGAAATAGGGAGACTGAGAGAAAGAGGCGTGTGGATGAATGTGGAAATAAATGAAAGAGATAAGGATACGAATAGACAAGAGAGGAGAGAAAGAATTAGAGAATCCAGACAACGGGAAGTACGGAAGAGGCATGATCGAGGAAGTACCGAAATATTTGGGGAGGGAGAGCGAGAAAGAAAGAAAGATGATGGCGAGGTTTATGTGCGGAAATGAAGAGAGGGAAAATAGGTATTGGGCAGAAGATGGAGGAAGAATGTGTAGAATGTGCTATGAGGAAAGAGAGACGATTGATCATATGTGGAACGAGTGCAGTGAGATGAAACAAAGAGAGAGGAAAGAAAGAGAGGAAATACTGAATGTAGATGGAAGGGAAATTAAATGGATGAAAAAGGTATGGAAGAGGAGGGAGAAGGGAGAAGAGGAAAGGGGAGGGGAGAAGAAATAGAGAATTTTATTTAGTTTTTTTTTTATTATTATAATTGTTAAGTTTACTTGAATATGTATAGGAATCAGAAAGCCCGTAGGGCAAATAAAGATTTATATATATAGTAGATCTAGTAAAATTTGGAAATTTTCAATGATCGGGACTGCTATAGTCACCATGACAACCGAATTGTTTTGTTTAAATAAATTATTAAAAAAAGTCTGCCTTATTTCCATGTTTTGGTTTTATCGGTTGTGGGTTATCTTACGTGTTAAAGCCTATCTCAACGTTATATAGCACAATTTCTTGGAGTTACGCAGTCGTGTGTACGCAGAACATGGAGTCGGTTTTTGGAAACTGGATCTTACAGTTTACGGCCAGGAACAGGTCGCCAAAGATGTACAAGCGCTCGAGATGACCGTTTTCTTACCCTAGCAATACTACGTAACAGGACCATGACTGCTGTTAAAGTGAAATGAAAGTGATCCCATGGTCAGAAGACCTGCACATGGCCCAGAGCTTACCAGGCAACATCGAGTCACCAGACTTGCATTTGCACATAAACATGTGAATTGGAATATGGAACAGTGGAGTCAAGTACTGTTTACAGATGAGTCCCGCTTTTGCTTACGAGCTCCAGATGGTCGACAAAGAATTTGGAGAAGGACTGGGAAACGATATTCTCAGTATAACATCGTTCCCAGGCTATCTTTTAATGGCGGTTCGATCATGGTGTGGGGTGGTATTTCTGCACAAGCGTGTAGTGACCTTGTCTTGATTGGTATAGGCGCTATGAAGTATGTTCTTCAATATCACGTGGTTCCTTTGCACCACTTATTGGCCACAATGTTATATTGTTGAACGATAATGCACGACCACATATGGCCAGAGTTAATGAATTCCTGGATGCAGTTGGTATCAATCGCATGGAGTGGCCTCAGAGGAGTCCCGACTTAAATCCTATCATGTTAGGGAAAAAAGTTAAAGCTCGAATCCCCGCCTCAGCCACCCTAGACGAAGTGTTTCCTGTTCTTCAGGAAGAATGGAATATTTTTGATGATCAGGCCATAATGAACTTGATAGAATCAATGCCACGACGTATGAAGGCTGTAATACGGGCTCGCGGAGGCAACACGAGTTACTAATTGAAAATATTGTTAAAATTTTGCAATTTTCACAACATAAATCTTTTTAATTACTTTTATAATTTTTTATTAAAATCTTGTTTGCTGTGTTTAATGTTTTGTCAGATATTTTTTTGCCAAAGAATAACTTAAATAACACTTATCAATAAAACATGAACTGAGTCGTTTTTTGTGCCGGTCAGTGTATTCTTGAATAGCCGAATGCTACGGCGGGAATTTAAAGCGGCTCCTAGAGCGAGAGCGTTTGCAACCAGTTACGCACATCTAAGTACTGCTAGTTGCGGATTGAAATCTTTGAAAGGAATAGTTCTACAGAAAAACCTTTTTTGTATAGAATTTTTTGATTTTTAATTTTTGTATTATCTAGTTTATTCAAAAAACTCAATAATTGTGGAGATAATTGCAAAAAAAGAACGATAAATTTACCCTATTTCATCCCGTATAAAACGCCTCTAGTTGAATATATTTAAATTTTAATTTAAATTTACTCCACTTTGATTCATGGACATTCTTCCCGTTTATCAAAATAAACTTTACTCAAAAAAAATCAGGTACATTAGAAACAAACTATAATGACTGGACTATTGTCGGTCGATTTTATGATCAAACAATTTTAATTTATAGGTACTAATTTGTCACGATAATTTGGCTAATGAATGACCAAGGATTAAGAATATGTAACCACCTATTTCTGTCCTTCCATATGTAGTGCACTTGAATGTTGCTATTAATATACGCTTGTTCTGCCACTTCACTGAGCCTTGACTTTGTGTTTCAGATCAAAACTGTTGAGTCTACTCGAAAGAGCATACTTCAAGAAGCGGAGGTGACGCAAGGGTCGAGACAGTGGCGGCACGGAAGGGTGAGAACACGGGGCGGATAACGGAATGCACGCAAATGTGCACGCAGATCGAAACTCGTGGCGGCTGCCTCCGGATGAGACTTTGCAGGTCGCCGATCCAAAGGCCAAAAAGGCCGAGGTAGGTGACGAAGAGGTCAGTACTCCAAAAGGACGACCACTGCACTGTATGTATGCAGTTCTCGGGTGGGCCATCAACCTTTCGATTTCAAAATTGAACTGAAAATTCATCCAATGCTAAAAACGAACCATGCCACACTTACTTGAAGCAATTACAATTATTAAATAATTTATTAACCTAACCAAAAAACAATGAAACGGGATTTTCCAATAAGTAAAAGCAAAAAACATTCAACGAAATTGCAGTTGCAGATGAAAGGGAATGCACAAATCCATTTGCAAAGTGTTGAAATAAAAACAGCACACTAATGGAGTTGCCGGTAATAATGATCAATGATGTTTTCAATTTGTAAATGTAATAGATACGCAATTTCAAAAATTTATTAGAGAAAGCCAGAAACCATTTGAAAAACAAGCATCGGAAATTTACAGCAATGATATTAATATTTGTTTAAATATTGCAGATTAGACACAATTTGTTGTTTCCAATTGAAGCGTTCATTTTTAATTGATTATTTATTGATTTCTATATTGTGCTATTTTTAGCTCAAGTAAGATTTTTCTCCAATACTCAAACACGTGTTCTTTCCAATTTCATGTGCCAGAACGATTTCATGTTGATACCGGCCGCAAGAGCCGGTTGCCATGGAAACGTCTTAACTAAAGACCCGGCAGTAAGGCTCAATTTCATGTTTCAATTCATATCAGCGTCAGTAAGGATCAATTTCATGTGAACTGAAACATGAAATTGAGCCTTACTGCCTGGTCTTTAGTTAAGACGTTTTCATGGCAACCGGCACTTGCGACCCGTTGCAAATGAACATGAAATCGGGCTGTCAGACTTTCTCGCACACCCTCAATGTTCCTCCATTATCATTTCTCAGCTGAACTCAACTCAACTCTTCTGGCCCTTTACCCTATTATATTACCGGATAATCTTTCAGTAATTTCAAAATTCAAATAATAAATGGTCTAGACCCTCTGGTTTACTTTTAGGCGTTGCATTTACAGTTATTATAACTCAAATTAAATTTTAAGCTCAGCATCTTTATACATTATTATCCGCTCTGTTTACTAAACTTTAAATTGAAAATTCTCTAATACTGAACAAAAAAATACAGCAAGGATTGGAAGATGATAACAGGATACAGATACAAGAAGTGAAGAAATTGATAAACCAATTGGGAAGGAACAACACGGACATTATGGAAGAATTTTAAGTGAAATAAAAGTATATCAACACGATAATAAAACATGAAATAAATAAGAACAAAAAGTTGTAATCACAGTTTGAAGGTGTACAAAATTTAATATTCTAGCATATTTTAATAGCTATTTATTATAAAAGTCTCTTATAAGAGCTTGCTCGAGTGGCTAATTTTTCTTGAGTGACTTTTTTGCTAAGACACGTGTGTAATACATAGTTTTATCCAACACACTGGTGACTATGACCAATTAGAAAAGCGTTGAATTATAGGTGCATAAGTCACATGTGTCTTATAGGCTTCATAATACATTTCGAGGAAGCTCTCGTGGCTAAACATTTCTTTCGTGACTTATTTGCCTTATAAAACACTTGTAATAATAAGTAGCTATTAACACGGTTTCACAACTTCACACTGGTTTCTACCATCTCAAGAAAGCAATCTGCGAATCCTTTGATTTCGGATAGAATAAAAAACGCCTATGATAAACAAAAAAAAAATTATAAACATAATATATTTATAAAATATATAAAGCGGAACTGCAGAGATATAATTTACATTACATTCAGTAATTAATTAAATTAGTAAATTTATTGGTGTAAAAGTGCATTGTTTTATTTTTTTTCAATAAAAGACTCGAATATGTGGAGAAGTAAGTCAATTTCTTAAGAGCATTTTGGTATAATATTATTCTCAGAGTCTTCAAGAATAATTATACGTTGTGGTTTAATTTTCATCCAGGAGCAAGTGCGTCACAAATGTACGTCATTGCAAAGCTTGCTATCTAGAAGACCGTATAAAAAGTACCGCGCCATATAACTGCGGTATGTAAAACCTACTGTAAACAACATTTCTCCACAAAAGAACCGCCTACTCTTATATCTGTGTTTTCTCTTCTTCATTGAAAACATTTATCAATCGTCCCTCCCCTCGCTTCGTCTTAAAATCTCCATAGTGTTTTCTGCTGTATTAAAGATTTTGTGTTTCCTGATTTCATCGATTTCCCTCAGCCACAATGCAAATTTCCTAGACTCCTTCCGGTATGTTACAAGAAAAATTTCTAGTCCTAAAAAGTGACAAATTATTTGTATAGTTCTGGATAATATTTATTGGGACAGAAGCATCATTACAGCAACGAGTGTGAAGATTGCAGATGACGAGGTCGTTGCATGAGATCGTCAATTGAAAAAAAAACTTTTTTTTTAATTGAAAATTAAGAATCCAGAAAATTTTAAATTGTTTTGACAACCACAACGATTTAACGTCATTACAACTCAAATTACGTCATATGAGTGATGTAATGAGATTATAAAATCCTCTTTATCCTCTAAAATTACTATAATAAAACGTGGGATAACAGCGTTACTTATCACTTCAATCCGTCTATTTAAAAATCAATCTGCTTTTTCCCACGACATAAATCCTTGTAATAAAAACCATTTATTTTCGTTCCCTTCCTTGAATCGGGAGAAATCCTTGCGTTGAGATTCTGCGCGTTCCTTGAAGGACATCAGACTTGCAGGAATATTAAAATGACTATAAATTATTCACCGAATGTCGTTATACCAGGCACTGTGAAAATAAACTCGCTGCCAAAAGCAATGGATCGGCTAAAGAAACTAGTACGTATGATGAATGATTAAATTTTGTCTCAGATATGAATATCAAAATTACCTGGTGTCTCTTTAAGTTATAAAGAAAATAATATACAGTGTGATTCACGAAGTCTGGTAGATATTTAAACCTCAAATTATATGGCCCCTAAACGTAGTTTTAACGGAGTTAAAAAACGCTCAATGTAAAGTTGAAAATTTTACCATTTCAAAAGTTGTTCAAAATGACGACTGCCGTTATTTGAAAATAAAAGCATAGTCAACAGTCAAAGTAAAACTGAAAGTAATTAATTGGTAGTCGTTCCCCGCACTCATTCCAGCAAAAAGGTCCTTTTGTGTTTAGGCTAAGAGATAAGGGTTTATTTACTAATGGTTTTTTAATCATGCCAGCGGTTCTCAATCGGTTAAAGAAATTCCATATCAGTTCAACAACAGCCAGACTGTCGGTTTAGCAGTTTGTAACTACTCTACGGCCCGGTTCTTCGATCGATGGTTAACAATCAGCTGTGGGTAAAGTATTGTTCCTGTAAATCAGGTAAAGGTGTCCTGGTAGAAAGGGTACCACTTACCTATTAGTTAAGAGAAAAAGTGAGGTTATGGTTTCATTTTCCACTGTCAGGTCTGTGTGGTCGGCTGTTAATAATTTCGTGGTACCTAACTAAATTCTAAGAGATGAATGGTTACGAAATCAATGCATATATCAATGACGAGGAGATTCCTCTTAGGAAACCAAAAGTAGTCAGAGCACGACGTCTATTGTCTCCCAGGGCCGTCGAAAATTGATTCGAAGAACTAGACCATGTTCTGCGTCATCCCACCAATAGGTAGGTGCCCAAAAATGTATGTCTGTCATTAGTCACCAAGTGTTTTTGCAGAATTTAAGAATTATTGCAGAAACTATGCGTTATCACCGGCTAATCAATAATTGTTGTTAAGCCTACGATTTTATTTATCATTGGGGTACATAAAAGTACTGCCTGCAAGGTCATCAAGCAAGCCAGTACTGCTTTGGGTAGTCTAAGGGCACATAGCATACGCATGCCAGAAGCACAAGAGGAGTTGGATTAATGTAGGGCAGGAATGTACAGTAGGGCTAAATTTCCCAATTGTATCGGAGCCATTGATTGTAGCCATTAAAAAATTCAATCACCAGGAGGTCGTGAGGCTGAAATAGAAAACAGTATTTCAGTTTAAATGTCCAGAACTTCTCTGATGCGAATTTAAAGATTCCAGACATCGTAGCACAGTGGCCTGGATCAGCACACGGCTCTTATATTTTTCAAAACTCAGCAATAATGGCCAGACTTGAGAATGGGGAGTTTGGGCAACAACTGTCAGTTGGAGATAGTGGATATCCAAATAAACCCTATTTATGAACACCATTACTGGCCAATAGAACAGAAGCCGAAAACCTTTATAATGAATCCCAGGAAGGACAAGAAAGGTTGTGGAGAGGTCATTTGGTTTCCGGGTCTAGCACTAAGACTTCGGGTAACAGTGCAGACAACACAAACTAACACAACCCTTAATCAACGAGCACGAAAGAAGAGTCATAGATTTGGTCAATATTAATCAGCCAGACGGGAATACCAAACTACAAAGTTGCAATATTCCGGTTGCCCACGTTAACCTCCAGTTTCGTAAGAACTTGCTGTATTAAAACACTGCGCTAGTTAACTTACAGTTAACTGTCAGTAAAAGTTAACTTTCAGGTTCTATATTCTTAAGGGCCGGTTTTTCAATCGTTGGTTAAGGTTAAACCTCTAGTTAAACTAAAAATGCAGCATTTTCATTGGTTAAATTGGAAAAATTTCAATAGAAACCTACTAACTAGAGGTAAACCAACGATTGAAAGACCGGCCCTAAGTTAACATTCTATTGAAAAAGCGGGTATAAAAGAGACGGATATTTATGTGATTGAGTCTTGCTAATGTAAAGAGGTTCTCAATTTCGAATATACACTAAATAAAAAACATATAGGCATTATACAGGGTGACTGATAAAAAACCTTTGATGCTGTATCTTGCTTATCTTTAACCCTATTTGAAAGAGTGTACATCAAGATGAAACGGGTTGTTTCCAACTTCAACCCTTCAAAACATTTTTTGAATTTGTTGAATTTTTAACTACTTTTAATCAGTTTTTCCCTAAAACACCAAAAACAATTTTATTATAACTGCCAACACAGGTTCAAGAAAGAGCTCAAAATTATCAAAGAAGTAGCCAGATGTAACGGGTTTGACAGTAGTATAATACATAAGCTTATAAATAGGATTAATTTTAAGAAAATGGTCACTGAATCTTCGACTTTTCAAACTGATCAAAAGAAGAACTCACAAATTGTGACAATTCCTTATGCCCCCTCGATCACCAAGGGTTTGGCAAAAATCTTCAGTGGACTAGACTTAAAAGTGGTACACACTTCTAGGCCTAGTCTTCAATGTCTTCTGGGAAACCAAAAGACAAAATTGATCATGAAAATGAAATTAAATGTAAAGATTATAATCAAAAATATATTGGGCAAACACGACGATCTATTTCAACTAGATTTAAAGAGCACATTGCTCATCAGAGATTTGGAAGATTCGAAAAATCAAGTGTAGCTCAACATATTTTTGAACATGACCACTACATCGACATAACTTGTGTTAAATTAGATAAAACTGTAAATAATTGTAAATTTCTAGACATTTACGAAAGTCTAGAAATACATAAGAACAGGAATTGTGTTTTTAATAGCGACAAAGGCCCGATCCCCTCTTCCGCACTATTCCCACTTTTGAACAGTACGGATGGGGATGCGAGCCGTTAGAGTATATATAGAGCGGTACGTAGCATGTAAGTTTTACTCATCGCCCTGATGATGCCAACATTGTTGGCGAAACGTGCGTTGGCAGTTATAATAAAATTGTTTTTGGTGTTTTAGGGAAAAACTGATTAAAAGTAGTTATTTACCACCAAAAGTGATCCAGACAATTGTTTTGTTTTTGTTGAATTTTTGACAAATGACAGTCAACTATATTTTTTGAAATTGCACTATGTATTTTTCCATTTATCCTTATTATTATATTAAGACATTATAAGAAAAAATTAACAAAAAAGTAACCTAAGAGTCGAATAAAACATCTAAAATGAGCTTCATTACTTAGCGCCCACTGAATAAAAAGTTAGATTGGCAGTATCCTTTTTAGTTTCTTTGCTGTTAGAGATTGGCAGCCTTAAATGTCGCAAGCCATTTGACATACAGATGCAGAATAAGAAATACCAAATTTTGAAATTTGTTTTCAAAATGAGTTCACAACAAAGTCTTTACAACTCGTTACTGCTACAAATATTTTCTAATTCAATTGTTTTGACAGCTTCTTAACCTAACAAACTTGACTATCTTTGCAGATAATTTTGCAACCAGATTGCCTCCACTACAACACTCCTTGACCAAAATTTTCAAAACTTACATTAGAGCGTGGGCGTTAAGTAATGAATCTCACTCTACTGTAGTTCGAAAATTGCACGCATGCTGTTTCGGACATTATAGACGCCATCTAGAAATAACTTTCGTTGCGTCGAATAAAATATTTGAGGGTATATCGGGCCAAAATAGCTTTATATTAAATCCACGCAACTCATAGTTGTATCTTGAAAAGGCATGCAGCTTTTCTCCCCATAAAATATATTTTTGAATAAACTGATAATAATTGACAATCAAGATGGGTTATTATATCGGGTGTCCCAACAAAAATTTGTACGCCACAACAATTCCAATTTCGAAAGACTCAGAAGAAAACACTCGAACAGGTCAATTTTATTATCAAGGGGGACCTAATTATACCAAACTTTCAAGTCTTAGATCCCACCCCTTAAGCCAGGGAGCCACCCCTTAAAAAATTTAAATGGCACGGGTGTCGTGTAATACATCATTTTAAAGCTTATTTAATTATCTATCCAAAGCTTTTTAAATCTACATAAAATACTCTTGATTTGGAAAATAACAAATTCATGCTTTTTTTGTAGAAACAAATCGATACAAGTAGATCTGGATAGAAAATTGAATAAGCTTTAAAATAATGTATCACGCGACCCCCCATGCCATTTAAATTTTTTAAGGGGGTGGTTTCCCTGGCTCAAGGGGTGAGATCTAAGACTTGAAAGTTTGGTATAATTAGGTCCCCCTTGATAACAAAATTGACCTCTTTGAGTGTTTTCTTCTAAGTCTTTAGAAATTGGAATTGTTGGGGGGGGGGTTAGAAATTTTAGTTGGGACACCCTGTATATAAGAGTTATTATTATTCCTCTATTTTCTGGATAAATAAAACACACAAATTATTAAGTAACACTTTGCTTTATTATGTAACTTATAAAACATGTTTTTATTGCAGAGTTAATAGTTATTTATTAAGTTAAAATTTTATAAAACTCTTCCACACGGCCTTGCACGAAACAAGGCTACACACAAGGCCGATATAATGAATCAGTCGTTTAACTTAAAACCAACGTTGTGACATTCAAAGTATCTGTTTATACTAAAATTACATAAAAAGGTCTTTTATTAAAATAAAACTTTAAATACTCGGGTCCGTTGTTTGTAAGGCCAAAATGTTTTTTAATAGTATATTATTTATCTAGAACGAGAAGTGAAGTTTAAAGTACGAGAAGTTGTTTACGGCCGAGGCGCCAAGCCGAGGCTGGAATTACTTGTGAGTACCTTTAAAAACACTTCTTCGTTCGAGGTAAATACAACGTTTTATTTCATACTGCAAGTTTAATGAACTAAGTCAAAATAAATGAAATGTGTGTTTATCTCGCACAAATTATTCGTAACAATTAAATATGCGGGAACCAACATTCCCATAGTAACAAACGTTTGTCAAAAATGACAACGAAAAAACTGGGTCACGGTGAATGGTTTTGGATATTTTATGCGATTATTCCGTTTAAAATGGAGAAAATTGAGGTGCCTCAAGACATTGTAGATGATCCAGATCACGTGAAGAACAATTTGATGCCACAAAAATGTCAGGAACAATGTAAGAAATGATTGACGTATAATTTTAAAGTACTAGGACGTTAATGTTCCACTTTTGGTATCAAAAATAATCCGAAAAATGTCACTTTAGATACAAGTATGAAATAAAATAAAATTATTTAAAGCATGATTATAAGTAATAATATTATGAACTTCTACATTGTTTTATCTTTCCCGATAGTATTTACAACTAAAAAATAAGTATATTTTATATTTAATATCTAATATTTAATAATATTTTTGTGATTCCTAGATGTTCCTTGTAAGGCCCTTGTGCCCTAGCAAGGCCAACTGTCAATTTTTTGATCGACTTTAAGCCGGGAATACATCTGTCGATTGTTACCGTTCGTTCGCATTCGCACCCATTTCAACCATTGCTATTGCTCGCAGAGGTTCTTTCCCGGTGGCAAGACACATTTGAACGAATCATCCGCGTTTGCACCATTCGCAGTATTTCTACCCATTCTCGACTGTATCCAGCAATCCATCCAGCGCATAAAAGGATAAATTATGCAAGCCGAGGTGGTCAGCCTTGGAAGAAAGGTGAATTTAGATTGAATAAGTATGACATGTAAAATTTGTATTTTTTACTTTTTACTTAACTTATGTTTCTTTTGTGTTTCTTGAAGTCGGTTTCTATTTTTTAAATTTAATTACTTTATAATTTTAAGTGATGGGTAGACCTAGTGTTGAAGGGGGTGCAAAGGGGGGCCCGAGTAAAAGGGATGAAATCCCCTGAGCTCCGATCGTCGGGTGTTTTTTGGTGATGGTGAAGTAACAGTCGAAATTATTTCACACTCCAGGGTGTACTGACCTTCGAGGGGCAAATAACCACCCTAAATAGTTTTACAATGTACCGCTAGAATTACCGTTTCGCGGTCAGTTTTGTCCCTCGTCAGCTTTTCGTTCAACTTACAGAAAAAACTTACAATAAAAACCTAAAATATTAATATAGGGGTAAAAACCGCCTCAAAATGAGCTCCGGTAACACTAGTAAGGACGTTTCTCAATTGAGGAAACGACAGCTGGCTTAAAAGGAAGATGAAAGACGGAAACGCTAAAAAAATAGAATCAGAAATTTTCAAACAATGAATGAAAGTTTACAGGAGCGCGAAAACATATTGTCAGGTATATAAGAGCATACGTGTTAAACATCGAGACCTACTTTATTCTGGGGTTGTAATAAATTAATATTGCAGGTAGCGAAGAATTGAAATTATTGTCAACACGCCCACACTCCAATGTTTCCAAACAATCGTGCGTCCCATTTTCCTTTAATCTTTTCATTTTTATAGCCCGGCTGTGGATAAAATTCGTTCGCATTCGTTGGCGCTCTATCCATTCGTCCCTCAATAAAATATGTTGCGAATGCACGTTTACACTTAAGCAAGAAATGCTCAAAAATGCGAACGAGTGCGAACGAATGGTAAGATTCGTCAGATGTATTCCCGGCTTTACATGGAACCATAGGAACACTACCGATACTTTAACTAAAATGGAAATAAAGTAATAATTTATTTCTTTAGTACCATAGCAAACCCTTGTATATCAATTCAGAGTAAAAACAATTAAAGAAAATAATAGTTAATTTACTTGAAGACGTTTTGCTGTGAGCGCGTATTATTATTTTAACGTCGACGAATGAAGACAACAAAGCGAGAGACCGCACTGACAAAATAGCGGCACGAGCGAATCACCGCCGCGTCTGTCCTTGAGCTCGATGGGTGTTAGTCTGAGTAGAGGGAATTTGTGATTGCATGGCAACTAGACTTTGGATAATAGGCCTTACAAAGAGCATGGCCTTCCATGGCCCACCCACCTTATAGTATATTTGTGATATTAATTTGTTGTGAATTCATTATTTAAAAAAGAATGTTGACGTTCTGGTAAGAATTACTGAAGCACACTGACAGATGTTAAGGTTTTGACAATTACTAAAGCTTTGACTTAGTGAACCAGTGTCGAAATCAATCATTGTCACTTTTAAAGTCACTAATACTTTACCATATATGTTTCAGGCTTTTGTAACAATTACATGTACGAAAACAAACCAATTTTAGGAATCTTTAAAAACAGATAAATGGAAATATGCACGAAAAAAAAAATTGCTCTCATAATAAACTAAACGAGTGAGTGAGTAAGTTTTAGAGTAATATACTTTGGGCATTTTTTCCCTCTAACTAGTTTTCTTGTTAGTGTGTGCATTACTTCTGGCAGTTAATCACAAGCACATCTGCTGATGAAACCGCTACGTTTAACTTCCAATTTGCTCGTTCAAACTTATGAAAGGTTGATGGCTCATGTTCTTAAATATATAGTGCATCCGGAATGGACTAGTGGTATGTAATTAAGGAATGAGTACTGACTTAGCATTTTAGTATTTATAGTGTATGTAAATTTCTTGAAATTACAATTTGGCGAGAGGTCACACTCCGGGATTTCGGATTGCTGAAAGTCATTTGCGGAAAATTCTTGAAGTGTGGTCTCTCGAAATTAGATTCTGAAAGTTTGGAATTAATTTTCCAGTAATTTAGCTTTTTGAAAACTTTCGCATAAAATTAATAACTATACGAACTTTTTTGCACATGCATTAGTGAGACAATTGGCACACAGCACTTTTCACGATTCTATTGTAGCATAGTTTCCAGTTCTTGCATTTTGAATTGACTTTAAGTAGATTGCGACATTCATTGTTGCTCAGTGGCGCACCCAATTAATAATTGTCAGAGGAATTCCTGAATGAAACAAATGGACCTTTTTATAGAAGCCGGAAGTCTGTGCCCTCCTTAACTGCATGTGGTGATATACCTTTTACGAAGTCAGAATCAATACAGAAATGCATTTAAAATGTAAATACAGCGAAGTTTAGTATTGTGGTCAGTTTGAGCAGTTTTGAAAGATTTCCAGTCTCTTTTTCTAGATTCATGCGATGCGTTACAAAATAACGGTCAGATACACATGTAACTCATTATTGGATGGATGATTTTACCGCATTACCATCCTCACAGATTAACGTGCCGCATTGTATACCCATAACCAACACCTACATGTAATTAATTCCGTAATCAGATAACTGATAACGGTTTCCTATGCTTAGAGCTTGATGTACCAACTACGGCTCGATCGTGTGTGTGTTACAAGGTTGTACGAAAAATACAGAACTCTTCCCATTTTTCGAAAATCATTTTAACAAACAGGTTAGGATAAACCATTTAATTTCTTAATTAATAATTTTGATAGTATGTTTTTGATCTTTACATTATATGTTAATAATCGATAATGGAAATTGTTTTGATTGCCCCTCTAGGTGACGTACACAAATGACAGCTCATCGAGTCTGGAGGACCAACGTAACCTTGCTCCATATAATTTGCGTGTAACGTAGCTGTTTTCGAAGTGAATTTTCCAAGGTGTTATTCCGAAAAGTTTTTCTTGAATCAGTAAGTGAAACACTGATAAGTATAACTAATCACCAACTGGATCATTTCTATGGATTTCCAAATTTTAAATTAAATGCGATAAAGACTGTACTGACTTCAGTATTAAATAATTCACTACTACTATCAAATGTCTAAATACAAAGTTCTCAAATATATCTTCTGTCTATCACTAAACACCTCATCCAAACTTACTGCACAGTGTAAATCTTATGAAGCAAGGACATGGACTCGTCGAGCTGTCAGTTGCGCACGTCACCTATTGTCAAATATGGCTTATGTTTTCAACTTCCTCTCTCTCTTTCTCTCTCTCTCTCTCAAATAACATTCAACTGAATTAAGTCACCATACTTTAATTTGAAGTTACAGAATATACAGATTGACACATTTTGCTTTGAGTAACCCTCGTTAAGTAATAAGTGGAACAGCAATATATTACTCCGTCGATTTGACCTTGAGAGCTTTAGATCATACAGGAAGTCTTTATATAAGCGTCGGAAACGTTCTATATACCTTTAAAAAATTATATTATCCATGATTGCTATTATTTGGGTGCGCCAAATCAAAACGGTGACGTCATCTACTTTAAAAATAGCATTGTTAGTTCAAAGTAGATATTTTTTACAACCTAGAATGCTGCAATACATCTAGTAGTTTAGCAGATACACTAAACCATCCCGCACACTAAAACAGTTCTTCGCACAGTAGTATAATTTATACTGCCATTAAAACATTAACAGCGCAATAATTCCACAGTTTTGATTCTAACGAAAATTAGAAACCCACACCGTCGCACTTTATATTCACAAAGTACAAGCCGTAGAGGTACGAATGAAGCGGGAAATAGGAAATAATTTTCGCCTCCGCATTTTCCAACACGAACATAAGCATTTTTTCATTTCTGAGCAAATTGCTTGTAAATTCACCATATTCACGAACCGGCTTATCATAAAATTGAGATCTTCTTAAACAAGCAGTTTGTTATGTCGTTAGCGATAGAGATCACACGAATCTGTCATGTACAATGTTCAAAGAATTAGGCAATCACGATCAGTAGATGTGACCACTTGAAATTACAATGAAACAGTAACTACCACGCTCGTTTCATAATTTTGAAACACCGTCAACATTCAAAGAAATGGCAAAACTATTGAGAAAATTAATGTTATAAAACTTGGGTATCACTCATAAAATTTACTGCAAAAGAGGAGAATGAATCCATAGCAAGCGACGAAAGAGTGTGGTGATGGAAAGTCAGTATATTTCCAAGAAACTTGAGAAAATAAACATTTCTGGCAATGGTTTCAAATTTTCTCTTGGATTTCACGACTTTCTCTTGTCCCAAAACTGAAAAAGGGTAAATTTGGATGTATCTTCTACAAAAATGCGATCAGGACTATTTATCTAAATGAACATGGAGAAACGCTGTACCATAAATCTTTCTTGATTTAATTGCCGCTCTTCTTGCGAGTCATTCTACATAGGTCAGATAAAGAACATTTCAGACACATCTATAACAACACAGATATTGACCCTCTACCTTCAACACCTTCTTCCTTCGCCAATCATATAGTAATAACAAAACATAGTTCTTCACCATCCAATTCCAAACTGATTCACAAATGCAATAAAACCAGGAAATTAGATTTTCTTGAAACTTTGAAAATAAAGAAAGCCTTGAAACTGTAAAACGGATCTTGTTTAAATTCACAATTTCAATTTTCCAATATTTTTTTTACATTCAACATTATTTTAACCTCAAATACCAACTTTCAATTTCATTATTTATCACCTTTTTGACCACTAAAATATAGTTTCAACAATCTAACCATTCTCCTTGATCCATTTTAATTTTTTTTCCAAATTTTTTAAAAATCATGTAACCTTTTCAAAACGTCAAATTTAATAATCTTTCAAAATAACGTCATAATTTAAACATTCTTTAAGTTAAGAAACCCACTGTAATTCGTCAATTGTATCATTAATCTCTTGTAAAATTAGGGCTGAAGATGGGAGTAGCTTTCTCCCGAAACAAGTTGCTATTGTAATTGAATTTTATTAAAGTTTGGAGATTGATTAGAATAATCTCCAATTGAAGTTGCTGAGAAACGACACAAACACGAAGCTCGGTTTCAATTCAAGGAAGTTTTTCGTTTTGTTTTTTGTTCGTCGTTTCACTGGGAAACAACCACTTCTATCAAAAACAGAACATCAACAATTTTTCACGCTTAGTCTTAGTACTTTCTTTTAGAAGCTTAGCTTAGCTTTTAGTTTCTTCGCTTAGCTAAACTGAACATATTACAAAATAATTATTACACAGTGGTAGTCGAGGCACTGCACGTGTGTTCCAGACCCATTCAAATTTCCGCAACTGTTGCGTGTCGCACGTGTACTTCAAACAAATTAAAATACCCGATGCATCTAGTTTCTAACCACGTGTCACCATTAATAGCTATAATGTGAGTCCTATTAAAATTTAATGTAAACTTCTTTGCAAGTATGCCGGATAGGTATTTTTAATTCGTTTGAAATGTCACTTGTAGATCACCTGATGATGAGTTATGTAAAATAAAAACTCCAAACCGGTCGTGATACTCAGATTTTATCTTGGAGCCAAAAAGAACCCAATCGCACTCCTATAATCATATGGCTTCACAACGGGTACAACACATAGATTAATATTTTTAAGGTGACAGTCGAATTTTCTCTCAGTCTCAGTTCTTTCACGTGGGACAGAAGAAGAAAGGCCCGTCGCCTCTCGATAGACCATCTCATCTAAGATGTCTTCATCTTCAGGGAGGTTCCTATCAAGTAATTCGTCCGCTGCCACTACATCGCTGACTTTGGAATTTTGTGGAGAGACTTTCTGTTAGAAGGCATCTCTAAACTACCGGAACATCGTGGGGGATCTCCGGCTCGTCCGGCTGTACCTCCATTATATGCTCGGGTGTTCTCTCATATTAAGTGCGACGAAGATAGACCACATGGTCGCCCACTCTTTCTTAACGACTGCAAGGCGGGGAATAAACACTAAAACAAATATTTTTTCCTTTTTTTTAACTCAATATTAGAGGTTTACTTTATTTACAACCCTCCCAACACTTTATTTGAGTATTTAAATATTGCATTTTACAACTCATGCGAACTGTCAAATTTCACCTAACAATTGTCACTCGTTAAAAGTCATCGACTATTAAGCGAAATTTGCAGGAGATTTGTGTTTGTATTTGTTTACGATGAGAAGGGTCAATAAAATGACGTCACTTTTGTGCCTGTTATTCCGGCTTGATAATGTTGTGAACAGTGTGGGAGACTTCGTTGTTAGTTGAAAGACGTTCAAATTTAGACCATCTACGGTTTAGGCCTTTTGGACTAAGTTATAAGTTTCTTACTAATTTTGTTTACATTAATGTACGAAGTACGTTAATGTAGACAACCAGCTATACCATGTCACTCACTCATCGATCTCAATGGTAGACCCCCAGGTTGAAGGATTCTTTGTTATGCTTTTCACTAGTTTTATGTATTATTATTCGTGAAACTGTATCAATAATGGATATTGATTGGTTCAAACAAGGAGTGACAAAACTATGCGTTTTCGGTGGTTGTAAAATCTACAGCAAACATGTTTCCACGCCATTTCTTTCATTTCCGAAATCGTGTTTGACAGTAAGAAAGGGCCTTGAAAGCTGAAGAAAAGGGTACTTGAAAGAGTGCAGTTTGTGTAATAAGTTTTAAATGTGGTTCACGAACTGGTGCAAAGATTATGCAATGCTGACTCATGTCAAGAAATGGCATTATATAATGTATTTTACATTTTACATTATAACGTGAATGAAAGAGGTCCTTCGGAGGAGAATCCATTTTCTTTGCCTGTTGAAGAGGCAGCCAAAAATTCACAAAGCGCAATCCTTCAACCTGTATGTTTAACTACCATTGTTGACATTGGACGCTCAGGCGAACTAATTTTATATAAAGTGCAAGTTCTTCAAAATGGTAATAAACAACAAGCGTACGGCGTAGGTAACAACCAAGGCAATTTTTTTTTTCGTATAGATGCCAACATAAAAAATATATATTTAATATACAGGGTGAGTCATTAGTGTGGGATCGGTCTTTTATGCCGTTACTATTAATTGTTAAAAAATTTGGTCAATGGAATAAAATTATACAGGAAAAACTGCATTTCCTAAAAATATCTAGTTTTCTAACTATGTCCAACTTTCCAGGACCGTATTCAACTTTTTTTTATTAAATGGAACTCCTATATATTCTTTGTTATTGTTTGCCGTAGTAAATGCTATACACCTGTGTAATGTTTGATTGAAGATCAAGGTAGTTATGAATTTTTTTTAAATTGGTTAAAAACAGCTTTACAAAAGGAATTATTGGGGCTTTGCTTTTAACCATAGAACTATAATATTTTGTACGTAGGTAAAAGAAGGCTAGAAGCATCCTGTGTGGCCCATACTTTTTCATTTCAATGTAGTACTTAATAGAAGAAAAATTAAGTTTTGATATCTTTCCATCGCCAAAACTTTTTCAAATGGAACACTGTTTTTTTTTCTGTTATTATGTTACTTTTATTGACCTCTTTCTTTTTTATTAAGCATTACCTATGCTTAAATCTACAAAATGAATGTCAACTAGACACTAAAATATTAAGCTTGATTCATACTGTCGGTTGGGTGTCACTCCAGTCACGCTTCAGTCACGCTCCAGTAGATTGGTATACCACTCACACTGTACGATATACCAACGGTCTGGTTTCGGGCATGTTGCATACATTTTAATCTCAAAACTATTTATCATCAGTAACAACACATCCGTGTGCAACTATGTTTAAGAAATTTTCAATGACGGATTTAGCCGTGATGGCATATATTCTAGACGACGAAGAAACCCAAATTTTTTTTTTAGCGATGCCGGGTTAGTTCCAAATGAATCGAACGTAAAAATTAATTAATTGATTAATTAATAAAAATATTTACCACATACTTTCATCTAATCCTTTGGCCACCTTCTTCCACACTTTGCTTTTATATGTGTGGTGTGTCAGTATCTCTTATCTGACAAATTGTAGAGCTTTTCATAACATCCCACCAATTCTATTAAATTTTTAAACGCTAGTGCAGTGATTTTTTCGATATAGACACTATACTAGAGCTAAACGGGTCGAAAACTGCAGTCTGGATAGATCGCAAAACAACACAAAAGCAAATGTAATTTTACTTAATTTAGGCTGGAATGCGTTTTTTCAAATGTTTTTCCAGATCTTCCCGATTTTGATTTTCAATTCAAATAATTCATTTGCGTTATTTCTATCTCGGGAGCATAACGCACAAAACAAAAAAAGATTCAAACAAATATGTGGTTCCTATCGTCAGGTATGATCAAGCGTACATATAAATATTATGATTTTTGCACTGAATTTTTTCCAAGACCACAATGAACATAACAAAAAAAGAAGGACACATATCCATTCAGTTCATACAAAAATCCCATAGAAAAAAGCATACGCTAGAAGGACCAATACTAGAGCTAAACGGGTCGAAAACTTACTGCGAACTGTTCACACTTAGTGTAGTCTTACATCGGGTCCGTTCACGGTTCGCTCTGGGCCCGGTAAAGTATTGTGGCGAAGAATTACCGCGGTCAATTTACCGAAGCGTTGCTGGAGCCCGCCGGGTAGTCCGTATGGTCTAATACAAAAAACATTTAACAATATTTCACTGGAGCGTGACTGAAGCGTGACCGGAGCGTCACCGAACCGACAGTTTGAATCAAGCTTTAGTGTCAAGTAATATTTAAGGGAAGTGGTCGTTTGTTTGTTGCAAAATTTGTAATTAAAATGAATAACACTTTTTTTTCACGGGATGAATTTGTTGGCATAGTCTACTGTTTGGGCACGGGAGAAAAAAATCCACTCTTGCCTCTCGAATATGTTCGCAACGTTTTCCTGAATGCAGACACCCAAATGCAAAATTAAAAGCAGTACGTGTTGACTATGAGAAGTAGAGCGGCAAAAACCTGGAGGTCTATTTAAATTTTATTAATAATTAATTAGGAGGACTCTTAAAGGATGTGCCACTAGGTGTTCGAGAAAATAAATGGTTCCAACATGATGGGTCGCCTTCCCATTATAGTCAAATTGTATTTGGAAGTAAGATTTGGTGATCAGTGGATTGGCGAGGGGGTAACAACTAGATGGCCATCAAGATCACCAAACTTCACGAAATTAGACTTTTTTCTGAGGTTATGTAAAAGACTTTGTATACCAAGATCCTCTATATTCTCCCACATCGAAGAACGACATTAAAATCAGAATAAGAAGAGCTTTTCAGTCGGTCGGTCCTAACATACTCAGAAATCTTAATCGATAAAAGCATGGAAGATACATCGAAAGTATTGTTTAATTGTAATTTTTTTGTTCCTTGTTATTTTTGTTGTAATTTTATATTAAAAATGAATTAAACCATTATAATAACATCCGAACAAAAGTTGTATTAATTAAATGCAGGGTATTCTATTTGATAAAAAAAAAAGTTTTGGCGATGGTAAGATATCAAAAGCTGGATGTTTTTCTCTTAAGTACTACATTGAAATCAATAAGTATGGGCCGCACACGATGTCCCTAACCTTTTTTTACCTGAGTACAAAATATTATAATTTTGCAGTTAATAGCAAAGCCCCTATATTTTTATTTTTTTTTTGGAAAACGGTATTTAACCATTTTTTGAAGAAAAAAAAAAATGACTGCATTGATCTTCAATAAAAATTTAAAAAACATTACACAGGCTGCTGTATAACATTTACGAACGCAGACAATAATAAAAAATATACAGGGAGTTCCATTTAATAAAAAAAAAGTTGAATACGGTCCTGGAAAATTTTGCCCTGTTAGGTAACTCTAAATATTTTTAGTAAATGCAGTTTTTTTTGCATAATTTTTATTGCATTGACAATTTTTTTTAAATTAATAGTAAAGGCATAAGAGACCGATCCCACACTAATGACTAACGCTGTATATACAATAATACAATATACATATATCGGGTGTCCCAACTAAAATTTGTACCCCCCAACAATTCCAATTTCGAAACGCTCACAGGTCAATTTTGTTATCAAGGGGAACCAAATTGTACTAAACTTTCAACTCTTAGATCTGACCCTTTTGGCGAGGGAACCACGCTCTTAAAAAATTTAAATGGCATAGGGTGTCGTGTGATACACCATTTGAAAGCTTATTCAATTCTCTATCAAGATCTACTTTTATCGATTTGTTTCTAAAAAAAAATCATAAATTTGTTATTTTCCAAATCAAGAGTATTTTATGTAGATTTGGAAAATAACAAATTCTTATGATCTTTTTTATAGAAACGAATCGATAAAAGGTTTGGATAGAGAATTAAATAAGCTTTATGTATCGCACGACCTCCCCATGCTATTTAATTTTTTTAAGGGGGTGGCTCCCCTGTCTAAAGGGGTGAGATCTAAGACATGAAAGTTTGGTACAATTTGGTCCCCCTTGATAACAAAATTGATCTGTTCGAGCGTTTTCTTCTGAGTCTTTTGAAATTGGAATTGTTGGGGGTGCAAATTTTTAAAATAATTTTAAAATAATATATAATATGCAATAAGGAATTTAAATGAATTGAACATAAAACCTTGTATATAGGACTTTACAGAGTCGTCTTCTTATTCGCTCCTGCGCACGCTCTTATCATGAACACGGCTTGTCTATAAAGTCCTAGATTATAGGCTCGTTACATAAATAGCGGTTATGATTTGTTTGTGATCCAAACGTATTATAAAACTTAGCTTACAGCAAGAGGTTTGACGCCAATAGCTGAGCGAAATGCACGTGCAGTTACGGATAAGCTCCTCAAAATCGTAATTTCAAGTTTAATAGGATCACAAATGTTCATTTTTTATTCTTTTACGACTTTTAGATCTTTGTATAAGGGCACATAAATTGAGACAATTGACGATTTTTAAAATATTTTTTATCAGACCATAAAAAAGTATTAGTCATAAACAAAATTTTAGCAGCATTAACAGTTTGGGATCCCAACTTTCTATGAATTTCTGTTGGAGCCCTTAGAGTTCTAGCACCCCTATCGATGCGGTTCTAATTCTGTAGTCTTCCCCAATACCGCCGTGGAGAGTTTAGCTGCGACTGTTTTTATATGCTCCAAAATCTGTTTGTACAACCTAAGATAAATAATTGGTAATAACATAACACACACCATTTTTCTTGCCAAAAGAACTGTCCCCATAGCAAAAACCATTTTGCATTACTAATCTCTCCAAAAATGTGTAGTCATAATTATTATTATGCATCCCCTGACCACGACTGCAGTCGACAGTCTATAAAATTTACAAACACCTGGTTTCGAACTGATATTAACGATGCGTTTAGCGGCTGGAAGACTTACCGCATTAGTTCCGAAAATACCCGCAAGTAAGTTTTTTCTCTTTGTGTATACAGATCAGTGAATCAAACAAGCCCGAAATATGAACAGCCACACATGTTGTTGGGTAGTTCGTGACGCGTTTTTGGATCGGTATGGACGTCGGTCACGGTTCTGCAGAGAAAAACCACGGAATAGGTAGTGACAGTAAAATGTTTGAACTATTAACTGCGAGTGTTGACGAAAACGCCGGGAAAGTTGATAAAAGACTCAGTGTCTCCGAACCCAGCAGCAGAACCAGGAAAATTAGTTGCAGACAATGTGGAGCTCCTCACGAGGGAGTCTGCGAAGTATATATTTTTTTATTAATAGTTCAGTCATATTAGATAAAAAAGGTGAGCGGTGGGGTAAAATTTGAAAACAGCCGAGAGGTTTATTCATTTAAATACAAAGCCAAATTATTTAAATGTAAAAAAGATGAAAACTTAGTTGTGTGTAAACTAAAAAGGTGATGAATTCAAGAGTTAAATTTTTCTATTGTCACTAATCATACCTTTTAGTTCTTTGAAATTGAAAGTGCATTGAATTTACGTCATCTAGTTACAATCATGGTTTTGAAAATTTTGGTCCAATAATCATTTTTTTATTATTTTCGTATTTTTTGAATTCAATTCTTTTTTGTTAAAATAAAAAGGAAGTAGGTACAGAAATGAACACTGGTTCCAACCGCAGTTACTATAGTTTTGCTAAACTAAATAATAAAATTGTACCGGCACAAGTTAACATTAAAAACTTTGATAAAACCTGTATACGCATACGAAAATTTATTTTAGACATTACCTCTCTTCAGTGCAATAAATCCAGAAGCAGATTAATGGTTATTTAATTTGTACGTAGATTATTTGCATTGTAGGACGCCTAGCGGAGTTCTTTCACCCTGTAAAGTCTACTGTTTATTTCCTTTGGAATATAACTAACACACCTTCAGCGTAAACTGGAACTAAATATACAAGGGCGCTTTATAGAGATGTTTAAATATAAGCCCCTAACAATCACCAAAAATTGACCTTTGTATTCGTTTTGTGAAATACATAATGTTATACAACAAGATTATGACTAACAAACATAACCTCAAAGTTTGATGTTAATTTGTGCTTTTTCTTATTTTACGAATACTCGTGCGCTGTCACTTTTCAGTGGTTCGGGCTCATTAACAACACTCGTCCTACGCCTCGTGCTTCAAATTCGTCCTTGACCCTGAAAAGTGTCTTCACGGCGCACTTATATCGAAATATACTATTGTCAACGCTTTTTGACCATAAAGCCGGCTGTACAATTGATCAGAAACAGGAAGGAGAGCAGTAACAGGAACAGAAACAAATTGTCGTTGTGCAATTGAAGCAGGAGCAGTAACCGCAACGACAACTTGTTTGGATTTTTAATTTTGGCACTAAAATGTCACTATGACAAATGACAACCTAAAACTGAAACTTGTTTTTTAAGGGAGTTTGATTTTAAATGTTGTTAAACTCAAATATTTCCCTGTACCTAGGGAAGTTATCATTTGCATTGGCAACGCTAATGACCAAATCCTGGTCTGCTCTAACCTCACTATTTATATTCTCATTTTTTCCCCAGAAAAACATTTAGGATGCAGAGTGTTAGGAAATTAATAAACCATAATTTACTGATTTTAGTTTAGTTTACTGAATTTACTGTAGTTAAAAATGTAGCTCGGAGTTATCGTGTTTTTAGTAAAATACTTCGTAGGCATACTCATTATTGTACTTTACCTAAATTTGTGCAAATATACATCCTATATAAATTTTACACATTACCTGAACACTGTTAGGTATTCTATATATAATGCCTAGGTAATGTTTGAAACTAACTGTTGACACAGTGCCTAATATTCCATAGAATGCCTAGGAATTTTATATAATGCCTCATATATTCTCATCAGGTTGCTCAAGTTCTTTTTCGTATAGGTTTTTCAGTGTCCTCTGTGATGTTCAATTTTCTTGCTTTATTGATGTTGTTGTAATGTGTGGCCGCATATTATGCTTTGAGATGATCATAATATTATGACGATAGTTTTTACAATTCTACACAAAACGAAATGCGAATGTAGCCACTGCATCATTATTATCTTGTGCCTCATAACGGGACACGACTAATCATGCAATTATAATATAACAATATTTATAATATACAATCAGTGGAAATCCAAAAGTAAGATCTATTAATAAAAAGCAAGTAAGTGCAAAGAAAAGAAGTCTCCAGAAAATATATCAATGACATATACATCGCATCCGAACACTACTCTCAACCAAACGGCCAGGGTTCCACTTAATCATGAAGATATAAAAAAAATATTCTTTCATCATCTATAGACGTTTGTGTTTAGTATGGTTTATTGTTAGATTCCTACAAATTTTCACACTAATTTTTATAAAATTCCGTTTGTTCTATTATATACCTCTGATTCTACTTTAAGAGGGGGGTTCGACGTTTGTCACACGCTAGGTGGCGCCACGGGTAAAAAAACAAGGGTCCCGTTTTGTTAAGTTTTACGTAAAAGTATTGATATAAATAGCATTTACTTATTATTAATAGATAACCGAAAGTTGTCCCTTGGACCTAATGCCATTTTTTTGGCTGGTGATGGTCAATAAACTCGGAAATAAATTATTAAATTTCATTCATTTTTGAAATTTCATAGTAACGAAATTAGATGAAACTCGTCACAGACTTGGCGGAAGCTTTTAAAAAGTCACTGCTAAACCCAAAAGTGATCAAGTTTGCGTTTAAATCGAAATATCTTGACAGAATTGACCGAAAATTTGCTCGCTTATGTCTGGCCTATCATAATTTTGCTGCAATAGTTTGACTACTTTCTCAGAGATGGGGCACAAGCCAGACGCAAGAACACAAAATTTAAGAATCCTATGGACCCTGTGACGGTCTTGATTGTGACACTACTTTCTGAGCACGCGAAAGAAGAAGAAAGTTATAGAAACGTATGTCTGTGAGATATCAGACGCAGAGAGGAACCGGCAAATGCGTGGGTACCTATTGTACTCGTCACGTTCACTGTTTTGTACCTGACGAGTTTCGGGTAATTACGGTATATTTCCAGAAAAGAGGGTGCGGATGGTTTTGCCTCTGACGAGATATGCGACTTGTAATCGAACAGTAATAATTATTAACTTAAAAAAATAAGAAACCGACTTTTAGATAATGCAATTACCTACAAAAATTGTTTCCATACTTTTTTTCCTACGAATCACACCATTCCTGTGATATCGCGATTCCAAAAGTTGAAGTATTCAGGACTCATTTGATACAAAAAAGCGATCTAGTCGTAATGCATACTAATATTGTATGGTTTGGTTGGATTTACCGACAGATGAATTGATAGTTTTAAAATTGATAGTTTTGGTTATTATTTATTATGTAATTATTGTTTGTATTTTATTTTTTCGTTGTATCTTATGTGTTATTGTAGCAAACTATATAATTTGTTTTTATGTTTTACTTAACACCAACTTCAAAATTATAAAACAATTAATAATTACATAATAAACAATAATTTACTAAAATCAAAAATAGCTCATAATAGTCAGGTCAAAACAGACATTTCAATTCCCATTTGGAAATTTTGTTGAATAAGGGAGGGGTCGTCAAAGGACGGTTCTGCCGTAGCTAGCGGCAAGATGGGTTTTTCACTGAGCCACTTTACTATTTATTAGGGTCTCAGGTAGACTTCGCTGTAAAAGATAGAAAATATTGGAAAACACCCTATCTAGAGTTCAGTAGTTCTATCGAGTGGTAAGTACCGTTACAATATTATTTTGTTGAATGTGAACAATGGGGGCCATCTAGTAGTCAGTTGACGTTTTACATATTTTACCCTGGCTTCTAACCTGAACATGTTGAAGTGGGCGTGGTCGGACCCCGCTCTTAAGTCGTTTTAATCTGACTTTTTATTTAATTGAAAATTAAATATTTTCCCCTTCTGAAAGCCATCATTTCAATTTCAACTGAACTTCTATAGCTTTTTGGGCTTATTAAAATTATTGGTCGTTTATTTCTATTTTTTACTTTAATAATTTATGAATGTATTATATTTATAATCACTTGAGATGATAAAAAACCTATAAGCTAAACAGGAACCTGCGCCGATTAGGAAGTTGGAGAAGAATAATAAAATTATGAAACTTAATCAATTATTTAGTCATAAAACATTGGATTTTCACGTAGACAAAAGTTTGTTTCCTTGTGAAACTTATATCTGGGCTCTGGCTTCGCCAAATTTGAGCCAGACTCGATCGGCTTCCCCTTCAATAGGATCTGTTTGCGCTCTGAGATCTTGGAGGGTAAATCGTTTTGGTTTTGGTTGTTGGGGTGTCTGAATTATATACACAAATTTAATAACATCGAAATATAAATAAATAAACCGAATAAAATAAAAATTGAAAATAACTTTGACAATATACTACTTCGTGGACGAGTACGTCTGGAATCAGTCGTTGTGGTGCGTTGGGAATCTGATTTTTCGTTCCGAACGTGTGGTATAGTTGCTGTTAGAATTTGTCGGCGTGCATGAAACATGCAACTGGGTTTTGAAATGTTCCCAGAAGTGCTTTCGTATGCCTGTGGATCTTCGCCTTTTGACACTGTACGCAAAAATACTTGGTCGCGACCTTCTTTCTTGTGTTTGGACACCAGGATGTGAGAGGTTATGCACCAAGTCCAGTCTCTATTGCTACATAGAAAGATCCATCAATAACACAATGTGTAAAAAGTTTCGCACCTCTCGACTTAACGTGGCGGGATAAGAACCTGCACCTTTTGTACAATTTTCGGGAAGAGACGCGTGATAGGTTTTCAGCTTCTAGGCTCTTTCAGAACTGAGGTCATTTAACTGAGATGGATCAAAAAACGGATGGCAGTTTTTGTCTATTATTTATAAACTAAAAAATTCAGTGCAGTGGCGTGCTCCGATTTAGTAGCCAAAAGAATTTTATCTACATACAGGGGCGGAGTGAAAACCCAAATCAAGGGGGTTGCACTCTACTCATCCCAAAGGTGTTACCGAATTTTACAAACATTTCGATTTCACCCTGTATAGGAAATTAAATTTAGGGTGTATACTATTTGCACCACAATCGTGTAAAAACCTTAAATTTAATTATTATGCTGTGGTTTTGTCGCATGCTAAAAGAATTTGCCTCTACCCCAGAAAAGTATCTAAAATAACTATGTATAACAAAATACTTCGATCGTGGACGAGTACGTCTGAAATCAACAGCGGCCCGAAGGGAAGAAGCTTTAACCGTCCTCCACGGTTGATTATGAGTACAAAAGTTAAACAGATTTTTGTAGGCAACCTAAATCTGGGTTTATAAACAAACACTAATATGACTGGACTAAAAAATGAAAATTATTTAAAAATGAACGATATATATAACTGCATATTAAATTATGCAACGATGTTATCATAAAATAGGTACTTAGTGGTTCTCTATTGCGTACGACCTAATGGTTAATTATTTTGCTTCATTTGGATAGGATTTCATTGAAATATATAGTAACGTATTTGAACACACCGAAAATAGTTCTAATTGAAACATCCAGTTTATGTAAAAAATATCACTGATTTTAATAGTGGGGGACGGAGGTCATTTGTTTTCCTGTATATGGACATTGTTTAGTAGCGACAACAACATGTACTGTTATTTTTTACTACTTGCATACCGAGTTATCACTAGTGGAACAAGAAATTATTAATATGTCATCGACATAATATCCATGAGTTTTTGTTTACCCAAAATTTGTCATTATGATTTCGAACTACTTTTAATCAGTTTTTCACCAAAAACAATTTTTATTACAACTGCCAACGCACGTTTCGCCAACAATGTTGGCATCATCAGGGCGATGAGTAAACTAAACTTACATGCTACATAGATGATGGGTCTTATAACCGCTAGGTATGACCATCTAATCATCTGGCGGCTTTAGTCCCCAGGTTTTGCCAAAGAGTCTGCGATCTTAGGAGTTCCTCCCTTCTGCACCATCTGTAGATTATTTTTGGGCTTTCTGCATTAGGCTTGATATAATTCCTTCATGCTTCTCTCTGATTAAAAATCCTACAACGTCATAACCTCTTTCAGTTAATTCTTTAAGTAGCGAGTCCACTACGATTGACCAGAGCAGCGAAGCCGTTTCTATGCAGCTCTTCAGCATTTCTTCTATCCATCGAATTGTGGACGTTTCAACGCTGAATTTGTCTGCTGCTCTTTTTATAGACATGTGTGAAGTGTTTTCAAATGCACCTTCTATGTCTATAAATATTCCAACAGCAATTTCCTTAGCCTCCATAAATTTTTTCACTCTTTTCACCAGGTGGCGTAGAGCATCTAGTGTCGATTTGCCTGGCTGGTAGGCAAAATGATTTTTGTGATGTGTCGCTCTTTTCACGAGTTCGCTTCTCATGTGGTTATCCACAATTTTCTCCACAGTCTTTAGGAGAAAGGAAAGGACTTATTGGGCGATAAGCTTTGGCCTCTTCTGGAGGCCGTTTTCCCGTTCTCGGTATAAAGATAACTCCATGCTCTCGGTATGTAGTCTAGTGCGTAGCTGGCTTTGAGAATTTGTTTTAGGGGGTTATAAGGTCTATACTCTCCTGGAAAGATCCCATAATTGCCCTGTAATTTGTAGTGCTGAAATCTGTTAATCGCCCATTTCACTTTTTCTAGTGTGAGCACCTTTTTGATTTAATGAAATAAATATCACTATATAAGAAATATTTATTAGTAGATGAATACAAGTCAAAAGCTCGGGACTTAATGAATATATAAACTGTTTTTGGGTCCATGCAGACCGATCTAACCCTCACATTTCTACACATAAATTCACATTAGTTTTGGTTTCAGTTTCAGTCGAACACGTGCAGTTGAGTCGGCGGCCTATATCCCTTATATAATAAAATTTCTAAAAAAATAATAATTATTGCTAACAGTTTCGGCCATGCTACAAACATCCTGCGCCCTCGCGGATGGGTACCTACGTGTATCCTGAACTCTGAAACATAAACAACTTTATCCGACCTTTTGTGGGGATCAATTTGATCATCAGTAACGATTAACGATTTTCGTTACTACCCACTCTTTAGCGGTTTACACCATTTCGTTAACGGATTTGAACCAATACTTTATCGGTTACTCAACTAATACGTCATCGGTTGAGGACCATTACTTAAGAGCGGGGTCCGACCACGCCCACTTCAACATGTTCAGGTTAGAAGCCAGGGTAAAATATGTAAAACGTCAACTGACTACTAGATGGCCCCCATTGTTCACATTCAACAAAATAATATTGTAACGGTACTTACCACTCGATAGAACTACTCAACTCTAGATGGGGTGTTTTCCAATATTTTCTATCTTTTACAGCAAAGTCTACCTGAGACCCTAATAAATAGTAAACTGGCCCAGTGAAAAACCCATCTTGCCGCTAGCTACGGCAGAACCGTCCTTTGACGACCCCTCCCTTATTCAACAAAATTTCCAAATGGGAATTGAAATGTCTGTTTTGACCTGACTATTATGAGCTATTTTTGTTTTTAGTAAATTATTGTTTATTATGTAATTATTAATTGTTTTATAATTTTGAAGTTGGTGTTAAGTAAAACATAAAAACAAATTATATAGTTTGCTACAATAACACATAAGATACAACGAAAAAATAAAATACAAACAATAATTACATAATAAATAATAACCAACACTATCAATTTTAAAACTATCAATTCATCTGTCGGTAAATCCAACCAAACCATACAATATTAGTATGCATTACGAATAGATCGCTTTTTTGTATCAAATGAGTCCTGAATACTTCAACTTTTGGAATCGCGATATATCACAGGAATGGTGTGATTCGTAGGAAAAAAAGTATGGAAACAATTTTCGTAGGTAATTGCATTATCTAAAAATCGGTTTCTTATTTTTTTAAGTTAATAATTATTACTGTTCGATTACAAGTCGCATATCTCGTCAGAGGCAAAACCATCCGCACCCTCTTTTCTGGAAATATACCGTAATTACCCGAAACTCGTCAGGTACAAAACAGTGAACGTGACGAGTACAATAGGTACCCACGCATTTGCCAGTTCCTCTCTGCGTCTGATATCTCACAGACATACGTTTCTATAACTTTCTTCTTCTTTCGCGTGCACAGAAATTAGTGTCACAATCAAGACCGTCACAGGGTCCATAGGATTCTTAAATTTTGTGTTCTTGCGTCTGGCTTGTGCCCCATCTCTGAGAAAGTAGTCAAACTATTGCAGCAAAATTATGATAGGCCAGACATAAGCGAGCAAATTTTCGGTCAATTCTGTCAAGATATTTCGATTTAAACGCAAACTTGATCACTTTTGGGTTTAGCAGTGACTTTTTAAAAGCTTCCGCCAAGTCTGTGACGAGTTTCATCTAATTTCGTTACTATGAAATTTCAAAAATGAATGGAATTTAATAATTTATTTCCGAGTTTATTGACCAACTTTCGGCTATCTATTAATAATAAGTAAATGCTATTTATATCAATACTTTTACGTAAAACTTAACAAAACGGGACCCTTGTTTTTTTACCCGTGGCGCCACCTAGCGTGTGACAAACGTCGAACCCCCCTCTTAAACGGTTTTCAAGTGTATTCGTGATTTTCAGCCAAACTTTAGGCATCACCTGATACACTTCCTTCATTATCACTCTCCTCGTCGAAGGTGACATTAGGGTATGGTTTGATCTTATCAACTGAACATACACCCCTATAAAACTTATTAGCACGCGTCGTGCCTGGTATATCCTCGATGGCATACCGATCGTGTTGCAACGCCTCTTTAATAATAAACGGACCGTCATACTTTGGAAGCAACTTTTTGCTTTTCCATCGTTCGAACTTACATTCTTTAGGATCACAACTTGTTGACCCACATCGTACTTAGGAGCCTCTCTTCGTTTTGCGTCAAAACGTTTCTTAGCTTTACTTTGCTCCGTCAAAATTCTAGCATTCGCATCGTTGCGAATTTCGTGTATAATGTCTGATGATTCCGTCGTTTCGGTAACGTCTACCGCTAACTCGTTTCTTAAAAATGCATCGCCTTTATTTCGCGGTCTATAACCCAGCATTAATTCATACGGACTTTTTCCGGTCGTCTTATTTACAGTCGAGTTATAAGCAAATTGAATTTTGATTACGTTATGATCCCACTTATCTTCACCTTCCTCTAAAGAACTTGCCAAGGAGTGTAGGATTGTACTATTCATCCGCTCTACTTGGCCGTTCGCCCTAGGAGTTGCAGTTGCATTTAGAACCGACTTTATTCCAAAACTATTACAGAAATCTGCAAACTTTTTGCAAGTGAAACAAGAACCTCTATCTGAAATTATACACTTAGGTACGCCAAACATATCAATAACTGTTGTTAGAAAATTAAGTACAGGGACCACTTTGGTACTCTGCACCGCTTTGAGCAAAATGAATTTTGTAAAAGCCTCTGTGATCACCACTAAATAATTATTTTTCTTGCTACTACTGACAAATGGTCCTAAATGATCGATATGGATAGTATCAAATGGCGTCGTACTTTTAGGGATCGGGTGTAATAATCCCGGTTTCTTTCCCGTCGGTTTTTTATTGTATAAACAATTCAAACAATTAGCTATATATTTTGAGACATAACGTCGCATCCCTGGGAACCAATAAACTTTACTGATTGTTTCCAAAGTCTTATCCAGAGCAAAATGACCCATTTCATCATGATAATACCGGAGAATTTGCCGACGCGCTAGTTTCGGCACAACCCAACGTAATCCATCTTCGGTACGTCGAAATAGGCGGTGCTGTCGTATTTTATAGTGTTTATGAAGGTCTCGTTCTTCAGCGTCAACCGGTGCTCGATTTAAAACTGTAATTATGTATTTACATCTCTCATCGTTCAGCTGAGCTGACAATATCCAATCGTCTTCGGCAATGTTTATTGTTAAAACTGGAACACGATATAGATCCTGCACATCTGTTAACACTGGATTTCGGCTCAAAGCATCCACGTGTGACATGGACGTACCGGACCTATATTCGACCGAAAAATCAAACTCTGAGAGCTGTAACCACCAGCGACCTATTCGCGGAATCAGATCACGCTTTGTTAATGCCGTACGCAAAGCATTGCAATCAGTCACAACTGTAAATTTAAGACCAATTAAATATACTCGAAAATGAAGCAATGCACTAACAACGGCGAGCGTCTCTAACTCGTAAGAGTGATAACGCTGTTCTTCCTTACTAGTTTTTCGACTAAAATATTTTACTGGTTTTAAGGAATTATCTTTTTGTTTTTGAAGTAAAATACCACCTAAACCTTTTTGTGACGCATCTGTGTGAACTTCCGTATGCGTTTCCGCATCGTAAATTGCTAATACTGGGCGAGTTGTCAATTTATTTTTGAGGAGATTGAAGGACGTCTCCTGTTCTTCCTGCCACACAAAAGGAACATCTTTTCTAGTTAATTGCGTCAGAGGTGATGCTATTACCGCAAAATTCGCAATGTACTTACGGAAATAACTGGCAAGTCCTATAAATTGCAGTATTTCATGTACAGTTTTAGGCCTAGGAAATTGTTCAATCGCAAGTGTCTTTCGCATCCCGGGTTTTATTCCTTCAGCACTGATTTCGTGACCCAAATATTCTAATTTTTGTTGGAAAAATAAACATTTTGTCAACTTAATTGTGAGGTTTGATTCCCTAAATACGTCTAGAACTTGTTGTAGTGAAGTTAAACCTTCGTCGATATTTTTCGACGGTATCAGAACGTCATCCATGTAGGCCATAGCTACATTAAACCGTAAGGGTCCTAAAACTTTATTAATCGTCCTTTGAAAAACCGCCGGCGCATTGACCAATCCGAAAGGCATACGGACGTATTCGTAGTGGCCATCTGGAGTTACAAATCCAGTCTTTGAAGCAGATTCTTTCACCATGGCTATTTGATGATAACCGGCCGCAAGATCGAGACTTGTGAAATATTTACAATCCTTCAACCTGTCAAGATGCTCTTCGACATGTGGTAGAGGGTGTTTGTCTTTTATTGTTTTCGCATTAAGTTTTCGAAAATCGCAACACAATCGCGTACTACCGTCCTTCTTTTTGACTAATAAAATTGGACTGGCGTATGCCGAATTTGATTCTCGAATAATATTATTTTCAAGCAAATCATTTATAATGTCACGTGTTTGCTGCCTTTCAGCAAAAGATAACCTATAAGGGCGGTACGTTACCGGCTCATCGTCTTTTAAATTAATTTCCATTTCTACTTCTTTACACTTTCCCAATTCGCTAGTTGTCGTCGCGAAACAATCGCGATATTCATTTATTAAGTTCAATAAACGAGTTTTGATATTTTCGGCTAATGACAAGAGAACGAATGGCTTTATATCATCGAAAGTGAACGGCTTAAGATTTGTGGGACCCGTTATTGTTAATACTCGACTTATTTCGCTTTCATCGTGATGATGGGTTATATCCTCTTTACACATAGTACCGCGTGCTACAATCTGACCTTTGCGATAAACGACAGGAAAATCAGAAACATTATAAATTCCCACACAACCTTGTTGCGCTCGGGTTACACATCTAACGATAAGATGGTCTCGTAATGGTAAACTTCTTACCTGTCCTTCGACATAAACTTCACTATCATACTCCTGCCGATTCGTCACCGGTACGTAACCCATGGATTTCGGCTGCACTTCGACGTCTTCGTCGGCGATGATATTAATCTTGCGTATCGGTACCGCTTCTAAACTTGGGAGTGCGTCTTGAGCGTCCTCTAAGATGCGAACTTCATTTTTCCGTGCGATTAAAATTTTATCCTTATTGAGGAATTCTTGTCCGATCAACACAGGATAAACTTGAACGGAATTTTCCACCACCAAAGCTCGTACGTCCGCCTTGGCTAAATCAACTTGTAGTGTCACGTTGACTGTTCCCAAAACTTTGGTTTCACTATTGTTGTAGCCATAAACAATCGCAGAACTTTTCTCGATTTCGAGTTACAAATTATTCACTACGTCTTGACGGATAATTACACCTCCACATCCCGTGTCCACATAGCCCAAAAATGCTTGCCCATTTACCACGCACGGGGTGTAATAAGCGTTGTTATCACTACTGACAGTTTTGCAGGTCACACTTTTCCGACAATTCGCACTTATATGGCCTAACCTTTTACATTTTGAACACTCCACTTTGGGTTTCGGACACGCATTAGCCAAATGTCCAACATCATGGCAATTGTAACACTTTGGTCTATGACGTGGTAGTGAAGTACTCGTGCGAACATTTCGGTCTTCCTGTCTGTACTTACGATCTCTAAATGTTGTTCTTGTTGTTGACTGACGATGTTGTTCTCGCTGTCCTACACTTTGAGTGACCAGCGTAGACAAAAATGAAGAGTACAGTACTTCTGCAGTTTCGTAACGACCTGCACGAGCGCCCGTCTGTATTACCTCATTGGGAATGCCATCAATAGCACATGAAACAGCTTATTTGTCGGATAATTCACTTGCTCGAATTAATTCCATTTTGCTAAAATAATATTGGCTCCACGATTCAGCTTCATCTTTAGTTCTAGCCAACATAGTCCTTAGGGCCGTTGCAAAATCGCGATGATCTGGGAATGCTTGAAGGATTTTTAATTTCCATTCCTCCCAGCTGTAGTCATATTTGGAAAGACTATCATACCACCTTTTTGCAAGTCCATCTAACCGACTCTGCATATAACTAATTTTTGTCGCATCATTCCATCCACTTGACGCCGCCATTTGTTCAATCTTGTAAATCCATTGCACGGCCGTCATATTCGGAATTCCGGGTTCGAAACGCGGCACACAATTAAATTTGTCGGAACCGACCGCGAACTGAAAACTACGTTGTTCCAACAAACTGTTCCGCATCTTCAGTTCATCCACTAATTGTTCCAAATGTCCGATCCGCTCATCGGAAGTGCTAGCGTTTCCTGACGTAGAACGGGGTGGCGTCCACGGCGACATATCCCTGTCTTGTGGCGGGTCATAATCAAAGCGTCGTCGCTTCGCGCGGTTATCTTCAAAGTTGTCTTGCATTGTCACATCACAGTTTTACAACACCACAATCAATTATTATTATTCACCAATCACTTCGATGGCATCACAATCCCACCGCTGCTCTGTGAGCACCTTTTTGATTTAATGAAATAAATATCACTATATAAGAAATATTTATTAGTAGATGAATACAAGTCAAAAGCTCGGGACTTAATGAATATATAAACTGTTTTTGGGTCCATGCAGACCGATCTAACCCTCAAATTTCTACACATAAATTCACATTAGTTTTGGTTTCAGTTTCAGTCGAACACGTGCAGTGGAGTCGGCGGCCTATATCCCTTATATAATAAAATTTCTAAAAGAATAATAATTATTGCTAACACTAGGGTGAATATTCTCCCTGCCACACTTCGGTTTACCCGGTTCGACCTGTGACCTCCTCTGGTTGGGGATTCCGAGTCTATGTGGCGTTCAAAATTTTTGACTTCCTTAGACAGCAACACTTTCAAACTTCCCTTGCCGTCTTCGGTGTAGGTCTGGTTGTCTGATAAGCCCAATTGGGTTTGAGTGCTCTTTTGAAGCTACTTTTTGGATGCGCGTCGCTGGGGCGAGATTGTCGATCCCCTCGCAGAAGCGTTTCCATGCCTTCCTCAATTCCTTGTTGTACGTGGTACTTTTCTACACTTTTGTTCCAGGTCTGCCAAGTGTTTTTATTTTCATAGGGCTGTATTCTAAGGCTTGTTTTGTTATACCCGCATCTGGTCTTCCCAGGATATGGTCTATCCCTTTGCTTTGTTCTTTCCCACACGTCTTTGTCCGTTGGACCAATAATTATTATCTTTCTTAAACACTTTCCAAGTCTCCGAGCCCGTGTTGACGTCACAGAAAGGCGCGAGTTTTAAATAAGACAAATGTTTCGAATTGTTTTTACCTAGTAACCGCGTGATTTCGAATAAATAAAAAAATAGGGGTATAATACTTTTCCGTCTAGTTTCTAGAAAAGCTGTTTTTGCAAATTCTGGGACGACCCCATTCTGATGAATCAAGAAATAAATGACTCGTCTAATTAGCCTACATTTATCAGTAGAAGGTTTCTATCTTTTTATTGGTTAAATTGTTACTTCAATAACGTAGAAAAGGTTCTTGCTATGATTTGGAGTAATACATAAAAGAGCCATGAGAAAATGGTTACTTGTGTCTTCACTAATGTTTGCATGTAGAAAATTAACCACTTCATACGTGTCTCATTAAGTTAATTAAAATCTGTGATTGTATATTTAGGTGAAAGCCGAATATTTTAATTAGAACTTTTACAAAATGCGGAACACAGCATTCAATACATATTGTTCACAATGCAGCAACTGCGGCATGCTAACAGTTCAACATTTCTACACCTCATCAGGCTACTTCACGCTTTCCACAAACACCTCCATGTTCAAAGTAGAGTAGCTGTAAAATGCGAATTTTCCATAAACCTCATTTCTCAAATCCTGTGTTTAGGAGCTAGCATTACAAGAAGATGAAGGACACAATTGGTGGTCCATCATATTCTCTCTGCTCGTTATTGGTCTGGTCATATCAGGAATAGTGGCAGCTATTTTCTTAGTGGGTTATGTCGACGAACTTCTTTATTGGCATGGAACGAGGATGCAGCTCGACGAATACTTGCAGGTAAGGTTTTTTCTATTTATTTTCGCGGCCGGGAGCTTGATGTGTTTACCACTGCTGCTTTAAAATAACCCGACGTCCGAGCAAACGCTTGCAAAAATAAATAAAAATTTAATGTCTCAATTCCGCTGTTAATAGATAAGAACCGACAGTTTTTAAATTAAAAACTCATTGATACATAAAACTGGAGGAGATATCGGTAGGTTCCATTTTCCAGCTTTCGTATTTTTCCCTGGGGGTGGCACAACGAAATGAGATGGTCGTAATCAAGGATACTAATTACGATGCGAAAGTTGCGTTATTTTATCACTACACCCACGCATTTTATTACGTGCCTCTACCGGGTGGATGCACAAAGTCTTAGAAACTTTTTTCTAGATAGTTGCTCTTACAGAATGTTCCATCATCTGTTACTTAAAATGAGCCGGCGCTAACCTATAAAACTGCTTGTGCTGCAAGCGTTCCATTCAGACGTTGACTCTACAAACGTTTTTGTTTTATCTTTTAAAGTTATCTATAAAGTTTTGATAATAGAAGTTTATTGTATCCTTGGTCTCGAAATTATTGTTTCGGACGAATGACCACTAAATTCCGGTCCATCTTAATTATTATTGTGGAGATTCGCTTTTGAACAGCGTTATTACAGTTTCGAAGAAATTTTGCCGCTGTGCGTCTTTAAGATGACCTGAAATCGTTCTCAGATGAGTGCTCATTCTTGTCCTTTATTTTCTGCCGGTTTCAATTACATTTGTCACAATTTCAGGGCGAGCTGACTCCAAAGCGATTACCTCCTTCCTGGATTTCACACTCTCATTTCGTTTACCAAACTGACGATGGAAGCCTGGCTATTATGGATACTAGTCGTAACTTCAGCATTTCTGTTCTTGTTACTAATCACACTTTGGTAAGTTTTTAAGCTTAATTTTGGGATGTCTATATTTGAAATTACTTTGGTGGAATTAGTCAAAAATAGCGTCTCTTTTAAATTCGCATCCTAGTGAATATCTAAAATACATCTATAATTTCCGTTTCAGAGACAACTGAACGTCAAAGGCTATCAGTGCTCCAAGGACCTTAAATATGTGCTCTTACAACACGACGTTAAATTTGTAAGTCTATTTTTAACAAGTAGATAAAATTTACTCTATGTTTTGAAGTAGCGTATTGCGCGCTTACAACTTGCTTCGCGACTCATGAACAGACTATAACAACAACAATTATTTCCTCTCATAATTTTGACGAGTAACGTCGTTTTCCAGGATAGTCAAGCCAACACTAACATGCAAACCTTTCGTGACAGTTATTTTATTGTAAGGAATCACCTAGTAATGTTCAAAGTTCGAGCCACATAAAACCAGTAAATCCCTTATTGCTAGCGATTTATCACCAACCACATAATGTTACAAGCGTAAAAAATACATTCAGAAATATCTTTACGACTTTGGCTGCGTAGAAGTTTAGAGCAGCTCTAATCAGCCGCAAAACCGAAATAAAAATGGAAATCTATGTAGGACGATTTTTCTGTTCTCTGCGCTATAATGTATTCTCTAAAAACGTATATGAAAATGAAAAAATGGGAATTGTTTTCTTGAACGTACAAATTGCAAAGCCAGGGCACATGGACGTTTCATTTCAACAGTATGTTTCATTTTATAAACATGGTAGAAAGAGGATTAAGACAAAACAAAACAACAAATTAAAACCTCCTCTGCTGCATTTTTAAGTATATAGTACGAGAGCTAGGCAACGTTTTCGAGAAAGAATTTTAGCTCGTCTGGTTTTTTATATTTCCGTTCTTATCGAATGTGTGTAGTGATGGGGTAGGTCTGGCACCTGGGAGCGAGTGCGTTTACCTGTGCGCATCCCTTTTGTGGCAGCTGTCTCTTTCACGCAACCAACGAATTAGTTGCCGTACTCCTCCAACTCACGTATTCTCCCCGATACTTGGCAAATTATACAGGGTCAAATCAAGTTACATATATTCGCGGTTTATATACAGAGGTTTACAATGTTACGGAACCGGTTTCCGGGGACCAAACATTCGTGCCCTACACTACCCGGCTTGTCGTTCGGGGTCGAAGGTGGGGTAGAACAGGGTCGGCGGATGGAAACTCCGCCCAAAAAGAATCTGTCCGGATATCTCGGTTTTCGACCAGCAGGTGCACCGTAAACCAGACACCTGGACAGCCTCTCGGAAGAAGCCACCACAGGCGTCCTGCCCCCGTTACACTAGGTCGACACCCAAGCTACCAGGACCGGTCCTTTTTGGTCGGTGGTCGGGAGTTCAAGCAAGAGACCCGCCCAGATATCCCAATGATTGACCAGCAGGTGCACCGAAAACCAGACACTTGGACAGCCTCTCGAAAGAAGCCACCACAAGTGCCCTAACCCCGTTGCACTAGGTCGTCACCAAGGATACCAAGGCTGGCCCCGTCTGGTCGGGTGAGAGGATCCCTAAAAGGACACGTCCGAGTATCTCGGTGGTCAACCGGCAGGTGCACCGAAAACCAGACACTTGGACAGCCTCTAGAAAGAAGCCACCACAAGTGCCCTAACCCCGTTGCACCAGGTCGGCACCAAAGATACCAGGGTTGGCCCCTTTAGGTCGGTGAGAAGGAAATGACAAGCGGGCAGCAGGTGGTCCCCTACCTTACTGTTTCCTACGGTGGTCGGTCCGGTCCTTCTGGTCTGCTGCTGGTGGACGGGAGGGCAGGAACTCACTCACTGGTCACGATCACTCACTACCGGAACGGTCACTACTTGGAGGGTTGTTGTCACCAAACTGGCGAGGTAGTTGTCACCAAGTGGAACCAACTGGAGCGGTCGGATCACCAACTGTCTTCTGCCGGGTTCTGTTCGCTCTTTTATAGGGAGGTCGTGACGAAACGGTGACGTTCTTCCCCTGCGTGAACGGCCGCGCGAACGATGGTGAATCCGGGCGGCGCACAAACTCCGGAACTACAGGGCCCGGAGCGCGGTGTCGTTCAGATCACGGGAGTGAAGGAATCATACCGATACGTCAATGTTAAGCATTTATTCTTGGGCGTGGTCCGGGATTAAAAGAGCGAAAACTGGGAGTGGTCGTAGCGACTCCAGGACGGTCTCATTTGAAGCGGGCAAATTTTATGATAATCGGACCGAAAGAATGATCCCGGTCCGATGCCTGTAAGTATTTTTTTCGGCGAGTTAAGATATGCAATTTTACGGCGTGCTACGATCGGTTTTATTCATGCGGCAAAGTCACAAGCGGGTGGGATTAACGAGCGGCGCCCGTTGCTGTCGGAACTCAATGCATTTGGTCTTCACAGAATTTGTACCTCCGTTACAGTGCAACCCCTTTGGTTTAGGTTTTCTCTACCGCTCCTGTATCGAGATAAAATACTTTAAAGTTTGGCTATCAGATCGGAGCACGCCATTGCACCCAGTGCAACGTAAACAAGGAATTTTTTGCGACATATCTTTAGTTCATAAATAATAAACAAAAACTTAGAAATCACCTGAGTAGGATAACCTCAGTTTTGTACGTGCTTCCGAGACCGGCGTGTGTGCTTCCTTTTCCCGAAAATAAAAATGTACAATAGACTGACTGATCTGTGGTTGGTGCTATGTGTGTCATTTAAGTGATTTCCTTGTATGTAACACGAATTGCATTGAATTGCTATCGCAACGGAGGTAAGTTTTTCAATTGCTATTTGTTTAGTGGCGACTCGCTTTATGTTTGTTTTCGTCTAATTGGGTTGGCTTTCATACTCGAAAGAGTAAAGATATTTTGATTAATAAACTGTTTTATTGTAAATCTTGCATATTATTGCTTGCATACAACAATAAGCACTGCAGTCAAGTTCAACGTTGAGCTGGAGCGGTCGAGCTCCGAGCAGATAAGTTTTTATTAAGTTTATGAACTATTAAAATTTTTGACTCAAATTTTCACAAATACGTTGTACTGGACCTTATGGACCTTAATGTTCACATATATTTCAATCGGTGCCAGAGCTACCCGATCGCTACATAGGTTCGATGAGAAGAGCCCTAATTTTCCGCGACATTGCTAGCTCTTATACTAATAATTCTCTATTGTAATCCCAAATGTTTTCCCTGTTTTATTTTTTTCAATTGTTAACTATCTACTTCACGATCTTTGTCTGTAATTTATATTCTGTGTAAGTATCTATGTTACAGCGTACCAGGTGTTTTCATCATAGCTTTTTCTTCTTTTGTACCTCCACGCGTATCTACTCCGAACTACCATGAGGTTTTCTTCCATATGTTCTTTTTCCTTGTGACGCTTAGTACGGTCGGGTTGCCACGAGCGCCAGTTTTTTTTACGTGGTGTGCTCCACGGGACCGCGGGTAGCTACAATGGAGTACGGTACGCCAGGGGTCAGCTGTCTAGTTTGGTAGGAGGAAAAAAATAATTTAACACAACGAGACAATATTTAATAAACACCCTATATACACCGTATTCTATAACACCACTGGCGGGACGCCCTCCCAACGGCTGTAGCGGCGGTGAAAGGTGACAAGAGTAGAGATGGTGTGGTCCGGGTTTCCGGAGGAAAACACGAAACTTGTCTGGATACTACTAGCGCGCGACAGCTGGCTGCGCACGCCGTCAGACAACTGTAAGGTGCCGGAAATGGAGAGCGGAAAGAACGTGGTCGGGAATTGGAGGATACCGGAATGTTACCAGAAACTTGGACGGGAACCGGGAGAATGGTCGTCTGGGACTTCCTCTGCGGTAGAGGTGCGACTCACTTTGGGTGGAGCTTCTTTTATGGGCAAGCTAGAGGGGAGACGATGACGTTAGCAGACGCGCGAGGCTTGTTGCAAATGTAGTAGGGAGAAAGTCTTATCACAGCATTCTCTTCCGGACGGAACGGCACCGGCTCCTGACAAGTTAGCGATTCCGGAGCGGCGAGGTCCGGAGCGCGCTTCCTTGCTGATCAAAATGATGTAAGTCCCATTCCAATCCGATAATGGGAAGCATTTTTCCTTTACTTTACACTTTAATGATTCGGTGCGGAGGGCGCGGCAGCTTGGGGTAGTCGTAGAAAGTTTCATCCGTATCAGAGGTCAAGAAGTATTTTTAAGAAGCGGTTAAAGATGCCGATTTGGGCGTAGGGAGCTTGACCTTGTCGAACAGTGGAAGAGCGGCCTACTAGACTGCGGAGAATTTTCGCTTTAGAGCGTCGAGCCTCACTTCGACACTCTTTTCTTGGAATTCTTAAGTGACTTCGTTACATGTTCTATATGTTACTTCAGCAGCTCCTCTCGGGTTGAGCTACCTACCAAGCGCTTCTCCAGGTGGCGGATAGGAGAACGGGCAGGCCTGCACGGGCTGTAACTAGTAGGAAATACCAAGGTTTAACACGTTCGCTGCGGCGCAATAAAATTGAAACTTTGTGGGGAGCGTTACGGGGTCCCGATGTATATTACGGTTTGTGCGGTACGGGGCTTATTTGTCCCGTATAGTTCTTATGATTGGGTGCCCTCCGCTGGACCATAGAATTGCAATTATGAATGAATACTGAATCAGGTCGCTTTGCAATGAACAAATACACCTAATACAAGCGCAGGACGAGGCTCCTACGAACATTAAAATTTTTTATAGAATTTTTACAAAATATCTTACAAAAAATATATGTATATATTTATTAGAACAATGTCAAAAACATTAATACAGCAAAGATACAATGAACTTTAGCAATAAAGTTGATTTTCACTAAAATTGGCAGCATACTTTGCATTTGCGCCTTTTTCTTGCGTGGGGATCTTCTTCTGTTATCGTGTCGTCCCACGTAAAGAATTCATCGCATGAGGTGGTACGGGTCAAATGTGTACCGTATTTTTTTTTTATTTAAAAAGATCTACACTTCTCAAGAAACATGCTGGTGTCGAAATATTTTTTTTATCTTTAAAATTACGGAAACCACAAGCATCGTCTCATAGAAAAGTACTCGACTTTTAGTGCCGCCCCGTGAAAAGTACGGTACGGGACACATATGCCCCGTATCGCAGCGAACGTGTTAAAACCCTTGCTGCGCCGAACGAATGCCTCTCGCCGCGAACCAGCCCACCTCAGTGCACCAGCGGAACCCTCTTGTATCTATGCGTACAGAGGGACTGCGCATATCGACCAACATGCGACCAACCTTACCCCCCCACTTTCCCCTCTTGGACCCTGACAGGAAGATCCAAAAGGATGGATCCATCGAGGAGATTCTCCGGTGCTGCCAGGAGGCAGCTCCGGAAACGAAAGCAGAAGGGCTTGACACCTGCTGGGCGGCAGGAGACCGCAAGAACCCCTAGGACTACAACAGGGACAAACCCGACTGCCAGAAAGTCGGAAACGGAATCCAGCACCGGTAGCAGGGGGAATGCTCCGACAGTCGGAGAACACTCTCAGTCCCTTAGGACGTCCGCCAAAAAAAAAGGAGTGTATCAGGCGTGCAACAAACGTCCTCAGCGAGGACTAGGCAGATCTGATAAAAATCGCTCTGATCCAAGCTCTGCACAAGGTAAAGGAGGGGGAGGGGGAGCCTGCACCTAAGTTCTTTGCCGTAATATTACGGGGTGGCTACCTGGATGCTTCCTGCGCTGACCAGACCACCAAGGAATGGCCATAGCGTGGGCCGTGGCAGAAAGCGCACCTTGGCAAGGGGTGAAACTTAACGTTGTCGACGCTAAGGACGTCCTCAATTTGACGTTCCTGGACGGAGGCACTCGCAGATGTTCATGGAAGGCCCATCGAAAAAACACGAACACAACATATCCGTGTAGTCTTTTTTAAACACATCTGCAGGACAAGACCTTTCCAACGGTGTATATATTATGTGGGTGTGTTGAGTGAAAATGGCTTAAAAGTGTACCAATAGAGGTTATGTGTCTTTGCGTTTCTGGGTTCGATTATTTGCTTAAACACTATGTACAAATTATTTACACTTCTTATATCATAATATTTACATTATTAACACTATTTTTAAATCACCTAAACGGGTTCGTCTATTTATTTATACATCGCGCGGTACTCCGAATAGATAAAAGCAACTTTCCGACTCGACCTCTTTGACTCCGACTTTGACTGTGACCCGACTGATTGGCTGATGCGACTAGGCTCCCGTTGGAACGTCCTCCAGTAAATATATCGGCTACATCATTCTAGACGCCTCCATCGATGACATCACCGAGCTCGCGATGTGTATCGGATATTCCAGAAGATGATGTCACACTTTCTTGAGTACGTGGTAGTTGTAACTCCAAAACGTTCTAAACATTGATGACGTCATAATCTCGAACACGCCGCAGCAATGAGTCAATGAGCGTCCGCGTCCGTTACATTATATTCAACCCGATTTCTCTCCTATTCTCAGTTAACGATGTTCCTTAACGATGGGTGTTACTTGCTAGAAATCGTAACGTAACGAAAATGCGTTATGCCCCCTCCATTCGACTCTCAGCAACGTGGTCCGGGAGCCGACCAGTGTGTCTACAATTCTTGTCGTTGACGAATTCCCGCGGGCGCGGCTACCACTATTTGTTGAATAATTCAATTCAATGAATAATTAGAGAATTAGAATAATTGGAGCTTAAAGAAATGGATTATTCCATTATATTTTGCTATGAAAATATGGGCATATTTGGAAATATCGAAAAAACCTATACTATGCAATTTTACAGTAGCGGCTCGTGGTTCATTTTACAGGAGGGTCATTTCGAATTATAGCTGTATGTTATAAGTATAGGTACGTCAAAAAAATTATGCGTTTAAAAAATAAAAATTTAACAGTAATATTTTACTTAAAACATATCGATTTTTTGTTACCTTTTCTTTGAAATCTGTTATGGATTTTCTATACGCACCGTCCAATTGTAAATATCAACACGTCCTATTGTAGCATAATTCATGGAACTCTTCATGTGCTCTGTCAGTATTAATAGGTCATGTTTTCTTATTTTTTCTTTTAAATGTTTCAAGTCTGACACCGTTCTTAAACCACAGCGAATCATTTCCATTTGAAAAAATCAAACAAACGAAACAATAAAAGGCATTTGTGACTTCACATCCGCAAATCCAATACGACAAATCATACATGCCTTTACAACAATTACGGTGAACTTCTTTCCTTGCTTGTCTGTCTAATTTGCATTTCTTAGAGTGGACGACCATTTGTTTTAAGCTCCAACCGTTTCTCACAACTTATTATTATTATTTTGGAGTTCTTTTATTGTTTGAAGTAACAACATGAAATTTGAAACACTAGTAGCTAGTCAGCTGATTGCAGTGAACTAAAGAGGGACACGATCCTACATCCTACCTCCAACCAGTAACAATCTGTTAGTCGGACGTCCGACTTTCTGTCTTTATCTGAAGCATGCATTACGTCGCCTACATGATTCGATAATTCGATTCGATAATTTAATTGAAATAATTATTATATTCTTATATTCCACAAAACAAAGAGTCTTGATACTGCCTTTTTCACTTCTTTCTTTTGGGAGGTCATTGACCGAATGACCTCATGAACGAGCCGATTCAATTTTTAATTGCGACCAACAGTTTCCGAGAGAACGCGCGCCGAAGTTGAGGTTGAATTTTGCCAATTTTCAAAAAAATCATATTTTTCATCAGGAATCGTCAGACTCACATCATTGTTCTTTCATGACAAAAATACTGGAGAATAGTTCGTCATCGATCCTCATAGCGGATTACTATGAGGATCGATGATGATGTGATTTTTTTGAAAATTGCAACTATTGGCCACAAACAGAAGAATTAATAGAACCAGAATGATGTAGAATTTCTACATCTCTACATTTACATTTCTCTTAAGTACAGACCGGCGGGACGTAGCGACTAGTTGTGCGTGCGAGTATCGAGATTCGAGCAAATCATACATGAGTTTTACTGTTGTACTGAATTAAGTTTTGAGAAATGGGAACTGTAGCAAGAATGAAAAGTAAGTGAATAATATTGTATAACTTGATTTACTGCTTACATAAGTTTAATGTACCTACATGTGATTCGAGTGTTTACTATTTACTATTTACATACATTACAGAGAGACACTAGAGAAATCATATGCTCAGCGTCAAAAAGAGTATCGAAAGAGAACCAAAAACAAACGCTCTATGCCAAAATATACAAATATAAACAATATAAATCTAAATACCGAATTATATTCGGTGTTTAACACGTTAGCTGCGCCTTAAGAAAAAAAAAGTCGGCCCCATTTGCTCCAAATTTTTTTTGCATATTCTGATAGAGCTTTGTTTACTGATTACGACGGTATAATAATAAAAAAATTGTGGGGCTTCTTCTAAAAGATAATTAAAAAAAAGTGACACATACCCGGTGTCACGACGCAGCAATGGCAAGACTCAGAAGAAATGAGACACGTCGTGTGGGTCACAGGGCAAATTTGTCTGTTATGAACAGAACTGAGTCACATCGTTAGTGTCACAGAGTATGTGTAATATTTTAGAAAGATTTGAATAAAGTAACTTCGTTCCTGATTTTCGATTGAGAGTGTGCTCTTTGCGGTGGTTGAATTATGCGGGCATGGGTCTCGCTAGTCAGGTAAGGGTTTATAACCCTAGGTTCCCCCAAATGGCCGGCACCAATAGATATAATTATAGTGCGATCAATAATTGCGCTTATCAAAAACAATAATGGATTTTAAAATAATTGTCAAGGGTAGGATCATTTTATGTCTGATATATTGCAGGCAACTATACAAACTTAGGCAGCTAAGCTAAGACAGCCGCTTTTTATACTATGATCACCCCTGGATAGAGACAATTATTTTTTATCGCACTGTATTGGTTTGCGTTAGCCACACGTGTTGAACATCTCTGAACTGGATTTAATTCACTTCGACGGTTTTCCTAAATTTTAAATAAAGTTGTGTTCTGAATTATCAATCTTATATGTCTTATATATTCAATGGTCCATAAAAAATAAAAAATAAAATATTTTACGGAAGAACATTTTTTTTCGGCTTCTAAATTTCACGTCAGTATAACGTATTATATAAACCCGCTAATAGTCACAGAAAAATTAGATCCTACTGATGTAAGACACAAACCCAGTGTCACGGCGCAAGAATGGCTAATTCTGTGAGACACACATGTAGTGTCACGTGGCAGCTAACGTGTTAAGAAAAAACGTAAAGACACCTCGTTCCTGACGGGGGTTTCCCGACCGCATACGTTTTTTTTTTTATTTCTGTATGTCTATCATTATTCTCATCTTTTTTATACTTTTTATACATTTTTCCTTTCCCATTTCAGAGTTACATGATCTGTTCTCGCTTTCGTCTTTCTGTTAACTCTTACATTTTTAGTCCTGTTAAGCTCTTCCGCTTCCACCAAAGTCAATTATTGGATTCCCACTTTTGTTCTGCTTTTAATATTGATATTTTAAAATGTCCCCATATATTTTGCGTATTATTTTTCTATTGTTGCGTTTCTAGGTTCTGGGTTTAATATTTACATTATTTATACTATTTACAAATCATGTCAACAACCTCGTACATTTATTTACACATCGCTCAGCACCCCGGACAGATAAACACAACATTGTTGTCATTGATAAAGTCATACTCTCGATATGTACCCAAATACTCCAGAAGATGATCTCAGACTACAATATATTCAATTCGTTACAATATATCTTCGAAGAAAATGATGCTTATTTTTATAATACATGTAACACAATCCCTATTATGTAGTCACGTTCTTCAAAAACTGTACTTAAAAATCATATTTTTATTGTGCTATATTTGCTTAGAGCAAAAACTTACATTGATTTAACAAACCATATTGTAACGTAGCCTGATCCGGGCGGGTTCGAGGATTTAAAGAAATTCTGGTGCACATCGTAGTTACTAACTTTATTAAAAAAAAAAACTAAGGTTTCACTATGTACAAACTTTCACGATAACACGCTGACCGACTTGTTCACGATGATACCAATACACTGTCGCGTTCCGTCGTCCTTCTGGCCTTCTCGATTCCTTTTACTCCAGGAATAATGAGATCATCCTTTCGGCGCGATCCAATATTCTTGAAAGATGAGATCATCCTTTTTGTGCGAGCGTCGTATAGTATGAGATCACCGAGACAGAATCTTCTAGGCCCATGAGAGCATCTTATGTGAACAATAATTCCCAGACGTTCTCATGGTCTGTGGACTGTTCTAGATAAATGCAGACAGATGACATCATCGGCTTCCGGTGCCGTCGCGCCGTCGTCTCAACATTATCCAATATTTATTTTAAAGAATGCATAATAATTATGAAAAGGTTTCTTTAACAGTTTTTTTTGTTCTGTTTTCGATGTTATTCTTGGATATATTTTCAAGAGAAATACAGTTGCGTGCAGAAAATATTGGACGTCTATGTCATTCCACAGTCACAAAGTGTAAAACACAACTATTGTTATAATCTTAGTTTTTATTGTTATTTTTCACACTTGTCACCGAATAAATTGTCCAGGACTTTCTGTTCGCGACTGTATATTCTCCAATGTGTGAAAGTTAATAACCCATTTGGTTGATGTTTGAGGATTTTGTAAACAAATAACGTATTAAACAGATATTAAAATTAAGAGCTTTTGAGAAAAGCTGTAAAATACATAATATAGTGTAGGTAATACAAATAGACAAAAATGTTACTATTTTTAATAATCGTACTCGAATACAATGTTTGAGTGACGTCTGAGTGGTCTCATTTTACTTTCCTGGTAAGTTAGTATTTTGGAAATGAACTGCCCATTCAGCTGATTCATATTCCGGCACTGGGGTCAGTCGGAACTCTCGCTACCAGATAGCAATAATTCTAATTATAGATTTTATGATATTTTACGGTCCTCCAAGGAGAATAAAAAGGAGGAGGATAAAAACCGGCCTATGATTTCCGAGACCAGCTACTTTAGTAGGAAGGCGTCTTAAATAACCAGTCAATTTATAGAATACTAGCTGACCCTGCAAACTTTGTACCGCCTCAGAATCAATAAATGTTGTGTTAACTTATTGGCTGAATCAAATTCAGTTTTTTTTTATCAAAACGTAATGCACACTTATTCGCCCCCGAAAAAGTCAGTCAATCCGTTCTCAATAGTTATTCTGCTATTCGGGGCGGAGACAAATCCAACAAATCAAAGATCATAAAAATCGGTCCAGCCGTTCTTGAGTAATAAACCCAAGGGCCCCCCCTGGGCCCCATGTCTATGTTTTTAATAGTTATTCTGCTATTCAGGACGGAGACAAATACAACAAATAAAAAACCATAAAAATTGGTTCAGCCGTTCTCGAGTTTGTTTTATATAAGGAGTGAGCAACAAAATTCGTGATCGTAGGAGCCTCTGAATTAAAAATTTTGAGTCGATTCTTGATCGATACGATTGTGTAAAAAGTCATTGAGTAATGTGAATTGACGATTAATGTAAACAGTAAAGTAAAAGACCCGATATACGTTTAGCCAACTGCGATCACGAATTTTGTTGCTCACTCGTTATTATTTAATTTAATTTAATTTAATTTAATTATTATTTTATTAATATTTATATTTTATTCATTATTAAGATTATAAGTGACTTCAGAACTAGATTCGACCATTTATAACATTTCTTATAATAAAGTTAACAATAAAAAATGTAAAAAATGTACTCACAAACATTTTAGATTCTGGGAATCAATGAGACTGCCGCCACCACTTGAAGATCAGTCGTCAACCAAAACTAGTCACGAATTTTGATAAAGACGGTGTCAGTCAGTCGAAGTAGCGACGTGTTTTGTAATACTTCTTCCCGATTCTCCATTGAAATACGACATAAGCGTATACATCCTGGCAAAGAACCGAGTGGCAATCAATTACACTGCCACAGTTACGTGTCAGTCCTGCAGACACTGCAGGAGAGTCCTGCGGCACCGTGCCAAATTTCCGTAAGCGTCTACTCGTCTCGTATCCTCTGCCATTCAGAACCGAGTACTTCGAACCACGGATTACCTCACAGTTCACTTCAAAGTCTTAAATTTAATTGACCGTGTTGAGCTTAACGATTTGACAACTGAAACGAGCTGATCGCAGGCTTCCTAAATAGGTTACTGCTAAGTGTTTATGGGTTGTTGGATTTCGGTCTGGCTTCCAATTTCGCTTTTTGTGTCGCTGTGACAAGAGTATAAAAAAAGGTAGCGTCGCGTTACATGCGTGACTGAGAGCTGTTTATCTTGCGGCTGGAACAATAAGTCTCCAAAGCTAATCTATATTCTGAAGCAATGTAACCTTTGCACTATCTTAATAACATCTTCCAATCTGCGCACCTAGAGCTTGTTTTATCTATTGCGGCTACGTGGTAAGAACGAGTTTCAAATTCAAACACGGAAACGAAAAGCTGTTGTTACAAAGAGAAAATAGCTATTTTAGTGTATGGTAGCAAATAAGAAGTAAATGTTTTCAAAATACATAAAGATATAGGTAATATACGAATAGTTCAATTAATATATCACAGTATCTTTAAAACTGGAACCATAGATTCTAGAATTGAAAACAATTCGATTACTATATCAACAATGAGTGGTTGCTTGAGAATATTTGGACATCTCGTTTTTTAGACAACGATGTGACGCTTTTTGATGAAACCTTGCTATTCTATCTGGGGGTTTGTGGCGTAGCTATGTATTCAAAGACCCTGGTGCAAAAAAAAATTAGGGCCCTATCTAAACTGGTTAGGTTTTATGAAGTAAAAAAATTAAAATATATGAATATTTTAAATGTCCGCAGAACACAAGAAAGCAAAGTTGGTTATGTACTACCTACATACTTTAAAAACACCTGTTGTTCTAGTGGATGTCTTTTGGAAAATGACAGAATCACTTAAATTTTTGCTCAAGATTTAGTGCTCACTTTTTTTGGGTTTTAAATACACTTTTCAATTCTCTATTACATAAGTAAATTAAGAATTTTGTGCGGAACTTTATGATCACTTATATACACAACACTGTTGGCAAGTTAGGGGTGGAATAATGACATCGGCGGTAGTAATCACGTACCTATTGGGCATAAAAATTGAGTACTCGATTACCGCTCCCTAAATATATAAAAAAAAAGAACAAAAAACAATTCTTGATATACACAACACTGCTAGAATGACAGCCATAGCAGGGTAAAGAAATTTAGAGCTCGATTAGTGCTAACAATATATGAAAAACAAAATCAAAAAAATTACTATTTAATTAAATTTAGTGCTCGATTAGTGCTGTATATAATAATTATTATTATATGAAAAAAAATTGTTTATATACACAACACTGCTAGGATGGCAGCCATAGCAAGCTAAGGGGTGGAATAATGACATCGGCGGTAGTAATGGCGTACCAATTGGCAGCACTAAATTATTTTTTTTTCTATGGCTGTCATGCTAGCAGTGTTGTGTATATAGAAAAAAATCTTTTTTTGTTTTTTTTTATATATCGACAGCACTAAATAGTATACAGTTGACCTCCGTGCTGTGTTTATTTGAATAGCATATTTGAAGGAGTATACTGCTAGTTTAATCAAAAGGTAGCATTTTGCTCATTTTTTGCAAATCTTTTAGAGCACCAAATTTTTGATTTTGACACTAAATTAGCACTAAATGAGCACTAAATTTTGAGCAAAGATTTAAGTGATTCTGCCCATTTGATTATGCTAGCTTTGTAGACATTTTAGATGAGGCCCTGAAGGCTGTAAAGGCCCCATATCAAGAATTTGGCGTTTTTTATTACCTAAGTCATAAAAAGAAGAGTTATCGTTCACATTTTCGAAAAATGGTTGTCGTTAACATGATCGACGGCATCGTCAACGGCGCAATATTTCTGCCAGAAGACTGAATAACAAATTTGTGATTTTTTTTCTATCTTCTCTTTCTTGGCTTTGTTTGCGCTTAAACGCACAATTGGGTTTCTTTTTTTCATCCATAATTTTAGTTTTCTCATTATTTATGCAATACAATTATTCGCGTGTGCTACGTAATGAAGAAACGTAATGCTACGCTACAAAACGTCGTTGGGGAATCCCCGGCTAGCATTTTATAAAATTTCGGGGATTCCGCAGCGACCATATAAATATGGATTGTGGTTCAAGATAATCTAAAGATGGCGGTAGTGTGCATATTCTATAATGCACTAGAGAATAGAAAATAGCAATTCTAGGACAGGTATTTAAAAACACTTTTTGTGAAAATAGCAATAAGTGTACAAGAATCGAATTCTTGTTATGTTCAAAAATTCAATTAATCAAAAATCACTTATTTTGATTCTTCAATGTTTTTTATACAAACTATTTGTATAATTTAGTAAGATAATAAAAAGTATGGTAAGATTTTTCATGGAGCTGGAAGTTTTTTTTTCCAAGTAAGTTTATAGAAAAATGAAAAAAAATTAAATAATATAAACTTTTCAATAAGGAAAGTTGGCAACACTACACAAACAACACAAAGAATTTAGGGGAATTCCCTACAAGTTCGAATTGCTTTCAACTGAGTTGCCATGATTATAGTTGTGTTGTAACCTGTTAAATTTATATCTCAAGGATGGGAGAAATTATCGTAAGTTCGGTTTGCTTGGTGGAGAGGGTCCGAGGGCCCCCCTAGCTCTTTAGTACCTACGCATTTAGCTGGGAGTTAACATGCGACTCTTTCGTATGAGTCCTTCTGATGAACTCTAATAAAAGCGAAATTTGTCTGTGCCGTAGCTACTATCGGAATTTGCCTTTGAAGTAGGTATGGTCAAAATTGTGATTTTGCTGTCACAGCGACGACCTGTGACTGTGACAGCAAAATCACAGTGACAAGAACCAGTGCGTGGTGTAATTTCACGACCTGTGATTTCCCGATTTTGTCTCATTGTCAGTGACACGGCGTGAGTTTTACAAAGGTCGCAGTGACTCGCAGTAACATGTTGTGATGATCGCAGTGTACTGTGACTGTGACAACGCTTGTGACCGCGACAACCATAAACCGGCACTTTTCTGCGACTACAAACAAATGGTTCGCTCTAGGTCCGCTTTAGAAACCCTTGAATAAAAGTCTGGCCAACGCCGCCATTTTATAACACAATGAAGCGCGCGCAATTTAGAGTTTTTGTTTTCAATGTTCAACAACCTAACCTTACACCGAAAGATTTATGATTCATTCCTGTCTCAAGGGGGGGCCGGTGGCAGCTACGCTCCCCTGTCTCAAGGGGGTTCTGTGATAGCTAGGGGCCCCTGTCACAAGGGGGACGTGGGTACCATCGGGCCCCTTTTGGGAGAGGGGGCGTAGCTACCATCGGGCCCCCCTTGTGACAGGGGGGGCTTAGCTACCATCTGAACCGCCGGTGCGGTAATACCTACTACTCTCATTCATCCGCATTTATTTATGATACACTATGCAAAAAATCATATCGATCCCTTGCTCTGTGAAAAACAAAAAGAAATCTATCCCACGAGAATCGTACATTTTTCTGGGATAAAAAGTAGCCTATGTGCTATTCCAGACTATACTCTATCTCTGTGCCAAATTTCATCCAGCCCTTCTGGCGTGATTGAGGAACAAACATCCATCAATCCATCCATCCAAATTTTCGCATTTATAATCGTAGTAAGATTTCATTACCTACGGTAATAATTAATAGGAGCTTATCGTTTAGACTCGATGACTGAAGTGTTCTTATTATTTAAAAAATTTGCTTTAAAAAAAAAGAGAACCGACTTCAAAAAGTGAAAAATAATTGAATACATGTATTATTACATGTACTACCCAATGATCTGTCTGAAGTCGGTGCCAAGCCAAATAGGTTACAAATTTGTAACATATTGTAATTATACAAAAATATCAACAACGTTATAACGCATACCATATTCGATATTATTCGAGACGACCGTCAACGAAGTCTGCCGTTTGGGATGTTTTGCTCAGCACGAGCCCCCCACCCACGCTTACGCATTCCGGTGCGTTCGCCGGGAGACCTTCGATGTGGCTGGAGCAGGCAGCCTATCTATCTACTACCTATTTGGCTTAGCACCACTTCAGACAGATCATTGGGTAGTACATGTAATAACACATGTATTCAATTATTTTTAACTTTTTGAAGTCGGTTCTCTTTTTTTAAAAGCAAATTTTTTTACAATTTTAAGTGATAAGTTAGTGATACCTAGTAAAGACGCTTCTCCAATATTGAGGTCCTCAATAAAGCTGACAAAGAAATCGGTATGAACATAATTATATACATAAAATGAAGAAAAAATATGGGGATTTTTCTCGATTTCCATGCGATTCCCTGATCAGATAATGATTTTTTGACAATGGAACCACGCCAAGAGTATACCCTTTCAAATAAAAGAAGAATTTTGTAAATCGGTCCACAATTGACGAAGAAATCGGTGAACATACATGATAAGTCTGTTAAAGAGGGAGCGAAAATTCGAGAATTTTTCTCGATTTCCATGGGATTCCCTGATCAGATCCTGATTTTTTAACAATGTAACCACCTTTAGAGTATACTCTTTCAAATATAAGAAGAATTTTGTAAATTGGTCCAGAATTAACGAAGAAATCGGTTAATAAAAGGGAGCGAAAATTTGACGATTTTTCTCGATTTCCATGGGATTCCCTGATCAGATCCTGATTTTTTAACAATGTAACCATCTTTAGAGTATACCCTTTCAAATAAAAGAAGAATTTTGTAAATCGGTCCACAACTGACGAAGAAATCGGTAAACATACATGAAGTCGGTTAATTAAAGGGAGCGAAAATTTGAGGATTTTTCTCGATTTCCATGAGATCCCCTCATCAGATCCTGAAATGCTGACAATGGGACCAATCTGTAAGTATACTCTTTCAAATAAAAGAAGAATTTTACAAATCGGTTTATAAATGACGGAGTTCTGCGGTAACAAACATTTAAAAAAAAAAACGAATTGATAACCTCCTCCTTTTTTGAAATCGGTTAAAAAGGTGTTACGGGAAGACCTTTGATAATATTTTCTGCAAGTAGAATGGTAAAATAACATTGACAACAACAAAAACTTGTATATTATAACAAGGTCACGTAAAGATAATAATAATAATATAATAATTTCCTTGTTTAGTATAAAGATTTGACAATATTTATAAATCATTTTAACACTTGTTAAGAGGTCGTCATGACGTTAAATCGTCTTTCAAAGTCAAAGTCTACATTTTATTCGACTTCAACATTTGTGTTTTTTTTTTTTGAGGGGATTATCTCTAAAACCATTAGTGGGAGCAAAAAATGTGTAGGAACAGAATTGTAGAGCAGTGTTTTCTGCACCAGGTCTAAACTGCATAAAACATTTGCAATAAACTGTTATTATTTTCAAAAAACGGGCTGAAAACTGACTTTGCGCTGAAAACTATACTCATTTTCCAACGTCATTTATGAGCGTTGGGCGGGAGATCGGTAACTTCATGCGACCAATTTTATACAGAATTTAATGGAGAACATATAAGTCCTATAACATTTTCTCGTCGCGTTACCGTTTACGAGAACAATGCAGAAAAGCTTCATGACGCCACGCTCGATGCGATTTTTTAGGCAAAAGGGGATGAAGGTGGGGAGGAACTCTTCGAATCTGTTTTTGGGTTTCTGCTGGTAGTTCATGACTAAAATGTCAAAACTTTTCGGGATGCTGGCCAGGAAGGGATAACCGGCGCCGGTGACGGCCAGATGATGAAATCTCCCCATGTACTCGTAGTTTTCAGTTTGAACGTCTATCTACTTGGATGAGCAGACGGGGTCGGTGGTATAGGCGGATGTGAGCTCACAGCATCTTTAGAGGTGGCGTCGATAGCCCAGCCGATGTCAAGAAACCCGCATGTCACGTTACCTTACTTTCAAACCCGTGTTGTTGTGGTCGATAGTCCGACTCCAGCGAAAAGTCGTTGGATGGTACCGGCGGGCGTCCGGATACAATAAAATTGATTCCTGTACGTCTGTCGATCACACCGGCAGAGGTGGCATGGCAGGCTTCGATGAGGGTTTCATCGACGGTTGGAGGCGACTGAATCGCGCTCGGAGATTGTTTTTGCGGGTGTTGGGACAGCCTAGACGTTAGTGACACCTGGCGGTAGCGTCACGACTGCATTCGCTATTGGACTAGGCCTATAGAACCAGGACATGATCTTGGTGCTCGAGAACGTTCCGAATTCCTTCGGCGATGTTTTCGAGAGTCTGATATGATGCACCTGCGAGAATGGGTATGGGACCGGGAGGAATAATTTTTATCAGAAATCTCTCCTGGTTTTTCAAGAACATTTTCCGATACTCCACCTTATTCTCTTAATATGTCGCGTTACGAAATTGTTGCATCTCGCAATTCGAGCTCCGTCCTGATTGGAGGCGGTGGTGTAGAGCTCGCTGCGCCGACACCGGCCCCGGCAGATGTGGGTGTTTTAGGATGAAGGTCAAGTAATAATCGAAACTAAAAGACTTTCTAGGGAAGAATAACTAACCTTACTGTTTTTATTATGGACTAGCTGGTACACTGCACGCGTTGCTACGGCCCAAAAATAAAGTGAAACACATCTCAGTAGGTACTGTCGTTGGGCTTTGTTGATGGTAATTGCGAAAGCAAGGCGTCCTGAAGATTGAAGCCGTTTGAAATTGAAAGGTATATCGGTGGAACTATTGGTATGTGTGGCATGATCACATCTTCCCCTTACATTTTCCATTGAGGATGGTCGTTTTAATGGACGCTATGTTGTTCAAGTGTTTCAGCAGCTTTTAATCTGTAATCTCTTAACCGCATTTCCTCCAGACGTTTAGTGAACAGCAAATTAGCATTACATATTATTGGTTTACGTTACTTGCCGATTGCGCGTCTTATCCAAGAAGAACTTACAGTTGCGTCCACAAAATACATTTTGGCACTTCTCCATCGACTTCAGAACAGTATTCCTCCTTTGTGAAATGATTTTGAAGAAAACTGATGAGTGTCATTTTATGTTTAAAACTGTCACTATGACATTGTTATCTGACCGAGTACTCAATTTCGTCCGGTTTGAACTTTATTTATATTTTATTATATTTTTTTTTACGAAAAAGGGGTGACACATTGGGGTTGCCAACCCCCTATGTTACTCCCCATTGCGAATATTATTTGTGATCAAAATTTCATAGCGATCTGTTCACCGGTTTAAGCGCGCATAACATACGAACGAACAGACAAACAAACAAACAAACAAACAAATATTGATTTTTATATATTAGATAGGGGTAAATTCCACTTACGTACCTCCATGACTCGACTCAATCAGTCGTGGAGAGTGTGGGACTCCCTGGCGGATGGTTGTCCAGGCCTACCGCGTTAAAACCCCCATATGTATTTCACGAAACGAATACAGAAATAGCTAGCTATGTAAGTAACAAGGAATGTAAGGGCTTATTAACATTGAGGCAGACATGAACAAGCCAAGGCGAAGCCGCGGCTTGTTATCTGCCAAAAATGTTAATAGTCGATGCATTCCGAGTTATTTTATTACATTTTTCCGGCTCCGATTCAAATTGATTTTTTCGGCTCTCGATAATGTAATTCAGTGTGGTAGTCCTAACAACAATACGTGTAGGTTGACAATTATATTTGTTTGTTTTACCCTTGACAGCGGAACTTAATAATATTTTTAAGTTCCTAGGACGGTAATAATCTACAAAAGTACACTATTAAGTTCCGTTGTCAAGTTTAAAACATAAACAAATATAATCGTCAACCTACACGTATTGTGTCATGAAGTAATGAAAATGTCAAATAAACGCCACACTATTTTTTATGGATTTTAAGGAATTTAAAGGCTTGCCGGGGTTGTGTCGAACGATAAAATGGGGTTTGACTCTCGTTCCTGTGTAAACGAATTTGGTATTGGTTGTTTATGCATATTTAGTAGTTTGGTTGCCTCTATTATTAAAAATCAATTTACATTATTTAATTACTAAGCTCACATAATTTTCAAAATAATGGAAATTGAAAATATTTATACGGATGTATTTAAAAAATCAATTGATCAGTATTGAATAAAGTTTTGTTTTTTGGAAATTTTCCAAATGTTCAAATAAAGGCTGGTGGTACTGTAAGGCAATGTCTCTCCACATTTTCTGCACAGTAATTAAATTTCTGTGTTATATTAATTCAAGGTCTTTGCAGTAGCGCCCCATTAGTGCATATTATATTATCCAAACCACAGCAGTTTTAAAGCTATCCAATTATTACATATTTGCCGTTCTTTCTGAATTTCTGAATCCCACCGGGAACGAACTTTTATTGTAAGAAAAATGCACATTATTCACATTTAAAATCGCATCAAACTAAATTCCCGACATTGAAAACATCCATCTTAATAACTTTATATCGTGTTTCAGGTGTTTAGACAATCCTTTACGGCGCAGTACACCATCTATGACGTCAGTAAAGAGTAAGTTATCTATTTTCTGAATAATTTTATTATCGTCTGTTGTCACAGTGCTGATTGAAAAATTACATTAAAACATAATGCATTACTTACGTTCTTCATGTTTTTGACACTTTATGAAACAAATAGCTGAACGTTTCCAATGACCTTTAGAATCTTTCGAGCTTTTAATTAATCCGTTTCAGTTCCAACAGAAAATACTTCTTCAACTGTTTCCAAATCAATTAATCCGTTGTTAGTTCCTCCAAACAATAAATTTCTCTTTGAATTCGAGCTTAAAGCTCCTTATGACTTTAAAATATTACAGGCATCGCCTCTGTAGCCGACAGGTAATAGTTATCTCTTTAATTAATGAGAGCGGAAAATCGCGTGCATTCTATAATGCACTAAACGCTGTTACTGCTGTCGACATTTGGCATACAATGTCTGGAACCTAGATATACAATTCTACCTAAATTTTCCAACTTTCAAACGAATAAACTAGAATGGAATTTGCTACATATTTCAACGTGGAAAGCTTCACACTATATGGGGAGAGCGGCCATTATATTTCTCCAGAGGAATAATTTATTAAATTTGTAGTCTACGATTAGCAGAAAATGAAGAAAAAAATTGACAGGCTGCCGCGCTTATTTTTCAAACAACAAAAGTGTTACTGTGTGTTTTACAAATTGACAATTATTAATAAAAACAATTAGGTATCATCGGGAGCATCGAATAGTTAACACACCCTAAAACAATATCATTAACGACGTATGAATTAGAAATGTGTCAGAATATAAATTCATGTTTGAATGTACGCCTCAGTTATTGTCATTTTGATGTCGGGAGTAAATTCACACTAGATTGAAGACAATAAGAGGAAGAGGAGAATATATTTAAAATAAATAAGGCGACAGCAACATCGCCAGAAGCAGATAAGAAAACTGAAATGGAGAGGATCCTGGATGAGTTGAAAGAAATAAAAAAATAAAACTAAAGGAAGAAATGAAGGAGATACAAAGAGGGAGCTAAGAAATTAAGAGAGAAATTGAAAGGCAAAGAGAAGAATTTAAAGAGTTTAAGGAGAAAGGGGAATGATATTGACAATATTGTTTTAAGGCTGTAAACGGGAAAGGCGGGAAACGTTACTATTTTATTGAATTTTACGGGTTTAATTTTGATTGTTTGAATATGCGGTTATCAAAAATCGATAAAGGACATCTTAATTCAGGGTAAGACGGTATTACAAAGTCCATATTAGCATTTGTTTATTCATGAAAAAATTACAAAGTTGCTTCATGAGTATAAATGAATGACTTTGGAATTTTTTTCTGAAAAGCAACGCACAGTTGGTAAATTTGAAATAGACGTTACCCTGTAGCAAGGATTAAACTTTCGTCAGTGCCTTAGCATTGTTGTTCGTCAATAAAATTCAATCATGTTTGTCGACAAAATTATTTCTGAAGTAAGCATGAAATATACAGAAAACTGTAGAAATTGGGTAGAAACTTGGGTAGAAAATTTAGAATTTGGTGTAGCTTTGGAGGGGAAGATGTCGCATTCTACAATGGGCTTTGGAGCGGAAGATGTCGGTCGCTTTTTACAGTGGTCAGGTATAGGATAAAACCTCTCGACAAACCCGATCATAATATAATAAACTTGGGCGAAGACAAACACAGCAGGTATTTTTTATAATGCTTTCCAGGTTTCGGAATTCCGAAACTCTCAAAATACGGACCGACCAAGACCAGTTATAAGTAAAAATACTTTGCAGTATTTATCAAGAAAAAGTTGCTTGTCTTTGTATAAACGATGAGACCAAGCAAATACAAATAAACAAAGCACTTTCAGATTCAAGGACCATTAGCAATTTTTCGAAAAAATGTTTATTTTTTCATTGTATATTCCGGCGATCAAAATGATTTATTAATTGAAATGAAATTCTATTGCAAACAATCAAAAATGTTTTTTTTTAATTGCAAAGCAGGTGGCACACAAAAAAAATTAAATTGACCTGGCCGAGCGATTAACATTACATAACGCAATTAATCATTTTGTTTCAAACTTTATCACCACACTGTATGTATTAGGGAGGAAAGTATATATATGATATAATAATAATTATTGTTGTTAATTGTTAATATGAAATCTGCAACGACTTGTCTCCGCATACAGTTAATCATCCGCACGCTGTCAAAAATCAGAACAATTTTGATTTCAGCGGATTTAATAAATTCGAATTCCACAATCTTGACCAGACGAGAAGTTTTAATTAACTGTATCCCGCTCTCCGTACGGTCAATGCAATACATTTTCCCGCAATCTTTTTTTCAAATTTACAAGTTTCAAAAAATCGCTGCCAAGATCTTTCAAAATTTCAAGCGATAATCTTCAGAAACAAAAAAGTTATCTTCAATGCTCGGCAGGATGTACATGCCGCAAGAGAACCTTCTGTCAGAGACCTATGAGTGGACCCCTTTATTACGGGTATTTTATTACGGCAAAGGTCCCTAGTGTAAAGAAATATGGTCACCCAGGTCATCAATATTCATTTTTAAAGTTTCCAAATAACGTGGGTGGTTCGTTTGTCCCCAAAAGCAAAAGGACACTGTAATACCACAAACCAAATCCGACCCAGACATTTTAGTTCTTCTATTCTGAACGAGGTTGCAGCATCTCGGGGCTAAAATTCAAGATTTTATCTCACTTCAACATCGGAAGAAATTTGTCTCTCACTAAATGACAACCTTAACAGAATGGGGGAAAGGAAAGAAAAAGTAAACAGCATGCCAGACAGGGGATAGAGGACTTTCGGAGGAAAAATGTGGAAGAGGTTTTAATCAGGGACTGTTACGGGATAATAGCACTAATAGTCCTGGAGATAGCGTTGCATTTTTTCTAGGAATTTTAAAATTCATGAGATGGTTTTTGAGATCAGTTTTAACTAAAAAATAATAATCAGCTATATCATTGAAGAGAGGAGATTATACATCAGTCAGGGATTATCACGCCTCAGATGCACTGAGCGCGCAGCATGTTTATGACAATGACTGACGCTCATCCCCCGTTAAAAATACGACAGACGATATTATATTATATTAAAAGTATAAAAATTCAGCTGAATCAATTTTATAAGGGATAAAATGACTTTATTCTTAAAAAAATGTTTCATTTGACTGACGTATAATCCCCTATCTTCAACACAGCTGATTATAATGTTTTAGTTAAAAATATACTAATTACTCCTAATATACTAAAACCAAAGTTTTTTTATTAAAAACCGCTACTGGAGCAGCTGCCGTTTAGAGTTCTTAAATATTAAGGAAGAACTATCATTGTTATCATTTTCAGCCGGTATCAAATGACATGTTCAAATGCAAAGCTACCTCCCGGACTATGATAAAAATGGAAGATTGGGAGAGAAAGGAAAAAGTGTTGAAAACAAATAAACAATAAATGGGGTTCAATGGAGATGGAATGAAACGAGAGAGGAAGACTAAAGGTTTTCAATAAGAACAAGAAGGAGGGGGAAGAAGTAAATGGAGACGATGGCAAAAAAAAAGAAATGGGAAAAGAAGAAAAAGGTAGAAAGTAGGAGAGAGGGCAAGAAGGTGGGTAGGAAATCTAAAAAGCATCGGAATAAACAAGGGCGATGGCACTATTTTTAAATGTAGCGCGACTTAAAAAAAATAAAGAAGAAGGACTATGTGAGGCAATTCGAGATAGTTGAAAAACAAACAATGTACTACTAAAATAATTCAAGTTGGAATGTCAGGGAAAGTAGAAAGGAAGGGCGGCAGGGGGCATAATAACTGGGAGGAGGAATAAAGAAGAAAAATCAAAAGAAGGGTGAAGAGGAATAATGCAGGAAGGAGGAGTAAAAGTAGTGACAGCTTTTAGCAAAGAGATGAAGATAACAATATGCAAGATATAAGAATAATAATTATAAGCCAACAAAGAAGAATGTATAGCTCGGGGAGGGGATTTCAAAGGGAGAATCGGAGAAGGAGAAGCCAGGGAGAGGGGATGGAAAAGAAAATCCAAAAACAAGATAAAAAATGCGGAGAGAAGTAGGTAATGGAATCAATAGAAGAAAACGAGTGAAAAAAAAATGAAAATAAACAAGGGGACGAAGAAGGAGAATTTATCTACATAGGCGGCAGAGGAGGAACGGTAATAGAATAGTAAATGAAAAAGAATGAAAAGAACAGAAAAAAGGCGAAAAAAGAACACAGCAAATGCAGAAGGTAATGATCAAAATATGGGACGAGCAAGGAGTAGAAGAGTACAAGAGAAAACTAAAAGTGAAATTGGAGGAAAAATTGAAAGGAGTATTAGAAGAAGCAGATACCCAAAGAAAATAACAATAAGAAGTAGAGGAGCAAGAAAGAAAATAAATGGTGGAACAAAGAATGTGAACAAAGGAAAAGGGAGACAATAAAAGACGTAAGAGAATGGAAAAATACAAAAGCAAAAAAAGCGGCTTTTCTAAAGCGAAAAAACATATAGAGAAACATGCAGAAATATTTCATGAGACTGCTGGAGGGGGAAAAGGACAAACCGCCGGGGAGGGGTGGAGCGCAAAACGAATCTGGTCAAGGTAAAAAATGGGGTTTGAAAAGGAGAGGTATTCCCGGTAGGATGGAGAGAGGTGGTAATATGCCCTACTGACTAAAAGGGGGAGAAAATTAAGCTGAAAAACTACCGGGAAATAACTCTGCTAAACACGGTATGAGTTGTATGCGTAAATTCTGAATGAAAGGATGAGGAGAGAGATATAATTAAACAATTTAAGTACTTGGGCTATGTGGGCTATATATTTAGGGTACATAGTGAAAGAAGAGTGCAAAAAAAAGAGTCGAAAACAGCGGCCAAGAAAATGCAGCATACTGAATGAGTGCTGGAGAGAAAAGAAGAATAACGCAGGAGAGAACGAAAGAGTGAAATATTACTAGAGGAATGGGTACGCGAACAAAATAGAGAGACTGATAGAAAGAGGCATGTGGGTGGATGTAGAACAGAGCGAAAGGGACAAGAATACGGAAAGACAAGAAAGAATGGAAAAAATTTATTAGAGAGTCCAGGTACAACGGGAAGTACGAGAGATATATGATTGAGGAAATACCGGCAGAGTGGGAAAGAAAGAAAGATGATGGCGAGGTTTATGAACGAAAATGTCTTAATAAACAAATATTCAACTCTGTACAATATCGACATAGTATACCTATTTATGCTGCAGAAAAATAAAAAGAAATCTAAAAATAGAAAAGAAAGCTTTTTAAATAGACTCTCATGTTTAAAAGAACTTCAACATTTTTAAGAGATCTTTTTTATTATTTTTACGGTACAAACGTTTATACACAAATTCCAGCAACTTAAAGAAATTACCGGTGCTTATATTTTCCACTATTTGTGTAATTTCACCGCTTCAAGAAACTTATTTTAAAATGTTAAGAAATTTTTGTTTTGAAAAGGAGGTCGTTAACTTTAACTACACTGAAATTAATTAAAGCTTTGTTCTTTTATTATTTTTACAAATAGGAACTACATTATAAACATTTTAGTACTCGCAATAGTGTTGGATAATTCTGTATAAAGAAATTCATTTAACAACAAGATTGTCTAATCACTGGTGCCCTAAAACCATGCGTGTTTCAATAGGCTGTTTTTTTTTTATCGGCACAGGAAGATAATTACACCCTAAGAGATTTGAAATGGTAATGCCAATCTTGCCGACTCACGCGCTGTGCTCCTTCGTTTACCGAATTCATTAACGCAGCGGGAACTAGAATTTAATTATAGACGCTTCAGTTGCGTGTAGATCCGCACTATATAATTCAGTAGTAGCGCTCCATGATGAGTATTTAGGGAAAAATTAAGCGAAAGTTTTTATTTATGTCATGACAGAATATTTATTCGTTCACAGTATAAATGTCTAGAACTCATAAAACAGGCCCCACATCTAACAGAGTATATTTATCATTTCGGTCATCAAATTGGTATAGACCACGTTTAGGTTCAATCAAAACAGTTCTGTTTTCTTTGATCGCCAGAAAAATTCTCCACATATTATAATACTACTTGTGTTACTACTACGTGTTTTTTTTTGTACTTTAAGGGAATATTTCGGTAAAAACTCAGTAATAGAAAACAATATCCCTTATACATAATATTTTGTTTTAAAACTATAATTATATTTCAGTCCTCTTTATATTTTTCTTTTATTTTCCGCTTCCTCTTTTTTATCTTGTCTTCTTTCGCTTTTGTTTTGTTTTGGGTCCACGACGGTCATGAACATAAAACTGGTATTACTAGTGGTATCATGGTTTAAGGTGGTATCGTATTCGAACGTGGGACCTTACATCTACGAGGTACTAGAACCAGTTGCAACAACGTAGATTTAAACAGTCAACAATGGTACAGTTGTAACGAAGTTACCAAATTTTTCGATATGCGGGATAACCCGAAATAAAATACTTCCCGGCATCGTATCGGAACCGTTTTTGTTCCCAACCAATGAATAAAGATAGCGCACCTCGAATGCAGCCGCCCGGACATCTCTACTTTTGTTTTGCCTTTTCCTCTCTACTAGAATTCACTTGACCGTCTCATTCTTCTCTCGGATTTGATACAGTATTTCCCCCTGTCAACTTTATCTGGATACTCCTCCTTTTCTTTATCTCCACTTATTTGATTCTTTTGTCTTATTTTTTCGGATTTGGTTGTGCCTTTCTGTTATCTTTCTGTCTGCTTTTGTCTCTTCGTCTCAGGTTTAAATTGTTTTCTCCCTCTGTTTACTTCTGCTGTTGAGTTTCTTTTTCTCTCCTTTTTTTTTGTCTTCTTTTTTTTTCATTCGCAGTTTTTTAACATTAGTAATTTTTAAATTTATGCAGCAGACGTTTCTTAATTTATATACGGGGTGAAATTAATTATGTAAAAATGTTAAATGGTGCATCATAAGCCCCAGTACATTTTTTTTTCTTCAACTTATTTTTTCCTCTCCTTTCTCTCGCCATTTCCACAAGATTCTTACACGTATGGGCATAGAAATTACTTCGAACTATCTCTAAACTTTATTTTTTATTGAGTTATTCCAGCAGCTAATTTTTTATTTGGAATTTTTATTACTCCTTATGTTTTCGAGTAGATATAGGAATTTAAACTAATTTAAATCCATTTTCTATAGCTAGGTACTATTAGGAGCATTGAACAGTTAACATTAACATTTTCTTCACATTAAAAACAAATTAGGCCTCACCGAATTAAGCACCGTTGAGGAAAACTGTTTACGTAATATATTAATTAATTGTCTGCAATTTATCTTATCAATTATGATCGACAGGATTTTTGTGCAGTAATTTATTTATTAAATTTTTAATATTAGGACATATTTCTGGTACCACACCAAGCTTTATCGGGTTTTGCAAATTTATAAGACCCAAAAAACTATATAATATTATGTAAAATATTGTAAACATATCGGAAACCTGAATGGACTAACAAATGGAATATGGATGAAATAGTTTAAACGAAACAATTCCTGTGTGACATAAAAAACGCATCATTTTAAACCTCATAGAAATATTTCTCACGTTTATAAAAACAATGGGGTCGTCCCAAAATTTTCAAAAACAGCTTTTCTAGAAACTGCACGGAGAAATATTATACCCCAATTTTTTTGTTTATTCGGAATCACGCCAGTTTTTTACGTGGTATGCTCCACTAGCCCGCGGGTAGCTAAACCGTACGTTACGCTAGGGGTCAGCTGTCTAGTTTGGCGAGAGGGAAAATAGATAGAGCAACCTTGCCTCACTCCCCTTGTTGTCACTTTCCCTCTCCCCTACCTTCACTTTACTTTTTGTCTTCTGATATATCTCCTCCACCTTTCTTACCAGCCATTCATTTACCCCTTTCTCCCTCAGGCACTCAAACATCCTCTCTCTGTCCACCTTGTCAAAAGCCGCCTTCAAGTCTACGAATAATGCATACACCCTCCCCCCTTTCTTCTTTAACTCACTCTTCGTCAAATGGTCCAGGATGTATACATTATCGATAGTTTCCCTCCCCTCTCTAAATCCTGCTTGGCTGTCTGGTAATGCTCCCTTTTCCTCTATCTCTCTGCTCATCCTTTCATTCAGAATTGATGCATACAACTTGTACCCTGTGTTTAGGAGAGTTATCCCTCGGTAATTTTCTACTTTATTTTTCTCCCCTTTTTTGTAAATGGGGTAAATTACCCCTCTCTCCACTCTACCGGGAATCCTTCTCCTCTCCACACCCCATTCATTACCTCCACCAGCCTCTCTAGCACTCTTCTCGTCCCATACATCCACGACTCATTCTGTATTCTATCCCTCCCTGGTGCCTTCCCTTTCCTCAGTTTCTTCACATGCCTCTCCACCTCTTCCATTGTAATTTCTTCTCCTTCAGGTTCTACTCGGTTTCTCTTCGTCTCTATTTCCGTTTTCTTTTTTTCCTTTTCTCCCTCCAGCAGCCTCATGAAGTACTCCTCCCACTCATTCATCGTTATATCCTCGCTCCCATTTTCTTTTTTCTTTCTTTCTCTATTATTATAGTTCCATACCTCCTTCTCTGTTCTTATTGCTTTTATCTCTTCCTCCTCTCTCTCCTTCTTCTGCCTCTTCTTCTCCCTGCATGTCTCTCTGTATCTTCTTTTCGCTTCTAAAAAGTCACTTCTGTTCCCTTTAGTCTTTCTCAACTTTCTTAGTTCTTTTATTGCTTCCTTTTTACGTTGCTCACATTCTTTGTCCCACCATTTATTCTTTCTTTTTGTTCCTCCACCTCTTACTGTTATTTCTCTTTTTGTCGCTGCTTTTTCCAATATTTCTACCAATTCTTTCTCCATTTTCCCTACTTCTTGTTCTTTAAATCTTGCTTTTTCCAGTCTTCTCTTATACTCTTCCACCCCTTGCTCGTCCCATACTTTAATTATCACCTTCCGCATTTCCTCTATTTTTTCTTCTCCTCCTCTCTTCTCTCTCCCCCTTCCTATACTTATCTCTATAGGCAGATGGTCTGACTCTACTCCTTCCCCTATTCTGAATTCTTCGACTTCTTCCCATGCTTCTTCGTTTACTATTCCGTAGTCTATCACCGTCTTTCCTTTACCGCCTATGTAGGTCCATTCTCCTTCTTCTTCTCCTTGTTTATTTCCATTCAGCACTTCCCATCCTTTTTCTTCTATCCATTCCATCAACTTCTTCCCTTCCGCGTTTTCTTTCTTGTCTTTGGATTTTCTTTTTCCCTCTCCTCTCTCTTCTTCCCAATCCCTGGCTCCTCTTTCCCCAATTCTCCCGTTAAAATCCCCTCCCAGAAGCAGACATTCTTCCCTGTTGTCTTTTAATGTTTCTTCTATCTTGCTTATTGTTCCTTTCATCTCTTTGCTGTACACTGTCACTAATTTTCCATCATTTACTGTCTATTTTAACGTTTCTCACCATGTGACCTTCCTCTTCTCCCTTCTTTTTAGTATTCTCTTTTATTCCTTTTTTTACCCCTGTTATTATTCCCCCTGCTGCTCTTCCTTTTTTCTTTCCCCTTCTCGCCCCTTGCCATTCCCACTTGAACTCCTTTGGTAACAGTTTTTCTGTTTTTTCCCAGCTTTCTGACCATGTTTCTGTTAATCCAACAATATCGAACTCCTTCACATAGTCCCAAAAATCTTCTTCTTTTTTCCCTAGTCCCGCTACATTCCAAAATAGTGCCCTCACCCCTGTTTTTCTCGTTACCTTCTTTGATTTCCCCCTTCCTTCCTTAGTTTCCCTCCTACTTCCTTCTTTGTTTCTTTTTTCCCGTTTCATTGTCCTTTTTACTTTGCCGTTGTCCCCCTTTTTCTCTCCTCCCTTTCTTCTTCTTATTGGAAAACCTCTAGTCTCTCTCTCTTTTCATTCCATCTCCATTGCTCCCCGTCCACTATTAATTTCCTGTATCCCACTCTTACTTTTTTCCCTTCTTCCCTTTTTTCCTTCGCCATACTTCTTAGTTTCTTTTGTAAATCTATTTCTTTCTTTGTGAGGTCGTTGTCTATGTATATCCCCCTTGTTTCCCTCTTCTCCCTCAATTTTCCTTTGTGCTTCATTATTCTTTCCTTCTCACCCCATCCCTCCATCTCCACCAATACTTGATCTTTGTTAATCCTGTAACAATCTTTTACTTTACTATCCTCTACATTTTCCTTCAAAAACTTCTCTACATCCTCTTTTTTTCCATGACTTTTTCTTTCCCCGTCCCATCCTGTTATCACGATGTTGTTCTTCCTCTTTCTTCTCTCTTCGATTTCCATTCTCTCTTCCAGCTTTTCCACTTTCTCCTTCCACCAGTCTCTCTCTCCTTCCCATCTCTTCTCCTTCTCTTTAAATTCTTCTCTCTGCCTCTCTATCTCTCTTTTGAGTTCCTTGTTTTCTCGTCTTATTTCTTTCATCTCCTCCTTCAACTCTTGCAACAGCTCCAATATTTTTTTCTCCATCTCTGTGTCCGTTTCCTTCTCTTTCTCTGATGTCTTCTGTGTTTTCTCGCCGTTTTTTTACTTTTAAAAAAAAAATCTCTTCCTACTCTGCTTGTTTTTCTGTTCTACCCTCCCCTTTTCTCTTTCTTTTCCTTTCCTCCAGGTAGGAGTCCAGGCTTTCCTGACTGAGCGAGCGGTTTCTATCGTCTTTGTTCATCCGCTTCCTGTGGCGCCTCCTAGATGTCGTTATCTTCCGGCTTCGCCAATTTATTCTTTTTCCTGACTATATCTCCTCTTCTCTGCCCAATTCTTTCTTCCTACCTTTCTCTAATACCTCTTCTCGCTTGTCTCAATATCTTCTCTATTTTTTTCTTTATATCACCTTCTATTTCTCTATTTTTCGTTACTTAACCTCTCTACCATATGTTTATCTTTAGCTCGGTAATACAGGACTCGCGAGAGGGAAAATAAAATATTGTAACGGACGTGGACCCGAAATGACGCATCGCTGTAGCGTCGTCATCAATTACTAGAATGTGCTGGATTTATACTACAACGTACTCGAGGTATTATGACATCTTTTGGAATATTCCGTGCAGATCGAGAACGCGATGATGTCAGCCGATGATGAAACCAGTCTAGTCGTATCAGTGAGTCAGTCGTATCATCGAGTCTATAGTCAGTCGAATCAGTCGCATCGAAGTCGAAGATCAGTGGGTCGAATCGGACAGTTGCTTTTATCTATGCGGAGTGCCGCTTTATGTGTAAATAATACAAGACGTGCCGGTGAAGTAGTAAATTGTAAATAGTGTAAATAATGTAAATAGTGTAATATTAGAAGTATAAATAAATTGTATATAGTGTTCAAATAAATAAATAAATGGAACCCAGAAACGCAACAATATGCTCACGGTGTTACAGTCTTTATTATTTACACTATGTACACGAATATTTATACGGATATGTATGTAGGTATTCACACGGATATTTACACGGCGCCCTTCTGGTTATCGCGGCGGCCAGGGTGGTTAGTGTCCGGGATGGTACTAGCAGGGGTACCGGCAGTCGGTTGAACAGGTGGGGAGCAGGACCGCACCACCGGGTGGTTGGTGCTTCTACCTTCCTCTGGTCCTCCTCTTCTAAGACTGATCGGCTCACATCTGACGATTTTCGGGAGCGCGATACCTTTTATAGACATATTCGTCTTCTTCTCTACTAAACGGCGTCAGTTCTGGGCAACGTACAATCGCATCGAGAGCGCGATAATTCACTGGTCACTGGAATGCTCGAACGCTCCCGATACGATGTCGGGAAGTATTTTATTCCGACATGCTAGGGGTGAAGCGCAAAGCGCTCGGTCTATCGGCTAACAGCGGGGTCTCGGCGCGACAGGTAGCGGGTCTGAAAAAACTAATGCAACAATATAATGATAACGCATTGTGATCCTGTGGTAAATTTCTGCTAGAAATTCCTATTGACCTGGAAGTGCTATGTCGATCTCTAACAGCACAAAGTCTCAGTCTTCGTTCTTGTCGATCAGTAGTTATTCTTTGTCGTCCAGAGCCTCTGGTATTTGCGATTCTCTGCTTTCTCGAAACCATGCTGTCTAACAACGGAAGATAGTTGCAATATTTCTTCCTAAATATCTTGCAGTTTCGCGAAATTAAAAACCTCGTGTTGACCAAAAATTCGCTGCCTTCTTACTGATGGCATCATTGGACTTAACAATGACAATCAACTATCAAATCAACACAGCTAACTGCCTGCAACTTCAAGAATTGTTACTCTTTAAAGAATTATCTCATTCCTAAAAACTTAAACCATTTATAGGGTGATGCGTTTTTTTATGTCACACACTATAACTATAATTTTTGATTCACAAAACATTAACAATCACACTAGCTTTTGGGCACGAACTGCAGAACACGCATACATGAAGAGTAATGCAGATTTAACTGAATTTCCCAGTAATCAGCATTGTGCGGTTTCATGTTTATTTAACTAGAAGCTGAAATTGATTTCTCTTCCGCAGCCATCACATTCCAGTCCGATTAGAATGGTCCTCGAAAGCCAGACCTGAAACATTACAGTATGTTAGTTGGTTGGGAAATACAAATTCTCTACTAATGGTGTATAATAATGACATCTATCACCGCCAATCACCAACGGATGAAACGGATACAAGACTTACGTTTTCGGGACGGCCTGAAGTGATCTATAATGGCATTCCGGATTGGCTTTATCAAGGTAGAGTATAATTAATATAAGGGACGTATATTGTGGCGAGGTAATTCAAAGACTCTCTAAGACCGGATAGCAGTCGTAATTGGATTTCTTCATGACTCAAACTTTGTTATTATGTTGTGTAATAATTGAAGGGTCAACTGCAATGACGATAAATGTCCAAAATATATTAAAATCGCAAAGAGCCTCGAGGAAAAATTAAAAGAGACTTCACTACTAGCAGCCTGATTTCATGTTGAGTTGCGACCGGTCTTAGATAAAACGTAAGACCCGTCGCAACCCAACATGAAATCGGGCTGTTAGCCTGGGCGACATAAAATTTTCAGAAGCAAATATTTCAAAACTTCAATGAGTGGACATTCATTATAGTTCCTACTCCGAAACAGTAAAAGAAGAACTGTAACCTGATTAGATTTTAAAGATTATAGTGATCCACCTCCTGAAATGAACGTTTCTTGCGTGCGGTTCTTTAGCTACAATACTCAATCCATTTATTTAAAAAGAATTTGTTAAATTGTCCGAATAACCTGAAGGTTTTCAGAGATTTTAGATCCTAAAACCGAAATTGCCCCATGAACGATGGTCATGAAACTTCTAAAACAAAAGTCCGGACTAAGCAATTTTATTATTGTCTTCGGTCATGAAAGTTTGGTACTAATAAGTTGAAACCCACATTCACAGTCAGTGGGTCAGTGATTTTGTGTATTTACGACTATTATGACTTTCAGCGGCAAGCTGAAAAAGCGTCCGCTTTGTAGCTTTCCGTATTCCCCCACGTACATTTATTTGATGAAAGGTCAATAGAGTTAATGGTCTTGATCCAACCGTCTCATTTTTTAGAGGACGTGTTGAAAAAGCCGCAGGCGCTGTGGAGCTCGTACGACAGCACTCACCTGTTGTATGCAACGTTCAATGACAGCGAAGTTGGAATAATAAATTTCCCATGGTTTAAAACGGAATCAGGATTAGCTGCCAATAAAGCAGAACATCACCGAGCGCCTCCTTCCTTTCCTTCTTCCAAAACAGTTCGATATCCGATGGTACATTGCGTGAGAATTTTGATAAGGCGGTTTTTACGTTTGGAAGTTTTCAGCCTGGTTCAGCTAATCCCACTGTGCAGTTGTGGGTGTTAGATATGTCCAATCTCACTGATCTGCAGAGTCATCTGGTCAAGCCTCCCCTCGCGCTTCAGGGACAGTAAGTAGTCATTATTGAGAAATGAAGAGCTGTGAGCAATAATAAGGCGTTCCAAGTCGAAGAATCTGATCGGCCAATTACTCAAATGAAAACAATAATCTTAGTAGTAATCACACGAGAGCTCCGAAATTATCGATTTGTAACACGGGTGTTGTGGACTCAGTGGAGAAATTCGTGACATTGCATTGGTACTATCATAATATACAGGGTGTCCCAGAATATCGGTCTCATAGAACAATCGCCTATTTGTGGAGTTGAAATAAGTTGATTTAACACAACTTACCTATATACTAAGTTGCACCGTTTAGCCGTCAGAGGAAAAAAATAAAATTCGAAATTCGAAAATAAATTTCAATTTTTTTTAATATTCTTGAAATCACTGCAACAATCAGATTGAAACTTGGTGGAAGTGTATCTTTATTAAAGCGTCACTTGTACGTGTATTTCTTACTTTTGCATTAATATCTTAAGGTTTCAGAATAGAACCCCCCGCATACAATTTTACCCCCAACTTTTTGGGATGTAGCACGACTGATTTCATGTTTTTTTATTAGAAAAGTACTTTTATTTTTAACATTTTTTTATCTCTTGTAAAATTTTGATACCTGGGTTCGTTTAAGGAGAAAAAAATAATTTAATTGAAGGTGTCATTAAATATTCAGTAATCTAATTCTAAGTGAAAAATCAAGTCACCATGCTTTTCATTTTTATTTTTATTGATTAGATAAAAATTACATCAGGTGTTCAAAATGCGCACCGTTTTCTTGTATGCATAAATTTATTATTTTGACTCCACAAATATGAGATTATTCTATGGGACCGATATTCTGGGACAGCCTGTATAATTCGGTAAGATTATTTGACCGGAGGTGTCTACAAACCATAACTAGAACGTCTTACTATTGTCTATCGGTCTTTCACTCACATCTTGCATTACATTACAGACTTCTTTCGTGACGTTTATGGCAAAACTGTTAGGTTTCTAAGGACATAACCACACGTAATTAAAACATTTCTATTCAGACTTGTTGGTATCTAGTAATTATTCTAGAATTAGAACGTTCGTTCCTTTAGCCGTTCGGCCGATTAGCATAGAAAACGTTCCATTTAGCATGAACAAACAGAGTAAGTTGTACTATGCGAGACATTACCAGAAATGAGTGTAGATATGTAGGTCAGATAGTAATTAATCGGTTTAGCCAACGTCAGTTAACCAACCACCGGTTGGGCCACATGTGTTAATGCTCTAATCCTGTGATTTCCAGGGATTACTATTTGACATCGGCTGGGTGGATAGGACAGAAGAACACGCAAGTGTCGGTGGTGTGGATGAACCGAGCACAAAACCTCAGCATCATTTCAGCCTGTCTCGCTCCCAACTGGACATGTGTAGAGGTCAGCAGAAACGAACTCGATACTAATTTATCTCGTAATAACCTTCTTTGGCGTGAAAAATTGACCAGATGTAATTACTGCTGAGTTTGTTTTCCCCCTTGACGGCGGAATTATTGAAACAGAATTCGAACTTACAAACTAAAATCTGAATTGAACTAAGATATAGCGTCTCATCAAAGCTAACTCGCAATTTGTAGTTTTAGTTTATTTTCATGAGAGATTTCGTGTAATAAAGCTGTTGAGTGAAAATATAAAAGCTCACTATTGTGAGTGTTTCGTGGACAATATTATTGGAACGAGGTCCCTTAACGCGGCTTACGCACTTTCGCCAGGACAAGTGAACCGGCAGAAATCATCACGTAACACAGATGCGCAGTACCGTAAAGAAGCAAATTAGGAATATTTTTCGACTTTATGTTTGCTGAAAATTACTTACTTTATGCGATTTTCAGCGTTTCTCACCCGTTATCACCTCACCGTAAAATTATTGCCCTATTTATTGTGCTTCCTAAAGTACCAGTTCATATTTTTGTAGAAATGATTATAAATATAGAATGATAAAATTTCGGATTCTCGGGACCGGGCAACAAGCACAGATCCCGATCACCCTCTCTGACTCCTCTACGTCCCTCGCCCATCGTAATTGAATCTCAGGCGAGTTTTTAAAAATATTATGTGTACATTCTGTTTAATATTTTTGACAATTTTGTGAATGCCATTATTCAGATGGGAATTCAGAAGGAACAGTATATCAAAGTAATTAGCTTTTTTTGGCTGGATAATTTCGATACAGCTCTCAACAGCTCCCCCGACAGCACACGTTTTTTTAATTACAAACATTCCACCATACTATAAAAACAGATAATCAAACCACATGATGGGTTCGAGTAACTCGTGAGGACGGCTTGAGAAAATTGAGACATCTTGCAAGCGACTATTTCGTGTTCAGCACTAATTGGTATTACCGTAGATCAAAATCTTTGATGCATTTCGCGTACGGAAGTTTGGAGAACGATTTTTCAGCAATAACCTTTCAAAAGTTTAGAACTTCATGCAGGAGAATCACCTGCATCAGCTACATTATTGAAAAGAAATTTAGAGTAAAGCCGTATAAGCCAACTTACAAAATTGAATGTGGAATTGAAAAATTACATTATTACTCTCTACCACAAAGAACATTCCCTGTGGTTGAAAAAGTAATAATAGTAGTAATGGCCGGAAATGAAAGTTCTGTTTTAACAGTGTGAATATACGCTATATAGCTGGAAATACATACTTCTTCTTATTTCGCTTAAAAATTAAAATTGCGTCAAAATTTTTATTTTCGGTTTCGGTTGTTCTTGTATTCGTACACGTTATCCAGAGTGACTCAGAGGAACATTAATCAAAGAGCAGTCTGCAAATTAAAAGAATTGTTTATGGTTACACCATACGATAATCCCGTATTATTGGTTGCGTAAGCAGGGTGCAACAGAAACAGGTATCAAAATTTTAACCAGTAAAAGAACTTGACAAGAGCAACAAGTTCAGAAAAGTCAGCGTCCTTATCAAGTTTTTAATTTTTTTCACACTCGGGTGCAGTTACCTGTTGAGAAATTTACAATGAATCAGTTTCTCGGGGCAATTCAACCGGCCGTTTTTAAAGTTATTAGTCATAAAATGTGTGCATTGTGTTTTGCAAAAAAAAAAAAAAAACGCCAGTACCCGAAGGTTAGCGAATCGAATCTGGATAATTTTGAAAGGGCAACAATAATTGTATCCCTATCACGTACAGAAAGTCCAATTTTTACAGCCTAAGGATTTACCTCTGTAAATTGTAAAAGGACCCGAGCCAAAATAAAACAGAAGCCAAACTTTCTATTAATTTCTTCTGACCAAAATCGCATTTCCAATCGATTTAGAATCTTGACATCGTCCAAATTGTTTGGTCTATTCATGTAGATCTTATATTTTAAATACCACACAAAGAAAGCAAGGTGCGTTAAATCTGGCGAAAGAGCCGGCCCTTCGAACGGTCGATCTCGCCGTATTCATCTTCCATTGAAAATGAAACCCTCTGACTTCCAATCTAAAGTGCGGAGGTGCTTCATCTTGTTGAAATCAAATTCGTTCGTTGGGCACCATTTTCGTGGTTTTAAAACACAGCTGAAGGGCGGAATTTGATTTGACCTACTGAGAATCAATTGTTTTTGTCCGGAAAAGTCAGCGTCCTTATAAAGTTTTTAATTTTTTTCACACTCGGGTCAGTTACCTGTTGAGAAATTTAAAATGAATCAGTTTCTCGGGGCAATTCAACCGGCCGTTTTAAAGTTATAAGTCATAAAATGTGTACATTGTGTTTTGCAAAAAAAAACCGCCAGTACCCGAAGGTTAGCAAATCGAATCTGGAGAATTTTGAAAGAGCAACAATAATTGTATCCCTATCACGTACAGAAAGTCCAATTTTTACAGCCTGAGGTTTTACCTCTGTAAATTGTAAAAGGGTCCGATCGAAAATAAACCATAAGTCAAACTTTCTATTAATTTCTTCTGACCAAAATCGCATTTCTAATCGATTTAGAATCTTGACATCGTCCAAATTGTTTGGTCTATTCATGTAGATCTTATATTTTAAATACCACAAAAAGAAAACAAGGTGCGTTAAATCTGGCGAACGAGCCGGCCCGTCAAACGGTCGATCTAGCCGTATTCATCTTCCATTGAAAATGAAACCCTCTGACTTAGAATCCAATATGTGGAGGTGCTTCATCTTGTTGGAATCAAATTCGTTTATCGTGGTTTGAAAAGACAGCTGAAGGGCGGTATTTTAATTTGACCTACTGAGAATCAATTGGTTTTGTTCGGAAAAGTCAGCGTCCTTATCAAGTTTTTAAATTTTTTCACACTCGGTTGCAGTTACCTGTTGAGAAATTTACAATGAATCAGTTTCTCGGGGCAATTCAACCGGCCGTTTTTTTAAGTTATTAGTCATAAAATGTGTGTATTGTGTTTTGCAAAAAAAAAAAACGCCAGTACCCGAAGGTTAGCAAATCGAATCTGGAGAATTTTGAAAGAGCAACAATAATTGAAGCGTGGACGTACCAAAGGCGCTAAGTACCAAAAACTTACTTTCAAGTTATTAAAGAAAAACTTCCCAATTTCTACAAATATTTTTATTTAGCACCTAAATATGTATCAGGCTGAGGGAAAAAGAATAACTCATTATTACATTAGAAAAATAACCAAACAAAAATGTTAATTAGGTCAAAATAAAATGAAAAATTTAGAAAAAGCATAAGTGCCTATAACATTTAAAACTACCTCAAGTGCCGGAATTTAATTATTATTGAAGAAGTCTCCGGTAAAATTCCTTATGTTTCTCAGCTAGAAGGTAATGTATCATTAAGGTGAGCGATTTTTTTTTCTGACACACGATTTTGGCTTGGCAACATCTTCAATTCCACCGTTTTAAGATTAAAGAAAATTACTTCATTTTATATAAAGTTTGTTTCTTTTTCGAGGCCCAAAATCAAGTTTCTCTAGATTACATTATTGTGGGATTGGTGTTATCAAATCATATTTTAACAGCTAGCAGATTCCGTGTTCATCCATATCAATAATATCAAATGGAGGACTATATTTGGAGACGGCTTTTTTTCGCTGGACTGGTTATTATATTATATCGTTTATTGCTTTTAACAGATCTGAGTCTACCACTTTCGACATTGAAACAGGGGAAGAACGCTTTTATTAACCAACTGACGGTTAATTTACAAATGGCACTTAGGACCTTTCCTTGTAAAACATGCTTCGCACATACCAATGTCTTCATCTATTTGATTTTTTACAACCTTATTTAGATAGTTAGAACGTAGAACTTTTGTCAGAACACGCAGCAAGGTACATACAACCTTTCTAAAGAAAAAACTGAAAATTTTCATTTTTGGCACTTAGATCCTTTGGTACGTCCACGCTTCAATTGTATTCCTATCACGTACAGAAAGTCCAATTTTTACAGCCTAAGGATTTACCTCTGTAAATTGTAAAAGGGCCCGAGCCAAAATAAATACCACACAAAGAAAACAAGGTGCGTTAAATATGGCGAACGAGCCGGCCCGTCAAACGGTCGATCTAGCCGTATTTATCTTTCATTGAAAATGAGACCCTCTGACTTCCAATCCAAAGTGCGGAGGTGCTTCATCTTGTTGGAATCAAATTCGTTCGTTGGGCACCATCTTCGTGGTTTGGAAACACAGCTGCAAGAGCGGTAACACTCTCAGAACGTAAGAACTCTAAAAATTCTCTTTTTTTAGAAAATTGGGCGTTCCATCACAACGTAACATCAAAAAATGTCATTTAATATCAAAAATAAAATAAAATAGAATCAGTTGGTATAATATTTCTTAATTTATTGAATATTTAAAATAATTGCTTCCAAATTCTCCCTCTTTCTGCTGTTGTACAAACATGATCTCTCTGTTTAACCCTCTATCGTCGTTAAAACCTGAAAATTGTGTAACTCCATTCTGAGTTTTACAAACAGGAGAAGCAAAAAACTGTTTTTTTTTCGCGTTGTGAGTCAATATATTTCAAAACTTTCATTATCACTAAATTCAAAACTTTGATACGAATATAGTGATAATGAAAGTTTTGAAATATATTGACTCACAACGCGAAAGAAAACAGTTTCTTGCTTCTCCTGTTTGTAAAACTCAGAATGGAGTTACACAATTTTCAGGTTTTAACGACGATATTGAAGTCACCTATTATAGTATGGGCAGGATCTCTAAGACGCGCCTCAGGCTGTAATGTTTTGTTTTCTTTTTTAAAGACCGCTCGACGCTGTGGCACGCTTTCAACAAAGTAGACCAGTTAATTTGTGATGGTCTCAGAAAGGAAAAACATCTGAATACGAAACTGCTTTGCGTCGCAAAAAACCTGTCTGTCTTCATCGGTGCACTTCGATACACATGTGACACAGGGATGAACTCAATTCATTTGCAAGCGGGCCGAACAAGTGGATACATTATTTTTTAAAGTTTTAATCTTTTTATTGCGCCTTAGTATTTTTGTTCATTGTGTCTTAGTGTTCTTCTTGCGTGTTAAGTGTCCACAATCGAGTATTTATTGACGTGATAGTGTTATCCAACTAGTGGTAATAAATAATAATAGCAATATACAAACAGACAGGCACACAAGATCTTAAACCTTGGCGAGTAGCTCCACCACCTATCTTAGTAGAGTGCTCAACGCTTGAAAAGTCTTCTAGAAATCAGTTTCGTGTGACCCGCGAGGTTAAAAGCAACGAATTAGCCAGAATATAAGCTTGTGCCCTTGTGACTCAAAATCCGAAAGCCGTCGAAAATCGTCCTGTGCAGAAGGGCACTAGAAACGAATTGCGAGTTACGCATATGGGGGGAAACTAGATTTTGAATGTGATTTTTTGGTAGTAGCTTCATAAAAAAGTCTGTCCGGGTTATATTTTTTTAATTCTTTGATATTTTCAAAACCCCTAAGAATCTTAGGCGAGCGATAACTTCGGAGGCGAATAACTCGAAATGATACCTGCCCAAAATTTGTTAAATTTGCCGCTTTTTTGCGTTTCCACTGGATTGTCTCAGAAACAAAAGACTAACTTAAAAAATTCGTCTGTTGATAAAAGTTTGCCCCGAGTATTTGGATGCCAACCGTCTTTGTTTCATATTTTTTGAGAGTATGGTAACTGTCCGGCATTTAATAATGTACTTCGATGTCTTATTTTGCCCGCTCCGGCGCGGCGGCGCGAACACCCTCGCGTCCCCACTCCGTTTCTATAGCCGCCGGCACCGCACTCCTCCCGCATTTCGCCCATGGCTGGAGAGAATTTTATTTAATTACTGATTAAATTAATAATAATATGAAATACAATTTAATCTTATGGATATTAAACATGGATACAATTATGATTATAAAAATGCATAACAAGAATTATAAATTATTGTTCCGAATAAACAAAATATTATAAACAGTAATTTGATAAAAATTTTGCATTTATCTGTAAATTTTGCTCAATCTTCATCGTCAGAGTCACTATCGATAATCTTGACGGTGGTGGTGGTGGTGGAGACAGAGGCAAGAATATTTTTGCAAGACTTTTGCCCCATACATGTACGAGAACCTATGCACCACAACTAATTTTTTTGCAACTCTTTGCCACATATTCGACGGAATGTCAGTTGTTCAAGCTCTGGGAAACGCAGCTAAATGTAAATCCTTCTATATGCAAAAAAGTTTACCAACATCATTTTTAACCACCACTTGTAGCAAACTGAACCGGAATATTGGAATAGTAGTTAACAAGGTACTCGGATAAAAAATTGGTTAAGTGGTTTTTATTAAAGACTGAATGAATAAATAAAGGTCACTGTTGTGGAAGTGGGGCTTCGATATTGTATATAATCCGCTTAACCGCTTAATAGTACTTTTACATCCCCGTTTAGATCTAGTAGTGCTTTTTCTAAAATCTTCTTTGTAGTTATTCAAAACAACATCAATTCGTTCAGCTTAATATTTTCAAAAATGATGTTGGTAAACTTTTTTGCATATAGAAGGATTTACATTTAGCTGCATTTCCCAGAGCTTGAACAACTGACATTCCGTCGAATATGTGGCAGACAGTTGCAAAAAAATTAGTTATGCTGCATAGGTTTTCGTACATGTATGGGGCCAAAGTCTTGCAAAAATATTCTTGCCTCTGTCTCCACCACCACCGTCAAGATTATCGATAGTGACTCTGACGATGAAGATTGAGCAAAATTTACAGATAAATGCACAATTTTTATCAAATTACTGTTTATAATATTTTGTTTATTCAGAACAATAATTTATGATTATTGTTATACATTTTTATAATCATAATTGTATCCATGTTTAATATCCATAAGATTAAATTGTATGATGTAATTGTATGAGCGCGGTGCCGGCGGCTATAGAAGCGGAGTGGGGACGCGAGGGTGTTCGCGCCGCCGCGCCGGAGCGGGCGCAATAAGATATCGAAGTACATTATTAATTGCCGGACAGTTACCATACTCTCAAAAATTACGAAACAAAGACGGTTGGCATCCAAATACTCGGGGCAAACTTTTTTCAACAGACGAATTTTTTAAGTTAGTCTTTTGTTTCTGAGACAATCCAGTGGAAACGAAAAAAAGCGGCAAATTTAACAAATTTTTAGCGGGTATCATTTCGAGTTATTCGCCTCCGAAGTTATCGCTCGCCTAAGATTCTTAGGGGTTTTGGAAATTTCAAAGAATTAAAAAAAATATAACCCGGACAGACTTTTTTATGAAACTACTACCAAAAAATCACATTTAAAATCTAATTTCCCCCCATATGCGTAACTCGCAATTCGTTTCTAGTGCCCTTCTGCACAGGACGGCTTTCGGATTTTGAGTCACAAGGGCACAAGCTTGCTTTCTGGCTAATTTGTTGCTTTTAACCTCGCGAGTCACACGGGAGTGAAAATAAATGCACGTGAGCACTCTACTATCTGAGGTAAAGGCGATACATGGCAAGCATGCATGCTCTGTGGGGTGACAGACATCCAGAGAATTAGACCTTCGCGCCACAAAAACTTAGTTGCAGCGGACGAAGCTCTCGATAGGAACCTCCCGGGGAATGTAGATATCTTGCTCCTAAACGAGTCGGTCTCTCGAGAGGCGACGAGTCTTTCTTCTTCGGTCCAACGTGGTGCGAGCACTGAGACTGAGAAGAAGTTCGAACATCGCCTTGAAAAGATAGACGAAAAGATAGGAACCGCCAGGCAGGATATTTCTCATTTTCAGTGTGTTATGGAATTTATTAAGGGGATGAAACGTTTCACTCGAAAATTCCGGCTCATTGCGCAAGACATTCGACGGTGCTTGCTGTGGAGAAGCAGCACTGCATGGACAGAGTCTGCAGTCTGGTGACTGCCAAAAAGTTCTGATAAGGAGCAGACGAAGGTGAGCTCCTTCTGGTCAATACGGAAATAAAATAACAACAACAAATGAACTACAAAAAGTTTAAATCAATAATATGTGTTAAAATGATCCCTTAAGCCGCTCCTGCCACGAGCGAAAACTGGTTAAAAGCATAGAAACAAAGCTTACGACTTGGTTGGTCGTCTAGATAGCTTCAGGGCACAATACCGTTTGGGGCAACCATACATGAATTCGTCCTACTGAATTCCGTAACAAAATAATAACCTAAAGGGTTATTGTAATTAATATTTCTTACTTTTCAGTTTCTCATTTTAGTTTTTCTATTCCCACTTAGGGATTTCTGTATCCAATCGTCGTCAAAATACCCTTGTTTTCATTTATTTTTGTATGTCCCTATCATCGGTATCAATATTTTTTAAGGGACATATTTCATTTTCCAAATTGTTTTACGTTATTCTTCATTATTTGATCTTTCTTTTTGATTTGATAATTGTTCATATTATAGATGTTTCTTTTAAACCATAGATTAAATTCTTCTTTAGGTTTTCCATGGCGTCCTTTAATTTTCAACTGTAACTTTTTTATAATTTTCTCATAATACAGTCCATGTATACCGTTTACGTTTTCATGGCTTAATTTTTCATTTTCAGTTTTCAGTTCGTTTATCTGTTCTCGAAATTTCTTTTCTTTGATTTTCTTCACATCAATATTCTATTTAAACAGTTTTTTTTATATTATACATATTTTCAATTAATTTTCAATTAATTCTTATTCCACGACACAAAATAGGACTGGGTAAAGCATCCGACGATAAATAATGAAATAATGACTATCATAATTATTATCGAAGGGTCAACAACATTGAAATGATTTTTTAGGAATGAAGACAATTTATTGTGATTTACTATTACAATGTAAATCACAATTCTTGTAAATATTACATATCGTTTACAAAAATTGGCTCCATTTATTGTTATCTTACTCCCCGTTATATTTTTCTCTCATAAAAATGACTAACTCGTCACAGTCCGCTCACTCTAAGTTCCGCTCTCTCATCCGGGCGCCACTCATTTTGTCTCGAACAATAAGACATCTTCAAGTTCCGTGCTTTATGTAATTCCTGCAGACTCACGCCGAACGCGCCGCCGAACGAGCGTGGCTCGACATTCAGGAGCATCCGGTGTTCTCGGCGGATGGAGACAGCTTCCTGATGCTCGCTGCAGTCCAAGAGGGGAGTCGAGAGACTTACACGCATATTAAACACGTAACTGTCACTCAGCAGCACATCGCCGTTCTTAGCCACGGTCGTCACGAGGTCGACCGCATCTTGAGCTGGGACAACGTCAAGCATCTCATGTAAGTGCTTTTATTAAACGTATTCTAATATTGGTGGATGCGCCGGGTGAAATTGCTGAAATGTGCTAACACTTTAGAGAACAATTATTTAGTTCTTTTTAAATGTCTTAATTTAAAGTTTTTCTTTGTTGTATACGGCAGAGAATCAATATAGTTAATATTGCAAACATAAACTCCAAACATAAAGTTCGCTACCTTTCAAATAATAATATCAAATATCACAATCATTTTACGAACTTTAAGGCAAAACCGTACAGTCGCGGTCACAGAATTTCATCAGACACTTTTATGTCGTTTAAAAAAAAAGGATGTATTCTATGCTTTATTGTCATCATGACGTCTCTAGATTTTCGTTTGTCACGTTGAAGTGCTTGTCAAAATTCCAGCTGTATCTAATTTTAATAAATTTAGAATAATACACCTTAGGAAGATGACGTGCCTTCAACACACATTGGGGTATAATTAAGGATACCCCGAACCTACCGAGGTCAGAATATTTTATATGGCCGAAACCCGAACCACAACAAGGTTAGGAATAATTTTAAATACTGTTTCACAACAAATGTCAGAGTGACAATTACTGACAAAATTCTGTGACCGCAACTGAAATTACATTACTAATATTTTGGACATTATAAGAAAAAATCAAAATATGAAAAGTGGAATGCATGTTCAAAACTCATAAATTTTCCGCTACGAGCTCCTTATTGACATTCCTACACAGCAAAAAAATCTAAATTTCAAGGTATACACAAGAAAGCCGAAAATATGAATTTGGTAAGGCCTAGAATTTTTATTTTGTAAATTTGGATGAGATATCAAAACTGGGAAAACCCATCTTCTCTTTGATAAAGCAGCCGGCCGCCGTCTTATGTATTCAGAGTGTTATTCTATGCCACTTGTCAAGGTCAATTATTGTGAAATTATCTTGTTGGAATTATCATCGTGAAATGGAAACAATATCTTCTATTGACCATTTAGGCTGTTTCTTCTTTTATATTAGTTAGCCACCGAAATCTCGGGAACAATATGAGAAGGAATACCAGTTGTTTTGTGAGTGGACACAAAGTTTTACATAAATTAATTCTTACTATGGAAATAATCGACGTATAATTTTAAAGTACTAGGACTTTCAAGTACTGGGACGTTAATGTTCCATTTTTGGTTCATAAATAATAATCCGAAAAATGTCACTTTAGATTCCAGTATAAAATAAACATAATTATTATATTCAAATTCAAGGACAGTTACAAATTAGAGGAGAACCATTTTGTGATTGATTTCGTTATTTAGAATTTTTAGTAATCGCTCGCTCATCGTATCTATTGGATTGGTAATCGAATCAAAGTAAAAATAAAAAAAAATGTGAATATGTATTTACGTAAATAGTCTAACCAAATGTTATAAAAAACCGGAACCCAAAATAAAAACTTTTCTGAATAATCCAACTTTACAAAGGAATCGAACAAAAAGAAAATTATTTACACACAACCGTTGCAATTCATTCGGAAAAACAAATGTCGATGTTTTTTGGCACCCTAACGTTCTCCAAGAACCGTCAAAATAGGCTAAATCAGTAGGTTGTGAAATTTAAATTAGGTTGGCGCCACTAACTTTTGACAATCTGATTTAAAATTTGAATGTCAAAGTGACTAAATGTTTGAAGAATTCCAGCAAATAATTCCTTTTACTCACTTAAAATTCTTTGGTCAACTATGTATCTTGCCTCACTCAATACAAATAAAGTCCTTTTGTCGTTGAATATGAAAAAATTAAATAGAAAAACCGCAACCTGCGGAGAGGTTTCTTGGGAGACGCTTCCATTACTGCTGCCACAATCTCAGGAGTTCTTTTCTTGGGCGCTCCGCTACCCGCTTTTTGACCAACAGTCCCAACATTACGAAATCTTTATAAATTTGTTAGACTAATTTTTGACAATCTGCTTTAAATTGGGGTAGGCATTTCTAAAATCATTAACACAGCGTTCTATAGAATAATTCTATTCACAATTCTGTTGCCGTTCGGTGTTTTTAAAATAATTTTCCGTAAGAAAAATTTTATGCTCTAATTCAAACAGTTTGTCACTTTGACATTCAAATTTTAAATCAGATCAGGGGAACGAATTTAACTGATCGCACGGAAGTTTTCTCACAAATTTTGTCCGAATTTGCGATTTCAGGAAAAATTTAATAAATAAATTAAATATAACTACGTCAACGGCGGTATTGGGAGATCATATGACTCTATAGTTTCACTCTATAAAATACGTAAAGATTAGAAAATATTTTTGTTCAATGAATGGCCGCAAAAAGAAGTTTTCGTAAATAAACAGTTAAATTTCTATTTTTTAAAACAACGTGTTCTTTCACTTCAAGAAGGACTTCCCGGGGTCAAGACAATGACCCAATGAATGAGTTGCTTTAGTTATCAGTTTACAAGCAGTTTAGATGGACTAATAAATATTACCCAAAGTAACAAATAAAGAAAGGGTTCCTCATGAAATTTTCTCAGCTTTCACTTGTATACATTGAAATTTTGAATTTTTACCTTAATAATAAGATATTTCATTTTATTTCTATTATAAACAAAAATAAAAAACGATCATCGCGCAAATTGTATTCATATTCAAAGAGTAGCTGCGCTTTTAAATTAACTGAAATCTTCATAGTTTTCATTTAATCGGTAATGTAATTTTCCGATGTTTTGTCTCTCTTGCACACTAGGGTTTCGCCTTAACAATGCGTGTTTCCAATAAAACCTGCTCAAGCCATGATCAAAGAATGTTTTGAGACTTTGAGTTGTATTCACTAATTCAAAAAACAAATACTAAATGTCAAATTTAATATTGTCAACCTAACCTTCTATTATTACGACAAGCGACTTTTGGCACATGACCACCTTTGACTAATTTATTTTTCGATCTCTCTGTAAATTTTATTCACCTTTACTGCTTGTTAGATATTATTTGGCAACCGAGGAGCACAAAGCCGGTCAAAGACATCTGTACGTCGTGAATGATCCCTCTACCGACGACCCTCGCCGCTTGGAATCCAGCTGTATAACCTGCGAGATAGGGAGCTTCCTCTGGAGTAGCCGTTATCTTTACGGCAACTGCACGCACTTCAACGCTTTGGTAAGCCTCCGTTCGGCAACCTCGGCAGTTTTTGAATAAATCCCTGCACGTTCCAGATAAATCCTCATTCAGAATCATCGAATTCGTCATTTTACGTCCTTCAGTGCGAAGGACCCGGTCTTCCATTAGCAGGAATGCATAATGCGACAACGCATAAGCTGTTGAAGATTCTGTACGACACGAGGCCGCAGAAAATGCGTTTGCTTGAGAAGCTGGCGTTGCCTAAGCAAAAGTCTTTCGAGGTGCCTTTGCCCCATGGAAATAGGGCCCAAGTTCAACTACTTTTACCTCCCAGTTGGAGGGAGGAGCTGCGAGATGCTGCCTACCCTGTTCTCGTTGAAGTGTAAGTTTAAAAAATAAGTGAAGCTTTCTCAGGTGTTTAGTACAGCTGTTGTTATAAACATTGAACAGTTTTTCATTCATAAAAAGAATGACTATGGAATACGTATTTTGTACGAGGATGGATGTGATTTAAATAATTTTACTGGAATATTAAGTCGCCTACAGACTAACTGTTTATTCGTATTTGTGAATACTGTGTAGCAATTTGTTCGACATTCGATTGATTTCAATCGATTCGTATACAACATGGTTTGCATGTTAGGAGTGATTTTCTCTTGGAGGCTGTAAATTAAACGCCGCGCATTTAACACGAACCGCAGATGGAACAAAGTTCGCTCTTGATGCATGCTAGTTCATTTTTTCTTCTTTAGTGCGCCCGAGATTGTGTAGTTATTCTACGACCAAAGAATTACATTCACGAGAGAAGAAGAACATCAAGTACACTCGATATAATAGTACATACGAACAGAAACAGTGGTGAGATAAGAACATCATGGCACGTTAAGGAAGAATATTGAATTACCTCAATGTGGTCAGAAATATGGTAAAATAGCCAAGAATCTCACAGGCCAGTTATTCCTTATTTTCAGAGTATCCCTTGTGATTTATTGTAATAATTCAATAAAATGTGCCAAAATATTTAGCCTGATCTTCGCGTTCTTGAGAATTACGTTATTTGTAGGAAAAGATAGGACAAAGATACAAAAAATAGTAAAAAAGATGCCTTTAAATATGACGAGTCTCTTAATTATTTCTTCCGCTGTCTGTTCCCCCTTAGCGAGCCTCCTGATTATTTCCTTCTGCTGCCTTTTCTCTTTTAGGAAGTATGTTGATTATTTGCTTCCGCTGCCTTTTTCCCCATAGCGAGTCTCTTAATAATTATTATTTCCTTCCGCTGTCTATTCCTCCTTAGCGAGCCTCTTAAATTATTTCCTTCTGCTGCCTTTTCCCTCTTACAAAGTTTGTTGATTATTTCCTTCCGCTACCTGTTTCCCCATAACCAATCTCTTGATTTGCCTGTTTGCTGCCTGTTTCCCCATAGCGAGCCTTTTAATAATTATTTCTTTCCGCTGTTTGTTCCCCATTAGCGAGCCTCTTAATTATTTCCTTCTGCTGCCATTTCCCTCTTAGGAAGTCTGTTGATTATTTCCTTCCGCTGCCCGTTTCCCCATAGAGAGTCCCTTAATTATTTCTTTCCGCTGTCTGTTCCCCCTTAGCGAGTCTCTTAATTATTTCCTTCTGCTGCCTTTTCCCTCTTAGAAAGTCTGTTGATTATTTGCTTCCGCTGCCTTTTTCTTCATAGTGAGTCTCTTAATTATTTCTTTCCGCTGCCCTTCTCTCCTAGAAAGTCTCTTAATTATTTCCTTCCGCTGCCTTTTTCCCCATAGCCAGTCTCTTGATTATTTCTTTCCGCTGCCCTTCCCTATTAGGAAGGCTCTTAATTATTTCCTTCTTCGGCCTTTCCTTCTTAGTGACTTTCTTAACTAATTCCCTCCGCTGACTGTCTCCCCATAGCGAGTCTCTTAATTATTGGTTTCCGCTGCCTTTCCCCCCTAGAAAGTCTCTTAATTATTTTCTTTTTCTGCTTCTTCCTTTTAGTAACTCTTTTAACTAATTCCCTCCGCTGCCTGTTTCCCCATAGCGAGCCTTTTTATAATTATTTCCTTCCGCTGTCTGTTCCCCCTTAGCGAGTCTCTTAATTATTTCCTTCTGCTGCCTTTTCCCTCTTAGAAAGTCTGTTGATTATTTCCTTCTTCGGCCTCTTCTTTTCAGTGACTCTCTTAACTAATTCCCCCCGCTGACTGTTTCCCCATAGCGAGTCTTTTAATCATTATTTCCTTCCGCTGTCTGTTCCTCCTTAGCGAGCCTCTTAAATTATTTCCTTCTGCTGCCTTTTTCCTCTTAGAAAGTCTGTTGATTATTTCCTTCGACTGCCTGTTTCCCCATAGCCAGTCTCTTGATTATTTCTTTCCGCTGCCCTTCCCTTCTAGAAAGTCTCTTAATTATTCCCTCCTTCGGCCTCTTCTTTTTAGTGACTCTCTTAACTAATTCTCTCCGCTGACTGTTTCCCCATAGCGAGTCTTTTAATAATTATTTCCTTCCGCTGTCTATTCCTCCTTAGCGAGCCTCTTAAATTATTTTCTGCTGCTGCCTTTTCCCTCTTAGAAAGGTTGATTATTTCCTTCCGCTGTTTGTTTCTCCTTAGCGAGCCTCTTAAATTATTTCCTCCTGCTGCCTTTTTCCTCTTAGGAAGTCTGTTGATTATTTCCTTCCGCTACCTGTTTCCCCATAGCCAGTCTCTTGATTTGCCTGTTTGCTGCCTGTTTCCCCATAGCAAGCCTTTTAATAATTATTTCCTTCCGCTGTCTGTTCCCCATTAGCGAGCCTCTTAATTATTTCCTTCTGCTGCCATTTCCCTCTTAGGAAGTCTGTTGATTATTTCCTTCCGCTGCCCGTTTCCTCATAGCGAGTCTCTTAATTATTTCTTTCCGCTGCCTTTCCCCCTAGAAAGTCTCTTAATTATTTCCTTTTTCTGCTTCTTCCTTTTAGTGACTCTTTTAACTAATTCCCTCCGCTGCCTGTTTCCCCATAGCGAGCCTTTTAATAATTATTTCCTTCCGCTATCTGTTCCCACTTAGCGAGTCTCTTAATTATTTCCTTCTGCTGCCTTTTCCCTCTTAGAAAGTCTGTTGATTATTTCCTTCTTCGGCCTCTTCTTTTCAGTGGCTCTCTTAACTAATTCCCCCCGCTGACTGTTTCCCCATAGCGAGTCTTTTAATAATTATTTCCTTCCGCTGTCTGTTCCTCCTTAGCGAGCCTCTTAAATTATTTCCTTCTGCTGCCTTTTTCCTCTTAGAAAGTCTGTTGATTATTTCCTTCCACTGCCTGTTTCCCCATAGCCAGTCTCTTGATTATTTCTTTCCGCTGCCCTTCCCTCCTAGAAAGTCTCTTATTTATTCCCTCCTTCGGCTTCTTCTTTTTAGTGACTGTCTTAACTAATTCTCTCCGCTGAGTGTTTCCCCATAGCGAGTCTTTTAATAATTATTTCCTTCCGCTGTCTATTCCTCCTTAGCGAGCCTCTTAAATTATTTTCTGCTGCTGCCTTTTCCCTCTTAGAAAGGTTGATTATTTCCATCCGCTGTTTGTTTCCCCATAGCCAGTCTCTTGATTTGCCTGTTTGCTGCCTGTTTCCCCATAGCAAGCTTTTTAATAATTATTTCCTTCCGCTGTCTGTTCCCCATTAACGAGTCTCTTAAATTATTTTCTTCTGCTGCCTTTTTCCTCTTAGAAAGTCTGTTGATTATTTCCTTCCGCTACCTGTTTCCCCATAGCCAGTCTCTTGATTTGCCTGTCTGCTGCCTGTTTCCCCATAGCGAGCCTTTTAATAATTATTTCCTTCTGCTGTCTGTTCCCCATTAGCGAGCCTCTTAATTATTTCCTTCTGCTGCCATTTCCCTCTTAGGAAGTCTGTTGATTATTTCCTTCCGCTCCCCGTTTCCCCCTAGAAAGTCTCTTAATTATTTCCTTTTTCTGCTTCTTCCTTTTAGTGACTCTTTTAACTAATTCTTTCCGCTGACTGTTTCCCCATAGCGAGTCTTTTAATAATTATTTCCTTCCGCTGTCTGTTCCCCCTTAGCGAGTCTCTTAATTATTTCCTTCTGCTGCCTTTTCCCTCTTAGAACGTCTGTTGATTATTTCCTTCTTTGGCCTCTTCTTTTCAGTGGCTCTCTTAACTAATTCTCTCCGCTGACTGTTTCCCCATAGCGAGTCTTTTAATAATTATTTCCTTCCGCTGTCTGTTCCTCCTTAGCGAGCCTCTTAAATTATTTCCTTCTGCTGCTTTTTTCCTCTTAGAAAGTCTGTTGATTATTTCCTTCCGCTGCCTGTTTCCCCATAGCCAGTCTCTTGATTATTTCTTTCCGCTGCCCTTCCCTCCTAGAAAGTCTCTTAATTATTCCCTCCTTCGGCTTCTTCTTTTTAGTGACTCTCTTAACTAATTCTCTCCGCTGACTGTTTCCTCATAGAGTCTTTTAATAATTATTTCCTTTCGCTGTCTATTCCTCCTTAGCGAGCCTCTTAAATTATTTTCTGCTGCTGCCTTTTCTCTCTTAGAAAGGTAGATTGTTTCCTTCCGCTGTCTGTTTCCCCATAGCCAGTCTCTTGATTTGCCTGTTTGCTGCCTGTTTCCCCATAGCAAGCTTTTTAATAATTATGTCCTTCCGCTGTCTGTTCCTCCTTAGCGAGCCTCTTAAATTATTTTCTTCTACTGCCTTTTCCCCATAGCCAGTCTTTTAGTTATTCCTTTCCGCTGCCCTTTCCTCCTAGAAAGTCTCTTAAGCATTTCGTTCTTCGGCCTCTTCTTTTTAGTGACTCTCTTAACTAATTCCCTCCGCTGTCTGTTTCCCCATAGCGAGTTTCTTAGGGTTGTGGCGTGTAGGTTGTAAGGTAGGAAGACACACCGGTATTAGTTCAGAATAGAATAGAGCGGAAAGAAAACCCACAGAACTCCCACCAGCCAATACCGAAATTTACTAGGTGCAAGTTTTTATGATGGTACATTTTTATAACCATTAAAAGATTTAGTCAAAAAACACTATTTGCATTCATATTTTGACCAGCCTCGTATTGTTATTCTAGAATTATTAAATTACTTTAAAATTTGATATAATTTTTTTTTCAGTAATGGCAGACCGGGCAGCAAAGCAGTAACGGAAAAATTTAGAATAGATTGGGGAACATACATGTCAAGCCATTGCGACGTCGTTTACGTGAGACTTGACGTGCGAGGAGCCAGTGGACAATACGATCGTGCTTTATATCGTCAATTGGGCGGTGTGGAAGTGCAGGATCAAGTCGCAGTGCTGGAGTTCCTTCTAAATACCCATAAATATTTGGACAAAACTCGAGTGGGGATCTGGGGTTGGGGGTACGGGGGGTACGTCACGTCCATGGTGCTCGGATTGGGCAATCAACAGAAAGTGTATAAATGTGGAATTGCGGTCAGTCCGATTTCTGACTGGTTATATTACAGTAAGTTTTTTCAATTTATAACTGTCCTCAAAAACCTTTAAATATTCGTGCAATATTATGCGGGGGGATCGAAAACTCAATTAGTTAAAGTTGACGATGCATGAAAAGCCGCTTGTGGTAGTTTAACAGAATTATTTATTAAATAGCAAATTTAACACGGTCACGTTGACATTTAATAAATTACACCACGCTAAGCGGATTTTTGTGCATGCACAGTTTTGTCTAATTTAGTATCTCGATCTCTTTGTTCATGGGTTACATTAACGTCCCTCAAAAATTGTCGAACGATAAAAGTCACAATGAACGGTTGATCAATTCGAAGGTGCTAACTGGATTTTATAGATGAATGGAAAAATGAAATTTATCACTTTTTTCTATTTTTGATAGGCTTGACTAATTCCCACATAACAAAATTTTTTCGGTGTTCCGCAGTCAAAGGAACCATTAATCGTGGACGGTATGAAAAAAAGTCTAAAAGCTCAAATGTGGCGATATAATGTTCGCATACTAACAATTCGATCTTCTTCTCCAAACCATTGGTCACAGAGTTGGCGCGTAGTAGCAAAACGGTCTCACAGAGCTAGTTGTCTGAAACGCCTATTTGACGCTCTGTGGTATGCCTCAGTTGACATGTCGATCTGATGATGATATTATTCATGCCTTCGGACGCGAGGCATTTTGTTATGCTTAACACAAGTAGGCGGAGACACAACTGTATATACCTGTACGTATCAGCCCTGATAAACCGTTTTCTTCACGCAAAATTAAGAGATTAATGTTTTTTTCTTTTCAAAAACTATCAAAGATAAAAAGTTGCAAAGGTTATCATTACAAGCTTGAAATATAATAATTTTGTTGTCAAAAAGACTATTCCTGGAAATTATCCCTTCTGGGTGTAACACTTCTAATGTCACTGATAATAAACTCCTGAATTAATAAACATATTATATTGCATGCAACCAAAAACTTGTTCTCATTTTGTTTGTTAAAGCCTCTGATGTACGTTTGGCTATTAAGAAAATTTTAATTGTTTAGTTTTGAAGTATTTATTATGATTATTTTACGAATAGTAATTTTTTGCGATATTTTTTTCTTATTTCAAGAAGGAATTATCTTTGTTATGGCGATATATTGTTGTATATATAATAATATGTTGATATATATTTGTGGATATATCGCATTATGTGTATTACATACGACGCCGCTTCTATTATGTTTTAATTTCTTGCAAATTATTAATTATTAAGCGGATCCTTTACAGCCCCTGGCACCGTCTTCCACATCCTAAATATAATATTTTTCCTTGTAATTGTTTCTTCTCGTCTCATTATTTGTTCTTTCTTCAGTTGTCGCCTTTTCTTTCTTTCGTTGGATTACCATGTCCAAAATTTTTTCAACCATCTTTGATTCTTCATAAAATTCTTCACATAAATCACTTATTGCATCTGTTCTGCTGATATTTCCACATTTGCCACGTGTTGAATTTTTGATATTCTAGGTACAATTTCTTTTCATAAAGCCCATTTAGACATTTGAACTTTGAACTTAGCCATGATTATTACACAGACATTTATGAAATCTTTCAGGAGAATACTTCATCCTAAAAGCAAGGAAAGCACTATTCTACCCGAAACAAAATGGACATGTAACTGATTTATCGGCTGGCCTCCATATAGAGCAAAATTCCAATCTTGTAAAGACTCTTTTGCAGAATCACATTAATATTTCCTTTCAGATTCAGCCTTCACGGAGAAAATTCTCGGCCTTCCCACCGAAAATTACAAGGGTTACGTAAAAGCAGATGCGACGCAACGGGCGCGTAACATCCCCCAAAAATCCTTTTTCCTCTTGCACGGTTTAGCAGACCTTACGGCACCTTATCAACACGGGATTGCCATGGCGCGTGCCCTGGCAGACGCTAATGTTCTGTTCCGATATCAGGTGGGTAATTTTTAATTCTAAATTGTATGAATGAAATAGCTGTCTTTTATTAATACTTACATTCTACGAGTTTCTTCCAAAATGTGTCGGACGAAGATGTGCGAGAGCAAAATAACTTAATCACACAGACTGCCGTTTTACAACATCTTGAAATGCTTCCTTTTATTTGTTTGTTTGAGGATGTCACCCTAAATCGATTGGATGTTATTACAGATTTATCTCTTAACCCAAGGCTGACTCTTATTCCATGAAAACAACGCCATAATTTATATCTTTGGTCTTCTAGTTACAACAAACCAGTTTTTTCTTAAGGGGCGCGGTTCAGACCCCGCCTCAGTTTATTGTGCCCCACTTAGCTGCTTTACTCCATAAGGCCTGGGCTGTTACTGAACTTTTGCACAAGTTCTGTGGGCATATGTTTTATGCCATTCGGTTCAGTCTACGTCAACCCGAATTGTCTCGCTTCAAGCGCTGGACACTCTCACAGTTCCGAGTATGACATCATCCTCAGTGACCGTCGCGTCGTATAGATCGGAGTATGACATCATCCATTCGACGCGACAGAAGTTTCTCGACTGATGAGAGCATCCTATGTGAACAATCAATCCCACACAGTGCGGCTTTCCACGGTCTATGACATCATTCAATGCGACTTCCGGTGCCCTCGCGCGGTCGTCGCCATACAGTGAGCCTGGTGGCCCTACTTCTTTTTTTGGCAGACGTGCCTTATCGTACTCTCCCACTGTTGGAGCAGTCCCCCTTTCCGACTTTCTGGCAGTCGGGTTTGTCCTTGTTGTAGTTCCAGGGGTCTTTGCGCCCTCTACCTTCCAGCAGGTGTCAAGCCCAAGTTTTACATCTGAGAATATTTGGAGCTTTCGTTTACTGTTTATATGACTATTTATCTAATCATTATTGCAAAGTTTGCTTAATACCCGGCCATTAATTTTTTATATTTGAGTGAATGTTTTGGAAGAAATTTGATGATCAAATTATATGCTCATTTCAAAGGGTAGAAATATAGAGAGACGTCACTCTTGTCGGATGGTTTGATATTTTGCTTTCATTGACCTCGAAGCAGTCCGCTTTTTAATCCGGGATTTTTGGGAACGTGAGTAGCAAAGAAGCAATAACGAAATTCGTTGGAATATAACGGTTGTTTTTTTGCGTTTTACGATTTATCGGCTCAAGAGGACATCTAAATCAGAGCTTTTGTCAGAAGTGAGGTTTCTTTGCTGAGTGACGTTTCTTTATACTCTCTACTCTTTCGTCATTTTACTTTACTGTGAGCCGTAGATTCATGCCTGAATTTTGGTTTAGAGTTACGCCGACGAAGGTCACGAACTTCAAAACGTACTGGAACACGTGTACAGCTCGATGCAAAGCTTTTTCGAAGAGTGCCTTAGTCTAGATTTAGACGAGAAAGACAATGATAAAGATACCTGAAGAATGGTTTTCCATTTGCTTTGTTACCATCACGTGAAAGCCTTCGAACTGCTGTACGTCACAGCCATCAGTAGCCATACTACATGCTATCATTTTCAGAGAGGGTATGATAGTCGCAGCTGGTCAATTCAATCAATAATCAAGCTGGTTATATCATAGCTGAACTCAGTGAGTTGTCAGTGTAGAGACGATCTGACGAATTAGTGATTCATTTTATGAGGTTTCTTATTCAACGTTGGACTGATATCATGTTTTATAAAATTAGATCAAGTTGTGACCTTTCTACTTACACAGAATACTATTGTTAACACAAAGTGTGAAAAGTAATTAATGTCATTCGTTTCCATTTAAGCAATATCTTATTCTTACGAAATACACTTTATATCAAGAGCATTTCTTTTCAAAAGTACAAGTATTAATGACTAGTATTGTAATTCATAAGGTTATAAGATACTTTTTAAACTGTTAGTATTGAAATTCTTCCATAGAGGTAGATTCACTTCTGTAAATAGCTTCAATTGATTAGAATAAGACTGATTTTATAAAATAAATACGACGAGTTGCTTCAAGCTTTATACCGGTAGTTGTTGGGTAAAATAACTGTAAGAGTCAGTTAAAACCCAACAGTAACAGAGAATATTCAGTATGTAAGTGCGTATAAACAACAAAATCTTGCAAATATAAAATTGTTTAACTGTATTTTTTTATGAGGTGATGAGATTTTATTGTTGGAAAAGTAAAGTGTCCAAATAAAAATTAAATACTACTTTGTTTCTACTATTGTCGAGTTAGATTTTGACTGGAGTGATAAAAGTACTATTCAAAGATTTTGTAACCAATCTAATCAAACAGAGAGCACTGGTTAAGACCGCACAGTAAAATCGATCTTTCAGTTTACATTTTCTTCAAGAAGGACAATCTTAAAATCCAATTTTCAGTTTAGATGACATTAAATACTTTCCACTAGGAAAATCAAAATGTGCTTTCACGTTTCTGTGTGTCTCTTATATTTCTCTTTTTCTGTTCTCATTTAGTAAAATAGTACCGTGATGATGTCAATTATGAAAAATGTTTTAGATTTCGGATTATGACGTATATAAATCAAAATAAAACGACTTAAAAATGGAGCTTTGATATTTAAGAGTAATCAATAAAATGGTTGTGAAACGTAAAACTACTTTCCATTTAAACAAAATATACTATATAGTGTAAATTTTGCTTAGATTTATTAGTAGAGCTGTGTTTGTGTCACAGCGAAGACAATCTTTAAAAGCTAAAAGTTCTGTTGTTCACGTTTTTGAATATAAAAATAAAGCTGTCGAATAAAATTAAAAAAATAATTTTGTAATTGGCTAGATTATCGATTTCATTAACAACGCGAGTCTTCTTACAACTAACTTCTGGCATACTTCTCAGAGAATTTCGTTCCGATGTATTTGTTATTCTGAATGTGTTATTTTTATAGGAATACTAATGATCTTTTGCAAATGTTGCCTAATAATTGTTGTACACATCAGTGTTTGTAAATTAAAAAATAATGTGCAGAACACCAATTAAATTAATTTTTATTAGACAGCAATGTTAGATAATGGAATGTTAAATGTTTCGTTTTTGTATTATAAAAAAATGATACAACAATGTTTACAATAAATCGTTATTAAGTACCAATTGTTTTATTAACCCTTTGTCACAAACTTCAAATTTGTCGAAATATGTCAAGCGCATGAAAAATCTAAGTTGTAAACAATGCAAAAATTCGTAGGTAAAGATGTGTGGGTAACGTTAAATCACAGTTTAGTTCCAGAGCTCGCGACACAGAGGTATCCGTAAAAGGAAACGGAAAACGAGAAGATCTCACAGAAATACTGTGAAACGACCACGAAAAAGGACGGTAGGTATAAACAAGAAACCATCCGATGCATCAGTTATCTATCTCGGCACAAAATGTAGAACATGTTCAGTGTTTTCGATTATCGACCTCACCAGAAGTTCCACAGACGTGATTCCCTACAGAAAGGAAAAAGTGAAAACAGAACAAGAACATACAACATTACGTTTAACGGACAATCGTGCTGTTGCACCTCAGTCGTTTTTGAGAAGCATTTCTATCATGGACTACAGTGTTCATGACAAAAGCAAAAAAATTAATTTGTTTGATTCAAAATGTAAGTGTTTGTCAAATGTTAAATTGTGAGTTCTAAGTTTTTATTGTAATAAAACGTAAAATTTGGGTGTCACTTATCTATTACTTTTATCGGCTTCTAAAAGGCTCATGTTACGAGCGAGGTTGCTGCTGTCTTGGTCTTCAAATCAAGACCAACACCAAGACTACCACGGTCTTCGTATTGTTTGGCTCACAAATTACATGATGTAATTTTTGTGACCTTTCTTATGCACCATGGATTAGAACATTACATTAGTTCTGCCTAAAATCTGTCCGGATTAAAGGCAGCTTAATCTTCAGTAGGGTATAAAGTGTCAAAATTTTAAAGACAAATGTATATTAAAGTTTAGCAAAAAAATCGTGCTGAGTATGATTTATACATTTCAAAAATAGTGAATTTCAGTATTTTCAATTTTTCTATAAACCCACTTGTCCCATGCCATGCCACGCCACGCGATGCAGAAATTTAACACAGATTCAAAGGCAATACGTGGGATAGCGTCGCGTGGGATGGCATGGGACAAGTGTGTACGCATTGCATTTGAATCTGTGTTAAATTTCTACATACACTTTCGTCGCGTGGCGTGGGATGGGATGGCGTGGCATGGCATGGGACAAGTGGGTTTCTAGCATAAATCTTTTTCCACATTATCAAAAGCCGCCTTCAAGTCCACAAAGAATGTATATATCTTGCCACCCCTCTTTTTTATCTCATTTCCTACTATATGGTTGAAGATGTATACATTATCCATGGTCCCTCCACCTTCCCTAAATCCCGCCTGCCCGTCTGGTAACCCCCCCGCTCTCTTCCACAATCATCGCGTATACTTTATATGCCGTATTTAAGAGAGTGATCCCCCTATAATTACTAACTGTATCCTTTCTTCCTTTCTTATATATGGGGCATATTATCCCCTCTTTCCACTCCTGGGGGAAACCCTCTCCCTTCCACACGCCCATTCATGATCTCTAACAACCCTTTGAGTTCCATATATCCACGCTTCATTCTGTATACCGTCCCTCCCCAGTGCCTTTTTCCTTTTCAGTTTTCTTAATTTTTGCTCTAATTCTTCTTTTGTTATCTCTTTTATTTTCTTTCACTCTTTTTTTTGCGTTTGTTGTCTGTTTTCATCACCCTCCAGCAGCTCACTGTTACAATTCTACAATTCTCTTTACCTTTCACCGTTCTTTCCATAATCCCTCTTTCTTCTTTTGCTTCAGTTCCATTTTCTTCTTCCAGTCCCTCTTTCATCCCCATTATTATCCCACCTTTAGCTCTGCCTTTCTTGCTTTCCCTCTCTGCATATTGACACTTCCACTTAAACTCTTTTGGCATTCTCTTTTTCAATTTATCCCACCCCTATTCTTCCACCCACATTGCTACCATTTCCACTACGTCAAATTCTCCCAGATACTCTCAAAACTCATTCTCTTTATTTTTTATTCCCGCTACGTTCCAGAATACTATTCTTATTTGCTCTTTTTCTCCCTTATTCCTCTCTGTATTCGTTTTCCCTTTTCTACCCTGTCGTCTTGTTCTTGTGCTCTTATTCAAAAATTTGCTGTATCTAACTCCCCCTTTTCTTCGTCCCACCTAAACCCTTTTCCCTCTATCCATATCTTTTTATAACCCACTTTCACCCGCTGTCCTTTTTGTCGCTCTTCTTTGGCTATCTTAATTTCTTCTGTACATCTCTTTCCTTCTTTGTCAGGTCTTCTATGTATACTCTCTTTCTTTTTTTTTTCTCTTAGTTTTAGTATTTATTTTATTTAACTTTATTTTCCATAACTCTACTCTTTTCCCCCCAGCTTCTAAGTTCCGCCACAATAATTTTTCCTCCATTTATTTCTACCTCTAGTTCAGCCTTCATCCATTTTTCCAGTTTCTTCTCGTTCTCGCATTTCTCTTCTTCCAGTCCCGTTACAATATTCTTTTTTCTCACTATTTTTTCCTGCTCTTCCATTTTCTCCTCCAATTTTTTCTTTTAGTTCCGTATTTTCTCTTTCCCAGTTTTCTTCCTTTTCACGCATCATAATTTTCAGTTGTTCCAGTTCCCGTCATATCTTCCGATTCTCTTCTTTTATCTTCCCTACTCCTCCATAATTTTTTCCACCATCTCTTTCATTTCCTCACCCATTGTCTTTGTAACCGGTGATTTTTCCAATGTTTTGCTTTTTCCAAAGGGGTTAATCTTTTTTTTTCCGATTCTCGTCCTTCTTCTCTTTTTCTTTTATAGTCTTCGGCTCTCTCGCTCTTACTAACACTTTCTTTCATTCTACCTCGTTTGGCGGTTTTTTAAAACACGTCCGCTCGGTTCAACTGCTCGAATCGGAATCCCGTGTCAATGTTTAAGGTTAATCGTAGGTTCATCAGATGCTCAGTCTTCTAAGTTTCTCCCTTTCGCAGATTAAGTTTTTGCTTAAGTTAAGCCTTCTTTGTCTCATACGTCTTTTAGTTTCCAAATCTCTCCGGTTCCTTAGCTTTGCTTGTTTTACTCCATCTCAGGGTTCTCGACCTGTTAAATTTATCGATGTGTTAGATTTCTTCACGACCTTTTAAATTAAGCCTAACAAAACAGCTCTTGTGCCTAAACACAATCTCTCTTGATAACAAACTTATACTTTCTTTGAGAAGATTTAAATAAAAAAAATTTGCGTGTCTCATTTTCACAGCCGAAAATACTTACCTGACAATGCCTACAGGTGGTGAAAAAAATTATACAGCTGCTTCATGGTTTTAAAGTTGCTAGAGAATAAATCCAAATTGAGAGTTACACCAAAATATTTTATAATCAAATTTGCATTTTTTACTGAATGGTTGACAAACTGGTTCGGAATGACAACCATTTTCATATTGTATCCACCAATAGAGATTTATACCAAAATATAAATATCTACTCGAATTTACATTTTTGACAGAATGGTTGACAAACTGGTTCCAAATGGCAACCATTTTCCTATTGAATCCACATTCCTTTTCTTGCATTTCACAGTTGTTTTTTGGGACCAAAAACCGTATGGTTCACGGCACCACATGTGAATGCGGTGAGCGGGTGGGCCGCCACATCTATACAACTAACCGATTGACTAATGGTATTGGAATGTCAACCACTTTTTGACTTAAAAATTTTGAAATTGAACTAAACATGAGAGTGAGTTCTAGTCTTTAAATGAAAAAAAAAAACAATAAATAGTTGTTATTTCTCATCCATTTAGTCAGTCGATGAGTTCAGTGGACAGAGCGGAACACCCGCCCACCGCACCCATAAACGATACCAGAACCATACGCTTTTTAGTCACAAAGAAACCTTATACCAGTAATGAGAATCAATCCAAATTGAGAGTTACACCAAAATATATTATAATCAAATTTGCATTTTTTACTGAATGGTTGACAAACTGGTTCAGAATGACAACCATTTTCATATTGTATCTACCAATAGAGATTTATACCAAAATATAAATATCTACTCGAATTTACATTTTTGACTGAATGGTTGACAAACTGATTCCAAATGGCAACCATTTTCCGATTGAATCCACATTCCTTTTCTTGCATTTCACAGTTGTTTTTTGGGACCAAAAACCGTATGGTTCACGGCACCACATGTGAATGCGGTGGGCGAGTGTTCCGCCACATCTACAACTGACCGATTGACTAATGGTATTGGAATGTCAACCACTTTTTGACTTAAAAATTTTGAAATTGAACTGAACACGAGAGTGAGTTCTAGTTTTAAATGAAAAAAAACAATAAATAGTTGTTATTTCTCATCCATTTAGTCAGTCGATGAGTTCACTGGACAGAGCGGAACACCCGCCCATCGCACCCATAAACGATACCAGAACCATACGCTTTTTAGTCACAAAGAAACCTTATACCAGTAATGAGAATCAATCCAAATTGAGAGTTACACCAAAATATATTATAATCAAATTTACATTTTTTACTGAATGGTTGACGAACTGGTTCAGAATGACAACCATTTTCATATTGTATCTACCAATAGAGATTTATACCAAAATATAAATATCTACTCGAATTTACATTTTTGACTGAATGGTTGACAAACTGGTTCCAAATGGCAACCATTTTCCTATTGAATCCACATTCCTTTTCTTGTATTTCACAGTTGTTTTTTGGGACTAAAAACCGTATGGTTCACTGCACCACATGTGAATGCGGTGGGCGGGTGGTACGCCACATCTACAACTGACCGATTGACTAATGGTATTGGAATGTCAACCACTTTTTGACTTAAAAATTTTGAAATTGAACTGAACATGAGAGTGGGTTCTAGTTTTTAAATAATAAAAAAATCAATAAATGGTTGTTATTTCTCATCCATTTAGTCAGTTGATGAGTATAGTGGACAGAGCGTTATTTATTCCGTCTTTGAGAAAAACTTCCTTTCCCAACAATATTAAATTTATGAACAAACAAAGGGGAGAAAAGGTCTAAAATAGAATATTGCAAGAGATTGATACAGATTCATTTTGAATCTCCGCTTTAAATTTCGTTTATGGAGGTCGCTTTGCTTATTTAATTTCTGAATGAAAAACAAAAAGGTTAAATGGTAAGCAAACAGTAGTTGCTGAATAGGACGACATGACAGTTAAACAATAATAATTTTGTGAAAGAAAAACAAAAAGGTTAAATGGGATTTAAAAACACACAAGTTTCTGAACGGCTAAATGGAGTCGTGAGTACATGGAACCGTTTATTTTATAATTTGCGTCGCTTTAAAAGAATTGAGGCTAGAAGTAATTTTTAAGGAATTAAATGATATACACAATTTACATGGTTGTAGCAAGAAATGGTTCATAGTTTCACAAACTGCATTACATGGCAATATTCAAACAAATTCTAGTGAAAAAAGGCTCTGGTACAAGCAAGTTTCATAGCGACGGACCTTAACATATAAAGCGATAGCGGCTACGTTTATGACATGACGCCACCAGCGCACATAATCGAAACAAACGTCAAAATTTGGATAATTTAACTGAGAATTTCATATCTGGACAGAAAAATAATCTTAAATTAAAATTTAGATATATTTAAATTTACTCCACCTGGATTTAAGAACATTCTTCTGGTTTAGAAAAATAATCGTTCGCCAATTACATTAATGTGCCCGATTCTACACCACTCACTCACTAAAAAAGACAAGTTTGAAATACACAATTGATGTTTTTACTTTGGAGTATATCGCTTCAATCTCATTCAGTTCCTAGCAATAACTTGTACACGGTGCACCTTAGGAAGTTTTCACTTCAAAACTCACATTTGCCAGTAAAAATACATATACGGAATCTTAAACTAAAGACTGATCAAATAATATTTTAGTTGGAAATAGCTTAAGAAAAAAGTGAAATTTTATTTTTGCGTTTAAGTTGTCGGAATGGAATTTCTAGGTTAAGTCTAGATTGAAATGTAACTGTCTAACATCTACATCGGTTGGCAACACAGATTTCAAATCAATAGAAATAATTTACTTTCATTGGTATGTATATAGGAAGTTCAAATCTTGTAATAATGCTGAATTTAAAATATCCTGCGATTCTTTAAATTTCTATTCTAGGTAAGCCTTGGAATTTGAACGTAGGTCCCCGGCGAATTGTTTCGTGTGCTTATAGCTGTCAGTTTGAAACGTCAACCAGAAAACCTAACCATAACATGAAACTTAAAGAATGAGCAATCAAAGACATGACTTTTTTTCCACCGCCTACTCAGAATGGAAATTTAAAAAATCGCACGTTATATAGCTACACTATAGTTAATTTATTATTTTAAAATTAGCTTAAGAATGTACTGAAAACAGGTTATTTTCAATCATAAAATATAATAACGAATCATAGAAGAATTACTGCAACAAAAAGCACGAATTGCATTTTATAACCAACTGTATTCAGTGACATTTGCATTCTGCCTACACTATTTAGCTAAACATTATGTTCCACTGTTATTTAAATAAAATCTTGATTAAAAAATTTTAACGGTAAATAAGTATTACTTAAATAGGTATTAGTTTTAAGTAAGCCTTCCAACGAAGCCTTTTTGTTAGAACTCTTTAATAACTTTACTTCTTCCACAATTCTAGGATATCCTTTTCCGATATTCTTTAAAAGACTGTCGCACAAAGTTTTATCTTTTTTAGTCAGAGTCTGATAATCCATCAGGTATTTTGTTATTTCTGAAGGAAAAACTCCCAGCCAACGAGCATTTGGTAAAGCCAAATCTTTCTTTAAGTGGAACTGGTTCTATAACAAATAAAAATTAGTGCTATATCAATTATGTTAACTGTCCACAAGCATCTCTTACAGCAGCTCCACATCGATAAGTCAACATAATTCTAATGCCATAAATATCAGCATCAACAAGAATAAAAACTGGCAACGACAACATTCTTGATATCCTATTAACAAACAAACGTGTACTAACTGCAGGCATTCCTTTGCCCTAAAAAAGAATACTAGTAAAAAGAATACAATAACAAAAACTTCCTCACTGTTATCATTACAAACGGGCGTGGTAATTTGTTAGGTAAGTCTTCTTCTATAATTTTATGATATATCGATTCTTTTTCAACGAGTAGAATAAAAGAAGCTGACGATCGCACTTCAACGAGAGCCTCCAAATCGGCAGGTATTAGAGTTGCTACAGGAAGAGTGTCAGAAACTGCGTCTATTAAATTTAATTAGAATATTACCTGGTGAATTACAATTTAATATTTCGCCAGAAGCCCAAGTTAATATTAAATCGCCATAAACTAAACCCCTGTAATTTAGAATATTTAAGTGCCATGGTCCAACACCCAAAAGTTTAGTCACTATATCAATTGCAGCATTTAGTGAAATTTGGGATTTCACAACATGTTTAATTTGGTAAAATATTTCCCTACAAAAAAATTCGTTAGCAACTGAAATTATTGTGGAAAGAAATCAAATCAAATGATATTCTCAAGGACAAATGTAATTTGTTTTTCAATTTTTTCAATACCTGAACACTACCATCTTTTGACAAATACAAACTGGTCATCGCAACAATAGAATAGTACTTACCTTTTTGTCAATTTTGTGTTATTTTCAAGTAAGAAGAAAACTTTCGCTAAAACGTATAGTGAAAGATAAAATCTGCTAAGAAAACGAGTTCCGCCCACACGTTGTAAAACCACATTTCTCTCAATTCTAAAAACAGGAAAACAATAACTTTCAAAACAGTGTAATTTACAAACCGTTCAGATTGATAAACCCACTCGCTTTTGACTCCTCTCATTGTTAACACCGGTTGGTTTTGATGTTCAAATATTTCATATAATTTTGTGAATATATTATGAATTTTCAATCTAATTTTAGAAGGGTCAATAACTTCTGGGTTGTACGGCTCAGGTATGAACTCTTCGTTTTGACAAACTTTGTCAATTTCTGTAGCCACCTTCCTTTGACTAAGTGTTAAAGTTTTCGTACTGGTAATTGGAGTGGCAAAAGGGGCCTTTGATGCAACAGTTCCAAATTTCTTGATTTTACAAATCTTTATATTTCCGTCGTAAGACTTTTCCACATATAATTTGGCACAATAATTTACATATAAACTGATACCGTTTTGTGTTTCTAAAACATTAACCTTCTTTCTTTTCAAATTGACCGTCGAATACTCAGACAACAATGCTGACTGCAACCAGCGGGGATTGCCAATTTTACCAATGTTGAAGATTTTACTTCCATCGGGTAAAATAACCCAATCTTCAGTAAAACCTTCTAAACAGTGATGTTTCAACTGAGAAACATTCATACAATATGTAGTACTAAGAGTACGATTTGAGGAGTGGCCGTTATCTTCAATACAGTTTCTAGAAATATCTATTTCACTTGATATAGAGTGATTAGTTGGAAGTTGATCAAATGAAGTTTGTGTACTTGCTTCTGTAAACGCTCTTGAACAATCTAATTGGACAGAAGAATTATTTGGAGTCAACAATCCCTCCAATGAATATAAAAAATTTCTTGGTTTACTTATCACCGACTCCACTACCTGCGTGGAAGTTTGTATGTTTGTTAGTAAAGAAACATTACGTTTTTTAAGCCATTCTTGTTTCAACCTTTGACTTCTACTGTTACTACTTATACATTTTTCTTCACAATCCCATAAATCACCCCCATTAAATTCTTCTTCTTCTACTTGTGCACCATGTGTTGAGTTAGAATTAACATTTGGTATTAATTTTTCATTTGAAACAATTGCAGTATTTTGAACGTTTCTTTGATTCAAAGGTAATGAGTTATTCTCTAGATCTATAAACCGAGATTTAGATCTACCAGTTTGGACATTCATCCATGATTTATTATCAAAACTCGTAGATTGATTAAAATTAAAATCTTGTGTTTCATTCTTCTGAATTATTTCTTGAGATGATAGAGCACTCCGATACTTTATATTATTTTGTTGTGTATTTAGAGTTTTACTAATATCAAATTTCGGTGCCTTATCTTCCCGAATTATTTGTCGATGAAAAAGAGTATCATTTAATTTTGTATTCAATGTTTTACCATGATCAAATGTCGTTGTTGCTCCGAAAGGAAATATTCGATTTATCACCTCCTTGAAATCGATTTCTTGAGAGTTGTCAACACCACGTTTATTACATTGTTTTTCCGATGCCTTTCTTACTGCAGTTTTATTTTTAGCAGTCAAGGATTTTTTTTGTTGAGCGGAAAGAGTACTATGAAATTTTGTGTCATTCAATGTTGTATTTGAAGTTTTACTAAGATCAGATGTCGTTGGTGGTGTATCATGAAAAGAAAATATTTGATTTATGACTTCCTTGAAATCTATTTCCTGAGAGTTGCTCGAGCTACATTTATTTCTTACTTTATTAAGTTGAGTTTTCTTTTTAGCAGTTACGGTTTGCTTGTTTTGAATATTGTTTGTTTCTAATTTGTTGAGTGGTGTCACATTTGGAGAGAATATTTTATTAATAAATTGGTCAAAACTATCTCCTTCATTTTGTTGCTGAAAGTATTCGCTTTTTGTCTCAGGGGGCGTTAACCATAAATCGAACATTTCTTCGAAGCTTTTACTTTCCTGTTCTATAGACTGCTTGCTCTTTTTGTGACCCATTATTTGAATTTCTTCAATTTCGTCATCAGATATTACTATCGTATCTAAAGAACTATCTTGTAAGTCTTTGTTATTTCTTTCTGACGGCTTAAAATATGGGTCTTGGAAGTGTTTACGTTTCTTTCCGACGATCCGTTTGCTTCTTGTAAAGGTATTTTCTCTATTCTCACTTGAAGTTCCTAAAGAAATGTTTAGTTGTAAAAATGGAAATAGTAATTAAATGAAATTACTGAGTGAGTCAAGTTTTATACAGAACGAAACAAAATGTACATGATTTTATTTTGAGGTTGAGAGTTTCCGCCCTAATTTTTTTGGGCATTATTTATTCGTTACTTTACCAAATAACTAAATAATAATAATTGCATTGCAATACTTAAACTTTAGGGCATTGTAAGAAAAAAATTATAAATTGGTCGGAGCATCACAGCTCAATATACACTCATTGATGACACCATACTCTTGATACAGACAAAATCATCTCGATGGTGGGTTTCAATCTTTCACCTCCAGAAAGTTAAAGTTATTGATTCCACGTTCCTTTAAAAACAATAAAAATACTAATTTTAGATAATTGAACTTTAAATAAAATTCGTTGCTATTATAAACTCAATATTATCAAAGAATAGTGATATAACCGTATGACGTGAATAAATCTACTGAGCTATGGGCCATCTCATTGAACGTGTCATATAATTTTTTCGAGCAAGTGTGCAAAACGAATCTGACCGAGTAATTAGTAATACTAGTATGTATGTTTATTACTTTTACAGGTTTATAAAGTATCAGATTAATACATTACCCACAACTCAATAACATAAAATATAATATAATAGAAAAACTAAATAAATCAATAATTCAACAACAACTAGCAGCTTTTTATCCCTCCCCACATATTGTCCTTCTTTTCAGTCGACCTTCTTCATACATTCGATCCCTCTTCCGTCCTCATTCAAAATTTCTTCTCTACTCTCATCTCTCTCTGTCACTTCTACGCATTCCTTCAACAAATGTTCTATCGTCTCCTTTTTTTCTCCACACATCCTGCATACTCTATTCCTATCCTCACTCCAATATTTATTCTCTCTTTCCTCATTTCCACATCTAAATCTTGCTATTATCACTCTCTCTTTCCTATTCTCTCTTCCTAGGTACTTTGGCATTTTTTCCGTTATTATTTTTTCATACTTCCCATTGTAATTGGACTCCCTAATTCTCGTTCTTCTTTCCTGCACTTGCACATCTCTATCTCTCTGCACTAATTTATCTGTCAATACTCTGCCTCTTTCTCACATTCTTTCTATCTCCGCGCCTGCATACCCGTTTCTTTCGAAATATGCCTCCCTCTCTTTCCATGCCCTTTTTCTATTCCTTTCCTTTTTTCTTTCAAACACTCTTGCAAAATTCTACCGTTTCCTCTGTCTATCACTCTCTCCTCAAATCTTATTGCTCTCTTTCCTGCTTATATTCTTATTCCATCACTGTTTGTTTCCTCCATCACTATCACCCCGGTGTCTCTCTCTCTACTCCTATACCGTGGTCAGTCAAAAGATATAGTAATAAAACTAAGAGGTGTGACATGCCGGCGCAAAATGATGTATCCCGAAGCCTGATTTACAATCACGAAATGTCAGTGATCAGCTGCTTGTAGAGAACCTGTTTTGTGATAAAAATATCAAGATAGGCAGGAAAAACACGAAACACGGAAAGAAAAATACACTTCGAAACATGGTAGGACGGTATCGAATCAACCAATCGCAATGTGTTATTTGAAAAACGCGGACAATGTTAGCGTTTTTATTAGTATATATCTCTTGGCCGACCACGGTATAGCACCCATTTCAAATATTTTCCTTGCACCCCTTCCAACCCTTCTTGCTCTCTTCATTCTCATTTTTCCGCTCCATACTTTATCACGCTTTTCACTAGACTATCAAACATCATTACTCTCCTTCTAAAATCATGTCCAAATTTTCTCTCTCCTGTTGCTGTGTTTCTTTCATTCATCACATAATCTAAATACTTAAATTCTTTCACTTCTTCAATTTTCTCTTTCTCCCATCTCCACTCATTTATTTTTCTCCTACCACCCCCCTTTTCTAAACACCATCTTGGATTTCTCTACATTCACCGTTAACTTTTTTTTTCCTCATATTATATTTGTCCATGCTTCCCATCATTTCTTTCATACCTCTCTCCTCTTTCGCTAGCACCACCAAATCATCCGCATACGCTAAAGACCACACTTTTTTTTGCTGTATATAACTCTCCCTTTTCTTCGTCCCACCTAAGCCCTTTTCCCTCTATCCAAATCTTTTTATAACCCCCTCCACCCTCTGTCCCTTTTGTCGCTCTTCTTTGACTATCGCTCTTAATTCCTTCTGCATATCTCTTTCCTTCTTTATCAAATCATCTTCTATGTATACTCTCTTTCCTTTTTTTCTTTTAGTTTTCTTTTTTATTTTCCATAACTTTGCTCTTTTCCCCCAGCTCTCAAGTTCCGCCACAATCATGTCTTCATTTATTTTATACACCTCTCTCACCGTCACTTCTACCTTCATTCAGCCTTCATCTCTTTTTTCAGTTTCTTCTCGTTCTCGCATTCTTTTTCGTCCAGTCCCGTTACGACAATATTATTTTTTCTCACTCTTTTTTCCTGTTCTTCCATTTTCTCCTCCAATTTTTTAAATTTTTTCTTTTAGTTCCATCTTTTCCCTTTCCCATTTTTTTTTCCTTTTCACGCATCATAATCTTCAATTGTTCCAATTTCCGACTCATCTTCCGATTCTCTTCCTTTATCTCCCCTACATCCTCCATAATTTTTCATTTCCTTACCCATTGCCTTTTTAACCGGTGACCTTTCCAATTTTTTGCTTTTTCTAAAGGGATTAATCTTTTCTTCCTAATCTCGCCCTTCTTCTATTTTTCTTGTATAGTCTTCGTGTCTCTCGCTCTCACTAACACTTGTTTTCATTCTACCTCGTACGTTTTTACGACCGAGCAATTAGTTGTGGTACTTTAATCGAAAAGGGCGCAAAGTCCCAATTGACAGTCTTTCCTGACCTTGGGCAGTATTCTCAAAACCTTAACTATTTCAACAATAAGAAACATGACTCAATTTATTGCCAAAATAATGAGATATCCCCAAAATAGACCATGCAATGCATAGGAAAACTTCGAGTTGTCTATCCGGCAAGTTGCTCTGAAGTTAGCAACATCCAGCAGTGTGGCGTGACTACAAAGACAGTTGGCGTCCCTTCTAGATGGTGGAAGGAGGACCGGCGGCCTTTGGACATTCATTCAAACTTTAACATTACAAACAAGAAGAATGTTCTTAAATCCAAGTGGAGTAAATTTAAATTAAAAATTAAAAATTATAATTTTTTATATTCTTTAAAGGCTGATGATGGCAGAAGTGTTCTGCCGAAACATGTTCCATGAGTTATTAAAGTTTGTGGAGTTCGACTTAGATATATTTAAATTTTAATTTAACATTACAAGCATCAAGTCGTAACTAACGCTTACTTCTTTGTTTTTATCTGATTTTATTTCACAGAGTTCTCCTGTTTTTAAAGTTGAGTGTGCTCTATGTTTAAATTGCATTGTCGGAATCTCACGTTACCAGAAGGATCGGTTGAATTAAAATTAACAATCGTGTGTGTGGTGCCGCCCGACGTATTTACAGGTAACCGTTTCATTCTATCTGTTTCTTTTTGTCATACTCAACATAATGAGGTGGGCCTGAAATTGACCTGCGTTTGCTCCATACTAGAAACTCCTAGATAACAAGCTTTTCGGTTTTTACCGTTGTCCGGCCACTTTTTAGTCAGCGGCGTCACTAATATGATGGCCGCCAAAGAAAAAACTATTAGTCACCCCTTTGTTGTTCGGTCTTGTTTAAATAATATCCACTACAGCTATTCAAACCTAGATAAATCATTGAATAACTAGCTACCTGGATTTCGTTATAAGGCCGACAGCAGCTTGCGGTCATTTAAAAGCTATTTTGTCTCTGTTGACTTGAATTAACCAACACTGAGTAAGAACTGAAGACTAAAGGGCACAAAACGGCAAAGCACCACGCCGAATGTTGGAGTTCTGAAAAGTGTCTTATCTTTATTTTGTTTTGCGCCCCCTTGCGATTTCCGATCTCGTCGTTCGCTTGTAACTGATATGTAGCTATTTTCAACACCGGGAAGCCAAATTTCGGTATTTAGTGTTTTTTTGCTTGTGCATATTGGTAGTTTCGTTGCGCCTCGGTACGTGTTGCGCCCGTCAGATGTTATCTCGTAAAAATGGCTTCCAGAGACATTGCGTTACTGTATATTTTTTTATTTTTTATTGTTCTTTCGTACATGTTTCGAGGCAACAGATAGACCAAATCGTCCCCTTAACACTACAACTAGGTAACTTTAGGTAAAACTAGATATCTTTTTCAAAAGCAAGAATTTTTCAAAAAACGCAATTTTAATAAATGAAAGCATTATGGACGTGGAAATTGGTCCAATTGCTTACACTGTTTTTTAAAAACAAAATTAATTTTTTGGAGTAAACCATTTTTTTGCTATACAAAATTTAAAATTGCTCTCCTGAAAAGTTTACATTTTCAAGTTACCTAATTGTAGTATTAAGGGGACGAAATAGTATTCAGTTCGTGGTTCGCGTTGGAGGCTGCTGATTGGGGGAGTTATGTAGCCCTACTTTGGCTAAACCTGTACCTGAGAGGTGGGAGAGAAGCCGTTTCGACTTTGAGTTGTTTCTTGGGCTGGAGGGTAATTGTAATTTATTACTCGAATTATTATTGTTAAAATCATCAAATTTGCATTGTTACCAACTTAATACGAAGACTCTAGAAATTTTTAACCACAGTACGAGATCACAACACTCAAATGCACAAAATGGCTAAAACTTAATAAACATAAACATTTAAAACCATAATTTTTGTGTTATCAATTTACGCTCCACTCCTGATTAGCTCTCGCCATGTATCCAAAGAATCTAGGGTTTGTTTCGTTTGGGTAAGTTTTAAGGTTCCGCCATTGCTTGTCTTGTCAAAAAAATAACACAACGTAGGGTTCTGCTTTTTCCTTCATTGTCTGACGATCACTGGCCAACCTTTAAAGTTTGCGGTTTGTTACAAATTTTCAAATTTGACGTTTGATGACGTCATTGACATTTCATTTCATGTTCAAATTCAAAAAGTGGCGGTAATGTAAAGGGAGTCATCACAATAAGAAAAGTTAAATTATATCAGGCTTCTTATTAACAAGGAAATTAATTAAAATTCAACTATGCCACCACGTATAATCCGCAGCAAGGAGAGAAGAGAAAGATTAAACCTGACGAATAGAGTAATAATGAAGATCCTGGAGCCCACTCCCAGATGGCGACCATGTTTTTAATGTTTTGCTGTAAATTAATTAGGGAAGAGAATATTATCAGATCTTCGTTTTTACCTGTAAAGTGTAAAGTTCCTGCCTCAAAATTAAGTATGTGCAATAGCGAAAAACAACCAAACTACACTGTAAGTGAACGTGAGGAACTATGAAAAAAGTCGGTGTTGCTTTTCATACGCAGGCTTGATTTTGGAGGTTGTGAAACTTAGACCAACTCAGAACTTGTTAAAGCAAGATATACCTCTCACCAAACAACTGAGTGTTATTATGCATTTCTTTAAGAGGTTTCAGATGTATCTTTATATATAGTAAAATTACACATTTAGGGATCAGTTATCAAGTTAACATTTTGATAGGGCGATATGGAAGCAACAATACAACTATAGTCAGCTTAATTCTATATCAAGGGCAAAAATTTGTGGTTAGGAAACCAAAACGCAACACTACCTCCTCCGCCAAAATAAATCAATTTTTGTGGGCAAATTTACTACAGGAGACGAAATAAAACACAAGAAAAAATCCGACCAATAGTAATAAATAGTACTAACACAAAATAAAACTGATTGTCAACGAAGGAGTAGGACAAGAAGAAATTCCTCAAAACCCTACATACACTTATCTCAAGCGGTGAAACGCGACCAGGGTGTTCTCATGCCTTCATTATTAAAAGGAAAAACTGGAAGAAGTATTCCTTGTCACCTACAAGTCAGGAGTTGGAAAATGAATTCTTTAAAAGGGGCATGTTTTATTTACTTATTTTAAGTTCTGTATACCTTGAAGATCTTTTCGGGTTTTATTTAATTTTGTTTTTTTAAGTGAATATATTACAAAATCTTAGTTTTAAGAGGATTTTGTTGGCAATAATATTCATAGCATCTTGTGAATCGCTTATTATTAAAAGTCGCTTTTTTTAATTTGTCACCCTGGCGCAAGGGTGTCCCAAGGGGGCCACCTGTCCCGAGTGTACTCCCCTATCCCAAGGGTGTTCCCAAAGGTCTCCCTGTCCCAAGGTGTCACAAAGATTTTCCAAAAGGGCCTCCTACCCCAAGGTGGTCCCCCTATTACGACTATCACTAACTAAGACCACACGCTTGAATTGTAGCTACGCACCTCTGTGCCAAGGGGGCCCCCTTGTTTTAGTTACGCTAAAATTTGTATCAGAAAATTATGAAGTAAACTCCATTCCTACCATCGTCTTGGCAAGTTTTACTTTCAGTCGTGTGCTTATAACACGAACCCAAAACATGCAATATATAAGTAGGGGGAAAAGCTCCAGACCAAGGGGGTTCTTGACCAAGGAGGCACCTGACCAAGGGAGCCCCTGACCAAGGGGGCTTCTGACTTTGGGGGGCCTGACCAAAGGGCTCCAAACCAAGGGAGCTCCCGACCAAACTGGGCTCCTGACCAAGGGGGGCCTAGACCAAGGGAGCTCTCTTTGTACAGGGCAACGATAAAACAGAGAACGCCGGCAACCAAAATTTGTCGTACCGGGCATTAAAAATTAAATTTTATGCTTAAGGAGTAAACTCTAAAAGTTTTACTTCTGTCTACCCCGAATTTTTTTGTATAGTTCTAGGAATGCCAAAGTATTTTGGTGGGTCCACTTATGAGTGTCTTCCTCCTCTTTCTCGGGTCTTTCCGGAACGACTAAAAATTCGGCTGACTTCTAAAATTGTTTGGGTTAAAAACACATCTGATGATTTTCGAACTCACTCATTTTCTAATAGACAAATCAACAAACAACGTTACTTTGTTGGTTCATCTAGACTAGCATGTCAAAATTTTCTGAACTAGTTCGGAATCGATTCAAATTGTGAACCGTGAACAAAGCTAATGCTATCTTTTAAAATGTCCAAGACGAAGTGACTGTACCGTTCGATCATTTAAATTATAAATTATAGTAGACTGTGAAATTTAAGTTGGGTTGGCACTATACTAACTTTTGACAATCTCATCGTTCCCTCTGATCTAATTTACTTTTCACTTTAACATTTAAATTTGAAATCAGATTGTCAAAAGTTAGTAGTGCCAACCTAATTTAAATTTCACAGCCTACTCTAATTTATAATTTAAATGATGGGAAAAGTTACCATGTAATAGGACGAATCATCAAACAGTAACTTAAATAAATGACTTAGTTCCTTTTAGTATTAAGCGATTCAATTATAACTTCTGTTTTACCTTCTTAGCAATTAAATAAATAAATGAATCAACGCCAGAAACTTTACTTTTCAATCAAATTGCAAGGGTCGGCTTGCGTATAGGCAACGAGCCTAACAGATTGTGTGCTGTGGGTCATGGATATGGATATAATGAACAGATAAGACGGCAGCAACCCACTATACAACAGATGTAGTGATGTGTATAAAATATTATGTCGTAGGCATAATATACTGGGTTATTCACGAAATGGTACGACCCTGACGAAGTTTTCGATGCAACCAACATTGCATTTGCACAGGTTACATGGATTGAAAAAACAATTTCTTTTAAAACTAAAACATAGTGTGCACATTAATTTATTAGATGACATTAGATACTGTCAGTGTCAACTATTTTGACCTTATTGTTGTTTTTGTAATAATGTATTCCAATGGCGAGAAAACTGACATGCTTTTAATTTATGGCGAATGCAGAAAAAATGCATCTCTTGCTGCTAGGGTTAATGCAGAGCGTTACCCTCAAGGAAGAGAACCAACAGATAAAATTTTCAAAAAATTAGAGGCACAGTTGAGACTGAATGGGCTTCCAGTTACTACTCCCAGGGAAAGGACTGCAACTGGGGAACATAATGAAGTAGCCGTTTTAGAGATGGTGACACAAGAACCACATATTGACCAGAAGGGCACGAATGGTTGAGATAAGCCAGGCATCAGTATGCCGAATTTTGAGGGCCAATAAATCCCATCCTCATCTTGGTCCAAGAACTAAAAATGACCAAAAGGTTAGAGTTATGCCGTTTCTTCAGGGAAAAAATCCAATTTAATGAAAACTTTTTGCAAAATGTCTTGTGTAGCGATGAAGCTACTTTTAGCAATAACGGGGGTGTAAATTAGCATAATTGTCATTACTATGCTCAAGACAATCCACATTGGATTCGGGAAGGACACTTCCAAAATATTATTTCCGTTAACGTCTGGTGTGGAATTTTAGAGGTAAAATGTCCTTACAAGTGGAGAAACACCACATCCCTGAGCGAGGAACTTAAAAAATAAAAAAGTACAATATCGAATTTCACGATGAAGACATCAAGATCATGATTACTATCACCAAATTCAAGGGCAATTGCACTTTACGTCCAGAAATAAGGCTTTTCTGATGATCTGGACACCAGCAGACAGCATGATTGTGGAGATTAGTAAAACTGAAGCGTGCAAAAAGAACTCCATGGATGTGTTTTATTATACTTAATAAATTTCTGATGAATTAAATCTACAATAAAACTTTATGTACAAACCTGTAATTACTTATTTACTACTTATACCTAAATATTATTCTTTGTTTAACTACTCTTATTAAGAGAAACTGTAAATTAGCAAACTTAGAAAACAACGTATGGGGCATCAAAGAGGCAGGTATGCAAAAAATAATTTTCTGCTTTATTCATAACAGCAAATATTGCCTTTGTTGTCGCCACTTGTGGAGGCTGTTGTATTACAGAGGTCCTGGTTTTGCATGTGAAACAACAATTTGCTGAAACCTTTTCGGTTCCTCAAGACACAATTTCATAATTTCGTATGCAGAAAACAGTCTATTAGTTTAAAATAACCTGAATTCAAAATGTGGAATTCACACAACTAAATATTGGTAAAACCTTTGTTACTTGATTTTGAAGGTGTACGCTATTACTATTTGTGCTGCAGAATATAAGTTAAATTATTCGTCAAATTAGGCACATTACCAATATTCCGCCCTAAAACTTGACTCGCCCAATAGAATAATATGTAGTTTTAAGCATACAATGAACTTTTCACATAATTTCACCAACCGGTGTTCTTTCTAAGACAATTGCATTTTAATGACTACTTGATGCTAAAGCTTATTTGTTTTTGGTGTATTATATGTTAAGTACTAATTAAACAGCAATGTTACCTTCAATTTTCCTGCAGATACTTGTTGAGCTACTAACAATGTGCTTTTCGCTTTTTTCATTTTGATGCATTCTCTTAAGTGGATTACTGCTTCTCTTCGTGTCTGCAGGGGGAAAGAAACTTTTTACCAACTCCTCAAAGCTTTTATCTTCTCCATCCGGATTTGAATGGATTGTGTCCAGTTTTCTTCTTGCTAGCAATGTTTTTCTTTGAAAACTAGCAGGTTCGTCCTGATTAATTTCTAATTTCTTGGTCTTGTTAAAATTTCTTTGATTATGTGGTCTTCCGACAGAAGAATTCAGTCTTGAGAAGTTTTTATGCATAATTATTAAGAACTTCAAGATAAAATTACAACAATTAATGTCACAACAACAAAAATTATCTCACAAGCATATGACATGTGGTTGAAAGTACATACTTGATTATAAAAAGGTATTAATTATAATTTTTGCAAACGTATCGTATTACTGGTTGCCTATGTCGCCTCTGTTCCCTTCAACTTTATTGTTTGACTCCTAGTCTAAGGTTTGACTCATTTGATTTAGAGACTAAGTGTGAAGTGTAAACACAACAACAAACTGAAAAAGTATATTGTGAACTTTATCATCGTGCTGCACAGCTGCAAAATTCGCACATCAGTACAAAAATATGTTGAAAAAATTATTTGTACCTACCTGGGTATTTAATACAATAATTTAATTTTTGAACCCTATATGGTAAAGTTAACAGGGGTGTACAGGGTCTTTAAGATTTGAAATAATTGCCACAAATTAGTATTGTGAATTTACTAATTGTTTCATTTGTAAACGTATAGGTTTCTGTAGCTTTTACCTTCCCTATCAAAATATGTATTTATTGAACTGGGGGTTGCCTGTGTATTAAATAAAACTAATCAACATGTTTTAATTAATAATAAAAGAGTTTTGAATAAAGTTAATTATTTCATACATCCAAAACCAATTTTTATATTGAACCTTCTTACTTTCCTCGGTTACCCTTATGTGTTTAACAGCAAGAATACTTGTAAATATTTTTGACCAAATTTTAGCATTAAGATTTTATTCATAAAACGAATAATGTTTCATAGCACAGGCATGTCACGTCTACAAATGGATATTGTTGGTTGCCTACCTCATTGGACTACCATCACCTTTTTTGATTCATCACTTTATTTCAAAAATAAATTGATCTAATAAAATTAGGATATGGTCCAATAAGGTATTTTGGCTATAAATATTGTCATATAGTAATAAAATGTCATCAGTTCAAAGAGAGCTATGATCTCTATGTAAACAACTACCTGAGAGTCTGTATAAAACTGCTTAAAACTTACGCCCTTTTTTCACCATGTAGTCGATTGAATACATTATTATTCACCTGTTACAGAAAAGTGCCTGCGATATTCATATTTAAATGGCAGCTCTTGGTTTAAAATTTTTTTCATCTCAAAATCAGACCATATCATCCATATTTAGCTTTCACCAAAAATTCACAAGAAGTAAGATTCTCAACCTTGGAAAGATAAAACATTCTATACATCTAATGCGAAGTATTCATTTCATCTGTTAGAGTGGGTAAGATGGCATCATTAAACATAATAAAGAACACAGAGGAAAAGTGTGAAAGTTTTATTACTTAATTTTTATTTACTCAACATTTATTATTGTATGGAATAAAATGGAATCTTTTTCAAAGCCGAAAGGCAATTATTATTATAGGGCGGTCTCTCTGGCGTTAGCGGTCCCGAGTTCAAGCCTCGTTTCTGCGGTTGCAGGGTAGGTCACGGGAGAAATAAATCTAACGTGGTGCTAATAAATGAATATCGTAGCCCTATCCAAGTAACATTGATTGGTGTAATAAATGGTTTATTATAATTAATCTTCGTTTATAGTAAACCATATAACACTACACGTATATTAAACATAATATAAACGAATAATTGTATAAAGAAAATTAAATTAATATTTGTTCAAATTTTACGTATTTTCCACCACCAATTTTGACGCATTTTATACGTATGTTTACATGATTAAAATAGTCTTCCCATTAAACATATATTTTACAGTACCTACAATATAGTCGGTAAAATGTTTTAACCTGCTAACTCCATCTGTCAAAATTTTACACATTTCACCGACGACATACGAAAAAATTATTTTATTTCATACTGTCCGATTACATGATCAATTTGAGTCTGGTAGGTGAGCTCTTAAAGTATCAGAGCCGGTATTAAGTGTCGCTAGGCAATACTTACAATAATACATTATTATGAAAGATAGGAAAATGCACAACGTCTCGATGAGCCCACCCCATTAACACCTAGCGATATAAGAGGGCAACAGATAAACAAGTAAGTAAATTTAATTTAATTTCTTTGGCTTTATTTGGCTTTAATCTTTTCAGTACCTTTTCGTATTTCCTATTTTTCTGGCGTACGTATCTGTCTATACATACAGGGTGTTTAAAAATTGCCGCACCAAACTAATGGTACAGTGATCAGAAGCAAAGAGTACGCAATAAAAAAAATATAAAAAAAATTGGTGTTAGATTCGCATGTGGCTGAAGGTTTCTTTTACAGTAAATCTGGCAACTGAGGAAATTGCAATGAACAATTAAAGTACTGGCATGTTAAGTAACCAAGGCAATGTTTTTCTCAGGTACTGGAATTAATTGTAACAATAATTGTTGAGAATTGTCAATTATTTTTGAAGTTTGTAATTTTTTATAACAATAATTATTGAAGGAACAATTTATTATTTAACAGAACATTAAAATACAATTCACAGCAAATGTTCAAATTGTCGACCATTGCCCGTAAGACTAGCGTTTGCCCGTCTCTCAATATTGGCCTGTACTCGTTCGAGTATTTGTTTGGTTAGACCGCAAAGAAAAAACGCGTTGGGCCATCTCGCCCAATTCATCGCTAACCATGGCCAGGCCATCACAGGACCGGATGATGATGAACTGGTGCTTCATCCAGTTGAATTCACATATCCCTTAATAGAAGTGTTAGAGGCACGTCATCCATCCCACAATGTCAGTGTGACTTTTTTTAAATAAATCTGAAAAATTAGTTACTATGCATACAATCCCATTGTTGCATAAAAATATCCATTGTTATATTAAAATGTTGCCGCATTGATTTTTGCATAAATTTAGATAATTTAAGATGCGTTTAAATACATTTACGTTAAAGACCAAAGGCATTGCGTCAAATAATTATTGATCTACATTTTGTTTCGCATAATTTAGCACCATTTTGGGTGTAATTTACTGATAATAAATAGCTGTAATCAACATTTGGAGATTTCTAAAAGAAACCCACATACACAGAAAAAATGAACACCAAGAATTTTTTAAATATTTTTCTCAGGTCAAAAAACACTCCTCATTGGGTGCCCTCATACAAAAAGACCAAAACATACGAAAACAAGAAGACAAACTTATTTCTATAAGAAACAAAAGAAACAAGCTGTTTATTTGAAATAGTATATTACATTATAAGGTTGGTAATCAGATTTATACAAATCAAATAATAAAAAATCAAATTAAATGAATGTGACACTTTTGGCAAGAACATTGCAAAGTACGGAATGCAGTGTATATGATTTCTGTCATCTATAATCCCGTGGTTTACTTCCCGAATTCGTGCAGTATAAGTATTAACAATAGTTATTTTTGATTTCTATGGAAACTATCTATAGTGTTCTATATTTGGCTTACAAATTGTGCCACTATGACAGTACATAAATACACAAGAGCTTGATTTTTAATCGGATAATTTAATTTTTGAACGAAAGTTTTGTTGCAACAAAAAAACTCAAGATTAAAACCTTAAAAGCTTTAGCACAAACTTGAGTGAAATAAAAATAAAATTTTGAGAAAATCCGCATTTTTTCAACATTTTTGACTCTTCAAAAATAGCATTGACGAGTCGCCTCTGCTTGTACCCCGGATGATAAGAAAAGGTGTTATTTTTTGTTCCGATTTTTTTGTGACATTTATTTAGTTCGGGTAGTCTACCACTCAACTAACTCAACACTTGCCACTCGTTTAAAAGTCATCGATTATTAAGCGAAATTTGCAGAATGAGAAATGTCAATAAAATGACGTCACTTTTGTGAGTGTTATTCCGGCTTGATCTTGTTGTGAACAGTGTGGGAGACTTCGTTCCTACTTGAAAGACGTTCAAATTTAAACCATCTACGGTTTATTTTAGACTAAGTAATAAGTTGATTTAATATAATGTACAAAGTATGGTAATGTAGACAACTAACTATACCATGTCACTCACCCATCGATGTCAGTGGTGAACCTCCAGCTTCCAAACCGCCGAACTGTGAAACATTTGAGGGATCAGGAACTAATTGTATGAAATCTAAACAAAGGTCAGAAACATAATTTATTAATATTAATAACAATAGGATGGGAGGCGAAAATAATGACGAATGCTTGTACGTTTCTCAAGCAACAGAAACGAGTCAACTAACGAGCAAAATTTGATGGCAATATTTAGACCTAGGGTCCTATTTGGCTTGACAATTTAACTTTAAGACTTTTAGGACTTTGAGTTATTGTGACTAGTTATATTCATGACTTGTTGCTCTGGTATATCTGCGTTCGCCAAATGGATTCACTTGTTGATCTAAGTATAAGAGTGATTTGTCACGTTTTTGTTGCTGGTATCAGTTCCCACTTTTTGAGCGTTTTCCTTTGCCCATTTGGAGATAGTATTAACATCTACAGGGAGGTTCTTATAAAGTACTATAGTACTTCCTAATTTGCAATTTTGATTGGTGTCAGGAGAAATCTATCGGTCGTTACATTATTTTAGCGTTTTCCCGTTAGTTTTAGAAACAATATATCGAACTGGACACACATCAGCTTTCACAACAAGCTTTGTCCTCTCCTTGATTCGTTTTGTTAAATACTGGATTGTATTCATTTCGGTTAGTGAAGTCTATTTTTGAAGCCCTTCGGGTGTATTCTCGTCCCAGACTTTTTGCAGTTTTTTACATTCTTCTAGTGTAATTCTTGTATTTCCTGCAGTTGCTTTCTTTTAAAATCGCGAGCTACCCTTGATATTATATTCAGTTCCATAATTTTTTGACAACACATTCTTTATATTCTTGGCCGTCTTTTCTTCTCATGTTGCAAGCATAATATCTTAATATTAATGCAATTTCTGGAATTGTAGTTGCTTGCGTTATTTTGACTCCCCTTGAAGCACAAAATTCCATGATCTGGTTCCACTGAGATTCTTTACTAATTTTGGTATTTTTTGGTATTTTCTTCTCAATTAACTTTCGAATCTCTTCCTCGCTAGCACCTTGCACCCCATTTTTTCTTTTCTTGATTTCGACGCGTCTATTGAAGGACCCGATTACTGAGGCTCCGATGTCCGTCCGTCCGTCTGTCACAGGGCTTTTGAACCGTAATAGGTAGACACTTGAAAATTTTACAGAACTTTGATTTTATTTCTTAACGCCTGGGAAAGTTCAAAATAGGTAACACATAATTCATACCGCAGACTCGTGAATGTCAAAAATTTTACACATCAAAAGATATAGTGTTAAATTTTAGACGGTGATATACAGTATGCACATTTTTTTTTTCATGCATTTAAGTCGAAAAGTGTCTATGCTGTGAAATGAAAAATCCGTCAATTTTTAGTTTTCTGTCAAAATTTGTCATATTGTTCGTAAAAGCTATTTATTTTTAAAAAACTCACCACATGTTGCATTTAGTTGGTAGAACAAAGAAAAAACTATACATTTATATTCAAAAATTCCTAAGCGCTTGCGCTTTGACAGTTTTGACATCAGCGCATGATGAAGTTTTCACAGCGCTTATCAACTGTTATCAGCTGCTATTAACACTTCAGCCAACCATTACTGGACACAAAATACAACACTTGATGAACGTCTTTTCGGTAGTAGATTACATATTACATTGAGTTGGAAGGGCAAATACTCTTTCTTATGATCACAAAGAAATGGGTAATTTTCCCTTAGACGATATTCCACCAGTCATAATTTCTCTGGCAGACTCTGGCATCGACGTAACAATAATGATGACAACGGAACTGAAGATGTTCATGAAATATACGATGATGCCGACAAAAAATCTGTAGAATATTCTCAAGCCGGTACAAGTTCACAATGCACCATAAACTTGGTATTGTTTCTTATTTTTATTATATTCAAACATTTATTGTATTTTGAATAAAAATAATGCAAACGAGTGAGCAACAAAATTTGTGATCGCAGTTGGCAAAACGTATATCGGTACTTTTACTTTACTTTTAACCTATTTTCCCTGCTTGTCAAATTTGAATTTCTACGTCAAAACAGTTTTTCATACTAAGACCAGCGCCCTCTAGCACCGCCATAGATAAATCAAGCGATCGATGTTACCGACTAAATAATTGACACTGTTTTGTGAATTGACAGCTAGCTATGGCGAGCTCGTTTGAAAGCCAATGACGAATGGCTTTTACAAAAAGTCTATGCATATCCTGTGCTTTGGGAGGATGCACATTTTAAATCCCATTTTAGAAAGGATGCATGCCTGCTGGTGGGCAGTGGTCTATTTTTGGCGAGTAGATGGTGAGACCAGTCTTTGGTTAACAATAAACGAATAATCTGTTATATCGTTATTACAGTTGCAACAGTAAAAAACCGATTCAAATCTCTTAGAGAGAAATACCGGAGGGAGGTAACATTTGAAGCCGAAGCCACAAGGAGTTTCTTCCGTTATATGAATGACGGGAGTGAACCTCAAAAGTAAGAACTTAAATTTCTATCTGTACTTGGTTCACTTTTAAAAACTTTTACAGAACAACATGAAATGAAAGCATAATTTTGGAGGAAATAGTTCCCTGAACATAGAACTTCATCGAGTAGACGTTTGATTGGAAAATGAAAATGTTAGCGATTTCGACTCATTGCATGAGTCTACCAGTGGTTCAAGTTTGTGGTCACTGCACCACAGACAGCTACAAACTCAAGCAGTGTAGGAGTTCAATAAAAAAAGCGGTTGGAGGAAAAGGAAAAGATTTATTTTATTAAACACTATTCCATTGCCATGGTGCAACTGCAGCTTCTATACCATTAACATAATGTTTTAAATAACCCTTGACCTTTACAGCTAAGTTAGAAACATTATGTGTTCCTAATTTCCTCTGCAGAGTTGTAAGATTTTCAATTTGTGTTGTGGTACATTGACAATATCATCAACGGTTTCAGGGTCTGCATTGATGGTCCTATGGAAGATTCTAAAACGGGCCACCAAAATCCCAAATGTGTTTTCTATTGTTCTCTTTTGGCTATTTGGTGCCTTGACATATGGAGATAAAACGTCCCAACTAGTAGAACACGTTTCCCGCACCATAAATATCATGGATACCTCCAAACGAAATCCATACGACAAGCTAGGGTAAAAATCTCCAGTGCAAGAAACCGAAGACTCACTGCTAACCGGCATCCTGAAAATACACCAGTGACAATTCTTGTTAAATTGAAAAAAAATCGGTGTCTCCAAGGCGCATTTCTTGCAAGAAATTGTGATAAAAGCCTTGTTCTTTGCGCTTCTGCAAATAAGGTTACACCCCGTAACGTCTACGGCGGACTCTTTGTGATTCGACAGCAGCCTTTTTTCGAAGATGAAGAACTCTCAACAGTGTTGCTGACGCACCTAATAGAACAACTTTCTCGCAGGTGGTAGGACCCATATTTTCACCTGAAACAAACAAAAACTATTTTGTAAGAGGGTACACAGAAAAAGCCGTTTGGGTCATTTTTACCTTTTTAATTTCTTCTTTCGCGGCTCGTCGTCTGTCAATCACCAGAAAATCACCTAATGCGCATGTCCACTTCGAGACTTTTACTAAATCCAGAAAATCACAAATCTTCTCGCGGAGCCGATCCCGAGCACTGAAAAAGGCATTGTACGGGTTCCACTCAATGTAAAAGAACAATTTTTTATTTCAAGTCAGATTTGACAACTCGATGACTTTTTCTACAATCGAATCGATCAAGAATCGACTCAAAATTTTGATTCAGAGGCTCCTACGATTACGAATTTTGTTGCTCACTCGTTATTTTCCAAGATTTTCTAACATAACCTCAAGAGTCTAAATGTCAAAAAAATACCCAACCTCTAAATCTATTAAAATTTAAATATATCTATGTCGAACTCCACAAACTTTAATAACTGTAAGATTACTAATGGCCATTAGTAATCTTACAGTTATTAAAGTTTGTGGAGTTCGACATAGATATATTTAAATTTTAATTTAAATTTACTCCACTTGGATTTAAGAACATTCTTCTTGTCTCTAAATCTATGTATATAAAAATCAATGCCACTTTTCGTTGTAATTTTATAACTCAAGAACGGCTTTACCGATTTGAATATATTTTTTTGTGTTGTTCGACATAATCCAGGGATGGTTTAAAACTATTTTTCACATCCACATGGGGATTCAGAGGGCCCCCTTGGAGTGGACCGATTTTTATGATTTTTTTTTTGTATATTTGGTAGGCATGAGAATAGCCGTAAAGTATTTTTTACATGGACATGGGGCCCCAGGGGGGCCCCTTGAGGTGGACCGACTTTTCGGGTCGACTGATTTTTAGTTTTTTTTTTTTTGTATATTTGGTACATATGAGAATAGGTGGTAAACTATTTTTTACATAGACATGGGGGTTCAGGGGCCCCCTTGGGCTGGGCCAATTTTTCGGGTGGACCGATTCTTATAAATTGAATAGGTTGTAAAGTATTTTTTACATGGACATGGAGGCCCAGAGGGGTCCCTTGGGTTTATAACTCAAGAAGGGCTTTTATGATATTTGATTTGTTGGATTTGTGTCCGCCCCGAATAGCAGAATAACTATTAAAACATGGACAGGGGCCTCCCTTGGGTTTATAACTCAAGAGCGGCTTGACCGATTTTTATGATATTTAATTTGCTGGATTTGCCTACGCCCCGAATAGCAGAATTATTATTAAAACATTAAAAAAAATACAGGGGGCGGGAAGCTAAGTACAGGGCCACGACAATAACAAAGCCCCCCTGGTACAGGGCAACAATAACAAATAACGTCGGCCACCAAAATTTCTTACCGAAAAAACATCAGAATAATGAAAAAAAAATCTCAAACATTTTGTATGGAATCCGTATATAACGATGCATGACAGAAACAAAAATGAACATGGCGTTGTATGCTGGTTCCTGTAATGGCAGTAGATGGCGTTGTGTGCATTATCCTTTTATAAAAAAAAGTGAATTTAATTCAGCTAATAAGTTGCCACAACATTTATTGATTCTGAGGCGGTACAAAGTTCGCCGGGGCAGCTAGTAGCTTATAAGTTTACCTCAAGTTGAGAGTTTTCCTTTTCATTGCAGTGCCAATTACAGTTATCCTCCTTCCTAAAACAAATGTTTGCGATTTTCTCCGGACGAATTGATTTTTGATCTCAATATTCTGGGACTCTCGGTGTATATGTCGTAGGCATATACTAAAACTAGAGTTTTTGTAAAACGTCTAGGCTTTTTCAAAATTACCTGGCAAATTGTAAAACAATAATAGTTAGCTTTGCGATTAGACTTGATATTTCAAGCCTTTTATAAAACGCCGTCATAATTTTAGGCTTATTGTAAAAACACAATGATTTTACAATATGCTTAGCTTAAGTCAGGCGTATTATAAAACGCCTACTTGTTGTTTAGGCATATTCCAAAGATCTAAAACTGAAGCATTCAAGCCTTATTCAATATAATGATGTTATTGAGCATGAAAATGTTAATAGTAATTATAAAGAAATAACAAAATAAAAGAATGGAAACCAGCCTCTTTACAGAGAAGAATGTAAAATTAATCAAATAAAATAAATATAACCGAAATATAAGTACACATTATAGAAAAAAAAAGCAAACAAGGCTGTAATCTGAAAAAAAGTGGCTAAGTTATTAGAAAACCTATAGTTAGGGACTTATTTCCGCAAGGGCCGGTGGAATGACATTTGCTAATGCACTTCATGTGCGCCTTGCAACAGTAATATCTGTTTGTTCTGTTTTAATTTTTTGTCTGAAGTTTCGAGCATTTTGTCAGCGGTATAATTAACCTCTGTTTTAAGTCCATACCCTGATTTTATTTGGAGAGATATTGTAAAATAAATATTGCTTTATTATTAATTGTCATCTGCCGGGATGCTAGATACTGCGTTTTATTTTGGATTTCTTAACCTCAAAACCAATGAAGGTTATGCCAGCTTATGTAGTAATTTATCTAGTAATTTATTCTCTCTATGTTGTCTGTTACCACATTGGCTTATGATTGTTCAAGTATGATGAAAACATTCAGCCCAGATAAAGCGAGTATCAATTATCATAGCACCTACACTGCATGCTGACCGGTGAATTTTAGAATATGCCTAAACAACAAGTAGGCATTTTATAATATGCCTGACTTAAGCTAGGCATATTCTAAAATCATTGTGTTTTTACAATAAGCCTAAAGTTATGACGGCGTTTTATAAAGCGCCTGAAATATCTAGTCCAATTGCAAAGGTATTAGACTAGATGTCTTACAATTTGCCAAGTCGTTTTAGTATATGCCGACGACATATGACATATTTCAATTCGTCACAATTTACTTACATAAACCCTTCTTCAACAAAGATGAGATCTCAGGTGATGTTGCAGTACTACAACAGGAGAAGCAAACCCGTTTACAGATAAAATCACCAAGGGTGGTCCAAATATTTGCATAACACTGTCAATTTCAATAATTGAAGGTGAAGCTCCTTTTCATCAAACCTTTATTTTACTTCGTACATATCAGTCAAATGTGCATCCCTATTGCCAACCGGAATAATTTAAAAAGATCGCACCTCATAAACGATATCGTAAAATTTTATAGCCAAAAGGGTTGCTCCATTTTCTCCATGCGTAACAACGTCACAACTTTGAAATTTATGTGCGAAACTTTGCCTTGCGACGCATAAAATCACGCTTTCCATTTTGTTGCGAAAAATAAACGTTATTATCCCTATTACGAATCACACAAGATTAAATGCGGGATTTTTATATGTTAGATCTAAAATGCCGGCCTTTGCTTAAGAGCCGCGATCAAGCTGCGCAATTTCTTTGGGGCATTAAATTGAGGAAAAATTTCGGTTAACGATTTATTTTATTAATGGAAGTGGCGGTACGGGAGTCTGGAATTGGAACTGATTCGAACAAAAACCTCTAGTAAACTGTGACTTTATCATTTTCAGGGATCTCGACCTTTTGTTGCCTCGGTTTGCCATAAAACTGACTTTAATGCGATCAATGTGTGATAGCTGAGGGCCATTGTCGTGCGAGGTTCCCGCAAATACAATAAATTTGTCACAATTTTAATATAGATATTCTAAAGGCCACTTGTGTTTAGAGAGTCACTCCAGGAGAGGTGGTTATTCTTGTGTTTTTCAAACGGTCGTTATGGGGCAATGCGGTTAGACAGTACGAACAATGCTAAGTGGTTTATACGATTGTAGTTTGTAGTTTTATTGTATCGCAGCTGCGATTATGTCCCTTGAATAAAAATTAGTTATGTGTCTGTCGGAATGATCGCATTGTCTGTATTGTAATGTTTTAGACCGCAGAACCGAGCGCGTTACCACCCCATTCTGAAAGTAAAATTATGTGCGAAAGATGACGTTTGACACAGGGAAAGAAGCACAAAAAATAATTATATGATGGAGAGACTGCTTATTTAATTATACGAATCTGAGCGTTTTTCAGGAATCTGATAAGTCAATAAATGTCGTTACGGTATGTAGGTACTGTCACAATATTAATAAGAAAATAAAAACATTATGTCTCAATTCTCAACCATATATGTCCAGAAGCAATTAGCGTCCGTGTTCTATTAAAAGAACTCTCTTGGAAGCTTGCTCTCTCGGGAATTGTAGGAAATATTAACATCGAATAGGAGTATTTTTTTACATACACTATTAAAATACGGTAAGCGCGTATTTAAGCGGCTATGCGTACATACTCTACATACCTATACTGCATTTATATTAGCAGTAATTGAAAAACATTCTCAAAGCACTTATGTTAAAGCGCATTTAAAAGACATGCGAGTATCTGTAAAAGAGTTATGGGTCAGTAAAAAAAAGAATTTTTAGTGGGGCGCAGATGCTGCAAGATGTTTGCTTCCTGTAGAAGGTTTGGCAATGGAATTACATAAATGACTATGGAAAAGACAAGACATCTAGCCAGTTTTATGGCTTACTGTCTTCATTGTTTGTAAACATATAAAATGTTTTTATTTCCCGCATAGGTAATGTATAGTGCTAAATGGTTGTAGCAAAATACCATGAGATCATTTAAATTATAAATTAGAGTAGGTGTTTTTTTTGTGCCATGGCCCAGCCTGCAAATTGACTGAGAGTAAAATTTGAGGTTATGGTAAACTTTGTCACGTTTACGTTTCTCAATTAAAGAAAATAAAACAAATAATGCAGGTTTACAGCAAATATTCAAAGTGTTCTCCCCCAGCTTCAATGCAGCTCGTAACTCTCCGTTTCATATTTTCAAATGCTTTTTCCAACAGTGCGGGTTATATTTAAGTACGGTGTTTTTAACATGCGGGAAAATGAAATGATTGTCAAGTCAAGGACTTCAAGGCGGAAATTGAATGACACGATCATCAACACTCGCTCCGCTACACCACAATAACATCACGAAATCTTGTCACATTTACAATAGACATTTCGAAAAACACAGTGTAATTTTAAAAGAAATTGTAGAGTAAACGGAAAGTGGATAGCAATGTTTTTCCAAGTTAGATCAATTCGGCCCTCCCACAAAATTTAACTTTGTCTTTAAAATGATACAATCACGGGGATTCATTACAGTAATTCTAATTCATTATTACCACTGCCACAAAGTGATCAAACGACCATCGCATTCAAAGCTCTATTCCCACGGATCAAAGCGTCTTTTATTTATTGCACATTATACTAAACAGTGGTTTAGTGTTACTCATTGTTTATGGCACTCAAGAAACAAAGTGAATCATTTACCATGTTTTGTCTATTATACTTATTAGGGTGCCGAGATGTTCAATTACTGGACTTTAATAGGGTGGGGTTTAAGGGCGATAATCGTCGCTGCTACTTTCAGTGGTAATATTTCAACCCCCTCTGGACCAGTGAAATATGCTGGTTCGGGCTCCTGCGGTGCTATGCGTGTTAGCCAAGGGTAATTTTTTTCGAATGACCACTCGTGCCATAATCATCAACGTTGATGTGTTCTCATGACTTCATCGCGCACTGAGAGTAATAATATTTTTTCTTGTAATAACCATAAAGGACCCACGCAATTGTAAACAATTTTTGGAGCCAGGCATACCAACGGCGTAACTAACATAGAGTGTGATCAACATTTTTTACTTTGTTACGAATGGTCAAATTTTCATAAACAAGCAATATCGCTTATTTATGCTGATGCTGTATCTAGACGCTCCTCCCAACAGGATTGTCTAGTATGATGTCCATAATCTTAATTTTATGTCTATACTTACTGGCTTCCAGTTTATAACGAACCCGCAACTCATGATATAATATGCACCAGGCACTAGAAAATAACAGTTTCTCACAGAAATAAAACCAATAACAAGCCTACCCTCAAATTGCATATCCGAAGTGGAGTCCTGCAGTGACGATGGCAGATAAGAACACAGAGACCACCCCGTTCACACGCAATCGACCGACCACAGCTTATCCATCTGAGCTTCGGGCAATTTCCAAATCAAAATTCATTCTCATAAATAGAATTTTAGCGCAATACGACTTTTGTTCAATGCAAATTTTCTGTCTACAACTCCTCTAGGATAATTTATTTGTTGCACCTGTTTTTACCAGCTGGAGTTGTCACCACACGAGATAAACCCGCAGTGTTATATAGGTATTTTGCTCCAGCTGCAATTATTCAATTACAAAAATTCTTGAAAATTTTTATAGTATGACTGTGATGCTGTGACCATTTTATAACGATCTTCACAAGATCGATATCTTAATTTTGATCAGCGTGAAGAGTTTTTATGGTGGTAATTATTTTTTAACCAATGCAACACCCAATGTGAGTTTAGAGATTTTTAAACTTGATAGTCTATTGATACATGTATTGTTATGATGCAATGGTGGTGTTAACTGGGGACTTTATCATTGTAAATCTGTAAAATTTAATTGACTCTCTAAGTGCGGGTTGGAATAATGCAACTAACATTTGCGAGCTATTAGTTACGAGTGGTAATTAAAAGAGTAAGGGCCGATCTTTTAACCTCCCACTAAAGTAACAATTAAGGCTAACAAACCGTATTTTCATTTCCCATTTACTTAAGCCCACATTTAACTTTTTCGTTTATCGAAAGAAACCGTCGCTCATTGAAGACAACATTCCTACAGATCGTAATAATCCAATGTCGCCACTTTTAAAAATACTAATGACCCTTAGATTTTACGCCAGTGATTCGTTTTAGATCTAGTACAAATTTAAGAAGGGTACCGCTCGATCGAAAGTCCCAAAATACAGTTATTAAAAAGTACGAAATACCCAAACTGCTTAATTGTTACTTTTAAATTTAAGTAACGTCTTGTTAACTGCCACTTTAGTGGGAGGTGAAAAGATCGATCGATCCTAAAGCTGGCCGCACACAGAAAGAGCAAAACAAGTTTAGTCAAAACGTTTTTGACTTATCAGTGTGCGTCAGCGCATTTACATTAAAACAACAGCATGGAACTTGTTTTTGACTAAAATGGTTTTGCTCTTTCGGTGTGCCCTAGAAACCATAATTTAAAACTGTTAAATTGAATTCTAAATATCTTGCTTATTATATTAAAAACAACCCCAAGTTAACATTTGAGAAAATTTTGTTAAAATTAAAGATACATACAGTACGTTTTTCTTAACTGGCCATAGGGAATCCCATGTTAAAATTTTAACCTCATGTTAACTTTTGTTTGGGGTAAGTCCTAGACTTGAAATGTTTACCCTACATAGCGGAACATTGGTTCTTTTTATTTCAACAGCCATTTCGCTCTAAATTAAGAAATATTTCCAAAATAAAATAAATTATCTTCGCATTTTATTGTAGATATTTTTGAATTTAGGAGCAAAATGCCTATTGAAATTAAGAGAAAGAGTGTCTAGGTTTGTTTGGTAAAAATTTCAAGCGCGGAATTTGTCCCAAACAAACGTTAGTGTATTGTATTCTGGGGTCGTAGGGCAATTCAGCCTCTCAAAACGTCTACCATCGTTGATCTTTTGTTCAACCCTACTCGCATCTATGTTCTCGGGAATCCCACTTTCTTTGAAAAGTTCAGGATGTTACTAAGAGGCCTCTTCTTGATTTCTTCAGGTGTCAGTCTAACACTTTCAAAGTGATTAAGCCTTAGGTTAACTAATGCGTCACACCTGCAGAGTATGTGTTCGGCTGTTTCTAATTCCAAATTGCATACTGTCTACTACTCCCATATTTTTAAGATGGTTGACTTGGGACATTGTTCCAGTGAGACTTTGTGGCCTCTTTTTCCCATTTTTGGACTGCGCGCCGTCTTAATGTGTGTTTCGGTTAGGCAACAGAACGGTTCAGGTCCTTTGGGAGAAGCTTCTGCGCCCTCTCTTGCAAGTTTGTCGGCTTCGGCATATCCTGCTATTCCCTCATGTCTAGGTTCCCAACTTAGAGTTACTTTGTTGCTTCTACCCAGTTCTTTGACTGTCAGACAGTATATATATTTGTCTGCCCTTCATTTTCCTGTCTAAGCATTTTTGGGCACATATATCTATCGCAAGTATCTCAGCTTGCGTAATCGTCGGTCCAGTTCCCAAGGCTATTAATGCCCTATATTTGATATTTCATGCCGGTAACTTGTTCATTCTTTGATCCATCTATGTACCAGATAGAGGAGCTTTGACCTATTGCTGCTGTTTGACTTCTTGCCATGTGGCGGTCTTTAATGACCACTTCATATGGTAAGTCAATGTCAAGCGTTTTTGGTCATCCAGTGGTTTTTCAATTATGTCTGGCTGTATAAAATTCAGAATTCTAAGGTGACCCACTGTGTCACCTGGTCTACATTTTTTGGTCTGGTTTAGTCTTAATGAACTCTGTAGACCTTCCCTCTGCACATGGAGGTGGAGTGGTGGTAGGTCTAACAAGACTTCTAGAGCTGTCATTGGACTTGTTTTCATTGCCCCTGTCATTCCTAGACACACAAGACGCTGTAGTTTCCCCAGATTGTCCTGTGTCGTTTTCTCTGTGGTTTTCGTCCACTATACTAGAGACGCGTATGAGAGGATGGGTCTTATAACCGCTAGGTATGATCTGCGGTGTTAGTCCCCACCCAGTAAACACATGCACGTTGTTTTAACGTGGAAAAGCCGTGTATGTAGTTGATAACACGTTTATGGTTGAAAATATCACGTTATATTTTGGTAATACCTTCAACGTTATTTCAACGTATTTTACATAACGTAAATTCAACGTTGATTTACAATAAAATATTGACTAAGTATCTACAAATTACGACAATTCAACAAAAAATTACGTTATTTTTAAATATTATATATGACGTAATAAAGACGTTTAATAAATATTGTTAATCAACGAAAGGTACATAATGTTGATAAAATATAAGTTATTTTATAAATTTTTACATTAGATACACGTGTTTTTCTGGTGTCATATAGGCGTGTTTGTCGTCGTTTATTTTTCGTGAAATTCTTACATTACACGTGTTTTTCTAATCAAATAAAAAATAAAAATACCTAAGGAGTGAAAGAGTTCCAGCAGAGTATAAAAATCATCATCATGGTGTAGCCCTATAGGCTTTTGGGTTTAAAAGGAGGTTTTTCAATTTACTTCCCTTATTTTTTTTTTATTATTGTATTTTACTTTACCTCAATTTACTTTTTTTTATAAAAAATCATGTTAAGAAATATATATTTATTATTTAAATCGTAACTTAAATCAAATTATATAAAATAGAAAAGAACGAATGGCGGTGAAGTCTAAATTATTATTTTGAACTATTATTTCTCGGAAAATTTGAACATTAAATACACGTGTTTTTCTAGTCATCTATACTACAAATAAAAACGCATTCGAGCCGTGTTTTGGGGCCGTTTACTTTTCGTGAAATTTTCACGTTAAGTATACGTGTTTTTCTAGGCAAATAAACACTAGAAAGAACGTATTCCATATCATATTATTAGGCGTGTTTTTTTTATAAGTCACTAAGGGGTTTCAAAGATAAAAATTATGATTTTAATATACACAATGTATAATAATCCTACTTAATCTATATTTTTTATTTGAATTACGATTAAAATCAAATATAGAAGCATAGAAAAGAATTAATGTGGGTAAAATATAAGTAATTTTTGACGTTCAGTTCTGACATTAATTTCTCGTGAAATTCACGTGTTTATATACTCATATAATTATATTTAATTTATGTACTACAAAGGAACGCATTCCATTGGCGTCTTTTACAGATTTCATATGGGCGGTTATTGCGCCAAGTTTAGAAGCCACTGTAAATTGTTTTTTGCCGGTTATAAAACATATCTAATTTTTTATTTGAATCACATTTTAAATAAAATACAATTGTTATAGAATTTAAAAGTAGAAACAATAGAAATATTTAGTAAGGCTATCATTTTTTTTATCATTTTTACGAAACATGGTAACAACTAAGTTAGCTCTTGTAAACATTTGGCACTCCGAATTTTACCTAAACAACCTTGAAAGTTTGACGTTTTCTCGTGGTTGAAATGTTTTAGGATCATCTCGCCCGCCTAGTTCGCAATAGAGATGAACAATCGCTCTTTGAAAATTCATATAATTATTAAAAAACAAAACAATTGTCTGGATCACTTTTGGTGGTAATAACTACAGTTGTCGTTAAAACTTTTTGGACATCAATGTCAAGCACTAATCATCAACTGTAAAAGAAGCTTTAGTATTTACTAACCTAACTTTTGGTCTTTTCTGGTCTCCTCTTCAGAGTTTGGTAATTTCTCCATTTATTATGAACTGCATGAACTGTACTACGGGGTACATCTAAGAGCGCTGCAACTTGCCCATAAGACATGCCACCTTCTACCAAGGATATTATTCCAACCTTACAGCTTTGCGATGGCATTTCAAAAAATATGACTAAGAAAAGTGTCAGTTAGTGACAATAAAACTTGAACTACATAGTCTTTTTGATTCTGGCATTTATTTGAATAAGTTATGATGACGACTTACTTTTAATCAGTTTTCCGATTCACTCATCACCCTGATGATGCCAACATTGTTAGCGAAACGTGCGTCGGTTTTTATAATAAAAATTGTTTTTGGTGTTTTAGGGAAAACTGATTAAAAGTAGTCATATAATTATTATTAAATTAAAATTTAAAAATAAAATTGACATTCCCTATTCTATTATGGTGTTAATGTTATAAAAAATTACAAAAGCTCTTTAACCCAACGGCAAATAAATAATTTAATGGAAATATCTATATTTACTTACGGAGATAGGTACTTACAAATATTAATTTAAATGTGTTTGTTAAAGTTGAAAACAAAAATTAAGATCTTTGATTATTACGGTTAATCAACGATATTAATGAATATTGGTAATGTCTGGTAATGCGAAACGCTGTGAAGTAAGCGAAGGTGTCAAAAGACCAGAGAAAAGATTAAAAATAAAACAACGAATCTCTTTTGAGAGTCGTGTCGCGAAGTTTGAGTGTGTCTTTGACCGGAGAAGAGTTTAGTGTTGGTCAGGGAATGAATAGTTTTTGAAAACGAAATTGAAAGCAGGGATAATTAAGGGACAATTTGAAACATACGTTGAGAAGTTTTACCGTTTAGGGGCTGGAATTTTGAGCAGAACGGATATTGGTTTATGATGGGGGCTGAAGGTTGAGGAACCGACGACGCGAGCGTAATTTTATTGTCGAAAATAAATAATAACCAAACGTACTCTAGTTAGAGTAGTTAGAGTGTTGATATTCAATGGTACTATCAATGAAAATTTCTGCCTTATCGAATTTGTTTTGGCGACAAACAAACATGCTGCTTCCAAGACACAAAAATGTACGTGATTTACAGCTTTTTTTATTGCGCCTTGCACCCCGAACAAAACGAAACCAAGGACCTCTTTCCAGATGTGTCATCTGTACTTGGCCATTGCTTCGTTCGATTTTGTTCATTTTCATTTTTCGTCTGACATCGTGCAGTTCGTTTCGTTTTGGTTTGCCTTACCAAGTTTTGAGATTTGTGTAGCTTCCAAAAGTCCTATAGGAAAGTAGTACAGTATTTTATTTAAAAGTAGTAACTAAATATACATTTTTTTGCATATTACTAACCAGAATTTAAATTTATTCCGCAAGTGTACCGATTTTATGACTTTCGTCAAAAGTGGTACTCCATGTAAGACCTGGCCTTCTTACATAAGGTTTTTAAAATTTATTTTAAGACAGGTATATACATATATGATATTATATTTATGATTTTTCTAATGAAATATATATTTTTTAACTTTTGAGCTTCTTTGCAGAGGATTATGACACAGATGATAAAAAGGCCAACAACCTCATCAAGGAGATTGGGGAAACTGCAGAGAAAACAACTCATCCGTAGAAAGTCTCTTACTTTTGATAGTAAGCGGCGTCAAATTGTAAACCTTGGAGAGGATTTTTGCTGCACCCCGACGACGTCTTATACATCGCCAATGTTAGCATTTTCTCCAGCTTCAACATATCCTGATAAATTGTGTCATTTTATATCATTTACGACAATCATATACCTAGTAAGGATTTTTTTATTTTTGCAATAGTTACTTATAGTCATTTCTTATAGATTTTGAGGCAACTGTACTGCAAACATTGGCAAAACTGACCCAGCACGTCGAGCAACACACAATCCGAGTCATGAAAAAAATGATTTAATTTAATTATAGTATATAATAATTATAGTTATATGTAGTTATACAGTGTGGAAATTATGTAAGGAATAAATTCAGTAACTCCGTTAGTGTTTGCACTAGAAATAGAACTTAAAAAGCATGTGATAGGGCTAATTATAGCGCATCCGAGGAACGTATACAAATTTTTTTGCATTACTTTTTTTTGACAGTTATGACGTCATCAATATTTTTTTTAATGGCAACTTATGTTTTTTTATTTTACATTTGAATAGAGTTTTTTATTCTGTTTTCAACGTTGTCAAATACTTAATAAGTGAGATAAGAAAAAAATGAATTAAAACGGCGCCAAAGTTCAAATTAGTAAAATTTCAAAAAATTAACAGAACTGTCTAATGTTATCGGAATGTAAGAAAAAACCACAGAGATACCAATACAATGTTGACAATTTCTGAATTGGTACAAAATAATTGTGTCTCAACTGTTTTTCTCTATTAAATAATAAATGAACTTCTAAATAATAATATCTGGTTGCAACAGGATGGTGGTCCAACACACTAAGCCCGGTGCGGCGTTATTTGGACAAAGTGTTTCCAGGAAGATGGAAGAAGTGGTCCAATAGAATGGCAGGCTAGGTCCCCAGATCGAACCCCATTAGATTTTTTTCTATGGGGGCACTTAAAAAGCAAGGTGTATGAAAACCGACCCAACAAATTGGATGACCTTGAAGGAAGAATTCGACATCAGTGCAGTTTAATAACTCCCCAAACCATTCAAAACGTATTGGCTGTTTTTTATGCTCGTCTTGGATTTTATCAGATGATGCAGGGTCATCAGTTTGAACATTTAGTGTAATATCTTTAATTTATAACTCTCACATCAATGGTCTTTTTGTTAATTTTGTTAATTTGTCAGCCTTACTTTGAAATTTAGGGTTGTTTTCTTATTTTTTCTCATTGATTGCTTTTGGAAACTTTGTTTTGTTTGGAATTCTATGGTTTTTTCCTTGAATTCTGATAAAATTAGACAACTCTGTTAATTTTTTGAAATGTTACTAATTTGAACTTCAGTGTCGTTTTTATTTATTTTTTCCTTATGTAACCTATTGAGTAATTGATAACTTTAAAATCAGAATAAAAAACTCTATGCGAATGTAAAATCAAAAACATAGGTTGCCATTAAAAAAAATATATATTGATGACGTCATAACTGTCAAAAAAAAGTAATGCAAAAAATTTGTATACGTTCGTCGGATGCGCTATAATTAGCCCTACCACATGCTTTTTAAGTTTTATTTCTAGCGCAAATACGAACGGAGTTACTGAATTTATTCCTTACTTTATTTCCACACTGTATAGTTTATAATATTAGTGGTACATAGTTGATATTATAGTTTTTAGTAATTGTTTTCGTATTTTCTATTCACCTTTATACATTATAATAGATTTGATATGTCATAAAAATCAACACTTTTTTAATATACTTATTTCCTAAAATCACCTAAAAAAGACGTATTTTATAATATATTTAAAATACGTTTACAGAACGTTTTGTTGAGACATTGAAAATGACGTTTAATTCAGAAAATCAACACGTCTTTTCAACCTGGTAAAAACACCTGAAAGAGAGGTGTTTTATCAGACGTTTGTAACACGTCATTTTTACACGTCAAAAGTAACGTTGATTTCGGCGACATCGTATCGTCTATTCAATGGTTGGTAGGTACTCGTTTGTTTTACGTTTGTTTCACGTTGTTTTGTTTACGGAGAATCAGCACGTCTTAACAACGTGGTAAAATCACGTAAAAAAAAAACGTGTTTTACTAGACGTTATAAACACGTCATATTTACACGTCGAAAGTAACGTTGAAGTCGGCGACATCGTAACGTCTATACAACTGTTGGTACTCGTCTTTTTTTTACGTTTTTCTTACTGGGCAGGTATTGCCAAACAGTCTGCGACAGGTCCAAAAGACCTTTATTACTTTGGCAATAGTTTTCTCAACATGTTCTTTCTAATTTAGTTTAGAGTCCAGGGTGACCCCTAGATACTTCACTTGCTTAGAAAGTTGTATTGATAGTCCATGTAGTTGGAAATGGAACTATGATGGCTTTACACTCAGTTCCTCCCTTCTGTCGATTATTTTTAGGGCTTCCTGCGTTAGGCTTGATATAATTCCTTCATGCTTCCCTCTGATTAAGATGACGAGGTCGTCCACATACCCTACTAGATCATAACATTTTCCGTTAATTCTTAACTAGTGAGTCCACTACGATTGACCACAGAAGAGACAATAACACCCCACCTTGTGGGCAGCCCTTTGCTGTGGTTATCGATGTTTCCTCTGCACCCAGCGAAGCCGTTACTATGTCTTTCCACGAGTTAGCTTCTCATGTGGTTATCCACAATTTTCTCTATAGTCTTTAGGAGAAAAAAAAGAGACTTATTGGGCCATAAGATTTAGCCTCTTCTGGAGGCCGTTTTCTCGTTTTCGGTATAAAGATAACCTTAGCGTCTCTCCAAGCCCCAGGTATGTAGCCCAGTGCGAAGCTGGCTTTGAGGATTTGTTTTAGGCAGGTAGCTATAAGGTCCATCCCCTGCTGCAGCAAAGCTGGAAAGATCCCATCCTTCTCCGGTGATTTGTAGAGCTGAAATGTATTAATCGCCCATTTTACTTTTTCTAGGGTGAATAATCTCCCTGCCAGACTTCGGCTTTCCCGGTGTTGGACTTGTGACATCCTCTGATTGGGGATTCCTCGTCTATGTGGCGTTCAAGATTTTCGACTACCTTAGACCAGGGAAGTGTGTCGATAGCAACACTTTTAAACTTCCTTTAGTGTCTTCAGTGTAGGCTCCATCTAGTTTTTTTGATGAGCCCAATTGGGTTTGAGTGGTCTTTTGACAGTACAGCTGGGGCGAGATTGTAATTGCGCTTCCATTACTGTCTCTTGGCCTTCCTCAGTTCATTGTTGTACTTGGTGAGGGTTGGCTTGTAGTCATCCCACTGTCCTAATCTTTTGGCCCTATTGAACGCTTTCCTAGCCTCTGTTTTGAGTCTATTTAATTCTGCGTTCCACCAAGGCACGTCTCTGAAGGCTTTTTCTTCCTTATGGGACAGTTCTCCTCGTATGAGTCGATTATTATTTGAGTCAGATGGACTGAGACTGCTTCTAGTTCCTCTTCAGTTGTAATATCGTAGCTCAGTCCTTTCAAGTTGGACCTAAGTGTCGCTGTATATAGACACCAGTCCGTATTGTTTGGCACTCTGCACTTTACGTCTTCTATTTCAGAAGCCTGCAGATCAAATGCAGTAATTGACGTATGATCCGAAAGTGATGCCTCATGCATCACCCTCCAATTTTGAACTATGTGCGTCATAAACTGGGTCGCTAAGGTGAGGTCAAGTACCCCTTGTCTAACGGCGTTTATGAAGGTAGATTTATTTCCGTGATTTTATGATGTCTATATTATTAGAGCAAATATATTCTAGCAGATCTTTACCTCAATTGTTCGTATCCGTCCTACCCCGTACCACGTTGTGCGCATTGGCATTACAGGCCAGAATAAGTTGTTTAAACGAAAGTTAACATTGGGTGAAAATTTTTACATGCGATTCCCTATGGCCGGTTATATATTTTGTACCAATAATTGTAAAAATGACCGCTACTGTCAATACTCTGGAAATGTAAGTTACATTAGTAATAGGTAGTCCAGGATATACCTACAAGAGTTTACGAGTGTAGTGTGTATATTTGTTTCAAAACAAAATTTGATTAAACAGGAAATAAAATATACCTACATTCCATAAAATGATAAGAATGTTTTTTCAAATTAAAAAACAAAATCTTTCATAAATCATTTTTTTGTGTTCTATGAAAAGTATAGGTATAAAAATACTTACCTAATTTGTATAAAAACGGAGGCACATTATTAACACATACATAAATCTGTGTGATATTTCAATCCACATTCTTGTAACCTAACCTCAAAAATGATCAATCATTGACATTCACGAAACCACGTTAATTTATTAAGAAATTATTGACATCTCAGGTGGCCGTGGCAATGTAATTGCAGCTTTAGCAAAAAGTCACTAAAAATGTGAATCACCTTAAGTTTATATGTCAAACCTAGAAATGTAAACTACATCAGGTTGAGGTTATTATATTAAAGATATATCATCTTCCTGATGAGATAATCTCTATAGATCTATAATTTTATAGAGAAATTACGTCAAACCATGTTGACAAAAGCGAATAAGGTTAGGAATCAGGAAGGCAACTTGAACAACAATATCCCCAAAACGTCTGTATTGCCAACCTAAAATTTAGGGAATACAGTTGGGGACGCTCCACATTGGACGAACATCGGTTGTGACATTGGCATTTAATATGTAAAACAGTCTTTATATCACAACCTTATTTGTAGCTATTGTCAGTGTGTCAGTCACAATAATGTTAAATGACACGTAACCTCATCACCATCAGTTGACAATAAAGTATCAATTACAATGATTTTTTGAAGGAATGTCAAAAGATGATGTCCAATGTTGGGTGTCCCTAATTGTACCCAAGTTCCACAGTTTACTGATGTCAATAATTTCTGATTATACTTAGTATAGGTATGTTTTCTTATTTCCATAGGCATTCAAAACTTTATTTTCGGTTTTTGATATTTTATTATTATTTATCCTGAAAGGACACTAACCTATTGTTTAGAACTAACAAACAAAACATGAAAATGGTTTAACTTTATACAGGGTCTTTATAGGGCCTTGCACGTCAAAATTCATGTAACTTCACAAGCAACAGGATACCATATTGTCCGCTACGGATTATGTAACTATTAAGTTTCCTAATTTACGATCCAGGATTCCCTCTCCCAAAGAAATACACCAGACCTTATACTTAGTTCTTCCCTGCAATTTGTCAAATGGGGGGTAATCCCAGAAAGTTAATTATGTTCATCAATCCAAAGTAAGCGAATTTAGATAAGAAAAGGTGGCAAGAAACGGCGAGGATGTGTAAGAAACGTGTGATAAGGGGCAATTATTGCAAGGCAGTCCAATTCGGACTAATTGTGGATAAAGTAACTTACTTATCGCTTACCGATAAGACTGACCGTTTAGCAGGAAATAGATGGGGGTTGTCATTTACGAAGAAGATATTCTATATGTTGTTAGTAAAGCATAAAGCGGAACGGCGAGTTAAACAGAATCAGTTTATTAATTTGTGAAGCATACAATACAAACATTTATTAAGTTAGTAACGGTTTTAAACAATTTTGCTGCCATCAAGGGTTTCAACCTTCGGCAGCTTTCTCATGGTCCTAATCCCTGCATACTTTGCATCGCATCTAGCTTTCCGCAACGTTACGTATGCTTCAAATGTTTTCTCTTCATTTGTCGCCCTCCTACCTTTCACTTTTATAACCGTTTTTTCTATTTTGTTCAAAAACTTTCCATTATCCATTTTCACCACACTTTGTTCTTTGCGAGGAAATAAAATTAATTTCCCCTGATAATTCTTAAGTCTTTGAGCATTCCGAGCTATCGACTCGAAACAACGATTTCTTCTTCTGTGATCGACAGCGATCCCGATGGTTTTCGCATAATTTATGTTGATACCTGCTTGCTTGAGTTCTTGTAAGGTGAATCCACGTCCGGTTCTAAGTTTGGTATTGTATCGAACTGATGGAGCGTGCACTGTGGGTCGGAGAATTTTAATGGGTTTTGGGGCGGATTTCGTAAGTTTTCTGGTGCGAATATTGTGACGACGACGCTTCTTCATCGGTTGATTGAACCATTGTTTCACTCGAAATTGCCAGTTTTTGTGGAAGTGGCCGTTTGGGATCACATGATTGTTGCGAACCATATTTGTGCTAAAAAGTTTTTTGGGTGAATTGAATTTGGTCTAACCTCAAAACTTACATTTATGAGTGGGATACAGTTCTTTACAATAGGAAAGAATATGATGAAATTGGTTATTAGTGCAATATTGGGCAAAGAGTTTTGCAAAAAATATAATTGACAACCAACACAGTTTCGAATTTTCGAATCAACAATGTAGGTAACCTAGGTGAGTAATTTGTTATAGGTACCTACACGACTTGATTGTAATGTTTAATTATTATTATTGTTTTTTTTTTTTTTTATTTAACTTCTATTTATATATGCGGACATGTGGGCAGGTTCACCTACCAGACCTGGTTTCCTTAAAAAAAAAAATTTGCAATTTATAAAATCTTTTAATAAATAATTGTGCGCTTTAGAAAATTTCGAGGAAAATGTCTTCATGGTTCTATTCAACTGAGGAATATCTGCAGTCAAATGTTTTAATTATATTTACTTTTATTTTCTTCTATTCGTTTTTTGTATATTCTTTATGACGAATTTAAGATTGTTTAGAATCATTAACAGAATAAACCTTACTTATGTATCGCCTCTCCAGCCGCAGAAAATTTGTGTTTGGCTGGCGGTCTCTCGAAGACGTATAGTTTTTCTTTTAGAGAACGGTAAATGCCGAGAGATATCAAAATAATTTACTCGAACCACTTTTCCGAAACCTTCATGATAACGAACTTCTACATGGGTACTTCCAGTAGGATAATGCAACGGCTCACAAGACAAGGAAAACTATGAGTCCGGACCTGACAGTTCTAGATTATTTTATTTTCCCGTATCTCAAAAACACCGTATTTAAAAATAACCCGCACAATCTTGAAGAACTGCAAGAGGCAATTGCATGCAACGCTGCAACCTTTCAGATGTTGGAAAATGCATGCATTGAAGCTGGGGGAGAACACTTTGAACATTTGCTGTAATTCTCAATAAACCTACATTATTTGTTAGTGTTTTATTTTCTTTAAATTAATAGTAGATTATTTTACAAACAAGTGACAGAAATGCTTCATTGTCAGAGAGTGAGATCTTTGAATCACGAGTGCGATAGCACGAGTGATACACAGCTCACGAACTTACAATGTCATTTCGGTTACGTGTAAGATACCACGTTTTATGCCCGACGTGTAATTTCTTGTAAAAGTTAAAAACCAAAAAATTAATAAAGGTGTCAAAAAATAATTCATGTCTTACCATTGTGTAACCATAGTAATTCAGCCCTTTTTATCATTATATCACTTGTGAGAGAAATACTCTATTATACCTTCCTTTTGCGTGGCAAAAATAGTCATCTAGATGTTAGTCGGGTATAGAACAATTAACATGAGAAATGTAACATCACAATGTTTACCGTAACCTCAAATTTTACTTTGAATCCGCCTACTCTAATTTATAATTTAAGTGATCTCATGGTAGTACTGAAAATGTAAAAAGTCACTCGGTTCCTTCCTGTGGACACAGCAACCAATAAATAAAAAAGACATTTTACAGTAATTGATTTGTAAGAAAAATCAATTTTTGAAGTGCTACAGTGGATGTATTTTAGAATTTTATTGTTGTCTTAAATATATACTCGATGTATATGTTCATAAAAAGGTCATATTTATAGCATGTTATGCAACCAACATTGCAGATTTTTTTCTTTTCATAATTGAAATGCATTTTAAATTTCATATTCTTAAATGTGATAGACATTATATTTGTTTGAAGATGCCATTCTTACAGTTTTTTTATAATAATCTAAAAATATAAATTTTACCAGATAGAGGTCTAAAGCTAATTAATTATTATTAATTAGGAGAGAAACAATTTTACTATTATCCTAGGGTTTCAGGAAAATCCTACAAATGAATGCAACTACAACTTGTATAAAGTGTTTTGCAGGTCTTTGGTCCTTTTTCTCGTCCAGTACTTTGAAGTTCTTTGAAAAAAAAATCATATACAACTTTACTTCTGAAAAAACTTGCTTCAAATATATAATTGAATTCAAGAGAAATACATAAAATTTAAGAAAGAATAGTTAAACGCCCTGTATAATAATGTAACGAACCTAAAATGACCCAAATTGACTCATAGCTTCAGCGGCTTGAGATTATGACGTTCAATTATTAGAACTGTCTGGATTTACTACTACAAGGTACTCGAGATAGTATGACATCATCTTTTGGAATATCCGGTAGACATCGAGAGTGCGATGATGTCATCAATGGAACTATCTAGAGGCGCCGGTATATTTATTGGAGGACGTTCCAGCGGGAGTATAGTTTAATCACATCATCCCGTCAGCCAATCAGTCGCACTGCAGTTCGTCACAGTTGAAGATCAATGGGTCGAGTCGGACAGATGCCTTTATCTATCCGGAGTACCGCGCGATGTGCAAATAATACGAGACTGCCGGTGAAGTAGTAAATTGTAAATAGTGTAAATAAATAAATAATGTTTAAATAAATAAACGAACCCCACAAACGGAACAATAAGCATCTGAAAAAAATTGGAGTGGCTGCTTCTGTCAAATAGAGGAAGTAGTGTTTCACACGCTTTATTTAAAGAATACAAGCGGCGGTTACAGAAAGTGTTCATCATTCAATATGTTCAGATTCTAATGTTTTTCTGCCCTTCAAAGTATTGCAGGCATCTACTACATGTTAGATTGTTGTATCCGGTGAGAAATTGGGAAAATCTACAGCTTTTTTTACTTGCGTTGTCCATTAAGTATATCACTTTGACTTTGAAGCACCGAAATTCAAATTATTATCAGATCTGGTTGAAATCTTTCGTATTTTTTTAATTTGTAAATTTCGAGAATTCAGTATTATTATTGGATTTTAAGTGTTATTGTAATTTGGGAACTGTAGTTTAGATAAAACACGCTCTCTGCTGCATGACTGCGTGAATCATGGGTCACATGGACAATATGTTGCGTGTTCTATAGTCGCAAACCAGACAATCTAATATACAGCGAGCGCAAAAGTATGGAATAAATTCAATAAAAATTAAACAATATTGTTTTTAAAAAAACTTTGGACGGGTCAATTTTGGTTTATAAAAATAAATATTTTTTTTTCTCGATTCAGATAGCTCTTTTAATTGTCTAAGTGACAGTATAAAAATTTTGTTATCTTTTGAGAAAAAAAAAATAATAATAAAAAATACAATTGAATTTTTTTCTGACAAACAAAAACAAGTCAAAAAATCAAGTAGGTAAATCAAACAGTCAAATGGTACTGTCAGTTTCATTTGTATGGGCAAATTGCTTTACAAAACGTTTTCGACAATGGTTCATTAACAGAAACATAACGTATAGAAATTTTAATTTTGATTGGGTGCGTTGATAAAACTAGAACCCAACAAGAAGTTTGCAATTTGTTCAATGCAAAGTATCCAGATAGACTCATCAGCCAATCTACAGTCAGTAAAATTGAAAATAAATTTAGAAGAACTGGGCATGTTAAAGCGATTAGAAGAAAATTAACAAAGATTTTATATAAAAAAAAATCCAAATAACAATGATCAGACCTTGTAATGATGATTTGTGGTTCCAGCAGGGCGGGGCACCCCCACACTTTGCACTTCCTGTTCGCCATTACTTGAACAATTGGTTTCCTAGGAGGTGGATTGATAGACGAGCACCGATAGAGTGGACAGCAAGGTCTCCAGATCTCACACCCCTTGATTATTTTTTATGTCGATAATTAAAGTCTAAGATTTATGTTAGACCACAGAATCTAGAAGATTTAAAAATTGGTATTTGATACGAAATAAGTACAATTAGTGAAGCAGTAATTCATAATGTCCAAAAGGAATTTTTTCATATACTTGCTTATTGTCAACAAGCTTTCGTTATAAAATTTATTTTTTCCATCTTTTTTTTCTCAAAACTTTCCTTATGTAAGATGACAAAATTTTTACACTGTGGTGTAGACAATTAAAGGGGCTATCAGAATCAAGAAAAAAAATAGGGGGTTTCTATTTAAAAAAATATCGATGACGTCATCACTCAAAAAAAATGACTGTTTAAAATTTAATTCGGTATAAAAATATGTATTTTTATAACCTAAAATTAATTCGTCTAAAGATTTCTTTGAAAAAAAATTTGCTTAATTTTTAATGAATTTATTCCATACTTCTGCCGCTCACTGTATAAAAAATCTCGTGGGTGTTTGTGGTCGAACTCCTCCGAAACGGTTCGACCGATTTTTATGAATTTTTTGTTGTATATGTGGCAGGTATGAGAATAAGTGGTAAACTATTTTTCACATGGACGTGGGCGCCCCTGGGCCCCCCTTGGGCTGGACCGATTTCTCGGCTCGACCGATTTTTATGTTTTTTTTTTTTTGTATATTTGGTAGAATAAGTTGTAAAGTATTTTTCACATAGACATGGGGGGCACAAGGGGCCCCTTGGGCTGGACCGATTTTTATGATCTTTGATTTGTTAGATTTGTCTCCGCCCCGAATAGCAGAATAACTATTAAAACATGGACATGGGGCCAGGGGGCCCCCTTGGATTTATAACTCAAAAACGGCTTATACGATCTTTGATTTGTTGGATTTGTCTCTACCCTGAATAGCAGAATAACTATTAAAACATGGATATGGGGGCCCAGGGTGCCCCTTTGGGTTTCAGGGGGGCCCAGGAGGAGCCCTGGGCCCCTGTGTTATTGATTCTGAGGTGGTACAAAGTTCGCCGGGTCAGATAGTCTGTATATATGCACAGACAATAGAACAACAAAAAATATTGTATACCTACAATCATTGAGAAATTAAACATATTATTAGAAACGTGTACTTCCTATTCGGCCCGTTATAGGTAGTACTATTATAAAAACGGAAAAACGGAAAAATTACATTTAGGCATCGCGAAGACGAATCGGTAGCAAGAAGAAGTTAATTTTGCTAAAAGACGTTTTGCCAAAAATGATCCATCTATTACAGTTATGGTTTATCTATGATTCTTTGGCACAAATTAACAAAAGCAAATTTGTTTGACTATACTCTCAGCAAGTGGATAGAAGAGCAAAAGCCATGAACTTGGAAATTTACAGAACTGATAGTAATAAAACTTTGCATATTGATTAAGGGATAAGAGCAAAACTGTAAGCAAGTTATATTAGGTATAAGAAGTACATACTAGATTTTGCTACGGATAGAAACATAAGTAAATAAAATATTCTTCAAGTAAAACTTCTTTTTGCAAATTTTTTGCACGGTGTAAACCTAATTCGCGTCCGACACGAAAATGCGTAGCATTCAATAATATAAGTGAGGATATTTTACATGGTGCCTCTTCTCTCCGCTGGCAGTTGTGTCATATATCCCCACTATTAACTGCTCTTTGCTTGTCGCACGGTGTAAGCCTAATTTGCGCCCTACACGAAAACGCAAGATCGGACCGTGGCGAGAAAATTTTAGACCAGCAAATGGCAGCTAGTCGATGGTAAGATTTTGAAATGCGTAAGTATTTCATGTCCGCTCAAATAACTACCAAAATGATTTGTACACACGATTTTTGGATTAATTCATATCGGCTCCAAACGCATTTTGTGCCGATTTCGAGGGGAATTTTCGCAAAGTAGACTCGAACTTTTGTTAATTTAAATTAATTGTGATCTAAATCAAGTAGGTAGATTCAGACTGTCAATGACAGATGGATTAGTGTACCAATGGGATCCTGGTAAGTAATGTTATATAGGTTTAAATAAAAAGTTTCACTTCTGTCGCGCGTGGACTACACGCACAATTAGTTTTTTTAATCTTATAAAGTAAAGGTTCGATTTGAAATGATTGTAGAAAATAGATCAAGGATAGTGTAACTTTTAGGGAGTGAAACAATGAGTAAGTGTAACGAAAATCCTAAATAGTAAATAGAAGAAATCATTTATAAAATTTGTTGTTTATAAATTTTGGTTATGGACTCCTAGCAGGGACCGAAATAAAGATCCGAAGAGTTCCGACTTCCCCCGGGGGGAGCTTCATCCCCTTTGCCCAAAAAAACGCCCCCGAGCGTCACGTCATGAAGCTGTTCTGCATTTTTCTCGTAAACGGTAACTTCGACGAGAAAAGGTTGCAGGAGTTATTATGTTCTCCATTAAAATCTACATAAAATTGGTCTCATGAAGTTCTTGCCTGTCTCCCACCCAACGTTCATAAATTAATGATGTTGGAAAATGAGTATAGTTTTCAGTGCGAGGGCAAATATTAGTCCACACCCGTTTTTTGCGGCCATTATATCGAATACAATTAGTGGGAGCAAGAAATGTATAGAAACAAAATTGTTGAACAGTTTTTTTCTGTACAAGGTCCATATTGAATAAAACATTTGCAATAAAATGTTATTGGTCAAAAAACGGGGGTGGACTAATATTTGCCGTCGCACTGAAAACTATACTCATTTTCCAACATCATTAATTTATGAACGTTGGGTGGGAGACAGGCAAGAACTTCATGAGACCAATTTTATTCAGAGTTGAATGGAGAACATAAATTCCATAACATTTTTTCGTCGGAGTTACCATTTACGAGAAAAATGCAGAAAAGCTCGGGGGTGCTTTTTTGCACAAAAAGGGATGAAGCTCCCCCCGGGGAGAACCCGTGTGAACTCTTTGGATTATGATTTGGGTCCTTGCTGAGAGTTCATAACCAAAATTTCAAAATTTTATAAATTATTTCTTCTACAAAGTCTAATTTGTGGATAGATGGGTGTTACTCCTCTTGCACATCTCTCCTCCCACTTTTACCGATGTTTAACTAATATACCTTGTACAGAAGAAACTGCTATACAATTTTGTTTGTAGAAATTTTTTGCTCCCACTAATGATTTTCTAGATAATGGTCGCAAAAAACGGCGGTGGACTAATTTTGGCCTTCGCGCTGAAAACTCTATTCATTTTCCAACGTCATTTATGAGCGGTGGGTGAGAGATAGGCAAAAGCTTCATCAGACCAATTTTATACAGAATCTAATGGAGAATATAATAAGTGTACAACATTTTCTTGTCGGAGTTACTGTTTACGAGAAAAATGCAGAAAATCTTAATGAGGTTACACTTGATGGCGCTTTTTTGGGCAAAAGGGGATGAACCCTCCCCCGGGGGGAATTTCAAAACTTAATATAATAATAAGTTAGTTCTTCTATTCGGCAATAGGTCCACAAAAAATCTTTGAATTATTAGAATATCGTTGTTAACACGGGGTCATGAAAAGAAACGCAAAGTGACAATTATTATTAATCGACCGTTAATTTTATTATTGTGGCTCTTATGAGTAACATGGGAAACCTTGGCAACCGTATCTTGACGCTTGTAAAGGGGGCCATAGACGGTCAATCAATTCGATCAAAAGCTGGACTCAATCGACTGAATCATCATGATTGATCGTCTGGAAACCCGTTGATGCTTGAGTCAAGCGTTGACGGTGATTGATAGAAAAAGACAGACTTAACTGAGAATGAGTTTTGACCAAAATATTGAAAAGTTGATTGAAGGTTTGTTGAAAGTTGACTGAACGGTTTGATCAAGCAGCTTGATTGTCTAGGGACTACTTTAGGGACTACCATACTTATTCCAAGCAAATTAAACTTTTTAGAAGAAATAATTTATAAAGTTTTGAAATTTTGGCTATGAACTCCCAACGGGGACCCAAATAAAGATCAGAAGTCTACCCCCATTTTTTGACCAATAACAATTTATTGCAAATGTTTTATTCAATATGAACCTCGTAAAAAAACTGCTCTACACAGTTTTTTTATACATTTTTGCTCCCACTAATGGTTTTCCAGATAATCGCCCCAAAAAACGGGGGTTGTCTTCGCGCTGAAAACTATACTCATTTTCCAACGTCATTTATTGGTAGTCTGTTAAAATATCTGTTGCTGAAAATGGCGAATACAGCTTTTAAGGAGCAATAATGTTAGTATATTTTCCAGAAAAATCAGTTCTGGGACGACCGTAGAAAATATTGTGTAAAGTGTGGTTTTACACTTGTGTCAATACTGTTCATGTCGTCTGTAATAAATAGTAACTTTTTACAGTTGTTGCATAAATTGATACACATAGCATTGTGCTGTGTGATTTTTTTGTTCCGTCAACTTTAATAATGGTCTATGAAAATAGGCATGATCCCTGTGGACAACCTCTTCACCTCTCCACTATCTTATAATCATCAGGAAATGTATACCGGTATGTCGGTATGTTATGACTTGATGACCAGTGGCGAATTTGCTCCTTTTATACACGTATTAGTTCGTATTTTATTTAAACAGGTACATATTTCGTAATAAATGTTTGCAAGCAAACTACACTTACCTACATGACTCCAGACACGTGCTTACTTTTTTAAATTTAATAAACTCGAAAACTATTATTTATGTCGGATACAAACCAGCGATGGTAATATTTACTATTGAGGACGTTTCAGCTGCGCCGACCAGGACATCTGCTGATCCTCCACACGTGAGCTAACTTCTATCTGTCTGTATAATATTTCTTTCAAAGAATCATAATCAGATAATTCCCCTAGTGCCTTTTTCATGTATTCGTAAAAATTCGAGTAATTCGATTTTTATTTGAAATACCTGGTACCGACATATACCACATCGTGCAATATTAATTTCAGAGAACCTACTGTATCTGCGCACTCACTTATTACTGGACTAATAAGAATTCGTTACAAAACGTGACTTATCGAACACCATCACTTGGAAATTTTAAGAATGAGTCGTGTATCAGATGAGATATGATCTCGCAGCATAGCAAAATATTAAAGGGTTGCAGCTTGTGTTGCCTTAACACCTAATGATCTCTCAGTTTGAATTCTGACGGACGCAGATATGATCTTGTAAGACTGGACTGAAATACATTTATGCAACTCGATGTTGATCCCTAAACAAAAATAAATCATTTGTTTTTTTTTGCAGCATCGAGATTGAATACCGCTTTTTTTCAAATCAAGAGTAGCCGCAGGGATTTTATCTCGAGCGTAGGAAAAAAGAAGCTTCATCAATACACATAAAAAAAGAAAGCAGTAATAAATTTTGATTCAATTTGCTATAAATTTAGACGGGCAGACGACGCATTTTAGCACTGCTAATACGTAAAACAGTAAATTTTCCCCTTCGTGAAGATAGTAGTCGTAATAGAAACCACCTGTACGAGCTTATCAAAATGCAATTTCTACAATGTACATGCGGGCACGTGTCACAGTTTATTTTCTGTTTTTACTGTTTTTTTTTTGTGTAACGTGCTGAGTAGGTAGTTTTTAATTAAATGATTCATCTGAAACGTAATTTTTACTAATATCGGTAAAAATGGGACTTGTTAACGGTGGAGACTACATTTTATCATTTATTAATTAATACCTTGTGGTTTTATTTTGCTCCAGAATGAGTAGTCGCTTTGGTTGCATGTAATTTAGCCTCTGATTTACTATCGAACATTGAAAAATGGGAAGAACTTTATTCAACGTCGGCTGAAAACATCAATAAGGATTTGCTGAATATAGTTGCTGGGTTTGAAGATTAGTGTTTCATTTGGTATGAGTATTTTTTAAATTTATTGGAGCCTTTTTGACACACATTTTTGACATTCCATGCAGTAAAAATAAAAATAAAGTTTTATAGCTATTTATACAGGGTGGTCCCGAGATAACCTGCCAAAAAAATTCTGGAACATTATAGAAGGATACCACGAGTTTGGAAAACCCCTTTTTGTTAGGTCCAAAGATCCAAAACAATGGGGATAAATTAACCCTTATCCACACTCACTCGACGCCACTGACCACAAAAATACATCAGTAATTAATTGTTAGTGTTTGTAAGGATGACAATATCTAAGCAATATTGTTTGGCCGTTACTAAAGGAATTCCAATTATTGTCGCAAAGCAACCAGAACTACCTTTTTAATCCCGATTAATTCACTAGCGTACAGCAAATTTGGACTAAAGTTTCAATAATTTTTATCTGTAAAACAAAATGATTTTTACTGGAAACTTTTTTGTATTTAAGTTCTACTCATCGTCACCTTATTACTATATTTTTTTGGCAGGTTATATCGGGACCATCCTGTATACAAATAAGTCACGAAAGAAATGTTTAGCCACGAGAGCTTGCTAAGACATGTGTTTTATCCAACACCTCCTTCTGTAGCAGTTCTTAAGGCATTAATCAAAACCCAACAAATTTTGACGGTCAAAACTGTTGGCTTATGAACTGTTGCTATGACAAATTCTAAAACCGTTGAATTATGGGTTCATAAGTCACTATAGACATAATACATTCAAAATCGGCATTATTATTCATAATAAACAGGTGTTGGATAATAGTAATTATACACCGAGGTTGAGAAGTCATTTTTCTGAGACGAGCTATTTTATTTCCAAAAAGCATAGCGGGAAATAAAAGTGCGAGGCTAAGAAAAGGCTTCTTAACTGTGCTTTATATACTATTTTTTTTACTACTAGCACATTTGTTTAACTTTTTCTTCTTCTCTAAAACTAAAAGTCGGAACGATTTTGAGGTTAGGTATCTATTTTTTGAGACTGACATTGCTCAGTCAGAGACCGGATTTTCATGCAAAATTACACAATGCATTTTGTAATAGTTTAACACTTCGTTCTTTGTTTTTTACATGAATTGCAGTAATTAATGTCAAATATTTACAACTGGTACAATTTGTAAAAATCGAAGGGCGCTGTTTTTAAGATGGTAGATAAACTAATACACGATATCTTTAGCCTGTGGTCATTTCAAAATACTCCCTTAGTAGAAAACTTAATGCTTTCGGCCAATGCCAACAAAAGCTCACAACCCAAAGACTACGTAAGATCCGAATTTGGTTTCAAGTAGGTACGTATTCAACTTTGACATCCTTTTTACAAATCTGGTTGATATATTTGAAATATGCCAGAATATTAGCCTTATGAACTCTCTATCAAAAGTTAAGATCTAAGATCTAACGCAGATACATTTCCTCTAGATGTATTTCAAATTACAATACTATAGATGAATTTTAGTTTTATATCCTTCCTTCCCATCCTTCAATCTTGGCCATTCATCCTTTGTCGTTGGTTATTCGGTTTTAATCTGTTCTCCTTCACTATTTATTTTGTTTTCTATCCTTGTTTTTCATCTTCGGTTTTGACTTTTTTGTTCTCCCTTTTTCTTTTTTGTACATCCATATTTCTGTAGCGTTTCTGGGTTCCATTTATTTATTTATTTATTTGAACACTATGTACAAATTATTTATACTTCTAATATTACACTATTTTACATGATTTACACTATTTACAATTTACTACTTTACCGGCACGTCTCGTATTATTTATTTACACATCACGCGGTACTTCGGATAGATAAAAGCAACTGTCTGACTCGACCCACTTCGACCTCGATGAGACGACTAACTCACTAGACTGAGTGATGCGCCAAGACTGGTTTTTGCTGGAATGTCCTTTAATAAATATACCGGCGCCTAAATGTTTCTAGACGCTCCAGATGTTCCATGGCGCTCTCGATCTGTACCGGATATTCCAAAAGATGAGTCATACTCGAGTACGTTGTAGTAAATTCCAGTACATTCCAGTAATTGATGCCGCCGCTACAGTGATGAGTCATCTCGGGTCCACGTCCGTTACATTTCCTTATAGCCTTCATGTTTCTTTATGTTTTATCCTTGGTTCAATATCTTTTGTTGTTTTTTTGCCATGTCTTATGTAAGATTATTTACCAGAACAAGATGCCACTACAAGAAACGGAAGACGCAAATTCAAAATCACTTGGCAACTTATTGTTTTATGAATTTTTATTAGTTGACTGGAAACATCAAAATATGGATTTTCTTAACGCTTTCGGACCCCTCGTGCACTGTAGTGTACGTAAATGTATATAGTATTTTAACAAACCCTATATTTTCTTCATTTATACTCTGATACCTGCCGTACACGAAATGGGGACTCTGACCGGCGGCTCCAGGCACGGAAGGAGTAAAAATTTGACATGAGTTCAAAGTTAAAGTAACAAAACTCGCTTGAATATTTTAAAATATTGTATTATTATTATTGAACAATTACAATGGCAGACAGATAGAACCGTTCCAAGGTCATGGCAGACGCCTTTGAAAGTCCAAAAAAGAACAATTTACGGTATTTAAACAAAGCTGAAATTTATTTTTTTAATATTTATTCTAAGCCTATGTTTAGCACGACAGACATTTTCTGGGGTTCTAACATCCCGGCATTCAACGGAACGTTACCTCTGGCGCGAGCATACGCATGTATAATGTTATCTCACTCACTCCAATCAATCTGCATGTAATGCGGTTACCTACTCCCTTTTTTTTTTAAAATGTCTATTGTCACGTAGAAAATTGGTTGAACTGATCTGACCAAGATCTGTCCGATATCGAAGTATACGAAGTTTCCTGGAGGTCCCTGAAGGTGAAGATCCCTCACAAAATGAGAGAAATGCTAATGAGTACATCTGCTCGGATAATTTTTTTATGAAGACAATGAATTGACACATAAGCAAACCTGTGAAGCATATTACCCCAAAAATCAAATGGCACGAACGTGAAAAAATAGGGTGACCAAACTTGAGAGCCTACTGCATTTTTTTAAGGCAGTATTTCACGTGTAAAGACCTTATCTTTTCCATGATTGATTCTACCGTCGTTAGTGACTAAGAACCAAACGGCAGGGTGAAGAAGATCGAGAACCGTGGAAGGCATGCGCCTCCACTGTATAGGTAGCCAAAATCTTTGCCGAAAATCATGATGTACCTGAGGCAAGCCACATGGGAATTACTAAAACGATGCCTCGAATGCGCTTGAAATATTTTTGGCTAAAGATTCTCTAATTTCTTCAATATTCTAAATTTGATGACAAGAACTTTGCAGGCAGATGCAAAATGTCGACCTGTAAGTCTCGAACGCACATTCTGCCAGAAATATAAGGTTTATTTGTGTATTGCAAAGAAGCAGAACTGTTTTACATTGAATCACACTAAAAATCAAACAAAATTAATTATTCTGCAAATTATTTGGTTTCTTCCCTATTCGTGGCAATGTAACAAGTCCCAGTGTGCACTTTGGTGCATATGTCAAAAGTCAAAATTGGCAATAGATAGGGCATTATTACTGAAAAATAACAATAGATAACACAAGCCAAGTTTCAAATTTTTGGCTGGCGAAAAAAAAAAATCGGGACCGAAAAGGTTAAGATGCCGGGGTTGAAGGTTATAGTGGTGTATTTGGTATGAAGAACCATTTTTAAAATGAGTATTATTTTAATTTATTGCACTATTGTTAATTGTACACACATTTTTGAAAATCGCGATAGTGCTTGTTTTTATCTACAGTACCAGGCGACCGAGTTTCTCTCGGTACTTATTTTTTTGTAAAATTGTGTTTTTTTTCCGGAAAAGTATTGAGATACATGTCATAATATACGATACGTCTCATGACTCCGAAGTTTAGGCAACCCTTGAAACCGGAAGGCCCGAGGTAGCTTCCTTGAAACAGGGCGACCGGAGGGGCCCTCCTTGAAACACGGCGTCCCGAGGGCCCCTCGAAAAGGGGGCCCGAGAGGGCCCCGAAAAGGGAGCCCGAGAGGGGACCCGAAAAGGGAGCCCGAGAGGGGACCCGAAAAGGGAGCCCGAGAAGGGGACCCGAAAAGGGAGCCCGAGAGGGGACCCGAAAAGGGAGCCCGAGAGGGGACCCGAAAAGGGAGCCCGAGAGGGGACCCGAAAAGGGAGCCCGAAGGACCCCTCCGAAAGAGGCAAGCCCAAGGAGGGTTCCTCAATACAGGCAAGCCCAAGGAGGCCCCCCCGAAACAGGGGAGCCCGAGGAGGCCCCCCTGAAATAGATGAGCCTGAGGGGGGGGCTCGAAACAGGCGAGCCCGATGGGGCCCCCGACAAGGGAGCCCGAGCGAGCCCCCGAAAAGGGAGTCCGAGGGGGGGCCCATCGAAACAGGGGAGCCCGAGGAGTGACCCCTCGCATCAGGCGGGCCCGAGGGGGCCTCATCCGTTATCAACATAATTATAGAATTAAAAATTTAAATATATCTAAGTCGAACTCCACAAACTTTAATGAGCGTAAAATTACAAATGGAACATGTTTCGGCAGAACACTTCTGCCATCATCAGCCCTTAAAGAATATAAAAAATTATGACGTTGACGTAATTTTGAATTAGATTTGACGTTTTCAAAGGGAACCCTTTGAAACATGTTCCATTTGTAATTTTACGCTCATTAATGTTTGTGGAGTTCGACTTAGATATATTTAAATTTTTAATTTAAATTTACTCCACCTGGATTTAAGAACATTCTTCTGGTTTATAATTATAGAAGTCGAAAGTTGAATTTGTTTAGTTCTAAAATAGGATTTATGTATGAGACAAATTTAATTGACTTGAAATCTTCAGAAAGGAGGGTCTATGGGGGCCCGTTGAGACAGACAAGCCTCCTTGAGATATCCTTTGGACAGGGGGGCGTAGCTACCATCTGAACTGCCGTAATACCTCCTACTACGCTAGTCGCAGTCGTTTCATTCACACGCGTTCTCGCTCTCATTCATCCCCATCACCAAGGTGTTTGAAATTGTCAGATGATTTTCAGTATGACAGCCGATAAAGGATCTTAAAAAACCGTATTTTTGTGTAAAATTGCGTTTCTACAAGAAATCCAACTACATAGGTAGACTTAAAAAGCAAAACTTTATCTAAATACAAAATTTTATCCAAATCGTTAGAGCCGTTTCCGAGATCCGCGAAATATAGATATATACAAGAATTGCTCGTTTAAATATATTAGATTATAGTTGCATGCAACTTAAAAGTTTTTAGATATCACAAGTGAGCAACAAAATTTGTGATCGCAGTTGGTCAAGCATACATCGGTACTATTACTTTACTTTTTGCATTAATCGTCAAATTTTTAACCTGTTTTTCTCCCACTGATTTCTACATTTTCCAACATGGCGTTGTCGTTGATTATCTCGTTAATTTTCTTTGTTATTTTTAATCTCATTTCGTCAACATTGTTAATTGGTACAAAATAAATGGAAACTTCTTCAAATCTGGCCACAAAAAAAATCACATGGTGTGAGGTCGCAGGTCGCATTTTCAGTATTTCCGTTAATAATTCGATTATCAAAATTTTTTATATAAATTGATGGAAGCTCTTGTTATGTCCCCATCTTGCTGGAAATAACCAATCGCTACTTCGTCATCGTGGAGTTGGTCAATAAATGCTAATAAAATCATTGTTAAATGGGTCCAAAAACCACATACAGAAGTCAACACGTAGAGGAAAATCGGCTTGAGAAATTTCCTGTACACTTTTTAAGCGGAAAGGATACAATTCTAAATCCTAAGTTCTAAATTTTCCAAAAGAACAGATTTTTATTTCAAAACATATTTGACAACTCAATGACTTTTTACAACCAATTTTTTCTTTAAGAATATTTATCTGTGCATTAAGGCGATTTCTCCAGTTTTCTCTGGGGCCAAGTACTGGGGCATCCTTTATCTATGAAACTTTACAAATTTGAATTTGAAAATTTGGCAAAATTTTGTTAATTGTGTAAAGTTTGTAAATAAGTGCATTCGTGTGGTTTTCACCTAAGAGCAGTATCTTTTTTCAGCAAATTTCGCCCCTTGAGTCCTCTCTAAAATAGCACAATTTTTTTTGTGTTTGTATTTGAACAGACACGAAACCGCCGAATATATGATTATCAACCATATCCAGACTCAATACCTAAAAATACAGAGTACCAGATCTGAGTCCAATAAAGATCCCATAATTCGAACTCTAACCTCGGAAGTGTGTTATCAAAAATGGTACCTGAATTGACCATCTCATTCTATTCTAAAAAAATCTAAAAGGTGGAACTGTCGCTACCTCCTGCTTCAAGTCGACTAATCCGTGACATAACAAGGAAGTGATCGTCATCTTTCTGATGAGGCCTTATAAATTTACTGTAAAGTAAATCTATTTCATTTGTTATTTTGCTGTAAAACAAAAAAATAAGCCGAATACAATAATTATTCCTGTTTTTGATCATTTATTAGATCTGCTTTTGCCAACTAATTTTTCTGACCGGATAAATGGATTTTGGAAATATGTCATCAATTTTTGGAACCTCGTACTTCATTTGGATTTGAGGTCATTGGAAAAAAATACGTAAACAAAATTTTTGAGAAAATTACCTTAAATGTTATTGTCAATTGAGAAGCTAGTCCAAATTCAAAGAGACCATAAACAGAAAAGAAGGAACTACAGTTTTTCAATTTCCTTTTTGATTTTACCATAAAATGTCTAACGCCCAGTTCCATAAATATGTACAAAAGGTTTCTTTAAGTAAAGTAAGCTTTATGATAAAGTTGACTTTAAAGTCTCTTAAAGTCCCGTTCGGTTCCATAAAGCAAATTGAGTCGTCTTGTAGGTAAAGGTCCAGTTTAAGAATATTTGTTGAATTGGCTGCCCTGAAATAATAAGTGTGAAGTTAGGCACTGCTCTTTGGGGCTACTTTTTGACAGCTTTATTGCGTCCGGTCCGGTGTATCCATATCCATTGTGCATTTGTGCAACGCAACCGAACGTTTGTTGTTTAGTTCTTGGGTGATTGTTGGTTGATTCTAATCGCAATGTGTGAAAGTGAAGTGAATATTCGCAAAAGGAAAAAAAGTTCTCCTTTCTCAAAAGAGGATGAAATAATACTATTAAATGCAATTTATTTGGAGAGGAAAATAATAGAAAATAAGGAGACAAATAAATTCTCAAACATGGAAAAGGTAAAATTCTTTTTGGGTCATATGTACATAAATTGAGGTGAGGATTTTATTTAAGGACAAAGCTTGGAGCCGGGTAGTGGTAGCTTATAATGCTAATGGTAGAGAATTTAGGAATGTGGACCAATTAAAGGCTAAATTTGATAATTTAAAAACCAAAACCCGAAAGATTGTGGCCCAAGAACGGACACATCTAAAAGGAACTGGTGGTGGCGGGCCTCTTTTTCCAGATCCAGATCCTATAATTGAATTGGTGCTCAAGATAATTAATTGGAAAACGGTTGTGGGTTTAGAAAATGAATTTGATAGTGATAACATTGCTGGTGATATTGTAAATTTGCATAATTATTTATTGTTCTTTAGATTTTTATTTTGTGTTTTTAGGGTGTTTTTTCTAGGGTAGAGGAAAATCAAGAAGAATTAGAAAGTGAGATAATTTATGATAGAACAATAAATGATGACAATAATGAACCTGTAAGTCCATATCCCTATTTTAAATGTACTTAATTAAATTGGAGCACAAAATTCTCAATTGCATCTACTATAAAGATTGATTCACACATGAATACTTGCAAGGTTTTGATACAATTGTGTACAATACATAAATCCAAGTTAGTAAAAATTTTAATAAGCTACTGATAATGTTGAACCATTGTAATTTAATTGTTGCACAAGCTAACAGTGGTCCGTAAATTGTTGTTATAAAAGTAATTGAAGTTTAGGGAGAGTCGATTTCTTCTGAAACAGCTCCATTCTGTCACAAAAAAAAAACAGTGCAAACACATTTTAATGACAAACCCGCAAATTTATTACATTACAACGTTTACTGTGCGATATGTTTTTTGAATTGGAACCAAAGCTTTGCAGGTTGATTCTCTTGTGTAAATCGCCCAGTATTTGAGTTTAATATGTACTCGTATTTGATTCAATTTTGTTTTAAGATGATACTAAATTTTGACGATGATGTTCAAACCAATCAGAAAGCTGATGTAATAGTTTTGGCCAGCTGTTCATCCCAATCTTCTGTACATTGTCAACCGACACCTTTGAAAGTAATTGGGTACAAAAATATATTTATGGCTAATCTTAATTTGTTACTTTTGTATGAAATAATAGATAATAATAATGAAAATGCAAAAGTGGCAACAATGAAAAAAGTATGTATTATTCAAAATATAATAGTACCTAATAATTTTAGTAAGTATAAAATAAAACAGTAATCCTTGTCATTTTCTTATGTTAATAGACACCTAAAGCTTCCAAGCATGTGTGGGATAATTACACTCCCAAAAATTTAAAGCAACCTATCCAAAAAATTGAGACCATCCACACTGTTTCTGTCGCAAAAGAATTATATTATAAGAAGAAAGTCATGTTTGTGGAACAAGAAACACGATTTAGGGCAGAACAAGACAAAAGAGAAGGAGAGACCCATGAATTGAAGAAGGAGCTGTTGCAGTTAGAAATATTATTGAAGAAGAATGAATTAAAGAAATTTTAATCACATTTCCAATCACATTATATTATTTTAAAGCCTAGCAAAATGTTCATTAATTATTAATCTGCTTAAACCTCCCCCTCTATTGGCATTGTTATTCACTCCTTCATGTTCTTCATTGTTTTCTTCATCAGGCAAATCCTCCAACCATTCTTCTGGGAAATAATCATGCATTTCTACAGCTATGTTGTGAAGAACAGCTGTAGCAACAATAACATTTAAAATAGTCCTGATTTTCAGCCTCATCCCTAAACTTAGAATCGGAAATCTTCGTTTCCATACTCCATACTGCCGTTCCACTACATTCCTCGTTCTAATTATCGATTCATTGTACAAGTTTTCTGCTTCTGTTTGTGTTTGAGACAATTTAGTCATCAGATAGGGTTCAATTTGGTATCCACTGTCTCCAACTAACATATATTGTCCATACCTCCCGTCCTCAAATTCGCGTTTTAGACTGCTGTTATTAAAGATAGTTTGGCCATGACATGAGCGAGGCCAGCGCGCCACTATATTCTGAATCTTCAGATTTGCAACGGAGACGGTCTAAATGTTGATAGCAAAGAAGCCTTTTCTGCATCTATATATTTCGGCATCTTCACCACCTGGAGATTCTAATCTAACTAATGTGCAATCAATGGCTCCAATTATTCTTGGAAAACTCGCTATTTGGTAGAATTCTTCTGCAACCCTTCTCATTTCAATATTGTTTTGCGGCATCTTTATATAATCTGGACGCAACGAAGCTATAGCAGATGATACTCTTTGCACGATTCTACATGCCGATGTCTTCGAAACTCCCATAAAATCTCCAGCTGAAATAAGCATACTGCCGGTTGCGTAAAATCGCAGTGTTAATAACAACTGGACAATTGGTTGTACAGCTCCTCCTCTATAAACAGGTAGATATTGATAAAAAAAAACACTTAATGCTCTTGTGGAATTTACCTATTTGTGGGAAACTCTAGGAACCGATTGATTCGTTCTAATAATGCGAGAACAGTTAGTTTCGTTAATCGAAATCTATCGAAAAACTCCATGTCGTCATATTTTTGTAAACAATTTTCTCGTTTCCTATACACTTTTACTCGTCTAATGACGATATCTGCCTCATATTCATCTTCCGATGAGGAACTCGAACTTGTATCAAACATATCGCAGAACAAATTAATTTTAGATTAATACCAGATTTTAGGTTAGGATACACAATAAAGCTAACTTTATTCACATAAAGGGCCAAATTCCAGACTTTATCATAAAGAGAGCTTTTTCCTAAAGTCTCCTTTAAAAATCGGTTATGGAACAGATTTTACAACTTAAAGGAGACTTTTGCTATTAAAGGGAACTTTATTTCGATTATGGAACTGGGCCTAAGAAATTAAGACATTTGTAAAATACCGTATTATTAAACTCGTTTACATTTTCTTTCTTAGAAAATATGCCAATGGAAGCAAGAAACCTTTTTCTCGGGTTAAACAATTTGTAGTATCTACAATTATTATCTATTGATCTTTCTGATAGATATTAACGAGTATTCGAATGGTGAACATGAACGATTTAACGGATCACCTGATCCTATCCAGTGTGATTTATGTGGTGTCACAATCGTTCATCTGGTGAAACAATGACTTAAATGTATAAAATCAATAATGGTTCTGTCGGTGTATTATGCTGTAAGATATAAAATGTACTAGAAACGTTTTTAAATTTATAGTGGTAATCACTATTTCAATTAGCATTTATAATTATAATCCATTTCTATTTTTACGACAGGGTGGTAATTGAATCACTCTGTATAACGTTAGGTAAGTGCTTCTCCTTTTTTTCTCTGTATTGTTTTGACCTTGCTTTTGCTACAGTTATATACGTATGTACATACAATAATTAATAAGTCTTGCAAATAATGTTACTGTTCTCCAGAAATATGTTTTCCTACTTTACGTTTGCGTTATTTTCCGTAATTTGTTGAATCACTTTCGATATTTGAAGGAGGTGTTTAAAAACAGCTGCCCTAGTTCCAGTTTTTCTTCAGGTAACATAATTTATACAAATAATTTGTCTGTTAATTTAATCCCAGCTTCAGTAATTTATTAGAAAAGGTATTTAAGTTATTACTGTCAGAAGAGTTATATGTAATTTATAACATACTCCTGCTTATCTTATTTTCACAAATTACCTACTCAGGTCGCTTTCAGGGTATAAGTTACCAGACAGACAAGCAGGATTTAGATAGGGGAGGGGAAGTATGGGTAATGTAAATACATCCTAGACTATTTTACAAAGATTGAACTAAAGAAGAAAGGGGGGGAGGGTGTATGCATTGTTCTTAGACTTCAAGGCAGCTTTCGATAGGGTGGATAGAGACAGGAGGATAATAAATGGCCGATAAAACATTTGGAGAAGATATACGAAAGGACAAAAAGTAAAGTGAAGTTAAGGGACAGGAAAAATGAATTATTTGTGCCAAAAAAAGAAGGGTATGTGGCAGATACGGATGGCAAAGAGTGTAAAAAAAAAAGTTTAACAATATAAAGAGAATGAATGAAGGTAATTAATGGAGATGGGAGGGAGAGAAAATAAAAAAAGTACTTAGGCTATACGTTTAATGAAAGAGCCACATATCAAGGAGTTAACAAGAAAAGCAAATAAGGCGATGGGGGTGTGCATGGGGGGAGTAGGCGACAGAAAGTGGAAAGGCGATTTCAAGAGAAGAATGGTGATATTTGAAAGCGGGGAAAAGGGCGGCCAAGTTCGAAGTCAAAATGGAATGAAGAGAGAATGCAGGATACTGAATGAGTGCTGGAAAGAGATGAAGAAAAACGCAAGAGAGAACGAGAGGGTGAAATATTACCAGAGGAATCGGTACGCGAGCAAACAAATAGAAAATCTGTGAGAAAGAGGCATGTGGATGAATGTAGAACTGAGCGAAAGAGAAAAGGATACGGACAGACAAGAAAGAAGAGAAAGAGGCATGGAAGAAGACAGAGGAGAAGATAAGAGGGAAGAAGAAATAAAGGGGTGTAAACACAGAAATCGGAAAGCCCATAGGACAAAGAAAGATTTATTTAAAATAATAAAAAAATGAGTTGGTAACATGTGAATCGCTTGTGAGCATTTGATAGATGATTGACAACTTATCGTGCTTACTCATATTGTGTGACTATAAGAACCACGGTTGATTAATCAATATTAATCAATGTTTGGTCTATCAATTTAGATTTATATCAAACATCCTTACATCTACAGCTGACATTCCAAATCAAAAAATATTTGCTATCATTTGAATCCATTACTAACACCGAAATGAGAAACTAGAAATTTTGTGTTGTTGTGACGCCAAAGAAACATTCACATCGTGCCTCGGAACACGGAAAAAAACTATGATGAACAATAAGACAATGGAAAAAAAACAGATTTGAAAAACGGAACATCAAAACGTTGTATATGATATCAAAGACAGATTAAATACCTATGCTGAGAACAATGTAGGAAAAGACAATATAAGAAATCTGACAAAAATCCAAAAGAACACAGTACCTATAAAGAACAAGAAAGGAAATGTAGTTTAACAGGCTGCAAGAATTATTGAAACATGAATGGAGTATTTTAGAGAAATTTAGATAGAGCAGAAGAGAAGGTAAACAATGAGGGTAGGGGGAGAGAAATGTTAAATAAAATAATAATAGCAGTTGAAAAGAAGATCATAGAAGCCACAAGTGGAAGAGAAATAGGCAGGAAATATAGTAGGCATCGACATTATAATTGGAATGCAAAAACGTGGAAGACACTAAATTTGAAAGTTACATGAACTAACAAATCAATGCCCGAGGAAGAAGATTTAGCAAACTACATAAATTGGAAAGCTGTAACATTATTGAACATAGGTAAAGCCTTTTTGAGAATTTGTATTTGAGAGAATAAAATGTGACATAGAAGAGTATTTATAATTTTTTTATAATAATTTTTCAAGTAAGGTTGAGTGCCAAGAAATTGGACCATATTACCACCCTGCGGATCAGATCTTAAATTTCTGGAACAGAGTATACATGAACTTTTTTGATTTTGAACGATAGTGTGAAGAGAGAGACCATGTGCAAAATAGAAGAAAACAAATGCTAGGACGAAAGATGGCTAGAGAAATAAAAAAAATCTAAATGCCCAATGTTCCTGAGGGAATAAAGAAGAATAAAACAATTAAAAGTTAATTCTCGATTTCTATGGCAATAAATTAGCAATTAATATCTATGTCTAAGAGTCTGAAAAGTGCACATTTGAAACCTTTCATTGAAAAGTGTGTTGGCAAAGAAAAAGCGTTCATTTCATAACTGATTGCAAGGAAAACAATAATAAATTAATTTAAAAAGAGATCACATAAACTAGAAAAAACAAGACATGATGTAAGATGGAACTACTTATTACTTTTTCTAAATTTGTTTAGTTTTTATTCGTTACATTTCTTTACTTAATCCTTTCGCCTCATTCCAGAACATTCAATATATTTTCAGTCTTGTGTGATTATCAAAATGTATACCATTGTCTTTCCTGGTTTCGTAATGTTCTTTTGGTTTCATTTTATTATTTATTTTGTTATTATTTTTTTCGTCGTTTGCTTAGGTTTTTGAGTACTCTCAGCATTGTCTATATTATACATGTGTAGGGTGAAGGGAAACAACAAGAAATGTCACATGTGACGGGCATGCACCAAAAAACTATGTGAAATTTTTCTACCTTATCCTAGAAGTAAATCATCATAGGTGTTTGGTAAGGCGATAAGTGACATAAATGTTTCTACCCGTTGAAAGCTTGAGAAAAATTTGTGATTAATATGCAAGGCAACACCATGAGGACAATGTCGTCTTGAAAAAGCATGACTTGTCTTTATAAAAATAGAAAATTTATTGTGCAACAAAAACTTTAACATATCAAGAATTTTAAATGCTACATATTTCCAGTCGCCTTGTATGGGATGGAAGTGACAAACTGTTAAGAAAAATCAGAATTTTGAATTATGAATCTAAAAGCTACGGATTTGCTGCGTTAACCATATTAGTATCGAAGATATTTTGAGTAGAATGGTCATAAAATCACAATTAGTAACACCATAAAAATAAAACTATACCAAGAGTTGTATCATAAAACACGAAATAGCTTACTCTTTAAGATAAATTACACGGTCGGAGAGACACAGGATAGAAAGTTGGATGGAAAATCTATGTACCACGTGATTTTGGTAGACTATATTCATTCTGAAGATTTAAATTTAAATTCGGTCACCCCATTAAAATTTTATTAATTTTTGTTGTATCAGTGTATCTTTTGCTCACTTAAAAGCGAGGTTTTACACGTTTCCCGACATTATTTTTCTCCAATTTACACAGAAAGCAACTTAATGAGCTTTAACAGCCTCTATTTTTTATTTTTTTACTCAAAGCTTTGTATACTGCTGCTTGTAAACGTACATTTTTACGTTGTGTTTATTTTATGAGTAAATAAACGAATCTGCAGTAAGTTAGAAAACGTGTGAAAACGGAAAACCTTTAAGCCTGAATGAAGTTTTATACAGGGTGTCCCAGAACTCGCGTCCCAGAGGAAACTGACAAATGCCGACGACAATATGGATCCCGAAAATGCAAACAAAGACAAATTTTTGGCTTACATAACAGCGCTGTTGCACTTTTTCAACTGAAGGTCCAGGTGTTGGTATAACATAAATCTGTTGCTAGGTTATCGTATTGTCGGAGTGCCATCCACGCTAAAGTGCCAACACGTAATTTAAGGTAGATGTAACCATGTCACCCTTGCCATTGTATGTTTTTTAGTGTTATTTTTGTTTTTAATAAAACAACAAATGGGGGTTCTGATAGAACCGTTTTTATTTAACGTACACGAACTTATGTACTACTACAAAAACAAGAGGAAAAGGTATATACAAACTAATTATAACAGAAAAAGAATATTGTCAAAAAGGGACAACAAAGCAATCAGAACAAGTGTTCAAAATGCCCACCGTTCATCTCTAAACATAACTGTGCTCGCCGCAAAAGGCTCAACTTAGAGTTTATAATCATTTGAGGGGTAATTGTGGCAAGAGCTTCTTGAACCTGGCCCCTGAGCTGTTCCTGTGTTCCAACGGGACGTCTGTAGACAACATTTTTTACGTGTTCCCAAAGAAAAAAATCCAGAGGATTTAAATGTGGGGACCGCGCAGGCCAGTGTCCCGGACCTCCGCGTCCTATCCAACAGTCAGGGTATTGTTGATCTAAAACTTCTCGAGCTTCTCGCCTGAAGTGTGGTGTTGGGCCATCGTGCTGGAACCAGTCATTAATGCGAAAAACAAGAGGCATGTCTTCCAGCAAATCGGGAAGTTCTGTGTTCAAGAAATTCGTATAAATTTGCCCAGTTAAATGGGCAAGAAATTCAAAAGGTCCTACCTAAAGAAGAAGGTTATAGTTATTTCCTAATAGACCTGCCCACAAATTTATTGAAAATCGTTCCTGGAATGATCTTTCAAAAGGAGCGTGTGGATTTTCCTCTGCATAGATGTGCCAATCATGGGCACTTTAAGATCTTTGCCTTCCGAAAATCGATTCGTCCGAAAACAAAATCCGAGAAACAAAATTAAGATACATTTCTTCTTGATTTAGACAGGTACAAAATGTCGTCTAGAAGGGTAATCTTCTGGTTGTAAATGCTGCACACGCGTATAGGGGAAGGGATATTTTTCTTCAGTCTTTAGTACTTGATGAATAGAAGATCTAGAAATATTCAATTCCTGACCTGCATCTCTGATACTTCTGGTTCCGTCTTCAAAAACATCTAAAATAACCTCTTCGTTTTCAACAGTACGTACAGTCCTGTCATCATCCCTTCTGTCTGATAAAACTTGACCTGTTTTGATTTTTCGTGCCATGGCCTTTAGTATCACCTTGTGATCCAGATGATTTCTATCAGGAAAGCGTTCGGCAAACATCCTCGCTGCCTGTCTAGCATTTCGTCCACATTCCCCGCAAATCATTTCCATATAATCAGCGACAGGATACATGTTTAAAGAGCACTGTGATAGAGGGGTCAGAGCGATGTAATCAAATTTGATTTTGACATTGACGTTTTTAAAAGATTTAGTTGACTGGATCATCTATATACAGTATGTCCCCGGATTGAGTTTACAAGAGGAAAATAGTTTTTATTTTTGACTTTACGCCAAAACCTCAAAGGAATAAGATTTTTTGCTTGTCCTGAAACCATCAAATCTGTAATTAAAACTTCATTATTCTGACCGAGTTGAAAGAAACGTATATTTTTTTCTTGATTTTGGACTTGGTAATGATTAATTTTAATCTTATCAGTTTTCTTATCACGAAGGCAAGCTATCGTTTTGGAGTAGAATTGTGCGCAGAAATGGATGGGGGGTTAATTGAATAATGATTGTTCTTGTTAAAAATTAGTTTTTTATGTTAAAGGTGTTTCTTTGAGTTGCCATTTTTTTATTAAATTAATTTTAATTTATTTAAAATAATTTTTTTCACAAACATTTTTGTTATTTAACTTGCGTAAATTCATTTGTCAACGTGACATCGTTGTCAAAAAAAAAAAATCGCCAATGTGGTGGGATTTAAAGAGCAGAGAAAAAAATTTATAAGTCTAAACTTAAGAGAAAAATTAAGTTTTCTTTCCACTGAGTCAAAATAATGAAGTTTTTATTAGAGATTTGCTGGTATCAGGACAAGCAAAAAATCTTATTCCTTTGAGGTTTTGGCATAAAATCAAAAATAAAATTTTTTTTCCTCTTGTAAACTCAATCCGGGTACATACTGTATATAAAATCCAAATACCACTCACTGATTGACTCATCACGAAATCTCCGGATCCATCGAAGGGATTGCAATGAAACTTTGCACGCTTACTGATTTTACCACGTAAACGCTCACTAAGAAACGGTTTTAAAAAATTCCATTCAAAAGGGGGGTAACGCGGCTCCCCGCCCCGTTAATCTCTGTATCCACTGAACAGATAGCGATAAAATTTTGCACACTTACTTATTTCACCACGTAAGCGCCCACTAAGAAACGGTTTTTCAAAATTCCATTCCAAAGAGTGGTAACGGGGCGGGGGAGTTAATCTCTAGATCCACTGAACCGATAAGAATGAATTTTTGCACACTTACTTATTTTACCACGTAGACGCTCACTAAGAAAGGTTTTTTTTTTTAAATTCCATCCCTAAGAGGGGTAACGGGGCGGGGGAGTTAATCTCTAGATCCACTGAACCGATTGGAATGAAATTTTGCACACATACTTATTTGGCCATGTAAGCGCTCACTAAGAAAGGGTTTTTCAAAATTCAATTCCTAAGAGCGGTAACAGGACGGGGGAGTTAATCTCAAGATCCACTAAACCAATTCGAATGAAATTTTGCACACTTACTTATTTTACCACGTACACGCTCACTAAAAAACGGTTTTTCAAAAATCCAATCCAAGGGAGGGTAACGGGGCGGGGGAGTAATCTCTAGATCCACTGAACCGATTGCAATGAAATTTTGCACACATACTTATTTCACCACGTAAGCGCCCACTAAGAAACGGTTTTTCAAAATTCCATTCCAAAGAGTGGTAACGGGGCGGGGGAGTTAATCTCTAGATCCACTGAACCGATAAGAATGAATTTTTGCACATATACTTATTTTACCACGTAGACGCTCACTAAGAAACGGTTTTTTAAAATTCCATTTTTAAGGGGGGTAACGGGGCAGGGGAGTTAATTTTGACATCCACTGAACCGATGCAAAAAAATATTTACAGACCTCAAAAAAGGGGCGTAAACGGGGAGAATAGTTTTCCTGAGAATTCTCATAACTGGATAACAAAACAGTGTTACATACGTGAAAACTGGGATCTAGATTTTTATTTAAAATTGACTGGGGGCGTGTTTGAGGATTTTACAAAAAAAATTACCAACTGGAATAAAAGGAGGGTAGATTTGGGAGTGATTTTTCTGAAAATTTCTATGACTTCACGACCGACAGGCATGAGAATTGGCACTTGGACTCTGCTTTAAAAATAACTAGACCCGTGTTTGATGTTTTTGCAAAAAAAATGTTTTTTTTTACTGTTTGTTATTTATTATTAAAACTGCTTTAATTAAGGGACTGTACCAATTCCAAATATAAGTGCCAGTAAAGCCAAACCCAACTTACGCGGGCAAAGCCGCGGGTAACTGCTAGTTAACAAATAAAAAATAGGCTTCAGTATAAATATAAAACCTAGCAACAGAAATGATGAGAAATATACCTGGATGGCCTAAAACCCTCTGATTGGTCAAATTAAAATGTTCTTTTCTTCAATACCATTTGAGCTAACAATTTTTTTCTTTAAGAATATTTATCTGTACATATAAAGATGGAGACATATTTTATTAACTTTACAATAATTAGACTGCGCTATAAATAAAAAAAAATAACTAGATACATACCAACTTCAATTTTTCCTGTTTATTTATCCATACACATCGCTTAATAAGAATACATACTTATTTTTTTCTATCACGTACTGTTTTTTAGGTATGGTTTTGATGATGTTTTAAGAATTGTTACAGAGGGAGGTGTTGGAAAAACTATGTATTACACTCGTGCGTTAAGAGCAAATAAGTCACTCAAGAAAAATTAGCCGACCCGAGAGCAAGCTCTCGTTGATAAACATTTCTTTCGTGACTTATTTGCCTTGTATAATAAATAGTATTACAACCTAAATAGTTGTAACGTCCTGACAAAAATTGTGAAGTGTGGATGGTGACACAAAAATACAGTTATGTCCCCAAAAGTCATATAATGAAGAAATAAAATAAATACAGGAACTTTCTACAATTAAACAATATTAAAATAACGTTGTGAAGATTGAAATTAAATTGACTGAAAACAAGTTGGTTAAATAAAAACTATATGAATGTTGAAATAAAAAAAGTGACAAGCTATTGACTATTTGCACTATTCTTAAAGGTTAAATGATTATTGAAGTTGACACGCTAATAAAGAAAACTAGATCAATTGATAACACAAACAATAAAAAAAAATTATCTACAACTCATCTTCTGAGCTATACTACGGTTTCCTACTGGTTTTGGAGCTGTCGTGTCCTTACAATTATTTTCCTGCGATTCTGCGATTCCTGGGAGATTAACCCTATGGATTTCCCTGAGTCGTGATCGCAGTTGGCTAAACGTATATCGGTTCTTTTACTTTACTTTTAACCTATTTTCTCTGACTGTCAAAAATTTGAATTTCTGCGTCAAAACTGGTGTCCCTTTCAAGCCCCACTGAAGAAACATTGAGGAACTTTGTGTTTCCCTTTGTCGCGTGTTTAGGAAATGTTTGGCAACCCTAAAATAAGGAACTGGCAACATACATAAACTTTGTGTTTCCATCTGAGCAACTTGAGAAAGCACAACTCAGTGTTTCCACTGATGTAAAAGTTGCAGCAAAATGGAGAAGGAAGACGTGTTATTATCGCCTGTCGATGGTTCCTTTGATGTTACCGCTAGAAATGGGAACAATCAACATTTGTTTCAGAAACAATGAGGAAGATTCAGAAAGATTTGGGAACTTTTAGAAACATTTTCGGAAACAATCAACAGAAACACAAAAGTTGCTCAATGTTTCTTTAGTGAAAACGAGGCTTTAGAGAAGAAAGTTAGGACATTATAACTGCATAATGTTGAAATAACAAATGACTAATTCAAATTTATTCCTCCCTTACAATGCTCAAGATACTCTAGTTCAAGAGGATGTAATACAGGTCCTGCAATAATGAGAGAATGTAAGGGTCCCCCCAAATCCAACGGGGACATCTCCTGGAGGCTGCAAGCCAGAATCGTCTGAGATTCAGATCCTACTTTAGCAAGACCAATGCAAAGGCTGTTTTCAGTGACTACAAATTCAATAAGAGTAATTTTTACACCATTTTGACATCTACCTAAATCTTCCTGTCCCTTGTTCTTCAGTATCTCCAGCAGCTGCTGTGAAGCCTCACTCACAGACATGAATTTAGGTGGCATGTACCTACTCCTTCTTCTTCTTTGTTAAACTCTCTAATGTGGGCTGCTTGACCTTTATATCTGCAACATGTTCCTTCAGTATTCTTGTCACAATACTAAACAAACCTACCCAACAAACACAAAGTGTGCAACTTATTCCTATAATTAGAAACAATCTTGTCATAAAAACTGTTTGGTTTCCAACCCTCGTCCAATAGGGAATTGAGACAGTCTCCTCAAACAACTGCAATCCACAGCATTCAAAACGGAAGCATTGTGGACCACCCTCGTGTCAACCCTACGCTCTTTTGTCCTCAGCACCAGGTCCGTGTGGGTCGTGGCTCCAAACGGGTTTCCAACCACCAGCAAGGCAACGTCGGCTCCTTGTTCTACCAAGTCCCGGTCTGCTACCATGAGTTTGCGGCCGTAGAAATCCTCCTGGCTTTCGAAGAGTCATTATAATAACTGAATTTGGAATATTGGGACTTACTAGCTGTTCGGTTTCACAGGTTAGGATCGACGTGTTGGCCTCCAGATAGACTTTGTCGCAACGTATTATAATTTCCAAAGTTGAGGTTAGAACGGGGTCATGGGGTGATGCTTTAATATTCTGCTAATAATTTATCAAAAAATTATCTTAATAAGTTGATGGAAGCTCTTGTTGTGTGCACTGCAGCTTCATCCTGCTTGTAATAACCCATCGTGAGTTCGTCATCGTGCAGGTCTTTGGGGCTTCTTCCATAACTTGTCTCACTCTTTCAACCGTTTTAGGTATTCGAACATTCCGATATCTACCACTACCTTCTGTTCAGTTAACACTTCCAGTAGCATCGATTTCGAACGTTGCAGAAGTTACTGTAGCTTATAACAATATCACGATATTCAGCTCGAAATTCTTTCCAGATATCCGGAATAGAATGTTTCCAAATCCCGTTAAAGTGAACTTTTGCAAAATAACAGATTTTTATTTCAAATGAGATTTGACAATTCGATGACTTTTTCGTATCGATCAAGAATCGACTCAAAATTTTGGATTCAGAGGCTCCTGTGATCACGAATTTTGTTGCTCACTCGTTATATTAACAAAATGAGGGTCGTTTGAAAACTTCAAAAACAAGACGCGATAGAAAGAAAAGACATTCACTGCCTACATATACTGTAACTGATAGAAAACTATGATCACTTTTTTAGGCACCGAAATCGTGTCACGCAGTGTATTATTTACCTAGACTTTATAATAAGTAAAAAACGATTCTGTGGGCCTTTCAATTCACAATGCTAGAGTTTTCAGGAATGAAAACTAATGCCTTAAATATCCGAATTCGTCAAAAAATCGTCCTGTGCAAAAAAAATAACAATTTCCGAGTTTTCGATATAGTAAATTACTTGATACATAGTTTGATTTTTCTGATATTTTTTCAAAATATTCTCTGTAGCCCTTTGGACGGAAATAAATGAATGAACTTACACTCGATTTTCTCGACTTTACGTCCGCTCAGAATGAATACTTTCACCCGTTATCTCCAGGTTATATACACGAAGTATAGTAGATATAAACCTTAAATTATATGGCCCCTAAACGTAGTATGTGGCCAAAGGAAGAAATCACAAAAACTAGGGAACCCATTGTCAAAAGTATGTAAAAATCACAAACAGAAGTGGTACAGATAAACAGAAGGAACATAACCTCAATGTTATGTAAACAACGTAGCTGAGGGGGTGATCATTGACTGTGTACTGACTGTTTTCTCATTTAACCGTTGCATAATATATGAAAATATTGACAATGTGGTTTGTGTAGATTTACAATAATATCTTGAGGTTTCAGTTTGGCAGGCTTGCTCTTCACTCTTGCACAAAATCATACGCAGGGATCTACGTCTGTGATTGTCGACCAACATCAACACAAAAGATTGGAAGTCTTTGACATTATCACAAAATGTTGGTGATCCAGCTGTAGTTTCCTCTCTTCTGGGTCATATCCATAGGTTCACTAAATAACGTGCTGTCTACTGATGTTGACACTCCAGTTTTACTTGTTACTTTGCCATATTTCACACTGAAACTTGTTCTCTTAAATGCGCAAACCGGTGAACTTATGGGCGCCTAAACCGGTGAACAGATCGTCATGAAATTTTGACCACAAATAATATTTGCAATGGGGAGTAACATAGGGGGTTCACGACTCCAACGTGTCACCCCTTTTTAGTAACAAAAAAAATATTTAAATTTCAAACCAGGCGAAATTGAAAACTGTCAGATAAAAATGTCACAGTGACAGTTTTAGACATAGAAAAATGTCACTCATCAGTTTTTGTCAAAATCAGGGAACAAAAGTATGGTGAAGTCGAGGGAGAAGTGCTAAAATTTATTGTGGATGTGTCCAGGATTGCTTTCGATGTAGGCGCAACTTTAAATTCTTCTATAGGACGTCCAATCGGCAAGTACCGTTGAAAAATTAATGGCAACCAGCGATGCACTCAAAACATTTTGAAAGGACTACAGAGAATGTTTTGAAAAAATATCAGAAAAATCAAGTAATTCACTATATCAAAGACTGGAAAATTGTTAAGAACTTTTTTTTGCACAGGACGATTTTTTGACGAATTTGAATTTAATGTACTTAGGACATTAACTTTCAGGGTGACATTTAAAGGAGACTGGCACTCTACTATTATAGTTTGCTTTAAGTTAAATTAACAATGTATTTGGGTATAGTGCTTCACCTTGAGTTTCAACTGGGGCAGATTGGTAATTTGTAACATATAAATATAAAACTGTTAATGTTTTCTTAAGGAAAACTAAATTTCTGAACATGGGAATGGAAGCTCTACCCCTATAGGCATTAATATTAAACTTTAAGGAAACCTCAGCTTATTTTGATCAGATTTATTTAACATATATATGGAATGTTGTTACATGCACAAGCAAAATGCTTTGCTAACTTGATTGTTACAAATTTATGCTAATAGTTCGTGCGTGGTTGTTGTCTTAAGTAAGGCCTTAAGTGGCCGCACACTATTGTTGCATTTTAAACCGTATGTGTAGTTCCTACGTACACTAACGACTTAGTTATTTTGTAACCTTCGTTTGAATACCTAACAATTTTATCAGATGTACAACCTATACTCCATATTCCCGATCTTATCAGTTCAGAAACAAAAATCTGTACCTCTTGGCTTCACTTATTATTGTAATTATAATGTATAAATACTGAGATAACGATCGTATGTTACAGCCCTGACTACTGAAAAACTTTCTCAACTAAGCAATCAGATTCATACATTACGAAGAGAAAAATGACTTCAGTCGCAGGAATTCTGAATACTCCATTCGCTATCTAAGAGATTCATTTATTTCTTCTACGTAAGCAGGTGAGGTGAACAAGCAGCATATTTGCGTGGCAAATTGTCAAACCTTGTTCCATAATTCCTTGATTTAGTTATTTACAAAATAAGGAGATAAGTGGTTTGTTTAATTATCGTAAATTTTCACCGTCGTAAAACTTACATTGTAACTAATTATTTGGTCGCGGAAACTACTTTATGCGATTTCAACGATGCACTTTTAAATTAAGATCGCACATGATGGCACGGCATCCACCGTATCTATAAAACAATCGCACCTAAACTTACCTAATAACGCTTAATCAAATCGGATAAAAAATCGTGCGTGGTGCAGATGTCCGCTCTTTGTTTTATTTTAATACAAGTTTTATTATGGTTTATTCAAGTTTATTTTTACTTTCGTTCAGGTTGTCGTGCTCACTTTTGCACTTGTCCTACCGCAACTGCCGAGATGTTACCATGGTCAAGGCAAGCTGGTCAGCTGTTGCAGAAGCATTTTTACCAGCATGACGTTCTAACGTAGGAACTAATAGACACGGCACAGGTCAGTACTCATTAATATTTCAACGTTCTTTATACCACATGATTGAAACGAACGGCAATCACGCAATTTCAAGAGCAGATGTGCTAAAATTGTTTTAACTCTGCTAGATTACCAGTAATGTTCTTTAAATTGAGTTAAGTAGAGACGGTAAATTGCATAGGGAGTTTCCACATATTAAGAATGGCAGGAAGCTGTCAAAATACGTATGGTTGTGCGCTTCATCATTAAAAAAACGCCGATGTAGGTAGATAAGGAGCGATTGGCGTTAAATGAGGTTTCATGATCTCTTCGAGCAGAAGCAATTATGCTTGCGGCGTGACTTATTGGTCAATTTTTGTGTAATCTGTTTTATCGACAGTTCAAATTGGCAAGTAGTTAGTCACTGTTATACAAAAAAATGTATCTCCTTATTTATGGAACAACACTTTGATAACTTATTTGTTATCCAAGAGGTGGGATTTGTGTACTAATACCTATAATTCTTTTCTCAAAGTTAAGTAGTGCGTTAGTTGGAATTTTAATATACATACCATATTATAGCACATTTTTCTCCAACAAAACAAGTTTTTTCTCGTAAATTTGTAGCAACAGGGAAGATAAACAGTTATTTAATAAACAAGTGTGTTAATGAACGCGATTAATAATCGAGGCTGTTTAAAGCACGTGCTACCGTAAGGGAGCGAGTGCCTTTAATTGTAGAGATTATTAATCGCCCATTAACATACGAGTTGATTACAATATTTTTTCGTTGACCGAAACCTTTTTAATGTGGGGACAAAAATCCGCTTCTGAAATATCAATTTATAAAATAATTTTCACTTATGCCAATAAACATAGCTGTCTCTGAAAACAAATGAAGTCGCCATAGAAACAACAGTTTGTCATTGTGAAAGTGGTACTAATTTTTTTGTAAATTTATAAATGGAGCTAAAAAATCATGAATTACTGCAGGGCAAATAATGCATGTTTGAGTTTGTTGCCGGCGAAAAGTCGTATATAAATATCATGTGTAGCAACTGCGATAAGTAGCGCAATCGCACACAAATCTGATACACGCCAATGGGTGCATGGTGAAACGCGCCGATTCAAAATCGGGCGGTTGCAGGTTCAAATGCCGTAAATTCAAAAAAAATTCTATAGAACTAATTATTGCATAATGAGGTGCATTAACTATCGATTTGTTAGTCAAAATCAAACTTTAAATTGTTTCTTAATAAATCAGTCAACGAAAAACGTTCATAAAAGAGCTAAACCTAAAAACTTAATTCGATGCTACACTAGATTTTTTAATTTTGTAGCAACGCCATTTTGGTATAAACCTTGCAACTGCATTCAAATTTCAACTACTCTCCTATTAAAACCATACCGCACTATAATGCAGGTCTTCCCCATAACAAAATTTCCCGAGTACGACCCTGCGCATTCTGCGAGATGCTCGTCTATTACCCGCAACTAGCAGCATCAGACAGGAAGAAGTCGCGCTAACCTAAAAACCTAGAACTAACGTCTAGCGTGAGTCTAGCCAACTCTACCATCATCTTCGTATAATGTGGCTTTATAACAGAAGCTGAAATTGCAAAATAATAAAGATAATGGGTGTGTTGTTTTCTCGGCGATAAAGTTGTCAATGAGGTCGTAAAGAAGTGCTAGAATTTAGTATTTTCAACACATATCTACTCTTTACGTCCCAGAAGATACAACACTCAGTTTATCGTGTTTCTTATTTTACTGTTTCATTAATCAGTACTAAACAATTAAGAGTTCCTCGTTAAGGCCGATTTTTTTTCTCGTTGGTTATCTCGAACCGTCTTTTCTTCTCATTATGTTTGTGTTTAATTAGTTGTCGGCGGTTTTTATATTTGTCGTTCCTGGGATAAACTACAAACATCTGCGGTTTTGTCAGTGGCAGAGTTATGTTTAATTCATTAAGGATTAAATAAAAATGACTTCTGGTTAGCATAGAGAGCAATATAAAACTTTATGCGTCAGCTGAAGCAGTATATCTAGCGCCTGACCAAGTTTTCAATGTGAGACTTTTTAAACATTTGGAAATAATTTAAATAATTTAATGTGGAGATCTCTGTTGTCTTTTTTGCAATACCTATCTGGACATCTGGTCTGCTCCTATTTGCTGCTATTTTGCCTACTTGTATTTGATACTATGCCGAAGTAAAACATTAAGAAGAAGAAGACACATCCGCAAGTTAAAAATGGACATCAAAGACAATTACAGTACAAATGAATGTGAATGATGAATGTGATGAATGTAAAACAAAGGAGTACAAAATGCCCAAAATATTCTTTTTCTCTCCATTTAACAGAGATACATCAGGTTGAAATTGACAATCCCAGAAGCTCTCCGTTAAGTATTGCTACAAAAATAATGGCTGGCGTTTAGAAATAATTTAACTTATTTGGTCAACGTCTCTCTGACGTCTGCGCGATTATCTAACCAATTTAACACTGGATTCAATGAACTCTACTATAACGGTTTATTTTTCTTTCCTACTTGTATTTCTTTTATTTTTTCCACTAGATGAATTTTGAATTAAATTGGTGATCATTTCATTAAAAACTGAATGAAAAGCTTCATGACAACAAGCTCTGAGTTCTGTTTTGTTATTTTTGCAGTTCGTACATTGCTAGCAAGATTTATAATCTCATTCCAATTTGGCTGAACTTGACCAGTTTGTCTGGTCCAAGCACGTCCAAAATAGTTTTATAGTTGAGATGAAAGCGATCTAGGAAACGCTCTGAAAATGATTTTCCGCCGATTTACGTAGTTATACATAGTAAACACCACCTCTATAGTAATTTAATAAAGCAAAGAAACGAGTTCTCATAAAAAAACAAAGGTTCGCCGACTGTGAATCAAAGAGTGCCGAAGCATTCTCCATAACAAGTTGTTTATTTTCGTTAGATCGCTATATCCATGGCGTTTTCTTTAGATTCTCGCATGAAATGTCACAATGTTCAATCAAGATATTTGAAAATTGTACAGCGGAATATGCAATTGAAAACAAAATTATTATTTTTTAAACATTGGTTGCGTCACCGGTAGCGATGCAGTGTTCGGCAATTTTTTCCAGATACTTTTGTCTACGCTGACGAGATTATTTTGTTACAAATTGGTGAATTGCATTATCGCATTAATTCATATTAATAAAGAGTTGACGAGAAGACATGAACACACAATACAAATGTAAATCAAATACAAACTAAAGGAAGAGGAAGAGAAAAATATGAAATGACAAAATAATAAAAATAACACTTGTGGTCTGAAACGTAAAGTGAAAGTTATTTACAGGTGAGAAAAATTATTTAACGAGTCAAGAAATTTCGTTGGGTGATTCTACACCCAAAACTATGAAGAAAAGTTCTTATTAACATATTAGGTTGAAAAATGTTTCATGTGGCCTGTTGGTTTTTCAAGGATGATAATGGTAAGATAGGTATTTTTGCTTCGGGCACTTTTGTCCTGGGTATTTTTGCATCAGGCATTTTTGTCCCGGGTACTTTTGTCTCGGGCACTTTTTGCCCCCCGGTGCTTTTGACCCGGGTACTTTTGCATCAGGCATTTTTGTCCCGGGTACTTTTGCCTCGGGCACTTTTGCATCAGGTATTTTTGTCCCCGGTACTTTTGCCTCGGACACTTTTGCATCAGGTACTTTTGTCTCGGGCACTATTGTCCAGGGTACTTTTGTCAAAGGTTATCACGGTCTAATCAAGTTGTAACCTGCAGGTTTTATCAAGTTGTAACGTCTATATCTCAAAAACTGTAGGACGAGATATCACCGCGTTGGTAACGAAATGGCAAGAACTGTCGTTTTCACTTTTCACACCGATTTCATAAATTTCAACCACGCATTTTTATGTTATTTGTAAACAGTTTGTTTTAGTTTTGCAAGGTGTGTAAAATGTCTAGGCATGATATGGCAACGCCACATTATAAACAATGATCAATTGATTTATATATTTTATACACTTATATATGAATTAAAATTATGTTGTACGAATGTGGTATGCATTTATGATGCCCAAGTCTGGTAGATAAAAAATCAATTGTTTCAATTGAATGAAAGCAACATCTATTATCACAAACCCTTGTTTAATTACTTATGTTTGTGATTTAGAAAAATTTTAGAATACAATTATTGAAATATAGATTAAAAGAAACCTGAGACAAAAATTAAAAAGAATACAAAGGTAAAAGTAAAATACAAGGTTGATTGTTAGGGAATTTATTTTGGAAGAACGCATCCACTAATTTTTTTTTTCAAATTTTCCAGAAAGCACTTCTCCGAACTTTCACTGATAATAATTTGCCAAATGAAAATTTAGTAAAATATAAAAGGTTTAGACTCAATTGAATTTTTGGAAGTTTATTTTCGAAAAGCTCAACCACCATTCTCATTATTTTTTCAAATTTGCTAAATGACACTTCTAGTAAGAGCTTTTGATGACGTAAATCTAAGATTTCAAATTAAAAATGAGGGAAATTTACAAATATACAAGGTCTAGCTATTTACAGGTGAGAAGAGTACATTACATTATAAGTGTGGTAGGTTCAATTTTACATCACGAAGTTTTAATATTATATAAGTGTTTTAATAAAACTGAGTGATGTAAAATACCTACCACACACATAATGTATACAACTTTTTAGCCGATGACGAAGTTTTCCATTCGGCGCCCCCATTTTACAAAAATTATCGTTGCACCGAAGTTAGATTCACATTATTGACCTAAAGATAGGTGCAGGGTAGTGTGACGGACGCGGATTTTGCCCAAAAGGATACGGGAAGTGTAGGAATGCATAAATAGCATATATAGGGCACAATTCCTAAAAATATGAGAGAGGTTATGTTTTTCGAGTGTTTTGTTGACTTACCTTAACTTTTTCATTATCTTATTCTTGACGTGTTTTACTTTTAGTTCAATAACTTCTTAATAACTTATTTTATGGGAGTAATAATCGCAATAAATTAACATTTTTAGATTGAGAGACATTGTAAATTGACAAGGTAAATAGGCAACTGAGATGCTTACTATTTATACCACGAAATGGTGCGCCTTCGAGTGTCTTTAAATTGCTCATTATTATATTATATCTTACAAACTTATTCAAAGACAGTTAAGTGCGGTATCTTCTTTCAAAATATACGACCAATATTTATCATAAAGATTTAAAAAGGTTAAATTTTTTAATTTATCATAATTTATCATAAAGAAGAAAATTTTGGACTATTTTACCGCTTAAAGGCGGTAGGTGACTTCAATGTATAAAAAATGGGTTACCATGGCTGTCTAAAATGTGGTAAAATGTAGTTTACAACTGTCAAGGCTAAAAAAAATATTTAACGTGTCAATAAATTTCGTTGGGTAATTCTACACCCAAAACTATGAAGAAAAGTTTCTATTAACATATTAGGTTGAAAAATGCTTCATGTGGCCTGTTGGTTATTCAAGGATGATAATAGTAAGATAGGTACTTTTTTGCTTCGGGCATTTTTGTCCCGGGTACTTTTGCATCAGGCATTTTTGTCCTGGGCACTTTTGTCAAGGGTACTTTTCCCCCCGGTGCTTTTGACCCGGGTACTTTTGCATCGGGCATTTTTACCCCGGGTACTTTTGCCTCGGGCACTTTTGCATTAGGTACTTTTGTCCCCAGTACTTTTGCCTCGGACACTTTTGCATCCGGTACTTTTGTCTCGGGCACTTTTGTCCAGGGTACTTTTGTCAAGGGTTATGACGGTCCATTCAAGTTGTAACCTGCAGGTTTTATAAAAACATAACACTTAGATAATAGCAACAATTAAATGTTATTGTAAATTTGATAACATAAAGATGTTCGGATTGTTGCATAATTCATCTGTTAACATTTTAAATAATGATAATAACAACTAAATGTAATGAGTTTTATGAAGCATTTTAAGCAACACAAAATTCAAGAAAATTTTAAAAATATCAAAGCAAAGTTATTGTAAAATAAAAACCATTCAGAAAAATAGTATAATTTATCTGTAAATCCAATGTTTGTCAATAAGATTTCAACGTGTTTTCTGATGTTGCTAGCTTTTAGACTAAAATTGTAATAGAAAATGGAAAAGGGACAAAATGAAAATTAATATTACTAAATAACGTGTTAAAAATAAAAGTGTTACCTAATTGGTTACAAATTTCCAAGACCGTATTCATCTTTTTTTTTTTAATTGAACGCCTGTAGTAACCAAAATGTATCAAACTTTCAAGTCTTAGATCTCACCTCTTTAGCCAGGGGGCCACCCTCTTAAAAAATTAAATTAATTACATTATTTGAAAGCTTATTAAATTCTCTATCCAGACTTACTCTTATCGATTCGTTTCTATAGAAAAAAAGCATAAATTTGTTATTTTCCAAATTAAGAGTATTTTATGTAGATTTCGAGAATATGAATTCATGCTTTTCTTTTGTGGAAAGGAAGCGATAAAAGTAAGTCTGAATATAGAATTGAATAAGCTTTAGAATGATGTATCACCGGATCCCTAATTCCATTTAAATTTTATAAGCGGGTGGCCCCCCTGGCTAAAGGGGTGAGATATAAGACTTGAAAGTTTGGTACAATTTGGGCCGCCTTTATAACTAAATTGACCTGTTCGAGCGTTTTCTTTTGAGTCTTTCGAAATTGGAATTGTTGGGGGTACAAATCTTATTTGGGACATCCGGTATATTTTTGTATACTATTGTTTGTCGTAGTAAATGCTATACAGCTGTGTACTGTTTTTTTTAATTTTCATTAAAGAACAACGCAGTTATGTTTTTTTAAGTGGTTAAAAAACACCTTCACAAAAAAATTAAAGGAGCTTTACTATTAACTATTAACCATAAAATTATAATATTTTGTACTTAGGTAAAATAAGCCAGAGTGATCCTGTATGGTCCATACTTTCTGTATCAACCTAGTACTTAAGAAAAAAAAAAAGTTTTGTTATCTTTCCATCACCAAAACTTTTATTTTCAAATGGAACACCCTGTATTTTTTTTGCGCTATTATGTTACTATTATTCACTTCTTTCTTTTTTATTAAGCATTACCTATACTTAAACTTACAGGATTTTAAGTTATTAAAACTATTTTTTTTAAATTAATTGTAAAATTGAATATTTTAATCATTTCCCCATTGATAGTGCGCTGTGAAATTGAAGATGTCAACTAGATGGTCACCAAAATCACCAGACCTCACGAAATTGGACTTTTTTATGGGGTTATAAGGTAACCATTTGTAACCAAAATCGACAAAAATTTTATCGAAGAGCATGGAGGATAGATCGAACATTTTGTTCAATTGTTAATTTATTGTTTTTTTTTGTTTATTGTTATTTTTGTTGTAATTTTACATTAAAAATAATTTATACCATTATAATATGTACATCCGAAAAACAGTTGTTTTAATTATTATTATTATATTCTTCTTTCGAAAATGGTTCATTTACCACAACGTATAGAAATTTTAATTTTGATTGGGTGCGGGGATTAAACTAGAACTCAACAAGAAGTTCAATTTGTTCAATACAAAGTATCCAGATAGACTCATCAGCCAATTTACAGTCAGTAAAACTTCAAATTAGAAGAACGGGTCGTCCAAAAATTAACGAGGATACGTCCTTGTAGAAAATCTTCCATGTGACCTTAGTAAATGATGATTTGTGGTTCCAGCAAGACGGTGCATCCCCACACTTTGCACTGCCTGTTTGCCATTTCTTGAACAATTGGTTTCCTAGGAGGTGGATTGGGAGACCGATAGAGTGGCCTGAAAGGTTTCCAGATCTCACACCCCTTGATTATTTTTTAAGTCGTTATTTAAAGTCTAAGATTTTTGTTAGGCCACAGGATCTAGAAGATTTAAAAATTAGGATTCGATACGAAATAAGTCGAATTAGTGAAGAAGTAATTCATAATGTCTAAAAGGAATTTCTTCATTGACTTGCTTATTGTCAACAAGCTTTCGTTATAAAATTTATTTTTGCCATCTTTTTTTTCTCAAAACTTTCCTTATGTAAGATAACAAAAATAGGTTTCCATTTAAAAAAAATATCGATGACGTCACTACTCGAAAACAAATGACTGCTTGGAATTTTATTTTGTATAAAAATATGTATTTTTATAACCTAAAATTGACCCGTCTAAAGATTTCTTTGAAAAAAATTTATTTGTTTAATTTTTAATTAATTTATTCCGTACTTTTGCCGCTCACTGTATACATATTATATACAAAATATTATAATTTTATGGTTAATAGCAAAGCCCCTATAATTCTTTTTGTAAGGCTGTGTTTATAACTATTTTCTGAAAAAAAATCATAACTGCATTATTGTTTCATTAAAAAAAAGCAAAAGAGATGCGACATACAAGAACATGTTGCAGGAATGCATAAATGAGACAATACATCAAACATTTATTAACAATTATAAAAAAAAACAATAACAGATTTATATAGAATACCATTTCTAATATTTATTACTGCAAAGATCTTCTGTTCTCTTGGAGTACCATTTTCTGCCCATAACTGCAGGTAATAAATCCTCCCGATAACAATGATTACAATTTTTGCTTGAAAAGAAACCATTGCAATAAAGTTAATTTATTCAGAACCCACGCATCCTCCATTTTGATATTGTTTGTGAGAAACACTCCATCAAACCAAACGACACCAACGGACAAATTAAGAATTATTTTATTTTATCATAAATCATTCTATTAATCACAGAATCTCTACTGAAATTACTCAAGTTTCCATTTAAGGGCCCACACAGTATCTTTCTGAAATTGTGGCACTTAATATTATGAATAGTACTGTGTCGGAAAAACTCCCGGAATCTCGTCGAATGATTTTCGTTCCTTATTAGAAGAGAATTTCGTGTCGTAATGGCTTGTCTCCTTCTATATATGGTTCAAAAAGGACAGGCGCACAATAGAATCGTACTTGAAGTATGTCGAAGTGATTATATTGTGGAGTAAATAAATTTGAAAATAAGCTTCTTTTGCTTTACTATGCGCACCTTTCTAACAAGTACTTACGGACGTATGTACATTATTCTAGATACCTTTAATGTTAGAGTAATTACGGGCGTGTGCCAAGCATGAGGGTACAGGTGATAATATTTTTTCTGCTTTGTAACGTGCGCTCTAACCTGTTTAACGGTTGGTAGTATTGATTGATATCGTCATTGCTGCAATGCTTCGTAGAAATGCAGAATATACAAAAAGGGAAATTAAGCAGAAGCGTTAGTTATGCCAACATCTAAAACATGCAGCAATTAAACGAATGATTTCCCCAGACTGTTCAGTAATGTTTTAATTATCATTTATATACTCCTAACCTTTTTAGAGCATTAGAAACCGTTAGGCTCCTAAAGTCACTGCCTATTTCCTACTAAAGACTAAATCTTATCTATTCTCAGTTTTGTCTTCCTGAACGTCTTAGACTTCACATCATCTTTAAAAAAAAAATCAGTGGACCGATTACGTATCCTTCCAAAAAGTTTCCCCTTTTTTATGTCTTGATACTTTTGCATTCATCCTTACGAAATAAAGAAATCATTTCGAAAGCGAGGGTCCTTATCCGTCCTTCCATCTACATTATCCTTTCACACCTTGGCTGTTTGTTTTACGCCTATAAAAAAACCGCAGTACCTCTTGAATAGATCGACCACCTCAAAGCCTGGGTCAAGCTGTGAAATATTATCACTTTATTATTCTTAAGAATCTAATCAGCGTCAAATCTGACGTCTCAATGGAACATAGGGTGCCTAAAAAAGGCGCAAAAGGGTTACTTGTGCAACGCGTCAAATCTCACGTTGAGAGCTAACGGTAGCCGATTTATCAGATGTTGAGTAACCCTCTGAAGAATTTTCGGCCTTCTGAAAATGTGGTGATTCAGATGGCGCGTCGCCAGGTATCCGGAAAGTCAAACAGGGTCACTGAAGGGGTGGTCGCTCTTTCAAGCTAACCCTTCATTATGGATAAACGCCGAATAACAAGGGTTAAATTACACTATTGTGTGTACCACTTAAGCGACTACTGTACAATCAGAGTCAGCAAACTGTTATGGGAAAGTGAAATGGATGTACAAAGTTTATCAGTGTTTACTCTTTTGGTCTATACTGTTGGTATATCATTTTATGATATAAAATTCAAATAAATTAATACATAAATATTTTTTTCTAATTATACATCACTAAACTAAACATTACCTATTAATGGTACGTACAAAACAAAGAGAAGAAAGGTAAAACAGTCGTTAGTTTTAATCAAGGTGTTTCAATTATGCTGCGGATGCGTTTGACGCACCTGCCGGCCAGTTATACTCAATTATTAACTTTTGCAAATCGAAATAGCTAAAGAAATGTGACTTGTAAATTACACTCGATTGTAAATTTTGACAAATGGCGCCGCGTTGAATGTTAAATTATACACGAGTTAACAGCAGCTAAATCTGCGGTAAATGTTATCGTGTTAAACAAGTATTCAAGAAGTCCGTAATGGGCTAGATTAGATACAAGTGTGAAAAATTAATTTCCATTATTAACTGTCCAATTTATTCGCTCGTGCCAATTTATCCTACGGCATTAACATTCATGATGTATTTCCAGAATATAAAAAAGAGAAAATTATCGTCGTCTTATCTGTATTACATTCGTTCGATAGAACTATCTTCGGATAGAAAAATTTATGCATGGTGGTATTGATAGTATAAACGCTATTGATTTTTGGAAAGCTCCGGTGCGTTCACCTTTTATTGTTGACTGTGGAGTAGTAGTCTAATTTACTACTGCTACTTATCCGAACTATAAACCGTCAAAATTATGGGTAAAATCAACGCGACATAAAATTAACTCCATCTTATTTAGAGTGCACATGGCGTCAGCACCGTGTGTATTTAAATATGGTTATTACTGTTTCATTTGAAATTATACTAAACTTTAAGTTTTATTTATATTGTTGTATTTTTTAGTTCATTTCAAATAAACAACTTTTAAATCTGCCCATATAAAGACGTTCTCAGTAGTAATCTCCGTAATGTCTTTTTTACAGGTAAAAAGTGTGTCTGAATTAGCCAGCCTGGTGCTGAAAATGAACACAAATAAAAATATTATTTGGTCATATAATTTTGTTTTGTTTATTTTTATTTCGAGGATTTTTTGAAATTTAGTGTCTGAATATATTTAGCATTGAGCTCGGGTAAAATAGCTACAAGTAGCCAAAATATCAGAGGTAATCATATCATTGACATTTTGATGTTATAATTTTACTAAGGATGTGATTATTATCCATAATAGGCTGGATTAGGTAAGTGACATGAGGTGGCAAGTAAATTTTACAAATTGATCCATCCTCAGTCTTCAACTCTTCTCGGCTGCTGACTTCTTTTAACAAATTTAGTATGAAACATTCTTTGAAGATTTGGAACTTTGGAAACTAAGGAAGAGAGAACCTGAGAGTCTGAAAAGCAGTAAAATTGAAAATTGACACACTAAATAACGGCAGTTATTCAGAAAAATTTTAAACTTAGAAAATAGGAAGTTGGGAAACTGGGAAACTGATAAACAGAGATCGTGAAACTGAGAACCGGTAAAACTGATGGACTGATAACCTTAGAAAATAAGAAAATAAGAACTGATCAATTGAGAAATTGACAAATTTGGAGCTAGAGAACTTGGGAAGTTGCCCTAGTGAGGAAAGTACCTGAAAACGATTGGTATCTCTCACAGTCAAGTACATACACAAATACATAAAAAAACTAAGCCATCTACAGAAAGTCATTAAGACACAAATAGACAATAAAAGAAAATTAAGGAAAAGATGGCAACCATCTCTGGTCCCAAATGATAAAACAAATGACAATCGAACTGCTAGAGAACTCAATTAGTTACTAAAAGAGCATACGGATTAATGCATTCAATCCATCCAATAAAATCTTACTGCGTCCAAAGCCACATACGAGGACGTGTTGACAAGTTTCTAGCCTAACATAGAAAGAACAATAAAATCTCAAACACAAAAATTATTTATTCAACGTAATCTCCTTTCAAACTTATACATTTGGCGCAACGTTTATAAAGTAAACTCTAGACCTTTTAAAAAAAACTTTGTCTTGGTCTGCAAACTTTCTGGCAATTCCGTCTTTTTTCTGGCAATTCAGACTTTTTTTCTGGCAATTCTGACTTTTTTCTGGCAATTGCGACAGGGGTAGAACGATGGTGCTGTCTTGTTGCCCAAACTTAAAAGATGAAATACTTCTACATTTCTAGTTTCACGTACAGGGAAATATGACCTTTTTGGAGATGTTTCTTAATGGCGTCGAGCGTGTAGCACGAAGCACAAATTTTAGTGATCCACGGAAGTTTCCGTTTGTAAAAATTTGTTTTTCTGTGGATCATTGAAATTGGTGCCTCGCGCTACGCGCTCGACCACTTAATAGTCGCGTCAATAAATACATAAAACAGGCAATCTTCGGAAGTCCTCAAGAACAGCTTCGATTTTAATGTTTTTTTTTAATGTTTGTTTTTATATATTATTTAAATAAAAATATTTAAATTTATTTAAAAAAACAGTTTTTCAATACTTATTCTACAAATAATATACGAAAGTAAATTATAAAATTATTATGAATTGTGGATTATTTATTTTAGACATTTATTAATATAGTAAAAAATAAATAGTTCATCAATACTTGTAGGAAGGAAAAATTTGAGATTCCCTCGATTTCCATGGTATTCTCTGGTCAGATCCTGATTTTTTGATAATGGAACCACTTTAAGAGTATACCCTTTCAAATAAAAGAAGAATTTTGTAAATCGGTCCACAATTGACGAAGATATTGGTGAACATACATGAAGTCGGTTAATAACAGGGAGCAAGAATTTGAGTATTTTTCTCGATTTCCATGGGATTCCCTGGTCAGATCCTGATTTTTTGATAATGGAACCACCTTAAGGGTATACCCTTTCAAATAAAAGAAGAATTTTGTAAATCGGTCCACAATTGACGAAGATATTGGTGAACATACATGAAGTCGGTTAATAACAGGGAGCGAAAATTTGAGTATTTTTCTCGATTTCCATGGGATTCCCTGGTCAGATCCTCATTTTTTGATAATGGAACCACCATAAGAGTGTACCCTTTCAAATAAAAGAAGAAGAATTTTGTAAATCGGTTCAGAATTGACGAAGAAATATAAATATATAAATGTTCTGAGGTAACAAACATTAAAAAAAAAACATACAACGAATTGATAACTTCCTCCTTTTTTGAAGTCTGTAAAAAAAAACGCAAAACTATTTTTTTTGGATAAATATCATACATGTTGTTTAAATAATATTAATAGTTATATCCCCGCTTCAAAAGGTTTCTGATTATAAATAATATAAAAAAAAAACATCAAAATCGGAGCTTTTTCTGAGGAAAAAGACTTCCTTGACGCGACTATAAAGAAACATAGTCCAAGAAGGGTCATATTTCCCTGTACGTGAAACTCGAGACCCCAATTTCAGTGATCCACAGAAAAACAAATTTTTACGGATGGTAACTTGAATCACTGAAATTGGTGCCTCGTGCTACGCGATTGAGCACTTAAAAAAACATACTCCAATAATGTCATATTTCCCTGTACGTGAAACTCTAAATGTGGAGAGTATCTCATATTTTATGATTTTATGAATGATAAAGAAAAACAAATTTTAACAGACGGCAACTTCCGTGGATCACTGAAATTGTGGCCTCAGGGAAATATGACCTTCTTGGGCTATGTTTCTTTAAGAGCGCGTATCGCGAGGCACCAATTTCAATGATCCACAGAAAAACAACTTTTTACACTAAAATTTGTGCTTCGTGCTACACGCTCGACGCCATAAAGAATCTCCAAAAAGGTCATATTTCAGTGAACGTGAAACTCGAAATGTAGACAATATTTCATCTTTTAACTTTGGGCAACAAGACAGCACCATCGTTCTACCCGTGTCGCAATTGTCAGAAAAAAGTCAGAATTGCCCGAAAAAAGTCGGAACTACCAGAGAAAAGTCGGAATTGCCAGAAAAAAGTCTGAATTGCCAGAAAAAAGACGGAATTGCCAGAAAAAAGTCAGAATTGCCAGAATACGGTCGGAATTGCCAGAAAAATGTCGGAATTGCCAGAAAAAAGTCAGAATTGCCAGAAAAAAACCTTTTTCAGTTATTTTTTCATTCATGTCCGTTCAGCGCCTTCGTAGCAAACCAGTCCTGGACGACAATTATTATTACCTCTTCATTTGAACTAAATTTATGTCCCTTCAATTGTTTTTTCTTTTTTGGGAATAGATAATAATAATCTGAAGGAGCTAAATCAGGGGAATATGGGAGATGATCAAACAGTTCAAATCCCAATTCGTTGATTTTTTGCAAAACCAACAGCAATTTTCCTCGGCGTTTTTCCATAATTTTTTCGTTTAGTTTAGTTAACAATGAAGAATAAGTTAACAATGCCCAAAAAATGGAAGCAAGAACTTTTCCTGCAGATTTCTGAACACGAAATTTTTTGGACGAAATGACCCAGCATGTTTCCATTCTTTTGATTGCCCTTTAGTGTCTGGATCATAATGATGGACCCACGTTTCATCCATAGTTACAATTCGATCCAAAAAGTTCCTCTTCAAACTGCCTACAAACCAGCTTGGATATTGTGACTCTCACGCGCTTTTGGTCGGCATTCAATAATTTAGGGATCCATTTTGCTGATATTTTTTTCATACCCAAATCAGTAAGAACAGTGTGGGAAAGCCGTTCGTATGAGATGTCCAAAATCTCTGATATGCGTTTCAACCCCATTCGTCGATCTTCTAAAATCGTATCATGTACAGCTTCAACATTTTCTGAGGTAGTTCAAGTCTTTTTAAAAAGAGGTACTTTATCACCAATCGATATCAGATTTTACTAAATTCTCAACTTTGGTCAGAAATGTCTTTTCACTGTAAATAGCACAATCAAAGATTACCCACTAAACTACGTTTACTAAATGTCAAAGTAGTATCCATACCAACCGCATTTGTTTTTGACAATTGGAGTTGTCTAGGCCAACTATTTATCAATACCCTCTTGTACTACTCTTTATGGGAAAAAGATCAAATGTGTACGCAAAAAAATCTCCTATCAAAACCAACGATGGCAATTGGGTCAGAAGCACGAGAAATATTGCATTAGGAAGAATACGTCCTGAGACAACACTCCCATAGTGACAGAAATGCCCCATAAAAAATTAAAATCTCACGAAATCCTGAAAGTCATTCATAACCTGCATATCAACAAGGCTCCTGGTTATCATTTAATCAGCAGCAAAATACAAAAAGAACTTCCCGCCGAAGGTATCAAACGGCCAAATATAGGTATTTAACGCAATCTTAAAAACTGGACACTTCCCCCAGTGGAAAGTCGTTGAGATCATTATGATTCTAAAGCCTGGAAAGGATGTTTCTCAATGAGAGAAAATTGATACCAAACCACCAATTTGGTTTTTGGCAGATGCATGCAACTACAAAACAAATACACCGTATAGTTATGAAGATAAAAAACGACCTTGAAAATAAAAAGTATTGCTCAGCAGCATTCATTGACATCTACCAATACTATAAAATCATAAGGTCATGTCTGACAAACAGGCAGTTCTATGTGCAACAAGGAGCAGCATGGTCTCCACTTGTTCTCATCGAATTTGGCGTTTCATAGGGAAGCGTTCTGGGACCTCTTCTATATTTACTTTATACAGCTTATCTACCATCAACTTTCACGAAAATAGAAATTGCGACCTTTGCAGACGATCCTGCTATAATGGAATGTCACCAAAATCCTAAACATGCATCCCACTTCTACTCTTCAGAGAAGTAATAGTGAAACTGTGTACCACTCTGCTACAGAAGGATGTAGTTAAATACCTTGGTCTTCACCTTGGTACATTCCAAATCTAGTTATCCCTCGGGAGGTAAAAGTGCCCTACATTAAATAAGAGATTACTTGAATGAATACGAGATAGGTACTTGGATCATCTGAGTGCTCACCCGATTAAACTAGCCAGAGATCTCCTCAATAAGATGCCCGGACAAAAACGCTGAGGTGTCACACCCATGACTTTCTTCAAAGGACTTAGTGCAGTTAGTCATAAGCTTAGTGGTATAGTTATGTAATTGACTTTTTTGCCTCCCTCTGAGACATAACACACGTAGGAATGTGTAATTTTTCAAAGGATCAGTGGATAAATAGGTGTATCTAAATTACGGCATTCCGAGATCAAAGCGTCGTGCGAAACCTTATCAGAAGTAAGAAAAAAATCGTTCAAATACTCGGCAACACCTCGTTGCAGACTTTACATCAAGTTATCTTCTAATAAAGGCTGTGAATCTTGGCGTTTATTTTTATTTATTGTCAGCATGATTATCTATTCAATTAAAAGCTGAGAGCTGAAAATTTTTGGATGATATCGTATTTTTCCATTTGTTAAACGACATGGAACTAGCCGAATGCGCTGATGCAGTTGCAAATGGAAATCCACCACGGATACCCAGGCAACACATTATAATCTAATAGACGTCGAAACACACCGTCTATAAGCCGTCTTTGTCTAAAATTGAACTAAATATAGACGTCTATGGTGGATGATTTTTAGACCCTCGACAATATAGATGTCGAATATACGTCTATTATAGATTTACAGTCGAACTTCAGTCATTTTTATACATATATTATATGTATAAACTTCTACATATATTATATGTAGAAAAAATATATCTATATATTCAGGTGAAGCACATAAAACCACTCATTCTCTGAATAATATAATATAGAAGTACTATTTTATCCGCAAACGTTTTCAGATAAATAAATTGAACAACAATAATTTATAGTATATGAATTTGAAAGATTAAGATCATGCTAAATCGTAATACATAATATAAAATGTTTTCGTGGTTAGGATGTCAACAAAAACAAAATGAAGTTGAAAAAACTGTAAAAGTCATCTTTTGTGTAGGTGTAGATATTTTTTTTAAATATGTGATTCCAAAAAGAAACCGAGCATCGAAATTTATGTTACCATCCATCATCATTAATACATAAATAGTAATTATGATTTCACTGGAAAGTTTAATTTTTGTATTTTATGTGATAATGCATTATAAAGTAGGCAAAAGTTGCCATTTTATCTGCAATAAGATAAAGTGACACTTTTACCTTGTCAATAAAGACACGTAAGTTGTCACGGATAAATATTATTACAATTACTAAAATATGCTCAAATTTCACGAAAAGAAATTTTACGGTTTATGGATGTATTTTTCAATGGTAAGGGTAAGTGACCTCGTTGTAGGTAGATTTCTTTGTCGGACCCTAGACAAGCTACCCAATTCCGTGCGGAACTAAAATCACGTGATTTTTCCACCGGCAAGTGCTCGACCCATGTTCCCTCTCGACACCCTCACGACACTTTGTTAGAAAAGATTGTGTTAGTACAGGGAGACCACGGTACAAGGCCAACTTATGAGAAATCATTAGCATATAGCTATTTGGTAAGGTTTGATAAGATAACTTCCAAATTAATTTTACCAATTATTTATGATTTTAGAAAAGCCGTCTCTAAGCTCAATTGGTGGGTGGACTATTGTTCGTCAAGCCGTGATGAATATACTAAAAAATTTGATTACAAACAAATTTGCGACAAAGTTTAATTGGGCCGGTCATAACGGCAAAAGGCCATTCAAGGATACAAACTTAACACAACTGATAAATCGTGAGATTAAATACATTAATTCAATAGGGTACTTAATTAACTAATTTCAGAATCTGTATTACTCGTCAACGGGAAACAAACCCTCGGACCTAAATGACGTAGTGATCACCAAGACCATTCAAGACACAATGGCTGAAGTTATCAACTCAGCGGCATTATGGTGCCAATAAGGGTGGCTGTTAAATGAATTGTATTTGGTATTCAATATACATAATAATTATGTTTAATTCATTTTATTTTTGCATTACATATTTCATTTCCTGTAATGATTAGACTAAAAATAGATCATATTTCTACGTCTATAATACGAAATTTTATATTCGCTTTAGATGAAAATTGTACGTCTATATATCGTCGAATTTGTACGAAATATTTACGTCTATTACTGTACGTCTATATTTAATCGAAGTTACATGAAATATTTACGTCTATCTGGCGGACATTTGGACGTCGATAAACAGTCTATATAGACCATCCTTAGACGTCTAGTCTAGTCGAAATTTTAACGTCTATTAGACTAGATGTGTTGCTTGGGTATTAAGGAATCCGTGGGAGGAATTAACCGACTAACAATTTGTGCGAGTGTTTCGTGTTAACAAAGACATTTTTCAATATTTGTTGGACTTGCTGCGACCAATAATTATTATCAAACCAAAATTAGAAAATAGGACTTAATAATTGGGCTTATTAAAATAAAAAAAAACTATTAAACTTAACTTTTATTATTAAGTAAACATAATCTTCCCTAAATACTTATAATATACACACTATATTCTATTTCAAGTATGTACACTAGCCACTGCAAAGTTATTTGATATTAAGTACTCCCTGTGTCTTGAAATAAGTGTTCGATTTGCTATCTTTTGAAAACTTAAGGAAAGCAAATCAGTTCAAGAAGATGCGCAGCTATCAACTCAAGTGCTGCAGCACTTTTCTCTTGTGCTGCTGCACTCCTCTATTTGGCTGCAGCCTCTTGCACTAATGCCATCTCCTTTGTTGTGGCAATCCTCTCCTTTGCTGCAGCACCTGCATTGGTGGCATTTTTTTAGAATTATCGGGAAAACCGAGTTTATAATCCTTCTAATGGGGCGAGAGGAACATTTAACCCGATCTATAACCTACATTGCACAATACCTCCACGCAAACAGCTGATGTAATTGCGGCGTTGCCAAACGTAACCGCTCGCACGACACGAAGACCAAAGCGAAGGGTAGATTGGAATACGAAACTCAAAGCGTATGCGCTTTGAAAGGCTTCGAGTTGAGTCGTATACTCTTAGGAACGAAGGGATATTGCTCGCAGTCTGTTGTTGAACGTGGAGCGAAGCCCACGGATTTAGCTAGTATGTAATAACAGTAACAAAAAAAAAATCTTGAAAAAGTGGATTTAACGCAGATTATTTCCTTCATGCAACCAAAAAATTATAATTACTATGGTTTCTACCCATTTTACAGCGATTATTATTTGCAATGTTAAAATTTGGCCGCGGTTAAAAATGTGTCAAAATTTAATCGCTTCTGAATTTATTAGTCACTGGGCTTACAACATGCGAAAACAGTGTGGAATATCACAAAATGTATTATTTATTCAGGAAATAATCATGCCGAATATTTGTCAAAATTTAATCGGTTATTTTCATGCACTTGGGATATTACTGTTGAGTAAAAAAATATCAAATTTTCGCAAATTTTGGTCAAAAAAGAACGGCAACAAGGCTAGAATGTTAATCTTGTTGATGTGGAGTTTGGAGACGGCATGGGTGGAATATTACTTTATTGCCCGGGAAAAGACCGCCAACAGTAAACTTTACTTCACAAGTTCTGTCAACACCTCATCTACGGTAGTGGACACCAAGTCCATTATGCATTTAACGTGTGGGCAGGAATTTTGGGGACTCATTTAATTTGACCTCACATTATGCCGAATGGGTTGAATGACGGAGACTCCCGACGTTTTCTGACTGAGAATTTTCATTGAAGATCTGCCACTCAATTTGATTCTGGATATGTGGATCCAGCTAGATGGTTAATGGTTGGACGAAAATTACCAAAATAAGTGGATAGGTCGCGATGGTCCATTTGCTTGGCCCGCAAGGAGTCCAGATCTTAACCCAATGGACTATTTGTCTTGGGAATATATGAAAGACGGGGATTAAGAGACGATCGACGACGAAATGTTGGAGAGAACAACACAACATGCCATCAGAAGGGCGCATACTTCAAAAAGTAGTTTATTTAACCCTACATTGTGTCAAAATCAAATTTTGATATTGGCCAAATTTGGCTGATTTTTCCTGTAAATTTAGTACCTAATACTAATAATTACTGGGGTAAAGTAAAGTCGTACACAACGCCACATTACCCTTCCTGGTACAGATATTAGCAATTGCAGAAATGCATACAAAGAAATGATCAGCTATGACCACACGATATGAGAAACATCAATTTAACATTACAGTTAGCGATGTCACATTTACTCAATAGGAAAGGCTGAGAAATCTGCTTACAATGCAACAATTCATTATGTTGTGCAGACATAGGTGAGTTAAATATTTGCCGATGTGTTGCAACCAATATTACATATTGTGACGGACGTGAGAATGACTCATCGTTGCAGCGTGTTTGAGATCGTCTGGACTATTCTGTACACATGACGTCATTCATGATGTTCTGGAATAATTGTCGGGAATATCTGGATGATGTCATCAGTGGAACTATACAGCGGGAAACCAGTCTAGTGAGCCAACCATTTGCATCGCGGTTCGTCACAGTTAAAGTTGAAGATCAGTGGGTCGAGTCGGACAGTGCCTTTATTTTTATCTTTTACGTCATTTGTAAATAGTGTAAATACTGCAAATATTGTATATAAGAATTGCAAATAAATAGTACATAGTGTTTAAACAAATAATCGATCCCAGAAGCGCAACAATATTGTAAGAACTTAATAATAGAAACAAAAACCCTGTAATTCTGAGATATCAAGATACTGAGAACCTAGCAACGTGGGGAACCACTGAAACCCATTGCTGACCTTGATTTTGGTAAAAAAAATTTTTTTCTTGTAAATTAACTAAAGCTCCAATTGAAAAATTAGTAAACAGATTTGTTGGAAATTCAGTTATTTTCAGTTTCATAGCTTTTATGATAGAATTGGTGTGTTGTAACCGGACATATACCACAAATCACAAATAATAAAACTACCTCCAGTAAATGTTTTTTCCAAAAATAATATTTAAAAACCTACCCCAGTAGCCAACTTTATTTATTTCATATATTATAAATATTATTTATATATTATTAATCTTTTTTGAATACTAGTTTTATTAAAACAATGTGAATGAAATATGTTCTGGAAAATATTTGAAGTATATATTTTAGTAAATATGTATGTTATATTATAGCATGACTTATATTTTATTATTGATTTGTATATTTTTATATATTCTCTGTATATTGTATATAACGTGCATTCAACAAAAATCGACGACGAAGCAAGCGTTGGAATCTTCAAATCATATCGGCATTTAGATCACACGCATTAAATGTTTATTACGGGTCAACGGTGACATTATTAAATGTGCATAGCAAAAAAGCAGGAGCCTTTACAAGCTCTGGCTAGTGGAGGCAGGGGGGCTTGACTTCAGTGCCTGGTCGCGTGGATGAGGCCCCACCATAAAAACCTTCCCAATCTAATAATCTGACATGTCACCATCTACGTCATACGTTTTTTAATCCATGGCTCACTTTGTCGTTTTTGTTGAACGCCCGATATTTATTTAAGATAACAAAAAAAATAATCATAAATTTGGTGCTGTAAACGATTAAAACGAAAAAAATAATTTTCGGAGACTTTATTACATAAAATGAGCTTTGTATAACATCAGGTACATAATAATAAGTACAGTGCAAAGTCTATATAGCGAACTCCTATATCACGAAAAACTCCTTAAAACGTAGAAATTGCTAAGGTCTGTTTGATTTATGTTGTTATTATATTGTTTTCTTTTGCTCTCTGTATAACGAAAACTCTTTATAACGTAAAAATACCCCGTCTCTTCAATTTCACTATATAGAGTTTACACTGTATTATATCTTTTATTTTTTAAACAGCGACTACCATTTTTTAAGATGTTATGATTGATATTTATTAGGATACCTAAAATGATGATTTATGTATATCATTATTATATTATATTTTTTATATCCTATATCAGTAAAGACACCCGGACATAAACCTATGCGTGCAAGGAGCTCACTGACATGAAACTGAACTGAACCGAAAAGTTAAATTTCTTTAATTTCTACTACATAAATTGTAACTTGCTTTGTGGCTCTACCAGTTTTTATTTCGCCCATGTGTACGTTTTGCTGGTCCGTGCTTTGTCTCTTGCACGTATATGATGCAGGTAATGGTCAAAAACCATTACCTGCCTGGCGACACTCAATGCCCGAAGAATCCGAAGTCGACAGTCTAAATTCAACCATCCCTAAGCCAGGCTTCCAAACTATTACATATTTTGTGTTATTGTGTAATTGTACCTACGATCACGACGTAAGTAGGTATAAGTTTTAATATGATATATAGTTATGTATACATGATAGTTTTGTTGCAGGAAACGAGAAATTGAAAGAAATCAAATTTATAATAGACTACTCTAATAGAAAATTGAAATTTATTTATGGTATGACTTAATATTGTTGAATTGATTCAGGGGGCACACGAAAACGCCATCAGAATGCCACCAACCAGGAGATGAAGAAATTCATAGGGTTGTACCTGGCATCAGCCAAAACTCGACAAAAAATTAATAATTTATTCTTCATCATAATATTATTATGTATTTCTATGTTTTATTTTCATTATATTTCTAATGTTTTCTTTTTTTTATATTATTATTCTTTAATTTAATTAAATCTATTTAATTATAGAGCACTACAATTACAGATATTTATCATTTATTTGATAGCTTTTCTTCAGTTTATATCTGAATATTAGATGCTAAAATTATTAATTGGTTGAATTAAAACTCACGGTAATAAGTTGTTTTTCATTTTCGATAATAATAGTTTCATGTTAGACATTCTAAACAGGACCAGGGATGAAGCGTTTTAAAAAAACTATTTCAGCTGCTGCCAATTATTCACAAATCCTTTCATTTCATCTAGGCAAATTGAATTCGTCTGAATGACTATACAGTGCTTTTTGTTAAAGAGAAAATATTTTTTCTACATTTGAATAAAATATAAACAGTAGGTATATTCAAAAATCTTTCACTAGAAATATTTATCAAATATATTTTTTAAAATATAGAACCCACATACAAATATATGTTTTCTCTACATTTGAATAAAATATAAACACTATATTTAAAAACCTCTCACTAAAAATATTTATCCAATATATTTTCTGAAATACATATATTTAAAATATTTGTGGCTACTAGGATATCCACAGAAAAAGTTTTAATTGCGATTTTCGAGGTCAGGAGGTCCATTTACATGAGAAAAAGCATCAAAAACACATTACTTTTATTTTGTAAATTAGATTTATTTGTGAAGAGAATTGAAAAATCAAAAGCAACGAAAAATTTTATTAGGTAAATATTTTAGCAATTGGTGTACATTAAACAAATTCCATTCAACAGTAACAATGTACTGTATTTTCCTGAATCTCGACAAATCACAAAAGTGCTGCCCACTTTCTACGCAACTGCAAATTTAATATATCTTGTAAATAAACAAACTGAAAAAAACACTGGCACATTCAGCATCCTTTCAAAGACCACCTGTGCTTGGTATATCGTTTTTCACCGTGATTCCTTTAGAAAGAAATGACACGGTATGCGATGCAATGGAAGACGCTTTCAGCAGGTTCATTTTACCTTTAGAAAAAAATCTACAATACCATCTCGTCCCATAGGTGCCAATTCTTTCAAGACCTTGCCCTGCGCATTACCGCTTTATGAAATTTATTCACCCTACGGCAGCCTCTAATTTAAATAAATAGACGCACTCATGAAAGCGACAAGCACTAAAAATTGGTAGCGTCAATCTACCAAGCGTGAAGAACGATCAACACATTTAAATAATTTTTAATTTATTCGGGGCTGATGTTCACCGAATATCCGTCCGTCCTCGTCGGTTGTATGAAAAGCGTGTTCAAATATGAAAAAGACAAAACGACTATAAAACATGTATCGTGCCATAAATTAAGTCGAGTACGACAATTCGACATATGCTACCAGACTAATCGTATGTAGGTGATAAATTGGTATCGTCGCACGCGACCCTCTTACGTACATGTGTCTCACCCCTTCTTCTAAACATATTTAACATTGCATTAAAAGCTTTTAGGTTTTGCTGTGAGGGGCTTCGGCAAGTTTATTTTGCAACGATATTATTAGTGGGAATAATTGTGAGTGGTGTCGGTCTATCTGTCAGACAAAATCTGTAGCGCGCCTATTGAAAAGCTCCGAGTTTTAATGAAAATGACCTCGACAAGACGATTTTTAGGTTGGGAGACACCCTTCGTTTAACCAATTTACTTTATGTGCTTCCGACTTTAATTGGGCCTTTAAGAGAGTAGGTCGAGTTCTACGAAACGTACTTTTAGAATATGAGTTCTCAAAAGGCGAATTGAAGCTATAAATCAAATGATAATATGATGATTATGCAAACTGCACGACATTTTGATGAAATTAACTGTTAAACATTTAATTAAGTTAACAAAGGTTGCATATAATAAATACACTACCCACGGTAATGCAATTAAAATTATAACAAGACAACAAGTGTGAAGAAAAACGAACAAGAAAACTATCACGATTCAACCTACTACTACAGTCCAGATTTGACCGTTTGTTACTGCGGTAGTAATTTTACTACCCTTAATTTTTTTTCGTCCCAGCGCGCAACATTTGGGACATTTTTACATGTAAGAATACGATTTCGGCGCTCCTGGCACTAGGACTGTCTTATTTTGGCCTAGACATCGTTGCGTCTCCTGTAGAGGTCACTTTTAAAACCTGACAATTTCATGAAGTTAATGGCGAAGTTAACGACTAGGACTGACTTGAGCCTACAATTTCGCGAGGCCAATAAGAGGACTATCTTATTTTGGCTTACGACATCGTCGCATTTCCTAAAGAGGTCACTTTTAAAACCTGATAATTTCATAAAATTAATGAAAAAACTAATACTATGACTAGGACTGATTTGACCCTACAATTTCCCGAAAACAATGAGAAGGCTAGGACTATCTTATTTTGGCCTACGACATCTGTAGAGGTCACTATTTACACCTGACAATTTTACGAAGCCACTGAGAGGCCTAGTTGGTACTATGACTAGAACTTACTTTACCCTATATTTTCACGAGGCCATTTTCGCATTTTCGTAAAGAAGAAAAGGAAGATAGTAAACTACAGTTAAGAAGAAGAAAGGCTGAAAAACGGATGAAAAAGAGGTGGAAAACTAAGATAAACAAATAAGAAAAAATAAGACAGGACAGGACACAAGAAGAAAATGAAATGAGGTAAATTTTTGTAAAAAAGGAAGATCCGATTGCGAAAAGAAAGGGGATACTATTTCATTATTTTCATTTTTGATTATTATTATCATTCCTGTTTGTCTTTTCCTTTGATCGTTTGATCATTTCACTTTTTATGACTCTGAGTCCTCTTTCCTTGTTTCCTCTAGAAGTCTAAGTGCTTCTAGTCGTTTGTTTTTTTATTTTCTTATCATCTTTGCGTTGATCTTTCTTTTGATTCCTTAAAATCTCTTTCGGTTCCTCTTATTGCTCAGATTTTTTCCTGGTTGCTTATTCTTTTCTAATCATTTTGCTTTCTTATAGTCCTTGTTTTAATTTATCCCTACCATTTTCTTAAATTTTTTGATTTCTTTTATTTAATCTCTGCTTCTGATTTTTTAGTGTATTTGATTCCCTTGATGCCTCCAATCTTCTAGATCTATTGATATTTTTATTCTTTTGATTCTTTATTTCTTTCTTTTATTTATTTATTGTTTTGAACCCTCTGATTCTATTATTGGATTTATTTCTTTGATTGCTTTGACTTCTTGATTTATTTCTTCAACGCTTCATTTTTTCTTTTTTTTTTCTTCTTATTAGATTTAGCACTTTTTTATTGTTCTGTTGTTTTTTGTTTTCAGCTGCATTCTTTTTTTCTTTTAATTCGTTTAGTTTCTCTTTGAATTCTTTTTTCTCTTTGATGTGATTTTATTGATCTCTCTTTCTTTTAATTTCCTCAATCTAATGTTGTTTTTTTTACATTTGTTATTCATATTATTCTTTTGCTACCTCTGATTCTTTTGATGTTTGTTTTTGTTCCTTTAATTCTGTCTATTTCCTCTATTTCTCTGATTATTATTATTTCATTTATTTATTATCTGTTTTCTCAGTACTTCCTTTTAATTGAAGTGATTTTATTAAAATCATCGACCGGTTTCGGTCTTACTAGACTTCATCTGTTATTTTTCTTGTTTGTTTTGCTTACTTGTCCTATAGCCAATATTAAATATTGACACTGATTATGTATGAAAAAATATTTGCATAATAATATATTGTCTCCCCGAATAATTTTACAGCAAAACCTACAGGAAAAAAGTGTTACATTTTTGCAATTTTGTGGCGTAACCTTGAATTTAAATGGCGCCGGATTACTGAGAGGTCGAATTGGTCAGGGCCGGATTACCGAGCGTTGAGTGTATTTACTTGTATACCACTCTCTGCAAAAAGAATTAAACTAATTAATGTGGCAAATTAAACTTATTTTTAACATCGATCGAAATTAATGTTTATACCATCGCGGAAAAATAAATGTTATCCCCACCTTCCATTGACACAAAGAATTCTTTCACAGGTAGTGTGCTTAGTAACTACGATTCCTCAGCAAGTTTCCCACACCCGGATGTGGTAAAAATGGTTAATATTTTTTGGTATTTATCAGTGCTGAAACTTTACTACTGTTCAATTTAATGTTGATAAAATATTTTTTTAAGTTATTCGTTAAGCGCCAGCGCCATCTTCTGTGGAATGCGCTACCAGTTGGTAACACTGCCATTCTCCAGTTCATTATGTTGTCATTAACGTGTCAAACGATATCTTTCACAATCTATATACAGAGTGATCATAAAGTTCCGCACAAAATTCATAATGTAGCTATATTAGTCTAAGATCCAAACCTAAATCTTAGAGCTGATAATAGAATGAAACATATTTTATAATAAATTTAGTATATTAGAAAATATATTAAAAATGGGTTGGCTAAAAAAATCCTGGACAGACTATTTTTAATTATTTTTTAAGAAATTATTTTTAATTAAATGTTGTAACGTCAAGATAATAAGAAGATTTTATTCTGACTTAAAGTATAACACGTATAGAATGTGCAGCCGTTGGGTTGCCTATTATTTACCTGGACGAACTACTGGGTTGCCAGGTATAAACAGGTATGTCGATGCCAGTTACTTTCACTGATTTGATAATAGAAAAAAAATTGTATAAACATAAGCGCTGTTTTATTACGAACACGTTGATATGGGGTTGTCTGCAAAAAATTTGGTCCTAATAGGGGTTTCCGAATTTTAAAGATTTACATTTCAACGCGAGTGGAAATGTGTGACAGAGAGATTCGAGGTAAAGTATACCGTGTAATAATAAAGGACCCAACATTGCAGTCGAACGTGATGGGACCCCGAATATAAGAAATTATATATTTATAGAACAAAAAAGATAGACTAAAAATCTTGGAGTACGTTTATAAAAAATTTATTACAGAACAGGTAAGAGGTCCTTCAAAAAAATTGTTTTTAAATCATTTGTTTGATAGAAACGAATTCAACGTACGTTAAAATTGTGCAATTTCTAATTCTATTAGATAATAATTCAAAGAATGATTTATACTATGTATGTACTTACTGCATATTCTGTAGAAAAAAATTCAAATTCTTTGTTGTACTTATTTCCTAAAACAGTTACTTTTTTGTAACACATGGTGTGGTAACCAACAAAATCGAGTACTGCTTTAGTTAGTTCAACTTCCTGATATTGAAAAAGTTTTTTTTACGAAAAGCTAACTTTAACGAAGAATTTTTAAAAGTTAAAAAAAAATATTAAAGAATCGTCCGAACCACACAAGAAAAACTTTTTAGTCATTTTTTACCACAACTATACAAAATAACACGTGTTTTCGATGCAATGTAATAATTTAGGTCTTAAGCTACTCAAAAATGACGCTCACTGTTTACTATTTAGAGTATCGTTGTTATTCTCTGTCGTATAAATACCGAGCATGCGCACTTTCTTATTAGTCCAAGAGCCTGCTGCAAAAAACCTGGCCGATCGGGTTACAGGGTGGAATGTTTTTTAAATGTTAGTACTCACATCAAAATTAAGAAAAACCATGCTGTGCCTGGGCAGAGCCTGTTCACAAGTTTAAGGGGGCCAAGAACTCAAAGATTGTGACAGTTCAACAACTGACAAGGGAAAAGCTTAGAATATGTAAGTGCAGCTTATATACCTGTGATGTTTCGAATCCCAAGTATCCGGGTGGAAACATAAACTCTATGAGGTAGGCTATTACGCCGACGAATGTAATCGAAAGATCACTGGTATATAAGCTGCACTTACATACATATTTCGCGTGGAAACGTAAATCTTTAAAATTCGCAAACCCCTATTAGGACCAAATTTTTTGCAGACAACCCTATATCAACGTGTTCGTAATAAAACAGCGCTTATGTTTATACAATTTTTTTTCTATTATCAAATCAGTGAAAGTAACTGGCATCGACATACCTGTTTATACCTGGCAACCCAGTAGTTCGTCCAGGTAAATAATAGGCAACCCAACGGCTGCACATTCTATACGTGTTATACTTTAAGTCAGAATAAAATGTTCTTATTATCTTGACGTTACAACATTTAATTAAAAATATATTTTTTAAATAATTAAAAATAGTCTGTCCAGGATTTTTTTAGCCAACCCATTTTTAATATATTTTCTGATGTACTAAATTTATTATGAAATATGTTTCATTCTATTATCAGCTCGGTGAAGGTCGATTTAGGTTCGGATCTTCTACTATATAATGTTTCTGCGAAAAACGCTCGAACAGATCGATTTTTGTTTTCAAATTGCCATCTTTTGACAAAAAAATTTAGCTGATGACGTCATCTTTTTTTTTTAACTATGACACCGTCATATTGTTTTTTAAATGGCAACCCCCACCTTTTTTTTGGATTTTAGATACACGTTTCAATTCTATATTCAACAAGAGCAAAAAAGTGATACCTTGCATAATTTTTTTTTTAATTACTTCAAAAATTTAAGTTTTTATGGTGCAAATTAATTCCAAAGTGACTGAACGAAGTGTTCAAAGTGTTAATACCACGGAATTATACATTGGAAAGCCAATCCTGTAAAATAAACGTACGCCAAGTTGAGCTTCGCGCAGGGAGGGCCAGACACATGCGCATTTTGTCTTTTGTCAAGATGAAGTTAGGAGCAAATCTTCACTTCAATATGATAACAGACCAAAAGTTTTCGTGTTGTTGGTTTATGTTTTGAATTTGAGCCAATTAGGATCTATTACACTGGCAATATTTCCATACTAAGGAGCAGATGATTACAGCGATAATTTCCGTCATTTTCTTTGGATCATCTTGCCGAATACAACTCGTGTTAGGAATCTTTTGGTAATTTTTGTCAATCAGTACCACTCATAGCTGTCTTTAAAAATTTTTGTTACAACAACTATTCGTAATCTGACCGATAAAAATTATTACTACCAAGATTCCTACCACTCGTATTATGAACGAAACTTTTGGTACTTTTGGTCTCCTGACCCTCCAGTCAAGCAATTGTCGACCTTAATGTATTGCTTCAAATTGGCGTAAAATATTTTCGCGCATGTCATGGCCTTCCAATGTATAATTCCGTGGTTAATACACGTCTGGGAATGTGTCAAATAGTTGGCGGGTGGCAATTTATTGTTATTTTTCAATTTCTTTCAAGGAAAAAAATTGTATTTTTGATGTAAAACGTAATTGTTAAAAAGAAAATTGTATCTAAAACCCAAAAATAAGTTGGGGGTTGCTACTTAAAAAAAATTGATGACGGTGTCATAGTTCAAAAACAGATGACGTCATCAACCAACCTTGACAACGAGATATATTAAGTAAGCTATAATGCCCTAGGGAGTATAAATCATATAGCCCGCTTATTATGCCCTCAAAAAATTATGTTATTATTATTATTTATTTAAAGTTAAAAGTACAATTTGTAAATGAATATCCAATAATTGAACAATTTATCAAATTATACTATGTTTAAATAAAGAAACATTCAGGTTGGAGGCATCAGTTTTAAAGAAAATTCCAACTTCATAGATACAAGCCACCGCAAACTAGGGAATTTAGCAAAATCAAATTCAAAATTTATATATTTTTTAAATGTTACAAATTCAAATGCAGTGAAATATAAAACGTTGTATGCACCACGGGCTTAACTCGATGTCTATAAATCTCGGGCAATTTACAAAATCTCGGGCCAAAGGCCCTCGAATTTGTAACTGTTGCCGTCGAATATAAACATCGTCATTATGCCCTTGGTACATAAATATCAATTTTCACATGTAGATGGGGGCCCCGGGGGGGGCCTTGGGCAGGACCGATTTTTTGGGTTGACCGATTCTTATGAATTTTTTTTTTGTATATTTGGTAGGTATGAGAATAGGTCGTGAAGTATTTTTCACATGGACATGGGGGACCAAGGTCCCTCCTGGGCTGGACCAATTTTTCGGATCAACCGATTTTTATGATTTTTTTATGTTTGATAGGTACGAGAATAGGTCGTAAAGTATTTTTCACATAGGCATGGGGGGCCCCTTGGGCCGGACCTATTTTTCGTCTTGGCCGATTTTTATGATTTTTTTTTTGTATATTTGGTAAATATCAGAATAGGTGGTAAGCTATTTATCACATGGACGTGGGGGCCCAGGGGAACCCTTGGGCTGGACCGATTTTGATTTTGATTTGTTGGATTCTTTGCCGCCCCGAATAACAGAATTACTATTAAAACATGGACATGGGGGGCCAGGGGCGCTCTCTTGGGTTTCAACCCTAAAGTTCAGCTGAAAAATCGAAAAATTAAAATTAGGTAATTTTATGTGGGAATCGCTACTTCAGATTACTTTTACTAGATGACGTTCGTGGTGGAACTATCAGACGATATACAAAATTGTAATTTCTTCTTGAATCGCTACTTCGGATTACTTTTAATGGAACGCAATTGTAGGTGATACGAAGTTCACCGGGTCACCTAGTTCTTACATAAAGAAGGACAATCTGTTATCGCTATTATGCAAAATGCAAAAATAATAATTAAAAAAAAAGGTCAATGGAATAAAATTATACAGGAAAAACTGCATTTCCTAAAAATATTTACCTATTTAATATTTATTGGGTCCGGTTAGGAGTGCAGTTTTTCCTGTATAATTTTATTCCATTGACCTTTTTTTTAAATAATAATAAGGCATAAGATTCCGAGCCCACACTAATGACTCACCTTATATATTATTTTTTTAAATGAAAGACATTGATAAAATGCGCCAGCAGATGACTTTTCATTTTCAAAAATTTCACAGGTTCATTGATTATTTGCATTTTAATTTCGGCCCACACCAGTCCACTACCGTCACCGACTTGAACCAGCGTGCGTCGTCTGAGTAAGAAACTGGCGAAATGGAGGCAAAGAGCATGTTGATGCACGCACAATGCTGAGTCTGCATCATTTTTTTTATTATTCTATCTCATTTCGGGACTTTTAATTTTTACAGTGATTCGATTATTACCAATCCAATACATAGCACTCGAATTTAGAGTGACGGGCGATCACTAGTTCACTGAAATTAATGTAATGTAGACATTTCGGTGTTTTGAATTATTTTCTGATAGATTCCACCCAGTTGCTTATCACAAGTTTCTTACTTGGTTTCTTGTTGGTTTTTCTCTCAGGTATGTTAATAACTTTATTATAAGATCATCTTTGAATATTACATGGCTAAGAACCATTTTGCTCCTCTCTTCGCATAGCCCCAGATGATGGTGATATGATTAAAGCAACCTGAAATGAGATGTTCTTCAGAAATGAAATTTGAAGTGTAGATATAAATTCTCAGTCATTCTTGGTCTGGAACCCGATTTATAAAGAATTTCTATACTTAGTTTAAAATTTGTCTTCTTTTTAGATAGGTTATTAGCTTAGGATACTTGGAGATCTCTAAATCCTTGTGGATCATAACCTTTCAACAGTGCCCACAAGGATCGTCGGTTTTGTGAAATTAATTCCATAAAGCAGGCGATCAAGACATTTTCTGCGTCAGTTTTTGCACCTTTGGCCTTTTTTTCTATTAGAATAGTAACCTTGCCTTGTATCATAATTCTGTTAATTTGTTCTATGATATGATATAATATAATTATGATACATGGCAAGGTTACTATTCTGATACAATCTTTGTGTGTTTTGGGGCATACAATGATTCATGGAGGTTAGGGGTTCATCTGGTGTCGAGGTTCGTCTAGCCATCCTATTGGTGGAGTTGTTGATATTTTTGTATAATTAAAATATGTTACAAATTTGTAACCTATTTGGCTTGGCACCGACTTCAGACAGGTCATTGGGTAGTACATGTAATAATACATGTATTCAATTATTTTTCACTTTTTGAAGTCGGTTCTCTTTTTTTTAGAAGCAATTTTTCGATATTGCTCTTTCGATGTCCAGGAAAATACCTCCGGTGCACTCGTCAAGGTTGGAGGATCTGTCTAGAGTTCGAGAAACACAAGAGAGAAATAAGCACGAAAACTACAACGTAAATGGCCTTTTGCAGTACAAAAAAGGTCAATAAATTCTGCGATTAACGTTGTGTGTGGAATTTTGAGGAAGAAAACTGAATTGGGCTAAGATGTTGTTGGCTTCCAGGGATTGCAAAAGGTGCCTGACTAGAATTCGCCGTAAGATTTTTCCTATTGTACTAATTGTAAGTAGAGAAATGTGGCGATAGTTTTTGAGGCTCTTTGGGGCTTTTACCGGGAACCGCACTTAAAGAGTAAACTCCAGTCGCGCGTTGGAGCTGACACACACAATTACTTTTTTCCGTTTAAGGCGACTGGACCGCTTTTGTTTACTTTACTTTTTTGTTATCTTTTTAAGAACGAGCTGCGGCACACACGACATATAATACGGTCAGCCGTCGACACGTCTGCTTGCCGCTGAGGGGCGGGGCCTGTGTTACCTTGAACCATGCCAACATTGCTTAAAACTAGCGAACTTTGGGGACAATTTGCAAATTTATTTTTCAATATTTATAAAAACACCTTGCATTTACAGAATACTGAGATCAGTAAAAATCAAGCACCAACACGTTTGTTAAAAAAAAATTTTGGCTTCTCATTTTGGCAATAATTTTTTTTTCTGAACAAACAACGTTTTGCCGTGATGAAGGTTTCTTTTTTACTAATTTTGATGCCTAATACGTTAAGATAGCCTAACAATGAAAGCCGTAATTCGGTTCCAAAGTTGAGGCGACTGAGCGTCTCGCCTTAAGTAGGTGGTCGAAGGATCTAGTTAAGGCAGCAATACAAATTACCAATAGGAGCAAAAATTCGAAGAACCACATAAATCACAATAATATACTAAATGAAAAAGTTTTCTGGGAGATGTTAGACGTATAGGAGGAGCAGATGTGGGACAGATCAAAATACAAGGAAAAGGGAAGACAATAAATTACAAATATCTAGGAACAATAATACAACGGGATGGAAAAATAAATCAAGAATTGAGAGAATTAAAAAAACGGGAAAATGTTATGTCGGTGCGGTCGTTAATAGAACTACCATCTTCGTATCGAGATCATATAACTTGCAATGAAAAGGTAATTATAACTTTTAATTATTACAGTATGTAAAAAGAAACAAATGTTTCTTAAATTATTTGTATCATCCATTTTTGGCATAGGCAGTTCCTGCACTACTACTTGCAAATATCAATAACAACCGGTATTTTATCGCACAAATCATGATTTGCTCTCTTGAATTTTTTTTACCATTTGATTGAGAATCGTTTACAACTATTAATGAACACAGTCATGCTTTTATTTGAGATAATTACGTCCGGCTGATCAGACGTTCCCTTCTTTAAGTGTGCACACGCTCATTAACGATTATGGCGTTGTTGTCACCTCCAGTGGACATCACCGGGTGGCTGCGAACTTGCCACCACAACTTCTAGCAAGTTTTCAGGAGCCGCCAACTTATCGCTGGAATTTTGATTCACTAATGTCCTGCTTGCCATATTTGTCTTTTCTGCTTATCTGCTTGAGATTTGTACCAATTTTTACGGTGGTATCCTGCATTTGTAAAAAATACCGACAATGGCATTTACCGTACATCTGCAAAACTGGATTTCAAAAGATTTCAGAATAAAACAAATTACATCTTTAAGGACTGGGCGCCGTCTTTTTAGATCTTCTTGTTTAATGGGCGCAATCTATTTAAGTGGTGTCTTGATTTCCGGAGACGTTGGCTGGAACATTGAGGTATTTTTTATGGTGGAAATGACAAGTAATTATAAACTAGAAACATCAATGTTGAATGTACGGAATTCTGTAATTTGGTTAGTCAAGAAGTTAAAAACTACTTAATTAAGGTGAAAAATAACTACAAGAATCCGAAAAATATGAGTGATAGCTTTAAATTTATAGGTCAATTTTTTAAACATTTTTTGTTGTCTTCAATGAAAGCGGAGGTCCTATAAAATTTTGTTAACTGATCTCATTCCATCAACTGTTAGGAACACACCATAATTTATTCAAATTTTTAAATTAATATTTAATACTATAAAAAATGTGACGTACTCTCCCGTTACGGCAAAAACAAAAAAAAAACTTCTTTCTCAGAATAAAATCCCGAATCGAATGAGCTATCGCTCATATTTTTCGAATCCTTGTACCTATTATTGTAACTTCTTGACTAGACTAATAGAAATAATTACAAATCATTCAATCAAGTTAGATTTCTAAACTGCCTCATCAAAATGCTTTTTCAAAAATATGGAATGCCGAATTTTACAAAACGAGCTTTTTCATGACTAACAGGTCGTAATTACACAATTAAACTGAAAGCTTTTTCAAACCGCACAAAGTCAGTAAATTGGCTTTTAAAAAACGGATAAGCTAATGGACCAGAAAAACCCATACGCCTACAAAGATTTGACGATGACCGAACAATTGGTGTAGTCTTTCGGCTTGAATAAAAAATTAGTGTAGGTCACGTGCGGTATCTGTGGGTCACGTGACCCGCTGCTGCCTGATAGATACCGCTGGCATGGTCGTAACTCAGCCAGGTGTTTCTTGCGTGGGGTTGTGAAAGGTTGCTGATGAGTCGCTAATAATTTTATGAAGGGCTAAGGCTATTAGTTTTTATAAGCGTGAGATCTTTTGGAAACACAAAACTATTTAATTTCATTAAGGGTCGGTTTATTGGTATCATGAGGAATTCAACTAACACAAAACATCTTAGACACTTGATTTAGAATTTTTACATTACTTTAATCTTAGTCCTATAGAAGGTAAGACCATAAATTTCTAGTAAATGCATTATTAAATCATTTGGTCACTACTTATTAGACTAAATGCCAAAAATGCGTCTGTTTTTTTTTTTTTTGTTTGGCATTGAAATATTCTATTGAGTAAACGAACCTCCGTTGTTATTCTGTACAATTGAAAGAATTTTTTACAGTCATTTACTGTGAGAGATTCAATATCGCCCAACGTGTGTTAGAATTGGCATAAAAAATTAGCATAAACGTTTATTTTGAGACCCGGAACATTTATACAGAATCAGCCGTTTGCGATAAGAGTCCAGCACTTTGAAACTCACCCCTCCTGTATTGTATCCGAAATTTGGTGGCGTTCTTTGTTCGGGTTGTTGAGATCAGCGGGTGACTCTTTGATACGTTTTGTATTCTCTCAGCCACGAGGGATCTAAATGTCTATGAAACAATTCTTGAATTCGTCCACAGCAATGGTTACCGACAATGAAAAAGCTCGTTACTTTATTCTTTTGGCGGATGATATGAAGAAAACGTCAAAAACAAAACGGTCGGCTTCAACTACGTCTAGAATTCAATTAACAAAGGACTTGGTTTTTGTGTCGTGTAGATTTAATATGCATGCACTTGAAATTCGAGATTAATTAAAGAGATAAATCCTTTAGTCTGTCATTTCGACTAGAGAGGTTTAAATTAAGGGATGTGTAGATCGTCGAGCATATGAAATTTAACGTGGTCGGATAGAACATTCGCGGAAGATGCTTACTTCGGACGTCCAATTGGGCACATCCCCTCGAACAAAAGCGTGACGTAACATCCGTTATCTTTGGTGGATCGGACGGAAGTCAGGATCTTCACTAATCTACAGGTTCCCACACACATTAAGGGCTGACAACCCTCTTTGTAACAGGAGGCGAACACGCAATGGGTTTCGATTTATACCACTGATTGGAAAAGTAAATTTTTGATTATTAGACGGGATTAGACTAATGACCTCTAGTTGAGGAATATAGAGTTAATTGGGTTAATGTTTTTTGTAAATAATGCTCAATGTATTTAATGAATGTTATTGAACATTATTTCATTGCTAATTTTTCCAAAGGCACTTTCTTAACAAGGTTTGAATACAATTTTTTTCCCTACCGGTAAAACTACGTTGTAAAAAAGTAAAAAAAATATTTGTACTTATTTCTGACAAATAAAGTAGGCGGCTAAACGAACTTTTAAAGAATTCAATAGTATAGGCTGGGTAATTTGTTTTATTAACTTGTCATCGCATTTGTGAAAAATAAAAATAAAAACAGGATAAAGTCATTTATTTAAATTGTATTGTTTTTTCACTTTCGCACCTAGAGGCGAAAGTTGAATTTTCGTACCTCACATGAGGTACCCACAGCCTACATTTCTAACCGGTAGTGAAAACACATGTTTTATGTCGCCTCTCTTTTCACACTTATTCTTTATTTCCCATTTAATTTTATTTCATTTGCTATACCGTGACCTTGACTAGAGAGTAAAACTTGATTAATTTTTCTATTAATAATATGGTTTTCGCTTTACAAATTAAATCAATAAATAATTAGTATTGCCTTAAATTTATTTATTATCCTCTATTTTTTATATCACAGAATTGATTCGCAATTCACAAAATGTTGTTAAGTTAACGGATTTTCAGATTTAACGGATTAGGATGAACGGACTAACTTTTACTAGTTTTACCCAATAATGCCTTTTGACGTGAAGACGTTTAGTCGCTCGTCAAGTATAGTGATAGTCGGTCAAACTTTCTTTGCGTTACAAATATCGTCAGATTTGAATCGCTAATAACTACGGGGCTAATAATGCGTTTAAGCCCACAACGGGTACGGCATGTCTGTACGTGGTTGTCGTACTGCATTTGTTTTGCCTGTGACGTCATCGGACTAGTGTACATGCATGTTTGTGATTGATGGAAATTAGCGTAGTTATAAATTAGTGTAGCGTGAAAACGCGTTTCGATAGGACGTTGATTCGTTGAATGAAAGTAAAAATTTATGTTTATTTAAAAATTACAAAAATTAAAGATGTCTAATATGAGTTAAAGAAAACGCAAATCAGATCAAAGCCCGCATCAAATCAAATCCAAGACACCTAAAAAGTTCAGATCCTAGCAAATGCGAACGTTGGGTAGAGCGTTGATTCAGGTGCCACTGTGAAGAGCTTTCGAAGCTTTACTAGGACTGTCTCACGACTGAATTTCAAGTTCCAAATTGCGACATACTATTGGATTCATTTACTACCGCCCACTGAATAAAAAGTTAGGTTGGCAGTATCCCTTTTAGTTTCTTTGCTCCAGATTGGCAGGAAAATGACTAATTTCATACCCAGCTGCCATTCCATTTGACAGACAGGCGCAAAATTTTACCAAAGAGTGGGGCTTAAATTAACCCATCTATGTTGCAAAGAGCAATATAAGAAATACCAAATTTTGAAATCTGCTTTTAATGAGTTCACAGCAAAGAAACCGCTTGTCCAAACAGCTTCAAGAGGCAGTGTTTTACTACGCGTTACAGCTACAAATATTTCACAAAGTTTGAATAGAATATTAATTAGTTTGCAGTATTTTGTTGATCTTTTTTGTGACTGTTATATTTTATTGATTATTATTATTTATACTAATTATTACTTAAAAAATATGTTATGATTGTAGAAAAATTCAATTCAATTCTGTAATGAAATCTTTTTTATGTATTATCTAGGATGAATAACATAGTAATGTTAATATTTTTTATAAAATTGGATAATAAAATAACTTTGTGGGAACTGATGTAGATATTTTATCTGTATAAAAAATAGGTAGTTTTTACTTTTTAGAATAGAATTTAATTAAGATAGTGAGCTAGTGACGTCAGCACCGGTACAGTCATAAAAGTGGTGCCAGTCTAGCGGCGATACGCCTCTCGACCGTCTAGTTTTAAGAGTTTAGGCTAAGTTTAGTTGTCAAAGGAGACGTTTTGGCTACCTGGGACCGACCCTTGAAATTTTCCAACAATTTATTTTAAATGGGAGGTCGGTTTTAATGGAGGGCCGAGCTATCTCGGCAACGAAATAGAAAGCTAAAGCTCCTGTCTACATTTCAACGACACTCTCTGGAGGTCTCCATGAGGGTCCCCTTCTCGACCATAATGACACGATGTTCACCTAGGCTCAAAAGGTTATCAAAAGACCGAGGCCCTGGTTATGCGACACCGGCTCCTTGCGTAACCCCATAAAACTTTATAGAAATAAGGAAACACGAAATTAAATAAACTCAATAAAAATGGAAACAGGGAGAGAAAACAATTAAAATAGAGATGCTGAAAAGATAAATATGCTAAGTTAGGTAAGAAAAACTGCTTAATGAAACTTAAGAAACAAAATTTTTTTAAAGATAATACAATGGTCAGAAATATTTAGAGCGGCCGTCGCGTCGGCCAGTTGGGGAAACCCAAAGGGTCGTAAAACCTTTCCCTGACTGGCACCGCTCACGATCGCAAACCAGTCGAAAACGAACTCTCATTCAAACAAGTCACAAATCGAGTCGAAAACGAACTCTCAATCAAACAACAAGTCGAAAACGAACTCTCATTCAAATCAGTCACAATTCAAACAACACGTCACAACTCAACTCTCATTCAAACAACAAGTCAAAATCCAAATCTCATTCAGACAACAACTCACTATTCAACAGCCGCAAGGGCATAATTCAATCTAAAACCAGGACACGGTTCCTTTATTCAAATTTAGTACAAAACCAATCCGGGAGAAGAAACGTTCAACATCAATCTGCAACTATTCGAAATACACAAGTGCATAAGTTCGCGAGTGTTTCAATCCAAATCTAAAACACGGTCCTTCGAGCAACACGACATCTAAATCGACTCGACCTTCAAGCCTCCCTGAATCAAAATCACTACATACAAAAAGATTCGCCGAGATAGAAATGCACAAGAAGAAAAATTCAAAAACAGAATAAGACGAAGACTTCAGAAGAGACTCTTATATCAAAGTACGAAGAAAAAATTACGATAAACAAGGAAATAATGACAAGAAGTCTACAAATAATAAAGTCATAAAAATTCGCAAAAACGCACCAAGGAGAAAGAAATAGAAGAAAAATAGCTAACAACTGATTAGAAAAATCACCGAGAAAGTGAGGTGAAGAGAATAAATGTAAAGAAGTAGAAAGTTATAAGACAGTAAACAGTAAACCAAAAACAATTAAAAAACAAATAAAACTTGATTATTATTCATTCATTGGGTGCACTATTGGGTCCTTCTGGTGGATGCTGATGAGTTGATCACGTCGTCCATCTTCATTACAGTCGGAAAAGCCTCTACGGTGCCGAACAATACTACTTTGGACACAGACAAAATTACAAAATTCAGGTCTAAATATTTTACTTCTTTAATAAATAATTATAAATGGTTAATCATATTATGGTTGCAAAAATATAAGCAGCTAAAATGTAACGTTAGTTCGTTACATTTAATTTTAGCAAGTGGCTAATAATAACCGATTTTAAAAACGTTTGACCAAAAAAAAACAGCAGCAAAATGCAGAAAGAAGATTGCAAATACAATTATTGTTAAAAAAAAAAGACAAAAAGGAACACCACCAAAAGTTGAAATGGACAAGATTTGCTTTCATAATTTCATATGATTGTGATTCCAATAATCTAGAAGTAATGTTAAATAATAAAATGGCAGTAACAAATAAATAAGGAAAAAATTTTCGAAGAAAAAAACAATATAGCTATATTTATTTTTCCATGTCTCCTTGAAGCTCTATACACTTAGCAATCGTTTTTCTAACTTTTTTATCCCTTCCAAAAAATAGCTTTTCTCGAAGCCTGCAAAATTAGTTTCGGTAATGATCTCTTCATCTGAGTCGAATTTTTTTCCACTGAGCCATTTCTTCTTGTTTCCAAAAAGAAAAAAGTCGCAAGGAGCTAAATCCGGCGAATAGACAAGATAAGGAAGTATTTCATATCGTAATTCAACCTATTTGCAACTGCAGGTGTGTGCACAGGTGCATTGTCGTGGTGGAAAATGATTTTTTTCTTTGATCAATGGGGCCATTTTGCTATAAATTGCTTATGAAATTTGTCGAGTAACACATCATAATAGAACCCTGTTATTGGTTTTTCTTTTTTCAAATAGTCTATAAATATTATGCCATATGAATCCCAGAAGATGGTCGCCATGACCTTTCCGGCTGAGGGAACTGTTTTGGCTTTCTTTGGCTCACGTTCACCAGGAAAAATCCACTGTTTAGACATAAAAAGTATCAAGAAATTAGACCAACAAGTCTTAGGATTGAAAGAAAACTGATTACTTTAGGCTTACAATTAGATGTATCCAGAAAAAAGCTTTAAACAAAGAAAATTTTCTGTGGAGTGATTTTATTCTTGCAATTTTTTTTTCTGAGAACCTTCAAAAAGTTCAGAAAAGATATCAATAGTACAGCTGCACAGTTGTATTTTTTCAACAACAAAGAATCTTGAAAAGATATTATTGAAGTGATATTGCTTAACATTGACATTGACATTGACATTAAAACATAGTCAAGCAACTATGGTACTTAATCACTAGTGATTGAATTAGTATATTGAAACACTAGTTTTGTAATAGTATATTGAAACACTAGTTTTGTAAAACTCATATTAAGACACGAGTTCAGGTTTGCAGCACGACTGCCGTAGGCAGGAGTGCTTGTAAAGAACGAGTGCGCTTTAGTTTTACAAAAAGAGTTTTTCATGTTATTTTTTCTTATATGCATATTAATCAAATTTTTTTACAAATAAAATCAATTTTGGTAATTTAGGGTATTTTGTAAAATTTTGATCTTTTTGTACCTGACGTATACTTGACATGACTTGACATGGAACCATAACATGAAAATCACACTGACATTTCGTTTAGTGCAGGGTTCAGTGTGTTTTACCAATGGAAAAAAAAACTACAATTTGGGTGCGTTCATGGCTCATTAATGGCTCACTAACGCACTCAAAAGAATTCATTAATAGCTTTGTTACATCAAATTAGAAAATAGTATATGAAACACTAGTTTTGTAAAACTTATATTAAGACACGAGTTCAGGTTTGCAGCACGACTGCCGTAGGCAGGAGTGCTTGTAAAGAACGAGTGCTCTTAAGTTTTACAAAAAGAGTGCTTTATGTCATTTTTTCTAATTTGCATATTAATTTATTTTTTTTCCAAATAAAATCAATTTTGTTACTCAAAACCAATTTAAAAAAATACCTAAAATATACAACTTACTGTTGGACAAAAGTGCTTTTCTTGCCTAACTTATCAAATATAATACATCTTATGTAAGGAACAAAGGTGTTCAGGGGCCTAAGCAGATATAAAAGTTATTAGTAAGAGTTTGTAATTCGGTTTGTTTTCTTGGAGATTGTTTAAATTGTTTTCTGCATCTCATGGTTTCATATTTTCAATCTTTCAATGGACCGGATTGTTCGTCAGCGCCTTTTTTGCATTTGCACTGACTTGTAGATTTAACCCTTTTGCTCGTGGGATATACAGGGTGGAAAGTTTAACTGGAATAAATTCAGTATCTTCACTGCAATTGATTTTGCGAAAAATTCCTGAAACACGTCGATTTTTGTTTTTAAATTTCCACTTTTTAGCCTGATCAGGTTTCTTTTGTTTTTACTCAGAGAGCTGAAACCAACCTTAAGTTTTTTTTTTTAATGGGAAGATATGTCAACCGACACATCATTGGAAAGCTCATAAAAAAAGGAATACAAGGATGCGTTTTGTTTCATAAATCTCTATCTCATCTGAGAATAAGACCTTAAAAACAGTTTTTAGGATCATAGGACCAGTGTTCTTTCCTGATATTCTTAATGCAGAAAGATATCTACCGTTTCTTCATGTAACGCTTCGCCCAGCTCTGGCGGACTAATTTGGAGAGGAATTAGATCCAAAACTTCCACATGAGAGAATATGGTATCAACAGGATGGAGCTCCACCGCAATATGTTGCATCCGTTCGGCGTTATTTGGACGACATTTTTCATAATGGGTAGATCAGAAGAAGAGGTGCAATAGAATGGCCAGCAAGACCACCAGACCCCATTCTACTTGACTTCTTTTTTTGTGGGGGTATCTTAAAAGTAAAGTCTACACCACAAAACCCGATAATCTTGAAGATTTGTAACATCGTATTACCTATGAAATTCAGCAAATCACTTCAGAAATGTTGAAATGTAAGAAATGGGTTTTATTATTGTCTTGCATTTTGTCAAGAAAGACTTGGTGAACATATTGAACATCTGTTACATTAAAAAAACATTATACTTACCTAAAACGAGATTTTTTTAATTCAAGTCCTACAATTTTCAAACAGTAAACCTATCAAGAAAGAAATAGATTAAAGTTGTTTTTATTTATTTCTTCTTGAATTATTAACTGGAAAAGTAAAAAAAATATATCGTTGTACTCCTTTTTTATAAGCTTTCCAATGATGTGTCGGTTGACATATCTTCCCATTTGAACCTAAGGGTTGTTACAGCCCCTTGAGTAAAAACAAAAGAAAGCTGATCAGGCTAAAAAATGGCGATTTAAAAACAAAAATCTTCTCAAAATCAATTGCAGTGAAGATACTGAATTTATTCCAGTTAAACTTTCCACCCTGTATAACCTTGTAAACTACTCTTATTAGCATTTTTCATCAAAGTGGTATTTATACAATTATTAAGGTCCATATTCTATATAAAATTAATCGCAACGGTATAGGTAACAGCACAAATATGGGACAATGGTTCTAAATTACCATTTTTTGGGTACGTAAAAAACTGTTGAAAGCCCGAATGAATGTAAATGCGCTCCTGAACGTCCAAATAAATATTTATTGACTAACACTCAACATACAAAACACGTACAAATAGGATTAGGTCATGTTACAATGTAGCCGCAACGCCACAAAACTGACAATGGGATTATTATATTAGGGGAGCTCCTTCTTCATTTTGCCTCCTATTCCCTTCTGATATAAAGGCCACCTTATCGTAAAATCTTCACTTCAAAACGCAACAACTGCACACGGCACAACGTGTAACAAATTTCGTTCTTGTAGCACCACCTTTTGACGTCGGTATTAAATTGTAAAACATGTGGGATCACTTCATTTTTGTGTAAAAAAAATTTGGTAGCCTTCTCATGCCGCAATCATTTATTATTGCCACTATTGATTATTAAATGCGTTTTTATCAGTTGTGAGGAATGACTGCTGTGAAGGCCAGCTTCATTGATTGAAAAACTTGTCTTAAAAATTAAGAAAAGAATCGTGACCACTTATGTAATCAGCAAACATTTCATGAGTGGAAGATTAACCACTTTTTTGCTTTATAGAGACTCTGATTTTATAAATCGACGGCCTCCAAAAGTTGCGTGATCTGTATAAATTAGGCTGAAAATGATGTGCACGATTGGTCAGTTGTTAATGGTTGCAACACGTGTCTTGACTAATAGTTTTTAAATGAACCCCGCCTTTTCTCACGTTTTAAACTTGTGGGGTGTAATCTGTAACTTTTGATTGCTGTCTGGAATAATTATTGTAGCGTGAAATGATGGTACGCCTCAGAAAAGGATTTGCCCATTAAGAACAAATCAACAAACTGTAGGTTTAATTTATTAATAAATGATTATAAATGAGTAGTAGCTGGGTGGAAATCTGGGCCGCCGCTGAAGACTGCACTCCTCGGTCGCCCTGCTACCGGCCAGGTAGTATCACTGGCTAAATTATCCAGAATTCGCTTCATAAGATCGTCCAAATTGTTTGATCCATTAATGCGGACCTAAGATTTTGAATACCCAAAAAAAATCAAGGGGCGTTAAATCTCACCTTTAAACGGTCCACGTCGCCCTATCCATTTTCACTCCAAAATGTTGTCAAGAAACGCTGTGACTTCCAAACCATAATGCGGAGGTGCTCAGCATCTTCGTGCCGAATAAAATATTTAATTTAGTGTCTGGACGTCCCACAGGAAGTCGCACACACAGTCGTCTAGGGAGGTCTCGACAGTCCCATGTTCAGAAAATTCTGCTACTATTCTGCTTACTGTATATCTAGCGATTGGGCACTAAAAAGCACTAAAGCACTATGTGACTTCTTCTGATAGCAAATACGATATAAATACTTATTATTATATTGTTTTGGCTTTGGGGAATCATGATTTTCATAATAATTCAAATATGCAAGAAGAACAGGCCAAAGACTACATAAAACTGTATACAAATCTTGATCAAAAGCATTTTCACCAGAATATTTTGTGTTAGAAAAATACGTACGTATCTCATGTGCCAACTGTGAAAAAACACCATTAAATAATCTAAATTGTAATTGCAACAATTATTATGATTGCTCCTTTTTTTACTCGTGGTAAGTATTTCTCGTCACTCTGTAGAAACCACAAGCTTAATAATTATTATACAATACGCTCGTAAACTGCCATTTTGAAATTATTGCATCTGTAATAATAAAACTTAAATAGCAGCAATAAATAATTCATCACAGCAAAAGCTTCAAATACCACAAATAGCTACAGGTTAATATCTGTTTGTCCTTGAATCCTTTGATCAACTGCTATCGACGATGTCGGGCAATTTTCGCTGCTATCTTTCATGATAAATCTCTTTTTCAGATTCTCAATAAATAAGTATTTGCGTTAGCGTAATCTCGACGCAACCTTCTAAAGATTATTGTTCATAACTCGAAGAAATAGCTGTAAACAGCAGTCGGTTGAAATTTATGTCCACATAGTTAACAGCCCATGATTGAGATTTATCTGTCTAATTTTTATCGTTTTTCTCCACAGTGCGTGCAAGAAATGTATCAAAATCAAGTTTTAAGCATTAACTTTTATGGTGACACGTCGCAATTTTGTCGAGTGAAAGATAGAACGAGACAAGACGATTTCTGGAACGAGTTAAATTTATGGTTAAATGGAGCTTTGTAATTCCAATAAAAATTTCTTAATATTTGTGCCCGTTTTGTGATCGAGGACAATAATTGTGATTTTACAGTTTATAGGGTTGCCAAAGACGATATTACTTTGATTATATAACGAAGTTTTCCTGTTAGGGTGGGTGTATGATATTATAAATTTAATTTTAGACGAAAGTCAAATGACAACAAAAAAAGATTGGGTTCTTGTTTAAAGAAATTTAACAATGATAATAAATATTACTGACCAAAAATTAATTAGCAATCTAATATACAAACTTTGTTTTGACTAAATAAATCAAAAATTATGTATAGATGGGAGTTTGGATTTTGCTGGACTGAGAATTGAAGATTCATATGTCGCAGCTAACTAGATTAATTAGGCGCTGAATTAACAGCCTAGCCTGTTTACTAAACAGCGCCGTTCAACTAGCGTAGTATTTAACAACGTTGAAAACAGAATAAAAAAACTCTATTCAAATGTAAAATAAAAAACATAGGTTGAAATTAAAAAAAATTGATGACGTCATAACTGTCAAAAAAAAACTAATGAAAAAAAATTAGGATACGTTCCTCGGATGCGCTATAATTAGCACTATCACATGCTTTACTGTTACTGAGTTACTGAATTTATTCCTTACTTAATTTCCACACTGTATATGGGGCATATATGGGGCTCTCCCTTCCACACTCCATTTATTATCTTTAACAACCTGTCAAGCGTGTTGCTCTAATTCTTGTCTTGTTATCTCTTCTATTTCTTCCACTCTTTGTTGTGTCTTTTCTTCTTGTTGTCTGTTTTGTCTTCTTGTCTGTTTTCATCACCCCCCAGCAGCTCACTGAAGTACTCTCTCCATTTTTCCATAGTAATTCCATCACTCGCTCCATCTCCATACTTCTTCTTGCGTCCTTATACCCTTCATCTTTAGATCTTTTTTTAGATCTGTGTTTCTTTTGCTTCTTCTCTTTGTATACTAATTTTTATCCCTTGCGTGCTCTCTTGTACTGTTCCTTAGTTGCTTTTTCTTTTTTCCAATTTCTTAGTTTCCTTCTTGCTTCCTTTCTCTGCATTCTTCATCCCACAACTCGTTCTTCCACAGCACCATCATCTCTCTTATCTCTATCTCTTATTTTTTTGGTTGTGTTTCTTACGTTATCGCTCAGTTCCCTCACCTTTTCGTTCATATCTGCTTCTTCGTATTTGGCCTCCCTAAGTCTTGCTTTATAATTTTCTTTTTCTTATTCCGTCCAAATATTCTTCACAATTTTTCTTCTAACCTCATTCACACTTCCTCTAGCTTTCTCTCTTTCTTTTGTCTTCTTCCAAAGGCATATGGTCCGACTCCATTCTTTCTCCCACCTTGAATTTCTGTATTTCATCTCATGCTTCTTCATTCACGATAACATAAATCAATAACTGTCTCCCCTCTTGGTCCAATATACGTGTACTCCCCTTTGTCATCTCCTGTGCAGTTCCCATTAAGTATGTCCAACCCTCTTTCCTCTACTAAGCTAATCAGTACACTCCCTTCTGAGTTTTTTGGTCCATTTTTTGTTGATCTTCCTTCTATTGTTGTTTGTTCCTCTTCTATTCGTCTTCCTTTTCCCAAAGTTCCTTCTTCTTGCTCTTTTACTCGCTCTTCTATTATTCTCTTCCTTTCCTTCATACTTCTGCTGTACACTTTTACAATTCTCCATTTTCTCTGGTTACTTTTCACCGTTCTTTCCATAATCCCTCTTTCTTCTTTTGCTTTAGTTCTATTTTCTTCTTCCAGTCCCTCTTTCACCCCCATTATTATCCCATCTTTAGCTCTCCCTTGCTTGGTTTCCCTCTCTGCATATTGACACTTAAACTTTTTCGGCATTCTCTTTTCCAATTTTTCCCATCTCTTTTCTTCCACCCACGTTTCTACCATTCCCACTACGTCAAGTTTTCCCAAATACTCCCAAAACTCATTCTCTTTCTTTTTATTACCGCTAAGTTCCAGAATACTATTCTTATTTGCTCTTTTTCTCCCTTATTCCTCTCAGCATTCGTTTTCCCTTTTCTGCCCTGTCGTCTTTTTCTTGTGCTCTTATTCAAAAATTTGCTGTATCTAACTCCCCCTTTTCTTCGTCCCACCCAAGCCCTTTTCCCTCTATCCATATCTTTTTATAACCCACTTTCACCCGCTGTACTTTTTGTCGCTCTTATTTGGCTATCGCTCTTAATTCCTTCTGTATATCTCTTTCCTTCTATGTTCGATGATTTTCTATGTATACATAATATAATAATAAGATTTATTTCCTTGCCTTTCGGCTTTGAAAAGGATTCCTATTCCCATACAATACTAAATAATTAAATACTGAGTTAATAAAACTATAAAACATAAACATTGACAATAGCTAAATTAATTTTATTTTTCTTTCATCTCTTCCCTCCTTTCCAGTACATTATTTCTTCTGTCTAAAACTCCTTTCATCCAGCCTAGTCCTTTCCCTTCTTCTCCTATCAGTACTTTCCAATCTTCTCTCTCCTCTCTCAGCTCCTCACATTCTTTCATCATGTGCTCTATTGTTTCTGCTCCTTCTCTGCACAGTCTCCACACTCTCTCGTCTTTCTCTTTCCAGTATTTGTTTTCTCTTTCCTCGTTCCCACATCTAAACCTTGCTATTACTTTCCTATCATTCTTCTCGTTTTTCTTTCTTAGATATGCCGGCAATTCCTCTGTGATTAGTGACCTATACTTTCCATTATACCTTGACTCATTTATCCTCGTTCTCCTTTCCTGCTTCCATACGTCTCGGTCCACCTGAACTATCTCTCTTAGTACATTTACTCCATAGTTTCTTTGCCTCTCTATCTCTTCCACTGCATACCCGTTTCTCTCGTAGTATTTTTTCTCTATTTTTTTGCTCTTTCCATGTTCCCATTCTTGATCTCTTTCCAACACTCTTGCAAGATTTTACATTCCGTTCTTTTTCTTATTTTCTCTTCAAATCTTACTGCTCTTTTTCCTACTTCCACTCTTATCTTGCTCTCTTTACTTCTTCCAGTACGATATATGTTGGCGTTTCCCTTTCCAATTCTAGTACCCATCTCCAGTACTTCGCTTGGATTACTTCCAGCTTTTCCTGTTCCTTCCATCCCGATATTTCTGCTCCGTACATCATTATGACACAGCAGCCTTTCGTACATCAGTCCTCTCCTTCTTATATCTCGTCCGAATTTTCGCTCGTCTATTCCCCATACATCACCTACCACCCCGTTCGCTTTCCTTTCTAGTTCCTTTATATGACTTTTCTTGTTGTTAGTCTAGTTAAAGGTGTAGCCCAAGTATTTAAATTCTTTTACTTTTTCTAGTTCTTTTCCTTCCCACTTCCATTCCTTTTTGCTTTCTTCTGCCCCTTATTAGCACCATATCATCGGCGTGTGCCAACGAGTGTACTTTCGTGTTTCCTACCACCACTCTCCTATGCCTGTGCTAGTCTTAGTTTTGCTTCCGGATCGCTTATATGTGCCGCGAATAGACTGGGGCTGAGTGAGCATCCTTGTCTTACTCCTTTCGTCGTCCAGAATTTTTTACTACTTTTTTCCCGCTTACTTTTATTCTGTTTCCGGTTTCTAGGTAAATTTCCTCTATTCTGCTCACCAGCTGCTCGTTGATTCCTTTCTCTCTTAGGTACTTCCATAATCTTTCTCTATTTACACTATCAAAGCCGCCTTCAGGTCAACAAACAGCGCGTACATCTTCCCTCCATTCTTATCGAGTTCTTTATCTATTAGATGTTTCAAGATGTACACGTTATCGATGGTGCTTCTCCCTCTCCTAAAACCCGCTTGTCAATCTAGTAACAACTCTTTTTCATTTAGTTTTTTCTTCAATTTCTCTTCCAGTATCATTGTGTAGATCTTGTACGCCGTGCTCAGCAGACTTATTACTCGGTAGTTCTCCACCTTTTCTCTTTTTCCTTTTTTGTGTATCGGACACACTAGCCCCATCCTCCAATGACTTGGTAACCCCTTTCCTTGCCAGACGTCGTTTACTATCTACCTCATTATCTCTATTATTTCTTCTGTTGCTTCAATCCGCGCTTCATTTTGCAGTTCATCTTCTCCCGCCGCTTTTCGTTTCTTCATTCTTCCTATTACACTCTTAATCATTTCCTTCGTAATCTCTTCCCCTTTCTCTTGTTCTCTTGGTCCTCCTCCCTTCTGTCTTCTTTCCGTTTCGTCCTTTCCGTTTAGTAATTCTTAAAAATACTCTCTCCATTCTTCTATCCTTATCTTCTCGTCTGTCCACTTTTTCACTTTTCGTTCTCTGTTTATGTATTTCCAAATTTCCAAACTTCTTCTTCTGTGTTGATTGATCTAATTTCCCCTTCCTCTTCTCTTTTCTTTTCTTCCTTCTTCTTCTCACAAGTGTCTTTGTATTTCTTTAATTGCTTCCGGTATTCTTCTCTCGATCCCTTCCCACTTCTCCATTTTCTCATTTGCTTTCTGGCAAGTCTTTTCATTTCCTTGCATTCTTTATCCCACCATCTATTTCTTCCCATTCTTTCTCCCACTTCTACTTCTATTTTCTTTGTTGTCATCGCTTCTCTCATTCTCCTTTCGAGTTCTTTCATTCTTGTTTCGGTGTCTTTTTGTTTTTCTTTTTCTCTTTCAACATGTTGTAGCGCACTTCTGTACTTTTGTATGCTTTCTTCTTCCCAGATTGTTTTTATAATTGTTTCTTTCTCAGTTTTTTTTCTTTTTATTTCTTCTCCGGCGAATTCCATTTCTAACGGTTGGTGATCTGATTCCACTCTGTTTCCCACTTCGAATCTTCTTACTTCATCCAATGCATGTTGATTGACTATTGCGTAGTCAATCACTGATTCTCCTCTCGGCCCCACGTACGTAAATTCTCCTGTATCCTCTTCCCAGTTCCCGTTCAGTACCTCGTATCCTCTCTCTTCTATAAATTCGATCATTTTTCTTCCTTCTTTATTTTCTGTCTTGTCCTTCGATGTTCTTCTCGCATCTTCTGTCTCATTATTCCGTCTTCCTAATCTTGTCCCAATTCTAGCATTAAGGTCGCCCCCAATTATTACAATTCTTTTTTCTGTCTCACTTATGGTCTCTTCTAACATTTGTTTTCTTTTACTCATCTCTTTACTGTATACCGTGATTACTTTAACTTTTTTTGTTCCTATTTTTAGATTTCTTTCTGTTATTCCAGTTCTCTGCATTTCTTGTTTTGTTTTTATTTCGTCCTCAATTTCTTTCCTTACTCCTGTGATAATGCCTCCTTTCGCTCGTCCTTTCTTGTTTTTCCTTTCTGCTGCTTGACATCTCCATACATAGTCTCTCGGCATTCTCTCTTCTATCTTCTTCCACTCCTTTTCATCTACCCACGTTTCTACCATTCCAATTACGTCAAATTCTCCCAAATACTCTTTGTTTTTTATTCCTGCTACGTTCCAGAATTCTTATTTGCTCCTTTTCTCCATTATTCCCTCCGTATTTGTTTTCCCTTTTCTGTCCCCCAAGTTCCGCCACAATATTTTTTCCCCATTTATATTATACATATCTCTCACCGTCACTTCGACATCTAATTCATCCTTCAACCATTCTTCCAGTTTCCTGTCGTCCTCGCATTCCTCTTCTTCCAGTCCCGTTACGACAATTTTCTTTTTTCTCACTCGTTTTTCCTGCTCTTCCATTTTCTTCTCCAATCTTTGAAGTAAATACTTCTTTAGGGACACTTGACTTGGGGAGTAAGTTGGTGAATGCCTGACGAGAACGTTACAAAAAGTGTGATCGGGCGAAGCGAACGGAAGTTTTAATAATAATAATTAATTCATAGAAAAAATGTTTGCTTTAACGGGATTCGAACCCGCGTCTTTAAGTTGTGAATTCTCGCTTCACTTCATACAGCCATTTGCATGTGTCAATTTTGTATGCAATTGCGCTACTTATCTTAATAGCTTCACACGATTGCCGACTTTTCGCTGACGACAAACTGAAACATGCATTATCCAATACTGCAGACGGTATTAATTAAGAATTCTCTAGCTTCATTTATAAACTTACATAAATTAAGAGCACTTTCACAATGGCGAAATGAAGTTTTACTTCAGTCGTGTGGTCTAAAGCACACTCGTTTTTTTTTTAAATTTTTTCTTTTAGTTCCATCTTTTCTGCTTCCCATTTTTCTTAATTTTCACGCATCATGATTTTCAATTGTTCCAGTTCCCGGCTCATCTTTTGATTCTCTTCCTTTATCTCCCCTACATCCTCTATAATCTTTTTTGCCATCTCATTCTCTTTCATTTCCTCACACATTGCATTTTTAACCGGTGATCTTTCCAATTTTTTGCTTTTTCTAAAGGGGCTAATCCTTTCTTCCGATTCTCGTCCTTCTTCTCTTTTTCTTTTATAGTCTTCGTCTCTATCGCTATCACGCTTTTTTTCATTCTAGCTCGTTTTCACGCTTATCTTATCAATCGCCGCAAAACACGTCCGCTCGGTTCAACTGCTCGAATCGGAATCTGGCGCCGTTTAGTAAAAAGGCTAGGCTGTTAATTGAACGGCTAATTAAGCTATTTGGCTGCGACATATAGGTATACAGGGACGCCAGAGATAGATGCAGTGTCGTTGTTTTAATCATAAGTGGTAGTAAGAGTAAAACCATAAAGTTTAGCGCTCCCATTGCAAAAGTATGAATTTTTAATACCTAATATGTTGAGCAAATTGATAAACTTATATTCAGTCACAAAATGGAAATACAAACGAATTTTCGAAGTACTAATACCTGATAATAATAATTATTATTATAGAGTGCGTCTAACAACATTTCAGATTTATAACGAAACCCACCTCAACCTCTTACCTGCATTACTGCCGACGTCAGCCTGTGTTTGTAATATGTACATATAAACATTGATTTGTTTACTCTTGATATCACTATATTTCAGTACGACAATATACAGATTTCTTTGAAAAAATGTTGGGTTAATTTTTAATAAATTTATTCCATATTTTTGCCGTTCACTGTATATTATTTCAGAAGAACATTAATCAAAGCGCCCTTTGGAATTATAAATATTGTCTATGTTTACGCATTACGATCACGTATTATTGGTTGCTTTTGAATTATTAAATATGACAGATGATAAAAACATCAAATGTAGTAAAAATCTGTATTGTTTAAGCAGTTGTTAAAAATATAGACGCAACAGTAATACTTACACCTCTGAGTTTTATTAAATAAGCCTGGAAGTCATCTAGGCCCTACGTTGCAATTTTGCAAAGCACTTTTGATTAGATAATATTCCTCTGAATCACCCGGTATAATTATTATAGTATTAGAGTCAATACATTAGCTTGGCCAAATGTTAGTTATTAGTAGAAAATCACAAAATACCTTAACACATCACACTTATTAATAATCGCGAAGAGATTTCAATGCTCGAGTGTGAAGGAAGGACCTCGGGAAAGACAACAGTAAGATAGTGAAGATATGGAAAAGAAAAGACAAATAAAAACCATTTTTTTGACAAATGATAAAATATATGAGACAAGTAGATGTACGGAATTTTAGAAGATCGTAGGTCAAAACCAGTGTTCAATTATATACCATCAAAAGGAAGGAGAAAAGATGAACGGACGAAAGAGTGAAACATTGAAAGCACAATCAACGCCGGAGTTATAGCAGAAGATTGAAAAGATCAAAAAAGATAAAAGCCGAAAATCTGGACTGGACTATTAGTTTCTATGAATGCACCATGACTTATCCATTTCATCAATTGTCCAATGCGAAAGCCAATATCTTAAATTAAGGTTCCTGTAAATCACATCCACATGAGTGTGATCAATTTATTACGCTGTGCATAAAAGTAACAATTTCAAAAATAAAGTAATTACCGTCAAAACTAAAAAGTCATTGAACCAAGAACAATTCGGGGTTAATAATTCATTTTTATGCCAAGGGTGAGACTATCATCATTGTCGTGGCACGCGATTGTAACATACGGGCGCTCTCCACCGAAATTATTTTTAAATTGTGTAAATTCCGACAACTCATAAATATTCAATGCAAACCATATTGCACAAGCTAAAGTTGTGGCGTGTAAATTTAATTGCCGTGACAATTAAAGTCGTCCCCGTGCATCACGGACACCGTGCGTCATCCTGGCTTATCGAAGCGCTTTATCTAAAATAGATGCGTTTTAGATGCGGTCTAGATTATGCACAGGTCTGTTGTTTTCGATTTCGAGACCAGTGGCACTGCAATTTGGGGGTCACAGCGTATGCGGAATATGTGGGTGGGTGCTGTGCTCCGTCGTGACCGAGTATGTGTCGAAAATATTTAGGATGTGTTATATTATGTGGATAGGATACCTAATATGCCAATTAATTGATTCACAATGTGACTATATATTGATTCATTCTCTTATCACAGTGTTAACAATGAGACTAAAGCAATGATTATGCATTATGCATAAACATGCCATTAGTACAAAAGATTAATTACAATATTAGATTAGATTTGGGACCTAAGACTAGAAGGTAGAGATGTACATTTTTCTGCTGTTATTTCCCATGTCTCCTTGGTATTTAGTTTTTTCTTTGAGTTCCTATCATTCACCAAATTTACTTTTGGATCCCGTCTTCCTTTTCGATTTAGTTTGTTTTTCTCTTTTAACACTGGTATTGGCAAAGTGGTGCAAAGTTCAGAGTAAAAAAATGTCTTCCAGGACTATTGACTGTTTTATATCAATCACACAAAAGTCTTTTGCCGCACTTCTTTCACCTCAGATGTGCAGCTGTGACTATAGAATAATCTTTATTTCCCCTACGGGCTTCCCGATACACCTTCTTCCTCCCACTTTCAACCAATACAGGTCGCCACTATCCTCTTTCTTTCTTTCCCAGTCTTCCTCTCCAAATACTCTCTCATCCATTTTCCGTACTTCCAGTTGTACATGGATTCTCTGATTCCTTTCCCTTCTTTTTTGCCTGTCCGTATTCTTGTCCCTCTTGTTCTCTTCTGCGTTCTTCTTCTTTTCTCTCCGATACTCATTTAGTATCCTGCATTTTCCCCTTTGTTTCATTCTGTCTTCGAACTTAGCCGCTCTTTTCCCCGCTTTCACTCTCAACCTTTTCCTCTTGCATTCTTCTTCACTATGTACCCTGGCCTTTCTCTATCCACCCCTAGCACCCTCACCAGACACTTCTCTTGCACCCTCTCTATCTCCTCTTGTTCTTTCCATCCCCAAACATCATTCTAATCTTGAAATCGCTTCCCACTTTATCTTTCCTATTCCCCATACACACCCCATCGCTTTATCTGCTCTTCTTCTTAACTTGGAAGATTGGAAATTTCTCTTAGTGAACAGATATAAAATGTGAAGCAATATGGGATTCCAGACAAATATGGAGTATGTACCAAAGCATTGAACAAAAAGACAAAATTGTCTAGGGCGAATGAGAATTGAAACGGAAGTATTGCGTACTATCACCGTACTCTCACCGATACCGTTTCTAAATGTAGTCTTCTGGGTGATGAGAAGAACAACACACAATCGCACAGGAACAAAATGGAATATATTCACGTGTTCGTATCATCACATGAATGCTGCTTTTGACGACAGGAAGAAGAAGGAAATCAGAGAACAACGTAATAAAATCAATCTTATTGTACAAAAAGCCCAAAAAGCCTATTGCCTATGCCAAAAGGTGGGCATTTCTTTTATGAAAAAATCCAAGTAGCTAGATCGAAGACCCACAACAGATTATAGAAAGTTCTCTAAATATAAATCCGACTTTCAAATGGCCACACATGAGGTGGTAGTGTTGGTGCTCCTCTTTCTACTGATTTTTACTAAAAATTTCTGATTAATGATAAAGTACTGTGCCCCGGCAAAAGTGCAACAGGGATCATAATTTAGTCCTAATTTGTGGCAAGTACGCGCTTTTCTTTGATATTGAACCAATGATGATCTGATTTTCGGTTAATTAACGCCCAGTACATAATAAATCAAGAGTATTTTATGTAGATTTGGAAAATATCGATTTCATGTTTGTTTTTTTCTTGTAGAAAGGAATCGATAAATGTAGGTCTGGATAGAGAGTTAAATAACCTTTAAAATGATGTAACACACGACCCCCCATGCTATTTAAATTTTTTAAGGAGGTGGCCCCCCTGGCTAAAGCGGTGAGATCTAAGACATGAAAGTTTGGTACCATTTGGTCCACCTTCATAACAAATTTGACCTGTTCGAGTTTTTCGAAATTGGAATTGTTGGAGGGGACAAATTTTAGTTGGGACACCCTGTATAACCTATCTACGAATTTTTATCCACAGCTGCAACCCTATGAACAAAGAAAATAGAACCCAGTCGTTTAGCCAGGGAAATTTAGCGGCATTCTTGGAAGTAAGAGAAAAAGGAAAAGAACGGAGGAGAGTGGAATACGAAGACAAGGAGAGGAAGAAGAAAATGTCTTTCTATATCTTCTTTTTGTTTTTGGAAAGCTGCTTCTGTTTCCTCTCTGCTTCTTCTAGTATGTCATTCGATTCTTTCTTTATCTTCCTACTTTTTTTTCTTCGAATCTTGACTTTCCTAGCATTCTCTTGTACCTCTTCCACTCTTTGTTCTTCCCATATTTTGATCGTCACCTTCTTCTGCGTTGCCTCTGTTCTTTCTTCTCCTCTTTTCTTTTGTCTCCCTCCTCTTACACATATTTTTGTAGATGGCCTGATTCTATTCTTGTCCTACTTCTTCGTTTACTATTGCGTAGTCTATTGCCTCCTACGTAGGTCCATACTTCTTCTTCCTTCCCTTGTTTATTTCCATTCAACATCTCTCACCCTTTTTCCTCTTTCCAATCCATCGGCATCTTACCCTCCGCATTTTCTACTTTATCTTTGGATTATTCTTTAACCCGTCCGGTAATGGGATCATTACGAGCTAATTCTGTGTTTTCAAAGTTGATCATTAAAGTACTAGGACTGTAATAAACTTTTCCGATTCCCGATATTGTAGGTCAGTCAGTCCTAACAACAATACGTGTAAGTTGACGATTATATTTCTTTATGTTTTACCCTTGACAAAGGAACTTTTGTAATTGATTACTTTTCTAAGAACTTAATAAATAATATTATAATTTCCGTTGTCAAGAGTAAAACAAACAAATTTAATCATCAACCTACACATATTGCTGTTGGGACTATATATCACTGAATTACATTATCTGTAGCCGGAATGTAACTCGGAATGTATCGACTATTAACATTTTCGGCAGACAACAAGCTTTGGCTTGGCCTTGGCTTTGACATGTCTGCCTCAATGTTAATACGACCTTACATTCCTTTTTACTCAAATATTTTACTATTACTGTCCTTATTTTGTGTCATGAAAGTTACTTACTATAGATTCAAGAGCTTAAAAGTGGCCTCGTGCCCTTTCGTCAAGTAATAAATAACTTCCATGTCTTATGATGTAATATACTATTATTTATTGTGTAAATGTACGTTTTTCACCATGTATCCTTCTTTTTCTCCTTTTTTTTTTGATTTTTTTTCTTTATTCTTTTTTTATCCCCGTTATTCTTCCCTCTGCTGCTTTTCTTTCTTCTTTTCTTTATTTCCACTTTAATTATTTTGGTAGCAGTTTTTCTGTTTTTTTTTCCGAGATTTATGTTAAACCCATTATCTCGAATTGCCTTACATAGTCCCAGAAATTTTTTCTTTTTTTTAGTCTCTCTACATTCCAAAATAGTGCCCTCAGCTCTATTACTTTCCCCCTTGTTATTCTTTTCCTGTTTATTTGTGTTTTTTCCTTTCCTGTCCTCTATATTTTCTACTTCCCCCCTTGAACCAAATCTGTCAATTATGGGAAGGAAGGACCACTTGGACCCCGACTCTAGGACAATAAAACCCACTTGAGTCTGGAATATGGACTAAAAGTGGAGTAAATTTAAATTAAAATTTAAATATATCTAAGTCGAACTCCACAAACTTTAATGAGCGTAAAATTACAAGTAGAACATGTTTCGGCAGATCACTAGTGCCATCATCAGCCTTAATTTAACATTAATGATACAATTGATGAATTACAGAGGGGTTCTTACCTTACAGAATATTTAAAATTATGACGTTAATTTGAATTAAATTTGACGTTTTGAAAAGGTTACATGATTTTTTTAAAATTTCGTAAAAACGAAATGAAAATGATCTTTAAAGGGTGAAAACTTAAAAACTGATCTTCTAAGTTATTCATGAATATTTCTGCTAAAAGAGGTGACAAATTAGAACCCATTGCTAAGCCTGTTTTGTGAATAAAAATTATTATTAAATTGAAAGAAATTTTGGACAGTCTCACAAAGTGAATGTAAATTTAGTGCATGTATGGTTAAAGAACATTTCAGGCATATCTATAACAACAGAGATCTTGATCCTTCTCCATCAACACCTTCTTCTTCCGCCAATCATATATTAATAACAAAACATAGTTTTTCACCATCAAATTCCAAATTGATTCATAAATGCAATAAAGGCCGGAAATTAGATTTTCTTGAGACTTTGGAAATAAGGAAAGCCTTGAAACTGGAAAACAGATTTTGTTTAAACGAATAGAATAACTTCGATAATCCCATTATTAATTCACTATTTTAATTTTTTACCACTCAAACAAACTTACCAGATTCTCCTTGATCCATTTTAATTTTTACATTTTATAAAATGCTGTTTTACGAAATCTTTAAAAAATCATGTAACCTTTTCTAAACGTCAAGTTTAATTCAAATTAAAGTCATAATTTTAAATATTCTTTAAGGTAAAAACCCCTCTGTAATGCATCAATTGTATCATTAATCTCTTGTTAAATTAGGGCTGATGATGCCAGTAGTCTTCTGCCGAGACATGTTCCATTTGTCATTAAAGTTTGTGGAGTTCGACTTAGATATATTTAAATTTTAATTGAAATTAAAATGTTTGCCTTAAATGTTTGTAATGGCATCATTACATCCTAATTTTGTTTCTTGAAAGTTGATCATTACACTACTAGGACTGTAATCAAATTTTATTTCATACTGTGTCATATTTGTCAGTTTTAAGTCAGAGTTTTGAGTCCGGAAAATGGGACTTTACAGTACAAGTCCTGTAAAAAAATACAACCAACAAATCAAACTGTTGTCATAGATACTCAATTCATGGCTGTTTAAATTCTGAATTCCAATTTCATTTTTTAAAATGAAAACAATGATTTAGTATCTGTAGCATGAAATAAAACGCATTACGACATACGTCCGGAAACTTTTAGAGTAACTTGTCTCAAAATTCCAGACTCGGCTCCTTCGTCGCCTCGTCTGTAAACATTTCGACTCGTTACTGTAAAAATGAGTTTTCCGGACTAACGTAAATTACTATTATTGCTCCTATTACAGTACTAAGAATGTAATAACTGTCCTTATTTTTGTTATTACAGTCCTCAATTTTGTAAAGTAGTAAATCGTTTCAAATAAAAATTACTCAATATTGCGTGCGGTTTCAAAGAGAACTGGGCCTTTGGCCTCCCTCGTACTCTCAACATGTTCTTTCGTCAAGTATTAGATAACTTTCGTGGCTTATGATGTAACATATTTTTACTCTCTCCGAACAATAAATGAAAACGGGCGCTCCGCCGTCTGGTACACGGTCGGATTCTAGTAGAATTGTCAGAAAATGGGTGGATTAGAGAAAGAAGGGATCTGCCAACTTACGAATTCCCCACTTCGTAGATGAACCATGCAATGCGGGGGCCCTCGGAGGAGGTGTCGAGGTCTGGTCTGCACTGACTCTGCTAGAAGTCGACTCCCTCGTCTCAAACCTGGACCACCCAACTACTTCGTTGACAGGGACGGACTTGGGCAAACAATGTAGCAAGTGGCGGAAGGAAATCAATGAATACGGAACATCCCATCTTCTCCTCGCTACGCCTCTTCATTTCTTCTGTAATGCTCTTTCTTTTTTGGGAGGTAATTATCTATGAATAAAATCTTTTTTTTTCTTTCCCCTTAGTTTTCCTTTTTGCCTCATCACTTTTTCCTTTCCCTACCAATCTTCCATTTATACTATTTATACTGTAACAGTCCTTGAGTTTGACTTCTCCTACTTGTTTTGCTCAGAAAATCCTCTCTGCCCTCTTTGGTCTGCTGTATAATTTTTCTTTTTCCACCCCATCCTGTTATCACAATAATATTCTTCCTCCTTTTCTTCCTCCTTAAATTCATCTCTTTGTTCAATCTCTCTTTAATTTCTTGGTTCTCTCTTCGTATCTCCTTCATTACTTGGTTTAGCTCTCTTCTTATGCATAATTATTTCAATTTCACTATAATTTTTTTCTTGGATCTTATACTACTAAAGTTATTTTAAATACCTCCTCTTCTGTTCCTCTCTCCCCAGTTCGTTCAAATTCTGAAATCAACCATTTTTTTGGAGCATGGTGTTCCATAAGAAAATTTTACAAAAGAAAAAGTTAAATTATTTATTTATACCTAACCAATTTTAAGAATCAAGTTGTTTGAACTGTTTAGTTTGAAATTACCATTGACTGGTTACGTAAGTATTATACCCTTATCATAATTAGCGTTTATACGTTGGAAAATAATTTTTTTCATACTGAAAGCCAAACTTTTACATAACACCTTTTAAAAGTCACTAACAGCTTAGGCCATAACCTTTAATGATTTATAGATACATACATAATACTTAAGGTTTATTCATACTGTCGTTTCGGTGACGCTGCTCCGGTCACGCTCCAGTCACGCTCCAGTAAACTGGTATACCATCTACCAACGGTCTTGTTTCGGTCAGGTGGCATACATTTTAATCAGTAACACCCGTGTGCAACTATGTTTAATAAATGTTCAATTACGGATTTAGCCGTGATGGCATATATTCTTGACGAGGAAGAAACCTAAATGAAAAGAAAAAAGTCTAAAAGACGTTACTGAGTGCATACAATTAATGTAAACAGATAAAGATACGGAGAATTTTTTACATTATTAAGGTCCCTCCTTGATTATGAAAGAATTTTTTTTTAATGCTTCCGAATGTCCAAGGAAAATTTTCTATACTTACATAAAAAACAAATTCAGAAAAGACATCACGACACAAAACACTACCTATTTCACCCAATGAAAAGCTGGCAATTTCTTTAGGGTATGTAAACTTTTTATTCAAAGTTTTTTTTAACATTTTTAATTATTTTAAATATTTGTACATTCATGTTATAATTATTAAAAATGCCCGAAGTAGAAGGTCCTGAAGGAAATAAGAGTGAGGTGACAGTGTTCTGAAAGTTCTGAGATGGAGGAACATTACCGTCAAAATTATTAAGACCTTTGCTCTCTATTTCAGACACTATACTAAAAATTATTCATTTGGCAAGATGCTGATCTTTTAAAGAAAATCTCTTCAAGGATGCTTTAATTCCATAAAAAAAATGATCCAGTGCTCCTGCAGTGCCAGGGGCATCAGCAACATTTTTCTTTTTAGTTGCCACTGGACCCTAAAAATTGCTTTCTTTTTCTCTTCATTTAATGCTTCAGCTTCCTTCTTCCACACTTTGTTCTATGTGTGGCGTCGCAATATCGCTCTTCATAACCTCGCAGCAATTCTATTAATTTTTATTCATTTTGTTTGATCAAACGTTGGTGCAATGTGAATGGTAACCAATTTACTGGAGCGTGACTTTAGCGTGACCGGAGCGTCACCAAACCGACAGTATGAATCAAGCTTTATTGTATTAGAAGTTAACTATTGTTTGACGTCCAAACTCATATGTCAAAAAAAAATTTGTAACATAAAGCACAAATTTGTAACATAAAAATACAGATCCGTCTTCTTTTAAACAGCCTGTACATGTAGTTCTGTTCCTATTTCTTGGTCAATTCTTTCAATTTTTTTTCCTGTTTTCTTCACATCTTTTTTCATTTAATCTTTTTGCGTCTCCTACTTGTTAGTCCTTTTTCACAGCTTTCCAGAACTCTGTGTGCCCTAGCTACCTTGTTCTTTGAACCTATTGCATCTACGTCATTTGCTGCTTCATACATATCTTTCGCAAACTTTTTCTCTCTCAGATCTCCAGTCTTTCTCTGACAAAATTTGCTACGAGAGTCACTCAAAACGTCTTAAAAAAAGCGGATTTAGCAGGTTTTGATTGTAGGATTCTAGTTGCTATTAATTTGTCGATAATAATATTTATGTCGTCTCTATAATTATGTATTTGTTTTCTATCTCGCGTGTTTTGCCTGCTATCGTAGAAAAAAAAAACTCACAAATAAAGATTTCCGTTGTGTGCACACTACTTGGTTCCCTATTTCTGCGACATATTTTGATAACAAGAAACTCAATGTTGCTTCTGTTTATTCGTACAACACATTGTCAGGAACAAAAATAGCAGCATTCGCGGATGACATTGCACTTTTTGCTCTAGAAAAAGAAGCAACATCAACCGACAGACTTCATAGATCCAGCAACAAAATTACAGTATAGACTATTATACCTTCGGCATCCAATTATAGGCATGTACTAAGACTGAAACATGGAAAGTATTGAAACATTCCAGAATCCAGAACAAGATCGTTAGATTTTTTCTCGATGCACCGTGGCATATTAAAAAAGAAGAGCTATACCGAAACCCGTGGTCAAGGGATCAGATCGAGAGGATCGCCGGCAAAGACAAAGCCAAATTACAATATGTCAACAGAGAGTACATAGTGTGCTTGACAACCGACAAGAACTTCGAGAATTAAAAAGAGCAAAGCTGTTTGATCTGATGTAGTGATTTGTGACCAAAAGCAGAGTATTTATGCGCGCGCGAAAGTGGAGATGTTCAATAAAACTCTAAAGACACCGTTTGGTCATGATGGTCCTATAGACCATATTAATACTACGAATTTCTTTAAAAGGTTCCAGTGTTTTTGTTTTACCTTTTGTCTCGGTGTTCGAACGATATATTTTATGTCTTGGTTGCAATAGATATAGTTTTAATTATTGAGTAATCAACATTAATGACTTACTAAAACTTAATACATAAACAAAATGTTAATCAGGAGTTTAACAATATTTGATTACAAGCTGTCATTGATAGGTAGTGTAAGTTAATTGTTATTCAATTTTTGCAAATTCGCATCAGATAAATATTATGTAAAAATGACAAATAACATAAACCTTTTAGATACGAACAACTATAATATTACAATGTTAATCTTTAGAACTTTAAATTCCACTGCTTCCAACTTTACAACTAAAAAATTGCCATTAACTACAATTTGTCTAATGTTATTTGGCTAATAGTAGACATTATACCTTTGTTTATTTGCCTTGGTTCATTAAGCGAGTTGTATATAACGAACAACCCATTCAGGCAAAACATTAACTAACTCGACTTTAAAACATGTCTGGTAAAGTACGTAACATATCGAATTGTTAGACAAAAAAGGCTAACCAAGCCTGATAATGATCAATACTTGTTTTAATGTCAAACTTAAAATTAACTGGACACTACTTACATCGAATTCGTTTCATATATAAATTAAGATTTGGTGTCATGATTGCTGTTTTATGAATACTGATTGTAGCTGTTTTCTATTACTGCGGACAAAAAACTTCTATGCTACTGCTAATCAGAACACCTTTTGTTTATTATCAGTACGAATTTACAATGTGGGACGTGTCCCCAAAAAAATGGAACTTATCTATCGTCATATATTTTATTTATGAACTATGGATTAGTGGTGTAATAAAATTGATCTGTCGGTAATTATTTATTGTTGTTTATAACGGCTCAATGGTCTAGGGGTATGATTCTCGCTTTGGGTGCGAGAGGTCCCGGGTTCAAATCCCGGTTGAGCCCATAATTTTGATTCAGTATTAATTTTTATCTATCTACTTAAGGGAGATAGATTTCCTATGGACAAAAAAAAATTCATAACATGCTCTTTTTAATAGTTATTTAAGTAACAAGGAATGTAAAGGCATGTTAACATTCAAGGCAAGTGAGTACGAGCCGAGGCGTAAGCCGAGGCTTGTCTCTTGCCGAGAATGTTAACAGTCGATACATTCCGTGTTACTTATTACATTTTTCCCGCTGCCGTTGAAAATTTCCTCAAATTTGCATGAAATGTTTGCCTTAGTTTGGACGCTCGTCACTCTCATCTGAGTTGCCTGCATGTCTGTGCGTAACTAGGGTTACCCGATGTGACAAATTTAAACAAAGCAAAACGTGACAAGAAAAATTCAGAAATGGATATTGATGAAGCTGCTAACATTGCTTCGAAGTGTTTGTTGCCGATAAAATCCAGAGCAAGGTATGAATTCACGTACGAAACTTTTAAAAAGTGGTGTTTGCAGAATAATGTGGTACCACGGCGAGCACGGAATTTCGGACAGAGTTCAAATTTGACTTATGTAAAATGTAAAATGGGCTTTTTGTACTCATTGCTTATGGATACCTATTTTCCGTTTATCGCCGATGCGCGGAAACAAGAATTTCCCGCACTGCGGTGTTTTTTACTTTCCACGTCAAGAAGGGACATTTGCTTCATAAAGTTGGTGGATTTGACAAGGAATTGACAGTAATTCCTCCGAATTCAAGAAATTGTCACAATCAACGTACTTCTTAATCGCTAAATTTCAAATTTCTTGGTAGCACCCAAATTATTTTCTACACTTCTATTGTGGTGTAAATAGACCAGTGGACACTATAACTATTATTCGTAAATTGATTGATTGTGGTGTTCTCAAACACTATACTATACTGTCACTCAAGTGTCAAAAAACTGTCCCCAGCAGTTATCCTAGGAGCAAACCAAAAGTTAAAGCCACACAGACCGTAATCACTGCCGTTACCTCTAAATCTTATGGGCCTTAGATTTGAAGATATAAATAATAAAAACCAATAAACAAAGTCGTAAGTAATATACTTTCAAACAAACAATATAAATTAGTTTTGAGGAGATTTGGAAGAAAAAGTGCAATTGTTAAAAACTCGCACATTCACGCTGCAATTGCTGATCCCTTTAATTTCCACTCCTGGAACATGAGTAATCGTAGAAGATACTTCTGAATCTTGGATATTGACTGTAGTTACTAATGGTTGGTCTTTTGCACAATGTGGATTGTCAGTCGACTGAATTCTTTTAGATAGTTCAATTTTGTTACGCAGGGAATCTTGAATATATGACTCTGCAACCGAGGATGATTTCCAACCACCCAATTGCTTGATTCCAATTAGTCCTTCACCATGGTTTGCTAATAATGTTGCTGAACTTCTACGAAAACTGTGCCCGGTAAACGTATAAGGATTTTCAAGTTTTAGAAATTGAGCAATTTTCATTGGGATCTTTCCAATGGTATTAATTCCCACAGGAGAATTTATACATTTTCCGTTGGTATAATATGTCAAAAAATACCGTTGTTCGTTAGGTTTTCTTAAACTACTGTATTTTTTCAGTTTATTAATCCATTGAGGCTGTGTGATGGCAAATGATCTGGGTGCACCTGTTTTCGTTTCTGGAATCGTTACTACCACGACATTCTTGTCAAATTTAATGTCAGAAGGTTTCATTTTACAAAGTTCGTCGCGTCTTAGTGCTCCAGAAATGCCTAGTATTAGTGCCACCTAAATAAAGTGTTAAAATTTTATTAAAGAATGTTATAAATATGAGCAGTTTTACCTTCATCATGAGATATGAACAATCTGGCGCTTCACTAACAAATTTTGATATGTGATCATCATCTAATACATCAGATTTTTTTGGCTTGTGGTGCTCTGTCGCCCTTTTTATATAAGCAATCAGTTTTGAAAATTTCGAAATGTTAACATTATTCTTTGTGATTAAACACAGTTTCAACATTGAATATACAGACCATAGAGAATTTTTACTTTGATGTTGTTCAAAATAAGCCAACAAACTATTTTCAGTAAACTTTGTGATACCTTTGCCCGCAACTCTTTGTAGGGAGTAATTTGGAAATCGCTTCATTTGCACGACGTTTTATATCTGGTGGCGTGCAAACACTTTCGTCAGTATCACTCATGCTTCTGGCTTCACTTTTTTACATAAGTGACAGACAGACAATAATTAAATAATTTAAAGAAATCTAGCACTCAATGATTTCACCAACCTTGTCGCTAAAAAATCTAATTTATGTTTATTTTTTTTGGACTTAATTCGCTTGATTCGTTACAAAAAATATTGTACCTAACTTATTTGGAAGGGAAATTTCCCGCATTCGCACTAAATGCAGCACTCCCTTCGGTCGTGCTGCAAACAAAGTGCTCATACGGGAAATTTCACTTTCCAAACACGTTAGGTAAATAACTATTATATGCTAGACGTTTGAATAACCTTGATTTTATACTTTTCACTATTATTGTCACATGCCATTTTGACAAATTAAGTCATACGAATAACGCAAAGAAGAGGAACCACACGGGTGTTAAATGAACATTAGCTTGTAGTAAGGAAAAGTGTGTTGTCAAATAGGAAATCGATTCAAATAATTTTGATGGAATGACATTGCCAAATACAAAAGATCTTCTTACGACGCCGACCTTCGTAATTTTATGAAAACAGAACAATCTTTTATTAAACTCTAACAAACAATAACATGTATAATAAACAAAAACTCAACATAAAACTAATATAGATAATAAGGCATAGATTTCTGTGGTAATCCTGGGGTAATGCGTGCCATGCATCTGTAATAGCAGCACTGCTCCTGTCTATTCCGAAATATCAGTCGACGTTTTTTTAAACGTTTGACTAAATAATATGCCCACATGTTTTCTATCGGATTAAGGTCATCATTTTGAAGGAGGTATATCAATATTAACTCAACTCTGGCTTCTTGATGAGCAGCTGTTATTGCAATTTTTCTTGCTGCAGTATGATTTCGGACGCCACTTGTTCGCAGATGCCGACGTGCCGTCCAAACTGACCCGGGAAAATTCGACATAATCACTGCATCAACAGCCGTAGTAAATGGACTGTTTTGCACTATATTTACCAAGACATTGTCTTCATTGGGCGTAAAAACTCGATGACCTCCTGAGCCTCGCCGTCTTTCCAACCTTTCAGTCTGCCTCCAGAGTTACAATTCTTGCTTTATTAAAATGTGAAACTGTCAAAATTCAGTCAAAATTAATTATTATGACAATTGTGACACAATAAAGTATAGACTACATTGTTTTTTCTTTAAATGACATAAAAATTGCTGTCCGAAATTCCGTGCTCTTGATGGTACGTGTTTCGGAAAACGTGATGCTAGCTTATATGCTGGAAAGATCGGAACAACTAAAATCGTCAGCAAGTCTTTGGTCTGAATATTCTATGTTAAAGACAACACTGAACTATAAAGATAATGTGGACATTTCCAAGTCTTTAAAACTAGTGGGTATTTTGAAGCGGGAACATCAAGGCTATTAACCCAAAAAGTCGCAAATGTTAACGAGAGCAAATTACGAAATTCATAGACGAGGCTGCAGATGAAAATTATCTTTTAATCAAGGTACTGCATTTGTTTCTTTCTTTTAATGACATAAAATTTATATCCCAATTTGTTCTACACTGTTACGATAGAAGGGATCGCAGGAACGTGCAGAACCGACGAGTTCTGCAGAATGGAAATGGCTGATGTTGTTGATCAAGGAGGTGTGCATCTTCAACGTTGTCAACTTCTCAAATTGAAGCCGACCCTGTCACTTTAACTACAGTGGAAATGTCTACTTCACTTCAAACAGGATTTGCTCAAAGGCCTTCGGAAACAATAGAAACCAGCACAGCCCAATTTGAGAAGAAATCAAATCAAATTGTTCTTTTGTATTCAATTTTAACAAATAACTAATAATTGTTAATCTGTTTTGTTCAATCCTGTGATAATAAATCAACTTGATTTACTCTTTTTATTCTCCTAGGAATGTAAATGACAGTATTTACATTCCGTCGTCAAGGAAAAACAATACACGAATGATATTTGCTATTTTCATGTTTTTTATCTAAGCATGTATCGGGTGTTCATTTAAATTAGTCATCAAGTCGTCTATGAATTTGACATAACATTTTAACGTATGTCTGTTGCCAATTTTTTTTAACTTGACAGTTGTAACTTTCAGTCGTTAAATTTAAATTAATTAAAATAAAAAATAAACTTTTACTCAGTTACCCCAGTTAGCTACCTGGTGGTAGATGTGCGAGGACAAGCGCAACACCTGTTTTGTGCGCAAGACCGATCGTGTTAAGCCTCCAACTTTTTCGTGTCGTCTTGTCTTCGTTTTTTTGCGTTTGTACACGCGCGTTTTCAGATAGTTCAGAATTGAATGAATGGAAGAAAATTGAGGAGTTGAGACTGAAGCTCCAAACAGCTGGTAATCTGTTGATACACCTTTGTTGTAAAGCACTACGTACAAGAACGCATTTGTTTAAAACTGGCGTCCTAATCGAGAGGAATTGGAGGTTATGTTTCATACTGGTTTTGGTTTATAATGGATTTATCTAAACTTATTTCATTGCAGGTACATGACCGAAAATGGCAACATTTTGTGCAGTTCATGGTTACAGTAACAGAAATAATAGGGAAGTCAATAAAAAAAAATTTGGATTTCCTTCAGTGCGAGATCGAAGGGGTCGAGATTTACCTGAGAGCATTAAACAACGCGAGTGTTGGTTAAAAGCCATTTAGACACGTCCAGTAATGGTATTACCTAGACATCAGAGCGCAAAAAAGCGAATTTTAGAAGTGGCCCAAGAGGTAATAGTATTAATTAATTTGTTGTGATTATGATATGTAAAATTTTAAAAGTAGATAAAAATGCTAATCATGCAGTTTTCGAACTAATATGTTACACAAATAAATTAAGGTTCAAAGGATTAACAGAGCATGGGAGATTAAACCATTACTATGGTGTTTTATGTATCCTTTTAAATAAATGTATGTTTAAAAGAAATTAATAACTGAAGTTTTTGGAGATGTTCTGGCGTTAGATTTGGAGTATTGGTTAAAATTATTGGTTCTAAATATACAAATTACCAATTTAAACTTAAAGAAAACAATACTTATTTAGAAAAAAATTTGCTTGTGCCAGGTTATGGTGAATTTCTTGCTTGTGTGTGCGTTTGGTATTGGGCTTGCAAAATATTTTATTTTTAATGTTCTAATCTTTTCATAATTTTCATTTTCTAGGTTTCTAATTAAAGACCTTGTGGGATTACACATGGCTGAGGTAATAACGCCAGCATTTTTAAAGGGAAAACGTCAACTAGAACCTATAGATATTGAATCGACCAGGACGTTGGCGAGTGTGAGAATTCACATAGAAAGTGCTATTGGGTTGTTGAGACAGAAATAAAAGGGACAAAGAAAAAGGATGAAAATATTGCTGTTTTAGATTAAGTGTTATCAGTTTGTAGTGCTTTTGTTAATCTTTGTCCACCAATTATAATTATTGAATTTTTTTCTTAATTATAATTTTTATTTGTAATTTGCATAATTTGGATTAAGTGTCAAGTTGAACGATACCATTTTATTTGCGCTTTTTGTTTGAATATAGCACCATTTGAGGCCCATCATCGGGTTCACGGCACTGACACCATAGCTGAGTCTGTAATTTATTTAATAATAATTGATGTAATTATTGTAATAAGTCGATGTGACCATTGTGGATACTCAACTGACCTTATTTCCATTGCCTCTGGAACTTCAATGTCCCTATTTGTTGAAGGTTAGACCTGTTCCCCAGAGGTAAAAAACTTGCCTAGTAGGCAAAATAATTTTTTCTTGTAAATTTAATGCCTTGTTGGATTCTTCTAACCAAAAAGTGAGGTAAGAAATTATTTTTTCCACAAATAAATCTTTGGGACTAAAAAGTGCAAAATAAGTGATGTCCAACTTTGTCAGGCTTGTGTTTTTTCTTCAATCAATTGGCATTTGTTGGTGTCCTTAGTGCAATACAGACATTTTACTTTCACACAGCTTTGACCACAAATGTCAATACCTACTTACAGATGGTTTATTAATCGACGTTCTACATGCCTCTTTAAAATTTGACCACTTGCTTGTTTGCCTCTGTTGGTGGGTTTCAGCCTGAATGTTTTGAATTCGCAAAGGCTGCTCACAATGATTTTTTGTATGCCCTATTGCCTGGAGCTCTTTCAAATTTAAGGTTTTATATTTCTCATAAAATAATTTTGTAAAGAGCAAATCCTGAAACTCCTCAGGGTTTTCATGAGTGTTTTCTTCTAATAATGTGGAGAATAGACACAAATTGAGTTGAATTGAAAATACATTTGTTTTCTCACTTTTGAATTACAATTTTTCTTAAATCTAACAAATTTTTATGTGTGGGTCCTGCTTAGACTTAGGGCCTTTTCAGCACGTGACTATATAATCCTAAGGTCTTAATTATGTCAAATTTACAATGGGAATCCTAAATCTAATACAATGTTCATTTGAGAAAATTGAACAAAACAAACCAAAAAGAAAAGAATGTTCTAGTGGTGCCTTGTTCCGTCCTGAGGTCTTCTCCTTTGTGGTTGTTCTTGCGTTCTCGAGTGCTCTCCGTGGGCACTCTGGTTGGTAGTCTTGTCTACGTTGGTTCCTGGGTACTGCCAAGGAGGCCAAGGAATTGTTGTATTTCGGCTAATTATTCGGTCATCAAAGAACTCTCTTACGTATGTACGTATGTAGTTAAGCGTTTCCACTGTGGTATGAGGGGTGGCTCCATCTTGCCAATATTGAAGCTCATCATCGTGGAGTTGTTCAAAAAATTGCTGTAAAATTTCTGTCCGATATCTTTGAGCGTTCAATGTACCTAATAAAAGACCATAGTGAAATCAACTTAATAATTTTTTTGGATGTTTAAATTTACCTTGAAAAAATATGGGCCCAATTATTCGTCTATGGGTACATCCAGCCCAAACACCAGTTTTAGGTGAATGTAACGGCTGTTCTAAAATTTCGTGCGGATTTTGTGTACTCCAGATTCTGGTGTTTCGATACTTTAAATAACCGGATTGATGAAACCACGCTTCGTCAGAAAAAATTACTCTGTGAAAATTCCCCATTTTGATTCATATTGGTAAACCAGTTGCAAAAATTCAGTCTTTGCGGATAACCGGCTGGTAACAATTCCTGTACCATTGAAATACGATATGGAAACATCTCTAAATCTTTGTGCAACATTTTGTGGGTTGTTCCAATCAAAAGATTCACTTGCTGGTGTAGTCGTCGAATAGATGTTTTTGGATTATTTTCCATTATTTGTTCCGCTTGGCCAATAACCTCTGCTGTACCAGTTTCATTAAACTGTTTCAATATTCTGTCCAAGGTTTTTTTAAATTGCAAATAGTCCACTACAAAATTTGGAAATTCTTCGTGAAATTCTTGTCCTCTATTGAATGTACTCAAACTCCATCCACTTTGGTCCCATTTTGGAAATAGCTTGTTAGTAAAAACACTTTTTGTTCTAAACTGTACGCCATCGTTTCGCCGTAAACAGTACCAACGAACTCAAACCTGCTCAAACGAACTGTTGAATTTCCTATCGATATCACTGCCGATATGACAACTGTTAAAACACAATGGTAAAACGTCGAAGAAAACCGCCAGCACTAGTTATCCAACAACTGTCAATCAAATGTCACTACCATTTTAGGTTACTGTGATGTTAGTGTGAATTTTATGAAGCAAAAAATCACATGCGTTTTTCAATTCGTCTTCGTCACTCAAAAAATCATAAGCAACTTGATGACTAATTTAAATGAACACGTGTTATGAATTACTTTCATTACCGGCATCGGGAAAAATTACTTAAAATGAATGTTCACGTGTCCTCCAGAGTGAAAAGAACACAGTAAATCAATGTAACCACCACTGACGAGACAGAGTCTAGCGGATGTCTGGAAGATAGCATAATTAAATCAAATTAAATAATACTGCAAACATTCTACAAATAGCAAAGACTTGTTCCACATTTATAGCAAGTTTTTTCGCCACGCGCAAATCACAGCAGTTTCGCTTTTCAGGTAACTACAGAACTATTGCTCGCCGTGCGGGGAAAATTACTGATAATACATGCTATAGTATGACATTATCGCTCATCGAACTACTATTGCAGATTTTATAATGAAGGCTTGGAGAATTTATATTTCCGTCGTCCGTTCAAATGAAGCAAAATCCGATAGAGCAACTGATTAACTCATTAGCGCTCCAAGTTTATGGAAGAGGTATGTTGGCCAAACTGCGACAAGTCGCAGACCACACTGATCTGGGAGTGTGTGTAAATATATTCTTATAGATATAGAATATAGGAAATAGACGATTTTATATCACTACAAATAACTCATAATTATTATTTTTATTGTTATAATTTTAGTTACCAATCAAACTCCTGTCCAAATTTTCCATTGAAAGATTAACAAAGCTCCGACAATAATTTACATTCCCTTCGTCCGTACAGATCAAAAACAAGATCAGATCAAAGCCCAACTAATTAACCCACTGGTACTCTAGTAAAACACAAATGACTAATTTAATTGAGCAATTTGAATACGGTGTCAGATGCGTAATTTTCTATTTTAGATCAATCAGGCGTGCTTCAAGTTATCTCTCTCCCCCAACACAGGGGCACAAACCCGAAAAAGGACAGAGCACTTTGCTCAGGGAGCATAATTATGCGTCAGCTGCAGGATCTAGATGGCGCGTTCCTAAACACTAGCAGGGAGATTGTTGGAAATACAGCACATGTGCTCCTGCTTTTATCATTTACATATACATCAGCACATATTGTACATGACGATGCTCAAAGAGACCAGCGGTACTCAATCGGCTTTTAATGCAGGAAATTCATTAGGAGGTGATGCCGATGATGGTTAATCTCTTGTTTATTGCACAAAAGTCACGTTTTATTTGCGTGGAGGGTTCTGTACACCTGTCTCACCGCAGATCTTCTATTTTGCACTTTCCAGCTCGCAATTTATTTGACAGTGATGGTAACTTTTCAAAGCGGACTGCGTAATGCTGTTGGACGGGTAATTTGCATTTTGGCACCATTGCTCATGAGGATGTTTTAACATATATCAATAATCTTACACATGAGCGATGATTTCAAGCGTTTTTGTACTTATTAGCAAGGTAAAACCACTCTGTAGATAATAAATACGACAAATTTGCATAGTTATCACTACGAAATAATATTAATTTTACTACAAGTCAAAAGTGATAAAGGGCACTACATCATATTAGATTGTTAAGTATGGAAATTAATCATGTTCATCCTCTATTTAGGTTAGCGCGTCTAATATATTAGAAAGATATTTACAATTTTACCAACACTTTCATCTATTCCGAAATTCAAAAAAATTTATAGTTTTGGAAAAAACTAAATTGTAAAAGTTCCTTGGATTTACAAACATTAAACAAAACCGAAAAAAAAATGACTTTAAAGTTTCTAAAATTCGTCTTAATAAAAGATCTAAAGAGACGCAGAAGTTTTAACCATTACAGAATACCAAAAACTAAAATTTTATTATAAACTAGCTGACCCGGCGAACTTTGTACCGACTCAGAATCAATAAATGTTGTGGCAACTCATTAGCTGAATTAAATTCATTTTTTTATAAAAGGATAATGCACACAAAGCCATCTACTTGCATTACCGGAACCATCATGCAATTCCATGTTCATTTTTGTTTCTGTCATGTCATGTCATGTCATGTTTCTGTCAAAGATGGCGTTATATACGGATTTTGTTTCGTTAATTCTTCTGATGTTTTAATAGTTATTCGCCTTCGAAAAAAGTCAGTCAATCCATTCTTGAGATATCATCAAAAATGTGTGTGTGGGGTCCACGCGCAACAGAAGTGAAACTTTGGAGTTTACTCCTTAAAAATCGATTTTCATTTTTAAAGCCCGGTACGACGAATTTTGGTGGCCGGCGTTATTTGTTATTGTTGCCCTGTACCAGGGGGACTTTGTTATTGTCGTTTCCCTGTACTTAGCTCCCCGCCCCTTGTAAATTTTCCGATGTTTTAATAGTAATTCTGCTATTCGGGGCGGAGACAAATCTAACAAATCGAAGATCCTAAAAATCGGTCTAGCCGTTTTTGAGATATAAACCCAAGCCCCCTCAGCCCCTTGTCCATGTTTCAATAGTTATTCTGTTATTCGGGGCGGAGACAAATCCAACAAATCAAATATCATAAAAGCCCTTTTTGAGTTATAAACCCAAGGCTCCCCCCTAGGCCACCATGTCTATTTTTTTAATAGTTATTCTGCTATTCAGGGCGGAGGCAGATCCAACAAATCAAAGATTATAAAAATCGGTCCTGCCCAAGCGCCCGCGCTGGGCTCCATGTCCAATGTGAAAAATACTTTACGACTTATTCCCATACATACCAAATATAAAAAAAAATCGAACGAGCCGAAAAATCGGTCCAGCCCAAGGGGGCCCCTGGGCTCCCATGTCCATGTGAAAAATACTTTAGGACCTATTCCCATACCTATCAAATATACAAAAAAAAATCATAAGAATCGGTCGACCAGAAAATTCGGTCCAGCCCAAGGGGGCCCCCTGGTCCCCCATGTCTATGTGAAAAACAGTTTACCACCTATTCTCCTACCTACCAAATATACAAAAAAAAATTAAAAAAATTAGTCTACCCGAAAAATCGGTCCATCCCAAGGGGGCCACCTGGGTCCCCATGTTCATGTGAAAAAAACTTTACGACCTATTCCCATACCTATCAAATATACAAAAAAATCATAAGAATCGGTCAACCCGAAATATCGTTCCAGCCCAAGGGGAACATGGACCCCCATGTCCATGTGAAAAATAGTTTTAAACCATCCCTGGATTATGTCGAACTAAATAAAAAAAAATATATATTCAAATCGGTAAAGCCGTTTTTAGCGTGACATACGAACGGCGATTCATTTTTATATATATTTAAAAGCTTCGAAATCACAAACCATTACCTTAATAACAATTATTTTTAAACACAAATAAATAAAATTACTGTTTCCTACACTCGATTTAAATGTCACAGATTAATCAAGTTCCTAAAAATATTTAAAATATCATACATGTTATAGTACGTATAATAATATTACATACTGAGGCGAAAAGTTATCCATTCCTGTCGAGAGAACTATACCGAGAGCCGTAGCCTCGAGGTGAACTAGTTCTCGAGACATGGGAATGGTACTTTTGCCGAAGATTGTGTACTATTTTATTCACATTTAGATATTGGAAATTTAATAATTAAATCTCATTAACTGAACTATTATTGCAACACTACAACAATTGATATTATTCGTCAGATAAATGTAAAAGGATTTTTTCGAATTTGTACACAAATTAGTAAATCACACAAAGGGTAATTTGTAATCGTAACTTAGTATTTGTCAACTGCTCACGAGTTGCCGCGAGGCTGCAGCAACAGTTGTGTGATTGCCTTTGTTGCCAACAGGTGACTAATGGACTTGGAGGTCGGGAATTAGTCACTTTCCAACCTCCTTTGTAGTTGGAACGTAGAATATTACTAACCAATTGTAAATAAAAGCTATCATTATTTAAAAAACTCAAACCTTATATTAAAAATATGAAGGCGCTGAACGGACATGAATGGAAAAATAACTGAAAAAGATTTTTTTCTGGCAATTCCCACTTTTTTCTGGCAATTCCGACTTATTTCTGGCAATTCTGACTTTTTTCTGGCAATTGCGACAGGGGTAGGACGATGGTGCTGTCTTCTTGCCTAAACTTAATGTCTATAGTGGTCAAGCGCATAGCACGAAGCACCAATTTCAGTGATCCACGGAAGTTACCGTCTGTAAAAATTTGTTTTTTTGTGGATCATTGAAATTGGTGCATCGCGCTACGCGCTCGACCACTTAAATAAACAAGTAGGTTATATTTTACTGTACCTGAAATTCGAGGCCCCAATTTCAGTGACCCAAGGAAGTTGCCGTCTGTGAAAATTTGTTTTTCCGTTTATCATTCATAAAATCATAAAATATGAGATACTCTACACATTTAGATTTTCACGTACATAAAATATGACTTTCTTAGAGTATGTCTCTTTAAGTGGTCAATCGCGTAGCGCAAGGCCTCAATTTCAGTGATCCATGAAAGTGACCGTCTGTAAAAATTTGTTTTTCTGTTGATTATTGAAATTGGTGCCTCGCGCATACTCGAAAAAAGTCATATTTGCCTGTACGTGAAACTCGAAATGTGGACAGTATTGCATATTTAAAGTTTGGGCAACAAAACAGCGCCATCGTCTTACCCCTGTCGCAATTGCCAGAAAAAAGTCAGAATTACCAGGCAAAAGTCAGAATTGCCAGAAAAAAGTCAGAATTGCCAGTAAAAAAAGTCAGAATTGCCAGAAAAAAGTCGGAATTGCGAGAAAAAAAAATTTTTCAGTTATTTTTCCATTCATGTCCGTTTAGCGTCTTGGTATAAAAATGCTCTAAACTCGAAGGCTTGTTGATTAAATGGGTGTAAATTATTTTAAAATATCAAAAAAAAAATTGAAACAATATTTTCTTCTTTATATGGCTGATTCTGTTCTAACTGTTACTTTTTTTATTACAAATTATTCGATCCTATAATTGTTTTTTTTTTTACTTTTTTATGCATACCTACTACTACTCTATTTTACTGTAAAAATCAAAGTTCGATTTTGCTACAACTTTAAAATATCGAAGATGGGAGTGGTTCCGAAACATGTTCCAATTGTAATTTAAGTTTATTATTAAAGTTTGTGGAGTTTGACTAGAATATATTTAAATTTACTCCACTTTGATTCATCGACATTCTTCCCGTTTTTAAAATATCGAGAATGAGAATTAAATTTCAAATTTTTCTTGCCACGGTAGTGACTCATTTAAACTATATCATACTGAAAGTCACGGTACTGACATTTTAAATTTAATAAGCAACTGTAATTATTTGGTTATGCCTTTGATAATATCCAAATACAATATTTTTCAAGGTAAGATTTAAATAAGTAAGAAAATCTATTACTTATATGATAAAAAAAACGGCACTCACAAGTAAATTTATGACATTTTAGTGACATACTGTAAGTTTGGATACAGAAAAAGTAATGAAATATGTTCGTGAAGATCGTATTAGTAGAAAAATCGACCAGTGAGAGTAAACAGTACAGGACATCAATAATCACTGTTAGAATAGAATCACCCATATATACATATATAATTATTCTGCACCTACGTGTGTACATCACTGAACTCCTCCTAAACGGTTTGACCGATTTTGATGAAATTTTGTGTGTTTGAGTGAGTCCCTATTATATGGTTTAGATTCACAATTTAACCCGGTAGGTTTTCCCAATACTTTTTAAAATGAAAAAATCTGAAGTTCTTCATCAAAATCATCAATAATTCACATTAGTCAGTTGCGTCATAGCTTGGCGTTGTTTTGACATTTCAATTTTTGTTCGCTTCATCATATGAATGCGACTAAATGACTAGTAGGTATTACGGTGGTTTAGATGGTAGCCACGCCCCAATATCCTAAGGGGGCCTCCAATAGTAGCCACGCCACCCTGTCCCAAAGGGGCTCCTTGGGAATAATAATATTAAAATAAACCCGATTCCTAACATCGTCTTAGCATGTTTCACTTCAGACGTGTACTTATAAAGGTGAGGCAAACAACATTTTTTTTTTAGTTTTAAATTTACGGTTTTAGTGTTAAACGGCTTTTCAAAAATAAACAATATGTAAGTTTGTTCAACAAATTATAACATACATAAAATTCAAATATAAGCTACTTATATTAATTCATGCGTTTATTAAAGAACAAAGCCAGGTCTTCGTGGACAAAGAGAAAATATTGGTCGACATACCCGGAATTCACAAATAGTCCACACCCGTTGTTTAAATAGAACGCCAGAAGATCAATTGAGGGAATATGCAAATTTAATATACCGGGTTGCAAATGAAAGTCCAGAGCAACGCAACGAACGACTTTGAGCTCATGCATTAAGACAAAGACAGGCGCGTAAATTTTGTTTTGTACTTATGGGGTCACCTGGATGGTTCTTAGCTACAGTTGGACCCGGAAAGTGGCGCCGTTGTCGAGATCCAGATATTTTTTTAATTTTCTCACCGATTTTGATGATTTTTCTTTTTTGTACTTATAGGGTCGCCTGATGGTTCTTAGCTACAGTTGGACCCGGTAGGTGGCGCAGTTATTTTCCTTTAAAAAAATCTTAAAAATCCGTACTGGGACTTATATTTTTGTATGAACTCAGCACCATAACTCACAATTCGAACGATGGATATGCTTGATTCTTTTTTTGTTTTGTTCTTTATGGTCCTGGAGTAGTTTTCAGGAAAATAAAATTTCAGACAATTGCAAAGGAAAGTGAAAATTCGGACAAATTCGGATAAGGGGTCAAAAAAATGTTCAAACAAATTGCGGATTTCAGCAAAGTGGTAAACACAAGAAATGTTTATTTTGACGAGTTCTACCTGTGGTTAAATTTTCTGCTAGGACTTCCATGAAACCCTGTATATACAGAATGATTTTTAATAAACGGCACACATCTTTTTTAGTTTTAAATTTACGGAGTGTTAAACGGCTTTTCAAAAATATGTAAGTTAATAATAAACATGTTAGTTTGTTCAACAAATTATAACATCCATAAAATTCAAATATAAGTTACTTTTATTAATTTACGTGTTGTGTGTTTATTAAAGAACAAAGCCACGTCTTCGTGGACGGGGAGCAAATATTGGTCGACATACACGGAATTCACAAATAGTCCATACCCGTTGGTTAAATAGAACGGCAGAAGATCAATTGACGGACAACGTAAATTTAAGAAACCGGGTTGCAAATGAAAGTCCAGAGCAACGCAACGAACGACTTCGAGCTCATGTATTAAAACAAAGACAGGCGTAAATTTTGTTTTGTACTTATGGGGTCACCTGGATGGTTCTTAGCTACAGTTGGACCCGGAAAGTAATAGTCCAGATCTAGATTTTTTTATTTTTCTTTAAAAAAAAATCCTAAAAGTCCGTACTGGGACTCGAACCCAGCATCCTTTTATTTTTACTTTATATTTTTGTATGAACTCAGCACCATAACTCACGATTCGAACGATGGATATGCGTAATTCTTTTTTTGTTTTGTTCGTTATGGTCCTGGAATAGTTTTCAGGAAAATAAAATTTCAGACAATTACAAAGGAAAGTGAAAATTCAGACAAACTGCAGAAACCGTAATTTCTGTATGCATTCTCGAACATAACTGACGATAAGACACTACATATTATTTGGTTGATTATTTTTTATTTTGGCTCCCGGGATAAAAGATACCAGAAATTCCAATTATGAAAGAATAATCGACTTCTATTAAAGGAAGTGACTTAAAATAATATTCTTCAAGAGGACTTCATTTCACCACTTTCCGGCCTGAACTTATTTCTGGTAAGATATCCATCTAAGACTGTGCTTTTTTTATGAGATATACATATTTCGATTTAATACTGGTTGGAATGCTATATAAATATATACCGGTGTCCCAGAGGTGTGTAGACCACCATTTACGGCCTTATTTTGAAAAATATCAAAACGCGGTTTTCGGGGGACGAGAGCTACACGATACCTTTACAATTTAAAATTGTTAGAGATCATAGGGTTAAGTAGAGTAGCTTTAAGAGGGTTCTCCAGTGGCAGGTACATTTCTGCCGGTCGAAGTAGATTTTTCCGCAATATCTTTTTTTTAATCTAAAAATTTCAAAAAATCGCTTTGTAGCTGCAAAGATCTATATTTTATCAACACGCCCACAAAATTTCAACGAAAAATCTTCAAAAATAAAAAAGTTACATTCAATGCCGCACATTTTTGTACATTTTTGCGCGCCGTTGAATATAACTTTTTTATTTTTGAAGATTTTTTGTTGAAACTTTGTGGGCGTGTTGATAAAATATAGATCTTTGCAGCTACAGAGCGATATTTTTGAAAACTGTAAATTAAAAAAATATATTGCGGGAAAATGTACTTCGACCGGCAGAAATCAACCTGCCACTGGAGAACCCTCTTAAGCTAGACTTCGCCCTGTTTAGTTTTTACCTCTTTAGGAAATAACGGCATATTTATTTATTTATTTATATATAGTGTTCTAATATTAGTAATATACCAAAGTTATGTTTTTTTTTAATGGAATTTTCTATATATTAGTAGGTGAATTGAAAGACCAATTAATGCTGAGCAAAATGATATAATTTAGTACAGGTTTATTATGGATGGTTCTTGAGTTATGAATAATTTAATTTACAAATTAGCACTTTTTAAAAAATTTACAGAGACCATTCCAACAGAGATAACTGAATATTTTTCTGTAAATAACTTTTTATAGACCCAAACTTCAATACACACTTATTGAAAGTCATCTAAATTGATATTTCTATACAGGGTGTACGATTTCGCAAAATGTATAACTTTTTTTTTTCAAGTGGAACCCCTATATTCCATTACACCACCAAATAATATTTTTAATAAGCTGTCTGTCAATATATGCTTTGCCTCGGCAATAATAATTTTTACAAAAATGGAGATACCATTTTAGACTTGTTACCATGGAGCCGTTTGTTCTTGTTGACAGTTATGCCCAATCTGATATTTCTAAATCTTCAGTGAACCGTGTGATTAAAAAACATCGGTTTCATCCATACCACATTGAACTCAATCAACAATTTCAAGAAGCTTGTTTTGCAAAAAGAGTGGAATTCTGCCAAATAATGGACAATCTTCTAGAAAGAACTAGAAATATTTTAAACAGAATTTTGTTCAGTTATGAGGCAACCTTTATGAGTAATGAGCATGCCAAGAGACACAACATTATCAGAATCAGTGGTCCTTACTGTGGTTGCAACAAGATGAAGCTCCGGTACATTTCAATAGGAATGTAAGAAGAAGAATTAAATGACTGGTTGCCGAGACGTTGGATTGGTAGGGACGGCAATGTCAAATGGCCAGCAAGATCACCCGATTTAACGCCTCTATATTTTTTCTTTTGGGGCTATGTAAAGGATATCGTCTATCGAATTCTTACGTAAACCTAAGCCTGTCTACCTCTCGGTGTCGTTTCTGAAGTAATTTAATAAATTAGACAATAAACGACTATCTCCATGGCAACAAGTCCAAGGCGATCTGATATTAATCCGCGATTTTAACATTTTCGGGAAACTTTCTACGTTTTTTGTAAAAGTTACCTAAAGTACTAACAGTTGCAGAGGCAGACTATACATTGAAAAAAAGCTTATTAAAAATGCTATTTGGTGATATAATGGAATTTAGGGTGTTCTATTTGAAAAAAATAAGTTAAGATGACTTTCAGTCAGTATGTATTTACAGTTTGGTTATATGGTATGGTATGTATAGTATGGTTATTGACAGAAAAGGATTCAGTTATCTCTGTTGGAATAGTCTCTGCAATTTTTTAAAAAAGCATTAATTTTGCCAAAAAATTCTTCATAACTCAAGAACCTCAAGAACCTTTATATCATTTTGCTGAGCATTAATTACTCTTTCAATTGACCAACTCATATACAGGGCATTCCATTAAAAAAACATAACTATAACTTTGGTATATTACTAATATTAGGACACTCTGTATATGATTTCTAATAATTTTAAATTGTGAAGGTATCGTGTAGCTATCGTCCCCTGAAAACCCCTTTTTGATATCTTTCAAAATAAGGGCGTAATCGATGGTCCACACACCTCTGGGACACCCGGTATACAGGGTGACTTTTAATAAACGACAGGCGCTTATTTACACATCAGTTTCAAAAATAAAAAAAGTAAAGTAAAGGGCTTTTAAGTTACTATAAGCTGACGATTTTATATTTTGTCTAAATGTCATAGTGTCTTTTGGGCTACATTCAACTTTTTTATTTTGAAATGGGACCCATAATTTTTCTTTTAAATTTGAAAGATCTCAGTTTTCTTCATACACTCATGCGTAATTTGACATTTAGACAAAATCTAAAATTGTCAGCTTATAGTAAATTAAAAGCCATTTAAATTACTTTTTTATTTTTGAAATCGACCCGCAAATAAACATTCTACAGCGCTGCCGTTTTTTTTTTTTCTAAATCACCTGTATGTATAAAGATGAAATGGTATACAGAGCTGTATTTTTCTTATTTAATTATTATTGATTGATTTCAAAGAAACAAAAACCAAATTATGAAATAATTACAAATTTGAAGCATATTTATGGACGTATAGGAATTTAATTATTTATTTATGTATTCCTATAATCCATAATGTAGACACGGAGATATATTTGTTTTGTGTTGTATTTTACATTAATGAAAGGTTTACTTACCTACTTACATACCGCTGCCTGGATAATGACAACGTGGTGGTCAGAAAGTATTGGAAAAAAAGATAATTGTAGTTTTTGATATTTTTATGGGTGTTAAAATGAAGTGAACATCTAGATTACTCAAGAATTCTTTGTTAATGTCTTTTTCAGAAATCCGAGCTCCATTCTGCATTTATCGTGCAGATTTATTATCAGTTGTATGTCTTTAAGAATCATTTTTCATAATTTTATATTTTTATGGACATTATATTCTGCAAACTTATTTGACGTATATTTAAATTACGTTTTATTCTGGTACGATTATGAATCCATCAACAGGCAATTCTGCACCAATTGTTCCGTTTTGCTCCATTTTCCTAAACAATACTTTAAGTCAATTAAAAAAGGTTCATCTATTGCAAATTTCGAAAATGCAACGTTAATAATTGGCGTTAATCCCCCGACTTGATCCGGAGCGGAAATCAGTAAACTCGCACCTGCTCCAGCAGCAGATATAATTGTCAGAAGCAGAAAGCACGGCACATCCATCGAGCGCGATAACAAATTGTTCTGGATAAACATTAATTTGATAGATTATCCGCGCTGTTTATCGCTAAAGGCCGGGCATAATTGGCGCACAAAGGCGCAGAGTTTGTGAGCACCTAACTAGCGCGATATCAGCAGCGCCCTGTGCGATATCCACTAATTACTGGAATCGGCATCACTTTGAGGGTTGATGTTATCTGATTACACGAATACTGTCCGATATCAAGACTGATTTAGGTCTCCGACGTCACGTGCAAAAACTCCGACTCGAGATTATCGCAAATAAAGTATCTAGATATATTACGTCTTATCAGAGACATAAATCGATGGAGAGTAAAAATTTCATAGAATGACCAGCAGTAAGACCAAGGCTGATGGATTAATCCGTGCGAAACAATCACAGCTAACCTTGTACAAGAGCAACCCTTGGTCAACATCCGCAGCTTGCACGGCAAGGAATAGGTGAAGCTTTACCGACAAAGGTGAAGGTATTTATTGCAAATAGTTCAGAATTTTTATACTTGTATTAGGTAAAAAGCCTTTTTAATTTTAAAATGAGAAGGTTGGAATAATAAATTCATTACTCCTCTTTTTTGAACCAATTTAGTGGAAGATTTCACTGCTCAACTCATTTACCGCCAATACAAATTAATCCAGACGGTAACTACTTTAATGACATGTGTATTTTTAGTTACTTGTTCCGCATGTTCTTTCCACATTGTAATACGGCGGTGTATTTTTTGTAATGTAATTGTACTTTTTCAGAAGCTGCAGAAATTTTGGGGAAAACTGAAACTGAGCAACAGTCTTGATAAGGTGTACTACATTCTGGGCGTCGCATTAATAAATACCATGAGTGACCAAGGTAAAATGAAAATACAGAGGCCTGCCCCAAAGAATAGTAAATTAACAAAATATAAAAAAGAACGTGAAATGAGAATTATTATAAACGAAGACTAAAGGCTTTTCAGTGGGAGAATTTGGAGATTAAAGTCCAACTGACAAGCGCAAAGGAAATATCAGTACTGAAATGCATCATACAAATTGAGGATCTGAACTATAACCTAAGTATGTAAACTCAAGATTATATAACACATAATAAATTGAGCCAATAGCAATTACAGGTTTTTGGTAGTTACCATGTATGTATAGATAAGCGATTATACTCTTGACGACGTGGTATAATCACTTCGGTTTTTCGGCTGGGTTCAACAGTGTGAACTTTGTCATGCTAACAATTTTTTGAAGTTTATTAATGAACGTCAGAAAAAAAGTTCCGTCAAGATTTCGCATTTTTTGGATCGCTTTGGTCATACAATCGTAACGAATACCACTCGTGCAAACGAAAATAATCCGATTATAGTAACCTCCTCATTCGACGTGAAACACTACGACAGCGCAACACTACGTCTCATCACGCGGAAGCATAATCGATTTTTTTCTATGCTCTTATCATATTAAAACTGAAGAAAACTGAGAAGAGATAAAGAAAAAATATTCATTCATATTGATCTAATGAAGACGAGACGAGACCTAGGTAATAAAACTGTGAATATGTAGAATGAAATTATAAAGAGTTAATAAATGGGATCAAGAGGGAGATGACCTAAGTTTGCATCAAATGGATAAATTAAAAAACTAATAACAGTAAAGAAAATCGAAAATCGTAATAAGACGAATTTGGAAATGAAACATAAGGTTAGCTTCCTGTAAATGTCTGATTCGTTACGTTAAAGCAAACAAAACATGTAAGTGCCATTATAGTTTAAGCCAGGAAATTAGACTTTTTAGAAGAAATAATTTAGTCTTGAAGTTTTGGTTATGAACTTCCAGCAGGGGACTAAATAAAAGATCTGAAGAGTAGCTTTAAGACAACGATTAGTTTGGTGTCATAATTTATTGAGTTTTTGTGAAACTAAAAGTAGTGTCACAAAGGAACTTTTTGTGAAACTGTTTTTTTTTTTATACGTATTACGTTGGTATTGAGCATTTCTAGCCAACTCCTGTCGAGGTCAAGCCAAGTATCAAGATTTCAGATAAAAAAAATAGCCGCAAACACAACCAGTGCTACCTAATCCTAAATATCCCTAGAATATTTAAAAATCATAATTTTAACATTTTCTTTACATTTAACATTACTATTTTGTTATATTTACTTAGTTTTCCTGTTTTTATTTTCGAAAGTCAGATAAACAAAAATTGAAAATGACAAAAATTCTAGTTTATTTGAATTTGAAGAATTTACGTTTTTTTTCCATATTTAATCAACGAGCGAGATGCTTAGAATGACGCCGTCAGAATGACAGAAAGACCACATAGGTTTGAGAAGAAGCTCCACAATATATTCTGTATTGTATATTGTATGTATCCTGCTATCTATTACATTTACTGTACCAACTTCAAAGATGAGTAATTATGCCAATATATGTATTTAATTTTTTTTAGTAAGACAATTAGATATTTTTCAATAAGACGCTTTATTTTGCACAAATCGTGAAGGTTACCTAAATAGGCGAGGAAATGCACTGTCCCAAATATTTCTTTGATACAAAAGTTATATACCATAAAATGGATTTGATATGTTCAGTTGGAAATAGAGGATATATAAAATTATAAACGTCAATGTGAAGCAATATCGCTTCAAAAATATCTTTTCAAGATTCTTTGTTGTTGATAAAATACAATTACTGTTGAACAAAAAGTCGTATGTCACACGTGACCGAAATGCCATTAGTAAGCTAGTGAGATGTGTATCACTCATGCTATCGCACTCGTGATTCAAAAATCTCACTCGCAGACAATGAAGCATTTCTGTCACTTTGTAATATAATCTATTATTTGTATTTTAGTTTCTATTAATTTCACGCATACAGTTGTAGCACCTGATGAAAAGAGCAGTGTCCTCAATTAGAAATGAAATCCTAGAAATTAAGGAAGAAATGGTTTGTAATTTATTACAAATGATATACCTAAAAAATATGTAGGGAAACCTCGAAAGATTAGTAACAGAATCGGCAAGAGATACAGTATAACGTATGTATGTGGAATATGCAACAAGAGAAAGCAAACGTCATGGTGGAGCAATAATGTAGAGGAAGAAAAGATAACATGACAAAAGTATCTCGACACAAAAATAGACATTTATTTATTTACCGATTTGTAAAACTCTTCTATTATTTGAAAGACTATGCTTACAGATTGGTCCCATTGTCACCATTTCAGGATCTGATGAGGGGATCTCATCAAAATCAAGAAAAATTCTCAAATTTTCGCTCCCTTTTATTAACAGACTTCATGTATGTTCACCGATTTCTTCGTCAATTTTATTCTGGACCGATTTTGAAAATCCTTTTTTAATTTTTAATTGTCGTCGTTGATTATTCGAGAAGCGCCTTTACTAGGCCTACTCATCACTTAAAATTGTAAAAAAATTAATTAAAAAAAAAAACGACTTCAAAAAGTGAAAAATAATTGAATACAAGTTATACCACCGCGCTTTCATAGAATTCTAGTGTAGTGACCGCAGTGCTGAATAGACACTTTGAGTTTATAAAAGTATTGTTAGTTAGCTTTTTCACACACTCTACTTCTCGCTAGTAAATTGTACGCTTCGTAAATAACAATTATTCAATTTTTAAAAAATCTTATCGTCCCGCTCATAACTTAATTTACATTAGGTAGTAGATAGATAAGATGTCCGCTTTCGCCACATTGCAAGTCTCCGGGCGCGCGCACCAAAATGCGTGAGCGTGGGTGGGGGCTTCGTGCTGAGCTAAACCACCCAAACGGCAGACGTCGTTGACGGTCGTCTCGAATGATATTGAATTTTTTATGTTGTTGTTGATATATTTGTATAATTACATACGTTACAAATTTGTAACCTATTTGGCTTGGCACCGACTTCAAACATATCGTTAGGTAGCACATGTAATAATACATCATGTATTCAATTATTTGTCACTTTTTGAAGTCGGTTCTCTTTTTTTTAGTTTTTTTTTTTTCAACAAAACTTCTCCTAACCCATTAAACTAAGTATGTATATAATAAGATGGACATAAACCAAATCTCCTTATACAACGTGGAAAGTTTAACTGGAATAAATTCAGTATCTTCACTGCAATTGATTTTGCGAAAAATGCCTGAAACACGTCGATTTTTGTTTTCAATTTGTCACTTTTTAGCCTAATCAGTTTTCTTTTTTTTTTTACTCAGAGGGCTGTAACCACCCTTATTATTATTTTTTTTTTTTTTCAAATGGGAACATTGTCATGTGTCAACATTAACACATATATTTTTTTTACGTATTTTTATCTCATCTGAGAAAAAAACAAAACAATTGAGGGGCCTGGAAGTAAAGGGGTTCAAGTGCAATTTTTAAATAAATGATCTAAGTGCAGAATATCATACTTAAAGGGCACTTAACTTGGAGGTAAAATGATTCAAGTAAATTTTACGTAAATTTTATTATTTTATAAAACACAATATATCAGTTTTCTAAATTTATTCCTGGAATTTTGAAGTTCAAATTAACTTTAAAGTCATGTATCTCAGAACTACTAAAAATGCACTTGAACCCTTTTACTTCTAGACCCCTCAATTGTCTGGATCACTTTTGGTGGTAGATAACTACTACTCAGTTTTTTCCCTAAAACACCAAAAACAATTTTAATACAACTGCCAACGCACGTTTCGCCAACAATGTTGGCATCATGATTAAAAGTAGTTATCTCATCTGCGAATAAGTACCTAAAAACAGTTTCTTGGATGCTTCAGATTGTTTCAGTTTATCTTATCGTCTTTTTTTTTCTAAGACATTTAATTTTTTTTGCTAACTTTGTTAGTTTTCATCATTTATTTGACGAATAAGTAGTGATGATTAATAAGAATAATGCACCATTTAACAAAAAAACTTAAAATTTAAATTTTAATGATGATTGATTTTGGCGACAGAATAAGAACCCAAACTGAAGTTGTTCAGTTATTTAGACAACAGCATCCTGCGTCACCACCAATAAGTCAAGAGACGACAAGCAAAATTGAATCAAAACACCGTGAATTGAGACACGTAAAACACGCTTCGTCCAGCTCGGCGGAACTATTTCCAAATGAATTATATCCAAACATTCCACATAAGAGAATATGGTATCAACAAGATGGAGCTCCACCACACTATGCTGCAGCCGTTCGGAGTTATTTGGACGACATTTTTTATAATAGATGGATTGGGATATGGAGGAAGAGCTGCAATAGAATGGCCAGGAAGATCATCAGACCTCACCCCTAACAAAAAATTCAACAAATCAGTACAAATGTGGCAAAATGTAAGAAATTAGTTTTATTATCGCCATGCATTTTGTCAAGAAAGAAATGGTGAACATTTGGAACATCTGTTGCATTAAAAGCATTATACCTAAAACTAGATTTTTTATTCTTACATTATTAGCTAGAAAAGTTATTATGCTAACAAAAACCGACGTGTTTCAAGAATTTTTCGCAAAATCAATTGCAACCAAGATACTGAATTTATTCCAGTTAAACATTCCACCCTATAGATAAAAAGCTGTGCTTTGATCTGGCAAAAACTCGTGAATGGCTCGACCGATTTTGATGAAGTTTTTGTGTTTGAGTGGATCCCTGGATAGCTTAGATTTACAATTGGACTCACTAGGTGGTTCTTTAAATTTTCGCATATCAAAACATATAACCCCAAAATTTCAGCACCTCATCACCCCTAATATTTTTTAAAAATATAAGTCTTCTGTTCGTGTATTCCACTGAACTCCTAAACGGGCGGACCGATTTTGATGAAATTTTGTGTGTTTGTGTGGGTCCCTGGATGGTTTAGATCTTCAATCAATCAGATGCTAAGAATTTTTCGCATATCAATACCCCAAAATTTCAAGATTTAAATTAAAATCTCTATAAAGAGAGGACGGCTGGACCGATTTGGCTTTTTGTTTAAATATTCGTAATAGGTTTTTACGGAAACAAAAACTGGAAAAGTTGTCCGGAAAATTGGGGAAATATTGAAAGTGCTTTTGGGATTTTTGTATGAACAGGACCATAACCGACGATTTGAACGATGGATATGCGTCGCGTAATTTTTGAAAAGATTTCAGGAAAATAAAATTCGAGACAATTACAAAGGAAAGTGAAAATTCGAACAAACTGCAAAAATCGAGCGTCGACCATAACACTGACGATAGGAAAGACATATCTGGTTGATTCTATTTTTCTTTTGTTCGTTAGCTCCCGGGACGGAAATAACTCAAATGAAAAAAAGTTCTGGAGGAAAATTGGAAAAACGTATCCCAACCTAAATTAAAATAAAATTAATTTGTTCTTTTGTGTTGCTTCGCGATCTGTCCAACAATTATTGTAGTTATTTTATTTCAATTCCAATTTATTTCGCTACGTGCCAGTACTGTCAGATGTACCTACGATAAATGTTATCGCTATGTGTTCCGCCTAAACACCATTATTTTCGTTTGCTCGAGTGGTATTCGTTACGATTATATAACCAAAAGCGATCCAAAAATGCGAAATTTTGGCGAAACTTTTTTTCTGATGTTTATTAACAATCATCATTATACCACCTCGTCAAGGGTTTAATCGCTTATCTATACACGGTAACTATATATATTGGCTCAATTTATTATGTGTTATATAATAAAAATGTAATGGTGTTGGTTGGTAAGCGCATCACTTGAGAACGGCTGGACCAATTTGGCTGATTGTTTTTTTTTTAATATTTGTAATAGTCCGAGTAGGTTCTTAGTAAAAGAAAAATTGGAAAAGTTGCCCGGAAAATTGAAAAACTCGTGAAAAACAGAAAGTGCGTTTTTCTTGAGATTTTTGTATGAACTCAAGCTCTAAATCACGATTCCAACGATTGATATGCGTATTTCTTTTTTGATTTGTTCGTTATGGTCCTAGAAAAGTTTTCAGGAAAATAAAACGGTTACAAAGAAAAGTTTGGATGAAATGCAAAAATCATAATTTTTCTACGCACTCTCGATCATAACTGACGATAGCAGGAACGACCTATTTGGTTGAATCTTTTTTCATTTTGTTATTATGATCCCGGGATGGAAAATAACTCAAATGAATGTTTTCAATTGCAAAAATTCCTGTAAATTCTTGTAAATTTTTCTAAATTACACTTTTTTACTTTTGTGTTGTTTCGCGATCTGTCCAAAAACAAATTTATACAAATTTGGACAGGACAACGTTTGTTGGGTCAGCTAGTAATCGATAAAGAAAAAAGATTTAGATTTTTCTGCTTCTTGTTCTTGTAAAAATTTAGTGCCAGTGCCAAATATACATTTTTATTTGGAATATTTTTCTTTATTGCTATACTGTGTAAGATCACTTCCCGCACTGATTAGATTTTTTTGCCACACTGTGAATTAAATTTTATTACAGATAACAAAATGAAATTATTTATGTTTATGTTCAAGTGTTTATTGAATAAGTGCGTTTAAATTGAAATATGTGCTTTTTGTTAGACCCATCAACTTTATGAAAAATATACAACAATGAGACCTGTAAACGATGGTCGGATGACCCCCAATAACTTTCTTTTAATGGGCGCGTAAAACGGTAGGAAACAAATTCCATTATGTTGAAATTATGGGAGTAAAAGTCGATAACTTATAAACCAATAAAAACTAATTAAGAAAACGAAAATTAAAATACTTTAAATACCTACATTTTTAAAATTATAATTGAAAACCTAATCAAAAAAGTTTATCCCATTATTTATGTATTTATCGAGCGTTGCAGTGAGTCCGAACCCCTGAAAAGTGAGAAAAAACAATTTTGAGGTTATGTTTGACAGTTGTCAAACTAAAAATTAAAAACATAATATGCTCTAATATTTAAATAATATGTTGTTATATACCATTTTCACAAATTTTATTAGTTGCCAATGTAACTATAGATACAAACACTCTGCTGAGGACGTATCAGAAGCTCTTCTTGATACTTATCACGTAGTTCGCAGTACGTTTATAATTTTAAATTGAAACTTTTTATTGCTTAATTTTCCAGCGCATGTATTAGTGAGTGTTAGATGACGAAAAAGTGCTGCAGGTGTATATTCTATTCTTGGATAGGATGAGATTAAAAAGTGGTTTAATCTACATTAATTAAGACTGGTGCTAGATAGCAGTGCAATGAAAAAGTGCAAGCGCGTATGCTAATTGATCACGTAATTGTTTCACGAAGAATTTTAATACTAAGTTTGTTGCAGTTGCATCTGCGTACATAGTGATTAGATATTTGTTAAGGAAGCCATTTTCCTCTTAAGTGGTGTATTTATCCAGGCATACTTATTGGGGTAATGAGGGAAAAAGCATTAGAACTTTTCTGCTTAAATTATTTTCTTACTAGCATTTGGTCAAAGCTAATACATAATTTGGCCACTATATTCAATGCTTGTTATTATTTCAAAAGTTATTAAGCACATGCACATTAATGATCTGATACAGAACAGAAGCACAGACATAAATTTTTCGTTACAAGCGTTTAATGTATTATATAAATTGGGAATCAAACTTGAACTAGCATAATAAACTCAAGACGTCCGTGACTTGGCTGTAAATTGGAATAAATTTATACCATTGGATTGAAAATATTTTAGCATTTAATGGATGTAGAACAACCGGTACTCATCCAATTTTTATCATTGTAATTTATTAGTACATAACGTTTGCAAGGGTTTGTGAAACCAAACACGATTCTGTACGACAAAAATAGCAAAATAAAATGCTGAGTGCGCTTTACGACAGAAATCCACATTAAAGTAATCATCTCGTAAGCTTACGGCTCCTACAGTACAACCGAGACATTAAATCTAACCTATAACTTAATTTTTCTTTCGTTTGCACATTTCGAATTCCACCTGTTCCTCATTTACGACAGCAATTGAAATGACATGAAGCGCCCGATAGTCCATAAATCAAACCAAGAACAAATAATCTCGCTCTTGCGGTTGTACGTGAAGTGTGTATTATTGTCCACCACTATTCTAAAGCATTGAGGTTTCCGTGTTTTATTTTTGAGGTCCTCTCCCTGACATCAACTGCTGCTTCTGTCTGCCGGAACATTAGCCTCTGTTTAGTATCGGGTGTCTCTTTATTGTTCTCTGGTTTTAATTCTTGGATCCACGCACGTTTCATCATATAATACTCACCCACGGTGTATTGAGTAATTTGCTTTGATGGTTATTTCTTTGACATCCATTGTTGTCATGTTACTCGTAAACATATTGCTGAAATACTCGTGGGTAATATTATTATTATCGAAAAATGAGGTACGTCGAACCCGCGACATTGCGGTCGCTTTCAATTTTGTATCAGTACCTCATTAAATCCTTACATTATTCCGAATACCGACAGAGCACAAGTTGAGCTGAGTCTTCATCAAATTGACCTTTTCTTCAAAACACAAACCTCTTTTACTACGTGTCATCTTCAAAATTTTAATAGATAAAGCTATTTCATCAGAAGTTTTTATTTTCTTCTTGTTTTAGGGGAGACCGGGGACGATTGTCACGAGGGCAAGTTGTCCCAGGAGCTATTATGGAGCCAAGACGGGACTGCAGGCAACTTCATATGTGTTACAGGCACCTGCACTACGAATACTTACTTGGTTTATTAATAATGCTACGTTTCGGTGAATATTGCTCCACCTTCTTCAGGCATAAATAAACGCTTTCTTTAATAATAATTAAAAGTAAACATTCTTGTCCCATCGCATGGTTATTTATTCCGAATAATCACACAATTACAGGACCATAATCACAATCGGTGGTAGAAGTTTGTAATTCGCGTTTTTTAAAATTTTCTTGAAGTAGTACTTGCTGCGAATGTTTCCACTGAATATACTTTTTTCTTTCTGAATATATTTTTTGTTGAATTTTCCGAGACTGGACTTATAATTTCTTTATACAAAACGTACGGAAAATCTGCTGAAACTCACACTGGCCGCTTCACAACCTAGATAGTTTTTTCCTGAAAAATGTATCCTTTTACCTCCAATAAATTTAACTACTACAGAGTTATAACAAACAGCTGCATTGTTGTCCATGTCTAAGAGCAAACTTTCTGCATTGTGAGATAAACCGTGGAATAAAGGTAATATCTGATAGAATCCACTTCCATTAATTTTATCCAGCCAGTTTTTCTCCGCCGAATTGTTTCTTTTGCAATAATAGTCTGCACATTTTATATGATTTCCAAAAATGTGTTGGACATAATTCAAAATATCATCTTGCAACTGTTTGATTTGTATATATCATGCGGCTCTTGCTGAGGCGCTCTGTATTTTATAACTCCTGTTTGGCCATTCTATTATTTCCCTTTTGGAGCTAACACGTTTTGTTGTTAGGCTTTTGAGATTGTTACAAAAGTTATGGACCATTAAAATACCATATTTTCTAGTTACGCTTCTGTCTCCATCACCTATTAGGTAAGCATATTTCACCCCATGCATCTCTACACTTTATTAAAATTAACCAAGTTAGGGCGGTTACAAGTTAAGGGATGTTATGTATAACTTCAAAAAATCATAGCGTTTTGAAAAGGTAATGGATCTTCATTCTTTTTAATTTACTCAGAAAAATATTGTTATCAGAGAAATTGTTTTATATTTTAATTGTTAATTTTTAATTTAATTGTTAAAGGACTTTAGACAGTGAAACCAATTGCTTAAATATTTTTTCTACCTTTCCTTTTCAGGTAGGTATAAATGTATTTACCTGTTTAAATTTTTCCTATACCTACGACACTGTTCTTCTGACGTCACGATCACTAAAAAGAAATCGATAATGTGATCGACAGAGATGAAAATTTGTCGGCTACACAAAGATGAAATTTTGTCGGCTATTCCTAGGCTGCTTAAAAGACGCGCATGCGTCGCATCTATATCTCATAAGTGTTTGGTTTAGTTAATGAATGCTCCTGAAAATTCTTTGCAAAATTTGGACAAATATAATGTTATCCATAATTTGCGAACTATAGTCTTACACACGCTCTGTTTTATGTACATTTCAGTTTTATTAAAAATGTGGAATTTTGCTTACATGATCTAAATACTTTCAAAATCTATTTTTCATTTGTAATAAACGAAATTTTTATTACTACTAATACTGACAGATTTATACAAAATTTTGTTTTGCTTTCTCGACTTTATTAATATAAATTCAAATTAAGATACTTTTTTTTGTTAGAAATTTTTGGATACGAATTAATCTATTGAGAATATAATAATTGTTGTTATTTTTTATTAATAAGTGACAATACAATACTGTTGTATTATCACTGTGAGACGCATACTACATACCCATTGCTATGACTACTTCAAATACAAAAAAAAATACGAGTGTGCTTTAGACCACACGACTGAAGTAAAACTTAATTTCGCCATTGTGAAAGAATTTATGTAAGTTTATAAATGGAGCTAGAGAATCCTGAATTAATACCGTCTGCAGTATTGGATAATGCATGTTTCAGTTTGTCGTCAGCGAAAAGTCGGCAATCATGTGTAGCGATTAAGATAAGTAGCGCAATTGCATACAAAACTGACTCACGCAAATAACTGTATGGAGTGAAGCGAGAATTCACAACCTAAAGACGCGGGTTCGAATTCCGTTAAGGCAAACATTTTTTCTATGAATTAATAATTATTATTATTAAAACTTCCGTTCGCTTCGCCCGATCACACTTTTCGTAACGCTCTCGTCACGCATTCACCAGCTTACTCCCCAAGTCAAGTGTCCGTAAAGAAGTTTTACTTCAAAAAAATATCAGATAATCAGTACCTGTAAAAGCACCCTTGCTGGCTTAAAAAGGACCTCGATGCCAACTTCTACGCCCTGGTTGTGCCCCAGTCCAAGATCTTTGTTAATTAATGTGTGTGTCTCATTATACATGTTCTCTTCCTAAATATAATTCGTGATACGCCTAAGAAGAATACTTTTTTTTTAAATGCGCCCAACTCATCTAGCCCCAGTCTTAAGAAAATACAACTAATGCTATCGATCATTTGAATGGCGAGTTATGGTCTCGAGTTCATACAAATATCCCATAAAAAACTTTTTTCTGGCAATTCCGACTTTTTTCTGGCAATTCCGACTTTTTTTGGACAATTCTGACTTTTTTCTGGAAATTCCGACTTTTTTCTGGCAATTCTGACTTTGCGACAGGGGTAGGACAATGGTGCTGTTTTGTTTCCCAAACTTAAAAGATGAAATACTGTCTACATTTTGAGTATCACGTACAGGGAAATATGACCTTCTTGGAGTATGTTTCTTTAATAATAATATTAATAGAATAATAATAATAGAAGTTGATTTCCAACAGACAGAATGTCTATAGTGGTCGAGCACATAGCACGAAGCACCAATTTCAGTGATCCACGGAAGTTACCGTCTGTAAAAATTTGTTTTTTTTTTGTTTGAAATTGGTGCGTCGCGCTACGCGCTCGACCACTTAAAAAAACATACTCCCAAAAGGTCATATTTCCCTGTACGTGAAACTCGAAATGTGCAAAAATATTTCATATCTTAAGTTTGGGCAATTACTACGAATTGGAAAATTCCTAAATTTTTCTGGTAATTCCGACTTTTTTCTGACAATTCGATGGACGATGGCAGTGTTTTGTTGCCCAAACTTAAAATATGAAATACTGTCCACATTTCCAGTTTCACGTACAAGGAAATATGACCTCTTTGGAGTATGTTTGTTTAAGTGGTCGAGCGCGTAGCGCGAGGCACCAATTTTAGTGATCCACTGAAGTTTCCGTCTGTGAAAATTTGTTTTTCCGTTTATCATTCATAAAATCATAAAATAAAAGATACTCTCCACATTTCGAGTTTCACGTAAAGGGAAATATTACCTTCTTGGAGTGTGTTTCTTTAAAAGTGGTCGAGCGCGTAGCGCGAGGCACCAATTTCAGTGATCCACGGAAATTATCGTCTGTGAAAATTTTTTTTTCCGTAGATCATTGAAATTTGTGCCCCGCGCTACCCCTTAAAGAAACACTCCAAATATGTGAACCAGAATTGCCAGAAAAAAAGTCGGAATTGCCGGAAAAAAGTCAGAATTGCCAGAAAAAAGTCAGAATTGTCAAAAAAAAAGTAGGAATTGCCAGAAAAAAGTCAGAATTGCCAGAAAAAGTCGGAATTGCCAGAAAAAGTGGGAACTGCCAGAAAAAAGTCAGAATTGTCAGAAAAAAGTCAAAATTGCGAGAAAAAACATCGTTTAAAGTTATTTTTCCATTCATGTCCGTTCAGCGCCTTCGTAGTAAAAACCTTAACTGGACTATATTCCAAATATTCTAAAAAAAATAACCGAGTCGGTAGAGCCGTTCTCAAGTGATGCGCTTACAAGGGAACGGCTTACCCACGTACACTGCACTTTCAGTTTTTTCCCGATTTTTCGATTTTTCGATTTTTCAGTGTTTCTTTCCGTAAAAACCTTATGTGCTATAATATTTAAAAAAAATAGCCAAATCTGTCAAGCTGTTTAGGATGAGAAGAATTACGAACACACGCACACCGGAATTTTATTTATATAAAGATGAGCATTAATCATTCTATGCTTCAGTGAAATATAAATGGGACGCATGCGCGTCTTTTAAGCAGCGAAGAAGTAGCCGACAAAATTTCATCTTTGTGTAGCCGACAAAATTTCATCTCTGTCGTGACGTCAGAAGAGCAGTGTCGTAGGTATAGGAAAAATTTAAACATGTAAATTTAAATTGAAATTAAAAAAAAATTGGTTCCATCGTCTAACGTCCTTTAAATTGAAAATTCGAAAATTAAAATTGTTATAACTTATTTATTATAAATAAAAAATAAAACATTTGTCCGATAATAAATTTTATATTCGTCTAAGTACATTAAAAAAAAATTAAGATCCATTAACTTTTCAGAACGCTATGATTTTTTGAAGTTACACAACATCCCTTAACTTTGTTAATTTTAATTATAGCAAAAAAGTCAAAAGACCATTTTTGTGTAGAATTTTATGCTTTATAATCTTTATCTGAAACTTTTTTTACTACCTTTTACCCATTTTGAATAATTAAAGAAAATATGTGTATGGCCATATTACAACTTTCTTCTATAGAGGAAATTAACTATAAGTTTACGGTATCAGGATATTCCCATAAGGAACGTGACGGTTGATTACTCGTTGATTGAAAAACAAATAAAAGGTATGAAAATATCACATCCTCAAGATTGGACTACTTTGATACGTTGTACTAATAACAAGCAACCATTCAGAATTCTGGAGACGACACAGAATGCTTTTTATGACTTTTCAAAGTTGCTGAAAACAGGATTTGTAAAAAAGCAAAAAAAAATCTAAGTCAACCTTTAAATTACATGAGTGTAAATGGCCGAAATATACAAAAAACTATGGAATTATCTATTATAAAAAAGTTTAGACAAAACTGAAATTTTTGAAGAAATCAATTTTAATACACGTGGACGCCGCACTACAGACTTACAGCTGACATAACACTACAACGGCCCTCTCCCCATAGCTCCTGAAAAGAAAGCCCATCTATTAGAAATGCTTTCCCTAATACCAGAAGTGTATAAGAGATTTTACAGGGAGTTGAACACCAAGGATATGGCTGATAGTGATCCTAATCTGTACGAATATGAAACTGACGATAATAATAATTACATACATATTATTATTAATAATTCTTTTGATCAAAAGGATTTATGTTGTTTTTTTACGAATCTAAGAGATTTAAGTCAGTAGTAACTTGTAAATTATCTTTCAGGGCGTGATGATAAAATAAATGCTTGTACAACATCGCCCAGTCATGCTAAAAATACTGATCATAAAATATATTTTTTTAAACAATATTTTTCAGACCTGACCGAAACTCTTTTCTGAGAATTCTGACTTTCTGACTTATGCCCTTTTGCCCGTGCACTAGAGATATAATAATTTATTTCTTGCCCTTAGGCCTAGAAAGCAGTTTCTTACAGGCTCATAAATTATGTAATAAAATATAACAAAAATAAAACAAAATAATCTAAAAGGTAAGAGAGGTCCACTTAATCCAAAATAAACTAAATGTTACAAAAACTCCTTGTAATCTTAATATAATGTCTCTCATTGTGTGTTATTTGTTACCAATAACAGTTTCCTTTTCCAACCTTTTTCTCCTTTTTCTCACATTCAACATTCACTTTAGTCCTCTCCCATCCTTGTTCATTACGTCACATATATCCTGTGTCTCCTCCTTAAGCTCTTCACACTTTTTTAACAAGTGTTCTATACTCTCCTCTTCGTTCCAACACAGTTTACACACTCTTTCTTCTTCTTTCATCCAGAACTTATTCTCCTTTCCTCATTTCTACACCTGAACCTCTCTATCACTTCCACTTGATTCTTTCCATACATCCCCTCTAGGTATTTCGGCCTTCCGTTACTGATAATAATTATTTAGTTGTTTTCTCAGGGATTAGGGCAAGAAGTAATAGTCCAGTAACTTTGTCATTAAAAGCGAGACCTAAGTTGCATCAAGTGATGGTAGTAGGTTTCGTTTTTTTTTTTCTTGTATGGGATGTGACTGAGATGCAAAATCCAAGTTTTCGACCTCGGCAGTCCTCCGGATCACTTTTGAATATCCCAAGAACTGTTGAATTTTCGCACTTTTTTCGTTTTTTGCCCATTTTGACCATGAAGGAGCACGTTTTTGACAAAGACTATTCTATACATTTTACAACTAGATTAAATTTGCTACAATTTGAAACCAGAATGGGTTGGGTAGACCTAAAAGTTACCGAGATACAGGTTTTCAAATTTTGGTAAATTTTCCAAACTTAATAATTCTAAGCCAATCATATTTCATCATATGCAATTGTTTTTCTATCTTCAATAACCTGTCTGAAAGGATTCAGTAAAGTAACCATTTATTCAATTTAATATTTTGACAGAAGAAGATACATTGATATAGGAATGATAGTTACATAATGAGAGATAGGAACCTAATGATGATTTCTGTGGACTTTATGTTATTAGTGAGTTGATGCAAAGATGACTTTGAGCTGTGTTCTTTTTGTTTCGATTCTTTCAAAACTCTCTCCTGGTTTTTCCTCTCCGCTGAGTAGATAGCAAAGGCCCTGAGGGTATCTTGACTGAGATTTATGTACATACAGCATGCCACAAGCGTTACAACAATCCTAAGTTGATAGAAGCGTTTGTTAAAGGTGGAGACAGAAATGCGACAAGACCAACAAGGGCTTCCACTGGGAATTTCAACTTCAGAGAGCAGTTTTTCCTATGTGGAGAAGTCATAACAAAAGGAATAATTGAAGCTCAGAAGAAAAAACCGCAAAAAAAGGAAATACTGTGATCACTCTTGAGAAGAACTTGAACTCAAACATTCTGTAAGCAGCTGAACGAAGAGGTGACGAATGGGCGATGAAAATAAAGGAACGAATTTCAGAGGAGACTGATTTGGTACCCCTCGACGCGAGATACCATCTGTTTTGTCAAAGGATGCTGTATAAAGCACCACCCAAAGGACTTCTAAGCGGTGGCCGTCGGCAGTCTACCATTGATGAAGCCATGGAGTCCATTTTTGCTTATCTCGAGGAGCATGCAGATGAGTGCCAGCAACAAACAAATATTTTGTTTTCCATTTCAGAACGTCCAGGATCATGAAAATGATAATGAAGGAGGCAGATTGGCGGATTTGCTTGGCCCTGGTCCTTCGAAGAGGAGTAAACAAAATGAAATGTTTGTTAAATAAATTTTGTTTTTTAATTTGTGGTGATCTGGTTGAATGAAGAAAATTGAAATATGAAGTGTGATAGATCATTTTTTATTAAGGGCTTAAGCCCGACAGATATTAAAGCCAAGCTGGATTCTACTCCTGGCCACTCTGCTCCATCTTTCTCAACGGTCAATACCTAGGTTGCAGACTTTAAACGTGGTCGTACCAGCACTAATGATGCTGAAGGTTCAGGCAGGCCAAAAGCGGCCACAACGGAAGAAATTTTTCTCAAACGCCACAAAGTGGTTTTAGACAGCAAAAGGAGAACCAGTCCCAAAGAAGACAAAAACAGTTCCTCAATCCTCAATCAGCTGGTAAAGTCATGGCGACCGTGTTTTGGGTTGCAAAAGGAACTGTTTTAGTAGATCATCTTGCAAAAGGTAAAACGATTGATGAGAAATACCAAACAAAAAATATCTAATTGACCAGTTGAAATAAACAATCTCGAGCAGAGTCATGGACTGGAAAACAAAGTGACCTTTTATCAGGATCATCAAATGCAAGTCACAAGTCTCTTGTTGCAATTGCAATCCTCCCCCACCGCCCTTCAAAATGTCAAATTGAATAAATCTTTACTTCACTGACTCATTTCAGACGGGTTATTGAAGATATAAAGACAACTGCATTTGATGAAACATGAAAACTGTCTTAAAATTTGTAAGTTTTAAATTTATCTTTGAAAACCTGTATCTCGGAAAGTATTATATCCACCGAGCCCATTCTGGTTTCAAGTTGAAGCAAATTTAATTTAGTTGTAAAATGTATAGAATAGTCTTTGCCAAAAACGTGCTCCTTCATGGTCAAAATGGGTAAAGAACGAAAAAAGTGCGAAAATTCAACAGTTCTTGGGATATTCAAACTGTGTCGATTCCCTCGTATATTTTCACATCTCTTCTTCGTTATTTGTTTATGTGTTTCCATACCTCCTCTTCTGTTCTTATTCCTATTACTTTTTCCATAAATTCTTCCTTTTTCTTTCTGCTTTTTTCCTTCTCTTTTTTTTTTTTCTCTAAACATGCCCCTCTAAAGCGTTTCACTGCAGCTCTGTAGTTTTCTTTGGGCCTTTTGTTTTTTTTTCCACCTCCTTAGTTCCTTTCTTGCTCTCTTTTCAGTTGCATATTTTCGTCATCCCACCATTCATTTGTTCTGGCTCCCGTGTATATTTTAATTTCTTTCTTGACTTTTTCTCTTACCTTGTCTTTTACACTTATTTCGTTAAATATGACTTTCTCCTGGTTTTCTTGGTATTTTGTTACATCCTTCTTGTTCCAGCTACATCTTGTGATAGTTTGTGCTTCTGTTTTGTCGTCAATTTATTCCCAGTCTAACACCATTTCCAAGGGTTGGTGGTCCGAGTCTGGCATCTCTCCTACCATTAAAGATATAACGTGATTGCTGGCCTCACTATTTACCAGTCCGTGGTCAATTACCGAGTCCCATCTTCCCCCCACGAATGTGAACTCCCCTTCTTCGTCGCCTTGCCGGTTTCCGTTGAGTATATTTCACCCTCTTACTTCACACATATCTATGAGTTCTCTCTTGTATCTATGACTTTGTCTTTTGTTGCTCATTTTTCCTTCCATTTTTCATCTTCTTCTAGAAAAGTAGTAGTAGGTTAACTTCTTAATTTTCTTTGATTACCGCTTCCAGTTCCTCCCTTGTTCTCCTCATATCTTTGGAGTATACTGTTGTTACAATATTCCATTTGTTCCTTGGTCTTTTTATTTCTCTGGGTAATTATTAGGTAGCTGACCCGACAGATTTGTTGGACAGATTGCGAAACAACACAAAAGTAAAAACAAATGTAATTCAAGGGCCTCCCTGGAACAACCATCGGGGTTCCCTTTGGAAGACCACTTGGGACAGGGGGCCGTAACTACCATGGGGGCCCCTCTTGGGACAGGGGGGCGTAGCTACCATTTGAGTGCCCCTCGGAAGCCCCCTGGGACAAGGAGACAAAACTACCATGGGGGGCATATTATGAAAGGGGCGCGCAGCTACCATCGGAGGTCCCATTGGAACGGGCGGGCGTAGCTACCAATGAGAACCCCTTAAGAGAGGAGGGCGTAGCTACCATCGGAGCCCCCTTGGAACAGTTGGGCGTAGCAACCATCGCGTTTCCCTTTGGAAGCCTCCTTGGGGCAAGGGGGCGTAGCTACCATCTGAACCGCCGGCGCCGTAATACAGACCTACTACTCTCATTCATCCGCATTCATTTATGATTCACTTTGCAAAAAATTATGTCGATCCCAACAAAACAAATCTATCCCACGGGAACCGTACATTTTTCCGGGAAAAAAATGTAGCCTATGTGCTACTCCAGACTATACTCTATCTCTGTGTCAAATTTCATCCAGATCCGTTCAGCCGTTCTGGCGTGATTGAGCAACATACATCCATCCATCCATTTATTCATCCATCCATCCAAACTGTCGAATTTATAGTATAAGTAAGATATGATTTTGCGAAGAGTTAAAGGTGGGAAAACTTATGCACGGAATATCAGAAAAAGCTAAAAAAATCCAATTGAGCATAACCATCACCCGTGGAAATGTTTTCAGTTTCTAATGTAGATTTTTCTTTACAAATACAACACCGTAGAACAAATTAATTTGCTTGAAAGGACGATTTGCTGCTTTCTGATTCTACTGATTTTCTGCGCCGCAAGAAAAAATCCATGATGTTTAAATATTGTTATTCCATCAAAAAACTTTTTTATATCAGATATCCTATCCTTCTTCAAGACGGCACAAATTCTTTAAATGTATGAATATCATCGACCTTACACTGAAAACCTTCCAAAATTAGCGGAGTACCACATATTATGCTGTTGAGATTAATTAATTTTAAATTGAATTAATGTTAAAAATTTGTGTTTACCTAGACGTCGAAGGTTCAAACACATCAGCTAACCTTTTTTCATTGACATTAAAATTATCATTTAAACTTAAAAAAATACGTCATTAAAATACATACTTTTTTTTTCTGGCAATTCCGACATTTTCTGACAATTGCGACAGGGGTAGGACGATGGCACTGTTTTGTTGCCCAAACTTAAAATATGAAATACTGTCCACATATTTGGAGTAGGTTTCTTTAAAGGGTCGATCGCGTAGCGCGGGGCACCAATTTCAATGATAAACGGAAAAATAAATTTTCACAGACGATAACTTCCGTGGATTACTAAAATTGGTGCCTCGCGCTACGCTCGACCACTTAAAGAAACATATTCCAAGAAGGTCATATTTCCTTGTACGTGAAACTCGAAATGTGGACAGTATTTCATCTTTTAAGTTTGGGCAATAAAACAGCACCATTGTACGAAGGCGCTGAATGGACATGAATGGAAAAATAACTGACAACGACGACGGCAACTTCCATGGATCACTGAAATTGGGGCCTCGAGTTTCACGTACAGGGAAATATGACCTTCTTGGAGTATGTGTCTTTGAGTGGTCGAGCGCGTAGCGCGAGGCACCAATTTCAATGATCCACAGAAAAACAAATTTTTACAGACGGTAAAACTTCCGTGGATCACCGAAATTGGTGCTTCGTGCTATGCGTTCGACCACTATAAACATCCTGTCTGTTGGAAATAAACTTCTATTATTATTATTCTATTAATATTATTATTAAAGAAACATATTCCAAGAAGGTCATATTCCCCTCGACCCCTTAAGGAAACATGTCCAAAAAGGTCATATTTCCCTGTACGTGATACTCAAAATGTGAACAGGGAAGATTGAGTAACAGTGAACAGGCTTAATAACTTTTGTCCTTAGATTTAAGCAAATTTTTGAATTTGAATTTGTATGACGCGTGCGCCATATACAACCTTGATAATCTGGATCATTAAAAACCTGAGCGATCCGGAATACCAAAAAATCCAGATTATTGAAGCAGCATTTTTTTATATACAAGTTTTACAACCTCGAGAAAGAGTACAAAAACGATATAGATTCCACGACTTTCGCAGACGCAAAAACTCGCCTGTGTACGGGTCATTTTTCTGTCAAATTATGATTTTTAATAAAACTAAATCCGGAGAGGAGTGAGCAGGTGAGATTCGGATTAACATACACAGTTGTGACGCAAAATGTATCCGGATTACCAAAGAATCCGGAGTATCGCAATCCGGATTAAAAAGGTTGCACTGTACCTTGAGATTACTGAAAAATATTGAAAGTACGTCATCTGAGTTATGTTTACTAACCCAACACTGATGGAATAGTGCAACAAGTTTGTGTCATTTTAAAAATCAATTTTCAAAAAGGTATGTCATAAATTTACTTGTCAGTACCGTGGTATTCGATAACTTAATTAATTGTTGCTTTTTTATGATAATAGATTTTTATACTTGTTACTAACATAAATAATATTGTAATTAAATATTATCAAATTTATAACCAAATAATTACAGTTGCTAATTAAATTTAAAATGTCAGTACAGTGGCTTTCAGTACCACATAGTTTAAATGAGTCAGAACCGTGGCAAGAAAAATTTTACATTTTATTCTCATTCTCAATATTTTAAAAACGGAAGAATGTCGACGAATCAAAGTGGAGTAAATTTAAATTAAAATTGAAATACATATATTCTAGACAAACTTTAATAAACGTAAATTACAAAAGGAACATATTTCGGAACCATCTTCGATATTTTAAAGTTGTAGCAAAATCCTTTCAAACTTTGGTTTTTACAATAAAAACGAGTAATATGCATAAAAAAAAGTAAAAAAAATAAATTATAGAATCGAATAATTTTTAATTAAAAAAGTAACAGTTAGAACCCATAGGACTACCCATATATATAAAAATAATACAACAAAAAGGACTATAACACGAAACTTAAGTAAAAAATAAGTAAAAGTTATAAATCTCTTTTGTGATTCAATATTTAAAGTTATATATCGTCGGTATACAGAGTGAACAAAAAGTTCCGCACAAAATTCATAATTTAGTTATGTAATGTTTTTGCGAAAAATGCTGGAACAGGTCGATTTTTGTTTTTAAATTGCCTTATTTTGACATAAAAATTTTGTTGATGGAATCATCTGTTTGTTAACTAGGACAACGTCATCAATTTTTTTTAAATGGCAACCCCAAACTTTTTTTCGGATTTTATATAGGTATGTTACCGCTAATATCCGAAAGCAGTTAATATGCGTAATAACTGAGCATTTTAGGAATTACGCATAATCAGTTATTATGCATAATACACATATTATGCACATTAGGAATTATGCATAATACCTAAAACATTTTAGTCATACAAGAAATATATTATTATAAGTTTAGTCTTACGTAGGTAGTAAAATCTATTTATTTTGAACAAAAATAGCTTTGATGACACTTACAAATATTATGGCACAATACAAAACACATAGATACAGATATACACTTTTCTATTCTCTATTCAACAATAGTAAAAAAGTAAGACCTTGCATAATTTTTTTTTTTAATATTACAAGTTTTACTAAAAAAAAAAATTATTCCTTGAAAAAAAAAATTGAAAATAATAAATTTTGAAAGCAAACAACGAAAAATGATACCATATAATAAAAGTTAACGCAAGTGCTCAAATTGCCACCAGCTAACTATTTGACACATTCCCAGACGCGTATAACCGCTTTGAACACTTCGTTAAATCACTTTTGGACTAATCTGCGCCATTTCACCACGGATTCGTACTCGCAAATCGTTTAAATTATCTGGTCTATTAAAATAGACCTTCGATTTTAAGGAACCCCATAAAAAAATCTAGGGGTGTTAAGTCAGGGACGTCTAATCCATCGATTTGGAAATACCTCATCAAGGTATTTACAAACCCCAGCGCAGAAGTGGGAAGGTGTCCCGTCTTGTTGAAACCAAATATCCTCGTGATAAAAAAAAAATGGAAAAATAACTACCAATGCTGGTATCAGCTCAAATCTTAAAAAGTCTAAATAGCTAACGGCAGTCAGGTTTCCTCAAAAAAATAAGGTCCTAGAAAACGCCGTCCAATCATGGCAACCCACACATTTAATTTCCCGTTTCTTTGACTGTGTGCTTCTTGGGTCCAATGGGGATTTTCTCGGGACCAATATAGACCGTTGTGACCATTTAGACAAAAGGTGGCTTCGTCAGAAAAAATGATGTTATTTAATAAATTTGGGTTCTTCTCACAATGAAACATAACTTGTTCACAAAACTGTAGGCGCCGATCCGGATGGTCTTTTAATTTTTTTTTTTTCAAAGAATAAAAATTTTATTTTTGAAGTAGTTTGTAATTAAAAAAAAAAAAGTTATGAAAGGTCTCACTTTTTTACTAATGTTGAATAGAGAATAGAAAAGTGTATATAAAATCCGAAATGAAGTTTGGGGTTGCCATTTAAAAAAAAAATGGTTGACAGTGTCGTAGTTCAAAAACAGATGACGTCATCAACAAAATTTTTATGTCAAAAGAAGGCAATTTAAAAACAAAAATCGACCTGTTCCAGCGTTTTTCGCAAAAACATTACATAACTAAATTATGAATTTCGTGCCGAACTTTATGTTCACTCTGTATAGGTAAAACTGATAAATATGGTATAACATGATAACTTGTATAGAACCTATAATTTTCTTCAATATTCAGTTTTCAAACGCGGCCTAATTGCTTTTATTTTTTACTCAATTTGACCTGTAAGCCCATGTTATGATTATTCTTTACCTAGATGTAGAAGGATTTTGCAAGTTTATTGAACTTCCTTTAGTATAACAAAAACACAATTTTAAGCAATTTGTCAGTAATAGCAATTAATAATTATCAATAATTAAGTCAGTAATAGCAATTTTAAATACATAATTTCTCAGACTATTTTCCTCACAAAATTTAAGCCAATCAAATCTTTCAAGTTTTAGCCACATTGAATCAGATCAGGCATAGCAATTTGATTAAAGCACAAAAATGTATGCAAATGTTCTTTGTAAAAATACAAAGAAATAAAAAAATATTTGGCAATAAAAAAATTGCCTTTTGTATAAATTTTTTGCATGATATAATAGCTCGGGAAATAGTTGGGAATATTTTATTACCTAGATATAGCCGGAATTTCTTGAGCTTTCTTCACTGGTAGTAAGTAGATGGTATATCATTTTTTATACTACAAAAAAAAAAAAACGAAATCAATTAATAGTGCATTTCCAAAACGTTGAAAATTGTAAAAATTTTGTTTCATTACAAAAACAGTTAAATGACATATTTCTCAATGGCAAAGTTGCCTACAGGTACATCCCGATTTTTGTATTTTGGCGCACACGTGACTTTTATAAACCAACAAAAAATCTATCGTTCTATTTGTGGAACACATACAAAATTCCATACAATACAAGATGGCTAAATAAGACTTCACAATACAATTAATTTAAAATTTTTCGTTTTGTGAGAAATTATTATAATTGTTTACCTAGATGGGAAAGGTACTTGCAAATTTGAAGAATAGTAGTTTTTAACGGTCTAAATTTGAATGAAAATATATTATAATATACTCATTATTTGAGTACATAATACTTATAGATATACTTAAACTTATAGATATACTTATACATATACTTAAAGTTCAACATAATAAAATTGTCTAATACATTATTTTCTTTGTTTCAGTTTTATTCTTTCACCTTTATAACATTTTTATTTTTTAAAATACACCAAAATAGTGTAATACATTTATATGAATAGATAATCTATTTTTTTAATCGGAGGATAAATTCCATTTTTTGACAACGAATTTTGTTATACTTTATAAATATGGTATATTTGGCAAAATAAAAAAGGTATTGTAGAAGAGATGGCAAATTGAAATTCCGAGCGTATGATTAATTAATGTTTACAACGTTTGAATTCTTAGATCAAATGCTTTTTTTATTTATATAATATTTTTGGATTTATAAGCCCCTTAATAGTCGCGTCAATAAATACATAAAACAGGCAATCTTCGGAAGTCCTCAGAAACAGCTTCGATTTTAATGATTTTTTTTGTGAATGTTTGTTTTTATATATTATTCAAAATCAGAAACCTTTTGATGTGGGGAAATAATTATTTATATTGTTTAAACACTATTTATTATATTTATATAAAAAAAAATAGTTTTTCAATACTTATTCTACAAATAATATATGAAAGTAAATTATAAAATTATTATGAATTGTGGATTATTTATTTTAGACATTTATAAATAAAATAATTAAAAATTGTTCATCAATACTTGTAGGAAGGAAAAATTTGAGAATTTTTCTCGATTTCCATGGGAGTCCCTGATCAGATCCTGCATTTATGACAATAGAACCACCTCAAGAATATACCCTTTTAAATAAAAGAAAAAATTTGAAAATCGGCCCACAATTAACTGAAATCGGTAAACATACATGATGAAGTCCTTTAATAAAAGCGAGCGAAAATTTGAGGATTTTTTTCAATTTCCATGGGATTCCCTGATCAGATCTTGACTTTTTGACAATGGAACTACCTCAAGAGTATACCCTTTCAAATAAAAGAAGAATTTTGTAAATCGGTCCACAATTGACGAAGAAATCGGTGAACCTACATGAAGTCGGTTAATAAAAGGGAGCGAAAATTTGAGGATTTTTCTCAATTTCCATGGAATTCCCTGATCAGATCTTGACTTCTTGACAATGAAACTTCCGCAAGAGTATACCCTTTCAAATAAAAGAAGAATTTTGTAAATCGGTACACAATTGACGAAGAAATTGATGAACATATATGAAGTCGGTGTATACCCTTTCAAATAAAAGAAGAATTTTCTAAATCGGTCCACAATTGACGAAGAAATCGGTGAATATAAATGAAATATAAATATATAAATGTTCTAAGGTAACAAACATTAAAAAAAAAACATACAACCGAATTGATAACTTCCTCCCTTTTTGAAGTCTGTTAAAAAAAACACGCAAAACAATTTTTTTTTTTTAGATAAATATCATACATATTGTTTAAATAATATTAATAGTTATGTCCCCGCTCCAAAAGGTTTCTGATTATAAATAATATAAAAAAAGCAAATATTTAAAAAAAACATCAAAATCGGAGCTGTTTCTGAGGACTTCCGAGAAAAAGACTTCATTGACGCGACTATAATAAGAGATGCAAAAATTATTTAACATTTTCGTGTTAGACATGTGCCGAAGTAAATTTGTGCGTTGTTGGTACATTGTAAGGTAAATACGAAATTACGACTTCTGAGTATCATGTTTAATATATTATCTTAAAAGGTTTTGGTTCTTTGAAGAACAGGTTATATATCAAAATGGCGGTGGGGCATCTTGTCACAATAACAATGACAATTAATATATTTATAGGGTTCACTTGTTGTTACAGATGGTTAGAGTGTATAAGAGAAAAAAAAACGTCTTTGGAAATAAGAATGCGCCAGGTCAAAGGGGGGAAAAAGGAAAGCGTGTCAAAAAAATTAAACATCAATTGAAGAGGAATTTTCATTATACAACATGTCATAACTGTGACTCAGATGACGATTATTAAATTGTTATAAAAGTTATAAAATAAATAAACATTTCTTGAATACCTTTGTTTTTGACATATATTTTACTCGTGTGAACTTACCTCCGATACTGTGACAATTTGCCCCAATTTGGGGAGCTAATATTCTCAGATTTTTGTTTTTACATCTAAAATGCCTATGTTCCAAAATCCATTCTAACCATTGAGACATTTCAAGTTTCTTTACATAACCTGTCTGACGTAACACAATAAATGGAGAATTGAAGATCCGTACTGCATTGCGAACATGTGGCCAAAAATTCCTAGACTATTATCACAATTACCGAAAAAGCAGTCCGTCGAACCCCCGACTTTCTAGACACCTTCAATTTTAATAAAAGTTAATTTAGGTATTATCAACCAATCAGTGAGTGCCAGTACTTGTTAAGCTTAATTGAATGACTCATGTTTGGAGGGTTCACTCGGATCTACCCTCGCATAACATCACACACGTGGTCATTTCAAGTCCCTAGCATTTAATAATTATTCGTTTACGAGAAGAGGAAACTATCGCTCGAAATAAAAACTGTAAAAGTGAAAATGATAAGCTCTTCACGCTCCACTGTTATGGTAATTCGACGATAACAGAAATCGTTATTTTCAACGACAAAGCGCTGTTTAAATTTCAAGGAAAATTTTAACTTTGAGACCTTTGCTGAGCACTTTATCACGGTTTATGGATCTCTAATGAGGTTGCCTTCGCATGTATTACATTTATGTCTGTAATCCAACTTAAAGACACCCAGTACTGACCGCCTCAGTTAACTCTACAAATCAAAATGATGTGCAGATACCTCCATTAAACTTTTGTCAAACGTTGCAAACTCTCTTTAATCTTAGGGTAAGTGCCACGAGCGAAAATTATGAACTGTAATTTTAAACTAGTCTGTACATCTGCGTAATAAATAGGAGAGCTTTACAATAGCGAACGCTCTTTTACACCTGTGGGAATAAGTCACAAGAAGCAAGGAAAATCACCTGCCAAATTTTTAACTCCCGACTTACAAATAAGCTGTGGGATATGGTACCTAAATGCTTACTTAGCAACATAAAATGGCAATTGCTTTGTGACATGCTCGTTTATTTTGATCGCTATATAAGGTGTCGTTCTTGTGGTTTGCAACTTAAAGACGCGCCATGAACGCGATTTTTGAGAAAAAGAGGCTGAGAACAACCTATAGACAGGCTAAAGTGTCGTGTAACTATGTTGTGTAATTGCAGTTAGCAAAGCTTTCAATTAGGTTTTTTTGTTACAAGTGTTTAACACATAAAGGTGGTTCTTCCACGATCACACGAAACTATTTTTCACATTAGATTGCAAACATCGAGTGTCGTTTATTTACGTGTAACGTACAAAAAGAAATTAGACTTACTTAGGTTTTTGTGATGTGCTTGAATGGTTTCTTATTGCACCGCTTTTCAAAGTAAGTACAATATATGCCTCTTGATATATACCGAGTCTTTCTGAAATTTTAAGTAGTTGAAATGCGTCATTTAGTCGTCTTCTTGGTTTCCACTCTTCATATTTTAAACGGGTGCGTTAAACATTCACATTTCACACTTACATCATAAATAGCTATTATTACCGATTACTGTCCATAAATACATCTTGCACACATGGTATTTTTTTAACAAACTACATTCATTACAGTTTTGCCACTTGTACCAATCGTAATTACCTGAACCTATGAAAAACAGTCTTTAAAAGATAATTTATTGGATTTCTCTCCTGTACCAGAAGGTATATTAACGACGCATTTAACGCGAAACAATAAATAATGTTTCTAAGAAGCGTGCGATTGTCTTGCATCCTTGTGGTTTATTTTCAGACAATAAATCTGGCTCCGGTTGCGTTAAAGCGGTATTGCCAACAAGAGTATTTTAATTTCAAATTAAGAAAATAAAAGACGAGAAAAGCTGTAAAAACGCTTAATTGGAAGGAAACAACATAATCTTAAATGAACGTCAAACAAAAACAGAAAAGGGTTATACATTTAAGACTTAATTGTATCCTTAATTTTTCTCAATTAAAAAAAAAGTGGCCATTGTAAAGTAAGTACATATTATAATATATTATATTTGGTTTGAAAATTGAAATTAAAAATTTGTAATAACACTTTGGTCTATTATAAAAGAATTATAGGTACATTAAATTGTACAATATACAGCGGCGTCCATGAATAACAATATATAGTGAGCGGCAAAAGTATGGAATAAATTCATAAAAAATTAAACAATTTTTTTTTCAAAAAAATAATTTTTTATATTCTTTAAGGGCTGATGATGGCAGAAGTATTCTGCCGAAACATGTACCATTAGTAATCTTACAGTTATTAAAGTTTGTGGAGTTCGACATAGATATATTTAAATTTTAATTTTTTTTTCAAAAAATTTTTCGGGCGGGTCAATTTTGGTTTATAAAAATGAATATTTTGAGCCCAAATTAAATTTCAAGCAGTCATTTGTTTTTGAGTGATGACGTCATCGATATTTTTTTTAAATAGAAACCCTCTATTTTTTTTCTTGATTCAGATAGCCCTTTTAATTGTGTAAACGACAGTATAAAAATTTTGTTATCTTAGATAAAGAAAAAAAATAAATTGGATTTTTTATGACAATCAAAAACAAGTCAAAAAATCAAGTAGGTAAATCAAACAGTCAAATGGTACTGTCAGTTTCATTTATATGTGTAAATTATTTTTCCGGAAATCGTCTTGAAACCATTTTCCTGCTTATTTACCTACTTGATTTTTTGACTTGTTTTTGTTTGTCATAAAAAAAAAACCAATTTTATTGTTTTTCTCAAAACTTTCATTATCTAAGATAACAAAATTTTTATACTGACGCTTTACAATCAAAAGGGATATCAAAAAATTATCAAAAAAATTTTTGAAAAAAAATTTGGCTAATTTTTAATGAATTTATTCCATACTTTTGCCGCTCACGTGTGTTATTTATTTTTTTCATAAAAAATTTAAAGGTCGGACCATAGCTATACAAGGTGTTGATGATTGATCTATGACCTAGTTAACTTTGGAATTCCTCTACATGTAAATTTTTCTATGCCGCTCTATTCTTTTGCATTTATTTGCTAATTCCGTCAATAAGGCATTGGTTGTCAAATGATAAACCTCAATTAATTAATTTTAATATTTATTTATTTAAACGAATAAGCGAGTAAAATGTATACTTTGTGTAAGATATCTTATATATTTAGGGAATGAATTAATATTTAATTTTAGGTTGGTAGGTTTTGGTAGGTTTTTATGCAATGGCCCAGCCTGAAAATTGAATGACAGAGTAAAATTTGAGGTTAATGTAAACATTGTGAGGTCTATGTTTCTCACGTTAAATTGTTTTAATTTCCAGGAAATAAAACACTTACAAATAATGTAGGTTTATTAGGAATTACAGCAAATTAACTCTCCGTTTCATATTTTCAAATCCATTTTCCAACATCTGAAAGGTTATAGCGTTGCATGCATTAAAAATTGCCTCTTGCAGTTCTTTAAGATTGTGCGGGTTATTTTTAAATACGGTGTTTTTGAGATACGGAAAATTGAAATAATCTAGAATTGTCAGGTCCGGACTTCGAGGTGGAAATTGAATGACACGATCATCATAAAACTGACACTTGCTCTACTACACCACACTATAACATCACGAAATCTTGCCACACATTTATAAATATTTTGGACTAATTTTTGATAATCTGCAGGAAAATTAGGGTAGGCATTTCTAAAAACCTTTAACACAACGTTCTATACTATTCACCATTCTGTTGCCATTTTTTTGAAGTCACTTTGACATCCAAATTTTAAATCAAATTGTCAAAAGTTAGTAGTGCCAACCTAATTTCAATTTCACAGCACACTTTTATTTATAATTTAAATGATCTCATGGTATTTATCAGTTTGGAAAAAGATTCTTGATTATGTGGTCGTGTCAATCCAAGGTAGGGAATAAATTTAAAAAAACACAGCGGCATACATTATCATCATCCATACTAATTTTATAAATAGTAACTCTGTCCTCTCTTTAGTGAAAACGGTATCAAAATCTAGGTTCAAGCTATCCCCATATCAAATTTCATTAAAGTCAGTTCAGCGGTTTAGTCGTGAAAGCGTAACAGACAGATAGAGGTACTTTTCCATTTATAATATTACAATATGGATTATATATTTGTATCTTATAGGAGATCAAATCCTAGTTTTCACTTTTTTATTTCCAGAATATTACCAAATCCTCCCTATTGTTATTATCCTCTACTATTTTTACTTAAAGGTAATTTTTGTCATTAAGACGACATCATTCGTGTTTACAAACGACTATGCCCTAATCTGTTTCTTTTGTGCTCTCATTTTTATTCTGCATGCTTCTTGCATATTGTATCCCATCGTCTAGTGTCTTAATTAGTCATGAATTTCCAGGGGTGTTTAAATTTAAATAAGCTTCACTTTTGAAACACTTATGCACTTTATTCTCTTACATTTTGCTGATGCTAATCCAATTCTGCCAATATTTCCACGAGCTTAATTTATTGAATCAAACATTAGTAGTAAATAGTTGTTCTAAATTCATTTTATCGTTCGACACTGTCAGATTTTCAAATTTTCGCTTGTGTAAATACTCTCTGTCAAATGTCAGATAAATGTCACACTATTTTTATGGATTTTAAGCTATTTAAAGGCTTGTAGGGGTTGTCTCGAACGATAAAACGTTCTATTACACTCGTTCGTGTGTAAGTTGAGCGCTCGTGACGTAAAGCGTCAAATTTACACAGGAACTCGTATAATAAACTACTATTATTTCATACTGGTATCTAAAGTGATATTTTTCTGATTATTGTATTATTCTGTTTCTGACTGTTGTAGGACGGTGTTTGGCGGCCAGATTTTCCGTAGTGATAGTGTTAATTTTAAGTTTAGAATACATTAATTTAGACACCACGCGCCCTGTTGCGGCGTAGCATGAGGTGGCAACAGGGAGCGAGCGTGCGATAGTGCCGGAAGTCGAGCGGTAAATGGCGCCTGCCGCAGAAGGTTTACCTTTATACTGTCTAGCGTTCGGCCCTCCCACTTCCGCGCTCTCGCGATTCCGCGTTTTTACGCTTTGAATCGCGAGTGGTTAGTTGTAGTTAGTGCCCCTCTTCGACGTCGGTGGTGTACTCCGGTCCCGGTACCTCCAAGGGTAATCGCCGCCCCCGTAACACTTAGCGCCCAACTGGTGGCTCTTCTCCAGCATGGCTGCTGGGGGGACCCTTTGAAAAAACCAAAGAGAAGAAAAGGGAGATGGAAGCCAGCACCGACCTGGCGCCTCGAACAACAACCACCATCCACATCAGCCAGTAGGGGGCCACCTGCGGACCAACACCAAACAGGAAGACCACGACTCCACCAGGTGTTCCACGAAGCCACAATGGCCTCTGAGATCCTCACACCATTGCGTTTGTACTTCGGGGAGTACCCCGAGGCCTTCATCGACGACTGCGGCGACTACCTGTATTGGGTCAACCCGAAGAACGACGTCACCCTCACCCTCCGATTTATCGACGACATCCCAGAGAGGTTGAGACGGGAAATGGAGGACTACACCGACGTCCAGGACGTCTGGGATGTTTTGAGGAGGGCGTACGACGGCGAGTTCGACCAGGAGCTCGGTGTCCAGCCGCTAGAATCGTCAAATTCGAAGGCCGGGTACAGCGACAAACACCTGGAGTACCCCGAGGACGCTCCAGAAAGCCGCTGGGATAGCTATGACTACCCGGAGGACCTGGAGGACGATATCGACGACAGAGTAGACTCGCCGACCTTCTACGTCCAACCCCTAAAGTTCGGAGTCTACCCGAGAATTTTATCAATGACGTCGATTTCTACATCAGTAACGACCATCCAGACGACGAATCCCAAAGAAGGTGTCACCCACGTTCTCCAATTTGTCGAGAACGTGCCAATTAAGATTAAGTCGGTGGTGTACTTCGGTCCCGGTACCTCCAAGGGTAACCGCCGCCCCGTAACAATAAAAAACGTGGAACATTAATGTCCTATATTGCACTTTAAAGTCCTAGTACTTTAGAATTATACGTCAATTATTTCCATTGTAACATAATTCAAGTTAAACTTTGGATCCATTCACGAAACAACTGGCAAATTTTATAAAATGCATCAAGAAATGTTAACAAAATAAAAGTGCTCTTTGTCTTCAGCAGAGTCAGAATATTACGAAACAGGCCATCAGGTGTTTGAGAGGGTTGCCGGGGCATCCTGAATTCGGACCACTGTTCGACATTGCAGTTCGGCATATACGTCAGCGGGCTGACGGCTGCATTGAGGCAGCACACGGGAAACCTGATGGTGGCTGGTCCACTTCGTGGGGGTCGTCGTCGTCGGATGCCAGGAGAACCGTGTTGGCAGAAGCCATGGCCAGTCTGGGTCTGATAGACGAGAACCGGGGCAGTCAGGCCACGTTTGGGATCCTGTAGTTGATGTGACGTTTGACCGATGGTCGAAGGGTGGAGGACTCCTGAAGCAATCAGCGTTGTATTTATTTCGCAATACTCAATTGAGAGGGATTTTTAGTGGGTAGGTCGAGATGACCATTCGCCAGGGAGCCCCACACTCTCCACGATTTGGCTGGGTTCATATCTGGAGCTACGTCACAGTATTTTCCCCTCTCAAAGGAAAAAAAGTCCATCAAATCCTGTCAGACAATTACAATAATTATAATTTTCAAGATATTAAATTATAGCGGCTACGCCATTTCCACTATTTGGACTAAAACCATCAAATGGAGACGTTGCTTCTCAGTACTCGTATTGTTGAATTTATTCTATATTTTACTAACTAGAAACTAATAGCCGTGTTCGCGGGTGCAGTTCTGAACCAGTTCAGAACTAGAATTTAAATATATCTAAGTCGAACTCCACAAACTTTAATGAGCGTAAAATTACAAATGGAACATGTTTCGGCAGAACACTACTGCCATCATCAGCCCTTAAATAATTTAAAAAATTATGACTTGGACGTTATTTTGAATTAAACTAATTAAAAATAATAATAATTCAAAATAACGTCAAAGTCATAATTTTTTAAAATTCTTTAAGGGCTGATGATGGCAGTAGTGTTCTGCCGAAACATGTTCCATTTGTTATTTTACGCTCATTAAAGTTCGTGGAGTTCGACTTAGATATATTTAAATTTTAATTTAAATTTACTCCACCTAGATTTAAGAACATTCTTCTGGTTCAGTTCAGAACTATTACGCATGCGCAGCGGAAAAAACGGCGTTCGTGGTTCGCCAAATTCTGAATTTGTAATAACAGCTCGGCGTTCGCGGATAATATCGAACGGCTCATTATTAATTCGGAATCGATCCTGGCAGTTCTAGTACTGTAGTAGGGACTAATAATTCGGTTCGGCTGTTCTTGCACAATTTTGATTTAAGTTGTTTTCTATAAACGTCAGTTTACAGTTGTAGGTGCAACGATCTCTAGTAAAGAGGGCCCCCTTTTCCAATTAGACTCCCTGAGACTCCTGACCAAGGGGACCCCGACCAAGAGGGCTCCTGACCAAGGGGGCGGGAACCTCGACCAAGGAGGCGCCCGACCAAGGGGACCTTTGACCAAGGGCGCTGACGACCAAGAGGGCTACCGATCAAGGGGTTCCCCGACCAATAGGGCTCCCGATCAAGGGGGCTACCGGCAAAGGGGTGTCCCGACCAAAGAGCTCCCGGCAAAGGGGGCTCCCGACCAAAGGGCCCCCGTCCAAGGGGGCTACCGAGCAAGGTATAGTATAGTTCCAAGAAATTATTTTGGTGAGTCCACTGATGAGTTTCTTCCTCCTCCTCAGCTCTTTCCGGAACGATTAAAAATTCGGTTAAGACTTCTAAAATTGGTTGGTTTAAAAACACATCTAATAGACAATCGTTCATTATTTACATCCTTCGAACTCACTCATTTTCTGATAGACAAATCAACAAACAACGCTACTTTTCAGATTTTTTCATGGAACAGTTCAAAATTATCGTTCGTATAATCGGGCATGCGCTTTATGACAATCCGGAATAGTTCTGAACTAGTTCGGAATCGATTTAAAATGTGAACTAAGAGCATAAGTTATGCTTTATGTGCTGAGCTTGGACTGTGACCGACGAACGAAGTGAGTCGGTTAAGTCCAGGCGAAGCACATAAAGCGACTTATGCTCTGAATTATATATACTATTCTACCCGCAAACCTTACTCAGAAGCCCCCTTTGGTCAGGGGCCCCCTTGGTAAGGAGCCCCCTTGTTAGGCACCCCCTTTGTCGAGTCCCCCCTTGGTCGGAAGCCCCCTTCGTCGTGAGCCCCCTTGATCGGGAGCCCGCATTGTCGTGAGCCCCCTTGACGGGGAGCCCCCTTGGTCGGTAGCTCCCTTGGTCGGGAGCCCCCTTGGTCGGTAGCCCCCTTGGTCGGGAGCCCCTTTGGTCGTAAGCCCTCTTGCTCGAGCCCCCTTGGTCAGGAGCCCCCTTGTTTAGAGGCCCCTGTAAATAAAACAAGGACGCCCCAAGGGGGAGGGACCTACTACGCTAGTCGTTTCATTTACACGCGTCCCATTCACTACCTCGCTAGTTTCACTTTCAATAAATTAGAAAACAACAATTTAGTAAGAATTTGAAAGAATTCATTGACAAGGTGAAAGTGTCACTTACTTTATGTGATTCAGCACATAAAATAACACCTGTTGGCTACTTTATGAGCCAAATCAGATAAAATGACACTTTTATCTTGTCAATGGAGGCACATAAGTTGTCACTTTTGTGACGTTTGCGGATAAATATATATTTGTGTACTTCTTGAGACTGATGGAATGGATAGAGAAAAAATGGTGGGAGGTGTTGAATCGAAATAAACAAGGGGCGAAAAAGGAGAACCTACTAAATATGGCGGCAGAGGAGAAATGGTGACAGTTTATTATGGAATAGTAAACGATTAAGCATGGGAAGAAGTGCAAGAATTCACAGTAGGGGAAAGAATAGAGTCAGATAATCTGTTTATAGAAATAGTATAGGAATAGGAATAGAAAAAAAAGAAGAAAGATAAGAGGAACTGCAGAAAAAGGTGATGATCAAAATAAGGAAGAGCACAAGAGAAGGTTAGAAAAGGCAAGATTCGAAGAACAAGAAACAGGGAAGGTGGAGAAATCGAAATACATATACATATTCGAGGAATCAGCGTCAAAAAGAAAAATAGCAATAAGAGGAATAAGAAAGAAAAATGAGTGGTGGCACAAAGAATGTGAACAACAGAAAAATAAAGCAATAATAAAAGAGCTAATAGAGAATGGAAAAAGACAAGAACAGTAGCGGCTTTCTAAAACCGAAAGGAAGATATATAGAGAGACATGTAGAGTGAAAAAAAGGCAGAAGAGAGATTGAAGAGAGGGGGAGAGAGAGAGAGAAAAGAAGCAGTGGGTGAGGAAATAATGATGAACGAAAGCGCCGGGTAAGGATGGAGTACAACGAAGCGTGGATGTATGGGACGAGAAGAGTGCTAGAGAGACTGGTTGAGGTAATGAATGGGGTGTGGAGAGAAGGGGTAGTATGCCTTATTGACAAAAGGGAGAGAAAAGTAAGTTGGAAAACCACCCTGGCATAGCTTTTCTAAACACAGTTCTATGAAAGAAGAAAAACGTAGAAGAGCCCGAAAAGGAGAAATATTACCAAAGGAACGGGTACGCGACTAAAGACATAGAGAGATTGAAAGAAAGAGGCATGTGGATGAAGATAAAGGGGAGAGAAAGGGACAAGGATACGGGCACACAAGAAAGAAGGGAAAGAATCAGACAATCCAAGTACAACTGAAAGTACGATAAGAAATACCGAGGTGGTTGGAGAGTATTTACAATAGTATTTCGGTCACGTGTGATATAAGACATTTTGTTCAACCAGTGTATTTTTACAACAACAAAGAACCTTGATCTCTTTTATTGTATAACAGTTGCAATTTAGGTGTTTGTAGTGACTAAAATTTAATTTAATAATTTTAGTCACTAATGATTGAAATTTGATTTTGGTCACGAACGTAAGAAACCTAAAATATGCGACTGTTCGACAAAATACTGAATGTATTAAATAAAAGGGAAATAAAATGGACGAAACAAAAGGAGGGGGAGGTGAGAAGAAATGACGATGCGTTGTTTTGAAATTAATACATATTGTAAATTATGTTATGAATTCTGTATGCATATATTTCTTATTATTTTGCTTCACCCTTGACTAGCTTAAGACAAGTTATTCGATCAATTTTTAATTCGTTAACAATATGTCATAACCTCAAAGTAGTCTAAATTCATAAGAATGAGAAGACATAATTTTACCTCTCGGTGTTTGCACCAAACGATAAATAAATATAACTGTCACTTGCATTGGAGAAAAGCTCTGCGCATCAGCCATAATGGGATAGATTCTACGAAAATAATTTCATTATCCAGTGGCAAAGTTTTGAATTTTTGTGCAACTTCTTCCTTGATGATCCAAAACTAAAAGGTCCACTGCAATAATGATCTATCAATGTATGTAGTTTTGAGATAATTGCCTCTGAAAGTTTCTCACCTTCGGGCTTAGTGGTGTTGTGGCTTTCAGTTTTTTTTTCTCGAGACTTGTTATTTATCTTTTGCACATATACCTATGATCATAAGGACACCTCTATACCTTGTGCAACTCTGGTATCTCCGACTGTCCTTGATTGATTGCTGTCCTTAGTGAATCTCACTATTTTTTCTTCTTTAACAAGTACAAAGCCATTGATAGAGAGTGGTCGTCGAAAAAGATAATTTAGCACCTTTATTGTTTAGAAACTAACCATTATATTAACCATTTATTTGGGAATCTTTCATCTTTTGTTCGTGTATAATTTCAAGTTTGGGAATGACGATTATTTCAGAAACTTGGCATTTGATAGGAAAGGTGCTAGTTCTTATAATAGTAATCAAGATTAATGAGACAAATTGTCAAAATTTCAGGACTTTACTTATCTCTATTTTGCTGTGGTCGCCCTATGTTGTTTACGGCTTTATAAAGGTAATACCATGAGATCATTTAAATTATAAATTAGAGTAGGCGGTTTTTTATGCAGTGACCCAGCCTGCAAATTGACTGACAATAAAATTTGAGGTTATGGTAAACATCGTGACGTTTATGATTCTCATGTTGAATTGTTTTAACAAAAAAAAAATTAACTAACAAATATTGTAGGTTTATTGAGAATTACAGCAATTGTTCAAAGTGTTCTCCCCCAGCCTCAATGCAGCTCTTAATTCTAAGTTTCATATTTTCAAATGCATTTTCCAACATCTGAAAGATTATAGCGTTGCATGCATTAAAAATTGCCCCTTACAGTTCTTACGGGGTTTTTGAGATACGGGAAAATGGAATAATCTAGAATTGTCAGGTCCGGACTTGGAGGCGGAAATTGAATGAAACGATCATCGTAAAACTAACACTCAATCCGCTACACCACACTAACATCACGGGATCTTGCCACATATTTATAAATTTGTTGGATTAATTTTTGATAATCTGTAGGAAAATTAGGGTAGGCATTTCGAAAAACCTTTAGCACAGCGTTTTATAGAATACTCTTATTCACCATTCTGCCGTCACTTTGACATTTGACATTTGTCAAAAAGTTAGTGCCAAGCTAATTTAAATTTCACAGCCTACTCCAATTGGGTAGTCTAGAGGTTGGTCAAATAGTGTTGGATTCCATTATCTTTGTATTTACTGAGCTTCTTTTTTAGATCTTATTGCTCGATTTAAGATTATAGTTTCCTTAACCGCTGAGGGGACATATTTTGTTATTTCAATTTTGCTCGTAACTAATAATTGATGAATTTGTTGCTTAGTGATGGCGTGATTATAGTACTGAAAGATGATTACTGGTGAATTATCAGACCAATTATAAAGGTCCAATGTGTAAAATTTTGAATCACATCACCATCTTTGAATACAGGTGATATACCATTGCAAGAGAACATTCACTGACACACTCGAGTAACTGAAGTTATTTTCAGTTGGAGATAACAAACCATTTTTCATCATTCCCGTCAATTGCATAACTTATTCAAATATCAGCTGTCGCACTGGATCCCCGTGCTGATTTCTGAAATTCTCGTACGTGCATAATTATGAACATTGTGTTTGGTGGGTTTATCGTTTCACCCTTACTTTAGGGGCAAAACCGCTATTATATTCCATAAACACGTATTGTCGGGCGTGTATTGAACCTCTTCACAACGTTACAACATGCATGTTCCAGCCCCGAGTAAATCCAATCAGTATATTATTTACTCGTTTAGAAATCCGTTGCTATTTTGACTGTTTGCGAGGGTGGCTCATCATTCCCATTTCATGATGCAAGCGATTAGCAACGTGTGAGAAAATAATGTATTAGCGTGCTTCTGAGGAAAGTCAGCCGGCCCGTTATTTATTACCATTGTTACACAATTTTTGCCAGAACAAAACAATATTATGCAGATTGAATGACCATCAGCACGTGACTTTTAAGTGGACTCGAGTATTTAACCCTTTGATTCATATGCAAATAACATTTTTTTGAGATGACGCGCGAGGGGGAAATGGACACCGTGGTCCTTAATTGACTCGATTGTTTTATTTAGTGTTAGAAAAAGTCTAAAAGTGACAAAATAAATCGTCACCAGGTGGTTGTTTTTCACTTTTTATGAGTGCTTGTATTACAAAACTAACAATGTTGGTCAATTTGAGCCACATTACCATAAAAAAGCTTTGGCTTTTTTTTATAAACCTCAGGAGCGTGCTACCCACAATTTAATGCAATAATACCAATTACACACAAAGGGCAACTGCCAAAATTATCAGTCCATATCGGAACTGACGTTCAATCATCCCAGCCACCCTCTTTGACGGGTGTTAAACTAAATTCCCACCAAAGTGGGCCTTGGGGGCTGAACAATTGAGCATCCCTCTGTGCCAAGGTGGTGCCACAAGAGGTTGCATCAGTATTATTTAGAAACAATTGTCTTAACACAGACGTTCTTTCTGGTATTGTAACTTCAATTTCAATATTAGATTGCAACGATATCGTAATTTTCTATTAGCAACTGTCGCTTTGTAGGAAATCAACGAATGAGCCCACCTCGTCACTGTGCGACTTTTTTGAACATCGGATGAGTCCATCAATCAATGTCGATGATATTCATCTATTTGTGCTCGTAATTTTGTTGTTATTTCATGTACTTTGTGGTGAAATGATACTCACTTTTTGTATGACTTGCATTTTTCGTGAGAAATTTGAATATTTTTATCATTTATTAGAACCAAACTAGACTCTTTTTATGCGCAAGATCACTGTAACTGCAGAAATTAGATCCTCTTTAAACATCCACCACAGCAATAACAATAATTATTATCGGGCATAATTTTCATAAAAAACATTTTCACTTAAAATCTAAAATAGACAAATAAAACCCCTTCGATCGTAAGGGAAATAGTGGATTATATGACAAGTGACTGCGAATGAGATTTTTGAATCACGAGTGCGATAGTTAAGATCACATTTTAACTTTTCACACCTATGCAAATTTTACAATTTTTTTTATAAATTATAGAAGGCAAACCAAAATACCCAAGAATTGCGAATCTTGTTATCTTCTCGAACCAGAATCTCAGCTATCTAATGCCGCACAGTAATAAACATTTATAAACTGCAATAACTGACAGAACCGTCATAACTGAAATATTCTTGAATTTAAAGCTAAGTAATAAAATAAACATTTAATTAAAGCTCCGAAACTCATACATGCTTAATTTATACATAATAATTTAAAATTAATAACTTCATGCACAATTAAAAAACAAATAACATCTTGACTGAGTACCACCAATCATCTCCAACAAAAATTTTTAATTACAAAATTCCGCGGCTCATTAATTTTCGCTAATCAGCTTTAAAATATCATTAGGCACTTAAATTGCGCATGTTTTCCCATAAACATTCTTCGGAGGTAGGATTATATATGGTCACTTTTTGCGTAAAAAAGCGCGCTTCCCGTTTCGTGGTAATAAATATTCATCATTGTATGGGTTTGATGGTCCACCCCAAAATTATTTGTAATTTTGGGATATAACACAGGGTCCGAGCTTGTTAAGGTCATTGTGTGGTCAAAGTTCCCATTCAGAATTTTACAATGGATGGAAACGTGCACGGATCACTTTTTCCTGCGTTTAGACCCATCTATAAACCATCCATCTTGCAGTTAGACGATTAGTGACAGTTGACACGTGGTTCAATTGAACTGTAGCTGGTATATTGAACGTTTATTTAAATTTTTCCAAACGTCCGTGCCTTAATTTTTTTTTAACTACAAACTATGAAAAAAATAATAAATAATAATAAAAACTGTCTTGCTTTTGTCACAACATTCCTGGGAACTAATACAGCTTTTGAGAACTTTTATTTTTGATCGATGTAACCATTTTATCCACCCCATGTGTAATTACGCCTATATGTAGTTAACTCATAATGAGTGCTGAGTTCCTTAATACAAATTGCTTGATTAAATCTCGGACCATTTATTTACTGTAATCGTTGCATTGTATAAGCAACAAAACAACAATCTATACTTATAAAAAACAAAGTTAAAACCGTTACAGTTAAACATGAGAAACGTTGTTAAATATTTATTTGGATAGGTTCATAGGAATAATTTATGATACGGTGTAATTTCAGTTGTGGATTTAAACGTGAAAATCGATGGTTATTATAAACTCACAACTCAATAATTAAAGTGCCGCCGTCTTCTCGAGAATTCGCTACGAGTATAAGATGGTAGATTAGATAATCACACTTTTTTTTAATACAAGACATGACATGTCATCTTTGCTTCCAGAGCTATTAGTGTGTAGTGGAGTACATCAAAAAGTATCCAGCAGAGTGATTGAAGCTCAGAACTGGTCTAGATCTCCTTCGAAGGACGCAACTTGGCGAAAAAACCTGCAAAATCGTCCGGCTTACATCTAAGAGCCATTTTGCGTTTAATTAGCAAAATAATTTGCCCCGTAATCGCTTCATTTAGTTTACTCTATTTTTACAAATTTCCGTTGTAATGACTGTATATAATATTGCTAATGCAGCATGTTTTCCTTTAAAATTTTCCTTTAATTAACTCAAATTATCTTAAAAGGAGCCATAAATGCCGACAATCGGAATGCAGACTTCATGCCAAATCCCACAACGAAGAGATTACACCATCCTCCAATCAGTCCAGCCTCACCACCCTCACCCTTTACAGTCAATATAAATTTTCTGCATTATATTGTTTCAGAAAGCATTCGCTAAGGGTTGGCGATAAAAAATCAAGTATGTTCATTTCCATATTTTAATTGTCACCAGTTATAAATACATCAGGGCCCACTTGATAATCTCAACCGTTCACACGCTCGAATCCGATGTTCAATTGTCGCCGTAAAAAGCTAATGAGGGTTCATCTATTAAAATGACACTGGTAGTTTTTTCTTTTACAAATGCGTAGGGTGTGTGCGCTTAGGGTGGTTCGATTTAGCAACATTGTGACCGAAGATTGATTAATGTGACGTTAATTTCGAAGGCGGGATGTTTTTTTGGTGCATTTTTAAATTGGGGCTGAGAGGGATGTTTGACTTTTGGTTTAGATTTTCTCATACGCCCAGCTTATTCATTCAGTATACAATAAAAAGTTGTAACAATCCATGCAAATTTTTGTATAAATTTTAATGAAAATGTCCAATTTTTAGTTTTTTTTTTATAAAAACAAATTTTGTAGTAGTTCATTATTGCACTAGTGCAAAAGTATTTTTTTATTGTTCTGGTACAATGAAAATGGTTTATAAATATATCATTGATATATTATAAGTATTTTTTTTGTCGATAGGATCTGTTTTATTTGGAAATCTAGAATGCGGGTAACAATAATGAAGGTATATTCTCCAGGAAAGTCCTTGAAGGATCGTAGAAATAATGTTGTATGTTACACGTTAAAAAGTAGTCATTTTCATGTCGTGAGCAATAAATACATTTTTTAAACTTGTTGCATAAATAGCCATTATTTGTTAACTTTTAGTTGAATATGGCGGGTTTTATGACAAATATTGGATATAGCAAAATTGGAAAATATGGGTAGTGATTGTATAGTTTCTGTTTGAGTTGAATTCATTACAAATACATTATATTTTTGTTTATTTAGAACTTCATTTATAGAATGCTGCTGATAATATTTATTTCCTATACTTTAACAAATGAAAATTTTCAATACTAATTCTTCATTAATTTTTTTATTCAAACAAACACAATTTTCTCCTAAAATATAGACAAATATGACCCATTATGTTTTGGTTTCTCTTTCCATTTTCTTTCTTTATATAAAATTCTTAAAATAGTTTGTGTTGTAATAGTGCTGGAAGGGTGGGAAGGGAACTTCTTTATGTTTAATTATTATCATATTTAAAATATTGCTTAGACTTTCGACACAATATCTGACACTATTTTCAAGATCAACTAATAGAACACTCATATTCTTCCAATATTCTGCAGAAACATCTTATAAGACTACCACCAAAAGAAGCCCTAAAGTGAAAAAGTCAAAAATGAATGGTTGGGTTAAAACGGTTGATGCCCCTTGAGAAAATTTGGAAAGACTTTGGCAAAATAGACTCCCAAAAATAATACAACAAAATATTAATCAAGTGTGAAAAGTGGTGGACGCGCCATTTCACAAATTGTGCTTATATTGACATAACTCCAGTCTCTCTTCACTGAACTAACACAAGGTATCAGGTGTCACTTTAACAATAAAGAAGTGGGGTTCACTGGAGGCGGAAGGTACAAAGATAAATTATAAAATACTTTGACAAGATGTTATCCAATAGTTACAACGCAACCCAGGATATTGCGGGCAATGGATACCTAATTTTTAACCATTTTTTTTTTCATGCAGAAATAAAAACATCCCAAAAATTTCGAAGTAGATTTATAGTTATTGACTTATTTTTTAATGTTAGGGGCAAGCTATCAAATCAAAAGACAATATTCTTGTTCATATTCACATATTAATTTTTTCTATTTCAGTGTCATAATAGTATATTATGATACGAGTTTTATAAGAAGCATTTTGTCGCACGCACGGGTTTAGGGCACGAGCGTCCTAAATGAGTGCCCTAAATGAGTAAATGCGACAAAATGCCTTATAAACGAGTTATCATACAGTATTTTTTCTACTTTGCCACTTTTTATACAAAATAATCAAATTTTACAATCTAGGGAATTCCGCGGCGGTTGGCTACCTTTGCTAGGTGCATTAACGGCGGCTATGAAAAAGTATTAATTTGAAACGTCAATACTCGTATGTGACTCGTATTTTTGTTTATCCTTTACACATGTTTCAAAAACGTGGTAGTGAATTTTAACCCATCCCGAACGACCTTCAAAAACGTGGGACTCAGCTGTAACTCAAGCCCATAACCTCCGTAACAAACGCCCCCATACCACAAACAACTCGCACAGGCTCGTTCTTTTTCTTTGTGATCCACGGTGTGGACATTGACAACGACGAACGCGATTTCCTGGCCCTGGAAACTCTCAATCTCCCCATCCACAAAATGTCTAGAATCAAATCCCGCCGCACAAACAAGTGGAACCCCCTTATCCGCGTGATCATTGGAGATACCCTCAAGCATTTTCTGACTTCAAACGCCATCAGTGCTTTTGTTTGAATCAAACCGCTAAAATCCCAATCCAAAATTGACAGCCGTTGAAATCGACTTGGACTTGACACAGCGAAGTAAGGTTAGGATCATGTCGATCACGTTAGGGTTGCCAAGATTCCAATATTAAAAAATTAAATTATACTGTTTTTAGTGAAATTACACGCAAAAGCGTATCGTAATAGCCTCAGTAGCATTTTGTGTAACTGAAAACAGTTGCACTAAGTTTAGTTTTGTATCATCGTTCTAGTAATTTTTGAATATGGGGTAGAATTAGGAGCACAATTGCTGTAAATATCAATATCCAATTGATGTTAAAAATAATGGTTAGGTAATGATTTAAATGATTTAATAAACCTTCATAAACACTAAACCAATCAAAATAAAAGTCACTAGATGATTATTTTATATTTTTTATTTATGAATGCGAAGTAGAAAAAATAGCATGTTACACTCGTTTCACAAGACATGTTGTCGAACTCGTTTCGACAATAGACTGTCTTGTGCAACTCGTGTAACAATATACTATTATACGTCTGATTTATAATTCTGTTCGGTATAATAAATCTATTTCTAAATAAAAAATTTCACCTAATAAAGAGTCATTATGCTCCTTCATCACATCATCAGAAGCTTTTAAAGCATTGCAAAATATTATACATTTTATGGTTCAACACGTGGAGTATCTAAAGAACTTAACTTTTTTATTTAACGATTTGCATTTGCAACAACAGAAATTGAACTATTAACTTGAGGTAATTCGATGAATAAATGATACTATGACTCTATTGGCGAATCAATTGAAGTAATTTTAATATACTCGTGAGAACTCCACTGACCATTTTTTTATAAATATTAAATACAAATCCATTTCTTTGATAATTTACAATCCTCAATCATCAAGTTTTCTCCATGTAAGTGCTATTTTTGGCATCCTTTGTGCTCTATATTAGTTTTGTGTACTTATCATTTCATTATTTGTTCTTTCAAAAAATGTACAAGGTGGGGTCCTTCGCTTGTATACTCTTTCCAGCTCCTCTTTACTTTCTGATCTTCTCAGGAAATTGTCCAGAACTCAGGTTGTTCATAAAAGATTCATATACATTCACGAGTAGGCTTTGAACTTTGAAGAAAAACTAATTTTATATTTAGATTCAGCGATACAAATATAGCTCAAATCAGTTCCAAAATCCTCGGCACCAAAAAGAAATATTAATTTTGTAGGCCTGTGTTATTAATGCAGTGTGTTTATCTGGCTGCTAAACAATCAACTGCATCCACCCCCACGAAAAAAATTTGCACGGGTTTAAATCGGGTGAACGCGGTGGCCAAACAACTGGGCCAAACTGCAACTAGCTATCACCAGTCAGCCGGTTGGGAGGCACGTGGGATCGCGCGGAGGTTTTCGTCGCCCAAACATGTGTGTGTTCTGATTGTTTTGCACACCTTCACGTGTAAAACCCGCTTCGTCCGTGAACAGCACAATGTTTGAAAAGTTTGGCACCTCTCGTCACTTCTCCAACAACCGCTGGCAATAATTAACGCGGAGTTGTAAATCTTCAGGTAACAACGCCTGCACCTTTTGTACATAGTACGGATGTAATCCTTGTTCTTTTAATGTTCTGTGCACCAAACTATGACACGCCTATCATATTTGCCAATGCCTCCTAGTGCTAATACCCTAGACTTTCTTTAACACGTTCCATTTGTTCTTTCGCAGCAAGTACACGATCGGTCCGTTGTCGCCCCCTATCATGGGTTTGGAGATGGAAAGTACCATCATCGCGAAGATGTTCGACTACGGCCGTAAACATGCGGGAATCTGGAGTTGGACGCTCTGGATATCGTTTTATCCACAGCCTACGTGCAAGAAAAGAGTTCTCTCCACACATAAGCACCATATCGGTACGATCACCCTCAGTAAAATTAGCCATTTCGACAACCAATGGTACTTTCGGGAAAAGAAAGCACGCACGGTTTCAAGGCTCGGTCAGAACTGAGGTCGATCTCCAAAAAGAGGATGACGTAGTTTTTGTCTATTATTTATGAACTAAAGATATGTCGCAAAAAAAATCCTTGTTTTTATTGTACCGGATTATGTATGTATTTATCCTTTCTTCCATTAAGTCGTTTGATAAGCTTCTTCTCTTAAATAAATTGTGTCTCCCGATATTGTAAGCATTCTACTATAGCGCCATAGTGTGAACGCTTCAGTTTTTTGCTGGTGCTCTTATAATAGCTCAGGCCTTAACTCCTTTTAACAATCAAAAAGCAAAATATCTGACCAGTAATTATGCTCAGTTAGTGACATAGCACTCGCTTTTTTTTATTCTTTTCAGGAATCTCATTTTCATGCTATTCATTTTACTTTTTTGTCTCTAATTTGTTATTCACAATTATTCACAGGTATGCGTAAGTACCGGTGTTACTACCATTTTGACTACTTCGGCTTTAGTTTCTTATGGGACTTCCTTAGTACATAAAGTTGGTTTTGCGTTGCATAGTTTTCCTGTTTTTGATAGTCTTTCCTTAATTTAATTCACTAGGTTACCCCTACCGTCGATGACTCCTCCCAGATACTTAAAGGTGTTAAGTTGTTCTAAATCTTTTCCCTCTACGTTGTGCTTTGCGTTTTCGTCCCCTACTGTCATTGTTATCTTCCCCCTGTTGCGTTCTTTTTTTGTCTAACGTTTTCTTGCGAGTTCTCTTCTGTGCTCTCAAACACTACCATGTCGTTTGCGTAGCTCAGTTCCGTGACTTGGATTATCTCCATTTTTTGTATGGTTTCCATTGTTGCCTGCATTTCTGGCTATGTATTGTGATATTAAACAATGTCAATAGCTATTTACGGTACTAGATCGGTAGCAACATTTTTATGACCGCGCCAATATGTTTGGCGAGGCCATAAAAGTGGTGCCGGTCGTATATTGTATAACAGTTTATAAGATAGTGCAACGATCACTCTCATGTTAAACAAAAATCCATGAAGAATTTTTTATCCGACACGTCGGTGGTGCGCATTAAGTGAAAATCTGTTGCTACCGACCGTTGTCAACTATTATTACCGGCCTAGGCCGGTAAATTTTATCTACCGGACTTGTTTGTAACTATGTAAACGCTAGTTACCAATTCAGTACCCTAAAAATGATAATCAGCTAAGTGCACATCCTAGTTTAAGACCGCTATTCCTCACTGTCACGCAACTGATTGTCTTGGATTATAAGTTTATTATGGACTCTATCAAATTTTCCTCTGTCCTTTAGAACATCCCATATATTTTCTCTTTTCAATATTCTACTATAGATTTTTCCACCGTACCTACTCCTTAAAGTTAGAACATTGCTGACTGTCTTCTTTTTATAGCATACTAGCAGAATGTCCGGCGTTGCCCGGGTTAGACCACCAATAATTGTTGTAAATTTTAGACAATACCAGCATTTAGACTTGGGTAATTATTAGGTACATCTTAATGTCGTCTCCTCGTCATTGTATTCTATCAAATAGAGTTGTAGGAAATTTGGATCTCCAGATTCGAGAAAAAGTGAACCAGGAAAACGATAGACTTGAACTTGGACTTTAAATGTTGGTATCTAGTTAGCCTCAGATATAATTTTTGTTTCCCCAAATGATATCAATTGAAAAGCATTGTAATTTCTAACTGATGAAAGAAACATATTTGATCTAATATCTGTGCCCATGAGAAGACCTCTGAGTGGTTCTGGTGGATCCCTCATAAGTTCCAGCTTTACTTTGCGAGTATTGCAGCACATGCCCGGGCCTTCTGTTTTCCATCGAAAGGATTGGACATGGACCCAATAATTCCGTCAGAATAGCGTTATAAATTGATTAACGTTACTTGCCGATTGCACGTCGTATCCAATAAGAATATAAAATTGCGCCCACATCCTGTACACATCCACAATAAATTTTAGCACTTCTCCCTCGACTTCACCACATTGTTTCTCCCTTGTGAAATGGTTTTGACAAAAACTGATGAGGAAACTGCGACATTTTTATCTGACAGAGTTTTCAATTTCGCCTGGTTTGAACTTTTTTTTTTGACAAAAAGAGGTGACACTGGGGTCGTGAACCCCCCTATGTTACTGCCCATTGCGAATATTATTTGTGGTCAAAATTTCGTGATGATCTGTTCACCGGTTTAGCCGCACATAACATACGAACAAACAAACAAATATTGATTTTTATATATTAGATGACCATTGACTACTTGTTAATCTTTGGGGATCTTCTTTTGTGCGAGATGTTGGAAGACGAGACCTTTAGAAAGCAGTTATCCCAGACAACAGGAATCTATTAGTTGACCAAAGAGCCCTTTGCAAATTAAAATAATTGTCTGTTTACAACATACGATCATCCTAACAATTACTCGTCTCTCATATTTTCAAAAACATTTACTAAACATTGGGGTGGAATGATTTGACAAATTTCTACAATATAATAATAGATAAAGCCTAGATAAATAATAGATAATAAGAGATAAAACCATCCAAATAAATCCATGCCTCATCACTATAAAAAGTAAAATCTGGAATCATCATTCATATGTTGCTCAAATCATTGACAGTAATTTATGCGTTTGCGGTGGTCTGGAGGTTTTAATTCCTGCAATATTTGAACCTTATAAGGATACATTTACAATTTTTTCCTCAAAATTCTAAGACAATTAAAGATCCGGTTTCCCTAAAATTAGGCACAATAATTTGAATTCAGTGATATAGTTGACCCAAACGGTATTGTGCACAGTTTGCTAAAGTAATTTAATCACTGAGTGATTTTTCGCTCGTGTCGGCAAGCAGGGGCGGCTTAATTTTTTATTTTTATAGTATTACTTTGTTGAACGCGTGCCACAAGTTTGAGCTCTAAAACAGAAATTCTAAATTCTTCTCGACCAGAAATCGTTAATATTATCTATTAAATTTGACAGATGACAGGTGTTGCATTGCCGCAGATGAGGAAAAACATTGGCGTCTCGTTTATGGGATATTAAAATGATCAAATGTAGTAAAATCTCTATTTATTGAGTTCTTCGGCCATAAACCGAAAATAAAAAAGATTACAGGCACTTGAGTCTAATTCATGCGGTACGAGCAGTTATTAAAAATATTGATACCACAGCTGTAATACTTATACGATTTTTATAAAATTAGCATGGAAGTCATCTAGGCCCTACATTACAATTTCGCAAAGCACTCTTAATTAATGTAGTTATTAATAAACCTTTCCTATAAAACGGCAACCATTAGGTATTTGAAAAATCAGCGTCAAACTACTATAACAAATCATTCGAACTGTATCTGGTTTCCGAAATTCGAGTTAAGAGGCACCAAAAATTATGATTGAGGTGACATTCGATTCGTAATTGCACCAAGAATTTTTTTATTGAAAATCAATATCCGCAAATAAAAATTACAAAAGTAAACAAAAAGACGGTGGTTAGGTTTTTTACATATATTTCAAAAACTATTTGAGATATCCGAAACTTGAAAAAAGATCCTTAAAGAGCAGGAAATTCTCCAAAACAAGTTCTACCACCCGAAATTGCTCCGGCAATATTTATAATTTTAATTTAGCGGCGAAAAAAGGCAAAAACGCGCGGCTCAACTTCCGTCCGCGCCGACCGAATCTGATACCCGAACAAAAAAAATAGTATATTTCAAACCACGTTAAGAAAGTGCTCTCTTGCAAACCGCGGGCAAAGTTTATAAACCGAGGCGTAGCCGAGGTTTGTAATTGCCCAAGGTTTGCAAGGGCACTTTCTTAACAAGGTTTGAATACGATTTAATTTTTTTCTCTACCGGCACAACTTCGTTGTAAAAAAATAAAAACAATTTGTTCAAAAATTTTATGAGAACGGTAAAGTAAATAAATTTACCTAACCTCGAAATTTAATTTCAGTATAGAATCTCGACCGATACAAATAATATTTCTTGCACACCACTTGAAATTAGGGCTGCAGCGTTTTAGTGTCTATAGTAAACGCCAACTGTATAGTAACTTAAAGCAAAGAAACGAGTTCTTATAAAAAAACCTGCTCTTCGACATGGACACGTGCTATACAAAGGTTCGCCGACTGCGATACAGAAAGTACCGGCACATTATTCTCGACAAGCATTTTTTTTATAACAAGTTGTTTATTTGCGTTATATCACTATATGTATGGCGTTTTCTTTAGCTGGAGCATGCGGAATTGACAAACTCACTAAAATATTCATTAATGATTTAGAGATTAAAAATTACGTTATTGCCGTAATTATACCGTCCACAAAAACTAGAATCTGAAGAAAATTCTTTGTAATTAGAGGAATCCTTAGAAAATAAAAAAATAGCACTGCTGGTTCAAATCAAAACAACAACCAGTTACTTCAGTTACTTAACCTTCAGTTGCCCCATCTTCCATCAAATCTGTCGTTTCAAACTTTTGATCAATTACTTAACAGATTGTGTCCGTTCCCAGATTAGAAAAAATGAGGTTAGGTAGTCTTTAACCTAAATATAAAAATTTTGATCAATTTTTGGAAATTGTAGAACCTTCGTAGCTTACCTGTTTATTTTCTAGATTATATTATCCACCAACTTGCTTTATTAGATTGGTGTTCATTTATCTACCTTGATGTCAATCGGTTTGACGCAAGTTTGACAGCTTTAGGAGTTTGGTACAGTTTCATCATAAAAATCACGTGATTCACTTTCGCCCCTAAGTCCGAAAGTTGAACTTTCGTATCCACAGCCTACATTTCTAACCGGTAGTGAAAAAATATATTTTAACCGAGTAAATATTAATATTAAGGAATAATAGCTATTTATTATACAAGTGTCTTATAAGGCAAATAAGTCACGAAAGAAATGTTTTGCCACGACAGCTTGCTCGAGGGGCTAATTTTTCTTGAGTGACTTATTTGTTGTTCAGACACGTATGTAATACATTGTTTTATCCAACACCTCCTTCTGTAACAGTTTTTAAAACATTCGGTAAAAAAATACCTCAATATAATTTTTTTTTATTTTTAACTCCTATTGTTTAAAAAATTGTTATAAACAAATGCATTGTTTATATGATTCTTTAATTTTTTTTTTTTTGAAATGTAACCCATAATAGAAATAATGATTTAAAAAATAAATCGTTACTTATAAAAAAAATGTTTTATTGGTAAAAATCGCCTTTGTTAATGAACTTTTTTTTTGCTAATTAAAATTAAGAAACCGGTTTTTTTTATCTTTATTTATACTGCTCTTCTATATTATGGAAGATTTTGTTTTTACTTTTTAATTGTGTATTTAAAGAAAATTATTATAAACAAATCAATTCGGCTATTATTATTTTTTTTTCATTCTTAATATTTCAATAGGTGGAAATTCTTTTTAGAAACGATTACGGATTAAACCAGAAGAATGTCGATAATTTCAAAAAAAGAATCAAAATCAAATAAACAATGCATTTGTTTATAACAATTGTTTAAACAATGGCAGTTAAAAATAAAAACAAAATTATATTGCTTTCAGCAATACCAAACATATCAGTAGAGAAAAAAATTCTTTCATTGTTTTATTTATGTTCTTAATTTTGTTAAGCCTTTGATTGTTAATAAAAAAGTGAAAAATCTTTTTTTTTCCAACGGGGATCTTTTCTAGTCTTCAAGGAACAGCTTCAAGAAGGGAAAAAAATTCCAGGATTTTAGTTTAACAATTATATTTATTGATATTTCCAGATAATACCAAATTTTTTTCTTCCTTAATATTAATATTTACTCGGTTAAAATATTTTTCTTTTGTTCAGGTGTCAGATTCGGTCGGCGCGGACGGAACTGAGCCGCGCGTTTTTGCCTTTTTTCGCCGCTAAATTAAAATTATTTAGGGACAATTCCGGCAGGTGGATTTTTTTTTGGAAATTTCTTGCTCTTTAAGGATCTTTTTTTAAATTTCGGATATCTCAAATAGTTTTTGAAATATTTGCAAAAAACGTAACCTTTTTCTTTGTTTAGATAATTGTTTATAACTTTTGTAATTTTTGTTTGAGGATATTGATTTTCAACTAAAAAATTCTTGGTGCAATTACGAATCTAATGACACCTCGATCATAATTTTTGGTGCCTCTTAACTCGAATTTAACAAATCTCCAAACTCAACAAAACCATAATTTGCTCCCTCCCGATCCCAAATCTACAGAATCTAAGCAGCGCACAATTCTCTTTCTGAACCTTTGAGTTTTCTCGTATTTAGTTTGGAATGTGTGTGTGTAGGAAACAGAAGAAGCGTGGCGTAAACATGAGAACTAACAGTTGTAGATCCAACGAAGCTTGAGGAGTAACCTTTGATTCCTTTCCTTTAATCGCGTCCTTTGCCTCCCCCTCGACCGGAGGTTCTCAACAAGTCTCACAATATAGTTCGAAAATTGATAGTCTTATTTTTTCAATCTTAATATAGTGTACATCTTTTCGGAATGTAATCTCCCGTTTCCACGAGTCAAATCAATTGAAATACCAATTAAACTATTTGCAAACGTGTTTTCCATCTTTTAATTACGCCAGGTGCGACATGCTTGCTTTACTTTGATCAGATCCGCAGCTCACCACATCATTATTAAAAATTAAATACATTGTAGTACACGTGTACCCATCAGAGACCTAATTATAGACTGTAATGCGAGCACTACAGATAGGAAAGTTATGGCAAAAAATCAGGGTTATGAGCTCGACAAAACTTTACGAGACGTGCAGTGTTATTAATTACATTGGATATCAGCCTAACGTGTAGTGGAAATTAACGTGAAGGACACTTCTTCAAAGGACCCTAGGGGAGTTGTAATACAGTGATTACTTCCATTTTTACACGGGTACAAATTAATCTGAAACGCTGGTTCTCATGAGATTCCATAAAGATTTTGATTTGAAAATTATTTATTATTTTAAACTATAATTTTGGTTTTTGTATGTGCCCCCATCGCAGACGACCAAACATTTAAATTATTGTTATAGCATTAGTAATTAAATAAATAAATCTACATATTCAGAATTAAAGATAATAAAAATGGAAGTATCGCTTATTTTCGTTCCTCCTCCCTGCAATGTGAAACTTTTTGGAGCCGCTGCGAACGAGGATTTCCTAACACTGTCTCAGCTTGGCAAATATTTTGAGTTAATTAAAGAGCAGAGAAACTGCTGTTATTTGTTGAGCTGGTGGAAGAATGAGTTGAATGACGAACTATATGATCAGTCAGGCATTGAAAGTGTGGAGGAGCAGTTTCAACCCAACAAATTACACCAGCCACACTTAACGTGTTTATAAATTAAAGCATCGACGCGATATATTTTCGATCGGTTCTATTAACCCTTCAATGGGTATCCATAATACCGCAGTATCGGTCAGATCTTAGAGCAATGATTAACATTCTTTACTCGCTTTCAGGATGCAGATAAACGTGCTCGTTCCAGGCGAAAGCTGCTTGCACATCCTTTGGCTAATGGCGAATAGACAGGTGGCTAGAACAATTTCAAAACGCTGCTGAAGGCGGGATGGTACGACTTTGCTGATTTGATGGGATTGGATGAAACATTGTACGAACTGTATCTAAAGTAAAGAATGATTAATTGCAAAGATTAGGGCTGACATTGTTTGAGGTAGCAGCGAGTGGGCGAGCTGTATCTTATTTATTGAGTATAAAATATTTTAAAGCAATATGAGAGTCTTTTACATTTACCTGTTGTTTTTGCTTATTAATTTGTCTGTAAAAATTAGCATAGCAAATTTGTTATTTTTTTATATATTAACATTACGTAACGATCTTAACCAGCTACTCGTCTAACTTTCGTATTTTATCTACCAGTAAATGATTCCTGAATATCATTGACCACTAAAAGTGTCAACTGTCGTTTATTGCCAAATCGAACTGTCCAAATAAAAAGGTAGTGCAATATATTTTCATAGCTCCTAACATAAACTGCTACCTACATTCGTAATAAAATAAATATACTGCTAGTCTTATTAGAATGTTTCATACAGACAATATCTCTGGAAGTATCCATAATATCCAGATGAAACTCAATTATAAATATAGACTTCCCTTAACCTTACTTATAGCTTAAATTTTGACTTTAGTGGCGTTCATAAAGTTTTTGTAGTTATTAACTTCAGTCACCAGCTTTGCAATAAAAATGTATTTCTTTTTTCCGCTAATAAATAGTAAATGCCAAGCAACATCTTAATAAACAATAGTAATGTAGATCATAAAAAAAAATTCATGCAATACGTGTAAAAAGTGGTCATTTTGCGCCGTGTGCAATAAAATCTGTTAAAAAGAAGATATAGTGAAAGAGAAAAAAGAAGTGAAGAAATACTAAAATAGCAATGATTTATTTAAATTATTCTGCGAAAGGTTTCATCAGGCGGAATTTCTCGTCACAAAATCAACTTTTTCTTCAATTTTTTTACTATTTGGCAAAAATTCCAATAATAGTGTTATTTCATAAAAATTCTTTGTTTTTTTTTCATATTTTACCAAAAGCTTTCTTACTTACTTACTTCCTACTAAACTTATATTATGATATTGGTTTTTACATTAAAAGTCCTGTTTCAAAATCCATTCTACACCTGATAATCCCAGAATTTCTTTTCCAATTTAACTTGAAATACTGTGTACAGAATTTTACGACTGTATTAGGGAGGAGAAACAAATCTTAAAGAAGTTTCATCCTCAAATACATAAATACAAATAAGTTGTTTACCTACATTTGTAAACCCTTTCAGTAATCCCATTTTCTAAGCCATTGCTGTGAAATAAATAGTGACACAAAATACTTTGTTTGCGAGTGCGATAGCAATGGAATTTCGGTCACGTGTAAGATACTGTTTTAGGCCCGATGTGTATAATTTCTTGTAAAACGTTAATAATAAAAAAATAATGAAGGAATATTTGCAAATTCGAAAAATTGTAAAGGATCTTCATCATCATTTAAAAATGTAATAAACCACTTTTTGGGCAACAAAAAAGGCCGAAAATTACAAATAAATAGTAAAAGAATTGCGAATTACTCCAAAATGGGGTGTAGGATGTCACTTAAAATCAATTTTTTCCATTCTCAATTTTTTCCCCATGGGATGGGCTACAGCTATGATGGGGGATTACTGCTGGTTAAAGAAATGTTAAAACGCCCTACAAAAGAAAGTCAGCTTTTGCGAAAAATTCATCAACAACAGATTTATGTTAGAATGTTTATGTTTATTGAATAGATTAATTTTTTTCGTCGTCCATTTAATTATTACGTTTTAAGTAAATAATTTTTACGATAAAATGTAAAAAAAATATTCCATAGTAATTCACCCCTTATAACATTATAAGACTTGTGAGTAAAATATCCCATACCTTTCATTTGCGTGCCATAATTAGTCATCTAGACGTTGGTATGGCATTGTCTGCGAATGAGATTTTTGTATCACGAGTGCGAGTGATACCCATCTCACGAGCTTACAATGATATTTCGGTCACGTGTAAAATACTACATTTTATGCCGATGTGTAATTTCTGGTAAAACGTTAAAAATAAAAAAATAATGAAATTGTCAAAATGAAGTTTCAAAAAATAATTAATCTCTTGCCATTGTGTAACCATGGTAATTCGCCCCTTTTAACATTATATCACTTGTGGGTAAAATGCTACATTATATCTTCCATTTCTGTGGAATAATAAGTCATCTAGACGTTGGTAGGGCATAATAGTAGATTATATTACAAGTGACAGAAATGCTTCCTTGTCAGCGAGTGAGATTTTTGAATCACGAGTGCTGTAGCACGAGTGATACATACATCTCACGAGCTTACAATGTCATTTCGGTCACGTGTAAGATACGACGTTTTATGCCCGACGTGTAATTTCTTGTAAAAGTTAAAAATCAAAAAAATAATGAAAGTGTCAAAATGACGTTTCAAAAATTATTCATGTCGTACCATTGTGTAACCATAGTAATTCACCTCTTTTTATCATTATATCACTTGTGAGAGAAATACTCCATTATACCTTCCTTTTGCGTGGCATAAATAGTCATCTAGATGTTAGTTGGGTATAATAGTAGATTATATTACAAGTGACAGAAATGCTTCATTGTCAGCGAGTGAGATCTTTGAATCACGAGTGCGATAGCACGAGTGATACACATCTCACGAGCTTACAATGTCATTTCGGTCACGTGTAAGATACGACGTTTTATGCCCGACGTGTAATTTCTTGTAAAAGTTAAAAATTAAAAAATTAATGAAAGTGTCAAAATGACGTTTCAAAAAATTATTCATGTCTTACCATTGTGTAACCATAGTAATTCACCCCTTTTTATCATTATATCACTTGTGAGAGAAATACTCCATTATACCTTCCTTTTGCGTGGCAAAAATAGTCATCTAGATGTTAGTTGGGTATAAAATAACTTATTTTTATGTCTCACCAAAAACAAATAATCCGGCAACGCTGCCGCTACCCTGGTAAGTGCATAAATGATTTATATTAGGTAATTACTGAGTTAAATGTAGCAACACAACAACAATTTAATTTAAAAGTTTTAGTTTCATCTTCGTCATCTTTATCTAATCAGCTGCGTAGTGCTGATGAGAATCAGAGTTGGACTGGGTGTTGGAACGTGAACATGCTTGTCAGTGTTCTTCTGCGGCTCTTTTGAGACTTATTATTATCATCTTTGTAATAGGGTAAATATATTTTGCACGGTGAAATGACCCTGTTAATGACTTAACAAAGTACGACTTCCAGCTCTTTAACAAATTTTTCTATCGTTGGTTAATGCGCATTTAAGAAAACAAAGTCGAAGTAATTATTTCCTCAACATCCATGTATCGTAGAATTTCTTGTACTTATTATGTCCGTACCCATTTTGTCTCATTTCGTACGTTTATGCTCTTCGAAATGCGCATTTTGGAGTTTCTACCTGAAATACCCGTCTCAGGAACGTAGAATACTTGTCAGGAGCTGGTCTTATGCCAAATGGGCATTTCAGAATCTGGATTTCAGAAAGTCATTCGTCTATTTCCTTACAGTTACCTAAGCTCTCTGTAATTATTTGCTTGTGAATTTGATCAAGTTCAAGTAACTTTCTTGTGCTTCACTGCGTTTTTTTACCTCCTTCTGTTTATAAATAAGTCATTTTTTTTTCTTTTAAGATTTCTTTTATATATTTCTGCTCTCTGAAACAATAATAATTATGATAAACTAATTTAGTTCTTAGCCGCCGGCCGTCTCCTTGAATATTTTTCTGAGAAAATTTTGTGGTAGGTATTTTTACAACCTAAATTGTTGTAACGCCCTAACAAAGTGTGGATTTTGACAAAGAAATACAGCTAAGTCCCCAAAAATCATATAGTGAACAATTAAATTAAGTACAAGAACTTTCTACATTTAAACAATAATAAAATACGTGGTGAAAATTGAAATATGACGGTTAAATTATGACTAATGCACTACTTAAAGGTTAATTACAGTAAAATGATTATGAGAGTTTAAAATTTTTAAATGCACGCCAATATAACAAAAAAAACTAGATCATAATAAAAATAAAAATATAATGATAAATTAACTATTACTTATCTTCTGAAATTAATACGCCTTCCTGCCGGTTTTGGAGCTGTCCTAACACCTTACTATACTGCTTTCTGGCGAATCCTGCGAGTCTGTGATTCGGCAATTCCTGCGGGTCCTGGGAAATTACACCAGTTTCCACGTGAAATAAACTCCGTGCGTCCAGGAAAAGATTTTCACAGCTATTATCCCTTTGAGGTGGTACAAAAGATCCTAGTAAGTGCTGGTGAATCTGCCTATTTGATTGAAAGAGAATAGTCAAGGTCTGCACGCAATAAAATAGTTTCTCTTACCTCTTTCCGAAATCTCAACATTTAACGAATTATCCGCTAAAGCGATTTGTTATTGAAATAACTCACATCCAACGACTCTATCCGCTAACGCGATTCTCTGGAGCTATCCCTTTTTCCAGGAGCAAAATTTACGTTGAATGTTACTTCGTCAATGTCGAGCGAAAAAGAGAGAATGTATGTAGGCGACGAACTTACAGCCTTCTTTTTCGATCGACATCTGACCGAGGTAACATCTCAGCATAATTTTTCTCCTGGACGAGGGGAGGTCTAGAGAATCGCGTAAAATACGGATAATACGATAATCCACACTTCACAATTTTGTCAGGGCGTTACAACATTTTGGTTTGTAATATTACCAAAATTTTTCTATTCCAATTACATTATGTCTTCTTTTCTATCTATTATTTTTATCTATTCTATCTATTATAACAGCAAATTTTATGAAATTTGTATAATTATCACATAATTATTTTTTATGTGACAATAACAATCCGCTTTATTTGAAACAAGAAAACTTTTCAAAGTTTGTCGACTTGAGAATATTTATACAGATATTTGTCTAGACTGAGAACCTGATAAATTAATAAAATCCTCAGAAAGTGAAGATTTGAAAATCGAAAAAACTCAGTTTGACGACATGTGAAGGCATTAAAAAATTAAAATCTCACGAAATGAAAACCTTATAATCGGGGAATAACATGAGATTATTTAAATTATAAATTAGAGTTTATTTTGTATGCAATGGCACAGCCTGCAAACTGACTGACGGTAAAATTTGAGGTTATGGTCTAAACATTGTGACGTTTATGTTTCTGATGTTAAATTGTTTTAAAAACAAGAAGAATGTCCTTAAATCCAAGTGGAGTAAATTTAAATTAAAATTTAAATATATCTATGTCGAACTCCACAAACTTTAATAACTGAAGGATTACTAATGGTACATGTTTCGGCAGAATGCTTCTGCCATCATCAGCCCTAATTTAACAAGAGATTAATGATACAATTGATGAATTACAAGAGGGGTTCTTACCTTAAAGAATATAAAAAATTATGACATTGACGTAATTTTGAATTAAATTTGACGTTTTCAAAGGGTTACATGATTTTTAAAAGATTTCGTAAAAACAACATTTTATAAATGTAAAAATTAAAAATGGATCAAAGAGAATCTGGTAAGTTTGTTTGAGTGAAAAATTAAAATAGTGAATTAATAATGGGATTATTGAAGTTAATTTTTCACTCAAACAAACTTACCAGATTCTCTTTGATCCATTTTTAATTTTTACATTTATAAAATGTTGTTTTTACGAAATCTTTTAAAAATCATGTAACCCTTTGAAAACGTCAAATTTAATTCAAAATTACGTCAATGTCATAATTTTTTATATTCTTTAAGGTAAGAACCCCTCTTGTAATTCATCAATTGTATCATTAATCTCTTGTTAAATTAGGGCTGATGATGGCAGAAGCATTCTGCCGAAACATGTACCATTAGTAATCCTTCAGTTATTAAAGTTTGTGGAGTTCGACATAGATATATTTAAATTTTAATTTAAATTGTTTTAATTTAAAGAAAATAAAACACTAACAAGGAATGTAAGTTTATTGAGAATTTCAGCAAATGTTGAAAGTGTTCTCCCCCAGCTTACATGCATTAAAAATTGCCTCTTACAGTTCTTCAAGATTGTGCGGGTTATTTTTAAATTCGGTGTTTTTGAACAGGAAAATAAAATAATCTAGAATTGTGATGTCCGGATTTCAAGGCGGAAATTGAATGACACGATCATCATAAAACCATAAAACTAACACTCGCTCCGCTACAACCCACTAACATCACGAAATTTTGCCACACATTTATAAATTTGTTGGAATAATTTTTGATAATCTGCAGGAAAATTATGGTAGGTATTTCGAAAAACCTTTAACAACGATCTATAGAATACTTCGATCCACCATTCTGTTGCCGTTTTTTAAAATCACTTTGACACTTTTGACATTCAAATGTTAAACCAAACTGTCAACAGTTAGTAGTGCACCTAATTTAAATTGCACAGCCTACTCAAATTTATAATTTAAATGATCGCACGGTATAAGAAATGTACAACTGAAACATTGAAATGTTGAGAACCTGGGATATTGAAAAATTAATGAACTGAACTGGGGATTCCTACATGGTGTGGGATGGTAATTGGAAGAAATAAAAGGGGAACTAAAGGACGAAATAAAGAAGACACAAAAAGAAAACCAATTGTAATAAGTATAAAAAGAGGGAAGCAAGAGAAGGAAAAACAGAGGAAACGAAGTGATGATCAAAACATAGGACAAACAAGAAATGGAACACTACAAGTGAAGACTATAGAAAAGACAAGATTCGAAGAACAAGACCTACAGGAGATAAACAAAAAATTGAATTAAATATTAGAAGAAGCAGCGACAAAAAGAGAAATAACAATAGGAGGTAGAAGGGCAAGATATAAAAATGAATGGTTGGTCAAAGGGTGTGAACAACGGAAAAAGGACACAATAAAGGAGGCTGTCTAAAAGCGAAAAGGATATATTATAGAAGAGACATGTAAAGAGAAGAAGAGGCAGAGAGAGAGAAGATGGAGAGGAGAGGGAGAAATCAAAACGTTTCAGTAATTTATTCAGAAAATTGAAAATACAAGTTTATTGTCAAAAATCGATATTGTCCCCTCCAAATTATACTTACCATTGACTGAAACGCTGGGACCCAAATCAGACGAATTCGGCGGCTGCTTTGAAAATGTTTTGAACGAATCTGTAAGCAATGTTCAAGTCCTCTGCCACTTCTTTGATGGTCAATTCGCGGTTTTCGCCAAACTTCTTTTATCAATTTTTTCTGGGCGGCTCACGACCACTTCTGAAGCTTTTGTGCTTCGAGACCCAGGTAGCAGACGCACGTCAGTATGACGTCATTTTCAAGTGGTTCGATGACATCGTAGTCGATGTATTTCGCAGATCCTCGACGTCACGATTGACGTAAAATACACGTGATTTTCCGACGTGAAAAACACTACATTTCTTGACGTGATTTATGAAGAAATTTTTCTGCATTCCGATCAATTAGGCACAATAAATTCGCAAAATACATATTTATTTTTACAGAAAAAAGTAATATATCATTTATGCAAACCTTCCCATATAAATAAAATATACGTCCACTTACTAATAATCACTCGCTTGTCCTTTCTGGTCTCTGGGGTTGTGGGCTATTAACCCCACAATTTATTATGGTTCACTTATCTCAATGTACATACAGTTACTTAAAAGAAACTCACAAGATTCGCGTCTATTGTAAGTTAAATACTCGTTCGTTCTGGTCCCAGTAGCCTCACAATTTATTCTGCCTCGTGACGTTGAAGCTGAACTCTTAATGTTGCACTTATCGGAATGTACAGACAGTTACACAAAAAAAACTCACTTACTGAAAGATTTTCTGAAACAGACAACAAACAGTCGAACTGAAACCTTTTGATGGGGGCCAGGCGGCGGTAAAGCCGGTAAAGTAAAAAACCGTTAAACCGAACTGGCGCTTGCGTAAGCGGCAACGAAAGCGTACTTTGTCTATGGTACACTAATAAGGAAAGTCGAAAAATTTTGGAAATTATTTTTCCCAACGCAAAAAAAGTCACTGCATTATATCCGCCAAACTATCAAGATATTCAAATAAATCTATGGAATCGTAAAAGACGTCAATATGCCGTGACATAAAATACGTGGTGAAAATTTGATAGAAACAATGACGTGTTTTTGCCGTCACCTACAAGTTGACGACGTCGTCATGGTTACCGAAACACCTCTAAAATTTGCAAGGTTAAATTCGTTTTTAACACAAAATTTAATGCAAACTCGTTTTTTCAAAGTTGATTCCATTTTGCAAATCGTAAAAAGCGAAAACACGCACAGAGGTAGATGTACTCTACATGGCGTAACTTTTACAAAGGTCCAGATACGACGCTGAAATTTGCAGGGAATATTAATGAGAGATGCGTCAACTTAACATGAAAGAAGAAGCTCAAATCGGGTGACTAATTTGATCAAGGTAGTATATCAATACACAGAGAGAAAGAAAAAAGAAATAGTGAGTGAGAATATAACGAGTGTGAAGAATACTTCATGAAGCTGCTCGAGGGGGAAAAGAAAAAAGGAAAACGGAAATAGAGACGAAGAGGAACCAAACAGCACCAGAAGGAGAAGATATCACGCTGGAAGGCGTGGAAAGGCAAGTGAAGAAACTGAAGAAAAGGAAAGCGTCGGGAACAGTGGCGGCTCGTTCATGAGGTCATTTGGTCAATGACCTCCAAAAAAAAAGTGAAAAAAGTAGTATCAAGACTTTTTGTTTCGTGGAATATAATAATATAATTATTTGAATTTGAATTTTCGTATAAGTTATCTATTGAGTTTAACTCTATGGTAGTCGCGAAGAATTTTATGCACGGCGGAGTGCGGAGATTGTCGAGTTCGCTTGGGTCAAAGCCTACTCATGCCCTCGTTAAGCGAATGCTGGTAGCCAATAGTAACAAATGCGACAAAAGCAAAAGCTATTTCTTTTTCCATTTCTATATTGTATTAATTAAACAAGGTCAACAGCCCAAGATAGTCTCATTGTAGAATCGAATCATGTAAGCGACGTAATGCATGCTTGAGATAAAGATAGAAAGTCGGACGTCCGACTAACAGATTGTTACTGGTAGGAGGTACGATGTAGGATGGTGTTCCCTTTAGTTTACTGCAGCTACTAGTGTTTCAAATTTCATCATGTCGGTAATTCGGACAATAAAAGAACTCCAAAATAATAGTAAGTTTTGAGAAACGGTTGGAGCTTAAAACAAATGGTCGTCCACTCCCAGAAATGAAAATTAAACATATAAGCAAGGACAAAAATAAAAAAGTTCACCGTAATTGTCGTAAGGGCATATATGATTTGTCATATTGGATTTCTGTAGTGTGGAGAGAGTGTATAAGTTGTATGCGACGCCAGGGTATATAGTGAAAGAAGAATGCAAAAGGCATAAGTTGAGAGTGAAAACGGGGAAAACAGCGTCCAAGTTCAAACACAAAATGGAAGGAAGGCATGATAATGGATGACTACTGGAGGAAAAAGAAGAAGAACAAAGAAGAAAACGAGAAGGAGAAAAATTACAAAAAGAATGGGTACACGCAAAGAAATAGAGACTGAGAGAAAGTGGCATGAGGATGAATGTAGAACTGAGCGAAAGAGACAAGCAGGATACGACAGACAAGAACGAAGGGAAAGCATCAGAGAGTCGAGGTACAAGTGGAAGTACGAGAGATGAATGATTGAGGAAATACAGAAAGAAGTATTTAAAGAGGGAGAGTGTGAAAGAAAAAAGATTGATGGCGAGGTTTAGGTGCGGAAATGAAGAAAGGGAAAATTGGTATTAGTTATTGAACATAATATGTGTAGTGAGTTGAGAGAAAGAGAGAAGTAGGAAAGAGAGGAAGTACTGTAGAGGAAGAGGAGGAAATACGCAGAAGAGGAGAGGGGAGGGGAGAAGAAGTGAAGAGGTTCTAAATTTGAACACTGAGTCTGCGAAACTGATAATCGACAAACTGTAAAACTAAATAGTCGAAAAATTGAGAAACCGAGAATACTCAATCTGAGAACTTGAGCAACTGACATACTAAAAATTGAGAAGGTGAGAATCTGAGAAACTGGGAACCTGAAAACTGAACAACTAAGAATACAACAAAGAAGAAAATATTAAAATTTAAAAACCGACGATATTGCATGAGATCCTGAACAACTGCTGCAAAACTGAGAATCTCTGAAATTAAAATGGAATTCTCAGACTTGATTAAAAAATCCAAATTGAGAGCTGAAAATTGAAAATCTGCAAGACATTGCGAGATTAGCGGAGGGATCGGAATAATGAAACAAAACTGTACGATTGACAAATTAAAACACTAAACAACTGCAAATGCGTCAAAATGAACCAAAATGTCGTTGAACAAGTGGAAGCGCTTGTTGAAGAGAATCCACATTCGTCATTTAGCAGCTCGAACGGATGTGTCCTTTGCATCCCTATAAAGTTTCTTCAGCTCGTTCTAATGCTTCTAATACAATGACGTGTACTAAACCATCCATTTTCTTCACAAATAAACACTGCTTAATTTTTTCACAAAAATGGTCAGACAACATTATTCGTTGATTTAATTAGTTAAATTAGCTTTAGCGAGTGGCTAACAAAAACGAAATACTAAATAGCACAAAATGAAGGAATATAAATCCATCTTATAATAATCCAAATGTTTTTTAAAACGACCCATTACAAAAAGAAGAGAATATTTATACAAAATACAAATCGCAAAGCGTTCCCCGGTTTCTAAAAGACGACCATCATGATCTCATTGATTGATCGATATGTTACTTCTTCCGGATTGCCTCGAAGATAAAAGATCTAAGTCAAAAAAAAATGTGATAACTTTAATGTAAAATTTTCTAGCTTTATCTCCTACTTCATTGAGTTACGTTTTTGTTTTCGATCTGTTGGATTATGGAGATTTTCGAGCATCACCCTGTATGCACATACTTTCTTTATCTGGCATGTGTGGTATATGATGTCCTGTTCTTGGATGTCGCGTATAATTTACGATATGTCTCCGGGTTATCAGTTGATTTTTGTAGTATAAGGTTTTATGGTCTACTCTTCTGTTTCAGCAGTGTCAGTCAGTTTATTATACCATTGCTTGGTAATTTGTTACCTCATAAACAAAAATTTGTGATTATTTTGATATTTTTTATCACTCTTTCGCTGTTGGGAATTTCAACATTTTCTTCAGTTGACTGTGTGTATTGTATTTTGTATATTTTCTCTTCTTTTTGTAATGTGTTCTTAATTGATTCGTGTTCGGTTGTACCATCATTATTACACTATGACATTGTTTAGTGCTATTATTATTTTGAGATGAGTGAGCTTCTGGTATTTAAAGCTGTTGTGGACATCATGTTTTTACATGAAAGGGGTCCTTTTAAGAAACATTTGGATTCGACACTTTCACTAATTTAATCAACCGCCGTATTTAATAACATTAATAATAATAATTGGGAGCGTAAATCCAAAATACGTATATTTTTTGTCACGACAACTATACTTGTCAATAAGCTATGCTTTAATAAAACAGTGCAGCAAGAACTGTTCCAGCAGCTTTTTTTCGCATCCTATCCCAGGAGCACAATGCGTAAGTCAGCTGAAGCTGAAGCCCAGCTCTTGATTGTCCAATCACCAGAGAATGCCCGTGAGGGCGTTAGACCGCATTTATAAACCAACCGCTCGTTCTCATCTGTCGTTACAAGCAGCAGATTAATTTCAAACGCCGATTTTGTAAAAAAGGAAAACCTCAGATCACGTCCACCCGCCGAGCTCTATTAATTTCTTAACACCGAGTGCCGCCCTATGGGGTAATTTCATCGAAATTGCTCTCACTCGCCTGAAATCTCTAAATAAACACAATGTATGCAAGAATGTGTTCATTATAATGTAGGAATGGTGATGGTAGAATACCGAAGTTCCAGGTGCTTGTGATGGGTAGGTACGGAGCGGCAGTGGCGGCTCGTGGGGTCAAACGATCATGAGGAGGTGGATGGCGTAAATCCATCTCTCTGCACCCCAGAAGAATTTGTTTAACGTAAGCTTTAGAGTGTGTAAGCTTTTAAGTGTGAACTTCTTCAAAAGCAATTATGGCTTCGGAGACATTTATGAACACCTTATATCATTAATTTAAATATCCAAAAAATCTGTGACGATAATAAAAAAAAATGCGAAAATAAAATTCCAAATTTTGAATGTGATAGATCTACAGGGTAAAATAAATCTTGTTCATAGTAGTCGAAATTTATCTCAACTCGTCATTTGAAAACTAAGCTAAATATAATTAAATAATTTAAATGCCCACCAGTTTGAATAAAAAGTGCAAAAAACTCGTTCTTCAGAGCAAACTACCTATTCGGCTCAAATATCTTAAGTAAATTAAAAATAAACAAGTGTCTTCTTGTCCATGTTGCCAAGTGGTATAATTAAAAACCGGTCCGATAAATTTAATAAACAAAATCACTCAAAATTACCATTCTTCTGTAAGTAATATACATGAATCTTTCAAAACTGATTATTCGATGGACATTAATTCTTGGTAAAGATAATTGTATCATATTTTATTTTTAATAGAACTGGACAGGTCAATTACAAAGAATATAAATGAAATCACAAATCAAAAATAAAAAAAGAATGCGCTCAGGTTCAAAACGCTATTCTTAACCAGTACATTACTTCGCTTACACTAAACTGTAATAAAATAAGAAACTAAGACAGAGGCAAGGGGGCCACCTACATGCAGCCATTAATTAATTTTTCGTTCAGAATATACTTACACCATTATTGGTTAAGTCACTAACAAATCTAAGATTTTTTTCTTAAATGGATTTATAATGTCGACATTAATGTCTAACACTAATGTAATTTCGTGGAAAAAAATGTTGTAAAATGAGATTGTAAAACTGTTACTAGATCTCCGTAGCTATTACTAGATAGAAGGTTATTTCTTCTTCTGTGAAACTTTTATTATCTCTTATAAGGAGTAGTTTTCCACAATAATTAACATTTATTGATGATCATTAATTAATAATTTCCTTCATGGTGTCGCAATTTTTTTGAAAGTGACTTTATTATGTCATCTTTACAATTATTATTTTGTTTATTTTAAAAATAAAATTAACATGTTTTAAAAACTGACATAAATGGAGTTTGTAATATCGTAACTCTTGGAATCTGAAATATAGCTACGCAAATTGAATTAATTTTATTTAAATTTTAGGAATTTACATTTTACTGTGGAATTGCAGAGTGACAGCAATTGTATACCTATATTTATTCTTTTGGGACAAACAATACAATCGTGGAATTTTAAATTTCTGGAGCATGGACGTAACCGAACAATAGACAGCCAATTCAACATGAATTCAGAGAGGATCAACTTATCGATTTGGTTTTTCACTACACAATTAATTTGAGAATTAGAGGAGATAAGATCGTCTGGTATAATAGCTTTTGTCAAAGATTGGTTCAAATCATTATGTAATTACTGTTCAATATTTCAAAAGTATACATCAGTAACTACTACCGAATAATTTGGGTGCTGTCATGTCATTTTAAACATTTCTGAAAAACATCCTTTTTGTGTCCACCTTTTAAACTTTAGAAGTTTAATAGAAAAAAAATCACAGATTTCGCAATCCTTGCAACCATCGGAGGCTGTTGAAAGCAAACATCACATAATAATAATGACTACAGCTTATTAAAATAAAAATAAAAGATATATCCAATAAAAAATTAAACATTGAAAAAGAGGCTAATTCTGTACGTATGCTGTTTAAGAGGGTTCTCCAGTGGCATGTACATTTCTGCCGGTCGAAGTACATTTTCCTGCAATATATTTTTTTCTAATTTACAAATTAAAAAAAATCGCTCTGTAGGTGCAAAGATCTATATTTTATTAACACGCCCCCAAAATTTCAACGAAAAATCTTCAAAAATAAAAAAGTAACATTCAACGCGCGGCAGCAATGTAGTGTAATATACGTAAAAACCACATTCCAATATCTGCCAATGCACATAAAGCCACTCTGTACATAATATATGATTACCAAGAATATGCTGTATGTATACCTACTCTTTAAAAAACACATTTAGATATCTGCTAAAGCAAAAAATAGTATATTAAAGTATGAGTGTATAACAAGGTCTTTAAAACACGCGCGAGTCTTTGAGCACGACGGCGTAGCCGGGAGTGCTCGAAATAGAGCAAGTGTTTTAAAGACCAGTTATCCACGAATACTTTACGCTATTTTTTATTATACCAGCAATACTGGAAACAAATTAAGCACTAAAAACTTAGAAATATTTTTCGTCGTGATAAATCGAAATGGCGTAATAATATTGCCATTAGTTACGACAATTATTGTTTACGTTTTTCTCGCGTCCACGTCTGTCATTGCATTTAGTCGTGTCAGCAAAAATCGAGGAAAAATGAGTTAAAACGAGATTTCACCCGATATAGAAGCATTGGCCGAACAAGCGGAATCCAAAATACTACCATCGAAGTCAAAAGACCCATACCTGAAGGAATATGAAAAGTTTTCAAATTTGATGAAGTTATATTGATACCTATATTTCCTTAACAACTTTTAAAGCTCGCCGTGCTTTAATCGCCTGTATTCGCACGCTTAGGCGTGCTTTAAACGGCGATTCTGATGCAGGTATAATAAAAAATCTTTTTTTTATGTAGTACTGACATTAGGACACTGTGTATCTATATGATTACCAAAGATTTTAAATTCTAAAATGCGGTGTACGTATACTCTTGAAAAATCACATTTCGACATCTGCTAATGCAAAGTAAACCTTTCGGTTCGTGTTACTGATATTAACACTCTGTATATGACTTTCATAGATTTTAAATTCTAAAAATATACTGTATTTATACTCTTTAAATAATCATATTTTCATATCTGCCAATGCACTTTTTAGTTTCTATTACTGACAATAGAACACTCTGTATATCATTGCCAAAAACTTTAAATTCTAAAAAATGCTGTACGTATCCTCTTTAAAAATCACATTTCGATATCTTGTAATGCAAAAATACCTTTCAGTTTGTGTTACTGATATTAGAACGCTCTGTATATTACTTTCATAGATTTTTAACCTCTAAAAATATGCTGTATGCATAGTGTCTAAAAATCACATTTCCGTAATATCTGCATTAAAATTATATTATATTATATATGCATAATATTGAAGTAGTAGCATGTAATAATAAACTCTCTAACTTTGATCAGGGATAAATGTTGACACACCGACAGTTCGAATACACTTTGAAGCACATCTTCGAATACTTAAAAATATCAGGTTTAATTTTTAAAACGCGATGACATCTGGGACGTCCGAAATCATAATAAAATAATCAGCGAGCACACAATCATAACAATACATAGCGGCGCGACACTCAACTGATGACTAAAATACTATCAACTACAAACTTTTCGTTCGGCATAAACGTTCTGACTCGTTCAAGTTCAAGTCGGAATAGGCGAAGGGTGAAATAAGGGGCCAGAAAAATGTTCAAAAAAATTGCGGATTTCAGCAAAGTGGTAAATAGAAATAGTAGATTATATTATTAAGAGCATAACCTCCCTTGATCGGGAGCCCCCTTGTAGGGAGCCCCCTTGGCCGGGAGCCCCCTTGGCCGGGAGCCCCCTTGGTCGGGAGCCAGCTGACCGGGAGCCCCCTTGGTCGGGAACCCCTTTGGTCGGAAGCCCCCTTGGCGGAGAGCCCCCTTGGCAGGGAGCCCCCTGACCGGGAGCCTCCTTGGTCGAGAGCCCCTTTGGTCGGGAGCCCCCTTGGTCAGGGGCGCCTGTAAATAAAACAAGGAGGAGCTAGTCGTTTCATTTACACGCGTCCCCATCCACTACCTCGCTAGTTCATTTTTAATAAATTAGAAAACAACAATTTAGTAAGAATTTGAAAGAATTCATTGACAACGTACAAGTGTCACTTATTTTATGTGATTAAGCACATAAAATAACACCTGTTGGCTACTTTATGAGCCTAATCACATAAAATGACACTTTTACCTTGTCAATGGAGGCACATAAGTAGTCACTTTTGTGACGTTTGCGGATAAAAATGTTTATTTTGACGACTTCTACCTGTGGTTAAATTTTCTGCTAAGGCTTCGATAACACCCTGTATATATAAAAGAAAGTCGGGTTTGTTCGAACACTTATAACTCGAGAACGGCTGGACCGATTTTTATGATCTTTGTTTTATTGGATTTGTATTCGCCCCGAATCGCTGAATAACTATTAAAACATGGACATGGGGGCCTAGGGGGGCATTTGGGTTTATTACTCGAGAACGGCTGGACCAATTTTCATGGTTTTTGATTTGTTGGATTTGTCTCCGCCTCGAATAGCTAAATAACTATTAAAACATGGACAGGGGGCTCAAGGGGACCCCTTGGGTTTATAACTCAAGAACGGCTGTACCGATTTTTATGATCTTTGATTTATTAGATTTGTCTCCGCCCCGAATAGCAGAATAACTATTAAAACATCGGAAAAATTACAGGGGGAGGAATAGAAAGAGAACCAGAAAAAGAAGGAAAAGTAGAAAGAAAAGAAGTAGAAGGAGAAAGATGAGGAAATAACACAACAATACAGTGGAAATTAAGTAAGGAATAAATTCAGTAACTTTGTTAGTATTTGCACTAAAAATAAAACTTAAAAAGAGTGTGATAGGGTTAATTATAGCGCACCCGAGGAATGTATTTTTTTGACAGTTATGACGTCATCAATTATTTATGTTTTTTATTTTTCATTCGCGTAGAGTTTTTTATTCTGTTTTCAATGTTATCAAATACTTAATAGGTTGCATAAGGAAAAAATGAATTAAAACGGCGCTAAAGTTCAAATTAGTAAAATTTAAAAAAATTAACAGAACTGTCTAATGTTATCGGAAGTTAAGAAAAACCATAGAGATACCATGTTGACAAGTTTTGAATTGGTACAAAATAATTGTGTCTGAACTGTTTTTCGCTATTAAATAATAAATGAACTTCTAAATAATAACATCTGGTTGCAACAAGATGGTGCTCCACCACACTACGGTGCGGCGTTTTTTGGACGAGGTGTTTCCAAGAAGATCGCTAGGAAGAAGAGGTCCAATAGAATGGCAGGCTAGCTCCCCAGATCTAACCCCATTAGATTTTTTCTAAAGGGGGCACTTAAAAAGCAAGGAGTATCAAAACCAACCCAACAATTTTGGATGATCTTAAAGCAAGAATTCGACATGAGTGCTTTTTATGATCGTCTTGGATTTTGTCAGATGATAGAGGATCATCAGTTTGAACATTTGGTGTAATATCCTTAATTTATAATAATGTAATTATCTTTTTGTTAATTATGTCAATTTGTTAGCCCTACTTTAAAATTTAAGTTGTTTTTTTTATTTTTTCTCATTAGATTCCGATAAAATTAGACAGCTCCGTTATTTTTTTGAAATTTTACTAATTTGAACTTTACCGCCGTTTTTATTTATGTTTTCCTTATGTAACCTATTAAGTATTTGATATCGTTGAAATCAGAATAAAAAACTTAATAAACAATAGCGTCTGTTATTTGCGTATCGGCCGAATATCGTTCAGTACTTTTCATAATTCCGTCGGCAATCCAGAAAAAAAAACAATTGTTTAGCATAATTTTTAGACAATTCATAAATCAATTTTGAAAGTGTTGCTATAGAAACAATGATCAAAAACTTCCTCCTGTACTGTTAATTTATAAAACAGCCGTGACTGTTATGAGTGAGTTTTAACTCAAGCTGACAGTTTTGATATAATGCAATAACAGGTAGACATTATGAAAAATTTTGCCTCGACAATCAAACATTATCCTCGAATGTTATATGCCATATACCGGCCTAATACCGTTATACATATACTAATTTATCTACAAGAGTTGATAACTATCAAATACTAACAAATGAATCAATGCATATTTGTGAAAACTACCAGTAGATTTTTTTTTTCAGCAGGTTCCCTACCAAAAAAAACGTCATATCCTTTTTCAAAATAGTTTCAAAATAGATGTTTTTGCATTGCTTTTAAGCTAATACTTTTTTTTTCAGAATATTTAAAAAATCATGCAGTAAGGCTACATCATTAACGAAGTAGATTAAGATGTCACTTAATGAACTTTGAACTACTAGAAATTCTGTTGTTTCGTCTACGAGCAACAAATATTAAAGGGTAGGTTACATTTGTCACTTTAGATATTTATTTTGAAACAGTCATCTAAAGTGATAATTGTAAATGGCTTTCCACTTTGACTTAATCCAAAGTGAACATGGGAATGAATGATAAATAAATGGATCAACTGAAACAGTGTAAACTCTGCCTTAGATTCTATGCCACTAGATCATTTCCTCGAACTACTGCAGTACATACAGAAATTTCTGGTAACATAACAGTAACTATTATACAAAACACCAAAAACAAATTTATCAAACCGACGCACGTTTCGCCAGCAATGTTGGCATCATCAGGACGATGAGTAAACTAACATATGCTAATATACCGTTCTATTATACAGGCCGTTTCAATCGAAACGAGCCACCCTCAATAACTTTTTAAGAAAAATCTAAAAACAGGTAAATTTTTATCTCGAGGGGGACATGTTTTGATGCAATAGTAAGCAGGCTTGGTGCAACCCCATACCTCTGACAGGAGCAACCTCGATTTTTTAAATAGGGAATAGGGGTCGAGTAACATGTCGTTTGAAAGGTCTTTTAATTATTTAATTATTAATTAATTGTCTTTAAGTGCCGAATGCAAAATAAAAAACCTAGATTACCATAAAAAAATATACATATATTGATGACGTCATAACTGTAAAAAAAAAAACTAATGAAAAATTTTTTTGCATACGTTCCTCGGATGCGCTACCACATGCTTTTTAAGTTTTATTTCTAGCGCAAATACTCAACGGAGTTACTGAATTTATTCCTTACTTAATTTCCACACTGTATATAGAACGGTATGTTAGCATGTTAGTTTGCTCATCGCCCTGATGATACTAACATTGTTGGCGAAACGTGCGTTGGTTTAATAAATTTGTTTTTGGTGTTTTAAGGAAAATTACTGATTAAAAGGAGTTATCTATCACCAAAAGTGATCCAGACAATTGTTTTTGAATCATAAAAGTAACCGAACAAAAACCTGAAGCAAAACCGATTTCAAAAACAGCTGCAAAGGTACATAGCAGAGATTAATTATAGGCATGTAAAAATTGTAAGTGCTTTTAGTAAAAATGAGGTTTGTAGAAAACGGAGAAGAAAAATAGTTTGTGTGTTGAATCATTTGCGAGAGTGATCTAAAGATTTATGATTAACATAGCCGGCGGCTTATCTTCATTAGGAATTCTTTTCAAACAGGGAGAATTTAGGAATAATATGCTATGATATAATATGATTCTCCCAGTCACAGTTATTATAGTAAAACTTAGAAATAGGTCCTGTTGTATTTGAAAGCTTATAATAATGCTTTTCGTAGCTAGTATAGAAAGTGAGTGAGAAAAATTACACGAGCAATGATATTTCTACATTTGAACGAGTTATTGAACACTAATTTTGGGACGCTTTAACTTAAATAAAAAATTACGTTTATTTATGACAACGTAAACAAATTTTCAATCGATGATCAATTTGAAAATTTCCTCCACATTTTCCGCTGTTATTTTTTTCACCTCACATTTAAAATGCAAATTTTTGCAATGAAGTCCTGATTTCGGCAGTAGGGCGACTGAACCGGCAGAAATCATCACGTAACGGTTTATCTTACGGTGCATGTGTGTTCCCCGCGCCGTAAAGAACGAACTTGTAAACAGAGGAAGAACTGAAAGCATTCTAGTGGAGTGCTCACGGCCCGCTAAGTCGGTTACGTTATACTTTATGCGATTTTCGCTGTTTCTCGCAAGTTATCTCCAAATCTGAGCGCTAAATCAAAAAATGTTCTCTTGTAAAGTTATATGTGTTGTGTTTCCTACAGTAGCACGTTGTTATCACCCGCTCTGACTCCTCTACGTCCCTCGCCCATCGTAATTGCATATCAGGCTGGTTTTTAAAAATATTTAATAGCACGGGAGGTCAAAATATTGCCGACAATAAATTTGGGATTCCAGTTCATTCAATTTTGTGAATTTCAATATTGGAAAATAATCATCCTTAGGTGCGTTTTTCTTGTATAGTTATTGGAAACTTGGAAGGAATAAGTATATCAAAGTTATTAGACCTTTTTGGCTGGATAATTTCGATACAGCTTCATGTTTAAGTATTGTTTAGGTATCGTGTTCTATTAATAACGATTTAGAGTCCTCAAAGTAAATAAGTAATTAAATATTTTTCTGATTTAACGCACTAACAGCAAATATCAGATACTTTTGGGTTATCTTTTTGCGGGACCAATGTAGAGCAAAGATTAACAAACTGGTGATATATGGGAATTTAGTATCGGGATTTGAACTTAACGCCCTTGATGGATTTAGTGATCTAATGTCAACGTTTCGCCTCCATGGGGGGGCTTCCTCAAGACTTTCAAGATTGTTTTGAATTGACGTTTCGAATATAATTTTAGACACTATAAAAATGTTTAATATGTTTCCTATATCTGAATCTTCAGGCGTGAACAGATAAAATAGGCACCCTATATTACCTAACCCTGTAACTGGCTATTATTCGTATGCATTATAAGATCTCACGAAATTCGTACCAAATTTTATATGTTTTTAAAACGTGTAGGTAGGTGGACAAAAAAGTTTTATGACAATAAAACCTTGCCTTGCCGGAGTATACAGACATTTTAATTAGAGGGTCAAAATTATTCTGTCCTGACTCTTAGATTCACTCAAATGCAAAAATATCTGCAATTTGTTTGTAAGAAACTCTTCATAACACCCATACACTGCGCAGTTTCGCCCGAGAGCTTCATGAATAATGAACCTAATAAAAAGCTTAGGTGAAGAGCCACTTCACCTGGCGAGCCGCCACTGGCAGGTAGATAGTAGTAGCCAGGCCGGGTGTGCGTAGCGCCCGCTCGTGTGGTCACGGGCACGAGCTAACAGTTACTCTACTGAACGGTTACGCTTAGGCACACACCCGTATCGGTGTCCACGTGCCAAATACACGGTGGATACCACCAGACTAGCTGCAGTGGATGGATGGGCATAACACGACGCTGTCGGACGCGATACGACATCTTCGAGGCCCATCTTTCTGTTTTAAAATGCTGGTCCTGTGGGTGGGTGGTCCTTGCCTAATGGCTTAATGAAAGGGTACGCTACACTTGTTTGATGACACTAAATCAAGGAGTTCACCACATCGGGGTCCGGCAATTAACCGTTTGATTTTTTGGGAGGAGCAAAGCGCCCGTGGCATTGGAACTAGATTATAGATTTTAATTAATAAATTGTAAGGGAGCTGGAGGTTCAAATACAAAAATATTGTAACAAACCGAAACGCTAGTAAACAGTGCACTTATCATACTCAAAGGCGTGTATGCTAAGAAAAAAATTCTGAGCACTGGGTGTGATGAAGAAGTACTACCAAGGTGTCGATCTTTCCTCATTTGTCACTAGATATAACAAATTGTTCCATATCCTAGAATTGCACTACAAGATTTTCCGAGGCAATCTGTCTGGCGTATGTGACCGCAACACACCCCAACATCTAGCAATAGGCGGTGTGCACATTTTACCTCAGCGCCACCACGCGGCATCTCTGTCATTTTTAGTGGTACGTAATTTACGGTAGGTACGAACCGAATTAACAGATTCGACTAATATAATAATAATTCGACTAATGTAATAATAATAAAGTGCGAGAAAATGCTTCATCGAGAATCGGCTTTTGTGTTGTTAGCTGTCCTAATAAATACTATAATAATATATAACCGTCTGTTAAATGTTACACCTTTCCGAACAAATCGTATGAGAAAGAAAGACAGCAGATTTGGATAAACTTCTAATATATCACAATCAGAGATCAGCCTTTTATAGTTTGTTGCACAGCCACAGAATTTAGACAAATTAATGTGGCAAATATGACGTTTATTTGTTTTACCACTAAAAATGCCAGAAAGGCCGTTGGAGGCGCTGTAAAATGCGCGGAATTTAAAATGTGCACACCGCCTATATTCTGAGAAACTATATGTCTCATTTTGAGAAATTAACGCATATCAAGTAGCTGCAACTGTGTATATTTTTCTAAATACGGTATTTAGTAGTACAAATTAAAACATACATTTGAGTTACTTTTCAGAAGAATACGCGTTTATAGGATTTTGAACTATTGCTCCGTAAATGTCCACCAATATCTTCAATTTTCAATTCAACGAGTTCGTAAAATTTGTGAAGAATGTGATCTCAAATTCGAACAGGTCAAAAATGGCATTGCTTTCCTTTCATTAAGCTATACATTTCACCATATTCGTTAAATTCTTGCAGTTATACATGCAACAAAATACCACTCTCGTGCATGCCTATACTTCGACCTTTTTCAAAAGGATGAGTACATATTTCTTCTTACCTGAGGGATTTTATATAAATATCTGAACAATTCAAGGTGACTGGAAAAACTGTTGAGGCAACTAAGAAATTATAAAAAAGGAACAACAAATTCAACGCATTAAAGCTAAGTGCCCATTGCAATTTTTTTGTCGGGAGATAATTTAATCGGATTGTCAATTAGTATGGCAATATATGGGACTTTTTTGTCAGCAAATGTGCGTACTCTCGACAATATATTCCCATACCTATCGGCAATACGATTAAACAAACTATCGGGCGACAAAAACTTTGCAATCTACATACGCTTAGCCTAAAGATAAACGTATCCTTTTGTATACTCACTTTCATTCTTGTAACAGTCTCCCTTATTTTTATTGGCCTTGACGACACACTATCACCACTTAAGCTGATTCCAGTATCTTCATAAGTATCTTCTCACTTAATTTAACACACTTACTATAACAGTTCGTGAAGAAATATAAGGACTGGGCAATGGTTCAGGTAGTGTCATTGATTACAAGAATTTGACAAAGACACGCTTGTGTTGATTTAAAATAAAGGAACAAAAAACAAACAATAAAACAAAAAAACGTCAAATTCAACTTACTAGTGATCGCCCGTCACTCGAAATTCGAATGGTGTGTATTGGACTGGTAAAACACCGAAATCCATGCGCCTAATTCACACACACAAAACAAAAATCATGATTGAAGAACCAGTAGTAAATAAAACTTTATCTCTTGGCCTGAACAAAAAAGGACTTTTCTGCTTTTTTTTTACTTTCAGTTTTACTTTAACTGTTGACGGTGCACTAAATATTTTAAAATGCCTTTATTTTCAAATAGCGAAATGAAAAATGTGGATCGGAACAAGAGTATTTTTCTTGTTAGACCACATCAACATCGTGCAGTAATTACGCCACGTATTCAACCGAGTCCAGGAGTCATGGCTTTGGCGGTCGTCATTTTGAACAATTTTTATAAATAATGGTACCTAGGTGAGTCGTTATCGTTTTCAATTGAAAGCAAGAGCGGTTTTTGTCAGTCGGAAAAGGTTAATCAATAAAAACCGAGATGTTTACAAACTATTGTAAGTAAAGGTTTCCGCAGATCAGGAGGAATATTTAAGAAGTAAAACTTAAATTAATTTATTACATACTACTTTTATGGTTTCCTTAAATGCTTATTCTGTAATTTTCACTGACTTAAGGGTGAAACCCTTCCGTGTTGACTGACTGACGCAATTCCAATGAAATTTTGACACAACAAAGAACAGGACACATTTTTTACTTTGTGTCATTTTGAAAATCTTAGTGCTAGTGGTTAAAAAAAGAATACGAGTGTGCTTTAGACACGACTGAAGTAAAACTTCAGTTAACCATTGTGAAAGTGCTCTTAATTTATGTAAGTTTATAAATGGAGCTAGAAAATCCTGAACTAATACCGTCTGTAGTTTTGGATAATGCATGTTTCAGTTTGTAGTCAGCAAAAAGTCGGCAATCATGTGTCGCGACTAAGATAAGTAGCGCAATTGCAGGCAAAATTGACCAGGCCAATCGCTCTATCGTGAGCAGGGCGGATCCACAACCTAAAAGAATAAGTCAAAAAATGGTTATCATTCCAATACTCTTAGTCAATCGGTCAGTTGTGGATGCGGCAAACCATCCGCCCACCGCATTCACATCATGTGTTGCCATGAACGAAATGGTTTTTAGTCACAAAGAACAACCGTTAAATACAAGAAACGAAATTTGGATACAATATGAAAATGGTTGTCATTTTAAACAAATTTGTGAACCATTCAGTCAAAAATTTAAATTCGAGCATATATTTTGGTGTAAATCTCATCTGCTTTGATTTTATTTGCTGCTATATGTATATAAGGTCTGTTTGTGACTAAAAAGCGTATGGTTTTGGCACCGTTTTTGAGTGCGGTGGGCGGGCGGGCCACCCTGTCCACTATACTCCTCAACTGACCAAATGGATGAGAAGTAACAACCATTTATTGTTACTATCGTGTTCAGTCCAATTTCAAAACTTCTAAGTCAAAAAATAGTCATTCCAATACTCTTAGTCAATCGGTCAGTAGTGGATGCGGCGGGTTCGAATCCCGTTAAAACAAAAAAAAATCTATGAATTAATTATTGTAAAATCGTTCGCTTCACCTGATGACACTTTTCGTAATCTTGTCAGGCATTCATCAGCTTACTCTCTCCTTAGTGTCCGTAAAGAAGTGCTTCAAAAAAACAATTAAAAACCAGTCAAGTTTGGAAAAAAAAATTAGATTGAGACTTAATTAATAAAAGGCGTTGTGTTGATTCCGGATCCGAAAACTCTCGGTTTTACTTAAACTGGCATTGCTACTGTTTATTAGGGTTAGCCATATATTATCGAGATTGAGGCAACTTCCTTGAATTGTTCGTGTTTATTATACAATGTGTTGACATTGACATTGAGAATCATTTTGGAGAAAAAACTAATGAATAATAGTTAATATTACTTAAAATTGATGATTAAAAAATGAGTTTTAAAACACATTTTCGATTTCAATTTCAGCACTGGGTTAAATGTTGACAAGTGGAATGTGAAAGTTAATGCATTTTCATCGAGTGTATATCAAGAAATTAGTGAAGTGTAGGATAAGAAAATGGTATGCAGAGATCTTTTCTGATTGCAACTATTACACTGACTTGAAATTAATTCTTCAATCTATTTTGACAATCCTTCGCTTCTAATAAAATTTGAGACAATTGTACAATGAAAAACATTGCTTATTGCAAAAATAAATATACGTGGTGCTCGCAATAACAAAACAGAAACAGTACCGAGAGTCATGGATAGTGAAGAATGCTCTTCGGAGGATATTCAAAGATAGAAGTAAGAGTAATATTTAAGATAAGCAACCTAACGAATAGAACACCCCAAAAGGAAAAGAAACTAAAAAAGAATGTGGAAGAAATTAAATAGAGCTAAAGAGAACATCAGGAGATGAGCAAGGAAAATGAAGCATTAAGAAAAGAAAACAAACAAATGGAAGAGGCAATCATTGCTAGGCAGATAAGAGTACCGAGATTAGAGAAAAAACGAACAAAACGATAACTACAAAAGCAACTTGAGAAAATTACAATAAAAAATCTACATAAATAACGAACTCACAAAAGGAGAAATAAATATCACGAAAAATTTGAAGAAATAGCATATGAGGAGAGAAGGAAATAACCAGTGGGATACCAAAAAATTGATGGGAAAATCAAGATGGAAAACTAATGAAGCACTGGAAGATCTAAGAATAGAAATTACAGAATCAAATAAGCAAGATTTTTTTATAGAAAACACAAAAGATATTGGATGTACTCAACTGTAAAGATAATTTCATTTTGTTTATGAACCACTTCACCGAGAAAGGATTGCTCGGTTGAGGCCTCGTGAAGCATTTGACCACCAATGAGATTGAGCGTACCTTTTGTTTACTACGTACATAACCTCACATCTTTCAATACTGCAAGCCAGCTGTGAATCGGCCAATGCTTACGCAGTACCATCTCGGCGTGGTTTTGAATTTCGAACCTTTTTTCTAAATACTTTTACCTGTGTTGGAGGATTGATCTAGAGTTTGCGCTTGTTCCTTGAATTTTGATAAGCCTTTTTACGGTTTGAGTTTCCATCGAGAAGACATTCTTGTTCGAGTGGTTGGTAAATGTGATGACGTATAAATTGATAAATTTATCCGAAAGGGATTTAAGCCATCCATTTCCAAAAATAAATGATTTTCGTCTCGTTCGAGATTTATAATAAATGGGGAAAATAATTTTCCTGCGGGATCCACCGAATAGTGTCGATTGCGTTGGGTCTTAGACCACTTAGACCCTCATTAGAGGTAAAGGCCTTCTTTATTGTTAATTGGGTTTACTTAAAAGGGGATCTTCTTCAACTTAGGGTTCTGGATTGGGGTGAACAACAAATTGATCTCAACTGTACCTACATCGTACGGTACTTGTGGCTGTCGGTAATCCTTCTTACAAGGGGTTGTGGAACTATTCGTCGTTCCACTCTGGAAGGCATCACATCACATCACTCATCCTTCACAACACCAGATAAGCTATTTGATTAACTAATCGCTGCATTTTTTGGTTCTCCTCGTTTCATTATATTAATATTAACATAATCCTGTAACATAAAACTAGTTGTCATTGTCGCTATTGTCGCTGATCGTTATTTGTATTATTATCTTCACCAATTCTACGAGCGCATTATAGCTATAATCGGACGCACGTATTTCCAACTCTGGTTATTTAATTCAAGATCATAATTAGTTTTCTGGGTAGATATATACAGGTGTTCCAACTAAAATTTGTATTCAGGTCAATGTTGTTATCAAGGGGTACCAAATTCCACCAAACTTTCAAGTCTTGAATCTTACCTTTTTAGCGAGAGAAGCCACCCCAAATGGCACAGGGGGTCGAGAGAGATTTGTAGTGACTAATATCTAGTGATAATGAGGTTGAAGATAACAAATGATATAAAAACATAGAAAAAAATTGAATGAAATATCGCATAAACATTACATAAAAAAATAAAAAAAGGAAAGATACAAAAGACAAGAAACAAAAAAGCAACAAGAAGGCCTAACTCCTATTAAGTGTTCCGGGAAAAGTATTCATTAAAATAATGGAAAAAAGAATAATAGCCAAAATAAAGCCAACCTTTGAAGAGACTCAATGTTCAGGAAGAACACAGATGCACATAAGAACGGGTGATGCATTTATAAAAAAAAGCGAAGAAAGGGGTATTTTTTTATGTAAATATATAAAATATATATCACCATAGGGTGATAGTGAGGCTCTTTACAAAGAAAAATTGTAGCCGGAGTATCATAATATGTAGCATTATAAAATGTTCTTACAATTTTACAATCACAATGGCCAATCTACTGTTTGAAAGAAAGTGCCATACCAAAAAGTGAAGTAGAGCTAAAGTTGCAAAAATTATGGAATTGATAGGAAACGAGATTGTCGTAATGCCACATAACGGACAGTTTTAAAGTGTCTCAGTTTCGTATATCAAAAAATTTGAAAATGAAAGCTCTAAAATTTTATAAAGACAAAATATCAAAAGATATAATGCGATAAAGAATAGAAATTATTTCGGTGTACTGTAGAAAGATGATTTAAAAGAAAAGGTGCCAGATGACTTAGTTTTCGAAATATTCCAAAGACATCCTATCGAAGATTTTTCGGCGAAACTTAGTAGATTCATTAAGTTCCACCAAAACTTAAAAACAAATGTTTATTATGCCATTTTAAACTCACGATATTTGTAAACCAAAGTTCTAGTTTTAAGTCCAAACTTACACATAATCTGTAATAACTACTGATTAAAAGATAGAAATTGTTAAAAAATGTCCACCTACTTTTGCATCACCCGTTATTTGCTTCATACACCTGGAAAAAGCGTTTTACAAAATTCGAAGAGAAAACGTATAGAATATAGTACTGAAGAACCAAAAGAATTGTTTTTTATCATCGCCTAAAAAACGTTGTGTGCACCTCGGCCAAAAGTGATTTTTTGGCCTTATCTGAATTGTGTCCTCGGCTGACAAACAACATATTTCGCCAAAAAAGATCACTCTTACGGCCTCGATACACAAATTAGTATTAAAAAAAAAGAGGGGTACCATAAAAAAATTGAACAGTTGAACGGCCAAGGAGGCAAAAATCGAGAAAATATGGAATGAAATATTTAGACAAACTTAGAGATAGAGGCAATTAACGAAAAAATTATAGAAGGGCAACTTGATGATTTGGGCACGTGTGTGGAATAACAGACCATAGACAACAAAACGAATATCCGAATCGAGAATATGCGGGGGCAATAGGAAAGGAAGACCAAGAGTCAGATGAATCGAGGGAATCAGAAAAGGATCAGAAAAGAAAAATGCAATCGAAAGAAATACGAAATCTAACACAACAGGAAACTATGGAGACAGAAATGCAAGACTCAACCCCTCCAGCCTTATACACCTAAAGATAGAAAGGTCTATGCATAAGTAAGGAATATAAAAATATGCCATGATGTAATGGATTAATATGCCATTTGAAGAAACAAACATTTTTATTGAAAGTATATTTTGAGTTAAATTTAGAGATTGAAAACAGAGTTATTGGTGCTGAAAGAAGCCATTAAGAGAACCAAAAAGAAATGTTGATGTTGCCCCAAAAGAGCCTAATAGTAATTAACAAGAACTAACAAGAACGACTTAATAGTAATTATACAGAAAGGTTGAGAAGACATTTACTTCTCAACCGTGATTTATATACTTTTTTCTTCACCACTAGCACATTTGTTTAACTTTTATTCAATAAATATAATGCGAAAGGTTGGAAGGAATTTAACTAAGATATCCATGAAAACCAGGTATCACATAAAAACAAATGAATAAAAATTACATTAAATCAAAACCTGTCATTTCTATGACGACCCCAATGTGTCACCTCTTTTTCGTAAAAAAGATATTTAAATATTTAAAATTCAAACCTGGCGAAAGAGAGTACTCTGTCAGAGAAAAATGTCACTCATCAGTGTTCGTCAATATCATATCACAAGGGAGGAATAGTGTGGTAAAGTCCAGGGAGAAGTGCCAAAATTTATTGTTAATGTGTCCAGGATTGCTTTCGAAGTGGGCGGACCTTAAATTCTTCTTGGACAGGACCTGCAATCGGCAAGTAACGCTCAATTTATAACGCTAATTTGCTGCACACTAAAAAAATGTTTTACCTAATTTTTGAGAGGCAGAAAATACTTTTATTTCTCCCTTCTAAGTAAATGACACATTACAGATATTTGTGTAACTAAGTAAATGTTTAACTACAGAAACAGACCTGTAAAGTTTCACGGGTTTGTAGAAAAGACCTGTAAAGTACAACACCATGACAACGTATCGTCACAAACTGTCCTGCGGTCTTTGATTACAGAATTTTATATTTAATTAAAATAAAATTAACCAAAAAATCGAGGCAAATGAAAGCCAATAGGGCAGTTGAAACACCCGACCGACGCAAAAGTCGTCTGAGAAAATTCAGTTAAGAGATTTCAGATCAAAAGCTGCTGGAACACCTGACCAAGATAGCGCACTTCTCGAAAACGATCGAATCAGAGCTTCAACTTCAAGAGCTGCTGAAACACCTGAACAACATAGCGTCCATTAAAACGACCATCCTCAATGGAAAATTTAATGGGAAGAAGTGCTCATCCCACGCATATCAATGGTTCGATTTGCCTTCCGATTTCAAACCTTCAAGTGTACCTTGCTTTCGCAATTATCATCAACAAAGCCCAAGGACAATCAAGGAGTGTTTGTTGGGGTTTCTTGCGGTTTATTAAACCAAATCACTTTTTTTCACCTTTTATTGTGTTTTAACGAAAACGAACAATGGAGCGACACGTTCTTGTAAAAGCTTAGAGGACAACTGTCTTCCGCATCCCTCTGCTTCGATGATGCAACATCTGGGCAGAGAGTTGGCCACAGCGGCCGGTACAGCTCCGTAATGAAATACTACTACAATTACAATAAGTCACAACATGCCCCCCACCTTGAAAGACCGTGTCTTTCAAAGAGAGATAACAAGAGATAAAGAAATGGAATAACGACAAAATGTAAACTAAAATGTCTTTGCAGTCTTTAATCAATCCGCTGTAAATCACTTTGCACAGAATTGACCATCTCACCCACGAACTAAGCATCACTTTCACAGGGAAGAGCACATATCTTTGAAAAGGCCCTACGGATGATGCCCGATGAAGTCCGGATAGACGCCACCCTGCTGATGCCGTCCGGGTCCGGTATGGACAACAATAGTCGACCTATTAGGAAGTGTGAGGGAGTAAGGGGTTGTAGGTCATTCGGATTCGAGGAAAGGGCTGAGAGGGGTCGCGAGTTCAGGAGGGCTTCGATTTGAACAAGCAATGTGAGGAATTCCTCGTATGTTAATTTTGCATTTCCGGCGACCCGCTTGACGTGGTGCTTCACGGATTTAACGCCTGACTCCCAAAGCCCGCCAAAATGGGGCGCTTGCGCGGGGATAAAATGCCAATCCACACTGAATTCAGCAACTTTTTCAGGGATTTCAGCGTTGTTGTGTAAAAAGAGCCCGAGCTCCTTCAACTCATTATCGGCGCCCACGAAGTTACTGCCGTTATCCGAATATATTTTGGCGGGTTTTCCACGTCTAGAAACGAAACGCCTCAAGGCCATTAGAAAGGTCTCCGTATCGAGGCTGGTTACAAGCTCCAAATGCACTGCCTTAGTTGTAAAGCACACAAAAAGGCAAATATAAGATTTCATATGTTTACAACCTCGACCCTTGCGGTCTCTAATTAGGATTGGGCCAGCGTAATCCACACCGCATACGAAAAACGGGGGATTGGGTCTCAACCTACTCTGTGGTAGATCACCCATAATGGGATTTATAATTTTCGGAGAAGCACGAAAACATTTTATGCAGTTTCGGACCACCTTGTTCGCGAGACTTCTTCCAGAGGTGATCCAGAAGGTTTCGCGTACGGTGTACAAGAGCATGAGAGGCCCACAATGTAGTGAACGCAAATGTTCGCGTTCTAGGATTAATTGCGCCATTTTATGTTTCCCTGATATCAGTATTGGGTGCTTCTTTTCGTACCCGAGTTGCGAATTGGAAATGCGGCCTCCCACACGAACCACATCATTGGCGATGAAGGGGTTTAATTTAAGGACTCGACTGGAGGACCGTAACGGTGCACCGTTGCGAAGAGCCTTTAATTCTTCTGGAAAAGCCTCTGCCTGAGACATTTTTACTAACAAGAGCAAACCGCTGCGCAGCTCTTTAGTTGAGAGATGGCCCAAAATTCTTTCCTTTTTATTAACATTGCAGTTTCTAATGAATCTACCGCAGTAACCGATTACGCGTTGTAAACTGCACAACTTAGAAAAACGATCAAAAATAGACTCAACGCTTTGAACTGGAAGAGCTAAAATTTCTTGTTTGACTTGTGGCAGCCTTTCGGGCGTGGTGGGAATTGTGGGCCAACAGGACTCGTCCTCCATTAACCATAAAGGACCATTCCACCAGAGCTGAGAGTTCACTAACTGAGGCGGGGTCGTACCGCGAGATAAAACATCCGCTGGATTTTCGGACGTAGGTACGTGCCTCCAACTTGCACCGGAAGTCAAGCTCTGAATTTCCACTACTCGGTTGCAAACGAAGGTCTTTAAACGGTTTGGGTTCATCTTTAACCAGCCTAAAACGATGGTGGAATCTGTCCAACAAAAAATGTGATCAACGGAAAGTCGTAGAGCTTTCGAAACTTGAGCTATGAGACGAGCAAGAATTATGGCACCGCACAACTCTAAACAGGGAATCGTCATAGGCTTTAGAGGAGCCACACGAGCCTTCGAACATAAGAGTTTTATTTCAGTCTTTCCGCACGAATCAGTTGACTTAAGATAAACGCAACTGCCATAACCTAGATTCGAAGCATCACAATAACCGTGAATTTCCACTGTGACGTAATCAGGAGTTAGAACATGTCGTGGTATTTCCAAATTGTTGAGAAGAACAAGGTTGTTACGAAAAGAACGCCACCTTTCGTGAAGATCTGTTGGAACTGATTCGTCCCAAGACAACTTTTCCAACCAGAGTTGCTGGAGAATGATTTTGGCGAAGAGAGTGCAAGGACTCAAAAGGCCTATCGGATCAAAAATTTGCGATATCTCGGATAAGATCGAACGTTTAGTAACAGATTTTGAAGTGGGTGCTGAGATCCTAAAAATGAGCTTATCGGAGCGAAAAGACCACCCCAAGCCAAGAGTTTTAGTGTTCTCATGGGAGCCAAATTCTAGCAGATATGGATGTCTATCGGGTTCACTAACAAACTGAAGAACATCAGGCTCATTGGAGATCCACTTCCTCAAGGGAAAACAGCCTGCATCCAAGATATCCATGAGCGATTTACAAATCAATTGAGCATCTGGCAGACTGTCGCAACCGGTAAGCAGATCATCTACGTAGAAGTCTTCTCGGATTATTCTGGAAATGTTTGGGTGTTTTTTCTCGCACTCAAGCCCGAGTTCGTTTAAGACGCGAATGGCCAAAAATGAGGCAGCAGCAGTACCATAAGTTACAGTATTGAGCTCATAAATTTGGATTGGCTCCTCTCTACTGAAACGCCATAAGATGCGCTGAAGCGATCGCTGACTTGGATCAATGTTCACCTGCCTATACATCTTTGCAATGTCAGCCGAAATTGCATAGGTGTACTGCCTAAATCTTAGTAATATCGAAATTAAATCAGATTGAATTGCTGGACCCACCATTTGTATGCTATTAAGCGAATGTCCAGAACTTGTGGGCGAAGAAGCGTTAAAAACAACACGCAACTTCGTAGTAACACTTTCTTCTTTGAGGACTCCATGATGAGGAAGATAGTAAGAAATTTCGGGTTCGTGATTGACTGGCGTCATATGTCCGAGATCAATGTATTCCAGAAGAAAACTAGTGTACATTTTATGTAAGACTTCGTTGCCTTGGAGTTTGGTTTCGAGCGCGAGAAGTCGCTTCTTCGCGCATTCGTACGAGTCACCTAGCACATGAGGAGATTGCTTGAAAGGAATACTAACTGTGAATCTACCATTAGGGTCACGCTTAGTGGTTTTCAGAAAATTATTTTCACATGCGATTTCCTCTTCCGTGTGAATTTTAACAGAAGGAAATTGATCAAGTTCCCAAAATTTGGCTAATTGATTTTGGACTTCGTTAAATTGGGAAAAGTAGCAATGGGTTCCAAGAACGTTCTCTGAGCCTATAGATCCCGAGACAATCCATCCGAATCGAGTCTTATGAAGTGTTGGCAACTGAGGTCCCAATTGTATCTGGCCCACACACATCAATTTCCAGAAAACTGGGGCGCCCAACAATAGATCTATGAAGATTTGTCCGATAATCGAATATTAGGAGGGATCGGTAGTTCCGCTAAATTTACAGTAAACCCTGGAAGTGCACCTGTGATTTGTTCCACTATTAAACAACTTGTTTTGAGCTTGAAGTTGGAGTAATTCGAAGAGAGCTCTACGTCACATTTTGATCGAATGTGTGAAGAAGATGCGGAAATTCCTGAAACCATTATGTTTGTGCTTTCAGTAACGAGGTTTAGTTTTCGACAAAGTTTAGCTGTGACAAAATTCGATTGGGAGCCTGAGTCGAGCAACGCTCGAATTTTGTGAATTCTGTTCATTGAATCACGTATACCAACTGAAACCGTAGGCAGAAGTACCTTTATCGCATTGGACGAAACTCCTACGAAAGTTTCGCCGCTTGTACTGGCAACCGGTTGTAAGTTCGAAATTGAAGCTTCCGGTGTTGAATCACCGCGGTGCAGAAAAGTGTGATGTTTTTGCTTACAATGTTTACATAAGAATTTTGATTTGCATTGAGCCAAGAAGTGGCCTTTGCGCAAACAATTTAGGCAAACCTTCAGCTCCTTTGCCTTTGTGGCGCGCTCATTGGGTGAAAGTTCTCTAAAGCGTTCACAAATTTGTAAAATGTGTGAGCCTTTACAAAGAGGACAGAGGTCCGTTGTACTCATCAAAACTTTGGAATGTGTTTTGATTTTCTCCGACGACTTAGTTTGTTTTGATTCGATAGTTTCGAGAAGATTAGCCTTTTGTTTTAGAAAAGTCATAAAGTCTGATAATGACGGTAAATCTCCTGAATTTGTTTTTTCCACCTCCCATTCGCGCAAGGTGATGGAATCAAGTTTGCTAGTTACTACGTGCAAGAGTAAGGATTCTACGAGAGCTTCCTCTTCTAGTAAAGACCTTAAAACAGTTGTGTGTTTGAATAAAGATCGTTGATGTGTCTTAACTTGAATGGATTTTCTTTGGATAAGGGCTCTAAACTAAAGATAGCTTTAATGTGGTTATGAACCAACAACCGTGTATTGTTGTATCTTTCGCATAGAGCTTCCCAGGCAATATCGTAATTGTCGGAAGAAAAATCTAGTGATTTTATTACTTGCGCAGTTGCACCTTGCAGCGATGCGCGTAAATAATGGAATTTTTGAATAGAAGAGATGCTAGGATTTTCATGAATTAGAGAAACATACAGATCCCGAAACTCTATCCAAGCCAGGCTGTTTTCGCCATCAAATTTTGGCAGTGAAATTGTTGGCAACTTTATTGAGTTCTGAGCTTGATGTATAATTTGACCCGATTGATCATTATTACTCGGCTCAGCATCCTCTTGGGAATCCGGCGATTCATTCAAATAGCTGCTAGCCTGAGCTATATTTGCATAATATGAGTCCATGAAGTCATCGCGATACTTATATTCGGTTTCGATATCGGCAGATGAGGCCTCGATTTGAGCTTGAATTGCCTCGAAGTCATCTTTTATGCGTAATGCATTTTGATAACGCGTTTTCAATTCGATTTGTTTATGTACCGGAACTTCCTGCGTGTTCTCCGCTAATTTTGCGTATTCAGTTAGAAATTTAGTAAAATTTGTGAGCTTTCGCTTTTCCGCACCGCGTTTTATTGTCAAACCTTCCATGGTGGACGCCTACAATGAGTCAACGTCGCTAATTCAACGAATTTCAAACGGAAGATTTAAGCTGACCACGCAAGGTGGCTGAGTTCAATGTAGACCGAATTGCGTGCATTTGGGTTACTGATTCTGAGACGTAAGCGCGATAAAATCCGGGAAGACCGCGGCGAGTTTGTCACCGACGCCGTACAAAGCTCGTTAATTTGAAAAAAAAAACACTTGTTCAAATGAATAGAAGGGTTGGTAAAGATAGGACTTACTACTTGGAAAGCTGCTAGGTCTTCAACCAAAGAATTCTTCGTGGTTGCGTGTTGACGTTGCGACATCAGTTCAACAGTTTTCGTTTACAGTTGATTGACCTTGGCCTTGAATGATGACTGTTCCTGGCCCTTGTTTCCAACCGAACGACTAACCCTTCGCTGATTGGCTGCTTTGTTTTATTAATTTTCTGGAGTTGTCCGTTGTGTTACTAAATTGGATCTTGCTGATCCGACTCGAAGGACCATAAATGTTGGGGTTTCTTGCGGTTTATTAAACCAAATCACTTTTTTTCACCTTTTATTGTGTTTTAACGAAAACGAACAATGGAGCGACACGTTCTTGTAAAAGCTTAGAGGACAACTGTCTTCCGCATCCCTCTGCTTCGATGATGCAACATCTGGGCAGAGAGTTGGCCACAGCGTCCGGTACAGCTACGTAATGAAATACTACTACAATTACAATAAGTCACAACAGTGTTACTGGGGTCAATTTGGGAAGTCCATGTGTTTCTCATATGACCAATTATATGTTGCTTGCTGCAGAAAGGGAACACCGAAAAACTTTTGTATGCGCCAAATGGGAAAACCAAAAATATTGGTTACCCGAATGTTCTAGAATAAGGAAAATAAATAAATTAAATACATATTATTTCAACATACGGTTTACTAAAAAGAATGTGTTTTATTATTTGTACCTACAAAAGGTCAACGGAGCGATATGAAATTTTGACCACAAATCAAATAATATTTGTCAAGAGAAGTGCGTCACAGGAGCGTAATGCCACCCGATCGGTTCAGTGTTTACCCATCGTGGTTTACCTGTTCGTTGCACCGATCAGAAAGGATGAAATGTGTTTTTTTTTTGGGGCTTAAGTCAAGTCAACATATCAACTGCAGCAGTCTAGATTAACCACTGTCAATTCTTGTTATTATCTACTAGTATACAGTGCGGTTTTTTTATCACTGGCCATAGGAATTCTCATGTTAAATTTTTTACCCCATGTTAACTTTTGTTAGGATGAAGATTTGGAATAAAAATTTTTACACAATATAAAGTAATATAAAGTTATGCATTTAAAATAAGAAAGAGTACTTCAAACAAATTAAATTGTTCACGGATTTTTTTAGGTATTATTTAGGTAGCTGTTGAAAAATTGGCATTATCATGACAGAGGCACAAATGTATAAATTATTATTCCCATTTCTCTGATATTATGATATTTTGGAAATACATTTAAAAATTAGGGAACGTTTTTATTAAAATTCAAAACTGCAATTCTCTAACAGCAACAATGTAACACTAACACAACACAAATTAGAAATAATAACAAAAATAGTAACAATATTACAAAAACAACACAAAACAGAACACACTTTACCATAAACTACAATCGGTGTTCAAGGCCGCCAAAAGCCGCCAACCAGTGACCTAGTCGATCGTAAAATTCGCGCCTTACGTTTTCCAAATGCCGTACTGTTATATTATTGCAGGCCTCAATAATTCGTTCCTGCAATTCTTCGGCGTTCACGGGATTTCGAATTCAACAACTGCTCTTGCTGTATGTGGAGGAGCCCCATCGTGTTGAAAGACGCTCTGACCATTAGCTCTTTGCTCAGGTAATTCCGGACCAATCACCATAATCAGCATGTCTAAATATTTTTCAGCGTTGAGAGAACCGTCAATAAAAAATGATCTTATTATTTGATTACCCAAATTTCCAAGCAAAAATTTACTTTACTAGCCCTCTGAGTATGCATTTCTCGAATCATATAGGGCTTTTCTCGAGACCAAATTCGACAATTTGGCTTATTTACAGACCTGTTGATGTTAAATGTACTTTCGTCAGAAAACGAAATAATATTTAAAATATAATTTTTTTAAGCACTGTTTTTCATTTAAAGGAATAATTTTTAGTGTAGTTGAAAGAGGAAGTTGCAAATTATATTGTGTAAAAATTTCCGAATCTTTAACCTAACAAAAGTTAACGTGGAGTAGAATATTTAACATGTGAGAATCCCTACGGCCAGTGTTAAAAAATGCACTGGATATAATCATGTTTTCTTAAGCTAGTAGTGAAAAAAAGAAACTGTAAAAAAACCAATGATAGACAATAAAAACCGTTCATTTTGAATTGTACGCAACTTGTCTCACTTAATTGCATGTTCCAGTTATTAACATCACGTGTCATGTTTGTGCGGTTTCTCCAGTGTCTAGAAAGGAAAAATCCATGGGCAGGTTGAGTTCAAATCAAATGGTCCGTACGTCGCGTGATATACCTTTATTGTTTATGTCATATAAAAGGAAGAATCCTGTGCTGGCTCGCTTCTGTTGCTTTCTCGTTATCTTATCCGGCATGAATAAATTTCTATATCATGTTACAACGCAAATTAGTCCAGGTGAAGTAACGACTGATCCGTTCCGAAGTCGACAGTTAATGGGCGTTGCACTTTGATAATAAAGTTCAAACAGCATTTAATTTGTTTTTATTGTAAACATACTTAAGTAGTTGCTGATTCCAACCTCTAACTAAGTGGACCGATTCTTATTATCTCCGATATTGTCCAAAATTACTTTACTTTAATGGAATTTTATTTAAAGTGAATAAGCTAACGTGCAAACTACTTGAATATGTGGATCCAGTTCTGTAAAGAATCTGTGTTAACAATAATCTTTTTTTTTTAACTGAACAATTCTAAATCTAAATGTGAATGGATATCAGTTCACACATATTATATGAATAACGGATGGAATCTTTGCTGAAAAAAGGTGCATAAATTTAACAAAACTCTTCAGATTCCCATGATTTACGATAGATGTATCTGCAATATTGCTTCTATAATTTATTGATCTAAAAAGACAATTAGCAAAGGGTTGCGGAGCAATTCTTCTTGCGCCTGTTGCGAGTATAAAAATCCAAACAACATCCAGTAGAGGTACTCGCATTAGCGGATATCCTGCATGTAGCGCAATATCCGATGTCATTCTCATATATACGATATTTAAAAATAATAACGCATTCTTGTTGCAATAATAAGTGAAGTAATAAATTAAGTAATGCAGTTTCTGGAAAAAATATAATATAAAGCAGTGCTTTAATGTTCCTGGTAAGAATTAAAAATGATTTTTTGTTTGAAACTTGTTCTAAGCACCTGCCTTTGTAGTTTTTATGGTTATGACTGCGAACGTGTATGGAAAATAATTATCTCAGTTTTTTAATATTGGTAAGATGGTAAGATTGGTTTACGAAAAATTAAAGCTTCAAATAAACGTTGCAGATGCGTTTTGTGTAATTTGTAACGATATTAAAAATACAAATTATAACTTTTTCTAATTTTGATCTATCCGACCTCATCATGCACCTTTGACCACACTAGTCTAGTCAAGAAGTTTAAAACCTGCGAAAAATAAAAGTGTCCGAAAAATATGAGCGATAGCTCCTTTGATTCCGTATTTTATTCTGAGAGAGACGCTTTTTTGTGTTTGTACCGCAAATAAAAATTACAATTGTTATTAACAAAAAACTAACTAGCAGTAGTATGTATATTTATTACCCTTACAGCTTTATAAAGTATCCGACTAGCAGTTACCCGCAGCTTTGCCCGCGTAGGTTGGGGTCGGCTTTACTGGTGCTTATATTTAAAATTGGTTCAACCGCTTAAAACAGATTTTAATAAAAAAACAACAAAAAGTATTTTTTTTCCTTTAATCACGGGTCGTCTTTTTAAAAGAAGAATCTACATGCCAATTTTTATATATTACATATAATGTTGCACTGTTTGTTTTGCAGTTAGGAGAATTCTGAGAAAAACTACCCTTCCCATTTACGCCCCTTTTTTGCGGTTTGTAAATATTTTTTTGCAAAATCGTCAAACACGGGTCTAGTTATTTTTAAAGGAGAGTCAAAGTGCTAATTCTGATGTCTGTAACATTCTCGGTCTTCAAGTCATAAACATTTTGACAAAAATCACTCCCAAATCCATACTCCTTTTTTCCACAGTTGGTAATTTTTTTTTCAAAATCCTAAAACACTACTCTAGTCATTTGTAAATAAAAATCTAGATCCCAATTTTCACGTATGTAACACCGTTTGTTCTCCGCAGTTATGAAAATTCTCAGGAAAACTACCCTCCCTATTTACGCGATTTATAAATATTTTTTTGCAAAATCGTCAAACCCGGGTCTAATTATTTTTAAAAAAGAGTCCAAGTGCCAATTCTCATGCTTGTAACATTCTCGACCTTCAAGTTATAAGAATTTTGTGAAAAATGACTCCCAAATCCACCCTCCCCTCTTTTTCGCAGTTGTTTTTTTTTGCGAAATCGTCAAACATGGGTCTAGTCTTTTCTAAAGCCTCTGTCACGATAATGTTAGTGTTAATGGTGTTGTTAGTGTTAACCGAGATGGTAATGGTGACCTAGTGTTCACAATCATGTTCGAGTGGATGTTAAGAAGATGTAACATTTAAAGTTTGCGCCTTTTTATAGGCGGAGCTAACTTATGACAGCAGAGGTTTCAAATATCAGCTGATCATTGGTGGTAGGTTACAGAAAACAAAACAATAAGAAACTTCTTATTGTTAGTTGCATTGTATTCAAAATTAGTTTCAAACGGAAAATGGAATCGAATTACAACATTGAAAAATTTATTTGTTAATGCTGTTGAAAGGAAAGGAAGGATGTGAAGGTCATTAATGTGTGAAATGTCAAATCTGATTGGTAGATGTTAAGAGGAATGTTAAGAAACCCAGAATTTTGAAAAGGAGAAGCTAGATCCCAATTTTGACGACAGTTTTCAAGTTATAGGAATCTTGGTAAAACCATCCCTAATTTTTTCTCGGTCGGTAAGAAATTTTTGCAAAATCGTCAAACACGGGTCTAGTTATTTGAAGATGAGAGTCCGAGTGCCAATTCTCATGCCTGTAACAGTGTCGACCTTCAAATTATAAGCATTTTGAGAAAAATTCACCCTCCCCTTTTTTGCAGTTGGTAATTTTTTTCCAAAATCGTCAAACACGGGTCCAGTTATTTTAAGAGGAGAGTCCAAGTGCCAATTCTTATGCCTGTAACATTCTCGATCTTCCAGTTATAAGAATTTTGAGAAAAATCACTTCCAAATTCACCTTCCCCTTTTTTCGCAGTTGGATTATTTTTTTTTTTTGGAAATTCCCCGGAAAAATAGACAGGATCTAGTCGCAGCATTAAAATCAGCTTGGCAAGAAATTCCACAGAAGACCATAGATGACTTGGTAGAAAGCATGCCTCAATGATGCAGAGCTGTGTTAAACAATAGGTGTGGACATAATATTCTATATTAGGGGCCAGAAATAGTTATTTGTATTATAAGTAAAGAAAAGTATTGTTTTTCTTTACGAATCACGATCTTATAAACGTGATGAGTAAAGAAGAACTTACTTTTCTTTAAGAATAATACATAAAAAAATTTCGGACACTTTATATGGAGATACATTACGTTAATCTATAAGTAATTATATTAAAGATACGTGACAAGCGCGAGAATCAAGTTGCCGTTTCCATCACTACAGCAATTAAACAAAAATAGATAAACAAAAATTTTTACAATTGTTGTCGCGTGAAATTTTGTGAAAATGGATATAAATAATGAAAATCATCCTGAGATATCGGCATTAGCGCTTGAAGCTGTTGCTAGTTTGTTACCATCGAAATCACGAGATAAATATGAAAAGACCTATAATCCGTTTTTTTATTAAAAAACCACCAACGTCGCACTCATTCTGAAAAATCACATCGGCAACACAGCTAGGGTGTTTTTTCTAGTGACAAATGAAACGAGGTTATGTTCGCGATTTGTGACATTTTCCAACATAATACGGTACGGTAGTATTAAGATTTGTATCGTTTTGTTTATTAACATATGATTAATATTTGGTTGTAACACATGCTTGCAGTTAGTTTCCGTGAGAGCTATCGCCAACATGAAGATCCCAAATTGTACTTACCATTTGTTATTTAAAAGCAGCGGATCCTAAAACGACCTAATAATTCAAAAGAGCTAAAGATGAAGAGTAAAGATCAAGGGGCAAAACTACATAGAAAGATATTATGTTTGACAAATTAGAACAAAGTATGTAAAACAAACAGAATATAACATATTAATATAAAAGGTAATTGCAGATTAATAATCACTGGTCAACAAAAATCCATTTTTTGTGTGTAACATGGAAACTTTTACCTGAAAACGTTAGAAAGAAGACTTGGTTAGATAGAATTGATATTATAATAACTTAGATACAAATAGTTTTAGTGTAATATGATGAATGTTTTGTATATTCTGACAAAATCATTGAAATTCCGAAAGGCATTGATCGAGTTCTTTTTGCCCATCCAATAAGAAACATCACCCATGTCATACAACAGATATGAGGGACCCACATTTTGTATATCTGGCGTACAGTTGATCTCGAAATCTAAAATATACCTATTGATTGTGACTTGTACTTGAGCTTCTAAAAATTACCTCAAAAACACGCGGGTGCTTTCTCCAAATCTCGTCTTTGATAAAAACGGGGAAAGTTCTTCAAATTCTGCGACACAGTTGACTAAAGAAGTTTTTAGTTTTGAATTTAACAGATTTCTTGTTTTTCAACTGACATGCGTGACAACAAACGCAGTCGCATTGACAACTATTCTCAAATACCAACTATCTCGCGTGAAATTTAAATTAGTTTTTTTGTTTTGTTTAACCAACATAAATCAACATGTGGTGGTTTTTTAATAAAAAAACGGTTTATACAATATTTTCTATTCTTGGAGGACTTCAAAGAACGTACGGGATATCGACGAAGAAGTTATGCTTGCTTTTTTTCATGAGAAGGTTAGTACTCTTGAATACATTTATAAATTTTCAGGTTTTATCTCTATATCTGATTACAGGCTGAAAGACTGAAATCTTCCACGTTGTGGTCAACATATTCCATGTTGGAAAGTACGTTGAGGGTGAAAGAAAACGTCCACCTATCGAACCATGGGAAGTTACAGTTATATTTAAAACGCCAAAGTGAGGGATATGAAGCAAAAAAATCAAAAATTCTATCGCAAGATGATGTGGCAAAATTTTTGACAGAAGCGCCTGACGATATCTTTCTACTGCTTAAAGTGGCGTTAATTTTTGGTCTGTATGGGGCATGTCGTAGTGAGGAGCTAAGAAAGTTAAATGTGGAGGATATCGAGGATACCGGCTCTATTTTGGTGGTCACCCTCCATGACACTAAAACAAGGAAGAAGCGCATATTCACCGTTACTACGGTAATGAGAGGAATTAATGTAAGGAGATATGTAAGCTTGCGTCCAAAACATATCAATCACTCAAGATTCTTCATATTTTATATAAACAATAAATGTACAGTGCAACCTGTGGGGATCCACAGTTTCTACAAGATGCCGAAGAAAATTGCTCATTATTTAAAACTACCCAACCCAGACGGTTACACTGGACACTGTCTACGTCGAACGTCAACTACTTTTCTTGCTGAGGGTGGAGCGGACATCAGGAGGCTCAAAAATCATGGCGGATGGCGGTCAAACACAACTCCAGAAGAATATATAGAAGAAAGCATTAACAATAAAATGACGACTTTGAAATTGATTTTAATCAGCCATCGTCGTCAAACAGTGGATGTCAGCATCCATCAGATTTTGTCCTAAAATGTACTGAATTACATTTGGCTCCTGCATGTAGCGACTCATCATTTTCTACATCAAATGGAGAAGTTCATCAGGAGGTTTTATCAAAATCGTCACAACAGTGTACTTGTATAACTTTCTCTAACGTTAATAGTTGTACCGTGGTGTGAGTATTGTATGGTGTGCCGAAGCTCTGACGCGTTTTCGTCGGATGCGCGCATGTCGTCACGTTGGGAGCAACGTAGTAAAAATTGTTACTGCTAGTAATGACAATAATGGTTCCCGGCTCCTGAATAACGGAACTGAGGAGAACGGGAGCGACCTATGGGAATGAACGAACAATTACCTTTTTTCTTTTGCGACTCCAGAATCTATTTTAATAAATAGTAATTGTCCGAATTAAAAAAAAAATTATTCGGTAAACTAACGGTTTCGAACTATGAAATTTTTATTTGTTGTTTTATTTTGTTGTAATGTTTTTTACATTGCATTCTCTCTTTCAGAGTTGCAATATGTAAATGTTAAGTTATGTACAACTAATTATAATTATCAATTATACATAAAATATTATGTTGTTTCGTGTTGTTTTAGTGTTCCGGTTTTTCTTTCTCTTATTTATATGTTGTATTTTGTTTCGTATTTTAATTAAATTAAATTGTTTAAATTTAACATCCTGTTTTCATAATTTCTACTGAAACGCCTTAAATTTGTAAATTTGAATTGTAGATTATTTTTTAACAATCCGTTATTATATTTCAGCATAATTGAGTTTACAGAATGGCAGTGGCTGCTAAAATGCCACTTTATTTTTTTAACTTTATTAGAAAGTATTGTAGTACATAATTCATTTTAATAAATTAATACCAATATATCGGGTGTCCCAACTAAAATTTGTACCCCCCAACAATTCCAATTTCGAAAGACTCAGAAGCAAACGCTCGAACAGGTCAATTTTGTTATCAAGAGGGACCAAATTGTACCAAACTTTCAACTTTTAGATCACACCCCTTTAGCCAGGGGAGCCACCCCCTTAAAAATTTTAAATGGCATGGGGGGTCGTGTGATACATCATTTTAAAGCTTATTCAATTCTCTATCCAGATCTATGTTTATCGATTTTTTTTTCTACAAAAAAAGCATGACTTTGATATCTTCCAAATCTACATAAAATACTCAACTAAAATTTGTACCCCCCAACAATTTCAATTCCGAAAGACTCAGAAGCAAACGCTCGAACAGGTCAATTTTGTTGTCAAGGGGGACCAAATTGTACCAAACTTTAAACTCTTAGATCTCACCCCTTTAGCCAGGGGAGCCACCCCCATAAAAGTTTTTAATGGCATGGGGGGTCGTGTGATACATCATTTTAAAGCTTATTTAATTCTCTATACAGATCTACTTTTATCGATTTGTTTCTACAAAAAAAGCACAAATTTGTTATTTTTCAAATCGAGAGTATTTTATGTAGATTTGGAAAATAACACATGCTTACGATCTTTTTTGTAGAAACGAATCGATAAAAGTAGGTTTGGATAGAGAATTGAATAAGCTTTAAAATTATGTATCACAGGACACCGCATGCCATTTAATTTTTCTTAAGGGGGTGGGTGGCTCCCCTGGCTAAAGGGGTGAAATCTAAGACTTGAAAGTTTGGCACAATTTGGCCCCCCTTGATAACAAAATTGACCTGTTCGAGTGTTTTCTTCTAAGTGTTTGGAAATTGAAATGGTTGGGGGGTACAAATTTTAGTTGCGTATTTTATGTAGATTTGGAAAAAATCGATTTCATGTTTTTTCTTTTTTTGAAAGGAATCGATAAATGTAGGTCTGGATAGAGAATTGAATAAGCTTTAAAATGATGTATCACACGACCCCCCATGCTATTTAAATTTTTTAAGGGGGTGGCTCCCCTGGCTAAAGGGGTGAGATCTAACACATGAAAGTTTGATACAATTTCGTCCCCCTTGATAACAAAATTGACCTGTTCGAGCGTTTTCTTCTGAGTCTTTCGAAACTGGAATTTTTGGGGGGTACAAATTTTAGTTGGGACACCCTGTATTATGTACGCATATATTCTTCAACTATAGGTAGATACTTCTTTTATTTTTTGTTATTTTTTATTTCTTATAGAAAAAATATGTATTATAAATTAATACAATATCTCCATATTTATCCAATAATACATATTTCTATAGTATTTTCTGTATTATTTGTTAAGTTTCTCGTCGTTGAAAGCATAATCAAGTTCCCACCAATTTCCAAAATAACCGAAAGGTAAAAAAAAAACAAATAGTTGTATTGTTTAAAAACACAACTACTAACCGAGTAGCCGTATAATTTCCCAGGCAAGTGCTCCCAACCTGACGTCACACGATGCGCAATAGCACACCATACAATACTCACACCACGAGTTGTACGTTTAATATTTATTCCAATAAATAAATAAATAATTGTTTATATAGAAATGGTCGCTATAAAGAAATGGTTGCTATAAAGAAATGAGATACTTTTCTTTACGATTTGTAATAAGGAAATTACGTGTGTCCGAAAAACATGATTTTTTTTTAATTAAGCTTATATTGTACGAAAATTAACAAAGTGGGTTAAATTATATTAAGTTTTATTTCAAATAAGATTAAAAATTGGAAAACATACTTTAAACTATAAAAAAATATATAAGTTTGCAAAATTTACAAATATCCCTAGATTTTTCTGGTATGTGTATATGCCGCGTTTTGGAGAGTGATTATAATTACTGACTGTATCCTTTTCTCCTTTCTTATGTATGGGGCATATTATCCCCTCCTTCGGCTCCTGAGGGAAACCGTCTCCTTTCCACACTCCATTCATTATCTCTAACAACCTGTCAAATTCCCTTTCAGTTCGATATATTTATCCACGCTTCATTCTATATACCGTCCCTGCCCGGTGCCTTTTCCCTTTTCAGTTTTCTTAGTTGTTGCTCTAATTCTTCTCTTGTTATATCTTCTATTTCTTCCACTCTTTGTTGTCTCTTTTCCTTTTCTTGTCTGTTTTCAGCAGCTCACTGAAGTAATCGCTCCATGCCTCCATAGTAATTCATCACTCATTCTCTCTCTTTTTCTTTCTTTCTCTATATGTATCTCCATACCTCTTATTCCGTCTTTCTACCCTTCATCTTTTAGTTCTTCTTTCATCCGTTTCGTTTGCTTCTTCTCTTTGCATACTAATTTGTACTTCTTGCGTGCTCTCTTGTACTCTTCCTTAGTTACTTTTTCTTTTTTCCAATTTCTTAGTTTTCTACTTGCTTCCTGCTTCCTTTCCCTGCATCCTTTATACCACCACTCGTTCTTCTACAGCCCCATCGTCCCTCTTATCTCTATTTCTTTTTTTTTCTGTTGAATTTCTTACGTTATCGCTCAGTTCCCTCGCCTTTTCGTTTATCTCTTCTTCTTCGTATTTTGCCTCCCTTAGTCTTGCTCTATAATTTTCTTTTCCTTCTTCCGTTCAAATATTCTTCACAATTTTTCTTCTAACCTCATTCACACTTCCTCTATCTTTCTCTTTTCAATTTGTCTTCACTTCCAAAGGCTTTCTCCCACCTTGAATTTCTTTATTTCATCCCATGCTTCTTCATTCACCATACCATAATCAATAACTGTCTCTCCCCTCCTCTTCCTTTTCCCCCAATTCTTGCATTAAAATCCCCCCCAATCACCAAAGTTCCTTATTAGTCTCTTCGTTTCCTTCATACTTCTGCTGTACACTGTTACAATTCTCCATTTTTTCTGTTTATCTTTTACCGTTCTTTCTATAATCCCTCTTTCTTCTTTTGCTTCAGTTCCATTTTCTTGTTCCAGTCCCTTTTTCACCCTTATTATTATCCCACCTTTAGCTATTCCTTTCTTGCTTTGTTTTCCCTTTTCTTCGTCAGATCATCTTCTATGTATGCTTTTTTCTCTTAGTTTTCTTTTCTTGACCATAACTTTTCTCTTTTCCCCCCAGCTCCCAAATTCCGCCCATTTTTCCTCCATTTATTTTATACATCTTCTCACCGTCACTTTTACCTCTAATTCAGCCTTGATCCATTTTTCCAGTTTCTTCTCGTCCTCGCATTCCTCTTCCTCCAGTCCCGTTACGGCAATATTCTTTTTTCTCACTCTTTTTTCTTGCTCTTCCATTTTCTTCTACACATCACGCGGCACTCCAGATAGATAAAAGCAACTGTCCGACTCGATCCACTGATCTTTGATGATACGACTGACTAGATTCGATCATACGACTAGACTCACTAGACTGACTTCCGCTCCAATAAATATATCGGCGCCTAAATCTTTCTAGACCCTCCAGATGTTCCACGGCGCTCTCGATGTGTACCGGATATTCCAAAAGATGATGTCATACTCGAATACGTTGTAGTATAAATTCTAATAATTGATGACGCCGCTACAGCGATGAGTTATCTCTGGTCCACGTCCGTTGCAATATTTAACAAATTGGCAATGTAGCGTACACTGCGACCATCTTCATTCAATGCTACCACTTTTGCAATGTTTTCGGATCTCATTTCCGCACAATTTATACAAAATGTCTTCACTAATCTGAATTTCATCAAAATAACGAGTGCTCTTAAGTTTTACAAAACGAGTTTTTCATATAATTTGCGTATTAACTTAATTTTTTACAAACGAATCAATTTTGGTAATTTAGGGAATTTTGTTAAGTTTTTATTTATCTGTACCTGAAGTTACTTGGCATGACTTACATGGAACCATAATCTCAAAATCGCACTGACATTTCGTTCAGTGCAGGGTTCAGTGTGTGTTATCAATGGAAACAAAAATTCTAGATTTTGGGTGCGTTAATGGCTTATTAACGCACTCAAAATGGGTGCGCTAATGGCTTTGTTACAACAGCAAATTAGAAAAAATGTCTGATAAACGCAAAAAACGGGCAAAGAATCTATTGCTGCAAGACGAAGTGTTACTTTTTGCAAAACTCACCATTGTTATTGCCCAAAGACACCTAGAACCATTTAAAATCACTCGACTTGTGTAAAACTGATTAGACAATGAGGTAGTATACGAAATTTTGAAACTTTTTTTATAAATAAAACTGCTTAAAATAGAGGACTCCTATTTTTTCGTTTTGCTTAAATCATAACCGTTTTCATAAAATAAATTAAAAACTATTTCGCGGGCGAATAACTACGTCATTAGTTTCCGAGCATAGAGGGAGTAAGAGCGAAAAGGAAAGAATTACTAATAAAATGAGTGAGAGTGAGAAATGGAAAGGCGTAGGTCCTCACTTAATTCATATGCCGGCCACTAATGACGTATTTTAAACTAGTACAGTTATCTCATAAAAAATTAAACGAATTTCAATTCAATTTTTTTGCAGTATAATTTCACCATAATAGCGCTAAACCATACACTTTTCAATAAAGTTTATGATCATTGTATTTTCCAAAAACTTTATTTTTTAGTATACTACCTCATTATAAGAAATGTCTATCGCGTTTGTATCGCAAGTGAAATTAAAAAAAAAAAATTTTGTCCGGATTTTTTTGTGCAGGAGTGTATTATTATAAACAAAATAATTAACTTTTAGAACATGAATTATTAAGCTTTTAGAACATGAACTTCTTGAGTAGGTACATACATACAGTGTGGAAATTAAGTAAGGAATAAATTCAGTAACTCCGTTAGTATTTTCACTAGAAATACAACTTAAAAAGCGTGTGGTAGGGTTAATTATAGCGCATCCGAGGAATGTATACTAATTTTTTTTTCATTACTTTTTTTGACAGTTATGACGTCATCAATATTTTTTTTCTAATGGCAACCTATGTTTTTATTTTACATTTGCGTAGAGTTTTTTATTCTGTTTTCAACGTTATCAAATACTTAATAGGTTACATTAGGAAAAAATAATTTAAAACGGCGCTAAATCTCAAATTATTAAAATTTCAAAAAATTAACAGAGCTGTCTAATGTTATCGGAATATAAGAAAAAACCATACACATACCAATACAATGTTGACAAGTTCTGAATTGGTCCAAAAAAAACTGTTTTTCTCTGATTACTAAATAAATGAACTTCTAAATAATAACATCTGGTTGCAACAGGATGGTGCTCCACCACAGAACGCCCAGTGCGGCGTTATTTGGAAGTGTTTCCAAGAAGGTGGCTAGGAAGAAGAGACCCAATAGAATGACAGGCTAGGTTCCCAGATCTAACCCCATTAGATTTTTTCTAAAGGGGGCACTTAACAGATCTAACCCCATTAGATTTTTTCTAAAGGGGGCACTTAACAGATCTAACCCCATTAGATTTTTTCTAAAGGGGGCACTTAAAAAGCGAGGTGTATCAAAACCGAGCCAACAATTTGAATCATCTTGAAGGAAGAATCCGACTAACTCTCCAAACCATTCAAAACGTATTGACTGCTTTTTATGATCGTTTTGGATTTTGTCAGATGATGCAGGGTCATAAGTTTGAACATTTTGTGTAATATCTTTAATTTATAACTTTTTGTTACTTTGTTAGCCGTACTTTGAAATTTAAGGTTGTTTTTTTATTTTTTCTTATGGATCGCTTTTGTCAACTTTGTTTTGTTTGGATTTCTATATTTTTTTTCCTTAAATACCGATAAAAGTAGACAGCTATGTTAATTTTTTGAAATTTTACTAATTTGAACCGTTTTTATTTATTTTTTCTTTAGGTAACCTATTAAGTATTTGATGACATTGAAAACAGAATAAAAAACTCTACACAAATGTAAAATAAAAAACATAGGTTGCCGTTAAAAAAAATTGATGACGTCATAACTGTCAAAAAAACTAATGAAAAAAAAATGGTATACGTTCCTCGGACGCGCTGTATTTAACCCTACCATATGCTTTTTAACTTTTATTTCTAGTGCAGATACTAACGGAGTTACTGAATTTATTCCTTACTTAATTTCCACACTGTATATAGGAAAGCCTCCAAGAAGTGAAAAATTTATAGGTCTTTCTCAGAATAAAATCCCGCTATCGCTCATATTCTTCCGATCCTTGTAACTATTTTTCGCAGGTTTTCAACTTCTTGACTAGACTACATAGTCGCGTCAATAAATACATAAAACAGGCAATCTTCGGAAGTGCTGAAAAACAGCTTCGATTTTAATGTTTTTTTTGTGAATGTTTGTTTTTATATATTATTCAAAATCAGAAACCTTTTGAAGTGGGGAAATAATTATTTATATTGTTTAAACACTATTTATTATATTTACATAAAAAAATTAGTTTTTCAATACTTATTCTACAAATAATATACGAAAGTAAATTATAAAATTATTATAAATTGTTGATTATTTATTTTGACATTTATAAATAAAATAATTAAAAATTGTTCATCAATACTTGTAGGAAGGAAAAATTTGAGAATTTTCCTCGATTTCCATGGGAGTCCCTGATCAGATCCTGACTTTTTGACAATGGAACCACCTCAAGAGTATACCCTTTCAAATAAAAGAAGAATTTTGAAAATCGGTCCACAATTGACGAAGAAATCGGTGAACATACATGAAGTCGGTTAATAAAAGGGAGCGAAAATTTGAGTATTTTTCTCGATTTCCATGGGATTCCCTGGTCAGATCCTGATTTTTTGATAGTGGAAGCACCTTAAGAGTATTCCCTTTCAAATAAAAGAAGAATTTTGTAAATCGGTCCACAATTGACGAAGAAATCGGTGAACATAAATGAAATCTAAATATATAAATGCTCTGAGGTAACAAGCATTAAAAAAAAAACACAACCGAATTGATAACTTCCTCCCTTTTTGAAGTCTGTTAAAAAAAACGCAAAACTATTTTTTTTAGATAAATATACATATTGTTTAAATAATATTAATAGTTATGTCCCCGCTCCAAAAGGTTTCTGATTATAAATAATATAAAAAAGCAAATATTAAAAAAAAAACATCAAAATCGGAGCTGTTTCTGAGAACTTCCGAGAAAAAGACTTCATTGACGCGACGAACACTGTGTGGTCTACCCGAAAGCTCCGGCATATCCTTTTATGGTTAATATAATTATGACACATGATTTCGTCCTCACTTCTAATATAGCTACTGAATAGAGAATGCAAGAAGTAACACTGCAAATCACATATTAACCTACGTTATGACATGTTGGGAAACACAGCAATAAATTATAAAAACAGCAACTGTTAATTAATTGAACTCAAAAGAAAAGTTTCGTGCCACAACTGGTTTCTGTAATTTATGTGCAATATCTAGTTCTTGGAGGTTTGTTAAACCAATAGATTGATTTTATCCGAAATGCTCTGCTGAATCATTTTTTTAAACGTACCACGCATGCCGATTTTAGCTACCATCTTGTCTTGCTAAAAGCTTCTTCCAATTTCCATATTTTAAGCGCCGATCATGATTAACTACTACATTATGAGGATATAGTTGTTGCAAATCGCCTTGGAAGAGGTGACGTCTCAAATAAGTTAATTTATTGTAAAATTAGCCGTAAAGAACAAGTTTAGAGGCATTCTTGGCGGTTGTGCAGCTCGGTAGTGTCAGTGTCCATGAGAATTCAAAAATGGCTCCGGGTGACAGGTTCTGTGATCAGATGTTATCTCGTTATTTTGCTTCGTTGGCTCGTTGCTCCCAGATTGGAAAAATTTTAATTATTTATGTTTGTGTCAACATTACATATTAAGTATTCTTGGCAGTAGTAATTGTTGGCTTGGTCTATTTAATTCCCAGGTTTCTGAAGTATAATTATACATGTGACCGTTTTATCACTTACCACAACTTGTAACTGCCGCAAACGAAGAACTATTTTTACTGTACGAACAATGATTTTGGTCCGTGACACCTGAAGGTGTACTGTGACCACGTCTGGCGAGAATTCCAAATAAAATAATTCAATCGCCGTAATATCAATTAAATTCCGCATCCATGTCAAAACCGAAGCTCTCCGGATGTACATTTAAAAGGAGAGATAATTAAATCTACATCTTTCTTCTGCAACTGCAAATGGGAGTGACCTTTTCCCCTCACATTTGAGACTTGCATCGCCTTTACTTTCTCATGATATTCACTTTGCGAACTGAAGAAATTGGAATTAAAATAGAAGTAATAAAAACGTCTGATAAAATTAACGTTGTCCATGAATGGATATAATTTCTTGCGATTTTATTCTTTTGTATAAAAATTCGTTGTTTTAGTATAAAACTTTTATGGGAATTTACTATTAACCGGCGAGTATTTAAATTTATGACCTTTATTTCAACCGAACCGCTTTGATCTTTAATCGATTTTATCTGGTACTATTGATGTTGTCAACAAGAACGCTATCAAACGATTTTTCTGTACACAGCGAGTTTACAATTTCGGCGCAGAAATTTATTTTTTGAAGTCAGTAAATAGGACGAGGTCAGACTTAATCGAAATCCAAGAGGCCATAAGAATGTCATAAAGCAGGTCAATGGGGTCGTCCCACAATTTTCAAAAACAGCTTTTCTAGAAACTATTATACCCCTACTTTTTGTATTTGAAACGCGCGCTTTTCTGTGACGTTGACACGGGACAAAATTCACCATATAAATTTCAAAGTTACTAGATGGTGAATGCTCCCCCGAAATGACGTCACAAGAGGCGGTAAATGTACAGCGTTTGAAAATCCTATCCGAAATTAAGATTTTTGATACGCTCTGTTATTCAAATTCAGTTGAGAGGGACGACCTCATTGTCATATTTTAAAAAAATATTTTCTTTCGTAATTATTTTACCTTCATTTTAATTCACGGTTACGAAAATATAACTATGAATGTTAGAAACAATTCAAGCTAGGAAGACAAGAGACTGAAGCCAGCTTAACAGTTTAACGAAGTGGCTATACCTACATTAAATTTTATGCAACTAAACAACATTTACAAATCCACAAAAATGTCCGTCTCTATTACGTATGTGTGTATTATACAATAATTAGGAAAACACTCCCCTTTCATAATTTGCACATATTTACTTTTAGTACCCTATACTCGTGATGAAAACGCCTATTGTAGCACCGGTTTAGATAAGATCACTGATTAAAATATTGTCGTTAATATGAGGCGTGCTATAATTTAGCAATTAATAAAGCGATTTAAAAATACCAAAAGCATTATAATTTTCGAGAAAAAAATTTACGATCAATAAGGTAAACACCAATTTGCAATAAAGCTAATATTTTATGATCGCACACTCTGCGATATACCGATATCCTCCCGCATTTTATTCGTTTAATCGATTTCATAAAAAGCATAAAAAGGAGAACCGCATTACAAAGTGCAAATATCAATCGCGCACAATTTTGATCCGGTGAGAAGCGCGCATTTACAATTAAATTATTCAAGTGTATAATAAGCCACCCATATAATGAATACATCTGCAATTAGAGTAGATATACTAAGTGAAGTGTATAGCCTTTTGATAGCGTTCTTGCAGTTTTCAGTCAGTTGGGATTGTTGATGATATTAATTTAAGCAAGCCAACCGGTCGCAAATGCAAGAATATACTGCTAGTTTTAAAATCAACGCGATTCTTGCTAGTTGATTTTTGTATGGGATTAGCAGGTGAAGCGACTGGCGACTACAACTTTATTTTTATATATAGGAAAGTTTCCCATTTCCTTAATTAGAAGCAGATGAAACCTTGCTAGATTTTTATCTATCGACAACTTCATTAGGTATTTATGTCGGGATCATCTCCCTTTTTGCACCCAGTAGGAACCTGCTAATAGCTCAAATATTCAGTAAATTGCCAATTAATTTTCACTGAGGTTTAATTAAAATATCTTATAACAAATACTTGTTGTTGCAGCACAAAAAAACATCTTTAGTGTTCTTTAGTTACTGAGGTTTATTCGTTTAGGTATTCTTAAAATCCCTTCTTCTAGATAGTTAGTGAATAATCTGTAAATTTTCAAAATGAAACTTTTAGTAATTTTGACAAATTAAAATTCATATTAAGTTTCACTAGAGTGTGAATCGTCCTTAGTAAAAAATAAAAAACATTATAGTTTTATAAACTCACAAAAACAAATCTTTCACCACAATGACAGACATTATTTTTTACAAAAAATGTCCATTCGGAGTCTTTTAGAAGTAGCAGTACGGTAGTACCTATAAAGAAGTCATCAACAGTGAAGTCGAGCAGTTAGAATCTATGAATGAGAAATGGACACTTGCTGTTCTTCAGTGAATTCATCACCTCTACGGTGATCCAATTGGACTAAACCATTATTGCAAAGATGTATATACCACAAAACTCATAAATCACACGCAATTAGGTTTTTGGAAAAAAATGGGACAGGGGGGCCCTTGAGACAGAGGGCCCCTTAAAACATCCTACCATCGTCCTATCCCACCACGTCGTGAAGGGTGTCGTGCATCATCTTCGAGCATTAATTATAAGTGGAGTAGGAGTAAAAATTAATTAGCTGGAGCGTTGGAAAATCAGTTTACGCATGAGATTTGTATACAATTTTTTGGCCGACAAATACTGTTTAAGAAAAAAAAAATAGAATTAGAATATTGGAAATTATTGAATTTTTTAATATTAGTATTCACAAACTTTGATATTTCGTCTAATTCAAATTTTGCAACATGTCAGACACAGACAGTGAAGTTTTTGAAGCAACACCGTCAGAAATCAAAGATCCGATATGAAAGGAAATATGTTGACGAAGGACTACCAGTTCCAAATAATGAACTTCCTCCAGATTTAGAAACTGCGAACGAAAATACACATTTAATCACATGTGCACGTTGAGTTAGAAAATCCTAATTCACCCTCAACTTCAATTATTCAGGCAAACCAACTAATTCCTGGTCTATTTTCACATATTGAGAATCAACATTAATATTTATAATAGTTGCATTAAAAAAAAATACCTGAGTGAACAGAGTTTAGTGTAGGTTTTTGTATTTATTAGGTTAAAAGTTCCAAGTTATTAAAATAATTTCTTCCAAATATGAAGCTTTTTTTCAATTAATTTATGCTGGATCTTGTAACCTTCAATAACACGTGCAGTCATGCAGATCAAATCAGCCTACAAGAAAGCATGTACACAGGTTGAAGTAGTAATACATTTTGAGGGGCTTTGAGTTTATATAAAATTTGTATGAGTAATAGCTCGTAATAATTAATTAAAAGAAATTAACCATTAATCTATTAAATGTCATTATTAATATAATATGACAGTTGTTCATTTGTAACTCATATCTTATTATCGTTCTTTTACTTATTCTTTGTTCGATTATTCTTTTCTTTTTACTTGTTTCTTTAAACTAATTTTTTATTGTTAACATCGTTTTCATGGAGTCCGTTCATAACTCGTGGCATAGAATCAACTTTTCTTTCTCCTTACTCTTACTTCCCTAGGTATGTTATAGTTATTTATGTATCAAGGGAATAAACACCCATGTTAATCCCGGGAATGTAAGAAATGCCAGAGGCAACCGCAGGGCATTTCCATTCGAGGGATTAACGGTGTTTATTCCAGAGATGCATACAAAACTTTCCTTCCAACCGCCTAAATTAGAGAAGAAATTTTTTTATTGCGCGATACGGTGATACGAGTTGGTTTATGTGTGAAAAACGATTTACTAGGGAATAAAATAGATGTATTCCCTCGGGAATAAAGTACCAAATTTTTAGCCAAAAACGAGGGAATAAAGTTGCATTTTATTCCCGGTTGGGAGGAAAGTTATATTTATACAACTACCTACACGATGTTTCAATGAATTACAAAATATCGAAAAAACGAATTATCGAAAGTACAAAATATCGAAAAACAAATTATCGAAACTACAGAATGATGAACAATAAAATATCGAAATACACAATATCGAAAGCATAATTTTTTTCTTGCGTTGAAAGTTTCTCGATATTTTTACCCGGGTACGGTCGAATAAACAGCCCAAAAAACTACAAGATCTTCTATAAAAATGAGCATACCAAAATATTCTACACATTATTACGGAGAGATTGAGGTACAGACTGATGAATACGGTCCGATTGTATTTTTTAACTCAACACAAAAGTTTGACGTTTTGAGGTTATTTCAATAGTTGACTAGCGAAAAATACAATTAAAGTTATTTTTATAGGATCCATGAGGTAACTATGGTGTTTCTTTAAGGGGTCGAGCGCAAAACGCGAGGCACCAATTTCAATGATCCACGAAAACACAAATTTTCACAGACGGAAACTTCACAACCTCAAAACGTCAAACTTTCGTATAGATTTTGTGTTAAGTTAGAACAAACGGATCGTGTTCATGCGTACCTCAATCTCTCCGTAAGAATGTGTAGAATATTTTGGTATAGTAGCCTCAAGCTTAAATTGTCACGGGGTTGGGAGGGGAAATGATGCACGGCCAACTCATTTATGAACGTACTACTGGTTCTGAAATAAACATTCTACTCTTGATCGACTTTTCGGCGAAGATGTAAAGGAATGGTGACAGGACCGTATTCCAAAAATGTAGATTGAGTTGATCACTTCCCTCAGTACGTGTAACAAATTAATATTTTACTGTTCAACTTTAGAATACATTAAAAGTGCAAGCCTTAGAAAAACATATGCTGGACTAAATAAATTAAAACAAATACCTCACTTTAGCTAGTAATAATTCATAACAAAATATTACATACGCGTATGGGGACGAGTCGACCAGTTGCAACAAGACAATGAAAACCGGTTAAAATCCATTTGGTATCGGTTACAACTTACTTGTAAAAAATCGACCAAAAATACGTGACAATTTACGCTTGAGGCTACTATATGGTCACTTTGATAGAAAATCTTGCAGTTTTTTGGGTTCTTTGTAGTATAGATATTTTGTACTTTCGATAATTTGTGTTTTCGATAGTTTGTACTTTCGATATTTTGTTTTTCAACAAATTGTGTTCGATATTTTCTATTCGATATCATTTTCGCCTCAGAGTAACACTGCTGTTGCCACCAGCGCCGCGGCACCATCGAACGTTCTCCCCGAACGGCTTACCCGCGCAGGGGGTTACTCATTGTAACCCCTGCTCTTCAAATTCAGCTACTGAAGTCGATAGTATTTCGAGACCAGTAATATTTGATGTTTGATTGTTTTTATTACAATTTGTGTGTTTCCGATGCATAAGGGTTACTAGGAGGAAGGAGGTCATATATAGTATCTGATATTTTATTGACAATAGAAAATTCTTCCTCACGAAGTAATGTTTGGAAATTCAACATTGTAATAGAACTGTAATAACTGTAATAGAACTGCAGTCAGCAAAATGTAAATCAAAAGTTCTGGGAATAAGGGAATGTTCGGGATCGGTCCAGGAGTGGATGCGCGAAGGTCGCGGTTGACGCCCGAAGGTCGTAACTGATTTGTTTATGTGGTAATCAAACCATTTAATTTTGTTCACTACTAGGTTCAGAAAACATCATTATATGTAGTGTTTAATGCTTGAGAAATTGATTTTCTGTACCTTACCCAATAATGTAGTTTTCTAATTTGTTGTTGAAACAAAGCCATTAACGCATCCATTTTGAGTGCCTTAATAAGCCATTAACGCACCCAAGATCTAGAATTTCTTTTTCCATTATAACACACACTGAACCCTGCACTGAATGAAATCTCAGTGTTATTATGAGATTATGGTTCCATGTCAAGTCATGTCAAGCATACGTCATGTACAAAAAAAAAAACAAAATTTAACAAAATTCACAAAATTGATTTTATTTTGAAAATAATAAAATTAATATGCAAATTAGTAAAAATAACATGAAAAACTCGTTTTGTAAAACTTAAGAGCACTCGTCCTTTACAAGCACTCCTGTCTACGGCAGTCGTGTTGCAAACCTGAACTCGTGTTTAAGTTCTACAAAACTAGTGTTTCAATATACTATTTTCTACAAACGCTGCTAAAAATTGAAATTTTTACACGGCATACTGCATTTAAAAATATAATATTAAATACTGGCGTATTAAAAGTAAATCAAAGCGGTTTACTTTTAACACTAGCATTAAAAATGAAATGACAGCCTTTGTCAACAAGACAATTTTGGTGCAATCGATTTTGATTTCTTTCTTATTAAGTATTTTCCTATTTATTTTCTTATCTGATGATGAGAGTTTTGTAGGCAACACACAATTCTTCTCAATCTTTTAGTAAAACTAACCTCACTTTATCTCTTTAATAATTGACAATTCAACACAACAGATTCAAACTCAGAACTCAGATTTTATTAACGACAACTAGATACAAATTATTTCGGTATTCTATTTGGAAAAATTGAATGTACAGTTGTAACAATTGGTAATAGTTATCCCATGTGAAGAAATATCGTTAACATGCAAGTTAGAACTTTTGGAGGTAGGGTGACTATTTGAAGTGGTAGGGACTAAATTATTACTGTTGTTAGGCTGCCCATCAAAACTCCTGGAAGCGCCGATAGGAGAATAATCGGGAATAATTTGACAATCAATTTTTTCTTTCATGCATATCTATTTCATGCAAAATGCATATCTAATAAATGTGGTAATACCTAAGGTAGAACTTCATGAAAAGCTGCTTGCAAAATGTTAAATTTGACAGCTGGACCACACTAGCAACATTGCAACAAAAAATAGAAATGACAGGTATTGATTTAACCTCATATGCTCTACTTGCTTTTCATGGATATCTTAAAGTTAAATTCGTTCCCACCTTTCGCATAGTAAAAAAAATATTATATAAACCACGGCTGCTCCACATTTTGGGAAATAAAATAGCTCGGCTAAGAAAAATGGCTTCTCAACCTTGGCGTATAATTACTATTATTCCATACTTTACCCTTTTTAAGCATATTGCGCGCCCGGAGGAGTGAGATTTGACATATGTGTATATGAAGAAGAAGATCAGAAATCTATATATAACTAGCTGAGCCGACAGACGTTGTGTTGTCCAATTTTCAGTAAATTAATTTGTTTTTACAGATCGCGAAACAATACAAAAATAAAAACAAATGTATTTTTATTTAAATTTTAAATTTTTATTATATAGCTTTGGACTGGAATGCGTTTTTCCAGATATTCCAGATTTCTTTTTTTGATTTGAAAACATTCAATAGAGATATTTTCAGCCCTAGAGTATAACGAACAAAACAAAAAAAGAATTACCAAATATGTCGTTCCTATCGTCAGTTATGATCGAGAGACCATACAAAAATTAAATTTTTTGCAGTTTGTTCGAATTTTCCGACTTTCTTTTTAATTGTCTTGAATTTTATTTTGATTCGGATTGGTTCGGGTGGTGAATTTTCTAATGGATCGAATGCAAACGCAAGACGAACAAATGTAGAACGTGTTAATGCACGATGACTTAAACAATCCGAAATCAAAATATCAAAACAATAGGACGCAATGAACTTGCAAAGGTTTTTTTTTAAGGAATATCCAAATATCTCGACAACAGCACCACCTACCGGGTCCAACTGTAGCCAAGAACCATCCAGGGACCCACTCAAACAAACACAAAAAATTTCATCAAAATGGGACAAGCCGTTTAGGAGGAGAAGAATTACGAACACACGCACACCAAAATTTTATATGTAAAGAAGAAGGTAAAATATATGTTACCAATACATTAAATTAAATAGAATAAAACGTTGATTGTTTACATTCATACTGCAATAACCTTGACTTTAGACAAATTTAATATATTTATTTCATTTTTATTATATAGATTCGTTGGTAAGCACATCACTTGAAAACGTCTGGATCGATTTGGAATTTTTTTTAGCTATTCGTAATACTCCAAATTAATAAGGTTTTTAGGGAAATAAAAAGTGCTTTTTTCTATGGGATTTTTGATTGAACTCAAGACCACAACTCGCGATTCGAACGATGAAAATGCGTAATTCTTTTGTTGTTTTGTTCGTTATGGTCCTGGAAAAATTGTCAGGAAAATAAAATTCTAGACAATTACAAAGGAAGGTCGTAAAATTTGTACAAACTGGAAAAAACATCATTTTTGTATGCATTCGAGTAGGAACGACATATTATTTGGTTTTCAATTGAGATCTGCAGAAAAATATTTTAAAAACGCGAAAATAAAATAAAATTTGTTTTTACTTTTGTGTTGTTTCTCGACCTGTCCAAAAACAAATTTATTGAAATTTGGACAAGACGTCTGTCGGGTTTGCTATAGAATATAATAGCAATGTATTAAGGGCGAAATAATATAGTTTTTGGCCCGCGGTGCAAGGTTGAAGCCCGACGCGTCAGCGGACCGCTACAATGCGCCAAAGGCCAAAACATATTTCGCCCGAAATACATACAAAGTTTTTTGCATAACCGGAATAGTGTAGCACCGTAATTAAAAGTAAAAAGAAGTTCAAAAATAGCAGTAGTCGATTTGCTATAGGTACGTTGTCACGGATATAACAAGCGCACAGCAAACAAAGTGAAATAAATACAAATAAAAATGATATCAAAATTAATTAAAATTGTGATGAAATTGAGATAGCGGCGGAGAATTCAGCACGAAATTTGCGGTTATTGTATGAAAAGGCTTATAATGAATTTGTCAATAAATGGTGCGAACGAAAGCAAGCAAGAAATTACTCAGAAAAGATGCTTTTGGCTTATTTTGGTGAAAAATCAAGTATGTACCTGCAAAGAAAATTGTATGGATTGTAACATTACTTTACATATTAATAAAAATTAGTTAACATGATTTTTTATTAATTGGGCGCGAAAAGTTATAGGGCCAAAATGACGCCCTTAAAACTATGCTATTTGTTCAATTTTTACACCCGACTGTGCAAAAATATGTTGTTGACAGTTTTGGACATAAAAAGTCAAAATAATTTTGCTTTGTTTTACTTAATTTTTTGGTCGTAGCAACGCGCGCCAGGTACCAGTGAATAAATAAATTGACTTTGTAGTTACTTTTAGTTAGTAGATAGGAATTAAAACTAAGATTAACCATTCCATGCCAGTTTGGGTTATAAGGCGGAAATGATTGATTAAATTATTTTCTAGAGGTCGGTATGTTCTGATGAGCTGATTTCGGGAAAACAACAGCATTGTGCGCCATCTAGCGACATAAGAGTTAAAATCAAATAACCATAAAATTGCTGCAAATATTTTTTTCAAGAGCATAGTTAACCCATTTTCTCATTTTATAGGTCTTGCTACTAATTGAAAAATATCTAAATAAAATAATCTGGAGATTTTTATTTATATTGGGGTTGATGCCTACATCCGGTCCGTTATACTTGGGTAAGTCTTACATGATAAGTTAATATAAAAATCCATATGGCCACTGTAAAAAAGTTACATTGTGTACCTAACCTATATGGGAGCATTGATTAATTAGCACCCACATTTATCTAGAAGGTGTTTTTATCAAATTTGATTTTACTTCAGATGTCAAAATGACAATAACAGAGGCGTACATTGAAACATGAATTTATATTTTGACGCATTTGTCACTTTTAAATACATACGTCGCTACCGATATTGTACAATCTCTATAAAAATACATAGATCCACAATTTATTGCTTGATATACTGTTAATAAATTTAATATACAGGTCATCAATGAAAATTTCAGAACTTGTTAATCACTCGATTTCCGAAAGCCCATAAAAACCATGTTCATGCACCTACACTTTCTCTCTCGGCGGTCCCTCCTCAACGTTTTAAAGATGAAGCCTTACCATCGCGCACCGCCTTACAATTTCACGAAATTAAAGAATTTTTGCCGTTTTTCAGACTTCTATTAAATTCACATTATTGTAACGTCGCCACCTGCACCGCTGCCAACAAGAAATCAGATAACGAGATGGAAATAACGCCAGTCGGAGAAATTGCCGAAAAAACTCCAACTGTCACTTCTCGGCGAATATTTCACGCTACACCCACTCTTCAAAGCGTCCGCCAATCATCCTACGCACAGGTATCAGGTGTTAGATTCCGAAAACCAGGAGGTGTACCCTCAAATAGACCAGCCTGTCATTGGCCGTCTAAGCGTTAGAATCGCGGGGTAGGGATCGAGGGGTGTGGCTTTCTATTGCCAGGAATGAACATGCGTTTACAGAATCAGTCGTCCTTACAGCTTTCTAACGATAGGGTGCACTTGGTGTCACGAAGATTGTGACGAGTTGAAAATTATTGGATGTGTAACAAGTGGCGGATGTTGGTGCGGCCAGAGTTTTGGATCTAGTGAAGACTTTTCGAAGATATGGTAATTCTGTAAGTAACTCTATTTTGATTTTAATTAATTGACTCTTGAAGCCTTGTTTGGTTTATCAATTTTATGGGCATGTTAATGGAGGCAATCGATGCATGATGAAGTATCTGCTAATATGAAAATTTTTGTTATAAGTGGTTAACTATGAAAAACGGCACCACGGCCTGCGACGTCGTAAAAACTAGTCGCATTTTAACCCGACTTGTAAAAATGGAAAGATGACTTCCTTTCCCTGGTTTAAAAAGACGAGACTGCTTAACAAAAGTTAAGACTTGTAAATCCAGTCTGGTGCAGTCTATTCTCGACTAGTGAATTATTTACGAGTGTAAAATCAGATATCTTATAATTAATCGAACATGATAATTACCCTCCCATTGACAACGGTAAATTACGATTGTTTAATAACCAAACGCCTGGGGCTACTTTACGACCGATTCACCAAGAAGTCGATAACTTAGTGAGATTAAATTTATTACTAGTTGATTTTACACGCTTTAATTTTACAGTGCAAAACTTGCGTGGGTCGAACGGTCATTATCTATTCATTATTAAAGTCCTACACTTACCGACACTCTCGGTCCACACCACTCTGGAACGACATCCCCGTTGCATGTTTGGTCTTTTTGCCAGGAGATATGCAAAACGCTGAAACGATAAGACTACACTGTCAGAAAATCACCTTGCCTCATTCATGATCCTGCTGATGCGGAAAAGTGGTAATTCGCGCGGTGACTTCAACGTGCGATCAGGCGCGAATACCGTTAAGATTAATAATAATAATTTAACACTAATGCTGCTAAAAGCACATAAATTCGTTAGGACAAAGTAATTATGTTAGGATTACTTTTTGCTCGGTTAAGATCAGTGCCGTGAAAAGGTAGGGGAGGTGGGACAAGCAGTGGTTTTGACAGTGGAATTATGCTCATAGGTACATGATTTTAATGTTGTCTGGTTATTAGATCGCGAATACGGTAAAATCATCAAATGTTCCAATTGAGTTTTATATTTGAGAAAGTTCTTTCATATATAGTTACAGACATATATTAGCAGATAATTTTCTACCTCCTTTTCAACGTAGTTTTAGAATAGAAATAAAATTTAACCAATTACAAGCTAGTTCCTGAATATAGATAGGTGCTTGTAGCTATAATTCCTACACATCGTGATAATATTTTATATCTACAGGAAACCACGCAACCAACAATACAATCGACGTACGTGATTCTAAAATTTAATAATTAGAAATATTATGTGTTTTAATTCTTAACGAGGACCACTTCAATAAAAAAATGAAAGACAAATAAAGAAACAGGTACTAAATATTTTTTGTAATCAATAACACTATTTAAAGCTTAAAATATTTGGACAAGATTTAGATAAACGCTGGAAATTGAATACTGTTAAATTGGAAAGCGTGTTATGTATAAAACATTGCAATGAAATGAAATGCGCTTTAAAACTAAATAACAACCAGCATCGACTGAAGATAAGCACTATGCAAATTTATGAAAAACGCCTGATAAACGGATGGGATGAATAAATGACTTAACTAGAAATAGCTTTTTGGTTGTCTTAAACATATTTTGTTATTATATCGCAATATATTAATTTAAGTACCTAATGAAATGAATTCATTATTAAAACTACAAAGTAAGAAATGTCTTTCTGGTTGTCGCATGATTTTTTTTTTTTTTTCAAAATTTGACTCCTTGTAACCAAAACATGGAATATGTCGAAAACTATTTGCCTCCACTTGCTTAGATGCACTTCTTGAGTTCTGATTTTTTCCAGGCATACTCCCTCCTCCCCTGGCATGTCGTGCCGGGTCTACTCTAGCTCTTCTTCCGACTGGGACATCAACGACAGCGCAATACCAAGAATCAGCGACTTCGATACGTTTTCCGAATGGGCAGACGGACACTGCCGGTTGGTCTACAGAGCCGACAACGAAGATGCCAAAAGACACTCCTCCGGATGGGCCATGCGGAACACCAACAACCACAATGTGCACATACTGAAGAAGAGTTGTCTTGGAGTTCTAGTCTGTTCTCTACGTTGTACGTTACCTAATGGCGATCGGGTCCATCTGCGACCTGCAATTTGTGATAAAGCTAGGAAGAAACAACAAGGTAAAATTTTTCATAACTGTTTATGTTTGAGTCATAATTTTGCCCCGCTCATTCATTAGTAGTCAATAAAACAAAAAAGGTGCAAAACATACATCGCGGCAACCCTGCCGCTTCTGTGCTTTATTTTATGGTCATGCAAACAACTGAAATGATTTACAAAGGAAGTTTACGTTCGATAAGCAAAAACATAGGTCGCGAAGCAATTTTACCGCAGGCGCTTTGTCAATTGCTACAAGATGGTCATTAGTTTAACTTTCAGCACGTCGGAACTGTAAAAGCACTACAAATTGTTTATTTTTAATCAGCCAGTTGTCGTTAAAATAACCTTACAGAATAAAATAATAAATTATTCTTTACTTAACAGGTAAACCTTGTCCAAACCGGCAGTGTACAGGGAGACTGGAGATTTTGGCGTGTCGGGGACACTGTGGATATCCTGTCACGCACTTTTGGAGACATACGGATCATGCGATTTTCTTCCAAGCCAAAGGAGTCCATGATCATCCAAGGCCGGAAGCTAAAAGCACTTCCGAAGCGCGAAGAAGTTTGGGAAGCGGAAGGAGAGTTCGGGGACTGGCCGTACTGCTGGCGAAAGAAGCGGCTTTAGGAAATAAGGTAATGCTTTATTTACTGTCTACATAATAATGAGATCAATCAGCAAAAGATGATTAATTAAACAGTCGTTAGATCGGCTAAAATGTGGAGTTATTGAATGGGACAGATTATTCAGTAAAATTCTCTTGTACATAGAAGGAGAAACAGGTCAATTTACATTATGGCAACCACAAACTGATATATAATAAATTCACATGTCATGTTTAGAAAAATGGAGTAGCATAGACTAAGGAAGAATTAATAAATTCTAAATGCCACGACGTAGGCTTAGTTTCAAATGTGCAAAAACAAAAAAATTCTTTGGAGTATTTGTTGCGCGTTAAATAAATTGAACCCACACCACTTGCCACTTGGCGCAAACCTTTTTGTTCTCGACAATTTTCTGAAGAGTAACGTTTGCGTTGTAAGACCGCCCCATCTCATTCCATCAGCTTTACTTTATTCATCCTATATCTCCGATGACATCATCCACAGCGCCAAGAATTATGGTTCCAACTCAGTCGGAAATGTATATTTAATTAAATTGGTATGTAAAACGAACAAGACATATGTTTCTGTCAATGCCACATTTTCCAGTGGATTACTAGTATTAATTACTGGGTTGTTCTGCTTAAATCGTCGGCCTCACCATGTAATTACATACGTGTGGTCGATTTATCAGTACTACCTCTATTTGTATCGAAATATTGGTGATTGCTGATGCTTAATCATGTGCTAGACAAACCTCTCATTATCGGACCCCTTGGGTAAATTCTCAAGACTCAATTTATTAGACTTAGATGATTGAGATAGGAATAGACGTTTTAGCTTCCAGCTGATGTTGCTTTTAGAAATGAAACTTGTCGCGATATTACTTGCAGCGTTCATTTCATTAAAAATCGAAAAATCGATTTAAAAAGCGGTCCCATTGTATACTCTTCTTTATTAACTATTTATCCTTTATCTTCAATTTATTGCTTTAGGACTAGATTTATCGAATTTTAAAGTCAGAAGCAAAGTTAAATTCAGGGATAAAGATAATAAACTTGAAATTGACAAAGTTAACAAAGACAGAAAATTTAGATAAAGAAGTATTTTTGTTTCTCAAATTTGAAAAAGTACAATACACTACAATATGTATAAGTAATTAAATTCGGTTAGTCACTTATCCGGTTAGTCGGAGTTCTACCCAATTACGTTTTAATCCACCCTCTTTCCATGTGCATAAATTTCATTTTTGCTTCCAGCTAATGTCGCTCCGCGAGCCGAAGCGCCAGTGTCGCGACTTGACCTCGGGCCCCCGGAACCTCAACCCTCCCCCCCTGATCGCGGATCAAGACAAAGGTAATAGAGTTTTAATTATAAGAAAGGTGATTAAAGTGAATCCATTCCAGGTTATTGTTCTTGCCCGCCTTTTGAGTGTATTTGTAATTATCAGCCGGTCCTTCCCACTACTCTGCAACAATACAACCCCCATTCGCCGACCTACCAGCAGCCGCAAGTTCTCGACTCGTACTGGACGCAAGAACCGGCACAAGCACAGTCGTATCCTGCGGACGTGGCCGGGTTGACCCAACAGTACGACTTCAGCAACATTCCTGCGGACTTGTTCCAGCCGGAAGAGATATTCCAGTTGGATCAACCCATCAAGCCCGATTTCGTCGCAAGTGCGCAGACTGATCTCAACAGATCGCCGTCCACTTTGTTAGATTTGGGGAGTGGTACGATTCATAGAGAGTTTAAGACGGAAGAGTACTGGAGTCAGAACATGAGTACCATGATCAACGATGATAGTAATAACAGTGGAAGTAGTCGCTTTAATCTAAGTCAATCACCTGATAACAGTCTAAGTCTGAATAATAACTTAGTTCCTTCAATAAACCAAAACCAGTACATGGAAAGCGCGAAAATTGACGACTTGTCATACAACGGGCACAAGTCTTCCTCGCACAGTTACTTCCCGCAGACTATGTTAGACGCGGATTACAAGACTCAACCCAACTTTGAGATTGTGGGAGACAATAAAGTTTACTTTGAGGACAATATGCAAAACTTTGATGCGTTTCAAAGTACCAAAAGCTACAAATCGAACTACCAAGAAAAGTATATCGATTTGGGACAGTATGCCGAGTACAATAACTTTCTTTCGGTGTATGATGGTAATAAAATTAACGATAGCACTGTGTTCGGCGATTTGGATTTTCGAATTAATAATTGTGTGCCAGGTGCGAGTAGCTTACATTATAGTCACGACAGTTTTGATCTAATTTCACCTCCGTAATCGTTCAGTATTTTCACGTTTTTGAGTGCCTTGTACGCTAGTTGCTTTCAATGATCTTCATTATGTTAGAGTATATTGTTGTTGTACACATTGTATATACTATGTATAAAATAAAAGAATAGATTTGTGATATTTTAGCGCAGTGCACGTACATTTTTTCCTACCTTATTTTATTACGTGGACAATTGACTTACGTTCATAATCCTTGCAGATGTTTTTAACAAAAAAGAATGGAATGTATTAAATCTTGAGGAAACAACATTTGGTTTTCACTTTCCTACATTTACTAAGCAAAGAGTTTCAACCAAGTCCAAGTTGTACCGTCAATTTTTAGGACACTTGAAGTGAACCACATAAATTACTCCTGATGTGTATAAAGGGTCGCCGGAAATCCTCAAATGTCCAATGTGTGTAGGAGCACTGTTTTGGCAGTACATAGTATGACTGTCCAATAAAAATAATACCTTCTATTCAAATAAACCTTGGAAGAGGGTAATAAAAAATACAGTGTATCAGAATATGATATTTAATAAACAATTTAAACTGAAACTCCTTTCCACAGAATCTGTTTCATAAACAGATAGGTATACATACATATATGATCCTATGAATCAATAGTATTGGTTGTTCTAGAAAAGAGAAAGGACTATCTGAAGTTGGCAATTGTGGTCCCATTGTAGCCAGTTTTCACTTTCGGTCAATTTCTGTATAACATGATTCGTGATGAATGGAGTTTACAGTAGCCCCTAGACGAGCAAGCTACTTGATCAAACGGTTCAGTCAAAATTGACCTAGACGGTCCAGCACACTCGTCAGCCGTGAATCAATCATGCTTGATTCAATCGATTGAATGCAGCTTTTGATCAAAATGATTGACCGTCTACGGCCTCCTTTACACAGCTTGTACTGTTAGTTGCATAACAGTTGCTACTTACTTATTGCTACTCTGTAGTTGCATGATGTGACCACAAAAGTGATTAGACAACCCAAAATACACTTCAAGAAAAAACGCTGATTGGTTAATAGACCAAGACCTTTTTGCATTTCTAACGTTGTGTTTTTAAAATTTTTGTTTTTTCCTATCCAGTTTCTATTAGTATGCATTATGGTATCATTTTTCTCAATGTTCCAGTACATGTCCACATACAGGGTGACTCACGAATTTACGCAAATATTTAAACTGGAGGTAACGAGTGAGCAACAAAATTCGTGATCGTAGGAGGCTCTGAATCCAAAATTTTGAGTCGATTCTTGATCGATACGATTGTGTAAAAAGTCATCGAGTTGTCAAATCTAATTTGACATAAAAATCTTTTCTTTTGCAAAAGTTCACTTGAGTACAACCTTATTTTCACAATGCAACAAAAGTAAAGGGGTTTGAAAATATTCTATTCCGGATATCTGCACGATGACCAACTAACGATGGGTTATTTCAAGCAGCATGAAGTTACAGTGCACACAACAAGAGCTTCCATCAACTTATTAAGAGAATTTTTTGATACCGAATTATTACCAGAATATTAAAGCATTGCCCCTAAAACCAGACAACCATAATCACCCTCTAACCTCAAATTAATGTTGTACAATCCACATAATCGGAGACTACAAAGACACCACAGTCAAAGGTTAGGAAATTATAAACCGTTGCGACAAAGTCTATCTGGAGGCCTACAGGTCGATCCTAATATATGGAACTGAAGCGCTAGTAAGTCCCAATATTTCAAATTCAGTTATTATAATGACTCTTGGAAAGCCAGGAGGACTTCTACGACCGCAACCTCAGCATCAGGGCAAGAGATTGTAGGGTTGACAGGAGGGTGGTCCACATTAGAGAGTTTAACAAAGAAGAAGAATCAGTACGTGCCACCTAAATTCATGTCTGTGAGTGAGGATTCGCAGCAACTGCTGGAGGGGCAGGATAATTTAGGTACATGTCAAAATGGTGTAAAAATGACTCTTATTGGATTTGTAGTTACTGAAAACACCCTAGGGCTTGCTAGAGTAGGATCTGAAACTCAGAAGATTCTGGCTTGCAGCCTCCAGGAGATGTCCCAGGTGGATTTGGGGGGACCCTTACAATAATAAGATATATTTCCTTGCCTTTCGGCTTTGAAAAGGATTCCTATTCCCATACAATGCTAAATAACTGAATACTGATTAAATAAAACTATAAAACATAAACATCACCAATGGCTAAATTAATTTCATTTTCCTCCCATCTCTTCCCCCCTTTTCTCTACATTCTTTCTTCTGTCTAAAACTCCTTTCATCCAGCCTAGTCCTTTCCCTTCTTCTCCTATCAGTACTTTCCAATCTTCTCTCTCCTCTCTCAGCTCCTCACATTCTTTCATCATGTGCTCTATTGTTTCTGCTCCTTCTCTGCATAGTCTGCACACTCTCTCGTCTCTCTCTTTCCAGTATTTGTTTTCTCTTTCCTCGTTTCCACATCTAAACTTTGCTATTACTTTCTTATCGTTCTTCTCGCTTTCCTTTCTCAGGTATGCCGGCAATTCCTCCGTGATTAGTGACCTATACTTTCCATTATACCTTGACTCATTAATCCTCGTTCTCCTTTCCTGCCTCTGTACGTCTCGGTCCACCTCAACTATCTCTCTTAGTACATTTACTCCATTATTTCTTCGCCTCTCTACCTCCTCCACTGCATACCCATTTCTCTCGTAGTATTTTCTTCTCTCTTTTCCTGCTCTTTCCATGTTCCCATTCTTTATCTCTTTCCAACACTCTTGCAAGATCTTACATTCCGTTCTTTCTCTTATTCTCTCTTCAAATCTTACTGCTCTTTTTCCTGCTTCCACTCTTATCTTGTCTCTCTTTACTTCTTCTAGTACGATATATGCTGGCGTTTCCCTGTCCAATCCTAGTACCCATCTCCAGTACTTCGCTTGGATTGCTTCCAGCTTTTCCTGCTCCTTCCATCCCCATATTTCTGCTCCGTACATCATTACACTCTGTACTAGCCTTTCGTACATCAGTCATCTCCTTCTTATATCTCGTCCGAATTTTCTCTCGCCTATTCCCCATACTTGACCTACCACCCTGTTCGCTTTCCTTTCTAGTTCCTTTATATGACTTTTCTCGTTGTTAGTCTCGTTAAAGGTGTAACCCAAGTATTTAAATTCTTTTACGTTTTCTAGTTCTTTTCCTTCCCACTTCCATTCTTCTTTCTTTCTTCTGCCTCCTTTCTGAAAAATCATCATTTTTGTTTTCTCCACGTTTAACTTTAGCTTCTTTCTTTTCAGGTATCTTCCTAGGCATTTTATCATTCCCTTCATTTCTTTGGCCTCTCTCGCTATTAACACCATATCATCGGCGTATGCCAACGAGTGGACTTTCGTTTTTCCTACCACCACTCCCCCTGCCTGTGATAGTCTCAGTTTTTCTTCCAGGTCGCTTATATATGCCGCGAATAGACTGGGACTGAGTGGGCATCCTTGTCTTACTCCTTTCGTCGTCCAGAATCTTTTACTTGTTTTCCCGTTTACTTTTACTTTGTTTCCCGTTTCTAAGTAAATTTCCTCTATTCTGCTCACCAGCTGCTCGTTGATTCCTTTCTCTCTTAGGTACTCCCATAATCTCTCTCTATTTACACTGTCAAAAGCCGCCTTCAGGTCTACAAACAGCGCGTACATCTTCCCTCCTTTCTTATCGAGTTCTTTATCTATTAGATGTTTCAAGATGTACACGTTATCGATGGTGTTTCTCCCTCTCCTAAAACCCGCTTGTCCATCTGGTAACAAACCTTTTTCATCTAGTTCTTCCTTCAATTTATCTTCCAGTATCATTGCGTAGATCTTGTACGCCGTGCTCAGCAGACTTATTCCTCGGTAGTTCTCCACCTTTTCTCTTGTTCCTTTTTTGTGTATCGGACACACTAGCCCCATCCTCCATTGGCTTGGTAGCCCCTTTCCTTGCCAGACGTCGTTTACTATCTCCCTCATTATCTCTATTATTTCTTCTGTTGCATAGATCCACGCTTCATTTTGCAGTTCATCTTCTCCCGCCGCTTTTCGTTTCTTCATTCTTCCTATACCCCTTTTAATCATTTCCTTCGTAATCTCTTCCCCTTTCTCTTGTTCTCTTGGTCCTCCTCCCTTCTGTCTTCTTTCCGTTTCGTCCTTTCCGTCTAGTAATTCTTTAAAATACTCTCTCCATTCTTCTATCCTTATCTTCTCGTCTGCCCACTTTTTCACTTTTCGTTCTCTGTTTATGTATTTCCAAACTTCTTCTTCTGTGTTGATTGATCTAATTTCCTCTTCTTCTTCTCTTTTCTTTTCTTCCTTCTTGTTCTCACAAGTGTCTTTGTATTTCTTTAATTGCTTCCGGTATTCTTCTCTTGATCCCTTCCCACTTCTCCATTTTCTCATTTGCTTTCTGGCAAGTCTTTTCATTTCCTGGCATTCTTTATCCCACCATCTATTTCTTCCCATTCTTTCTCCCACTTCTACTTATATTTTCTTTGTTGTCATCGCTTCTCTCATTCTCCTTTCGAGTTCTTTCATTCTTGTTTCGGTGTCTTTTTGTTTTTCTTTTTCTCTTTCAACATGTTGTAGCGCACTTCTGTACTTTTGTATGCTTTCTTCTTCCCAGATTGTTTTTATAATTGTTTCTTTCTTAGGTTTTTTTCTTTTTATTTCTTCTCCGGCGATTTCCATTTCTAACGGTTGGTGATCTGATTCCACTCTGTTTCCCACTTCGAATCTTCTTACTTCATCCAATGCATGTTGATTGACTATTGCGTAGTCAATCACTGATTCTCCTCTCGGCCCCACGTACGTAAATTCTCCTGTATCATCTTCCCAGTTCCCGTTCAGTACCTCGTATCCTCTCTCTTCTATAAATTCAATCATTTTTCTTCCTTCTTTATTTTCTGTCTTGTCCTTCGATGTTCTTCTCGCATCTTCTGTCTCATTATTCCGTCTTCCTAATCTTGTCCCAATTCTAGCATTAAAGTCGCCCCCAATTATTACAATTCTTTTTTCTGTCTCACTTATGGTCTCTTCTAACATTTGTTTTGTTTTACTCATCTCTTTACTGTATACCGTGATTACTTTAACTTTTTTTGTTCCTATTTTTAGATTTCTTTCTGTTATTCCAGTTGTCTGTAGTTCTTGTTTTGTTTTTATTTCGTCCTCAATTCCTTTCCTTACTCCTGTGATAATGCCTCCTTTCGCTCGTCCTTTCTTGTTTTTCCTTTCTGCTGCTTGACATCTCCATACATAATCTCTCGGCATTCTCTCTTCTATCTTCTTCCACTCCTTTTCATCTACCCACGTTTCTACCATTCCAATTACGTCAAATTCGCTTATGTATTTCCAGAAGTCTTCTCCTTTGTTTCTTATACCCGCTACATTCCAATATACCAATTTTATTCTTCCTTTTATTTTCTTCTGTTGCTTTCCCGTTGAATCGTGTACCTTCTTTCTTTTTGCCTTCTGTCTGCTTTTTCTTTCCCGGTTTTTTCCTTTCTCCTTTAAAAATTTTCCAGTCGCTCGGTGTCATCGTTCCATTTCCTCCAATTTCCCTCAACCTGCAGTTTCCTGTAGCTTACCCTTACCGTCTTTCCTTCTTCCCTTTCCCTCTTCGCTATCTCTCTTATCTTTTTCTGTATCTCTCTTTCTTTCCTTGTTAGGTCGCTGTTCACAAAGATTTTCGGTCCTGTCTTATTCCTAAGTTTCTCTTTATTCCTCATGACGTTCAGCTTCTGTTTCCAACTCCTTTTCAATCCATTTCTCGATTTCTTTTCTCATGTTTTGTCCCGTCCCTTTTAGTCTTAGCCCTGTTATTACTATGTTATTTCTTCTTTCACCTCTTTCTTTTTCCTCCATCTTCGACTCCATCTGTCCTATCTTCTTTTCTAGTAAGCTTTTTTCTTTTCTCCATTTTTCCTCTTTTTCTTCCATCGCTTTCTTCAGTTGGTTCACTTCTCTCTTTAGTCCTTCCATATCTTCCCTGAGCTGTCTGTTGTCGTTTTTCAGCTCTTTCACTTCTTTCCTCGTCTCTCTTGTGTCTTCCTTGATTTGTTTAAGGTCTTCCATTATACTTTTTGTCATTTCCTCCATCTTCTTCTCCACTTCTTTTTGCGTTCTTTCGTCCCCTGGAGATCTTGCTGTTTTTTTACTTTTTTGAAAGGCTACTGGGCTTTCTTCTATGTCTCTTTTTCGTTTGGTTTCCTCTTTATCTTCTTTGAATTCTTCTTCCTGTTTCATACCGGTCCGCAACCTTCTACACTGTACCGTGTATTGTTGGTTGCCGGCGTTCTTTGTTGACGTTACTGTTTCTTCCTCTGGCTTTTCTTCACTCCTCGCACTCTATCTCTTCCTACCTTTTGTTTATGTTGCTTTTTCTGCTGCCTTCTTCGCTTTTCTCTGTTTTGTTTGCTCTATTTTCCTCAATTTTCTTCTGGACACTTCTTTCCACGTGCTGTCGTGACGGTCGGTAATATAGGAATCCGGGGGGACCCTTACATTCTCTCATTATTGCAGGACCTGTATTACATCCTCTTGAAATAGAGTATCTTGAGCATTGTAAGGGGGGAATAAATTTGAATTAGTCACTTCTTATTTATGCACTTATAATGTCCTCACTTTCTTCTCTAAAGCTTCGTTTTCACTGAAGAAACATTGAGCAACTTTTGTGTTTCTGTTGATTGTTTCCGAAAAGGTTTCTAAAAGTTCCCAAATGTTTTCTGAATCTTCCTCATTGTTTCGGAAACAAATGTTGATTGTTCCCATTTCTAGCGGTAACATCAAAGGAAAAATCGACGCGATAATAACACGTCTTCCTCCTCCATTTTGCTGCAACTTTTCACATCAGTGGAAACACTGAGTTGCGCTTTCTCAAACAACTATAGGCGACTTTCAGTTGCTCTGATGGAAACACAAAGTTTTTGATATATATATGTGTGTGTGTGTGTGTGTGTGTATATATATATATATATATATATATATATATATATATATATATATATATATATATAATATGCAAGGCCTAACATTTTTGATGGCCACTGGAATGATGACCCGAACAAAAATAAGTATCTGCAAATAAGTGCAGGTGCCTTGCAGATCCAGAATTTTTATTTTTTTTTTATTAAAATTTGGAAATTGAAATTTCGTGAATTAAATCACATGGATTTAAATCTGGATAACGTGGGGGCCACAATACCCGGCCATTTCTTCCGATCCACTTTTCCTGGAAATTATTATCTAACCACTCTGACCTCGACTCTGACACTATGCGTGTACTGTGAGGAGGAGCTTCGTCTTGTAAGAACCACATATTTGTTGTCTAAGATCATATCACTGTTTAAAAATAAGAAAAAGAACTGTGCAGAAAATGCAGCAAAAAAGTCCTTTTTGTTTAGGCCAAGAGATAAGGGTTTTTTACTTCTTCAATCATTCCAGTAGTTCTCAATCGGTTTTCACGTAAGTTTTGTTTTTTCTAGGTCTTCTCATATTAACGATTATTACAAGTTTAACATGATAAGGTTTTGCGTAACTTGGTGAATCACCCTGTACAGTACATTTCATATTATTAAATTTATAACAAGGTGTTTTTCGACGATTGTCGGTTTATTACATAGACAGGCACTGCATTAGGGCAACTTCACTTCAACAAAATCAATCCCTAGCTCATCAGAATGTAGTCATTGCAAAAAATAAAATAAAAAATTGACATTACTTACCGAGTGGAATTCTGAACGTCTGCTTTTGTGCTTTTTTGATTCTGTGATTAGGAAATTAATTTGTTAGTTACATTCCGATCCTGCATCATTCATAATCAAGTTGCTTTTGCAGTTTCCTTGAAAATTGTCAGTCTCGTGGAGGGATAATAATAATAATTTTTAAAGTATGGTCTAATTGGCCTTAATAAATCGTTGTCTCACAATAAGGCCACGATAAAAACACGTTAAATATGGATTCATTATTCGCACCTAGGGCATAAAAATGTGCACTTATCATCCTTAATGCACATAAATCTTGCACGTTATGCACATCTGCATGCCTAACAACACATCATTTGAACATAAACGGGTGTTTTTTTAAATTTGGCGTCGAAGTTGCCCATGAAATTAATTTGACATCTGAATCTATATCTAACCTCACTTTTAATTTAATTAAGCGACAGTTCAACACGCTCATACTCCTACCTTTTCGGGGTGCAGTGGAACCTTTTCGATAAAATTAGGTTTTTCTGAACTTCACATCCGCATGGTTTGTGAATTCACATAACCATCTCAATGAAACCAGGCAAAAAATTGTGGCCTGTTCACATATAAACTCATAGTCTGCGCCAACTATGACGCCAAATTTAAAAAAAAAATACGAGTGTGCTTTAGACCACACGACTGAAGTAAAACTTCAGTTCGCCATTGTGAAAGTGCTCTTAATTTATGTAAGTTTATAAATAGAGCTAGAGAATCCTGAATTAATACCGTATGCAGTATTGGATAATGCATGTTTCAGTTTGTGGTCAGCGAAAAGTCGGCAATCATTTGTATACAGGGTGCTCAGCGATTGTTACATTTCAAATTCCCTGACTTTTCCCTGTTTTCCATGATTCTTTTTCAGGTCTACGTGTTATCATTGTTTAAGTATATATATAAACAATGGTGTTATTAATATATCGGGTGTCCCAACTAAAATTTGTCCCCCCAACAATTCCAATTTCGAAAGACTCAGAAGAAAACGCTCAAACAGGTCAATTTTGTTATCAAGGGGGACCAAATTGTACCAAACCTTCAACCTCTCAGCCCTCTCAACCCTTTAGCCAGGGGAGCCACCCCCTTAAAAAAATTAATTAGCATGGAGGTCGTGTGATACATCATTTTAAAGCTTATTCAATTCTCTATCCAGACCTACATTTATCGATTGCTTTCTACAAAAAAAAAAACATGAAATCGATATTTTCCAAATCTACATAAAATACTCAACTAAAATTTGTACCCCCCAACCATTTCAATTTCGAAACACTTAGAAAAAAATACTCGAACAGGTCAATTTTGTTATCAAGGGGGGGGGCAAATTGTACCAAACTTTTAAGTCTTATATCTCGCCCCTTTAGCCAGGGGAGCCACCCCCTTAAAAAATTTAAATGGCATGGGGGGTCGTGTGATACATCATTTAACGCTTTTTCAATTCTCTATACAGATATGCTTTTATCAATTTGTTTTTACAAAAAAAAAGCATGAATTTATTATTTCCCAAATTAAGAGTACAAAAAATATCATATATCAAAAAATAAAATAAATACTAAATGCAGGCTTAAAAAAAATTAAGCCGTCACGGGACGCCCGGCAGATGTGAAATATCGAAACTGATGAGTATTGAAAGAATTTATAATTAAAGAAAACCAAGAAATAAATATGGAGTAAAATCACTTCGCCACAAAGGCTAATGTACCCATGGGTAACTTAATAAAGACGTATTTATTTATTTTATTTATTTATTAAATAAATGAAAAAACAATTTCGTTAATAAAATAAATTAATGTATTTTTTCTTCAAATGTTAGAAAAACGTGACATTGTATACGTCAATGGATAATGACAAAGTCGTCTAGCGGCGCATAAAGTAACCTTGAAATTACTTTATGCTCCGCTGGTGGTCGGTCAAGTTTCATCAAATCAAAGAAATTGTCAGATTTTCGGCGTCTAAAGAAAACGTAGGATGTTTTATTCGGAAAAAAGTGGCTTTTGGTAGATCGACTGTATTTGTCAAATCTGCAGGCTTGCCACGAAAAGACTCACTTTTGGTCCTAATAAACCAATTTACTATTTCTTATTATTCTTATTATAATAATATATACCTACAGAATATAAATATGACAAATAAATATTTTTAATAGAGACTTTTTTACAATGGAGTTACAGAATATTATTTGACGTATCTTCTGTGATTTCTGTAATGGTAGCTGTTGAAAGTGTATTAGACGATATTAATGAAATGATTAGCCGCTTGTTCGTCACTGTAAGGCATATTTAAACTCAATAATACTGACACTGATTAAAAATCTTTAAGCACTTCAAACAATGTTCTTGTGAACACAACAATAGAAGATTTCTCAGGCAGTATGTATTCATTTTCACACAGGAATGATATTTTATCAATTTGTGAATTAACATTAACATATATAGGCGTTTTTAAACTCTACAGCTTTTCTATAGCAAGCATTCCATTCGTAAAAAACGGATTCACTCAAGATTTTTTTCGTCGACTTACTTTGCAAAAGACATCTCCACGAAAAGCCCTTTTTATTTTAATGGTATAATATACAGCCTATGTCCACCCTAAAGGTCCATTCTAAATATTAGTGAAAGAATTTTTGAAACCGGATAAGTAGAAGTTTCGGAGATTACTTAGACACGTGGTACCGTTTTACGTGATGATATTCGAATCGGTTTTACTCCCATGTCGCGGCTAAAGATGTTACGCATCAAAATTCCCGAATTATTTACTAGTTAAAAAACAAATCCCTGACTTTTAGCTTAAAATGATAATTTTCCTGACTTTTCCCTGAACAATTTCCAATTCCCTGACTTTTCCAGGTCGCTGAGTACCCTGAGTGTAGCAATTAAGATAAGTAGCGCAATTGCATACAAAACTGACACACGCAAATACGTGTATTGTGAGAAGTGCGGATTCACAACGGATAGGACCCTGGTTTGAATCCCGTTGCGGCAATTTTTTTTTGTATGAATTAATTATTATAAAATCGTGCATTAAAGAAAACTTCCGTTCGCTTCGCCCGATTACACTTTTCGTAACGCTCTCGTCACGCATTCACCAGCTTACTCCCCAAGTCAAGTGTCCGTAAAGAATTTTTACTTCAAAAAACACCCGTTATTATACAGCAATACCATGAAGCATTTTCATTTTTGGGTTTTTGGAGGACATGTTTTTTAATGTTTTATTGACCTTGCTATTTGTTTTGTTATTAAAAAGATCTTTCGTAAGTTCTGCTGCTTTAATGCTTTACGTTCTGGTTTTTATTGTCCTGCTTTTTGATTTTTTGAGGCTAACGGCATAGCCTCTTATTAAAACCACATGCAAACCTCATTTCCTTATTTGTATACATGAAACGGCACATAAACCGCCCTATATTATCACATTAAAATTATGTAAACGAATAATCTCCAAAACCAAAAACACTAATAGCTGAACGCCTTTGCTAGGTCAATAAATCCTAAGTAAATTGATTCTCCTTGATGTTTTTTCCTGCCTGTCCAATGGTAAAACTGCGGACTTGTATGCACAGACGTTTCCCTAATTTGGGACTACTATAACTGTTACTTCTGATTATTTTAAAATTGTTATTCCGAATTTTAGTCCTTCGCATTTGTCTTCTTGTATAATATGTCTTCATCCATGCCCATCAGTAAATTTAGCAGGAACTCGCTTCCTTTTTGAGCATCTTCACTTTAATTATTCGTCCATATTATTTCGTTACCTTCTAGTACCTTTTATCTTATATTTTTCTTAGTATGACTGTCCAACACACTCCCAAACTATTCCCTACTAACTCTTCATGACGCTATAGATCTTTCCTCAATAATATAATACCAATTAAATATTACAGATATTTGGATAACACTCTGTTTATTGTGATGGAATCCGCATTCCTCAAGGTTGCGTAACGCAGTGCGGGTGACCAGATTTTCTCGCTGTACGTAATGATGAAACTTGAAGCTATTGATATAAAATGTACCCAGATTGTAGGTAGTCACCCTGGGACCAATTTAGTATTTGTTTCATGACGATGTTTCCAACGGAAATTATCAATACAGACGCAGATTTTGCGTGTTATCTATACTTTTTTGCGACCTGAGGCTCCTGTGTCCTTTCAAGTATTTTTTTCCATAAATTGGAGATGTATTGCTACACAAAAATTGCCGGAATGCCTTCAACCTATTTTTCTCTACTACGCCCTAAATTTTCATAACAGCCTGTATATTTTTACGCTTATAAAAAGGGTTCGTTATTATAATACTGAAGTTGGCACAAATTCGACATTCTTTTATCATTGTTGTTTCTGACTTTCTCTCCATGTGCACCAATGAAGGTTATATTAAATTTAATCTTTCCTAGTCTTTCCAATTATCTCCCCGAGCATTATCAAAAATTGGTCGTTATATTATTTCGATTTTTTTATCTTCAATCAGGCCTGTTCGTCTTGTTTTTTTGTTCTCTTTCCTATTGTTATCGCTAGTGTTCTCTGTGTTACCTTGTAGCCACTTTCCAGTCATGCACTATAATATTAACAGTCTCTTCTCTATTAGGCACTTCGCTTCCACTGCTGCTCCCAGTATTTAAGAATAGGGGTTCATACGTACGCCTTTATAATCGTTCATGGTTTGATTTTGTCTTTTTGTTTCCTCATTGTAATTGGCCTTTCTATTACATTACTTCTTTTCCATTTTAATTTTTAGTTTTTTTTTAACATTTTCTTTTTCCTAATAATTTTTCCATTCCGTTCTTGTTATTTGTTCGTCAAATGACTCTGAAGCGATCTTTTTAGAATTGACGGTTTTTACTGTCTTATGCTCCTGTCTTTTTATCTATTAAATATTAATTTATTATTTATTGTCATTTCACTAAAATTTATGTTTCTTCCTGTGTTACAAAACTCACATTACGCGAGGTTTCAGAACGCGGTGTTGGTGACATTTTTAGTTTTAACTGTAGTGTAAGCAGTGCTTTAATTTTGGAAGTGCAGTTTGGGAAAATCACGCTCTCTGTTGCATGACCATCTATCAATTTCGACATTCGGTACTGAGCCATAATTGCGGTGTCGACGAGACAAACTTCTATGGTCCTATTTCCGAAGTCCCGGTTTTTTTCGCGGTCAAACATTCATGTCAGTAGTTTTTCTGTAATTGTACAAAAAAAAAAAAACAGCTGTGGAACTAAAACTTAGCAAGCCTTCTTAGAAGATGAGATAGGAACTTTCCGGCGCATTGGGACAGTTGAGTCCAACGTCAACGCAAAAGATTCTTGTCAGTTGGGGAGTTGCAGGTGGTTAATTTACTTACAAATAAAAGCGTTGAAAACCAATTTGAGTTTCTTTGCGAGTTGAGATTCCTGTAGGCCCCTCGATCCGTTATTCAGGTCAACAGGAAGCTAGCGCTAGCCCCAGTGCCTTAGAAGATCCTCCGCTGCCAACGAGACGACAACCTCCCATCCCTCCATCTGGTGACTCCTTTGGTACAATAGGCCCCGCATAGGACGGCGCACCCCCATCGGAGTTAGCCGTCTCCGAGTCGGGCCTTACTTAACGAACAATCTCGCTCTACTCCAGGTCGCATATAATGCAGCTTACCAAATTAAACGAATAAACATACCCCAGAGCTAAACTGTAAGTCCAAAAATGAAATTTTATAGGAGAGCAGTTTAAAGATTTTAATTTCCGTTAATCACTGGAAAACTTCTAATTTTAGTTTCGCCGCGAACTATATTAAGTAGGAGTTCTTCCCAGCCTTTTATGTATTTCGGTCCATCTGTTTGATCTTCTCGATCAATTTGGCGACCATCGAGATTGATTTACTCGGGGAAAATGTTGGATACAGTCCGCAGAAGAGGATGAACGGTGTAGTTACCCCTGGAACCCTGCGTGTATTTGCACCAGGTCGAAAGACTTCCAAACGTTGGGTGCGATCTCGATCAGGAGTTCGTAGACCTCTACTGGGGGAGCGTGTAATCTTTGTCATCACATCACATCAGCATTGTCCCGAAAAGTTTATAAAACCCTTGGAAGATATTCCGACAGTCTCGTGAATCCCACTTCTGAATTATAACACACAGGTCCTGAGACAGCTTGCAGCCGCCTCCAAAGTTCATACATCCGTGGTCTAAGTCTGTTAGATAAAAATTTAATTCATCCTACTGTACTTGCGGTATAGATCTTACTTTAAGCAGAAAATCACCTGACATCCACTTTACAGAACAAGTGGGGTTGGTCTAGTGAAGCAAGAATTTTTTTTTGATATCTTTATTGCACACTGCGCTCCTTATAAAAAATTTGTAAATATTACGTTAAATTTACTAATGTTCAGAAAAATCACTTATACAAGCTTAAAAAACACATACACTATTCTAATTTATGAACATAACTGTAAACGAAAATTTTAACATAATTAAGACAACGGTGTCGATATTCATCCTTCCAGCCTTATCAATCACACCAAGAAATAGGAAACTAAAACCAGTCGAAACGCACTAAGTTCAAGGTAAAAGAAATGGGCATAATTTATGATTGTAATAGTCTGCTAGTAAATTACTTATTTTTATAATTTATGCGATTGAATCTTTAAATGTAGTGAGATGGAATATATGGTTAAATAAATTATTTATAAATATCAAAACTAGACTATTTTCTATATTTGAAAGTAATATCTCTAATTATTTTGATTCAAAAATCCGTAAGGCCATAATACAACGACAGAATAGGTATTTTATTAGATACTAGTTGACAAACGGAACGCCATGTAATAAAATAATTATTCTGCCAAGAATACACTTTATCTTGAAAATTTAATGGAAAAAACAGAATGTTCTTACAAACATACATTGGTAACCAGAACCCATTGTTTATTTTAAAACAACCACAAAATCACATATATACTTGTGATGGACTACTGCTTTATTTACAATTTTAAAAATATCACATAAAATAATTCTTCATTGTTAACACAAACTCAGAAAAAACTCTTACTTTTGAGAGGAGAGCGGTAAGCAGCGAATCTCTTCAATCCTGTAATAATCCAAACAGAAATTAAACCAATGATGTGATGGAATTTTGAATACTGTTAGTTCTAGATGACTGTTAGTAAAACAACTTCACATTTGACGTAGATTAATTAGAATTAAGTGATATGTGTATCGGTACAGTATGATACACTTTGTAGTCTGAGCACACATCAAAAGCCACTCGTTTTACCTTACCTACGACCTACGAAGTACTTCGGACTACTATACTACTACACAAATTTGCGATCTGTAAGAAATACAGCCTATTTACAATCTCGTTCATAAAGCCTACAACTACTATACTTAAAACGGTGACAGAGTGATCGATGCAACGTAACGCACGTGTTTGAAAATTAACTGAGGTTTCAAGAGTTAAAAAATATTGTGGTCCTTCAAGATAAATTTAAAAACTTTTGTTTGTCTTGAATGTTGATGACTCTTATGAAATCACACATCACAGGTTAATAATTTGGATTGAAATCTTCCTGGAATGTAAATTTTTGATTTCCGTCTAATCAAATAGAACACAGTTTACGTTGCAAAAATTTTCTCCGATTCGCTACTTTTCTTATAATAAACATTTTTGTTTTCAACTTAAATTCCTAACCGTTTACAAAACTTTTTTGAATAACGTAAGGAACATTTTACCGTGATTAAAAATTCAAACCAAAATGATTGAAACAGTTTTCTGCTTACAACTCTCCAAATTTTGACGCTAGATCACGAAAGTTTAATCTCATAATTCGTCAGTTTCGTGGTGATACGACAACTATGTACAAAAAAACTTAAACGTCTACTTAATTGCAAACAAACTATCATCGATAAATTAACTAATTAGCCAACGAGACCTACCGATCAATACTGGACTGATTATCAACATTAAAATTCTCCGTCAACTCCGTTCCCTTCTCGATATCTTCATCGGTGCGCACTTCGCCTTCTCCGCTCTCTGACGTCGTGGCATCCTCACCTTTTTCTTCAGGAATCGTTGCCTCCTGCGATTCAGATTTTTCCCAAGCGGTTCTAGAAGGACTAGATGGTAAAGAATGCGATGGACCCGCAGTTAGAACATCCGAAATTTGTGAAATTGTTGTCTGACTTTGCGACATATGGCTACTTGCTGTAGGTTGTGTTGGCGGGATTTCTTTCGTTGAAGGAGGTTTTACCTTGACGCGGAAAAATTTCGTACCTTGAGGCACCCTGAACCGGTTGACAGGCTGAAAAACGACACTACAGTTTTCATCCTAGAAAAAAAGGTTGGAACATTTTTTAATATTCAAGGGAACATGAATGGCGCACGTTAGTAAACCACCATGAAAAGCTTTATTCCTGTAGAAGCGGTCAGTAAAGCGGTTAGCACATACTCCCTTTTGATTTAGGAATTTTCAGTTTTTATGTAAAAAACAATAATGTTTTTGCCGGAACATTACGAAAGAACACGAAAAAGATTTGTAAAAAAAGTTACTTTTGTGGTGCTAGCTTCCTGCGTTTATTATTATTGTTTTTTGTGCGCATACAGATTTTGTAATATTGTCGTGGTTGGAAATACGGACCAGGGGACCTACGACCGACATCGGTGACTTTGTATAGTTGGTTGTCTACATTACCGTACTTACGTACATATTGTAAACAATGCCCCCCAGCATTCCAAATTCCTTTCTGTCAAAATATTAAGAGAGAGTGGGTGTTTAGGACACGACCTCTTTAATGAAAGTGTTGTATTCCAATTTCATCTCGCGACATCAAAATCGTTCATCTTCAAAAATTATTACCATACAGTCTCGACTTTCTAATGCACTTTTCTTTTCTTTAACTTTCTAACTATTCTAGTGTATCTGTAATCCAAAAATGACATCGCCAGAGTTCTATTAGCAAACCGGAATATTTTACTAATTTATAAATATAGAATCAAATACTTCGTCTGGCGACATCAAAATAGTTTTTTTAAATTAGGTATTACAACAGAGTATCAACTTTCCAATCTATTGCTTTCTAAATATTCTAGTGTATGTGTGATCCAGAAATTATGTCGCCAGTTTTATTATCAAACCCAAATATTTTACGAATTCCTAAGTGTAGAATCAAAATTTCGTTTCGTGACACAGGAATCGTTGATTTTCAAAAATTATTCCAAGACAGTATCGACTTTCTAATCTATTGATATGTCACTCCATAAGTATTCTGATACCTATGTAATCCAAAAATTACATCGCCAGTGTTCTATTATCAAACCGGAACATTTTACGAATTTCTAAGTGTAGAATCAAAATTTCGTTTGGTGACATAGGAATCGTTGATTTTGAAAAATTATTCCAAGCCATTCTAGACTTTCTAATCTATTGATATGTCACTCCATAAGTATTCTGGTGCCTATGTAATCCAAAAATTACATCGCCAGAGTTCCATTATCAAACCCGAATATTTTACGAATTTCTAAGTGTACAATCAAAATTTCGTTTCTTGACATAGGAATTCGTTGATGTTCAAAAATTATTCCAAGACAGTCCCGACTTTCTAATCTATTGATATGTCACTCCATAAGTATTCTGGTGCCTATATAATCCAAAAATTACATCGCCAGAGTTCTATTATCAAACCCGAATATTTTACGAATTTCTGAGTGTAGAATCAAAATCTCGTTTCGTGACATAGAAATCGTCGGTTTTCAAAAGTATTCCAAGCCATTCTAGACTTTCTAATCTATTGATATGTCACTCCATAAGTATTCTGGTGCCTATATAACCCAAAAATTACATCGCCAGAGTTCTATTATCAAACCCGAATATTTAACAAATTTCTAAGTGTAGAATCAAAATTTCGTTTCGTGACATAGAAATCGTTGATTTTCAAAAATTATTCCAAGACAGTCTCGACTGATATGATCGACTATATAATCTATTGATATGTCACTCCGTAAGTATTCTGGTGCCTATATAATCCAAAAATTACATCGCCAGAGTTCAATTATCAGACCCGAATATTTTACGAATTTCTAAGTGTAGAATAAAAATTTGGTTTTATGACATAGAAATCGTTGATTTTCAAAAATTATTCCAAGACAGTCTCGACTTTCTAATCTATTGATATGTCACTACATAAGTATTCTGGTGCCTATATAATCCAAAAATTACATCGCCAGTGTTCTATTATCAAACCGGAACATTTTACGAATTTCTAAGTGTATAATCAAAATCTCGTTTTTTGACATAGAAATCGTTGATTTTCAACAATTATTCCAAGACAGTCTCGACTTTCTAATCTATTGATATGTCACTCCATAAGTATTCTGGTGCCTATATACTCCAAAAATTACATCGCCAGAGTTCTATTATCAAACCCGAATATTTTACGAATTTCTGAGTGTAGAATCAAAATCTCGTTTCGTGACATAGAAATCGTCGGTTTTCAAAAGTATTCCAAGCCATTCTAGACTTTCTAATCTATTGATATGTCACTCCATAAGTATTCTGGTGCCTATGTAATCCAAAAATTACATCGCCAGAGTTCCATTATCAAACCCGAATATTTTACGAATTTCTAAGTGTAGAATCAAAATTTCGTTTGGTGACATAGGAATCGTTGATTTTGAAAAATTATTCCAAGCCATTATAGACTTTCTAATCTATTGATATGTCACTCCATAAGTATTCTGGTGCCTATATAATCCAAAAATTACATCGCCAGAGTTTTATTATCAAACCCGAATATTTTACGAATTTCTAAGTGTAGAATTAAAATCTCGTTTCGTGACATAGAAATCGTTGATTTTCAAAAATTATTCCAAGACAGTATCGACTTTCTAATCTATTGATATGTCACTCCATAAGTATTCTGATACCTATGTAATCCAAAAATTACATCGCCAGTGTTCTATTATCAAACCGGAACATTTTACGAATTTCTAAGTGTAGAATCAAAATTTCGTTTGGTGACATAGGAATCGTTGATTTTGAAAAATTATTCCAAGCCATTCTAGACTTTCTAATCTATTGATATGTCACTCCATAAGTATTCTGGTGCCTATATAATCCAAAAATTACATCGCCAGAGTTCCATTATCAAACCCGAATATTTTACGAATTTCTAAGTGTATAATCAAAATCTCGTTTTTTGACATAGAAATCGTTGATTTTCAACAATTATTCCAAGACAGTCTCGACTTTCTAATCTATTGATATGTCACTCCATAAGTATTCTGGTGCCTATATACTCCAAAAATTACATCGCCAGAGTTCTATTATCAAACCCGAATATTTTACGAATTTCTGAGTGTAGAATCAAAATCTCGTTTCGTGACATAGAAATCGTCGGTTTTCAAAAGTATTCCAAGCCATTCTAGACTTTCTAATCTATTAATATGTCACTCCATAAGTATTCTGGTGCCTATGTAATCCAAAAATTACATCGCCAGAGTTCCATTATCAAACCCGAATATTTTACGAATTTCTAAGTGTAGAATCAAAATTTCGTTTGGTGACATAGGAATCGTTGATTTTGAAAAATTATTCCAAGCCATTATAGACTTTCTAATCTATTGATATGTCACTCCATAAGTATTCTGGTGCCTATATAATCCAAAAATTACATCGCCAGAGTTCCATTATCAAACCCGAATATTTTACGAATTTCTAAGTGTAGAATTAAAATCTCGTTTCGTGACATAGAAATCGTTGATTTTCAAAAATTATTCCAAGACAGTATCGACTTTCTAATCTATTGATATGTCACTCCATAAGTATTCTGATACCTATGTAATCCAAAAATTACATCGCCAGTGTTCTATTATCAAACCGGAACATTTTACGAATTTCTAAGTGTAGAATCAAAATTTCGTTTGGTGACATAGGAATCGTTGATTTTGAAAAATTATTCCAAGCCATTCTAGACTTTCTAATCTATTGATATGTCACTCCATAAGTATTCTGGTGCCTATATAACCCAAAAATTACATCGCCAGAGTTCTATTATCAAACCCGAATATTTAACAAATTTCTAAGTGTAGAATCAAAATTTCGTTTCGTGACATAGAAATCGTTGATTTTCAAAAATTATTCCAAGACAGTCTCGACTGATATGATCGACTATATAATCTATTGATATGTCACTCCGTAAGTATTCTGGTGCCTATATAATCCAAAAATTACATCGCCAGAGTTCAATTATCAGACCCGAATATTTTACGAATTTCTAAGTGTAGAATAAAAATTTGGTTTTATGACATAGAAATCGTTGATTTTCAAAAATTATTCCAAGACAGTCTCGACTTTCTAATCTATTGATATGTCACTACATAAGTATTCTGGTGCCTATATAATCCAAAAATTACATCGCCAGTGTTCTATTATCAAACCGGAACATTTTACGAATTTCTAAGTGTATAATCAAAATCTCGTTTTTTGACATAGAAATCGTTGATTTTCAACAATTATTCCAAGACAGTCTCGACTTTCTAATCTATTGATATGTCACTCCATAAGTATTCTGGTGCCTATATACTCCAAAAATTACATCGCCAGAGTTCTATTATCAAACCCGAATATTTTACGAATTTCTGAGTGTAGAATCAAAATCTCGTTTCGTGACATAGAAATCGTCGGTTTTCAAAAGTATTCCAAGCCATTCTAGACTTTCTAATCTATTGATATGTCACTCCATAAGTATTCTGGTGCCTATGTAATCCAAAAATTACATCGCCAGAGTTCCATTATCAAACCCGAATATTTTACGAATTTCTAAGTGTAGAATCAAAATTTCGTTTGGTGACATAGGAATCGTTGATTTTGAAAAATTATTCCAAGCCATTATAGACTTTCTAATCTATTGATATGTCACTCCATAAGTATTCTGGTGCCTATATAATCCAAAAATTACATCGCCAGAGTTCCATTATCAAACCCGAATATTTTACGAATTTCTAAGTGTAGAATTAAAATCTCGTTTCGTGACATAGAAATCGTTGATTTTCAAAAATTATTCCAAGACAGTCTCGACTGATATGATCGACTATATAATCTATTGATATGTCACTCCGTAAGTATTCTGGTGCCTATATAATCCAAAAATTACATCGCCAGAGTTCTATTATCAGACCCGAATATTTTACGAATTTCTAAGTGTAGAATAAAAATTTGGTTTTATGACATTGAAATCGTTGATTTTCAAAAATTATTCCAAGACAGTCCCGACTTTCTAATCTATTGATATGTCACTCCATAAGTATTCTGGTGCCTATATAATCCAAAAATTACATCGCCAGTGTTCTATTATCAAACCGGAACATTCTACGAATTTCTAAGTGTAGAATCAATATCTCGTCTTATGACATAGAAATCGTTGATTTTCAAAAATTATTCCAAGACAGTCTTGACTTTCTAATCTATTGATATGTCTGTCACTGCATAAGTATTCTGGTGCCTATATAATCCAAAAATTACATCGCCAGAGTTGTATTATCAAACCCGAATATTTTACGAATTTCTAAGTGTAGAATCAAAATCTCGTTTCGTGACATAGAAATCGTTGGTTTTCAAAAGTATTCCAAGCCATTCTAGACTTTCTAATCTATTGATATGTCACTCCTTAAGTATTCTGTTGCCTATATAATCCAAAAATTACATCGCCAGTGTTCTATTATCAAACCGGAACATTCTACGAATTTCTAAGTGTAGAATCAATATCTCGTCTTATGACATAGAAATCGTTGATTTTCAAAAATTATTCCAAGACAGTCTTGACTTTCTAATCTATTGATATGTCTGTCACTGCATAAGTATTCTGGTGCCTATATAATCCAAAAATTACATCGCCAGAGTTGTATTATCAAACCCGAATATTTTACGAATTTCTAAGTGTAGAATCAAAATCTCGTTTCGTGACATAGAAATCGTTGGTTTTCAAAAGTATTCCAAGCCATTCTAGACTTTCTAATCTATTGATATGTCACTCCATAAGTATTCTGTTGCCTATATAATCCAAAAATTACATCGCCATAGTTCTATTATCAAACCCGAATATTTTACGAATTTCTAAGTGTAGAATCAATATCTCGTCTTATGACATAGAAATCGTTGATTTTCAAAAATTATTCCAAGACAGTCTTGACTTTCTAATCTATTGATATGTCTGTCACTGCATAAGTATTCTGGTGCCTATATAATCCAAAAATTACATCGCCAGAGTTGTATTATCAAACCCGAATATTTTACGAATTTCTAAGTGTAGAATCAAAATCTCGTTTCGTGACATAGAAATCGTTGGTTTTCAAAAGTATTCCAAGCCATTCTAGACTTTCTAATCTATTGATATGTCACTCCATAAGTATTCTGGGGCCTATATAATCCAAAAATTACATCGCCAGAGTTCCATTATCAAACCCGAATATTTTACGAATTTCTAAGTGTAGAATCAAAATTTCGTTTCGTGACATAGAAATCGTTGATTTTCAAAAATTATTCCAAGGCAGTCTCGACTTTCTAATCTATTGATATGTCACTCCATAAGTATTCTGGTGCCTATATAATCCAAAAATTACATCGTCAGAGTTCTATTATAAAACCCGAATATTTTACGAATTTCTTAGTGTACAATCAAGCATTACTTTCATTATTTATTCCTTTTTAACTGAATATTAGTGGTTCAGTTTGTTTACAATCCTCTCAACACTTTATTGGAGGATTTACATTTCGAATTTTCCAACTCACGCCAAATGTCAAATCTCACCGAATATTTATCACACGCGAAAGGTCATCGCTTTCGTTGATTATTAAGCGACATTTGCAGGACATTTGTCACAGCTGAGAAATGTCATTCACTTTTGTGAATGTTATACCAGCTTGATCTTGTTGTTATCAGTACGGGAGACTTCATTGTTCAAAGACGTAATAAGTACGGTAATGTAGACAACCAACTATACAAAGTCACAGATTTCAAAACTCGCCGATGTCAGTGGTAGACTCCCAGCATTCCGAATTCCTTTCTGTCAAAATATAAACAGAGAGTGGATCTTCAGGAACATCTGGTATTTCTGAGCAGTGACGCCCGCGTAAAACAAAAACACTACGGTGGTAATGATGAATGCAAATAAAACCAATTACACTAAATGTAATGAAAACGGGAGCAAATTAGATGGAAAGAAATTTTACTAGTTGTAAGGTAACTAATTTCTGTTTTAAAAACCAGAATTCCCATAATACTACTAGTGAAAAAGACATTCAGTTATGCGTGATGATCAAAGCAATAAAACCCAGTAAGCGTGACATGACAATAAATACATATGTTATTTGAGCAACGTGATTTATGTCTATGATTATGATTCAGAAATAAAATACATAGTGTAAAAGAAGAATATCTATGTTTGAGTGTATATTATAACGTAGATTCAGAGTAAGTTTAATCAAGTATTTTTTGCAAATTTTCAATTTGAGGCATTACACAAGTTGTTAATTATTACAAGTAGTTAATAAACACCCAATTTTATCAAATTTGCTGTTTTTAAAACTTTAGTAAACGACACCCCATTGGTCGCCCTCGATCTTGACTTCCATCAAATGTCAAATTTCAGAAATTACGGTGTAAACAAAGGCAATTATTTTTGTTTCCAAAGGGCTCTTTGTTTAAAGTTAGTCTGAATCACTCGATATTTAAATCATATTTTCTTTCTGGATCGTAAGTATCACCACCATCTTTAATTTAGCAAAATTGGATGTATACGTATATCATAAAGCTGGCAAAAATATCTAGTATAATATCATGAACTTTATTTATTTTGATATACAGGATGTTTCATAAATAAATGCAATAAATTGAATTGGTAATAGAACTCATCACTGTCAACAATGTTTCTTTATAAATTTTTGTCCTCAACCCCGTACTTATCGAGTTAAAATTAGTGAAAGTTTTGACGCTAATTTAGTCACCCGGCACTGAACGGTTGGACTGATGATAACGGACAACAAAAAAACTTTTTGCAAAACACAGAAATAATTTAAACCCCTCGTAGCAAATAAACTAAAAATAGAAAACACTTCTGCAAACATTAACCCCGTAATAAACTTGAAGCCACTTCTTTTCACTAGAAGATTTACAATAATGAATAAAAAGACTTGTATTCGTGCCAGTATCATTATGTTATTAGGAATTGTTAAAACTGCATTTTGCAATCGCTCTTCCAAAACTTCACAGGACTGATTCACAAAACTGGCACCTTGGAGGTAAACTCTCAGGCTGTAAAAATTGGACATTCTGTACGTGATAGTTACAGTTACGTTAGGTACAATTGTTACTCTTTCAAAATTCTCCAAATCGTGCAATGCGATACTGCAAACTGAATTGCTAACCTTAGAGTTTGCAACATTTTGCAAAACTAACACAATGCACAACATTAATGGAAATTAGGCACACAGCGATTTGGGAAGTGTTGTGCTTCTGCTTGTAGTTGTCTCGAGAAACTGATTTTAATAAAATTATTGTGACTTTATCGACAGGTAACTGCAGGGGGGTTTGCAAATAATTGATCTCAGTAGGTCAAATTAAAATAAATATCCATATGCGGCTCGTGAATTTGTAAATAAAAATGAGTTTTCGGAAAAGTCGTACATAGAAGAGTTGTTGCTTTTGATGAGTTCTACCACTGGTTTCACTTATTTCTGAAACACCCTGCATGGATTAAAACAGTTTGAAAGCTGAAAATTCCCAAATGCTTGCGACATAATAATAAGCAAACTTTACTTAAACTTACCTTTCTAGCGTGGCAGTATTCTTTATCAACAACTTCCGCCGAACAATAAAGCTTGTTAGGTTGACCGTCGACCACCTTCAGTCCTAAAGATTCCAAACAATCAGAATTGAGAAAGTATAAGGAACTGCTCTCCTGCAGGATCTTGAAATTTTGATGTGCGAGGTCCCAAACTACCAACACCAAATCTCCTGGCTTGCAAGAGTCAATATTCAATTTACCAGTTCTTGCAGAAGAAGAGATTTCACTACGTTTTCTGATTTTGACTGGACTTGTTGCGGCGTCGGTGGTACCTACACCTATTTAATAAAAAGCTATTAAATAATCCGGTATGTTATGGAAGTAAATGCAAAAACTTAAGTGGAAAAATAAATGAACTGGTACTTCAATTGATATCATAGATTTAATTTTTTGCCACACTTACCTTCACAAACAGCAACTGAAGCTGCCATCCCCGTTGACGTCCTGTACTTTTCCAACTCTGATTTTAAATTTTCATTATCTTTCTCCAAACTGTTAATCCTCCGCGTCAGTTCGTTTTGATCGCTCTCTTCCCTGTATTCGGCCAACTGTTGTATTGTGTTCTTATACTTGAAACACTCCATATTTAAATTATTAATCTGCGTCCGTAACTGATTGATAAGGCTCTCTTGATCCTGTTGTATCCTACTTTGTATATCCTGTATAAGAAATTCTTTCTCTTGTCGAAAATCACATTTTAATTCCGTTATCCTATCATCTAAAATTTTTTGCCATTTCTGACTCTCTTTGTTGATGGCATCACTCACAGCCACTTCTTTCTCTGACTCAAAATTTTCCGTCATTTTTAATAAAAGCGCTTCATGATTGGTAATACTAGAATAATCTCCTCGCTCAATCTTCTCTAAACTATTTTCCGAAGGACTTCTTTCCATAGTCATAAGTTTAAACCGTGCTCTAATACTTTCCAACTCACTTTTATGCTCACTCTTAAGTCTCTCTGTTATCTCCTTAATGCTCCTCTCCCTTTCCGCCTCCGTATCTTGCATTTTTTTTCGTATGTCTTCGATTTCTCGAGACTTCTCTAAACTAACTTCTTCTATTTTCTCTTTCCATTCTAAATTTTCCATAGAAACTCTTTTCAGTTCCTTACTCAGACTAGCGACACTATCCCGTAACCCTTTAATTTCTTCGTTTTTCGACTGCGCTATCTTCCTAAAATCGATAATTTCCAATTCGTGGTCCACCGTCAACCTTTGGATTATTTCCCGTTCTTTGTTTTCGCCTTCCGCAATCATGCTGTTGACACTCGTTTGTAAGCTGCCATAAGTTACTTGAACCTCATCTCTTTCACGAAGAACTTGTCTCTTTGTTTCTGCTAGATCAGATCTCAATTGAGCATACGATTGCCGCCCGATTTGATAGAGTTTGATTATGACTTCACGGAGTTTTTCGTATTCCGACCTCGAAATTTGTAAATTGTCCTAAAAGTAATACATAAAATGGTAGAACAAAACTAACGTTGGTTCTGGGTACAACAAGGGACATGCATGAGTAGGGAAGCGTAGGGAGCAATTTTGGACCACCAACTTTACTAAAATGCTAAATAAAAGTGGGTTTGCAAATGAGAATGACGCGATTACTTTTTTACGTTATTCTAATTTTTTAAATTAGCCAATGTAAAATGTAACACGACACCAGCTAATAAAACGGCCCACAAAAATCCCCATAAATTACTCATACTTATGTTTGCATTTTTGTGGAGCAGCGGCAGCAGGGGCTTGTGGGGGATTAAGGTGGATTAGCTTGAGGTGTATTAACCTTTAATGCAATAAATACTTGGTTGATTCCCCCACAAAATCTGCCTAGCTCGCTTGCAGAGTACATATAAATTACCACGGCACCCGTATGATTCTCGGTGGTTGAAATTCCACCAAAAATTTCAGGTTTTCATTTAGAGGAAACAAGTTTTTTGTTGCAGCGGATCAAAATAGCTGTTGTTTCGTTTGTCGATAGAATTTGTCCGCCTGGTAAAAAGCCGTAAATCAAGGAAAAGTTGAAAATGTCGAGATTCTGTTCTCTAATACTCAATATCTTTATACCGGTTGTTATGGATATGGATACAAGTATTTTAGTGGTACAAAAAAAAAAAAAAAAACTAGAGTTTTTGTATGCGAAGAATGTTTCATTAGTGTTTTTGGTGACAAATTCCATTTTTTGCTGACAAGTTTTGGTGCCACATTTCATATTTTGCTGTCAATTTTTAGTAGAAAATTCCATTTTTGATGACAATTTTTGGTGTCAAATTAATTTGTTTGCTGACAACGTTAGATGTGACATTTCATTTTCTTTGTTGACAATTTTTGGTGTCTAGTGCTGACAATTTTTGGTGGCATATTTCATTTTTTGTCTGCGAAGAATGTTTCATTAGTGTTTTTGGTGGCAAATTTCAAGTTTTACTGACACTTCTTGGAGTCAAATTTGATTTATTGCTGACAATTTTTGCTGGCATATTTTATTTTTGCTGACAATTTTTGGTGGCAAATTCCATTTTTTGCTGACAAGTTTTGGTGTCACATTTCATATTTTGCTGTCAATTTTTAGTAGAAAATTCCATTTTTGATGACAATTTTTGGTGTCGAATTAATTTGTTTGCCGACAATGTTAGATGTGACATTCCATTTTTTTTGTTGACAATTTTTGGTGTCTAATGTTGACAATTTTTTGTGTCATATTAATTTTTCTGCTGACAATGTTATATGTGACATTTAATTTTTTTGATCGGTAAATTTATTTTTTTTTGTTGACAATTTTTGGTGTCTAATTTCATTTTTTGTGTCAATTTTTGGTGGCATATTTCATTTTTCTGCTAGCAAATTCCATTTTTTACTGACACTTTTTGGTGTCAAATTTCATTTTTTGTTGTAAATTTTTGGTGGCATATTTTATTTTTTTACTGAAACTTTTTGGTGTCAAATTACATTTTTTGTTTACAATTTTTGGTGGCATATTTCATTTTTTCTCTCACAATTTTTAGTGGCATATTTAATTTTTTTGCTGGCAAATTTCATTTTTTGTTGACAATTTTTGGTGTAAATTTCTTTGTTTTGCTGCCAATTTTTGGTGTCCAATTTCATTTTTTGTGTCACATTTCATGTTTTCCTAACAATTTTTAGTGGAAAATTCCATTTTTGATGTCAATTTTTGGTGAAAATTTTCATTTTTGATGACAATTTTTGGTGTAAAATTAATTTTTTTGCTGACAATGTTAGTTATTCCATTTTTGGTGGTAAATTTCTTTGTTTTGCTGACAATTTTTGTGTGGAAAATTACATTTTTTGCTGACAGTTTTTGGTGTCAAATTTCATTTTTTGCGTGTCAAATTTTATTTTTTGTTGACAATTTTTGGTGGCATATTTATTTCATTTTTGCTGACAATTTTTGGTGGCAAATTCCATTGTTTGCTGACAAGTTTTGGTGTCAAATTTCATATTTTGCTGACAATTTTTCGTGGAAACTTCTATTTTTAATGACGATTGTTGGTGGAAAATTCCATTTTTTGCTGACAATTTTTGGTGAAAAATTTCAAGTTTTACTGACACTTTTTGGTGTCAAATTAAATTTTTTGTTGACAATTTTTGGTGGTATTTTTTTGCTGACAATTTTTAGTGTCAAATTTCATTTTTTGCTGACAATGTTTGGTGGCAAATTCCATTTTTTGCTGACAAGTTTTGGTGTCACATTTCATGTTTTCCTGACAACTTCTGGTGGAAAATTCCATATTTGACAGGGTTCTCAGCAAGGTGACTATATGAAATTCCCTGACATTTCCAGGTTTTCCAGGATGTTTTTCAGAATTTTCCAGGAACCGGACCAGTACGTTGGATACAATGGACGCTGCACATCTCTAGAGTAGATACTACTTTTTCAAAATTAAAAAAATAATATTTTTTAATTCCATTAAAAAAGTGTTTTTTTTTTTTAATTAATTTTAGTGTGGGAAGTGTTAAAAAAAGATGATGACGCCATAACTCTTTTTCACTATGTGAAAAAGTGACACTTCACACCCTAAAATTGATTAAAAAATTGTTACATTAAATTTATAGACAACTCGTGTTAGCGTGCTTAGTTTTCACGCGTGTGGATTATTATTATTAAACTCGGCTGCACCTCCACACTTGTGAAACAAAGTTGCACTTCTAACACTTGTTGTCTAATATACTATTTCGTTCTCAATAGTCTCTACAGATTGTAAAATTCTAAGTGACTATACAAAATTTCCCTGATTTTTCATATAAACAGCCAAAATTCCCTGATTTTTTTTTAAACTTTCAAATTTCCTGATATTTCCAGGTTTTCCATATTTTCCAGGTGGCTGAGAGCCCTGTTCGATGACAATTTTTGGTATCAAATTAAGTTTTTTGCTGACAATGTTAGATGAGACATTCCATTTTTGGTGGTAAATTTCTTTTTTTTTTTGCTGACAATTTTTAGTGTCAAATTGCATTTTCTGCCGACAATTTTTGGTGTCACATTTCATGTTTTGCTGACAAGTTTTGATGTAAAATTCCATTTTTGCTCACACTTTTTGGTTTCAAATTAAATTTTTTGCTGTTTTCGGTGCAACAAACACTTGGGATATTGTATATGAAAATTTTGATGACAATTTTTGGTGTCCAACTTTACTGACACTTTTTGGTGTCAAATTAATTTATGACATTTCATTTTTTGATCGGCAAATTTGATTTTTTTTGTTGTCAATTTTTGGTCGCATATTTAATTTTTTTTTTCACAATTATTTTGGGCGACAAATTTAATTTTTTGCTAACAATTTTTGATGACTAATTTAATTTTTTGTTCATTTTTTGGTGGCATATTTCATTTTTTTGCTGACAATATTTTTGTTGGCAAATTTCAAGTTTTACTAAATACTACTAATACTAAAAAAAGTTTTTGGAAAATACAATAGTCATAAATCTCATTGAAAAGTGTATGGTTAAATTAATTGAAATTCGTTTAATTTTTTCTGAAAACTGTACTAGTTTAAAATACGTCATTAGTAGCCGACATATGAATGAAATGAGGACCTACGCCTTTCCATTTCTCATTCCCACTCATTTTATAAGTAATTCTTTCATTGTTGCTCTTACTTCCTCCATACTCGGAAATTAATGTAGTGTTTCGCACGCGAAACTATTTTTTGCGGTTTTTCATTTATTTCATGAAAACGGTTATGATTTGAGCCAAACGAAAAAAAGTACCCTATTCAAGCAGTTTTATTTATAAAAAAACACTCGGTATCTAAAAATTCAGCCTGCGTAAGTTTGTGCTCGCAAAATTCGAAAGGTAGTCGGTCGACTGACTTGGAATTTTGACACAAGACGGAAGAGCCATTCGAGCGGCTAAAACTGTCGACATATACGATATGAACATCATTCTAAACGGAATCGCAGGTGAAACGTTGACCATTGACTTCGTGATGGACCAAAACCTTGCGTTCGCTATGACTATCAATAAAGTGCAAGGGCACTCTTTGCAAGTGTGCGGTTTTATTTACTTTCCCATTCATTAGACGGAGCTTCAGAGAAGCGAGGCCGGGGTTAGCAATTTTAAGTAATAAAACTCCAAAGCTCTGGACTTCAAAAAAATGTACGCTACTTAAAGGAGTTTTAAAAATATTACAAAATTTGAAAACTAGGACAGCGACATTCTTATATTCCAACATTTTAAGACTACAAGCGCAAATTTTCGATTTACCTTGTTTCCGATTGTTGAATTCGGAAAAAAAACAAATTTCAAATGTTCGAAATTTTTAAGATTCCGAGATTCCAAAAGTAATACTAACAACACTTCTAAAATTTCAAGACATCGAAATTTGGCGAATTAGCAATTTCAGGATCGGTCGCAAAAAATCCGCTGTAACGACATATATGGCAGATATTCGCGATTCCAGCTAAGGGCGGACCGCCCTCTGGTGGCGAGTTTGTAAACGGTCAAAGACGGATAGTGCTGGATTGTGTGCATTGAGTTAAACGGTTGCGGTGAGTTTAATTGTTAATATATATTTAATATATCGTGTTAATTATACCTCCATCAAAATCAAACAATCGAAACTATTGTTTTTAATTGTTTTTGAAAAGCCGGTAAGAAAAGGGACCTTAGTTTCCAGTTTTCCTCTGCCAATCGAAAGAAAAGTGATGATCGTCAACAAATTCGGGAGTCAAGTGTTCATCTACAGATGAAGAGCTTGAGAAAAAGCCATCAAAGCAAATAAAAAAAAAATCACACAATACATGAGAGTCTGCTCCGTGCATTTCAAAGCAGGCAGAGGATTTTTTCCCAGATCTTCCAGATAGTAAGTTTCCCAATTTTTAAGTTAACCCCTGTGAATGACTAGTTTTTATTAGATGAGGAGCGAAAACGATGTGTGTTGAAAAAGACAGCAGTACCGTTGTTAAATTTGCCAAGTACAAGCCATGAAACAATTTGTTCTGTGCGGAAACGACGGAATCTAAGACGAATACGGATAAATCAATCCGATGTACCAGAACAGGTGGATAATGTGCCAGTGCTGGAAATAGCTGATGAAGATGTCCATAAACACGTGAGTTTTTTTGCTTCTGGAAATATCTAGGCAAGATGTACATGAACAAGTTTCAGCTTAATACAGAACAAGCTCAAGCTGAGAGGTCGACGAAAGATGTAGGAGTGCAAGTTGATGTGAATATTCCTTCACAGAACCAATCGTTATTACCCCATTGGCGTCGACTTCCATTTGTCACTTTATTGTTTATTGCTTATTGCTCAATAAATTGGTTAATAGCTACCCATACACGAACGGTTATTCTTGTCATTCTTTCCGTTGGAATTCTTTCCGTTGAGAAAACAAGGGGGAAAGTATCTTCTCGTAGCCCACTAACGTCAACTATATACTGTTGGTATTCTCCTCGTTCTTTACTGCGGGACCGTCTTGTCAGCTTTCAGCAAGGATACTATCATCATTGAGCCCACTAACGTACATAAGCTTTTCTGGCGGATTTCCTACAGAAGCCTAATCGTTAAGGAAAGCGCGTTGGTTAGTGGTAATTTCCAGTCCGTTTAGTGACAGTTATCCTGTCTGTGCATCATTTTGCAAAAACCGTGAGAACTGAAATCCCTCCATGCGAATTCATTGCAAACAGTGTAGTATCCAGGTGCAGTCAAGATTTATAGCAAACAAAAAGTTGAACAGAAAAAAAGCAGTGACATGTGTGGCTCTTGGTGTGGAATTGTTATACAGAAAGAAAAAAAACGACGTGTGTTGGTCAAAAAGTGGCTTCGAAATTGTCATTTGTATAGCGACCTTACTCTACTAAAAGAATTGAGGATGCAGGAGCCAGCAGATTTCAAAAATTATTTAAGAATGGACACCTTCAAACAACTGTTGGAATTAGTTACATTCCATATACAAAAAAAAGACACTATAATGAGGACTAGTATTAGTCCCGAAGAACGACTGGTTGCTACACTTCGTTATCTTGCTACAGGCAGAACTTATGAGTGCCTCAAATTCAGTACTTGAATTTCACCACAATCTCTTGTTCACCACAATCTCATTATTATTCCGGAGATCAAAGGAAAATTTAAAGTCACTACTAAGTGTCGGTTATTTAAAAAAAAAGTAGTTTTTTTTTTCTTAATTTTTGAGTTTATTGTTTGGGGAAGACTTGTTTTTTGATGGGTAGGGTTTAAAGGTTAAAAATTCCTGCTCAATTCAGTTAGATTCATTTTCCCAATTTAATGAATTTTTAATACTTGAACTTTAGATTGTTTTTCGTGATATTACAAATTGAATTAATAATAATTTATTAATGATAATAAACGGGTTAAAAATATTTCAACAAGACGTAAAAGTTGTCGACGCACCCTTGCGACGCACTGCCAGACTGCTATCCAAAAGACGCGGGAAAGTAGAGATGATTGAAGCATTACAATTATCCTGCTGGATTGTCTGTGACCACTAATGGGACATTTTCCTTTTACTGCGCAATGACTGACGAATTCTCAACATGAAAAATAACACGTCGCGTCGATTAAGCATCTCCTTTACCACTAACATGCATTCATTCTTGCAGGATTCCACTTTCCGTGTGGAAAGCGTGCTCGTCTATGGCTAGCTATTAACACAGAAATCGGAAGGTTTAACTGCTATAAACCTAAACGTAAGATGTAACCAAAAAGTAAGGTTATGTTACCATCCGCCTTTGGCGGCCATGTTTGTGGCGGGAATCTTAATTTGAATCGCGAATAGATCACTAGATTCTCTGAAACCGTTTGGGATATTGAGCTGGTGTGGAAAATTGGAATCGCTAGCCTACTGTGACGATTAAAAAAAATCGTCGAAGATTTTGAGTGGAAGCAATTTTGGAACTACAGTAACCTTACTTAAAGAAATTAATAAGAAATATATAGTGCAATTTAGAAGAAGGCGATTTTATTTGATGTATCTCACAGCGGCAAAGTTTTTTTGTTAGTCGTCCTGTATACATCAATAAATGAGTCACATGTTTAAAATCACCAGGTATGTGCATATAGAAGACAACGCTCTGAATTGAGCGAACTGTACTCCGTTATTGAATCCCAATATAGAAACAGAAAATATTGGAAAAGTTCTGAATTTGAGACGTTTCCGGTTCACTATGGAAATATATTATATCTACAACGTGGAAGGGCCGTTTCATACCATGAGATCATTTAAATTATAAATTAGAGTAGGCGGGTTATTTTTTATGCAATGGCGCAGCCTGCAAATTGACTGACAGTAAAATTTGAGGTTATGGTCTAAATATTGTGACGTTTATGTTTCTCATGTTAAATTGTTTTAATTAAAAAAAATTAAACACTAACAAAGAATTTCAAATCAAATATAAACGAAATTGTCAGCAGTTTGTTGTGTCAACCTAATTTGTAATTTAAATGATCGCACGGTAGCGTTTACTAATTACTACAACACTTTTGATATCTGAACCTACCTCATATCCAATGTATCCTAAATGTCAGGTTTTAAAGTACGCATGTGAATTCAAAAGCATGTGCACAAAATAGACACATGCATATTATATTAAAATGTTCTTATACATATGTGTTTGCTACTGTCGTTAGATTGTCAAAACCCCGAGTTACTCACAAACAATACTTGTCACTTTTGGCAGTTCATCAAATAATATTTTAAAGTGGAATTCGAAGTCTTCGAGTCCGATTTCATGTTGCGCTGCGACGGTCTTAAATGCTGTGTTACTATTGAAATGAAACAAGAAATTGGTCCTTAACAGGCATTTAAGACTGTCGCAACTCACGATGAAATCGGGTTGTTTTTTAAGCTGTTTCATATTCATATTCACAAAATCAACCAATTTTAAACCAAAATAATATTTAAGACGATCTTGGCAAAGAAATTGCTCAAGAACTATGAATTTGATCCTCAGTCATTGCACGGCCGCTTTTATTTTAGCTTGAATTGTTAATCAATTGTAGATATTCTTTTATTTTACAGCATTTCTGTCATTCTCTTTTGCAACAAAACCCAATTCTATCCCAATTCTTTCAAACCTAATAAAACTGCAACCTATTATCCTAAAAAAAATTAACAGAAACATGCAACAGAAAACTAAGAAAAACGCAAGAATACCCAATCCGAGATCAGGAAGGTTCTCGACGAAAAAGTAGCAAACTAAATTTGAAAAAACTGAAAAATAGTGTAAATAAAATGCGTAATACTGCAACAGTAGCTACAATGGCTTAAGTACCTGCAACAAGGCCACAACATTATTTGCATTATCGAGCTGCTTAACGAATTCGCCTTGGCTCTGTCCAGTTTCGATACTCAAGCTCGACGGCAGGCTTTCGTCAATGTAAAACTCGTCACTAACGAAATCGTTTTGTTGGTGGCCCATAACAGGTGAATTGGGTGATTCTCCTTGGATATCTTTTGGGCTTTGCGGTGTGTGAGGGGAGATCGATTTGGACCGAAATAGAAGTGTCGAATTATAGCCCTGCATTTGCTGATGGTGCGAGTTGAAACAACTCTCCGTGTTCGAACTGAAGTTTTTCAGTGACGACAGCTCGTCTATTGATTCGAGCGATGGATTTTTGAGGTTTGTGAAGCTTTCGGTGTTGCTCTGACTGCCACTGATACTCAAAGTACGCTGAAGGGAACTACTTATTATGGTGTTGGGATCTTCCTGGGTTTGGATGTGGGGTTTTTGGAATGTACGAGGAGGTTTCTTAGGAGGCAAAGGATTTCGTTCACCAACCTCGGTCAAAGTGGAGGCGTCTTGAGTGCCGGGTCGGGGCGACGGGATTCCCTTGTCAAAGTTCAAGTCGAAGGGACTTTGACCAACCTTCTCGAACTCTTCTGTGTCCGTCTCCGATTCGCATCCCCTACACAAAAATCTCGTATTTCAACTTGAACGTAACAGAGACGCGAAAGCGTAAAAAGTGTTAGTGTTGTTTAGGGAAATTGTCGTGGAAATTTAATTAGTGAGAATCGACCATGCACGAAAAGCCGCTTTTAGTAATGTATTACAACTAAACTATTATATTACCTATCCAAATCTTTCAAATGTGCAAGTCCGTGCGGTGTCGTCTGCTGCGGGTCGGTTTCTATAGCTTTCAATATGTTGTGATCCAAATTACTACTCAATCCAGCTTCAGCCACAATTTCTATCAACTTGTCCTCCACTGTTGTATTTACATTCTTATCTACTTCTTCTTTGGCGTACTTAAGCATAAAATAATTCACAACCGCTGAAGTGTCAGGAATTTGCAAACTTTCTGTCATTTCCGGCAGCTGCTGTTTTAGTTTCTCGACATCCTCCTCCGTGAGTTTTGGCAAGCTCGAGTCGAAAATCGAAGGTGCCTGAGTGGCAAAGCTCGGAGGAAAGTCTTCCATTCCAGGAAACAACGAACTGAGGAAATGGCCGTCGATCTGCGTTTGGAAATCTTTTCGCCTGGCGATCTCTTCATTGTAGATGGTTAGCAGGTGGCAAGCGACGTCTGATGCCCACTAAGATAAAAATGTGCGTCAGCGTGTGGTGTTCTAACACTTACGTATAACAAGATGTAGTAAACATGAAAAAGTAACATCTCATGGTGAGATTGGACCACATAAAAGACATGTAAAAACCAGAATAACAGGAGTTCCCGATCATTCATAGCTACAATTTTCTATAAATGGTTGCCTAACAGCCTATTTCATATAGACTACCGCTCAAAAGTATGGGTACATTAAATCATTATGTCAGATAATTAAAGAGTGGATTTTATTAAACGTGTATATCTATATAATAAAAATGAAATGCTGTCCGTTAGTAAGCGCATAACTTGAGAACGGCTGGACCGATTTGGCAAATTTTTTATTAGAATATCCGTTATGGTCCAGGTCGGGTTCTTACGGAAAGAAAAATTGGAAAATTCGGGAATAACTGAAAGTAATTTTTTCTATGGGATTTTTGTATGAACTCGAGACCATAACTCACGGTTCGAACGATGGATATGCGTAATCCTTTTTTTTTTTTTTGGTTTGTTCGTTATGGTCCTGGAAAAGTTTTCAGGAAACTAAAATTCGAGACAAATATAAGCAAAAGTCGGAAAATTCGGAAAAACATAAAAATTTTATGCAGTCTCAATCATAACTGACGATAGGAATAACTCAATTGAATGTTTTCAATTGAAAAAAAAAAAGTGGAAAAACGCACTCTCCACTTGAATTTATTTTAGTTACACATATATTTTAGCGAAAAATTCAATTTTAATTTCATTTTAAACGCCGAAAATCGCCCACGAAATACAAATTTGACAGTTTATTCATTTAATCATTTAATGTCATGCCATTGAGGTTAGAATAGCATGAAATTAAATGACACGTTTTTTCAATTGAGCGGCAGACAAAGTATTGTTAAGAAATGGCGATTTGTCATTTCTGACGCTTGAAGAAAAAATAATATTTTCTTGAAGATGTTCGGAATATTAATTTTGCTCAAATTTCTGTAAGTTCAACACACCCATAAACCAGCGCAAAAGTAAAATTTGGGATCAGATGGGTCCAGGAAGGGTTCAACTTTGAATTTCGGCGGCCATCGCGCAGAAAATGGCGGCTAGACATGTTGAAGTTACAGAATTCAGACTCTACTTTTGTATGGACAAACACAATTATGCCATTTTTTTTCACACGTAGCATTTCAGTCAAGGGTAAATAATTGAAGATATTTGTAACTCGAGTAAATGTGTGGACAACTTTCGTTGAGACAGCGTGTATAATAAAAGTAAAATGCTGTTCGTTGGTAAGCGCATCACCTGAGAACGGCTGGACCGATTAGGCTGTTTTTTTTTTGTAATACATAGTCCAAATATAAGGTTTTTATTGAATTTTTTTCAGGAAAATAAAATTCGAGACAATTACAAAGGAATGTCGGAATATTCGGACCTGTTTGGTTGATTCTCAGAAACTGATAAACCGGAAACCGTGTAAAAGGGAACGGAGAAACTGAGAACCGGTGAAACTGAGGCAGAATTTGGGAAACTATGAAATGAAGTAGCTGAGAAATTGGGAATAGGAAACTTCGAAATTGAGAACTAAAGAATATGAACACCTGAGAAAGTGGAGGCGTAACACCCTGAGAACCTGAGAGCGGGAAATGGAGAAACTGAAGATCTGAGAAAATCCAGCAAATTGAAGAGCTGGAAAACTAAGACACTGACACCCTGAGAATCCCACAATCGAAAAGTAAAAGTTTGAGAACCCGATGTAAAACCGAGAATCTGTAAAACAAGACACCAATCAGAACTTGAGAAATTGAATACCTCACAAACTACGAACTTGAGCAATTGAAAAATTCAGAAACTGGGACACTATTGAGAATAAGAAACTGAGGACTGGTTACACTGAGAACTTGTGAAACTGAGATATGAAAACATTTGAGGTAAGAATCTGAGAAAATGAAAACCTGGAAAGTTATAAACAGAATCCGAAATGGAAAACTGAAATATTGAGAAATTGGTGGAAAATTGAGAATTTATGAAATTGAAAAAAACTGAAAATTGTAAAAATGGGACGCTCAGATTTTTAAATTAAGACTAGGATTAATTTAAATTAATTTGGGATAACAGACTTAGGAAAAGTGGGAAACTGTAACGCCCTGTGAGATTGAGAAACTGGAAGATTTGTCAAACAATGAAAAATTGAGGAATTGAGAGATTGAGATACTAAACAACTGAAAACCCGAAATGCCGAAGCACGAAAAAATTGAGCAACTGAAAATTGAACCAATTCCAATGGAAAAAAATTATATTTTTGCGAAAGTTGCCAAATGATGCACTTGTATGATGATGCAATGTATACAGATTGCATGTGCAAAAATACTTGCCCGTAAGCCCCGCCCTGTCACCGACACAGACGATTTGCAAGCGCCGCATCGATGAAGGTGATAAACACACTCAACTGCGTTCTGATACTCATCAGGGCTGTACTGGAAAGCGGCGACGGTTGCTGCGTCTCTATTGGGCGACGGAATCGGTGTTGCCAAATTGTGCAAAAGCACGCCCGCGCTATTTAAATCGCATCCCGCGACTACACAATTTTCAAACGCCTAAATTGGTGGCATTTTAGGGAAATTTTTCCAACTAACACTGCATAACTTATTAAATGTAGATATGAATTATTATCCTTTTTTTTTAATGAACAATTGTCAAAATGTGGTCATGTTGGTATAAGCAACAGTAATTTTTGGTTGGTCACAATGAATGTAAAATTCTGACATTTATTCCGTCGTTTAACATGGTAACATGAACGATCCAACTACGTGATAAGCCGTCAACCACTTTGACATCTATGAAAATAACCACAATAGTGTCTGCTATACAAATCCGGAAGAACCCACAATTAAAACTGTAAGAATGATAAATGGCAAATTTTCGCCAGTTACATTTCATACAATTTTATAACTGGTAACTGAAAATCAGTTACTGTTGCGTTTTCGCAAGTTGAGTGAAAAGTTATGGTGGGGATTAACATTTACGGTTATTCAGTAACTTGACTATACAGGATGTCCCAACTAAAATTTGTACCCCCCAACAATTCCAATTTCGAAAGACTCAGAAGAAAACGCTCTAACAGGTCAATTTTGGTATCAAGGGGTACCAAACTTTCATGTCTTAGATCTCACCCCTTTAGCCAGGGGAGCCACCCCCTTAAAAAATTTAAATAGCATGAGGGGTCGTGTGATACATCATTTTAAAGCTTATTTAATTCTCTAACCAGACCTACATTTATCGATTGCTTTCTACAAAAAAAAAAACATGAAATGGATATTTTCCAAATCTACATAAAATGCTCAACTAAAATTTGTACCCCCCAACCATTTTAATTTCGAAACACTTAGAAGAAAACACTCGAACAGATCAATTTTGTTATTAAGGGGGGCCAAATTGTACCGAACTTTCAAGTCTTGGATCTCGCCCCTTTGGCCAGGGGAGCCACCCCCTTAAAAAATTTAAGTGGAATGGGGGGTCATGTGATACATAATTTTTAAGCTTATTCAATTCTCTATTCAAACCTACTTTTATTGATTCGTTTCTACAAAAAGAACATAAGAATTTGTTATTTTCCAAATCTACATAAAATACTCTTGATTTGGGTACTGAGCCTGAGACAATGCAAATACTGAAGAAGTTACACTTCATAGTAATGTGAGAAATTGAGACTAAACAACTAAAAACCCAAAAGGCCGAAGCAAAAAAAAAAAGAGAATATGAGAGTGAAGTGAGAAATTGAAACGTCCTATGAGATTGAGAAATTAAAACAATGTTTGGGACAACTTACAAAATTAAAATTGAGATGCTAAGAAACTAAAAGGTTCTGCCAGATTAGGAAACTGCGTGAGACTGTGCAAAAAAAGAGGCCAACACCAAAAAAGTAAAGAACTGAAAATGTAAGAATCAAATTGAGACACTGAGACATATGAAAAGAAAGGAACTGACATGCACTGGAAGATTGTTAAATTCGGATATTGAGACAATGGAAATTACAGCACTTGATACTGTGAAATTGCGAAATTAATACAATGAAAAATTGAGACACTAAAAAATTGAGCAATTGAAAATTGAATAAATTGTAATTCGGATTTTGAGACATAGGAAAAATGAGAAACTCACAGGTACCGCAAGAGTGAGAAACAGCGTTATTACGAAAATATAAACATTCAGGGTGCTGTAACGAAGTTACCGAAAAGTCCAAATTTAAATACCGAATTACGAGCCGTCAGACCTCACCGCGGAACACTCCGTTGATTCGCTATTTAAATAAGACCGTGCACTTGAAAAGTAAACTTATAACTCGCCGGGAAAAATAGTTTGCAGTCTCACAGCCGCATAATTTTTTCATTATCACCACCGGAAAATTAGCGTGCTCCAAATGAGCCTACCCCGGAGTCGCTACGACCACCCCAGACCACGCCCTTTCGTCGAACCGGAAACCGCCAAAAATAAATACTTCAGGTTATCGTACCGGAATGATTTTTACGTCATCTTGACCAGCGAAGAAGCGTGTTCCGGATGCCGCCGTTCCGGAGCCGATACGATGCCCGGAACCAATTTCAATGCGGAGAAACATCCGCATTATGACAAGTAGTGCGCATCAGCCTACGTCATTATCACCCCACCAGTGGTCTATAAAAGAGGCTGCGCTCCCTTGGGACGACAGTGAAGAGTCGTACCCGCTCCAAAGAAGACCATCCAGAAGGAAGCCGCCCAGGAGGAAGAAGCTGACTAAGGTGAGGGGCTCTTCCTTCCTAGTCCTCTCCGGTAACTAGACTACGTAATTAGTTGTCCCGGTTTTTACTGGTCTCCGGAAGGTTGGGTTCACGCGGGGGATCCCAGGGTTCAACGCTGTTTAAGCTTCCGGACCAACCAGACCGGTCTTTCTTTCTTTTGCTAGTTACCCCACACCCGCCAACGTCTAGCCATCGTAACACATTATCCCGGTTTATATTGGTCTCCGGAAGGTTGGGGTCAAGCGGGGGGATCCCAGGGTTCAACGCTGTCTAAGCTTTTGGACCAACCAGTCCGATAATTTCTTTTTGCTAGCTTCCCGGACCCTCCGACGACTAGCCACCAGCAATTGTAATAAGTCCGGGTTTTTTGAACTGGTTGGGTTCACCCGGGGGGATCTCACGGTTCAACGCTGGTTAAACTTCCGGAACAACCAGACCGACTTGTTTTCTGCTGACTAGCCCAGATCAAACTCGACCTCACCGTCCCGCCCCGCCAGTCAGCAAGACGAATCCCGGGAAACGCCAATAAACGTATACTACAGATTTTTTTTTACATCGGCCGCCCGGGTTCTGAAACTTGTGATAATCGAATCGCCGTATACAGGGAGCGGGCACGCTGAAGTCTACCGGGCGAACCGCCGCCGCCGTATTCAAGGGGTGGGTGCATCATCGTCTACAGGGGGCAGCATAACTTTTGTCATCAACCGCTCGGGTTCCGAATCAAGTGCATAACCGTCTACAGGGGGCATCATAACTTTTGTCACCAACCGCTCGGGTTTCGAAAGTTCAAATAAACGAACAGCCGTACATAAAGGGGGGGTACATCAGTGTCTACAGGGTGTCTCATAACTGTTGCTACCGAGCGCTCGGGTTCCGAACTAACCGAACCGTCGTATTGAAGGGGTGGGTGCATCAAGGTCTACAGGGGGCATCTTAACTTTTGTCACTAACCGCTCGGGTACCGAAACCGAAACAATAGAACCACCGTGTACAGGACCGACGATATCAACAGGGTGCATCGTAACTTTCGTCACCGACCGCTCGGGTGCCAAAACTAAACGAACCACCGTATACAGGGGGCGAGTACACCGACGTCTACAGGGTGTTCCGTAACTTTTGTCATCGACCACTCACAGACCGAAACGTGCAGACTCTGAACCGCCGTATACAGGTTGCAATTCCACAGGGGCATACAGGGTCACTGAGCTACCACGAACCGTATCGCTATGCTTTGTAAATATATTGTAAATAGGGGAACATTAAACTGTATCACCGAATCGACTTTATATTCCCTTCCCGCCAAACCAGACACTTGACCCCTGGAGTTCCGTACTCCGACTTTTAACTACCCGTGGTCCCGTGGAGCATACTACGTTAAAAAAAACTAAAAAAAAAAACGAACAGAGCTGTATCTCTCACCACAAAAAATGTGAACGACTGGGAACAGCGCCGCAATGCCCCAATCTGTTAATGGTCAGCATTTTAAGCATTTGTTGCGTTAAAAATGCAATATTTTTGTTAGAAATTTCTAATTTAGTTACCTACTTGATTTGAGTTTTTTTTTTTTGATAAAAAAATTCTGTTTTCCAAGTTTCAATATTTTTTTTTTCTCAAAAATTTTATGTAAGGTATCAAATTTTTTATAGTGTCATTTAGACGATTGAAAGAGGAATAAAAATTATGAAAAAATATGAGGTTACGATTTAAAAAAACGTCATTGAGTATTAACATTGAGCGCGAACAGCGTTAACCGATTTGTTACCAGCGGGTCGTTAAGGGCACATATGAAAAAAGTTTTAAAAATGCTAGATACGCTGCTGAAAATTTCTTTTTATAAAAAAATCATAATAAATTTGGACTATATTTTGAATATTAATTACTCATTTTTATACTAAGGAAGGCGTTTCCTTCTTTGCAAATACAAGTCATTTTTACATTAGGTCAATATATTCAATCTTTTGGGCGGTAGTATTAGTAAGAAATAAAAAAAAAATATGAAAGAGTAACAACAAAAACATACCAAGAGAAACGCCTGCGAAAATTTCCGTCTTCTAACTACTTCCACTATTGAAGAAAGATACGTCGTGGGCGCCGTGTGCACTTGCTGTAGAATCTCCAACCGTCTTTGTAAATTCAACAACTTTTCGAAATTAAACACTAATTTATTGTCAAGTTCACATAAGCTATCTTCCATGAACACAATCCATTTGAGTCGGTGGTATAAATTTGAACTAAGTTCACTTTTTGCAGCTATACAACGACGCGTTATATCCACCAATCTGTTGTAGTTTTCTAGAAGAACGTTCAACTGTTGCAGATGAGTAGCACAAAGATCTGGCAAGACTGACTCTTCCCGCACTTGACTTGCTCGGTTGCGATTCTGAAACAGCTCGGGGTCATTTGTTAATAATGAAAATAATAATTTGTACCCTTTGAAACGATTCCGCTAATTTAACTTGCTCATTCAGATGATTTCGGGCGTCCTGCATTAATTGTTCTAAGCCGAAGAGGCGATCACCTAGACCTCTGATTTCCTTCAATTCCGTGTTGTCCGTCATTTTTAAGGTTTTTTCGACCTCGTACCTTAAGGCAAGGAACTCGTTCTCGTCGGTCTAAATACCCATACCATTATAAATAGTGCATAAACACAATCATTGTTTTCAACAAACCTGATGAAGCCCCTTGGAACAAATTTCATACAAACTATCCAAAAAATTATCCCTCTGCGATATCCAATCCAGAAGCGTCATATCGTCTTTGACGCTTTCGGACTGATTACCGATAGAGAAATCGTCGGGTTCAGGTACTATTAACTTCTGTGATTCTAATAGGGCAGGTAACACAGGAATTTGTTGTAGCATAAGGAGATCATCTTTGAAACTACGGAAAATGCAAATGTAGCTTTATATTTTGAAAACATTAAACTTACTGGTCTAAAAATTCTAAGCAGGCGTCGCGTTTAGTCAAGTAATCTCTAAACCCTTCCTTGTAGAGATTCCATCGCGTTTGTAAGTCCGTATATAAATCGTCTAAATTAGCTACCACGGCCGCCCATCCTTGCTGTTGTAAGTGTTGTTCGTGGACTAGTTTCTCACATGTACCCATTGTCGATTGGCTGACATCGCAAAATAAACGAGCCAGCTGAGCCCTCCTTTGTACTGTCTGGTAGGTGGCGGGCAGTTCGCTGGAGTCTCTCACTATGGCGGCAAAATCTGCAGAGAATTTAGACGATGATATACTTTTAACTTATACGGGTTTACTGAAAATTTATTTTTGGAGAAAGGTTCCTGGATTAACCTGCTTAAAAAAAAATCTACCAACAGAACAGTTTAATAAACGCGTTCAACTAACCAAATTAAGAACCCCAAGTCTGATTTAAGTCAACTTCTAGGCTGAATCAGACCAAATCTGATTTAAGAAAATTAAAGACACATTACAACGTTTCAGAACTTTATTTAGGCCTCAGTCTTCACTTCTGATTGTAAATATAGTCCTAACTGTAAGGGTTCCCTTCATTTCCGTAACCACTGCCAAGAGACAATATGTATTTGAAATCTAACCCTGTTTACCAGACACGCCACTGCTCTGATCGTTTCTCCGGTCAGCGGAAGAACGGGCCTCACCCAACAAAATTTTCCTGTTGAAACTGAAAATGCAGCTATTATAGTCTTTTTCAAACTAAAAAAACCACCAATACTGACTATATCAAAATCATCAACAGTGTTTTTTGTTAGCAACTTAAATTAACAGGTGCTTATATCACACGTGTAGCACCGTTTTTAAGCGTGCTTGAAATAAAATGCCGTAATGAGCATTTGTAACCAAAAAATTGTCCTCAGTTTTTACCGACCTTGTTTACACTCCATCTTTTAATTCAGCAGCGGCGGTTTTTGGGGTTCTAAAGGGTTCTGTCCCAATTGAATATTTTTACTTTCATAATTTAGTCTACTTGCTGATGTTTTGGTTAAAATTATTGTATGTACATCTCTTGACACTCTTTATAAAGCCGGCAGAACTGCGCTCTCCACCTGACAGCGCATTTCTACGTTAATTGGGAAAGGTTTTACCTTTTCTGGCTGCATTTTTTTGTCTCTCGCTCTTTGTGAATGAAGCTATTGCTTCTATTTTTCACTTCGTTACACTGCTTGCAATTTATTTCCACTAACAATAAGTTGGCGTTAAAAGTCGTTTGTAGATGGAAAATCAAGTGCATGTGTTTCGTAATATTCTCGTAAAATACAGGGTATCTAAAACTCGTGCAGAAAAATTGGAATTACGTTGAAGAAATATAATAATCTTTAAAATATCGTGGGTACAACAAAAACGGCGTCAAGTGGGTCATGGATTGTATTTCATCTCTGTCGGTCAGTGAGGACCACGCACCTGACCGACAGAGATGAGATGCAATCCATCGCCCACTTGACGTCGTTTTTTGTTGAACGCACGATATAAACAAAATTACTGACGAATTAAAAGAAAAAAAATTGTAAAACTGGAAAAGTAGGAAAAAAAAAATAAAACTTAGATTTGCTGTAAACCGGAATGACATTTTTAAGAGAATTTACAAAAATCTTAGTAACCTACAAAACTGAAAAGAAAACTTTGTCAATCAGAAAAAAACATTAGCTGAACAAAATAAGTTTAAAAATGTGGAGAAAACAGCCGAGATTAAATCAACATAAAAATAATAATAATTGTAATGTACGAAGTAAAAAATAAGAGAATAAAAAAACAAAAAAAAATTATTAGCTACGCCCCCTCTCAAAAAAGGGGTCCCGGTGGTACCAACGCTCCCCTGCCCCAAGGGGCCCCCGATGGTAGGTACACCCCCCTGCACCAAGAGGGCTTCCAAGGGGAAACGCGATGGTTTCTTTTAAGCGGTCCTCGTTGGTAGCTACGCCCCCCTGTCCCAAGGGGGCGCTTCCAAGAGGATCTCCGATGTTAGCTACGCCTCCCTTGAATTACATTTCTTTTTACTTTTGTGTTGTTTCGCAATCTGTCCAAGAAATCTGTCGGGTCAGCTACCTACCTAAATTTAAATGCTGATATTGTCCAAAATTTACAGTAATTTATTGGTGGTCTAACCTCGACAACGCCGGGCATTCTGCTAGTATAGAATAAATTATTTAGTACTTGTATACAGATTCTTGGAAGATAAAATGATTTTGAGAACATTGATTAAATTGAGGAACCTGAATAACGGAGTGAGTATATTCTTGTAACTATATCCGAAATCCAAAGGATTCACTTCTAATCCAAACGTTTCGGATATGATTTTTTAAAGTTTAATCACTAGCACAAATTCATGTGGATAATGGAGCCCCAAAACTTTTTTGGACATATCTCGTCGGGCACTTTTGTTGTTTTGCGATTTTTTTTTGGGAACGAACGGTTATATATAGGATATTGTTGCAACATTGGGAAGAGGTCGTCGATATCTATGCTTCGTCGTGTCGCGATTGAAGAGAAATTACAAAATCTAACCTTGTATACTTGTTGCATAAACTCCCGAGAGAATTAATTGGAACTGATCCTATATGGCTTCATGTCATGAAAGAACACGACATTCCAATATTTGTGGTGTGATTATACAAGTAAGACCCTGAAGAAGAATTCCTATTAACATAGGTCCAAAAATGCTTCTCGAGCTCTTCAGAGACGCTACCCCAAAGTGAATGATATTGTTTATATTAAATTGGTTACTATTGGACAGAAATAAATAAAATCTTACAGTTAGGAGTAGTTTGGTATAATATTCAACATATCAAAAATCCAAGAAATCCATCATCCCACGAAATTTGGAATGCTAATCCCCGAAAGCGTGAATAAGTAACAGCTCCCAAATTTTTCAATTGCTCAAGAGATTCAAACAGAAAAACTAGCATTATTTTATTACAGTATTTATAGGCAACATTTTGAACGTCAATTTTTTGTGATTTTGAAAATCTTTATGTAGTGAAATTTATAAAATTTGTCAAAAAGACAAGAGATTTTCTGTACACGACTGTATTAACTACACAGGGTGTATCAAAAGGTTCGCACTACCTCCTCAAGATCATATATAATAGGGATCGTAAAACATTCCACAGAACAATAGTTTACGAGCAGTTAGTGAATAAACTTGACCAATGAAATGTCTCCATTAATGTTAATCCAAAGGTAGGTTGGTTACTAGGTAACGAATCTATTAAAAATTTAATAGAGCCAAAGAAAAGGTAAAAGTGAATTTGATGTCCGGGAAGCTAGTTCTGAATAGTTAGTGTACACCTTTTGATACACCCTGCAAAGCAGGCGTTTATAAATGATTCCCACACCATGTTGTCTGTGGAAAAAATACATGTGGTTAGATGGGGATTGTGACATTCAAAGCCTACTGTATGTATGAATCATTTATGAAGAAACTGTATATGTATTCGTCAAACTCTTTTTTATATGCCACTGTGTCTTAATTTATTAGGCCGGAAATGTGAACTCTATAAATCACTTAATGGCCTTTATTTTAAGTTATGGAGTTCAAAGATTACGATTAATGAAAAAAGTAGTAAACGCTCTACATAAAATTAACGATTAAATTAGTATCCCCATCGGAACATATCTTAATTATATATGTTTATGAGGTTGTTAAGATATACATATTTCATTGCAACTGAATCCACCAATATTTGGTCAGTTGATTATTTTTTCGGGTTATGGAAGCTTAAGTAAACACAATTAAGAGACGCAAGACTCGTAAAATCAAGGTTACTATAACCATGTGTTGCTACTTTCATTGTGTTTACTTTTTTGCATCAAGGCGATTTGTATTCAGCAAGCAGACCGACATTACTACGTTTGATAATAAAAGTTAAGGAATTAGATTACGAATACCCAACCATGTCAGATTCGATCGTTAATCACTTCTGACCCAGATACATTTCTGCATGGACGTTAATACATTCTACATTTTCAATTTTTCAGAAGTATGTGCCAGTAGTCAGTCTTGATTATGTCGTTAATCAATTTTATTTGTGAACTTTTTAGACATGTTCCTGCAGTTTTATTGCTGTTGAGCAACAAATTCTAGTTGTTAGGCAGCCAGTAATACAATGTTAATTAACTGTAAATTGTCAATATTTGTTTGGCTGCGACGATGTTTTGGGTTCACCGTGATCATAAAATTGCAATGGACTGAAAAATAATCACCGATTGTGCACAGAATAATAACAACACAGAAGCGACGCAAGAGAAAGAACATCTAAAGGGAATCACAACCAGGCTAGGGTACGCGCACACGCGATCATTTCCTTTAGGCTATAAGCAAACGGACAACTGTTCATTTCTCGATGTTTTACACGGACCCACCCATCTCGCACCCACCAAACCCGAGACCCATCTTTAAATCTGTGCCGAACTGAGGGACAACCAAGTTAATCGCTTAACAACCCATTCAAGGTCACTCAGTCTTGGCGGTACAACTTCAAAAGAACTTTAAAATACCGCTAGTATGGTTTCTGCAATACTTTCTAATCTGTGGCTTGTGTGGATATGAGATTTATATGTAGTACAATTCAAAGTGCTCAAGTTAAACATTTTTGTATTGTCTTTAGCTACTTATGTGGAAATTCTTAATTCAGATAATTTGTTAATTGCTAAGGGTGGCGTTTTCTGGTTCAAGAAATAAAGTCTTTTTCAGTTAAAAAAAATAGGTAAAAAATGTTTTAAAACTATCCTCTCAGTTTGTGTATTCATTATAAATAATTAATTTCCTATTAAATTGTAGTAATATTTCCGTTTGAATTACACAAAAACAGAAGGAGATTAATCTTGACCATTACAAAAATTAAACAAAACTTTAAATTACAATATTCAGTTTCAAATTAGTCGAAATATCATCATGCGGGGTGTTACAAAATGATTTTCATCGTTAAAATTTGGATTTTTTTTCATGTAAATTTTTCCGTGCCGCTTTATTCTTTTTGCATTTGCTAATTCTGTCAATACCGCATTGGTTGTCAAAAGATAAACGTCAATTAATTAAATTCAAAAAAGATAAGGGACCCATCCGAGTATGATGATAAACCCTTTAACGAAGATCAATTGGAGGGCAAGTCAGGTGCCAGCAGCCGCGTAAGTGTCCCGCACCGCCGGTTCATCTTTTGCGGTGTCAACTGGCGTGTTGTGGGACGTCCTGCCGGTGGGGTTACCTGCAAGGGCGACCCAACTGAAACCTGCCGCGGTGCTCTTCATTCACACGGGAAACCCGGCGGCAGAGAAGTGCGTCTTGATTTTTTAGGCCATATAAAAAGTACAGCCATTTTATTATATTTTACACGGAAAATGCACAGGCGATCAGATGAAAATCACTTTGTAACATCGTGTATATGCGCGTAAATAATCTAAAAAAATTACCATGTTCGGGTTCAAAGATCATGCTGGCATCGGGCGGTTCATCCGACTCTATGACAGCCTTACTGAAGAGAAAAATAGGGTTCGTGTCAGTTCCAGCCGGGTAAGAACAAACTCTGTCGTCCGGATTTAAGTGTTGGCCGCCGCTGATCAAAAGGACTTGCTTTTCAACGGGAATTTTTAAAGTTTGTTCCACTTGAGATTTCAGTTGTTGTACGCTGGAAAAGAAACAAACATTATAACTTAATATTAACAACAAATAAATAATCAATCAGATTCGTGTCAGACGAAACCGGTCTGTAGATGTCGAATGATCATGTTGAGTGTCGTCATTCGAATTAAATTTCCATTTTTTCAATTATAGATGAAACCACTGATTTAAAAGCAGGATTTTTTAAATTCGGATATGATTGTTGTATAAGCTGAAACCTTTTTTGTTTAAGAGTGTCGTAGATTAGCAAAGGCCTGAAAACTATTGTATTATGAACGCCAATAGTGGAAAAAACCCACAAAAATATTATTGGAAAAATCTGCTGCACACCTCGCTGAAAATGAAAAAAATATTGATTGACAACACCCACATCCATTCCTGAATAAACAACGTTAATGGTTTTCCACGGTGTGAATTTGCCACATCTCAAGGACGGCACACTTAGTGTTCTTTTATTTAGACGAAACCTTGCAATTCTGGAACGAGATTGTATCGGCAATATAGAACAAATGGTAATTAACCGTCACCTTAGTTTTTTTGCTGATCCTGCAATAATGTTATTTAAATTTAGAAAGTGCAGGGGTATTGTACATCCATATGAATTCGGTTGTTAGTATGCATCTAGGCGGTGCTCAGTCTTAGAATTGGCCGTTTCTTTCCAATAAATATGTGGTTGTATTGAAATGACAGTTTTGGTCCATTGAACAAACTCTATTCTTTATTGTAAAACACGATGTTTTTATTGTCTATAACGATATGTATTATACACTCTTGAACATGTTTACTTTTTCAGATGAGGATATAATCACTACTTAGTTTGCGGTCCAACCACTCTATTTTGCAATCAATCATTCTCTCTATTTTTGTGACTCAATATGACAATTATTTACTTAACAAAGGTGGCCACAATATAGTTTATTTTCAACATACAGGATGTGACTGAATTCTAATAAGTGCAAAAGGACGCCTATACAAATATATTTCAGTTGTTAATAAAATAATGCTTCTTATTTTTCCAAATACAGTAGAGTCTCGATAACGTGAACTAATTAAGGCCAGGAAGAGTTCACGTAAGTGGATAGATAGTCCGAAAAAATATATACCCAGTTTGGAATAGAGGAAATAACAACATTGAAGATACATATTTATTAAACTACTACATAATATAAATACATAAGAAAATAATACTTCATTGTCAGCACCGATACCTCTGTTCCAATAGTTTCGTTTGTTTAATAACGTAACATTAGTCAAATAACTCAGGTTTTAGAGTGCACCAAGTTTTTTGTTCGCGTTTTTGGAGTACGTAGAATATCAAACCAGGTGTTCACGTTTGTGGATGTTCACGTTATCGGGACTCTACTGGATTATAATTACCATTTGGCACCTGTTGCAAGCGTTATTTTCTGATGTAATTGTGTATCAAAGTAAGTATAACTGATAGGGTAAAATTAGAATTAAATAAGAAGCAACACACTATTACATATCCAAAATCGGCCATCTGTCTACTCAACTATGTAATTGATCAACACACATGCTATTCCGCTTTCGATGTAATTTTAGTGCAGAGCTACTGATAAATCGCTGAAGTGAATAATTGACAATAAAATAATTTCATGAGAAATTCGGTGAATTTATCGGTATAAATATATGAATACGATGATATCATGATCTATATTCGTTAATGCGTTGATAATATATGGTCTAATCACCTGCGAACCAAGGTCGGTTGGTTGGTGGTAAAAATGAGAAAGTCATGTAATTATTGGGTTTTTGTTATACGATCCAAATGAATAATTCTCGTTTTACTTTAACTGTGCAATGTTTACAATATTTGGCAAATTGCTAAATTGAGAAATCGTTTATTTTAAAAGAATAAAGACTTACAATCACAGGAGAAAGTAAAACAGTATCAGAAAATGTAAAATATAGAATAAATATATAACCAAGGAAAGAACATTCAAATTATGTATGTCTTTATTGTCGTTTGTGAAATTATAACCAATAAAAAAATTATTGATTTGAGTTATCGGCAAACTAAAATACACACAAGATATTACCATTGATGATCGTTGTGAAAATTGCATAATTTTTCCACAAAAGGTGACACGCTCAGCGTTATATGATACAGCGTTATTTCCTTCGAAATTTATTTATTTATTTCCTTCACCTGTGAAAAATGAATTTTAGCCGCTTATCCGCTAGATTGTGCTTATACTATAATAATATGTACATATTTCCTTTTCTACTTATTGTTTGACTACATTTAAGCAAGTCAAACAAAATTTAGAAAAAATCAAAATCTATCTACGTAGTGTATTAAACGCCGAGAGCTCGAGATTCAACAATTTCCCCACTCCAACTCTCGCATATTTATGTGCCAAGTGAGAACGCCATTTGAAGCATCTATGAGGAAGAGCAGTTGAAACGTATATTGTAGAAGAACTGTGTTTTCATCGCCAAATTGGCGACTGAGGGCGTGCAGCCTTGGTGCGGTCGGCGGTGGGGCGTAGCCCACGAGTTTCTCTAGTTATAATATAATAACAGAAACTAGACGGAAAATATTCTCTTACAAAACATTGAATGTTTAAACGATTTTTCATTTGTTTCTTTCGTCGCTTGGATGTTTAATAATTGCCTTTGAAGTCTGTCATCAGTTTTTTTTTTCTTCTCCCCGATCTGTTTTGCCTCTCTTTGAGGTTTTGTTTATATTGAAATATTCCACTGTTGCTTCTGTCGCTGTATTTGTTTTAAATTTTGCTGTATTGCCGGAGTAATCTCTGCATCTCAAGGGATATTTTTCAGAGACTTGTTTGTCTTCAATAAGCTCAAAATACATTTTATCTCATTTTATTTTCAAGATATCGAAACAAACATGGGCGTTGTGTACAAAATACGGCGTCTCAAATTAGAAGCCAAGGTCGGGAGCCACAGAGGTGAAGTTCCATACCCAAATACATGTTTTGTTCAAATAAAATTCGGCCAGTCTCAGGTATCCCAAAGAAAGACTTTAATAATAATAATAGGGTTTGCAAAAGTTTTTCTTCGAATAGAGGGAACTCAAAAATTAGAGGAGATTCGCAAAAAAAGAGGAAAATTTTTCTAAAACATTTGTTTTTAATATTATTGACCAAAACAGTATGAAATACATTATACATACAGGGTAGCGCAAAAGTATGGAAACGCCTGAATATCTCAAAAACTGTTAGTCCCATCTAAACCAAATCTTGCAGGTATGTAGGGGTCTATAATATCTATTTGGTGTAATTTTTTCATAGTTGCACTGTCATTTGTTTTCGAGATACAAAACCAACTTATATTTTTTTAAATAGCAACATAGGGTAAAAATAACCTTTTTGGAAAAAGCATTTTTTTTTCTGAATTTAACGATGTGCTATAATAATTCTACTTTTTGGCATTTGTCTGCAAATTTTTTTTTTTATAAATTCTTATTATTAAACTCACGGCTGCAAATATGATTATTTGTGCTGTAAGAAAATAATATGCCATCAAACCTAACAGTATTACTAAAAATTTTACAATAAATGTTCAAAATGTTGACCATTAATTTCTTGACAAAAATGAATTCTATTAACAAAACTTTGTAACACATTGCGTAACATGTTGGGAGTGATGCTAGCAATCTCTTCTCTTATTCGTTGCTTTAAATCTTCAAAATCAAGTGGTCTTCTGGCATAATCTTTACATTTTACATCATCCCAGAAAAAAAATCTGGTGACAAATCAGGAGGCAGATCTGGCCGACCATTCAATTGCCCTTCTCCTGCCAGGAAACACCTCATCTAACTGACGTCGGACTTGTTGACTAAAATCGGGTGGAGCTCCATCTTGCTGGAACCAGGTTGCTACGAGAGGAACATTTCTGTCTGTCATAATTTGGAAAAAGCTGTGTAAGACCAGGAACAATCTTAGATGAGGAGTTTTGTTAATAGAATACATTTTTGTCAAGAAATTAATGGTCAACATTTTGAACATTCATTGTAAAAAACAGACTTTTTTAGTAATACTGTTAGGTTTGATGGCATATTATTTTCTTACAGCACAAATAATCATATTTGCAGCCGTGAGCTTAATAATAACATTAATTGATAAAAAAAATATAATTTTTTTTTTGCAGACAAATGCCAAAAAGTAGAATTATTATAGCACATCGTTAAATTCAGAAAAAAATGCTTTTTCCAAAAAGGTTATTTTCACCCTATGTTGCTATTTAAAAAAATATAAGTTGGTTTTGTATCTCGAAAACAAATGACAGTGCAACTATGAAAAAATTACACCAAGTAGATATTATAGACCCCTATATACCTGCAAAATTTGGTTTAGATGGGACTAACAGTTTTTGAGATATTCAGGTGTTTCCATACTTTTGCGCTACCCTGTATGTTAATGATAATAATAACAAAACTATATTCTAAATAAGAAGGTAACATCAAAAAACAAATTTTAACGTAACATAACCTATATGTATATGGGGCATTCCACGCCAAATCGGACACCATTTGGCTTTTGCATCTCCAATTTTTTTCATTTTTTTTTATGTTGTAATATCGGTTGAGAAAGGCCTCCCTGATTTTTTTCGATTTTTTTTTTGTAGTCGTTTCCGAAATACCGATTCCTCAAAAAAGAACGTAATTTTTTTTAAATGCCCTTAACTTTCTAAAAAATCGACCGATTCGGACGTTCTTTTTTTAATTTTTATTTTTAAACACTTTTGAAAAAATATATCGAAAAAAATTTCAAAACCGTATTTCTATAAGATTTTGAAGTTTTTAGTATAAAATGTTGATTTCCAAAAAACACGTACTGATCAATTTTCTTGAAATTTTTTTCTAAAAAACTGTAATTCAGTCTGAACCGATAATGGGATAACGATGGGATCTATTGTATTTTCCCCCATTTCTCCGGGAGATTGCTTATCATGTTTGTTTTCGAAATTAAGTAAGTTAATGTAAAATTGACAGTTATCAATATCAATATTTGAATTAGTTCAATAAAACATCTGTTAAAAAATTAGAAAACCGAAATATAGGAGATTTTGCTCTTCTTTTTAGTATTAAAGAGGAGTGAGGAACCGACCTCCAAATAGAGGAGACTCCTCTTAAAAAGAGGGGGTCTGGCAACCCGAAAATAATATAATAATTATCTTCAGTATTGGGAACAAGCAACTGTAGAAGTATATTTCGATACATCAAGACACTTTTCATGGGCGAGGTCGAATTTTTGAAGCACAAGGTGTAGGCGGAGTGTTGCAAATCAGCCCGAGCCCCTGACAAGTAACAGCCCACGAGTACTGAACACTTTTTGTATTCGTTCAAGCAAGATGAGAAAAAAACACGAATTAATATCAAATTTTGAGGTTAGGATTGACAGCTGTCAAATGAAATACATAATGCGGGAATATTTATAAGTTATATATATCACTTTCTCCATTACGTATTTCACAAACCGAATACAAAAAAACACAGATGAGGTCTTCGACATTTGAAAATATCAAAAGAAAGATAAAATCTGATACCAATTTTCTTCCACTTTCTACAATTTCATTTACCACCAAGTTCGAAATTAACGATCATTATTTAGCCCTCCCCTTCAATTTCAGAGTTACACAATTACATAATTATTATTTATTGAGAAATTTTATGTAACTAACGTCATGATAATGCACCTGCTGCAAATAATTTCTCAACAATTCCACTCACGTTATTGAAGTCTGAAACAACAATCATTTCCTAAATCGTGTCCAATTTATCACCCTATCACGCATACACCGTCCTTCCTTTAAAATTTTCTTTGTAATGAAATTTCGAGCTACTTTTACCTTTCAAAGGATTGCACTTTAAAGGAAAGCTAATAATTGCATTTAATTTTTATGACTGCATTGTCTTTAATTGACCTTGTAATACTGAGTCCGATTCATTTGTAATTGTCTGGGACAGCGAAATTTACGGTTTTCCGGTAATATGAAAAACAACAAAACGTTTGCATAATAAAAACAAATAAACAAAGTGAAAGGAAATCGAGGCTTCGACGATGTATAATGACCCAGAAATCTGCACTAGAAAATGCTATCGTCTAACATAATTTTTGAACGGATGTGCCTGATTCTTCCACGGAAAGCTGAGAACTGGTCTTGGCCTTGCAAAAGGACATAAAAAATACATTTAAAAATAATGGATAATAATGGTTTCCACCCAAAACTAATGATTCCAACAATTAAATTGAGTGACATCATTCAATTCCCTACCTACGGTGGACTCTGCACACTAGTCCCGACAGTGATTTTATATGTTATAGATGCATTGTCTTTTTAAATGGCACAACTGAGATCTTCTTGCAATAGTGAATCTGGACATATTATACAAACATATTTTTTTGGCACAAAACCCCCGAAGCCCTGAAATATACCTTGTTTAAAAATTTCAATGTAGGAAATAGTTTCAAATAAATAAAAGCAATGAAAAAAAATTGATGACAAATGGCCGTCAAAATTCAAGAAATAGTATTTAACAATTTTAATCCGGCAATTATTTTTAATTTTCCTGAAGTGCACAGCAGAATACGTTTTAGAGTAGCGTCAATTAAAATTAATGCCACTACCTACAATTGAAATCCAGGATCAATGAAGGAAAATTCCTTAAAATTTCAAACTAAATTTAGCCCCTGCTCGGTTCTTGCTCGTATCAATTGTGACCTATACATTTATAAATATTGATCGGATGCTCACGTTTTCGTTTTGAAGATAATTTAATCCAAGACTCTTCGCGTAATGAAAGGAACTAATTTATTACATCTCTCCAGTTCGAATAAAAATACAAATTGACGGGGATAATTATGAGTTGTTCGCCAAAGGTCGACGACCGCAACATTGCCAATTTTAAAACGTCACAGCGCATCTTTTTGTAGGTGTTTTATGATGCGATGACAGCAAATTGACTATCCACCTTTTTGCGTCAATGGAAAACCACGACAATTTTTAATGATCAACCTAACACCAACCCACAATCAGTTCTAACAAGATTTAATCAAGAGCAAGAAATTGCAGTTTGTTAAGATAGATTAAATGAAGCCGGTAAGATCTCATATTTTATGGATTCGGAGTTGAATCATTTATGTTTGAAGATGACGTTCATGTGGCGTCAGTATAGAAAATCATTGTTGGAAACACGACCGTCTGGTCTATTCACCTTTTCCTAAAGCATCACAGATATGCAACTGATTAAATAGAACTACGAGCTCAAGGATCTTCACTGTTTTAATATTTTAAAATTAACAAGAGTTAAATATTGTCTATGGAATTAAGTCAACGTTAACTTCGGAGTCGGTAACCATTTTTGCAATCAACCAACACAACTACTACTACATACTTACTTTATTAACATAAAAGGTCGCTATCTTCAGTGTGCGCTATGCTATTTTATTAAGTGTTTTAATAACAGTGTAAAAGACAAGAAATGTTTTAGTCCCTTTAAAGCTTATATTATCGGTGCACTATTGATATAATTTATAACAGTTCTTTCTTACAATTAATACATTTCTACCTGAAAAAAATTCTCAAATATCTAGTGGATACTATGGATATGGTCCCGACATCAATGAAATACTAATCAATATAAATAAGTATTTTAATTGATAACTTACACAGAGAGATCGAAAACCAAATTAGTCAAAGTTGGCCATGCCCGAAAAGCCGCTTGTCGTAGTTTAATAGAATTATTTATGAAATGTCAAATTTAACACGCCTAAGACCATTTGATGATATTTCAAATTTTACTAATTAGTAGACTAAATAATTTTAGAAAAAAGTGACTTATTGTTAGTGATAAAAGTGATACAGTGAAAACCCTGGTATATTGGAATAAAATAAATTATATAATTAATTTTGCAAAAGAATACATTTTGCGTTGGAGCAGCCATCACCATATTTTAAAGAACAGGTAGTTTTTATCCATCAGACAAATCGCTGAATTCGACCTTGTCCGTTACAAGTACATATCGCAGTATGCAAGTTCAATTTTCTCGATACCGCTGATTGCAGTCAAAGATGAGACTCATCACGTACGATCTCTGCTATAATTGAGAATGATGATGCTAATAGAACTAAGAAATTATGTTTTGTCTGTTCAGAAATGCAATAAATAGATCTTGCAGATGAAAATCTCATTACAAATAATTATGTACTTCAAAATACTAACCGTAATCCTTTCACACATTTCAGCCCGATATGGCATTGGCTGCTTCAGAAAAAGAAACACTGAGAAATAAATTGAATTTGATCGTTTTTTACAGCTTTGCAGTGATATACGATTTGATATTATGTTAAAAACAAATTCAGTATTTATTCGCTCCAATATTGTATCGTCTCAGAATGTGGATGGAAGGTGAAGGCGCCGAAACATAATTATTTCTCTTCAACCATTACATGCGATTGGACGGATTTTTTGTGTTGTTTTCATTGATCTCTAAATACATACACACAACTTTTTATATTGAGCTTACGTCTAGCCGAGTACAATTTTGCATACCAACGTAGAAACTGCCAAAACCGTTTGAACTCGAGATTCCGTAGGGACTGACAGAAACCCTTTGATGTCTGTTAGTTCCAACGCTCATAGTTTGAGAAAAAAAATAAAAACAAAAACTGTAGATCGCGAAAAAACTAAACAAACTACTTGTAAAGAACTCAAAAATTATACCTATTTTCCAAGGTTTCACACCACAGTAATCATGTGATTAAAAAAAAAAAAAACAGCAGCGTTAATTTGTTGAAAACATAATCGCATCAAATGCTAATTAGATGGGATTTTCATTAATTCCCTCATTAGTTTTCAGGTAATTCATGAGCATCCTTATTTACAGCCTGATTTCATGTTAAGGTGCGACGACATAATTAGCTTTTTTTAAAAAAAGAAACCGACTTCAAAAAGCGAAAAATAACTGAGTACATTATTACATGTGCTACCTACTGATCTGTTTGAAGTCGGTGCCAAGCCAAAGAGGTGAACAAATTTGTAACCTATTGTCATTAGACAAATATATCAACAACGTTATAGCGCATCAAAAATTCAATATCAGGCCGTCAACCGCGTCTGTCCGTTTGGGTTGTATCCTCAGCGCGAGCCCCCCACCCACGCTCACGCATTCCGGAGTGCCCGCGGTAGGACTTGCGATGTGGCGGGAGCGGACAGCCTATCTATCTACTACCTATTTATTTGGCTTGGCACCGACTTCAAACAGATCAGTAGGTAGCATATGTAATAATACACGTACACACTGTTATTTTTCGCTTTTTGAAATCAGTTTCTTTTTTTAAGCGAATTATTTTACAATTTTAAGTAATGGGTAGACCTACTAAGGACGCTTCTCGAATCAGGAAACGACGACGGCTGGTTGAAAAGAAAGATGAAAGACGCAAACGCTAAAAAAATAGTGCCTTTGTGCCTTTAATGACTCCCAAATGCAAAGACCTGAATAATTATTATTATTAAACGACTACATTTGGGAGAGTTCATAATAATTATAAAATGTGAGGATTTCGCTCGATTCAAATGGGATCCCCTCATCAGGTCCGGACTTGATGACAATGGGACTACCTCAAGAGTATACCCTTTCAAATAAAAAAAAATTCAAAATCGGTCCACAACTGAAGAAATCGGTGAACATACATAAAAGAAGTCGGTAAGGAAGGAAAAATTTGAGGAATCCCCTAATCAGATCCGGACTTGGTGACCATCTCTGGAGTATACCCTTTCAAATAAAAAAAGAATTTTCAAAATCGGTCCACAATTGACGAAGAAATCGGTGAACATAAATAAAAGGAAAAAAAAACATACATACATACAGCCGAACATAGAACCTTTGAAGTCGCTAATAAAATTGAACCTTACTGCCTGGTCTTTAGTTAAGACGTTTCCACAGCAACCGGCGTTTAAGACCCGTCGCAAAACTCAACATGAAATCCGGCTGTTAGTCCGCAAATATTATGTTGTCGAGTTCAAACAAGTGTTACTAATCAGTCATCTAAGACCTTCAACAAACGTAGTATAAATACGACCAACCTCAGAGTTGTTATTCCTGGCACAGGAATATACCACTTAAATCGATAACCAGGAACGAATTTTTTAATCCACGTTGGAGGGTCAGATTAAATCTGGTAACATGAAATAAGTTTGGATGTATATCGATTACTAAACACGTCTTTTGTCAACGATCCCAGCATTGCGTTGAAATTGAAATTCGGCTAAATAAGACAAGTTCTAATTACATTGATTATCTGATTAAATTAGGGGTCCGAAGCAGGAGAAAGAGAGGTAAATGTTTTATAAACAAATCGATAATATAAGGGCATCAAAGATTTCGTTTCCGCTAAGAAGAAATAGCAATTAGAAATAAATTCTTTAAATTACCTAAAACCAAGACATTTTCGTGTGAATTCTTCTTTAAAAAGACGATTAGACAGTTCAAAGTTCTTAGAAAAAAAAAAAACCCCACATATCCTTTAGTTTATTTAAAAAAAAATTATGCACATGTGAAACATCGAAAATGATAGTTATTGAAAGAATTTATAATTAATGTAAACCAATACATAAATAAATATGGAGTAAAATAAATAAAAAAAATTCTTTAAAAAAAAGAGAACCGACTTCAATTGAATACATGTATTATTACATGTACTACCCAATGATCTGTCTGAAGTCGGTGCCAAGCCAAATAGGTTACAAATTTGTAACATATTGTAATTATACAAAAATATCAACAACGTTATAACGCATACAAAATTCGATATCATTCGAGACGACCGTCAACGACGACTGCCGTTTGGAATGTTTTGCTCAGCACGAGCCCCCTACCCACGCTCACACATTCCGGTGCGTTCGCCGGGAGATCTTCGATGTGGCTGGAGCAGGCAGCCTACCTATCTACTACCTATTTGGCTTAGCACCGACTTCAGACAGATCATTGGGTAGTACATGTAATAATACATGTATTCAATTATTTTTCACTTTTTGAAGTCGGTTCTCTTTTTTTTGAAAGAATTTTTTTTTACAATTTTAAGTGATAAGTTAGTGATACCTAGTAAAGACGCTTTTCCAATAATGAGGTCCTCAATAAAGTTGACGAAGAAATCGGTGAACAGAATTATATACATAAAATGAAGATTTTGAGGATTTTTCTCGATTTCCATGGGATTCCCTGATCAGATCCTGATTTTTTGACAATGGAACCACCTCAAGAGTATACCCTTTCAAATAAAAGAAGAATTTTGTAAATCGGTCCACAACTGACAATGAAATCGGTGAACATACATGATAAATCGATTAAAAAGGGAGCGAAAATTTGAGGATTTTTCTCGATTTCCATGAGATTCCCTGATCAGATCCTGGATTTTTTAACAATGTAACCACCTTTAGAGTATACCCTTTCAAATAAAAGAAGAATTTTGTAAATCGGTCCACAATTGACGAAGAAATCGGTGAACATACATGATAAGTCGGTTAATTAAAGGGAGCGAAAATTTGACGATTTTTCTCGATTTCCATGGAATTCCCTGATCAGATCCTGATTTTTTAACAATGTAACCATCTTTAGAGTATACCCTTTCAAATAAAAGAAGAATTTTGTAAATCGGTCCACAATTGACGAAGAAATCGGTGAACATACATGAAGTTGGTTAATTAAAGGGAGCGAAAATTTAAGGATTTTTCTCGATTTCCATGAGATCCCCCCATCAGATCCTGAAATCGTGACAATGGGACCAATCTGTAAGTATACTCTTTCAAATAAAAGAAGGATTTTACAAATCGGTTCATAAATGACGGAGTTCTGCGGTAACAAACATTAAAAGAAAAAAAAAAAACATACAACCAAATTGATAACCTCCTCCTTTTTTGAAGTCGGTTAAAAACAACTTCATTAATAAAATAAATACATTTTTTCCTTAAAACGTCAGAAAAACCTGAACTTGTATACGTCAGTGGGTTATGATAAATGGCCATTTCTCTGCCTTGGCACACAAAGTTGTCTAGCGGTGCCTAAAGTAACCTTGAAATTACTTTATGCGACTGGTGGTCAGTCAGATCTTATCAAATCAAAGAAATTGTCAGATTCTCGGCGTTTCAAGAAGAAATAGCATGTTTTATTCGGAGAAAAGTGGCTTTTCGTGGCTCGTCTGTAGTTATCAAACAATTTACTATTTCTTATTATAATGATATACATATAATATACATAATATAAAGACAAGACAAATAAATAGATTTTTTCATTACCGGTTAGAAATGTTACAAATTACCGTTTTAGCCCCCTACTTTGTCAGAAATACACACCCCACAAAAAATACCATTTACGATACGATTTTTAGTCGCGTCAATAAATCAATAAATACATAAAACAGGCAATCTTCGGAAGTCTTCAAGAACAGCTTCGATTTTAATGATTTTTTTTTTGATTGTTTGTTTTTATATATTATTTAAAATCAGAAACCTTTAGAAGTGGGGAAATAATTATTTATAATGTTTAAACACTATTTATGATATTTATATAAAAAATCAGTTTTTCATACAATACTTATTCTACAAATTATAAAATTATTATGAATTGTGGATTATTTGTTTTAGACATTTATAAAAAAATAATTAAAAATTGTTCATCAATACTTGTAGGAAGGAAAATTTTGAGAATTTCCCTCGAATTCCAATTTTTTATAATGGAACCACCTTAAGAGTATACCCTTTCAAATAAAAAAAAAGACTTTTGTAAATCGGTCCACAATTGACGAAGAAATCGGTGAACATACATGAAGTCGGTTAATGAAAGGGAGCAAAAATTTGAGGATTTTTCTCGATTTCCATCGGATTCCCTGATCAGATCTTGACTTTTTGACAATGGAACTACGTCAAGAGTATACCCTTTCAAATGAAAGAAGAATTTTGTAACTCGGTCCACAATTGACGAAGAAATCGGTGAATATAATGATACATGTATAAATATGTAAATGTTCTGAGGTAACAAACAAAAAAACATACAACCGAATTGATAACTTCCTCCTTTTTTGAAGTCTGTAAAAGAAACGCAAACCAATTTTTAAATATACATATTGTTTAAATAATATTAATGGTTATTTCCCCGCTTCAAAAGGTTTCTGATTATAAATAATATAAAAAAATCAAAAATTAAAAAAAAAAACATCAAAATCGGAGCTGTTTCTGAGGACTTCCGAGAAAAAGACTTCATTGACGCGACTAGATCGTTCCTACATTTTTAAATCTTACCACCATAAGACAAGCACATAATCCAAGTTACCATAGTTTTTTAACATTGGAAATGTTTATGGGATCGCATATTAGACCCAGAATTACGAGATTTTCCACAGTCCGAGCGACATAAAAGTGTCGAGGTCACGCTTACCCTAGAAGTAAGTGGGGATAGCTGTGAGTAACATTGCGATATGTGTGCTTGGGAGCTGATAGAATGGGAGTGAGTGAGTGAGTGAGTGAGTGAGTGAGTGAGAAAGTGTTATTTAGTAGATGAGGTAAGTTTATATTATTTTATATGTTTCATTTAATAGCATTATCATTTCCAATGTATCCCATGGTTGCAAGGATTGCGAAATCTGTGAATTTTTTTTAATATAGCTGTAAACTCTTTTGTTTTAAAACTGTAAGTTATAACTTGTTTTGGAGTTCTTGTTTGATTAATGTTGAGATAAACAGAAAGAATCATCAATACGAATGTTAACCAACGAACTTCCTTGCACCTTTCCTACCAAGAAACTGTACGGACCATCATGCGATTAGAAGATGGTCGCAGTATGCGTTACTACTCGTCGCAGTATGCGTACTCTAGATGTGCATTCTTCCACTATGAGCAAGATTGTAGAACGTTTCAGGGAAACGGGAGACGATCGTTTTTGCGGTTAACGGCTCTACGTATTAGACATTGTACGGCGCGAATGCTGCAAAATGAACTTTTAGCTGCCAGAAATTTGCAAATTTCGAAACAGTTAGAAATTGTCTACGAAAAGATGCTCTGAGGGCTCGGGTACCTGTACTTTGGCCACCGAGTTGCTCGGTTACATGCCCATTGGACTATCAATGATGGAAAAACGTAGTGTAAGCATCTGATAAGCGACTTCCAGTGTACAGACGTGCTGGAGAGCGTTACTTTCAGTGCAATTTTCGACCTCATGTTCCATTTGGGGGAGGTTCAATAATGGTTTGGGGAGGAGAATCTCTGTGGGGAGTCACACCGAATGGGGTCGTCCTCCTCAATTGAATTCGACCAATTCAACTATAGCACCTCATAGACTATGTAACATGAAGCCCTAAAACGTGTTCTGTTGTTTCATAAAGTTGTTTTGTAAGATAATAGACAGTATCAAAAATCGCAATTTCGACAAGCAGTTTCAAACGCTGTACATTTACCGCCTCTTGTGACGTCATTTCGGGGGAGCATTCTCATTGATACATGCGCTTCTCACTAGTCGGCACGTCTAGTAACTTGATTTTTGTCTGGTGAATTTTGTACCGTGTTGACGTCACAAAAAGGCGCGCGTTTCAAATAAGACAAATGTTTCGGATTTTTTTTTACCTAGTAACCGCGTGATTTCGTAGAATGAAAAAAATAGGGGTATAATAATATTTTTTCGTCTAGTTTCTAGAAAAGCTGTTTTTGAAAATTGTGGGACGACCCCATTGGTATCGTTATGAGGTGACGATATATTGAGGACGTTTTAAGGCCTCACATCTTATCGGGGATAATTTTCTATTCGTGCACGATAATGCCAGACTCCACATTGCTAGAATTGTACAACAATACATGGAAGATGTAGATTTGAGGGTATTTCAGTGGCCTGGGACAAGCGCCGACCTAAATCTCATTGAGCATGTATGAGACCATCTTCAGCAAGGTTTGCTAAATCAGCAAAGAGCCTTTTTTAGCCTACAAGAACTGAGGCAGCTCTTATGCAACAGTGGGAAAATCTACTCAAAATTACATTGTTGACCTTATAACAAACATGCCCAGAAGAATGGAAGCTGTTATTCGTGGTATGGGTGGAAGTGCACCATATTAGTTTTAAAAATTAATTTAATTTTTATTGCGTTTAAATCGACTACTATTACAATTTATACAACGATGGAATAATTATTTTTTTCAAAGTAGGAATTGAAATCGGCTACGTAAAAGTTTCGGAAATTACTTAGACACGAGCTCCGACGCCGTTTTACGTGAGGACATTCGAGGCATTACTCTATACAACAGACTATACAAAAGAGTAGAACTACAAGATTATAAATGTTAGAAGTGTTTTAAAGCTCATAATAACCGTTATAATAGTACTCCGCCCGTAATAATAAATAGTAAACACAAGGTTATGTTTATTTGGCAACAGAAAGTGCGTAGTGCGTACTCACAATATCAGTCTATAAGATAAGTCATTCTAGTCGGTTAAAAATAACCCGAAGAGTAAATTTTTTGTATTTCCACGGACATAAAAAACGGAGTATATTGCGCACGTGTAGAGGTCGTATAAATTTCACTAAAAATTAAGATAAATACATTATGCGTAATAAGCATAAAATGTAAAATCTTACGGTGCACTGATTTCATTACTTAGGAATGATTTAAAGAAACATGATATTGCAATATTCCGTTTATGCGTTATACAGTTATTTTTGTGCATACAGAACGCAGGCTAAAACCGCTACGCCATAAAGCGAATGAACGGTTTCTTTACACCCATTTTTGCATTAAATTAAAATGGTTTTATTTACAATTTATGCTTGACTTATCACTTCTTCACTTGCATGCTTTTAGCACGATTTCAGCGCGTGCTAGCGCTACTTCAATTGAAAAAGTGTTGTATCTGAAGACAACTGGGCAGGTGACTCGTTAAAAAGCCAATAAATGTATGGATGAAATCGCAAAATTTATAGGAAGCAATATACCTAACGATGAGGTTAAAATTTACAGCTGGCATTAAAGTTTGAGTAAACAATGTTACAGTGCATTGGTACAAGACGTGATAAATTACATGTTTGACTTTGTTCAGCAGGTTTGTTGTTGCTGTTAAAATATGTAGATGTTAATCGAGGCCTCTGCAGTGGATGTGAATGACTTTAGTAACAGCAGGGGAGTAAAGTTTTACGCCCGGCCCCTAAAAATCTTAATCTTTACAGTTTGCAAGGTTTCGTTCATCGAATAAACAGCCCAAATATTTGTGGTCTTATCATATAGCAAATGAAGAGGGGTGAGAATGTAAACACACAAAGAAAACCAGGCTGGATATAACGGTATCAGACTGCTTTAAACGGTAATATTTGTTAAGATAATTTGGAGGCAGGAAGGCATCTTCGGATAGCCCTCAACATGTATCCAACTTTGGACTTACTTTTTTGTAGAAGACCGAATAGTCTCTTGCTGATAGTTACTCACAACAACAACCAAAGGATTGAAAACACACGTCCTGGGGGCCTACCACTGACATCGGTGACTTCTCTCATCGTACTTACGTAGATATTGTAAACAAACTTAGTCTAAAGGGTGTAAACCGTAGATGCCCTAATCTCGAACGACTTTCAAGTAAGAACGAAGTCTCCGCACTGATCACAACAAGATCAAGCTGGCATAACACTCACGAAAGTGACATAATAAAATTAGGGAATATATTATATTTTCAGTATTCTTTGGACTTTGTAGTCGATATCGTTTGTATTTGTGTGACATGTTCAAAATCAGATTGTAAAAGTTTATACAGGGTGATAAGTGGTAAGAAAAGAATAAATACAGGTGTATATGTAGTTCGAAAATTGTGTCTGTGCTGTCATCGTTGCGTTCATTTCGGAAACTTGATTTGAAGATAATTTTTTAAAGTAGGACTATAAATGTTTTTTTTAAGTTATTCGTTCAAAACGGGTTAAAAATAAGAAAGATGCAGTTCAAAGATTTTTTGTCAATATCAGTATATTAACTAAATTAAAAATTTGAAAAAAAGAGATTGTTAATTTAAAAATTAAAAATTTAAATATATCTAAGTCGAACTCCACAAATTTTAATGAGCGTAAAACTACAAATGAAACATGTTTCGGCAGAACACTTCTGCCAGCATCAGCCCTTAAAGAAAATAAAAAAATATATATAATTTTTTATATTCTTTAGTGTTCTGCCGAAACATGTTCCATTTGTAATTTTACGCTCATTAAAGTTTGTGGAGTTCGACTTAGATATATTTAAATTTTTAATTTAAATTTACTCCACCTGGATTTAAGAACATTCTTCTGGTTTAAGATTGTTAATGTTCCCAAAAATATTCGGCACTATTTGAGGGACAATAGCCATTACATATTTCACAATACAGAAGAGAACATGATGTATATACACAGGTTGATTCATAAAGTTACGCAACTATTTAAACTGGGGGTAGTATATAATCTATAAAATTGACTTGGTACTAAAAGATCTTTTCCATTTTTTCCATCAGCCCAAAAAAAGAATGCAGCGCCGAAAATATTTTTTATGGTCACCACAATGATGATCCGAACAAAAAACGTAGAGATGTAGTTTAGATTCTTAGTAGCTCTATAAAGCCTTGATATTTACTCATGAAAATCTTACCTTAAATTGACAAAAATTTGCTCGAAATGTTTGGCATTTCGCGAATTCTTCTTGCCGCATTTTCAACCCGCACTTGAAGTTCTTTTACTGTATCCAAAAGCTGTTTCATGTGGCCCCACAAGAAAAAATCACGGATTTAAATCTGAAGAACGTGGCGCCACAATACCCGTCCATTTCTTCCGATCCACCTTTCTTGGAAATTATTATCTAACCACCACATCTTGTAAAAAAAATTCTAAATATTGTGCAGCTGTTAACCGTCGTGGTAAAATCTAGAATTCTGGCAAATGTGTATTCGGAAATCTCACATTGAACGACTCCCGAACCACAAGAACGTTCCGACGGGTTTCACCGTATATGGGTCATTTTAGTCCAAGCAGCCAAAATAAAACTAAAAGTAATAATTAATTAGCAGCCGTTCTACCTCACTCAATGCAACAAAAAAGTCCTTTTTTGTTTAGGCCAAGAGATAAGGGTTTATTTAATAGTTCAGTCGGTTTTAGCGTAGATTTTAAAACCATATATCTTCGGTGATTTTAGTATTTTTTTTTCCTAGGTCTTATGTTTAAATAATGACAATGACATGTTTAAATATTTACGTACCGTTATGAATCACCCTATATGTATCTGTTTAGAAGTTTGCGTTGAAATTGTCGGTTTTAAATTCTGTTAATTACTATATTGTGATCAACCATAAAAATACATAAATCCAGAGTGAGTCCACGTAAGTTAGACCTCGGGTCTGTCGTGTATGAATTCATGTGCCTATTTTCCATGGTATAAAAAAGACGTGATAACAACGTTCCCGATCCCTGATATGAAACATGTTGCATTTTCAAAAATTTATTAGTCAAGAACCAAGCGAGTGGTAAAAAACATAGTTTTGCCAGAGTTTATCGTGAATAAATTGATCTCCACTTATCAACTTATCATGAACCGTGTAATATCCCCATGCAAATATGTACATTTTTTTCTACGACTTATGAGCAAAATACCAAAAATCGCGGTGATCTTTGCTTTCGAAAATTATAAATGAAGGTGGGTTTTTATCAAATAATTCAACAAAGGTTGATATTACAATGTGTTATGATTATAGTTACATGTAGTTTTTTGCTGCATCTTTTTGTGTGGTGGTCGAAGGGAAAGCATAGTGTACAACACGTGCTAAAGGATATTTCGTTTATTAGTACTTGTTGTACAATGTACTATTTCAAATCGATCATCTTCCGAATAAAAAAAAATTGAATTCATAAACAATTTATTTTTTAAGGTACTTTAGATGTCTCGAACTTGATCGCGAAATTCGATGCGGTCATGCCCTTTATGGGAAGTTACTAAATAAATATGTAATTACATCAAGGTTACACGTTAATCCTTGAACTGAACATCCAGACTGGTAAGTATCTTTACATTATTTTTTATGTGGAACCACCAACCAAACAAAACTGCACGGAAATTCCACCGACAATTCAAAGGAACGAACAGTAAGTGGTGTAAAGAAGTAACACATGTTCAAAATCACCCTGTTGAACACTGGTTTCATAATTATACCTAGATATGTTATACCCAGTGATTCAGAGTAACGTTAATAAAGTGTTCGTTGCAAATTTGGACGTATCATTGTCATCCTTTTTCAGACTTTATGTACAGGGACGAAGACATTAACATGGGTATCGATATTCAATAACTACGCGCGCAGTATTAATTTGAGGCATTACACAAGCTTCTGTTAATCCTTATTTTCATTTTGTGATCGATAAAGTTAATAAATAACAATATTAGGGAAATGTTTTTTAAAACCTTGGTACATAAACGAGACGCCATTGCTTTTTGTTGATCCTGTCGTCTTTCAAATGTCAAATTTAAAAAATCACGGTGTAAAAACAACTACTTTTGTTTCCAAAGAGAGATTAATACAGAGATTTAAAACTGAATTAAGGTAAATGCATACAATAAGGCCATGCTTAATTAAGATTAAAAAAAAAAATACAAAAATAAATATTTTTAAAGTATCTATTGATGTTAACTGAATAAAAGAACTATTTTGGTATCATTATAATGCAAAAAAGAAAAAAAAATGAAGAAGACTAAAATATTATTATTTTTTTAAAGCATGGTCTAATTGGCCTTAATAAAAACACGTTATATATGTATGCACTATTTGCACCTAGGGCATAAAAATTTGAACTTGTCATCCTTAGTGACCTTATGCTCATCTGCGTGTCTAACACCACATCATTTGAGTATAATTGTATATATTTTTATTTTATATTTTTATAATGTTTTATTGCCCTTGATATTTGTTTTGTTATTAAAAAGATCTTTAGTAAGTTCTTTTGATCTGCTCTTCAACGCTTCACGTCCCGGTTTTCTATCTTCCTGCTTTTTGATTTTTTGAGGCCAACCATATGGCTTTATTAAAACCACATGTAAACCCAAAATCTTTATTTGCATGTTTGAAACGACACATTAAAATTATGTAAACGAATAATCTCAAAAACCAAAAACACTAATATTAAATCAAAATACATATGGGGCATTCCACGCCAAATCGGACACCATTTGGCTTTTGCATCTCCGATTTTTTTCATTTTTTTTTTATGTTGTAGTATTGGTTGCGAGGCCTCCCTGATTTTTTTAATTTTTTTTTTGTAGAGCTGTTTCCGAGATACCGATTCTTCAAAAAAGAAAGTAATTTTTTTTTAAATGCCCATAACCTTGTGAAAAATCGGCCGATTCGGACGTTCTTTTTTTTAATTTATCTTTTTAAACACACTTTTGAAATAATATATCGAAAAAATTTTCAAAACCGTATTTCTATAAGATTTTCAAGTTTTTAATATAAAATGTTGATTTCCAAAAAACACGTACAGATCAATTTTCTTGAATTTTTTTTCTAAAAAACTGTCAGTCAGTCTTTTAGGCCTGGACCGATAATGGGATAACGAGGGATCTATTTTTTTTTCAAATTTTTAATTTTCCATGTTTTAGTTATTAGTACTGAAAGTAAATAATAACCTTTTTTAGGCCCACCAGTAATAGTTATTGTCATCTATGAAATTAAATAGATATATCTCCATAATTTAATGGATAATGACCGTTAATTTTTAGTTAAATACATTACAACATACTAAGTTCAAATAAACCAACGCAATTTTCATTACCGACCGTAGTCAAGGGTTGAAATTGAAAAGTGACAACTTTTGAACAGATACATTTACTAAATTCTTTTAAAATGACTTATTTTCCTTTAGATATCCATTGAGAAAATTAAATAAAAATTAATACAGTAATCATACTGTCCGTTTTTTTTTTTTGTGGTGCAAATAGTTCACACTCTATTCTCGTTTCCATAACAACGTAATGCTTTTATAATATAGGAAATTAAATTTAGGGTGTTACTATTTGCACCACAATGGTTTAAACAAAAACCTGGACATTTAAAAATTTGAAAAAAAAAATTGATCCCATCGTTATCCCATTAACGGTCCAGACCTAAAAGTTGCAGACTGAGTGAGTTTTTTAGAAAAAAAAAATTTCAAGAAAATTGATCAGTACGTGTTTTTTGGAAATCAACATTTTATATTAAAATATTGAAAATCTTATAGAAATACGGTTTTGAAAATTTTTTCGATATATTTTTTCAAGTGTTTAAAAAGAAAAATTAAAAAAAAAGAACGTCCAAATCGGCCGTTTTTTTCACAAAGTTATGGGCATTTAAAAAAAATACCTTTTTTTGAAGAATCGGTATCTCGGAAACGACTACAAAAAAAAATTGAAAAAAATCAGGGAGGCCTCACTGAACGGATACAACATAAAAAAAAATGAAAAAAATCGGAGATGCAAAATCCAAATGGTGTCCGATATGTATATCTCATAAAAAATTCACAATCTTAGATCTTGGACATCTTAACATATCTTTCAAAGAATAAAAGCTGCTCGAAAAAATCGCGATATTGAAATAATTGCTAGCGTCATCTATGATTGATTTGATTTGCAAGTAACTTTCTTAGGATGCGTTCAAAATATGATAGAAGTTTTTGCCATATTTTGTAATTTTTATTAATTTACTATAGTATGGCTTTATTGCAGGCCTGGCCTTACTGTATGCACTTACCTCAGTCACCGTTGTCGTATTTATCAAATATCAAGTTGACCATGTTAAATTTGAAACTTCATTCAATAATTTAACATTAAACTACGACAGGCGGCTTTTCGTGCATGGACAACTTTGACTAATTTAGTTCTCGATCTCTGTAAAATTTTAATGTAAAACCAATTAAATTTTTAGTGAAACTTCAGATTGTGTTTAAAATTGGAATATGAAAGGTTATGGGTAATTTCATCATATCAATGAAGAGAAAAGGAAGCACTGAGGAGATGTAATAAGGGGTGCTTACAACATCCAAATGAGACTAATATTTTATGCAACACAGTAAAATGTATTAACCATTCCCTACTTTTTTATTTTGACTGTAATCTGTTTGAACTAGAACTTGATTTGCAGGAATTTCACCTCTAATAAAAGTACATTTGTAAAAATAGAAAAGCTGATTCCACTTGTGCATTATGTCCACCCACATTTGGCAAAACATGCGACAGTTTACAATGTTAGCGAATGTTGCTGTCTAGATAACAAATTGTTTATAACAAAATTATATAACAAACAGAGCGGGGGCGCATTGTGGAGCTGTTTTCCATATGTCTCACTTTTGTTTTTAGTTTTAAATAATTAAAACGTGGAAATATGGGGTATTTGGCCACTAAATAAATAGCATAACTGATAATAACATAATTAGCAAATTATATGAAGAAAGGTATTTTTGTTGTTACCTCAAGCTCAGACAGTATTATGAATGTCTTAAGGTTCTGTTACTAATGCACACAAACCTTGAATTTGAACAAGACCTCCAATTTTCATGTAAACATAACCTCACAACCAAACTACTTGAAAATTATGCTAAAATCACTAACCTTTCAAGAGCAAGGCTCATTTCAAAAGTCATCATTCGGCCAGTGTCCACTTGGAATACGAACAGCATTTTAAGGCAATTTAGGAACGGGCTGCAAAAGTGATCCAAAATTAGATATACCTGCAACAAATACGCAATTGAGACTGTGTTTAGACTATTGATAGCCTTATCATAATAGGGTATAGACAATCATACATTTTAAGCGAGGTCGATCTTTGTGCACAAAAATTTTTACAAGTGCATGACTACAGTAGACATGTCGACTCCTACAGTAGGTGAAAAAAACAGTCATCGCCTCAGTTATAAATAAAATCAACAGAACGTCATTATTATCAATGATGCATGTTTACGTTCACAAATACGTAAACAAAGGGATTCGGGTGGAAAAGCTTCCCTTACAGGCAAGAAACCGAACGATTTGTTCACATCGAGTAAATATTCAAGTTGGAACTTGTAGGACTTGTACATACGTGCTGACATGGAATTTATGACGATTTCCCAACGATTTTCTTGTCCATAGCCGTCCAAACAGCTATCTGACATTTTCACAGCTGATATTGACAAACACTGCCAATTCTCACAAACATTTTCATGCAGGGTTACACTACTTGAAACGTGAATCTCTGACTGTTCTCAGACATTTTGGCCAAAACGCAATTTGACCATCAGCTGACTAGGAAGTCCGATCTGTTTTGCAAACTCGTGTACGATGTGCAATTCATTAAAAACCAAGGACACTTCCCGACGAACTTGTTTTAAAAACGATTACGGCGCCATCTAGGATAACCTGATTTTTCGACTACACCGACATCTGTGAACAACTCCCTAACTATTTAGCGAAAACTATAAAGCCGCACATTTTACACGAGTGTATTAAATGTTGCCTGCTCTCTTAGGTGATTTTGATTATTCATATTTTATATAGGATTTATTTACAAAAAATATTTGTAACATAACATAAATTGGCTTATAATTATACAAAGTATTCATACATCCAGTAGGCTTTGCACGTCATCTAATTGCATGTAAATTTTCTTTTGCAGAGGTAACACGATGTATGAATCATTTATGGTCACATAAAAGATTTTGTGTATCAAACAACTCAACAATAATTTAGAAGATTTAAAACAACAAATTCTTCTTACTTCTGAAGCTGTTTAGTCTAGTGAAGAAGTTGAAAACCTGCGAAAAATAGTTAGAAGGATCCGAAAAATATGAGCGATAGGTGTTTTGTTCCGCAAATAAAAATTACAATTTGTTATTAACAAAAAAAAAAACAAAAAAAGTAAGGTTTAGTTTTTTGGCAATAAAAGAGAATTTCTGATGAAAAACTCCGCGCGCGCCGCCTCTGAAGAGAGTACGTCCAATATTTTTTTTATAGTGTTAAGTATTAATTTAGAAATTAGAATAAATTATGGTGTGTTCTTAATAGTAGATGGAATGAGATCCCGTTGGAAAAATCGATTTAACTTCATTTTTCAATAAGTTAGGCAATTAACAAAATTTTTATTTCATTCAAAAAATATTTAAAAATTGACCTATAAATTTCTCATTTGGAGCGTTTTTTATCCAGGCTGTATCAAAAAGTGCGCACTAACTCTTTAGAACTATTTTCTTTGAGCTTTCCGGACCTCCAATTCACTTTTACTTTTTCTTTGGGCCTAACAGCTTTTGAACTATTCATAAATTAAACTGGCCAAAGAGAACCCTTTATAAAATTATTGGGAATTACCTTTGGATCAACATTATTGGGAGGCATTTCATTGGACAACTTTATCGACTTGGTGCTCGTAAACTATTGCTCTGTGGCATGTTATATAAACGGTTTGGGTATTAGTAGGATTCCTATTATACCATCTTGATGAATTGGTGCAATTTTTTTGATACACCCTGTATATGTACTCAAGAAGTTCATGTTCTAAAAGTTTTTAGAAGTTAATTATTTTGTTTATAGTAATAATAGTTTAAAGTTGAAAAAAATAAATCAAAAATCAGAAAAATGTTAATTTAGTTGAGTTCCTGTGTAAATTGGGTGCTTCCGGCACTAGGGTTTATAAAGCACGAGTGAAGGAGCTTAATGATGGTGGGTAAATTTTTTGAAGTTATTTGTTCATAAACTGTTTATCAACATATTGACCAGTTTAATATTAAAAAAAATATATATGTTCATATTCGTGTTTTTTTTTTATATTTCTAATGTTTAAATAATTAAACCAGAAGAATGTTCTTAAATTCAGGTGGAGTAAATTTAAATTGTAATTTAAAAATTTAAATACATATATCTAAGTCGAACTGCCATCATCAGCCCTTAAAAAATTCTTTTTTTTTTGTGGAGTTCGACTTAGATATATTTAAATTTTAGTTTAAATAATTAGTTAAGAAATCTTTTGTTTTTTAATAGTTTATTATACGAGTTCCTGTGTAAATTGGACGCTCTATGCCACAAGGGGTTTATAAAAGCAGGAGTGAAACGAGTGCTTTTGTGAACTCCGGGTGGCGTAAAGCGTTTAATCTACACAGGAACGAGTGTAATACAACGTTTTATCGTTCGACACAACACCGGAAAGCCTTTAAATTGCTTAAAATTCATAAAAAGAATAGTGTGACGTTTATCTGTCATTTTCATTATTTCATGACAGTGTTTACACAAGCAAAAATTTGAAAATTCTGACAGTGTCGAACGATAAAAATCATTATCTACTTTTCTTAATGAAATACAAAAAAAAATTATTAAAAATTTAATTGTTAAGTAACAATGCAATTTGTTACAAACAGATTCCAAAATTTGTAATTTGTTTTTTTTAACCTCTAAAAAGTCCACAAACAACCATATAATATGAATAACAAAATGTGGAAATTTTCTTTTTGCATTCTTTATGGCATTTTATAAATTACTTCTCACTAAAGCTACACAGTAGCCACTTGATTTTTCAAGTAACAAACTGCTGTAACTTTTAAACTATTAAATTTACGGTCTTCGACATAAGTCAGTTTTATAAAGCATTAGTTAATAGTCTAAATAAATTTTGAACCAAATTTGTATCCTCCATAGTTCATTATTTTTCTGCATTTGTTTATAAAAATTTTGTTTTCTACTTTTTACAATAGTCATATCATAAACAAATGAAGTTCAACAAATATAATTCAAGACAATTTTGTAGGCTATTCAAAAAATTTTTTTTAGTCGTTAATGGGATTTTCTTTAGTTTCAGCAAATCCTGCATTCTTGTGGAATTATTAAAATCACATATTACATTAATAATTAGGGATAGATTAAAAATATAAAAACGATTATAAACAATAATAGTAGATTATTTAATGAGCATATAATACGTTAATTGTAGATAAAGAATTGTTTTTAAGTTTTTTTAAAACTTTTCCTCGGCATAACAAAATGTGTTTTTTTTTAGGTTTTAAATTCGCGCTTTACTCCATTCAGCCATTTGCGTGTGTCAGTTTTGTATGCAATTGCGCTACTGATCTTAATCGCTGCACATGATTGCCGACTTTTCGTTGACGACAAACTGAAACATGCATTATCCAATACTGCAGACGGTATTAATTCAGGATTCTCTAGCCCCGTTTATAAACTTACATAAATTAAGAGCACTTTCACAATGGCGAACTGAAGTTTTACTTCAGTCGTGTGGTCTAAAGCACACTCGTATTTTTTTTAATATTAAACTAGTCAATTTGTTTATAAACAGTTTATAAACAAATAACAAAAAAAAATCCCACCATTATTAACCGCCTCTATTGGACGAATGAACAGCTATAGCATAAAATGTGTTTAATATATTTTATACCCGACTAACATCTAGATGACTATTTTTGCCACGCAAAAGGAAGGTATAATGGAGTATTTCTCTCACAAGTGATATAATGATAAAAAAGGGTGAATTACTATTGTTACACAATGGTAAGACATGAATAATTTTTTGAAACGTAATTTTATTAATTTTTTGATTTTTAACTTTTACAAGAAATTACACGTCGGTCATAAAACGTCGTATCTTACACGTGACCGAAATGACATTGTAAGCTCGTGAGATGTGTATCACTCGCTGACAATGAAGCATTTCTGTCACTTGTAATATAATCTACTATTATCCACGACTATTGTATAATAGCTATTATTCTCTCGGTGATAAACTTCATCTCGTGAATAATAGCCATCATTATACGCTCGTTGAATAATATACTATTATCGTTCGACACTGTCAGAATTTTCAAATTTTCCCTTGTGTAAACACTCTCTGTCATGAAATAATGAAAATGACAGATAAACGTTACATTATTTTCATGGATTTTAAGCAATTTAAAGGCTTTCCGGGGTTGTGTAGAACGATAAAACATTGTATTACACTCGTTCCTGTGTAGATTGAACGCTTTACGCGGAACTCTTTAATTAACTCTTTAACTTACACAGAAACTCGTATAATAATCTACTATTTTTTAATTTAAACAATTATTATAAACAAAATAATTAAATTTTAAAACTTTTAGAACATGAACTTCTTGAGTACATATTATATAACAAAGGCTCCAAGAAGTGAAAACTTTATAGGTCAATTTTTTGTTGTCTTCAATCAACGCGGAGGTCCCATAAAATTTTGTTAATTAACAATTGCCTAACTTATTGAAAAATGAAGTTAAATCGATTTTTCTAACGGAATCTTATTTCATCAAGTGTTAAGAACACACCATAATTTATTCTAATTTTTAATTAATATTTAATATCTACTATAAAAAAAATATTTTATGTACCAGAAGAATGTCGATAAATCCAAGTGGAGTAAATTTAAATTAAAATTTAAGTATATCTAACTCGAACTCCACAAACTTTAATAAGTGTAAAATTACAAATGGAACATGTTTCGGCAGAACACTACTGCCATCATCAGCCCTAATTTAACAAGAGATTAATGATACGATTGAATTACAGAGGGGTTCTTACCTTAAAGAATATAAAAATTTATGACGTTGACGTAATTTTGAATTAAATTTGACGTTTTGAAAGGTTTACATGATTTTTAAAAGATTTCGTAAAAACAACATTTTATAAAATGTAAAATTAAAAATGGATCAAAGAGAATCTGGTAAGTTTGTTTGAGTGGTAAAAAAATAAAATAGTGAATTAATAATGGGATTATTGAAGTTATTCTGTTCATTTAAACAAGATCTATTTTCGAGCTTCAAGACTTTCCTTATTTCCAAAGTCTCAAGAAAATCAAATTTCCGGCCTTTATGCCATTTATGAATCAATTTGGAATTTGATGGTGAAAAACTGTTTCGTTATTAATATATGATTGGCGAAAGAAGAAGGTGTTGATGGAGGAGGATCAAGATCTGTGTTGTTTTAGATGTGCCTGAAATGTTGAAGCGACGACGGTTGCTGTGTCACTATTGGCCGACGGAATCGGTGTTGCCACATTGTGCAAAAGCACGCCCGCTCTCTTTAAATCGCATCCCGTAACTACACAATTTTCAAACGCCTAATTTGGCGGCATTTTAGGGAAATTTTTCCAACTGACATTGCATAAATTATTAAATGTAGATATGAATTATGACCCATTACTTGTTTTCCTGATTTTCGTATGTAGTATTATACCCCATTATATTGTCAGAAAATTATTATCAATATGAAAAAGACCTTCTCAAAATCAAATGGGCCAAAGAAAATTTCATATTTTTAAATGCGCACTTCACCTGAATATTTTTTGCTATACTTTAGTTGAAAATTTTTAATTATTATAATATACAGTTAGACAGAACTCTAATGGACAAACAACAATGCCCATTTTATGTCGTTTGTACGTTATCTTGTTTTTTTCTTGATACTGGCTGCAAAAATGACCTAAAGAAAAAGGTAGTAGCATTTATCACATCCTAACATGATATGCTAACTTCCATACATGTGCAGGTTTCATATTATTTACACATGTACATAATTTGTGTAGTAAAAAATAGAACCCCTTCTTTGGGATTCTTTAATTGTTAATAACTTTCGCAATTGTTTATGTGCGGGCTTGAAACTTTTGCAGATTTTTCTAGAGGTGATTACGAAGCCAATGAGCTATCACACTTTTCTTAACTCGGAGTAGCAAGAATTAACACTGTTTTTAATTTGTGAACGGCCTTCCCCGACTTTTGACACATCATGCGATATATTCTATTGCTCCTATAATGTGACTAGTGGTATGATTATTGTCGATAATATTATGAGTGAAATTGAGTCGGAGATTCCAGGAGTCCGCAGGGCAAGTGGAATGTCCAGCTTCAATTTCACGAATTTAATATCTTCGATGCTTAATAATACCACGTGTTGTATTTGAGAAGACAATTATAATGAATGCAATAAAATAGTTATTGTTTAAGTTATTTATTTATTTACTGTCATTTCAAGTTGACAAGTTTTTTAAAATCAAAAATCGTAACGAAAGTAAACAATTAAAACAGATGATATTTTTTTGTTTTTTTTTTATCACCGCTGTGACAGCTTGTAATAGTTTAAGCGTTTTGATTGGCTCATTTATGGTCATGTGATATATAAAATATACAGATTACATGTGCAAAAGGATTTTGAGTTACGATGGATAGTTTTTGTTTAAAAAATGTTCAAAGTTTACCCGTAAGCCCCGCCTCCTCTTCACCGACACAGACGTCACCAACACAGACGATTTGGCAGCGCCGCATCGACGAATGGGACGAACTCAACTGCGTTCTGATTAGGGGAGAGTAGGGCAAAGCAATATGTGCAATTTTAAAATGAGCTGTTGCTTGTTTCATGTTCCAGCTAAGCACACTGTAATTTTGTCGATAGCAACGGATGTGTTTTTTATAATAATTAAATTATACTTATTTCATTGATAATAATGAGCTAGTTTGCTATTGGGGCAAAGTGAAATATAAAATTTATGAGAAAATATAGAGGGCATTTATATGACATTTTTGTATGTACATATCCAGAGGTTGAAGATCAAAACTTAATTTTTGAATCAGGAATCCTTGGTGTTCTCAACAAATTTACTGTTTTGTTATGAAAAAATTAGATTTAACTAAACTTTTGTTTATTGCATCTTAATTAATATTATCCCTTGTTAATTTTTTTATTTTTCAGAATTGTATAAGCAACTTGTGTGTTTGTATTTTAATTTTTTATGCCAAATTCCGCTTTGACCCGCACTTTGGGACAAAGAAAATTTCATATTTTTAAATGCGCACTTTCGCACCAGAATATTTTTTGCTATACCTACTTGAGTTGAAATCGGTGAAAAATAGGAATATCACAATAATAAGCTTAAAACCATAGACGTTGTTTATTACAATAATTATTAAATAAATATTAAGTTGAATTTTTGTACAATCAGTGGACATATAACACTAGTACAAGTAAAATTTGAACAATGTATTATCAATCTACACAGTTGACAATAGATGACGTGCGCAAGTGGCAGCTCGACGAGTCTGGAGGACCAACATAACCTTGCTCCATGTAATTTGCGCGTAACGTTAGGGGTTTTCAAAGTGAATTAAAACAATTTTCGAAAGTGTTATTGTAACACATATAATCCATTTTTTTATAAACAATTGTCAATGTCAAAATGCAATTAAAGACCGAGCTGTATAGCCGACACTATTATTAACGTTATTTTCACCATGTTAAACAACGGAATAAATGTCAGAATCTGACATTCAATGTGACCAACCAAAAATTACTGTTTTTTATACCAACATGACCACATTTTGATAATTGTTTATAAAAAAAATGGATAATAAGTGTAATTAATCACCAACTGAATCATTTCCATGGATCTTCAAATTTTAATTTAAATGCGGTAAATGTTTTGACTTCAGAATTAAATAATTCCCTACTAGTACTAAATGTCTAAACACAAAGTTCTCAAATATATCCATTATCTTTCACTAAACAACTCATCCAAACTTACTGCACACAAGTGTAAATCTTATAAAGCAAGGTTATGTTGGTCCTCCAGACTCGTCGAGCTGTCAGTTGTGTACGTCACCTATAAAAATTTCATTAGATTATTTACATAGGTTAATTTTTAAGTTTTCCTCGTTTTGTTGACAGCTATGTACTGTGTAGTTTTATAAGTCCACCGATTGTACTATTGAAGACAAAAAAAGCGACTTCAAATTAAATTTAAAATGTAAATTTGGCTTTATGAACAACTAAACCTTACTTTTTAGCTTTGTCTTGATTCGAGCCATTGTTCACTGATACGCTAACTGATACTGCTGGCCTTGTTAACAAAATAAATTAGTATTGAAAGTCTCCAAATCTTAAATTTCTTTAGAAACATCAGTGAGAATGACAATAATATTTATATTTCCTAAATATAATATTGCAAAAACTACTTTGGATTAATAGGTAAAGATCTTTCAAAATCTCATGGGTAAAGTAGGGATCATCCGACGCGATAGACCGATTCACGTTCGGGACGAGTTGGGAGTTAAGTTACATTCTTTTTATAAACAATTGTCAAAATGTGGTCATGTTGGTCAGTAAGCAACAGTAATTTTTGGTTGGTCACATTGAATGACAAATTCTGACATTTATTCCGTAAATTAAAATTTAAATATATCTAAGTCGAACTCCACAAACTTTAATAACTGTAAAATTATTAATGGAACATGTTTCGGCAGAACACTTCTGCCATCATCAGCCCTTAAAGAATATAAAAAATTATTTTAAATAATTAGTAATTTTAGATTTTAATTTAATTTAATTTTAGACTTTAGTAATTAGTAATTTTACAGTTATTAAAGTTTGTGGAGTTCGACTTAGATATATTTAAATTTTAATTTAAATTTACTCCACCTGGATTTAAGAAGATTCTTCTGGTTTTTTTATTCCGTAGTTTAACATGGTGACATCTGCCAATCTTGCCGTTTTCATTTCAATGTTATATGCTATAATAAATGACACCATACAATTTTTATTGACAACTGTGTAGATAGCCTTGATTGATTATTCAAACTTTACTTGTAGTAGTTTTATATTATGTCCACTGATTTATCTAATATGATTGTATAACAGCATTTTAGCGATTGTTATTATGTATTATTATGTGAGTTTTAAGTATATGCCTATTTCAGAAGCAAGTTTCTAATGCACTATAATCCCCTCCGTAATAATTATAAAATAGTCTATAAACAATATTTTTACAACGAATATTATAGTTAGTAGTATGTATTCCCGTATTTAAATCAGTTGAAAATAGTTAATTCGTTTAGCTCTACAGGTGGAACAGAAGAACAGAACAGAACCGAGACAGAAAGACATGTGAAGAAAGTCCGAACTCTCATTAATATAAATGACAGTATCGTATAAGATCAATATACTTACGGAGTATATTTGTAGAGCTGCAGTAGTAAAGTCCAACATCCAACAAACTTGAGTACATCAAAAGATCTTAACACTACTTACACTTCGTAAACGCCTAGTCGTTAGATGACCAGGGATTATTAAAAAAGTTATGCAAATATTAAGAAAATTGGGTGGTATTTTTGGCCCGACAAAAAGGTATTCTTAACGATTAAATATGCAATATTTATCACAAATAAATATAGTGCACAATTAGCTGATTTCAAACTCGACAAAAATAGTAGTTTTCGTAACTAGGGTCGAAAGTGAGGCATATCATGCGAGTGAAGTTTGACAAACGAGGCGAAATCGAGTAAGGAAAATCAAATCAGCAATAATATTTTACTATTTTTAATGCGACTACGAACATTATGCAGATACATAGTTATAGTTTACATTCAATGAAAACAATAATACTTCAATAGTCATTATCCCACACCCCCGACAGACGTCAAAATTTTTTATCATTGTTTTTGTAAAGGTTTGTAATTTACTACTAGTCTTTTACTACTGAAATCGTAAATTATAGACAGTCAGCTTTCGTTTGACATGCAATTTACATTTGATTTCAAAACACGAGTCCGAATCTAGCGTTCGTGGATGTCGGATGTGTCCTGTGGTGCTGCTTAGAAACGATAAGTACCGAATAATAGTATAAGTTTCTTAGCATTAAAGCCGAGGTGGCATAGACCCTGGCCTCTTTGGGACAGGTTGTTTGAGGGATTTAATTTTTAGAAAGTTTTTTATTTTAATTTTTTTTTCACTTTGGGGGTTACGGGTTAAAATGTTGATTTGCGTTTTTCGGTAGGGTAGCGTCTAACCCTCGCCATGTCCGATGGCGGAGGGGGTGAGGATCGGTCTTTAAAAATAAAATTTCACAAGGGAAATGAATCTCATTACAGAATAGTCAAAGAAAGCGATAAAGACATGGCCACACAAGATAGTGAAATGGTAGATAAAAACAAAACTGGCGATAACGGTAACCAAAAAACCTTTAATACGAGTCTAAGGTATCGGGACAACGATTCCGGACCTTATAAGGTTTTTGTGGAGCACAAGGAGTTGAATGTTGGTAATGTACACCCTATGAAAATTGGTGGTATGCTTAAAAAAATAACGAATTTCAATAATGATATAGTGGAGGTAGCGGCTGTAGGTAGAAACAGAATTAAAATTATAGTACGTACAGCAAAAGTGGCAAATGAATTAGTAGAAACACAAGTGTTTAGCGCAAATAATTTAATAGCTTATATACCTCAGCATTTGACTGAAAAAAAAGCGGTAATTAAAAATGTCGACACAAAAATTTCTGAAGATGAATTGAAAAAAATAATTGAGTCAGATGTTCCGGTTTTGAATGTAAGGAGAATTACTAAAATAGTCGACAAAGAAGGCGAAAAAATACGTGTACCTCGACAAACCATTATTGTAACTTTTGCGGGTTTAGTAATACCTTCACATGTCTACATTAATTATATGAGATGCAGTACTGAAATTTTCATACCGAGAGTCACTCAGTGCTTAAAATGTTTGCGTTACGGTCATACCTCCAAACAATGTAGAAGTAACAAAGAACGATGCCAAACTTGCGGAGAGGAACACGATGGCGCATCGTGTGATAAACATAAAAAATTCTGTATATATTGTAAATCAGAGGAGCATACATCAGTCTCGAAAATATGTCCTTTTTATAAAAAACAAGAACTTTTTAAAAAAAATATGGTAGAACAAAATGTTACGTTCTTGGAAGCGAAGGAAATCGCCGAGAAACCCTCCTTTGCCAATCCTGTGAAAACAAATAATTTTTATTCGGTATTATCAAATATTAACACAGATCCTCATACAATGTTTTCCACTGAAACTTACAAAAAAAACTTTCCTAAACCAAAAAGTATCTATCCACCCACCAGAACATACAGTCAACCTATTAAAAGCATTCAGCATAATCATCCTCTTAACCCTAGTAAAAGACAACGCATAGATAACGACAAAAAAATGGAAGCTTCTAATAGTCAAGGTAGTTCCAATTTTAGTATTTACAGCCACTCTACTTCTGAAGTAGAGAAAATTAAAACAGCATTTGAAAATCGATTAATAGACGAATTCCAAAAGTATTTAAATAGCAAATTTCAGACAAATAACAGTGAAAAATTTAATATTGAATCAACTTCTATTAAAACTTTAATAGAAGAAATCTTTAACAGTGACATTCATGGACACAGTTAATAACAAAATTAAATTAAATGTAATACAGTGGAACGCTCGGTCCATTGTTTCAAATAAAGTCAACCTAGTAAACTTTCTCAGAGCAGATCCTGTAGATCTGATAATTGTATGTGAAACTTGGTTAAAACCCGAAATTCAGTTAAATATTAAAAACTATAACTTTATACGTAAAGATCGGATTACAGATGGTAAAGGTGGGGTAGGCATTTTAATATCTAAAAGGTACAATCATATTGAATTAAACATCCCAAGCGACCTGGAAGTATGTGGTATTAAAATTCTAGATATCAACATAAATGTAATCTCGGTTTATAGAGCACCAAATAATAATTTTTCAAAACAAAAGTGGAATCAATTTTTTGCAAAATTTGACGGTAGTAGAACTATAATATGTGGAGACTTAAATGCACACAACACTATGTGGGGATGCCCTTACAACAATCGCGACGGAGAAAATGTCTTAGAGGCATTAGATACGACAAATTTTGTTATAATGAATGACGGCACAGCCACGAGACTTCCATATCCAGGACAGAATCCAACTGCAATCGATTTGACATTGATATCTTCAGAACTAAGTCTTAAAACGACATGGGAAGTTATGAATGATACACTTGGTTCAGATCATTTAGTTATTAAATTTGGCATCTACGAGCAGCATCAAATCGAAAATAAACAGCCTTATTTGAAGTGGAATGAAAAGAGAGCTGACTGGGAAAAGTTTCAGACTTATTTAGAAAACAACTTCTGGCCACCTGAGAGTCAAGACGTCACTATAAATATGCGTTACCTTATTGAGCACATCCACCAGGCAGCAAATTGCAGTATCCCAAAAAAAAAACAAAAGCCCACACAATGCAAGTCCGAGATGGTGGGACGAAGAATGTAAAAATTTTGTTAATAGGCGTAAGACAGCTCTGCGAGATTTTAGAAGCAATATGACTCCAGCTAAATTTGACACCTATAAAAAATTAGATGCACAATGCAAACGATTATTTAAACAAAAGTCTCGAGACAACTGGCGCGGATATGTAAATAGTTTATCTAAAGATACTCCAATTGCAGATGTCTGGAAAGTAGCTAAACACCTTGCTAACAAAAACAGAAGTAATACTACCGAAAAAATGCCCGAACAACTTAGGAACGAAATATTAGCCCAATTGGCACCTCCGTCGGTTACCACAAATCTAAAAGATCCAAAGGAAGATAACGACAAGCATCAAATCACTAATAAATTAACCATGCGAGAATTAGAGAATGCCATTAAACAGTCACCCAGCACATCACCTGGATATGATAAAATAACCTATCAAATGTTAGCTAAACTACCGGTAGTTGTTAAATATTTCATGCTAAATATTTTCAATACATGGTGGAGTGAGGGAAAGTACACCGACGAATTTAAAGAGGTAGTCATTTGTGTATTCCTAAAACTTAACAAACCCCCAAGCAATCCAAATTCATATAGACCCATTTCGTTAATGTCCTCGATTTGGAAAACCTTCGAACGTATGATTAAACGTCGCTTAGAACATTACATAGAACAACATGGTATACTACCAAAAGGACAACTGGGTTTTCGACGTAATAAAGGAACCACCGATGCTTTAGCGCAAATTGTGCTAAAAGCTCAAACGTCACTAGCGCAAAACAAAGTAATGGCTTGCTTCTTTTTTGACATCAAAGACGCGTACAATGCGGTCAGATTAAATGTGTTGCTAGACAAACTAATTTTCCATGGCATTTCGCAGAGAGCAGCTAGTAATATTATAAACTTGTATACCAACCGTAAAATATTTATTAGGGACTCAGACAACAGACTTTATGGGCCACGTATTGTTTCGGAGGGAATCCCACAAGGGTCAATACTAAGCCCAACGCTTTTTAATATATACACAGCAGATCTTCATACTATTTTTGATCAACAAATTTTTTGTACGCAATATGCAGACGATATCTGCATCTATGTAATTAAAAATACACACGAGGAATGCATTAAAGATCTCAAATACATTGCATATACCTTCAAGCTTTGGTGCGATCAAAATGGGTTTGATATATCGGCAGAAAAATCGGCGATAATGTTTTTTAGCAGAAAAAGACGAATTCCACGGTGTAATGTAACTATTAGTGGTAAAAGAATTGTCTGTGTGAATGAATTCAAATATTTGGGGATTATAATAGACCGAAAATTGGTGTGGAAAAAACATATTCAATACGCTGCAAGCAGATGTGAAAAAGGAATTAACCTATTGAAAGCAGTTGGGAGGTACAACTGGGGAGCAACTCAAGAAATTAGTTTGCTTTTCTACCAAGCCTATATCCGATCGATACTAGATTACGGTGCGGTTTTTTATGGAGTTAGTAGTTTCAGTAATCTAAGTATACTAGATAAGGTACAATCTAAAGCAATTAAAATCTGCCTAGGTCTGTTGAAATCGACGCCTAATAAAGTAACATTAGCATTAGCGGGAGAAATGCCTTTAACACTCAGAAGAGAAGGATTAGCATCCAAATTAGTAGCTCAATGGCGGTCTAACAACAGTAGGTCACACATTATAGGCACTCTCGCAGAGTTAGTGACACAGGTACTAACTAATGAGTACTGGAAAAATAAAAGTAATCCACCGTTACACCAAGGTTTTATGAATACTCAGGACTTAAAACCTCGAGTCTCCGGTAGCTGTACCAACACGTTTAACATCCCATACAAAGCCCTTAACACTGAAGTAAATATTCAACGTCCAGCTTACAATTTACAATGCACAATTAATACAACATATTTTTAATAAAGTTCCCCATGATATAGCTGTCTATACAGATGGCTCTAAAAGCCAGAGAGGCGTTGGTTGTGCATTTTGGACTCAGTTACCAACAGGTGAACAGTATTATGAAAAATATAAATTACCGGAAAGTGCGTCGATATTCACCGCTGAGGCTACAGCAATTACAAAACCCTTGAGTGGGCCAGTTCCACAAACTTTAAGTCGGTCATCGTAGCAACTGATTCACAATCGGTTATATCTGGACTTTCAAAAGACACCTACTTAATAAAAAATTAACTCTTATTAGACATTATAAAGTTGAATGCTAATTTGGCAGATTCTGGAAAAAGTGTTTCTCTCATCTGGGTTAAAGGTCACTCAGGAAAAAGTGGATGCTATAGCCAAAAAAAGCAGCAGAGGATGGGACACTCCTTTCGAACTGCTCGCTACAAGATCATTTTAGAAAATTGAAAGAGGTACTAAGGGCTAAATGGTTCAGAGATTGGGAAAAATTTTGCGAGGTATCACATAATCCTTTATGTCTCTCTAAAAAGACTCCTGTAGAATGTAATTTTATTTTGAAATCTATGGCAAATTTACCTAGACCGGTAGCGTCGGTCAATTTAAGAATAATAACAAATCACACCCGTACTCAAGCACACCTTTATAAGATTGGATGCGTTAACACCCCTACATGTACTTGTGGCAGTTTTGGAGACCTAAATCATGTCTTTTTTGGTTGTCCGCATTACCAGTCAAAAAGTGACGATTTAGTTAAAAACCTTAATATAAATGGCTTTACTCTACCTTTACAAATCCACTCTGTAGTCCTAGAAAACAAGAAGAGTAGCATTTGGCAAATGCTGTACAAATTTGTTTATAGTAATGATATTCTAATTTAGATGACGGTCCTTTGTTCATTTTGTGTACAACCGTGGTTTCCTTTGTTTGTGAAAACTAAAATGTCTAGACAAACCCCTAGACGAGAAGAATTTGTAACCCTGTTTAATCCTGGAGTTAGTTGGTAATTATAATATAGGTTGGTTCTGGTTGGATAGGTGATTCATGTAGTTTTTGTTAGATGTAGTGCTAATTTAAAGGTAAAGCAAGGTGGTGGCTAAATAAAACTGTAAGCTTTAAGGCCAAAAAAAAAAAAATTTCAAAACACAAAGATTAATATACCCCACCAAAATACTAGCTTATATGGGATATTTATCCCTTCCATTCCCTTAAATCTACGGGTCACAAATGCAATTTGTTTTGTTAATTCGTTATAAAAGTTCTTATAACTGGTTGACGTAACTGTGGTGATAATTTCAACTTTCGACAAGTAAGTTGCTTCGTAGATATGGTTACATTCATATTATTGTTATTATATTGCTTTATAAACCTATACAGATTTTTTTCTACTTCGAAACCATAACAATGTTAATCTATATTAATCATCTTGGGGTCTCAAAAAGGACGTATAATACTGATTTCGTAGTTTTCTACTTGTTTTTACTTGAATTGTAAACACCCGAACAATAAATACCACAAACACCTCGACAAACACAAGTTAAAATTTTAAATTATTATGTAAATTCCGTTCTGGGTTACTAACTACCACATAACAGTATATTAGTAAATAATGTAATATGATCTAGAGCCATTGCCCACTGAAACTAGTTTCAGCGGGGTTAATAAAGTGGTTTGTATACGAGACTGTAAAATATGTAACGTAGTGTGCCCTCTGTGGTCTCACTTCACAGACTTTAATTTCTGGTCATACTGCAGATATTTCAAAGGAATAGCAATGTTTTTACAAGCTGTGGGACCAATGAAACTTGAAACATCTGCTTTGCCAAATGCTACATCGTGTCTGCTTACAAAGCGATCAGTAAATTTTGTAATTGAGGCAGTTTTCGAAACAAATTCGCGTATCGTTGATTGAGATGCAATTACATTATTTTACTCTCAATGTTTCCGGGAATATCTTAGTCTGGAATTAGCAGATAATTTTGTTTTGCTAAAAATATCCGTTCCTTACGAGTGAAAACCGATGGTATCCATATGTGAATCGGGAAAGATATACATATTTTCTTTGCAGCGATTTCTTGATCTGTCTATGTCGTTGCAGTATTTTTAACTAAAGTAGAAGAGAGTTAACGCACCAACGCTACCAATCTAAGTAATTTAGGTATTGGCGTTCTATAGGCATAAGTAGATTTCCGGTGAATTAGGAATCGAATGTTGAAAAACTGTTTCTTAGTGAGCGCCGATATGGTAAAATAAGTAAATGTGCCAAATTTCATTGCAATCGGTCCAGTGGCTCCAGAACGTAACCCCTCCCCACCTCGTGTCACCCCTGTTTATTTTCATTTCCATAGGCGTGCACAGATTTTATAGTCAAACTTTAAAGAATTTTATCTCGATACAGGGGCGGATTGGAAAACGCAAACCAAGGGGGTTGCAATGTACTCATCCCAAGGTGTTTTTTTTTTTAAATACATTTCGATTCCAACTTGTATAGATTATACATACAAATTTCCGTTTTTTTTTATGATGGTGGAAAACAGTCCAAAATGTTATCATCTACTGTTAAAATTTGTCAGTGTGGTGTAACTCTCGAAAAAGATAATTTATCTGCATTTGTCAAAAAATGGGCGGCCATCCAATTTTGGGTTTTGATAGGATAAGGATAATCGCCTTGCATCAACAGGGTTCGTCAAATCACTAAATTTCAGTAACACTGGTCATAATCAAATCATCTGTTATCAGAATAGTGCGATCATTCCAAGAGACTCTAAATATGAATGAAGATAAGCGATTTCATGAAACCGCATACATAATTACGTAATAATTGATATTTTTTGACGATGTGTGTACTTGCCCGAAGAACAACTGTTGAGCATGTAATCCCTGAAGAGGAAATAAAGACTGGAATGACACCAGCAAAATAGCTTTTCTTAAGAGAAAAAAAATAAAATAAAATAAAATCAGTATCTTTTTCTGTTTCTTTCTTTTTCTCTAAGCTTGACACTACAAAATCCAAAAAAATATAAAAATAATAAATCAGGAGTAGGTATATACAACCAATAATAAAAGTTGATACACACTAAAAAATCAACATGCTATCTATATACAGTGCGTTTTTTTTATCACTGGCCATAGGAATTCTCATGTTAAATTTTCTACCCCATGTTAACTTTTGTTAGGATGAAGATTTGGGATTAAAATTTTTACACAATATAATTTAGAACTTCTTCTTTCAACTACACTAAAAATTATGCCTTTAAAATGAAAAACAGTGTTTAAAAAAATTAAATTGTTTATGGATTTTTTTTCAGAATTATGTAGGTGGCTGTTTAAAAATTGGCATTATCATCAGACATATCAGATTATTATTCCCATTTCGCTGATATTGATATTTTGGAGACATTTAAAAATTATTTTTATTAAAATTCAAAACTACAATTATTTAACAGCAACAATGTAACACAACAAAAATTAGAAATAATAACAAAAATAGTAACAATTATTACAAAAACGACACAAAACAGAACACATTTCACCATAAACTACAATCGGTGTTCAAAGTGCTGACTAAAAGCCGCCAAACAGTCACCTAGTCGATCGTAAAATAATAGACGCCTTACATTTTCCAAATGTCGTACTGTTATATTATTGCAGGCCTCAATAATTCGTTTATGTAATTCTTCCGCGTTCACGGGATTCAGTCTGTTAAGATCGAAAACTTACTGACCGATGTACAAGGAAAAGTCCATAGGGCTGAGGTCAGAACTTCTGGCAGGCCATCTGTAGGGTTCTTGCCTTCCTAGCCAACTTTCCGGAAATGTATTATTTAGGAATTCAACAACTGCTCTTGCTGTATGTGGAGGAGCTCCATCGTGTTGAAAGATGATCTGACCATTAGCTCTTTGCTCAGCTAATGCCGGACCAATCACCATAATCAGTATGTCTAAATATTTTTCAGCGTTGAGAGAACCGTCAAGAAAAAATGGTTCTATTATTTGATTACCCAACATTTACAACCAAACATTTACTTTACTAGGTCACTGAATATGCGTTTCTCGAATAATCTGCTTATTTGCAGACCCATTGATGTTAAATGTACTTATTTAAAATTTATTACGTTTGTTAATTCGATCAATCCAATATTCACAAAACTCCATTCTTGGAAAAAAATCCGTTGGTAATAACTTTATGCACATTATTCACCTTGTAGGACTTGTATCTTTCACTTTTTAACGTATTAAATCAAGTTCTTTTAAACTAGAAGATTTTTTTCTTCGACGGACAAACAAATACTCAACTTTATCTCAGGTGTTTGGTCTCGCTAGGGATCGGCCTGTTGGGATATTTTGCCGCAAAATTGTCAGATATTTCCCTAAGCGACGTACCTTTAATGTAGGGCGTTACCATTTCAATTTTCTCTTGAACGTTGTAAAACGGCATTGGAATATTGAAAATATCGGAGTGCAAATTAAAGCAATAATTTGAAAAACGTCAAAATATGTCAAATTTTCATACACAATTTAATTTTTTTAAGCACTGTTTTTCATTTTAAGGGCATAATTTTTAGTGTAGTTGAAAGAAGAAGTTGCAAATTATGTTGTGTAAAAATTTCAAGTCCGAATTTTCATCCTAACAAAAGTTAAGGTGGGGTAGAAAATTTAACATGATAATCCCTATGGCCAGTGTTAAAAAAAATGCACTGTATATTTAATCGTTGAACATGAATCAATTTGAACCAAATAAAACAGTCTGTACTGCACCGATTTTGATTTTTTAAATGAAAGACATTGACTTCTTTGTGAACATTACTGGAGCTAAATATAGAACTTGGGCCAGTTTTGTTGCGCGTCTTGATGTGCAGTAAATTATGTTCAGAGTAGGGACAGAGCTTACTTTGAAAAATATTCTTGATTTGTACACATCGGTACAACATGTCGGAATGTTGACAAGATTTAGTCTTACTTCAAAGAAAAAATATCAAGGGTACCTACGGGTACCTACTGCTTCACACAGTAATAAAAAAGATTTATAACTTTATCGTCATTGAACCACTGGCTATCATGAACCAACATGAACCACTGGCTATCTGGAGGCATATTTATTTTTTAGTTTCTATTTACGGGTTTTAGGAAACGTTAGGGTGTAGAGATAATACGAATGCATTGCAACGATTATGTGTGTAAGTAAAAATTTTTATTTCCTTTTTGTTCCATTCGTTAGATTATTTTGGGTTCAGGCTAACATCGATTGGAGTGCCGATTGCAATCTTTAATTTTAGTTTATTATTCAATTCAATTACATTTTATTTGACTTCTACACTTTTGTGGGTGCTTTAATTTCTTTCTATAACATTTGTTTTTTCTACTAAACAAAATGCCTCGCGTTCTCAGGCGAAGAAAAACACAAGAGGTGCGTCGTAGAAATAGGCGCCGTGCGAGATAAATAATTGAAATTTCTCAAAATCTTGAAGCGGTTTTCGGTACGAATGCTTACTGCAACAAAAACAGTTAACACTGTACCAAGCAACTACTACGATAGTTGATTCATTTAAATCGGCCTTGAATAACAATCCGGTAAATGTTGATTCACATAATCTCAGTGAACTTTCATTATGTTGTTCATTTTGTTCGGCGCTTTATTTTAATTCGGAAATAACATCCAGAAATGCCGAAGCATTTACTTTATGTTGTCACAAAGGAAAGGTTCATTTACCACCTTTTACTACATCTCCGGTTCTACAATCACTCATCGAAGGTTCTACAATCACTCATCTACAGATTACAATTATAAACAAAAATGCAAAAATTTCGTTGAGAACATAAGCTCATATAATTCAGCTTTTGCTATCGCAAGTTCTGAAGCTGATTTGGACCAATCGGTGGTTAATGGGGTGTATCATTTCAAAATTCACAATGTTATTTATCATCGCGTTGGTGGATGTATCCCCGTTATGCACACATTGACTTATTATTATTATCCAGACCGTTTTTTATTAATGTTGAACAAAACAAATTAAAAATTGTAATGTGTAACATGGTAACCAGTCTTTATTCAACTCTATTTACGAATATGTAAGTATTCACTTTTTTTTATTTTTACATTGATTCGATTACCCATCCAATATATACCACTCGAATTTCGAGTGACGGGCGATCACTAGTAAATTATAATTAGATAAATATAGTTCCAGTAATCAACGTTATAATTGGATAGACCATCTTAGTAAAATTGGGAAAATCAACCGTTTATACACTCAACGGCACATAATTCGATCCATCAATAGTTTTCATAAAAACTTTATTGTAACTGTTCCGTTCGATCAGATAATTTTGAAACAGGGATAACGTATCCTTTCAATCATTTCCAGCGCAGAAACAAAAAAAATCGCCCGATAAACATGTCAAATAATTTTGTAACTTCTTTGTCCACACTTCTTTGAACCTAATATCAGTTTTTACCTTTTTTGGTCACATTTTTCGCAATCATCTTAAAAGAATCCGAAGGTTTCTGAAAGCAAATGTGGTTTAAACCCAACGCACACTGCTCAAGCTAGTGCTCTGATTCAAGGTCATTTACAATACTACGCCGCAGGAGTTCTTAGTGTTTCTAGATGTAGTGTCCAAAGGGCTCTAGAACAGTTTCGAGAAACTGTGGACTACACCAGAAGAAGAAGATGCAGAAAAAGATGCGCAAACGCCCGAGATGATCATTTTCTTACGTTACTAGTATTGCGAAATAGGGTTGTTGTTAGTGCTCGAAACGCGTTAGAAGAAGTTCGGGGTGTAGCTGTTCGTAAACAAACAGTGATAAGAAGATTAGAAGAAGGTCTAGGTGCAAGAAGATCTGCAAATGGACCACTCTTGACCAGGAAACAGCACAAAGAGCGGTTGCGTGTTTTGCTTATGAACTTGAAAATTGGTGTTGGATGGAGTGAATTCGCGGCCGGATTCTCGATTAGTGATAGTGATTTATTTTAGGTTTTATCCGTCACCTGGTGGAAACCTTGTTCCTGCGATACGTGGCGCCCAACGTGGGGCACTTCTCCAGAATGGCTCCTGGGGGAACCCCAAACTAAAAACCGCGTCGAAGAGGAGAGAGAAGGAAGTCAGCACCAACCTGGTGCACCAGCCACGACGGATGACCGTCCACACCAACCAGTAGGGGGCGACCATACGACAACAGAAGGCATCAGCAACACCACCAAGTACCACCTGGCCCGACAAAAGCACGATGGAACCTATGGGTCTTCCACCATCACGCCTGCGCTTCGGGGCGTACCCCGGGACCTTCTTCTACGAATGTGAAAACTACCTTAGGTGGAACAACTCATACCCGGAGAGGGACGCCGCCATCGCCGTTCGATTCATCGACGAAATCCCAGATAGGCTGAGGCGACAGATGGAGGGTTACACCGACGTCCAGGAGGCCTGGGTCATACTGAAGAGGGCGTACGACGGCGAGTCCGACAAGGAACTCTACGTACCGCCACTCGAAGCGTCACATCCGGAGGAGGAGTGCGCCTACGAGAACCTAGAGACCTGGAGACCTGGAGACTCGCCGACCTTTTGCGTTCCATGGTTTCCCTTTGGGGACTACCCCGAGGTATTCATCAAAGACCTCCGCAAGTACGTCGACTTTTACATCCGCCGGGAAGGCGGCGGAGAAGAAGTCCAGAGAACGTGCGTCACCTACATCCTCCGGTCCATCGACCTCGTCCCAGGAGAAGTTAAACCACTCCTGGAGGGCCAAAGGCACGTCGAAGGGGTCTACGACGCGCTCAGAAGGGCGTACAAGGGCGAGTACGACATGTACGGTGTACAACACGAACCGTACGCCGACGAGAATCCCGCTCCCTGGACCACTACAAAAGGCCGCTGTGACTACAGTGGCGACATGGGCTACCTCTACGTCGAGGATGGGTCGCCCAACGAAGATGTTTCCGACCATGACCTGCGCCGAGGAAGCAAACTACGGCAGCAAGAATTCTGCGGCGCCACGACGACCAAACCAGGAGTTGGCCGCGGCGCCCCCAAGAAGCGCAAGAAGAAGCGACAGAACCGCAGGTCAAAAAGGGTCCCTTCGCAGGTGGAGACCTATCCCCCTGTAGCCCCCAGTAGCGAGTATCAGGTACCAAAAGTCGCCACAACCGCCGCATTACCACCAGCAGCGGCCACCACCGAATTCGACACCCCGATCGCTCCGGAACCGGAGGAAGTCGCCGCCGCCCAGAATCCGCAGCAGGAGCTGTGCGATATCTGGCCGACCGCCGCCGAGCCGCGGGATTACCTCGAACACATGTCCGTGGACGAGGTGCTGGACTTGTTTGTCATCCCGCCGCCGCCAGCCGCCTTCACCGACCTCCCGGAGCACCTGGAGATCGTCCCACCACCAGACGAAGTCGTCCCAGAAAAAATCAACGAGCTCGAGATCGTCAGCGCGTTCGTCGATTTTCCGGCGAGGTGTAGTCCCGCCACCGTTACGCTGGACGTCAGCGTCCCGACGCAGGCCACCACTCCTTGCGCCGCCATCCAGAGGAAAACTGAAGATGACGCCGGTGCCGAGTCTGTGGCCCACACGTTCGTGGTCATCGCAGACGTCCACCACGAGGCCGACTACATCCCGGAGCCACGACACCACGACGCCTCCACCGCGGTGCCAGGACAGGCATCCGCAATCCTGCAGCCACCGCCCTGTGTAGAGGACCTCGAGGACGTTGAAACATCCCTGGCCGACCCTGGACAGTTAATCCAGCAGGTATCATATTGTGCGGGACCGACAATAACACCTGCGGCTGTCACGCGACCACCACCTGGTTTTACGACGCCGCCGTCCTGGTGCACGACGTCTCCACCAACCACGACGCCCATCCCGACGCCGCTGAAGATCTTGCCGCCTCCGGGATTTCCACCAATTCCAACCGCTGTCACGCGTAAACGACACCGCCGGACGGCCCCTGCGAACCTCCTGAGACGGACCAGCAGCCCCACATCACCAGCCCACCGACCCACCACGACGGGAGGGGCCCGCCAAACCCGCGGACGTGACGCGGACAGCCGCGGACTTCAGCGTTGCCAAGGCCATCTACCTATGGGAACCCGGAGAACGACGCCGCGGACGTCACTTCCGCTTCGAACCACCTCCTCCGATGCTCGACACGGGGGTCGGGTAGGGAATGGCGCCAGGCACAGACAGTTTACCTTTATACTGTCTGGCCGCTCGGCTCCCCCACTATCGCGCGCTCTCGCGACCGCGGTCTTTTACGCGTATGGTCGCGAGTGGTTAGTTGTAAGTAATATCATAGTATAGATTAGCGCTCGCGCTGTTAGAATATGTTAGTTTTAAGTAGATTTAAGTTCGTTTAATGTTAGTTTTAAGCAAGAATAGACTGCAGCCAATCAGAAAGCAGGACGCCACCTGCGATCCTTTAACAACTCGTCGACCCCAAACCCTGCTGGTCCGGTGGACCACTACGTCGAGGCGCAGAGCACCAGGTCGAGCATCAGGTGGACGACAGAGAGTGTTGCGTCGTACAGGAGAAAGATTTGCTGAGTGCAATATTGTACCAAGGCTCAGTTTTGGTGGAGGGTCAATTATGGTTTGGGGTCGTATCAATTTCGAAGGTCGCACAGAATTAGTGACGGTGAATAGGGGAACAACGCATGTTGTGAGGTACATTTGAGATATTCTGAAACCTCATGTTATGCCCTATGCACCCTCTATTGGCTACAATTTTGTTTTAGTGCATGATAATGCCCGTACTCACATCGCTCGAATTGTTAACAATTACATGGATGAAGTTGAAATTCAACGAGTGATTTGGCCAACGCGAAGTGCTTATCGAGGCAGAATTTAGGGGACCTCATTGTAGCAATGACTCAAATTTGAGAAGAAATTGACCAGCAAGAGATTCAGCATCTCATTGAGGGTATCCCAAGAAGAATATCAGCTGTAATTCAATCACGGGCAGGCAACACACATTATTGAAATTGGGCTTAGATTAATGTTTTTACAAAATTTTGTTTTTGGGACCATAACGAATTTGAGTCGTCGCACTCGCCACGGAGGAGAATCGAGAAGATCAGGCATCTGTACGAGAGAGGAACAGACTAAGCACCATCCATATGCGGAACGCGTAACCAGCAGCCAGGCTTGAGGATGCACGATTGCGAGCACGGCAGTCGCGTTCTGCAGCAACAGATTTGGTTCGCTTTCAACGGAATGAACCCGAGAGGGTGAGGATAGCTGAAACACGTACCCAAAGACTAGCAGATCTGAATCTGCTTGCATTCCAGTCCAATCCAGCTGTTGATTATAGTTCAAGTCGCCATGTTGTCATTGGCCAGATGAGTTATGTCTGTACCTACTGCCAGGCTCTAAAGTTCAATAATGAAAGGGATGTGTTGCGCTGGCGGAAAAATCAAATTACCTCAACTAGAAGCACCACCAGAACCATTGAAAACTGTACTTGCTGGATCTACCGCTGAATCGAAGCATTTCCTGTCGAACATCAGGAAATATAACTCTTGCTTCCAAATGACATCATTTGGTGCGGACATTGTGACTGCCGACAGTTCTTCACCGATTGCTTTGATATTTTGACATAATCTTGCATTCGAATACCTGCGTGGTTTTCTATACCTAGAGGAAGGAAACAGGAGCGTGAACGAAAAAGAGTAATTACTATGTGAAGACGAATACTTGATGAGCAAAGCCATGACGGGACAGCTAGTATTTTATAATTATTGTCGACATAATTATTTTTGCAACAAGCATACAGTTTTTAGTGTGATACATCCGCACAATTTGTTTATTTAAAATGATGTGGGTGAATGTGATAACGGGCAAAATGTGATAACGTCCTAAACGAATAGCTGTTCCCTCTTTCGTACAATAATCTTAGCAGTATTAACTTGTCACCCAGGGAAAAAAATGTCTCTGGGTCTCTGTATTGCCGAGCGTGGTTTCCTTATATCTCTCGGGCTCAAATTTCGAAGTCCTTTGGCGTTCGTTGTTTGTTTGCAGTGAAAGCAATTTAAAGCAGGTAAGATCTTTCGCTTATATAGCTTATTGGCATGCTTTTCGATGGGACATGAGTAAATTTCTGTAAAACGTGATTTGCTAATTACACTGGTCTGCAATTAAATCCTCCTTAAAAAAAATATGATGAATGTGAAGAGTTTAACTTGATAAATATACATCTGCTTTTATTGTTTTTTCTATTATGCATATACAGAGTGTTATGGAAGTCCTAGCAGAAAATTTAACCACAAGTAGATCTCGTCAAAATAAATATTTTTTCTATTTACCACTTTGCTGAAATCGGCAATTTTTTCGAACATTTTTCTGACCCCTTATTTCACCCTCTGCCTATGACTAAATTGAACGCAGTAGAGTTTGTGCCACCTTCTAACTTTTCTGGGACAAAAAAATTGTCATTGATAGTAAATTTTAGTTATCAGTTGTGTCGCACCGGCCGCTATGTTATGGACTGTGCTCGATTCTCAAGCAAATACTAAGAATTTATTCATTGTAATTTCCCGAAAATGGTTTTTATGCTGCAGTTTCTATGGTGTTAGTGTTAGGTAATGCAAATGAAGTCCGAACCTTGTTTGTGTCTCGGACGTCCCAGATATAATCGCGTTTTGGAAATCGAACCTAAAATTTTCGTACTATTCGAAGATGTGTGGTGTCGGTCTGTCAACATTTATCGTAAGTTAGAGAGTTTATTACATACGAATCTACTTTAATATTATGTTTTCATTTAAACAGTTTTTATTTCGATTCGCTTATCGGGTAAAGTTTTTGTGGTTTCCTGACAATCAATGGAAGAGGGACCATATGCGGGTATTGGTTTTAGGGGTTAAACTATTCTTAATTTTAACTCCTTAAGGGAGCGTTTGCGAAAAAAAATGATAGATAAAAAAATGTTTATTTCGGCGAGATCTACTTGTTAAATTTTCTGGTAGCAACTTTCATAACACCCTGTATATTTTTTAAATCAATTTTATATAATTGTTCAAAATTCAGTCTTTTTTGTGTTTCGTTCTCGCATCAACGCTACTTTATTCCATTTAGTTAGTATTTATATATACAAATACGGTTCGAATTGATTGAAGGAGTGAGAACGATATTGACTAACGTTCTTTTTACAAAAATGTAAGCGCCTGCGCAGTTCTTGCTGTGACTCCGTGGCGCTCAGTACGTAAAAAAGTTGTGCACTGATTATTATTATTTTTATTTTAAAGGGTAATATGGTAAGTTTTATATTGCTACATGTTGCGAAGATGTATGTGTATTTTTAACTATGGAGCGAAATAAAATCACGTGATGATATAGCAAATTTAATTTTGTTGTAGATACAAAATGTTAAGAACTTGCAAAAACTCTGCAGGCGTGTTTTGCTACATTTGCGGTGAATTTACAATAAAATTTCAATGAAGTACACTAACTACTTTAGTAAAAAGTGCTTATCAACATTACTTTGGGTTTTCTGTCGATGAAAGGAGGACAAAATTGGCTCCCGAAAATGTGCTGTAACAGTTGTTCAAGAACTTTGAGAGGTTGGCTCGAAGGCAAGAAAAGGAAGAAAACTACAAAGTTAAATGCTACTTTTTAAACTTTTTTTTAACTTTTTAACATTGTGGGACGCATTTTGTCTACCATTGTCGCAGTTAATAAATTCATGATTTAAGTTTCAAGCAAGAAACACGTTTTAACTAAAAAAATCATCACAAAAAAAGTTTACGTGGTACATAACTTTTTAAGCTATATCTGGTTTCAGAAGTAACAAATCTATAAAAACCATGCATAATAAATAGGTGTACATTTGTTATTTACTAGTGTGTCACATTTTCCCGTCAAATGTCTAAGCAGGGAAAATGTGACTATTTCACATTTATCCCTTTCAGAAATCGTACATTATATATGTACACCGGGTTAATAAAGATATAGACGTTCCTCATTTCTGCTGCTTCTCCCCGTCACCGTGTACATATTGTGCCCCTGTATATATTGTGAATAAAGACCGTAACACCGACCCTTTATTTGTTTTGCTTCCCTCTCGCCAAACTTGATAGCTGACCCCTTGAATCTGTGTTAAATTTCTGCAACGCGTGGGGTTTCTACCATAAAACGTTGTATTGCACTCATTCCTGTGTAAATTGGGGTTTTTTCGGTACTCGGGTCTTAAAAAAGCACTCGTTTTACTCGATATTCTATTGTAAAGCAGGGATCGATCGGTAAAATCAAAACATTACGCAGGGCCGTTGACTTAGCGAGATGTAAAAGCTACAAATAACAACTCAATGTCTATTGAAGGTCATAACGCACCGGTTGAACTCAATCTGTCCTTCGAATAGATATTGTTGTCTCAAATTAAGCAAAAGTCACAACCAGAAAAAGAAATAAGGTCCATGGTCTGAAATTTTGACAACCGAAGAGGCATTGATCGGTATTCAGCCAAAAGTAGACAATACTACAATAGAAACAAAGAAGACTGCAAGTATTAAACAAGTTAACCTTGTTAAAGAACTAAAAATTACACCCTTTCCAAGTTCATCAGATTTTGATGTTCCCTAATGGGCGCCGGCAAGATATTGAGATTTCCGCTGAAGAACATGCTTTTGCTGCAATTGGTAAATGGGTTATCATGAAATACTGCACAAAGAAGATAATAAAACATAGTTAAAAACACGCTCATATCACAATTGCTCCATTTTATGGGGCTAATGTAATATTTGACAGTTTCCTTATTTTCTACGATATTTTTTATCCACCCTCAATGTGCACAGCTGGCCGCTTTCTAAAAATGTGAATTTCTCTTACCCATTAGAACCCAAATGTTAGAAGGAAATAATTTACTTAATGAAATTAGAATGTACTTATTTAAGAACTTTTCTTTATAGTTGCTGCGTAAAAATGTTACGTTACTATTGTCCCGCAGATTGTTCCTGACAAATAGTTTATCTTAGTTTTATTTCTGTAGCAGCAGTGAAAGTATACTGTAATTAAAGTATATTAAACTATACATTAAATTGGTTCCAAAGATTGTAACAAGTGATTGTTTAATATTGAAACAAATAAATAGATTGGCAGCATTGAGTAATAATAATTAATAATCTCCCCGACAGCTTGAGAGATTTTTTTAGGTTATACTCGTGTCGCTCAACAGATGCCGCAGTATTTCAATTCCACCAGTGAAACACTATTATTTTAAACACCGCGCGCAAAGGGCGACTGTCTGTTGGGCGACACAAGTATAGTGTTTAGTGATGATTTATTCGACAGCATTGATTTATTTGATGGGTTTTAGAGTACCTACTAGTAGAGTATTTGTTTCGTTAAATTCTAACCAACTTAAAAATATATAACAATTGTATTAAGCGTTCAACAAAAATCGACGACGAAACAAGCGTTGAAATCATGTCTGTATTTAGATCACACGCATATAGTGCTGGTTACGGGTAAACAGTAACATGTCATTCTGACCGTGGAACGCTTAGTAAAGTCTTCACATTGTTCTGAGCCTATCGACTTCCGGAACTCGTAAAGGTATCGTTGCCACCTTTGATTTGAAAGGATATGGCTTTAGAGGCGTTCAGTCATAATCGCACCGGCTGCTCGAGTGCGTGAACCAGATGTTCGAACCAACGGTTCCTCTCAAACAGAGCAGCACAAAACAACTAACTCAGCAGGATTACTATCGCAACGACGATTCATCAGTAAAGTAAAACTAACCTGTAAATCGTAAATCTGACAGGTTTTGATGTATCGATACACGCCATACGTTTTTTAATCCATGGCCCACTTGACGTGGTTTTTTGTTGAACGCACGATATAACAATGATCAAAAGATCGAATCCATTTCCATACAATTATTACGCCCATGATAAAATTATAATATTATAAGCCTAAATGGCTTTTACATTTGGTTATTCATGTTGCAATTAAGCAAAAATGACCGTAACTTTTATATCTTCACTTTTGGTAACGGTCCTTTGGGATTAAAGTTTTAAACCTTTATCACTTGAGGATGTACACAACAAAATCTTTACTGCTAATAAAATTGCCCCTCTTTAAAGTTACTGCTCATTATACTCAATTTCCATTTATTTTTTGGAGACCAACTGTTGTATGTTAGGCCCATCCATGTCCAGTGTACTTTTAGTTAGTTAGAACTGAGTACGTTGAAGTACTGTTGAAGTGGAAAAAAATTCAAATTTCAGTTTATATCTAGTATGTATCTTAGTGGAGGTAAGTGGAAATATATTAATTTTTATTTGACATTAAAGTTATTTTAGTGGAATCATTATTTTATATACCACGAATGTGACGCGCTCCAATTAAGAGTAATTTTCTGCCATCTTGGGGAATAAATCTATAAAAAGTAATGGTCTCGTAAAATTACTCATACATCATGCAGTTAGGTGAGACCTACTGGTTAGAATATTTCCTTTGAGAGATAATAAAAGTTTAAGACATTTTTAACGGCTAGCGGTAGCAACTAAATAAAAAACTTTTACTCCTAGATTCTATGCATGGCTAAGGCTAGAGTTGACAATAATTGTGCTGGTACATCAGTTGTTATGACTAAAGTTTGTGCTTGTGATTTTAAAATGAATTTAATGAAAAAACTAATTGGGGCGTTTGGTGGAATGTAGGAGGGATTACGGGTTACGGATAAGCAATTTGGAACAGTGCCAAAATATAGGTTTAGTAAATACATGTGTTGAAATTGGAAATCTTTTTGAAAGCCTACGGTAATTTCCACACAAAATTAATATCATTAAAATTGCATGAAATAAGTTGTGAAAGGTAGAAGGTCAATCGACATGATTCTTTCAAAAAGTGGTTATCCATATGGACATATACGGGTGTCCCAGAGGTGTGTGGATCATAATTTATGCCCTTGTTTTGAAATATATGAAAATAGAGTTTTCGGGAGACGATAGCCACAAGATACTATTGGTTTTTAAGTTATGAAGAATATTAAGTCAAAATTAGTGCTTTTTAAAAAAATTGCAGACCTTTCTAAAAGATATAACTAATATACTTTCAATAATATTTTTATAGGCCCCAACTTTAATACACACTAATTGAAAGTCATCTAAATGGATATTTCTGTACAGGGTGTACAGTTTTCCAAATGTATAATAACTTTTTTTTTTCAAATAGACAGAAATAATCTTTCGATCAATATATGCTAAATTAAAAATTTAAATATATTTAAGTCAAACTCCACAAACTTTAATGAGCGTAAAATTACAAATGGAACATGTTTCGGCAGAACACTTCTGCCATCATTAGCCCTAATTTAACAAGAGATTAATGATACAATTGATGAATTACAAGAGGGGTTCTTAACCTTAAAGAATATAAAAAAAATTATGACGTCAACGTATATTGGTTCCCAGAATAGCGCTTAAAATGCTTAAATATTTTTTAACTTCGAGAAGTAAAACACGTGGTATCTTTACACGCACGGATGTTTGATTATAGACTACCACACGGAGAATCCGCCGCACGGATAATCGAAGATCTACTGTAGTGATTTCTCTGACCACGCCAATTCTGAAGCATAAATGTGAAGCAAACAACAAAGGGCTGGCTGACCAAATATTATACAATAAAATACCATACAGCTTTGTACTTTTTAGGTCGTGAAATATACATACAATGAAGTAGGGAAATATACATTTAATGCTAAATTTAATGGTTCCAGTGGTTTTGAATAGCGGAAAATTAAAAACTGCTAATATACATACTAATTGTAGAAAAATATGAGCTGGGGAATTATCTGAAGCTCTGTTATGACTAAGAGCTTGTTCGCTTTTTTCGTAATGTAATTTGCATAATATAAAGTTTGCTTTTATGACTTGGGATGGTTTGAAAATGCGACAAGTACAATAAATCAAATAGGGGCGAGTGTATATTGCGTTGGGGACGGATTGTTTGTGACTACCCGTTTATGAATTATTAGTTGCCGAGTGTAAATTCCGCGTAATTTAATAATAATCAAAAGCTATAAATTATTTTCAATTATGTAAACTATTTTCCTAATGTTTAATAGCATATTGGGATATTAAAGCACTTTTAAATTCTGTATGTGCTGAAGACCCGTAAAAACGAAGTAAAATTGAAATGAACGTTGACAGTTTGGACTGATTAATTTGATAAAAATGTATCGCTTGCGTGATAATCACAAAATATGGCACGTTTGCCCGATAAATGTAAATGATGCTTGTAAGGGACTGGAAACAATTTTTTTTAAATTTATTCATTATATCTTATAAGAAAATTACATTGTCGATATTATGAATAAATTAATGTTGATTCACTCTGTCTTCGTGGTTGTGGTCTCACAATACTTATTAACAATAAACATTAGTGTATACAAAAAAAGCCGATTTAATGTCTGTCTAGTTCTGCCAATTTAAATGGGAAAAAAATATAATAGTGGAATGATAAAAAAAAACAAGATGAAATGGTTATCCCGGCACCTCCACCATATTTCAGCATCAATAATAATTTAACTTTAATTTAATAACATTAATTTACATTAAATGGCTTAACTAAATTACTCCTGTAATATAAGTGTTAAGTTTCAATACAATTGTACCCTTTTATTAAATTTGTTCCTGATATTAATAAAACAAAACGCATGAAGCAATACACAGAGCAATGTCTCTAGTGTGTAACACAGAAACATAGTTTAAAATTTTAATAAGAAAGACGGGTAACCCCAGTTTGCTGTCATCGGGACCGTGATTAAATTTTGTTATTTCTGTTTACAACGGTGTTGTTACAAGTTTATGTTGTGGCTATTTTAATTAATTAAAATTGATTACTTTTTGCAGCTGTTATACAAATCTCTGTGGTCTCTTGAATACGGTTTATTACAGAATACACGTTACAGAATTGTATTATGAATTATTTTTGATTGACCTGAAATTTGCGAAATTTGTTTTTGTAACCAATTCTAAGTTTAAATTTCGTTACATCGTCTACATTCAATCAAAGAGCATTCTTTTGTTTGGAAAAAATCCTCAAAAAGTCCGCCGTTATATTCTAAGCAAAGTCGAACTCGTCTATTAATATTTTCTAGAACATTTATTAAACAATAGCGTGGAATGGCTTGCTAAAATTCTGTAATAATTGTATTCTTCAAATTATTCATTTCATTCAGATGATTCCAACAGAATTTTATTATTTACCACAGTAATACTCTTGACTAATGTTTCTCTGAATCACCCGGTATATGTCCGCTGCTTAGTGTAATCATGTAATCTAAAATTTGCAGTTCATCATTATTCTTGGCTTTATATTATACGTATTCAAATCCAAATTTAAATAAAATTTTCATTTTTGATTGCAATAGCTTTACAAAGCACTAAATATTGGTTTACTGTATAAAATAAATGTAATTAATTATACCTTCATAATTAACATAAATTTTTGCTTTTCATCATAATGAAAGACCAAAAGAAAATTATAAATAGAATAAACAGAAAAAAGTCTTGGTAGAGTGGTAACTTGTTAATCCGGATCAATGAAAAACCACTCCATCCGAATTACTGAAGTCTGCTATGTTTACCAATTTTTTAAATGTTCTGGATCTTCATCCTGCTCTTCCTCTTAAATATTGTTGTGAAATTTAAGAAACCAAAGAGACAAACTACAGTGACGATGTGACGAAGTCACCCGAAATTCCAAAGAAAGGGGTGTCAGTAGTGATGCTCAACGCTCTGAAGCGAAATTTTAAACAATCCGGCAGGCCGCTCTTCCACTGTTCGGCAAGGTCAAACACCCAACGCCCAAAACAACATCTTTAACCGCTTCTTAAAAATACTTCTGGGCCTCCGATCGGGATAAAATCTTTACCGTTATAACCGGAAAAATAGCGCGCAGCTTATGCAACTTTCCAGAAGTCGATACGACCACCCCAAGCCGCCACCCTTGTCACCGCGGGCCACGCCCTTCGCACTAGTTATTAAAGTGTCCGGGAAAAATGCTTCCCCTTATCCGATCGGGATGGGACCTACATCATTTTAATCAGCAAGGAAGCCCGCTCCGGACCTCACCACTCCGGAATCGCTAACTTGTCCGGAGTCGCTAACGTTCCGTCCGGAAGAGAATGCGGTGATAACGCTTCACCCCTACTATGTCACGACAGGCCGCGCGCGTCTGTTAACGTCATCGTCTCCCCTCCAGCGTGTCCATTAAAGAAGCTCCGCTCAGCCGCAGAAGGGAGATGTTCCTCCACCGAAGAGGAAGTGAGCACCAGCCGACCATCCTCCCAGTTCCCGTCCAAGTTTCTGGTAATATCCCAGTACCTTCCAGAACCCGACCACGTTCTTTCCGGTCTCCACTTCCGGTTTCTAGCCACCGCCTGCCGGCGTTTTAAGTCCGGCATTTTCCGGTTGATTGACGACGGGGGCACTCTGCTCGCGCACCAGAGAGCCGCGCGGGTTTAATCCGGACGGACCTTTTCCGGTTGCTACTTCCGGTTTCTAGTCATCGTCTGCCGGTGTTAAATCCGCCATTTTCCGGTTGACTGACGGCGGGGGCACTCTGCTCGCGAGCCAGCCAGCTGTCGCGCGCTAGTAGTTTCAGATTAAGTTTTGTGTTTTTCCCCGGAAACCCGGACCACACCTTCCCTACCCTTGTCACCTTTCGCCGCCGCCACAACCGTTGGGAGAGCGTACCGCCATTGAGAGGCAAGAGGAAACGACAGGGACAGTGAAGATAGTGTTGTAAATACGAAATATATTGTATATAGGGTGCTCATTAAATACTGTTACTTTGTCTTAAGTTATTTCTTCCCTCCATGCCAAACTAGACAGCTGACCTCTGGCGTACCGTACTCCATTGTAGCTACCCGTGGACAAGTGTAGACAGAACACAGAACCTAAAGACATCAAAGAAACCAAAAACCCGAAAGAAAGTAATGAGAACAAAGACACAATAATGCTAAGAACCAAAGATACTAAAGGGACTAAAGAAATAAAAAATAGACTACAGAGAATAAAGTGATCAAGTAGACCAAAGGTACTAAAAGGGACAAAACAGATCAAAGAGACTAAAGAGGCTAAAGGAACCAAAGAACCAAAGACGATCGAGACCAAAGAGAACATAGTGTCTAAAAAGACTAAAGGGGCAGTATAGAGATCAAACAAACCTAAATGATCAAGGAAACTTAGGAGGCTAAAGTGACTAAAAAGACAAAACAAACAAAAATATATATTATAGGAAATAGAAAACACCAAAAAAAGGGGACTAAAAAGAAAAAAAAAGATGACAAAAAGGATCAAAAAAACCAAAGTGATCAAGGAGATAAAAGAGATCGAAGAAACTAAAGAAACAACACAGGGTAAACAGAATATAGAGATTAAAACATATTAAACCAATGAGACCAGAAAAACAAAAAGAGCACTGTAACTAAAAGACTACAGGGACGATATAAAAAACTATAGAGATCAAATAAACTAAAAAGACCAAAAAAAAAAAAAACTAAAAATAGTAAAGTCAGAAAATAGAAAAAAAGACAAAGAGGCAAAAATAATGGACTGCACCAAAAAGAGCAAAGAGGACAAAGAGACTACAGACAAAAAATGTTTCGTGTTTTGTGGTTTATTTTACGTGTTATTATACGTAAAGTGCCAGCCACAATAATCTGACACCCATAAACTGGGGCCCAATGCCTCAAATTAGGTGCACAGTAAGAAAGGTTCAGCGTTGTAAATTAACAAGAAGCGGCAACGTCTTTGAGGTGCTTGTTCATTGGTGGATGAGACGGACCGGACCCGAAACTTTGATCTCGGAAATTTATGGCTGGGTTCAGTCCTCCATTGTTAAGATAATTGTGGGCAATGGGCCCCGTTTTATGGGTGTCGGATCACTGTGGCTAGCACTTTTTAATTCCTAATTTACTAGTAGTTTTAAAAAATATTTTTCTAGTTTCTGAACAAGAGACAATCATAGATTGGTTAAGGTTCAGATTGCACCATAATGGATTCTTTAAAAAACGAAAAAGGTGAAAATATTAGAAAACCGATTTCAATTAACGTGCACACTGTACTATTTTTCTATAAAACTTATTTGTAGAATAATTAATTACTTGAACTATTGTTGCGTCGCAATGTGTTTAATTATTTTTTATTTTATTGTTTGTTATTATTTACGTTATTTTTCAGAACTCTTTGTAGCAAGAAATGTTTGCACATCTCTTCCTCTTCAACAAATTAGTATCAATGCTAATTCAATTCGAAGTGATCAATAAATTCAACTCCAAACTCATGAAATTCTGGAACACAAAAAGGAAGTTGTGGGAGGAAACATTGCCTTGCCAACGGAGCACTATCGTGAATAATTTACACATGTTACAAATGTATTTACCTCTGCCTCTGATTTCTGGATTTAAGAAGTAACGTGCAAATATTTTCAATTGTTCTTCTTATATTACCTAAACTGCAGCCCAAAGTTGTAGGATTGACCAGCAAAGAAACATGCACTACTTTAACAATAAAATTACGTTATACTTTAAATTTTTTTTATAAAATTAGTATAGGATTTATTTCAGAAATTAATTCTCACTGTAATGGTAATAGTAATTTTTTTAACAAAATCGCAGGATATTGTGAATTAAAATTCAACAACAAATAAATTAAAATCGACAAAGGAATTAATGAATCAAATATTTAAAAGTACCATTATATCCAGCATAGTGTATTCAACCGAAATTTACTAACAATTTTGATATTGTTAAAGATTTAGATAAAGGATTAATTAATTAAATTGTTTCAGTTTATGTTTGTTTTTCGCTGAGCTCGAAACGACATGCAGCACTATTACTTTGTGTCAACATGATTAAGTTCCCAATGATTACGAACATCTTAATAAATTATAGTGCTCTATCTTCTGTGAAGCGACAATCTGCCATATTTATAAATAAGTATCTGGTCTTCATAAAAGATTCATACATACTGTTGCCCCTGGAAAACAAAATTTACATGTTTTAAATGGAGAACTTTGACTATTGGATATCTGAATCATTTATGAAGACCCTGTATATTAATTAGTTTGCTGATCATATTTTAGATGTCACCTTGTTAATGTAATTCCAACCATTTTATTTTTATTCCGGGCTGTCTAAACTAGTGGTTGTAATCACATAACCTCACTGTTTCTTAACGAACGCCAAGGCGGGGAATAAACATTAGTTTAATTATTATTTATTCCTTTGTTAACTCAATATTAGAGGTTTAGTTTACTTACAACGCTCTCAGCACTTTATTTAAGTATTTATATAAATATCAAATCTCACTGAATATTTATCACTTGTGAAAAGTCATGGATCCTTGATTATTAAACGATATCTCCAGGAGATTTGTCACAGTTGAGAAATTTAATGTCATTAAAATGAACTCACTTTTGTGACTGTTATGTCAGCTTGATCTTGTTGCTGTCAGTTCAGGAAACTTCGTTGTTACTTGAAAGACCATCTACGGTTTAGGTCTTTTAGACTAAGTTTATTTACACCGATGTCAGTGGTACGACCCCAGGAGTCAAAGCGCAGGTCGTCATTTTGAACAATTTTTATAAACGGTACGTTGGTGAAGGCGATTTCTTACCTTTTTCAATTGAAAGCAAGAGTGGTTTTTGTCAGTTGGAAAAGGTTAGTCAATAAAAACCGAAATGTTTACAATAGTTCGCATCGTAAGTAGTATGTTTTTTACCCAAAATAGATCCAGTGATTATCAAAATGTTTTGACTACTAATACCGTCAAAACTACGTAGTGGTCACATAATTTGAGGTTTCAATATTCGCCACACATCGTGAATCACGCTGTATATTAATATGGGGTAGTTTGCACAACCAAAGTATATTAAACTTTTTAATAGTTCTAAACTCTACCGGCGAAGCAGGTTAAAACATGAGTTTTTATTGCTCTGGTCTAGCATTTAGTTATTTTCTCTGAATGCAAAACTATAAAAATGCGCTAAAGTTCCAAACACTCTTTGCCTCTCTTTTCAATTTACGATTGTAATTTAAAATACGTGTTACCTAAATGGCTGCTTTTCACCTGCTTCAAGAGGAACAAAGTTTGAGTTCGCAATTCGGCGTTCCTGAAACCCAAATCTTGTAAAAATTACATCTGTGTTGTAAACAGAACATTTGAATTATAGAGCTTTTGTTCGTATTCGTGGACATTTTGTTTCCAATTATTAAGATTAATGTGCTTGCCATTATTACCATCTGCTTTAGCATTTATATGATATATTGCCAGATGCGATTGTCGGTTCTAAGTTTGTGGGATATCGCTTAATGTATATTTAAGGAGGTAAAAGTAAATACAGGGTGGGTGTACTTAGGCAGCGGCAATGTTTGCACAACCAATTAAGTTGTGTTTTATTCTGATTGTTTCTGTCTTTTGATGATGGTTTTAGACTATTATTTTTTAATTGGCTGTAAATTATTGTGACAAAATCCTTCTACTTCCAACCACGAAGCTCTATGAACTCGAGGTCTGCCAGAGTACATTTAAACCATCTTTTTCTTATTTTCGACACCCTTATTACTATGTCAATGGTTTCTTCTGCTGGTATCGCAGAAAATCCATAAATTTATTAATTTTTTTGTTTTGATTGCTATAGATTAATGTAATTTATGCAATTTCCTAATTCCTAATTACAACAATACTGGAGGATTTAAATAACTACAAAATTATTTCCATCAATACTGAACAAATTAAAAATGAACTTTGAAGATTTTCTGCGCCTGTCGATAAAATTCTATTCTTGCATTGGATTATTAAATCAACATTATACTGATAACTAAGTTTTGTTTTAATATACTGCGACAGTGTCCTTATGACGAACACAAAGTAAATAAAACGTAGAAAAGTGAAGAAACAACGAAGAAGGGAAAAGAAGCATACAAGAAGGGTAGGAAGAAAGATAGGGGAAAATGAGTGGAGAAATGTAATGACGGAGGAAGAAACGGAAACGACAATAACAAATAACGCCGGCAACCTAGAACACACAGCGCAGTGTAGAGGGTTATGAACAGAAATGAGACAAGGCGAGGACAAAGGAGAAATTCAAGAAGAAGATAACTAGAAGAAACAGAGAACTAGAAGAAAGCCGAGATGCATCCCAAAACGGCAAAAAAAGTAAGAGAGTAAGGAATAAGCCAAGAAGAAATGCGGAAAATGGAAAAGATAGATGATGGATAGGATAAAAGAAGTAACAAAACCTACAAGCGAAACCAGGAAAGAAATGAGAGAGCTTACGAACGACAACAAACAGCTTAGGAAAGATATGAAAAAAAACTGAAGATAGAAATTAACTAATTAATAAAGAAAAAAAGACCAGAAAGAAGTAGAAAAAATAGCAATAATAGGGCTGAGACAAAAAGAGACGGCATCGGCACAAAGCATGAGCAAGAAAGTCGAGAAGGGGGTATGACAGTAGCATGAAAATAGAGACGTGGGTACAGAAGAAGAACGTCATGAGAAACAAAGAAAAACTGAGAAATAGATCAGGACCAAAAATCTTCATAAACAATAAGGAAAGAAAGCGTGATACAGAAAAAGATAAGAGCGATAGCGAAGAGAATAAAGAAAAAGAAAGAAGGAAAGACTTTCAGAATAAGCTATAGGAAACTTAAGGTAGAAGGAAATAGACAGAGATGGAACGACGACATAAAAGAAAAAACCGAGCAAGAAAAACGAAATAAGATATGCGATTTAACGGAAAAGCAACAAAAGAAAACAAAAGAAAGAATAAGAAAAAAAAAAGAAAAGTATATAAACGAATTCGATATAATTGGAATGGTAGAAACGTAGGTAAATGAAAAGGAATGATAGAAGAGAGAAGACAGAATTTCGAGACTACATAATATGGAGAAAAGACAAACAAGAAAGGAAAAGTGGAAACAAGAACTACAGAGAACTGAGAGAAATTTGAAACTAGGAACAAAAGTTAAAATAGTCACCGCAATTGATTTTGATTGGCCAAAATTTTGAAATTCTACGGCTGTTATTGGTCGAATGTCACAGTTTGACAGGTAAACTAAATAGTCACCGCAATTCATTTTGATTGGCCAAAATTTTGAAATTCTACGGTTGTTATTGGTCGAATGTTACAGTTTGACAGGTGAACAAAATAGTCACCGCAATTCATTTTGATTGGCCAAAATTTTGAAATTCTAGGGTTGTTATTGGTCGAATGTCACAGTTTGACAGGTGAACTGAATAGTCACAGTATAGAGAAAAGAGATTATCAAACAAAACAAATGTTAGGAGAGGCCCTAAATGAGACATAAAAGAGCAATAATTAGGGGAGACTTTACTGCAAGAATTCGGGCAAAATTAGCAAGGCAAAATAATGGGTTAGAAGAAGCAAGAAGAGAATCGGAGGATAAAAGAGAAAATGAAGAAGGACAAAAAATGAGCGAATGTATAGAAGAGAGAGGATATGAGGTACCAAATGTTAACTGGAATGCAAGGAAATTTACCTATGTGAGGCCAAAAGGAGAGGCGGCGATTAATATGCAACAGTGAACCTAGAAGGTTGGGACGAAGTAAGATGTGAAGTGAGAAACTAGCAACCCTTGGAAATTGAAAAATTTGAAAAAGAAATAAAAAAAGCAAGACACGAGAAAGAAATAATCATTTAAAAATCTGCTACAACACATTCAAATAGAAGAAGGAAAACAATAAGATACCGAAACAAAAATGAAAGCACCCGAAAAACCATGCAAGGGGCAATATCAACAAAGAAAATAGAAGTACAAGTAGGAGCAAGAATAGGAAAAACAGAAGGTTGGACAAAGAATGTAAACAAATGAAAAGACCAGCAAAAAAGCAAATGAGAAATTGGAGAAATGGGAAGGGCTCGAGAGAATAATACCGGCCGCAACTAAAAAAATGCAAAGGCACTTGTGAGAAGAAACACAAACAAGAGGACAGAAAAGAAGAAGAGGAAATTAGATCAATCAACACAGAAGAATGTTGGAAATATATAAACAGAGAACAAAAGATGAGAAATAGGGCAGATGAGCAGATAACGACAGAAGAATGTAGAGAATACTTCTCAGATTTACTAGTCGGAAAGGAAGAAACGGTAAGAAGACAGAAGAGAGAAGAAATAAGACACCGAGAGAAAGGAAGAAGAAATTACGAAGGAAATGATTAAGAGGGTAACAGGGAGAAAGAAGAAAGGAAAAGCGGGCGGGAGAACACAAACTACAAAACGATGTAAACAACAGAAGAAATAATGGAGACAATTAGGGAGATAGTAAACGACGATGGATTCCCAAGTCAATGGAGGATGGGGCTAGTGTGTCCGATACACAAAAAAGGGAACAGATATCTAAAAGGTGGAGAAGTACCTAGAAGTACGTTTTCCGAGTATCGAATAAATATAAGATATACACAATGATACAAGAAGAGAAATTCAAGGAAGAACTAGAGGAGAAAAAAGTGTTACCAGATGGACAAGCGGTTTTCAGAAAAGGGAGAAGCACCATCAGTAGTTAAGTAGTGCCGGTACTGGCCAACTTTGACCTCAAGTAACCTTTGGCCTTGAGATTATAATGCCGGTTCTGTACCAGTTTGATGACCCAGTATTGACAAGTCTTGACTTGAGCTAAAGAAACCTTTGGCCTTTAGTTTATAATGCCGTTCCTGGCCCAGTTTGATGGCCCAGTCTTGACTTGACCTTTCGCATGTTCTTGACCCTAGTTCCGGCCACCCCGCGCCCACCCTGGCCAAGGTTCCCCCCAACCGACCGAGTATGCGCACGCATTGTTTTATCACTCTTGTGCCCTCTTATCTAGAAGCTCTTTTATAATTATGGCTGCATTTTTGAAATAATTAAATAACTCATTTAACAAAAAAAAAATTGTGAGTCTGCAAAAATGAAATTTATAAACAAGAAGAATGTCCTTAAATCCAAGTGGAGTAAATTTAAATTAAAATTTAAATATATCTATGTCGAACTCCACAAACTTTAATAACTGAAGGATTACTAATGGTACATGTTTCGGCAGAATGCTTCTGCCATCATCAGCCCTTATAAGGCTGATGATGGCAGAAGCATTCTGCCGAAACATGTACCATTAGTAATCCTTCAGTTATTAAAGTTTGTGGAGTTCGACATAGATATATTTAAATTTTAAAATGAAATTTGACACCAAAAAATGCGGAGTCAGCAAAAAAGTGGCGGCAGCTAGGATCAAGACCATGCCAACGGTCAAGTCAAGATTGGAGCATCAAAGTGGCCCAAGAACGGCATTATAAACTCAAGTCCAAAGGTTACTTCAGCTCAAGTCAAGACTGAACTGCAAGTCAAGACTTGGCAAGACTGGGTCATCAAACTGGGCCAGAACCAACATTATAATCTCAAGGCTAAAGCAGGACGCCAACTGAATCCGGTAGGCTACGATCCGTTCGGTTGGGTACGGCAAGATCAGCCGCCCATTGCATCAGTCAGTTCCGTGGTATCGTCTCGGCGAGAGACGACTTCAAAATTGTTTAAATTATAAACGCCAAAGAAAATGAGTTCTTCGTCAGAGTCTGATTCTGATGAAGATGTTATGGTAGCCCTAGCCTGGATGGAGATGGAGAAACGTAGATTTTGAGTGCACGATATCAATCTCAAAAGAAACCAGAAGAATGTTCTTAAATCCAGGTGGAGTAAATTTAAATTAAAATTTAAATATATCTAAGTCGAACTCCACAAACTTTAATAACTGTAAAATTACTAATGGAACATGTTTCGGCAGAACACTTCTGCCATCATCAGCCCTTAAAGAATATAAAAAATTATAAATTATAAAATTATTAAAGTTTGTGGAGTTCGACTTAGATATATTTAAATTTTAATCTCAAAAGAGAAACTTATTTTTTATTTCCCGATTTACTTGTTAGTTTAACACATGTTAATTAGCACATCATGGTGAAAACCCAAACCCCAACTGTGAACTGCATCTGGCCACATCTGGAAATGTTTGCCTCTTGGAGAATTCACGTCCGCAGCCGAGCCGACCCTCACTCCCCCGCATTGCGACAAGTAGTGCGCATCATGCTACGTCATAATCACCGAACTACATGTAACCGAACCACTGTATATAAGGGGCGGGTACATCAGTGTCTACATGGTGTCTCATAAGTTTTGTGACCGACCACTCAGGTTCCGAAACTCGTACCAACCGAACCATCGTATTCAGGGGCGACTACGTTGACGTCAACAGGGTGTATTCTAACTTTTGTCATCAACCGCTCGGGTTCCGAAACTCATACCAACCGAACCATCGTGTTCAGGGGCGCCTACGTCGACGTCAACAGGGTGTATTCTAACTTTTGTCATCAACCGCTCGGGTTCCGAAACTCATACCAACCGAACCATCGTGTTCAGGGGGCGGCTACATCGACATCAACAGGGTGCATCGTAACTTGTGTCATCAACGATCCACAAACCGCTCTGGTTCTGAACCGCCGTAAAAAGGGTGCACTACGACAAGGGTATACAGGGGGAATCTCAAGTTTCGTCACCGAGTTACTACCGACCAAGTCATTGAACTGTGTAAATATTCTGTAAATAATTGTAAATAGGCGAACATTAAACGCTAACACCGAAACGGTTTTATTATTCCCTCCCGCCAAACTTAACGGTTGACCTCTGGAGTTCCGTACTCCAACTTTTCGCTACCCGTGATCTCGTGGAGCACACCACGTTAAATAACTAGCACTCGATTCAACCGCCGCCGCAATCAAGCGTCACAATGTATTGGAGAAATGAGCATAATCGACGACATTATCGGGAAACTGCTAACGAAATTCTGTCCATGCATCTTGAACAGAATATTGCCACACTTTCTCCACATTCGAAAATACGACTCAACCATAAAGGCTTTGTGTTCTAATGAAAATGCCATTTTTAAGCAGTAAACAAATGAAGTACTTAAAAGAACTGATTTTATAGAGTAGAGAGACACTAGACAAAAATAACACAACAACCAACATCAACAACGCAAGCGGCAAGATACTGAGAATTGAGGTTAACTTAATTCTTCAAATTTATTGATGGCAGTGGTTCAGGTTACACCGAACTGGGATTTCATTTATTCACAAGATCTAGCAAAAAATTGAAATTAACAATAAAGAAATTGGTTGTGGAGGCTACATTTTTTCGTATCTGTTTAAAACTTTATTTCTTAAATTTTTTGAAAACTCAAAATTATTTTTTAAACTTCTTGAATGATGTAACTTTAGATGCCACAATTGAGCATATCAATCACACGGATTCGAATTCATGGATGGCTCCATTTCAAATTATCTTGGTCGCTCGATATAATTCTTTATCTTAATCTTAATCTTAATCTTTATCTTAATCTTAATACATAAAACAAAGTCGGGCTTGTTGGAACACTTATAACTCGAGAACGGCTGAACCAATTTTCATGGTTCTTGATTTGTTGTATTTTTCACGGTCCTGAATAGCAGAATAACTATTAAAAACATGGATATGAGGGCCCAGGGGGACCCTTGGATTTGTAACTCAAGAACGGCTGGACCGATTTTTAATTTATTTTTTTGATATATTTGGTAGGTATGAGAATAGGTCGTAAACTACTTTTTTAGCCTTGACAGTTGTAAACTACGTTCTACCACATTTTAGACAGCCATGGTAACACATTTTTTACACATTGAAGCTGTCACCTACCGCCTTTAAGCGGTAAAATAGTCCAAAATTTTCTGCTTTTAGAAACGCGCAAAAAAATATCCTTTATGATAAATATTGATCCTACATTTTGAAAAAAGATACCGCACTTAACTGTCTTATAATAAGTTAATAAGAATAAGTTTCTTATTAAGTAACTAAGTTTCTAAGATATAATAATGACGAATTTAAAGACACACGAAGGCGCACCATCTCGTGGTATAAATAGTAAGCATCTCAGTTGCCTATTTACCTTGTCAATTTACAATGTCACTCAATCTAAAAATGTTAATTTATTGCGATTATTACTCTCACAAAATACAATAATATGGTAAAATGGGTGAAGTCATTGAACTAAAAGTAAAACACGTCAAGAATAATATAATGAAAAAGTTAAGGTAAGTCAACAAAACACTCGAAAAACATAACCTCTCTCATATTTTTAGGAGTTGTGCAATATTTATGCTATTTATGCATTCCTACAACTCCCGTATCCTTTTGGGCAAAATCCGCGTCCGTCACACTAGCCTGCACCTATCTTTATGTCAATAATGTGAATGTAACTTCGGTGCAACGATAATTTTTGTTAAATGGGGGCGCCGAGTGGAAAACGTCGTCATCGGCTAAAAAGTTGTATACATTATGTGTGTGGTAGGTATTTTACATCACTCAGTTTTATTAAAACACTCCGCTTCGCGTCGTGTTTCAGTATTAAAACTTCGTGATGTAAAATTGAACCTACCACACTTATAATGTAATATACTATTTACATGGACATGGGATCCCAGGGGGCCCCTTTGAGCTGGACCGATTTTTATGATTTGGTAGGTAGGTGGTAAAGTATTTTTTAAATGGATATGGGGGCCAAGGGGCCCCCTTGGATTTATTACTCAAGAACGGCTGGATATTTTTTTATGATCTTTGTTGGATTTGTTTCCGCTCCGAATAGCAGAATAACTATTAAAACATTACGGGGAGCTTGGTACAGGGCAACGACAATAACAAAAGCCCCCTTATTACAGGGCAACAATAAATAATAACGCCGGCCACCAAAATTTGTCGTACCGGGCTTTATTAAAAATGAGAATCGATTTTTGAGGAGTAAACTCCAAAGTTTCACTTCGGTTGCGCGTGGACTCCACACAAAAATTTTTTGATGATATCTTGAGAACGGATTGACTGACTTTTTTCGGGGGCGAATAACGATTAAAACATCGGAAAAATAACGAAAAAAAAATGTCTCAAACATTTTGTATGGAATAACGCTATCTTTGATACATGACAAAAACAGAAATTAACATGGCGTTGTATGCTGGTTCCGGTAATGCCAGTAGATGGCGTTGTGTGCATTATGCTTTGAAAACTGAATTTGATTCAGATAATAAGTCAACACAACATATATTGATTCTGAGGCGGTACAAAGTTCGCCGGGTTAGCTAGTTATGTATGTTTTCGAGGCAAACGTTGAAAGATTAATTGTTGAAAATTTGATTTGTTTTTCAATAAACTCAAAAATAGTATGTTCAAGAGTAAGATTTCGGTCAAACTCACGAAATAAATCGGTTTATTGCATAATATTTCAAGAGATGTGAGCTACCGATAAAATGCTCACCCATTTACGTACTTGCGTTAAAAATTTAATGGACTTCTGGATGCACAATAGCTTTTTCCTTTTAATGGACCTTTAAAATTTTAAAGCAACTTTAAATTTAACGGACCTGCTATGCTGTTTTTGCCGATAGTTATATTTGAAGTTCCATTTTAAAGAAAATTAAAGAAATGGATATCGAGATGACGTTTTTTGTATTTACTCATTTTATCTAGTCATCAATATTAAATAACGATTATAAGCTCAACAGTAGGAAGTAAACATAAAACAGATTCGTGTAACTGGTTATATTTAACTGAGAAACATGCGGGAACATCAGTTTGCTCTAATGTATGTGATTTTAATTCTGCAAATGTACACAAAGTAAGAGCAAACGGTTCTATCTGTTCACTTAGAGTGCAAACCTTGAATTTATACATTAAATCGCCTGCAACGGTACTTAAACCCACGACGCTTTACTAGAAGGATCTGATTTGAGATTTATTTCTTTTGGCGACAAAGCCTTAATAAAATGCACATTCGGATCGAGTACAAATCGGCAAGATTAATTCCTACCAACAAAGAAATGTAATTAAATACCAACTTTGTATACGACTAGAAAGAAACGAAAAATGATTGTTTGGAAATGTTTAAATCTCTATTATTTGGATTTGGGAATTTCCCAAAGAGAGCGTATTTACAATTTTTATCAGAGTTCACAGGACATTGGTTGTAAAATACAAGGCTTTTATCTTGTTTGCAGTTGAAATGAATTTTACACACAGATAAATGAAACTCGCCAAATTTCTATTTGGCACGTAATTGAGACAAGATAATTTGAAACCTAAACCTGAGGCATGTGTGCTTACATTTACATGATTGGCTAAGTAGCGTTCCAGTTTTGTAAATTTGGTGATTAGTATGCTGACAGTGACAACCTATTTTCTTGCCGCAGATGAAGCTTACCAGAACTTTACCGTTAATTTCATTTCGACAATATTGAGTTTCCTTACGATTCTAAACTAATACGAATTAATGCACTCGTAATGCAATTTTAAAATAGATGATGCATTCACCAATGTTTAATGGAAAATTTATGCTAATTTTTACGTGCTAACTCCTGCAATGCAACGCGGTCTAAATAGACTACATGAACATCCATGCGTTCGAATTACGCCTTATACATAATTAATAAAGTTGTTCTCACAAATCATCTTTATGTTGGTTCGGAAAACTGGAAATTGGAAATCAATACGCTCTATTAGCACCCCTGTCGAGATAATGAATTATTCTACTAAAAGAGTTCTTCCAAAGCTATAATCGCGTTGAATGCGGAATGAGGAAGGAATTAGCTGCAACTATGTTGTGGAATTGTAGGTTAATTAATTCCCGAAATTTGTTATTCTAAAGGAGTATTTTATTTGACCAGGATGTTTTCGATCAGGAAGAACATAACAAATTGACTTGGAGCTCCTAGAATATGGAAATTTGGACAACCAAACAGCAGCTGTACAATTTACATTCAACTAATTTGGGGCCCAAGACGTGTTTAGTATTTAGTATATACTGATTTAGGAAGTCGAAATACATTTGTACAAATTTTCAATCTTTTAATTACGCCAATAGATCCCTTATAATCATTATAATCTTCGTAGATTATACAATGCGAGGGAAAAAACTTATGGATATGACATCCAAAATATTTATTTGGAATTCTAAGACTGTTAAAAAATCTGTCTGGTCTCGATACTGGTAAAATGGAAAGAAAACCAAGATGTTGATTGCCTTAGACATTTAAAGTCAAATTCAATCCAGGAACTTTCACACCTTATTAACCGAGTAACAAAAGCTTAGGAAACAATACAAATCACACAAACTTTTGTACATAATTTATGAGCGTGCCAAGTTTTTTCAATAATAGCTTTTGTCTTCTTAGAGCAAATTGCGTTATTACTTGTCACTTGAAATGAAATCTTTCAACCACAAGCTACCACAATTCACGTAAAAATCAATCAACTTAAACAAAAGTTCAATGAATGGGGACTTAAACCAAGACTTCTCCGCCTCTGCGGAATTCAGTTGCAAACAGCTTTCAGATAAAGCTAACGTAATTTATTGTCTTTGTCATCCAGCATCCAGATGCTTTGTCTTATGATAAATTAAAAAAAGAGCTGCAAAAGCTCCGATAATCGCATCTACCTATATTACACTGAGAGAAAATGGTATTTTGAGGCAAGTAAATGGTGTCCCAGAATATCAAAACATTGTCCAAAATCTAGTTTAATTGTCTAGCAGTTACTTTGCTTGCCACCATATTATAAATTTAGTTCTTTCAAGTGAATGGTCGAATTGCTTAACTTCATTTGAAAGAAATATAATTTATTTGTTGCAAACAAATAACAGTTTAAACGAACAGGAATTGTATAATTCACATAAATAGATAGTATACTCTCAATAATTCAACATTTCTTTAAAAGAAATAAAATTTAGTTGTCACAAATATACCTATGCTTTTATCAAATACACAGTCTTTTTCTTTCTATAATTCACAACGGTTCCTCGAATCTGCGTGTTCGGTATTTATAGGTTTGTTTAGACTATGCAGTTTTGCAACATCATACGATTTTCCTGCGGTTTTCCATTGTCGTTTGTGCTCTGATGGTGAGAAGTGTTAGTTAAGTGTGTTAACAAGAGTTAACCGAATGGGGGCTGGAGAGTCTAATAGACAAATTCATAGGTGAGTCTTGGTTCTTTCATTACAATTTATAATACTGGCATGTAATTACTTGTAGAGGAAGAAATAGATTTGGAGGCTTTTTTTTTAAATTCGACCACAATCTGTTGGCGCAACTAAATTTTAAAACTGGGGTCCAGGCGAAATTATTATTATCTACGCAGAAAGAAAGGTACGTATTGTAATAAGACGCTTTATTCAACTAGATGTAGTAATATGTAGTAGATAATTACTTAACAACTAATCTAAAAGGGCCGTGATGTGTGTCAAAACGCACGAGCCCTTCCAACACTACAGCTCATGACGGTAGAAAAACTTATTTCTGCACCTTTGAAAGCTTTTCTAATTCCGTTTCAAATTACCTATACGTTTCCATATTTCTATTTGACATTTTTTATATGAGGGCTATCGGAGGTGTGGGATCCCCAAAAAGTATAGTCATAAATTTCATTAAAATTAAAACATTAGGAAAAATTCACCATTTACAAAAAAATAGACATTAGTTTCTTACTGTATTTCCAATGCTTATGTTTAATCTTGTTATATATTTTGTGTTTATATTATTTGTTGTTTCAGAAAATTAAAGCTAAAGAAACGATATACCAGTCTATATTACCCAGTGCACGAACTCGGTGGCTTCTACATCTCATTTTACCTCAGAAGTGGCTTCTTCCTCCACTCCAAATCAAGACATACAACTTGTTAATGTTTATATATACATTTCAGGAATAATGTTATGAGTAATGTTATGTTTCATGTGTTATGTTTTAAGTCCTTTTTAAATAAATTTATTTACTTTTTGAGTCGATATTGTCTTCCCATTTTATTTTCACAGCAAATAAATATCGTGAGTACAACAAAAAACGACGTGAAGTGGGTCATGGATTGCATTACATCTCTGTCGGTCAATGAGGACCACGCACCTGACCGACAGAGATAAGATGCAATCCATGGCTCACTTGACGTCGTTTTTTGGTTGAACGCACGATATTTTGCTACCAACAATATCAATGAATTTAGAAGAAATAAATGATATATTTATGTGAAATAAATATATTCCTAGATCAACATATATGTATACTGTAGATAAATAAATTATTCTTCTTCTCAATATATAAAGTTGTTTGCGGCAAATGTTAGTTTACTAGCATGAATTAAGCTACATGTTTAAGAGAAATATACAGTTTATTTACCTCAAATAATACTAATTTAGGTCAAATAATTGGATATACTTGGGTGAAATATATATTTATTTCGAGCAAATAAATGCTTCAATTCTATGATTTCTTTGATTCAACTGCTATATTTATTTCGCCAAATCCAGGTCTGGCATTTATTTGGGACAAATAGATTTGATATTGTTTTAAATAAATACTTCTCTCGGTGTACAATATAATATAAATCACCTCCAGAAATCCACGGATTGATAAAAGGGTTTTTTCGATAGAATTGTATGAAATATGAGGGTATTTGGAAGGTCAAAACATTGCGGCTTTAATATCAGATGATTACGGACACTTAGTACAGCAAAACTAAAAAAACAAAAATGTATTGTCTATAAAAAATGCTCGTATTCATTTTTAGTATTTGAAAGATAATGCAACTTGTCGGTTTAAGTAAACATATTTGTTGTTTGAAACATAATAGTCTGTTCTCAAATAAACCGTTTCGCCACCTAGTGGAATTAGGTGAGCACTTAATTTACCGTCAAGATTACGTCGAGAATAATTATTTTAATTAATAGTTGAAGCAGACTACAGAAGTACATTTTCGAAACAGGAAAATAATTGTTATTCTAGTTTTGTAATGGTAAATGGAGAATTTAAGTGAATTATGTAGAGCTGGATTTAGTTAATACGGGAATATTTTATAAATAGTGTCACCTGTACGAAATTAATAGGGATATTTTCGTTGTTTACAAATTTTAATAATAAAACAGTTTGTTCACAAAAATATATTCTCTAATTACTTAAGGAGGGCCTAGACGGTCAATCATTTTGATCAAAAGCTGGACAAAATTTTTAACTATCAAATTTTAGGATATCAAAAAATGTTATTGTAAACTGTCCTTTACTGTTATTATGGCATTTATAAATGAAATCGAAAAATTGACAATTTGAAGTAAATCTCTATCGAGTTTATAATAATATCATGTGTTCATTTAAAAAAGTCATCAAGTCGTCTATGAATTTGACATAACATTTTAAGGCTGCGTTTGTAGCTAAAATGGCGGGAGATTAATACCCAAATCACAGTTTTATACAAATTTAAAAATTTAAACATTTTAGACGAAATTTGATTTATCAGGCACGTTATAAATAATTTTTGTGAGACACCTCTTCAACCGTTATGTCCAAAATTGAGTCAAATCCCCAAAAAAAAAATATAAAAGTTGCAAACATTTTGCATCAGCTTTGGCGATAATTTTATACAAGTTCGATGGAGTGTGAAATTATAAAGTGAATCCTAAATTGTAAGGAGGAAATAAGCTTTGGTTTTGACAAAATAGCCAAAATAAAACAGTACTTGACAGCTCCGACATCTTGCTTATTTTAGTTGAGCCTGCTGGTCACCATATTATGCGGTGGCACTGTATAACAATTTGGCGGAAAATTTGTACAAATTCAAAGATTTACACACAGAATTTAAATGCGAAAGTTTGGATGGATGGATGTTTGTTGCTCAATCAAGCCAGAACGGCTGAACGGATCTGGATAAAATTATGAGTATAGCACATAGGCTACTTTTGGCCCCGGAAAAATGTACGGTTCCCGTGGGATAGATTTGTTACAAGCTTTTATTTAACTTGCCTTGTTAGTATGTTAGTATGTGTGGGTCAAATCTTGCAAGATAAATTAGAACCACTTCTTGACATCCGATTGAGCTGAAATTTTTTATACGCCTTTAGTTTCGCTGACAATGCAATAAACAGACTCAATATTGTAATATTCTCAAAATGGCCGTCGCCACAAGATGGCGGATGATGTATTTTTAGTCAACCACATTAATATGGGCATCAAATGAAAGGGCTTGAAGAGTAGAAAACGAATTCAATATGGCCGCTGCTCCACAATGGCGGATTACATTTTCTTTTCAACCCCTTTAATATGGGTGTCAAATGAAAGGCGTTAAAGAGTAGAAAACGATACAGCTAGTCACATCACACTAAATTCAATATGACCGCCGCTCCAAGATGGCGGATTATATTTTCTTTTCAACCCCCTTAATATGGGTGTCAAATGAAAGGGTTTGAAGAGTATAAAACGATAAAGTTAATGACATCACACTAAATTTAATATGGCCGCCGCTCTAAAATGGCGGATTAAATTTTTTTTCAACCCCCTTAATATGGGTATCAAATGAAAGGGATCGGAGGGTAGAAAACGATAAAGTTAGTGTCATCACATTAAGTTCAATATGGCCACGAAAAATTTTAAAAAGTCGAAAAAAAATAGTAAAAAAATATTTTTAAAAACAAGGTTTTATTTAAATGCTCTGCAAAGAAGAAAATAAACTTTGAAATAAATCAAACCAAAGCAAACCCATAATTTGTTACATCATGCAATTGCATATGATATAAAAGCTTGTCGCGAGATTTTCGTGTGTAAATTTCTTTTATAGATAAATACAATTTCTACTTAGAATTACATACTTTCAAAATAATATAAATTCTTGCGACAAGCTTTTATCTACGTATATCATATGGAATTGTATGATGTAACAAAATTATGGGTTTGCTTTGGTTTGATTTATTTCAAAGTTTATTTTCTTCTTTTCAGAGCATTTAAATATTAGCTTGTTTTAAAAAAAAATTCCTTTTTTGTTTTTCACAGAGCAAGGGATCGACATGATTTTTGCATAGTGTATGCATAATGAATGCGGATGAATGAGAGTAGTAGGTATTACCAGGTATTACGGCGCCGACGGTTCAGATGGTAGCTACGCCCCCCTCGCAAGGGCGCTCCGATGGTAGCTAGACCCCCCTCTCCCAAGGGGGCTAATTTTGGAAAAGTGCTTAATTTGTAGATAGAATAATATATAGGACATATTTTAATGCAATAGTAGGCACACGGGGTGCAACCCCATATCTCTGACAGGAGCAACCCCTATTTTTAAATAGGAGTTGAGTAACATGTCGCTTGAAAGGTGGTCTTTTTTTTATTACATGGTTAGTAATAAAAAAAATATACGGATTTGTTTTGTATCTAGGCATACTTGCGAAACTCATTATCCAACGGTGTAAGATTTTTGTACGAGGTAAGCGCGTAACTCAACACGAACCAGACACGAACCCGAAAAATGCAATATATAAGTGGGGGGATATTTTAGACCGGGAGGGGATAGCCCAAGCAAATTAGACGAAAAAACGACGAAAAGAAGAAATAATTTATAAAGTTTTTAAAATTTTGGTTATGAGCTCCCAACAGAGACCGAAATAAAGATCCGAAGAAATCCCACCTCCCCGGGAGGAGCTTCATTCCCTTTTGCCCAAAAAAGCGCCCCCAGAAGCTTTTCCCCATATTTCTCCTAAATGGTAACTCCACGCACAATTCTTTTTCAATGTTTATTTGTGTCGAATAGACTTTACGGAGTGTTAAAAGGCTCATCGAAAATAAACATAAATATTTGTTCAACATATTATAACATCCATAAAATTCAAATTTTAGTTACTTATATTTATGTGTAGTGTATTTAGTAAAGAACAATTACAATTACACGTCTTTACAATAAGTCTACACCCCTTATTGGTTAAATAGAACGGCAGAAGATGAGTTATTGACTTACAATGCAAATTTAAGAGACCGGGTTCCAAACACAGGTGCAAATGAAAGTCAAGAGCAACGCAATGAACGACTTCGAGCTAATATACTGAGACAAAGACAAGGGCGTCATACTTAGAGCGTGACCTCATTTTGCTTAGCTACAGTTGGACTCGCTGTTGTCGAGTTCCAAATTTTTTTAAAATTGTCTGACCGATTTTGATGATTTTTTCAGTACTTATAGTGTCACCTCATACTGATGGTTCTTAAATTTATGTAATAAAAATAAAATAGTGTTCGTTGGTAAGTGCATCACTTGAGAACAGGTAGACCGATCTGTTTTTTTTTTTTTTTAGTATTCGTAATAGTCCAAATAAGGTTTTTCAGGAAATACAATTTGGAAAAGCTTACCGGGAAATTGTAAAATTCGGAAAAAAACTGAAAGTGTTTTTTTTCTGTGATTTTTGTATGAACTCGGCACCATATCTCAGGATTCGAACGATTTAATTTTGTTCGTTATGGTCCTGGAAAAGTTTTCAACAGTAATAGCACGAGAGGTCAAAATGTTGACTAATGAGATGTTTCAATTTCAAAATAAACAACCAATCGGACAATTATTTTAGTGGTAATTTTTCGCCAAGCTTTGTTCCAACGGCAATTTTTACAATTTACAAGTAAAATTGTTGAGGTCTAAATATTGCCGCCAATTTTTGTTCTGCAGATTGATTCGTCTCTGTTGCTTGAGAAAATAATGACTCGTGCAAGCACTCGTCATTATTTTCGTCGCAACAGAAACTCGTATCTGAATAGCAAAAATTATTGTCGGCAATATTTTGACCTCTCGTGCTATTACTACTACTAACTGAGGATAGGAAAAAGTTTTTTTTGGATGGCCTCCCTTTCGTGAAAATCCGAAAATGTGAAAAAAGCGCACCCAATGTAAAATTGAGCGTGCAAATGCGAAAACCACACAGCACACGACTGAAACACATACATAAACAAAGCATCCGATACGACAAATTGCATTTCAATCAAAAATAATCTCATTCCGTCGAGTTGATAACGTATCCGAGTAAGCCCGATGGCTGCCGAAGTGTGAGGACGATTAGGGAATTGAATAATTAAAGAATTTTGCGTTCGGTCGCCATCTAGTGACCAATTTAAATCCATAGTTCTCAACATGGCCGTTGTGGCGTAGGGACGCCCCCTTAACGTATGTCTGTTGCCAAACTAATAATGCAGTAAGTATTGTTGGTTGCGGACTTTCAACTTGTAGATGAAGCAATAAATCACATGCGTTTTTCAATTCGTCTTCGTCACTCAAAAAATCATAAGCAACTTGATGACTTTTTTAAATGAAGACTTTATATAATAATAATTTATTGATACAGTGTCACCTACCTATAGAAGTCGTTCAAAATATGTATTCTGTTCACCATAGTAAATATTTGGTTGATTTTTTTTGTTTTGTTCGTTATGATTCAGAGATGGAAACAGTTCAAATGAATGTTTTCAATTTGAAAAACAAATCGGCTTTTTTTTAATATTCGTCCAAATAAGATTTTTAAGAAAAGAAAACTGAAAGTGAAAGTGAAACGATGGATATACGTAATTCTTTTTTTGTTTCGTTTATTATGGTCCTGGAAAAGTTTTCAAATTCTAGATAATTTTTTAATATTCGTCCAAATAAGATTTTTAAGAAAAGAAAACTGAAAGTGAACGTGAAACGATGGATATACGTAATTCTTTTTTTATTTCGTTTGTTATGGTCCTGGAAAAGTTTTCAAATTCTAGATAATTTTTTAATATTCGTCCAAATAAGATTTTTAAGAAAAGAAAACTGAAAGTGAACGTGAAACGATGGATATACGTAATTCTTTTTTTGTTTCGTTTGTTATGGTCCTGGAAAAGTTTTCAAATTCTAGATAATTACAAAGGAATTATGGAAAATTTGGAAAAACTGTTTTCTTTTTATAAATTAATAATAATAATTTTTATCCAAAATCGTGTGTAATAAGCGAATTACTATGCTAATTCGAGGGTGTAATGTTGATCATTACACACTAGTGAGAGAACAACTCGTACTCACGGAATAGTCCAAATCAACCAAATGCAAAACTATAACAACCATTCCATAGCTCTCTGCTTTTAATGGGAAATGGATAAAAAACACAGAGGATATAATTATTAGGAATGATTTTGGATAAAACGTAATACCTATTGCACTCGTGTGGAGTACTATATTAGGCACTTAAGAAAATTACCCGTTTTCGCTCTTTGAGCTCACGGGTAAACATTTTCTTGCGTGCCTATATAGTACATTCCACACTCGTCTATAATAAATAACTTACTATTACATATATGCAGTCTCGATCATAACTGACGATAGGAACGACATATTTGGTTGATTCTTTTTTGTTTAGTTCGTTATCCTCCCGTTATGGAAATAACTCAATTAAATGTTTTCAATTAAAAAAAATCGTTATGTTCTGGAGGAAAATCTGGAAGAACGCATCACAGCTTAAATTAAAATAAAATTACATTTGATATGTCCAAAAAAATTATTTAAATTTGAATAGGACAACGTCTGTCGGGTCAGCTAGTCAAATATAAATGAGACTGATAATTTAAAACACAACTTTATTTGAAACCAAAAGAAGAATATTTTATTCCAAATGTCTGTTGCCAGAAATTATAGATCCCCGAGATACTAGAGGAAGAGAAATCAGAAATCCTGAAAGAGCGGTTGATGATTTAGTTTAATATTTTATTTATAATGTACCTATTTAATTATCGTACAAGATTGTTTGACGATGTCGCTTATCCTTTAACTATTCAAATAAAAACAATAGCTACAAAGTGTTGAAATGTTTTTTTATCCAAAACCTTCGTTTTAAAAGCCTTTTTGATGTCCTCATTACATTTCGCCTGCTCTTTGTAAATTGAAATTTTTAATACCTACCTACCTATAGGTACATATCATAACCCAATATTGTAAAAATTCTTAAAATCACGTACCTGGGTAATATCTCTATACTGAGGTAATATTATCTAACCAAAAAATTTTGCAATAATTTTTTACGTTTGTAAAATAGATATCCTTTAGCATAGGTAGGTAGGTAAAACGGTCTTCGATAAAATAAAAACCTTGTTGGCATAACGTCGGACTACGCCACTGGTGCACCCGGTCTTTGGCTATGCGAGAACTCGGGGTGAAAATGATATTTTGAATGATCGCTGGCAGTGGGGGTCGCGTCTTTCCCCTCACTGCGGCCGCAAAATCTTGCTCCGATGATTGTTAAATATGAAACTTTAAAACCGTTTTTCTTAAGTATTTTTGAAAATTTCTCTGAGACGACACCAAAGTATGTTAATGAATTTGAAAAGGAAATTGTTTCTGAAATTGCCTGAAATCGTCATCAGGTGTATACAAATTGAACTGCTCTTCTTGTGAGTCATTCTACATAGGTCAGACAGGTCGCAAAATATCAGACCGTATTAAAGAACATTTCAGGCACATCTACAACAACACAGATCTTGATCCTCCTCCATCAACACCTTCTTCTTTCGCCAATCATATGTTAATAACGAAACATAGTTTTTTACCATCAAATTCCAAATTGATTCATAAATGCAATAAAGGCCGGAAATTAGATTTCTTGAGACTTTGGAAACAAGGAAAGCCTTGAAACTGGAAAACAGATCTTGTTTAAACGAACAGAATAATTTCAATTATCCCATTATTAATTCACTATTTTATTTTCTTACCACTCAAACAAACTTACCAGATTCTCCTTGATCCATTTTAATTTTTACATTTTATAAAATGTTGTTTTTACGAAATGTTTTAAAAATCATGTAACCTTTTTAAATCGTCAAATTTAATTCAAAATAACGTCAACGTCATAATTTTTTAAAATTCTTCAATTCATCAATTGTATCATTAATCTCTTGTTAAATTAGGGCTGATGATGGCAGTAGTGTTCTGCCGAAACATGTTCCATTTGTAATTTTACGCTCATTAAAGTTTGTGGAGTTTGATATATTTAAATTTTAATTTAGGTTAAAATTTAGTCTCAAAACATTTCGAATTCTTGGTATAATTTATCAGTTTGAAAATGGCAAGAGTAGGATACATTCGGAACAATGTAACTTCTTATAAAATTTAGAATATCATTTCTGAAGTTATTTCGTGTTTTGAATTTTCAAATAAATGTTCAATTATTTTTGCCGAAGTTAAGTGGGTCTTCTGAGATGGGTATTAAACAAACAGGATTTGATTCATTTGTATGGACTGTAATGTTATCACTATTGTCATCAAAATTTTCGTCAATTTCCTCATCAGGTTCTGCTATAATAAAACTAACATCTTGGTTTCTACTAGGAGGTCTGCTAAGATTTGAAATATCAAATAGTTCTTGAGGAATTACCTCGAAGGGTTGGGAAATATCAATTTTGGCGGTCTTATTTGTTGGATTTACTAATGAAGTTAGAGCAAAATTATTTTAAATTTTTATAAAGCTTTCAGGAATTTTAAAGTTTCAGAAAGTATGCTTTGGACATTTTTAATGGAAATTTTTACTATTTTTTCTGATTTTGGTGGGACCGTGATGCAAGTATTATAATTGTACAATTTTTTAAAATTCAAAAAAACTACAATGGAATTCTATGAAAGCGCGGTGGTATAATTGGAACGAATCAGCGAACTAGAGGTATAAACCCACACAAAAGGCACGTGAAAATTTTCTTGCATTCAACGCGACGAACTTGCGTCTTCCTTTTTCGAGTCGAGACCTTATCGAGGTAACATCTTCACCATATTGTTAGTCCTAATCAAGGGTTAAGAGTTTAGAAAAAAAAATGTCCAATTGTTTTAATTGGAAGCGCTTTTGCAGATCATATCGATTTAAGTGTCTAACTCGGGAAAGAGGTATGGTAAAATTCTTTATTGCTTGCAGACCTTGACCATTTTTCTTTTAATCAAATACGAAACACCAGAATTCACTTAAAGGATTGTTTCACGTTTGTTTCACGTGGTTTTTCATTGAATCGTACTGTTAGAACATTAGATGTAACGTTTTCCACACAAAAAATCCACAGAATAGATTCGCTGAAGTGGAAGACAAGGTGTCGTGTTGTCCACGGACCAAGGGTCTCATAAATAAGAAAACGTCAGCTTCAAAACCCGCGGAAAATATATTTATATAAAAATCTATAAGATAAATAACAGAAAATTTTTGTCAAACATTCCAGTGTATTTTTTTTGTGTTTGCGACAAACGTTAATTGTAAATTTCAACCTAACTTTGCTAAAACTTGTTTAACGTAATTTAACCTCTTAAGATTTTGTACGATACTCGCATTAAAAATTGTAACATTTTTGTTCGTCAAACATATGTTTATTTTACAACTTTGTTAGATTATTTAATTAATTTCAATCATCTTTAATTTATTGTTGATTATTTGCATATTTCTTCATTATATGATTTTGGGACATAACTTAATTTCACTGTCACCTAACCATACATCAATTATTTGACAGGGAATTACGCCTTTCTAGGTTGTAATAAATTGGGGGCTCGTCCGGGATATCCGAAATACTCCGGGAGTAATTTCGATAGAGTGTATTTGCAGTCAAAAATTGAGGTTGGAGTAGTTTTGTCAATAGTTATTAATTGTTTCATTTTATAGAGCTGATGAGTGTTTTACGGGGTTTGGAGCTGGTAATGTAACCATCTTGCAACACTTTTTGTCATTTTGTGGATTTATTAGTGAGAGAGAGTTAAGGAAAGGAATCAACAGTCTAGACAGACCACTTTACATCCGGTGAGTGCTGGTTGCGTTTGATTGTTGAGAGAAAATGTTTTTTTGGAAATTTGATTGAGAACTGTTGGGTGTGCACAGTAATAGAAGGCGTGAAATTTAAAATGTTTCCGTGGCCTCGAAGAGGGGTGGATCGCTCTTCTAAATAAAATTCGGAATAAACCAGAGAAAAATTCAGATACCTTACTATGAAAATAACATATTTGTAATTTTTTATATAGAATAATCTGAAATAGACTAATAATGAGCGCGGACAGCGTCTTAGAAATCCTAGAAATTATTTTAAAAGAGTGGATCCCTCTTTTATTCTAAATAAAATTTTGAATAAAATAGAGAAGTGTTCAGACATCATACTATGGCAGTATATTTGTAAGTTATTATATAAAATAATTTGAAATAGACTTATAGTGAGCGCGGATAGCGTCGTTAGACATAATATATAAATTATTTAAAAACGGTGGATGCGCTCTTAAAAGTTAAATTTAAACCAACTGAAATATAAACTCAGAGATCCTATTGTTACAGTATTTGAGTTATTTTTGATATGGAATAACCTGAAATAGACTAATAATGAGCGCGGACAGCGTCGTTGGACACCTAGAAATTATTTACAAGGGATGGATGCGCTTTTAAAAGTAAAATTTAAGCAAACTGAAATATAAACTCGGAGGCCCAAAATGTTAAGGCATTTTAGCTATTTTTGATATGGAATAATCAGAAATAGATTAATAATGAGCACGGACAGCGTCGTTAGACATCTAGAAATTATTTGAAAACGGTGGATGCGCTCCTAAAAGTAAAACTTAAACAAACTGAAATAAAAACTTAGAGACCCTAATAGGACAGTATTTGAGTAATTTTTGTTATGAAATATTCTAAAATAGACAAATAATGAGCGCGGACAGCGTCGTTAGACATCATAGAAATTATTTAAAAAGGGTGGATCGCCCTTTTATTCTAAATAAAATTTTGAATAAATTGGAGAAGAATTTAGACATCATACTATAGGAGTCGTCCATTAATCAAGTGATGTTTTTTAGCAACTTTTTAATCCCCCCCTCCCTCCTGGTAATACGTGGTGAGGATTTAGACTACCCCCCTACCCAAAATCACGTGTATTTTTTGGTACAAAGTATCTTAAAAATTTTCAGAATATTATCTTTAAATGCAAGCTTTCTGACTCGGGTTCTATAACGATGTAAATTCTGCCAGACCGTTACCATGGGGTACCATGAACTAGAAAAAGGGGAAGACGGTTGGGTCGTGGCGGCAGGTGCCAAAGACACGCATTTAACATCAGGTTTGAAACCTTGCTGCGGGCAATTATAGTTTGGTCTGATGAGTTATTTTGGTTATTGTTTTATTGGATTAGTTTTGTTATTTGGACTGAAGTAGTATTTGGGCTCAAGCAATCTTACCGCTGGTGAAAGCCAAAACCACGCAAATGAAGAAAACCCGACTCATGATTGCAGTGTCTTGGTTGTCTGCTCAACAACACACTGTTAACACCACGTCAATTTTACCTAGTTCGGAAGAAATTTCCGGGTAATTCCGGGATTTTATTCAAGGGGGTCACTGGTGGTAGATTTTGGGCTCAAGCAACCTGACCCCTGGCGAAGACCTAAACCACATAAATGAGTGGAACCGCTCATGGTTGTAGAGTGACTGTTGTCAGTAACACCCGATTGACACCAAGTCAATTTGGTTTTTTTTGGATTTTGAATTTTGACAGTTAGCTCTGAGAATCATTTTGTTTTGTGGTTGTTGTGTGATCGAATAATTCGTTGTGCTTTCCCGTTTGATCGGATATGTTTCCGGGTTTGTTCCGGGTTAGTTTCGGGTAGGTTCCGGGTAGGTTCTGGGTGTGTTTCGAGGTAATTCCGCGTAGTTGGGAGAGGACCACACAATGTTTCGAATTCTCAGAGGTTAATCTTATATTACCGATTGTGACTCTTGGACTGATGGAGTTGGCTCTCGCGGAGAGAATGGCTTCACAAGTAGGGTATTCTTTGATTACCGATTGTGAGGGACGTCCACCGGAGGTAGGGAGCCCGCAAACCCGTCCATTTGTGCCTAGTGTGGGGGCCGGAGGAGATCGGGGTTTGTAAGGATGTATGTGTGAGAGGAGAGAATGATGGAGTGAAAAGAGACAAGAAGTAAATAATGATTCTCCTTTAAAAAAAAACGGACCCGTGTTTGACGATTTTAGAAAAAAAAACTTACCAACGACCAAAAAAGGGGAGGGTGAATTTTGGGGTTGATTTTTTTCAAAATATTTATAACTTGACGGTCGAGAATGTTACAAGCATGAGAATTGGCACTCGGACTCTCCTTTAAAACTAACTAGATCCGTATTTGACGATTTTCCAAAAAAATAGTTTCCAACCTAAAAAAAAAGGGGTGTAAATGGGGAGGGAAGTTTTCCTGAGAATTCTCATAGCTGGAAAACAAATAGTGTTACATAAGTGAAAATTGAGATCTAAATTCTCCTTTAAAAATAAAACGGACCCGTGTTTGACGATTTTGGAAAAAAAAATTACCAACGGCGAGAAAAGGAGAGGGTGGATTTGGGAGTGATAAATTAAAAAAAAAAACTTTTTTTTTGGGTGTCTGCACTTTTCAATTATCTATTCAAAAAGAGTAAAAATTTGATACTGTATAACTTTTGTTTTAAATTAATTTTTATTTTTTGAAAATTAAATTATGAATTTTTTGCGGAACTTTATGATCACACTGTATAAGCGCCAGTAAAGCCAACCCCAACTTACGCGGACAAAGCCGCGGGTAATTGCTAGTTAAATAAATAAAATAAAGAATGGTTATTGAAAGAATTTATAATAAAACAAAAAACAATAAATGAATATGGAGTAAAATAAATAAAAACATAGTTTCATTAATAAAATATATATACTTTTTCTTCAAACGTCAGAAAAACGTGACATCGTATACGTTTTAGATTTTCGGCATTTAAAGGAAAAACAGAAAGTTTTATTCGGAGAAAACTGGCTTTTCGTGGTTCGTTTCTATTTGTCAAACCTGCAGACTTGCCACGAAAGGTCTAAGTTTTGCTCCTAATAAAACTTATTATAATAATAATTTATGCAGAATATGAATACAAAACAAATAAATATTTTTTATTCGCAAACGTCACAAAAGTGACAACTTATGTGTCTTCATTGACAGGGTAAAAGTGTTACTTTATCTGATTAGGCTCATAAAGTAGACAAAATGTGTTACTTACAAAGTGACACTTTTACCTTGTCAATGAATTCTTTCAAATTCTTACTAAATTATTGTTTTCTAATTTATTGAATGAAACCACTAGCGTAGTAGGTACTTGTCTCAAGGAGGCCCCCTATGGACCCGCTGCCTCAAGGAGCCCCCCTCGGGTCCCCTGTCTAAATGGGAGCCCCTCGGACCCGCTGTGTCAACACTTATTAAACAGAAAAAAAAAACAACACAAGAAACTAAACTAGAAATGATTGGTACATTTAAAACTAAAATCTACGAAAAAGACAAAAACGGAGATAACTGAATAAATTCAGAATCCCCAAGACCATGAAAATGATGAGCAAAATAAAAAACAAAGAAAACAAACGTAATCAAATGCAACTAAAAATAGAAACAATAGAAACGAAGGGATTCTAATTTCCGGATTCTCATGAACATTTGTTACTTTTAAGTGGCGGCAAAACTCCCAAACATTTTTCTAAAAATATATGTGACTTAGGTAGCATCTGATAATACGTTAAATTCATCCTGCAAAACTCAATTTACAAAAATCTTTAAATAGCCCGAATCTGTTTGTAAAGGACCTACATAATGAAATATTTGACGTATATTCGAAATTATAATCCTAACGTAGCACACTGAACAAAGCCGATATCTGCGAGGAAAATATTTGCTTTGTGGAACAAAAAATATTCTATGAAAATGTAATTTAAATTATCGTGCATGAGTGGTAGTCCTAGAACTCACGAAGGACAAGTGGGGACTCAGTAAATAAGTATGTAAGTGTAAAAATATGTAGAAAAATAATTTACAAATGAATTGTTTTAAAGTTCTACCAAAAGCTAAAAACTTCAGAAATCATTTTTATAACAAAAATGTGCTCATTTCTAACGCACGGATAGACGACGGATTTCACTTTGAAGGATAAAATTCGAACGACGCTTTTCTAGATGAAGCTCGGTGACACCTTCGTTTCCAATTGGGTGGAGATGTTGCGTTCTCTAAGATTGCTAAACTTCACAACCGTAACGCCTCTAGTTTCATCGATTTTGTAATGAGCTTTAGCGTTCTTGAGATAAGTGGTTTCAAGAGGCTGAGACTATTGACCTACTCAGTAGTAGTCCGATATTAACAGAATCTCGATTAGAAATTGGCCTGGGGTTAGCACCTCCGTGTGATTTCATTTGAAAAAGTATAGAAGTCGTAGAAAAAATACGTTTTAAATTATGTCATATTTTATCCATTCCCAGGTCGCTTTGGCTGGTATTCCCCGAGTGCACACACTAGGGAGTAAAACTATAAACACATATTAGTCAAAATAACATTTACACTATTTTTATACTCTGTGATCGATTATACATTATACTCTCGGTCTCTCCACCATGATTTTGCACGCTGACAATACACAACTAATAAAATATACTGCTATGTTTGCCCTCTTTGAAATGAAGAATATTTTAGGATTGAATTCAGTTAATTGTTTAAAAATAATTCCAATTGTTGACGTTTCAGTTTTCTTAAGTTTATTTATAAATTTCTTGATGTACAAAATAATGGTAAATTTAAGTGTAGAAATTTGTATAGTCCCTGTATATTCACTGTATCAGCAATGGTCAGAAAAAAAGGAAACGGGAACTGGATCTTTCGAAGGCAACCAAAGCTATATAGGACAACTTGTACAAAAAACTTACCATATAAATAAACTAAATCATATTTTTATCGTGTAATTCGGATCATAGTGCTTAAATTTTAATTTCAAAATAATGTGTATCTTCCTTTAATAACATATGATAATTTACAAAGCGTTTTTCGAGCGCAAATCGCTCGAACGCTATATCAGCTCGGACGCTCTCCAAATTTCAGTGCTAAATGGCAATTTTACAATAAATCTACCCATTTCGTAGCGTTTATGACTACTCATAAACTAGTTTTCCTATTTCTGGTCGTTCGTTTATGGAACAATATCTGTGGCGTTGATTTATTTCCCTTTGTGATCAGTATCCACTAAATTTATGAATATGAAACCGACACAGAAGGAGGTTTATTAAAGAACAATTTCGCTTCTGGTCAGCTAATAGAGATTTATTCTTTTATTTTGTTTATTATTAGCAATTATATACTTCGTCATTAATTTTGCCAACAGCAATGACAAATTTTATCCCGTTGACTTCGGTTTTTCGGCTGCGTCCAACAAAGCAAAAGCAATGCACTACCAGTATAGCTAGCTCAAGCTCATAGACAAATAACAATGTTTCAAATATTACTTACAATAATTATACGTTCAATATTAATACAAAATAATTCGTAACGAATACCACTCGAGCAGGCGAAAATAATCTATTATATTAACCTCCTCATTCGACGTATATCCTTAAAACACCACTCTAGTTAACGTCTCATGACCCGGAAGTAAGTAAATCGATTATTTTCTATGTTCTTGTGATATTATAGCTGATAATAAAATAAAACATTATTTTCACTGGGGGCTCCATATCTAATTTTTTTAGCAGTGTTCAATAAGTGATAATGTAGTGAGTCGTACATCGGTGACTTATACAGGGTGTTTCGTAACTAAACGGCATTACTTAATACGCCAACTCGTAGAACCTAAAAAAAAACGATTTCAAATTTCATTTTTTTTGCAATTTTTTCGACAAGACAAATTTGTAATAAGTGTGACCGTCAAAATTGACAAATGTCTCGCCATGGTCTAACATCGATAACTTCATATATTTTTAGTGCAAATTCATTTTCTGTCTTTCTGTTGGTCCATTAAAACCATCGGCATTTTTAAACCAGACGTTTTAGAAAATAAAAAAAACTTCCCAATACATTTCTCTTATCATTGATATTCATAATCTCGGAGACTGCCGTTTACAAATTAAAACAGCCTGTAGTATCCACACATCAAACGATTTCTAATTTTGCTCAAGAATTAAAGTACATAATTATATTATATACTTTGTACGTATTAACTACCCTTTGTGACAGTGAATGATTTGAAATTTGATATGATTGGCTGTTTTAATTCCATTCGCTGGGGTGGTACAAGTGACCCTATTAGCATATAAAATGGGACACTTATCAACACGACATCAATAAACAACTGAAAAATCAATGCGTCACTTTCGCAAGAGTGCTTCAGCTTCGCTTTTACCAAATCGCGAAAGGTTCCAGTATTTATAGGTTTTGGGACGACATGCTTTGTTGAAATAAAATTTGTTTGTGATGAAAAATACCACTTAGTAGTGAGGATATAGTGAAACAACTTTGTTGGCAGTTGCAGTATTAAATTTGACATTTTATAAATAATTCTATCAAACTATAAAGAGCGGTTTTTCGTGCATGGCCAATTTTGACTAATTTCGTTTTCGATCTCTCAGTATTACAGGGTAAACAAGTAGATATATGCAAAATGACGACTACCGAGGAAGAATAGAAAAAGCTTAGAAGCTCCTTGGATGAAGAACGTAGAGAAACGTGGGAAAACTGAATTACCGCAAGACGGCTAGACTGAGAATTCTCTATAAGTAACTCAGATATTTCAGTATTCTAATGTTTAACAAATTAATAATATCGCTGACTTAGATTTGTTAATTTTCTATTCTACTTAAAAGTATTTTAACCACTTACTCAGTGTTGGTTCCAGGAACTCCGAATGAGATTTTTCCACAAACTCGATTACAATTTGTTATTTGAAAATTCAAAATGTATTAATTTTCTGAGAAATTGCTAGAATGATCAGCCCGGCACTAATGAGGTTCAAATTCAGTGTTCAGTTGTGATCACTTGTCGATTTGTTGACTGCCACAACGACCTTTATTTATTACCTGCATGTTCAAGGGCGGAGCTCAGCAGTACTTTCTTGGAAAAGGGGCAGGAGGTATACGGGACACGGCCAGAAATTATCCCTATAACGGGACGAAATGCATTCTTGCCGTACTTGTGTCCAACATTTAGGATGTTTTAGAATTTTGTCTTTCTTCCTAATTTAATATAATTATTTAACGTGTTTTTCTTCATTAAATTGCATGAAAGTTGAAGAATGTCTTACTAAAGTAATTTCTCCAAACAACCGATTCTTGTATTTTTTACGTGTGAATGTTTAACTACACTACAATATATTATTTTAATCCGCTAGGTAAACTGAAAAGGCACCAGTCGAACGTTTTACAGAATTTGGTAGGTAATCAACTTTTTACAATTAACTAATTCGGTTATAAGCGTAGAGAAATAAACAGTACTGTTGCAAATAATTTTGAAATAAACTTGTGTGTATACATTTCCTAATGCATCAAAATACACAATTCAATTTATTTTACTGTTCTAAATAAAGCAAGAAAAATTTTAGAAGGAAAAATCCATTTTTTTATAATATAAAAATCGTGGACAGATAATTCAATAATACATAATAATGAAACATTGAAAAAAGTAATTAATAGAAACACAGGGTCTTCATAATAGATTCGTACATTTTATTTTGTTCAGGCAACGTGATTATTTTGAAGACCCGATATTATTTAAACAATCATGATAATTTGTAATTAGTTGTTTTTATGCGATAGTGGACATTGTTACTAGTCAGAATAATTTATTAAAATACAGGATTCCTGAGTCCTGAGCCTCAAAAGCACTGTGATGTGAGGATCGGAGGGTGGTCCAACATTCAGAAAAAGAGACGACCGTGTAGCTATTAAGGGGCCTCACGCGGCAAAGAAACTTAGGCGTTGTAAGGGTTTCGTTCTAGTCATACTACAACGTTATTATTTCATTTTTAAAATCTATTTCGAAAGCAAAGTTATGTTGCTCCAAACTTGTCAAACTTTGAGAGTTAATATTGAAGTAAATAATTTAGATTATGAAAATTTACTTCCAAGGGGACATGCATTAGTCCTTTGGCTTTAATTTTATATAATACAAGTTGTACATAAAAAAATATTTCTATTAATTATTTGACTAGAGCGAACGTCCTGCAACGGATGCATCGCACTAATTTAACATCAAGAGTGTGGCGCTCTCTAGCACACTGTAGAGTAATAACGATACATTGCGTATTTTTGTATTCAGGATATTTCAGGCCCTACTGGAGAACTACATCTATAAAATAACGTAATTAAATGATATACATTTATTGAGACAATGATAATAATGTCTTTTATTTAACTATTCAAAACAATATTAACATCTAATCATGTTTTTACATTGCCAATAAACAATTTGACACGAACAGATTTGTTTGCTCACTTTTAAAGACTTTTGTTTTCATCGTAACTATTTTGAATGAACTGTACGAGTAAGGGACAATAAGGTACTATTAGACATATTTGAAGGGCTGGGTGCAAAAACCGGGCAGCTCCAGTTTATAACATATAAATTCGTTTCAGTTAAAATTGAGAACAATAGTGTATAATATTTTGTCAAAGACGAGCTCCCTGCTATTGGTTCATCAATTTACCACTCTTTTGAAGTTCTTTATTTCAATTAGAACGTCATTTAATCACATAATTACCTAATTAATTTGTTTTTGCATGGAGATTATGGAGCTGACCGATTTTTGCACCGAAGTCAAAAAAGTTTTTTTCAAAATAAAACTATTTTTAACAACATTATTTATTTAGAAATATTTAAACATCAACATAACATCAACACCTCGATCAACACATACTAAAAACTGTCACTTTCGAAAAAACTGTTTTTTTTTTAATCCGATCGGTACCAAACTTCATAGGATCACCCCCTGGGCTAATCTGAAGATTGCCTAATAATTTCATCAAAATCAAATCGGCCCAGCCCCCCCCCCCCCCCCGTTTTAGAGTCCACAGGGAACAGAAATTTCTCCATGACAATACCAATTATCAACAGTAATGTAATAAGTGCATAGTGACTTTCCGATAATCCTGGTTATAGGAATGCCTGACTACTGTTGCGATGGAAATTTGCACGACTGCGAAGCAGTCAATAATTGACTCAAATAAATAAAATAAAGAAATGTCATTGGTTGTCACTCATCAAATGACAGACATATGCAGTAGTCACTATAACACAAGTTGTTTTAAGGCAAACGATGATGTAACCAAGAATTTGCTTTAATTTAATTATTTCTGTTTATTATTCTTCAGTTCTTTTTTGGCTTTTTTAGCATCTAATATGCATTGAGGATCTTTTATTTCCATGTTTCGATGTTTACGACTGGCTATTAATTCTGGTAACATACAGTAGTTGTAAAACTGCATCAGTTGTTTTTCCATATATGTTCTGACCAAAACTTGTCATCTTTAAAAAATAGCTTTTCAAAAAAAAGAGAACCGACTTCGAAAAGTGAATAATAATTGAATACATTTATTATTACATGTGCTACCTAATGATCTGGTTGAAGTCGGTGCCAAGCCAAAATTTTTTCGATTTTCATCCCCTCTACACAGCCACAACACACAGCCCTCTACACAGCCAAAATTGCATATTTGCGATTAGTTATGTGTAATTGGCCCTGAATTTGATAGTGCCAGTCGAGGTCCAGTTGTGGCTTGTATTAACTTCGCCATTTGTTTTCCAAAAAGTAACTTTTCTAGACTGAATGGCCGCTTCTGGTAGCATATCCCGAGCAGACCATGGACATTTAATCTCCAGAAGGCCTTCCTCGCCAATCAGTCCATCCGGAGATGCCGACAAGAAACAATATGTTTTGTCGATAAACATACCACAATTTTGAATTGCTTTACCAATTTTTCGTGACACCTCTTCTTTGGCAACATTTTCATACTTTTGTCGTAATCTAAGCTTTGGGAAAATATATTTTTGGGATACAGCAAACGGTCAACTAGTCTTACAGCTGGTGTATGGACAACGCTTGCAAACTTCACCAAAATTAGAAACAGTTAGCCTTTTTCGTCTTTCCACATACCACGGCTCACAATCATTTTAATGTCTTGTTTCTGTTTCCAGTAATATGAGGTCTTCTTCTGAAATCTTCATTGTTCCAGTTGTCTCATTTTGTTTCTTAATTCAACAACTTTTGCATATTTTCCTGGGCTTTTTCCATCTGCCATAAATGTTTGTACTGTGTACATGGGCCTTTTAGAATTATACGAAACTACTGCTGCGGAACACCTAGATTGGTATAAACGTCTTTGGGTATAGTTCACTCTTTTCTCTACGATAAATTTGGCAATTACAGACGGGTTTGCAAGATAGTCTGTAGCCAAACGAAGTTGTTCAAATAATTATAAAAATTGTATACAACTAGCTGACCCGGCAAACTTTGTACCGCCTCAGAATCAATAAATGTTGTGGCAACTTATTAGCTAAATTAATTTTATTTTTTTTATATAAAAGGATAATGCACACAACGCCATGTTAATTTTTGTTTCTGTCATGTATCAAAGATGGCGTTATATACGGATTCCATACAAAATGTATGAGAATTTTTTTTTCCTTAATTCTTCTGATGTTTTAATAGTTATTCGCCATCGAAAAAAAAGACAGTCAATCCAATCTCGTGATATCATAAAACAAAAATTGTGTGTGGAGTCCACGCGAAACCAAAGTGAAACTTTGGACTTTACTCCTTAAAAATCGATTTTCATTTTTAAAGCCCGGTACGACAAATTTTGGTGACCGGCGTTATTTGTTATTGTTGCCTTGTACCAGGGGGGCTTTGTTATTGTTGTTGCCCTGTACTTAGCTCCCCGCCTCCCGTAATTTTTTCGATATTTTAATAGTAATTCTGCAATTGCGGCGTAGACAAATACAACAAATTAAAGATCATAAAAATCGGTAAAGCCGCTCCTGAGTTATAAACCCAAAGAAGCCCCCTGAGCCCCTTGTCCATGTTTTATTAGTTATTTTGCTATTCGGGCGGAGACCAATCCAATGTAACGAAGATCTTAAAAATCGGTCTAGCTGTTCTTGTCCTGTACCAGGGGGGCTTTGCCGTTGCCCTGTACTTAGCTGCCCGCTCCCTGTAATTTTTCTGCTATTCGGGGCGTAGGCAAATCCAACAAATTAAATATCATAAAAATCGGTCGAGCCGCTCTTGAGTTATAAACCCAAGGGAGCCCCCTGAGGCACCTGTCTATGTTTTAATAGTTATTCTGCTATTCGGGGCGGGGACCAATCCAACAAATCAAAGATGATAAAAATCGGTCCAGCCGTTCTTGAGATATGAACCTAAGGTTCCTCCTGAGCCCCCTGACCATGTTTCAATAGTTATTCTGCTATTTGGAGCGGAGACAAATCCAACAAATCAAATATCATAAAAGCCCTTTTTGAGTTATAAACCTAAGCCCCCCCCCCTGGGCCTCCATGTCCATGTAAAAAATACTTTACGACCTATTCCCATACCTATCAAATAAACAAAAAACAAATTCATAAGAATCGGTCTACCCGAAAAATCGGTCCAGCCCAAGGGGCCTCCATGTCGATGTGAAAAATAGCTTACCACCTATTTTCATACCTGCCAAATATACAAAAAAATATTTCATAAAAATCGGTCGAGCACGAAAATAGGTCCAGCCCAAGGGGCCCCCCTGGGCCCCCATGTCCATGTAAAAAATACTTTACCACCTATTCTCATACCTACCAAATATACAAAAAAAAAAAACATAAAAATCAGTCGACCCGAAAAATCAGTCCAGCCCAAGGGGCCCCCCTGAGCCCCCATGTCGATGTGAAAAATAGCTTACCACCTATTTTCATACCTGCTAAATATACAAAAAAATCAACAACCTAATGACCCAAAAATTTCAATAAATTTAATTTCAGAAATTACATGTTGGTCTTTGTGGATTATCTTGAAAATTAAAAATTATCGTTTTTAAGTAAGTGATTAGTTGTAGAGAGGCCTTCAATACCTTTCAAATGAGGCATCACTCGACCCACAGTGCCATTTAAGATTTTGGGGCTAACAGCCCCCTCGCGAAGAGGGCGAAATGCCGGGAGTTGAAAGGAACCTGAAAAGATGTGCCTCTGGCAAACAAAAACGACCTGTCCGAGGATTTTTCAATCACAATAATCAATTCGGAGAAATCTGGACTGGGGAGTTTTAAATGGGACAGCCTGTATATAGATAAAGTCACTCGGTACACAGGTCAAAAATTTACGGGTCATACAAATAAATAAAAAATAAATAAAGTTACCTCTGGACGATAAACTTTATTGCAAAAATATTCTAAAGAAACACAATACTGAGATGTTCTTCAAATATACATGACTTGTAATACTTATAATGTCTTTTTGCAATCTAGAAATTTCTTTTATTTTTTCGATTGCTTTGATCACGGCCCATCTTAATCTATGTTCATTTTCCAAAAAACCATAATTATATAATATTAACTTTTATATAAATAATACTTATCTTCATCCGAGTTCTGTTTAATTCTGTTATGAATTTAGTGAATTATTTTATTATTTATTAGCATGCAGCAAAGTAATTAGCTTGAAGTAATTCTATTTGTGGTAAAATTTAATCAGAGTCGAGCATCGTCAATCACCGAATATATTTTTATCGGTACGGTCCTGGCGTTCGTCGCATGGATCAGCGCTTTCCCCCCGCACGGACACGTCGCAGGTCTTACTCGAGACCTCTGCGTTCGGCCCCTTAACCCACATACATTACTGTCACCACTTCTTGTGATGGGTACATTTTTGACGCTTTATAGCTTCTTTATAGCGCACGTTCGTGATAAGGACCTAAATGAGAAAAAGTGAAAAGTCACAAAAGTTTGTAAGGCGAGTTGCTTTTCCTTAGCTGGGCAGCACCAGTGGTACCTGGACTCCCTGATTTTTTTCCTTTTTTCTTTCCTGTCTATATCCTTGTAGTTTCGCTCAGTTCTAGATTCATCCACATTCATCTTTCCGATCTTTCCTTCTTTTGGCATTCTTCTCTCACTATGTATCCTGGCGTTTCTTTATCCACCCCTAGCACCCACCACAGATACTTCTCTTGCACCCTATTTATCTCCTCTTGTTCTTTCCATTCCCAAACTCCAAAATTCCCAAACTTGCTCCGTACAACAACATGCTTTCAATCAGACTTTCAAACATCATCATTCTCCTCTTGAAATCGCCTCCCCAGATTCTCTCTCCTATAATAATGATATTCCCCACACACACCCTATCGGCTTATTTGTTTTTCTTATTGATTTCCTGATAATATTATGTGGCTTATCGCTGGCTCTTTCATTAAAAATATAGGCTAAGTAGGTACTTTAAATTCTTTAATTTGCTCTATTTTCTCTTCCTTCCACCTCCATTATTTCTTTTCATTCCTCCCCTTTCTTTTGTTAAACACCAACAATTTAGTTTTTTCCACATTCACCTATAACTTTTTCTTTCTCACATATTTTCCTATGTTCTCTCTTTCACTTTTGGTCACCATTACCACATCATCCATAGTCATTCTCTACATTTTTACTCTACCTACTACATATCCCCCTGCTTGCGCTCTCCTTATTAACATTCCGTCCATATCTGCCACACACATTGTGAACAACAAGGGGCTGAGCGGGCAACCTTGCCTCACTTCCTTTATTGTCACAAACCATTAATTCCCCTTTACTTTACTTTTTGTCCTCTCGTATATTTCCTCCAACTTTTTTACTAGCCATTCATTTACCCCTCTCTCCCTCAGACACGCAAACATCTTCTCTATCCATCTTACGAATAATGCATACCCATTCCCCCCCATTTCTTCTTTAGTTCGCTCTTTGTCAAATAATAATCGAGGATGTAGGTATACATTTCCAGTAGTTTCCCTCTTCCCTCTAAATCCTGCTTGGCTGTCTGGTATTGCTCCTTTTCCTCATCTACTCTCATCCTTTCATTCAGAATTGACGCAAACAACTTATACCCTCGGAAATTCTTCATATTTCCACACCCTGTAGCACTCTTCTGCTCCCATACATTCACCTTCGTTCTAAACTCCATTCCTCCCCGGCGCTTTCCACTTCCTCAGTTTCTTCACTTACCTCTCCACCTCTTCCAGCGTGATTTCTTCTTCTCTAGCCGCCTCATAAAGTATTTCTCTCTCTCTCTCTTTCTCTCCCATCGATCACCAAGGGTTTGGCAAAAAAAACAAAATCTTCAGTGGACTAGACTTAAAAGTGGTACACACTTCTGGGCCTAGTCTTCAATGTCTTTTGGGAAACCCAAAAGACAAAATTGATCAGTTGGAGAAATCGGGAATTTATGAAATTAAATGTAAAGATTGTAATCAAAAATATATTGGGCAAACACGACGATCAATTTCAACTAGATTTAAAGAGCACATTGCTCATCAGAGATTTGGTAGATTCGAAAAATCAAGTGTAGCTCAACATATTTTTGAACATGACCATCACATCGACATAACTTGTGTTAAATTAGTTAAAACTGTAAATAATTGTAAATTTCTAGACATTTACGAAAGTCTAGAAATACATAAGAACAGGAATTGTGTTTTTAATAGCGACAAAGGCCCGATCCCCTCTTCCGCACTATTCCCACTTTTGAACAGTACGGGTGGGGATGCGAGCCGTTAGAGTATATATAGAGCGGTACGTAGCATGTAAGTTTAGTTTACTCATCGCCCTAATGATGCCAACATTGTTGGCGAAACGTGCGTTGGCAGTTATAATAAAATTGTTTTTGGTGTTTTAGGGGAAAACTGATTAAAAGTAGTTATCTACCACCAAAAGTGATCCAGACAATTGTTTTGTTGAAAATATAGTGAATAATAATATGCTCAGCAATTTTCATAAACTGGGTTGCAATATGAGTATAAAGTTACATTTTCTGCATTCTCATATTGACTTCTTTCCTGAGAATCTTGGTGCCGTAAGTGAAGAACAAGGAGAGTAAGATGCAGTAGAACCTCGATTATCCGAATCAATTGAGACCGAGACTAGTTCGGATAATCAAAAGTTCGGGTAATTCAAGAGGGTTCAGATGATCGAGGTTTCGATAATCGAGGTTCTGCTGTATTATTAAGGTTATGCAGAACAGATACCAATGAAGGTGGGACGCAAACATGATGGCAGGCTACTGCTGGACGTTGGTGAGAGATGAACCGGATAGAAAGCATAACAGAAAAAAGATTGAAGGGGAGCTTTGAAGGAAATAGAAAAAAATACCATTAGTCTTTTAGATTTACTTAGTCTCTTTAGCAATATTTTCAACTAATACTGTTGTTTTTTTGAGTAAAAATTTAATTTTAAATTCATTAATTATTGTTTTCTCATGAAAATTGTTTAAAAATACTAAAATATGCATGTTATCAATAAAAATAAATCTCGATGTGCTAGAAAAAAAAAAAAAAAAAACAAAGATTATTTTAATTTAACATTTTTCCTTTCCCTCCTAATCTTCTAATTCTACTAGTCCTTGATCTCTATTTATACTATTTTGACCTCTCCTACATTTTTTTTTTCAGAATATGTTCTATCCTCTCTTTGGACATCACATCATGTCATTACAATATTGTTCTTCGCCCTTCTTCTTTCCTCTTTCCTCTTTCTCCTTAAATTCTTCCCTTTGTCTTTTAATATCTCTCTTAATTTCTTGGTTCTCTCTTTGTATCTCCTTCATTTCTTCCTTTTTTTCTTTCTACTTACTTACTCTTTTTGTGATTTTACTTATTTTAAATATATTCCCTTCTTTCTCTTCTTGTCTTTCTGTTCCGCCCTCCCTTGTTCGTTTCCTTTTTTTCCTTCCGGGTATGCTGCTAAACATCCCTGGCTAAACGACCGGTTTCTATAAGCTTGCTCTAATGCCTCACACAAAAACACGAATAATAAAGAAAAACAAAAATGAAAAAGGAAGTTCTTTTCGTCAAACAACAAAAGGTGAAAATTGGTTTACTTATTTTAACTTAAGGAATCATGACCGAAAATTCCTATTCAAATAATAATAATTAATACGCACAACACTTTGTAGGCAATCGTAATTTCCACAGCGCATTGCGGGTAATGAATTCAGCTACTGACCGAATTTGCTCACAGGGTCCATTATACATTAATACACACAGCATCAATTTCATAACGATATCATTAATACTTAATTTTTTGAATGTTTTAAATTACAGTTTTGTTCCCTTGTAAATGTGAGTGTTGAAATATAAAATTCGTAAAAAATAAACTGGGGAAGTTGGCAACTTGATATTGGCAGAGGAGTAATAGAATAGTGTTTTGTAAATACAAATAAAATTTCATAACGATTATATTGATAGTTTCGGAGATAATTTTTTGAAAGTTTTAAATTAGAGTTTTGTTCGGATTTAAAAGTGTGTTGAAATTTAAAACTCGATAGAATAGTGTTTTTTAAATACAAGTAAAATTTCATAACGATAGCATTGATAGTTTCGGAGATATTCTTCTTGATGTGTTAAATACCAGTTTTGTTGGGATGTAAATGTGAGTGTTAAAATTTAAAATTCGTAGAAAATAAACTGGTGAAGTTGGCAACTTGAAATTGTCAGAGAAGTCAGTGTTTTGTAAATACAAATAAAATTTCATAACAATATCATTGATAGTTTCGGAGATAATTTTTTGAATGTTTTAAATTACAGTTTTGTTCCCTTGTAAATGTGAGTGTTGAAATATAAAATTCGCAAAAAATTAACTGGGGAAGTTGGCAACTTGATATTGACAGAAAAGTAATAGAATAGTATTTTTTACATACAAGTAAAATTTCATAACGATATCGTTGATAGTTTCGGATATATTTTTCTGATTCTCTTAATTATACAGTTTTGTTCGGACTTAAAAGTGTGTTGAAATTTAAAACTCGTAAAAAATAAGCCGGAAAAGTTGGACACTTGAAATTAGCAGAGGAGTAATAGAATAGTGTTTTTTAAATACAAGTAAAGTTTCATAACGATAGCATTGATAGTTTCGGAGATATTCTTCTTGATGTGTTAAATACCAGTTTTGTTGGGATGTAAATGTGAGTGTTAAAATTTAAAATTCGTAAAAAATAAACTGGGGAAGTTGGACACTTGAAATTAGCAGAGGAGTAATAGAATAGTGTTTTTTAAATACAAATAAAATTTCATAACGATATCATTGATAGTTTCGGAGATAATTTTTTGAATGTTTTAAATTACAGTTTTGTTCCCTTGTAAATGTGAGTGTTGAAATATAAAATTCGCAAAAAATTAACTGGGGAAGTTGGCAACTTGATATTGACAGAAGAGTAATAGAATAGTATTTTTTACATACAAGTAAAATTTCATAACGATATCGTTGATAGTTTCGGATATATTTTTCTGATTCTCTTAATTATACAGTTTTGTTCGGATTTAAAAGTGTGTTGAAATTTAAAACTCCTAAAAAATAAGCCGGGAAAGTTGGCCACTTGAAATTGGCAGGGGAGTAATAGAATAGTTTTTTTTAAATACAAGTAAGATTTTATAACAATAGCATTGATAGTTTCGGAGATAATTTTTTGAATATTTTAAATTACAGTTTTGTTCCCTTGTAAATGTGAGTGTTGAAATATAAAATTCATAAAAAATAAACTGGGGAAGTTGGCAACTTGATATTGACAGAAGAGTAATAGAATAGTATTTTTTATATACAAGTAAAATTTCATAACGATATATCGTTGATAGTTTCGGATATATTTTTCTGATTCTCTTAATTATACAGTTTTTTTTCGGATTTAATGGACCTCCCACCATATGTTCTACAATGACGGAGTAAAAAATAATGCGTGGGTTTTGTCTTCTTGATATTCCTTTACTATTCATATTCCACACGTAGTCGATTGGACAAAATAGTTGGTTTGATGACATTTTGGAGTGAAATATAGGTTCGTATAGTCGTTTGTCAATCTGGCGTAAAAAATACATTTTGTCAAGTTTTATAGATGTACCACGTGGATTTAATTAAAATAAATCACACATTTTTTTAATTATTAGAATTCATAGTATGTAAAATAATATAAGAGCTACTAATTTCTTCAAATTGAAGTCCTGCTATTTTATTGTTTCCGTACAAGCCCGTCGTAAATTAGAATTACTGAAACTGTAAGAACATGAAAATAGATGTTACCATATTGAAACGACGGCGCAACGGCACCGGAAGCTGATGATGTCATCTGTCTGGGAACAATTATTGGATTGACCACATATTATGGTAACGGCATTGATCCAGAACAGTCGACAGACCGTGAGAACGTCTGGGAATGATTGTTCACATAAGATGCTCTCATCAGCCGAGAAGGTTCAGTCGCGGATGTCATACTATACGACGCTCGCACAAAAAGGATGATATCATCCTTCAAGAATGTTTGGTCGCGCCGAAAGGATGATCTCATTATTTCCGGAAAAGAAGGAATCGAGAACACCAGCAGGCATCGTGAAGAAGTCGGTCAGAGGGTTATCGCGAAAATTTGTACATAGTAAAATGTCAGTTTTTTTAATAAAAGTTAATAACTACGGTGTGCACCAGAATTTCTTTAAATCCTCGAACCCGCCCGGCTCAGGCTACGTTACAATATCTAAGGCCCTGTTTTTCAATTGTAGATCAATTGAAGGTTTAATTTGTAATTAACACAATGTTACCGTTTTTCAACCTATTTTATAATTTTTCATTAAAACAGTAAAACCATCAGAAAAAAATAATGATTTATGATATTTACAATGCTTATAGTAGCGACAAAGAGCCCAATCACTTCGAAGAATGGAACCAAAAAGATTTTTTGAGTCGCTTTCGTTTGTCTTCGCGAACAGTAGAAAGACTGTTGGAAGAAATAGAAGAAGCTATTTCTTATCCAACTAACCGGTGAGTGTTGTGGAGTAGTGGAGTATCAAATTCAGGTGTTACCAGCAAAATTTTTGTTTCAGAAATGACTGTCTATTGCCTCAAAATCAGTTGCTTTTGAGTTTTTGAGTTTGAGTACGCAAGTCCACAGCCAGTAAAACTGTTAAAAGAGTTAGTAGAGCTCTAGCGGCGTTGCGTCCAAATTATACTAAAATGCCCCAAAATCGAAATGAAGCCATTTCCATAGCCTCCCCTTATCAAAATAATTGTGGATCACACCGTACTTATGCACTTACCTCACCAATCGTTTCACTTCTATCTTCTGCCTCACTGTCCACAACTTCATTGAGTGTAACATCTTCGGAAACAGTCTAGGAAATAATTCTTGCATTAATTACAATCCTGTTTCATCTACAGGCCTGCGGAGATACCATATGATCGAATACTTTAACTTTTATCCTTTAGTCGGCTTTTTTTTTTATTATTTATGTTGGCAGTAGTAAAAGTGACATCGGCATTATGATATTTTTTTATTTGACAGTTTAAGGTTATACAGCATGATCAACAATGATTGAATCAGCTTTAATGTTAAACAATAATTATTTATTCATTCATTTATTCATTTACTTAAAATCATGTATCTACTAACTCTTTGATTATTGAAATCCTATTATAAATATTTTATTAGGGTTAGGTTTGTTAAGAAACAGCCTGTATCTTAGAGCCCCCAAATGGGACTGAAAACATCAGCTTAATTTTAATACTAAACAAAGTCACGGCCATTGAGTTTTGGAATCTCCTTATAAGTGTACGAGGGTTAGGTGCCTATAGTAAACTTACCGTATGAGATTTTGATTGGCAACTGCCTAAATTTTCACCTGCATCCAACGACAAAACCTGTTGTTCGATTTCGCCAATATCTCCGTCAACATCCTAACCCAAAAGTAGTTTAAAAAGAGGAAAAAGCAATAGGTACTTAGACAAAAACGAAAGCTTATATTTAACAAACCTTTTTTTTTAATGGAAAACTCCTACGTTTTATTCTTGGCGCATTTAGTCGCAGACGAGTTTTCTTACCCCTGCGGTATTTGGGCTCGTTTTTTTCCATAGTTTTAACAATTAATCACAATATTTCAGCACTACTAATTTTCAGTTACCGCTCAGGGAACGAAAATGAATAAACACAGCACAGAATAATAATTGTCTAAAAATAATGATAACGTTCTTTGTGCTAAGAATAAGAAGTAACTTTCAACATAAATCGGACCGGTCCGGATCTGTAAAGCCGCTACCTGAACTACGGCGCGAAAGTGTTGAGCGCAGATTCATCTTGCACACGTCCACGTCGGGACTATCTCTGTCTCAAGTTAAAAGGGGTGCAAACGCTAACGTAAAGACAATTGGTCATGAGGCAACGACTGTTGCTCCCTGCACACTTGTCCCGCCAACCAATACATGTGATTGTGGGAGAACACTCTTAACGAATGTAAACAGAAGTTTTTTAACATAGCAAGATTTCCCAATTGCATTGGGGCCATAGACTGTAGCTAAGGTTAACATACAGTCAGTAGGTGGAGAAATTGCGGAAATTTATAGGAATAGAAAACAGTTTTTTTCTTTAAATGTACAAACTGTATCTGATGCCGACCTAAAAATACAAGATATTGTAACACGATGGCCTGGACCTGCGCACGATGCTCACATCTTTCGAAATTCTGTGTTATGTGCGTCAATGTCGATGGGACCGTATTTAATAACACCTTTATTAAATGTTCGGAATCAAGCAGAAAATTTATTTAACGAATCCCAGATAAGAACAAGAAATGTGGTGGAACGGTCTTACGGGGTCCGGAAACGCAGATTTCCGGCACTGGCTTTGGGTCTGCGGTTAAAACTAGACACAACAGCTACAGCTACAGCAGTTTTACATAATATAGCCTGCGATGAAAATGAACCTGAACCTCCTGTTAATGAGCATGAAGAGGCTGCCATAGAACTTGTTAACAATGTTGGCGATGATGATCAAAATGAAATAAGGGGCGAAGCTAATAATAATACAAGATATAATTTAATAAATAACTATTTTGCAACACTTTAACAAAACGAAATATGTACTATAAACTAGATGAATATAAATTTGTATCATTTTTTTCCAATTTTTTGTTAACCAGCTCTATTTTTTTTTCTTAGGAGTTCCATCCGCAAAGCATGTTCTTCTAAAAATTTTTCTTTTTGTAACTTAACTAAATAATTTTTTTTTCTATTAATTGGTAATGAATACCAACATACTTCTTTGTGGTATTTAACTTTTTACTTATTATTGATCGACTTTCTGAAAATGATGTACATGAAATTTTAAATTCATTATAATAAATTATTTACTTGGTTGTAAGTTATTCTTCTTGGTTTTCGTAACTAATTTTTCCGATACAGATGATTTTAGATCACGGGGGTATATGCAGCCCAGTTAATGCTATCGCCAATCTCCACTTTTGCAATATTATTAATAATAAATTATAGTTAATACATAGCATGAAATTAATAGTTTTCATCATTTAGCATTTCATACCTACCTTCACAAGAAATTTGTTCACTAGCCGCTGCGGCGATTTCATTATAATCTGAAATAACTTCGGCTCGAACCTCTACTAAATCATCTTCATTTACTTCGTCTATAATAAATATTGAAAATAATTTAAGAAAAATAAGAACGCATAAAAATCAAGTAAAATTCAGTTTCTTACTTTGGACACAGTCGCTGTAATAAATATTTTTCAAACCATCGACTTGTTCTCCTAATATGTCTTTCAACGTCGTATCTATATCCGAAAAATTAATAGCTTCGCAAGATCCTCCACCCGTTTTTAAAATTTGTTGCCTATTTTTCGAAAATTTTTGCTTGGTAGTCCTTTTTAGGTTTGCATATTTCTTTTTGAGGCCTTTCATGTTGCGATATAAAGTATGCGTGTTTTGGCAATCAAATTCTGCCTCAATCCTTTTCCACGCTTCCTGCTTGTCTTTCCAGGATATAACGCCCGATTTTTTATTTTCAATAATATGCTTGTTTTGTGCCACTAGGCTCACAAGAAATTGCCAGATCGCTTATTTGAATTACTCGCACTCGCCATGCTAACTACAAAAAATAATCTTCCATTTTGATAAATCCTACATGTTTAATACATTTACTTACCTAAGAAATGGTTTTTAACCAAAATTACGATCAACAGTGTTACGGGGGCGGCGGTTACCCTTGGAGGTACCGGGACCGAAGTACACCACCGACGTCGAAGAGGGTTTGGTGAGACTGGAACTCGCACCTGGTGATGCCTTCTCGAAGATGTTGTCCACAGGCCAGTAGGGGAATTGGGTCGTTCGTCTTTTTAGTCTCTCATTACTTTTTTTATTTGTATTTTTTCTTAAAAGAAAAGTCTCATTTTGAGTTAAACGTTTTTATTCTAACACCTCTTTCGAGGGCTGAATAGAACTGCCTTTCAACCAGAAAACGACATGCCTTTATACCTGCGACCGGGTAAAACCCGATCGCAGCCGGCGTCCTGCTTCCTGATTGGCTGCAGCCTATTCACCCCAAAATCTAACATTAATTATACTTAAATCTAATTAAAACTATACTTAATCTATAGCGCGAGCGCTTAACCATTAATCTAACCTAACCACTCGCGACCGCATGCGTGGAAACAGCGAAATCGCGAAAGCGTGCGCGATGGGCGTGACGGAGTGGGAGACAGTATAAAGTTAAACTCTTGGCGGCTGGCGCCATTTCCACTCCGTCTACCGTCTGAACACACGCTCGCTTCCTGTTGCAATTTTTATGTTATGTCGCAACAGGACGCGTGGTGTTTTATATTAATCTATTCTAAACTTAAAATTAACACTATCACTACACTAAACTACGAAAAATCTGGCCGCGAAACACCGTCCTACAACAAACAGAAATTACAAATTTGAAATCGTCACAAATCACAAACCACCAAGTTGTCAAATTTGACAGAAAAGTTAATACCAACGTAACAAATTTTCAATTAATTTTTAATTAGTTAATCATAATTAAATGTTGGTTTGAAAAACACTGTCCATGATTAATTTGAAATTAATCAAGAAGTGATGATTAGCTAATCAAAATCTTAATCATCGATTGAAAAACCGGCCCTAATGCCCGTTTGCACCGCATTTTATTTAAGTGGTGATTAGTTAATCAAGTTTTAACTCTAATAGGCCCGGTTTTTCAATTGTAGATTAATTTTTGATTAAGGTTTAATTTGTAATTAACACAATGTTACCGTTTTTCAACCTATGATTAACAAAAAAGTTCATGTTTATTCTAGATTAACTTAATCATAGGATGTTCTATGAATTAATCGAAATTTGATGATTAACGTCAGTGACATTTATTGCCGATTTATTGAAAATTTTTCATTAAAACAGTAAAACCATCAGAAAAAAATAATGATTTATGATATTTACGAGAGCAATGCTTATAGTAGCGACGAAGAGCCACGGAGGCCAAAAACCATACGTTTCAGGCCCAATCACTTCGAAGAATGGGACCAAAAAGATTTTTTGAGTCGCTTTCGTTTGTCTTCGCGAACAGTAGAAAGACTGTTGGAAGAAATAGAAGAAGCTATTTCTTATCCAACTAACCGGTGAGTGTTGTGGAGTAGTGGAGTATCAAATTCAGGTGTTACCAGCAAAATTTTTGTTTCAGAAATGACTGTCTATCGCCTCAAAATCAGTTGCTTTTGAGTTTGCGATTTTATGCAACAGGATCATTCTTAAGCGTGGCTGGAAATTTTTGTGGTGTACGCAAGTCCACAGCCAGTAAAACTGTTAAAAGAGTTAGTAGAGCTCTAGCGGCGTTGCGTCCAAATTATACTAAAATGCCCCAAAATCGAAATGAAGTTAACGAATGTAAACAGAAGTTTTTTAACATAGCAAGATTTCCCAATTGCATTGGGGCCATAGACTGTAGCTAAGGTTAAAATACAGTCAGTAGGTGGAGAAATTGCAGAAATTTATAGGAATAGAAAACAGTTTTTCTCTTTAAATGTACAAACTGTATCTGATGCCGACCTAAAAATACAAGATATTGTAACACGATGGCCTGGACCTGCGCAAGATGCTCACATCTTTTGAAATTCTATGTTATGTGCGTCAATGTCGATGGGACCGTATTTAATAACACCTTTATTGAATGTTCGGAATCAAGCAGAAAATTTATTTAACGAATCCCAGATAAGAACAAGAAATGTGGTGGAACGGTCTTACGGGGTCTGGAAACGCAGATTTCCGGCACTGGCTTTGGGTCTGCGGTTAAAACTAGACACAACAGCTACAGCTACAGCAGTTTTACATAATATAGCCTGCGATGAAAATGAACCTGAACCTCCTGTTAATGAGCATGAAGAGGCTGCCATAGAACTTGTTAACAATGTTGGCGATGATGATCAAAATGAAATAAGGGGCGAAGCTAATAATAATACAAGATATAATTTAATAAATAACTATTTTGCAACACTTTAACAAAACGAAATATGTACTATAAACTAGATGAATATAAATTTGTATCATTTTTTTTCCAATTTTTTGTTAACCAGCTCTATTTTTCCATCCGCAAAGCATGTTTTTCTAAAAATTTTTCTTTTTGTAACTTAACTAAATAATTTTTTTTTCTATTAATTGGTAATGAATACCAACATACTTCTTTGTGGTATTTAACTTTTTACTTATTATTGATCGACTTTCTGAAAATGATGTACATGAAATTTTAAATTCATTATAATAAATTATTTACTTGGTGGTAAGTTATTCTTCTTGGTTTTCGTAACTAATTTTTCCGATACAGATGATTTTAGATCACGGGGGGTAGATGCAGCCCAGTTAATGCTATCGCCAATCTCCACTTCTGCAATATTATTAATAATAAATTATAGTTAATACATAGCATGAAATTAATAGTTTTCATCATTTAGCATTTCATACCTACCTTCACAAGAAATTTGTTCACTAGCCGCTGCGGCGATTTCATTATAATCTGAAATAACTTCGGCTCGAACCTCTACTAAATCATCTTCATTTACTTCGTCTATAATAAATATTGAAAATAATTTAAGAAAAATAAGAACGCATAAAAATCAAGTAAAATTCAGTTTCTTACTTTGGACACAGTCGCTGTAATAAATATTTTTCAAACCATCGACTTGTTCTCCTAATATGTCTTTCAACGTCGTATCTATATCCGAAAAATTAATAGCTTCGCAAGATCCTTCACCCGTTTTTAAAATTTGTTGCCTATTTTTCGAAAATTTTTGCTTGGTAGTCCTTTTTAGGTTTGCATATTTCTCTTTGAGGCCTTTCATGTTGCGATATAAAGTATGCGTGTTTTGGCAATCAAATTCTGCCTCAATCCTTTTCCACGCTTCCTGCTTGTCTTTCCAGGATATAACGCCCGATTTTTTATTTTCAATAATATGCGTGTTTTGTGCCACTAGGCTCACAAGCAATTGCTCTTCCTCTTTAGAGAAATTGCCAGATCGCTTATTTGAATTACTCGCAGTCGCCATGCTAACTACAAAAAATAATCTTCCATTTTGATAAATCCTACATGTTTAATACATTTACTTACCTAAGAAATGGTTTTTAACCAAAATTACGATCAACAGAAATTACAAATTTGAAATCGTCACAAATCACAAACCACCAAGTTGACAATTTTGACAGAAAAGTTAATACCAACGTAACAAATTTTCAATTAATTTTTAATTAGTTAATCATAATTAAATGTTGGTTTGAAAAACACTGTCCATGATTAATTTGAAATTAATCAAGAAGTGATGATTAGCTAATCAAAATGTTAATCATCGATTGAAAAACCGGCCCTTAATGACATAAATTTTAATACGTTGCACGGTCACATTGTTTTTGCATATTTACTAATCACTGACTTAAGCATACAATTACCCACACTGAAAAGGTTGCTATGGCTATTTACAATATTTGGTAGATCGCCTTCCATCATGTTTTTTCCGTAATTGTAAAACAGGAAATCTCCGTTTCCAACATCCAAAAAGACGTTCTACTGCATTTCTTGTTCGAATATGAGATTCGTTGTAGAGTCTTCGTCCTCGAGTTGCCGGATTATCCAACGGTGTGAAGAAATAATTTCTAACGGGATAGCCACTGTCACCAAGCAATAAACCATTATCAAATTCTGCATTTTCAAATCTTGCCCTGATCCTACTATTGTTAAAAATTTAATGTAACGTCACGAGTAGAACCTGCCCATCGTACTACAATGTCAAATATTTTTAAGTCCGGAAAACCAACAACTTGTACATTAATGGAAAAATATGGTTTTCGATTGCGATATATTTTGCCACCTGGGTTTTGAGTTTCCACATGGGTTGCATCGATTACGCCCAAAACCCTAGAAAAACGAGCGACATCATAGAAGTTATTTTGCACTGCTAGGCGAGTTGCTTGATTCACAAACTCTGTAGTATGTTTTGCAATTTCTCTTAAAACCTTAGCAATTATTCGTGAAGCTGTAGATACATGCATTCCCATGTAATCAGCAATAGCGTTCAAGTGGCCAGCAGAAGCATAGAATCGCAGAGTTGTTAGAAACTGATTTATGTGAAACTCACATAAAAAAAAAAAAAAACACGAATCTGTTGAAAATTTGAGTTCATCTTCGATTAATATAAAAAAATTTAACACTGACTGATTTGTCAGGCGAAATCTGGTGTAAAACCTATAGTCATCTAAATCATGAAATTGATCCGATCTGGTGTATCAAAATTTTGGAAATCCAAAGTCGATAATTTCCAAAATATATAAATCATCTGCAAAAATATCTTCCTCCACCATCACTAATTTATAATATTGGTTTTTACTGTAGTTTTCACCGGAGTAAAGATTCAACAGCACAAATTATAGTGAATTAATTTTACCATTTAAATGTCACATCTGTCACATAAATTTTAAAACTTTGTTAATCAGCCAATATTGTTTACTTAGCTAATCAGGGGTTATATACTGATTAAAATGCGGAACAATCGAAAAATAGGGCTTAATCAATACATAAATTTAAACACTCGTTTAAAAGTGCGGTGCAATCGGGCATAAGTGTATTAGGCGTTGACAACTTATGACGGAATAAAATTGCCACAAAATTCGTTCAAGTTTTTCTGTTCATATTACATTCTTCCTAATTTCCAATACAAATCGATAAAAAAATTAAAAATAGACAATATGTTTTAAGGGTTTTTGCAGAGTTCGACTTTATTATAGAGTGTGTGCGATCCTTTTGAGATAAGTCTGCAAAGTAACATAGAAGTGGGTGTTAGTCGATTTAATCCCTGTTCTAAAATTCCCTAGGGCTCTTATCTATCCAACTTAGTAACTGCAACCGCTTTGAATTTTTTGCTGACTATAAATCTGTATGTAGACAAAAAAACAAGCAAAATGAATTTATCTACAATAAAAATGCACTCCAAGTTAGACTTTTCTTAAAATAAGATAATTAAACAGATGTGAGTTTCAACTGTCCTATATAAAAGCTGTGTTAAGCCATCCGTATCATGAATATCGTTTGAATTCAAGACGACGCGACGTGGCAAACTCTTATATTTGCATTTGCATTTTAATAAATGCAAGCGCTTTTATGCCAAAAGTGCTGTTATAATTGAGCTAGTTAACTAAAACGACGTCTTAATCTCGAGGAAGAATAACTATGCAAAGTGGTTGTACAGAAATGCTGTGACCTCTGAAAATCGATTGGTTTCGTTTTTACAACCGTGGAGATTAACAGTCCTCATCGATAAGACCGGCCAACACCAATTTTGCGTCTGGGTTCTACATACCAGATTTGTATTGGTTTCAATTACTAATTAAAAAATAAAATTGTTCGAAAAAAAAAAATTCTTCAAAATTCTGGGACGATCCCATTGAATAATTTTTATTATTTATAACAAAAAATAAACTTTAGAAAGAAATATTTTCGTTCCTTCCTTGGAAATGATTGTGTGAACTTTTCGCATTGGCCCTCCAGTATGACACTGGTCAACACAAATTTTGTGTATTGTATATTTTGTGATATTACAATAACTTGAATTTTCAAAAGCAAAAATATAACAATTCTAAATAACACTTTACCGATTAATTTACCTATGATTGACATATTTTCACCTTTTAGCTATTTTATAGTTCGACACTGTCAAAATTTTCAAATTTTGTGTTAACACTCTTCTGTCATGTAAAAATAAAATGTCAGATAAACGTCACACTATTTTTATGAATTTTAAGCAATTTAAAGACTTGCGAAGGTGGTGTCGAACTATAAAACGTTGTATTACACTCGTTCCTGTGTAAATTAGGGGCTTTCCGGCACTGGGGCTTAAAACAGCACTCGTTTCACTTCAAAACCCTAGTGCCGGAAAGCACCCAATTTACACAGGAACTCGTATAATAATATACTATTTAAATATTTGTGTCAGCTTAGGAGGCAAGTTTGAACTAGTGGGTACCTCGGACAACGGCTTTTATCCGTTTTAGGCCTAATGTTTATGTCATTTTGTTATAGCGACTGTCAATATGATCAAATCTATGAAATCACTCTTGGAACTACGAAAGCAAACTCAGATAAACATGTATACTCTATTTTATTGTTACTAATAATAATTCACGAGGTATAGTAGATACTTAAACGTCAAATTATATGGCCCCTAAACGTAGTTTTGACAGTATTAAAAAACGTTTAATGTAAAGTTGAAAAATTAATGGCAACCAGCGATGCACTCAAAACATTTTGATAGTCGCTGGATTTATTTTGGACAAAAAAACTTACTACTTACGATACAAACTATCGTAAACATTTCGGTCTTTACTGATAAACCCTTTCCGACTGACAGAAGCCACTTTTGCTTTCAATTGAAAAACATAAAGACTCACCTAGGCCAACGTACCACTTATAAAAATTTCGCAGATGCATACCCCACTATCTTTCGGTGTTTCATGTTTCATGTGGCCCCACAGGAAAAAATTACTTATTCCGATCCACCTTTCGTGTAAATTTCGTGCATTTTGTCTTGTGTTCCGAACGTCCGCTAATAAATTACACACTCAGAGAGTTCCCACGGGTTTCACATAATATGATAATAGACATTACCATATCGGTCACTGTTTGAAAATAAAGGCATTTTAAAATATTTAGTGTGTACCGGCAGCGGTCAACGTAAGACTGAAAGTAATTAATTGGCAGCCGTTCACCGCACTCGTTCCAGCAAAAAGTCCTTTTTTGTTTAGGCCAAGAGGTAAGATTATTTACTAATGGTTGTTTAATCATGCTAGCGGTTCTCAATCGGTTTTCGCGTAAAAATTATTATTTCTTTATATATTTCTAAGTCTACTCATATTAGGGACTGTCACAGGTTTAAGTAACTACTATACTTCGTGAATCATCCTGTATATAAATATTTATAAGCAGAACCTAGAAGCACAAATTTATGGCCGGTGTAATCCATGCAATGTACATCTGTAATTGGGAATGCACAGCTACCACCGATCTGTTGTCAATAAGCTTTCTTGTAATTTATCGCTCCCTGATGGCGGCTGTATACGAGACTCCAATTCTTACAGGACCGAGCACATTCTTTATCTCGTTTTTTGCTGCTGCTAGACTTTCATTAAAGAAATGCGATTAAAATTAAATACGAAGTAATTTTCATTCAAGGTCTTTAACGTCAAGAGAGTTTAAATTCTCCAACCAACTGATTGGAAATTACGTAAGTAGGTTTATTTCGTTCTTTCGCCTTTGTGGGTGTAAGTGGTAATAAAAGTGCAAAGAGGACTGAGAAAGCACAAAATTATTTGGTAAATGAGAAGTTGAATGTATTTTATAGGACATTATGTAGGAAGATACCTATTTACATGCATATTAAGAAAAAAACAAGATAAACCTTAAAATTGGCGTTTTTGTTTCATTATTTCCTTATTTGACTTTTTGAAATGACATTGATTCAATTTTAGTCTCCATTCGTAGTTTACGAAATCAATATTTTTTTTTGCTAGTTTTAGTTTAGTTTGTAAGCAGCATACCTTATACTAGTTAAATATATCATGTGTTCATTTAAAAAGTCGTCTATGAATTTGACATAACATTTTAACGTACGTCTGTTGCCAAATTAATAATGTAGTATGTATTGCTGGTTGCAAAACTTTCAGCTTGTAGATGAAGCAATAAATCACATGCGTTTTTCAATTCGTCTTCGTCACTCAAAAAAGTCACAAGCAACTTGATGACTTTTTTAAATGAACACCTTGTATAATATATCATAATTAAAAGCTGTAGATAGAAGCGATTTGTGTAGATTTGTGTTAATTTTGTAGTCATTGAAATAATTACTCTTGGCACCAGATGTGTTGTTTATGATGATTTTATACAATCAAGAACTAAAGTGAAAGCTTTTCAATTTGGCCAATAAAGCAAACTTTTACCTTGTCAATCAATCAACAAATCTTATCATTTTTATAGGTTTCAAAAAGACTGATGACGATGAAGATGAACTAAAAATTATTCACACATTTTATGAATTTGTTACAAGTTCTTGAAAACATCAGTTTTCTGTATATTTTATAAATATTTTTTGTAAGAGGTTTTTGAATATATCTAATACATATATAAAAATTTATTAAAATTTTTTGTTTGTTTGTTCGTAGGTTATGCACTCCTACACCGGTCAAACAATCGTTATGAAATTTTGACCACAAATAATATTCACAATTGGGAGTAACGTCACCCCTTTCTTGTTCAAACAGGACGAAATTGACTACTATGTCAGATAAAAATGTCAGTGACAATTTTAAAATATAAAATGTAACACAGCAGTTTTCGTCAAAATTACTTCACAAGGAAGGAATATAGTGTAGTGAAGTCGAGGGAAAAGTGCCAAATTTTATTGGGGAGATGTTCAAGCCTTTCTTGGATAGGACGGGGAATCGGCAAGTAGCGCTAACGAATTTAAACGCTAATTTGCTATTCACGAAATAAAATAGTTTTACTCATTTTTTGGGGCGCAGCCACTTGCGTCGTTTATTTTTAAGGTCTTACGTTTGTTTACTATTTCAGAAAATACTTCAAAATGCCAAAAAAAGGAAAATCATCTGTTCAAAAATCAACCAAGAAATCGAGCCAAATGAAAGCCAATAGTTTCAGCTGCTGAAACACCTTAACAACATAGCACACGACTCGAAAAGGATGGAATCAGAGCTTCCACTTCAAGAGCAGCTGAAACACTTGATAACAGAGCGCACGATCGAAACGACCATCCTCGATGGAAACGGGGGAGGACTAATTTTTGAATTTGCGCTGAAACCTATACTCATTTAGTAGGTGGGAGATAGATAAAAACTTCATGAGACCAATTTTATCCAGAATTTAATGGAGAACATAAGTCCCATGTTCTGTGACGATTTACGAGAAAAAGGCAGAAAGGCTTCATGACGTCACGTTCGGGAGCGGTTTTTTTGGGCAAAAGTGGATGAAGCTCCCCCCGGGGGAGTGGAAACTCTTCGGATTTTTATTTGGGTGCCTGCTGGTAGTTCATAACCAAAATTGTTGTCGGTTTGTCAATTTTTATTGCACATTACACGAAGAAGAACTGCGCTCAAAGAATTTACTTTTGCCAATGGCTTATACAGAAAATTGAGGAGGTACCAAATTTTTTGAGGCGTTTATTGACAGCGGTCATTTAATTGGCCCTCATATTGTACCCCCGCGTTTGACTGGTGCTACGTTTTTAATTTTTGTTGTGATTAAAAAAGGTAAGTTAGAGAATTTATTATTAGTAATCTACTTCAACATAAGCAAATTATGGTAAGTTAGTATATGTTTTCATTTAAACAGTTTTTATTTCGATTCGTTTGTCGGGTAACATTTTTGTGCATCTTCACAATCAATGAATGTGAAGTCCAGAGGCGGGTTATTGGTTTTAGGGGTCAAACTATTCTTAATTGTGACACCGACAGGAAGCGTTTGCGAAAAAAAAAAAAAGATAAAAAAAATGTTTCTTTTGATGAGTTCCACTTGTGCTTAAATTTTTTACCAGGACTTCCATAGCACCCTGTATAGAAACTGTATAAAAATATACAAAACAAAATATTCTTTCCAGCATTTAGAAAAATATTAAGCAAATATTGCAGACTGTTACATTTACAAAAAAATCGCGCGCCACCTGCAGGGACATCAGGTGACACCTGCTAAAACAAGTGGGCTCCTACTGACTGCAACGTTTGTTTTTGATTTCGACCCGCGGAAGATCGCACGATACAAATATCGCCGCCGCATTTGAGTTAATAGCAAGCGGAGGGTTTATAGGAACAAACGTACCAGTACGGATAGGCTGGCGGTAGATGTAACAATTAGTGTGGTAATTTTTTGTAATCGGTAATTGCCGGATTTAAGTATCGTGCAACTAGAAAAGAGTAACGACGTCATTTTGTACAGTGCAGGTTTAATTGTTCCCAACCAGTTTAGCCACACCACCCACCAAATCAGTAAGGGCTGCTTTTTTCCTTTTTTTCAACTTGCTACCCCATCAGGCGGAGGTTACAACCTAGGTTCCCGTGAACGTAATTTAAATAATAATTGTTCAACTTCACACTTAAATTGTTAATTTCAGTATGGGACTTGGGGGTGGGGGTGATAAGTGTAACTATTTGTATAACATGTCCCTACTCCAACTTGACAGCGGACGTTACGCCAATTTTGGTCGTAGCATTACATATTACTAAAATAATATATTTCATTCACATTCTTTTAATATAACTATAATTCAAAAAAGGTTCAATATTTTCAAAATATTGGAATAAATAGAATATGTATATGGAATAAATAAACTTGGCCATTTAGGTACTTAATTATACACTCCATTAGTTTCTGAAAGCCGAACAAAATATCTGATTTGCTATTAGTAAAGCTGTTGAGTTTTGTGGTTGTGGAACTGTTTAGAGTAGTTATAAATTATTGTTCTATATGGCTGTAAATTTCTCTGCATCACCGTCCTCTGAAATAATTCGACCTAGTTCATAGAAGTCGTATGTGGATGAGTTGCAGGTTATTCAATCAGTAAAGGCATGAAAACCACTCAAACATGATGTTGAAGTTCAGTCTTCTTATAATAAGTATTTCGAAGTGACTCCTCAATATCAATGTACGCTATTAAGATAAAGTACAATAATTATTATTTATTTTATTTTTTTTCTGGACATTACCAGAAAAGTATTATCATGTTATCATTGTTACTTTTTTCTAGCCCGACTATTTCAACTCAATGACCTCGCTATGAAATCGCCATGCGGATCGGTTCATTGTTTACCCATCGTGGTTTAACTGTTCGTTGCACCGGTCAAATAGGATGAGATGGGAGCGTGCGCCGCCGGCGTCGGCGGCCATATTACTTGCAACACATTCACTGAATATCACTAGATGGAAAAATATTTCGATATTCGACAGTAATTGAAATATGATTCTTTTTAAATTTAGTATCTGTTGAATGAAATGAAAATGAAAAAGCGCTTTTTTCTAAACCTTATTAACTTTAGTAATATTGCAACTCGATCTGTATGGAAAAACCGTTCCACGGAATTTAAATTAAAAATCTGGCTCGTTTTACATGTATCGTACAAAAAAATATTATTTCAGGGAAGTAATTCGGAAAAATAGACTAATCCTGCAATTAGGTATATCTTCTCCACGTGCATAATTAAGCGATTCTGAAAAATCGACCATAATTGCACAGCTTTGCTGCTAAAACATACAAAGAAGATCATCTGCAGTTTTTAATTAAAATGAGCCCAGCAGAATTAACTCTGCACATCAAAGATGGAGTTCTAACGTTTTGCCAGATTAACTTCAAGACACGTCGCAAGAGAGTGGTTCAACATGGTGGATGAAAAAACCTAATTTCAGTTTTTGTGGGTTGAAAGTAATTACTGTGTTATTTACCCCGGAAATGACTCCTATAGGTGCACGTTCTTAATCGAATATAGGTAACATTATAATATACAGGGTGTTATGGAAATGGATACAATACAAAATATTTTAGGAGGTGGTAGAACTTGAGCAACTTTTTCAAATGACTTTTTTTGAAATAGCACATTTTTTAATTTTTCTGCCCCTTAGTATCACAAGTTGTTCACAGACATCATCATATTGACCGAGAAAATCGTGTAGTAATAAGCACTTATAGAGTGGTTTTGTCGCCAAAAAAGTACCTTCAGTATGTAAATAATCAGTTCTAATCTGCTCGCTGGCGGCCTGTATATACCGGCTGTAGTGTGGATTTTGAGACATAAGCCTCTTAAGCCTCTTAAGTTGTACAGAATAAAAAAAATTACCTAAATCCATAATTGTAGGGCCGGTGTTTAGGGCGCTGGTCAAAACACTTGGACGAAGTAACAAACTAATATTCACAAAATATGTACAGCGGTTTTAAAAGCAGACTTTTAGAGTTTGGTCTCTTCCGGCTAACGGTCCGCACCCAGAGGACGCAGAAGCTAGAATTGAGAGGAGCTGTCGTTTTGATCTTGAAAGAGCAGCGCACGTTTTTTTAACTGGGTGTCCAGGTAGTCTGTGTGGGGGTGGAATTAGCAACAAGGGCGCTAGTCTGGTGGGCGCGTAGAGAACTATGATGCCACAATCCGCCCCCTCAAAATCCATGGGTCGACTCGACGTGGGTTTTGATCTAATTGATCGTTTGGCATGGTCGACCCCGTCGGCGGAGGGGTTGTACCGGTACAACTTCTTCGTCATGTCCCTGGAAAGTTGTTAGGTCTGAAAAATGGTAGACTCCCAAGACTGTCGTAGGGTTCTTTAGGCCGGCGAGCTCGTAGCGGCAGGGTCCTTTCGCTGAGAGAATTATGTAGGGCTCGTCGTGTTTTGGAACGAACTTGTTTGAGCGGACCTTACTGGCCTGACTTAACACGTGGGAAGTGACCCAAACCTTGTCTCCGGGATTGAAGAGGGGGGCTGGCCTCCTCTTGGCGTCCGCCTATTTCTTCTTTCGATCTTGTTCACTCTCGTGGGTGTCCCTAGCGGTTTTCATTGTTTCGGTAAGCAGCAGGAGTCGTTCTCGTTTTGGATAATCTGGTGGAGGTCCCCAGTTGCGTCGGCGGGGGATCGTAATTTCCGCCCGACTGTGAGATATGCAGGACTATTTATTCCGTTCCTTGACACCTTGTTGTGTTGGCGAACCTTATGGAGGGCAGCTTCTGAGGCCATGCATCGTGCTGGGTGCCCAGGAGGATTGCCAACTGACTCTTCATGTCTCGGTTTTTTCTTTCAACCGGATTCGCGGTGGGATGATACACTGGCGTAAATCTATGATCGATATCGAAGAAATAGGTGATCTGCTGCATAATACCGCTTATAAATTAGGTGCCGTTGTCACTAAGAAGTCTTCTGGGTACTCCGAATCGTAAGAACACTTCGTTAATTAACGTCCATGCGTAGTTCTCTGCTGTAGCTTGGGTTAGAGGGAACAATTCTACCCAACGAGTGGCGTAATCTTCTACGATTAAAATCCATTTCTCTTTGTTTCCACCTTCCGGCAGCGGCCCGAAGAGATCAATCGCAATTACTTCAAGGCGCTGCTGCACTATAGTGGTTTGTAATAATCCCGCAGGTTTTAAATTCTACGCTTTGTATCTTTGACATGGTACGCAGGTCTTAACATACTGAGGCGCGCATTCCGGGCCAAAAGTACTTCTTCCTGATTTTTTGTAAAGTATGTTGGATCCCATAATTACCAGCTGTCGGTGCATCATGGTACTCTTTCAAAACGGCTTCTCTCTCTTGTTCTGATACTACCAAGAGCACCGGTGTAATACAGCCTGGCTAATTAGGTATCCACGGGAGGTCCACTGAAATGCATCTTCAGGATTCCTTGTCTCGATGGCATCAATTATATTTTTGATTTCGGGGTTTTGTAACTGTCCCTCACGGGTGCTTGTGGTGTTGCGGCTTGGAATGTTAACTATGATTACACGGTACACGGCGGTATATCGGAGTCTCTACATGGGGGACGAGAGAGTGTATCTGAGACAACGTTTGCTTTTCCTGAAGCATAACTGATGGAAATGTCGAACGGCTGTAGTTGTAATGACCATCTTGCAAACCTACCGCTGGGTGATTTTTGTAATAATAGCCATCTTAGCGGTTGTTGATCAGTTACGATGATGGTCGGAGTATCTTCTAAGTATGCTCTAGATTTTTGCACGACCCAGACAACAGCTAAAGCTTCTCGCTCGGTCGTGGAGTAATTTCTTTCAGCCGCTGTCAGTAATCGGCTGGCGTATTACACGGGACCTTTATCGGGTCCCTCCCCCTGGAGGAGAGCTGCACCAAGTTCATAGGAACGGGCGTCGGTCCTGAGTGAGTATAATATATTCCAATCAGCTTGTCTCAATATCGAAGCTGTCGTGAGCGCGTTTTTTAGCTTCTTATATGCATTTTCTTTAGGCTGTTTCCATTCGAAGACGGTGCGTTTCTTCTTAAGATTACTCAGGGGTCTAGCTATCTCCGAGAACCCAGGTATGAACTTTCTGTACCAACTACATGTTTGCAGAAAGGACTAAACATGCTTGATACTTCTAGGTGCCCCAAGTATTTCACTTGGCTGCACGCAAATTGACACTTCGATTCATTCGTAGGTGGAACTGCTTCAATCTATAAAACGCTCTTCCAGATCGCTAAAGTGTTTTTTGAATGATGGCGATGAGATCATCTAGATATGTCAAGATGGTCACGTGGTTTAGGCTCAACTTACAATTAGATCAATCGATCAGGCGTTGAAACGTCCCAAGTAGCACATTACATTGGCCAGAGCTTGTTTTTATATTGGCCCGTTATCGATTCATTTCCATTGTTATTTCGACGTACCACCAATATTGGTACAATATTGTTTTTCACAACATCGTAAACCAACATTGTACCAATATAAAAATACTTCATTTAGCCACTAAAGAAATTTGTCTATATTGGCCCTATATCTTTTTTTACAATATTGTAACACAATATGGGTCCAATATGTTTTTTTCGTCGCTTTTAGTATATTGTTTTTACGAGATTCATCCAATATTGTATGCCAACATTTTTCTGTAGCTGTGGGTGCTCAATTTATTAAAATTTTGAGTTTTTTGTCTTTCGTAATTTTCATTGCTGTACTCGATGCTTTATCATTTGAAGAAATTCATGAAAATATTATTTTTATCATATTGATAAATAAAGGTAATTTTTCAACCATTTGGAAGTTTTTTCCTCTATGATAAAATATTTTTTTGGATTTACCACTATTGAGAAAATCGCCCATTTTTTGGATTGTTAAATTTCATAACATTGTGCAGTTTCTTCAGAGGGATGTTTCTTTTTATATAAAAATGACTATTACATACCCATGTGTATCTATCTAAATAAACCGCTGAGAATCTCTCCAGTCGCTCAAAGCAAATCACCACTTTTACCTCTGTCGTTTTTCTTTTATAAAATAATCAACGTGATTCCTTTAATTTATCAATGAACCGTTACGGTCGAGCGTAAGGAACGAACCCAAGTAATGCCTAGCTACCTGATTTGTTTACAAATCTGCAGCAGATGCAGTGCAGTTCGAATCTTATTTTTAGATAATTTTTTTAATATCTTTATCTATGTATGAATTCCCCTTACTTTTTGAGAAAATGCTGCTTGAAAGCGAATTTGTTACAGTTACAGATATCTATAAAAAATCGATATAATTACTTTATTCTATTAACCTTAAAATTCTACAGTGATTCTATGGTGTATAAGCTTTTTATATAAAAAAAAGGTGATATGTACCTACTTTGTTACTATTTGAAAAAAATTACTCGTTGGTCTATAAATTTGACTTAAGAGGGTTCTCCAGTGGCAGGTAGATTTCTGCCGGTCGAAGTACATTTTCCCGCAATATCTTTTTTTAATTTACAATTTTCAAAAAAATCACTCTGTAGCTGCATAGATCTATATTTTACCAATACGCCCACAAAATTTCAACGAAAAATCTTTAAAAATAAAAAAGTTATATTCAACGGCGCGCAAAAATGTACAAAAATGTACGGCATTGAATGTAACTTTTTTATTTTTGAAGATTTTTCGTTGAAATTTTGTGGGCGTGTTGATAAAATACAGATCTTTGCAGCTACAAAGCGACTTTTTAAAATTTTTAGATTAAAAAAAAGATATTGCGGAAAAATGTACTTCGACCGGCAGAATTGTACCTGCCACTGGAGAACCCTCTTAATATAACAGTTTTAATGATCCGTTCCCCGATGCGTTTTCTAAAAGGTCGGGTAGGGTGGGTACCTGCGGGTTCTATTTTTAGTTTAAAAACATGTTTTTATGCAGTAAGCGGTCATCTGTGCCTGTGAGTAGTGCAACAATAATATTCACCCCGAAAGCCGGAACAGAGTTCCAAATCTCATTTTGTTACGCAGTTGTTAAATGTGTGTTGATTAAATGATTAAGTGGACGACTGGAATCTTTTTACATCATCGTGATGCTAAAGAAGGAGATCAATTCTCAAGAAAAGACAAGTTTTGTAACAGCGTTCATCATCAGAAGACCGCGAGTCTTGTAGTAAAGCCAAGACTCGAAAATTAAGTGGTTAGTACAGACTTGTTTTCTCATAGAAATAATGCCTTAAAAATAGATTCCCTAGGTCCTCATCTGGATACAAATAGTAGTGTCGATCGATACTCTCAAAGGAGTGAGTCTTGCAGTGCAGCAGTTTTTATCATGACGATTTCTCTACTCATGGATTAACTCCAAAAATAAATAGTAAGTATTTTTGGTTTCTGATACAAGTAAGGCATGCAAAATCTGTGTTTTCTAGGTACTCGTTTGTTTGCAAACCGCTCGACCAGGACAGTTAGTTCTCCTTCTACAACTAATAAATTAATACGCTTAATTAATAGCTAATTTGTGTTATTTAATTCGAGTAGTTTCAATTTTTTTTTAGATTCCGCAAAAGTTTAAGAATTAAAAAAGATAACAAAAGCGTTGACACTAATAAAATATGATATATCTGAAATAAAGAAGGATATTAGTGATATGAATGTCAAATTAAATTTTCTAAGTGAAAACGAAAAGCCAGATAGAATTAAATGGCCTGGAGGATAAAATTAAAGATGGTAATGAGGACGGAGGGCCTACCGCCAAGAAAAATGTTCTCTTAATTATGAAACAACTTTTGAATCAAGAGCTAAATCATCAATTCTCTGCAATTCTCTGCACGAAAAAGCAAAAAGGGAAATTTTCGGCACTAAATTTATATAAAGCTGTTCTAGGTATGTATATAATTAATAAATACATAATTATATTAATTTGTACTTTTTTTTTTTCTAGAAGCAGTTAGGACTAACTTCAAGGTGACTAACTTGGAAATCACTCAGTACATTGGAATTATCTTAGCTATCGCTGGGTATAGGGGGTGGAAGACAAAAGAGAGTTCCAGGTTTGTATTTATTCATTTTTAAACAGTAACTTAACTTAATATTTTTAGCAGAAAATAAATCACTAATACATATAATCAAGCAATATCAGAGTGCATACAACACACCTATTATATATTAATTATAATTTATAAAATTTTTATTAATTATAATAAGTTTACAATAAATTACTATGTATTTTATTTTTATTTGTTCTTTCATTTTAAGTTTAAAGGTTTCATCTGAAATTTATCGTTGTGAAGATTGGTTTTAGATAATATTACCCTTATGATGCCTTTTAGTGTTTTTGCTACTTTCTAACAATTTTCGGGTACTTTAGTCTATTGCAAAATATTTTAAATTGGTAGTAAATTTGAATTACAAATAATAATAAAAGTAATATATGTATAGAGGGTGTATTACATTGATGGCCTGAATATACCTGCATTACATTTTCATTCAGTTTAACATCGGATTCGATTTATTGCTGTACCAATATTGATACCTGTTATTGAATCAACAGTAGCATACATTGTTGGACCAAGACTTTTACATGTTAATGGACCATGATTGGTAAACGTTGTTGGACCATGGTTGGTATTAGTTGTCGGCCCATGGTTGGCAAACGTCATTGGACCATGATTCATATACGTTGTTGGGCCATGATTGGTATACGTCATTGGGCCATGATTGGTATACGTTCATTGGGCCATGATTGGTATACGTCATTGGGCCATGATTGAAAAACTTTGTAGGGCCAATATTGCGAAATGTCCACATTATATAATGGCCCAATGTAGAAAAACAAGTTTGGGCCAATATATCCTCAAGAATGGCCCAATATTGGCTGAATATTGTTGTGCTGCCTGGGGTAGCTGGCGCGTTTCGGAGTCCGAAAAGAAACCTCTTGAAGCGATATACTCCGAAAGCTGTGATAGACGCGGTTTTTTCTTGGTGTTCAGGGACCACTTTTATCTGGTAGTATCCTGCCTTCAGATCAATATTTAAGATGTAAGAGGCGTCGCCTGTCGAGTGCAGGAGGGTATACATCTGGCTTGGTAATTGCGTTGAGTTTCCCGTAGACGACGCAAAACCTTGTTTTCCCCCCCGGTTTTGGCACTAATACTACCGGCGATGCCTAGACGCTCTCGCATTCTTCGATTATTCCTAGTTTGAGGAGTTGTTGCACCTCGGTTTTTAAGGTCTCTTGACGTGGGGGGGATGGCGGGCTGTAGACGGGAGCACTGTCTCCGGTCTCTATTCTTTGTTCGGCGTGTGGTGTCCGCGAACCGTGCTCTGCGAACAATTTCTCGTTGTGCAGAAGTAATTTATCTAGTGTGTGTCGTTGAACTTCGATCATGTGCCGACCTTGCTGTGTGGGATTAATCTCTACGGAACCTAGTTGAATCGTGAGAAAGAAGTCGTTTTCCGGGGCGCCATCTTGGGCCTACATCTCAGCGATGACAAATTCGGCGTCCTGCCACTGAAATTCTTTTCGTGAAAGAATGTCTCCGTTTAACAGCCCGTGTGGTGGTCGGTTTATGTGTATTGGCGGTTGCCAGACGCGTGGAGGAGTGCGTAACGAACTGCGGCACACACGAAATATAATACGGCCAGCCGTCGACACGTCTGCCTGCCGCTGAGGGGCGGGGCCTGTGTTACCTTGAACCACGCCAACATTGCTTGAAATTAGCGAACTTTGGGGACAATTTGCAAATTTATTTTTCAATATTTATAAAAACACCTTGCATTTACCGAATACAGAGATCAGTAAAAATCAAGCATCAACACGTTTGTTAAAAAAAAAAAATCTTTGGCTTCTCATTTTGGCAATAATTTTTTTTTGCGGACTAGGCGTAATACATAAAGGTTGCAAGCATTTTGCCTTAGCCTTATTAATTTGGCATTCATGACAAGTTTTTAGAAATTTTGCAATGTCTTTTTTCATGTTTTTCCAGTAATAGTACGATCTTAGTTTTGCTAATAACCTCTTTTGTCCACAATGTCCTAGAGCTAGCATTTCCGTAGTGACAACACTGTCCATATTAATATTTACCAGCGCGCGCTTTTTATTATTTATCTTAATTTGCATTTTGGGACACTCCGTATCCAAGTTAAAAATTAGTTTCGGCAAATAAGAAGCTTCAAAATTTTCAATAACTTCATACACTTTAGGCTGATCGTTTGTTTTGATGTGTTCTTGTTCTAAATTTGTTACCGCATGTTCAGCATTATTTTTCTTTACCATTGACCTCGTTTGTACTGCATTAACTTGAACTTGGCAAGTCTGCAGTTCTTTTAATTGGTCTATATCTATTCGTGATAAACAATCCGCTCCGACGTTTTCTTTACCGTTAATATATTCTATGTGAAAATCAAACTCTTCCAAATCCAATCGCATCCGCGTGAGCTTTGAACTTGGATTTTTCATCGAGAATAAATAAACCAAAGGCCGATGATCAGACTTCACTACAAATTTTTTACCGTAGACGTAAGGTCGGAAATGTAAAATCGCCCAATGTATAGCAGCTAATTCTTTTTCGATTGTAGATTTAGCAATTTCCCCCTTTGTAAAAGTGCGTGACGCATAAGCTATTGGGAGTTCTTTGTCGCCTTGAACTTGACTTAAAATTGCACCGCACGCGTAATTCGCTGCGTCCGTAGTTATTATAAAAGGTTTCTCAAATTGTGGATACTGTAAAATAGGTGGTGAAATTAATGCCATTTTTAGATTTTGAAACGCTTGATCGCACTCATCTGTCCAAATAAATTTTGAATTTTTTCTTGTTAGTTTGTTTAAACAAAATGAATAGGAAGCAAAATGTGGAATAAATCGCCGGTAGTAATTGTATCAAATTTTGATTCGTCTGGAAGAATTCCCTTATCTGTAATGTGATGACCTAAGTAACTAACCTCTTTGCGAAAGAACTGGCATTTTTCGGCATTCAACTTAAGACAATATTTTCTACAGACCTCGAAAACTGATCTTAAATTCTTTAGATGATGTTTTTCTGAGCAACCTGTAACGATTAAGTCGTCCATATACATGAAAGCTTTTTCAGGAGATAGAGCGGCAAAAGCGATATGCATCATACGTTGGAAACTATTGGGACTAACTGACAATCCAAAAGGCAATCTTTTAAAACGAAAAATTCCTGCGTCGACTGTGAAACTTGTAATATCTCGTGAATCCCTTTCTAATGGAATCTGATGGAACCCTGACATCAAGTCCAACACTGAAAACCATTTAGCTCTACCGAGTTGATCGAGAATATCTTCGATTCTAGGCAGTGGAAAACGATCCGCTATTAGCTTTTTGTTAACTTGTCTAAAGTCCACGACTAAACGCCAGCTTTTTTTACCATTCACTGACTTTTTGGGAACTAGCAGAACTGGTGAATTATAATTGCTAACTGAAGGTTCAATTATATCGTTCTCCAGCATTTTAATGACTTGATTGTCAATTTCAGTTTTTTGACTGTGAGGAATTCTATAATTTTTGACATAAACTGGATTGTTATCTGAAATTCGCAAGGTTTGCTCATAAAAATTATTGTGCGTTAATTTGTCAGTTTTAAGAGAAAATATATCTGAAAATTCTTCCACTAAATTTGATAACTCTTTTGCAATTATTGATGGGAAATTGAAATAATTTTTTTCGAAAAGTTTTTTGTTTTTGGTATGTTTAATATCTTCTTGTATTGAATACACATGGTAATTATCCAAATTTTCTGTCTTCAGATTTAAATTTTTTACAAGTACATCACTCTCGTTTGTGTTAATGAAAGTTACTAGAGCCCGTGCTCCTTTCACTATAGTTCGTTGCGCAAATACTCCTTGTGCTACTTCTTGATTTGGAATAAATGAATTTTGATAACAATTTCCCAAATTAATTTCGCGTGTGGCTTCTGACCAAGCTGGGAATACCAAAGAATTCGAGCCTGGGCCACCGTAAATAGAAATTGCACTTCTTTTCCTTCCGTAATGAATCGCTAGAGTCCAATCATCGTAATTAATAACGCATTTAAAACGAGCTAGGAAATCCCTGCCCAAAATTCCATCCACAGGTATCGGAAAATCATCATTTACTATTTGGAATTGCTGTTCTACTTGATCGTTATTATTTAAAAGAATTTTTGAAGTAATAGCCAAAAACGATTCTACACTGGAACTTGTCACTCCATGAATTGTACATTTTTTAAAATACCTTGGATAGATACCTTTAATTTTGCTTTCTTTTAACAAGGAAATATCCGCACCAGTGTCTACTAAAAATTTACAAGTACCCGAAAATGCTTCTATGTTTAGTACAATAAAATTTGAGTATGATAGTTTAAACCTGCAGACATTTAGTAATGTTGATTGTCCCCCATCCCCAGTTGGTGGGGGCGCTCTGAGTTTTCCGACTCATAAGCCCTAACGTTAACCGATGAATTTTGATATTGTCTTGAAAAGTTATTATTAACACGATGTCCCGAGCTCCGGTTTCTGTTGTTGAAATTGGATCTGTTGTAGTGATTTTGACCTTGGTGTGAATTACTGTTTTGACGCCACCGACTGTTACTAAAGTTTGGTTGGTTGGAATAATTGCCACGATTTGAAAAATTACCACGTCTACTAGAAGAAAATCCCCTAAAATTTCCACGTGAAGAATTTGTATAAAATACGGAAGAGGCATTATTATTATCTGTATCAACGGTCATAAACTTTGTAAGAGCGTCTTGCAAATTTTCAAAATTACCCGCTTCCATTACCAACCGAGTTCTTTCCGATTTTGCATTTAGGGCCATTGTCCTGAGGGCCCTGTTTTTAACAAAAGTTTCGGCTGTATCAGTACGCACACCTTCTGTAATATAAGCTGTCAGCAAACTAGCCGCCAGCTCATTAACCTGGTTTGTATACGTTGTTGCATCCTGATTACTTTGTTTTATATTTGCTAATTTCGCTTCAATTACGTGAGATTTTTCTCCTCTACATTTATCACGAAGCACCCTGATGACTCCATCTAAATTGTTGATTTCATCTGTTACCGCCAACCTAGCCTTACCTGTTAGTCGCGTTTTTACAAAATTCAGGGCGTTATCGTTATGTCCGTCACAATTTATTTTTAAAAGTGATAACGCATCGATAAAAGAAGTAAGTGCTGACGCGTCACCATTGAATGACTTGGGTAACAATTTGTCCGCGAGATTAAAAAATTCAACTACTGACATAGGCATTTTGTCGTTTGTGTCTAGTACAGTTTCCAAGTTCAAATTTGAATTTTCTCCGTCTAAAAGTTCAGTTTTAACGTCCTTGTCGTCTCCGTCAGAGTCAATTTCTGTAATAGTAGTGTTCAAAAGGTCTGTTGGTGCGTAAGGAACCACGTAATTTACTTCTAATTTTAAGAACGCTTGCACCGTCCGATCTCTAACTTTACCAAATAACTTTTGGACCCACTCTTTTTGCTCTGGTGAAAATTTTTGCCAATAACTATTTACAACCTTCACAAATTCATTGAATAGTTTGACAAGATTATCTGCGATTTCCTTCCTTACAGTACCTTGTTTAGGAGGCTGAGCTTTTATCGCTCGTTTTGCTTGCTTTACTTGATCTTCTTTTATTTTCAACAGATAATGTTGTATCTCTACCCAAGAAATTGACATTAATTAACATTAGAGTACACCTAACAATAATAATTCATTTAAGTACACCAAATCAAAGCCAAAAGAAAATAACATTAATTCCGCCCGTGTGACCCACTTACGAAAAAAAAAAAAAAAAACGCCGACTAAGAAATACCTATTCCGCAATATTTCGTCCTCCTAAAAACGCTGATTCGGACTTGCTGTCGTTGGCCTGATATTGGGGTCGCTCAATCGGGGTTGCGAAATCTCGATGCATTTTTTCATGTTGAAGGGCTTCCTTGATGAGGCTTGGCTTGGACCGCCAACGTCTCCAGCTCAAAACGGCTCCTAGTGTCTTCCCTACGGATTCTGCGTTCCACTTTTTGCATACATTTTTTGTACACCCGAACAACGATGTAAATTAAAAGCATCAAACCTAGTATAGCAACCACTGAGATCTCAATGATATCTCTGGTGCCCAATTTGATAGAATCCGCTCTGTTGGTGTTTCCCGCCTGTTGAATTCTCACGTTCTCTGTCACCTTGTAGTTGCACATGATGAGACACTAACTCCGCTGAACTTTGTTCTTAGATCTTGGTCTTAGGTCCTGTCATTTTCGGGTCCTGGCATCTTAGGTCCTGTCACGGTCGCCATGTAGGGTTTAGCGAGGACGGTTAAAAGAATTCATACTCAGTGAACACTGTATATTATGAAGCAATTACTAATCGGGACTGTCCACAATTCTCCACGTTAGGATATTTTATAATACCAATTGGGGTCAGTGTATTTATGCAACGAGTGCATATAAATGCATTACACTCTGAACAAACAACGTTTTGCCGTGATGAAGGTTTTTTTTACTAATTTTGATGCCCAATACGTTAAGATAGCCTAACAATGAAACCCGTAATTCGGTTCCAAAGTTGAGGCGACTGAGCGTTTCGCCTTAAGATGGGTGCGTAGTTCATGGTCAAATTGGACAAACCGTCACTCTTCATGATTTCGTCGAACTGGATGTTCGTCGGTGATGGGGCGTGTACTGGTTCCTCCGAACTCATTTGTTCGATGTTACGCGTTTGCTTATGAATCGGTAGACCTCGTGGCGGCTCCCTTTTAAGTGGTAGACTCCGTTGCGGTAATCCACTACTAATCCTGTATTTTTGGCAAAGTCCACCCCTAATAGTGTGACTGCGTCGGGGCGGGTGTCTGTACAGACAATCGGTGTCAACAACGTTCGCCCTTTTAATGTCACCGGTATTATAGTTTTCCGAATTGTCTGTGTGATGGCCTGCCCGTTGGCGAGGATAACTCTTGCGGTTGTTGATTCAAAAGGGAAATTTATTTTTTCCAAGAGTTTCTGGAGTTCGGCTCCTGCTAACTTAGTGCTTGATCCAGAATCCAAAAAGGCTGATCCTGGCACTCCTTTTATGGATATGTCGACCGCAGGTCTCTCGTGTTGTTCTAACGAGATGGCGTTGAACTGAAAAGTCGGTTCTTCAGGTGCTAGTTTTGCTGCATGTACCGCAATTTCTTCGGATTACCCCTGGTTATCCGCATCCGTAGCAACGAACTACCGATTTTACGGATGTTGTTTGTAGTTCTTTTTCTTCTTTTGATTGTTCTTCCTTTGCCTATTTTCGACAAACATTTGCTTCGTGTCCCATGATTCTGCAAAATGTGCACTCGTCTCGTGGCTTTGCTTTTTCCTCGGCGTGGACCGTCGTCTTCGTTGTTCACTCTTGCTTTTCCGCTAGCATTGCTTCGACTTCAGGAGCTGGCACGAGTAGTTGTGAAAAGGTACTCACCGCAGCAAACGGGATCCTATCCCTAATCTACACTCTCAGCAACCCTTAAATCATGCAGATTTGCGTATTTTCAGAATGCGGTGTCTCGAGGAGTGACAGCTAGGTATCTTCCGTGCAACGAAGATGCTTGTTGGCAAGGAACCGTCTTGTCTTTCGTCGAACATGTCTAAGTAATCTTGGTAGGCCGGGGTTGTATGATCTTGTACTCAACCACGTGTGGGCTTGGCCTTCTAATAGTAGCGCGTTTGCGTCACTTATCCCAACACTGATTTTGAAGAAGTGCGCGCTCGAGAAAAAATCATTGACCACCTCGTGGTTCCTAGTCCCGTTGAATCTGGCAGTGCAGTGCGTAAAGTGCTTCGTCACCTCTTTCGGAGTCAGACTGGTAATTAGCGCTTTCAGTTGCTCCGCGCGCAATTGGTGAGAGTACCGTGTGGGGGAGCCGATCCGTGTAGGGGTGGAATCAGCAACAGGGGCGCTAGTCTGGTGGGCGCGTGGAGAACTATGATGCTACATAATTATTTATTTTGCACACGTTTCAGGTGTTAAAAGACAACAAAAAAAAATTATTAAATAACAAAAATAGCACTGCTTATGAAAGTGTGATTAATTTAATGACAAAATTACATCTTTTGTTCGAAATGCATCGTCTAAGTAAAATAGATAAAGCTACTTCATTAAAACTCTTTATTTTATTCTTTTACTGCTCATCAAAAGCTGTTAAAAAGAAAGTAAAATCTAATTAAGGGAGACAATATTTTGAGATTTTAGTTTTTTACATGTAAAATCCCATATCCCACCGGCGGCTGCAGAAAAAATACAAAGCAATCCGCATTTCAAGTTTACTCCAGCAGAGAGGTGCACTAGTCAGCGCATACGCCTAGTAGACGCGTCACGTCGGAATGGAATTCGGGAAGATGCGCTGGGTGCCTCCTGGAGAGAAGGTCGTGGGCCGTCCTCTGGTGTGCTGCTCCCGTTGACTCCAATGCCTTCAAGTATGTTTCTGATTGCAATTTTCTCCTGTGACTATACTTTGTCTTATAAAGAGAACTTCTGCCTCGCGCCCTTCGGGAGTTCATTAGAAGCTCATATAAAATTACCAATCATTTTAGATTGGGGACAATTAAAGCCACGCCTCTTCGTTCTTCAAATTTGTTAATAAATTTTTTTGTTGTTAATTTGAATTTGTAGTTGCAAATGTTAATAAATTTTGCTTTGACGTGTTATTTATGTTCGCGGAAATAAACAAACATATTAATCCCGTGACTGTAAGTGATTCTTCAATCGAAAAATTTATAGTGTTTGTTCAAGAGCGCTGGAAATGGCACATACTTATTCATCTGGCTCGGATTGTGTTATATCCAAACCGATTAACTCAGGAAACCTTGGTCAGAGAAACAAAATTCTTTATTTCAAAAAACGAAAAAAGTTTGTTTACGATACAGTGAAAACGATTTAATATGGAAAATCATATTTCCTTCACGGCCAGGAAAGTAAGTAAAAATCTGTCACCAGTGAAATCTCGAACACTATAGGAGCAAGTACATACTAAAAATTACTCTTATCGCTATGAGAATATTTTTTCATTCACCATCAAATTGTAGTAGATCAAATACAATATTGCAGTCGCATGGTTCTTATCCATCCCGTTGATTTACACCATGGACTCGCAAGCTTACTCGTGTTGAAAACGCCAACTTTGTGAATAAGGACCTTCATAACAGACACGTTTAATAATAACAGTTACACCACCTTCCTCGTTTGGATATTTCAACATTCATGTTTAAGTGATATTACCAATGTCTACTGAGATGTAACTCACAAATGTGAAACTTAGCTAACTAATTAGACGGAAAAACAACCAACCTTCACTAATTTCCCCGATTATCCTATCTCCTATCTCGTCCCTATCTCTCAGCGCCATATTTCATCCAGTAATTTAGGACAAACATTTGGAATATAATTGTGATGGAATTGATCCACGAAGAAGCTGTCTGTCTACCAAAACTTGAAACATTTAATGTGTTGATTGACCCCTAATTTTGTTAGTATAGTTTTTGCGCAACGTAAATTTCAGTTGGGGTTACCTGATTGCTCTAAAATTAGCAACTCCCTCAGCAGCTCGTGATTGTATTGGTATTGTCGAATTCATGCAAATTAATTTTGATCATGAAATTATATTTCTTATAGTTATTATTAATCTATAACTATGACGCCATAATTGAATATTGAACGGTAATGTTTTCAATCCAATTTTAGCATCAATAACTAACCAAATAATTTTAGCCTGAATAATTATTACTTCGGTTAATCCTACTAGTACGAAAGCTAGCAACGTTTTCGAGAAAGAATTTTAGGTCGTCTGGTTTTTTTAATATTTCCTTTCTTATCGAAGTTAGGTAGCGATGGCGTAGGTCTGGCACCTGGGAGCGAGTGCGTTTACCCGTGCACATCCGCTTTGTGGAAACGGTCGAATTAGTTGCCGTACTCCTCTAACTCACGTCTTCTCCCCGATACTTGAATTGATCTGATATATTCAGCTATGCTATAAAATGGTTTGAAAATTATATTTTTTTACTAATTACATCTGGCGCCATGTAAGCAACGACAAAATTGTTTGGCAACTATAAATTCATATTGCTAAAAGGCCAAAGCAAATTATGAAAAAAAAAACAAATTTTTGTCTTTAAATTATTTCAAAATTAACAATAAATTTTTACCTGTACAAAGGGATGCACACACCTGACTTCCATAAGAAATGTAATATCAAAAAACCAGCCGACCTAGAATAAACTTTTTCGCGACGTCGCTAGCTCTTATACTATAAGGGATAGTTACTGAGAATTATTTTTGGTACCCCATTAAATTTTAAGTGACCTGAAAGTCAAATTATTATAAATTCAAATACATTTTTCTGCCAACTCAAATTTATATTGATTTACTACAATAAATTCCTTGTGATTTACATGCTGGGGGTGGATGGTAATTATTCTGACCATTTTGGAGATGTGACTGCTAAACGATAACTTCAGAATCTATAATATAATTTAGATGTCGGCCATGTTGACCTTTAAAATTTGCCATCTAATTGTCATTCCGACACTGTCTGTAGTTTGAGAGAAAAGAGGTATATGTATAATTTCCAGTAAGCAAATACATATTTCTTCAAATACCACCGAATTTACTTACAAGTTTTGATGAGGATCAATCAATAAATTCCTGGAAGATTTGTCAGTTCTCGCTAATAATATCAATAATTTACCCGCGATTTCTGTTGCGATGCTACGTGACAGGTTATACCCAAGCGTCTGAGAGAAAGAATTACTGAAATTCGTGAACTAATTACGGCACTCTAGAAGTAATAAAATTAGAAGGAAGTAAATGTTGAAAGCTGTTGGTAACTTGAAAAAAAGCGATTACCTACACAATTTAAAAATATTTTTAGTTTGTTGATAAAATTAGGTACCCAGTGAACACATGACCTAAAAATTACGTCACACGTAGATCATATGTGTGTTATACAATTTTACGTCAATTTGATATAAAACTGATTCTTTTCATGATCTCAGTGTGATGTCATGTTGTTTTATATCACTGTGACATCATATTGACATAAAATCATATGATGTCATTGAATGACTTACATGTTACATACATCATATGTAATATTTATATCATATCGTGACGTAACATAAAAGTCATTATTTTATGTAAAGCTGACATAACAAATCTGTCATAGTGTTATATAAGTTATAAGTCTTTTGCTTAAGTAAAACTGACATCACAAATCTGTCATAGTGTTACATAAGTTATAAGTCATTTTCTTACGTAAAGCTGACATAACAAATCTGTCGTAGTATTACATAAGCTATACGTTTTTCTGTTACATAAAATTGACATAACAAAAACATCATACGGATATGTAAACAACAGATCACTACATTTTTTTTTATTATGTATGAATATGTATTAGATAAGTCGCAGTTTTATGTTTACTCAATAATTAACTTATTATTATAATAAAATATAATCAAATTGCAATTTTCCAACCAATCGAACGACAAATTACCAATCTATAAGTTAAATACTTACTCTTAGTTACTTTACTCGTGAGTATATGAAACTCGACACAGAATTTTGAAATTTACATTAATTAAGGAGGAATGACGCCAGAAGGTAATTTTTTAAGATATTACACACAATTTACATGGTTATCGCAATAACTGGTTGATATTTTCACAAATATTAAAAAGACATTACAATATTTAAACAAATTTTAGTAAATAGCCTCAGGTAAAAACAATACAACAAATCGTCGGAACAGACGTTAAAATTTAAACGATGTTTGTTAAAAATTTCATATACGAACAGAAAAACAATCGTCTGCAATATAATTTTATGGATACTTATGATAGATTTGGCAGAAATATAAATATCTGTATTTCCAGTGATTCAAACACGTGGCACGTGGTTTATCAGAAGCAGCTTTCAACCCCTCACAGTCTCGCAAAATGAATTTTTGACGAATCGATTTGTAAATTGAAGACACTCAACTTTAAACAAAATGAAAAATTCGTGGTATGAATAAACCCGGGTTTAACAAATTTGCAGAAAATGATAAGAACTAGCCGCGAGGAGAGTTACTTACATTATTATTAAAGGAAGAAGGAGATAGATATTGTAGGTTGTCTATTTACACCACTTGTAGCCATAAGGGAAAACTCTGTCAACCCTATCAATATACATGTTACCTGTTATGAGAAATGTCAGAGAGTTCCACGAAGCTTTATACAGCATCGACAAAAAAAGTCAATATACAGGGTGTTATTGAAATGCATGTCAAAAATAAAATCGGTAATTGGTCACAATGAGAGGAAGTCGATGGCAAAAATTTTTTGTATAGAAGTCTTTTCGTTTTCGAGATAAAAATCATTAAAAATTTGGTGAAAATCCACCATCCGCTACTGTGCTAAAGGTGATTAAAAATCGCTTACCGGCTGCAATAACGGCACAACTCAAAAAACCAAAAAATTGAGGTTTCCACCAAAATATGCTCACAAAATATAGCTCTACGTTCGTGCAATACTGGCTCAAAATTAGTTCACACCAATTTTGTTAGATGGCGCTGGTGTCGTTATTGCTTTTGGAGATTTTTGTTACAAAAGTGGAAGCAAGACCGGCACAATTAGCAGTTGATGACGGAAGTCGAGACAGTGCTATGTTATTTACGATTTTCTTTGGGGCAACAGTGGCACATTTCGAGTTGTGCCGGTTTTGATTATTGTGTGCAATGATTTTGTAGTTGTGTCGGGACTTTTTCGTCGGTGTCATCTAAACATGGATGACACACGTCTTCTTCTGTGCTCTCAGTGCAAGTTAGAAATAGACGACGAAAGTAAAGCTTTTATGTGTAGTGGAATATGTGAACATGTGGTGCATCCAACATGTTCTCAATTCAAAAAGGCCGAGTTAAAGCTTATACGTGAAAACAATCTTTTTTGGTATTGTGATGACTGCAAGGTCATAGGGTCAAATGTGACGAATCTAATGCAAGGCCTGAAGAATGCTGTTATCAACTGCCAGAGTCAACTACATCTACAAAGTGGTATAATCGCAAAGCAAAATTCGGAAATGGCAAGTCTCAAAGAAGAGATTGCGTCAATGAAAGTGACAATCAACAAAACAGTAACGCCGATAAACACGAATATCGTACCTACTAAGGTTAAGGAGCAAAAAGCGAGTGATTATAGAAACTATCAGCCAGCAAATGTGGAGCCAAAAAATGGACCTGTGTTAAATACAAAAATTGATCCTCTCGCAAAAATCGATTTTTCTGGGAACATGGAGAACAAGGATGACGGCTTTATACAGGTGGTCCGCAAGAAAAAAAGATATGCCGATGAAATCACGGGCACCGGTTCCAAAGAAACAATAATAATTGATAAAAATATAGAGCAAAATCCAAGTACACAATCTAACTATGAGAAAGTACAAAGAACTAAGATGAATGAACTTATTAATATAAACAAAGACATAGATACTAATAGCCGACAACAAGCTTTGAAAACTATACAAAGCAAACGCTATAAACAGAAGACCATTGTAGGAACCAAGATCAAGGAATGCGAACTAAAAGCGCCCTTAAAAAGAGCATGGATATATGTTGGTGGATGTGAACCTGGCACAACGTGTGAAACAATTCAAACTTACATCAAAGAAGAATGTCCTTCAGCAAAAAATGTGGAATGCAAACAGTTAAATACATTGGGAAAACTGCAAGCTTTTCAAGTTGGCTTTGAGTTTCATTTACATGATGTAATAATTAATACCGACTTTTGGCCCAGCAACATTAAAGTTCGGAGATTCAACTTTAATAGAGGTAACAACGTGGAACAACAAAAAGAAGAGGACAAGGATAAGAATTTTCCCATGAAAGCAGACATAACGCGGCAAGGAACAAACAACTAAAATCAACTCAATATTTTGATTTTTTGTTTTGGAACGTACAATGCCTGAGAAACAAGTTGGACCTAATAGAAGCTTTACTTCATGGACCGGAATTTCAACAATTAAAAGGTATGTTTTTATGTGAACACTGGTTAAGTGATAGTGAAGCTGAAAGTGTAACAGTGGGTGATTTTAAAACTACGTCATGGTTTGCAAGAAAAGTGCTTAAAAATGGAGGAGTAATCCAATTAGTAGATCCAGAAATTATGTCGAAAAATCTACCACGGGTAAAGAAATTGTCTATTGAACTTCATTGTGAATTGATAGGTTCTTGTATTATAGAGCTTAATCTTATCATAATTAATGTATACCGGTCCCCTAGTGGAAATATTGATATTTTTATTGATGTGATGATTAAGCTACTAAATGATATAGACATTGTAAATAATCTCGTCATTATCGGTGGAGATTTTAATATAAAGTTCAATACATCAAATTCACTTACGAATCTTCTATGTGACCTGTATAAGAGTTATGGCTTACATCCACTTGTCAATTTTTCAACTAGGGAAAATTCTTGTCTTGACAATGTTTTTACTAACATTGAGGAAAACTGTATTGCTGTCAATCCCTGCAATCTACCTTTATCTGATCATCTGGGAATACTTGTCACCTTCTATTGCCCTGAGGTATCAAAATCAGATGAAATGGTAATACTCAGACCGATATCTGAAAAAGGTAAATGTGCATTTTTTCACTTAGTAGAGAAAATAAATTGGGACTTTGTTAATCAAGATATTGATTGTGATACAAAATGTAATATGTTGTTACATCTATTAATTAATAACTTTGAGGTAGCCTTCCCATTAAAAAAGATTGTTAAGAGGAAGTCTAATGTTATTAATAATGCATGGTTTTCAAATGAACTCAAAGTAATGCGAGAAACTCTAATGTTAATTTATGATGCCCACAAATTATACAGAACAACTGACCTAAAGGAATTGCTCACTAGTTTTAAACTAAGGTACCAAAAGACCATAAAAGAAACAAAAATAAATTTTAATCAAAATTTCTTAAAACTAAATATTCATAACAAGAAAGTTCTATGGAACTTAATAAACAAACATAAACCCAGGGTTCCTAACAATTCAACTCATATCACTTGTGATGAATTCAATAATTTTTTTGTAAATATTCCTGATGAAATTATGAGTGCTTTATCAGGAAACGATGCTGATCCAATAGTTAACATGCAAAGTTCACTATCCTGTCAGAATTACTTTTCTTTCAATGAAATCTCCCCGATACAAGTCAGGGATGCGATCGACTCCCTGAAAAATTCAGGGTCCAAAGATATTTATGGTCTCAACGTACCTCTGTTTAAATGCGTAAAAAACATTTTGATTTATCCCTTAACTCAGCTATTTAACGACTGCATTCGAAGCAATGTTTTTCCTGATGCTTTAAAACTAGCAAGAGTTATTCCAATTTATAAAAAAGGAGATGTGGACGATCCGAACAACTACAGGCCAATATCACTTCTACCTGTCATATCAAGGGTTTTAGAAAGGTTGCTCGCTAAACAAATATTAGATTTTCTTTATAAAAATCAACTGTTTTCTGCACATCAGTTTGGCTTCAGGAAAGGGCTTTCAACTACTGATGCTGTCTTTAATGTAATAAGCGATATTCTAGAATGCTATGAAAATCGAGGTGTGTATGCAGCATCCTTTCTAGACCTTACCAAGGCCTTCGACTGCGTACCACATGACATATTACTGCGAAAACTCTTGTTTTATAATTTTTCACCCCGCAGCACCAAAATGATGATGTCATATTTGTCCAATCGTCGGCAAAGGGTCGTTTTATTTGATAAAACATCTGATGAGCAGTCCATCACTAATGGGGTACCACAGGGCTCAATCCTTGGTCCTTTGTTATTCCTAATCTACATTAATGACCTTTCTGATAATTTATCTTTAACTAGTAACCTAACTCTATACGCTGATGACACCACAATCGGAACAAAGGAAGTCAATTTTGAATCAGCTGTTGAAAAAAATAACTTATCGGTCGCCTTAGCGGAAAAATGGTTTATTGCGAATAAATTAAGCCTGAATAGACAAAAAACAGTAACTATGTTATTCACTTTACGGAATTGTTACAATTTAGATTCTTATCCATCATCTGTGAAGTACCTAGGCATCCATATAGATCGAGGCTTAACCTGGTGTCAGCATGGGGAAGCTGTCGCTGACAAATTGTCAAGGAACATATTCCTATTAAGAAATTTAACTCGAGGATTTTGTTCTGGGGTTGTTCGGACTGCTTACTTCGCCTGGGTTCATTCTCACCTTCAATACGGAATAATGATTTGGGGCCACTCTCCCATATTGCAGAGGCTGTTCAGATTACAACGCCGTGCTGTTCGTATTATAGCTGGCTTAAGGTACCGTGAAGACTGTCGGGATTATTTTAATAAATACGACATTCTCACACTACCTGGATTATACATATATAAATGTCTTCTACATATTAAGAACAATGCTGCTAATTATACAAAATTAAATGTATTCCATAGTTATAATACCCGTACAAATAACATTTATATCAAAAACTTGAGACTTACAAAGTCAAGAATTTCAACAAATTATTTCTGCATAAAATTTTTCAATTGTTTACCTGATAACATTAAATGTCTCCAACTGACAGCTTTTGCATATAAAGTCAAGAAGTATATAACCAAGAAGTCTTTTTATAATTTTGAAGAATTTTTTGCACATGATTTCTCAGATTTTGATTTAGATTAATCTAACAAATGTTTAATTTTGACGTGTGTAAATACCTTTGTATTTTAACGCTAAATATATATATTATTATTATTATATTATTAACAATTCTCCAAATTTACTACTGCGGAACCATTTTGACTTGTACCGGTATTGACTATTTCCTGTATAGTGTTTTTTAGTTGTGTCCGTGGTATTTTTCCAGTTTTATACGATGAGTCGACTAAATTTTGAGTTGTGCCATTAGGTTTTACCGCGAATTTTCATCATTTTTGAACTAGAAGCACAATTTTTAATAATGAACAACACTAAACAAAGCCGAGGGGAAAAATGCTTTCTCTTCTAGGAATAAGGTAATTATTTCTATTTCAGAACTAGTTTTATGGTTGTACTCATGCTGTTTATTGTTTATTGACTTAAGATTACAAGCAACTACCAGCTCAGTGGAGGAAGAACGTTCTGTGAGTACTTCGAAAGAACTTAACGAACAAAATTCGCATGGGGATAATAATTTGGGGACTCCAACTGCTCAAGAGTTCAACCAAACTCAAAACAAGGAAGAACCTGGACTTGAAAACCACTTAGGTTCGAACCTAAGTCCTAATGGGGCGGCTCCTGACAATGGAACTCAAATCGAAAGCCACTTGTCGAAAGAACCAGTGGTTTCATCGTCAAGTCCTTCATCCTCATCATCTGATTCGGAACCAGATCCTTTTTCTTCTGATGACTCTCACGAACTATTCAAGTGATTCATCATCAAGTTCTTCAAGTTCCAGCTCGGACTCCAGTACCAGCCCTACTTTGCGGAATTCGTCAGAAAATGTAAATCGAGATCCTGTGACTGAAGGACAGGACCAAGAGCAGAAAAAAACCAGGAAAAGAAAAGCAAATCCTTTGAAATGGAAAAGAACTTCAGCCAAAATGTTGAGGAATCAAGGAAAATCCTATAAAACGCAAAAGAAAGGAATAAATGTCCCAGAAAAACGAATTAAGCCCCCCTGCGGTGACAAATGCAGATTAAAATGTAACACAGAATTTTCACAAGAAGAGAGATTGGCCATTTTTTCAAGATACTGGACAATGGGAGACATTGCAAAGCAAGGTACCTACATTGTTACGTGCATGCAAGAAGTTTCGCCAAAATATAGATACACTAGAGAAGAAAGTACACGAATAAAGAACAATGCGTTTTATTTTTTTAAAGAAGATCAAAAGATCAGAGTGTGCAAATATTTTTTCACCTCTACTCTGGCCATCACTAATCGTTGCTTACGAACCGTAATTAGTAAATCCAGGGAAGGTGATATCACAGATTGAAGGGGGACACACAATATGCATAAAAATGTACCAGAAGAAATCAAAATGGGAGTCCGTGCACATATTTCATCAATACCAGCTATTGAAAGTCATTACACTCGTGCGCATAGTACGAAAGTATATATTGAAGGGGGCAAAACTATTGCCCAGTTATATAGAGACTACAAGACTGAGTGCGAAAGGGGGAGAAAGCAATATGCAACTATTACACTGTATAGACATATTTTTAACTATGAATTTAACATTGCTTTTTTCACCCTTAAGAAAGATCAATGTCAAACTTGCGTTTGTTATGAAAATTCAAATGTACAGGAGAAACGAGAAATACAAGATAAATTTGATTTCCACATGAAAGAGAAGAGATTAAGTAGAGAGGAAAAGGAAAAGGACAAGCAAAAGATATGTCCGACCTATCAGGTTGCATGCTTCGACTTACAAGCAACGCTATCAACTCCAAGAGGAGATGTATCCTCATTTTTTTAACCGACTTCAAAAAAGGAGGAGGTTATCAATTCGGTTGTGTTTTTTTTTTTTTTTAATGTTTGTTACCGCAGAACTCCGTCATTTATAAACCGATTTGTAAAATTCTTCTTTTATTTGAAAGAGTATACTTACAGATTGGTCCCATTGTCACCATTTCAGGATCTGATGAGGGGATCTCATGGAAATCGAGAAAAATCCTCAAATTTTCGCTACCTTTAATTAACCGACTTCATGTATGTTTACCGATTTCTTCGTCAATTGTGGACCGATTTACAAAATACTCAAATTCTCTAAAGATGGTTACATTGTTAAAAAATCAGGATCTGATCAGGGAATCCCATGGAAATCGAGAAAAATCGTCAAATTTTCGCTCCCTTTAATTAACTGACTTCATGTATTATGTTCACCGATTTCTTTGACAGTTGTGGACCGATTTACAAAATACTTCTTTTATTCGAAAGGGTATACTCTTGACGTGGTTCCATTGTCAAAAAATCAGGATCTGATCAGGGAATCCCATGGAAATCGAGAAAAATCCCCATATTTTTTTGTTCATTTTATGTATATAATTATGTTCATACCGATTTCTTCGTCAACTTTATTGAGGACCTCAATATTGGAGAAGCGTCTTTACTAGGTATCACTAACTTATCATTTAAAATTGTAAAAAAATTGCTTTAAAAAAAAAAACAGAACCGACTTCAAAAAGTGAAAAATAATTGAATACATGTATTATTACATGTACTACCCAATGATCTGTCTGAAGTCGGTGCTAAGCCAAATAGGTAGTAGAGGCTGCCTTCTCCAGCCACATCGAAGATCTCCCGGCGAACGCACCGGAATGCGTAAGCGTGGGTGGGGGGCTCGTGCTGAGCTGCTCGTTCATTAAAAGATTTATTAAAATATGGGACTATTTCTTTAGCGATTCTGTTTAAAACTGCGTTTTTTCATTGGCAAACATTTCAAAAACAATTCGCTGTGTTGAAGCAATAATGGCACATTTCAAAAAGGGCTCAAATTTCCGCCCTTTAAAAAAATTATTTTGATTATTTCTTTGTTCTATGATTTTAGATAAAATTTCTAATATTTTGGTGTAAAAAACACAATGTCTATTGTAGTCCTACAACTAAAATATGAATGAAACTTTTTAAAAAAATATATTTCTTTATTTATCTCGAAAAAGGTTTTTCTGAGTTGTGTCGTTATTGCAGCCGGTGAGCGAAATGTCCTCTCCTTTGCTTAGCAACAATAGTAACAGGTAAATTTGAGTTTTTTGAAGTGTCACAGTTTGCCGTCATAATTATTGTTCTACATGGAAGCTATACAAATGATGAGATGACCGACATGGTCTTGTTGTATGGAAGAGCCTTAGGAAATGCTCGGGATGCGGAACGTAGGATTTTGGACGCTGAGCCAGACCTCATTGAAGAGGAACCAAGAAGTAGCATTAGAAGGTTGTTTTATCGTGTGTGTGATTCGCCGTTTCTCGTGTGGCGAACATTAAATGAACAGGCCCTCCACCCCAAACAGATCCAAAAAGTGCAGGCATTGAAACCTGAGGTCCTCCCTCGAAGAATAAGATTTTGTGAGTGGTTACTCCAAAGAAAGGAAGAAGATCCTCGTTTTGTTGATAAAATCTTCAAAAACAAAACAATTGTCTGGATCACTTTTGGTGGTAGATAACTACTTTTAATCAGTTTTTCCCTAAAACACCAAAAACAATTTTATTATAACTGCCAACGCACGTTTCGCCAACAATGTTGGCAACATCAGGGCGATGAGTAAACTAAACTTACATGCTACGTACCGCTCTATATATACTCTAACGGCTCGCATCCCCACCCGTACTGTTCAAAAGTGGGAATAGTGCGGAAGAGGGGATCGGGCCTTTGTCGCTATTAAAAACACAATTCCTGTTCTTATGTATTTCTAGACTTTCGTAAATATCTAGAAATTTACAATTATTTACAGTTTTAACTAATTTAACACAAGTTATGTCGATGTGGTGGTCATGTTCAAAAATATGTTGAGCTACACTTGATTTTTCGAATCTACCAACTCTCTGATGAGCAATGTGCTCTTTAAATCTAGTTGAAATTGATCGTCGTGTTTGCCCAATATATTTTTGATTACAATCTTTACATTTAATTTCATAAATTCCCGATTTCTCCAACTGATCAATTTTGTCTTTTGGGTTTCCCAAAAGACATTGAAGACTAGGCCCAGAAGTGTGTACCACTTTTAAGTCTAGTCCACTGAAGATTTTTGCCAAATCCTTGGTGATCGAGGGGGCATAAGGGATTGTCACAATTTGTGACTTCTTCTTTTGATCAGTTTGAAAAGTCGAAGATTCAGTGACCATTTTCTTAAAATTAATCCTATTTATAAGCTTATGTATTATACTACTGTTAAACCCATTACATCTGGCTACTTCTTGGATAATTTTGAGCTCTTTCTTGAACCTGTCTGGATTCAGTGGAAAGGCAAGGAGTCTGTGCACCAAAAAATTTAGACTAGCCATCTTGTGTTGTGGACAATGATGGGAGTCTGCTGTGATGTAGCGAAGTGTACTGGTGTCTTTGCGATAAACATCAAACTCTAGTTTCAAATTATTTCTGATAACTAGAGTATCTAAAAATGGTAAACACGAATTGTTCTCTTTCTCACAAGTGAATTTTATGCTTTCAAAGCGATTGTTAATTGAGTGAAGGAAGTCATCAATATTGCACTTCTTCGTGTCGAAAATTGCAAAAATGTCATCCACGTACCTTAACCAAACCTTAGGGAAATAATCCAGTTCACGTTCCAAATCCTTTTCAAAGCGACTCATGAAAAGGTCAGCAAGAAAAGGCGACAATGAATTACCCATTGCCGTACCTTCTTGTTGCTGAAAAAAGTTGCCGTTAACTTGAAAAATGTTTTCCTTCATGCAAACCTCTGTTAACTGGATATATTCCTTGATGATTTGCTGGTCCAAATTGTTTTGCATCAGCACTTCATTGAGGTAAATTAAAGTCTGTGGAATGGGAACACTTGGAAATAGAGAACTCACATCAAACGATACTAATAACTCTCCTTGTTGCAATTGAACATCTTTAATTTTATTGATAAACTCCATTGAGTTTTTAACAGAAAAACTTGGTTGCTTAAGGGGTAAGTTATTAAATTCGTTGGTTAACCATTTTGAAACCTTATAAGTCGGTGCGTTGATTGCTGAAACAATTGGCCGCATCGACTTACCGGGTTTATGAATTTTAGGGAGACAATATAACCTAGGTACTACAGCATTTGAAACATGCAATTTTCTTCTTATGCTTGGAGTAATAAGGTTGTTACATGTTTTGAAAGTGTTGTTGAGATCCCGTACCATTTTTGGTAATGGGTTTTTGGAAAGTTGTTGATAAGGACCATTAGTGATTAAGTGATTAACTCTCTCATAATAATCCTTTTTGTCGAGAATAACAACCTTATTACCTGTTAGGTAATGTAAATATGTCGCCGGTTTGTCGGGGCTCGGTTGGGTTTTATTATGCCTGATGAATGCAAATAGACGGTTTTTCCGACCATCGGCAACCTCGGCCAATTTGACCATCAATGGGGAATTCCGACCCCTGCCCTGCGACCACCGGGCGCTCATTGTTTTATATTGTATAAAGGTTGTAATTTTATGTTAGGAAATAGTTTTGAACGAGTCTTGTAAGGACTCACAAGTCCGGCGGCTACGTAACGCCGTTCGTATACAATAATCTAAGTTTCGTTTGTAATTAATCAACAAAATAAAACGTAGTTAAAAACAGACTACAAGTTAATCCGTACAACATCAGAAATCAACAACATTCAACCCAATCAGTGGACCACATATGGTCCTTCGAGCCGGATTTCAGTGAAAACAAAGTAAAAGTGAAAATCAATCAAGACCTGATTAAGTGAATCAGGCATCAGCAAAGTGTGCTTCAAGTAAAAGTGAAAATCAATCAAGACCTGATTAAGTGAATCAGGCATCAGCATAGTGTGCTTCGAGTAAAAGTTTTTTGTGCGAAATCAATCAAGACCTGATTAAGTGAATCAGGCATCATCAATCCAGACCCGTTCAGTTGATCCAGGCGTTCTATCAAGACCCGTTCAACAGATCCAGGTGTTCGAAATCAAGAAAGAAACTCATCGCCGCCGCCGTCCAGTGCAGCAACTCCAGGGTAAAGGTTAGTGGCCAGAATTCCCGTTTGTTCTTTCAAATCCATTTATGCAATTATTCGGTATGTACTAAACGGCGTGGACGGTAAAATCAAATCAAAACCAAACGAAACTTAAAAAACCTAATCCTTGAATGTTGTACGGAAAAATCATTAAAACGTAAAAAAATCATTAAAACGTAATCAATCATTAAAACGTAATAAAGCATTAAAACGTAATAAACGAAATAAAACGAAATCAAACTATAGTTGCTGCAAATCAGTTAAAAAACATAATTATTATAAAATTCATAATCGTGTTATTGATAATAATAATTCACTTATTTTTAAATCAAAACAACTCGCATTTATTAAAATGACGCGAATTGAAGAAGTCAAAACCAGAATAAGATTCATAAATGAAAAAGTTGATCGCATAGAGGCGTACGTACGAGGTTTTAATGCAGAAAATACCAACATACTTCATATAAAGGTACGAGCAGAAATATTGCAAGATGCACGAAAAGAATTTATAAAAAGTCAGTACGAATTGATGAAGGCTCTTGATTGGAAAACAGAAGAGTCCTTACAAATTCACAACGACGCGCGTTGTAAGTTCGACGACAAATATTGTGATCTGTTATGTGACATGTTTTGCATTATTGAAAAAGCACAAGGTGCAAAGTCACAAATCAAAAAAGAGAATGTTAGTGAAAAAGCTGAAAGTCACCCAATAGGGCAAGAAACCGCGGAAAGCAATGAAGTTGAACTTTCAGTTCAAAACGAAAAAGAGCCAGAACCTGCTGCTATCCCAAATGAAACAGAATCAATCAGTCCAATCTCTGAAAACCAATCAGAACAAGTTCCTTTAGATAAACGTACCATATCTAATGTAGCATCTACGCGGCCGAAACTTATCAATTGTCATTTTTGTAAATCCGCTGAACATCTAATTTATAAATGTCTCGAATTCAATAATTTATCGGTTGCCAGTAGATGGGAGAAAGTAAAAATTATGAAACTTTGTGTAAACTGCTTAAGAGATAATCATATTTCTAAGGATTGTCGGATAAAAATGAAATGTCGAAATTGTAATAAGGAACATCATACGCTACTTCACGCTGATGAAGTTTTAAACGAACCACAACCGCAAAATGTTAGTCTAATTAATCATGCACTAAATAAAAATCAAAATTCTAGTACAGTGCTATTGCCTACGGCAATAGTCTTAGTTAAAAATTCAAAGGAAAGATTTCAATCATGCCGCGCTTTTTTGAATCCTGGTTCAATGTCAAGTTGCATTACCAAATACATGTGTAATAAGTTGGGTTTACGGCGCTCTAATGAGACTTTTGAAATCAAGGGTAGGAATGGCATAAGCAGCAATTCAGCAAAGTCTGTTGAAATTGATATAAAATCTAGTTATAATGCATTTCAGGTCAATAATATGAAATGCATCGTTGACAAAATCACGGAAGAGTTACCGTTAGTACCATTAAATTCATCCACTTTGGAAATTCCAGGAGACATGCAATTAACAGATCCCGAATTTTACAATAATTCTAAGATAAACCTCCTGCTAGGTGGGGGGCGTTTCGGGGCCTTATTAGACAATGGCCGAATTTGTTTACCGACAGGTATAATACCGCAGAAAACTCAATTTGGGTTCATTGCCGCTGATCAAAAATACATTAATAGTACACCGAGGAACACAGTTACCTGCAACGTTGCAGAAATAAGGGATGAGTCATTAGACAATACGGTTACGGAATTATTTGAAATAGAAATTGACAGTCTTAATAATGATAAGACACATCAAATTCTCTCGGTTAAAGAACAAGATCGCGAAAACAGTTTAAAACTGTTCACAAAACATGGTATTGAGGGTCGCTTTATTGTGAAAATACCTAGAAAATCAGACCACATTAATACTAACGAGTCCAGGCAACTAGCCTACAGACGGTTTTTTAACCTAGATAAGAAATTTAATAAAGACGCGGAACCTAAAGCAACTTATTCAGACTTTATTCCGGAATGTTTTGGTCACATGCTGTTAATTATCGATAAACCTAGTCAAAATACTTCGTATCACCCACCAAACGCGGTTTATAAACAATCAAGTACAAAATTATTAAGGGTAGTGTTTGAGGCGTCGCCGTCGTTAAATAATAATTATTCTGACTGGACTAGTTTAAACAATAATAATCAGCTATTGCGTGGACCAATCAATCAACGAGATTTATTCTCCATCATTTTAGTTCTCAGAATTTTTCAATGTACATTAAATGCCGACATTACAAAAATGTATCGCCAAATTTTAGTTGACGAGATAGACGGTAATTACCAATTAATTGCCTGGCGGAATGAACCAAATCAAACTTTACGAACATTTAAATTCTTGACGTTAGCGTACGGGACAAAACCGGTTAATTTTTGTTTAACCGAACTGACAGAACCCAAACCTGAAAAATATGCCGAAACCAGTCAGATGATTAGAGATGATAATATAACAGATAATAATATACTAAATCAGGCAAAATTTGGATTAAGTAAATTTCATTCAAATATTATCGAGGTGCAACCTAAAATTGTTGCAGATAACATTAATATCAAAGCGTGCACTTTAAACAAAGACGAGGAGACAAAAATTTCAGATCTCTATTTATTTAAACAACATTTAAAGAGGGTTTTGGGAAATATTCATTGGACGCTAATTGAAATGTATACGCTCTTAGTACAAATCGAAAGTTGTATGAAATCTAGCCCTGTAATCCCTTTAATGTCAAACCCAACCCATTTTCAACTCCTATCCTCTGGCCTTGCCCTGCCGCCTTTATCCAGGAAGATCGGATGGAGTTGTGACGTTCATCCTGGAAGCGATGGAAACATGGAGGAGTCCGGGAGTCTTCAAAACGTCCGTCCGGATCATGGGTGTTCTACCCGTCGACAAGGAGGGATAGTGAGCGTAGTGAGTTCACTAGTGTTAAAAGGTGGTTAGAAAAGTCACTAGTGCTAGTGTTACAAGTGCCTTGTATTGTGCTGAATCCGAAACAATTTTGGTGTTAGTCATTTAGTCCATTCATTAGTGGTTTTGTTATCATTAATATTAATTGATGTATTATAATGTTCAGCTTAAATATCTTACTAGATTAATGATGTAATTGTTGAAGTTTAACAACTTCAAGGGGGCAGTATGTTAGGTAATGTAAATAATTTTTAGATCAATGATGTAATTGTTGAAGTTTAACAACTTCAAGGGGGCAGTATGTTAGGTAATGTAAATATGTCGCCGGTTTGTCGGGGCTCGGTTGGGTTTTATTATGCCTGATGAATGCAAATAGACGGTTTTTCCGACCATCGGCAACCTCGGCCAATTTGACCATCAATGGGGAATTCCGACCCCTGCCCTGCGACCACCGGGCGCTCATTGTTTTATATTGTATAAAGGTTGTAATTTTATGTTAGGAAATAGTTTTGCACGAGTCTTGTAAGGACTCACAAGTACGACGGCTACGTAACGCCGTTCGTATACAATAATCTAAGTTTCGTTTGTAATTAATCAACAAAATAAACGTAGTTAAAAACAGACTACAAGTTAATTCGTACAACATCAGAATTCACCCGCATTCAACCCAACAGTGGTTAACATTACCCTTATCGGCTTTAACATAAAAGCAATCTTTCTTCCGCAAACATTTTATGACTTTTATATGTTCATTTGTTGTTTTAATTGATGATTGATGATTATCAGAAATAATTTGAAACTAGAGTTTGATGTTTATCGCAAAGACACCAGTACACTTCGCTACATCACAGCAGACTCCCATCATTGTCCACAACACAAGATGGCTAGTCTCAACTTTTTGGTGCACAGACTCCTTGCCTTTCCACTGAATCCAGACAGGTTCAAGAAAGAGCTCAAAATTATCAAAGAAGTAGCCAGATGTAATGGGTTTAACAGTAGTATAATACATAAGCTTATAAATAGGATTAATTTTAAGAAAATGGTCACTGAATCTTCGACTTTTCAAACTGATCAAAAGAAGAAGTCACAAATTGTGACAATCCCTTATGCCCCCTCGATCACCAAGGATTTGGCAAAAATCTTCAGTGGACTAGACTTAAAAGTGGTACACACTTCTGGGCCTAGTCTTCAATGTCTTTTGGGAAACCCAAAAGACAAAATTGATCAGTTGGAGAAATCGGGAATTTATGAAATTAAATGTAAAGATTGTAATCAAAAATATATTGGGCAAACACGACGATCAATTTCAACTAGATTTAAAGAGCACATTGCTCATCAGAGATTTGGTAGATTCGAAAAATCAAGTGTAGCTCAACATATTTTTGAACATGACCACCACATCGACATAACTTGTGTTAAATTAGTTAAAACTGTAAATAATTCTAAATTTCTAGACATTTACGAAAGTCTAGAAATACATAAGAACAGGAATTGTGTTTTTAATAGCGACAAAGGCCCGATCCCCTCTTCCGCACTATTCCCACTTTTGAACAGTACGGGTGGGGATGCGAGCCGTTAGAGTATATATAGAGCGGTACGTAGCATGTAAGTTTAGTTTACTCATCGCCCTGATGATGCCAACATTGTTGGCGAAACGTGCGTTGGCAGTTATAATAAAATTGTTTTTGGTGTTTTAGGGAAAAACTGATTAAAAGTAGATAAAATCTTATAAACCGACGAGGCATGGGATGGTTGGCAACAATTTGATAGGTCTATACATTTTGCCCCCTCGTTTAACTGGCGCGGCGAATTTGATTTTTTTTAAATGAGGAGCCAGGAAACTTATTAGAAGATGTACCTTTGATTACTCGGCGTGATTTGTGGTATCTTAATGGTGGAGCCCCTTCTCATAACGCTCGCGATGTGCCGACCTGGCTTGATCAAAATTTCCCGGGGAGATGGATAAGAAGGATAGTGTTTTTTTTTTTGTGGGGTCCTATGAGACAATCAATTTATGCAATGCCTGTAAATACCGTTGAAGATTTAAGAAACCGCGTTCAAAATACTGCCGAAGGAATTAGAAGAAATTGCTTCGGGGTGCTGAGAAACGGTTAGCGGCATTTTGACCATCTATTGTAGATTACTGGTTTTTGTGTATTTGGTTATTTTCATTGTTCTTTAATCATTTTTGCACGTTTAAATACAATAAATTTCTCTTCTTCGAATAATGTGTTTGCAATTGACAATAAATCTGAAATAAAATTAATTTTGACATTACACGTGTCAATCATTAATTGACAATTAACTATTGGTTGTCACTTTATGTTGCCAGGATACAACTGCAAAAATGTAATTATTGTATCCGCCTTCAAAATGCAATCGACAGTGGCGTGGACTATGCGTGGAAATGGTTAATTTATCCCCATCGTTTTAGACCTGAAAAAAATGGACTATTGGGTTTCATTGAACCTCTAGATGGTCTAGATTTTTTATTGACATGCATTTCAAAAACACCTGTATGTTCATTTTACGTCAGTGTGATGAAAAAAATCCAGCAAGGCATAGAAAACAAACTGAGAGTAATAATAAACCCAAATCCTGCTCTTTATCTTTCAAACTGAAGATAAAAGAGAAAGAGAAGTTACGGCTTAACGGAACTACGTATTTGCGCGGTAGGGGACCATGCGACGTGTAACAGAAAATATTCTGGGACAAAAAAAAAAAGGATAGAACCTTGAATGTTGTAAAGGAATATGACGAAAAATTTGTTATACTCTTATGAGTAGGACACAAAAATGAAGAGAAAGTACAAGCTATAAAACAAGTCGAAATATATGTGGAGTCTCATTATTGTCAGTCAAAAACTTAATATATTTACCCGCAGAATTAAAAATCAAGCTCTGGAAAATATATAACCACCCAATAAAACGCGTTAACATTAACGTTCAGCATGTTTGCAATAATCTAAAAAAGGTAATCCAATAGCACAACCTCTTCGAAACGAGAAAGACGAAATTACTGCCAGAAAAATCGATCGCTACCAAAAGGAGATTCTATGTTCTTTTTTTCCTTTTATGTTTGATGTATGTTCTCCGATTTCTTTGTCAATTGTGGACCGATTTTTAAAATTCTTTTTTTATTTGAAAGGGTTAAGGTAGTGCAATTGTCACCAAGTCAGAATCTGATGAGGGGATCCCATGGGAATCAAGCGAAATCCTCAAATTTTATAATTATATATTATAAATTCTCTTCAAATGTAGTTGTTAAAGTAATAAATTATTCAGGTCTCTGCGTCTGAGAGTCATAATCAAAGGCACAATGGGGTCGTCTCACAATTTTCAAAAACAGCTTTTCTAGAAACTAGACAAAAAAATATTATACCGCTATTTTTTGTTTATCCGAAATCACGCATTTACTAGGTAGAAAAAAATCCGAAACATCCAAAAAATCCAACACGTTTTAGGGCTTCATGTTACATAGTTTATAAGATGCAATAGTTGAATTCGTCAAATTCATTTGAGGGGGACGACCCCATTGCTTTGTACCTTGCCTTAGATTTTTCAGGTAGTAATTCATTTATCATTGTTGGCACCGACTTCAAACAGATCAATAGGTAACACGTAATAATACATGTTCTCAGTTTTTGTTTGCTTTTTGAAGTCGGTTTCTTTTTTTAAAAAAGGCTATTTATTTTAACCTAACAATTGTAGAACTAAATGCAGACATTGGGAAGTTTTTGAAAACTGACGTTAAGAATACGGTCAACGTTGAATTCAAATCAGTTGTTACGGTAAGGTTAAGGTATAAGCAGTAAGACCTTTTGGTGCATTCTGGTTAACATCACCCCGGTACCACCACTCCATCGAAGTATCACCCGTCGCGCTACCCCGGACAGCGCTTCTTGCTGCTATGCAGACCTAGTAGCTTTAAGTATGTAGTGCAAAAACTACATAATAACGGTTACAAAATGCAATACTATTTTTTTGGTTACAGCCTCTAGTCCTTTGTGTACTATTCTCCATTTATACTTTTTCAAATGGATTCAGTTACAACCTCTTATAACAACCAAAGTGGGTTGAGTATTATTATGTTTGGACAGAGTTAGAGCATTAAAATGTGAAAGTAAAGTAATTTGAGTAACTTTTCTTGATAACATTTTTTTGAAAAATCCTTTATTCAGGATTTAAAATTCAAGAAAAAAGTAGGTTGAAACTGAATTCAAAACATTCAAAACATTCAAAACAAATTGACTAGTTCTACCACACTCTAAAATATTTGTTTCCATTTCCATAACACCCTGTATACTAAAGCCAATAGTTCAGCATGACAATTAGTGTGGAATTGTTGTATTTATATCCCATACTAATAATTGTCATGTTGAACTTTTGGTTTCAGTATCAAGCTTCAGAGAAAATTAGAGAAAATGGAGACATTCCTATATTCCTCCTTGTTGTGTTTTGGTCCCATTGAGAGAATCTATAAACAGCTATCTGTAGTTGTTCATTCTATAGTGTATGTCAATATGATCAAAAGGTTTGCCACTATTTAAGTTTAAACAGATGTTGATATTAAAGGTTGAAAAAGTGAAGCTCAGAAAGTATTCAGGCACCCAGATTAATGGCATTTTCAGTTTCAACCTTCAAAAAGAATTAGAATTTCCAAAAGCAACCTTTTACAAAGCAAAAGGGTTGAAAAATTCTACAAAAATGACGTGGGAAAAAACCCGGCTCAAGTTAAGCCAGTTAGAATCTGGTGCAAAGACATGATCCACAGAGTACTCGAAGGGGGACAAGTGATTGAAGAACAAAGCAATTTCGAACAATAAGGACCTGGTTTTAGAATATAAATATATAATTTATATAAAAATAACCTACTTTCCAAAAAATCTACATTTTATTACGTGGAAAAGGGAATTTACAAGTTTTTCTTCATTATGTCTAATTTCATTGGCATGGACTTGTCGGGTTTTGCATCTGCGAAACTGATTTATTACTTTTAGTTTCTAGAACTACTATTAAAATAACTACCGTTCTCGTCTCATAAACAGCAAAGGAAATACAAAAAAAAATTGTAATCACCATTATTATTTTGGAAAGTCAAATACTTTAGAGTATCATAGAGATTCATAAAGATAGGCAAGAAAGTGAGAACTGTCATACCATTGACTAAATAACTGCGAAAAAGTATCTTGTATAATAATCTAAAGTTCCCTGAACCTATGTGTGAAGAACAAAAACATTGAGGTAATACCCCAGTGAACACGTTGACGTAAAAATGATGTCAGAATGACATCATGCTATGTCTCAATTTACGTAAGATATAAGTCACACCTGAGTCATAGAAGAGTCATTATTTCACACTTATTTTTACATCAAACAAATATCATTAATATGATGGATTTGTTAATAGAGCTGACGTTAATATTTAATTGATTAAATTATTTTGTATCAACCATCAAAAGTTTTCATTCTAATATTCGGAATTGATTATTTTAATTAAAATTAACAATTTACTTCACCCGATTCACCCCTTTACCCATTATTTTGACTGTTGGAAGGCGTCCCCGAGCTTACACGAGGGGGCGCAAGTGCAAGCAGCGAGCAGTTAGTAAAAGCAAATAAAAAGAAATCAGACTACACACAATAAACCGACTCGGGAACAATCATGTTCCTCCTGGTTCTTCCCGTCTTCTGGCGTGCGAAAATACCCTTTTATCTGGAGCCGAAGGCGAAGCGTTAGTGAAGTATAACGCGTGGCGCTATCCAGCGAGTGTCGGCGGCACTTCAACAAATCGTTTTTATTCTATCCTAGTTTTTTCGTGGATTAAGGAATTTTTTTTTGGTTTGAAGAGATTTTGTGTTGAAACAATAAAGGTTACTAAAGTGTAACACAATGATTCGTCAAAAACAAGATAAAAAAACGAATCCTTGTGTTACACTTTAGTAACCTTTATTGTTTCTTTATTGTTTTTACTTTCACATTTTAATGTTCTAACTCTGTCCAAACATAATAATACTCAACCCACTTTGGTTGTTATAAGAGGTTGTAACTGAATCCATTTGAAAAAGTATAAATGGAGAATAGTACACAAAGGACTAGAGGCTGCAACCAAAAAAATAGTATTGCATTTTGTAACCGTTATTATGTAGTTTTTGCACTACATACTTAAAGCTACTAGCTCTGCATAGCAGCAAGAAGCGCTGTCCGGGGTCGGTAGCGCGACGGGTGATACTTCGATGGAGTGGTGGTACCGGGGTGATGTTAACCAGAATGCACCAAAAGGTCTTACTGCTTATACCTTAACCTTACCGTAACAACTGATTCGAATTCAACGTTGACCGTATTCTTAACGTCAGTTTTCAAAAACTTCCCAATGTCTGCATTTAGTTCATTTTTGGATCAACCACATACAATTGTTAGGTTAAAATAAATAGCCTTTTTTAAAAAAAGAAACCGACTTCAAAAAGCAAACAAAAACTGAGAACATGTATTATTACGTGTTACCTATTGATCTGTTTGAAGTCGGTGCCAACAATGATAAATGAATTACTACCTGAAAAATCTAAAGCAAGGTACAAAGCAATGGGGTCATCCCCCTCAATTGAATTTGACGAATTCAACTATTGCATCTTATAAACTATATAACATGAAGCCCTAAAACGTGTTCTGTTGTTTCATAAAGTTATTTTGTAAGATAACAGAGCGTATCAAAAATCGCAATTTTGGCCAGCAGTTTCAAACGCCTCTTGTGACGTCATTTCGGGGGAGCATTCTCATTGGTTCGTGCGCTTCTCATTAGTAGGCACGTCTAGTAACTTGAAATATGTCTGGTGAATTTTGTCCCGTGTTGGCGTCAAAAAAGGCGCGCGTTTCAAATAAGATAAATGTTTCGGATTTTTTTCTACCTAGTAAATGCGTGATTTCGGATAAACAAAAAATAGGGGTATACTATTTTTTCGTCTAGTTTCTAGAAAAGCTGTTTTTGAAAATTGTGGGACGACCCCATTGTGCCTTTGATTATGACTCTCAGACGCAGAGACCTGAATAATTTATTACTTTAACAACTACATTTGAAGAGAATTTATAATATATAATTATAAAATTTGAGGATATCGCTTGATTCCCATGGGATCCCCTGATCAGATTCTGACTTGGTGACAATTGCACCACCTTAACCCTTTCAAATAAAAAAAGAATTTTAAAAATCGGTCCACAATTGACAAAGAAATCGGAGAACATACATCAAACATAAAAGGAAAAAAAAACATAGAACCTCCTTTTGGTAGCGATCGATTTTTCTGGCAGTAATTTCGTCTTTCGGTTGTGCTATTGGATTACCTTTTTTAGATTATTACAAACATGTTGAACGTTAATGTTAACACGTTTTATTGGGTCGTTATATATTTTCCAAAGCTTGATTTTTAATTCTGCAGGTAAATATATTAAGTTTTTGACTGACAATAATGAGACTCCACATATATTTCGACTTGTTTTATAGCTTGTACTTTCTCTTCATTTTTGTGTCCTACTCATAAGGGTAGGTATAACAAATCTTTCGTCATATTCCTTTACAACATTCAAGATTCTATTCTTTTTTTTTGTCCCAGAATATTTTCTGTTACACGTCGCATGGTCCCCTACCGCACAAATACGTAGTTCCTTTAAGCCGTCACTTCTCTTTCTCTTTTATCTTCAGTTTGAAAGATAAAAAGCAGGATTTGGGTTTATTATTACTCTCAGTTTGTTTTCTATGCCTTGCTGGATTTTTTTCATCACACTGACGTAAAATGAACATATATTGACTTTTTTGTCGTTGCTGTATAAAGCATCGTGGAACTCTCTGACATTTCTCATAACAGGTAACATGTATATTGATAGGGTTGACAGAGTTTTCCCTTATGGCTACAAGTGGTGTAAATAGACAACCTAGAATATCTATTTCGTTAAACCCTTCTTCCTTTAATAATGTAAGTAACTCTCCTCTCGGCTAGTTCATATCATTTTCTGCAAATTTGTTAAACCCGGGTTTATTCACACCACGAGTTTTTCATTTTGTTTAAAGTTGAGTGTCTTCAATTTACAAATCGATTCGTCAAAAATTCATTTTGCGAGACTGTGAGGGGTTGAAAACTGCTTCTGATAAACCACGTGCCACTTGTTTGAATCACTGGAAATACAGATATTTATATTTCTGCCAAATCTATCATAAGTATCCCTAAAATTATATTGCAGACGATTGTTTTTCTGTTCGTATATGAAATTTTTAACAAATATCGTTTAAATTTTAACGTCTGTTCCGACGATTTGTTGTATTGTTTTTACCTGAGGCTTTTTACTAAAATTTGTTTAAATATTGTAATGTCTTTCTAATATTTGTGAAAATGTCAACCAGTTATTGCGATAACCATGTAAATTGTGTGTAATATCTTAAAAAAATACCTTCTGGCGTCATTCCTCCTTAATTAATGTAAATTTCAAAATTCTGTGTCGAGTTTCATATACTCACGAGAAAGTATTTGATAAATTTCCCAGATAACTAAATTCTAATTTTTTTTAAATAATTTCAACTGTTTTAATATGTCAAACCTAAGCTAAAAATAAAGAGAAGTTGGGAGTTCACATTCAAATTATACAGGGTCTCCCAACTAAAAATTGTACCCCCCAACAATTCCAATTTCGAAAGCCTCAGAAGAAAACGCTCGAACAGGTCAATTTTGTTATCAAGGGTGACTAAAATGTACCAAACTTTCATGTTTTAGATCTCACCCCTTTAGCCAGGGGAGCCACCCCTTTAAAAAATTTAAATAGCATGGGGGGTCGTGTGATATATCATTTTAAAGCTTATTGAATTCTCTATCCAGATCCACATTTATCGATTTTTTTTCTACAAAAAAAACACGAAATCGATATTTTCCAAATCTACATAAAAACTCAACTAAAATGTGTACCCCCCAATCATTTTAATTTCGAAACACTTAGAAGAAAACACTGGAACAGGTCAATTTTTTTATCAAGGGGGACCCAATTGCACCAAGTTTTTAAGTCTTAGATCTCACCCCTTGAGCCAGGGGAGCCACCTCCTTAAAAAATTTAAATAGCATGGGGGGTCATGTGGTACATCATTTTAAAGCTTATTCAATTATGTATCCAAATCTGCTATTATCAATTAGTTTTTACAAAAAAGAGCATAAGAATTTGTTATTTTCCAAATCTACATAGAATACTCTTGATTTGGAAAATAACAAATTCATGCTTTTTTGTAGAAACAAATCGATAAAAGTAGATTTGGATAGAGAAATGAATAAGCTTTAAAATGATGTACCACATAACCCCGCATGCCATTTAAATTTTCTAACGGGGTGGATCCCCTAGCTAAAGGGGCGAGATCTAAAACTTGAAAGTTTAGTACAATTTGGCCCCAATTGATAACAAAATTGACCTGTTTGAGTGTTTTCTTCTAAGTGTTTCGAAATTAAAATGGTTGGGGGGTACAAATTTTAGTTGAGTATTTTATGTAGATTTGGAAAATATCGATTTCATGTTTCCTTTTTTGTAGAAAAAAATCGATAAATGTGGGTCTGGATAGAGAATTGAATAAGCTTTAAAATGATGTATCGCACGACCCCCCATGCCATTTAAATTTTTTAAGGGGGTGACTCCCCTGGCTCAAGGGGTGAGATTTAAGACATGAGAGTTTGGTACAATTAGATCCCCCTTGATAACAAAATGGACTTGTTCGAGCGTTTGATTCATGAAGTAATTTTTTCATACCTCTATGTCGATTCCCTTGTATATTTTCACATCTCTTTTTCGTTCTTTGTTTATGTGTTTCCGTATGTCCTCTTGTGTTCTTATGCCCCACTCCTTCCATAAATCTTTTTTTTCTTTTCTAAACATGTCCTTCTGAAGCGTTTCACTGCTGCTCTGTAGTTTTCTTTGGTTCCTTTGTTTTTTTCTCTACTTCCTTAATTGCTTTCTATTTCTATTTCACCATTTGTTAGTTCAGGCTCCCTCGTATATTTTAATTTCTTTCTTGACTGTTGATTCTTTAATACAAATCTTGAGTTCTCTCACCTTGTCTTTTACACTTATATCTTTAAAAAATATGACTTTTCCCAGGTTTTCTTGGTATTTTGTCACATGCTCCTCGTTCCAGCTACATATTGTGATAGTTTGTACTTCTGTTTTGTTCCCAGTCTAACACCATTTCCAAGGGTTGGTGGCCCGAGTCTGGCATCTCTCCTACCATGAAAGATATAACGTAATTGCTGGCCTCACTATTTGCCAGTCCGTAGTCGATTACCGAGTCCCCTCTTCTCCCTACGAATGTGCACTCCCCTTCTTCGTCGCCTTGCCAGTTTCCGTTGCGTATATTCCACTCTCTTTCTTCACACATGTCTATAAGTTCTCTGCCTCTTTTATCTATGACTTTGTCTTTTGCTGCTCTTTTTCCCTTCCATTTCTAGAAAAGCCCCCGCCTCTGCTGTTCTGGCATTGAAACCCCCCCTATTAGTAGGTTAACTTCTTCATTTTCTTTGGTTACCTCTTCCAGTTACTCCCTTGTTCTCTCCATATCTTTGGAGTATACTGTCACAATATTCCATTTGTTCCTTGCTCCTTTTATTTCTATGCTTACCACGCCACTCTTTTCAGTGTAATTCCCACCTTCTTGACCCCCTTCCTTACCCCTGTTACTATTCCCTCTTTTGCTCTCCCATTTTTTTCTCTGCATGCATATTGGCATTTCTAACTGAAATTTTTTGGTAGGTCTTGCTCCATTTTTTTCCATCCAGCTTCCTCTAACCATGTTTCCCACAAAATCGAACTGTTCAATATATTCCCAAAAGTCGTTGTCTTTGCTTTTTAATCCAGCCACATTCCAGAATAGTATTTTCAGCTTTCCTCTTTTCCTCCATAGTTTGTTTTCCCATTGTTTTTCATTCTGTCATTAGTCTGCTCTCCCGTTTTTTTTTGCGTTTCGCCCAGTATCTCTGTTTCCTGTTTCTTTATTCCGCTTGTCCCTATCGTTTTCCGTTTGTGTTTCCCTTTTCCATTGTCTATGTTCTTCCTTGTTTCCCCCGTTTATATTCACTAGTTTTTTGCTGTTGTTAGCTTCGCATTTGTTCTATTCCAGTACCACCACTCGTTGTTGACCTTTACCTTTCACCTCCTTTGCTTCCTGTTTCCAATCTCTTGCCATTCTGGATATTTCTGCTTGGATTCCTGTTTCAGCAGGTCATGTTCGATGAATTTTCTTTCCGCACCTTTGGCATTAATTAGCCCGCTCTTCCTTGCCATGAGGTTTTGTTTTTCCTCCCTAGATTCGTTTTGCCACGATTTTTGTATTCCTCACTTTTGCTTGTGTCCCAATTAGTTCTAGAACTTTTTCAGCTTCCTTTTTTCTTCTCCTTCCTTGAATTTTTTGCCTGTGATAACTGTTATTCTTACGCATCTCGTCATTCTTCATTCTCTTTTCTCATTACTCTAATTTCTTTTAAAATTTCCTCCATTCTGGTTGGTGATCTCTCAAGCTTGTTACTTTTCTTCGAACGATGTATCCGCTTTTTTCCTCATGTAGCAGGATATTATGCTTCCCTTTCGTTCTCTTTGCTCGTGTATTGTGTGTTGCTTTCTACTCCCTGCACACTCGGATCGACTCTTAGAAAGTGTGCTGGTTTTGACCTATTCGTGTTATCAGTAGTTATCACGCTCACTTCCACTATCCAGCAACAACAAGTTACCGATTTTCTCGCTTTTAACCTTGCATCTACCTCTATCTTTGCCAGTCGTTTTTGTGTTAATATTACCGTTTATACTAGCACTGACCCAGTGCACTTGTTTGGATGGCTCAAAGCCAGCCCCGTCCAACTCCAATGCGCCAACTGTTGGCCACACCCACACAGAATGCCCCAACAAAATCGCCTGCTGCAAATTCACGTAATGCCAGAATTATTATAACACCGCTTTTGTCTATTATGACACGGAAAAGCCTCGGTACGAACGCAAAGTAGAAAAACTATATTCACTTTATCAGCTCAATGTTCAGTGCTTGTTCCATAGCTCAGAAATTTCCTGTAATAATCTGTATTGAGATATCCCCAAAATAGACCATGGAATGCATAGGAGAACTTCAAGTTGCCTATCCGGCAAGTTGATCTGAAGTTAGCAACATCCAGTAGTGGTTGGCAACGCGATGAAGTTGGCGTGGTTAAAAGGACGGTTGGCGTCCCTTCTAGATGGTGGAAGGAGGACCGGCGGCCATTTTGACATTCATTCAAACTTTAACGTTAGAAGCATCAAGTCGTAACTAACGCTTAATTCTTTGTTTTTATCTGATTTTGTTCCACTATGAGTTCTCCCGTTTTTAAAGTTAAGTGTGCTCTATGTTTAAATTGCGTTACTAGAAGGATCGGTTGAATTAACAATCGTGTGTGTGGTCCCGCCCGACGTATTTACAGGTAACCTCTATTCTATCTATTTCTTTTTGTGATACTCAACATAATGAGGTGGCCCTAGAATTGACCGGCGTTTGTTCCATACTAGAAACTCCTAGATAACAAGCTTTGCGGATTTTACCGTTTTCCGGCCGCCCTTTTGTCAGCGTCACTAATAATATGGCCGCAAGGGGAAAAAACTATTAATCACCCCTTTGTTGGTCGGTGTTGTGTAAATAAGGTCCACTACTGCTATTCAAACCTGGATAAATAATTGAATAACTAACTATCTGTCTTTCGTTATAAGGCCGACAGCAGCTTGAGGTCATTTAAAAAGCTATTTTGTCTCTGTTGACTTGAATTAACCAACGAATGTCGGCGTTCTGAAAAGTCCCTTATCGCTATGTTGTTTTGCGCCCTCTTGCGATTTTCGATCTCGTCGTTCGCTTGTAACAGACATCTAGCTATTCTCGACACCGGAAAGCCAAATTTCGGTATTTAGTGTTTTTTGCTTGTGCATTTTAGTAGCTTTGTTGCGCCTCGTTGTGTTTTGCTCCTGCTGGATGTTCTCTCATCGCGATTGTTTCAAAATGGCTTCCAAATTAAACGTTGCGTTGCTGTATATTTTATTATTTTATTGTTTGTCCATATATGTTTCGAATCAACAGATAGACCAAATAGCATTCATTTTTGTAGTTCTTGTTGCAATACTGCTTTCGAGATTTTATACGGTCCCAACCGTGCGAACCTGATCTCTGGGGTCATTTGTCAAACGGGGGTCGTTTTCGAACTCGCTTGAACTTCCTCCCGTTACTGTTAACTTCTGAGCCAAACTTTGGAGTGTTCGGCGTGGATTCGGGCTACTAATAAATTGCTTGCTTAACAGATACTTAAAATACTTAACAACCAAAAGAATAGTCCCCGAGGAAAGTGCCGCTAACTTGTACTTGGTTTGGACAAGCCTTAAAGAAAGACAGGAAACTAAGTATGTCTAGGACAATTCAGTAACAAACTCATTTCTCCTGTTCCGTTTGTATGTGCAAGCTTTTCCCATGATAGTAAACTCTCGACAATCGTGCCTCACTTACAGACAGTTGTCTTGTTCACTTCGCACTAGTCTTTTCTTGATCTACATGTTGTCCATCACTCAGTTGGCTCAGATGTACCCAACTTAGATAATTCCACGCGTTTCAATATTCTTGCTTTCTCCTCTCAGGTGCGAAGATGCCCGCTTTGGGCGTAGACATTTCATTATGTCGGTCTGTTGTAAATTCCTGTAAACTGCAAACGCTTATGGTGGAATAAAATTAGCTGACTTAACCTCACTCATCTTGTATACGAGAATTGTTAAATTGTATTATTGCTTACTATTTTTCTGAAGAACTAAATTGTTAATTGTTGAAATCATTGGAAATTGTCAGATGTAATTTATTACTCTGATCATTATTGTTAAAATCCGCCATTGCTTGTCTTGTCAAAAAATAACACAACATAGGGTTCTGCTCTTTCCTTCATTGTCTGATGATCACTGATGAACCTTTAAAGTTCGCGGTCTGTTTCAAATTTTCAAATTTGACGTTTGGTGACATCATTGCCATTTCACTTTATGTTCAAATTCGAAAAGTGGCTTTAATGTAAAGGGGGGTTATCACAGTATTGGACAAATGTCCTCAACCCAACCACCCAATAAGGAGGCGTTATAATTATTGTATTTCATATGAAACATTCTGCTTATTTCATGTGGATGAAGTAAATTTATTTCCACATTAAGCCTCCACTTCAATTCATGTTTCGTATCCCCACTAGGTCTCATCGTAAATCACGGCAATATGTGTGCAAACTTTCAGGAAAGAGAAGTTGTGTAAATTATGTATTTCAAAATGCCGATTTTTGTAAGCGTGCTGCAAGCACTAATCTATCTCGAAATTACAGTTGAAATTTATCGTTTAAATGTAAATGAATGGTTTTCCATTAGCAGTACAATTTACCTGAAATGGTGAAATTGTACGATTGTGATTTATTGATCTCGGGTCAAAACGAGGGAGCCATGAATATTTTCTAATTGTAACAATTACATCTCAAAGAACTTCTTTGAAATTTTCGAGACTTGGAAAACAGATGCAATCGTTTTCAATTTCTCCGTGAAAAAGATGGAATTAAATTTCAGAAGAAATATGACTGTAAGTAAAAGATAAACTCAGAATCTTTGAGCTTTCACTTAGCTTCAGATAAAGTATGTCAGCGGTTAGTCGGCATGAAAAGTAAATGCTCCGACTGCTTTCACAATGCGGGAAAGGCTCACTCGAAACAAAAATAACCCAAAAAAATTTAAATAAAACGTTGAATTTAAATTAAGCGGTTGTTTGCGAATTCCGAAGGTTTTAAATACTGGCGGTCACGTAAAGCTCCCCATTTCTGTTGTAGAATCAGGAGTTCTAAACGATGGATGGTTTTTAACGTTTTTTGGATGATATGCATATGGTGATATGACGTACATTACTCATCTATATTTCGAGCGATTCATTGAATTTGTTATCGAGTCATCCATGAAATTGAATCCGTGTGTCTTTCGCGATTGATATGCTTAATTGTGGCATCTAAAGTTACGTCACTCAAGTAGTTTAAAAAATAATTTTGAGGTTTCAAAAAATTTTGGAAATAAATTTTTAAGCAAATGCGAAAAAAATGTAGCCTCCACAACCTATTTTTTATTGTTAATTTCAATTTTTCCCCAGATGAAATCCTAGTTCGGTGTAACCTTAAACACTGCCATCAATTGTCATTAACCTCAAATCTCAGTATCTTGCATTGTTGATCCCTGTTGTGTTATTTTTGTCTAATGAAACAGTCTCTCTACTCTATAAAATCAATTGTTTTAAGATCTTCATTTGTTCACTGCCTAAAAATGGCATTTTCATTAGAACACGAAGCGTTTATGGTCGAGTCTTTTTTTCGAAATGGGCAAGAACAAGATGCATGGAAAGAACTTCGTGAGCAGTTTCCCGATAATATCATCGATTATGCTCATTTCTCCAATACATTAAAGCCTTGTGTTACCCAGTTTCGAGAAGCATCCACTTTAGAAAGAAAACCAGGAAGTAGTTGATCAAAGGATAAAAGAACACCAGAAAACGTTGAGAATGTCCAACACGACTTATCATATGACACAATCATGTCAAGCAATACTTAAAAAAGATTTTATATCCATATCGATTTTCCATTAAGGGCTGCATGTTGTAAATGGTTCTTGAACACGTTTGACGATGATTTGTTGGAGAAAACGTTCTTTTCAGATGAAGCATGGTTTCATCTAAGTGGATACGTTAATGCACAAAATATGAGAATTTGGAGCAGTGAAAAGCCACATGTTTATGTAGAGGCCCCTGTACATCCACAAAATATTGGTGTTTGGGCAGCAATTAGCCGATGACGTATAATAGGAGCAGTATTTTTTTAAGGTATTCATTATTCGTTATTTAAACCTAAAAATTTTTTAATCCTCTTTCAGGTAACCTAACTGCACTTGCATATCAACAAGTGATTTTGGAAACTTTTATTAACGAACTTCATGAAAACGAATTGGCACCTGCGGACTTTTTTGTGGCCTTATTTAAAAAATTCCATTTACCGAACGCTTCTTCATAATTAACAAGTTATTCAAGGTGTTAGACGAAGGCCTCATTTGTGCTTAGACCAAAATGGAGAACATTTTCAGCATTTATTGTAACAGTTGAATGAAATAAATGTATTTTCCTTAAAATTTTTCGTATTGTTGGCAATTAAATCCTGTTTGAAAATTTCCACCATTTTTTCTTTCAATTGACACATTATTTGACATTTATAAATGCAGTTTAAGTGCACGACATACGTTTTTGGATTCATGGATTACTCGATAACAAATTGGATAACAATGGATCGCTCGATATATAAAATCCAAATACCACTCACTGATTGACTCATCACGAAATCTCCGGATCCATCGAAGGGATTGCAATGAAACTTTGCACGCTTACTTATTTTACCACGTAGACGCTACCTAAGAAACGGTTTTAAAAAACTCCATCCCCAAGGGGGGTAACGGGGCGGGGGAGTTAATTCCTAGATCTACTAAACCGATTGCAATGAAATTTTGCACACTTACTTCTTTTACCACGTATGAGCTCACTAAGAAACGGTTTTTCAAAATTCCATCCCTAAGGGGGGTAACGGGGCGGGGGAGTAATCTCTACATTCACTGAACCGATTGGAATGAAATTTTGCACACTTACTTCTTTTACCACGTATGAGCTCACTAAGAAACGGTTTTTCAAAATTCCATCCCTAAGGGGGGTAACGGGGCGGGGGAGGTAATCCCTAGATTTACTAAATAGATTGCAATAGAATTGTGCACACTGACTTCTTTTACCACGTAGGCATTCACTAAGAAACGGTTTTTCAAAATTCCATTCCAAATGGGGGTAACGGGGCGGGGGAGTTAATCTCTAGATCCACTGAACCGATTGGAATGAAATTTTGCACACTTACTTATTTTACTACGTAGGCGCTCATTAAGAAACAGTTTGTCAAAATTCCATTCCAAAGGGGCGTAACGGGGCGGGGGAGTAATCTCTACATCCACTGAACCGATTGGAATAAAATTTTGCACACTTACTCATTTTACCACGTAGGCGCTCACTAAGAAACGGTTTTTCAAAATTCCATTCCAAAGGGGGGTAACGAGGCCGGGGAGTTAATCCCTATATCTACTAAACCGACTGCACTGAAATTGGACTCTCATCTTAAAATAACTAGACCCGTGTTTGACAATTTTGCTAAAATTTTTTTACAAACACCGAAAAAGGGGCGTAAATGGGAAGGGTAGTTTTCCTCAGATTTCTCATAACTGGAAAACAAATAGTGTTACATACGAGAAAATTTAGATCTAGATTCTACTTTGAGAAAGACGAGACCCATGTTTAACGAATTTCAAAAAAAAAATGTAACCAACTGCGGAAAAAGGGGAGGGTGAATTCTTATAACTAGAAGATCAAGAATGTTAAAAGCATGAGAATTGGCACCCGGACTCTCCTTTAAAATTAACTAGACCCGTATTTGACAGTTTTCCAAAAAATATTTACTAACCCCGAAAAATGGAGAGGGTAGTTTTTCTGAGAATTCTCATAACTGGAAAACAAGTAGTGTTACATACGTGAAAATTGGGATCTAGATTCTCCTTTAAAAAAGACTGGCCCGTGTTTAACAAATTTCCAAAAAAAAAAATTATCAACTGCGAAAAAAGGGAAAGGGTGGATTTGGGAGTGATTTTTTCTCAAAATTCTTATAACTTGAAGATCGACAATGTTACAGGCATGATAATTGGCACTTAGACTCTCCTTTAAAAATAACTAGACCCGTATTTGACGATTTTGCAAAAAAATATTTACAAACCGCGAAAAAAGGGGCGTAAATGGGAAGGGTAGTTTTCTTGACAATTCTCATAACTGGAAAACATACGGTGTTAAATACGTGAATATTGAAATCTAGATTTTCATTTAAAATTGACTGGGGGTCTGTTTGAGGATTTTGCAAAAAAAAATACCAACTGTGGAAAAAAAAGAAGGGTGGATTTGGAAGTGATTTTTCTCAAAATGTTTATGACTTGAAGACCGACAATGTTACAGGCATGAGAATTGGCAATTGGACTCTGCTTTTTGATGTTATTGCAAAAAAAAGTTTTTTTTTTACTTTTTGTTATTTATTATTAAAATCAGCTTTAAGCGGCTGTACCAATTCCAAATACAGAGTGATCAGAAAGTTCCGCATAAAATTCATAATTTAGTTATGTACTGTTTTTGCAAAAACGTTCGAACAGGTCGATTTTTGTTTCTAAATTCCCATCTTTTGACATAAAAATTTTGTTGATGACGTCATCTGCTTTTGAACTATGACATAGTCATCAATTTTTTTAACTGGCAACCCCCAACTTTTTTTGGCTGTCTACACTTTTCAATTATTTATTCAACAAGAGTAAAAAATTGATCCTGTATAACTTTTTTTTGAAAAAATTACGTTTTACATAAAAAATTAAAATTATATTCTTTGAAAATTAAATTATGAATTTTGTGCGGAACTTTATGATCACTCTGTATAAGCGCCAGGAAAGCCAACCCCAACTTACGCGGGCAAAGCCGCGGGTAACTGCTAGTAAATATATACTTCCAAATACAGGAATTATTTATTTTGAGAGTTTTTAGAGAATTTAAAAAGTGGATTAATTTTTTAGAGTATTATGATTGATTCTATTCATGACAAAATACAAGGAAGAAATTGAATAAATTCCAATTATTAATATTAATAAAACCTTAAAACGTGTTCGAATTCGCTTACTTATATCTTTTAAGGGAATAATATACTTATGTTATCCAATAGGTCTATAACAGTAAAGATGTCTGAGCTTGGCTTCACTTCTACGTCGTGGGCGGTTGATAAGGAAAAGGTATGAGAACCTATTTGAAATTCCTTAAACTTTATGTGCCGAAAGTGTTATCTCGTAGATACCTCTAAATTTATGAAAAGCAAATATCTCTCAAGGAGGTAAACTAAACCAAAGTCTAATTTAAATACGACTAATAGATTTTCTAGTATGCGACTTTAAAAATCTTTTGCGCTGGAGACTGTTTTATATATTTCTAATGCTACTGTCGTCACCATTGCAGCAGTTCAGGTAGTTTACGTTCTACCTCCTGTTTGGTCTCTCATGAGATTCTGTCTTTTAAATATCTCAGTAGATACGTTTGGTTGCGCCTTGCCTTACTGTACTTACCTTAAAATTGAGTTAAGCGCATTGAAAGATTCAATACCTGATTACTTCCGAAGATTTTACGTGGAAATGCTATAACATCTCTAAACATTACTTGAAAAGAAGTACTGCATTATTTAAGCTGAAACCGAGTTGCAATCGTTGCTGATTAATTTTTAACGCACTTAAAATTACTGAAGTATTTAATTTAATTAATTGCATATTTGAGAGCCCCATTAGACAAAAACTGAATTATTTATCTGTAATTATCGAAAATTATTAGTAGTTTTTAAAAGTAATATTGTTAACCTAGAATTTATTTTACTAAGATACAATCAATACCAATTTTGTAAGTTCCTTTGGAAGTCGGAGCACATCTGGTGCATTTGTCACCTTCTTTCACTTCTTTTCCGACGACGTTTCCTCGGCGAATAAAAAATGAGTGACATGAAATAAATAAAATTATGTAAGAAAAGTTAAGTGCCATACAGGAAACTGACACTTCACAAGTATTTGGTAGTGGAGTAAAAAGTAAATTCGAAAGCATACACATTCATTTACTTGTAGCAGCACAAGTGAGTGTAGCGAAAAAGTGTATATTGCAGCGTTTATCGGTTCACAAACTAAATATTTAAACGAAGTACAGTAGACTCGCGATTATATGAAAATTAAGAAGTACAAGTGCTGAAAACCGTATATTTCAAACGTGACAGTTGAGCCAACAATAGTCCAAGAGCCCGCTGCAAAAAACCTGGCCGATCGGGTTACAGGGTGAAATGTTGTTTAAATGTTAGTACTCACATCAACCTTAAGAAAAACCATGGTGTGTCTGGGCAGAGTCTGTCCACAAGTTTAAGGGGGCCAAGCACTCAAAGATTGTGACAGATCAACAACTGACAAGGGAAAAGCTTTGAATATACTAATGTGAGGTTCCGACTACACTTGTTCGCGTAGTAGCCTACCTGATAACTTTTTTGCTTTTCGTCGGATACTCAGGTTTCGATTCCCGCTCATGTACATATTTTTTTTATTAAAAAATCTTTTTTTTTACTTTAATTAATCTAATACTGAATTGTTTAATTTCATACTTATGTTGTTTTTAATTATTAGTAATTTGATCCAATTGCTGACAGCAACGCTAACACAAGATACAGACCTGTTTTGCAAAAGCAAAAACATATTTTGGTCACTTTGCTGTTTTCTGGTGAGGGTGGTTTTGGGTCCGGGAGGCGCCGTTTGATAGTCCCTTGACTGGTCCCGTATGATTTTGAATCGCGTAAATTGGAGAAAACTGTTGAAATTTGCTAGAAGTGTTAAGTTGAGAGAGATTGAGTAGTTTTTTGAAGGTGAAAGCGAGCAGGGGAGCAGATTGAAGGGTGAGTGAGAGAAAAGCGATGAGAAAATAAAAGAGAGAAGATGTGGAACGTTAGGGTATGGAACCTTTTCACCTGTTTGCCTTGTTCCGTTGTTTTTTGTGACCTGTTTCCGGTGGCGCCTATCCAAGCTCGCCGGTTGACAGAATTTCTTGGGTGTCTGGTCTAAACTAAAACAAAACAAAGACCAAAAAGCAGAAGAGGTTTCTACGCTGGCTGGAGTGAGGAAAAGAAGAGAGAAGATAAGAGTAGTGTCATGTTGATGTTGTTTATGATGATGTTTATTGCTGACTTCTGGTAACCTGTTTTTTTGTTTCGCTTGGAATACACAGGTGTTGAATTGGGTCAGTCTGGTGACGCTGGCTCTTGCGCTGGATGTAAGTCGTGAGAGCTACACGGGGCCGGCTTAAGAAATAAGCTGTGCCCTCACAGACAAGGGAGCTTCTTCGAGGAGGTTTTCAAGACTTGGGGAAAGGTGGAAATATGTACCGTGGGCTCGGATTAGCGCACACGGAAGATGTGTGAGCTTCATCCGCCGTGCGGTTGGAAATCGTCTCCAGCGGGCTCAAATGGTTTGTGGAAATGGGGTGAGGTAGCTCTCCTTGAGAGTGTTTCTCGGCAATGAGCTGCCGTTGGAAAGTGTACGGCGCACATATGACGCTTGGTATTTGGTCAGACACCTGGGGCAAGAGTGGGAGTGGTGTCGTGAAAGAGAAGCCAATATTGGAGCTTTGAAGTCGAATAGGGGGCTTATGAACGTTTTGTAGGTGTGGACAAGTGTTGCGGTTGAGAAACACCTTATACCTCCCCGCAACTTTGAAATTATAGACGCTCTCTTTCTCACCTTGGTCAGAGAATTTTTCAAGTCAGGTTAAAGTGTACCTGACTTGTGAAATTCCACCCCAGATATCGAACAGAATCTTTGAAAGGGATTTGATTCCAGAAGAGTGTCACACGCGCGAAACGAGGCTCAAATTGTTGATTTGCCACTTGGACGCCCACTCCTTGATGTCGTCCAGAACCTTCTGGGACGCCCTTGCTGCTTGTTCAACTCTTCGATGTCCCGTCCAGAGGGCCGTGTCATCGGCGAATTGAAGGGTTTTGGTCGGGTCGTTGACCACCGCTGGGATGTGGTGGCAGTGGATCAAGAAGAGCAACAGCAAAAGGACCGATCCTTGCGGGACTACAGCTCTTATCTTAATGGGGTCGGAATGCTCCTTCCCGACCCTCACTCTGACGGTCCTATTCGTGAGGATCGAGTCTACGAGGGCGACGAACTTGTCGGGGAAACGCAGCGTCTTCAGCTTCTGAATGAGCCCACCGTGCCAAACCCTTCAAAAAGACATCGAGAATACACTGCCCAGAGTTTAGGAACCGAGAGATGTCGATTGGCTCGAAAGCCAAACTGAGTTTCAGGAAGAATATGTTCAGCCTCTCAAACGTATCTTAGGCTTTCGGTGATAATTTTCTCGAACAGTTTACCTAATGTGACGAAGTCACCGGAAATTCAAAGAAAAGGGTGTCAGAAGTGGTGCTCAACGCTCTGAAGCGAAAATTCTCCGCAGTCCGGCAGGCCGCTCTTCCACTGTTCGGCAAGGTCAAACACCCTACGCCAAAAACAACATCTTTAACCGCTTCTTAAAAATACTTCTGGACCTTCGATCGGGATGAAATTTTCACTGTTGTAACCGGAAAAATAGCGCGCAGCTTATGCAACTTTCCGTAATTCGATACGACCACCCGAAGCCGCCACCCTTGTCACCGCGGACCACGCTCTTCGCACCGATTTATTAAACTATCCAGGAAAAATGCTTCCCCTTATCCGATCGGGATGGGACCTACATCATTTTGTTCAGCAAGGAAGCGCGCTCCGGACCTCACCGCTCCGGAATCGCTAACTTGTCCGGTGTCGCTTACGTTCCGTCCGGAAGAGAATGCGGTGATAACGCTTCATCACTACTATGTCACGACAGGCCGCGCGCGTCTGCTAACGTCATCGCCTCCCCTCCAGCGTGTCCATAAAAGAAGCTCCGCTCAGCCGCAAAGGTGAGATGTGAGTCGCACCTTTGCCGAAGAGGAAGTCCCAGCCGACCATCCTCCCGGTTCCCGTCCAAGTTAATGGTAACATCCCGATACCTTTCAACATCCGATCCCGTTCTTTCCGGTCTCCACTTCCGGTTTCTAGCCATCGCCTGCCTGCGTTTAATTCCGGCATTTTTTGGTTGTCTGACGGCGGGGGCACTCGGAAACCCGGACCACCTCTTCCCTACTCTTGTCACCTTCCACCGCCGCCACAGCCGTTGGGAGAGCGTCCCGCCATTGCGAGAAAAGGAAGCCACGAGGATAGTGAAGATAGTGGTGTTGTAAATACCAAATACATTATATATAGGGTGTTCATTAAATATTGTCATGTTGTCTTAAGTTATTTTTTCCCTCCGTGCCAAACTAGACAGCTGACCCCTGGCGTACCGTACTCCATTGTAGCCACCCGTGGACAAGTGTGGAGCATACCACAATAAAAACTGGCGATACAGGCATCCGACCGCAGTAAGCGTCACACCAATGAGCTTAAAAGTGTTGAGTTGTTGAGAGTTGGGGTTTTCTGGAGGGTTGCCGGGTTTGGGAATTGCCACGGCGACGCCTGTTTTCCATAGAGTGGGTTAATACGAGGCGGCCAGGCAGCTGTTGAACAGCCTCTATAGCGTCATCCCGCAAATTCTTCAGCGTTGTGTTGTTGATCTCGTTTAATCCGGGGGCTTTCTTGCTTTTCAGATGCAGGATTTTGGCTCTGACTTCCGCTACAGCGATGAGTTCGAGAAGTTGGTTCCCTCCACCTAAATCTTGTTGCTGTTTGGCTTGATGTTGTGGAGTCAGGAACCGGATCTGACCTCTCTGCCGTCTTCTTTTAGCGACTTTGTTCCGGTAAGAGTGGGTCTTCGGGAATTTTGCAGCTTTCCGAAAAGTGCTCGGCGCACGCGGTCGCCTTTTCTCTGTTCGTCACGAAGAAGTCGTTTCCGGCCAAATAACGAGGAGCCGATTTTTGACCGGTCAAAATTTTGAATTGTTTCCAGAATTTTTGTGTGTCGCGGTGGTCGAGTTCCGAGCACGTCTCGAACCATTTTTTCTCGCGGAAAAGATTGATGTTTCTTCAGTTTTTTGCGTTGAGCCGGTTCTAATCTGTTTTCGTCTGTGGATCGTGGGTACACCATCCTCTTTAGTCTGATATCTGCCACGATTTCTGGGGAGTGGATTTTTCGATGAATGACAATGACCCTCTGAATTCAACTTCCCTATGCAAAAACCTGCAGGACCAGGTCTTGATTTGGTCCTTGATGGTCGTCCTCCTCTCCGGCCAGGAGTTGAGAAGGATGGTTGAGAACATGCGGATGCAATTATCCGCATGCAGGGCATCGCTGGGACGAGACGGGGAGGGAACGGGTTGGTCAAGGCTGACCAATCTTTCGGTTTCCTGGCCGTCAGCAACAGGGAGTTGCTTCTTGGGACATTTCAGAAAAAAGGACAGATGGTGGCCGGAACAATTGACGCAGCGGAGGTCGTTACTGCGACAATCGGAAAGGCGATGGGATCCGCCACATTTTGGGCATTTAATTGCCTTTGAAGGGCAATTTTCTTGAGAATGACCAACTGCTTGACGGCCGGCACATACTGCTGGATTTTGGAACGCTTCAACGTTTTTTGGTCCTTTGTGACCAGCCTAAAGAAGCGAGTAGGCTGATCGGTGGTTCTGGAAATGATCCTCCAGGCCCGCTCGATGTGGAGTCCCGTCTCACGGCACGCCTCCTGGACATCCTCATCACACACGAGAATGATGGTGAGAGTTTGTGGATTTGCGGCTGACGCCGATATTTGGGGGTTAGAGTTGTCACCCTGAACTCGGGAGAACCAAGTTGGTCCCTAAACATTTGAAGATGTTGGGGGGCGGGAGCCACGGTGGTGGAGAAAGTGGCGGAGTTGTCCCCGTAGATGTTCAAAATTGTGGGTGCTATGGCAAAAATTGCTCTAATGAATTTAAACACATTAAGTGAAATAAATGAAGAACAGAATAGCGAAGATGGTTTTTGCAGTGGTAAGTTTTAGTCGATTGTATGTAATAAACACAATAATAAATAAAAATAAATAGAAACAATAGTTACAGGTACGTTATGTATAATAATTATTATTATTTAATCCGCCAGATTAATTCACCCCGCCAAGAGCGTACACGACAGTGAGAACATGATACAATTCAAACGAGTGGGACTGAACGAGAGAAGTGATTGGAGTAGTGGGGACTGCATGTGGAATCTCGAAAACCGGCTCTCGCGTCTTGACATGGTGGTACAAATTAAATCATAACTCCATTAATTGTGATCCAATAATTAATACAAAAACATCAGTCGAATACTGAAACCATTTTTACATATCTTTATGCGTCTTCGAGATATTGCGGTGTGCGCAACTCACCCCATATGGAAAAAAATTAAAGTCGCATTTTAAATCGTTTAAACAATGTAAAGCGCTCAACCAAAAACTTGAATAACTTTGCTTTCAGAATAGTTAATTGAAAAGTGGAACTGTGAGAAGGTGTATAAAGGTTTTATTGGGGGGAAAATGCAGTTTTTCACTCCTGGGGGTTGATGGGACACAGATATCGCCAGACCAATTGTAGGGATTTTTATAAAAACTAAACTACATCGAATAATGCAATTATTTGCTTTTTACCCCTCAATGACGGACGGACAAACGAATTGTTCCGTCCGTAATCCCTACTATCGGTGACTATATCTTATCACATACGTTGGTCCCGTTCCGCTCCTGGATTAAGGGGACACTGCACCAATCCTGGAAGTTAGTGTTGGTGATTACCGCAAAGTTCGGAATAAGACATAAGATACCTACGTGCGGAAAATTTTATTCTTCATACTACTACTTGCGTTTCGAGCTTTCGAGTAAATAATTTGGTTCGGAAATATATTTTTGAAGTTAGTTTGTCCTGGCCTAAAGGTAGGTATATAATCTACATGGATAAATTAAATAGAGCTTGATTAAACACAAGAATGTTGTAATGTATCAAATTATAGTGTAATTAAATTTCTAACAGCCAAGTCATACATAATATGTATATGCAGAAATTATTTTAGTCCATTAACTTGTGAAATCGGAAATTGCTTAACCCTTAGAGTGAAAGAAAAGTGGTCGTAACTTAAAAAAAAATACGAGTGTGCTTTAGTTCCCCATTGTGAAAGTGCTCTTAATTTATGTAAGTTTATAAATGGAGCTAGAGACTCCTGAATTACTACCGTCTGCAGTATTGGATAATGCATGTTTCAGTTTGTCGTCAGCGAAAAGTCGGCAATCATGTGTAGCGAATAAGATAAGTAGCGCAACTGCATACAAAACTGACACACGCAAATAGGTGTATTGTGAGAAGTGCGGATTCACAACGGATAAGACGTGTGTTCGAATCCCGTTAAGGCAAAAAAAATTCTATCAATTAATTATTTATTGTAAAATCGTGCATTAAAGAAAACTTCGCATTCATTCATTCACCAGCTTACTCCTCAAGTCAAGTGTCCGTAAAGAAGTTTTACTTAAAGCATTTTTTTTTTCTATAGCAGATGTTAAAAACTATTTCTTTATCAACTCTTTTGAGTAGATAATGTAGCACTTTAACCGCAAGGGTAGATTAAGTAACACTTTACCATCAAGGGTAGATAAAATGTTTTAACTTTTTTATTCAATTAAATTTAGAAATTTCAACATATTAATATGAAGGGTTAACAAAAATTTATTGTGCAATTAACATTACCAGAAACATCTATTTTTGGAACACCGCAACTGGTAATTACATAATTGTAACCTTTTCATTCGTAGATAAACAATGTCTTTATCGTCTTGTATAATAAATAACTATTTTTTTTTAAGTCCTATTGATGTACCTTTGAATCTTGTAAAAACAGATTTTCACGTCAAATGATATTTTTTTAATTTCTCAAACACTGACGTTACAAAATATTTTGCCTGACATCAACCCTGGGACGGTGTAATTCCTCTTGAAGAGTTTATTGAAGCTTCATTTTATACAAAATAACCGTAATTATTTTCGGGGTGTTAAATGACCATTCTGGGACCGTAATAAACACAGTATTTGCTACATTCGTAAAATGATTCAAAAACATCAGGAACAAAATGTGATATTGTAAATAACGTAAGGGTACAAAACTAGGTATTTCTGCAGATTGTGTTCACCCCTTTCTAGTTTCTGTTAGCAATTTTGGTAATTTTTTTATATGGATTGTATTTTAGTTAATTCGTTCATTTTAAACTATTATTGGTAACCATTACAAACATTTATTTTCGTTATAATTATTTATATTCGTAGAAACAGATTTAAACAAAATAATGTAAAAAATGCATAAAATTTTCAAAATTCATAAATATAATTTATAAATATAAAATATTTTCGACTTAGATATATTTAAATTTTTAATAAATATAATTGGTTAACAATAATTATTACTTTAGACTTTTATGAACAATACTTATAGTTTATAAATAACAAAGGCATATTTAGAATTGTTTACCCAATTAAATACTAAGTACAATACAATAATAGCTAGCAATAAATAATTTGTAACGAAGTTACCAAATCCTGTGAGGATCGAGTCCATCGAGTTTAGCCAGCAACGGGAGCTAATCAATGAAATTTACTTGTCTAGTAAAACGTCACACACGTAACTGTAAAAATCATTGATAATTCCAACTTAATAATTGCAATCTTACAGTGTTCGATACAATGAATTCTAACTTTTCTACTTCTGTATGTACATTAGGGTAGAGTTATTATTATTTTTTCCATTTCAAGATTCCTGTATTATCAATAGATGATCTATAGAATTAGACGTGTTTGTGAAATATTTCAGCTATCTAAGCCAATGTCTTAAAATGGCGCATTAGGTTTGAATTTTTGAAAAAATACAATTTTAAGCTCACAAACTAAGCTTTTAACTATCTTTACTACAGTGTACATCCAAAATATTACTAAAAAAAATTACAATATGTACAAACAATGTCGTGTCGAAAAGGGGTATATCTTGCCTGGTTTTTATCCTTGAGCGAATGAAACCAAGGTTACGAAATGACTTCAGTTTTGCACGTACAATTAATAATTATTGAAAATGACATGAGTTTTCTGTAAACTAAGGGTTGTTTTTTAATTTTGGCGTCATAGTTGGCACTGACTATGAGTTTATGTGAACAAGCCACAATTTTATACCTGGTTTCATATAGACGGTTATGTGAATTCACAAAACATGTGGATGAGTTCAGAAAAATTTAATTTTATCGAAGAGGTTCCACTGCACCCCGAAAAGGTAGGAGTATGAGCGGGTTGAACTGTCGCTTAATTAAATTAAAAGTGAGGTTAGATATATATTCAGATGTCAAATTAATAATTGTCAGTTCGATGGCACGTTCACAGTTTATGGCCAACTTTGATGCCAAATTTAAAAAAAAAACACCAGTTACCTTCATAATGCGCCACCTGAAAATAAAGTCATAGATTTTTTTTTTTTTTTTTTTGTAGGAATGAAACTTTCCTATCGGGTCATCGATTACAGGAGATTTAAAAAAAAAGCTAGTTTCGCTCTACCCTAATGTAACATATTTCCAAAATATTGTACAGTTTATATATTGTCCGAGCTCTTAAAATATTTCACAAATATCCATGTACGTATTCACTTCAATTTTTTTTTGCACCGCAATTGAATCCGGTTTATCGACGGTCCGGATTTTTACGTCCGGATTATCTACTGTAATAGGAGAAAATACTTATACAGGTCCAAAAAAATCTGTAATTGGCGTCTGTCTGTGTGTTTCCTATATTTTAATTTCTGGGACTTAATGTCACTAGATAAATTTGTTTTTTAATTTTATTATCAAACATGTTATATTTGCTTGTTCCGGTGAAAAACAAGAATAAAAAACGTGTCTATACAAAAAACTGTAACGTTCCCAAGTTCACATAAACAAACCACTACTGTCTCGAACGTTTACTGGTAGAATTACTCCAGAACGATCTCGGTCGTATGAGTTGGCAATGAAATCGTCGCGCGTTTCTTCCAGAACGTAACAATATTTTTACATAATGTTTTCCATCTATTTGTTTTTGTTCCATTTATTAAGCACGTCTTTTCAACCAACTTGCAAAGCAACTTTACTGTAAACTTAACAAAATAAAAGTAACAGAGAAAAAGGATGGTATTTTGTTATCTTTAATAAACAGTTCGCAATTTCAAATAAAAATGTAGATAAAATTCGCATTACACAGGCGGCCGCTCGTACACGTTTTTAAAACGGCAAGTATAAAATTGTAGACAAGAATCTTTTTACATAAGTTTACATTATAAAAGTGTGTTGTCATAATGTATGTAATAATTTTTTACCGACCATACTAACATTTTATAAACGACATGTCAAAAAAATCACCAAATCTGTGACGTTCTGCATAAAATTTAAATCAGTACACAAGCTCGTAAAGTATTTATTATGCTTCCAGACCCGACATGTAACATATGCAAACATTTCACTCCGATATCAGCCAAAAAAAATTATCACAAAATGCACATACAGCTATATATGAATATTTTTATTGGTGGACAGTTTATAACAATCTCTAAGCTAACTGCAAAAAGCGCAAATGTGATTTACGCATGTTGACTGTGGCAGTCCAGTAGCAGTTAAAACTTCAATTTCATCTTTGTGCGACATTTTCTTTTGAAATAGCGGATATTGATTTGCGGACTGTTGTGAGGTACAAATAAAGCCTCTTTGATATTTGTCGCTTAGAAATCGTGCTTGAAAATCACTTTACACCACAATAAATCAACCACCTCCGATTGAGTGCCCAGTCTGTGCAATGGACATATGGCCATTACATGTATGTATCAATAATTTACAACGACGGTAGATTTTATACTTATTTACCTGCATTTAACATGGTGACATGACAATTACAAGTTCAGTGTAGGTAAGAAATTCCAAATTTGACCATGTTTTAATTCGCCGTTGAAGTAAGGAACCTGTTATTCACAAAGGGGAAATTCAGATTGTCTACCCGACCTAGGGCTAGTTTGGCAGCATCGATCGAGAGAGGGGGTTGGTACCGGGCGGAAGAAAAGAAAGATCGGGCGGGAAGATTCAGCTTTTTTACTGACAAGAACGCTCCTAGCAGCAAGGTCTTGCCATTTTTTTTAAATTTGTTAAATCTTATTTTATTCGCACCACGAGTTTAAAAATTTTAAAAAACTTTTTTAAAAATGGAATCGTCAATAATTCACACTCTGACGGGTTGCAGTAATCATTGTTTAAATGTCATTTCGTCCTTTTCAGAAAATTATTGTTTAACTCTCTTCTACAGGGCACGCCGAAGCTATTTCAGTTCCAGTGGGTGTTTTTGAATTTAAAACTTTCAATATTTGTGTACAGTTGAGAATAGAAGTTCTGATAAAAAAAAGATTTTGTGGCTTGTTGGCAATTTGGGTATAACGACAAATCTTGTGATTTGTATCTAAATAAAATCCCAAAATGCATTGAAATTTTTCATAATATAGCAACAAGTGCCGCGCACGCGAACGGAACACTAGCGGACTGTTGTGATTGGTTATTTAGATTTGCTGGAATTTACACCCAACTACAACTTGGATTTGTCTCCTTTTAAAACTAACTCAAGACTGCAAAGTTTTGCAAACATTTTCAATGGATTTGTTGGGTTTTTCGCTGTATACTTTTTACCAAACGATGAATAATAACACCGAATTCTTTGATGTAGCTATCTCATTTTTCGTCAAGAGGATTCATTCAGCAAATTTTTGTATTATAATGAAAGCCCCCAAGACGTCTTTTCGGAGTACTAATCTTATAGATAAAAATACGATTTATCACTTTCTATAACGAAACTTCTTCAGGTACACGAGTTGTAAAAATTATGTAAATACATACTTTTTATACCTTATATCAAAAATTATACCTAAACTGGAAATATAGGAGTTTGCAATTAACTTTTTTTTGTAGCTTTATTTTTTGGTTCGGACAGTGTAAAGCTTATCTTGAGAGTTAATTTAATCCTTATTGTTATCTTTGTAAACCAAGAGGGTGAAATTGCCAAACGTAATCCTCGTAATAGAAGCGGACTACCCAAGATGTGTATGGAGGTCAAGGAACTCGTCTACACCAGTTCATAAAAAGAAAGCTGAGAAGCTTGAACAAAATTCCAATGATATTTATTTTTGTAAATTATTGTCAACAGGAAAACACCCGAAATCGTCAGTAAAGTGTTTAAAATCGTCACTAAAGTATTTCATTATTCAACAATTTTAAGTGGAAATTTAAGTCCACTCAATCTTCATAGAAAATACATACCGGTGTCCCAACATTGTAATTTGTACTCCCCAACAATTCCAATTTCGAAAGACTCAGAAGAAAATGCTCAAACAGGTCAATTTTGTTATCAAGGGGGACTAAATTGTACCAAACTATCAAGTCTGTCACCCCGGGGAGCAACCCCTTAAAAAAATTAAATGGCATGAGGGTCGCGTGATACATCATTTTAAAGCTTATTCAATCCTCTATCCAGACCAACATTTATCGATTCCTTCTGCATAAAATACTCAACTAAAATTTGTACTCCTCAACAATTTCAATTTCGAAAACGCTCGAACAGGTCAGTTTTGCTATCAAGGGGGGCAAAATTGTACCAAACTTTCATTGCAATTGCAATGAACATGAGTGGAGACCTCTTAGAAATTGTCGACTCAACTTTGACTACGAATCGTATTGGGAGGACTATTCAGTGAACCTAACCATTTTTCTTAAAAGTACTAGTCCGATTGTTGGCGGCAATTTGTACTAGTACAATTATCAAGAGGGGAAAAATAGGAAAAATAAGAAGTTGGAAAGATCACCGGTTAAAAAGGCAATGGATGAGGAAATGAAAGAGATGCTGAAAAAAATTATGGGGGATGTAGGGGAGATAAAGGAAGAGAATCGGAAGATGAGCCGGGAGCTGGAACAGTTGAAAATTATAATGCGTGAAAAGGAAGAAAAATGGGAAAGAGAAAATATGGTACTAAAAGAAAAAATTATAAAATTGGAGGAGAAAATGGAAGAGCAGAAAAAAAGAGTGAGAAAAAAGAATATTGTAGTAACGGGATTGGACGAAGAGGAATGCGAGAGCTAGAAGAAACTGGAAAAATGGATGAAGGTTGAATTAGAGGTAGAAGTGACTGTGAGAGAGATGTATAAAATAAATGGAGGACAAATCATTGTGGCGGAACTTGGGAGCTGGGGGGAAAAGAGGAAAGTTATGGAAAATAAAAGAAAACTAAGAGAAAAAAAAAAGGGAAAGAGAGTATACATACAAGATAATCTGACAAAGAAATACAGAAGGAATTAAGAGCGATAGCCAAAGAAGAGCGACAAAAAGCACAGCGGATGAAAGTGGGTTATAAAAAGATATGGATAGAGGGAAAAGGGCTTAGGTGGGACGAAGAAAAGGGGGAGTTAGATAATTTTTGAATAAGAGCACAAGAAAAAGACGACAGGGCAGAAAAAGGAACACGAATACGGAGAGGAATAAAGGAGAAAAGGAGCAAATAAGAATAGTATTCTGGAACGTAGCGGGAATAAAAAACAAAGAGAATGAATTTTGGGAGTATTTGAGAGAATTTGACGTAGTGGGAATGGTAGAAATGTGGGTGGAAGAAAAGGGGTGGGAAAAATTGGAAAAGAGAATGCCGAAAGAGTTTAAGTGGAAATGTCAATATGTAGAGAGGGAAAGCAAGAACGGCAAGCAAGAGAGCAAGAGAGCTAAAGGTGGGATAATAATAGGGGTGAAAGAGGGACTGGAAGGAGACAATGGAACTGAAGCAAAAGAAGAAAGAGGGATTATGGAAAGAACGGTGAAAAGTAAACAGAGAAAATGGAGAATTGTAACAGTGTACAGCAGAAGTATGAAGGAAACAAAGAGAACAATAGAAGAGCGAGTAAAAGAGCAAGAAGAAGGACCTTTGGTGATTAGGGAAGATTCTAATGCAAGAATTGGGGGAAAAGGAAGACAGATAGAAGAGGAACAAGAAACAATAGAAGGAAGATCAACAAAAGATGGAACAGAAAACGCAGAAGGGTACTGATTAGCTAAGTAGAAGAAAGAGGGTGGGACATACTTAATGGGAACTGCACAGGAGATGAGAAAGGGGAGTACACGTATATTGGATCAAGAGGGGAGACAGTTATTCATTATGTTATGGTAAATGAAGAAGCATGGGATGAAATAGAGAAATTCAAGGTGAGGGAAAGAATGGAGTCGGACCATATGCCTTTAGAAGTGAAGACAAAAGGAAGGGAGAAAGATAGAGGAAGTGTGAATGAGTTTAGAAGAAAAATTGGGAAGAATATTTGGACGTAAGAAGGTAAAGAAAATTATAGAGCAAGACTTAGGGAGGCAAAATACGAAGAAAAAGATATAAACGGAAAAGTGAGGGAACTGAGCGATAACATAAGAAACGCAACAGAAAAAAAAAGAGATAGAGATAAGAGAGAAGATGGGACTGTGGAAGAACGAGTGGTGGGATAAAGAATGCAGGGAAAGGAAGCAGGAAGCAAGAAGGAAACTAAGAAATTGGAAAAAAGAAAAGCAACCAAGCAAAAGTACAAGACAGCACGCAAGAGGTACAATTTAGTATGCAAAGAGAAGAAGCAAAAGAAACGGATGGAAGAAGAGCTAAAGATGAAGGGAATAAAGACTTAAGAAGAGGTATGGAGATATATAAATAAGGAAAGAAAGAAAGAGAGAGAGATTGAGTGATGGAATTACTATGGAAGAATGGAGAGAATACTTCAGTGAGCTGCTGGGGGGTGATCAAAACAGACTAGAAAAGGAAAAGAGACAACAAAGAGTGGAAGAAATAGAAGAGATAACAAGAGAAGAACTAGAGCAACAACTAAGAAAACTGAAAAGAAAAAAGACACAGGGGAGGGATGGTATAAAGAATGAAGCTTGGATATATGGAACGGAAAGGGAAGTTGACAGGTTATTATGAGATAATGAATAGAGTGTGGAAGGGAGAGGGATTCCCCCAAGAGTGGAAGGAGGGGATAATATGCCCCATATATAAGAAAGGAGAAAAGTATACAGTCAGTAATTATAGAGGAATCACTCTCCTAAATACAGCATATAAGGTATACGCGATGATTGTGGAAGAGAGGCTGATGAAGGAAATGAATGAGAGGGGGATGTTACCAGACGGACAGGCGGGATTTAGGAAAGGTAGTGGGACCATGGATAATGTATATATCTTGAATCACATAGCAGGAAATGAGATAAAAAAGAAGGGTGGCAAGATATATGCATTCTTTGTGGACCTGAAGGCGGCTTTTGATAATATGAAAAGAGATTTACTGTGGGAATGCTTGAGAAAGGGAGGGATAAATGAGCATCTGGTAACAAAAATAGAAGAGATATATGAAGAGACGATAAGTAGAGTGAGAGTGGATGGAAGGGTGAGTGAATGTTTCAAAACTTATAAGGGAGTAAGACAAGGTTGTCCACTAAGCCCCAGCCTGTTTGCAGCTTTTATTGGAGATATAGAGGAGATGTTCAGAAAGGGACAGGCAGGGGGGGTTGTGATGGGCAAAGAAAAAGTGTGGTCTTTAGCATATGCGGATGATTTGGTGGTGCTAGCGAGAGAAGAAAAAGGTATGAAAGAAATGATAGGAAACATGGAGAAATATATGAGGAGGAAAAAGTTGACGGTGAATGTAGAGAAATCCAAGATGATGGTGTTCAGAAAAGAGGGTGGTAAGAGAAAAGTAAATGAGTGGAAATGGGAGAAAGAGAAAATTGAAGAAGTGAAAGAATTTAAGTATTTAGGTTATGTGATGAATGAAAGAAAGACAGATACAGCACATGTAAGAGAGTTAGTGAAAAAACCAAATAAGATAATAGGAGCTGTATGGGGAATAGGAGAGAGAAAATTTTGACATGATTTTAGAAGGAGAGTAATGATGTTTGATAGTTTGGTGAAAAGCGTGATGATGTATGGAGTGGACATATGGGATGGAGAGAGGAAGAAGGATTGTAAGGGGTGCAAGGAAAATATATGAAATGGGTGCTAGGGGTAGAGAGAGAGAGAGACACCGGGGTATATAGTGATGGAGGAAAGAGATGGAATAAGAATAGAAGCAGGGAAAAGAGCAATAAGATTTGAGGAGAGAGTGATAGAGAGAGGAGAGTGCAGAATTTTGCAAGAGTGTTTGAAAGAAAAAAGGAAAGAAATAGGAAAGGGGATATGGAAAGAGAGGGAGGCATATTTCGAAAGAAACGGGTATGCAGGCGCGGAGATGGAAAGAATGCAGAGTAATTACAGATGAATTAGTGCAGAGAGAGAGGGATTTGCAAGTGCAGGAAAGAAGAACGAGAATTAGGGAGTCTAGGTACAATGAGAAGTATGAAAAAATAATAACGGAAGAAATGCCAAAGTACCTAGGACGAGAGAGTGATAATAGCAAGATTTAGATGTGGAAATGAGGAGAGAGAGAATAAATATTGGAGTGTGGATAATAATAGAGTATGCAGGATGTGTGGAGAAAAAAAGAAGACGATAGAGCATTTGTTGAAGGAATGCGTAGAATTCAGAGGGTTAGATGAGAGCAGAGAAGTAATGTTAAATGAGGACGAAAGAGGGATCGAATGGATGAGGAAGGTTGAGTGGAGAAGAGGGACAATAAGTGGGAAGGGATAAAAGCTGCTAGTTATTGTGTTGAATTATTGATTTATTTAGTTTTATTTATTATATTATGTTTTATTTTATCGGATACTTTATAAACCTGTAAAAATAAATATACATACTACTACTAGTACAATTATCACAGCAATTAATATTGAGTGTCCAAAATTTTGTTACGGCTGTTATTGGTCGGATGTCACAGTCTGACAGGCGAACTGAATAGTCAGGAGTATTTCTAATTAATGACAACGCAAACTGAATTTTGTGTTATCTTATTGTTTAGCATAAATTTGTGTTTAAAACCTACCGTTTAAAAAATAAGTTTATCGAACAAGCTTCTGTTATGATAATAAAATAAATATTGTTTATAAAACAGTATTCAAACTGCCAAAGTTACGTAATTTAAAGCTAATACAATTTTCATTTAATAGAAAGTTTTATGTTCTCGATTCAGCTAGCGCTTTATTAGTAAACAGAGTGAAAATTATAGTCCAACGGAAGGTTAAAAAATACATCATATTTGTAAGGTCGACCACCGGTAAAAAAATAGATGTAGAAATTTTATCGAGTGGAATTAAGCTTTATATTTGAAACATGTTTAGAAATACGTACGATACAAGGTGTGTCGAAAGTCTCGGACAGGCGCAAAACCCTGAGTTGCTGACTACATTCGAATCATAAATATGAAGAAAGAAAATTTATTTAAAGCTTATTTTCTGTAATAATTGAGTTTATAAATTTTTAAATCTGGCAACATTGCTTTGGTTGAACAATTATCAATCAGAAGATTTTTTTAATTGTTGTAGTCTTATATCCATAGCAATTTTCTAATAAAAACAAAACCAACAATTTGTCCAATGTCAAAATTTTTGTAACCAAAAAACGATTTACAAAACCTTTAACTGCAGTAAATTTAATGTTCAAACACTCTTCCATTGGACAATAAACATGTTTCCGCCCGTTTCTGTACGTTTGCTGGAATACGTTCAAGAAGAACTTCATTGACTGACTCTGCAGAAGCAAAAATTCGATTTTGTATTTCTTCAACAGTCTCGGCTAATGCAGGTTCATACACAATATTTTTCATGTGACCCCACAAGAAAAAATCCTAAAGGATTTAAATCAGGACTTCTGACCGGCCAAGAAACAGGACCCTCGCGTCCGATCCATCTTTGTGGATAGTTTTCGTTGAGTCATCTTCGGACTGATCGACCATATTGTGGTCCAGCTCCATCCATTTGTATCCACATGTCTGTTCTAATTGCCAATGGAACATCATCCAACAATTATTGATGCAAATCGTTCCTCAAAAACTCTAAAAAGTCATCCCCTCTTATTATTATTATTTCACACCAAATATTAACGTGGAATCTGTGTGCTCTCTCGGGAAATCTCATCCGTGGATCGTAATCTTGGGATAGTAGCGTCTGAACTTTCGAATAGTGGTACGGATGAATCTAAATAAATGTATAGTGTACGCCCTATTTGACGTACAATCATTTCAGTATTATTTTCCACCATTTCAATGACGGCTTCTACTAATACTGGGGTTCTGGTGGTTCTGGGTCTTCCTGGAACACCTTTTTGACTCTGTTCTCCCTTAGTTTTTGATCTACCCGCCGAATGGTGTTAATGCTGGAAAGTCGTCGTCCTCGGAACCTTTCTGCATAAATTTGAGCAGCAATGGTTGCATTATTTCTTGCTTCACCAAGAACTAAATGCATATCACAGTATTCCCTCGTTGTGAAATTCATTTTTGCACAAAGACACAACGAGAATTGGATTTTTTTATGACAAACAAAAACAAGTCAAAAAATCAAGTAGGTAAATCAAACAGTCAAATGGTACTGTCAGTTTCATTTGTATGTGTAAATTGTTTTTCCGAAAATCGTCTTGGAAACAACATTTTCCTGCTTATTTACGTACAGGGAAATTGAATTTTTCTAATTATTGCTGTTGTAACAAAGCTATTAACGCATTCATTTTGAAGAATTCAATTTTCCTGTACGTAAATAAACAGCAAAATGTTGTTTCCAAGACGATTTTCGGAAAAACAATTTACACATACAAATGAAACTGACATTACCATTTGACTGTTTGATTTACCTACTTGATTTTTTGACTTGTTTTTGTTTGTCATAAAAAAATCCAATTTTATTTTTTTTCTCAAAACTTTCATTATCTAAGATAACAAAATTTTTATACTGTCGTTTAGACAATTAAAAGGGCTATCTGAATCAAGAAAAAAAAGGGGGTTTCTATTTAAAAAAAATATCGATGACGTCATCACTCGGAAACAAATGACTGCTTGAAATTTAATTTGGGATCAAAATATTCATTTTTATAAATCAAAACTGACGGTCCAAAAAAAATTTGAAAAAAAAAATTGTTTAATTTTTAATGAATTTATTCCAAACTTTTGCCGCTCACTGTAGTTCAAGAGTTGGTAGAATTACAAAGATAAACCAAAACTCATATACCTATATTGTAATTTATTTGTCAGTGTCAGTATCTGGTACTTCGTTAAAAACACTATAAAACAATATTGGTATTTTGATTTCTGTATAGTACAACTCCATTTGTTCTGCAGCAACCAATATGTGCAAGTGCAGCCCTAATTTGTTCAATTAAGCAATCTCGCTGTTGCAGAAATTTATTTTTCCTCAAACGTATCAAAATGTTTATATTTTGATACTTAACGCACTGCTTAGAACGACATCTTTGTGTTACTACTACAATAATGAACCTCATTATTTTACTAGTAAAATAATATGACAGAAATAATTGCTGCCAACATAGAAAATTGTGCTACAAACAGTGCAAGTTACAAAGCATTCTGATTGAGTTTTGAACATTGATGGTAGCTACGCCTCTCTGCCTCAAGGGCCCCCTCGGCCCGCTGTCTCAAGGTTACCCTCAGTTCCCTGTCTCAATGGCCCCACACGGCCCTCCTGTATCATGGGGGCCCCTTGCCCCTGTCTCAGGAGGGCCCCCTCGGCCTGCCTGTTGCATGGGGTCCCCTCGGAGCCCCCTCTCTCAAGGACCCGCTGTTTCAAGGGTGCCCCTTTGGAGGCCTCCTTGTTTTAGTCACCGTAACATTTGTATCAGAAAATAATGAAATAAACTCGATTCCTACTATGGCAAGTTTCACTTTCAATCGTGTGCCTTATAATCTTTTTTATAAATGTTTCTTCGAAAGTTTTTCTTAAAAATGCTTGAAGAAAAAATAGTATATGTCAGTCGGAGCAGAAAGCTTTTTCTTGTGCTTCGCCCAGATTGCTGGGCCTCGGCTAAAGCCTCGGCCGCAACTTTCTGTGATCAGCACAAAATGTGCGCTTTCTACTCCTAGTAACATAATATACTATTTTGAATTCTTCTGGCTCTGACTCGTTTTTTTGCAGGGATTATTAGTTTTTGTGAAACGTTCCGTGGGACTTGCCGGAAACTCCTACTGACACTGCCTCTACAATAATATAATATGAATTAAAAAGAACTGTTTAAATATGATTAAATAACACAAAATAAATTGAGCCAATAGCAATTACAGATTTTACAGAGTATCCCCTTGACGACGGGGTATATTTATTTCGGTGATTGTTAATAAGGGTCAGAAAAAAAAGTTCCGTCAAAATTTCGCATTTTTTCGCGATATAATCGTAATGAATACCACTCGAGCATTGAAAATAATCTGATTAAACTATCCTCGTCATTCTACGTATTTCTCGAAATACTATTATAAATAATATTTCGTCGGAATACGTCTCATGACTCGGAAGTTTAATCGATATTTTCTATGCTCTTGTGATATTATAACTGTTTATATACCTCATAATAAATGGAGCCAATAGCAATTACAGATTTTTCATAGTTACGATGTATTATATCAGTGAGGATACCCTTGACGACGGGATATATTCATTTGGGTGTTTCTGGCTCCAACAATGAACTTTGCCATAGGAACGATTTTTTTATGATTGTTAATAAACGTCAGAAAAAAAAGTTTCGTCAAAATTTCGCCTTTTTTCGTTATATAATCGTAACAAATACCACTCGAGCATTGAAAATGATCTGATTAAACTATCTTAAACGATATTTTCTATGCTCTTGTGATATTATAACTGAATAAGTTTACTCTAAATATCTTTAAGTACAAGTACTGTAAAAAAAATACAACCAACAAATCAAGCTGTTGTCATAGATACTCAATTCATGGATGTTTAAATTCTGCATTCCAGTTTAATCCGAAAACGTCCGGAAACTTTTACAGTAACTTGTCTCAAAATTCCAGACTCGGCTCCTTCGTCGCCTCGTCTGTAAACATTTCGACTCGTTACTGTAAAAATGAATTTTCCGAACTTATAACGTAAATTACTATTATGCCAACATCCATTGTCGTATTAGTGTCTAACGCTGATTATTATTATTTCGAATGCACTCTCAAAGATAATATTCAATTGTATTGTCTTATATAATAGATAACTATTAATTTAGGCTAAAATGCGTTTTTCCCGTTGAAAACATTCAGGTGAATTATTTTTCATTCTTGGAGCATAACGAACAAAACAAAAAAGATTCAAACAAATATGTCGTCCAACTCGGTCCAGCCGTTCTCGAGTGATGTGCTCAAATAATGCCTAGTTGACCCCCCTTTCACTTTTCTCCGAAACGTTATTTGTGTTCTTTATTACATTTTTCTTCTCGTCATAATAATTACAAATCCAACTTGATTTACTAAGTTAGGACCTGGAATTTATGAATTTATGATGTTGAAGATACAACACTGGAATCACGGATGGAAAAGTCATGCGTTTTAAATCCTACATGACTAATGGTTGTCCAACCATATAACGTCTAGCCCGATTTTTTTACCTTTGTCATCCCAAGCTGTTTTACATGATGGGAAGCAGTCGTTTTCATGCCGGGAATTTTTAATTCAATAAAATCCTTTCGTTTAAATTTGTGCGACGAGGCAGTGAGTATAAAGGAGTTAAAAAGTTTTATTAGTAAAAGATTTATATGAGCAATTAGAATTTATGAATATACATTTTGCCGGTATTAAAACTGTCGCATCTACATAATGGATGTAACAGTGGAAATCTATTTGAATGAGTTAAACGGCACTGTTTGTCAAATAAACCGAAAAATTAATACTTACTGTTGTCGTGCAGAAGCGATAAAAATGTAGAGAACCCTTTAGTCTGTTACTTTAATATTTGTTTACATTTCATTTATAAATATTTTGTGTCCTTGCATATTTTAAGTATGTAACTGTAGCGCGGACATACCTTACTTGAACTTTTAAAGACACGTTCAGCTTCTTCAGGATCTAACCATTCAGATCATTTTGAGTATCCATTATCTATCTAAACCCACGAAACATGATCCCCTCCTGTAATTGACATAGCACGGGCATTATATCAAATCGTCCATTATAATCGAGGCAGACAATGGGATATATTAACTAACAGACTTATGTAGATAAATGTTCGTTCGCGCTTTAATTATAACGTTCATCTGCCATAATAAATAATTACACAGAAAAACTTGCAATAAATCTTGCCTATTGTAGTCGAGCGATTTAATTACAATCCGTGGTAATCGGAAGTGACCGTTTGCATATTACTGACCAATACATATTTGGTTATTTTTGCTCTTCTACTTAAAAAGTAATATGATAAAATTGTATGCCGATTAAGTATTGGTCAACATCAACTTAAGCAACATAAATTTCCTCTCAAATATCCCATGTCCCATGTTTTATGTAATAATAATAATAAAAATGATTTTCTTACTTTACGGCTTTGAAAAGGAATTTTCCCATACAATAATAAATATTAAGCAAAGCGTAGGGCTTGCGTGAGCTGTAGAGCTTGTCACAGGGCCCCTGACACAGCAATGCATATAGTGTTATACTTTCACACCATTATGCGATAGACCAGACACCGGTGCTGCCCTATGTCTCGAACGATATTGAGTCCGATACTGTTGTGGAGAACGAAAGGTGCCGAATCGATTGGAACTTCTCGTTCTCCACCGTCAGGCAGATAACAGCGAACAAGCCTGACGTGGTTCTATTGGACCACTCCTCCAAGCTGAATTTTCGGCTCCTGCTGAAAATAACATCCGCGTCAAGGAGGAGAAAAAGCGGACAAAATATAAAGATTGTTGATCCTGGATGATTTATTAACACCGATGATAGGGACATACAAAAATAAATGAAAGCAAGGCTATTTTGACAAGGATTGGATACTGAAAACCCTAAGTGGGAATAGAAAAACTAAAATGAGAGACTAAAAAGTACGTTGCAAGTTTTATTTTGTTACGGAATTCAGTAGGACGAATTCATGTATGGTTGCCCCAAACGGTATTGTGCCCTGAAGCTATCTAGATGACCAACGAAGTCGTAAGCTTTGTTTCTATGCTTTAAACCAGTTTTCGCTCGTGTCGGAAAGCAGGAGCGGCTTAAGGGATCATTTTAACACATATCATTGATTTAAACTTTTTGTAGTTCATTTGTTGTTTTTTTCCAAGCACCGCTATATTCAGCGTATGATGTCTCGCGGGATGAACCGGATTTTTCGAGCGAAAGGTTTCATCCCCTTGATGAATTCCATCACACACTGAATATGAGAAATATCCTGCCTGGCGGTTCCTATCTTTTTGTCTATCTTTTCAAGGCGACGTTCGAACTTCTTCTCAGCCTCAGTGCTCGCACCACGTTGGACCGAAGAAGAAAGGCTCGTCGCCTCTCGAGAGACCGACTCGTTTAGGAGCAAGATATCTACATTCCCCGGGAGGTTCCTATCGAGAGAGTCGTCCGCTGCAACTAAGTTTTTGTGGCGCGAAAATCTGATTCTCTGGATGTCTGTCACCCCACAGAGCATACATGGTTGCCATGTATCGCCTTTAGCTCAGATAGGTGGTGGCGCTACTCGCCAAGGTTTAAGACCTTCTGTGCATGCCTGTATATTATTATCATTATTTGTTATCACTAATTGGATGAATATAATAAATAAAATAACACTATCACGTCAATAAATGCTCGAATGTGGACACTTAACACGCAAGAAGAATACTAAGACACAATGAACAAAAATACTAAGGCGCAATGAAAAGAATGAAACTTTAAAGAACAATGTATCCACTTGTTCGGCTCGCTTGCAAATGAATTGAGTTCATCCCTCTGTCACATGTGTATCGAAGTTCATCGATGAAGACAGACAGGTTTTTTGCGACGCAGAACCAGTTTCGTATTCAGATGTTTTTCCTTTCTGAGACCATCACAATTTAACTAGTCTACTTTGCTGAAAGCGTGCCACAGCTTCGAGCGATCTTAAAAAAAAAACATTATAGCCTCAGGCGCGTCTTAGAGATCCTGCCCATACTATCATAGGTGAGTTGAATATAAGGGTTAGACAGAGAGATCATGTTTGTACAACAGCAGAAAGAGGGAGAATTTGGAAGCAATTATTTTAAATATTCATTAAATTAAGCAATATTATACCAACTGATTCTATTTTAGTTTATTCTATTTCATTTTTGATATTAAATGACATGTTTTGATGTTACGTTGTGATGGAACGTCCAATTTTCTAAAAAAAGAGAATTTTTAGAGTTCTGACGTTCTGAGAATGTTACCGCTCTTGCAGCTGTGTTTTCAAACCACGAGGATGGTGCCAAACGAACAAATTTGACTCCAACAAGATGAAGCACCTCCGCACTTTGTATTGGAAGTCAGAGGGTTTCATTTTCAATGGAAGATGAATACGGCGAGATCGACCGTTTGAAGGGCCGGCTCGTTCGCCAGATTTAAAGCACCTTGTTTTATTTGTGTGGTATTTAAAATATAAGTTCAACATGAATATACCAAACAATTTGGACGATGTCAATATTCTAAATCGATTATAAATGCGATTTTGGTCAGAAGAAATTAGTACAAAGTTTGCCTTCTGGTTTATTTTGGCTCGGGCCCTTTTACAATTTACAGAGGTAAATCCTCAGGCTGTAAAAATTGGACTTTCTGTACGTGATAGGGATACAATTATTGTTCCTCTTTCAAAATTCTCCAGATTCGATTTGCTAACCTTCGGGTACTGGCGTTTTTTTTTTGCAAAACACAATGCACACATTTTATGACTAATAATTTAAAAAACGGCCGGTTGAATTGCCCCGAGAAGCTGATTCATTGTAAATTTATCAACAGGTAACTGCACCCGAGTGTGAAAAAATTTAAAAACTTGATAAGGACGCTGACTTTTCCGAACAAAAACAATTGATTCTCAGTAGGTCAAATTAAAATACCGCTCTTCAGGTGTGTTTTCAAACCACGAAGATGGTGCCCAACGAACGAATTTGATTCCAACAAGATGAAGCACCTCCGCACTTTGGATTCTAAGTCAGAGGGTTTCATTTTCAATGGAAGATGAATACGGCTAGATCGACCGTTTGACGGGCCGGCTCGTTCGCCAGATTTAACGCAATGCACACATTTTATGACTAATAACTTTAAAAATCGGCCGGTTGAATTGCTCCAAGAAACTGATTTATTGTAAATTTCTCAACAGGTAACTGCACCCGAGTGTGAATAAATTAAAAAAGTTGATAAGGACGCTGATTTTTCCGAACAAAAACAATTGATTCTCAGTAGGTCAAAATAAAATACCGCCCTTCAGCTGTGTTTTCAAACCACGAAGATGGTGCCCAACGAACGAATTTGATTCCAACAAGATGAAGCACTTGAACTTTGGAGGCTGCCCTCAAGTTATTCAGTGATCCTCTTCGTTTGGTAATTAGGTGCAGTAAACCGTCAGAGACCCTGGCGACTGGAATGCAGAAAGCGGCCATCTTGGGGTCGCTGCGTCTACTTATTATGATGTACGAAACCTGACCAGCAAGGAACTAACATAAAACAATAACAAAAGCTAAATTAATTCTAATTTTTCTCTGTTTCTTCTCTTTCTTCTCTCTTTCTTCTGTTTAATACTCCTTTGATCCAGCTTTCCTTTCAGTTCTTTGTTCTCCTTTGCTATTAACACCATATCATCTGCATATGCCAACGAGTGCACTTTCGTGTTTCCTATCACCACTCCCGCTGCCTGCACTGGTCTTAGTTTTTCTTCCAGGTATGCCGTGAATAGACTAAGGCTGAGTGGACATCCTTTACTTACCTCTACGCTGCCAAAGGCCGCCTACAGGTCTACCGATTATAAGTAGATGAAAAGAAAAAGGCAAACGCTAAACAACAAAATTCCATCCACAACAGGTGGTCTACCTTGTAGATGACTTCCTACATATTCCTTTTTATAACAAAGTCTTGGTTATAGCGCTATGGGACCTAATAACTCTGCGACCTTCACGAGTGTCCTCGCCCGCTGGAGATATTTTCGCGCGACGTCTCATCAAATATCGCGTACACTCAAGTTGCAAGGACAGACATTTACATAGGTTACACAATAGGCGCTCTTATAACTAAATATGATATAGTGGATGGGTTACAATATACGATGAAAGGTCCTTGTCTCAAAGGTCCCGGTGTCTATGATCTCTCTATGCCAATCTCCGCCGGCTACCCCTCACTAATTGGTCTGTAATTCGTAAGATGTAACTAGTACGAATTACAATAGATAATAAAGGAAGAAAATTTACACTTAAAGATCTCAAGAGCAAGAAAATGCGTAAGAGGTTTAATCACAACTTACAATAAGCCACTTTTCTTCCAATTGCAAATGTGACAATTGCCCAATTCAGACACGTGGTGGTTTGAAGGAAAGACCAGAAAATGAAGAAAGCAAACTGCTCGATAGCTTTTCTATTTTCCCTTTTTTGTGTGTCAGACCTTGCCAGCAGTAGTTTTCTATCACTCTCATCGTCTATATTATTTCTTCTGTTGCATATTTCCACTTTTCGTTTTGTAGTTCATCTTCTCCCGCCACTTTTCCTTCCTTCATTCTTCCTATTACCCTCATAATCATTTAATTCGAAATTTCTTTCCCTTTCTCTCGTTCTCTTGTTTCTTCTCTCTTCTGCCTTTCTCCCGTTTCTTCTTAACCCTCTAATAATTGTTTAAGTATTGTCTCCATTGTTCTATCGTCTGTCCTCTATTTTACGTTTCGTTCTCTGTTTATAATTTTCATATTTTTGCTGTGTTGATTGATCTAATTTTCTTTTTTTCTTCTCACAATTGTGTTTTCTTTTTCATCGTCTTCTTCAGTTTAATTTCTCTCTTCAGTTTCTCCATATTATTTTCCCTGAGTAGTCTGTTCTCAGGGATAGGACTTAGTGGACCTCTGCCGTGGCCGGCCTAGATTTAAATCTGTGCGAATATAATATTGTCGAAGGAACGGGGTTTCCTCCAGGTCACGGATGGGGTCCGCGTGTCAACCGCCGGAGACATCGACCGACGTCGAAGAAGGGTGTCGGTGAGAGCGGATGCTCTACCTGGTGTTGCTGCCTTGACGTAGTGGGCCACCGGACCAGTAGGGTGTTGGGGGTTGAAGAGTTGTTCAAGAAGACTGTCCAAATAGAACTGTCTCCAACGGCAGCGTTTCTTTTTTTGCACAGAGTGTTGGACGATGGACGGTGAATTTCATTACCCGCTCACCTGCCCACAAGCGCCATTTTGGGGCGCCTGTGCTTGAAGATCCATCTTCGTAGTCGTAGTCCGCCACTACTTGAACTAACCTGTTGGGATAAATTTACGCCCAGACAAAAGTATTTTCAGCGGTTGCCCGCATGAGTTCCCTGAATGGAAGGGAGTTCTGCTTCTCGGTGAAGCTGCGAGTTACGTACGTACCACGGGGAATCGTACGTGATCCTCAGGTACTTGTTCTGTACCATCTGGAGAACCTTGATGTGCGACTCTGCCGCGTATCCCCATACGGGAGAGGCGTACATCATGGCCGGCCTCACAACTGTCTTGAACAACAGCAGCTTGTTCCCAATGGCCAGTCGACTTAGTTGCTTTGTCACCGGCCGACTTAATGTGGGCCCGGAGGGATATTCCCCGGTCTAGTACCAATCCTCCAGATCATCAATGATTCTTTGCAGTTTTCTGGTCCGTGGTGGTGGCGGCGTCCTCCGGACGCGGGACATCGGACAAGAAAATTGAGAAGAGCCGTTGAAAAGGTAGAACTCCGGGGGGCAATGCTTCAATTGCCAGCAGTGGGGGCATGCCCAACGTGGTTGTAAGGCCAAGGCCAAATACATCAGGTGTGCGGGTCCGCACAAAGTAAAGGACTGCGAGAAATGGGGGCCCAAGAAATGTGCGAACTGCGGCGGCCCACATCAGACCAATTTCAAAGGCTGCGCCAGGAGACCGGGCATCCAGGCCAACCAAGTGGCCACCTCCACCGTGGTGGCGGCGAAATTGACCGCAAAAGGGGTAGCTCCCTCGAAGAAGTTGGGTCCGTCAAACGCCCCGGTCAAGAAAGCGGAGGTGCAAACGACGTCGGGGGCAAAGCTTAAAATCTCGAAAGCGCCCGCTGTCAAATCTTAGGCCCCGAAAGCCGCTAAAACCCCGGCGGTATCAAGCGCCCGCGATAAGCAGGCGGTATTTACCAACGGGGTCAAAAAGTCATTTGAAAAAATGGCTGCCGATCTTATATCCTTTTTTTTCTGCTACCCCAAATGAGTATACGAGTCAAGCCAAAGTCGCTACAGATCGTCGTTTGGATCGCAAACGCCAATGCGGTTGAAGTAGACATTTCACTACACGCCAGAGGTGGAGGTACAACGATTTACGTCAAAAATCGACCACAACCCAGTCCCGCTGCCTCAGACGGAGCGACTAGAGGTGACTAAAGGTGACGCTAAAAGTGTACGCCGCCTACGCCCCCCAAAGACGCTTCTGACGAGGGACCTGGAGGACATTTTTGCAGACCGCGGTGCCGTCTTCTTGGGAGGTGATCTGAATGCCAAGCACCCAGCTTGGAACAGTCGGAAAACCAACCGTGAAGGGAGACCTGAAGAACCGACCCACTATGGACCAGTGGGCGACCCTGATGTCCTAGACATTGATATTCTGAAAGATGTCGTCTACGAGGCGAGGACAGAGGCAATCGGTGGCTAGCTCAAATCCGATCACGACCCGGTGATCTTTCATTTGGGACGCAGAGACGACGACGAGACGCCAATAACCTACTATTTAATCTTTATTTGCCCTACGGGCTTTCTGATTCCTATACATATACAAGTAAACTTAACAATTATAATAATAAAAAAAAACTAAATAAAATTCTCTATTTCTTCTACCCTCCCCTGTTCTCCCTTCTCCCTCCTCTTCCATACCTTTTCATCCATTTAATTTCCCTTCCATCTACATTGAGTATTTCCTCTCTTTTTTTCCTCTCTCTTTGTTTCATCTCACTGCACTCGTTCCACATATGCTCAATCGTCTCTCTTTCCTCATAGCACATTCTACACATTCTTCCTCCATCTTCTGCCCAATACCTATTTTCCCTCTCCTCATTTCCGCACCTAAACCTCGCCATCATCTTTCTTTCTTTCTCGCTCTCCCTCCCCAAATACATCGGTACTTCCTCTATCATGCATCTTCCGTTGTATCTGGATTCTCTAATTTTTTCTCTCCTCTCTTGTCTATCCGTATCTTTATCTCTTTCACTTAGTTCTACATTCATCCACACGCCTCTTTCTCTCAGTCTCTCTATTTCTTTGCTTGCATACCCATTCCTCCTGTAGTAATTCTCCCTATCATTCTCCTCTGAATTCTTATTTTTTTCTCTCCAGCACTCCTTTAGTATCCTACATTCTTTCCTCCCTTCCATCCTGTCTTCGAACTTGACCGCTCTTTTTCCCGCTTTCACTCTCAACCTATTCCTCTTGCATTCCTCTCTCACTATGTACCCTGGCGTTTCTCTCTCCACCCCTAGCACCTACCTCAGATATTTCTCTTGCACCCTCTCTATCTCCTCTTGTTCTTTCCATCCCCAGACCTCTGCTCCGTACAACAACACGCTTTCAATAAGACATTCAAACATCATTATTCTCCTCTTAAAATCGCCTCCCCACCTTCTCTCTCCTATTCCCCATACACATCCTATCACCTTGTTCGCTTTTATTGCCAGTTGTCTAATATGTGCCTCATCTGTGGCTCTTTCATTGAACACATACCCCAAGTATTAAGTATTTGAATTCTTTTACTTGTTCTATTACTTCTCCCTCCCAGCTCCAATCACTCTCTTCGTTCTTCCTCTTTCTCTTATTGAACACCAGCATTTTTGTTTTCTCTACATTCACTTCTAGTCTTTTCTTCTTCACATATTTTCCTAAACTCTTTATCATTTCCTTCACTTCTCTTTCACTCTTTGCCACCATTACCACATCATCCGCAAACGCCAGGCTCCACACTTTTTTTCTACCTACCACACACCCCCCCGCTTGTGCTCTCTCTAACATTCCGTCCATATCTGCCACGTACATCGTGAACAACAAGGGGCTGAGCGGGCAACCTTGCCTCACTCCCTTTGTTGTCACAAACCATTCACTTTCCCTCTCCCCTACCTTCACTTTACTTTTTGTCTTCTCATATATCTCCTCCACCTTTCTTACCAGCCATTCATTTACCCCTTTCTCCTTCAGGCACTCAAACATCCTCTCTCTGTCCACCTTTCTCCCCCCTTTCTTCTTTAACTCACTCTTCGTCAAATGGTCCAGGATGTATACATTATCCATAGTTCCCCTCCCCTCTCTAAATCCTGCTTGGCTGTCTGGTAATGCTCTCTTTTCCTCTATCTCTCTGCTCATCCTTTCATTCAGAATTGATGCATACAACTTGTACCCTGTGTTTAGGAGAGTTATCCCTCGGTAATTTTCTACTTTATTTTTCTCCCCTTTTTTGTAAATGGGGTGAATTACCCCCTCTCTTCACCCTACCGGGAATCCTTATCCTCTCCACACCCCATTCATTACCTCCACCACCGTCTCTAGCACTCTTCTCGTCCCATACATCCACGACTCATTCTGTATTCTATCCCTCCCTGGTGCCTTCCCTTTCCTCAGTTTCTTCACCTGCCTCTCCACCTCTTCCATTGTAATTTATTCTCCTTCAGGTTCTACTCGGTTTCTCTTCGTCTCTATTTCCGTTTTTTTTTCCTTTTCTCCCTCCAGCAGCCTCATGAAGTACTCCTCCTACTCATTCATCGTTATCTCCTCGCTCCCATTTTCTTTTTTCTTTCTCTATCTATTACTATTTTAATACCATACCTCCTTCTCTGTTCTTATTGCTTTTATCTCTTCCTCCTCTCTCTCCTTCTTCTGCCTCTTCTTCTCCCTGCATGTCTCTCTGTATCTTCTTTTCGCTTCTAAAAAGCCACTTCTGTTCCCTTTAGTATTTCTCCACTTTCTTAGTTCTTTTATTGCTTCCTTTTTACATTGCTCACATTCTTTGTCCCACCATTTATTCTTTCTTTTTGTTCCTCCACCTCTTACTGTTATTTCTCTTTTTGTCGCTGCTTTTTTCAATATTTCTACCAATACTTTCTCCATTTTCCCTACTTCTTGTTCTTTAAATCTTGCTTTTTCCAGTCTTCTCTTATACTCTTCTACCCCTTGCTCGTCCCATACTTTAATTATCACCTTCCGCATTACCTCTATTTTTTCTTCTCCTCCTGTCTTCTCTCTCCCCCTTCCTATACTTATCTCTATAGGCAGATGGTCTGACTGTACTCTTTCCCCTATTCTGAATTCTTCGACTTCTTCCCATGCTTCTTCGTTTACTATTCCGTAGTCTATCACCGTCTCTCCTCTACCGCCTATGTAGGTCCCTTCTCCTTCTTCGTCTCCTTGTTTATTTCCATTCAGCACTTCCCATCCTTTTTCTTCTATCCATTCCATCAACTTCTTCCCTTCCGCGTTTTCTTTCTTGTCTTTTGATTTTTTTCCCTCTCCTCTCTCTTCTTCCCAATCCCTGGCTCCTCTTTCCCCAATTCTCCCGTTAAAATCCCCTCCCAGAAGCAGACATTCTTCCCTGTTGTCTTTTAATGTTTCTTCTATCTTGCTTATTGTTTCTTTCATCTCTTTGCTGTACACTGTCACTATTTTCCACCATTTACTGTCTATTTTAACGTTTCTCACCATGTGACCTTCCTCTTCTCCCTTCTTTTTAGTATTCTCTTTTATTCCTTTTTTTACCCCTGTTATTATTCCCCCTGCTGCTCTTTCTTTTTTCTCTCCCCTTCTCGCCCCTTGCCATTCCCACTTGAACTCCTTTGGTAACAGTTTTTCTATTTTTTCCCAGCTTTCTGACCATGTTTCTGTTAATCCAACAATATCGAACTCCTTCACATAGTCCCAAAAATCTTCTTCTTTTTTCCCTAGTCTCGCTACATTCCAAAATAGTGCCCTCATCCCTGTTTTTCTCGTTACCTTCTTTGATTTCCCCCTTCCTTCCTTAGTTTCCCTCCTACTTCCTTCTTTGTTTCTTTTTTCCCGTTTCATTGTCCTTTTTACTTTGCCGTTGTCCCCCTGTTTCCCTCCTACTTCCTTCTTTGTTTCTTTTTTCCCGTTTCATTGTCCTTTTTACTTTGCCGTTGTCCCCCTGTTTCCCTCCTCCCCTTCTTCTTCTTAGTGGAAAACCTCTAGTCTCTCTCTCTTTTCATTCCATCTCCATTGCTCCCCGTCCACTATTAATTTCCTGTATCCCACTCTTACTTCTTTTCCTTCTTCCCTTTTTTCCTTCGTCATACTTCTTAGTTTCTTCTGTAAATCTCTTTCTTTCTTTGTGAGGTCGTTGAGACGCCAATAACCGTAGAGACGACAGACTGGCAACTATTTGCCGATAGGCTGTCGACGAGCAGTGTCGCAAATTGTGACCCCCGAGGAAAGATTGAAAGATGGAATGCTCTACTCGAAGAGTAAGTTATCGGCTGAGGACGCATCAGTGTGGAGAATGGCAAAAATCCTCAAGCAGTGCCGCACACAGATCCCCCAGCTCCAGGTTAAGGGCGGCCACGTCGCCTACACGGAACTGGAAAAGGCGGAAATATTCGCGGAAAACCTCGAGCGGCAATGTTCACCGAACGAAGCCCGCGCCGACCTGGCGAAATCGAGGAAACCGAAACGGGAGTCGCAAGAAGTTGAATATCAAGAAGGCACCAGGGCCTGATAGAGTCAACAACAGGATAATGAGACACCTTCCGGACCGAGCCGTCATGCACCTTGTCGCCATCATCAACGGAACTCTGCAACTCCTTCACTTCCCCAAGAGATGGAAACTCGCAGACGTCGTTTTCATCCCAAAGCCAGGCCACAACCTCCGTCTCCCGCAAAATTACCGTCCAATCAGTCTAATCTCCATCATGGGGAAAGTGGCTGAAAAGGTGATTCTGCGGCGACCGAAGGAGTTTGAGGAAGGACTGAAAGTCATCCCCGACGAGCAGTTCGGCGTCAGGGAACTGCACTTGACCACGCAGCAGGAGGCACAATGGGGCTGTGTTTCTGGATGTGGCAAAAGCATTCGACAAGGACTGGCATGAGGGACTTCTCCACAAGCTCCTCGCAACCGGATTCCAAATAAGCTTGGTGAAAATCATCCGATCATTCCTGAAAGACTTTCGCTGGAAGATTGGAGAAGAGACGTCGGAATGGAAATAAATGGCCTCGGGGGTCCACCAGGGGTCGCTCTTCTCCCCATTCCTGTTCACCATCTTTACCGCTGTCATGTCGTTCCTAGAGGAAGTCGGGACCACAACGACACTATGCGCGGACGACACTGCTGTCCTAGTGCAAAGCGGAAGTCCAGCACTAGCGACAAAAAAACTTTAAAGAGGCATCGATGGCCTGGAGGAATGGTTCAGCACGTGGCGGATAGAGGTGAATGCTGCAAAGAGCAGCGCCGTTCTCTTGACAAGGAAACGCACCGGCCGCAATCAAGTCATTCGACCAGAGGGACAAGTCACCATGTTTGGCACGCCAATTCCATGGAGGGACGAAGCCCGCTACCTGGGGTGCACCTGGACATTGGCATGAAGATGGGACTATACATCGACCATCGTGAGACCAGCAACGATGTACGCTTTACCGCTTGAGGACACGCGAAGAAAACGTACAACAACAAGCTGCAGGTGGTAAACCTAAACCGCCTCGTCCGTGCAGCTGTGGCCTACGACGGACGACAACAAGAAACACACGATCGCCCCAGAAAGGCGATTGTGTGAACACGGTAAACTGTATCGATATTGCTTGAATCACAAGCGGGTCGCCAGGGAGACCAGCGCTCCGAAGAACAAGTTGAATCAAGGTCAAGGTCTGGCGCCATTAGTCAATGCTACTTCTGTTGGCACAGTGCTGGAATTCCGCTAGCGAGTCGAATATGCTGGTGCAATTCGCGAAATGCCTGGTGTTTTTGGCAGAGTGCAAGGATCCTGGTTACGTCCTGTTCGGGCTGGCATAGACCATGACGGTAGACATTTTGAACAATTTTTGTAAAGTAAGTCAATTTTAAACACGGTAAGAACTTTTTCATTTTGGTGAATAACGTGAGCTCATCATTTGGACATCCAACAAAAAAAAACTTTTTGTGTGAAGATTACACGTTATTGGGGTAATTATTTTCGGGATTTCATTAATCACTATAAGACCAATGTCGACGGTTCTCAATACATAGTGCATTTCGGTACTTTGAACGTAGGCATTTTTTTTTCTCAGATATATTTTTTTAAATACGATTAAAGTTACTTTCAGGAGTTGCAGAATAGGGGGTTTGAATTTCTGACACACTTCGTAAGACACCCTGTATTTATTAACTATAACTGAAAATGAGAAGAACAATGACAATATATTATTATAGAAAACGTGGTCGTAGATTAGTCCGTAATTAAAGAGACTTAAAATTTAACCATTAATTCAACTAAACTACTATTTACCAAAAAAGAAAGCTCTAGGGCACTTCACGCTTACAGCCTCAGCCGCGAAAACAAATGTGGATTTATAGCCAAAAGCTCTCTAAAAACCCTAGAAATTTTCACCGCCCGTTTCCGAGCTTTTAAAAAACAATGACGTTTAAAAAACAACCGTTCTAATTTGCAGATTAAGTTATTTCAAAGCTCGAAAGCACCGAATTTAAAATTAGTTTTGCATATTACGAAATAACAAGAATCCACGTAATGAAATGCGCGTGCTGTTACAGAAAATTGTAAATTTGGGCCGAAAAGTTAGTTCGTGTGAGAATAATAAAACGTCACAAGTACAATACATGTTGAAATAATTGAAATGACTAACTCAATTTGTCTCTCTGAATTTCATGTGGAACCGTGTTACTCAGGACGGTTAACCTTTCCATCCTGTTCTCCCACTTGATATCTGTTGCATAAATTATTGTGATGCTTTGAATAGATGAGTGAGAACCAAATCGCTTTGATGCAGTTTCTAAAACCCACGTATTTATAGACATTAATATTAGAAACACCCACTTAGTGAAATTCCAAACGTAAGTTGTAGGTGTTTAACTATCTATCATCCTTGTGTAAATTTTAATTGCAGTTATTACCCAAATTATTAAATGTCTGCTTTCATTCGAGCAATCAATTTCGGTTACTTGGTTTTTACAGCAATTATTATAAATATACGATAATAGTAATAATTAATTGTAATTACATAATGCTATATTAAAGCAATCTTCTTCTTACGTTAGGCCTATGGCTTGTGTTTTTACCCACAGGGGCTCAGTACGGATGTGACACACCCGAGGTGCCCCAGACACAAATGAGTCTAAGTCATTCATCTGATCAAAATCGTAAAGTGGTTGATTTCAACAGGAACTATCACAAGGCGTAATGGTGAAACACCCCGGGGAGTTCCACGAAGGACTCATAGCCCCGTAGCAGAGCCCAGGCGTGTAAAATGAAGAGCCTCATAAATTTTTGCAGTAAGGGAAACAGACAGGTAATGGCTTCGATGCCAATGCACACCACATGGTATGGGGTAGCACGGACACGAACTACAAAAGTTTTCAGATCATGCATAAAATGCATTTGAACTGAAAACACCTAAAGTGAAAACTGCCCAAAAAACGGGACTGGTGTCTTTACAAGGAGCCACTAAGTGCCGAACTGCGGAATCGCCAGGGTAGAGGACTTGGAAGCAGCATCAGCACACATGGGTGAGAGCATGTTGACCTCTTACGAAGTTAGCTACCCTTTGAGGAAGAAAGCGTTCTCTAGGGACGTACCTTGGTGGAACGCAAAACCGGCCAGACTTAAAGCCAACGCCAGGTATGCGTTTAATCGGGTTATGAGGATAGGACTCTCGAAAGACCACAGGACAGTTCTAAAAGAGACAACAAGGAGTTGAGAAAGTCAAAAATACAGTCCTGGTAACTTTTCTGCGAGAGGATTGATGGATTCGCACCAGGAGTGCGTATACATGATGAGAGATACACCGAGGATATTCTGGGTATTCTAAAAGCGTCGCTGACGATAGGATTCAAGGAGGTACCAAGAACAATAGGCCAGATTGATGCAGGGTCCCAATAAAATGGAAACTGCGAGCAAGCAGGGCAACCTCCAACACCAGAGGTTAGACAACTAGAGGAACACTGCGAAAAGACCAATACTCAGCTGGTGCTCTGTTGTAATTCCAATGCCCATTAAATGGTTTGAGAAAGTACAGGGACCAACTGAAGGGGTAAGTCACTTTTAGCATTTATTTAGAACTGGGGTGACGACCCTACCGTTACGCTGTGACGGAGGTAAAGACCTCCTGATTGTTCCAGATTTCATAAATCAGTCAGCTGTGCCGAAAGTGCGGCCGAGAAATTGCGACAAGTAGACGTACTGCCCCTTGTGCCAGGTTCCTGGGCATAGGGCAAAAGGTGTGGCATGAGCATGCGACTCGATAGAGGCAGCGGCGCCTGGGAGATGAGAAGTTAGGTGAACTGGAATAGGTGCAGGGCAGCTGACGATTTAATGGAGGTGCACTGCGGAGAGAGGAGATGGGATGTAGCTCTGGTGAGTGATCCCAATGTAAGAATTGCAGGTAGCAAGAGGTGGTACATGGATCGAGGCAGTGATGCCGCCATAGTGATCAACAATCGGAACCAGTGCCAAGGGCAGGGATGTGGGTTTCGTTTGGATGGTACACCTGTTACGTGTCCCCGAATGCAGAACGAGAAGAGCTGGAGACAGCCTTGGATCGACTGGCCCACAGCCTACGGGACCAGACGAAGCCGTATATATGAAACCGACGTTGATGAGGAGAGTATATTCTTCCTTTATTGACTTGATGCTAACTTCTGCCTCTGTTGCAAGCAGATTGACCAAATAGGAGGTCCTCGACGACCAAGAGTCTTTCAGTGATCACAGGTACATATCCTTCACGGTTGCTGGGGGGGGGGGGAGGGAGGTGCCGGCGGAAGTGGTTAAACGAGGGTGGAGGCCCTAGTTCTTAGTTTTGAAAATGAGGCTGCGGCCCGTTCGCGGGCTAGCAATCTCGAGTTGACGCAGGCTCTGACGGCGGCATGTGACAGCGTGTTTTCCAGGAGAAGGCGTCAACAAAGCAGTGCCCCGGGACGAAAACCGGCGTACTGGTGGAATGACGAAATCGCCGAGGCGAGGCGCGGCGAGGCGCAGGCTGATGATAACAAACTGCGCCCGCAAGCTGCGGCCCGGCAAGGCACCAGAACCTGACAACATCCCCGTGGAGGTAGTCAGGGAGATCGCAGCCGACGGGGCGGGCTGCCTGTATCTCTGAGAGGTGTACAGCAGCCTGTTTCGTGACGGGATCTTTCCCAAAGAGTGCAAATAAGCAAGACTTGTTCTGTTGAAGAAGGACTACCGTTCCTCCTTAGTGTAGCGGCCAAACTCTATGAGCAGTTGATGAAGAAATGAAGAAATTTCAGAAAAGGGCGGGCTCAGCAACATCAAATTTGGGTTTAGACAGGGACCCTCAACCATGGACGCCATTGCGGCAGTGATGGAAACGGTGATGTGGGCCAATTCGGGGCGAACCAGGGCGAAACATTGGTGCGCTCTGGTCACATTCGACGTGAAGAACGCCTTTAACACGGCGGGATGGAGATCGGCATCTCGGCGTGCCTGAGAAGAGTGATAGGTAGCTAGCTATTAGAGAGAGCAATCCGACTGGGAGGAAACGACGTCTTCCGAGTGACGAGCAGTGTTCCACAGGGCTCGGTTCTTGGGCCTACTATGTGGAACATTGCGTACGATGGGGTGTTTCGCCTTCGACTGCCCTCAGGAACGAGAACGGTAGCGTACGCCGCTGATTTGGCACTGGTGGTGGCGACAAGACATCTTCGCGACCGATCTGACAGATCGGAGCCTGGATCTGGATGGAGAGCAGAGGCCTCAGCATGGCCCTTGAAAAGACTGAATCCGTCCTGTTGCTTGGCAGGAGGAGGGTGCCTGAGGATGTTGTCTTTCGAGTCAAGGGAGTCGACCTCAAGCCGCAGAAGGTGGTAAGGTATCTCGGAATGGGTATTGACCAAAGAATGTCGTTCGTGCAGAAGCACTGACGACCAAGCTGGGAAGGCTCATGCCGAACGTGAGAGGACCCACTCAGGCGAAAAGACGCCTGCTGGGAGAAGTGACAAACTGGATCATGCTGCATGCGTCCTCCGTCTGGGGACCGACGGCCCTGAAGTTGAAAAAGAACCGGAACATGATTCTGAGTGCATTGAGGATCATCTGGGGATACCAGACAGTGTCGGATGAGAGAAGTTCAAGAGACCAAAGAAGGGGAGAGCACCAAGACGGAAGCTCGAGAGAGGACCGTTGAGGAGTGGCAGGAGAGGTGGGATCGATCCACGAAAGGAAGGTGGACGCACCGGCTGAAACCAAATCGCTACCTTAGTTTCAGAAGGTTGTAAGTGCACTTTTGGTAGTGTCGAGTAGGTAAATGTCTCCTAAAGTTTAGACAAGGTGCTTGCACATACAACTTTGTTTACTTTGTTTAGGTTTTAACTTTGTCATTAGTCAATAGATACTGTGTCACATCAAAATTTAATGCAGCTAGAACTTTTTACCCAAAAATGTCAATTTCCAGAAAAATTCAGATAGAACCTTGTGAAACTAAGGTAGGGAAATGTCGGTAGATGGCTGCGTCTACGATAAATATTGGGAAAACAGGTGATCTACCGCCTTACCCAGGTGCTTTCGGCCCACGGCGATTTTCGATCCTACTTGCACAGGATGCACGGGGCCGAAGACGACAGATGCGTCTACTGTGGAGCGGAAGACGCGGCGGAACACTCTGTAATTCATTGCGGAAGTTGGGACCGGCAGCGACTGAGAGCACAGCTGCTAGAGATGGGGCAGTAACCATGACTCGGTCAGAAGGCAACTGGAAGGAGATTCTCAGCACGGTCGAGAACATCCTCCAAGGTAAGGAGAACGACCAGAGAAGGAGAGGAATGGAGGCGGAAGATACGGGCAGGAATGGACCGTAATTCATGGTCCGCCGGTCGACGCGCCTGATGCCGAAGGAGACAGCCGGAACGCGTTCTCCCGGGAGGATGGAGTCCTCCCGTGAGGGCAGAGAGAAAGAGAGATTGGGTACGCCCGGGACGTGGAAGTCGCGGGTCTGCTCGATGAGAAAGTGATGACGGCACCGACGGCCACGATGGACCAAAAGTGTCTGCCCACGGCGGACGGCTCAGGTCCGACGTTGGGAGCAGACTCTGGAGGTCCGGCGGTGACAGAGAGAACGGTGCCGCAAATACAGGAAACCGTGCGTTGAGACGCGAGAACGACCACGGAGGGAGCCGAAAGACAAAGCAGAATTCCTCCCCGAAGTGATGCCGAGAGGTGATTCCGGGGGACAAAGCAGGAGGAAAAGACAGCCCCGCTCGGACGGAATGCCGGGTCGGGGAGGTTCCAGGGGTGCCACTTGACAGGTTAGCTACGCCCTCCCCCCCCCAAAAAAAAGAAAAGATTCCACAAATCATTGCTGAGGAACAATCGGGGTAAGATCGTAACCCTGCAAAGACCTCGTGGAGAAAACACCGAATCCAGTGAGGAGTAAATCAAGCAGCGAAATCGTGCGAGATGAGCCTACACGAGCTAACTCTCAGGATAGAAGGAACCCTGGGCAATAGAGAGATTGCGATGGGAACTTTTGTAGATATAGAAGGTGATTTTGATAACACCTCATTCAATTTCGAAAGCCACTAAAAGGCGGAGCACTCCCACTGCCTGGAGCAGATGGGAGTTCACGCACAGGAATATGCGGACGAAATTTACATTCCCGTAAGCGGCAAGATAGAAGACGCTGTTTCAGAAATAATGCAGCGGGCTCTGAGAGTGAACTAAGAAGCAGCTGTAGATCGACCCCAATAAGACTGCAGTCTTGTGGTCTTCACAAGGAGGAGGAATTTCAATTACTTTATGAGGCTCCGACTGTGGGGAAAAAAACTGCGGATAGGGAAAGAAGTCAAGTATTTGAGACTAATGTTAGCTGATACCAAACTATCAAAAAAAAAAAACATCTAGAATATATCACTAATAACGATATTCTTGAACTATGGGAGCATGGTGGGAAAGACGTGGGGAGTAAAACCAGCGATGGGTCTGAAAGGGAAACTGCATAAACTGTGAGAAAGGAACACAATGCATGCACTCGTACAGACTAAGGACCGAGTACGACTTTCGTCCCATATCGGGAAGGGAGCAGAGGGTTGATACTCGGAAACAAAGGATCCATCTGGGACACGGATGCGTCCAAGACAACAAAGAGTAGTGGGGCACGGGAGGGGCCAGGGGATGACATATGAGCATTAGAATGGGCTCCTGGGCAACCGTTAAAAGCTCTGGAAAGTGTCGAAGAGTGGTGAAAAAAATCGCTGGTGAAGCTGGCAGAACACAATAGAGTGGTGTGGTGAGTATCATAACATAAGGGATTTGAATGAGACGAAAGAACGCACCCCCTTGTTAAAAAGGGAGCGAAAAAACTTGTGATAGTGACATACACAGAGACCACTTATGGGATCCTACATGACAGCGCAAAAAGGGGAATTTGCGGTTCCATTGGTGAGACAGTTGCGGATGTTCATGGGCGGCCCGTCGGAAAATCAAGGAAGGGAAGTCCTGGGATTGAGCAGAAGAAAACCGAGAAAGACACTGAGACTCTTCACTACTCGACACTTCAGGATGGCGTATGCTGCACCGAACGACATAAAAGCTCTTCGAAAAGTAATAAGGGATTCAGACAGCAATGAGCAAAAGATGCAAGAGAAGATGTAGCGAAATCCACATTACAAAGCTGTAAAAGAAACAGCTTTCAGTTCATTTACAAAGTCAATATTTGAACAATATTCACATTTAACGCAAATTTTTTATTTGCACAGATGATCAGCTACGACGGCGACGCGGAACGAGACATTTGGCGTAAGCTACAGTATTTAGAAAAATTGGCAAACATAAAATATTGTTATCACACGAGAAGCTCCTAAAAGTAGTTAACCTCTCAGAACTATCTGAACAGAAATGACATATTTAGTTAACAAAATTATTTAAATGAATTGGCGCCTTACAAACAATAATGTTATGAATAAAGCTGTTTTTAATTCTTATCCGTCCAAATACTGTATAAATTGTTTATTGAGTAAATGCATAATATTTATACTACTTTTGACAAAATAGTGATGTAACTAGTTTGACCTTATCAAAATTAATTCCACCTGAGAGCGCATTTCGGGTTAACATAATTCACAATTCAGTAACGAGAAATCAGCAACACTATCAAGATTGTGAGAGAAGTAGAAAATCCAACAAAGGAAAATAACATTTCTATTAGTAATTTACAGTCTTCTTCTTCATACGGAACCATATATAAAACAAATAATCCTCCTCGAGGCGCCTCGTGCGTAACCTTTTCCAGTCGTGCGTAAGAATACTGCAGCTCTCCTTACTTAATATGTTGTGTGGGACTTCATGTTTTATTCGCGACCTCAAAAACATATAAGCTTAAAGGAGAACAATAGTTTTAAGAGGGTAAATAAAAGTTTCTATAACAATAAATACAAAGACCTAAATTTACATGTAATAACATAAAGTAAGACATTCAAAACGATTAATTGCGAAAAGTTAAATTACACATTGCTGGGAGCTAATAATTTAAGAAAACACATTAGAACCATCTAAAGTTAACCAAAGTCAGAATAAGTTTCCCTTAACCGCGTTAATTTCGTTAATAAAATAGGACGCGCCTTGAAATGTAAATTAGTTAATTTTTTAGTAAAACTTTTGTGACAATTTAACTTGTGTTTTTCTCAACCAATGAGATGTCTCAATTTCAAAAACAACCAATAGGACAATAATTATTTTAGTGGCATTTTTTGGGCAAGCTTTATACCAGCGACAATTTTTTTTGTATAACTATTTGCCATTACAATTTACAAATTAAATTGTCAAGCCAAATAGGACTCGAGGTCTAAATATTGCCGACAATTTTTGCTCTTGAGATTGACTCGCGTCTGTTGCTTGAGAAAATAATGACTCGTGCAAGCACTCCCGCTCGAATAACTGAATAATACTTGGGAAGTATGATGTAATAGTAATTTACGTTATAAGTCCAGAAAACTCATTTTTACAGTAACGAGTCTGGAATTTTGAGACAAGTTACTGTAAAAGTTTCCGGACGTATGTCGTAATGTGTTTTATTTCATACTACGGATACTAAATCATTGTTTTCATTTTAAAAAATGAAATTGGAATTCAGAATTTAAACATCCATGAATTGAGTATCTATGACAATAGTTTGATTTGTTGGTTGTATTTTTTTTACAGGACTTGTACTGTAAACTCCCATTTTCCGGACTCAAAACTCTGACGTAAAACTAACAAATATGACACAGTATGAAATAAAATAATGCACAGGTTCTCAGGAAATTCGTGCTATCACGCTTTAAAAATGATGACAGTGCAGTACGTAGATTTGTACGATTCAGAAAGTTCTATTGTAAATTTGAGTCACAACGTTTTATGTCACATTATCTATGCATGTAGGTCGACGAAAAACAAAATTTCAATCTAGTGCTTGCAGTTTTCAAGGACATAGGGTAAGGATTAATGTAATTTGCATAAATTCTGACCTCTGGTTTCTGTCCTATACCGGATGTTTTAAGAGTAATGCCGAGCCTGACGACATAATTTATGACAACCCAACATACGTTATGTATACCAATTGGTTGCGAATTCGGCCCGACATTTTACTTGAATCAGGGTGTATGTACATAATATTAAAAAAAAATAGACCGCCGAACTATTGTGGTGGTTGTTGTCTTAGGGGTAGCTAAGGATAATAACAAAAATACAGCATAATCACTATGTTTATTACTCTTATTTATTTGTGGCACATAGGACCCTATGAGTGCTTGAGTGAGTGAGTTGTGACGTCACGTCGAGTAGTCGAGTATTTAGTTTAAAGTAAACGCATAATCATAATCACAATCACGCCACATAGTTATACTCAGAAAGAAGCGCTCGTCTCATACTGTTCGAGTCTGAGTGATTGTGAAGTGCGTTTACTTTAAATTAGATACCGGACTACTCGACGTGACGTCACAACTCCCTCACTCACGCACTCACATGTTCAAGAATAGGGCCCATAATGTTATTAATATAACTACAATTTGGTATAGTCTTTGGGAAATCAAATAATCAGATTTTTTTGTACTTAATATGAAAAACTATCTTGCCCCGTACTTTGGGGTATGATGGGGTAGGCTAACGATTCTCACAAAACAAACAAATGTGTATTTCCTCCAGGTCTTCATTGTCCACACCAGCACAAGGATTGTGAGCCCAACGTCCACAAAGTTGGCAGCCTACCCAAGGTTCTGAAGATGTCAAAAAATTATGATTCAAATCATTACAATATAAGCAAGCATCTTCATCACTGCTTTTTTGCGTTTTAACTGCAATTTTCGTCTTTTGTATATTCTTAGCATTTCTTTTGAGGCGAGGATCATCACGATTGCGTACTTCCCCGGTTTGAGCCCTAAAGGCTGGCTTAGAAAAAACAATCCTCAAAAATAAAAGATCCTACCACATCAAAATATTCAACACTAGCAAACAAAAATCAAAATAGCTATTTTTGTTATTGTTTAGATAACTGTTAAAATACATTAAATTTTTTTAAATATATCTAAGATTTAAGAACATTCTTCTGGTTTGTTAAAATACAGTTTTTGCGGACGAACTCCCCAACTTTTTAAATAAAGAATTCATTGTGATTCTTGGAGCAAAATTAGATCGACGAGACGTTCAACTATTTTCCCGTTTGTAAACAAAGAACGCGTGCACTCTGTCCAACGGATTCTATTCTTCTATTCTATTCTTTCTATTCGTAAACGTCTAGTTTTTAGTATGTGTGCGTGACCGTCTTACCTCGCGACCCCGTCATCATTTTTGTTTTTCAAATTTTAATGAGCGCTCTACCTGCTTTTACAGCAGAAGGTGATGATAACGAATGATTAGAAATGTATCTGAAAAACTGGAAAACTTTAATAAATACTTTAATTTTAATAGACATATTTCTAATTTGACAATTGAAATAAATGAAATTAAACAGTCTCAGTCAAGTCTAATAAAACTAATTTAGTTTTTAGTTTAATTATTTGTCAACGACAATACGACCATACGATTAGTTTTATGTTACAGGGTCAGATACTTAATTGCGATGGGCTAATAAACACAAAAGAAGGAACGAATTAGTCGACACAAGATGGCTTATCTGGTCTTAAGAACGCTGGTTGGTGCGATGGGGTGTCTTCCAGGGAAAGACGACAACGAACAATTCTTCAGCCCCGGGTACGAATTAATTCTCTCTAAAATGTCCTCGAAGGAACGTAAGGATTCCTTAAAAGCACCACTCCCTACGAGGTAGTCCCAATTCAGATTCGCTTTGTTGGTGAAAATTTTATTGTCCACCCCGAGCCAGGACCCTATAATGAGGGACGTTGAGTTTTCCGACGAGACAAAACGTAGTCGAAAGCCACAAACGGGTGACAATGTTCGGTGGTTATTTCAATCCCCGAAGGAAAGTGACTTCGCCAATTTATTCACAAATCTTCGACGAAACGAAGCACATATTTATACCATCATGTTTACTTAACCAGACCAGGAAGTTTTGTCTGACGGAAACCACTTTTTTGAAAAATTTTCATCACGTCGAAACATTACCGCCCAAGCCTGTTATTTTAGGCTTTTCACTTTAATGTAAACAAAAGAATTTCTTCAAGATTTACAGACAGAACACAAAGAAATTATCAAGGCACCCAGTCGAAATTCCAGTAGTTTAGTTTCTTACGTTCTAGGCAGTGATAAAAGTGTGGAGGGAAGTATCGAATAACTTTCAGGAACCAATGAATCCAAACAGCGGTTAAAATTCAAAGTGCGGCACGCCCAATATCACGTCTTCTTGGTGGTAAACACAACCGAATCCGTGCGTTGTAGTGAAGGAGGTGGAACAAAAAAGTACAAAATGAAAGTTTCTATAAAATACTCTATAAAAAATGCAGAGATTCTCCGGTGGAGAGTCTGACAATTCCACATAAATAATATCGTTTAGTATTTTTAGTTAGATTGGGGAAGGGGCTCTTTGACTTTAATAATATCACACATTTTATTAATATTACCCAGTTGTTAAAATAAATCGTAATTTAAAGATTACGTTAATTTACCAATTTAGTTCTAAATGTATAATTTTTGTTTTGAGACACAATGTAGAAAAAACAATCCTGGAGCATGGAGGCCTTTCAGAGTAGTAAGAATGGGCTATAAGAATATCTCGATCTTTTTATATTTTTCTTTATATCCTTCTAAGAGGGTTCTCCAGTGGCAGGTACATTTCTGCCGGTCGAAGCACATTTTCTCGCAATATCTTTTTTTTAATTTACAAATTTCAAAAAATCGTTTTGTAGCTGCAAAGATCTATATTTTATGAACACGCCCACAAAATTTCAACGAAAAATCTGCAAAAATAAAAAAGTTATATTCAACGGCGCGCAAAAATGTACAGAAATGTGCGGCATTAAATGTAACTTTTTTATTTTTTAAGATTTTTTGTTGAAATTTTGTGGGCGTGTTGATAAAATATAGGTCTTTGCAGCTACAGAGCGATTTTTTTGAAAATTGTAAATTAGAAAAAGATATTGCGGAAAAATGTACTTCGACCGGCAGAAATCTACCTGCCACTGGAGAACCCTATTAAGTTAAATTTGCGCACGGAGGAGTCTGAGATTTCGTATAGTTAAAGTTTATATGGCGAAGAAGTGCACAAAGCTACAATTTATATTTAATATGCGTTACAAATACATTAAATTAATATTTATATTATTGTAATAAAATAGTACTCCGAGCGCCTGATAGACAAGCGCTGCGGGCGCCACCGGTAAAATTCGAACGTTCTCGCCCGGCCTACCCGCAAAGAGGGATGCTCAATGTCATCATTAAATACAGCCACGGAAGTCAATAGTATTGCGAGACCAGTTAGTAATCCTTGATGTTTGTTGGTTTTTATTACAATTTGTGAAATCAATGTCCAATGCATAAGGGGAATGGGGTCATCACTAAAAAATTCTTCCTCACGAAGCAATGTTTGGGAATTCAACACTGTAATAGAACTGCAATATCTCTCTAAAAACGGAGAAAAAAAACTACAGCAGTCAGCAAAAATGAAATCAAGTTCTGTAAATAAGGGAATGTTAAGAATCCGTTTAAGAGTGATGTGGAGTACCCCAAGTAGTTTCTGAGGGGAGTCGCAGTGAGGAACGAGGGACCTTGACCAACGAAAAAAGGTGGAGCCTAACGACAATAAATCGTCATAATACACTCGGAGGAAGAAGTTTCAATTCTCGAGCGTGATAGGCAAATCACATATTATCGCATATCGAGCAGTCCGTCCGGCTCGATCTTCGTTACCGCCGAGTTCCGATCAGGTGTCAACTTACACTAGAATCATTATCGTCGATTATTTTACATTTGGAAGTTTGCCCCAGTACATTGTACTTTATAGTAGAAGAAATATACCCAGAAAATAAATTTTGTTTTCAATAGGTTGGTAAAAGAATAGTTAAAAAATTAAAAACTAAATAATTATCACATCTAACACTGCAATGTAACAGACTTACTTACATAAATGTAGTTTTTGTACTCATTGCTTATAGATACCTATTTTCATTTATTATTTTCTGTTTATTGCCGATGCGTGGAAACAAAAATTTCCCGCACTGAGGTGTTTTTTACTTTCCACGTCTACGAGGGACATTTGTTTCATAGGGTGGGTGTTGGTCAGTGCGAATACAGGAAGTGAGAGTAAAATTCAAAATTATTTATTTTTCATTTCCCGCATTCGCACTAAATGCAGCACTCTGTTTAGAAAGTGAAATTTCCCGCATGAGCACTTTGTTTGAAGCACGACCGAAGGGAGTGCTGCATTTAGTGCGAATGCGGGAAATTTCCCTTCCAAATAAGTTAGGTACAATATTTTTTGTAATGAATCAATCCCGAAAAGAAATCAAACATAAATAATTTTAAATAATTTTGAATTTTGCACATTTAAAAGTTTGTGGAGTGTGGCGAGGCATTTCGTGAATTGCAGTGACCAACACCCACCCTATGAAGCAAATATCCCTCCTCGACGTGGAAAGTAGAAAACACCCCAGTGCGGGAAACTCTTGTTTCCGCGCATCGGCGATAAACGGAAAATAGGTATTATATAAGCAACGAGTACAAAAATAACTATTTTGTTTGTGCCTCTCTGTCACGAAAGTTTCCTGTACCTAGGTTGTTGCTAAGCAAAAAATTATCATATACATGCAATTTTTTGTTTGTGTGTAAGTACATACATCGATTTATAAAATATAAATATGAATAAGACTCAAGAACAAAACACGAATTTATTTACGATTCTTTTTTTCCTTCTCGCTTGTCCATGGTCTATATAAACAATTAAAATTTCGCAAGGTGGCCACTTTTTAAAGACAAGCTGAAATGAAATAAATCAAACCAAAGCAAACCCATAATTTTGTCACATCATACAATTGCATAATTATGATATAAAAGTTTGTCGCGAGAATTTATATTATCCTGAAAGTAATTCTAAGTAGAAAATTTATTTTTATTATCATATCATTGAAGAGGTTGTTTGCGAATATTTCATGCATTTATCGGTAAAGGCGGCAGGAAAGAGGTGTAAGAGAGGTAAGGTCCATCTGACCTCAAATCAGACTTTCTAGAAGAAATAATTTACAAAGTTTTGAAATTTGGTTATGAACTTCCAGTAAGGACCCAAATAAAGATACGAAGACTCCATGAGATCAATTTTTTGCACACGGAACTTTATTTGGGTTCTTGCTGGGAGTTAATAACCAAAATTTTATAAATTATTTCTTCTATAAAGTCTAATTTGAGGACAGATGAGCGTTACCCCTCTTACACCTCTCCCCTCCCACCTTTACCGATGTTTGACGACTAGATCTTGCACAGAAAAAACTACTCTACAATTGGTCTACGATACAGGTCGATTTTTGTTTTTAAATTGCCATTTTTTGACATAAAAATGTTGTTGATGACGTCATCTGTTTTTGAGCTATGACAGTCATAATTTTTTTTAAATATCAACCCCCAACTTTTTTTTGGGTTTTAAATACACTTTTTAATTCTCTATTCAACAAGAGTAAAAAAGTAATACCTTGCACTTTTTTTTTTGACTATTTCACTCATATATATTTTAACCAATCATATATCATATGATCATTCAACAATAGAATCAAAATTTAAATTGAAAAAATCAACTTGTCAAAATTTTAACGGGGGTTACGGACCAATGAACAGTAACTATTACACAACGTACCTCATTTTTCAGCGAAAAAATAACAATTGCTGCAGTCACTGTGGCAGCATACTGCATGCCAAATACCTCAATGACCTGTCACCTTCCACCACATTATCAATAATTTGTGCGTTTTGGTGAAATAGTCTGGCGAATATAATTCGAGTTGAGATTTCGCTGGAAAAATTTACCAATTGTGGACTCGAGTTCTACAATTTACTCATGACATTGATCATCATTTTTATGTCAATGTCATTCGCAAAATTGCTAGGCGAACTCTCGTAACAATCGGTAAATTTTTCCGACGAAATCTCTTATTATATTATAACTGAAAAATAAAATGTTTATTTCTTGAAAAAAGTTGAAAAATAACAATAAATTTGGAAAGAAAACGACGAAAAATGAAGTACCATTTAATAAAATTGCTCAAATTGCCAGCTGCCAACTATTTGACACATTCCCAGACGTGTATTAATGCTTTGAACATTTCGTTCAATCAGTTCGGGACTAATCTGCGCCATTTCACTACGGATTCGTAATGAAATAGTATTTTTTCAAGGAATAAAATTTTTAAAAACTTGTAATTTAAAAAAAAAAAAGTTATGCAAGGTATCAGTTTTCTACTCTTGTTGAGCAGATAATTGAAAAGTGTATCTAAAACACAAAAAAAATTGGAGGTTGCCATTTAAAAAAATGATGAAAGTGTCAGTTCAAAAACAGATGACGTCATCATCAAAATTTTTATTTCAAAAGATGGCAATTTGAGTGGGGAGGAGATAGGCAAAAGTTTCATCAGACCAATTTTATAAAAAAATTAATGGAGAACATAATAAGTCCTATAACATTTTCTCGTTTAGGAGAAAAATGGGGAAAAGCTTCATGAGGTCACACGGGGGGTGCTTTTTTGGACAAAAGGGGATGAAGGTCTCCCCGGGGGGGGGGGGGTATTAGTTGTACTCTTCGGATCTTTATTTAGGTCGCTGTTTTTTTTTGTCAAATTTGTTTGGACTACACCATGCATACCGAAAATAAGCAGCCTAAAAAATCTTAGATGGCGCTTGGTAGTTGCTAAGTACATACTATTAATATTCCAAATTTGAACAGAATCTAAATTTTAGGTGGCTCACTTGGTATGGAATGTTCCTTAATATGTGAAAATTGGGATCTAGATTCTCCATTTAATGTTGCAAAAAAATTTTACCAACTGCGAAAAAAGGGGAGGGTGAATTTGGAAATGATTTTTTTCAAAATTCTAATAACTTGAAGATCGACATTGTTTACAGGCATGCGAATTGGCACTCGGGCTTTCCTTTAAAAATAACTAGACCTGTGTTTGGCGATTTTGCAAACATTTATTTACAAACAGCGAAACGGGGGCCGTAAATGGGAAGGATAGTTTTCCTGAGAATTCTCATAAGTGGAAAACAAAGAGTAGGTGAAAACTAGGATCTAGATTCTCCTTTAAAAATGTCTGGACGCCTGTCTGACGTTTTTTGCAAACAAAATTTTGCCCTTTTTGACTTTTAAAGTAAGTAAAGCAGACCCCAATTTACGCGGGCAAAGCCGGGGTAACTGCTAGTTGTATATAAAACAAAGTGTAGATATCCAAAAAATGTCGAACGGTAGGTACTAATAAGAGACCAGCACAATGCCAACTAAAAAGTCTATAAAAGAAAATCTTACGTTTTCACAAACAAACCAGATTTTATAGAATTGAGAATCTGAAGAGTTGCCGATAAATTAATTGCAGTTCTGCAGTTGAGATTTCCTAGAATTTCAAGACTCAGCCAAACTCAGCGTTTTGCATTTGAGTGTACCAACAGATAATTAACTCTGTTTACTGTTGGAGGGCGCTATTGTACAACACACTAAACGCCGCGCCAGAGCTGTTGCAGAGCTTTCGTTTTCCCTATAAAATTGAGAGTAAATAATATTTTTTTAAATTTTTTTTTTAGTAAGACTAAAGTAAAAGGTTCAAATTTACTCCGTATAGTGTTAGAATTTCCATTTTCTTCTTCATAATAAAGGTACAAGGCGCTCAATTAGGCCGACTTTTAGCCTTCGGTAATTTTTAAGCGATCAAAAAAAAAAAATAACACTATACGGAGTAGGAGCAATCTTTTCTCAACACGTTAGTGTCATTTCCAGTGAGAAAAAAACATAAATTTGAAGAAATTATATGGGGAAAACGGGACGTTGTTTTGCACCGGAATCAGCTGCAGTGGGTATTCCTCTTAAGAGCCCAAAGGTCGCACTTGACGTCCGAGGGTCACAATAACAAAACTGATTTTTTTCTGTGGTAATCAAACCATAGTCGGAAAAAGAACTGCGGATAGGGAGAGAAGTCAAGTATTGAGACTGTAATGAATTGGGGATAGATTTGTGTTACTTGAAGGACCGTTGATTTGGATTTGAATTGAAACACTCGCGAACTTAATGAACTTGTGTATTACGAATAGTTGGTGATTAATAGTGAACATTTCCGTGTCCTGGTTTTTGATTGAATTGTGCCCTTGCGGCTGTTGTATGTTGACTGTTGTAGAATTTAGTGTTTGATTTTGACTGTCTGGCGGGCGTGAGCGCCGCCAGTCAGGTAAAGGTTTTACGACCCTTTGGGTTACCCAACTAGCCGACGCGACGGTCGCTGCAAATATTTCTCAACAAAATCTAATGTTAGATAGATACTCGGGCCCTATGGGGCATGATGGGAAAGAAGTGGGGATTAAAACCAGAAATGGTTCGTTGGCTCTACACTAAGGTCATAAATTTTAACGTAACATACTCTTCGTTAGTTTGGTGGCATAAGGCGTCTGGAAAACACGCTACACTGTTATTAGGGAAGCTGCAAAAACTTCCCTGTTTTGGAATTGTCAAGGAATTGCTCCTAAACCAGCCTCAGCTACATCTTGATGTGAAATCGGAGGCAATGAAGGCAGCATAGGGGCTTATAATTGCCAAATATGTTAAGACCCACGTCAGAAGGGGACACACACCCTACCAAAAATACGGTACGATTGCTTACTGAGCATGCAATCGGACAGACTCAGGACCTAATACCATTTTCGTAAACCCTTCGATGGATGCAATCATACCGGGAAGGGAGAAGAGGGTCGATACTCGGAAACTGAAGAGTAACAATGGACCCATCAGGGGTGGCTGGAGGAGCACCAGGAGATGACATGAGTTTAACCTGGTTTCCTGGACATATTATAGGCAGAAATTACTGCAATTGACATTTATTCCAGTGAAATAGTGAGAGAGGGTTGTGCAAACAGGCGAATGGATACACATTAGGACCGATAGTCAGGCAGCGCTAAAAGCTCTGGAAAGTGTCGAGGTAGAGAGAGAGACGCGCAGAGTGGTGAAAGGAAGTCTCATAAAACATAAAACATATGCTTATAGAGCTTGTGCTGAAGTTCATTAACAGCACAGGCCTTATGGAGTAAAGCAACTAAGTGGAGCACAATAAGCTCAAGCTTCAGTGCAGTGGGGTAAAAACCACGCCCCTTAAGAATAAAAAGGAAGGTGTAATTTATGTGAAAAGATAGAGATTTACAAATAAAAATTGACCTGGTTGAGGAAAATTGTTAACACAGAAGAATAAACAAACTAATATCATGAATTTTATTCCATACTTTGTATATTGTATATTAATACCTGAACAAAAACCTTTGTACCTCTTTTTAACCATATTGCGCGCACGGAAGAGTGAGATTTAGCATAGTTAAAGTTTATAATATGCAGAAGGTAAGCAGAAAGCTAAATTCTATATAATGTAATATGTGTTACAAATACATTAAATAATAAATAGTCTGTGGTTAGACAGTCGCACAGAGTACTGAAAGATTTTCGAGCTGTGGATTTTGTGATTTCAACTGTTCCTTTTTCATAGGTATTGCAGGGAATTAGGGTAAACAAAAGATCAAAATTAAAAAAAATATATATGCAGGGATTATAGATGTGTATTATTTGAGAAATATCCGTAATAAAGTTCAAGCTTACAAATTTAATTAATTATGGCCGAATTTTGACCACTGGGTGACCACTAGTAATTATAATTAAGTATATCTATTTTTGGAAAAATGTATTCTTTATAGAATCCTCTAGATGAAAATGCTTCCGTTTCTATTTGTAATACATATTTACCAAATTAAGTGATATAAATGTAGACATTCACCATTGGTAAGAGCATACAATATCGCATGACCTCTTTCTATTTCTATACCTCCCTGTGCCTTTTTGTTGCCATTATTGTAAGTAAATCCAATCCTGATTCCTCGATTACATTGCTCATTTCCATATCTTTCCCATTTACATTTCGTCCGTATTTAATTTAATTTGGTTACAGCCTATCGCACATTATTTAGATTTATTGCATGTGAAATTTTCGCAACAAAACGACACTTCCAACCGAACAAAGAAACAGAAGCACTCCCTGGTTTAAAGAACACGATACATGTTTTAAGGAGATTTCCAAGTTTTGAACGTGAAAATAGCTTAAAGTTATCAACTCTAAACTCTTTAGTAACATCTCATTATTAATCGGCTTTAGTTGTACTTACACTTCAGCTGCAAAAAAAGGATTATGCAGCTTCTGGTTTACCATCCTTATTTTTAGTATGTAATGGGTATTACAATTTTATTTTTCAGTTTAGCAATTACGTTCTATTGGATCTAGAAAATGTTATTAGAAAATTGCTTATTTAATCACTTGTTTATTTTGTTGTAATATCATAGAGATTATTCATTTAAAAAGTCATCAAGTCGTCTGTGAATTTGCCTTAACATTTTAACGTATGTCTGTTGCCAATCTGTTTTTAAATTGAAAAAAAATGTATTTTTTTCACTAGTAAGATGTGTGAAATTGTTTTTATACCTGACTAACATCTAGATGAATATTCTTGCCACGCAAAAGGAAGATATAATGGAGTATTTCTCTCACAAGTGATATAATGATAAAAAGGGGTGAATTACTATTGTTACACAATGGTAAGACATGAATAATTTATTGAAACGTCATTTTGACACTTTCATTATTTTTTTGATTTTTAACTTTTACAAGAAATTACACGTCGGGCATAAATCGTGATTCAAAGTTCTCACTCGCTGACAATGAAGCATTTCTGTCACTTGTAATATAATCTATTATTTCCTAGTAGTTCATAATCCTTTCGTTATTGACTAGCAGTTAATAAATAATTGAGGAGACCGGATTTCAATCAAAATGCATATCGTGTATTATTTTATCTACCAAAAACAGCGCCCTTCGATGTTTACAAATTGCACCACTTGTAAATATTTGTCATTAATTACTGCAAATGACATTTCTTAAAAACAATAAATGCCTTCACAGGTTGCTATTGCCTTGCTACTGTACGCCATCCTCTCGCCGTAAGCAGTAACAACGAAGTATCAAAGTCTTGAATTTTCTATATTTATGATGCTATGAAGACAATTGTTATTGTTTAAATAATTCCTCAAAAGTAAAACGTTGAAAAAAACACTGGGAAAAACAATTAAAATACTGCCAGGACTTATAAAACAACTGTCAAGTTTCTGTCAACTGTCAACCACTATATAGTATGTATTGCTGGTTGCGGACGATCAACTTGTAGAAAAAGATTAAATAATAGTAAAAAAGGAATAAATCACATGTCTTTTTCAATTTGTCTTGTTTACTCCCAAAATAATAAGCAACTTGATGACTTTTTTAAATGAAATTATAATAACTAGTGATCGCCCGTCACTCGAAATTCGAGTGATACTTACGTAAATAGTGTTGAATAAAGACTGGTTACCATATTACATATTACAATTTTTAATTTGCATTGTCTGAATAATTAAAAAAAAAAATAAGACGGAATAAGTTTTGCGTAAACACTGTTCATTGTACGGTATAAGATGCTCCTGACTGAATTGTTCGCTAATGTAGAAACGGAGACCATTGAATATACGAAACAGAAGACATTACTACTACATTTGATTAAACAATAAATATTTCGCTTCTCGATTGATTTGTTGAGAAAGTCGCAGGTCAGTTAAACGAAAATATTGTGGAATTGGTAAACCAATTTTTCGGCAAGAAAAATTATGAGATAAAAGAATTGTATTTTGCACAGCTTCATTCGTCCTCTCTTTCACACTTTTCACACCCCGCACCCAAACATCCATCCATGTCTTAAGTTCCCTACACAGCTTGCTCACAAAACCTCAGGGGAGGGGCTAAGATACCTATATATAGCTACAGTTGTCCAACTTCTCACTTAAAACGATTCACGCTCATTTAAATGGATGACTGTAATGGACCGCTTTTCCCCTAAAATGATTTGCAAATAATTAATGAACCTGTGAAATTTTTGAAAATAGAAAGTAGTGTACACATAGAACTTGTCAATGTCTTTCATTTAAAAAAACAATTATCAAAATCGGTGCAGTACAGACTGTTTTATTTGGTTCAAATTGATTCATGTTCAACGATTAAATATATAGATAACTTTTTTCACCACTAGCTGTAGAATGTACGATTATATAGTTTGTCGAAGTTGTGTGAAATAGTTTTTCTTTCCTAGTAGTTAATAATCATTTCATTATTGACTAGTAGTTAATAATTGAAGAGACCGGATTTGATGCACAATGCATATTCTGTATTATTTTATCTACTAACTTAACAACAGCGCCCTTCGATTTTTAGAAATTGCACAAGTGGTAAATATTTAGCATTAATTACTGCAATTAATCCGGTCTCTGACTGAGAAATGTCAATCTCAAAAAATAGATAACCTCAAATTCGTTCCGACTTTTGGCATTATCATGATTATCATTTGAAGAAAAGGTAAACAAATGTGCTAGTAGTGAAAAAAATCGTATATAAACCACGGTTGCGAATCCTTTTCTTAGCCTCGCACTTTTATTTACCGCGATGCTTCGCATCTTTGTAAATAAAATACCTCGGCTAAGAAAAATGGCTTCTCAACCTTGGTGTATAATTACTATTATCCGACAGTTTCATAATGAAGCGCAAGAAAAAAATTATAAAAACGAAACGGCCAAACTTATCTCTGGACGTCCTGAACTGATTCTGAAATAAACATTCTACTGTTGATCGACGGGTCCGCTAAGGTGTAAGAAAATGGTAACAGGACCGTATTCCAAAAGTGTAGATTGAGTTGATCACTTGCGATAACTTATCAAACACTGAACAAATAATGACACCGATATCAACAAAATCACTAAGAACATCAATACAACAAACCACAACACTAACTTGTCACCTGTAAGAATGTTAAAGTTTTGGTTTAAATACGACCCTGCAAATTCAGACGCGTGCCCGACAAAAAAAAAACGATCTTGCATTCAATTTGCCAGAGTCGACTAGTTGCAACAGGAAAATGAAACCGGTTAGAATCCATATGGTACGAAGGCGCAGAGAGGACATATAACTTTTTATTTCATTATTTCGACTTTAATCTCGAAATTTCGACTTTAACAGGGAGGGAGGCTTTGGGTTTATTACTCGAGAACGGCTGGACCAATTTTCATGGTTTCTGATTTGTTGGATTTGTCTCCGCCCCGAATAGCAGAATAACTATTAAAACATGGACATGGGGGCCCAGGGATGGTCCTTGGGTTTATTACTCGGGAACCGCGGGACCGATTTTTATGATCTTTGAACTGTTGGATTTGTCGGTCGGCTGGACCGATTTTTAAATCTTTTTTTGGTATTAAAAAATTTAAATATATCTAAGTCGAACTCCACAAACTTTAATCAGCGTAAAATTATAAATGGTACATGTTTTTTTTTTGGTATATTTGGTAGGTATGAGAATAGGTCGTAAAGTACTTTTTACATGGACATGGGAGCCCCCTTGACCTGGACCGATTTTTATGTTTTTTTTTTTGTATATTTGGTAGGTATGAGAATAGGTGATAAAGTATTATCCACATAGATAAGGGGGCCAATGGGCTCCCTTAAATTTATCACTCAAGAACGGCTGGACCGTTTTTTATGATCTTTGATTTGTTGGATTTGTCTCCGCTCCGAATAGCAGAATAACTATTAAAACATCGTAAAAATTACTGGGGACGGGGAGCTTGGTACAGGGCAATGACAATAACAAAAGCCCCCCTGGTACAGGGCAACAATAACAAATAACGCCGGCCACCAAAATTTGTCGTACCGGGCTTTAAAAATGATAATCGATTTGTGAGGAGTAAACTCCAAAGTTTCACTTCTGTTGCGCGTGGACTCCACACAAAAATTTTTTGATTGTATCTCGATAACGGATTGACTGACTTTTTTCGAAGGCGAATAACTATTAAAACATCGGAAAAATAAACGAATAAACATTTTGTATGTAATGCAATCTGAAACATGACAGACAAAAATTAACATGGCGTTGTATGCTGGTTCCGGTAAAGCCAGTAGCTGGCGTTGTGTGCATTATGCTTTGATAAAAAAACTCAATTTGATTCAGCTGATAAGTTAACACAAGAATTGTTGATTCTGAGGCGGTACAAAGTTCGCAGGGTCAGCTAGTACAAGATAAAGGTTTCCTGTACAAATGGTTCGTTTTTTTTTTTCTTTTCACATTTTGATTATATTTTTGTGACTACATGCAAATTTAAGACAAATCTTTATTCTGTATTTTTACATGTTTGAAACGCTTGTGCGTGTACAACACAATTTACTGTTCTTAGAGTCACACTCAACACTACGATTAAACGATAATAGCGATAAGTACAACCTTTCATGTGCACTACTCGCCTAATCTAAAGCTAATAATTTATAACTATTTATTATTTCTGCAGCACGTTAAGCTCAGTTCGCTTCCAGATGATAATAACTTAACATATAAAATACAATAACGTACCTAGTACACGGAAATGTTTCTGCATTGATATTTTTGCTGTAATGGACTGTTCACAGAAGGAGCATTATACGTCCTTAGTACAATTGACAATTGAACGAAATAAAGTGACGAAATGTCAGTGTGATTTTGAGGTTATGGTTCAATGTCAAGTATACGTCAGGTATATTTAACAAAATTCCCTAATTACCAAAATTTATTTTATTTGTAAAAAAATTAAAACAATATGTACAGGCTGTCCCAGTTAAAACTCCACAGTCCAGATTTCTCAGAATTTATTACTGTGATTGACAAATCCTCGAACAGGTCGATTTTACCAGGGGCACATCTTTTCAGATTCTTTTCAAGTTCCGGCGCTTCGCCCTCTTCGCGAGGGGGCTGTTAGCCCCAAAATCTTAAATGGCACTATCTGTCGAGTTATACCTCATTTGAAAGGTATTGAAGGCCTCTCTTCAACTAACCGCTTACCTTTTAATTTTTTGCAGTTTTGACCGTACAAACAATAATTTTCTATTTTCAACATAATCCACATTTTCTCATGCTGTATCCCATAGAAACCACAAAGACATACATGTAATTGCTGAAACTAAACTTTTGTGTCATTACGTTGTTGCTTTTCATTGCTAAATAGCTCAAAGGACTTAAAACTTAATGTAGAGTACCTATGCGACACGGTTATTTTACATTAAATGATCTAATTAACGTAATAAATGTTGGATATGGCCACCATTCATTTTCATGCAAAAATACAGACGATTTTCCAAACTGTTCCTGTTCCTCCAATTTCAATAAGTCTAATTTCAGCAATTACATGTTATTTTCAATCACAGTAATAAATTCGGAGAAATCTGGACTGGGGAGTTTTAAATGGGACAGTCTGTATATTAGAAAAAATAACATGAAAAACTCGTTTTGTAAAACTCAAGCAGTCCTGCCTACGACGGTCGTGCTGCAAACCTGAACTCGTTTCTCAATATAAGTTTTTAAAAACTAGTGTTTCATATTATTATGCACTATTGACGACACTCTAAACATTTTGGACAAGTAGTTTTATTTATAACAGATTGTTAAAACTTTTAGGAAAGTATTGATAGTTCTACTTTCCACCTCTAAGATATCCTTCCAATCATAAATCGTACCCACATATCACTGAGGACATTTATAATAATTTACGATTAAAGTTTAAGTAAGTTTTGATCTTTTCATTCATAAAACTTGTCCGTACATCGCATTTATAATTCAAACACTTCTATTTTTAAGCGACTGATTCGACGAAAATCGTTACTTCAGGTTCAGCTAGAGATACAATTTTACCAATATTCTAAGAGAGTGTTAGTGTAAGTGATTTAAAGTAATAATTAAGAACTTAATTGTAAAAAATGAATATTTGTTGACTGAGACACCAGTATAGACGTTAAATAATTTTTTAATAAAAAGACTTTTGGATACTCACGCTCAAGAGATCACAGGAAGGATTTTGTACCTATGTCAATATAAACTTTTCTTTATAGTATTGGGTGTTAAATAATTACTACACAAAATACGGGAATAGTATTTCAGAGCAGCCTGTATATATAATTTATTTCATTAATGAGACGCGGCGGAAATAATAGGGGTTATACTTAAGTGTTGATATAAGTCCGATCTTCCAGTAGTGATCAAAATTTTAATTAGAAACTTTTTAAATCTCTTTTTGAACTCACCGCCTCGAAAGCGACATTTTACGATCTTTTTCGGCAACCCAAAATACTTGCTTCCTGGTCTACTAAACCGGGAAACAGGCTAAAAAGCACTGAAAATAAAAAGTGTTTAAAATAAATCAGTAGCTATTGTTCAATGAAATTAAACCAATTGTCAACATTTGAAACACGATTTGGTACACCCAAGATTCATTTAAATATTGAAGGTAAAGAATTTGACGATTATAAATGAAGAAAAATGACACAATTTTTAGGTTATGTCAACTCAAATTAAATCAGTAGCTATTAATTAATGGAATTAAATATATTAGCAACATTTAAAACAACATTTGTTATACGTAAGATTTATTTCAATATGATGGAAAGGTACATAATTTCACTATTACAACAAAGAAAAATAACATTTTTTTAGGTTATACTACAATTCAATGTGTTCAATCCTTTGAATATTCAACCAGTGGTCCTGTAAACATTTATAGTGCAATTAGTGCAATTGGTAGGGATGATTCCTGAATCCCCCACAGTAATGGGCTCAGACATGGACTTAACGGTGTCGAATGTGCACTTTCCAACTTGCTTTTATGTGGATGGGCCGGCCAGGCGTTGGTTGGATTTATTTTTCTGCTACTTACATTAGTTTTACTTTGTAGAGAATCGTTTATGCTTGATGACTTACAATTAATTGGTCAATTGTTATAGAAGCCATGGATGGCTTGCTTTATTTCATATTTTGAAGTCTAATTGCATATTAAAATAAAACTTTAATTCAAAAATCGTGATAATGTTCGTTTCAAAAAATATTGTACAATCCTCATGCGTGAACAATCTTCCCGCGTTCACGCAAATGAAGGCACTCGCTCCTTCGTCGCTCGTGCTTCAAAACTGCGTTCACGCGGGAAGATTGTGTTCCCGCACTTGGTTTGTAAATTACTATTGTAACTCACAATCAGCAAGATCTTTAATGGACAATTTTGATAATTCATTTGGCGCACACCCTGGAAAAAATATTCGGAATTTTTATCAAAAAGAAGTACCTATAATTTTTTTCAATTTTGTGACGTGTCAAACAAGAGTTTATTGAAGTAAAACTTCTTTACGGACACTTGACTTGAGGAGTAAGCTGGTGAATGCGTGACGAGGGCGTCTGATCGAGCGAAGCGAACGGAAGATTTCTTTAATGCACAATTTTACAATAATTAATTCATAGAAAAAATGTTTGCCTTAACGGGATTCGAACCCGCGTCTTCTAGGTTGTGAATTCGCGCTTGACTCTTTACACCCATTTGTGTGTCAGCTTTGCATGCAATTGGGCTATTTATCTTATCGCTACACATAATTGCCGACTTTTCATTTGCATTTAAAATTCAGCGACATGTTTCTATTTTTGATTGTTGGTAAGTCAATTAAAAAAGATCGTTAATGGTGACCTCATATACGACTGGTAGTATTTTCCATCCACACCAAATAACGCAAATTATTGTACCTAGTATTGATCCTAGCTTTTAGTGTGGTTAAAATTAATGTAGATAGGTGTAATTTTTGATGTACCAGATACATAAAAACTTTCAAGTTTGTTTCGTTTGCCTCAAAAAATCTCGCAATAAAAAATAAGAATGTAGAGCCGGCGCATCCACCACTACTAAAATGTTTTCAAGATCGCTTTTGAGGGTTTTCATCATTTTAAATTCATTATTATCCATTTATCAAAATATCTTGAATGATGCAAATTAAGTAGAAGCTCCGTCCTCGTAATGATGTTAGGCTGCATGACTTTCAGATTTTGAACTTAGATAATAAATTTATTCCTGTTTTGTTTTCTGTGCATTACAATTCCTTGTTGAAATCAACGTTAACACCTTGAATATACATCATTAACTTCAACACCCTTGCTAAACAGAAGCTCGTACAGGCGGCTAATGAAGTGTAAGTGCTCGAATTCACGTTTCGTTGTACCTACTTAACGTGCAGTTAGGATAAAACTTTTAGTTGGAAAATCTTTAGTGAGAATTGTGTAATAAGCCTATTTTGAATAACATAATTTTAATAACATTTTATTTGAGATGATTGTTTTACTTTTGAGATGCGGTTTGACATATTTATGATTTATGATGAATAGGTATGAAATTTAATTGTTGCTGTGGCTCAGTCTGATATGAAATGAACGGGAAAAACACAAATTTTTCAATTCAAAACCATTTTGTGGCCATGCTGTGGAATTAAAGAAATGGAAGAAAAAATATGTGGTTTCTCATAATATGAAAAACGTATTTTTTTTTAGAGAATGGAAATACTATATTGTGCAACTAGTGCGGCAAGTTGTCGATTACAGTAGGACCTGGTAGGTGACGCTGTTGTCGAGATCCAGATTGCTTTAAAATTTTCTATCGATCATAACTGACGATAGAAAGGACATATATTTGCTTCATTTTTTTTTTTTTTTGTTTTGCTTCCGGGATGGAGAAGAAATCGGAAAGATCTGGAAAAACGCATTCCAGCCTAAATCAGTACAATAAAAATTGAAAATCAAAATTAAATTACATTTGTTTTAAGTTTGTATTGTTTTGCGATCTGTAAAAACAAATCAATTTATTAGAAATTGGACAGGGCAACGTCTGTCGGGTCAGCTAGTATATACATATAATTGCCAATGAGAGAAACAATCGTTTTCTAAATTTATAAAACGCGTACAAATGCTCGTGAACACACAGATGACGATCAACTGGAAAGAAACGGAAGAGATTCTATGATTTTCGAAACACACGAAGAATTGGCGTATGAGTTAGGAATTCGTGGGACTGTGGCCAAGGACGTAGATTCTGTAAAAGATATGGTGTTGAACTTCAAGTTGTCACAATTTGAATTTGTTGAACAATTGTTACGATCTGAATCACCATCGTAATCATCAATTAATTATCAAAATTGGAGGTTGGGATACAACATCAAGGTTACAGTTAATAGTAGATTATTATACGAGTTCCTGTGTAAATTGGGCGCTTTAAGCCACAAGTGGTTTGTGAACCACGAGTGGCGTAAAGCGTTCAATCTACACAGGAACGAGTGTAATACAACGTTTTATCGTTCGACACAACCCCGGAAAGCCTCTAAATTGCTTAAAATCCATAAAAATAGTTAGCGAAAATTTGAAAACTCTGACAGTGTCGAACGATAAACACACTTTCGTAGTAGTCATATAATAATGAAAATAACAATGCAATATACAAATTTTAACAATAATAATAATTAATTATCAGTTAATTTAGGGTGAAAGTGTACAATTTTAAGTGTTAAGTATTTAAAGTATTTAAAGATATCTATCTGTAACAAATGATTTACATTGATTAATTGAACAAAGTTATAATTACTGTAAAAGTTGACTACAAAAAATAAAACAAGATATGATGTTGTAAAAAAATGGTGAACGATTTACTTATCTTAGTAAAAACCCTTTGGTTGTGAAGATGACGGGCTGAAATGGATCGTACACAAAATACCAAGTTAAAATGTCTTGGGTCCCGTCTCCTGCGGTTCCCCCAGAGTCCTGGTGTAATTTTCAGTCAGATCTCTTGTAGTCTAAATTGACTAATAAATTTTTTAATGACTATAAAAACGCGCGTATTCGAATGCAAAGTTGTGTCAAAATTTCAAGTCAATGGACCAAGTACTTTTTGATTTCTGCGAGCACCAACATAGGCAGGCTGAAATGTTTGTACATAAAGTTTTATTAAACACAATTTTTAATAAGAATGCCGATGGGTATCAAGGACTAGCAACATATTTATGAGATCTATGTAAGACAAACACATAAGTTTAGTGTCTCTTATGTTAGAAAGAAGAATAGTGTAACGGACGTGGACCCGAGATTACTCATCGCTGTAGCGGCGTCATCAATTACTAGAATGTGCTGGATTTATACTACAACGTACACGAGTATGACATCATCTTTTGGAATATCCGGTACAGATCAAGAGCGCCATGAAACATTTAGAAGAAGCATTTAGGCCCCGGTATATTTATTAGAAGACGTTCCAGCGAAAAACAGTCTAGTGAGTCAGTCGTCATATCATCATAGTGTAAATAGTGTAAAATAGTGTAATATTAGACATATATATATATATATATATATATATATATATATATATATATATATATATATAATAATAAAATACATAAGGGATCCTATGTGAGAATAGCTCCTGTGTATCAATCCTGTTGATTGACAATGCGCGTAGCGAAGGCCGAGGATTAACCAACTGGCCTGTTATAAAATCGGGCAAAGACATTTGAACTTGGTTCCCAAGCGACCACAGTTCTGGCGGTGTCAATGGGTACTCCTGTAGCGGCGTGACATAGTACCCGTCGAACTCAGTTGTGTCCACATTTGCTAAGTTTAGTTCGAATTCATCTTACGACCGATTGAGATGAAGCTGGTTTGTATGGTTTTTATTTTAAGAACAGTTGTTGAGTGGAACTTCCGAAGAGAGTTGAAGTCAGCATATATTTCAACAATGTATAGGGCATTCTAGTTCTACTTTCTAGTTTTCTTTTCTTCTTTCTTAATGTTACTTCGTAAATCAGATCACTTTTTGACCACGTCGTACGCTGTAATTTCGTTCTCCGCACTATGACCCCACTAAACTTACACTGTCAATAAGTAGTTTGCATTATATTTTGGATCACGAAGCTTATGAACAACATTTTTATTGTGTCGATACGTGTCATGTGTTACATCAAACTAACATCAAAATTTTAAAACCAACTATTATTTATCATAGATCGAGATGTTTTGCAATATGTTCCAGCGAAGTTCGTCGCTGTGCAGCGTCCATCCTCGCCATTCAGCCGGCCGCCGATTTACTCTTTGAGCAAGGTCGAACACCCCACGCTCCAATTCGCACCTTTAACGTATCAAAAAATACTTCTGAATGTCGCTATCCCGGATACGCTACGACCACCCCCAGCCATCCCCCTTTGACACTTCAAACCAAGCTCTTCGAATCGCGCCACTTATACGACGAATTAAAATACTTGCTGAATTACAGCGCTTCCGATGCCGTTCTCCCGGACTTTCTGCGTTGATCGGAACTGAAGCCGTTTAGTGAAAAGGGGCCGCCGCGTCATTTAGCGATCAGGTCTTCAAGCGCCAGTTCACCGAGTCATGCGTGAAGCGTCATCGTGTCCCCTCCAACTTCTCTATAAAAGGCCGAACAGAACGGTGGAATCTTGAGATCCTGACCTCCTGTCGGCTTGGAAACAAGCAAGAAGTGGAGGACGAAGCTGTCCCTGTCCTGTCCGGCCCCCGCTCTCCGCCTTCCCCTCGACATCTGTGGTGCAGATTTCCGTCCAGTGTCTGGTCCCTTATTGCTCCGTTCAGCAAATACCGTACTCCGGTTTAGCTACCCTCGGTTTCGTGGAGCATACCACGTAAAAAGCAAATATAAACAACCGCAACCCGCCGCGGTAGAAAGCGTCGCAGGTTTATTGTGAAACATCTACATCTGGTGATACGAGGTTTTATTTGGGCATTAAAAGCATCAAAAGCAAATAGTCGTACGGGGATCATATCATAGACGACGATATCAGCGTGCATTTACGAACCATCCAGAGGAATCAAATTTATTATAACCTGTAGTAACCACTTACATCGGACTTTTTCATGCTTTGCAACATAGTTGATCCGCTAGAATTAAATACTTATATCTTTAGTGAAAAACGATAGATATTTTGTTGAAATGATAACACTAGTTTACACGGTTTATATACTTTCGCCAAAATCTGTATTTTTTTATAGATTCAAGTGCGCTGAGTACGGGAAAAATACTTAAAGAATTCTTTCACGTCTAGTTTTAAAAATATTTATTAAATAGTTAAAAAAAACAATAACATAAAATATAAAAAGAAAAAGTTAGAAATGATCAATTAAAAAAAGTGTATTTTTTTATCTGTATCTCTTAAAATAGACCAGCTGTAGTCCCCTAACATACTTTCGTCCCAAAAAGCATTTTTTTCCTTAGAGAAGTCCTTGCATTAGTTTACCTATCTGTTGACCGACAAAAATTCTCTCTTTTAATTTAGCGTCTGAAATACTTGGAAAATTTTTGTCTAAACTTTTAAAAGCAGCACTGTTTTTATCCATATCTTTGATGACATTTTTTATCAGGCCCAATTTAATGTGTAATGGTGGCAAAATTATATTTTGCGGATCCACTAAAAACGAATATTTCACATTCATTTCTCTTGGAGTAAAATTAATTTCGGACAAGCCAATATTTTTCGATGCAATGATGTTCGATCAGAATTTAAATTACACACTCTATGAGACATTTTATCAAAAACAAAACCACTATAGTTCACAAGAAAACGGAATATAAAATCCAAGTTGACAATGCAGGTAGGTAAAAAAAAGTTATTCTCATATTAAAAAAACGTGACGTGATAGATTTTCTTCGATTACCGCCTTTCACTAGTAGGAAGTAGTATAATAAGAAAATAGGTCTTTCACCAAAAGTATATAAAAATTTTAAAATTTGTAAACTAGTGTAATAATCTAATATACAGTGTGGAAATTAAGTAAGGAATAAATTCAGTAATTCCGTTAGTATATATTTGCACTAGAAATAGAACTTAAAAAGCATGTAACAGGGCTATAATTATAGCGCATCCGAGGAACGTATACTAATTTTTTTTTCATTAGTTTTCTTTGACAGTTTTTTTTAATGGCAACCTATGTTTTTTATTTTACACTTGAATAGTTTTTAATTCTGTTTTCAACGTTGTCAAACACTTTAGGTTAGATAAAGAAAAAATGAATGAAAACGGTGCTAAAAGTTCAAATTTGTAAAATTTCGAAAAATTAACAGAAATGTCTAATGTTATCGGAATTTAAGAAAAAACCATATAGATACCAATACAATGTTGACAAGTTCTGAATTGGTACAAAATAATTGGGTCTGAACTGTTTTTCTTTATTAAATAATAAATGAACTAAATAATAATGTCTGGTTGCAACAGGATGGTGCTCCAACACACTAACCGCGGTGCGGCGTTATTTGGACGAATTATTCCCAAGAAGATGTAAGAAGAGGTCCAATAGAATGGCAGGCTAGGTCCAGATCGAACCCCATTAGATTTTTTTCTATGGGGGCACTTAAAAAGGTGTACCAAACCGAGTCAACAATTTGGATGATCTTCAAGGAAGAATTGGACATGAGTGCAGTTTAATAACTTCCGAAACCATTCAAAACGTATTGGCTGCTTTTTATGATCGTCTTGGATTTTGTCAGATGATGTAAGGTCATCAGTTTGATCATTTGGTGTAATATCTATAATAATTTATAACTCCCACATCAATAGTCTTTTTGTTAATTTTGTTAATTTGTTAGCCCTACTTTGAAATTTAGGGTTGTTTTCTTATTTTTCTCATTGATTGCTTTTGGAAACTTTGTTTTATTTAGATTTCTATGTTTTTTTTTTCTTAAGTTCTGATAAAATTAGGCAGCTCTGTTAATTTTTTGAAATTTAGTGCCGTTTTTATTTATTTTTTCCTTATGTAACCTATTGACTATTTTATAACGTTTAAATCAGAATAAAAAACTATATGCGAATGTAAAATCAAAAACAAAGGTTGCCATTAAAAAATATATTGATGACGTCATAACTGTCAAAAAAAGTGATGAAAAAAAAGTATACTTTCATTGGATGCGCTATAATTAGCCTTACCACATGCTTTTTAAGTTTTATTTCTAGCGCAAATACTAACGAATTTATTCCTTACTTAATTTTCCCACTATAAAAATCTCCGAAACGGCTAGACCGATTTTTATGATTTTTTTTTGTATGTTTGGTATGTATGAGAAAAGGTGGTAAACTATTTTTCACATGGACATGGGGGAACAGGGGCCTCTCTTGGGCTGGACAAATTTTTCGGCTTGACCGATTTTTATGTTTTTTTTTTTTTTTTTTGTATATGTGGTAGGTATGAGAATTGGTGGTAAACTATTTTTCACATGGACATAGGGGCCCAGGAGGGGCCTTTGGGCTGAACAGATTTTTTGGGTTGACCGATTTTTATGAAATTTTTTTGGTATATTTGCTAGGTATGAGAATAGGTCGTATAGTATTTTTCAAGCAAACATGGGGGCCCAGAGGGCTCCCTTGAGCTGGACCGCTTTTTCGGCTCGACGGATTTTTTTATATGTGGTAGGTATAAGAATAGGTGGTAAAGTATTTTTTACATGGACATGGGAGCCCAGGGAGCCCCCTTGGGTTTATAACTCAAGAACGTCTGTACCGATTTTTATGATCTTTGATATGTTGGATTTGTCTCCGCCCCGAATATCAGAATAACTATTAAAACATGGACAGATGGGCTTAGGGGGCACCTTGGGTTTATAACTCAAAAACGGATGGACCAATTTATATGATCTTTGATTTGTTGGATTTGCCTCCGCCACGAATAGCAGAATAACTATTAAGAGATCGGAAAAATTACAGGGGGCGGGGAGCTTGGTACAGGGCAACAACAGGGCCCCCCTGGAGACGGGCAGCCCAGGGGGACCTCTAACGTACAGGGCAACGACGATAACAAATGACGCCGGCCACCAAAATTTGTCGTACCCGGCTTTAAAAATGAGAATAGATTCTTAAGGAGTAAACCCCAAAGTTTCACTTTTGTTTCGCGTGGACTCTACACATAAATTTTTTGATGATATCTCGAGAACGGATTGACTCATTTTTTTCGGATACAATTAACTATTAAAAAAATTAACGAAAAATGATTTCTCATACAATTTGAATTAAAAATGAACATGGCGTTGTATGCTGGTTCCGGTAATCCAAGTAGATGGTGTTGTGTGCATTATCCGTTTATTAAAAAAAACTGAAATTAATTGAGCTAATAAGTTAACACAACATTTATTGAGTCTGAGGCGGTACAAAGTTTGCGGGGTTAGCTAGTTATGTATAAATTGCACCAAACCCAAACAGCAATTAGAATTAAGTGTCTTCTGTTTGTCTATCCATATTAATAGTAGGGATTACGGACGGAACAATTCGTTCGCCCCTCCGTCATTGAGGGGTAAAAAACAAACAATTGCATTATCCGATGTAGTTTAGTTTATATATCAACCCCTAGAATTCATCTGGCGATATCTGTGTCCAAGCAACCCCAAGTGAAAAACTGCATTCCTCCCCCCCCCAAAAAAAAAAACAAACTACACCTTTATACACCTTCTCACAGTACCACTTTTTAAATAAGTTCAAGTCGAGCGCTTTACATTGTTTAAACGTGAAGAGCGTCAATAAAATTGACCATATCCCGCTTATAATGCGACTTTAATTTTTCCCATATGGGGTGATTCGCGCACACCGCAGTATCTCGGAGACGAATAAAGATATCTAAAAATGGTTAAACAGAAAGTTTTAGCTGATGGTTTCGGTATTTGATTGATGTTTTTGTATTCATTATTGGATCACAATTAAGGGAGTTATAATTTAATTTGTACCACCATGTCAAGACGCGAGAGCCAGTCCTCGAGATCCCACATGCAGTCCCCACTACTCCAACCAGTTTCTTGTTCAGTCCCACTCGTTTGGATTGTATCATGTTTTCGCTGTCGTGCAGTTTTTCACCCTTGGGGTTTGCTGGGACACAGGTATCATATCGGCAGACGAATTCTAGGGGTTGATATATAAAATAAACTACATCGAATAATACAATTGTTGCTTTTTACTCTTCAATGACGGACGAACATCAGTTCTGAGCATCTTTCTAGTGCACTGTGACTCTACTATAAGAAACTTTTCAAAAATTGTATTCAGATGAATAAATTATATCCAATGCTGGATATAACGCCACGAAATACAAGATAATATTGTTTCCATTTATTATTTTGAATCCAAAACTGACATCCATTTATTATTAGATACACTGTAGATTCACAACCGACTGTAACTGACGTTACACCAGCATTATTCAGAATTTCATTAATTAAATTATTTTATTTTTGGAAATGGTGCTAAACCGATTTCAACATTTCAAAAATTTATCTCCTGAAATTATAGTTCCATAAATAAAACCTTTGCATACATGACAGAAAGTCCGTTGCATTTGTATTGGTCATGTAGGTGGATTTCAATTTGCAAAATTTACCAAGTTTCGGTCACAAAAATATCCTTCAGTGCATAAAATTGTCAGCTCAATTCCTATTTTTGGCTGTTACTTTAATGAATGAAATTGAGAAATACCCCATATCCGAGTGGGGGTAACGAGCATCTGGTATCAATATCAAGGGTCGCCGCGACGGCAGTATTCTCTATCAGTATGCGCGTTGCTCCTTCTGGCTAAAGAGCACCAGCGGTAGAGCATCGGCTTCGCGCTTATTTCGCGTATTTCAAACCCGAAAGATTCACTTGTAATCGGTACGTTGTTACTTCCGAGTGTTTTTGTGCTAATTAGTAGGAATTTGGGACACTAAAGTGGTAAGTAGACCTTCAAACTAATTTATTTTCGAAATATTTCTGCGCACCCGTGAAAAAAATCTTGAACTTGTGATTTGTTCCGGTATGAGATATTATCTACAAGAGGCGACGTAAATTCAGGACACATTTTCGCATAACAATTTTGTTATCGCTTAATCAGATTTTATTGTTTGTAAATGATGACGATAAGTCGTGAACGGATCCGCGCTAAATTACTTTTGGTATGAAATCGTAGTTTAATTAATATTTATACCCACAGGGTGCAAAAAAATTCAACTGGGAATTAACAGTTGAAACATATAAAATTTAATTTAAAATTATTGTTACTCCATTTAGGGCTGAAGTATTTAATTCAGCGCAGTTTTTGTAAGGATTTCGCAGTAAATAACACAAGCGACAAATTTCGTGTCGAGGGGTTGGATTTCATTTCCTCATGCACTCACCTCTGTTCAGATATTAACTCAGAGTCAATTATTGTTTTCTACCACATAAGGAATAATTGGCGCGGAATAATCTTATTTATATCCTAGATATACTTTGTCTGCTATTTTTAAGTCCAAAGTTCTAAAGCTTTAATGTAAGTAACTACAAATATTTTCTGTATAAGAATTAATACTAATTACCTCCCCAAATAAAAAATTTAGAATTTTGTTCTGTTGAGAGATAGTGGATATGCCATTAAAATTATTTATTAACACCAAAACTTATAAATCCCATACAATGAAAGTCACATAATTACAGCAGGAAGGAAAATTAGAAACATTTTTGGTAATGACTAAAAAACTTAACAATAATGAGTTAGAAATTCTAATTGCGTAATAGGCAATATCCTCACTAATGAATATGCTTGAGAAATATTTCTTAAGTGTTTGACTGTGGTTGCAGGTATTCATAAGTATATATTATTTTATTTCATATAGAAATCAACAATTTATTATTAAATTTGGCCAATTTTTTTTAGGACTTCTTTAATTTGTGTGTTAAAAGAAGATCCTGGTTCTTCCTTTCTTCCGTTGGCGTTTCTTCCCTTTGAACCATTTTTTATGACCACAGGAGCTATTTGAGTTGCAGAGGATGCAGTTTATCTGCGAATTTACTTGCTTGAGTGTATTTTTGATCTTTGGGTTTTTCTGCGTTTTCATTACGTATTATAATTTTTATTCTGTAATGAAATAATTTATACCTACAAAACTTAAAAGCTTTCAAAGTTTCATGAGCTTCCAAATTTCCGTTTCCTAAATCGGCTTATACTCGATCATCGTCAAATCCCTTTTGAAGTCCAAATAATACTATTGTGTTCATTAGATCCTTCAGTGATTGTAGTTTTTTCTAACAATGGATGTAACTTGTTTGTTCGGGCGTTTTGTATTGTTACACGAGGAAGTTTTTGAGCGTTCAGAGGATATTGATTTAGTTGCCTAAACTTAATTGTTAGTTTATTCGATCCATAAATAAACTTTTTATTTATTTTTTCTTCATCATCTTGATGTGAATAGTTCTGAAACTTTTTAATGCAGATTGTAGGGCTGTGGAGAAGTTAACTTTATTACTGCAATTAACATTAAAGGAAATCCTGTACGTTATCGTTTACTAACACCGACATAAATAAAATCGCTGCTGTTCTTCTTAAGTCCCTGTTAAAACTTCTCTTGCAATTTTCATTTTATTTTGAACAAAAGTCTCATTATATCCTGCTATAATAGAAGTCGCAGCGGAACGTCGCAAACATTGTCTGGTACAAAAATTGGGATGTGTTAATTTCAAATATGCTGCAATCGTTACCAGTATTTTTGACGAAATAAAACTACAACGACAACGGGTGAGTATTGTAATCTGCAGAAATGAACCAACGAGACATCCTCTGTGCAAAAATCATTTCCTCGGATTCCCTTTGTATCACACTGAAATTTTTCTATAGCTTTCTTGGCTGCGGTGAAAATTGTATTTATATTTTAAACCTTTTTACGATGCATACAGACCATAAACTAAGCGGAGTTTTTTCTAATAAACAATTTTGGTTTTATGGCACTTTCCTGAGTTAACCAAATTGGGAAACCCCAACCGATGTACAATTCCAGTTTTTACCATTAAATAAATAATCTAAATCAAACTACTGAAAATTACCTACACTCATGGGATTAATACTTTCAGTCTTTCGAACCCAAATTATTATCATTAAACTACCCCAAACGCGCCAAATCATAATAAAATATTGAGTGACCAATAAATTATTTATCGAGGCCATAGAATATATTTTGTGGGGTTCAAACTTGACTTCTTATGTGTTTTTTGAACTTTCACAGAATTCTGTCGATTGCTAGCGTTTATTGGACTTTGCTCGTCCAAATCTTTTTGAAAAGAAACGTTAGGCTCGTTTACTTTTTATTATTCGTTCTCTTATTTCTCTTATCATCTTGCTTCTGCTTGAGAATCAAGCACAGTAATAAAAACCTATAATACTAAAAATATTATATTTACACAAGGTATATCGCTTAAGAAGTTTCACTTCAGGTACAAAAAAATCCTTCCTTAATACGAAACAGTTGAAAAAAGTGCAAGATCGGTTTACCGATCGTGGATATTTATTCTTTTAACTCTTGAGTACATACTGATAAGAAATATTTATGTGAACTAAATAAACCCAACAAAAGAATTTATGAATCCTAATTAGGTACAGCTTCGTTAAATGAAGGACTATATAATTGGACGTATTGTACTGAGAATCAAGATATCTTTGAAAATATTTACAATGTATAATAAAGCAGTATACCTACTATATTAAGAAGTATAGTAGTCTAGTAACAATTTTACAAAGTCAAGTATTCCTTCTCACAACTCGTAGATATATTTTTTCTGCCAATAGATTTGTATTTTAAAATTATAAACTATAATTATTACTAAACAATTTTTTTGTTTCAGAATAATAGATCACTGTAACATTTGAGATTATGTTATTGGTACACATCTACGTAATATGTCCATTAAATAGTTGAAAGACTGAAATGTAGGGGACCGTGGAGCAGAATGGGGTAGCTAACTACCATAATTCAACTTTTCAAATAAAAACGTCAATAAATATAATTAAATAATCTATTATTTGACTTCTTTTGAAAGTAATTAATGAATCAAAGTAATAAAAAATATATCGAAGCGAATGAAAAAATCGAAGTCGAACTCACAATTAACAAAAGCACTTTATTAAAAGATGCAGAGCGTCTTCAGTATCTAAACAATGAGCTGTGAGGAAAAATTTTAAAATGGAGGACGGTTTTGTACTTACTCACCAATTACATGACTAAAAATTAAAGTGAAAAACAATCACAAAAAAACAACGGGTTGGTTGCACTCCGGGAGTGCCGGCAGAAGTGAAAACTTGAACATTAACGTTGTGCATTTTTGAATATTTTGGAATGGTTAGGAAATAATTTCGCACGAATTGCTTAATTTATCATTATAAAAGTACTATCATTTATGTGGTAAAATACAATATTCATTTATTGCGCTATCGTACACAAACATGACAATTTATATTACATTAAAAATTTTACACTTCAGAACTATTACAATTATTATTTTACATTAAAAAGTTTATCTCTCAGAAAAATCAACTTTCATCCATAATTTCAACGACTCTTTCACCATCATCATTACCAGCATCATCATCGCCAAGCTCTAAAACTGATACAATAGGTTTATGGTAGCTGAAGTAATAAACGAACAATTTTGATTCGAATCTATTTAAATGTCTAATAAAGACCGCATCAATAGTAGTTTTGTATTTCGTTGTGCTAAGATTGCGATCATTTGACATCGTTAAACCAAATTCATTATTTAAAAATTCAATTAATTGTTGATTTTTATCGTCTGCAAAGTTTATGTTGAAATCTCCACTAAAAATCATTGGCAAATCATCAAAGCTTTTCCCATTTTTTTTTGAAGCAATGCAGATGCGTCATGAAAATAAATGAATAAATTTTTATACAGGAAGTCTCGTATAGCACGCAATGACTTATCTGCGGAGAAATGTAAACGGCAACCATAATAATGAACTGATTATCACCAGAGTGGCAACGACTTATACACATATCGCCGATATCAGAAACAGTAGCATTAAGGGTATTGGTCGCGACTTCATAAGACAGAGTTTTGCCCACGTCAAATTTTAAAGAAATCTATTTCACATGTCACATTGGTTTTCTCACTCCTACGCATTAATTGCTACACAGTGCGAGGAGAGAGATGACTGCAGTGCAGTCTACCAGCGCAGTTGTTGCTATGAATCAGCGGAGTGACCATTCAGAAATGACTGACCGACTAAGGGTCCACACGCGGTATCGACAGGGGCGGACTTGCCCCAAATATTAATAGATATTGCAATTAAAATTATTATGGGACAGTTGAAGTTTATTTCATAGTAAAAAAATATCAGAAGTTAAGTCTATATGCATAATTAAATAATAATATATACAAATAACTGAACATACCTTTAAAATCATATCATTTACCTTTTTTCCAACATATCACTTTTCACAGAACTGATGTCTGAAGAGACAGTAGGTATGTTTTCACTACAAATAATAATTATAAAATGAATCACATAGTTTTATAGTTTTACCTTAGCTGTGTTTTTTTCACTCCTTTTAATTGCGCTAAAGGTCTATTTTTTCGATGGGCGGAAGGATATTTTTTTATAGCATTCTTCCTCAAATTTCCCATTATTATTAGAAAAAAATAAACTAATAAAAATTTAAGGACAAACCAGTTTCGACACTAACATCTGAAACTCAAGTGACCATAGATCACTAGGCCATAATTCTGACGAGTGTCACCCTGTATTGCTTCGCGCTGAAAGTTGTGGATCTAAGATGTTTTTACCATGAACACGCGACGTAGTGTTCAGTAACGCTCGGACTGATTGTACGTCTCCAGTTCATACGGTAAGAGATAACACTATTGCATCTTATATTATGTACGACGGAGATAGGAAATTTGCATCGCACTACGAATTTTGTAAAAACAAAGAAACCATTCGGTTATTTCAACAATGATTTAAGGATTTGTTTTTATAATCGAAAGCAGCTTCGTACAAAGTTTATTTCATAACTGATTTTTTTCAAGTTTTGGTTGATTTTGGTCTTCTCATTACGGATTCAACCTGTTATCAGATAAGATATTTTTATTTTATTTTGAGGGACATTCTACTTTAGTATTGATGATTATTCAAATGTTAAACCAAAAATTGAAGCGCTAGGTGTGTTAATGATTAAGTAATTCCAAAACTAAACAATAATTTTTTGGACCGTCTTGCGTCTTCTTCCTATCCATGTGTAGTTATGCGATAAAAGAGTGGGCTAGTATGACGTTTAGGAATGTTGTTGTGCACACAAATTATAGTCAAATGAAGCCGAGTTCAATTCCCTTAAACATGCTGGTGTATTTCGCATGCACATCCATATAATTTATGCAATAATGAACAGTGTTCATATTTTGATAAATAGCTACTCCTCCCGCTGGACGATTATTTCTTCTGAAACTCGCAACAAGGAGAGGGGGATATTACCTCCTCTCCTACGCCGCGCCGGTGCGGCGGTCTACCCTCCCTCCGTCTTACGAATTTTCGATCAGGCCGCGTCCTGACGCGAGTTTAACAATTATTACCCATCCCAAAAAGTGCTCACCGCCGCTATAGAAGTTTTCACTGCAAAAATATGTTATAGTTATTAACGTCATGAGGCCGATAATAAGTGGCAAATAACAGATAAGATTGCTTGTAAAGTCGAGGCGGAGCCGAGACTTTATAATCAATCGCGTCTGTTATTTGCGTATCGGCCGAATATCGTTCAGTACTTTTCAAAATACCATCGGCAATACCGACAAAAAAACCAAATTGTTTAGCATAATTTTCTGATGATCAAATGATCAAAAACTTCCTCCTCTACTGTTAATTTATATAACAGCCGTGATTGTTATGAGTGAGTTTTCACTCAAGCTGACAGTTTTGATATAATGCAATAACAGGTAGGTATTATGAAAAAATACTTTTAGTTCTACAGTATGTCCCCGGATTGAGTTTACAAAAGGAAAATATTTTTTATTTTTGACTTTACGCCAAAACCTCAAAGGAATAAGATTTTTTGCTTGTTCTGAAACCAGCAAATCTGTAATTAAAACTTCATTATTCTGACCGAGTTGAAAGAAACGTATATTTTTCTCTTGATTTTGGGACTTGGTAATGATTAATTTTAATCTTAAAGTTTTCTTATCACGAAGGCAAGCTATCGTTTTAGAGTAGAATTATTGTGCGCAGAAATGGGTGCGAGGTTAATTTAATAATGAATGTTCTTGTTAAAAATTAGTTTTTTTTTATGTTAAAGGTGTTTCTTTGAGTTGCCATTTTTTTATTAAATTAATTTTAATTTACATATTTCAAATAATTTTTTTCACAAACATTTTTGTTATTTAACTTGCGTAAACTCATTTGTCAACGTGACATCGTTGTCAAAAAAATTAAATTGACGATGTGATGGGATTTAAAGAGCAGAGAAAAAAATTTATAAGTCCAAAATTAAGAGAAAAATGAAGTTTTCTCTCCACTGAGTCAGCATAATGAAGTTTTAATTACAGATTTGCTGGTTTCAGGACAAGCAAAAAATCTTATTCCTTTGAGGTTTTGGCATAAAATCAAAAATAAATTTTTTTTTCCTCTTGTAAACTCAATCCGGGGACATACTGTATATAATTTTTTTAATAAGGGGTTATCAAGAGGTTTTGGAAACTAACCTAAAAGGTGGAAAGGCGAGTTGCACAGAATAAAAGGGGAGGTGAGTAATTGGAAGTGGAAAAATAGGCTTCGAAAACGGTTTGGTCGCTGAGGACTAATAAGGTGGATTTGAGGATTTTTAAGATTTCCAAAAAATTGAGAAAAAGGCTCTTATTGCAAATATGAAAAATTTTGAAGTTGAAGCATCGAGTGAAGGAATGCGAAGAAGAAAGAATGTGGTTGGCAAGCAGAAGTAGTATTAGAGATATCTGAATTCTTATTTTTCTATATCAAATTAAGGTCTTCTTTAATTCTGATGGAAAACTTTCTACCCGGTTGGTCTGCATAGACGGCGTTGCAATCATTACATAAGAGTTTGTAAACACCTGAGTGTTGATAATGTGGGAAGAGAGTTTGCCAGGAGACCTAAAGGAAGTTGCGATACCATGAATGTTAAGAATATGAGAGATAGTCAAATAAATATTTCCGAAAAAGGATGTTGAAAACTTGTGGGAAACTTGGAAAGGGGAAGGGGGTGACATATTGCGAGTAATTGCATCTATTCTTAAATTTATGAAATATTAATTAACAGAGAAAGAATTTGAATTGTATGGACTTCCTAAGAGTTGTATTCAACCAAGCGGCTAATTTTTATAGCAGGGTCAGTTTACATAAGAAACTGCTGGTGTCTGGAATGTTTTGTTTAGAATTTGAGGGAGTCCCTATTTTAGGGATTGTTGAAATTTATTGGTGGGATCTAACATCGTTATCTCAAACTCATCGCTGGAAAAAAAAAACTTTATGTATTGTTGGTGATTGAGGATGAATATGCAATTTCCTTTGTATGCTTTTTTTAATTTTCATTTTAAAGTCCACGATTTGACGAGCGGTGGGAGGTGGTTTGAGAAAACATTGAGATAAGGGGGTCAGATTGGAGGCAGGAAAGATTTTAGATACTTAGTAAAGTGTCATAACTTTTCCTAAATGCGATTTTAGTCACTTTCTTGATGCCTCTACATAATATAGACTTAATGGTTTGATGAAGGGAACATCGAGAGGTTATACTCGATTTGAGCAATGTGAAAGAAAGCAGAGCTGTATAAACTTAATCACTGACTTCCAAATTCTTTGTGTTCGACGCATCTACAAGTAAAATAGGACTTTCCTTTTTTGTTTTCGAAAACTCAATCAATTTTGTAAACCACTGCGGCAACTTTATTGAATCCCATAGCCCGCGCGCCCGAGGTGGCCTCAGTTTCCTTATTTTTTTTTTTAGGCGATGATTACCAAAAAGGTGTTTGTATGGTATCTTTTTTGGAGCTTTAAAGTTTTCTTTTTGTACAAATCTGTCACAGCTCTGCTCTCTCTGACATCTGCTCCTACTGCTCCAAATGAGGCCGTAAAATCACCTTTCGTAATCATCGCCTAAAAAAATAATTGAGGTATTAGTGTTAACCAAAAAAGACATTTACTGTATGACAGTGACGACAACCGTAAACCGCTATGATGGTTCATAAAACTGCCAAACTCCAGTATTGCCATTTGGGTGTCATTAGAATTGTGAGTCTGCAAGTTGGTAAGCGAATTGGCGTTTTTGTATCTCTCTTTTTTTTCTGACTGCTAATTAAAAATCCGTAAGCACTGACAATATTTCATAGACTCTAAAATATTTCTAGAATGCTATTTGATAAATAGATGATGTGCGGTTATGACTGATTGTTTGGAGGCAACTCACGTGACTCCCTCCCTCCCTTATTTTGATTCACCGTTCTGCCCCACGTTCCCCTACTCATGAACCCAACGGACAATTAAAATTAAAAGCCCATTTAGTGTTTATGAAATCGGCTTGGTTGGAAATGTTGTGACCACAATTTAATTTAATTATGAAATATGTGCTATAACTTTTGCATCTACAATTTGGTTTAATTTATCGCGAATGAAATTGTATATAAATTATAATTGCAGTTCTAATCCCAGGTTTCTTAATTAACATCTGATTACCTTATTACTTTAATAGGCGTACATTTATTTTGTTTTTAAGTTATTGTAATAACTAGGACAGATATTTTCTATGTAAATTTGACACATTGGAACCTTCAGTCTTGTCCATAAATGTAAAAATTTCGATAAGATATATTGTGAAAAAAAGTGCAACCACTCGTTTAACATCTGACAAGCATGGTCATTGTTCAGTAGAGCAGTGGCCTGTAAAGTTCGATACTAAACCATAACTAACTATAATACAACCCTTATTTCTGAAATTACTGTGATTAATGGCCGTACATTATGGAGCCCGTCATTAGCTAACATAAAATATAGATGCAAATGATTTGTCTCCGGCTAGTTAGTTAAAAGTTCATAAATACAAGAAATTTAATTTTATGTGTGCAATTTATGTATAAAAATTTAGTCAAGATTAGAATACGCCGCCTATTTAGTGACTTACAGAAAATAAAGAAGTTCTCATAAAAAAACCTGCTTATCGAGAATTATGTGTCGGCACGCGATTTTGATGAAACAGCATAGAACTGTTTTTTTTTTCGTGGCGCGTTGTCCGTTGCATTTATTTATGCACTTCATTCATTTACGTGAATTGTGTTTTGATATTTTAAATTATTAATATTTCTGTGTTGTGTTTAGTGTGTTGGTTTAATGATGTTTCGACCCTGGGAAAATGATGCTAGACCTGGACCTAATGCAGAAACTGGTCTATATTGTAACGGACGTGGACCCGAGATGACTCATCGCTGTAGCGGCGTCGTCAATTACTAGAATGTGCTGGATTTATACTACAACGTACACGAGCATGACATCATCTTTTGGAATATCCGGTACAGATCGAGAGCGCCAGGGACATCTGGAGTGTCTAGAAGCATTTAGGCGCCGGTATATTTATTAGAAGACGTTCCAGCGAAAACCAGTCTAGTCGCATCAGTCAACCAGTCTAGTGTAGTGTAGTATCAGTGAGTCGAAAATCAGTGGGTGTAAATAAATAATGCGAGATGTGCCGGTGAAATAGTAAATTGTAAATAGTGTAAGTAATGTATATATTGTATATGCGAAGTTTAAATAAATTGTAGATAATGGAACCCAGAAACGCTACAATATATTATGAGAACTTCTTTATTTTCTGGAAGTCACTAAATAGGTGGTGTATTCTATACGAACATTCTGCTCATGCTTTATAAACTTTGTCTAAATGATATGAAAATTCTAGATATTCATATTGATTTTGTAAAAATTTTAGGAGCCAAATTAGAATTAAATCTACCTAATTAATTCTAATAATAGTAATCCTTTCACTATTCGCACTATTCGCATTTGCATATCCTAAACAGATTTAATATTGATCTTGATGGTTGATATATTGTTACGTGGGCGCATCGACGGATTTACTATCAATGAAATCATTAAATTTCTAAATTATTATTAATACTCAACACATTTATTTACAATTTTCATCTTCAATGTCGATTCAGTCGATAGCTTAGCTGAACGAAACACCCCCGATGCTGACACGTTTCTCGTAAACTACACAACAGATGTCGAAGTCCTGGACACTTCACATTTTCGGTGGACAATCTGTTTCTTTATAAACAATCTGTGCTACCTATGTGCTTCTTGGCATCATCTCAATACAAACAATTGTTATAAGGGGATCACTTCGTTATCGCTTAATCAGATTTGATTGTTTGTACTGCACGAATCTGGTCTAGATTATTTTTTCATGTTAAAGCATGAATTAACACACTCGATTTAATTAACATCTAGAGATCTAATTTCTATCGGGTCGGAACTACGTCGTTATTCAGCTTTGACTCTGAAATACCTTTCATAGTGTCCCGAGCTAGATCTAATGAATTAGGTATGCAAAAGGTCAATTTGTCAATAATGTATTGAAGCAAGTCAAGGTAAATCCCTCTGAAAACTAATAACTTTGATTGTGAGTTTTATGTACTGATATTTCTTTGACTTTCCAGGGAGAGAATCTCAGATAAAAGGAAAATAATAACGAACTTTTCTCCGTAAAAAAACAGTCTAGAAGACATAATGCCATTACATCTGCTCCTTTCCTGTTTCAACCCCGTTCTAAAATGTATTTGAGTGGTTTCATATTTCTCATAGGAGTTTATTTTTGCATATTGCTTTTGTCACAACTGTCACATAAAATATCTGATAATAACATTTCCGTTAGCTCGGACGAATTCACATTTCCTTTCCATCAAATAAGTTAGTAGCTTAAAAAAGTTAATTTATAAAACTAACTTGTTGGCTTTGCAAAAAAGGCTGTCTTAATTGTCGTTCATAATTTCCACTCTGCTGAGTGTTGAACGCGGTTCTAAAGATTTAAATTGGGATTTATGTGCCAGACTGGATTAACTACGATTTAATGCAATTATGTTACCGCAAAAAATTTCAGGACTGCTTGTTTTAAAAGCGATACCTAAGTTTGACTTTGAAGACAAGTGGGCTCGAAAGGAAATGTTTCAGTAGAACAAACAGTGTCGTTTACGAGGATGCAGTAATAGTGAAAAACACTTCAGGACTAATGATCCAATTACACTGTTTTAAAACGTAGCAGAGAAATTGCATTTACACTCCTCTATTCCTTTGTTTCGTTTTCAGGTCTGCGTGTTCCAGTGACATAAGTGGACTTTGAATAAATTTGTACTTCTTTTATCGTAATTGGCTGGATTAAGTTAGAATAGTTTTTTTTTTTTCATTTTTTGCTTCCCTGTTCCTTAATAACAACGCTGGAGTTTTTGTCCTCCGACTAAGTATTTTATCCTTTGCATTCAAATTTTATTTTTTAGTTTATTATTTATTCAATTTTATTGTTATATCGATTTAGTTGTTATAAAAGCAGTGCTACCAAATTGCGCGAAATAACATCTGTGTATGGCCGGCTTTTATGTCAAAAATGTGCTCCCGGCGGTAGGCAATACTGTTTGATAAACCACCACATACCTTCTCATAATTCAAAATAAAGACAATTTTTTAATTCAACGATGAAGAAAAATCATGTTAACCTACATAGACCTTAAACCAACATATTTTTAAATGCATTTTTTAATATTTCACCGTTCTGTTTCCACCAGCCATGTAGATTTTTTTCTATAATAAATATTCAGAATCTGTACCAGAAAACAATTCATCTTTTAAAACTTTACTTATTTTATAGCACATAAATCATTTTCAACAAGAACTGATCCCTTATTCTAAATTCTAAACTACACCACAAACTTAAAAAAGAAGTTTTTTTGTATCAGCACTAACACACCTCTCTACTATGAATCGCTTCACAAATCATAGAGATAACAAATTTGCTTTTGAATAAGATTATCATACGAAAATTAAATATTAATATTACAATGCGTGTGCTAGATAGTATTGGTGACGCAGTGGCGGCTCGTTTATGAGGTCATTCGGTCAATGACCTCTCAAAAGAACGAAGTGAAAAAGGCAGTATCAAGACTCTTTGTTTTGTGGAATATAATAATATCGGTTGTCCCAAGTAAAATTTGTACCCCCCAGCAATTCCGATTTCGAAAGACTCGAACAGGTCAATTTTGTTATCAAGGAAGACCTAATTGTACCAAACTTTCAAGTCTTAGATCTCACCTCTTGAGTCAGGGAAGCCACCCCCTTAAAAAATTTAAATGGCATGGGGGGTCGTGTGATACGTCATTATAAAGCTTATTCAATTCTCTATCCAAACCTACATTTATCAATTCCTTTCTACAAAAAAAAAAAAACATGAATTCGATATTTTCCAAATCTACATAAAATTCTCAACTAAAATTTGTACCCCCCAACAATTCCAATTTCGAAAGACTCAGAAGAAAACGCTCGAACAGGTCAATTTTGTTATTAGGGGGGGCCAAATTGTACCAAACTTTCAACTCTTAGATCTCACCCCTTTAGCCAGGGGAGCCACCCCCTTAAAAAAATTAAGTAGCATGGGGGGTCGTGTGATACATCATTTTAAATCTTATTCAATTCTCTATCCAGATCTACTTTTATCGATTTGTTTCTACAAAAAAGCATGAATTTGTTATTTTCCAAATCAAGAGTATTTTATGTAGATTTGGAAATTAACAAATTCTTATGCTCGTTATTGTAGAAACGAAGCGATAAAAGTAGGTTTGGATAGAGAATTGAATAAGCTTTAAAACGACCCCCCATGCCATTTAATTTTTTTAAGTGGGTGGCTCCCCTGGCTAAAGGGGTGAGATCTAAAACTTGGAAGTTTGGTACAATTTGGCCCCTCTTGATAACAAAATTGACCTGTTTGAGCGTTTTCTTCTGAATCTTTCGAAATTGGAATTGTTGGGGGGGTACAAATTTTGATTGAGTATTTTATGTAGATTTGGAAAATATCGAATTCATACTTTTTTTTGTAGAAAGGAATCGATAAATGTAGGTTTGGATAGAGAATTGAATAAGCTTTAAAATGACGTATCACACGACCCCCCATGCCATTTAAATTTTTTAAGGGGGTGGCTTCCCTGGCTCAAGGGGTGAGATTTGAAAGTTTGGTACAATTAGGTCCCCCTTGATATCAAAATTGACCTGTTTGAGCGTTTTCTTCTGAGTCTTTCGAAATTGGAATTGTTGGGGGTACAAATTTTAGTTGGGACACCCTGTATAATTATTATAGCAATTAAATTATGATGTTTGAATTTTCGTATAAATTATCTATTGAGTTTAGCTCTGTGGTAGTCGCAAAGAATTTTATCCACCGTGGAGCGCGAAGATTCTCGTCTTCGCCCGCGTCAAAGCTAACTCATGCCCTCGTTAAGCGAATGCTGGTAGCCAATTGTAACGAGTGCGACGAAAACAAAGCTATTGCATTTCTACATTGTGCTAAACAAGGAAACAAGACGTCCCATCTCCGCTCTCACGGTCAACAGCCCAAGAGTGTCTCATTGTAGAATCGAATCATGTAAGCGACGTAATGCATGCTTGAGATAAAGAAAGAAAGTCGGACAGATTGTTACTGGTAGTCGGTACGATGTAGGATGGTGTTCCTCTTTAGTTCACTGCATTCACTGGTCAGCTGACTGGCTGGTTTCAAATTTCATCATGTCGGTACTTCAAACAATAAAAACACTCCAAAATAATAGTAATCATAATTTAAGTTTTTAGAAACGGTTGGAGCCTAAAAAAAATGGTCGTCCACTCTCAGAAATGCAAATAAAGATGTTTACCGTAATTGTCGTAAGAGCATGTACGATTTGTCGTATTGGATTTGTGACAAGTGACAAATGCCGTTTATAGTTTTGTGTTTGATTTTTCAAATAAAATGGAAATAATTCGCTGTGGTGCATTGTACAATTGGACGGTGCGTATAGAAAATCCATGACAGATTTAAACGAAAAGGTAACAAAAAATTGATATGTTTTAAGTAAAATAATACTGTTTTAAATTTAAATTTTTTATTTTTTTTCACGTCTCTTTATAAACATACAGCTAAAATTCGAAATGACCCTCCTGTAAAATGAACCACGAGCCACCACTGTTGGTGAGCAGCAAATGGAAGTTCTTTCGACAAGGAGGGTTGTGGTTAATTAACAAAAAAACATTTCTGTGAGTGTAAATTTACAAAATTACTTTAGGATATCATTATGACGCTATAATTACAATGTAACGTTAATATTGTAATGACCCTCGCCTCTATATGATTTTGACACAAGAGGTCTTCAGACTTTTTTCGCCGAATCCAGTTTCAAATTATCAGAATATCGGAACAGAAATAACACTCCACGGTATCTACATAAAAATTATATTTGAAGTAGTGTTAAAAATATCTACACAATTCTGAAGGATTATATAATCAACTATTTTTATTCAAAATCGTTTGTGACCATCTCCTGATCACGTAATAAATTTTTTCTACTTTGCGTTCGTACTGAGGCTATTACGATACGCTTTTGCGTGTCATAATAGACAAAAGCGGTGTTATAATAATTACACTAAAAATAGTATAATTTATTATTTTTTTAATATTGGTAATCTCTCTGTCTGATCTTGGCAATCCTAACCTATACTTCGCTGTCAATGATGTATGAATGTGAATTGGCATTACTATTTTTGCCACTTGTATTGGAACTTCACGTGCATTTAGGGCAAGCGATTTTGTTGGGGGAGGTGTCCAACAAGCTGGTAACACTTGTCGCCTTCTTGGCGCATTGGTGTAGGACGGCGTCTGTAGGTTTTACATATCCTGGATGGTTCGCCTTGACTTTGTGTGTGGACGCCGTCAGGAAGGTTTTTAATAGTATAGGAAAACATTGTGGTGTTGCAGCTCAAAATACATACGGTAGGAAAATGTTTTTGGAGATCGTAGAGAACGTGTTCTCCTTCTGCCAATTTTCAAATTGGGCGTATGTTTTTCCATATACCTCGCGTGACTTTGAAGGTAGCAAATTGCCTATCGTATTTTCGCCAAAGCCCGTATTTCTGGGGGCGTACATTGAAGAACTTCAGAACTCATTTTTGGAAGGACAAAAATACAAGTGTTGACGTTTCAAATTAATTCTTTTTCATAGGCGCCGTTAATGCAGCTCGCAAGAGTGCCAACCGCCGCGAAATTCCCTAGATTGTGAAATTTGATTATTTTGTATAAAAAGTGGCAAAGTAGAAAAAATACTGTATGATAACTCGTTTATAAGGCATTTTGTCGCACTTACTCTTTTAGGGCACTTCTCGCTACGCTCGTCGTGCCCTAAACCCGTGCGTGCGACAAAATGCTTCTTATAAAACTCGTATCATAATACATATACTATTTTCTACTTTGCGTTCGTACTGAGGCTATTACGATACGCTTTTGCGTGTCATAATAGACAAACGCGGTGTTATAATAATTACAATAAAAACAATATAATTAATTTTTTTAATATTGGAATCTTGGCAATCCTAACATGATTCTACTTCGCTGTGTCAAGTCAAAGTCGATTTCAACGTTTGTCAATATGAATTGGGATTTTAGCGTCATTCAAACAAAAGCACTGATGGCGCTTGAAGAAGAGAAGACTGTCGGTCAGGAAATGCTTGAGGGTGTCTCCGGTGATCACGCGGATAAGGGGCTTCCACTTGTTTGTGCGGCGGTATTTGATTCTAGACATTTTGTGGATGAGAAGATTCCAGACCGCGGATCACAAAGAAAAAAAACGGGTCTGTGCGAGTTGTTTGTGGTATGGGGGCGTGTGTTGCGGAGGTTATTGTGAGGTTAGGGGCTTCACTTACAGTTACGTCAGACATTTTTGGAGGTCGTTCGGGATGGGTAATGGCATGGGCAAACGTAGCCAACTGCCGCGAAATTCCCTAGATTGTAAAATTTTATTATTTTGTATAAAAAGTGTCAAAGTAGAAAAAAATGCTGTATGATAACAAGTTTATAAAGCATTTTGTCGCACTTACTCATTTAGGTCAAAATGCTTCTTATAAAACTCGTATCATAATATACTAATGTATTTTGCAACTACACCAAAGGCTATAATGCAAGTTGCAATAATTGCAGAATCTTAATAATCTCCGCTGTTCTGCTCTCTTCTGTATACGAACATTGGGGTGAGTTCACATGAGATATTTTTTTGCAATGTGATTTAAGTTTACTGGGGCTTTCACAAAAAAAAGGGCACCCAGTTCTCTGTCAAAAACGTTTTTGACGAAAACTGTTTTTCTGTTTCTGTGTGCAGCCAACGTAATTATCACTACTAGTGATCGCCAGTCACTCGAAATTTGACTGGACATAACTCACACACACAGACACGTATCCGTGTAGTTTTCTTTCAAAGACATCTACAGGTCAAGACCCAGAATTTTCGTCCCAGGCCATATCTCTGAGCTAGGAACATGCGACAAAATTATTGTTAAAGTATTTTCTGAGGGCTTTCCGACTGCACTCCGCACGACTCCAATATTATTACACCCCTTGAGAAAGCACCCCTAACTATATATTTTTTTCATTTGAATTTCAATTGGATTCATTTTAAATATGGTTATATGCAATTGTACATGTTTACGTGGATTTGGAAACTGAAATAAACGAGTTAATACGTTTAACACGCTTCTAATGTAAACTTGTCTGGCAAGTTACAGACATTGTTGAATAGCTGAATATGTGATTACTATTATGTAATAACTATCTAGAATTTATACAAGATCGCCTCCAGCTTCAACGCACCATTCAAGACGTTGCATCAAAGATCTGGTATAAGCAGCTACAATCATTTGTGGAGTAACTGTAAGGCAGGCTTGTCGTATTAGATATGTTGAGTTCTTCCAGGTACACAAATTCTTTGAGACAGAAACAAGTCAAGAGGCGTTAGGTCAGGAGACAATGCTGGCCATCTAACGGGTCCGCGGTTGCCAATCCATCCATCAATATAAATTGTGTTCAAGTACTCAGTGACATTCCTGGTATTTTGTGGAGGGGTCCCGTCTTGTTGCCATATCATTCCTATACGTTTGCCAAGTGGAATTTCTTCAAGAAGTGTTGGTAACGTGTTATGCAGAAAATTCAAATACCTCAGGCCAGTTAAAGTAACTTCATAGAAGTGAGGACCAATCAAACGGTTTTATGAATAAAAAAACATAAGATACCATGTGTATTTATTAGAATAAAAACGATGGTCCCTTTTTCTTTGGAGTCGACATGAACGTGTACAACTGCATATCACCATATTATTTAAAATAAAATAAAAAGATTCAATTTCAGCAAAAAAACCTAGGGTGCATAATTTAAATTAAACAAATTTGAGGTGGTTTCTCATAGGGTGTTTGGAGTGCAGTTAGAGAGCTCTAAAAAAATACTTCAAGAATAATTTTGTCGCATATTCCTAGCGTAGCAAACAACAGAGATATGGCCTGGGACGAAAATTCTGGGACACCCGGTATATTGAGTGAAAATAGCTGTTTTTCTGTATTAATATATTTATAGAGGCACTAACAAAATCGAGTTAAAGGAGTAATGAAAACTGTGACGTATAAAAATAGGAGATGTAAAATTAATTAATATGGTTGGAACATACAAAAAAAAATCCTAAAATTAACAGTAAGGAAAATTTAAAGAATGAACTGAAATAAAACTGGTGACGAGTTAACTACACAGGTTTAACATTAAAAAATACCCGAATACCGTCTTAACAAATATCTCAAGATGTAATTTTTATCTGAGATCTAACTTTATAAAATCTAAAAAGTTAATTAAAATTGTGGCTTCAGATTAGAAGGTCAAAACTGAGGAGATGTTAACTATGGAATTACTTGTACATCTTGCGAGAATTAATTCCGAGTACTATCGGATATACCGGAATTAGTTTGGAATTACATGGAATTATTTCAAGTACTCAAAATGATGGAAGTACTCGTGATTACAGGAAGTACTCATGAATTACTTTAATTATCGGAATTACCCTGGAATTACTGGAATTACCTTCAAATAATATGGAATTATTCTGGAATTACTTGAATTACATCCAGGTTTTATTACTATTAGTGGTCGCCCAGTGGTCAAAATTCGATCGTAATTAAGGGGGTACTGCAGCTATGAATTTGCAACGTGTTGTGTGGGACAGGATTCTGACCTTATTTTTGATCCAAATAAAAAAAATAAAAAAAGGACTCGTTGAGAAAGGTTGAAGGACGGTACCTACGAAGTCCTTTTTTTCGAAAAGTCCATAGGGACTTTGCTAAAGACGCTCAAACATATGTTATTTTTGCATCAAAGTTTTGATTGTACCAAAGGGAAAAAATCAAAAAAGGACTTCGTAAGTACCGACGTTGAACTTTCTTCTTTTCATAAAACAAAAGATTTTTGAAATCTATCAAAGGGTTGTCGAGTAATCTTGGCTCAAGTGAACCCATGTTTTGGAACAATTTAATATAGGCAACCGAGAAGTAATTCAAAGATGACGTAGGGCAGTCGATATATTGAATATCGCGGAACATGAAACGCTGTTTTGTATTCGACTTCTGGATACTGTTTTTAAAACAACCAAGCTCCATTTGTAAACAAAAAGCTGATATTTTTTCGCTCGACTATTGTGTTTAATTTGTACGTATAATTCCATAGGAAAGAGAAACATATTTTTTCTTTCATATTTTTCAGCATTTACGGTCACGGCATATTACGTAAGCATTAATTATAATGTGGTACATATGTATACAGGGTGTACCAACTAAAATTTGTACCCCCCAAAAATTCGAATTTCGAAATATGTACTCAGAAGAAAACGCTCGAACAGGTCAATTTTGTTATCAAGGGGGACCAAATTGTACCAAACTTTCAAGTCTTAGATCTCACCCCTTTAGCCAGGGGAGCCACCCCTTATTTAGATGGCATGGAGGGGGGGGGTCGTGTGATACATCATTTTAAAGCTTATTCAATTCTCTATCCAGATTTACTTTTATCGATTCGTTTCTACAAAAAAAGCATGAATTCGTTCTTTTCCAAATCTACATAAAACACTCAACTAAAATTTGTACCCGCCAACAATTTCAATTTCGAAAGACTCGAAACGCTCGAACAGGTTTAGTTATCACGGGGAACCAAATTTTCAAGTCTTGGATCTCACCCCCCTAGCCAGGGTAGCCACTCCCTTAAAAAAATTAAATGGCATGGGGGTCATGTGATACATCATTTTAAAGCTTATTCAATTCTCTATCAAGACCTACTATTATCAATTTGTTTCGACAAAAAAAAAACATGAATTTGTTATTTTCCAAATCAAAAGTATTTTATGTAGACTTGGAAAATAACAAATTCATACTCTTTTTTGTAGAGACCAATCGATAAAAGTAGGTCTAGATAGACAATTGAATAAGCTTTAAAATTATTTATCACACGACCCCCATGCCATTTAATTTTTTAACGGGGTGGCTCCCCTGGCTAAAGGGGTGAGATACAAGACTTGAAAGTTTGGGACAATTTGGTCCCCCTTGATAACAAAATTGACCTGTTTGAGCATTTCGAAATTCAAATTTTTAGGGGGTACAAATTTTTGTAAAGTATTTTATGTAGATTTGGAAAATATCGAATTCATGTTTTCTTTTTGAAGAAAGGAATCGATAAATGTTGGGTCTGAATAGAGAATCGAATAAGCTTTAAAATGATTAAGGGGGTGGATCCCCTGGTTAAAGGGGTGAGATACAAGACTTGAAAGTTTGGTACAATTTGGTTCTCCTTGATAACAAAATTGACCTGCTTGAGCGTTTTCTTGTGAGTCTTTCGGAATTGGAATTGTTAGGGGGTACAAATTTTAGTTGGGACACCCGGTATATAATATGTAGGTGTCACCAATTTTAAATTGTTAACGTAGGATTTTTATTGTAAAACATTGCAGTACAAGTAATTGTTTTTAATGTGTTAAATGTGATTCTAGCACTATTATGTTAGAAATGTAAATACACAATAATTAAATTATTGTGTATTTACATTTCTAACATCAAATTTTGATATATTAAAAACATTATTTTGTTTAATCACGCTCTATTTAATTTATCTGTTTTATCCTTTGGTCCAGGACAAACTAATTTCAATCATATTTATATTTCGGCAAATCCACAATCTGAGAACTCAAATAATTAATCCAATCCGTAAATGAAGATAATGAGTTCCCAACTAAATTATTCACGGCAGATCTTTTTCTGAGAAGTAATCGAGCCGAGCGCTCGACGTAGCTCGACACTCAAGCAGTAGTAGTAGTAGATATCAAACACAGTATCAACAATAAAATTTTCCGCACGTAGGTATCTTATGTCTTATTCCGAACTTTGCGGTACTCACCAACACAGATTTTTAAGATGCGTGCAGTGCCCCCTTAATTAAATTTGTAAGCCTGAACGTTATTGGGGTTCTTTTTTCAAATAGTAGACACATCTACAAAATCATTGCATATATATTTATTTAATTTTGTTTTATTACGTCAGCTGTGAGCGTGTCCAAATACGTCATTAACGTGTGTTGTTTGCCCTAATTCCCTGCAATACATATGAAAAAAGAACATTTGAAATCACAAAATTCACAACTCGAAACTCATTCAGTGCTCTGTGCGACTATTTGACCACAGACTATTTATTATTTAATGTATTTGTAACAGATATTACATTATACACGGTGTCGCAAAATTTGCGTTTTCCGAATTCGGAACGTTGTAGCGCATCATCCCAGAAGTAAAGCAATGAATGTTAGCGTTTATTTCTACTTATGGTTAGGCTACTCATATAAAATAATAATTCAAGCACTATGACCCACCTTCCGCCGAGACCTCACACTTGTCAGTCACAGCAAATGTTCAAACTGTTCTCCCCTAGCTTCAATGCAAATGTTAACTCTCGGTTTCATATTTTCAAATGCATTTTCCAACATCTGATAGTACAACTATATACAATACGGTGTTTTTGAGATACGAGAGTATGAAATAATCTAGAACTGTCAGGTCCGGACTTCGAGGCAGAAATTGAATGACTCGATCATCATGAAACTCGTGAATTCGGTCCATAGTTTCCCTTGTCCTGTAAGCTGGTGCATTATCCTGCTGGAAGTACCCATGTAGAAATTCGCCATCATGAAGGTTTTGGAAAAAAGGTTCGAGTAAATTATTGCGATATCTCTCGGCATTTACCGTTCCTTCAAAAAAAAAAAAAGTCCAACTATACGTCTTCGAGAGACCGGCAGCAGCGGGATCACCACTTTTCTGCGGATAGAGGGGGCGTTTGGGCGAATTTCGGGATTATTTGCGGACCAAATTTGCATATTTTGTTTATTTACAGTATACTATTCGTGCAGGAAAATCTCGTGGAAACAACTCTTGCACGACGGTAATTTTATAGGGATGAAGATTTAAATCTAGTTTTAATATTTTTTGACAAGTTCCATATGAGAGGTCCATCGCTTAATGTGCTAACCTGAGGAGAGGTTTCGTGGAAGACGCTTCCATTACTGCTGCAACAGCTGCCACAATCTCAGGAGTTTTTTTTTTTGGGCGCGCCGCTACCCGCTTTTCGACCAACAGTCCCAACATCACCAAATCTTGCCACGCATTTATAAATTTGTTGGACTAATTTTTGATAATCTGCTGGAGAATTGGGGTAGGCATTTCCAAAATCATTAACAGCGTTCTACAGAATAATTCCATTCACCATTGTGTCGCCGTTTTGTTGAAGTCACTTTGACATTCAAATTTTAAATCAAATTGTCAAAAGTTGGTAGTGCCAACCTAATTTGTTATTTTATTACGAGTTTTATTATTTATGTTTTTTTTTTATTCAAAAACCGTGCCTGAATAATGTAAAGAAGATAGATGAATTAAATAGTTTTCGTTTTTAATACTTGTCGTAATTCCAAAATGGGAATTGAATTAAGTGCTTTATCTTTTGTTGGAATTACCGGAATTACCTTTTGATTACTGGAATTAGTTACTTTTGTGGTAGTTATTTCCTGATTATTGGAATTACCTACGAATTACTGCGATTACCACGATTACATGCGAATTAATTCCTCGAATCTGAATTACCAGAATTGTTCGTGATTACCTTGAATTAATTCCATGTGGAATTAGTTGTACAATTTTTTTCCAAGTTAACAGCCCCTCGGTCAAAACTGACTTAATCTAAGCCACTGAAATACAGAGAAGCGAGTGAACAAAGTACACATTTGGTTTACAGATTTCAATATAGTCTGACTGTAAAGTCGTTCTATACTCACAAACTAAACATGTTTTCCTAATGGTGCAACGCCACCTGGTCATTACGTATGTTGCTTGTTGGTAAACTTTATAATTAAATAATGTTAGAATGGAATCAGAGTATAAGAACACTCGCTAAGTGAACTAAGTGAAAAATGGACGTTTGGAAAAAATCTGCATTAAGAAGAGTAGCTTAGATGCTGAGAAATAAATTGTTGTAATTGCAGCAGAACGTTCGTGATATTAAAAAAGTCTACAGGGTATCTCAAAATTAAGGCACTCCGAGTTTGGAGTGTTGTAGGATGTACCTCTTTGAGTAAGAAAAAAATTGTTTTAAATTATCCTCTACAAGATATTCGCTAATTCGGCAACATTGGGCAAACTGCATTTCGCACCGTTTCAAACCTGAGTTGGAAGCGTTGCTAAGATATGCTATATTGGGTTTTCATTAGTAATTGAGATGGTAATAATTTCAGTAAAGTTTTAATTAACGAAACTAAGTAAAGTAATTGTTCAAAATTTCTGCCTCCAATGTCTGCCCTTCTGATGGCATGTTGTGTTGCTCTCTCCAACATTATTTCGTCCACAGCAAGAATACGATTCGATAAATCGTCAGGATATTCTGGAGGCGTCTCATAAACGCTATCTTTTACATCCCCCAAATGATCATCGCGACCTATCCACTTAAGGCTAAAGGTGACGATAAAATAGCGTGTATCCGGCACGCTAGATGGCGCTAAAGAATTCCCGCATTTAAAGTTGAACTAATTGTTCAAATAAAAATAAAAACATTATTGGACCAAGTAAATATGTGTACTTCACGCTATAGTGAAACATTTACAGTTTCTTGCTTAACTTTACATTTGTTTTTTAAATCTGGGCTATACATTTTCATGTCCTCTAAACATCAATTTTAATATCACAAATGGGGCCGGCGGAAAACGCCCAGAACCTACCTAAGACGGGTAAAAGTTCTAAAGCTTGAACTACAAGACCGGTTCCAGCAACACTCACTTCCGCTTGAATCATTGCCGTATTCGGAAAGTCGTAGCGCTTGTATCATAATATACAGGGTGCCCCAACTAAAATTCCACCGACAGACATTTATAATTTTAAACATACTTTAAGGGCTGAAGATGGGAGTAGGCTTTGCAAGAAACACGTTTCAATTGTAATTTTACATTTATTAAAGTTTGTGGAATTGGACTTGAATACATTTAAATTTTAACTACTTTTATTTATTTGTTTCTACAAAAAAAGAATGAATTTTTTAGTTTCCAAATCTACATCAAATAAAATATGGTTTCTTTCTTGGTGAAGCGCACATTTTGATAATCAAGAAGGTTTAATCAAAAAAAATGTAAAAATTGATGAGTCTTTTGGAATTGAAATTGTTGGGGGGTACAAATTTTAGTTGGGACAGCCTGTATTATATTTTTTATTCTTATTGTCTATATACAGTGCGCACTAAAAATAAGGAATAAATTCAATAAAACTGAAGCAATTTTTGTCATTTTTTGTTACCCACACTCTTTGCCTCAATGACGTCATTGACATTATTTTTTAATTAAAATCCGACATTTTTTTGTCATATATGTAAAAAAAATCAAAAATTAAAAAAAAAAAAAAATTTGGCACTATAGCGTGAATCAGCATAAGACTTTGAGTACAACCCTGTTTGTAGATTTTAAATCGGTTGAATCGTTTCTGAAAGAAAACGGTATTACTTTAGACATATTTTCTCTCTGTCGCACACTTGGTAATGAAATTTCGTCGTTCAGTTTTGGGCAAATTGACAACTTTAAATGCGGGAATTCTTTAGCGCCATCTAGCGTGCCGGATACACGCTATTTTATCGTCACCTTTAGCCTTAAGTGGATAGGTCGCGATGATCATTTGGGGGATGTAAAAGATAGCGTTTATGAGACGCCTCCAGAATATCCTGGCGATTTGTCGAATCGTATTTTTGCTGTGGACGAAATAATGTTGGAGAGAGCAACACAATATGCCATCAGAAGGGCAGACATTGGAGGCAGAAATTTTGAACAATTACTTTACTTAGTTTCATTAATTAAAACTTTACTGAGATTATTACCATCTCAATTACTAATGAAAACTCAATATAGCATATCTTAGCAACGCTTCCAACTCAGGTTTGAAACGGTGCGAAATGCAGTTGGACCAATGTTGCCGAATTGGCGAATATCTTGTAGAGGATAATTTAAAACAATTTTTTACTTACTCAAAGGTCCTCTTCGCACACTTGGTAATGAAATTTCGTCGTTCAGTTTTGGGCAAATTGACGTTAGTGATATGGTCCGATGTATACTGAGTGAGATATAAACTAAACCTTACATTAATTTAAGAAATGGGTGCGTGTACTTATGCACGCGCGTTAGAAGTGATTAATAGTATATTTCAAACCAAGGTAAGAAAGTGCTCTCTTGCAAACCGCGGGCAAAGTTTATAAACCGAGGCGTAGCCGAGGTTTGTATTTGCCCAAGGTTTGCAAGGACACTTTCTTAACAAGGTTTGAATGCTATTTTTTCTCTACCGGCACAACTTTGTTGTAAAAAAGTAAATAAACGGTGTATTTCTAACAAACTGGTTAAAACGAACTTTTTAAGAGTGGAATAAGCGCATTTGTCAAGTTTGTTCAAAAATTGTACGAAAACGGTAAAGTATGTATTTTTTTTCCATAAGACCTCGAAATTTAATTTCAGTATAGAATATCGTCCGATACAGATAATATTTCTTGCAGACCACTTGAAATTAGAGCTGCAGCGTTTTAAAGCAACAATATCTGGGCTATAAATCCAAAAAAATCCTCTGGACTAAATATGAATTCATTCCTTGAAGATGTAAGAGATGAAAAGTTTATTGCCATGAAGAAAAGTACATGTTTGTATATTTCACAACAATAAAACATTATTAGATCTATTCCTTTAGGTTGCTTTAATTATTATGGGTGTAGCTGGAGCATATAGAAGTAACACTCACTAAAATGTTCATTAATGTTTTACAACCAATGATTTACAATTTTGTTCAATTCTTTCCGTTCCCAAATTAGAAAAAATGAGGTTAGGTAGTCTTTTAACCTAAATATAAAAATTTAGATTAATTTTTAGAAATTGTAGTACGTAGCTTACCTGTTTATTTTATAGATTATATTATGATTAATCCACCAACTTGCTTTATTGGATTGGTATTCATTTATCTACCTTGATGTCAATCGGTTTGCCATAAGTTTGATAGCTTTAGGAGTTTGGTACAGTGTCATCATAAAAATAGTTTGATTCACTTTCGCCCCTGGGTAACTTTCGTACCTCAAAGGAGGTACCCACAGCCTACATTTCTAACCGGTAGTGAAAAAAAAATGTGTTTTCCACTGAGCAAAAGCTTTGCAGTCTACCTATTTTGATGTTATTGTAAAATAATAGTACACTGTTACGGTTAACTTCATTAGGAGCCACATGGTAGTGTTCTAGTAAGTGAAATAATTATACATTTTTGTTTTAAATGTTTTATTAAACCTTTCTATGAGAGCTGCTTTTACATCGAGATCTACACAATGTTGGTCGTCTAGCACCTCTTTTGTGGTGGACAGTTTCCGTTTAACGAAATATTCGCACAGTGTTTTTAACGACGTAAAAATCAGAATGGAGAAAATGGAAGTCTTCTAAAGTTGTATCACTATTATCATGTATTTCTCCCTGAACTAAAACTCCATTTCGGAAGTATGACTGAATACACCTAAATGTTGATGGATGATGGCAACATGTTTATTGGATACAGCAACTTGTATATGGATACATCCTGTCAACAATGTTGCGCGTCCAAACCGAAATCAGTGTTGACGTAAAAATGGAGGAATAAAAATCACCGTGCTGCTATTCCACCATCAGTAAGATTAGCGGTTACTCCATTATATTTAGCTAAAGGCAAAATCTGTTTAAATTATCGAAGCAATCAATCTCCATAATCCAGCCCGAAGTGTACGAAGCCATTATTAAAGTGAGGATACTGTGAAGTGAGTAGTCAACAGATGAAATATTTATTATTAATTTATGTATTGTCAAAAGCATTCATCATAGAATACAAAGAAATTTTATTAAGAATTTTTGCTAGGATGTTCGTTAAAATGGCTCTTGCGAATGGCGCAGTTCATTTGCTGCCGAATTTAAAAATGGTGGTTCTGATGGATCTTGCCATTGCGATATAGCGATGTTTTCCATTTTAAATACAAGCAACAGTCAACATATTTCTTTACAATCATGCTTGTATCTAAATAGTTGACGGGATACATTTTGCCAACATCAATATTACTAACTTGTTGCCAACATTTTGCTGGCCGTTTGGTACTTACCTTTATAAACCCAATTTGGACTCACTATAAAACAAAATTGAAGTCCTTTCCTCCATCCGGTCTTGTCTTTAAACGCATCATTGATCTCTGGTGTCTCGTGGAGCATCACTTAGAACAAGACGATATCAAGGACGGTAAGAAGGAAGTCTAAAGTAATGGATTCTGCGCTAAAACCTAACCATCGATATGGGTCGACACATAGCACCCATCCAATGCGTTCCAACCGAACGTGTGGTTTTAAACCTGGGACGTTTTTGCAAAAAATGATAGCTTTAGGACGTTCACTGCCAGATCGACGCTTATACACCATTTCTTCAGAAACATAATATTTTTGAGCAAATGTAAATAGTCATAATAACAATAAACTCCACTAATATTGTATAATCGACTATAACCATTTTATCTCAATCCTTCTGCTAACACAACGTTATTTTGTATTAAGTTAATGAATGACACCGCGCTCCGGGCTCTGTAGTTCTGGAGTTTGTGCGCCGCCCGGATTCACCATCGTTCCGGGAGAATAGGACGCCGAATCGTATAGCGGTGAAGACCTTGGATGAGCAGCCCACGCGTGGGAAGAACGTCACTGTTTCGGCACAAGCCCCCTATAAAAGAACGAACAGAACCGGGCAGAAGACAGTTGGTGATCCGACCGCTCCAGTTGGTTTCAGTGTGGTAACAACCACCCTCCAAGTGGTGACCGTTACGGTAGTGAGCGATCGTGACCAGTGAGTGAGTTTCTGCCCTCCCGTCCACCAGCAGCAGACCAGAAGGCCGGACCGACCACCGTAGGAAACAGTAAGAGAGGGGACCTCCTGCTGCCCGCTTGCCGTTTCCTTCTCACTGACGTAAAGGGGCCAGTACTGGTATCTTTGGTGCCGACCTGGTGCAACGGGGTTAGGGCATTTGTGGTGGCTTCTTTCTAGAGGCTGTCCAAGTGTCTGGTTTTCGGTGCACCTGCCGGTTGACCACCGAGATACCCGGACGTGTCCTTCTAGGGATCCTTTCACCCGACCAGACGGGGCCAGCCTTGGTATCCTTGGTGACGACCTAGTGCAAGAGGGTTAGGACACTTGTGGTGGCTTCTTTCGAGAGGCTGTCCAAGTGTATGGTTTTCGGTGCACCTGCTGGTCGATCATTGGGATATCCGGGCGGGTCTCTTGCTGGGACTTCCGACCACGGACCGAAAAGGACCGGTCCTGGTAGCTTGGGTGTCGACCTAGTGTAACGGGGGCAGGACGCTTGTCGTGGCTTCTTCCGAGAGGCTGTCCAGGTGTTTGGTTTACGGTGCACCTGCTGGTCGAAAACCGAGATATCCGGACAGATTTTTTTTGGGCAACGTTTCCATTCGCCGACCCCGTTTTACCCCACCTCCGACCCCGAACGACACGGCGGGTAGTGTAGGGCACGACTGTTTGGTCCCCGGAAACCGGTTCCGTAACATTGTAAAAAAACCTTTGTATATAAACCGCGAATATAAATGTAACCCCTGTAAATATCTACCGCTGTATATATTATCCTTGTAAATATTCTGGGTAAATTAAAAACCTGTTAAAACCCGTGACTGTTTATTTATCCTCCGCCAAACTCGACAGCTGACCCCTGGTTCACCGTACTCCACTAAGCTACCCGTGGACACGTGTGGAGCATACCACAATAAAAAACTGGCGCTCGAGGTATGCGTACCGTATAAAGCGTCACAATATTCTCTATTTTAATTATATAATCAGTAAAGCGTCACATAATCTACAAAATATTAATTCGCAACCACAGTATATTAAGTAGTAGAATTTTTTTTCCTGAGGGGATAGTCTAATATAGCTAGATAGCGTTTCTTCCATTGTTTAATTAAACACTATGTAGAATTTATTTTCGACTTCTTATATTACATTATTTTTGCAAATTACTACTCCACGGCTACTAAAGGCAACTGACCGACACAACCCACTGATCTGCAACTTCGCCGATACGACTTCTTGACTGACTGTCACTGATCCCCGACTACAACATCCTGCAATAAATATATCAGCTACATCGTTCTGGGCGCCTCCAGATAATTATTGATGACATCAATCCTGTCAACAATTATTTCAGACTTCCATTTCCAGAACATCATGGATGATCTCATGCTCTCGGTGCGTAGGGAATACTCCAGACGATGACATCAGGCCATCTCGAGCATGATGTGGTTGTTGCTGCCGTGATAATCTCGATGTCGGTACACATATTCAAGAAGATTATGTCACTCTATCTCGAGCATGGGAATCATTGATGACGACATTGAGAGTCCACCTCCGTTACATGATAATAGATGTAATTTTGGCTTCTTCTTGAGTGAAATTGGTACTAATTCAACATCAACACAACCTTTGTTAATATTAAAAAGACATTTTACCATAAAAAGATTAAGATATGTCGTTATAACAGAGACAAAATAAAAGCACCTGACCTAATTTATTACTTGAAATATTGCACTCTCAAGCATTACAATTTTGTGCAAATATAGATATCTATTTATTTTATTATCGGATTTCAATTTACTATTTAAATCTGCAGACCATTGAAATCGCAAATGGCTTTATGCATGCATACAACTGAACCAACTGCAATAGGCTGAAAAACCCACAAAGCGCGTCTCGAATATTTCAGATAATGCCGGTAAACTCCATACATCCCGGAACTATATTAGATAACGATATCGTCAGCAAACGATAAGAATTATACTTTAACGATCAGCTTTAACGATATTTAAGAGAGATTCTCCTTAACTTGGACAGTTCAGAGAATCGATGAAAAATAGTAAAGTCGATTATGTTCTTTTGAAAGGTTTATTTATGGTGAAGTCAAATTCAGTGCACTTCAATTGAATCGTTTTTGAGGCTTTTGATGCTCGTCCAGCACAACTTGAAAGAACTCGGGTCGTTTATTTTTCGTTTTAAAGTCAATTTGCGAAGTTAAAAATGTCATGTGAATGAAATTATTAATAGCTGTTTTTTACAAGAATTGACCAAGTAAAGGGAGAAGTTTAAAATTTCTAGACGTTATCGATTGAGCACAATTATTGTCGACACCATCGAGAGACAATTACTTGCTGCTATGTAATTAACGCTCCTCGCAGAAAGGCAGAAAAAGTAATTGCAGGGGAGAAATCAACTTCGAAGTTGACTAAGGATGCTTTAAAATAAAATAGTTTTACGAGAGTGAGCTCCTACCTGAGTCCAGACTTTAAGAAACATAAACGCACTAAATAAGTTTATTACCTTTTTTCATTAATCGCGACAGAAAATTATGTTCCTGAAATAACCAATAACAAAGTTCATAAATTCTTACTTATTAAGTAATTACTTAGTACGCAGACTCAGGTAGAGCTCTTATCTTGTAAAGTAGCAACATTGGGGACAAAATAGTGAAATTATTTAAAATTTTGATAATCATGAATCAATTAAGAAAAAATATGACCATGGTAGCCAAGTTCTTATAGAACAATTTTTTTCTAACCATGACCTTACAAAGTAACGTTAAAAACATTTCTATGAAATTGAAGGAATAAATGAAAGATAAGATGCAATGTTTGATTTTCTTAGACGGGGGCGGACTGTTGAGGATTACAGTTCCTAGTGCGATCAAAGTAAGGTTGGATACACAATTACAAATAAAATATCAAAAGCCCTAACCGATCCTATGTCTTATTCAAGGTCGTAAACCGTAAGTGTTATCATAAAAATAGTTCAGACAAAAGTTAATTTACAAAAATTATTGTAGTCTAACTGATAACCTTCAAATGCTTCATCAATGTAATGTAGCTTTCTATTTCATATTTCATATACGTCATATCTTATAATTTTTTGTCGACCTAAAAATATGATTGACGCGTTCAGAAAAGCGTTTTGGTAGCCGAGATGTAGACAATTTTCCGGCCTGGTGATCCAATTATTGCATACGTTCAGTGTGATCAATAGTTTTTTTTATTTGGCAGACTGTTACAGATGAATAAAAATTTACACAAAAATTAATCAACGACGCAAGTTCGAAAACATTTCCATAATTTGACATAATATCATCTTTGGTCCTGCAATCACTGCATATAACTAGGGGAACGTCCCTGTCTTCTAAGAACCACGTAAGCGAAAAAGTTTTAAATTAATATACTAACCAGTGATTGTCTAAATAAAAATCTGGTCAAGATTGCCATGAAACAAATTAAATTGCCATTTAGTTGTGCGTTGTCAAGAAGCAGAGGGAGGGCGTTTGGAACACCTTATTTAATGAAAAGTTGTTTGTGTTTTATCTTTGATCTTTTGTTTGTTATCTCTAGGACACACGTTCAATGTTTGTAATTTTTACCAAACAATCTTGACCAGATTTTTATTTAGACACCCGATATATAAAGATGGATAACGTTTTCGTTAGAAGCAAAAGAGATGTTACCGAAGCCGTACAGGAACTCAAAACAAATTGACAGGGATCTATTTCTAGAAAACCTGTCAAATGTCAGAGGTCGGCTCGATATCTCTAATGATCTTAAGACGATCGGAGAACTGGAGAGGGCAGTCACTGACCTCACTAGGTCTCTGATGACGTCTTATGAGCAAGCTTGTCCGCTGAGATCAGGCACCCGCCAGGGCCACAACACCACATGGTGGTGTAAGGAACTGGAAAGGAGAAGAGCCTATCTGCGCAAGCTATTCAATAAGGCCAAAAGGACCAAAAATGCAGCCGATACAGATCCAGCGGCAATACAAAAAAGACGTTCGTTCTAAGCAGAGGTCATCATGGAGAAAATTCTGTGGGGACCTCGAATGTACCACCACCGCTGCCCGGCAGATGAAAATCCTGTCAAAAGATCCGGGACAGCAAGTAGGTAGCTTGAAGAAAAAGGACGGCACATACACGGACTCTGCCGATGAAACGGCCAAGGCACTGATGGCTACACATTTTCCGGACTGTGTGGTCACAACGGATGTGAATCCGATCCAAAGCTGTCCGAAAGCCCCCTCCCTGGAGGACTGGGCTGAGGCTGCGCGGATTGTGAACCATACCGGAAATGTGGAGGGAGGTGAGAGTTGTCTTTATCCCGAAACCAGGGCGAGGAGATTATTCTCTCGCGAAATCTTTCCCTCCCATAAGTCTCACATCGTTTTTGTTAAAAACCTTGGAGAGACTATGCGACTACCAAATAAGGGATGGGGTGCTAAGGGCCAAACCATTACACCCCAACGAACATGCATATGTTCCAGGGAAATCGACCGAGTCCGCTCTACACGAGGTGGTGGGGCGGATTGAGGGAGCCCTGGAGCACAAACTATACTCCTTAGGAGTATTCATCGACATCGAGGGGGCTTTTGAAAAGACCATCTTCGATAGCGTCGGGCGAGCACTTCAGAACCGCGATGTCTCAGGAACAGTACGTGACTGGATTCAGCGGGTGCTGGACTGCAGAACCGTACAAATTAGCGTAGCGGACGCAACTACTCGAGGAGTGGTTAAGAAGGGCTGTCCTCAAGGGGGAGTTCTCTCCCAACTGCTATGGGACATAGTAGTGGACGACCTTCTATGCACACTCAACGAGGCGGGATTCTACACTATCGGATACTGGTAAGTACGAAAATGTACTATGCGACCTTATGCAGACAGCACTCTGCCTGGTACAAAAATGGTGTAAGAAGGAGGCTCTGGCTGTGAATCCACAAAAGACAGAGCTAGTCCTCTTCACGAACAAAAGGAAGATGGAACAGCTAAGGCTGCCCTCCCTTAACGGCGTCAAGCTGAAACTCTCGCAGGATGTGAAGTACCTGGGCGTTATGTTGGATCATAAGCTGTCTTGGAAAAAGCACCTGGAGAGCAAAATACACAAAGCTAGCGTCGCCCTGTGGCAGTGTAGGAAAGCGGTGGGAAGGTCCTGGGGCTTAACACCCAGGATTACCCTCTGGCTCTACACGGCCGTCATCAGACGATGCTGAGCTACGGAGCATTTGTCTGGTGGCAAAGAGTCAGACAAAAAACAACGATGACACGTCTCGGACGCATCCAACGGATGGCATGTGTCGCTGTGACGGGCGCCATGAGAACCACCCCGACCGCAGCTCTGGAGGCTATCCTGTGTCTGCCTCCCATCGATCTCTTCGTGGAGGGCATGGCACTTGCCTCCGCTCGCAGGCTGCGGGAACATAACCTTTGGAAAGCTGGGAAATCAGAACGCGGGCACGCCCGCATCTTGAGCGAGGGACTCCACAGAATACCTCTCCTGGGTGCGGGATCGGACCGAATCTGTCCTCAATATGCTTTCGAAAAATCCTATGCAGTGAATGTGGATACAGAAGAACATCCGAAGTTTGAGATTTCAATCTTCACGGATGGATCAAAAACGAAAGCAGGCTCTGGAGCGGGAATTCACATCCCCGAAATAAACTGCAATCTCAGCGCAACCCTAGGGGAATGTGCCAGTATTTTCCAGACGGAGATCGCGGCCATTCTTAGGGGTGCCACAGAAATCACTGGGCGCAATGTCAGTGAAAAAACGATGTGCTTCTTCAGCGACAGTCGAGCAGCTCTGCGGGCTCTGGCCAGTGGCAAGATTACCTCTCAAGTGGGACATGATTGCCATCTGGCACTGTCGAGAATAGCACTAAACAATGTCGTTGAGCTAAGATGGGTTCGAGGACATAACGGTAATGAGGGGAATGAGAGGGCCGACGAGCTGGCTCGGCAGGGTGCAACGGGAACACCGGATGGAACCGAACCGCTCATCCGACCGGCCAATCGCTACCTCTCAAACCTGATCAAAACTGACACCCATTCTAGACACTGTGCTAGATGGGAAACGACAACAGGCTGCAGACAAAGCAAGATTTTTATCAAAAATCTTTGCTTTAAAAGAGCCAAGTCTTGTCTGCGTTTGTCGAGACAGACTCCGCCTTTTGGTGGGCATCTGGACCGGTCACTGCAGGCTAAATAAACACCTCCACGTGATGGGGGTGGTCAACGACCCAACGTGCAAGGGTTGTTTAGAGGAGGACGAGACTCTCGAACATACCCCAAGGGAATGTCCGTCTCTCGCTTCGACCAGAAAGTCCATACTGGGGGAGACATGGCCCAGCTGGGCCAAGTTGAGGTGTACCTCGCTTGGAACCATCCTAGCTTTTTTCGACAACGTCGGATGGCTGGATGAGAGACAGGAATGAGGGACGCGAGGGGGTGACACAATGGGCCCGCGGTGTGGTCTAAGTGTCGGTGAGGGGACCAAATTCCCTCACACCCCTCAACACCTAATCTAATCTAATCTAATATAAAGAGTATATATTACTTTAGTTTATAAAAATACATACAGGCGATTAAAGCACGCCGAGCTTTAAAGGTTGTCAAGGAAATATAGGTATCATTATAACTTCATCAAATTTGAAAACTTTTCATATTCCTTCAGGTATGGGTCTTTTGACTTCGATGGTAGTATTTTGGATTCCGCTTGTTCGGCCAATGCTTCTATATCGGGTGAAATCTCGTTTTAACTCATTTTTCCTCGATTTTTGCTGACACGACTAAATGCAATGGCAGACGTGGACGCGAGAAAAACGTAAACAATAATTGTCGTAACTAATGGCAATATTATTACGCCATTTCGATTTATCACGACAAAAAAGTTGTTAGTACTTAATTTGTTCCGGTATTGCTGGTATAATAAAAAATAGCGTAAAGTATTCGTGGATAACTGGTCTTTAAAACACTTGCTCTATTATTATAATATCTAACTCGCGCGTGTTTTAAAGACCTTGTTATGGACTCATACTTTAAGAGGGTTCTCCAGTGGCATGTTCATTTCTGCTGGCCGAGGTACATTTTCCCGCAATATCTTTTTTTTAATTCACAAATTTCAAAAAATCGCTCTGTAGCTGCAAAGATCTATATTTTATCAACACGACCACAAAATTTCAATAAAAAATCTTCAAAAATAAAAAAGTTACATTCAATGCCGCACATTGCTGTAGATTTTTCCGCGCCGTTGAATATAACTTTTTTATTTTTGAAGATATTTGGGCGTGTTGATAAAATATAGATCTTTGCAGCTACAGAGCAATTTTTTGAAATTTGTAAATTAAAAAAAAAAAGATATTGCGAGAAAATGTGCTTCGACCGGCAGAAATCTACCTGCCACTGGAGAACCCTCTTAATATACTATTTTATACCAAATAAAATTCCAAGCAGTAATTTGTTTTCGAGTGATGACGTCATCGATATTTTTTTTAAATACAAACCACAAGTTTTTCTTGATTCTGATAGCCCCCTTAAATTGTCTACACGACAGTATAAAAATTTTGTTTTCTTACACAAGGAAAGTTTTGAGAAAAAAAAATTGAAAAAGTAAATTTTATAACGAACAAAAACAACTCAAAAACTATATTACTAACAATAAGTACTTAAAATTATCGAATTAAATGTTCTAGATTTTGTGGTGTGTTAACATAAATCTTCCATAAAAAATAATCAAGGGGTGTGAGATCTGGAGACCATGCAGGCCACTCTATCGGGCCTCGTCTCTCAATCCACCTCCTAGGAAACCAATTGTTCAAATAATGGCAAACATGAAGTGCAAAGTGTGGGGGTGCACCGTCTTGTTGAAACCACCAATCATCATTTACTAAGGTTTTATCATTGTCATTTGGAAAATTTTCTACAAGTACGGGTCGAAGGTCATCTTGCAAAAATTCCAAATATCTATCCCCTGTTAGGGTTTCTTCAAAGAAAAGGATCTTATTGTTGATTATGCCTGCCCACACATTTACTTTCTGACGATGTTGAGTATGTGCATTAGTCATCCAATGTGGATTTTCTTTGCTCCAGTATCTGCAGTTTTGTCTGTTAACTGTGCCATTAAGACAAAACGTGGCATCATCCGAGAAAAGTATTTGACGCACGAAGCGTGAATTGGCGTTGCATAAATCCATCATAATTTCACAAAACTGCATTCGGCGATCGGGGTCATCCTCGTTTAGTTCCTGCACAATTTTACTGACTATAGATTGGCTGATGAGTCTCTCTGGATACTTTGCATTGAACAAATTGCAAACTTCTTCTTATCCCCGCAACCAATCAAAATTAAAATTTCTATACGTAATTAGTATATTTTATTACAAGGCCAGAAACTGTCATTTTGCAAGTGCAAGCACAGTTTGTGCAGGCGAGGCGAGGCGACAAAAAATGTTCATTGTTCACTTTTTTAGGGGGGCCTCAAGCCTCATGGGCCCCCCCGTGTCTCAAAGTGCCCCCTTAAACCACCATGTCGCAAGGGACCCCACAAGTCTAAACGGGCCCTCATAACGCATGAGTCTCAAGGGCTCCACATGTCGAAAGGCGCCCCCTTGGGCATACCTGTACCAGAGGGCTCTGTTATTGTCGTTGCCCTATACCAAGAGCCCCCCCTGTAATTTTTCCGATGTTTTAATAGTAGTTATTCTGCTATTCGGGGCGGAGACAAATCCAACAAACATAAAAACTTGCATTGAAAAATCCCTAGTTTCTATTTTCTAGAGCAGGCAAATATCGTTTTCAAGATGATTTGGACGATTGGAAAATAATTAAATTGAGACGGAGGCCGAAATAGTAATTTACGTATAGAGGGCCGAAAAAAGAGTTTACGCCAGAGGACGATTTTGCGGCCCGACGAAGGAGGGCCTTTAAGTCGTTCGAGGGCGTAAAGGGTCTTTCGGCCAGAGGTTCGTACAACCTTTTACGCACAAAATTTAATTATATTAATAGTTAATAATTATCATAAATAAATGTTCATTTCTTTTGTGATAATTTTGCGGGCTTTTTCTTTACGGGCTTTTTACTTTACGGGCTTTTACTTTACGGGCATTTGCTTTACGGGTGTAATGTTCCATTTTCAATCATGGTAACCAAGATGTAAATAAGTATAAAAGATGCAGTTGTGCGTAAAAACAATTTATAGTTCGACACTGTCAGAATTTTCAACTCTCCTGTCAGGCAATAAGAAAATGTCAGATAAACGTCACACAATTTTTATGGATTTTAAGCAATTTAAAGACTTGCCGCGATTTAGAGGAAGAAGCCATTCTTGACACCACGAGTGAATAGCCAGGAGATCTAGGAAAAGCGTCATATAGTTAGTACTGTAGTTGTCTAGCGTTGTGTCGTCGACAAATATTGAGAGTTTAGATTTGACGCGGTTCCTCAAGTCTGCAAAATAAATCAAGAAGAGAAGAGGGTCAAACACGGATCCCTGGGGCACCCCGCTAAGTACATTGGCGTTGTCACTCAATGCATTGCCTACTCTGACACGGAAGGTGCGGTCCGAGAGAAAGGACTCAATCCACTTTAACAACTGGCCACGAACGTCATGATGTTCCAATTTAAATAACAATCTTTTTATAGGGACGCGATCGAAGGCTTTAGCAAAATCGAGGTAAATGACGTCTAATACTGAGTCGCCCAAGTCAATTATTTTGGTCCAGTCGTTTAGACAGCGAAGGAGATTAGATAATTATAACAGACCTTCCGGGGAGAAACCCGTGTTGTTCCTTTGGCATAACTCTTGTTTTTAATAAGAATTTCATTATTGAATCATAAATGATGGACAACATCGTCTTGACGATTGTAGAAGTCAGACTTATTGGCCGATAGTTGGATGAATCGAACTTATCCCCTTTCTTAAAAATTGGTTTGACTATTGCGGTTTTCCAGTCGTTGGGAAGAACACTTGTTCCGAACGACTGTTTGAATAAAATGGTCAGTGGGACACTTAAAATATCCGCACATGATATTGATGGTACTGATTTGAGCGTCGCTGCGTCGTGTACGCATTCTGGTATCCGTGAGAGGTGGCTTAACATTGAATGCATTTGAAACGGTATTGGGAAGAGAGCTACTGCACTGTGGTCGTCGGCAACTTGTCCACTCGCGTCGCGTACCTGGGGTATCTTAACCTGACCGAGCAAGTTTGTTCTGATATACTTATAGAAGGTTTTAATATTGCCATTTTTTGCTATACGCTCTTCATATCTAATTCTGGAGTCTTTCATTGTTGAATTGATTTATTTGACTTGTTGAATTTTTTCCCTGATTAGTTTTAAAATATAAGAGTTAATCCATGGATTTGAAAGCTGATCTTCTTGTCCTAGTCGTTACGGAGTTTCGGGAGATAAGGTCATAAAGCCGTTGTTTGTAGAAGGTCCAATTGGCGTCAACTGACGGGTCAGATAATAAATCGGCCCAGTTTACATTAGTTAGGTCGATTTTTAAAGCAGAGTAGTCAATAACTGATCTTTCAAGGGTTACACTTTATATTTACTATATGCGCCACATTTGGAGGTCGACCCTCAACGTAACATGATCGGATTTGCCAACGGGTGGAAGGCATTCGAGGCTGGGAAGCAGGTTGTCGTCTGCAATAATCAAGTCAAGTGTGGAAGGGGTTTGGCCAACTCTGTAACGCGTTGGCTCGTCGACAATTTAGGTAAGATGGCTGTTTGAAAGAAAATCTTGTAACAGCAACGAAGATGCATTGGAGGTGGTAGAGAATCCTGTTGGCCAAGTAATGTCAGGCATGTTAAAATCACCAAAGATGCAGAGATTACTATGACGATCTGTTAGGTCGGTTAAAACCTCAAATAGGGAGGTATCGTTTGCCAGAGTTGACCTGGGGTCTATAGATACAGCACAGAACAAGGAGAGTTTCTTTTCTGACATTTTTAAAGCTATTATCTCTATATCCACCACAGAGACGTCTAACAATGTTATTTGGAACATGGTACTCACAGAGTCCGACACGGTCTGGACAATCCTTCCTGAAGATGGAATAACCGTTTAAAAAGACTAAACTGTCGGGTATTTTGGAACTTAACCAAGTCTCGGACACTAAAAGAAAGGAGGGCTTTGCAACGTTTACAGTTGCAGTCAGCTCGTCATATTTAGCTGTAAGCGAGTGTACGTACGTTGGTATACAAAATGGAATTAGACAAGTACTTTTAGCGCACATTTTGATCCGATCGAGAATTTGCATTGGAGTTTACCACGAAAATTATTGTGTGAAAATACTAATAGAAATTGTCTACTGCCGGATCTGTAGCATGATCATTGGTGTAAGCATTAGAGCCGTGCTCTACTTGTTTCTCTTCCAAGGAAAAAGTGAAAAAAGAGCAGAAGTGGATTCGACGAAGTTTTCGGTGGACTCACTAGTTCTGGGTCGCTTGCTAGGTTTCCTATTCTCGGCGATTGAGTCCTCAGCTTCGGCGACAGGGGTTACCGGGTAGAAATATGATCCGGTGTCTTGTTGGTGCCAGCCTGCTGGGCAAGTGAGGGAGTTGTTTTATTAAGTGAGATGGAAGGACATTCGCTGGCAAAGTGGTCCTTCTCCGTCGTCAAAGTTCAGGTAGATTCTGTAATTAGTACCCTCAAATTTAAAAACCCAATAGGAGGGAAGTTCTACAGATTCAGTTGGGGTAACGTATATTTGCCTACGGAAACTGAATGCCGGCTTTGAGGAACGTCATCGATGATGCAGGGGAAAAACCCAAGGTTTTAATAAAATTTTCAAAAACGATATGCGGGATTGAAGGGCAAACGTTCAAGAAAATAATGTGGCGCGCTGGGTTGACCAAGCGGCGCAGAGGTACTTTATGATTGTCTATGTTAATCGTTGCATACCGGTCCACGATTTCATCTACAAGTGGCTTGCCGCTCAAATATATTCAAATACGTTTGTTCGACATTGCCTATAGCCACCACATGATCTGTTATTTTTATCCCTTCGATAGCTTCAAGGACGATCGACTGATCCTTTTTAGGAAAGGGCGACTCAGAGTCAGCCATTTCAATATCTTCAAACAAAATAACGACGCGGCGATGAGCGCCGACGATCGTTCACTTTCTGACAAAAAATGGTGCCGATATTAGATCGAGAAAAAGGGCTGGAGATAATTAATGGTGACGGTTAGAATTCGTTAGAAATCAACAATTATTGTCGTCCAAATCTCCCTCACGGCAGCGACTTAACGACGCACCCGGAGCGCTTGTGTGAAGTAATAATATTTCGGGGGGCTCTAGTGGCAGTTCCGCTAGTAAATTTGGAACAAACTCACCGGAAAACGTGAAAGAACGTGAACGCTGCGCTACTCACTCACACACACTAATACTAATATTGTTTAATACTACTCAGCAAAGTTAGCATGGCATGTGAGGGTTGATGCGCAGTGGTCGAAGCCACTACCCTGATGCGGAGCTCAGGGTACTTTCACGGCAGCATAGCATTCTGCGTCTCTCTCTAACAGCGACGAAGCTTTTTCTCTCTCTGCGCGGCCAACTGCCATCCTACGATGGTTGACTAGTACTAGTACACACATTTTTGTGTTTTTGACAACAGCCAAAATTGACACTTTAGGGTTACTTTATATGAATGATAGATTGATTGTAGTAGAGGTTCTAAAATTTAATTTTAAAAAAGTGGCTTTTCTCTGTTATTGCTCACTTTTGGTCCAAACGGTATACTTGGACTTTTCGTTTCTTTTAAAGGAAGAAATCTCACATTTTCAGGAAGCTAACCTTATGCCAGGCACCCTGTAGATACTGATTGTAAGTAAATTTTAAAATACAATATGTGTATCGGACTAAATACGTCCCTGGTGCTTTAGGAATTGCGCTACCAAAGAGACGTCGAGATTGAAACTGTGGCAAGAGAGCAAATAAAAATCGAAATGAAAGAGTTACACTTTAGCCCTTTACGAATGTCGAGCACAGTTTTGCTGGAAACCAATAGACCTTACTCCGAAAACTAAAACACTAAAAACCCCTCCTCAAATCCAATCCACCGCCTCTACTTCCTCTACTTTACTAGCACTAGATGAAGCGAGAAGCACAATAATATCCGTCAATCCTGTGCCTCCTATCTGAAAAGTTTAAAGTGTAGTAATATCGGACAGAAATATTCGCAACTTCACCATATTTCAAAATCAATATCAACATTTAGTAATATTAGATACCACATGTTTATAGCGAAAAATAGATATCCAGGAAGAACAAATCAAAAATATCAATGTATTGTCACATGCATTAACAGTTACTCGATAGATAATAGACAACGTATCTTTAAAATGTCGGTAAATATTTTCCCTCTTTGTGTTGAAATAGCTCTCGGCAGTTTTTATATTTATTTATTGTATTTATCATAATGTAATCAAGCACAATCTGCATATGAAGAGATAAAGCCGACAAGTGTTCCGGCTTTCTAAATCTGCCCGCGTGGCGTGTGTTTATTTTATCAACATTTTATTATACAACTTATGTAAAATTTAGTAAAGCCAAAATTTTTCTTTGCGCAATATTCAACATTTCTGTTTATTAACTTACTGAAAATAGAATTAAAAAGACATCAAACCCGTTCTAGTATTTACGAAATGTGTATATTTTCCCAACTTTATAAAAATATGCATCAAACGTAATGTCGACGAAAAAACGAAAATATTTCATTTACTTATTATTTCAGTGCAATCAAAATTCTTATTATTTGCATGCATGTTTTGGGTTAATTTATGGATGTTCAGATGTCATCGCTACACTAGAATTAATATTAATAACGTGGCGAGATAATAAACACCGTTAGATTTTTGGTAGAAATGGACGTTTCATTACGCTTTTATTAGTTTACAGTAAATAAATACGCTGAAAATAATTCGCAATTTCTGCAGACCTGGCACAAGCGTTAGCCTGAAATCTAAATTACCTCGCTTGCACAAAATATGCTGCAGATACCTTCAGACAGGGTTGTAATTTATAAACACAATATCTGCAGAATTATTGGGAATAACGGTACAAGAAGAGTCGTTGCACCGCTCGGGTGAAATCTCACATAATTGTCGTCTCCTATATAATTATTTAATTTATTTGGAGGAAATGGGAGTTCTTCCACTTTACCCTTGACAGTTTCATATTCTTGGTGGTATTCACGCACTTTGCATGAAAATGAGATTGAGTAAGAAGCTTTTTGCAGTGCTTCTAACTGAGTAAATAGCTCGTATTATTTACGAAGTAAAGTGGGGGCGACGGAGGCATAGGTTATCATCATGAGGCTTGATTTGAGACCGAAAGCAGTCCTGTGCTGAAGACTTTTACAAACAGAACTGAAATAACTATTTGCAGTTTGATTAGTATCTTATTCAACGACAGAATAACTTTATATATGTGACCTACTAAACATCATCATTAGTACAATACTTCTAACATACATTAAGTCCCGTGCGGTAAATACCTGAAGTCAGTTTTTCTATACCGAGCCCACACAGCACCAGTGGATATCCTGGGTATATCCCAGTTTAGCTTTAGAATATCCGGTGGATGTCCTACGAACAGTAAACGGATATCCTAAGGACATCCGTGGAATGGTAAAATGGGACTAAAGTGGACATCCCCACGATATCCAATTCAGGATATCCCTAGGACATCTGATAACTGATATCCTTGGAATATGTTGAAAAATATATCCGCAGGTAATTTTAAAATCAATATCCATCTATCACAACATACCAATAGGACATCTATTCTAGGTTATAAGTAGGAGATCCATCACGTATATCCGTAGGATATCCATTACGTATATCAGTAATTTATGATTTATATTTGCATAATATATTAAGCAATATTCATATTAATTAATATTAATTAATTTTTTTTTTGGTTTTCATGTTTATCTATAATATTTAAGAGATTATTGATTAGGTCTGAATAAAATGTATGTAGTATAGCATGGTTATAAAATAATTAGCTTTTTTTAAAAAAGAAACCGACTTCAAAAAGCGAGAAATAAGTCAGTGCATGTATTATTACATGTGCTACCTACTGATCTGTTTGAAATCGGTGCCAAGCCAAAGAGGTTAACAAATTTGTAACCTATTGTCATTATACAAATATATCAACAACTTTATAGTGCATCAAAAAATCAATATCAGGCCGTCAACGACGTCTGCCCGTTTGGGATGTTTTGCTCAGCGCGAGCCTCCCACCCACGCTCACGCATTCCGGCGCGCGCGGGGTGGGACTTGCGATGTGACGGGAGCGGACAGCCTATCTATCTACTACCTATTTTTTTGGGTTGGCACCAACTTCAACCAGATCAGTAGGTAGCACATGTAATAACACATGTACTGACTTATTTCTCGCTTTTTGAAGTCGGTTTCTTTTTTTTTAAAAAAGCTAATTATTTTACAATTTTAAGTGATGGGTAGACCTAAGTAAGGACGCTGCTCGAATGAGGAAACGACGGCTGGTTGAAAATAAAGATGAAAGATGAAACTTTAAAAAATTAGAACCAGAAATACTGAAACAATAATAATGAATTAATATTACTACCTGAAAAATCTAAGGCAATGATGAATCCCAGACGCAAAGACCTGCATAATTATTATTATTAAACGACTACATTTGAGAGAGTTCATAATAATTATAAAATGTGAGGATTTCGCCCGATTCCCATGCGATCACCTCATCAGGTCCGGACTTGCTGACAATGGGACTACCTCCGGAGTATAGCCTTTCAAATAAAAAAAGAATTTTCGAAATCGATCCACAATTGAGGAAGAAATCGGTGAACATACATAAAAGGAAAAATTTGAAAATTTCCCTCGATTTCCATGGGATCCCCTCATCAGATCCGGACTTGCTGTCAATGAAACTACCTCCGGAGTATAGCCTTTCAAATAAAAAAAGAATTTTTGAAATCGATCCACAATTGACAAAGAAATCGGTGAACATACATAAAAGGAAAAATTTGAAAATTTCCCTCGATTTCCATGGGAGCCCTTTATCAGATCCGGACTTGGTGACAATGGGACCACCTCTGGAGTATACCCTTTCAAATAAAAGAATAATTTCCAAAATCGGTCGACAATTAACGGAGATATCGGTGAACATACATCAAAAGAAAAAAAATCATACAAACAGCCGAACATAGAACCTCCCCCTTTTTTGAAGCCGGTAATAAAAAGATATTATAATAAAATAATATATAATGTAAATATATACAATAATAACTCAAAAACAAAACAATTGTCTTTATCAAGTTTGGTGGTGGATAACTACTTTCAATAAGTTTCTTCCCTAAAACACCAAAAACAATTTTTATTACAACTGTCAACGCACGTTTCGCCCACAATGTTGGCATCATCAGGGCGATGAGTAAACTAGGAAATATGAGAACAACAAAAAAGCTCTTTTCTTTTTACAACTTAAGGAAACCAACAATAATAACTAATAATACAATAAAAAAAATACAAAAAAATATTATAATAAAATAGTATAATATAATGTAAATATTATTATACAATAACAACTAAATAATACAAATGAAAACAAAAATACAAATTAAAATAAAATTAATAATACATAGTTAACGTTAATAATTAAAATACAAATTACAATTAAAAAAATAGGTTGCCAGTTGTATTCTTTTAAAATTTTACCACTTTGTATGGAGTGTTTCCCCCAAATTTTGCTACTTCATGTATCTAAAATTTAAAATCAGTTAATAAAGGTTAGATTTCTGTATCAAACGTACAGTTTTTCCTATATCACTGTACATTCAAGGTGGCCGCAGCCACAAAAAAAGCGGATTACATATTTTCTTCAATCCGCTCATTATGGGTATCAAATGAAAGGGATTAACCAGTAGACTACAATGCACCATGAAAAAAATCAAAATCTAAGAAGGCCGCCACCATAAAATGGCGGATTACTTTTTTTTAGTTTTCAATCCCCTCAATATGGTTTTATTGTAAAGAAACATAATAACGATGCAGATAATGTACAGTTACGGCCACGGAATTTTGACCGTCACGTATAATTTATTGTCATAAGATGTAAGGTGACCCTTAGGTATTCGTAACCTAACTTTCTACTATTTCACAGACTTATAATTTTGACACTGACACACTCGCATGAAAACACTAACAGTGACAAATTTTTAGATTTCAATTTCAAAAAGTCAATCATAATGGCAATAAAGTATGGACTACATACATCCATTTTGTTTAAATTGACATTAAAGTGACGGCTAAAATTCCATGGCCGTGACTGTACTATAAGCTAAAAAATAATTAGGTAGGTTCCAGGTACCAGTCATCACACCACTCTCCTCATCAATCTAGAGCATTGATCAGACTAAAATCAAATCGTGGGGCGTAGCGTAACCTGAGTAAATATGTAAATAATCGTTCTGCGATGTCGCACGATGATAGTGACGGATTTATTCTTACACACATTTTGCATAAGTTGTCTATTGAGAAGATGCATCCAAAGCATAACTATAATGATATGGGTGGTTGAATGTAGATAATAGAAATTAGACTTGCCCCACGATTTCATTTTAGTCTGATCAATGCTCTAGATTGATGAGGAGAGTGACTTCAACGTTTGACTTTATTATACGATTGTGGAATGTACTGTACTATATTAGGCACGCAAGAAAAAGTAATTTTTTTAAGTGCCTAATATAGTACTCCACACGAGTGTAATATTAAGTTCCAAAATCGTTCCTAATAATTATATCCTTTGTGTTTTTTATCCATTTCCCATTAAAAGCATAGAGATATGGAATGGTTGTTATAGTTTTGCATTTGGTTGATTGGGACTATTGCGTGAGTCCGAGTTGTTCTCCCACTAGTGTGTAATGATCAACATTACACCCTGAAATTAGCATAGTAATTCGCTGATTACACACGATTTTGGATAAAAATGTTTTTTACTTATTTTATTTTTAAAAACTTAATAAAATAATAAAGAATAAAGTCATTTAAGCAAACTTCGTACAGTTGCCTCGTATCGTGGGTAAGTGTACCCACCCATGAGGTGTAAATGTAGGCCTTCGGAGTAAGTGATTTATAGTAGAAGACATTTTTTGTTGGTTCATTACGTTTTGAAGCAAAAACGCTGTAATTTTTAGAATACGCAATCAATTCATAAAAAAGTCATTCTTCATGTTAATGACAGTGGAGAACAAAATTCATATGTAGTTATATGGAGAATTTTGACGTACAAAACCTGCTAGATGTATAAATTCTGAGAATACCGAATAGATCGAGTTCCATTAGCAACGGGCGCCGCTCGTTAATCCCACCCGCTTGTGTCTTTGCCGCATGAATAAAACCGATCGCAATACGCCGTAAAATCACATATCTTAACTCGCCAAAAAAAATACTTTCAGGCATCGGACCGGGATCATTCTTTTGGTCCGATTATCATAAAATTTGCCCGCTTCAAATGAGACCGTCCCGGAGTCGCTACGACCACTCCCAGTTTTCGTTCTTATAACCTCGGACCACGCCCTTCACATCACGCCGTTTAAATGGAAGAATAAATGCTTAGCGTTGACGTATCGGGATGATTCCTTCACTCCCGTGATCGGAACGACACCGCGCTCCGGGCCCTGTAGTTCCGGAGTTTGTGCGCCGCCCGGATTTACTATCGTTCCGGGACAATAAGACGCCGAATCGTATAGCGGTGAAGACCTTGGATGAGTAACCCACGCGCGGCCGTTCACGCAGGGGAAGAACGTCACCGTTTCGTCACAAGCCTCCTATAAAAGAGCGAACAGAACCCGGCAGAAGACAGTTGGTGACAACTACCTCTACAGTTGGTGATCCGACCGCTCCAGTTGGTTCCAGTGTGGTGACAACAACCCTCCAAGTGGTGACCCTTCCGGTAGTGAGTGAACGTGAAAAGTGAGTGAGTTCCTGCCCTCCCGTCCACCAGCAGCAGACCAGAAGGACCGGACCGACCACCGTAGCAAATAGTAAGGTAGGGGACCTCCTGGTGCCCGCTTGTCGTTTCCTTCTCACCGACCTAAAGGGGCCAGTCCTGGTATCTTTGGGGCCGACCTGGTGCAACGGGGTTAGGGCATTTGTGGTGTCTTCTTTCGAGAGGCTGTCCAAATGTCTGGTTTTCGGTGCACCTGCCGGTTGACCACCGAGATACCCGGACGTGTCCTTCTAGGAATCCTCTCACCCGAGCAGACGGGGCCAGTCTTGGTATCCTTGGTGACGACCTAGTGCAACGGGGTTAGGGCACTTGTGGTGGCTTCTTTCGAGAGGCTGTCCAAGTGTCTGGTTTTCGGTGCACCTGCTGGTCGAAAACCGAGATATCCGGACAGATTCTTTTTGTGTGGCGTTTCCATCCGCCGACCCTCTACCCCACCTCCGACCCCGAACGACACGGCGGGTAGTGTAGGGCACGACTATTTGGTCCCCGGAAACCGATTCCCTAACATTGTAAACCCTAAAATATGTAAATATCAACCCCTGTATATATTACCTTTGCAAATATTTCGTGTAAAGTAAAAACCTGTTAAAACCCGTGACTGTTTATTTACCCTCCGCCAAACACGACAGCTGACCTCTGGTTCACCGTACTCCACTAAGCTACCCGTGGACATGTGTGGAGCATACCACAATAAAAAACTGGCGCTCGAGGCATCCCGTACCGTAGAAAGAGTCACAACATGCAGGTGAAAATCTTATTTTACTGTTCTAAACAGCGGTATGAAGACTGCGACTTGCCTTGGTCATAAGAGGTCGAGAAAAACAGACTGGTCTTGTGGCTTAACTGGTAAAAAGACAGCATTCAAGAAAGGTGAAGAGAAGAATGCTTGTCCAAATTCCAATGGGGTATGTGGATAACCTCAATTTTTTATCAAACGTTGTCGGAACGGTAAATACTTGATTGAAGAAGAAAAGGTTGACCACATGATTGTGCTCTAAACACTATTTAAAATTGAAGAAGTACCACGTCTGTTCTTGACGGACGTTGGTGCCAAAGAGAGAGAAATTAAGGCGCATACCAAAATCTCAAAATTTGCACACCTGTCTCGAAAACTAAAAGTTTCATTGGCAACTAAAATATTACCGGCGACATACGTGTGTCCAAGTCCGGTATGCCTTGGGTACAAAGAATACTAATAAAGAAAACTGACAAAACAATAGTAAAGGAAATCATACTGCACCCAAAATTACTGAAGCGATACGGTTAAGACGTGATTTCAAAGCAAACACTAACTGAAATTTGTTGATGACGCGAAATGACAAATGCGTCATAAGGAATAAAGTACTTTTCGACACAATACCCAACGGGATTTCCGATCCTTTTCGACCACCGGACGCTTATTGTCTAATGTTGTATATAAGATGTAATTTTAGTGTTAGCAAGTAGTATTGTAAAAACTCACAAGTGTACCGGAGCGCTATGTAACGCCGTTCGTATAGAAATTTTAGAATTTTAGAATTTTAGAAGTTTCGTTTGTAATTAATAATCTTAAATAAACGTAGTTAAAACAGACTACAAGCTGAATACGTGCAACATTAAAAATTCACCAGAATTCAATCTACAGTGGTTAAGAACATCATTAAACGTCCATTGAAGTTCAAGTCCTGGAAAATTCTGTTAATCCACTTTGGAACCAAAGAAAGCCACACATCTTTTATCCAAATTTATCAATGAAATAACCACCCATCCTTTTACAAAACGCAGCAATTGATCTCTTTGAATGATTTGAATGATTTGATGAAGTTCTATTTCATTCATTTTTTATTAAACTAACTGTAAGCATGCGAAACAGTATCTATTGTCGAATCTATTGTTCATTCATTGTTCGGTTGGATTATTCGCCAGTGGACACAATAACAACCAATGCAAATCTTTAAATTGGGATTTCAGAAAAATATTCGCAGGTGCCTACCAATGGCATTTGTATGAATAAATTTTGGGAAATATTTTAAAATTTCTGCTATATTATTTATCTCTAATTTGTTTTTTTTTAGTCCACTAGTTTTGTATTTGTATTGATTGTATTTGTTCACGATTTTCACATAAAAATATCATTTCTACAAAGTATCTGTAAATGCAATCAAAGGAACTCTTGATACCGTTGAAATTTTTAAATTCATAATTCTGTAACCTAAAGTAGAAGTAGTGTAATAAGAATTAAATGATGCATACTTTTTTTATTTTTTTATTTAAAGTTCACAATTTATCTAACAAAGAGAAGAAGCCATGACTTAAATGTTGGTTTTGGTGAAATTAATCCCCGCACAATACCAAAAAATTGCCTCCATAACGAAATTTAATCCAAGACATAAAAGCTATTTTTTTTTCCACAGTTATTACGTTTTTAATAATATTTTGTCGTGAAGCAAAGCTCAATCTGTGTATTTCTTGCTCCCAGTTATTCGCAGGAAACTGGAGTAACCACTGTCGTATTAATTAATTGCCTTTGTTATGCAAAATTCGAGCAAAATCCTGATTGTAGAACATTGAAATATCTCGAGCTTACATTACTTTTCTATTATCAAGATTAAATTTAAACAAACGAAATGAACAGCGTTATTGTGTTACTTGGTTTACAGAAGTACTCGCGAAAACCGTCTGGAACACCCTAAATATTCACGAATTCAACCAATTATTGTCTACACTAGCTCTAATTGACTGAAAACAGAAATAAATTAAATTGTGGGAGAGTTTTCGTTAATAAAAATGTTTTTTGTTTACTTTGCAAAGAATTTATGTTCAGAGTTCGGGTCGTTTACTTTTCCCTTTTGCTGTATTACTACATGAGGAAAAACCTATAATGAACCATTTCGTAAAAAGTCTTCACAATAGCGTATTATCCGAAGTGGCAGAAAAACATTGTTGGAAACGAAATATAAAAGATTGGATGAAAGCAACAAGAAGATTTAAAAGATTTGACTCGTGCTCGAACTTAACGGTTTTCGAACACGTCCTACTCCTAACATGTCATTGTTGTATTCGACGCTTTATTGTCCACATTGAAATAATATTGAAGCTTGAAAATAAAATATAACACAGTAAATATAATAAAAATCTTTCGTATTTGTTACGCACTGTTTGCTATAGTGTTTTTCATGTATAGAAATATAAAAAATGTGTATCCTAGCACGTAAAAAATCCATGCATATACATAATCAAAATTGATGGCTGTAACACACCTGGACATGTTTTAGCATTAAATGGCAAACAATGATTGTTGGTATTATAGATCAGACTACAGGTAATTCATTTCGTAGAACGCACCTGCTACAATGTGGGCTCTCCTAAAATATGGAGAATGGAAAAGCGGTGGTATTTCAGAAGGAGATTAGCGAGTTTTCCAGAAAATATGAAACCGTTCTATTCAGTAAAAAATCCCAGTAAAGAATAAGGGCATCTCTATACAGCGTGTAACAGAAATAGGTATAAAAATTTTAACCAGTAACAGAACTTGACAAGACCAATAATTTTTCTCAATACACTTTTGTCATAAGCTCTATGGTTGTCGAGTTAAAAATGTTTCAAAATGTAGCACAAAAATCACCGTACTGCAGGTGGTTCGCCTCTTTTATCGCACGAAAAAAAAGGATATAACTTTAGCTTTAACCGTAGCATAGGCACAAGCGAAAATTTTTCATTATCAGCAAAGGTAAATCACCGTAACGGGAGGTAATTTATTAAGGTGATCAAATCAAAATTTGGGGAACGGGATTTTACAAATAATCATTTGTGGACATTTAACAAAACAAACGCAAATTTCAATTTTAAAACACTTGTTTATAACAATATGGAATTTTCAGAAGCCACCCAATGAAAATTTTAAAGACACTTTAACTTGTGTTTTTGTCAACCAACGTGAAGTTTCATTTTCAAAATAAACAACCAATAGGACAATTATTTTAGTGGCAATTTTTTGACAAGCTTTATTCCAGCGACAATTTTTCGCAGCGAATTGACATTACAGTTTACAATTTAAATTGTCAACCCAAATAGGACTCTAGCTCTAAATATTGGCGCAAAATTTTTGCTCTTCAGATTGACTCGTTTCTGTTGCTTGAGAAGTCATTATTTTCGTCGCAAACTCGTATCTGCAACGCAAAAAATATTGTCGCCAATATTTTCACCTCTCGTCCTATTGTTATTGATTTTTTTCTCGTATCTGCAATATTAATAAATAATGTTTCTCACCTTTTTTAGGTTTCATACAAATACAAGTTCCATAATAAATGTAAATAAGTAGAGTGGTTGGGTTTTCTCGTGAGTGATGAGTCATTCTGAGCAAACGACGAAAAGACGTCGAAACTAAGAGCTATACGCCAGTCTGAAAATATCGCCATTCCCTTTTTCTTTGCCTTCTGAAACAGTTGAACCGTTGCTGCTGCAGTTTATTATCGATTATCTGTATTTTATTCAAACATTTTTTTTTGGACTACGTTATTATACAAATTATAATATAATTTATAAATTTAAATAATAATATTAACGTATAATTACAGATATGCAATATTACATTTAAATTAGAGGATGTACGAAAATTAGTGTACATAAAATATTGTAATAAAAAATTGTTAATTGTGGAAAATAAATTTTTTGTTACATTCTCCTTTTTTTGTTTTAAATGTCAAATTGTAAGCAATTAAAAAAACATTCTGTTCGTACATTTAATACAGATTGTTATTTTCAAATTTGGCGCGTTTTCGAACCAGCCGTATGTTTTTGGTTTTCATTTATATGTTTGAGGCTCCGCGATGAGATGACATCTAGCGGGCGCAACACGTTATGTGGCGCAACGAAACTACCAACATGCACAAGCAAAAAAACACTAAATACCGAAATTTGGCTGACCGGTCAGTTACAAGCGAACGACGAGATCGGAAATCGCAAGGGGGCGCAAAACAACGTAAAGATAAGACATTTTTTAAAACTCCAACATTCGGCGTGGCGCTTTGCCGTTTTGTGCCCTTTAGTCTTCAGTTTTTACTCAGTGTTGGTTAATTCAAGGCAACAGAGACGAAATAGCTTTCAAATGACCCCAAGCTGCTGTCGGACTTATAACGAAAGACAGGTAGTTAGTTACTCTATGATTTATCCAGGTTTGAATAGCAGTGGACATTATTTAAACAAGGCCGAACAACAAAGGGGTGACTAATAGTTTTTTCCCCTTGGCGGCCATCCTATTAGTGACGCTAACAAAACGGTGGCCGGACAACGGTAAAAACCGAAAAGCTTGTTATCTAGGAGTTTCTAGTATGAAACAAACGCCGCTCAATTTCAGGGCCATCTCATTATGTTGAGTACGACAAAAAGAAATAGAATAAAAAAAGGTTACCTGTAAATACACACCGACAATGCAATTTAAACATAGAGCAGTGTGAATGAATGTCATGGCCGCCAGTCCTCCTTCCACCATCTACAAGGGACGCCAACAGTCCTTTTTGCTACGCCGACTTCATCGCGCTGTCAACCACTGCTGGGTGTTGCCAACTTCAGAGCAACTTGCCGGATAGGTAACTCGAAGTTCTCCTATGCATTGCATGGTCTATTTTGGGGATATCTCAATAACGAAACTTAATAATGTTATTAAGTTCCTAGGAATTCGTTCACGCAAAATGAGAAAAAACACGAATTTACATCAAATTTTGAGGTTAGGTTGACAACTGTCAAATTAAGTAAATAATGCTGTAATATTTATATGTTATGTAGTTATGTATTTATTATTCATTATGTGTTTCACGAAACGAATACAAAAATATAATTGTCAACATACTTACAAGTATATCGGGAGCCGGAAAAATAATTATGTAAGTAAATAGGCATATTTTTTAAATCAGGAGAACTATGAGAAGGAGTTGTATTACCTACTTAAAATATTCCTGAATTTACTTCAACTTGAATTAATAGCGACTTTTACTTCATAATAATTTGGATATGATTAGCAAGACAATATTTTAATCAAATTGGAAACTTCTAAAGAGACCCTTGCAGAAAGCTGCCGGCATTGACTTTTAATATCCCAAGATTCCCGTTCTTTTTTAGACGATCCTTGCCGGAAGAACCCGAAAATACAATTTGCATTTATTACGCAATCATGAGTCAATCAAATTGTGGAAGGCGCTTAATTTTGGTCATAAAGACAGAAGAGTGATAGAATCATGTTTACATCGCAGCTCGTCGATTCAATCAATAATGAAATCAAGATTTCCTTAATTTATTAGACGTAGAAGGTACACAATACGAATAATTCAAAATTCTATTAAAACACACACGTTTCCACAACTAGAAGTTTTAAAAGCATTCTCTCTTTGTAATTAAAAGTCTGTCACAGGATTTTATTTTAGTTTACAGGACTTGATCGCCTAGGGCAAAGGTAGTTTTATTTATGATCCTGGCAAAGCATAAAACTTGTAATTTTTTTTTTAATATTTCTAGAACGTTTGCCGTTACATGCATTTAATTTTTTTGCAAAATCGGCATTGTTTGAAATTATATAAAAAAAAGGATTAATACGCTTTACAATACCAATTAGAGGAACGTCTGCAAGAGAACAGTTTTACTAAAACATCAATAATACTTTTTTATTCCGATTATAATTAATTTTGTTAATATTGTGATAACCCTCCTTTACATTACCGCCACTTTTTGAATTTGAACTTGAAATGAAATGTCAATGACGTCACCAAACGTCAAATTTGAAAATTAGAAACAAACCGCGAACTTTAAAAGTTGACCAGTGATCGTCAGGCAATGAAAGAAAAAGCAGAACAATACGTTGTGTTATATTTTTGACAAGACAAGCAATGGGGGACATTCAAACTTACCCAAACGAAACAAACCCTAGATTCTTTGGATACATGGCGAGAGCTAATCAGAAGTGGAGCGTAAATTGATGAAAAAATGTTTATTAAGTTTTAGTCATTTTGTGCATTTGAGTTTTGTGATCTCGTACTGTGGTTAACAATTTCTAGTGGCTTCGTAGTTGGTAACAATGCAATTTCGTAATGTGAACAATAATGATTCGAGTAATAGATTACAACTGACAATTTACCATGATTTCAACAGATTAACAATTTAGTGCTTCAGAAAAATAGTAAACAATAATACAATTTAACAATTCTGGTGTACATGATGAGTGAGATTAAGTCACCATTTTATTCCACCATTGAACTTTTGCAGTTTACAGGAATTTACAACAGACAGATACAATGAAATATCTACACCCTGAGAGGGAAAACAAGAATATTGAAACGCGTGGAATTATTTAAGTTGGGGTACATCTGAGTCGGAGATTGATGGACCACATGTAGATCAAATGAAAAGACTAAAGCGAAGTGAACAAGACAACTGTCTGTAAGTGAGGCAAGAATGTAGAAAGTTTACTATAATGGAAAAAGCTTACACTTGTGAAGCAAGCAATTTATTAGTAGACCGAAAACTACGCCCGCAAACTCCAACCTAAGTTTGGCTCAGAAGTTAACAGTAAGTCTACTTCGTAATACCCTGCAGCCCCGGGACGAAGTTCAAACGAGTTCGAAAACGACTCCCGTTTGACAAATGACCCCAGAGAGCAGGTTTGCACGATTGGTCCCGTATAAAATCTCGAAAGCAGTATTGCAACAAGCACTACAAAAATGAATGCTATTTGGTCTATCTGTTGATTCGAAACATATATGGCCAAACAATAAAATATACAGTAACGCAACGTTTTCTTTGGAAGCCATTTTGACGATCGCGACGGGATGACATCTAGCGGGCGCAAACGCAACGAGGCGCAACGAAGCTATCAACATGCACAAAGCAAAACACTAAATACCGAAATTTGGCTTCCCAGTGTCTAAAATAGCTAGATATCGGTTAAATGCTAACGACCGAATTCAGAAATCGCAAGGGGGCGCAATAAAACATAAAGATAAGACACTTTTCAGAACCCCAACATTCGGCGTGGCGCTATGCCTCTTTTTGCCCTTTAGTCTTCAGTTCTTCTTAATGCAAGGCAACAGAGACAAAATAGCTTTTAAATGACCGCAAGTTGCTGTCGGCCTTATACCGAAAGACAATGATTTATCCAGGTTTGAATAGCAGTAGTGGACATTATTTAATCAAGACCGAACATCAAAGGGGTGACTAAGTGCTTTCTACACTGGCGGCCATTTTATTAGTGACACTGACAAAAGGGTGGCCGGACAACGGTAAAACCCGAAAAGCTTGTTATCGGTCAATTTCAGGGCCATCTCATTATGTTGAGTATGACAAAAAAAATAGATAGAATAAAAAGGTTACCTGTAAATACGTCGGGCGGCCTCATACACGCAATTGTTAGTTTAAATTCAACCAATTCTTCTGGTATCGTGACTTTTCGACAATGCCATAAACATAGAACACACTCAACTTTAAAATCAGGAGAACTCATAGTGGAGTAAAATCAAATAAAAACAAAAGAATTAAGCGTTAGTTACTACTAGTTACTTCCAACGTTAAAGTATGAAATAATATAATGGCCGCCGGTCCTCCTTCCACCCTCTAGAAGGGACGCCAACCGTTTTTTTAGCCACGCCAGCTTCAGCGCGTTGCCAACCACTGCAGGATGTTGCTAACTTCAGAGCACCTTGCCGGATAGGCAAGTCGAAGTTCTCCTATGCATTGCATGGGCTATTTTGGAGATATCTCAACAACGAAACTTAATAATGTTTAATAACATAAGTATGTTGACAATTATATTTTTGTATTCGTTTCGTGAAACACATAATGTATAATGAAATACATAACTACATAATATATAAATATTATTATTTAACATTCGTAAACAGACTGACTACGGCTATAAACAATGTAAATAGCCGAAACCGGTCTCGTTAATAGAGAAACAGAGTTATTTTAGGAATATAATTATACATTTTTTTTCCTTCGACCTTTTAAGACTAATTGAATATTTAATCGATTCCAAGCTAAAGTGATCTAATAACTATTTATGTAACAAGGAATATACGGAGGTATTAACATTGAGACTGACATGTATCATGTGTTCATTTAAAAATGTCATCAAGTCGTCTATGAATTTGACATAACATTTTAACGTACGTCTTTTGCCAAATTAATAATGTACTATGTATTGCTGGTTGCAGACTTTCAACTTGTACATGAAGTAATAAATCACATGCGTTTTTCAATTCGTCTTCGTCACTCAAAAAATCACAAGCAACTTGGTGACTTTTAAATGAACACCTTATACAATCCAAGGCGAAGCCGCGGCTTGTTTGATGATGTAGTCCTACCAGTATTACGTGTAGGTTGACTTAATAATTAAGTTCCTAGGAAAGTAATAATTTACAAAAGTACAGTATTAAGTTCCGTTGTCAAGGATAAAAATAAGCAAATAATATAATCTTCAACCTACACGTATTGTTGTTAGGACTACAACACTGACTTACATTATCGGAAGCCGGAAGTATTATATTTACATTAGAGTGCGGAAAAGTTGATTTTACAACGCGACAGCTCGTTTGGGGGACGAGCCAGAAGGGCGAGTTCCCCATTACCTGGGGCGTTGGAAAATCACTTTACGCACAAAATTTATAAACAATTTTTTGGCCGACAAATACTGTTAAAGAAAAAAATTGTATTAGAATTTTGGAAATTATTAAATTATTTAATTTTTTAATATTGGAACTCATAAACTTTGACATTTTGTCTAATTCAAATTTTACAGCATGTGAGACACAGACAGTAAATTTTTTTAAGCAACACCGCCGGAATTAAAACAAGTTGCCCCAAAATGATACTTCAGAACGTTTACTCCAGAAATCAACGGTCCGATAAGAAGGGCAATATGTCAAATATAAGGAATGGTGTTCCCAAAAAAATGTGGAAATATCCAGTAAAAATGTCATTTTGGCATACTTCATTGAATTAGTGGCTAGAGAGGTAAAAATCTCTATGGAGTATTTACTCCATGTTAAAATTATGTATAATTTTACATGAAAACATAGGTATATCAAGGTACACCAAATTAATTTCGTATTTAAAAAGAAAAACAGCTAAACATGTGCCAAAGAAAAGTAAAATATTGGAGGAGGTAGACATTAATATATTTATCGAACAATTTCCGGATGAGGAATGTTTGCTCATTAAAGTACGTATACAGTTATATTAAATCTTCTTATAAACTAAACCTTACAATAATAATTATTTTATCAATATTCACATTATTTACAAAACCGAAATACAAAAGTGTCATTTTTTAGGTTATTTTAATAATTGGTGTCATACTGGAGTTTTGGGAACAAAAAGGAATTACAAAGGAGATTGGATCTTGCAACCTTCAATAACACGTGCAGTCGTGCAGATCAAATCAGCCTACAAGAAAGCATGCACACAGGTTGAACTTAAATTATACATACCCATTTTGAGGGGCTTTTTGTGTTTATATAAAATTACGCTGAAATTTGTAGGAGCAATAGTTGATAATAATTAACTAAAAGTAATTAACCATCAATCTGTCAAATGTCATTATTAATATAATATGACAACACAATGAAATTGTATGACAACACAAATAATATGACAATACAACACAATTGTGGTGCCAACACAATGAAATTAATGTTGATTTCTTTTAAATTCTCATAGATGGGGTCACATGTAATAATAGAAAATAAAAAATTATAACCGTTTTATTTTGTACATTATTGTGTCAATTATGATGTAAAGTAGCGTGTACTAAATTATACTTCATTTATTTTTTTAAAAGTTCCTGAAAAGCTAAAAATTCAGTGGTTACTTTACCGCATAGTAGCCGGACTTTACAACATTTTGCGTAAAAATCTAGTTTCGGATGACATATACATGAACTTTACAATTCAGGAGGCCAAAAAATAAATTACATTCCATCAGACTGATAATATGTCGAGTAAAGCAATTTGTCTGATCGTCAAAAATTTAAATGCAATATTGTAGGTGTTCTGCATAGAAGTTATATTAATTTATGTAATGTGTTATGCAAATAGCCTGCGGATTCATATTTTTAAACAATGAGGTTAAGAAAGTTTTTGCGACTAGTTAAAACCGATTTGAAAGTTCAGACAGATGAATGAGGATTAGCTTAAATTCAAGTAGCAAAAAAGTTTAACTATGAGCTAAAGCTGCTATAATCTCGACTTGATTAAATTTTTCAGAAGCGTTATCTCTTCCTTGCACTAGTTTCATTAATAAGTTGTCTAATTGAATTCTAAAGGTAGACGTGTATGTTTTTTTTTTTTTGCTTTTCATTACATGACAGCATAAAATGGTACGCGAATAGCTATTTTAAGCGTTTCTTGTCGTGCTCCTTTTTATTACATACTGGTTTAGACGTTGAATTTAGTAATTTCATCTAATAATAATAACTAGTGATCGCCCGTCATCTTCACCCGACATTCGAGTGGTATGTATTGAATTGGTAAAAACCGAATCCATACGTATGTCCAACAGCGCGTAACACACACACACAAACGCCTTTCCGACGGTGTATATATTGTTTAGGTGTGTTGAGTGAAAGTAGCTTAATAGTGTACCAGTGTGTTATGTGTTTGCACGCTAATATTATACAGGCCGTTTCAATCGGAACGAGCCACCCTCAATAACTTTTTAGGAAAAGAGATTTGCACAAAATCTAAAAACCTTTCATTGTTAACCTCGAGGGGGACATGTTTTGATGCAATAGTAGGCACGCTACTCCTGACGATATTTTGATTTCAGTTTATTTATTTACTTATTGTTAAGAATTGGTATAAATGGGTCCCAGTAAACACAACCACGTGAGAAAAACGTAAAAAAGACGAGTACCAACGGTTGTATAGACGTTACGAAGTCGCTGACTTCAACGTTACTTTCGACGTGTAAATATGAAATATGACGTGTTTATAACGTCTAGTAAAACACGTTTTTTTTATGTGATTTTACCACGTTGTTAAGACGTACTGATTTTCCGTAAACAAAACAACGTGAAAAAAACGTAAAACAAACGAGTACCTACCAACCGTTAAATAGGCGTTACGATGTCGCCGAAATCAACGTTACTTTTGACGTGTAAAAATCACGTGTTACAAACGTCTGATAAAACACGTCTCTTTCAGGTGTTTTTACCAGGTTGAAAAGACGTGTTGATTTTCTGAATTAAACGTCATTTTCAATGTCTCAACAAAACGTTCTGTAAACGTATTTTAAAGATATTATAAAATAGTCTTTTTTAGGTGATTTTAGGAAATAAGTATATTAAAAAAGTGTTGATTTTCATGACATATTTATTATAAAACAAAAAAAAATTGTTTTAAAAAATGTTCAAATCTATTATAATGTATAAAGGTGAATAGAAAATATGAAAACAATTACTAAAAACTATAATATCAACTATGTACTACTAATATTATAAACTATATAACTATAACTATAATTATTATTATAAAAAAAAAACTAAAATAATTATTATGAGCAAATTGTCCTAATTAAATTAAATCATTTTTTTCATGACTTGCATTGTGTGTTGCTCGACGTGCTGGGTCAGTTTTGCTAATGTTTGCAGTACAGTTGCCTCAAAATCTATAAGAAATAACTATAAGTAACTATTGCAAAAATAAAAAAATCCTTACAAGGTATATGATTGTCGTAAATGATATAAAATGACACAATTTACCAGGATATGTTCAAGCTGGAGAAAAAGCTGACATTGGCGATACATAAGACGTCGTCGGGGTACAGCAAAAATCCTCTCCAAGGTTTACAGTTCGACGCCGCTTACCATCAAAAAGAGACTCATCACCAAAAACTTTCTTTCTTGAGAGACTTTCCACTGATGAGTTGTTTCCTTTGCAGTTTCCCCAATCTCCTTGATGAGGTTGTTGGCCTTTTTATCGTCTGTGTCATAATCCTCTGCAAAGAAGCTCAAAAGTTAAAAAAAATATATTTAATTAGAAAAATCATAAATATAATATCATATATGTATATACCTGTCTTAAAATGAATCTTAAAAACCTTGTAAGAAGGCCAGGTTTTACATGGAGTACCACTTTTGACGAAAGTCATAAAATCGGTACACTTGCGGAATAAATTTAAATTCTGGATAGTAATATTCATAAAAAATGTATACTTTTAAATAAAATACTGTACTACTTACCTTCAGGACTTTGGGAAGCTACACAAATCTCAAAACTTAGCAAGGAAAACGAAAACGAAACGAACTGCACGATCTCAGACGAAAAATGAAAATGAACAAAATCGAACGAAGAAATGGCCAAGCACAGATGACACATCTGGAAAGAGTTCCTTGGTTTCGTTTCGTTCGGGGTGCAAGGTGCAATAAAAAAAAGCTGTAAATCACGTACATTTTGAAAGTTTTGTGTCTTGGAAGCAGCATGTTTGTTTGTCGCCAAAACAAATTCGATAAGCCAGAAATTTTTATTGATAGTACCATTGAATATCAATACGCTAACTAGAGTAGGTATTGTTATTCAATGCTAGTACTGATCTATACGTTTGGTTATTATTTATTTTCGACAATAAAATTACGCTAACGTCGTCGCTTCCTCAACCTTCAGCCCCCATCATAAACAAATATCCGTTCTTCTCAAAATTCCAGCGCCTAAACGGTAAAACTTCTCTCTACCTGCTTGCAATTTCGTTTTTAAAAACTATTTATTCCATGACCAACACTAAACTCTTCTCCGGTCAAAGACACACTCAAACTTCGCGACACGACTCTCAGAAGAGATTTGTTGTTTTATTTTTAATCTTTTTGCTGGTCTTTTGACACCTTCACTTACTTACTGACAGCGTTTCACATTACCAGACATTACCAATAATTATTGATTTCGTTGATTGACCGTAATAATTAAAGATCTTAATTTTTGTTTTCAACTTTAACAAACACATTTAAATTAATATTTGTAAGTATCTATCTACGTAAGTAAATATAGCTACCTACATTGAATTATTTCTTTGCCGTTGGGTTAAAGCGCTTTTGTAATTTTTTATAAAATTGTCAATTTTATTTTTAAATTTTAATTTAATAATAATTATATGACTACTTTTAATCAGTTTTCCCTAAAACACCAAAAAACAATTTTTATTATAAATACCGACGCACGTTTCGCCAACAATGTTGGTATCATCAGGGTGATGAGTGAATAGGAAAACTGATTAAAAGTAGTTATCTACCACCAAAAGTAATCCAGACAATTGTTTTGTTTTTGAATAATTATATGAATTCTCAAAGAGCGATTGTTCATCTCGAACTAGGCGGGCGAGATGATCCTAAAACATTTCAACCACGAGAAAACGTCAAACTTTCAAGGTTGTTTGGGTAAAATTCGGGGTGCCAAATGTTTACAAGAGCTAACTTAGTTGTTACCATGTTTCGTAAAAATTATGAAAGAAATGCTAGCCTTACTAAATATTTCTATTGCTTCTACTTTTAAATTCTATAACAATTCTATTTTATTTAAAATGTGATTCAAATAAAAAATGTACATATGTTTTATAACCCGCAACAAACAATTTACAGTGGGCTTCTAAACCTGGCGCAAAAACCGCCCATATGGAATCTGTAAAAGACGCCAATGGAATGCGTTCCTTTGTAGTACATAAATGTACTATATAATTATATGACTATATAAACACGTGAATTTATTGTAAAAATTCCACGAGAAATTAATGTCAGAACTGAACGTCAAAAATTACTTATATTTTACCCACATTAATTCGTTTCTATGCTTCTATGTTTGATTTTAATCGTAATTCAAATAAAAAATATAAATTAAGTAGGATTATTATACATTATGTATTTTAAAATCATCATTTTTTGAAACCCCTTAGCGACTTATAAACTTGACCACAAAACACGCCTAATAATATGATATGGAATACGTCCTTTCTAGTGTTTATTTGCCTAGAAAAACACGTATACTTAACGTGAAAATTTGACAAAAAGTAAACGGCACCAAAACACGCCTCGAATGCGTTTTTATTTGTAGTATAGATGACTAGAAAAACACGTGTATTTAATGTTAAAATTTTACGAGAAATAATAGTAAAAAATAGTAATTTAGACTTCACCGCCGTTCGTTCTTTTCTATTTTATATAATTTGATTTAAGTTATGATTTAAATAATAAATATATATTTTTTAACATGATTTTTTATAAAAAAAGTAAATTGAGGTAAAGTAAAATACAATAATAAAAAAAATAAGGGAAGTAAACTGAAAAACCTCTTTTTAAACCCAAAAACCTATAGGGCTACACCATGATGATGATTTTTTATACTCTGCTGGAACTCTTTCACTCCTTAGGTATTTTTATTTTTTATTTGATTAGAAAAACACGTGTACTTAATGTAAGAATTTCACGAGAAACAAACGTCAGAACTACACGTGGAAAATAACTAATAATATTTTATCAACATTATGTACCTTTCGTTGATTAACAATATTGATTAAACGTCTTTATTGCGTCATATACAGACCGTTTCAATCGAAACGAGCCACCCTCAATTTTTTTGGAAAAAATATTTAAGAAAAATCTAAAAACAGGTCAATTTTTATCTCGAGGGGGATGTTTTGATGCAATAGTAAGCAGGCTTGGTGCAACCCCATACGCCTGACAGGAGCAACTTCAATTTTTTAAATAGGGAATAGGGGTCGAGTAACATGTCGTTTGAAAGGTCTTTTAATTGTCTTTTTGGCCACATAATTATTTTTTTATTTGTATAGTCTATAAGTTAGTAATTAAAAATGAAACATTTTTTTTACGGATTTTTTTGTATTTAGGAATGCCTGCAATTAACGATAAAAAGCTTGCAATAAACATTATTAGACAATTTATTATTGATCTGAATAATGCTGTAATCAAATTTGTTGTCATCTATACTCATTTATACCAATCCTTAACAATAAGTAAATGTTCCCATTGTAATTTATTAAAGTTTGTGGAGTTCGACTTAAATATAATTATTTAAATTTTAATAAGTAAATAAATAAACTGAAAACAAAATAGTCGTGTTTAATTTCCTGAGCGATAAACAACTGTAGCATTGAACACTAAATTTGATTTCATATGAAATGTTCAAAATGATTTCCATCGACTTCCATGCACTCATACAGACGATTATGAAATACGCTTTTTAGGTTACGCAACGTTTCCGGTGTTATTTGTCGAGATTCCAGGATAATCTTTTGTCGCAAATCTTCCAGAAAAGCTGGTTCTGTCGCAAAAATTTTGAACTTGAGGTGTCCCCACCAATAAAAATCCAGGGGAGTCAAATCGGACGATCTAACTGGCCATTTTACAGGACCTTGTCTACCAATCCAGTGGTCGGGGAAGTTATTGTCCAGGAACTGCCGTACTGACGCAGTATAATGAGGTGGTGCTCCATCCTGTTGAAAGACCAACGCGTTCTCTAGCTCTAGCCAAAAACCGATAAGATAATAAATACGCAAATAATTGTACAAAAACACAGATTGTCTAACATTGTTGATTGCAAGCTTTTTATTGTTAATATTTGCAAGCATGTCTAAATACAAAAGAAATCCGTTAAAAAATTGTTTTATTTTAATTACTAACTTATAGACTATGTAAATAAAAAATACTTATGTGGCTGAAAAGACAATTAAAAGACCTTTCAAACGACATGTTGCTCGACCCCTATTCCCTATTTAAAAATTGAGGTTGCTCCTGTCAGGGGTATGGGGTTGCACCAAGCCTGCTTACTATTGCATCAAAACATGTCCCCCTCGAGATAAAAATTGACCTGTTTTTAGATTTTTCTTAAATCTCTTTTCCTAAAAAGTTATTGAGGGTGGCTCGTTTCGATTGAAACGGTCTGTATAATATTTAAAAATAACGTAATTTTTTAACGTTGAATTATCGGAATTTGTAGATACGTAGTCATTATTTTATTGTAAATCAATGTTGAATTTACGTTACGTAAAATACGTTGAAATAACGTTGAAGGTATTACCAAAATATAACGTGATATTTTCAACCATAAACGTGTTATCAACCACATACTCGGTTTTTCCACGTTAAAACAACGTGCATGTGTTTACTGGGGTATGGATGACGACAAATTTGATTAGAACATTCAAATCAATAATAAACTGCCTAATAATGTTTATTGCAATCTTTTTATCGTTAATTGCGAGCATGCCTGGATACAAAACAAATCCGTTAAAAAATTGTTTTTTTTTAATTACTAACTTATAGACTAAATAATTAAAAAATAATTATGTGGTTGAAAAGACAATTTCAAAAATAGGTGTCGCTCCTGTCAGGGTTATGGCGGTGGACCAAGCGTGCCTAATATTGCAACAAAACATGTCCCCCTCGAGATAAAAATTGACCGGTTTTTAGGTTTCGCTCAAATCTCTTTTCCTTAAAAGTCATTGAGGGTGACTCGTTTCGATTGAAACGCCCTGTATAAAAGATAATTGATAATCGCAATGTTAACAACAAGTCCCATAAGCTCTCCAAAGCACTTTGTGGCATACATTAGTATAATACAGCAAGTTAGGTGGAAATTTCACTCAAATCTGTTCTAAACTGTCGATGTGGATAGAGTAATGGTGTTTACTGCACCTAATTACCGAAACTAGTGCAAGCAGATCTAACTTAAAATTTATGCTCCAGGTGCCTAAAAGTCTTAGAGAAACTGTGCTCCGTATTGCACTTCTCCAAACTTTTCCTTATATTGGCAGCTCCATGCACATTCGTTCGACTCACCACCAACTTTAAATTAAATAAATTCTTGGGTTTCCCAACAAAATTTTCAATATAAAGAGTCTTTAGCGTTCTAAAAAAAAACAATTTGAGATGAAATTCAATTTGGATTTGCGGATACGCATGAAAGGTGATGAACAAGTAATTTCAGAAATTCATAATAACACGCGATAAATGCTATCACGTTAATAACGAATTCATCCTCCGGTAAAAAAAAAAACAAAGTTAATTAGTTATTGCTTCAAAAACCATTATGATGGATCGCTGTTAAAATAAAAAAAACTGTGCTCTTATTTGGCGACAGATGTAACATAAGTAGTGTAGTGAGCCGATAAAGGAAATCGGTTCTCGTACACATATTCACATTGCCAACAGTAGTGCTAAGCTAATTTGTTTATTGAATTAGCCTGCGTCAAGCTTATCTGATAACAATTACGCATCAACATTTTCATGCACGAATTCGGATGGATAACACCGCTCAACAATATGTCTGCAACAATAGTCCTCAAAATAGTTTCTGTTTTTGAAATAGATACTTTGCTCAAAGAATACTGGATCTTAAGAGTTTTAAAAAATGTTTAATATAAAAATGATTTTCTGTTTGTACAAAATTGTCACTTTTTCGTGATATTCGATGTTTTTGACCTTTTTTTCTGGTCGATATTGTCGCTTCTTTCTCCACATCTGTTTTATTAGATCAAATCAGTTATAACTTAAACATTTTTGCTCTACTACATCTCTCCCGTCTTTCTCGCTTTCGATAGGGTGGCTTTTTAAAGAGGTGATAAAGTTGTACTGAGTTATCAGACCTCGACTTCATTTTAATTTTTCCAAAAAAATGTTTTTTTCTTAATTAAAACGATTCCTACAAGTCACTATTGGAGACCAATGGCATTGATGGGTAAAGGTATTTGTGCTGAATGTAGTAAAGAAAGATTAAGCAGTCTCTTTAGTCTCTTTAGTCTCTTTAGTCTCTTTAGTCTCTTTAGTCTCTTTGGTCTCTTTGGTCTCTTTGGTCTCTTTGGTCTCTTTGGTCTTTTTGGTCTCTTTGGTCACGTTGGTCTCTTTGGTCTCTTTGTTCACCTTGGTCTCTTTGGTCTCTTTAATCTCTTTAGTCTTTGTAGTCTCTTTGGTCCTTGTTGTCTCATTGGTATCTTTGGTCCCTTTGCTCTCTTTGGTCTCTTTGGTGTCTTTGGTCTCTTTGGTTCCTTTGGTCTCTTTGGTCTCTTTGTTCTTTTTAGTTTCTTTAGTCTCTTCAGTCTCTTTGGTCTTTTTTGTTCCTTTTCTCTTTTCAGTCTCTTTGGACTCTTTAGTTTCTTCGGTATCTTTAATCTCTTTTGTACCTTTGGTCTTTTTGGTCTCTTTGGCCTGTGTTGTCCCTTTGATGTCTTTAGTCTCTTAGGACTTTTTGATCTCTTTGGTCTATTTGGTTTCTTTGGTCTCTTTGGTCTCTTTAGTTTCTTGGGTCTCTTTAGTCCCTTTCGTCGCTTTAGTCTTCTTAGGCTTCTTAGTTTCTTATTTGCTCATTTTTCAGTTTATGATCCTCAAACTTTTCAACTAATTAATTTCTTTAGTCATTATTATCGTTATAGTTGTTTCTTTCCAGTTTAGTTTCATTGGATCGAATTAGTTTTATAGCTTGAAAGTTTTTTGCTTTATTGCGCTCTATAGAATTTTTGGTTTGTTAATCTCTTCAGTTGCTTTGATATTTTTGGTCTCTCTATTCCCTATGGTTCCTAGGGTCACTTTGTTCTCTAAAGTCTCTTTTTTTGCCACCTTTCAGTCTATTATATTTAAAAACAAGAAGAATGTTCTTAAATCCAAGTGGAGTAAATTTAAATTAAAAAATTTAAATATATCTAAGTCGAACTCCACAAACTTATATTAAAGTTAATTATATTTAAAGTTTTTATAGATTGATTGGTTTCTTTATAGTCTCTCCTAGCCGCTTTGCTCTTTTTCGTCGAAGTAGTTTCTTTAGTATTTTATCTTTGTAATATTATTAGTCTTTTTAGCAAGGCCTTTTTAGCCTCTCTAGTATCTATAGTCTCTTTGGTGTTCTTAGTCTCTTTCGCATCTTTGGATTTTTTGCTTATTTAGTACTTCTGGCGTCCGTTGTCTCTTTAGTCTCTGGTGAGGTCTCTGGTATGTTTTGCTATTTTGCTTTCGTTCACCTCTTTATTATCTTAACCTTTTTTAACGATTTTCGGTCTCTTTAGTCTCTTTAATGCCTTCAGTATCTTTTAGTTCTTCTGTCTCTTATGAGTAAAAATTAAGGGGGAGGGGGGGGGGTGAAAAGGTCTGACCAAAAAATCTTACCAAATCTCACCAAGAGAACTGAGTGGGGAGAAGGGTCAAGGAAGTAAAAAAACGCCTCATGTAATTTACGGACGATCTCTTAGACTCTATGTTTGCTATATTATTTATAATCTCTCTAGGCTCTCTTTGGTATATTTGGTCTGCGGTGTATTTTAAAATTCTTGAAAATTTTTTGGTCTCTTTCGGTTGTTCACTCTTTGGTCCTATTGTCTCATAAGTCTCCTTAGTTCTTTCATCTTTTAAGCCTCTTTAGTTTTGTAGTTTCTATAGTCTCTATGGAATATATAAACATAAACATATAAACATCCCAGCGTCCTTTACAGCTTTCTTCCAGACTGTGAATATTTTGGTGGAGCCATTCTCGAGATTCCTCCCTACAAAGTTGTTAAAAATTGTTTTACATGTTTTGAACCAGGAAATAATTTCTTGCCATGTTATTTTAATGGAAGCTGTTGAGAATTGTAAAAAAGTTATTGCAAGAATTTTTCCCAATATTGCTCACATAATTTGTCAAATTTGAATCTTTTAATAGCTACTCAAATGTCGGAATATTCCTGTTAGTATGAGAGACGTCGCGAAAAGGTTTATTTTAGGTCGGCTGGTTTTTTGGTATTTCCTTTTTCATTGCACCTAGGTAGCGAGGGGGTAGGTGTGGCACCTGGGATCGGGTGTGTTCCCTTTGTACAGGTAAAAATTGTGAATTTTGAAATAGTTTTATGACAAAACTTAGTTTTTTTTTATAATTTGCTATTCAATTTTTCTTCTTCTTTTTTTTTTATATTGCTATTATAATTCATTCTTTTATCAACATAAATTTATAGTTGCCAGACAATTTTGTTAAGAAATAATAATTTTCAAACCATTTTATTATAGCTGAAATGTTAACACGATACAGTTTGCCAGATCGAAATTCGGTTGTTTAATTGCGAGCCAGATCATTTATCGGGGGGTTACAGGAGCACGGCAACTAATTCGTTGGTTGCGTGAGAGATAGCTGACACAAAGGAGATGCGCACAGGTAAACGCACCCGCTCCCAGGTGCCAGACCTGTCCCATCACTACTTAGGTTCCATCACAAAACCGGACAACCAAATTTTTTTTCTTCAAGACGTTACTAGTTCTCGTACTATAATATACGCATTCTGATATTTTGAAACGGTGTAGTATTTACATAAATCTAAAAAAACTACTTTGGACTATTTACATAGTTCTTATGCAACCATGCCATGTCGGTAGACCGACCAGAATACACTGATTGCAAAGTAATTGTTATAAATATGTAAATTCCCTCAAAAAATCAGAATATTTGAAAAATTTGAATTTATTGCACTCTAATTTATTCAACATCAATAGAAACATTTAATGCAACAAACAAAAAGTTGAATTTTGTTGTGCAGTGTAATTATTGATTCATCCCGAACCGGAGCCGGGTCATTATGAAAACGGTTTTTTAAATTATTTTGTCAACATTGCGATAGGTTTAATGACAAATTTTTAAATGAAGTTTCGTGCACGGATTTAAAATATAAAACTTATATATTTTTACACAATAATGATTTACGATTTTTGTGTAGAAGTCATAAAAGCTTACGCCGGAGCTGACGCTAAAAGCGTATTTATTTGTGTAGCTCCATCTCCAGATAAGAATTATTATAGAACATCGTTTGCTCCATAAAACGAATATTAGTATACAAGTTACGCAATTTTTAAAAATAGAGTGCAGAATTTATTAAAAATTAAATCTGAAATAATGCTTTTAAGTCCGAGTTGAATTTTCAATGTTCAGGTTGGATTGGATACTTACATTCAGTTTGTGCTTTCAGAACATAATATTACGGTGCAAAGACTACCAATTCTACAAAAGCCGAAGGTTGTGCTGAAGGATAATGTAACTAATAGAAAAAACACAAGTAGTACTTCTGAACTACTTCAGGGGAGTCACAATCGGCAACAGATTGTCCATAACGTCGTTAAAACCCGAAACTTGTGTAACCATTCTGACTAGTTCTACAGGAGAAAACTTGAAAACTTTCATTATCACTAAATTCAAAACTTTGATAGGAATATAGTGATAATAAAGTAAAACTTCTCCTGTAAAACTAGTCAGAATGGAGTTACACAAATTTCGGGTCTTAACGACGATTAAATCGACATTTTTGAAGTAAATTGTTGGCATCTTCTCCCTTTGGCTAGAACAAATCTATTTGGATGTCTTAGGTTTCTCTCAAATTCACCGTAGCCAAATCCAAAGTTGAAGGGTTGAGCTTAAATTTGGACTTCTAGATTAGCTGAAAGATTTACAATAATTGGCAAACTGTTCTCGTCAAACGGTGTTTAATTTTTTTATAGCTTCGAAAGTTTAGAGGGTTCAGCTGAATACAAGGCTAGACACCTAACGAGAACCAGAAACCAATGGAGATCATTATTTTCTTCTTGTTCTTCTTCTTCTCTGGGCCGCTAGAGTTAGCCCTGTTTGTCTGCCTTTTATACTTTTGAGGATGAGAGCAATTTACGTGCCCACCTCTTGGCACGTCGTGCACATATTAGCTAGTCTGTCCTCGTCCATTATTTTTGCCTTTTACATATTATCTTTATCTCAAGACCCTCATCTATAGTTCTCTCATTTTTTCTTTGGCTTTCCAGATTTACTTTCACTTCACTGTGTTTCACCCTGTATGACACGTGTGCTATACAAGGTTATTCACGTACCATGATGAGCCTGACCAAGTAAACACGCAAAACAAAATATCATTTATAAAGCTAACTAGATTTTTATTGCATTATCATAATGCACATAAAACATAGATGGGTTTTAAAACCAGCGTTATAGACATCAAAAGATGACTCACCTTTATAAGCACACGACTGAAAGTGGAACTGGCCAAAACGCTGGTAGGAATCCCCTGCCTCAAGTGGCCCCCCTCGGGCCCTCTGTCTAAAGTAGCCTCCTCCTATCTCAAAAAGGCCCCCTCGGGCCTCGTGTCTCAGGGGAGCCCCCTCGATACCAAGCCATCTATGTTTTATGTGTATCATGATAATGCAATAGAAATATTACATAATATGATTGTTACAATCCCTTGTAAATCTCTACCTAGATGCAAACACACAATTTTAATTCTCACAACATTAGGTACATTAGGGAAAAACGTATACAAACAAATTTTGGAAGCTGGTTAAAAAATAAAATATTCATGGCAGAACGCAATAAAAAATCCCTTAAAATGAAACTTTATACTTATAGTAGGTAATTTACCGCAGTAAATATAATAAATTCCATTATTTGTTAAAAAACTTTTACTACTAACATTACAACTTAAGGTTTAGGTACACTTTGAAAAGGAAGCATGAGACTGTTTAGTTAAAAATAACTTGTTTAATGGTAATTTAGGTTGGCTAATGAATGCCATAAACGTGGGCATCCTTGAAAAGCTAAAAAGTGTGCTTTTTAGAAACATGAAGGCGGAAATGAGTTTTTCACGAAACATAAAGCAGAGAATGTATGATTATAAAACACGAAGATATCATCGGTCGACATTCCGAAATCGGTGCTTTATGGTTGACTGAATTTATCAAAGTATAAATATTTTAGGGAAGTTATATATTGATGCCTGAGCATTCATGAGCGTTTTGTCAATGTAGTTAGAAATAGTGACCAGAGACCAGAAATAATAAGTTAACATTTTATTATTCGTAATAATCTAGATATACATGTACAGTTTTACCTACAAAATGAAAATCTCAGCATATAGCTCGACAATTGCTGAGATTTTCATTATGTAGGTAAAAGTCTGCACATATACATCTAGATTATTACGTACAATAAAATGTTTACCGTCAAGAAGTGAAAAACATGTACATACGAACTTAATATCTAAGTTGAATTATTCCTATGCAGGTCTCTAGAACAATCTAAAAATGTCATTCATAACGTTAGTACATGAATGAACAAATGAATGTAAGTTAAAATGCCAATTAAAAATAATTTGTTTGCTCTTCAACTGGACAACTGGATTTTTCCGGCTCCCGATAATGTAAGTCAGTTGTGTAGTTCAACAATACGGGTAGGTTAACAATTATATTTGCTTATGTTTTAACCGTGACAACGGTACTTAATAGTGTACTTTTGTAAATTATTACTTCACTGAATTACATTATCGGGAGCCGGAAGAATGTACGGAATGTTCCGCCTATTAACATTTTCGGCAAACAACAAGCCGCGGCTCCGCCTTGGCTTGCAGATGTCTGCCTCAATGTTAATACGTCCTTACATTCCTTGTTATTTAAATGGCTATAAAAAATTGTAGATATGAAATAATAATTTCATGAATCATTACAAATTGGAATATCCATCTTTCACTGCTTTTTCGTAAATTCTTTAATACATCTTATCTAATAAACATTCAACAGGGAATACTTATAATAATTATAATAAGTAAATTATAAAATTTAATGTATCCCATGAAAATAATCTTCTGCGTGCTGGTAAATTGAAACTGGAACATCCCATGAGCAGCCGAATATAATCTAACGATGAATATGAACACTTTATGATACTATGGGCAAGTATCACATTATCAATAACAGTTCCGCTTGGATGTATGATCTATAAATGGTTGTTATTTTCAATCAGTGAAATACACATAACAATGTAATAAATATTTAAAGCTATTATTATCGTTTTACACAATGCTGATAGCTAAAACTCACAACAAACCTAGAGAGCTTTTCGTTGTAGTTTAAAAACGCCAGCGAGACGAGAGAACTTCACACGGCATCAAAACTCATGGATCCTCCCCCATACTTTTATACAATGATGCAGTAAAAAAAAAAGTTTGTTTGTTTAAGGGCCGGTTTTTCAATCGTTGGTTTACCTCTAGTTAGTAGGTTTCTATGGAAATTTTTGCATTTTAACCTCGATTTTAACCAATCATGCTGCATTTTTAGTTTAACTACAGGTTTAACTTTAACCAACGATTGAAAAACCGGCCCTTAGTGTAATAATGGAAGAAATAATAATAAAAGCAGAATTGGAACCAAAAATGTAATTTAAAATTGTCATTTGAACCACAGTGGCATTAAAAGATTTAAGTTGTCAACTCGTGGAAATCCTTGCAGTCTTCTTCAGTCGAGTCGGTATGATCTCCTGAAGCCTTATGGATGGGTTTTGTGTTCTTAAAATTCCTTTCACACCTATTCGATTGGATTCATATGCGACGAGCTTGCTGGCCTATCCAGTCTTTGCACATTTACTTATTACAACACATTTTGCACTCTTTTAGAATGATCGCATTGTTCTGATACCAGATGATCTGGTTGTGTCAACTGTTGCTCAAATTCCGAGATTTTACAACCCTGTTGATGCAAGGCCATTATCAAAATCCAGAATCCAAATTATCTTTTTCGAAATTTACACCACATAAGTAGATAATAACATTATTGAGTGTTTTCCACCATCCACCATAAAAAACGGCAGTTTGTATGTAATTATTCTTATAAAAAGTTGGCCGACTAATAACACTTCCACGGAGGAATAATAAGAAATGGAGACATCAAAATGGAGAAATGGGGAGGAACGGTGGTTTGTTTTCTTTCACACGACAGAATGTGACCGTGTACTCCGATGCCTGTGCCAACTCTCCAGTGGCGTAGCTATCCGTTGAGCCACGGTCATTTTCCCGAAAATGTTCACAACAAATCAGAGCATTTTTAGGCACCAGCCCTGCATCAACCCTAACATTTAAATTAAAATTTAAATATATCTATGTCGAACTCCACAAACTTTAATAACTGTAATTACTAATGGTACATGTTTCGGCAGAATACTTCTGCCATCATCAGCCCTAATTTAACAAGAGATTAATGATACAATTGATGAATTACAAGAGGGGTTCTTACCTTAAAGAATATAAAAAATTATGACATTGACGTAATTTTGAATTAAATTTGACATTTTCAAAGGGTTACATGATTTTTAAAAGATTTCGTAAAAACAACATTTTATAAATGTAAAAATTAAAAATGGATCAAAGAGAATCTGGTAAGTTTGTTTGAGTGAAAAATTAAAATAGTGAATTAATAATGGGATTATTGAAGTTATTCTGTTCATTTAAACAAGATCTGTTTTCCAGTTTCAAGGCTTTCCTTATTTCCAAAGTCTCGAGAAAATCTAATTTTAAAATCTATGTTTCGTTATTAATATATGATTGGCGAAAGAAGAAGGTGTTGATGGTAGAGGATCAAGATCTGTGTTGTTATAGATGTGCCTGAAATGTTCTTTAATACGGTCTGATATTTTGCGACCTGTCTGACCTATGTAGAATGACTCACAAGTAGAGCAGCTTAATTTGTATACACCTGATGATGATTTGTAATCTAATGGATCTTTATTTTTAATAAAAAATCTGGATAAGTTGTTATCTGTTTTAAATGAAACTTTAAAACCGTTTTTCTTAAGTATTTTAGAACATTTCTCTGAGACGACGCCAAAATATGTTAATGAATTTGAAAAGGAAATTGTTTCTGAAGGATTTTTAACCAAGTAGTGTGTGTATTTGAATTTGTTACAGTATCTATAGTATAATTTATTTATAGTTTTTAAAGAATATCCATTATTTGAAGCGATTTGTTTAATGTTATTAAGTTCTGTTTGAAAAGATGAATCTGATAGTGGTATAGAAAATAATCGGTGGAAAAAGGAATGAAAAGCTGCAAATTTATGGGAAACAGGGTGACAAGAGTCAAAAGGTATTACGCAATCTGTGATACTAGGTTTTCTATAAATGTCAAATTCAAAAGTATTATTATTTCTAGTGATTAACAAGTCTAAAAAGGGGATTTGGGAATTGATTTCAATTTCAACGGTGAATTTAATGGATTGGTTTAAAGAATTTAAGTTGCTGAGTGCGTTATCAAGTTCAGAATCAGATCCTTTGAATAAAACAATTATGTCATCTACATATCTGTACCAAAAAAGAAAATGATCTTTAAAAGGTGAAGAAGTTAAAAACTGATCTTCCAAGTTATTCATGAATATTTCTGCTAAAAGAGGTGACAAATTAGAGCCCATTGCTAAGCCTGAGTCTTGTGAATAAAAATTATTATTAAATTGAAAGAAATTTTGATCTAGGACAGTCTCACAAAGTGAATGTAAATTTAGTGCATGTATGGTTGGCATATTAGAATTAAATAGTAGGTTTTTTAAAATTAATAAGCAAGATTTGGGTGGGATGCTGGGGAATAAATTAACTACGTCAAATGAAACAAGTCTAGTGTCTGATGGAATTTGGAAATTTCTAATTTTGGAGCAAAGATCTATTGAGTTTTTTATTGCAAATTTGTTATTAAAATCTAAATGTTGTCTAAGAATTGTATTAAGCCATTTTGAAAGTATTGATACAGGTGAATTAACAAAAGAAACTACCGGTCTAATGGGAAAAGGTTGAGTTTTATGTATTTTAGGTAGACCGTATAGTCTAGGTATGCAAGGATTCATGGGTATTAGTGTGAAAGCTTTTGGGTCAAAATATTTAATAGTTTCTGAAACGTCTTTGAGCGTAGATTTAAGGTTGGAAACAAATTTTGAAGTAGAATCTTTTTTGAGTTTTGTAAAGTCAAAAAACTTCAAAATTTGTTTCCAACCTTAAATCTACGCTCAAAGACGTTTCAGAAACTATTAAATATTTTGACCCAAAAGCTTTCACACTAATACCCATGAATCCTTGCATACCTAGACTATACGGTCTACCTAAAATACATAAAACTCAACCTTTTCCCATTAGACCAGTAGTTTCTTTTGTTAATTCACCTGTATCAATACTTTCAAAATGGCTTAATACAATTCTTAGACAACATTTAGATTTTAATAACAAATTTGCAATAAAAAACTCAATAGATCTTTGCTCCAAAATTAGAAATTTCCAAATTCCATCAGACACTAGACTTGTTTCATTTGACGTAGTTAATTTATTCCCCAGCATCCCACCCAAATCTTGCTTATTAATTTTAAAAAACCTACTATTTAATTCTAATATGCCAACCATACATGCACTAAATTTACATTCACTTTGTGAGACTGTCCTAGATCAAAATTTCTTTCAATTTAATAATAATTTTTATTCACAAGACTCAGGCTTAGCAATGGGCTCTAATTTGTCACCTCTTTTAGCAGAAATATTCATGAATAACTTGGAAGATCAGTTTTTAACTTCTTCACCTTTTAAAGATCATTTTCTTTTTTGGTACAGATATGTAGATGACATAATTGTTTTATTCAAAGGATCTGATTCTGAACTTGATAACGCACTCAGCAACTTAAATTCTTTAAACCAATCCATTAAATTCACCGTTGAAATTGAAATCAATTCCCAAATCCCCTTTTTAGACTTGTTAATCACTAGAAATAATAATACTTTTGAATTTGACATTTATAGAAAACCTAGTATCACAGATTGCGTAATACCTTTTGACTCTTGTCACCCTGTTTCCCATAAATTTGCAGCTTTTCATTCCTTTTTCCACCGATTATTTTCTATACCACTATCAGATTCATCTTTTCAAACAGAACTTAATAACATTAAACAAATCGCTTCAAATAATGGATATTCTTTAAAAACTATAAATAAATTATACTATAGATACTGTAACAAATTCAAATACACACACTACTTGGTTAAAAATCCTTCAGAAACAATTTCCTTTTCAAATTCATTAACATATTTTGGCGTCGTCTCAGAGAAATGTTCTAAAATACTTAAGAAAAACGGTTTTAAAGTTTCATTTAAAACAGATAACAACTTATCCAGATTTTTTATTAAAAATAAAGATCCATTAGATTACAAATCATCATCAGGTGTATACAAATTAAGCTGCTCTACTTGTGAGTCATTCTACATAGGTCAGACAGGTCGCAAAATATCAGACCGTATTAAAGAACATTTCAGGCACATCTATAACAACACAGATCTTGATCCTCCACCATCAACACCTTCTTCTTTCGCCAATCATATATTAATAACGAAATATAGATTTTCACCATCAAATTCCAAATTGATTCATAAATGCAATAAAGGCCGGAAATTAGATTTTCTCGAGACTTTGGAAATAAGGAAAGCCTTGAAACTGGAAAACAGATCTTGTTTAAATGAACAGAATAACTTCAATAATCCCATTATTAATTCACTATTTTAATTTTTCACTCAAACAAACTTACCAGATTCTCTTTGATCCATTTTTAATTTTTACATTTATAAAATGTTGTTTTTACGAAATCTTTTAAAAATCATGTAACCCTTTGAAAATGTCAAATTTAATTCAAAATTACGTCAATGTCATAATTTTTTATATTCTTTAAGGTAAGAACCCCTCTTGTAATTCATCAATTGTATCATTAATCTCTTGTTAAATTAGGGCTGATGATGGCAGAAGTATTCTGCCGAAACATGTACCATTAGTAATTACAGTTATTAAAGTTTGTGGAGTTCGACATAGATATATTTAAATTTTAATTTAAATTTACTCCACTTGGATTTAAGAACATTCTTCTTGTTCCTAACATTTAAGGCAAATAAATACATTTGTTAATAACTCCATTAGTGCAGTCCATGCTTACCTGTGGAAAGTCAAGTTTGGATTCAAGTAATCCAGTTTTTACACACCTAACACTGTCTAACCATATTTACACCAATGTCCTTATGGTTTTCAATGTCTAAAATTCAATTCACCACAAAACGATTACAATAACAATGGCAGACATATTCTTTTTCCACAAACACGTGCTGCTACACTGATGCCAAATGTATTAATATTAGCTTTCTTTGGGTACTGAGAGGCTACTTTCCCAAGATTTGACAATGTTGTAATTGTGTTCATTAGATTGTGAAGCGTCCGCGGCTTCACCAAAAACCAATAATAAATGACTCTGAAACTAGTTGCATTTTCTGGGCCCCTGGTTTGCCTTTGTGCCATTTTGCTTCGTAAGAGACTATTACACACCAGATTCGCTGGTCTAAACTAATATATTTTTTCAAGACAGCAACAAAATAAAATTGATGAAAAAATTTCCGTGTCGCAACTGATAAGGGTTTTCTGTATTTTTGGAAAAAAGGGAGTCATAGGTTGTATATGCTTATATTTTGGGTTGCCTAGTTTAAGTTCTTATTTATAATATTCCGGTATTCCTAACTTTTTGTGCGCAGTTTAGATAAAAATTAATTATTGTGCTTTTAATTATAAAAATGCCCATTCGTCAATAAATAATATTACAAAAATGCAACAATATACATAAGGGCAAAGATACTGTTAGCAATGAAGTACTTTTGTAAATCCCTCGGGTGGTTATGTGTACATTAATTACAGTAGTACCGTACCGTACATTAATAGTTATTTACAATCTAGTATGATAGGTCAAATCTTACATTGTGAGGTTTTAACTTTGAAGCACGAGGACTTGCGAGTGCTTTATTATATCTACTTGAGGTCCTCACGCTCGCTACGCTCGAGTTCGGAAACTTCTACTCGTATCGAATTTTAATTCTAACCTTGTTACACAATACAGTATACTGTAACAAGTATTCTTTTACATAAACTTAATTATGGTGAGGATAGTAAGTAGTTAGTTTTCTCTTAAATATCTGTAACAGACCAGTGTTTTTACCGCATGGTTTGTAAAAATCAGTTTACTAAGCATTCGTCATATACGTTTTACAGCTCAGGAGGGCAAAATAGTTATTTTAGTTAGTTTCTTAGTCAACAGAGGTGGCGTTAAAAACACATGGAACATGGAAGTCTTCCAGTGTTGCGGAAGGTTATATTGGCGAATCTCTCAGAGCTAAAATTGATGTTGCAAATATGTTGACGAAGAAAACGTCGTCCTCTTCAAAGAGACTACCAGTTGCAAATAACAAATTTACTCCAGATTTAGAAACTGAGAACGAAAATACACATTTAACATCACTCAAATCCTAATTTACCCTCAACTTCAAATATTCAGGCCAACCAACTAATTCCTAGTCTATTTTCACATGTTGAAAATAGTACAATCAACATTAATATTTATAATAGTTGCTTTTTTAAAAAGATACCTGAGTGAATTGAGTTTAGTGTTGGTTTTTGTATCTGTTAGGTTAAAAGTTAGACGTTTTTAAAATAATTTCTTCCAAATATGGAGCTTCTTTTCAATTGATTCATGCTGGACTTTAGGAACAAAAAGGAATTACAAAGGAGATTGGATCTTGAAACCTTCAATAACACGTGCAGTCATGCAGATCAAATCAGCCTACAAGAAAGCATGCACACATTTTGCGTAAAAATCTAGTTTCGGATGACGTATACATGATGTCAAACATCATGAACAATTCAGGAGGCCAAAAAAAAATTACGCGATAGTAACGAGTACCATTCCTGGACTGTTTTTTTACGAGATTTTACACAGTTAAGACGACGATAAAAAAATATAAACTGAAAAATTATATCAATCAAATTGAAAACGCTGGCACATTTGTGATTTTTTTATTTGGATATACACTCCGCTCAAAAACTAACGCATAATTCTAAAAATTATAGAATCTGTTTCATAATAAAAGAACTTCCAATTATATCGTGTTGTAATAATCATTAAGAAAAAACATAATTTGGGTTGAAAAATACAGTTGTGTCATAATAAATGAATTTCCAACTATACCGTGTTGTAATGATAATTGGAAACATAATTTAGGGCGAAAAATACAGGATATTTAATTTTAAAGCAATAAATTTAAAAACTTGTATCTGCCAACTATCAATTGAATCTGGACTGGATAGCTTTGATACAATTTTCCGCTTCTATTAATTCCGAATGGGTTCTAGTAAATTGTAATCTGGCAACTCGATGTCCCTAGTGAGAAGTGAGGCAGGAGCAGAAACTTTTCTAAAGGAATTTCTAATTGTTCGTACAAAAATTCAGGAGTTCGTATTGAAGCATTTTTGTGTGCAATGTCTTGTCTGGAGTGCAGTCAAACGAAGAAAAGGACCTTTTCTTTCATAAATCACTCTTCTGCGACATTGTGAGCCTTTATGTAGTGCGTAGTTTATGATTAGTGTTTTAAGTAACTTTAGATAAGGGTGGTTTTAGTGATTCTTTAGATTTAAGAGTTATTTGCAACTTTCTTTTTTTTTTCAATATACAAACGGTCCAGGGCTGCCAGATGCGACCTTCGCTACCTGCGAAGGATGGGTTGTCGAGGGCGAATCCAGTTGGCCAATCTCGGCAGATTCTCGAAGCGGGAAATATGTCTAATAAGTTTGTTTTCTCCTTCTGGCCTTCAAAAAAAGCCCCTTTCCATAAGGCTGTTGGTCAGGGGTGTACAAAGACCACCCCCGGACATCACCGCCTTCTCGGTAATATTATTTACGAGTGCATCTTGTTAAGTATGACCTTCTTGGACATACATTGCCAGAAAAAGAATTTATATCTTTCATTTCGTTAATTAAATTGTCTACCTTTAAACTACATAATGTACTAGTTATGTTTTAAACTCATTCGACGAACTTTTAGGTCTGAATTGAAATTTTTCTGAATTATAAAAACAGGAAACCTTTTTTATCGATGAAGCAAGAATTCTCTCTACAGCTTATGAAGAAGAGATTTTTAAACCAAATTTAATTCAATAATTATTTAATGAGTAATTTTACATTATGCGTTAATTGTTGGGCGGAGTGTATTTGAGCACTGGAAACATAATAGCAGTGTATCTACTTCCAAACAGGTCGTTATTGTGCCCAACTTTATGCTTTGGTAAATGGAAAAACGCCACGATGCAGTAATTTCGAGGGTGATTAAAAACTAAACCATTAACTTGATGACACAAAACAGTAAAAGTTCATTATAATGGTAATGAAACTTTATGTACACTCAGATTAAAAGACAGTCATGCACATGCTTAATAAATAGTTAGAAAATCACACAGTAGGTACACGTTTCATTACGATTGTAATGTCGCTTCAACTTCTTTTACATAATACAATCTAATCATTTGAAAATGGAATAAGAAAATAACTGAACACCGTAGACAAATTTAATTCGACTAAAATAAAATTGAAAGTGATCGAAAACGAAATTAGTCAAAGTTGAGAAAGCCCAACATTTAGAATTGTCAAATTTAATAGTGTGAACCTAGCTTTTAATAAAAAAAAACGATTAACTTAGGATTCTTTGTTAATTTTTAATGCCGTGCAATAGCGCCCACATACGTAGTCAGTTGAAGCTCTCGCAACGAGCGATACTACCTCCTACAACAATCGGTTAGTCGGACGTCCGACTTTCTGTCTTTATCTCAAGCATGCATTACGTCGGTTACAATAACGTACGTGATTCGCTTCTACAATGGGACACTCTTGGGCTGTTGACCGTAAGAGCGGAGATGGAGCGTCGTGTTTTCTTGTTTGGTACAATGTAGAAATGCAATAGCTTTGTTTTTGTCACACTTGTTACATCTGGCTAGGGGGCGTCCATTAATTACGTGAGACGTTTAGGGGAGAGGGGATCGAGCCGAATCTCACACAATCTCACGTGTTTTCCGCAAGACACAGTGTAAAATTGCGACAAAGCGGTTAACTTATGTATGTAACTAAAACATGCTTCTCCATAAAGTATGGCTAAATCCTACACAATAATATTTTTCTTCAAACGTCAGAAGAACGTGACATTGTATACGTCAATAGGCAATGACAAATTTAATGTGCTAGACAGTCAAAGTATTTTGTCTGCTGACCAATTGACCATACTTGCTGCCTAGGCAGCCAAAGTGTTTTTGCTGCGTAGACCAAATAGTTTGTCTATCGCTCAATTTACCAATCGTGTGATTTGAAAAATTTGAGCGGCCTGTCAAATCGGCAGCGTATATAATATTTTAATTTTTTTTTTATTTAAATTATTTCATTCTTTTAGGGATTTAGCGCTGAAGTTTACATTATTTTGAAGGAAATTGAATTTCATAAAACTTGTGTATGACTTCTTAGAAAAGAATCGGGAAGTTAGTGAGATGTTCACTTTTAGACAAAAATTCATGTGTACATTGAGGTTAGTAGACTGTCAGATTTGTATATCGTGGGCGATTAAAAGCAATTAAAAAGCAAATGTCTTGAAGCAACTTGAAGAAACTTGAATCAGCTTTGAAAAGACTTGGAATGTCTTGAAACGATTTCAAAAACTTGAAGCGACTTAAAACGACATGAAATGTTTTGAAAGGACTTGAGGCGACTTGAGATGTTTTGAAAGCAATTTAAAATTAATTTGGAAAAACGAAAATATTTTGAAGGGACTGAAATCTACTTGAAGAGAGATAAAGCGTCTTGAATAAACTTCAAACGAATTGAAAGGACTTGAAAAGACTTTGAAACGACTTGAAATGTCTTGAAGAGTCTTCACGCGACCTGGGAATATTTGAAACATCTTGAAGGGATTGGAATCATTGGAAACGACTTGAAAAGACTTAAAGCAACCTGGGAAGCGTTCAAATATCTTGAAGGGACTGGAAGCGACTTGAAAAAAATTAAAATGTCCTGAAGCAACTTGAGGAAACTTGAAACGAAATGAAGGAATTTGGAATATTTTGAAACTACTTGAAAGACTTGAAGCGACTTGAAACGACATGAAAAGTTTTGAAAGGACTTGAGGCGACTTGAGATGTTTTGAAAGCAATTTAAAATTAATTTGGAAAAACGAAAATATTTTGAAGGGACTGAAATCTACTTGAAGAGAGATAAAGCGTCTTGAATAAACTTTAAACGAATTGAAAGGACTTGAAAAGACTTTGAAACGACTTGAAATGTCTTGAAGAGTCTTCACGCGACCTGGGAATATTTGAAACATCTTGAAGGGATTGGAATCATTGGAAACGACTTGAAAAGACTTAAAGCAACCTGGGAAGCGTTCAAATATCTTGAAGGGACTGGAAGCGACTTGAAAAAAATTAAAATGTCCTGAAGCAACTTGAGGAAACTTGAAACGAAATGAAGGAATTTGGAATATTTTGAAACTACTTGAAAGACTTGAAGCGACTTGAAACGACATGAAAAGTTTCGAATGGAGGCGACTTGAAATGTTTGAAGAACTACTTGAAGAGTCTTGGAGCGGTCTGGGAAGATTTCAAATAATATCTTAAAGGGACTGGAAGCCACTTGGAAAAACCTTGAGGCGACTTGAAAGGATCTGAAATGTCTTGAAAGACTTTTGAAGCGAATTGAAAAGACTTGAGAAGTTTTGGAAGGACTTGAGGTGACTTGAAATGTTTTGAAGGAAATTGAAGCGACTTGAAAAGTCAGTATGAAATATGATATGAAATATTTTGAAAGGTCTTGAAGCGACTTAAAAAAACTTGAAGCGATTTAAAAGGACTGGAAATGTCTTGAAGCGACGTGAAATATGTGAAAAGGACTTGAAGCGACTCGAAAAGATTTGGAGCGAATTGAAACGACATGAAAAGTTTTGAAAGGAATTGAAGAAACTTGAAAAGACTTGAAATGTCTTGAAGAATATTAAAGCGACCTAGGAAGACTTCAAATATTTTGAAGGGACTGGGAGCGACTTGAAAAAACTTGAAGAGTCTTGAAGCGACCTGGGAAGATTTGAAATGTTTTGGATGGAATTGAAGCGACTTGAAAAGACTTGAAATGTCTTGAAATTTGATATATCTTGAAGGGATTGGAAGCGACTTGAAGAGACTTGAAATGTCTGGAAAATACTTGAAGAGTCTTGGAGCGATCTGGGAACACTTCAGGTAATATCTTGAAAGGACTGTAAGCCACTTGAAAAGATTTGAAATACCTTGAAGGGACTGAAAAGGCTTTGAAATGTCTTGAAACGACTTGAAAGCGAATTGAAAGAACTTGAGATGTTTTGAAGGGACTTGAGGTGCCTTGAAATGTTTTGAACGAAATTGAAGCGACTGAAAAAGTCTTCAAATGTCTTGAAGAGTCTTGAAGCGACCTGGGAAGACTTCAAGTATTTTGAAGGGACGGGAAGCTACTTGAAAAGACTTGAAATGTCCTTTAGCGACTTGAAGACAGATGAAGTGGCTTGAAAAAACTTGAAAGGACTGTCAAGAACTTGAAATGTTTTGAAACGACTTGATAGACTTGAAGCGAATTGAAAAGAACTGAAATATTTTGAAGGGACTTGAGGCGACTTGAAAAAATATTTTGAAAGGACGAAGCAACTTGAAGAAACGTGAAGCGATTTGAAATAACTTGAAATGTCGTCAAACCTAGAATTTTAGTAGTTCCTACTTAAGTATTTTATTATTCGATTTTCTCATTGTCATTGTAGACTACGTTCATAGTAGTCTTAAATATTTTTGTACTAGTCTTAACTATTCTTAAATAAAAACATGTAAGCAAATTTTGTTTTATTTTTTTTAATAAATCCGACGCAATCAAGCACAGTTTAACGTATTTACACTAAAAATACGCATTTTGAAAAATCTCACGTGAGATTAGGTGGGAGGGAGGAGGTCAATCCAAATCTCAGGACATCTCACCAAAGGGGTCGAAAAATTGCCAAAATCGACTCACGTAATTAATGGATGCTCCACTACCAGCATTCGCCTAACGGGGGCATGAGTTGGCTTTCACTTGGGTGAACTCGACAATGTCCGCGCTCCGCCGTGTATTAAATTCTTCTCGACAACCACAGAGCTAAACTCAATAGATAACCTATACGAAAATTCAAAAATCATAATTTAATTGCAATAATTATATTATTATATTCCCCCAAAAAGAGAGTCTCGATACTGCCTTTCAAACTTTTTTCTTTTGGGAGGTCATTGACCGAACGAGCCGCCACTGCCTAAACATACTTCATCCCTCACCTATGTACCGCGCAACTTGGTCGGGGATTGTTGAAACACCCTCTTAAGTATATAACTATCTCAATATTTAGGGTTTACAGAGGAAAGCTGTTAACACTGCCGCAATATTAGGGAACATGACAAAATCGATAATAATAAGCAGAAAATTTAAGGGAGCTTATTATTCTTGAAACTGTATTAAACATCGCTTATGATTTCACGTACATGGTATTAAATGTTTCAAACATTGTCTAATGTCCTTTCAAGTATACTCTGTTCTCACATAGGTTTAAATTAGCACACACTCACATCATCACATGAAGTGTCATTGGGTCCTTTTCAGGACACAGAAGAGACGCGCGAAGGCTCTTTGAGCGTTTATTAAAACTTTACATGATTGTAATAACAATAACAACAAATAATTAATCTAAGATTGAATGGTTAAGAATTGATGAGGAAATGAGCTACAGCGACTAATATACTAAACGAATACAACGAAAATGATAATTGTTTGTTGACAATCATACAACTTGTACTAAATATAGACGTACAGTGATAAACGTAAATATTTCGTACAACTTCTACTAAATATAGACGTACAATTTTGAGCTAAAACGAGTATAAAATTTCGTTATAGTCGTACAAATATGATCTATTTTTAGTGTAATCATCACAGGAAATGAAATAATGCAAAAATGAAATGAATTAAACATATATATTGCATGGGAAATACATTTATATTCATTTAATAGTCACCCTCCCTTATTTGCACCATAATAATGTCTTAAATGTCTTGATGATGGTCATTGAAGTAATGGAAAAATGTAATACAGATTCTGAAATGAGTTAATTAGTACCTTATTCAATTAATGTATTCAGCTCATGATTTATCACTTGCGTTAAGTTTGAATCCTTAAATGCTCTTTTGCCCTTATGGCCCGCCCAAATTTTGTTGCAAATTTATTGGTCAACATATGTTTCAACATATTCATGATGGCTTGTCGAACAGTCCCCATACCAATGGAACTTTGGCGGTTTTTCTAAAATCTTAATTACGGGTATTGAACACCTACCACAAAAACCAAATAACAATAAACACTAATAACGATAAAACCACACACAGGATAACAGAAATCAGTAAAAAGCTTCCCACTCTGTTGAAGTTGATGTTCGTCAAACAGGTTGGTGTTGATGGAGATGGCGTCGAGCAGTCACTGCGTTTGCCGAACCGATCACGTGATCGGAGCCCGGCATGGTATTGGGCAGTTTGGCTAGTGCCCGACAAAAGTACTCGCGTTTACCACGCTTGAAAAATTGATCCACAAACCGTTAAATTCAAACAATATCTAGCAATCTATTTAAATATTATAAGCACAATTAACTTTAGGATTATTATCATTCATCTTGCAAATTTCTTTGCAAATTAGATTCGTAAAATTTGGGCATATTTTAGTAATATAATAATATTTTTTCACTACTAGCTTCCGAAATTGAAATTGAAATTCACTTTTTGAATAAACGTATAAGGTATATTATTTAAAAATATTATTTAATTACAATTTTTCATAACTTTATTTCATATTCTCTAGCTTTTATTTAGCTCCATTTTTTACATCTTTTTTTCTGCCTAAATTATAATTGTAGCGCAATGTTTTCTATTTTATTTCGTATTTCACATAATCCATAATTTAGATATTTTTACTTCGTAAGATTTTTTTTTGATGTCTTTTCCTCCCTTCTATCTTAAATAAAATGTACTAATCCATCTTCAACTTCTATAAAGGAGGTGTTTTGTTTTTACTTCCATTTTAACATTTTTTTGAAATTAATATATTATATCCCTAATAGTTGATCATTTCTTCAAATTCTATGTTGTGTAATTTGGATATAGCCATATCTCTTTAATATCGTCGGGTTTATGTTCTAGACTGCTCCGACGATTTGCAGATAAAGGAGAATTAGAAAATACAAACAATAATAATAATTAGAAGTCGACGTACATAATTTTACACAATTTCTAGAAATTACTGTTGGAGAAGTTTTTCGCTGATGCAGAAACTGTACTGTTATTATTTGCATTCCAGTTTCGACGGACGAAAAAGTAATTTCTTCAAAAGTCGTAAAGCTACACGGTATAACACGATGCCGTAATTTCAAAGCGTTAACAAGTGTCCAAATTGCAAGTCTGTGTGTAAGGACGCAACTTTATCGACCGTGAAGTAAACAATATTTTCTGGAGAAAATGTAAATAGAACATCCGTTCTATAATGTTGCCGGATAGTATAAATTTAGCCCACGTTATTCAATCTGAATAATAACTATCGGGTCTTCATAAATGCACAAATCCTGTGAACACGCTCCCACAATTTTCGAATTACTCTTGCACGGTTCTAAATAAATTTAGAATTAAATAAAATCACTAAATATAAGTATTACGGGCACAAGCTGCCTTTAGCAAACTATTTCGTACAGGGATTGCAGGGATCCTGGATAAAAGTATCTCGTTACCACACTCTATAGGTATTGCATTGCGCCTGTCAAAGTCTCCAAGTTTGCTCCAAAGTAGTTGTAATAACAATTTCCTTTCAGAAGAAGCCATTGCGAAGTGTAATAAATGATGGAGCTAACACGTCGTGCCGTGTTGATTTTTAAAATCGAAATCCCAATTTTGAATTCGTAAATCTTTGTTTATCGCCAAGAAAATTGTTTCATAGTAGAATGGGTAAACACATTCAAAACTTTGAAAGCTACTTTATACACATAAATTGCTTCCGACCCACTTCCTGCAACAGAAGTGTTATTAACTGTTGACATTAGACTAACAGATCAGCTGAACCGCATTTTTGATGACTTATTGTGTGTTCCGAATTTGACGGAGAAATAAATGACTAGAGAACCAATGGAGAGATATAAAATCTGACATTTAGAAGTTGAAAATTGAAAAGTTTAGTTTTGTATTGTAGAACCACAATGGAATGCTCTCTGACCGATAAAACATTGCTACCAATACAAAAACTCCAGGCTTTCAGGTTTTCAAGTTGTCAAGCCTTAGATTTTCATATTATCAACTTCTAATGCTTTCAGCTTCTCCAATTCTCAAGTTTTCAGTTATTCAGATTTATCAATGTTCATTTAGAGAATTATTACTTTGGAGATCTTTGAAGTGTAGAATTTCTCGTATTTTGGAAAGAAATCCTTGAAAGCAAACAATAAAATTTTGCAATCTCGGAATTAGCTCACTCCAAACCTTTTTTTAATTTTGCAATGCTGGAATCGTGAAATCTGAAGAACTGTTACTATTATGTTACTATTCATTTTCTAGTTACCTTATTTTGTCATTTCACAATTTAGTTGTTTTGTTGCCTGGTTTCATTACTACTTATGTGTTGATTTGATTACCACCTCGTTATTCTGGCATATTTTGTTTTCGCGACATTTTTAATTATTTTACCAGATCCTGAAATGGTGACAATTGGACCAATCTGTAACTATACTCTTTCAAACAAAAGAAGAATTTTACAAATCGATTTATAAATGACGGAGTTCTGAGGTAACAAACATTAAAAAAAAGACACAACCAAATTGATAACCTCCTTTTTTGAAGTCGGTTAAAAACAAAGTGGAGACTGCACGGCTATCCGATTTAAGAATTTCTGGTGCCAGTTTGTGTATAAAGAAACAAAGTAACTATAAAACTTAACCAAAAATCAAATATAACAAACACACATAGTGAATTTTTAACCAATATTTTTTTTATATAAAAAAAAATTATTGTGCGTGGAGTCCACGCGCGACAGGAGTGAAACGTCAACTTTTATTGAAAACTATAAAATCACCAGAATCCCATTGGTACGAAACATATTCACTCAGACACCGATTAAATTAGTCCCTCTGTTATTTTCAGTATGAATCTACCTGATCACAATCAATTTATAAGGAACTTGTGCAGGAGCCCCCTTGGGCAGGGGACTGTCGGTTTCGTGCTGGTTTGCGCGCTTATCCCCTATAAAAATCTAACACTGTGGGATAAGAAGTTTCCCTTCAAAATCAAATTTGTTAAATATTAAAAGTTTATCGAAAATCGCACTGATAATTTTATTACCATCAATAGTGCTCGCAAGACAAATATAATAAAGTACGAGGCACGATATTTGGAACCTATAAAACCTGCCGCAAATTAGATGCACAATGGGAAAGGTTCAGGGTTGTAAATCAAAAGGAAGCGGCAACGTCTTTGAGTTGCCTGTTTATTGGTGGATGAAACGGACCGGACTCGAAATTTCTGGGCCACAATTTATTTTTGATTGATTTGTTATTGATTTTCTCAAAATTTGACTTGTGCATGTGATTATTATACAGCAATAGCAATACAAAAAATAAAATACATTCCTTATTTATGATAGTTGCGGTGTAAAACGTTTTGAACACAATTTTCAAGTACGGTCGTGGTTTCACGTTTTCAAAACAGCTCTCGGAGTGAGCCACACTTTAGTCTCGGAAATTTATGGCTGGGTTTAGTCCTCCATTGTTAAATAATTGTGGGCAATAGACCCCGTTTTATGAGTGTTAGATTATCTTGAACTCTACATTAAGTTGCGAAGTTGTGTGATGCTAAAGTTGATAATTCTACACAAAATCAAAATGCGAACGTGACACAATCAGTATAAATGCAAGAGACAACAAGAGGCACAATTAACTTACTACAAAACCAAGAAAGAGATCGAAACTATATTTATGACTTCCTTGCCGGACATAGAGTTGTCAGGGTTGATTCCATATTTAATTATTTCACTAGTTCATGATTTTGACATTTTGTTACTAACTGAAATTGTATCTAGCATTAATTTGTGCTAGCTGTCCATCAACTTAGACAAAATTAATAACATGCATGATGGCGTAAAATGCCTAAATGTTTCCATTAGTAGAATAATTTTCCTAATCTGTTAGATCTGACGGAAAATACTTTAACTTGACAACATTGCATTATTGACAGATTTAAATTTAGATCAAACCGATATAACCACATAACTTTGCTTTTACAAATTACATTCCTCTATTAAGGCAAAAAATCTACGCTTTTTATCTTGAATCTATTAAAACTTGAGCAAAGCGCTTTCAGCCTAATGAGGGCCATTTTCAGTACTATAAAATCGCAGTTTAAAGCGTAACGCTATAAATTCTTCTTCCTTTATCATTTTGAATTATGTAAGCATCAACCATTCACTTAAAATGAGACAAAAGTGTAAAAAAATATTGACACGCGTTGCTGTAGTTGCTTTTCATAGCCACTTTTATTTATTTCATAATTATTATCAACAACATTTTTTTTAAGATTGTTTTATTGATATTCTCAATATTGGAAAAAAATGTATACTTCACTCGTCAGGGACGGAATTTTGATCACGAATGGACGATTTTAAGCCATGAGCCGGAGGCGAATGGGGTAAAGGTCTGAGTGATTGAAATTCTTAATTCCTCAATTGTTGAGTATATACCTACTATGTAATATACTATGTATTTTCTAAATTTCTAAAATTTTTGTTTCCATTGGGTACACACACTGAACGAAATGTCAGTGGGATTGTGAGGTTATGGTTCCATGTCAAGTCATGTCAAGTATACGTTAGGTACAGAAAAATCAAAATTTAACAAAATTAATTTTATTTAAAAAAAAATTAAATTAGTATTATGCAAATTAGAAAAAATAACATGAAAAACTCGTTTTGTAAAACTTAATTATCCAACACTAAAGACGAGTCCCAACTTCAGCTTGTTAATCAAATCGCTCACGTCCAGACTTCACAGAACCAGAAATAGGTAATATTTTTTCTTTAGCCGCCCTTGAGAATTAACCCTATTCAGTCGGCGCTTGTAAATCACCAGTCATGGTAATAACAAGTGGGAATTGAAGTTAAGACTAACGTCAATGATTGCATTGTTCTATTCTGAAAAATCCCACAAGTAACCTGTGTAGACGGGGTACCGCAACAACGTAACAGTGTAGCATCGCAACATCATAGCGTTCTATGAGTTGCCGGTCTTCTGCCGTCACAACAAAGGAATCGACGCGAGGGCTTTGGAGCACCTTTAACCAATACCAATAACGCGAAGAAGTTCAGTTGTACTTTTAATAATCACACGACAAGGTTACGGTACGAGGTTCGGTTGTACGCCTGAACGCACCTGAGCCTGGCAGTATTAACCGGGATTTTATAAAAGCAATAAATATTATAAATTGAAACTTTAACCCTGCTTACTGTTCAATCTTACTCTACAGGTGTAAGTCGTCCGGGCAACATGTCCAAACATTATTTACAAAAAAAAATCTGTTATTTTTTTTATATTTTGTTGATAAAAAAAACAATAAAACCACTTACTTTACCAAATTTATTTATTTATTACCAAATGCACCAGAAACATGCTAGGATTTTATTTAATTTCACGGATTTAGTTTTGATTATTTGAAGATGCGGTTGTGAAAAATCGATGATGTGTTTTGATGATGTGTTTTTTCATAAAAAATTACACAGTTGCGACCATCGGCCATCGAGGTCACGTAGGATCTTCTAGATGCTCTCTACAAAACCCATTATAAAATGATAAAAGTGGGCACAGCAGTTTTTTTATAATGCTTTCCAGCTTCTGGAATACCGAAGTAGATTAAAATTAATACCTTAATAATTATTATACTGTGAACTGATTACCTAAATTTTCAGATTCAAGGACAATTAGCAATTTGTCGAAAAAATGTTTATTCGTTGTATATTCCGGCGATAAAAATGATTTATTAATTGAAAAAAATTATAGAAATGAAATTCTTTGGCAAGAAAAATTAGGAAAATTAAAAATGTTTTTTGGAAATTGCATAGCACACGAAATATTTTTTTAAGAGGAGATCGAGGTTTACCGTGCAGGGATCCTCACTGTATTTTAAAAGCAATTCAAAATGAAGAAGAATTAAGACTTGATAAAGAAAGAAAACGGAGAAAAAGAAGAAAAAAAAAGAACTTAAAAAGGGTTAAGGAATAATAAAAAATTAAAACGCAAATAAAAAATAATGAAAGCATCTTACAAATAATTCGGAATAAAAATTATAATAATAATAGTATACATTTTTTAGGTCACCATTTAGGGAGGAAAAAAGTCTACCAAAGCCAAAAAAAAAAAGTTGAAGGTTGTCGTTTAAAAAAATTGATGATAACGTCATACTGTAAAAACCAACAACCATTTTGTATTGTATAGATTTTATAGCGTTTAATTTTTGCTTTTATATAGATTTTATAGCATTTAATTTTTGATTTTATATACTTAGATTTTATAGCATTTAATTTTTATTTTTGTTGCAAATGTGTACGGACTAAACTTCATTTTGTATTGGTGTCAATTAATTTTCCTTTTTAAATTTTCTTAGAATTTAGGTTCATATCTCACATAATATTATTACTATAGACCATTGTCGTCTCACATACGAACCATAGAATAATAGAATAATCTGCAAATAAGTTTGAATAATGCCTTGTTGGCATGCTATTTTTCAAAAAAAAAGCGAAGTGGTGTGTCAAAAAAGGTTTTTTTTAAATGGCGTTAGCGAACGTGTTAAAAACATGACATTACGCAATTTATAATTTTGTTTCAAACTTAATCATGCCACTGTATGTATTAGAGAGGAAAGTAATTTTATGGAGGCAATGTATTTTATAAGTCACGTATCATCAAGGGTAATGTAGTGTGCGTCCCACAGTGACATTACCATAGTATTGTATTGTCACTTATTAATAACCCACGGCAACAACGAATTTACATACTTGATTTTTGTCGAAATTATATTCTCAGAATATTATAGTTATTTTTATAATACATTTCTGTAATCCGCCATAAATACTGTTATTTTATATTTATCATAATTTGTTTATTAAATAAATACTACGCACCAAGCGACAAAGGATACGGTCAACAACGTTTAAAATAAATGAGGTACCTACTCCTTAGTTTTATTGCGGGTACGAACAGATGTGGGACATTGGACCCTGTTGTAAAGAGATATGGTCACCCAGGCCAATATTCAATTTGAACGTCGGAATAACACAGAAAATAATCTTTGGTTAACTGGGTTTTCTCTTCTAAAATCAAAAGGACACTGTAATATCACACCGAGACACTCTAATTCCACTATTCTGCACGAGGTTACAGCATCTCACAACCAACATACAAAATTTTATCTAACTTTAACATCGGAAGAAATTGGTCTCTCAGTAAATGACAACCTTAAATTTATTTTAAATTTATAAAAGACGTATTAACAGTGAGGCAGACATTTACTGAAAATCTTAATAGTCGATACATTCTGTGTCGTCTTATTACATTTTCCCAGCTGCGATTCAAATTTTTGTTTCCGGCTCCAGATAATGTAATTCAATGATGTAGTCGTAATAGTAATACGTGTAGGTTGACGATTATAGTTGTTTGTTTTACCCTGGACAACGGAACTTAATAATGTCACACTATCGAGAGCCGGAAAAAAAAAATTCTTCAAACGTCAGAAAAAAGTGACATTGTATACGTCAATAGGCAATGACAAATGGCCATTTTATCTGCCGCTCAATTAAAAAAGCGTGTGCTTTGAAAAGTTTTCATGCCATTTAATCATGTCATCGAGGTTAATGACTGTCAAATTTGTATTTCGTGGACGATTTTCGGCGTTTAAAGAAAAAACAGCATGTTTTATTAGGAGAAAAGTGGCTTTTCGTGGCGCGTCTGTATTTTGCCTGCCGACTTACCTACAGACTTGCCACGAAAAGTCTCACTTTTGCTCATAAGAAAACGATCTACTATTACATGATTCTTACGTAGATGTTTATTACAAAATATTTGTTTTGTCGTCATTACTTATACAAAATTTGCATCGTGCACGTTTTACATTTCTGTTCGTTGCTGTTGAAGGCTCATTTGAAGTTTAATTTAATTTTCATCTTTTTCTTTTTGAGCTTTTACCACCATGTTGCGAGTATCTTCTCCCCTGGTTAGGTGTGTCCTTGACTCCGTATTTTATGAGTGATTTTCCCAATTCTTATAGAAATATTCTTCTTTTCATAAGTTTGGATGTCCTCTTGCAGTATAGGTATATGTATTGCATATTTTGTTGCATTGTGGTCTAATATTATTTGAGGTTTTTTATCATTTCTTACACTGATTTTGTTATCGTGATGCAATGTGCTTATAAGGACTACGATCTTATTTACTTTAATTTATTACTTTTGGCCAAAAGGTTACAGAGAATGTTTTGAACAAATATCAGAAAAATCAAACCATGTATCATAAATAATTCACTATATCGAAAACTCGAAAACTTTTTTGTTATTATACCTGCATCAGAATCGCCATTTAAAGCACGCCTGAGCGTGCGAATACAGGCGATTAAAGCACGGCAAGCTTTAAAGGTTGTCAGGGAAATATAGGGATCATTATAACTTCATCAAATTTAAAAACTTTTCATATTCCTTCAGGTATGGGTCTTTTGACTTCGATGGTAGTATTTTGGATTCCGCTTGTTCGGCCAATGCTTCTATATCGGGTGAAATCTCGTTTTAACTCATTTTTCCTCGATTCTTGCTGACACGACTAAATGCAATGACAGACGTGGACGCGAGAAAAACGTAAACAATAATTGTCGTAACTAATGGCAATATTATTACGCCATTTCGATTTATCACGACAAAAAACATTTCTAAGTTTTCAGTGCTTAATTTGTTTCCAGTATTGCTGGTAAAATAAAAAATAGCGTAAAGTATTCGTGGATAACTGGTCTTTAAAACACTTGCTCTATTTCGAGCACTCCCGGCTACGCCGTCGTGCTCGAAAACTCGCGCGTGTTTTAAAGACCTTGTTATCCACTCATACTTTAATATACTATTATAGCATTTAATTTTTGATTTTATATATTTAAATTTTATAGCATTTAATTTTTATTTTTGTTGCAAATGTGTACGGATTTTCATTTTGTATTGGAATCAATTAATTTTTCTTTTTAAATTTTCTTAGAATTTAGGTTCATGTCTCACATAATAGGACACATTCATAGTCTATTGGTCAAAATCATTACTATAGACCATTGTCGTCTCACATACTAACCATAGCACCATAAAAAAAATTGACAGAATAATCTGCCACTAAGTTTGAATAATGCCTTGTTTGCTTGCTATTTTTTTTTAAAAAAGCAAAGTGGTGTGTCAAAAAAGGTTTTTTTAAATGGCGTTAGCGAACGTGTTAAAAACATGACATTACACAATTAATAATTTTGTGTATTAGGGAGGAAAGTAATTTTACGGAGGCAATGTATTTTATAAATCACGTATCATCAAGGGTAATGTAGTGTGCGTCCCAGAGTGACATTACCATAGTATTGTATTGTCACTTATTAATTAATAACCCACGACAACAATGAATTTGCATACTTGATTTTTCTCGAAATTATATTCTCAGAATATTATAGTTATTTTTATAATACATTTCTTTAATCCACCATAAATACTGTTATTTTATATTAATCTATATATATAAAAATGAATCGCCGTTCGTATGTCACGCTAAAACTAAAAAACGGCTTTACCGATTTGGATAATTTTTGTTTTGTTTTGTTTGGCATAATCCAGGGATGGTTTAAAACTATTTTTCACATGAACATGGGGGCCCAGGGGGGCCCCTTGGGCTGAACTGATTTTTCGCCTAGACCGATTCTTATGATTTTTTTTGTATATTTCGTATGTATGAGAATAAGTGGTAAGCTATTTTTCACATGGACATGGGAGCCCAGTGAGGCCCCTTGGGCTGGACCGATTTTTCGGGTCGACCGATTCTTATATTTTTTTTTTTGTATATTTGGCATGTATGAAAAATAGGTGGTAAGCTATTTTTCGCATCGACATGGGGGCCCAGAGGGGCCCCTTGGGTTTATAACACAAGAGCGGCTCGACCGATTTTTATGATATTTGATTTGTTGGATTTGCCTACGCCCCGAATAGCAGAATTACTATCAAAACATCGGAAAAATTATAGGGGGCGGGGAGCTAAGTATAGAGCAACGACAATAACAAAGCCCTCCTGGTACAGGGCAACAGTAACAAATAACGCCGGCCACCAAAATTTGTCTTACCGGGGTTTAAAAATGAAAATCGATTTTTAAGGAGTAAACTCCAAAGTTTCACTTCTGTTGCGCGTGGACTCCACAAACATTTTTTTATGATATCTCGAGAATGGATTGAGTAACTTTTTTCGAGGGCGAAACTATTAAAACATTAGAAAACTGTCAGAAAAAATAATTCTCAAACATTTCGTATGGAATCCGTATATAACGCCATCTTCAATACATGACAGAAACAAAAATTAACATGGCGTTGTCTGCTGGTTCCGGTAATGCCAGTAGATGGCGATGTGTGCATTATCCTTTTATAAAAAAAATGAATTTAATTGAGCTAATAAGTTGCCAAAACATTTATTGATTCTGAGGCGGTACAAAGTTCGCCGGGTCAGCTAGTTTATCATAATTTGTTTATTAAATAAATACTACGCACCAAGCGACAAAGAATACGCCCAAAAACGTTTAAAATAAATGAGGTACCTACTCCTTAGTTTTATTGCGAGTACGAACAGATGTGGGACGTTGGGCCCTGTTGTAAAGAGATATGGTCCCCCAGGCCAATATTCAATTTGAACGTACGGAATAACAGAAAACAATCTTTGGTTAACTGGGTTTTCTCTTATAAAAGCAAAAGAACACTGTAATATCACAAAGCAAATCACACCGAGACACTTTAATTCCACTATTTTGCACGAGCATCTCACAACCAACATACAAAATTTTATCTCACTTCAACATCGGAAGAAATTGGTCTCTCAGTAAATGACAACCTTAAATTTATTTTAAATTTATAAAAGACGTATTAATAGTCGATATTTTAGTCGTGTTGTCTTATTACATTTTTCCAGCTCCGATTCAAATTTATGTTTCCGGCTACCGATAATGTAATTCAATGATGTAGTCGTAATAGCAATACGTGTAGGTTGACGATTATAGTTGTTTGTTACCCTGGATAACGGACCTTAATAGTGTCACACTATCGGGAGCCGGAAAAAGAAATTTTTCTTCAAACGTCAGAAAAACGTGACATTGTATACGTCAATAGGCAATGACAAATGGCCATTTTGTCTGCCGCTCAATTGAAAAAGCGTGTGCTTTGAAAAGTTTTCATGCCATTTAATCATGTCATCGAGGTTAATGACTGTCAAATTTGTATTTCGTGGACGATTTTCGGCGTTTAAAGAAAAAACAGCATGTTTTATTAGGAGAAAAGTGGCTTTTCGTGGCGCGTCTGTATTTTGCCGGCCGACTTACCTACAGACTTGCCACGAAAAGTCTCACTTTTGCTCATAAGAAAACGATCTACTATTACATGATTCTTACGTAGATGTTTATTACAAAATATTTGTTTTGTCGTCATTACTTAGACAAAATTTGCATCGTGCACGTTTTACATTTCTGTTCGTTGCTGTTGAAGGCTCATTTGAAGTTTAATTTAATTTTCATCTGTCTCTTTTTGAGCTTTTACCACCATGTTGCGAGTATCTTCTCCCCTGGTTAGGTGTGTCCTTGACTCCGTATTTTATGAGTGATTTTCCCAATTCTTATAGAAATATTCTTCTTTCCATAAGTTTGGATGTCCTTTTGCAGTATAGGTATATGTACTGCATATTTTGTTGCATTGTAGTCTAATATTATTTGAGGTTTTTTATAATTTCTTACACTGATTTTATTTACTTTAATTTACTACTTTTCATCGATTAAAAGGTTTTAAAGTTGCTACAAGATAGAAAACACAATGTTTTTGCAAAACCGTTTCATTTATTTTTGGCCAGTGTTACATAGAATGTTTTGAAAAAATTAACTATATCGAAAACTCAAAAAACTTTTTTTTTGCTCAGGACGATTTCTTGACGAATTCATATTTAATATATTTAGGGCATTATCTTCATTCCTGAAAATTATATCTTTGTGAATTGAGAGGCCCACAGAGTCGTTTTCTAAGCGACTTAGCCGTCCGCGGGCAACTACAAGTGTGATTTTTTGGCGTTTTAATGTCCCGGTGCGCAGCAAGAGGAAAATTTGTCAAAAAATTACACGAGTATTGCGTTTTAATCAACTCAAGTATTACAACAGATTGTTTCAGAAGCACGAAAGTAATTCGATAAGATTATTTCATAAATAAAGTAGTGTTGTAATTTGACATAAAAGTAAAAAATGTGACACAAGTATTCAGCGTTGCTCTGGAAATAAAAGCATTTGAAAAAGAAACATAAAGGATTTTCGAATTATCACTATAATACAAAAAGTCGATTGGTCGAAATAATAACCGCAATTGATTTTGATAGCTCAAAATTTTGAAATTCTACAGGTGTTATTGATCTAATGTCAGTGTTTGACAGGTGAACTAAACAGTAGAAAAAGTGTCATAAAGTGCTAAAAGTCCTTTAAAATAAATATGTTCTTCTAGCTGTTTCTCTGTATAGACATGTTTTGGGAATATCAGTACACAAAGTAGAAGATTTTTTACATCAAAATATTGTACCAATATTTAAAACAGTTTTGGATAGAACTATTGAACTATATTTGCCTTACGGGCTTTCCGATTCATGCACACTGCTCACCACTGCTAAAGTAAGCCCCGTGGATATAATAGTGATATATCGCAAATAAACAACTTGTAACGAAACTGCTTATTGAGAATTTTAAAGTTAGCACTACTAACTTTTGACAATTTTATTTAAAATTTGAATATCAAAGTGAGTTTATCTTTTCATTAACCTTACATATTTCGTTACTTTTTTTTTCGGTTGTTTGATTAATTGCTTTGGCTATGAATCACCTCGCTGTGAATGGATTGCTGTTTGGGCCATCCTAGAGCATTTTACCAAAAAAGGGAGATGGTATTCGGCGTACCACGCTCGTGAGTTTAAGGCGCTGTTTTCTTCGTACTTTTTACTCTATTCTGGCTCGAACTAATTTCTACTGTAAACCGTAATTGTGCTCGACATTACGGATTGTTACCCTCAATGTTATCGTTTTTCTTCTTCATTCTTCGCTGTGCTGGTGTTATCTGGTTCGATCTTTCGATCTGGAAGTATGCAACACTTTTCCCACTGCCTAAAACGCCAAGGGGCTAAATTAATGGAACTTCTTTTGTTTACATCTACATAACCCCACACCTGTCAAGCAGCGGTACGTCAATCGTCAACGCGTCTCTGCGCAGGTTTGTGAGAGGCCTTCTTTCGGCCGGCGTTTTCACTTAAAAAGAGACATTATTATTCGGCGGTTGATGAAACGTGGTGGTAGTTGCAATTAAATTTGAATTATCCGCAAGGGACTAACTCATCCGTTTCATCGAAGTGAGTGATTCTCGTCTCGTTGAAAACATTTTTAAATCGACTTAATCATTTTAGACCTGTGGAGATCAAAAACCACCGAATAAGTCGTCCACGTGGTGTGTCCACATTTCGTGTCTCTTTGGAAGTCGTCCACGTCCCTCATTGGAGGGTGCTGGCTCGGGGTGAACCCTAAAATCTTCACCACTTAATTTATCTGGATTGGAACTACGCCATTCTTGGTAGTGGACGATTAAGGAGGATTTAATTGTGCCAGGGGCTGGAGAATCGTCGTCATCTCCTTCTGGAAGACATCCAAACCAGAGTTCCAAGGCCAGATAAGACACCTTGTGTTTTTGTTTCTTATCTTGTATTTCTTGTCTCTTTTTTGTTTTTGTGGTATAATTCAAACTAATAATTTAAAGCCATAATTTAAAGTCATAATTTAGCGAAAAAATAATCTTAATAATTTAAAGCAATTATATAACATCAACTCTATCGTCTCTATCGTGTCACATAAAACTAATTAGATGGTTGAATCGTCGTTGACGTTGAAGTTGTTTACATTATACTTGCCTCGAATTATAGCTATAAATCGACGTCTTTAAATTACATTCGGTCTATTAATTTACAATATTAGTTTTATGAGTGAATTATTATTTGCTTTAATCTTTGTTTTTTGTAACTGAATTTTGCTGATGAAGGAAACTTGACTGATTATTCCATTTAATTTATGTTGATTTAAATTCAAGTTTTATTAAAGTTTTCCAGTTTTTCAACTAGAGTCTATAATTTCGTAACCATCCTCTTTTGCGGTAAAAGCTGGTGGCGTCCATTTAAGTAAAAAAAAAGTAATAAAGATATAGCATAAATAATCACACTAGACCCCGCCCATCTCCATCGAGCTAGATTTGGGGCGGTATCAAATCAATTTTTGGTACGTAACAATGGGTAGCGGAGCGCCCAAAAAAAGCACTCCTGATATTGTCAATTCTAGATTTTTTCATTTTTCCGTATCCTAAAAAACACAATCTTGAAGAACTGCAAGAGGAAAGTTTTAATGCATGCAACGCTATAACCTTTCAGATGTTATAAAATGCATTTAAAAATATGAAACGGAGAGTTAAGAGCTGCATTGAAACTGGGGGAGAACACTTTGAACATTTGCTGTAATTGTCAACAAACCTACATTATTTGTTGGTTTTATTTTGTTTAAATTAAAACGATTTAACATGATAAACATAAACGTGACAACGTTTACCATAACCATTTTACTCTTTCAGTTAATTTGCAGGCTAGGTCATTACCTGCGCATATATCTGGGTAAAAAGTAAAAGCCATTAATTTTTGCACTCATAATAGCGTCACAGATGTAATTTCGTTCTCAAATGCATGTCCGAAAATAACAGATCTCCCGCATTCCTACCACAATAGTTAATGTCTTTGTCCCATGTTGTGCAAACCTTTCAATTAAATTTTGCCAGTGAACGTTTATTTTTTAGAATTGTGTTTTGTTTCAACTAGGACCCGTCAGCAGCATCGCTTAAACCTCCAATCTCGACAGAAAGATTTACACAGCCTGGTTAAATTTGAATGTACATACTCGGTTTTGTGGGCAAGTGTAGTGTTTACTGGAAGAGGAGCACCCGGAGAGATGCTAGAGACAATTCATTCGTGTGTACTCTGCATAAAGTCAATTCATTTTACATAACACTCCCTGTAACTTCTTATTTTTTACGACAATGCAACTATTTGCTTTCAAACTTGTTGGAGCGTTGATAATAAAATGTTCTAATTATGTTGGGTTCCTATTAGGTGTTGGAAGTTCTAGCTCCGGACTCAAGATAAATAGGACACTAGGCTGATAGACAAAGAGATCGTGGGATCGTTTTGTTAAACATCCTAAATTTATCCACATCCTAAAAACCGCAGGAAGCATCTTCAGGCAAGTAGAGATGTTGTGCCATTTAGACACAATAAGAGACATTCCTGTTATTTGCCTTTAATTTCTATGGATCTAGTCGTAATAGTAGATGAGAAAACTTGAGTTCAAGGGTAGTCGGAAACGTTGCAAACATACGACACGTCGCGGAAATTCTGTAAAATATAAGCAGAAGTTATTGCCTACCCGGGAACAAAGCAATAAATTTTATATCCTGCTTGGGGAAAAGTAAGAGAAATTTATTGTTTGTGACATAAAGGAAACATAAAAATCAATTATAATAACCACATTATATTAAAATTTCGTATGTGTGCTCAACTACATTTTACAATCTCGTTTTGACTATAAAAAGGTGTCTTTAAATTCTACTTTGAAAATCCAAACACTTAAAGGTCCGTACGATAGTTGGGACAGAAGCAAATAAAAGTAAGGATCCATTTGTGGATCGTGGAATTTCACAACGTATCTATAAAATAAGGAGAAGTTAGACGACATTGACTAAAAGTTTGTATGAAGTGACTGCTAGCGCTTCAGAAAGTAAATACAGAGTGATTCAAAGGAGCATTAAACAAAGAGCCTTTTGGAACAAAATTGTCTATGTTTACACCATACGATCATAACGTATTATTGGTTGCCTATATTAAACTTTGTATTTCGGTTGACGCAAGAAGTATTCACAAACTGTTACTATTTATTTTTTTGTTTATGCTCAAAATTTCTTTCGTTATGTTCCAAGCAAAGTCGAAGTTGTCTCTTCATATTTTCAAGAACATTTACTAAACATTGGGGTGGAATGGCTTGACAAACTTCTATAATTTTATTGAATTCTCTTTCATACAAATAGTATTTTTTATAAAGCCATACAGAAAATAATCCAAATGGGTGAGGTCCAGCGATCTAAGGGGCCACAAATCAACTGAGATCAAGCTGCTGGAAGTATCCATATTGTATTTTGCCCAACCCCATTTCGAAAATAGGATTCTAATAAGAATAACGCCTTTTCTTCGGCGGTGAAAGCCATTAAAAAGATCAGATTAGTACAATATAGTTCTTTGATCATAAAGCGAAAAAAAAAACAACGGGTTGCACTCCGGGAGTGCCGGCAGAAGTGAAAACTTGAACATTAACGTTGTGCATTTTTGAATATTTTGGAATGGTTAGGGAATAATTTCGCACGAATTGCTTTATTTATCAGTATAAAAGTACTATCATTTATGTGGTAAAATACAATATTCATTTATTGCGCTATCGTACACAAACATGACAATTTATATTAAATTAAAAATAACTTCAGAACTATTACAATTTATTATTATTTTACATTAAAAAGTTTATCTCTCAGAAAAATCAACTTTCATCCATAATTTCAACGAATCTTTCACCATCATCATTACCAGCATCATCATCGCCAATCTCTAAAACTGATACAATAGGTTTAGGATAGCTGAATTAAGAAACGAACAATTTGGATTCGAATCTATTTAAATGTCTAATAAAGACCGCATCAATAGTAGTTTTTTATTTCGTTGTGCTAATATTGCGATCATTTGACATCGTTAAACCAAATTCATTATCTAAAAATTCAATTAATTGTTGATTTTTATCGTCTGCAAAGTTTATGTTAAAATCTCCACTAAAAATCATTGGCAAATCATCAAAGCTTTTCCCAATTTTTTTTTTTTTTTTTGAAGCAATGCAGATGCCTCATGAGAATAAGTGAATAAATTTTCATACAAGAAGTCTCGTATAGCACGCAATGACTTATCTGGAGAAATGTAAACGGCAACCATAATAATGAACTGATTATCACCAGAGTGGCAACGACTTATACACGTATCGCCGATATCAGAAACAGTAGCATTAAGGGTATTGGTCGCGACTTCATAAGACAGAGAGTTTTGCCCACGTCAAGTTTTAAAGAAATCTATTTCACATGTCACATTGGTTTTTCACTCATACGCATTAATTGCTACCCAGTGCGAGGAGAGAGATGACTGCAGTGCAGTCTACCAGCGCAGTTGTTGCTATGAATCAGCGGAGTGACCATTCAGAAATGACTGACCGACTAAGGGTCCACATGCGCTAACGACAGGGGTGGACTTGCCCCAAATATTAATAGATATTGCAATTAAAATTATTATGGGACAGTTCAAGTATATTTCATAGTAAAAAAAATATCAGAAATCAAGTCTATATGCATAATTAAATAATAATATATACGAATAACTGAACATACCTTATTTGACTTTAAAATCATATCATTTACCTTTTTTCCAACATATCACTTCTCACAGAACTGATGTCTGAAGAGACCGTAGGTATGTTTTCACCACAAATAATAATTATAAAATGAATCACATGGTTTTATAGTTTTACCTTAGCTGTGTTTTTTTCACTGCTTTTAATTGCGCTAAACGTCAATTTTTTCGATGAGCGGAAGGATATTTTTTTATAGCATTCTTCCTCAAATTTCCGATTATTATTAGAAAAAAATAAACTAATAAAAATTTAAAGACAAACCAGTTTCGACACTAACATCTGAAACTCAAGTGACCATAGATCACTAGGCCATAATTCTGACGAGTGTCACCCTGTATTGCTTAGCGCCGAAAGTTGTGGACCTAAGAAGTTTTTACCATGAACACGCGACGTTCTGTTCAGTAACGCTCGGACTGATTGTCTCCAGTTCAAACGGTAAGAGATAACACTATTGCATCTTATATTATGTACGACGGAGATAGGAAATTTGCATCGCACTACAAATTTTGGAAAAACAAAGAAACCATTCGGTTATTTCAATAATGATTTAATGATTTGTTTTTATAATCGAAAGCAATTTCGCACAAAGTTTATTTCGTAACTGATTTTTTCAAGTTTTGGTTGATTTTGGTCTTCTCATTACGGATTCAACCTGTTATCAGATAAGATATTTTTATTTTATTTTGAGGGACATTCTACTTTAGTATTGATCATTATTCAAATGTTAAAATTCAAAAATTGAAGTGCTAGGTGTGTTAATGATTAAGTAATGCCAAAACTAAACAATAATTTTTTGGACCATCTAGCGTCTTCTTCCTATCCATGTCTAGTTATGCGATAAAACAGTGGGCTGGTATGACGTTTAGGAATGTTGTTGTGCAGACAAATTATAGTCAAATGAAGGCGCGTTCAATTCCCTTAAACATGCTGGTGTATTTCGCATGCACAACCATATAATTTGTGCAATAATGAACTGTGTTTATATTTTGATAAATAGCTACTCCTCAACAAAGAGAGGGGAATATTACCTCCTTTCTTACGCCGCGCCGGCGCGGCGGTCTGCCCTCCCTCCGTATTACGAATATTCGATCAGGCCACGTCCTGACGCGAGTTTAACAATTTTTACCCATCCCAAAAATTGCTCATCGACGCTAAAGAAGTTTTCACTTCAAAAATGCAGGCACTTATGTGATGAGTCTAATTTATTCGGTACCAGCAGTTATTAAAAATATCGACACCACAGTACATGGCACCACATGGCAAGATATTGAATTTTTGATGTGCTATAACATTGTTGATATATTCACATAATGACAATAGGTTACAAATTTGTTTACCTCTTTGGCTTGACACCGACTTCAGACAGATCAGTAGGTAGCACATGTAATAATACATTTATGTACTAAGTTATTTTTCGTTTTTTGAAGTCGGCTTCTTTTCTAAAAAAAAAGCTAATTATATTATGCAGAATGTAAAGAACTGTAACGTAGCCAATTATTAACTCTGTTGTAAGTGCGCGGTGGGGATCGATGGATTAATTATTATTCAGTTTAATTCGCTGCGTTCGTTCGTTGGATACTATATGTTGCTGGTTTTTGTTGAGGTGGGAAAAAATATTGTTTTCAAAAAACTTACAATTTTCAGCGGACGATCCACAAACTTTTTTTCTCATCACTCATCGCGACCTCTCCCTCCGGGTAACAACAATCGTCGACGAATACGTGCCTCCAAAATAAAAAAAAATATATATATTTGGCAACTTTTTTTTCCCACCGCAAACTGTAATTTACACACGGTTCCTCATACTGTTTTTCAATAAATAAAAAAACCTTATCCACATACATATCTATTTGGTGTTCCCCCAGTTCGCAAGGGGAGGCGGCAGGGGAGAGATAGAAATGACGCAAGAGTGATGCTAATAATTAAATTAGCAATAATTTAATCGTTGTACATGAATAGAGCGGTTTTAAATAAAACCGGGTGTACTGCACCGTTTTTGTTTTTTTTTTGTTTTCTTTTTAATGAAAGACTGATAAAACACACCAGTAGACTACTTATCATTTTCAAAAATGTCACAGGTTCATTGATTATTTGCATTTTCTTTTCGGTGCAAACCAGTCCATGACAGTCACCAACTGAAGCAGCGTGGGTCGTCTGAGACTGGCAAACTGAAAGCAAAGAGCGCGTTGATGCACTCACGAAATCGTTTTCTTGAAGGAAAAACTTCTTTAGGCGCACCTAGACGAAAGTAAACCGTCGCAGTAACGCTGGCTCCAGTCGGGAACTGAGGCGTTCATGGAAACAATTTTTATCTCTACACGGTTCCGCATACTTACACACATGCTTAATAAGCAACAAGTTTCACTTCTGTCGCGCGTGGACTCCACACACAAAATTCTTTCAACTATGAATTACAACAAATATTCGTATTTGACTATTTTTTTAATACCATAGAATATGAGTTTTTACAAAGGTTTAATTTTCACTTATAATACGATAAGTAGTCAAAGTTATGTCGACAATTTTTAAGATGTCACGAATGTTCATTGCAATTGCTTAAAATGCGACGAGTGCTTGCACGAGTCGCATTGGCAATTGCAATGAACATGAGTGGAACCATCTTAGAAATTGTCGACTCAACTTTGACTACGAATCGTATTCGGAGGACTATTCAGTGAACCAAACAATTTTTCTTTTAATCACTTTGAATTTAGTGAACTCAAAATTTAGTTATTCATGATTGCGTTTCAATGGCAACTACAAATCAAAACAAAATAAAACGAGAGTTTTGTCAAATTTCAAGAAAAAGCTTGTCGTCTGTCTTGAAGGTACTTATTAAAAGCAGCCCAAAAGTGTGGACTAAGAGATGTCGAGAAGATTTGATCTTAAGTCAACTGAAGAAATCGACAGGGATATTTCAAATAATGTTCCGGCAAACACCAGAAAATCCCGTGAATCTGTTTGGCGTCAATTTTCGAGTTTTCTGAAGAAAAAGCAGCTAAAATTAGAACTATCTACTTCAACAACAGATTTGAACGACATTTTAAAATGCTGGGCCTCCAACATGAAAAAACAAGATGGAACCGACTACAAAGAAAAGGTTGTAAAACACATGTGGAATGTTACAGCGAAAATGATTCAAGAAATGTACAAAAATTGGAATATTGAAATTAACCCGTTTAATGACCCCCTTTTTGCAACGTCACGCCAAGCAAGGGATGCTACCAGAAAGCTATTACAAAGAATCCCAGAACAAAGAACTGTGAATGCTGCAGCTTTAACAGAAACGGAATATTTAAAAATAGTGAATCTGTTCGATGAAAATACTCCTGCAGGCCTTCAAAAGAAATTTTTTGTGATTGCGTCTTATGAATTGGCCTGGAGGGGAGGAGAAGGGACTCAATGCATGACGTACTTTTTTCAGGAAGAAAAAAATAATAATAAGGCATTAAAACAGCTCGTGTAGAATATAATCCAGTTTTTACCAAAACTGCACAGGGAGGTGCAAAGAAATTGGCAGAGAGCAAATGGCTTATACTAAATAAGAATATTGACCTTTGTCCTGTTAGGTAAGGACCTTCTGAATGTTACAATTTCTATTACTATGTTGATGTCATCTGTTTTAGACTGTACCAGAAACTTATTGCAAGAAGGGGCAACAACATAACAACAGATAGAATGTTTTTAACTCCGAACATACACTGGAACTCCTCGCCCTCCAGCAAATGGTACAAAAATTCGCCTGTTGGAATTCACGAAATGGGAAAGTGGGTGAAATCTGCGCCTAAACAAACAGGTTTAGATATTAAAAAAAGGAAAATTTCGAATCATTCTCTTAGATCTACTGCTGTATCGACACTAGCAAAATCTGGGGTTGGCGAACAACAACTTATTAAAATTACAGGTCACAGTAACATTAACTCGATTAAATCGTACCTACAGTTTGATGGTGAGCACCACCAAAAAATTGTTGAACAAATGAGGTCCAACATCACAAGCGAGATCACTAATAAAGAACATTCTGAATTTATGACAAGAATTGAAGATGAGACGTCGACCAGCACAGGATTTTTGTCTAATGCTAAGAAGATAAAGTTTTTCAATTGTAGTTTTAATTTTGTAAAAAAATAGTGTCAATAAAGATTTTCATTTGTTTAAAATTGTCACTTAAAAGTACTAGTCCGATTGTCAGCGGCAATTTGTACTAGTACAATTATCACCGCAATTGATTTTGATTGGCCAAAATTTTGAAATTCTACGGCTGTTATTGGTCGAATGTCACAGTTTGACAGGTGAACTGAATAGTCTTTGTAACCTGATACAACTGAGCTTACCATACAAACAATGTACACAAACCAATAATCGAAAAATGTTACGCCAGACTAATTTTGTGCTAATTACCATTGCAACAGCGCATTTCAACAATTAACCTCACATTTGGAATCAAAACTAATTAACGCTTGCTCCCAAATTGAAACATAAAACGTTTCGCTTTGCTAACGTCTGAACTTCCGGATTTTATCTAAATGTATTTTCCTTTTACTGCTCCGCCAACTTATATTAGAATCGTCTTCATGTGGTTTTAAACACACAAAAGTTTCCGTTGGTATTGTTAACATCGCAGGATTACCGAAACTTAAGCCAGTGAACACAAAACTCAAAAGCACTTTTAATCCCACAATCAGAAGGTTGGAGCTTTAAATTTTCCATTATCGCATTAGAGCAATGCCAAGGATTAGATTAATGTAACACATAACAACCGGTGACATCACGGAAACGTCTTGATAATTAGTGGTTTATCACGGTGGAAGGGAGGAGTCAATGGAAATTCATCAGCAGGGAAAATTGCCTGGCGGCATCTGTTCGCTTTTGGAAACCGCAGTGTGCTGCTATTCTTAGCATGGGAATACAACTACACAAATTAACTATGTGAAAGGATTTTGCTATAACGCTTTGGAGATTTTTTCTTCAATTGTAGGGAGGATGAGTAGACATTTAACTTTTAGTATATTCATCACATGGGATCAATTAAGTGGTTTAATTTACTGAAAATGTAAATAATTTCACAAAAAACTGTTGCTACATATCTATTTAGGTGCACAGAAACGCCCCGAAGTGAGGTGTATAAAGTTGGTGAAATTTCTTACCCGCCATTATTAACTGAGAAGAATTTATATAAATTTCCCTGCTTTAAAGGACAGGAATTTGTAATTACTTTAGAAATATTTTTTTCTGGAACTATTGTGAAATTATTTAGTGAAAAGGGTGCCGACTAAACAACTTCTTCAACTATATCACGAATTATTTCAATTTTCGGTTTAAGTTACATTATTATATTATACTGAACGTTGTTTTATTAAGTCTCAATTTGGGCGACAATTAACTTAAAGTGTAAATGTAAAATTGCGTATCCCATCAAAATTATAATAAAACAGTTAATCAAAGACGGGCTTGTCACTCCATGTCACACCTGCACGCGTTCGACAAGTTAGACCATGTCCCTCGAATACCGGAATTTTTTTTTTGTGGGAGATTCGTACAAAGATCATCTGATACCTGGCATGTGTGTAGAAAAAACTCATTTGATCACACTGACAGAATAAGTTTGTTAGCTAAATATGCTTATGTAAGCTGAAACAAGGAGTACATATTTTGCAATTTCAACGGAAATCAGTCACTGTTGCACCGTTGCAATTCCCTGAATGCCCAGTTAAATTACTGATATCTCACTCACTGATTAGTAACTGTGCAATTATCGACTAACAATGAGCGTCATTGATGTTTCAATGAATGCTTCCTTCCAAACGTATCAGAATTGGCAGAACACTGGCTTCATTCGAGACAGATCCACAATTTTTTTCACCAATTTTTTTTTCAATTCTTTGTTAATTTAAATTCTGTCCGTGCCCCAAGCGACTTTCAGAGAATCCACACACGGCAATAAATTTGTTGGGAAAAATGTAAATCTTTCCCTACTCTCGTCTAACAGAGAAAATCCCTATGAGCGGCTACCACTTGCAGTTCTGATAAAAATGCATATAAACGTTCTTGAACGCGCTACATAAATCTAATCCATGGATCGATGCAGTTTTTGATAAAAATGCATTTTACAATTCAAAGACCAGAAACTACTAAAAGTTTCTTTATGTGCAGTTCGTTCACACGTTCCGTCATATTTTACATTTATTTTATTATATAAGGAATATTTTATATTCCCAAAAAATCTATATGTTCTTACATATTTTATGGAATGCTTAATGTAAAATGCTAAGATATATTAAGTTTTAATTATAAAGAATAATTTAATATGAAACTGTATTAAAATTTGTAAGTTCTGAGATCTAGACGACTGGTTTAATGGGATGCAAACTTTTCTTAAAATAAAATACAAGAGTAAAAACGGCCGGCCTTAAAACGAATAAGTACTGAAAGTTTTAGTTTTCCCCTAACGTAACAAGAGTCCTTATTTTTGAAAGCCACAGTTCAAATATCGACAAATCATTAAGATTCAAATTTCATAATGAATTCTGACCTATTTCCGTAGTCTCACCGATTTTTACCGCCATCCATAAATCTGCAAAACTGAGGTGTAGACTAACACCCCTAAATCTTTTGTGTTCACTGTAAATTGACGATTTAAACTAGAATATGGATTTTTTTTCCAAAAGTGGAAAACTATGAACGATCGTTTTATTGCGGTATTCGCCGATCTAGCAGGGAGTTAAATTTTACAGCCCGTGTCCCCAATAAATCTTCCAACAACTTTTAGAGAAACTTAGAGAGTTTCGAGCTGGAGCCCAGTAAAACATTATTTATTTATACATCAGTCTATTGAAAATTGTCGCTCTCTATGTTGGTGCAAAACTTTAAGAAATTTAGTGCATAAAGTGTGAAATCCGTCATAAACGTATCAGCCACAAAATTATCCCTAAATCCAAGTTATGAATAAATTAATATATTGTTAATTATCACCACTTAGTTAGTTTTAGTGGAAAATTCATTTCCCAGTTAACCGTAAACTAGCATAAAATTAATCACTCGGCAATCAAGTTAAACCTTTTATGGGCCCTCAAATTCCACCATTCCAGTCTAGCTTGAGAGACGTCCGCCAACCGGTTTCCTTAGTTTAGAAAACATTTTCCAGTTCAATGCAAAATTTACGGGATATTACAGATTTTCATCTTCTTCTTTCAAACATAAATTGGAGTTCGACATAGATATATTTAAATTTTAATATAAATTGGAGGGTTTAGCACTTTATATTGGCACGGAATGAGAGCGGAAACCGGGTCCTTTTGACAGTTCTATTTTTCTTTGCATAAATGTGGCTTTAAGCACATATGATTTACATCAATTTGGAGATCTGCTAAATTAAAGTTTTATCGAATTCGCGATCGTTAATATAATTTAATTTTCTGCGGAGATTAATTAAACAATTTATCTTTTATGTCAATATGTCAAGAGAACAAAAATTTGTTTTATCCCCGTTTATTACTGACTTGCTATTTCAACTTGCTATGCAACTGCTAAAGACATGTATGTAGTGAAACATAATCATTAGTGTAAAAACTTAATATAGTAGGGACCAATATGGACCCTTGGGCTACTCCCATTTTGACTACTTTTTGAAGATGTGCCTCTAATATTTTACCTGTTGCTCTCTGGAATTTAAATAGCTCAAAAACCATTTAAGAGGTATGTTCCTTACTCCGTACTGCTCTAGTTTCATTAGCAAAATTTTATGACTGATGACCTGAAAATAAATCTGACAGCCTTAAAACCTAGCAACATGATTTCAGAAGCTGAAAACCTGAAAGACAGCCCGATAAAAGAGGAAAACATCAAAAACAAAACGTAGAGAACATGTGTAAAAGCACCTGAGAACCTGAAATCGTAAAGAATTGAGACAGAAAACTTGAGGACGTAAGAATTCGAGCATTTCAAAACGTCAACCTGAAGATCTTAAAGAGTGAGAATTTCAGTAAACTTGAAAATGAATCTGACAACCTGAAAACGCAACTTCAGAATTCAAGAACCTGAAAAACTGAAAGACATAACTTGAGGACCGCCCGGTAGAGGAAAAAAAGTAGAGAAACTGAAAACCTGAAAATCGCATTGACAATCTGAAATCCTAAAAATTTGAGATGCTGAAAACTTGTGGACCTAAGAATTCGAGAATTTGAAAACGTCAACCTGAAAATATTGAAGAGTGAGTCAGTAAAAACAAAAAACAAAACGAAGCGGACCTGAAAATGGACCTGCGAACCTGAAAGCGTAAAAATTTAAGGTCCTGAAGATTTGAGGGTCTAAATACTCGAGAATTTTAAAACGTCTACCTGTAAATACAAAAAGTGAGAATTTCAGTAAATTTGAAAATAAATCTGACAACCTGAAAACCTGACAACCTGAGAATTCAAGAACCTGAAAGACAGAACTTAAGAACTAAGAATTTGAAAATTTTAAAACTTGAAAATATTAAAGAGTGCAAATTTTAATAAACCTCTAAATGATTCTATTGGAGAAGTTAAAAACGACAACCTAATAGAAAAAGTGAGAATTTCAGTAAACTTGAAAATGAATCTGACAAAGGAGGGAAAGACAGATACATATATCAATAAAAACAAAAAAAAAAGGTAGAGAACCTGAAAATGGACCTGAGAACCGGAAAGCGTAAACATTTAAGGTCCTGAAGATTTGAAGACCTAAGTGTTTGAAGTCAGTATAACATTTTTCGTATCTTCCTTTCGACTTGCTTGGAATAAGAGCTCGTATAGCTTCCTGAGCACTTTCTAGCACGTTTTCAGATAAATCAGCGGCAATCATTTTAGAAATTATCAAATTTCCTAAAAATAATATTTTGTTGACAATTTTTTTGTTTAATTTAAAACAGGTTGACTAAATATTTGACTGTTTTAGTTTTCTACAGTTGTAAGATAAGCAAAACCAGTCTAGACCAAAAATATTCTTCTCCAAACAACTTACTAGAGAAAAACACCTCATGGGCACCCCATCCAGGGACACAGTGTATATATATACCTAAGTTCCTATCAATGTGACACCCTGCATAATGGATGTAAAAGTAGCAACCACTTTATACACTGATTGTGAGATAAATGCTTAACAAATTGGCACCTATATAAATCTTGTCAAAGTTGGTAAAATTTTTATTCGTCGAAATATGCAATTCATTTACAAAGTGGCACCATGCGGTGTTGTCAAGTTTGTGAATTTGTTGAGTGCCACTTTGTTGCCCATTTAACCTATTTTGTATATAAATGCGAAACTGACTTCTCATTGATCAACGCACACCCCAGACCGTCAAGTCTTGTTAAGGTGAAATTTGGTTGGTACATATTTTTTAGGACGTTTGGCGCATTAAGAAAGGATTTTTGAAGATTACTTTTCTAAAAGATTGAAAATGGGGTTAATTAGTTTTCCTAAACTTCACATAACTTGGAATCAAAAAATGGTAAAGACGTACTTCAACTCGCTTTTGAAAATAATTTCGACCTGTTTTTGAACATTTTCAAAAAAATTATTAACGAACGGCGGAAAAGGGGGGAAAGAGGAAAACGGTTTTTCTTAAAATTTACGTAACTTTCGTAAAAAATTGGAGGTGGTTTTACCCAAAAATCCTATAACATGAAAACTGACAATATAATAGTCGTGAAAACTGGGATCTAAATTCTCCTTTAAAAAAAACTGGACCCCTGATTGACGATTCTGTAAAAAAAATTATGAACTGCGAAAAAAGGGGAAAGTGGATTTGACAATTTTGCGGTTGTACTAATTCCAAATATCCGCGGGAGTAAGGCTGACCCCAATTTACGCTGGCAAGGCCGCGGGTAACTCCCTGTCAAAGTTAAAATTAAGAATAATTTGACCCCTAAAACCAATTCCCGCCTATGGACTGCACGTTCTTTGATATCGATGATGCACAAAAAAGTTTGCCGATTAAAACAAATCGAAACAAATAATGTAATCATGTACTAACCTGCCATAATAACCAGATGTTAAGTTATATTAGCACTTAGATTAGAAACTGGAGTCGCGTACTGGTTCATATGCCCGCACAAAAAAAAAACTGACCATAAATTTCTTTTGCACTGTTGAATAGAAAATAAAATGAGATTTTTGCTAATATAGCACATGATCTAGGTTGCTATTTTTATATTATGGTTTGGTCAAAGGTCCTCAACCGTCAAAATAGTAAGAATAAATCAAAATTAGGAACTGAAGCGTTTAATGTTTTTCATGTTATTATTGAATCAATAAACGGTAATAAAAATGAAACCTGACAGTGGATTATATTTCAGTTAGGACATTATCTGCTACAAAGCTTAGGTAACTTTTTTTCTATGCATTAATTTTCGAGTTATTTGAAAAATAAGAAAGATATAAAATAGTAATTTTTGTACCTAGGCCATAAAAGTTAGCTTTTTTGGACGCATCTGCTGTTTGTGGCCGAGGTGCACAATGCAGATAAGGCCAAAAAAGCAGTTTTGGCCTAGGTGAACACTACGTTTTTTAGGCGATGATCACAAAAGATTTCAAAATTGTGGTCATTAGTCTAGTTAGCGAATGTTCAAAATAGGATCTAGCCTAAAATTCAGGTACGAGAATTTTTTGCTTCAGGGATGCATTTGGGGTAGTTAGAAGGTAATCATACTAAAAGTTCCCACCCTTGGGTGACAACGGAGGGACGGGGCTTCAAGTTTTAAAGATTCTGACTTTTTGTTCGGTTTTTCGCTTATAACTCAAATTCTACTCCAAACAAATTAGACTTTTTAAAAGAAATAATTTATGAAGTTTTGAAATTTTGGTTATGAACTCTCAGAAGGCACCCAGAAGGGATCCCCTTTTGCCCAAGAAATCGCCCCCGGGCGTAACATCATGAAGCCTTTCAGCATTTTTTTCGCGGTTCAGATTGTAGATACGTCCTCTGTTTCAAGGGGCCCCCTGTCTCAAAAAGATTCCCCTGTCTCATGGGGGTCACCTGTGCACAAAAAAAGCCACTGTCTCAAGGAGGGGAGACTCAATATCAACATTTGTTTACAGAATTGAACAGTTAATTTTAATTTACATCGATCCAATTCTTCTTGTTCATCTATTTTCGTTGATTGACGTGTTTTGTATAAAGAATTCAATAATTTGTTGTTAAATAACAAATTGGGAAATTGAAGTAAATAATTTTTTCCCGAACCTAAAAGAAATAAATTTCACTGCGACTATGTAACTTAAGTCATACTCACTTTTGATAAAACATGGATATTGGGGGTTGCAATTTCAAAAATAAGAACGCGGTATTTTAAAAACAAATCGATGGATTGAGCTTTTTGATAATATAGCACATGACCTAGGTTGCTATTTTTATATTATGGTTTGCTCATAGACGATTGGACAAACTGTTCTTGAGATATCGGGCTATTTCTTCGCGTGTGTAAGCAAAAGTGTTGTTGAAAGTATATCTTCTTTGCGTATAAGTTTGGTCACAGAATGCTATGTATTACATCACGTATCTTTAAAGAATGACATTTCTGAAAATAAAAAAACACGTTAGTTTTAATCAAATTAATTTGAATTCAAAATAACGTCATAAGTTTAAATATTCTTTAAGGGCTGATGATGGGAGTAGTGTTCTCCCGAAACATGTTCCAATTGTAATTTTACGTTTATTATATAAGTTTGTGGAGTTCGACGTAAATATATTTAATTTTTAATAAAGTATATAGACAGTAAAACCTGATATCTAGACTTATTTTGTACTAAATAATCGGAGCTGCGTGCTGACCGTGAGCTCAATTTTTTTTGACAAACTTGAGGACAAGCTGACGGATCTGTAATTGCTGACATCGTCAGTTGGACCATTTTTATGCATCCGCACGCTTCAATTTAGAAGTAAAGACTCTCTTTTCTAATGATAAATTTACTAGATGCGTATAAGCTGCCCACAGTTATTATGCTGCTGACCTATTTCAACGATGAAGACAACAAAAAATTCTTCATATAATGCTAAAACGAAAGCATCTCGGACCATAACAGACAAGTGTTAATCTCTTAAAATAAATGAGGCCAGGCTGCTCGTCTGGGATCTTTCTAGACACATCACAGAATTGTTAATCAATCTTTTAAACTTAAGTTGTTTACAATGCAGGACGTGAGATGACAACTACATTTTGATGTTTCCGCATTTCCCGTGTGGACGTGAATAAAATGCATTTAGGTAATGCATTCTCCGTTCCCGATCCTGCAATATAAGGAAAATAAACGAACATTGTTGAGGTATTGAAATCAGGCAGGTTTTCTTGGTGTTGTCAGCTCACATTCGCCGATATTTGCATTGCAAAAGCAGTAGAAGCACGGTTGTGATGATAAAAGTATTAAATTGCATTCCGAACTGCACTATAAAATATATTTAGTTATATTGCAGTTATTGTGGTGTTTTGCACATGTTGTAGAACTATCATATTACAATCATGTTAAACCGCATAAATATGACAAACTTTACCTTTTACCTCGCACAGTCAATAAATGAAACAAAATGTGGCAGTGTTTTCCATTGACAGCTATTATAGAAAATGGATTGTTGGAATCAATATTCCCATTTTATTTAGGGAATAAATGGGGTGTCTGATATTTGAGGCGTTCCATTTCATATCTCGGCTTATCCACTTTGACACATTTAGAGCTAAAAACGTTTTTCTTATTTTTCTCTGTAATTTATCACTATGTAAAAGGTGCAATGAAAAGAAACTAACCGCTTGATTCTCCATTTAAATTGCAACCCTTTTAATAATAAAAAAATTATTATTGATAGATAAAGCAAGTTTTGTTTTGATACAATGGACTAGAGAAGTTTTGTTCAACACAAAAAGGTAAAACCTAAAGTGAATTTTTCATGAACAATATACAGCTTTATAAAACGTTAATAATGGACCTATCTCTGAACACCTGGACTGCGCGCGCAAATGGAGACCAAAGTAAAAGTGGCAACGTTCTGCAAAAAACAAAAGCTAAAAAATCGATAGTGATAACACTGTGACAGTTATATGATAAATGATAGCTCTTGTGTAACTACCAACGTTACTATCCTAGATCAGTACCATATAACTAAAGAAAATCCCTGGACTTGCGCAGGATTTGTTTATCCTCCTTTACACTGTTATATGTCATATAAGTTGTACTTTGGCATGTCGGGGATAGGTTCATTCTTCTAATTCGGACCAATTCTGACCAAAATGTTTTTTTAGAAGATTTTTTACATAGTCTATGTAACCCTCTTTTAATGCTACACTAATTTTTAAATTTGGAGGAAATCAAGTTTTAAATTGATTTTGTTTTTAAAAAAGAATTTTTCATCGTTTTAGTGATATTCTTCTCTTAAAAGAAAATTATTTTGGAGGTGAATTAAATTCAGTTTTTTATCAAAAGATAATGCACACAACGCCATCTACTGGCATTACCGGACCCAGCATACAACGCCATGTTCATTTTTGTTTCTGTCATGTACCTGTTACAAAATGTATGAGAAATCGAATTTTCTTCATAATTTTTCCGATGTTAATACTTATTCGCCCCCGAAAAAAAAATCATCGAAATCAGTAAATCCGTTCTCGATCATCAAAAAATTTGTGTGTGGAGTCCACGCGCGACAAAAGTGAAACTTTTGGAGTTTACTGCTTGAGAATCGATTTTCATTTTTAAAGCCCGGCACGATAAATTTTGGTTGCCGGAGTTCTTTGTTATTGTCGTTGCCCTGTACCAAAGAGGTTTCCCTGGGACCCTCCATACCAAGGACCCCGCCTCTAATTTTTCCGATATTTTAATAGTTATGCTGCAATTCGGGGCCGAGACAAATCCAACAAATCAAAGATCGTAAAAATCGGTCCAGCATTATTCTTCAGTTATAAACCCAAGGGCACCCTGTCCATGTTTTAAGAGTTATTCTGCTATTAGGGGCGGAGAGAAATCCAACAAATTAAAGATCAGGAAAATCGGTCCAGCCGTTCTTGAGCTATAAACCCAAAGCGGGCCTCCCTTGACTTCCTGTCCATGTTTTAATAGTTATTCTGCTATTCGGGGCAGAGACAAATCCAACAAATCAAAGATCATAAAAATCGGTCCATGCGTTCTTGAGTTATAAATGGTGTAACTAACCCGGCTTTGTTTTATATAGATAGATAAATCGTTTGTCTAAAGAAAAGTTAGAATGCCACGAGCCTAGCTATTTGTAGACTGTTTCTTAATGACTTTTTCTGTTCTTCCAAGAACATCAGATCAGATGGTACGAACGAATGTCCAGTAGCTGGAAAAATTAATTCAATCTGTTGAATGTTATTTGGTGCAACAGTGAATTTCACTTCTAATCTCCACATCTATCGACACAACCTAATTACCGATGATGGATGATAAATCAGTATTGGACAAACGATGAAAAACACAGGACGATATTTCATTAGATTCTTTGCTAAACTGATGTTTCACACATTTTCCTTGTTTAACCCATTACCGGCCAAGACAATAAAAAGTTATTTTTTTTTAATTTGTTTTATTAAAGTACATTTAAAACACATCAATTAAGACTATTTCAACATAATTAAAAACCAAAAGTTATTTTAGAAAAACATACATGTGGGTGTGTATACGCACCGCACCTTTGGCGCAAAACAACAACTTCTCAACTATTAAATCAAAAACAAATAATTTAAAATATACTATTTTATCCAGTGAAAATTTTCAAACCATTTAGGATGCAGATGTAATTTGCATTTTTTGCAAAGCTAAATTATAATATAAATATTATAATAAACATTATCAAAATTTAGGTCATCTGGTAGATCCAATTTGGAATGTTTTCCAGGTTTTGAGTTAAATGTTGATTCACATTAGGCATCGTCACTATTATGTTCTGCTTGAGTAGGCTAAATTACAATAAAGTAATTGTCAACTGGGAGCGAAACATATTAGTAAACAACGGTGCCTAAGTGCCAACATGTGCCTCTTTCGGTCTTAGACATAGCTTTACTATGTTCAAGACGGCATTTAGCAGTCTGATTTTCTCTTACAATTTCCGATACAAAAAACCTTTTTCCTTCAAATTTTCGAAAAGACCATAAGTAGTAAAAAACTTATCAAAGAAAACTTTTTACTGTTGTGGATGTTCGACCACCAAAGGAGTTCCAAAACCACTCTTGTTCCTAATGCTGTAACCTAATTGCTTTGTTCCACTTTTCCACCATAATATGGAATAAATCTAAATAAGTACCCAGTAGCAAAAGATAGGCACCACAGTTTGAACCTAAACCTCACTGGTTTTCCACGAATAAATATTTTACATAAATGACGTCGAAAATCGGGTACCATTTGTAAAATTGTACAACCAAACTAGATTTGAAAATTTTTATTTTACATTATTTTTTTGTTGAAAACACTACACTTTTGCCACAACAATGAAATGCCGGCTTAGATTTCAAACTTGTGCAGACTTGCAGTATCTTGAATAAGTTCATTGTTTTTGGCCAAAGGTGCGTCTACGCACCCATCATATATATCTAATTCTGAGAACGTCATTTTCAAAATATGAGTAAGAACAAATACATTATTATCGAAAGATAAGCATTTTGTATATGTTTAGCAAAAAAGAATGTTACTGTTCCAATATTACTCATAATTAGTAATTAGTTTATAATGTTGCGCGCGGACGGTCAAAATTGAGCAAATTAAAAAAAATATAGAAGTTTGAAAAAGACGTTTTTTTTCAGAAAATAAAAATATAGACGGAACTTATGACATGTTCTACACCTCATGCTGTGAAGAAAAAAATTTAAAATATTGTTTACAAAATAAAAAAATAACTATTTGAATGGGTGCGCTTACGCACCTTTGGCCGGTAATGGGTTTTAATAGTGAATAACAGGGAATATGATCCATTATTTTTGGATTTTGTAAATTTTTTTGACAATCGAATGCAAAAGTTATCATTTCATCTTTCACTTCTCGAAGCTTGTTACATGAAGCATTTGATTTTGGCTTGTAGATTCCTTTGCGTTCAGTTCCTTTGTTATGGTATTATCTTTTTCTGTTTCCAAATACTTCGATATCTCCTCAATCGTACATCTTCCGTACTTCCAGTTGATCTGGACTCTCTGATTGTTCCAATTTTTTTTAATCTGTCCGTTTTGTCCATTTCGCTCAGTCTCTATTTCGTTTCACGCATACCCATTCCTCTGGTAATATTTCTTCTATTTATTGCGTTTATCTTTTTTTCGTTCTAGAACTCAGTCAGTATCCTGCATAATCTCCTTCCTTACATCCTGTCTTAAAACTTGGCTGCTCTTTCCCCACTTTCACTCTCCACCTATTCATTTTGTTTTCTTCTCTCTTTATGTTTCATGACGCTTCTATATCCACCCTTAGTACTAACCTCAGATATTTTTCTTGTATCCTCTCTAACTCCTCTTGATCTTTCCATCTCCAAACCTCTGCTCTGTACAACAACATGCTCTCAATCATACTTTCACACATCATCATTCTCCTCTTGAAATGGTCTTCCCACTCTCTGTCTCCTGATATGTGCCTTATCCGTGGCCCTTTCATTAACATATTTTTTTACCCTCCCACCTCCATTAATTCTCTTCATTCTTCCTCTTTCACTTGTAAAACATTAACATTTTTGTCTTTCTCACATATTTACTTTAAACTTTTTCCTTTCACTTATTTTTCTACGTTCTTTATATTTTGTATATATACTGTACAATCCCTTTAACATTCCATCCATAACTGCCATCTCCATTTTTTACCAACTATTCATGTACCCCTTTCTCCCTCAGACACACGAACATCCCCTCAATACACACCTTGTATCTCTCTCTTAATTTCTTGGTGGTCTTTTTGTATTTTCTTCATTTCTTCCTTTAGTTCCCTTTTTATTTCTTCCAAATTGATTCTCTCCATTTCAGTTTTCTTATCTGTTCCCTTTCTTGTCTTCCTGTTCCGCCCTTCCCTGTTCGTTTCCTTTTTTTGAATGAATGAGGCCATTTTCTTACAATCCAATGATGATCGTACTGCTTAGATTATTTCATTCGTTACTGAATGTTTTAGGAATGAAATTGTAACTAAGTTACCTAGAAATTCCAAGAGACAGGTGTCGGAAACGAGGCTCGACGCTCTGAAGCGAAATTCTCCGCAATTTAGCGGGCCGCTGTCCCACTGCTTCGACAAGGTCAAGCTCCCTACGCCTAAATCGGCATCTTTAACAGCCTCTTAAAAATACTTCTTGGCCTCCGATCGGGATGAAACTTTCACCGTTGTAACCGGATAAATAGCGCGCAGCTTATGCAACTTTCCAGAAGTCGCTACGACCGGGCCTGCTGTGATATGACATTCTCCCTACTATATTGCCACAGGCCGCGTGCGTCTGACAACGTCATCGTCTCCCCTCCATAAAAGAACCTCCGCTCAGCTGCAGAAGGTGAGCACCAGCCGACCATGCTCCCGGTTCCCCCCTGGTAACATCCCGGTACCTTCCAATACCCGACCACGTACCTTCCCGTCTCCACTTCCGGTTTCTAGCAATCGTCTGCCGGTGTTTAATTCCGGCATCTTCCGATTGTCTGACGGCGGGTGTACTCTGCTTGCGAGTCAGCCAACCGTGAGCGCTTAATCTGGACGGATCTCTTCCGGCTGCTGCTTCCGGTATCTAGCCATCGCCTGCCGGTGGCTAATTCCGGCATATTCCGGTTGTCTGATGCTTGCTCGCAAGCCAGCCAATCGTCCGCGTCTTTGGTAGCATCCGGACGGATCTTTCCGGCCGCTGGTTCCGGTTTCTAGTCGTCGCCTGCCGGTGTTAAATTCCGGCACCTTACAGTTTTCTGACGGCGGGGGCACTCTGCTTGCGAGCCAGACAACTGTCGCGCACTAGTAGTATCCAGACAAGTTTGCACCATACCATCTGAACCCAAGTGAAACTTAGTCCGAAAGGTAGTAAAAGCAAGAAGGCTCACTAATAATAGGCAAAGAAATAGCATGGAATCTCCAAGGCTTCCTAAGATAAAATCTGTGGAGAAGAGCCAAAGCACTGCCTGAAACCTCCAGAGACTCCGAAAGGTCAGCACCATAAGGTCTTGACGAAGCATAAAAACTAAGGCAAAGGTGGTAAAAAATATCTTCAAACTTAAACCTGTGGCCGCACAAGGCACGCCATGATCTAGAGGGAATCTAGGGCAAATTTATTGCCTAAGAAATCCCAGAAAGTTGATGGCGTGGATCTGCTGACGAAACAGCGGAACACATAGGCTTTTAACAACTTCTTTTCGAATATTGCCAAAAAATATAATTTCTTCAATGCCTACCTCCCAGCTAGATCCACTATCAAATTTTAGAAACTACGTCATATACAATAAGTTTTTTGTGACGCTTTTGATAGTTTGAAAAATAGCAGTTCCTCCAAAGACATATATGGTTTCACTTCTTCGCTTATTAAATACGTAAAAGATATTTTAATTTATACATTCGCTAAAGTTATAAATTTATAAACCAGAAGAATGTTCTTGAATCCATGTGGAGTAAATTTAAATTAAAAATTTAAATATATCTAAGTCGAAATTACGTCAACGTCATAATTTTTTATATTCTTTAAGGTAAGAACCCCTCTTGTAATTCATCATTTGTATAATTAATCTCTTGTTAAATTAGGGCTGATGATGGCAGAAGTGTTCTTCCATTTGTAATTGTTCCATTTGTAATTTTACAGTTATTAAAGTTTGTGGAGTTCGACTTAGATATATTTAAATTTTTAATTTATAAATTTATGTATTCAATATCTTTCCAGATTGTTTTAAAATGGGTAATGTGATACCACTTTACAAAAAAGGTGATCCAAAGGATGCTAATAATAATTATAGACCAATTTCCCTATTACCCATATTGTCGAAACTTTATGAAACATTACTGCTCACCCAAATCTTAAATTACTTGCAGAGCAACGATATCTTATCGGCCAGTCAATTCGGTTTTCACACTTTTCGCCGCCTCTACAACCGGAGGGCGTCCCGCCATTGAGAGAAAAGGAAACGACGGGGATAGTGAAGATAGTGTAAATACATTGTATTAAGTTATTTTTTCCATCCTGCCAAACTAGACAGCTGACCCCTGGCGTACCGTACTCCGGTGTAGCTATCCGCGGTCCCGTGGAGCATACCGCGTGAAAAAACTGGCGCTCGAGGCAACCCGACCGTAGTAAGCGTCACAAAATAATCTCAAAGGCGTAAATACTGCATTCTAGTATAATGGTAATAATTAGAATTTGTCAAAATTTTATAATGGTCCATGAAATTCAAGGCAAAATTATTATTTTCAATTACTTCTCATCTATATTGATAATGCTGAACGCTCATTGGTTAACCTTATCATGTTTTTTTTTTTTAACTTCATAAGGTAGACATTTTCTTCATCTTTAATTTGTAGCTCCAGGTGAAGCCTGTGGCAATCGAGATAGTTCTTGAATACTACTATTCTTCCGTTTCCTGGGTGGAGAAAATTTTTCTGTTGTGCATTTAGCTTTAGAAAAGCCTGATGTTGAAGTTCAACGCCTACGCCTTCTTGTTGTTTGTTATTTCATTTTGACATTAGTTGTCGTCGATGTTGTCGTTGATGGGATATATTCTTGCTTTGGAAAAAGTGTGGACTGCATTTGCGGGTGTAAGCTTTATTTAAAACCTACTTGAAAATGTGTCTCGATTCTCCCTGTATTGAATTTCTTGGCCGTAATAAGTTTGAAGAGGTACAATGTGCTGGAAAATAGGATGTTTTGAGGAAAATAAACCTAGGACGAGCAATTACGAGCAAAGTAAATTCGGCGTTGCAAAGCAGAAATGTAAAGGTAAGTACAAACCGGCCAACAAAATGTTGGCAACTAGTTGATATCGATGTTGGCAACATGTATCCCGTCAACCAGATACAAGTTGTTGGATACTCAGTAACATCGGTCGGCATGATGGTAAAGAATTTCTTTGAATGTTGCTTGTATGTGCGTTTTTCATGTGAAATGGAAAACATCGCTCAATGTGCACTAGCACCAGCAACAACAGTCTCTTCCATTTTTTCGTCAACACTGATTTCGGTTTGGACGCGCAATATTGTTGACAGCATGTATCCAGATACAAGTTGCTGGATCCAAAAAAAAAATGTTGGCAACATCCATCAACAAGTTGCCAACATTTTGTTGGCCGGTTTGTGCTTACCTTTAGAAACAAAGCAAAGATACAATTATTTAGATCTCTCGTTGAAAGTACATCGACTTATGGTTCAAAAATTTAGGCATTAGATAAAAACCTAAAATAAAGAATAAAATGCAATGGAGAACAATTATTTAAGAAGATGTGGTGGTGGTGGTTCTTAGACCACATAAGAACAGAAACAATAAGAGAAAGGCTACAGAGAGGATTGAAGAAAAACAGTTCTCATGGTACTGGCATATGAAAAGAATGAACGAAGAGAGAGTACCAAAAAAAATTATGTATGGTTACCAAACAGGAGAAGAAAGAAAGGACGTCCAAGGACATTTTCGTTTACGGCATCCGAGTGGTTTGATATGAGATGCGAGATGTAATTTTCAAAGATAGTTTTGTGTTAATGTGTGGGACGGGATAGTGAATTCGGCCGGTGAAACTTATTTGACATTTTTTCTTGACAACTTGCAACACCTTCTTAAATTATTAATACTTCAAATACGCCGAGATATGTGGTTAAAATGCACGATGGGGCGCCACCGCACTTCCAAATCAATGTTCGCGAATCTTTAAACGCAAGGTTTCCAAATCATGGACATCATTCCCTTGGATTTTTATTTGTGGGGGCATATGATAGTACCCCATAGACACTGTGGAAGAACTGCGAAACACATCTGACAAAATGCAGTGGATTTTTCCAGGGGTGCGTGTCTCCTAGTTAAACAGGGCTCAACGTGTTATTGATGAGGGAGGTGAACACATTGAGCATCGTTTGTAACGAAACTAACGTACAAAGTTTTAAAATGCGCCTTTGTGTATTTGTCAAATCGCTCAATCGTTCTTGAACCCAGCAGTCGCCCAACAACTGCTAAAACATGTGACTTTTAAATTTATTATAAATTTTTATTTATTTTTTGTTGTGTGCTAATTGATTTATAAGCCTTTTGTGAACATAAATTGTTTAAAATCTCTGACAACTCATCGATGACACCCTGTATATGCAAACTCAAAAATTATATTCATTAAATACTTTAGTGTCAAATCCAAGAATCTAATTTCCATATATCCTTTATACAGGGTGTCCCAACTAAAATTTGTACCCCCCAACAATTCCAATTTCGAAAGACTCAGAAGAAAACACTCGAACAGGTCAATTTTGTTATCAAGGGGGGCCAAATTGTACCAAACTTTCAAGTTTTAGATTTCACCCCTTTAGCCAGGGGAGCCAACCCCTTAAAAAATTTAAATGGCATGAGGGGTCCTGTGATACTTCATTTTAAAGCTTATTCAATTCTCTATCCAAACCTACTTTTATCGATTCGTTTCTACAAAAAAGAGCATAAGAATTTGTTATTTTACAAATCTACATAAAATACTCTTGATTTGAAAAGTAACGATAAAAGTATATCTGGATAGAGAATTGAATAAGCTTTAAAATGATGTATCACACGACCCCCCATGCCACTTAAATCTTTTATGGGGGTGGCTCTCCTTGCTAAAGGGGTGAGATCTAAGAGTTGAATGTTTGGTACAATTTGGTCCCCCTTGATAACAAAATTGACCTGTTTGGGCGTTTTCTTCTGAGTCTTTCGGAATTGGAATTGTTGGGGGGTACAAATTTTAGTTGAGTATTTTATGTAGATTTGGAAGATATCAAATTCATGCTTTTTTTTGTAAAAAGGAATCGACAAACGTAGGCTTGGATAGAGAATTGAATAAACTTTAAAATGATGTATCACACGACCCCCCATGTCATTTACATTTTTTAAGGGGGTGGCTCCCCTGGCTCAAGAGGTAAGATCTAAGACATGAAAGTGTGGTACAATTTCGTCCCCCTTGATAACAAAATTGACCTGTTCGAGCGTTTGCTTCTGAGTCTTTCGAAATTGAAATTGGGACACCCGATATGTTAAGCAATTCTTTCGTCTCCCGACTACATACTGATCTTTTCTCCCAAATCTTCTGTTGTACTGGGACAAATATTTTTGAGTGTTGTAGCAGGCACGTTGAAAGTTTTCGACGCTAAATGCCATCACATCTTCTTTTCTCGAACATTTCTCAAGGCCTCCGCCATATGTTTCTCCTGCCTCTTAGACTTAGATGACCTTGTAAAAACAAGACTTAGTTTGTAATAGAATCAAGTCCTTATGCCATCAAAGGAACAACTTATAATAAAACCAGACTCTGCATTTTTTTAATTACAACAGAACCCTAAACTGGCACCTGTATTAGATGCGGCACTTGTATAGAAAACATAAATTAAATGGGTGCCCCTGGATTTAGCAGATTAGGAATATGATTTTAAATTTATTAATGTGTTAAACTTATTTCAAGAGTGGCCGACATTGGTCCAAAAATGTTGTGAGTATGCCATCATTGGCAGGTATCCCCTACTGATCCGGTTGATTAAATATCGAATTTTGCGTGTGAAAGGGGTTAGTTTTGCTTAATAACAACCTACAAATTATTTTAAGTTTTATGAAGATTTGTACTAGCTACATATAAAAATTATTATGGGTTAACTATTACTCAAATCAAATACAAGCCCCTACAACACTTTAAATTCTAATCGGTCTTTAGGATGGGTCGATCCTATTAAGCTCAAGTCAATTATCCTGACAATGAAGTGGTATCGTAAGTAGGGTCCGAACGCCTACCATACGAAATTCCGACCCTCTTCAGAAAGATACAGACACTCCTTAATGATAACCGCTTTTCACCCTCAAAGTGTTGTGATTATGCGCAGATAGTTTTTATTTTAGGATCAAGAAGATCGTTGAAAATTGAGATCAATTGAAATATACCGGAAACTTGAAATTGTTTTACTAGACCCTACACGAGCTTTGACAAAGGAAGAGAAAATTTTATATAATGTTGCAACTTGGCTCGATAGTTTTAGGAGACTCATAAAAGCCGTTTCGTTTCCATACACTGAGCTTTTTTAACTGGTCATAGGGAATCCCATGTTAAATTTTTCACTCCATATTATCTTTAGCTTGGGGCAAATCCAGCTGTTGAAATGTTTACCTGATATACCTGAACACTATTTTCTTAATTTCAATAGTTACTTTGCTCCTAAATTCAAAAATATCTCTACAATAAAATTAATTAACTTGGCATCTTTATCGATTTTATTGTATTGGGTATTGGGTGTCTATGTCGGGTAAGAATATTTCCTGGCCCCAAACAAAATTTAAGAAGTTTTTATGTAAAATGTGTAGACTTAACAATATATGTAATTCAAAATAAAAGAGGTTATAAATTTTGGAACAATAGTTGGGAAAAGTTCCACTTATCATCCTCACAAAGTTGATACATTTTCTAAACCATAATCGCAGAAAAGATAAAATGATTTCATCATAAACAATAAATTTCGAGAGCTGTAGTATTCACTTTAACTTCTGCTGGAACGTTGCCACATTTCCCGTGTTCAACAAGATAAAACTCCCTTTGTGAAAACAACTTTCGTTTTTTACAAATTGGGCTGCCAATATACGTACTGGCAAAATATCGTTCATCCGGTAGCACAAATAATTTACCGTCCAAAAGAAAATGAGAAAGAATTGACAAGTTTTAAAAATATTAAGGGAAATAGTGTCCACGTATATCGGGTAAAAATTTCAAGCTCGGGATTTGGCCCAAACAAAAGTTAACTTTGGATGAAGCTATAGCGCTTTTCGCCTGAAAACATTTTTAATTTTGCAACAAAAGCGAACGCGAAAGCATAGAACAGGTATACAATGAAACTAACAGTTTATTGATCATTCTAAGACCTATAGCCCCATTAGTTGAATTTTAGGTGATTTCATTAAATGTGACACATGGTCCAAATATCCCTTAATTAAAACACTCATAAATATGTAATTAAGAGTTTCAGCGACAGCAGGGTATTATTAAGAGAACACATTACTGAAGAACTGAAACTATTAAATTTAGATTGCTTTTTTTTGGGGGCATTCACAATTTAATCAGAATGAAAATAACCTTAAAAATACCAGCGGAAGTACTTTCAAGCTAAAAGTCCCCGACGTCATTAGAAGTAACATCACATTTATAAATCGTAACTCTTAGAAACGTGCATTTTTACAAATCCGTTCACAGCGAAACGACGTTTATTTTCTGAATAAGTATTTTACAGAATAATATGTGATTGCGCCTCTCGTGGAAATTTCGCACTTGGGTGAATCCATTTTTAGACAAATGCGTTGCACTTGCACCATTATAAACCAGAAAAAACTCCCTTTGTTTATGAATAGCTGGAAACATTGATGGTGAATCGATTTCGTCTCTGGGTTTTAATTTCAGTCGGAATGAGATAAAGTTTAATGAATCATTTGTTTCTACATTCTCGTACGAGCTTTAGGCGCGTAGAATTTAGACACAGAGAGATATAAAGTGGATTAAATTTTACAGTCAAAATGAACACTAAAAGAATGGCTACTCGGTTATTGGGTAAAATGTAATTTAGTCTCACAAAAAACCTATCGAACCCTACGTCGTTTAGTACATAATATTACAAGATGTTGCATTCAGAATATAAAAAATCCATTTGATGTTAATAAAAAATTTTGCAATAATCGAAATGTTCAAAAATGTTCTACAAACAATAATAATTTATTGAAACGGGTTTATACAGAATCCTTTTCATGAATACTGTTGCCATATACATGTTTATGCAAAATTGTATAATCGGCCGGTCGTGAAAGCTTTCGTTCTTCTAAAACCCAACTCGTATTAATTTATTAAGTCACAATTTTGTAAGACATGACTACATTACAAGTACGGGCACAGTTACAATGACATACTACACGTTAAATATTCATCCAAGGAATAAAAGGGATATTTGAGCGGTCGAACCTTTTGAATGTTTTTTCATTAGAAATTGATGTTATGCTACCAGGGAGGAATTGTAAAGCTGTATTGACATTGCACTAATGCATTAATGCTTAAGAACACCTACTATCATTTTTAATTTATGTTACAGATATTCAGTTTTGCCAGCGACCAACGAGGTTCTAACTAAATTTAAAGGTAAGGTATTAAAATATTTATTTGTAGTACATTTGGCATCAACTTTGCCTAATTGACGTGGATTTTGTTTCTTTGGGTTTTTTATATTACTCTAATATTTAGAGTGTGTAAATCCCACAGAGTGCCAAAATATGTTCCTTTTTCACTACTAGCTGTAAAATGAACTATTATGTAGTTTGTCGAGGATGTGTGAAATTGTGTTTCTTTCCTAATAGTTAATAATCATTTCATTATTGACTAGTAGTTAATAATGAGGAGATAGTAGTTAATAATCATTTCATTCTTGACTAGTAGTTAATAATGAAGAGACCGAATTTCATGCAAAATGCATATCTAATAAATGTGGTAATACCTAAGGTAGGACTTCATGAAAAAAATCTCTTTCTTAGAATTTGGCAGAATATTAATGAAATTGTTTATGTAATTATAAACACAAGAATGGACAGAAAGATATGATTTATAGGATTTAAGCTGCTAGTAGTAAAAAAAATTATATATAAACCACGGTAGACAAGCTTTTTGTCAGCTTCGCACCTTGATTAATACTGCTCAGCTGAGAAAAACGACTTCTCTACATTGGTATATAATATACTGTTATGAATTTTACGAAGTCTGTCAAGGTTGTATTATGTAGTAATGAGAAAAAATTAGTGCAACAACATACATAGTAGATTTAAAATAATGAGGATAATCAATTATCAAGAAACGCCCAACGTTACTAAATGAACATTGTCCTCGAGATCTGAGTTAACCTTATCGGATGTTATGTTATAATATTTGCAGCTAGAAAACACTACAAATAAAAGTTTTAAAAAAGAAAGAAAAACGTACTGAACAATACTGCCAGAGACTCGAATCAGACGCGTAATTTTAAATTGCCCCAAAAAACAGTTAATTCTTCTAACTAATGCTTATTAATTTAGCATATTTAGCATATTTCCTGGATGCTAGTAATAATTTTAATAATAAAACAACAAACTATATATATATATATATATATATATATATGTATATTTGTTATCTAAATGCATTAATTTTATATTTCAAATCGATACATATAAATTTTGGATTAGTGGAAATGACTTCCACGCATACAGCCGCATGCTTTTAAATAGAAATTGGGAATTGATGTAGTATTTTCAATTTTATCTAGTGGCTTTTGTACTACGATAACAAAGACTGCAAGAGCATTAAGTCACGCAGTTGGACATGTTAATAATCACGCACGTGTTTGCAAAAACACGATCTTAAATATTAAAGCACGGGCGATATAATTAAATTAAGTACACCAGGTTATAGCAATAAGGACCATATTATGCTAACGATTTGGGAATATTACAAACCAGGGGGTCTACCACTGACATCGGTGAGTTTTGAAATCGGTGACTTGGAATAGTTGGTTGCATATATTACTGTACTTACGTACATACTGAAAACAAAGTTAGTCTAAAGGAATTTAGCACCCATTTTATAAAAGTACTATTACTGGAGGAGTGATAAACCAATAATAATTAAATAGTGCAATTGGACCACATAACTAGTTGAAAGTGTGGAGAAAGGTTGTTTTACAATAACTTAGGCTAATATCAACATTTTATTTCTTAAATCTATATACACGCTTATCAATTATTATGATGTTTTTATACCAATTGTTTTTTGTCGTTTCCATGGTTTTCTCTCAATAACAAGAAAAATGCACATTATTTTGACTTGAGTGCAGGTTCTCAGTAATTTGTCTTTGAAACTTCTTTCGCGTTACTTCGATACATAAAGTACAAAATAAAGAAGGATGAATGTTAATAGACGTCAGAATCGCAATTGAACAATGTCGCGCCACTTAGAGTAACACTGTTTATCGCGTTGGATTGACGACCCAAAATCTAGATAAAATCGAGCTTTATTATCACATTATAAATCAAAATATGGGCTACTATTATTTATATGGGATATAAAAGTGCCTTTTTTAAACCGTTTATTTACAAAAACATATCAATTTAAGCGAAAATGGATCAAACCAACAATAAATTTTTATACTAAAAGTTAGCATTACTCGAGATAGGAAGCTAAACGCGACGTGGATCTCTCAGATACAACGCAACAAACAGAGTGTTAAGGCTAAACAGGAGATCAAGTGTGCGACAAAGACAACCTTATCGGAAAAGTATTTACGCATTTATATGGAAATGATTGAATAAATTTTTTAAACAAAAACGTATTGGGAATCCATTTCTAAGTAGAATTTGCGCCAACATTCCATTTAAAAAAAAAATTGTTTCAAAAAAATTAAAAAAAAAATTATGTAAACGAAAAAAACGGGTCTGATAGATTCGTCCGAAACAGGATTTTTGACTTTCCTTTGACAATTTTTGCCGCCGCGGGACACGTGGAATGAGTCATCGATCCGTTCCGTGTAACTACAGAGCTATAAAACTGGAAAATATAATTTCGATTTTGTAGAATTTAAGAAATGGGTCGGGGCTATCATATTTTATGTAAGTATCTAAGTATTGTTGGCGGTTGTGCGCACCACAAAGCAGGAATCTTGTACCGCCAAAGTTAATAATTAATGCATTGTAGAAAAATGGTCATTTTTAAAATGAAGCTAAACCATTTTTGGAAAATATTTTAATGCTGTTGAAATGCGCCAGAATAATAGCGGTGAATCCACATGATTAAAATATGCAACCTAGGCTAGCACAGTCCATCATCTGTTAAAATTATTAATAGAAGTAACTTCATATTCAATGCGAAATGTAACAAATAGCAAACTTCAGGAAAAAGATTGTCCTAAATAGGATTAACCACAACGGGGAATCCTAAAAACACAAATTAATTGTCGTAAATTGTACGTAAAAGGTACAAATAATGTTACCAATAGTAGATTATACATATTACAAGTGACAGAAATGCTAGTGAGATTTTTCAATCATGAGTGCGAAAACACGAGTGATACGGATCTCCCGGGCTTACAATAGCATTTCGGTCACGTGTGATATACAACAATTGTATTTTTTCAACAACAAAGAATCTTGAAAAGATATTTGTCCAACATTTTCAATTTAGGTGTTTTTTTACGTTGGTTTTGAGTGACTACAATATGCAACTTTTGCACAAAAAAACAACGGGGAAGCCTAAAAAATTCATTGTAGTAAATTACACGTAAAAGGTACAAAATAGTGATACCAAAATATTTATCTTCCGACAACACACGAAAATGCACCAGATAATATAAATTTGAAATATAAAAAACGGGGAATCCTAAAAATACGAGCTCATTTTAGTAAATTATACGTAAAAGGTACAAAATAGTGTTACCAAAACATTTTTTTTCCAACAACAGGAAAAATAGAATGCACCAGGTAATATAAAAAACAACGGGGAACCCTAAAAATACAGGCTAATTGTAATAAATTTGGTAGAAAAGTGACAAGTGATGTTACCAAAAAGGAGCCTTTTAAAAAAAAAAGTTGCAATTTTGGAAACATCAATGTCCGCCAAAAGTTTTGATCTGGATATATGCAATCTATTTTCATGTCTTTAGGAGTCCACACAATAAAATCGCACAATGAAACTCCTTGCCTGTGACGTGGAGTTGTCCTTGGATCTGGTAGTAGTAGTCATGGCCGGGTTTTAAATGACCATTTTTGTTTAGATTTTTTTTTTAAATGCATTTATGGCCTCTGAAATGGTTTTATCCCTAGCCCAACACGGGCATTTAATTTCCGTGATGCCATTTTCCCCAATAAGACCATCAGGTAGCTCCAATATAACCCATATTGTAAATCCACAAAAAGCCGCATCAGTCTGGTTCACAAATCCCCTTTTCCGAAATTCGAGTTAAGAAGCACCAAAAATTATGATTGAGGTGCCATGTCATTCGATTCGTAACTGCACCAAGAATTTTTTAGTTGAAAATCAATATCCGTATTATTAATAGTTAATAAGATATTTAAGTACATAAGTAGTAAATAATTTTTTTTGTTGTTTCAGATTTAATAAATAATAGACAAAAAGTTAGTAAATAATCGAGTTAGAGCTTCAGTTTAAAGTTCAATTTGTTCATTGATTCACAGAGAATAAAAAACATTTAAGTGTTCTTGTCGTATCGTCAATAGTTTATAAGTTAACAATGATGAAAAAAGTGCACGAAAATCAAAAAAATGAAATAAAAAATAGATAACAATTTTTTTTTTCATAACAAACTATGTAAGGTTGTTTTCACTATTTTTGAAAGAATTAGGAAAAATATATCCGAAAAATTTATTTGTTTATAATAATTTTTTTAAAACAAAGAAATAAAAAGTAAAAAAAAAATCTTCCATAATATAGAAGAGCAAGATAAATAATTAAAAAATTTAAATATATCTAAGTCGAACTCCACAAACTTTAATCAGCGTAAAATTATAAATGGTACATGTTTCGGCAGAACACTTCTGCCAAAATCAGCCCTTAAAGAATATAAAAAAAATTTTATATTCTTTAAGGGCTGATGATGGCAGAAGTGTTCTGCCGAAACATGTACCATTTATAATTTTACGCTGATTAAAGTTTGTGGAGTTTGACTTAGATATATTTAAATTTTTTAATTTAAATTTACTCCACTTGGATTTAAGAACATTCTTCTTGTTTAAGATAAATAATGATTAAAAAAACGGTTTCTTAATTTTATTATTTAGCAAAAAACAAATATTAAAGGAGTTTTTCACCATTAATTTTTTTAAAGAATTATTTCATTACGGATTAGATTTAAAAAAAAATAAAATTGAAAATCATAAATAATGCATTTGTTTATAACATTTTTTTAAATAATAGGAGTTAAAAATTAAAAAAATATTTATACATAATTATATGTATTGCTTTCAGCAATGACAAAACATAATTATCAGTAGAGATATTGGAAAAAAAAAATCACCGTTTTTTTGTTAAGATTGTTAAGCCTTTGATTGTTAATAAAAAAGTAAAAAATCATTTTTTTTATTTTTCCAAAGGATATCTTTTCTAATGCCTTCAAGGAACAGCTCCAAGAAGGGAACAAAATTCAGGATTTTAGTATAACAATTATCAGGGTTTGTATGTTAACTTTTAACAAGAACAATTGGCGTAATTAATAAATGCATTGTTAATAGAAAAACTGAGGTAAAAATTTTTCCCGACGGATTATTTTTTATTGATATGTCCAGATAATACCTAAATTATTTTATTCCTTACTTTTTATATTTACTGAGTTAATAGTAGTTTATTATACGAGTTCCTGTGTAAATTGGACGCTTTATGCCACAAGAGGTTTTATGAGCCCCGAGTGGCGTAAAGCGTTCAATCTACACAGGGACCCGTGTAAAAAAAAACTTACTCGGACGCGCAAATTGTACGAAAAATGTAAGTACAAATCAATGTTCAATAATTGGGGGTTAAACAGGTGAGTAAAGAACTCGGGGTGAAGCTCAATACTGAATTTTATTACAAAATAAAATCTTTAAGTAAACTACGTTAAATAACAATAAACCAGTGAATCTAAAACAAATGTAACGAGTTCGACTTAGATATATTTAAATTTTATTTTAAAACAAATGTGTTTAACAATATAAATATGGTAATCAATTACTTTTTTCATACAATAATAGTTTTGGTAAGACTGGAATACTAACCTCCTTTGACCGCCGAATGCTGAGCTTGAACATCGGCATGTTCAATGACCTGCTGCGTTGGTAATTTACTTCCTGTTTTACCATTCCGTAAATGAACAAACATAAATTTTATAAAAAAAAAAAAAAAAATTATATAATCTGTTTAACATGGTTAAACAAATAAAAAACATACGAGTGTGCTTTAGACCACACGACTGAAGTAAAACTTCAGTTCGCCATTGTGAATGTGCTTAAGTTAAAAAAGTTACATTCAACGCCGCACATTGCTGTACATTTTTGCTCGCCCTTGAATTTAACTTTTTATTTTTGAAGATTTTTCCTTGAAATTTTGTGGGCGTGTTGATAAAATATAAATCTTTGCAGCTACAGAGCGATTTTTTGAAATTTGTAAATAAAAAAAAATATATATTGGGGAAAAACGTACTCCGACCGGCAGAAATGTACATGCCACTGGAGAACCCTCTTAAAGAAAACTTCCGTTCGCTTCGTCCGATCACACTTTTCGTAACGCTCTCGTCACGCATTCACCAGCTTACTCCCCAAGTCAAGTGTCCGTAAAGAAGTTTTACTTCAAAAAAAGCGTTAGAACTTTTGGACTTTTTGCAACATCTTACGGATCAGAAACACACTAAACCACCCTCCGGTTTAGCCTTAAGTGCCGAGGAAGCTGTGCATGTAGCGACTCTTGCAGAAGAAGGTAGCAGTCGGGGTAACATTGCCCAACGTCTTGGTATCAATCAGTCCACTGTCTCCCGGGTATTAAATCGGTATCAAGAATTTCGTGCATATTCCAGAAGACCAGGGCAGGAAAGAAGACAAGCTACAAAATGTTATTCGAGCCCGTTTTTAGGGTTCCGTTCCCAAGGGGTGCCAACGGGACCCTATTACTAAGGCTCCGATATCCGTCCGTCCGTCCGTCCTTCTGTCACAGGGCTGTATCTTTTGAACCGTAATAGGTAGACACTTAAAATTTTCACAGAATGTGTACTACTGAAGTTAAAAATGAAACGCAACAAATTATTTAGATAGTATTTAATTCGTTTGCCTGGTTACATTTTTCGGTAAAACTTTATATTGCAAATTATATAATTTAAATAAATAAATTAAATAAATTATCTAATGCATAATATTAGAAATAGAATCATAGTAGGTATTATTATCGCTATGTATTTAATAAACAGTTATGGTTATCTTTTCAATTGCTCGGTAAAAAAATCGTGCCCCATGTTTAAAACCCACACTGCCAACTATAATATGTTATTCGTATAGTAAAAATCATGGACGCTCGGTATAAAAATCTGAATGTTCAGTACTTTCTGAAGAGTGTTCAGTAGATTACTGGACGCTCGGTATAAAATCTAAATGTTGAAAAATCATGTTATATATATTTACTAGCTGACCTGACAAACTTTGTACTGTTTCAGAATCAATAACACAGGAGCCCCCCTGGGCCCCCATATCCATGTTTTATTAGTTATTCTGCTATTCGGGGCGGAGACAAATCCAACAAATCAAAGATCATAAAAGCCGTTCTTGAGTTATAAACCCAAGGGCGCCCCCTGGCCCCATGTTCATGTTTTAATAGTTATTCTGCTATTCGTGCGGAAACAAATCCACGAAATTAAAGATCATAAAAATTGGTCCAGCCCAAGAGGGGCCCCTGGGCCCCCATGTCCGTGTGAAAAATAGTTTACCACCTATTCTCATACCTACCAAATATACAAAAAAAATCATAAAAAGCGGTCCAGCCCAAGGTGCCTTCCTGGGTCCCCATATCCATGTGAAAGATAGTTTACCACCTATTCTCATACCTACCAAATATACAAAAAATAATTCATAAAAATCGGTCGAGCCGAAATTTTATTTTAGATTTAAAACTAAAATAAAATTCGAAAAACTAACCATATTGTTAGCCAAAACTAATAAATTATACAAAGAGTTGACATCTTATGTATTTGATCCAGTCTGCGGTCTTCTTGCTGTTAATCATATCGCATGCACGATTCATCTTCTGAATCATGAGGCGAATATTCTATTTCCGTTTCGGTACCCGATGTTGAATTATTTTCTGCTTGATTTGTTATTCTTTGTTTTTGTTGCCTTCCCTTTTGTTGCTTCTCTTTTCCTTTCACGGCAGTTAAGTTAACTATATTTTTTAAATTTGTTTGGTCCTTTTGATATCAATCGTGTTTTTTCGAATTAATTTAATTTTGAATTTTCTGGTATTTTCAACATTGGATAAACTGGTAGGCAGGAGAAAATTCGTCTAGCGTTTTGCCTGGAGTAATTTTAGTCTTCGATGATGTTTCTTTTTGTTCTGTAGTCTGAGGTTTGTTTTAACACTTGAATGCGGACCACTTGGTATGACCTGATCGTGAACATGATTCCTTGCTTCATCTTTTTCTTAAATGTTGACTCTAGAAGAGTCAATGTCCTCAGCAGCCAATTCTACTAAGAAAAATACACAGTAAACTAACCCTGATTTACCCTATGTATATTTCTAGTGTTTTTATTTTAAACTTCTAATATTTTCATACTGAAAAGGAGAAGATAAAGAAAAAAATACATAATAATAATAGTACAATGGTAACGCTGCCTACTGCTGAGCTATTTTTGGGAAATCGCAAAAAAATTCTCAAGCGTTGCAAAAGCGACATGAATGCGATTTCTTGTGGTTTTTGAATTTATCTGACATTGGAGAAGAGCAGGTAAAAAATGTGTTGGAAAGAGTGAGTTTTGGAAATATCACATATGCAACTAAACGGTTTTGAAACCTACTACTACAGACTGAAAGAACTTTCTGACCAAAATGATTGAACTAATTTAAGGAAAGTCAATTTTATTTCTAATTAGCGATCTACAGTTAATGCTCCTAACAGAAATCAATAGAACCAAAAAATGTTTTAGAAACAAGTGCCATCACAAATAAAAAAAAATAAAAAACAAAGAGAGCATAATCAAGTGTATTTGAGTATAAAAGAACATAAAAAAACTGTAAGCTAGTTATGTGACGCTTATTCCTGACATCGCTAGCTAGCGATAATATAATATTATATAAGCTTTTGCATTGTAGAATTTAATTAAGATTTTATTCCTGAACGTTGTAGTACGCTTGTCGTTGTTCTTTTAAAATAATTTTTTTATGTTCAACTCGTTCCCGAAACATAACTGGCGCAGTCGGTAGGATAGCGCAGATTATCCTCGTGTCCTGTTAGCAAGAGTGATAATCCTGAGACCCCTGTCTGTCAAACTCTTGCTACCTGTTTGAATAACAATTAGTGACCTGTGCGACGCTTATCCATCGACGAATCAGACAAGCCGTATACACACCAGGAATTGATCTTCCAAAAGGCACCAGTTCCACTCCTCTGAACAACGTAGGAATTGAGTACTTTTGTCCCTTTTCCGTGACTTTGTTACTTCCTGATTAGAATTAACAAAAATCCTCCTCTTATTAATTCTCCGAAGAAGAAATAGTAAAACCCTTTCTACAACGTATTACACGAATAGAAAGTAGACTTAAGTTGAAACAAAAGCGTCATTGAAAATTGCTATACGCAAATTAATTTAATAATCATTCAATCTCTCTTCTCTTATGGTAGAAGCACTCATAGTTCAAATCAATAATTTAAATTTAGATAATAACATGGCAAATTAAGAAGCACCACCATTAAACATCCCTCTCCTTCGCCTTCATATCGACATATAACGGTGATCCAAGTACCGTTGAAATCTTCATAAATGCATGCGATCATCTGTTTGGATATTATGTCGCCAGATTAGACGCGACACCAGGGCCGTACTTGGAAAACTAACTGATTGTGCACTTCTAATAATAGGTACGCGACCAGAATTGAATACTTGGCAATTAATTAGAGAATCACTCCGTAACACCTTCGGCGACCAGAGAAATTTAGATTGTTTAGAACAAGATTTGTTATCGCTTCGCCCCTATAAAGATGAAAAACCAAATTCATACGGTCAACAAATCCAATTAATTCGTTCTAAATTAGCCTCGAAAATTACGAGTCTCAATGATATCCCACTCCTAACAAAACAGATTTATCTCGAACAATATGATAAACTATCTTTAACAACGTTTATCCGAGGATTGCAACCATCTCTTCGCAGTATTATACGCTTACGCAATCAAGATACACTTGAAATTGCAATGTCATACGTAACTGAGGAAGAAAATTATGAGTACGAAATTCAATCGCATTCGCAACTCTTAAACCAACAAACACTTCCACCCCTTAGCGGAAAAAATAATCTAAACTATCAGACTCAACATAGACAGACCTATCGAACTTTACCTGTCCCTGTACAAACAATGACACCTTACGGTACTTATAGACAAAACTATAATTGGACAAACCCTCCACAAAAACTTCAACCCGCTTTTCCAAGCCAACCTATACAATTAATTCCGAATAGAAATTATCAACCCCGATATCCAACAAATCAGCAAGTTTTCGGCAAACCCCAGAACGTGTTTAAACCCCGAAATGACCCACAAAAAAACCCAAAGAAAAAGATCCGGTTGTACCTATGTCAACCACATCTCGACAACCAACGATTAATCGACCTAATGTCCCCTATAGACAGTTTCATCAAAACCCTTACGCTCAAGGCTGGGTATCCAAAGAAGTACATTTCTCCGACAACCCTAATTTTGAACAACACTGCACCGATAATCCTAGTTCTGATGATTTCCAATCAGAAAATGAAGCATATGAACGTTACCTCGAATATCAAAAATTATACTTATGACTTTACAGACGTCGAAGAACCCGATTCTGAAAAGTCCAAGCCTCTTCATCCCAGACCACATAGTAAATGATTTTTATGTTCATCGAAAACTTAACTTTCACACCCCCCTTCCATATATTAATATCCAAAATCCTCCAATTAAATTACTAATAGGCACAGGATGTCAGTTTTCAATGCTTCGCCCATATGTAGCTGAACGATGCTACCCTTCTACTGTATACTGTTCCCCTATAACAATTGCAACACCTCTAGGCGAAAAAACCGTGAAAAACAAAGCCGAAATTCCAGCATTCTCTAAATTTATGACCAATTCAACTATTGATTTTGTATTATTCGACTTTCATAATTACTTTGACGGAATAATTGGACTTGGTGAACTCAGACGCTTTGGTTACTCCATAGATCTAATAAACAACTGTTTAGTACGAGAAGATAACGTCATCCCGATACAATTCCGAGAACCAACCGATAGATCATATACATTCTTTGTACGCGCAAAACAAATCAAACGCCTGAAATTCCCAGTCAATATTCTGAATGGAGAAATTGTTGTACCATCCCAACATTATAACGGACTTTATATACCAGAAACATTAACAATCGCACGCAACTTAGAAGTAAAAACCTTCAATGCAAACAATTTTGAAATTTTCGAGATTGAAAATTTTTGTCAAAATCAAAAGCAAAAAGAATATAGATCAGAAAAAATCGATAACTTAATTAGAACTCAACACATGAATAACGAAGAAAAATCTGCAATAATTCAACTCTGTAATAAGTACTCCGATATTTTCCATACCGACAATAAACACCTCTCGTTCACCAATCAAGTAAAACACGAGATTAAAACTAGCGACGAAATACCAGTCCACACAAAAACCTACAGATACGCCCATGTCCACAAACGCAAAGTAGCCAATCAAATCCAAAAAATGCTAGACGAAAACATATTTAGACCAAGTCAAAGCCCGTGATCCTCACCCATTTGGATTGTACCCAAAAAACTCGATGCATCCGGCAAACAAAAGTGGCGAATAGTTGTAGATTATCGTAAAGTAAACGACAAAACTATAACTGATAGGTATCCTTTACCCAATATTACGGACATCTTAGACAAATTAGGCAGATGTAATTATTTTTCAACTCTGGACTTAGCATCTGGATTCCACCAAGTGGAAATGCACCGAAATTCAATTTGTAAAACAGCTTTCAACGTCGAAAACGGCCATTTTGAATATTTACGAATGCCATTAGGACTCAAAAATGCACCGTCCACATTTCAGAGAGTCATGGATAATGCCTTAAAAGATCTAAACAACAAAATTAGTATGGTTTACATGGACGATATAATTATTTTCTCTACATCATTACAAGAACATATTTCAAATCTTAAATTAGTATTTGACAGACTCCGCAAACACCAATTAAAAATCCAATTAGATAAACCAGAATTTTTATGTAAAAACGTCGAATTCTTAGGACATATAATTACCCCTGATGGTATAAAACCAAACACGAACAAAATTGAAGCTATCCAGAAATTCCCAATACCAAAAACTGCACGCGAAATTAAATCCTTTCTTGGCCTAGTCGGATACTACAGACGCTTCATCCGCAATTTTGCAAATCACAAAACCATTAACGGCCTCCTTAAAAAAGGAAACAAAAATTGTTCACACACCTGAATTCATAGAGTCGTTCGAAAAATGTAAACAACTATTGACAAACGACCCGATCCTACAATACCCCGATTTCGAGAAACCCTTCATACTAACCACTGATGCATCTCAATTCGCAATAGGCGCAGTTCTAAGTCAAGGCACTATGAAAAACGACCATCCGCTAGCGTACGCCTCGAGAACATTAAAACCAGCTGAAATAAATTACAGTACCATCGAAAAGGAGTTACTTGCCATCGTTTGGGCTTCAGGCCATATCTTTTTGGAGTCAAATTCACAACAGTAACTGACCACAAACCATTACAGTGGCTTTTTTCATTAAAAGATCCGCAATCGCGATTAGTACGCTGGCGATTAAAATTGGAAGAATATGACTACACTATAGCTTATAAAAAAGGTAAAAATAACACGAATGCAGACGCACTTTCGCGAATCGAAATCCACCCTATCGAAAAAGACAATCAATCCCTGATAGCAAATTATGATCCGACCGAACTCACTGATCTATTAGACCAAAACGAATCCGATATATTTCAACTACCTGGAACTTCATTATCTTCTCTTATTCAAGAATACCTTCCACCCAGTCCAGACAAAATAATCATTCACGAAAATATTCAAGTCAAACCACCTGATATTCCTGATAGCGAAACAGTACATTCCTCACAAGAAAATCCAATATTCAAAATCCCAATCACTGAAAAACCAATTAATATTTATAAAAATCAAATCATTCTCTCTTTGAATCCAAACTTGACCCAACCTAGAATACACACAAAAAATATTTGACAAAAACCGCCTGTCAATTCAAATACCATCTCAAAACAGCCCCCAACATCTTGTTACCATCATTAAAGAACATGTAAATCCAAAACAAAAAACAGCCCTTTACTTTCCAGACGAAAAATTGATACCAATCTTTACTTCGACAGTACAAAACCTTCTGACAAATTCCTCCTTTAATTTCATACAAACCACAAAAGCTCTTCTTGACGTCACAGACCCCGTCGAGCAACACCAAAAAATGCTTGAACACCACGAACGTAATACCTGTCATAAAGAAATCGCAGAAGTGATTGCTGATATTTCTCGTAATCATTATTGGCCAAATATTTCAAAAGACGTCACTGATTTTATCAATAACTGTCAAATTTGCTTAAAAGCTAAGTACGAAAGACATCCTCCAGAATTAAAATTTAGTCTCACACCGACCACAAGCAGACCCTTCGAATTAGTACATATCGATCTATTCCAAATTTCTAATCAAACTTTCCTAACGGTGATTGATACATTTTCAAGATATGCCCAAGCATACTCAATAACTGCCCCTAACGCCATAGAAATACTATACGCATTATTTATCTTTATCTCACATCACGGACTACCACTAAAAATTACAGCTGATAATGGAACCGGATTCAGAAACAATACCTTCCAAGATTACATACAAGATACAAGATCCTGGAAAATCAGTTAAAACAATGATGACCTACGCGATATTCGGTTCTAACAACGCAATACACTCTGTTACAAAACTAACCCCTTTTCAAATAGTACATGGTCATATTGACGATACTCTCGATTAGAATCCATGCCGTAGACATTGAACTTACCCCACTTCAAGATCCATTACTCCCTTTTCTTCTTGGTAACAGCTACGTAGTACAACACACTCACACCCTTATTGACCACCTAGATCTGAATCCAATCACCATTATAGATCAGACAATCTAATCCTTCTATCAAATAGACCAAACCCTTGCAAATTTCACAAACAGTACAAACCCCATCGAAATCACCTATTCCCGTGTGCTCCTTAGTCACTTGAAACAAGTTAACTACATCATTTTACAAATAGAATGTAAATTGGAAAACTTCCTTTCACATAAACGTAAAAAAAGAGGTTTATTAAACATTATTGGCAGTACACAAAAATTCCTTTTTGGAACTCTTGACGTTGAAGATGGAACGCGATATGACGAAGCCATAACAAAACTTGCTTCCGATCAACAAACCAGCTTATCAGATGCAAACCCAAATTTCAATTATTAAAAAATTATCATATACAATATCCCAAGAGTCAGGCATATTGTCGAAAATTTTCCCGACCTGTCTGGCACAAGTGTTTGTTGCACCGAAAACTTCCCAAGCGCGCAGCGCGCGGGAAGTTTTCAGGGGCAACAAACACGCGTGCAGACAGGGAGGGAAAATTTTAAACAATATGCCTGACCGAGGGATATGTGTTCAGACAATCGCTCGAACAACATTAACAAAGAATTGAAACATCAAGATCCTATAAATCATGTCATGAGTTGGTTGTCATGGTAGTTCCAGTAGTAAACAAAGTTTTTCCAAAACGAAAAATTCAAAAAGCATGGCTCTCGTTCGATTTGGATCTAATTCCGTACGAACATTTAACTAGGAAGTTAAGAAATGTGTGCCAGTCAACACCATGAAATGACGAAAATCCGTATGGTCGCAGTTTAACATGTTCTGTGCCGAAAGAAGGTACGATGTCACTACTCGAGCCTTACCAGCGAAAGCATTGAATGAAATTTTGATGGAATGGGGATCTAACATGAGGAAAGCAGATGGAAGTAACTATAGGGATTTCGTGGTGAAACAAATGTGGAATTGTAAAGCCAAGCAGATACAGGAAATGTATTATGAAACGTCAAAATTAACCCCTTTACTGACATCGATTTCAAAACCTCCCGACCAGCTCGAGATTCAAATAGAAAGAAATGCCAGTTAAACCTCGATTTGAGAAAAGTAAGTCAGCTGCATTTTTGGAATTGGAAATTCAACAGTTGATAGAAGCTTGCGATGAAGCTACGCCGGATGGAATACAGAAAAAGTCTTACCATATTGCGGCCCACGAACTTGCCTGGCGTGGCGGAGAAGCCACTTATTGCTTGGTCACCTACTTTCAAGAAGAACGAGATAATAAGAGTGTCTATACTGGAAGGATTGAATATAATCCGATCATTTCTAAGACTGCGCAAGGAGGTGCGAAAAGGCTCACAGATACGAAGTGGCTAATAGAAAACAAAAATAATCCTTCGATGTGTCCAGTAAGGTATTATTTTTACAAAAGCGTTGCAAAAACAAAATTATTAACCACTATTAATTTTTTTACAGGTTGCTGAGAACGTTATTAGAGAAAAGAGGTAGAAATATAAAGAGTAACAGATTATTTCTTACTCCAAATCCTGACTTCAATCCGAACACTCCAAATTCTCCGTGATTTAAAAATTGTCCTGTTGGAAAAAGTACTATTTCAAAATGGACAAAACTGGCCGCAAGAGGTATTGGTATTGACACAGGAGTTGTTAAAATATCGAACCATTCTCATCGATCATCGACAATCTCCCATTTGGCTGAACAATCTTTGATTAAGACATCTGGATATTCAAGTAGCAGCTCTATCAAACCATACTTGCACTTCGATAAGGAGCATCATGCAAACATCATAAAGGGACTCAGAGTTGATAATTCGACAACTGCTACTGCTGTAACTGAAGCAAAAAGGACGGACTCGGGAACAACTGTGATTTATAATAATTGTACCTTTAATTACAACAATTAGTTTCAATCCCTTGTGTTACAATAAAGTATTAGTGGAACTATAATTTATGTATCATTCTGTTTTATTTTCAATAAAGGGCAAATTTTAAGTTAGGTTACTTTAGGTCACATTAGGTCTAGGAACCTTTGCGGGGTGTTTTCGACAATTTCCCTACGGAGATTTTCGCCAAGCGGGAAATTGTCGCGAAATTCAAATTTGATTGGTTGATTACAAAAAAAACTCGTCTTTAGATTGGTCCGACATATCAGTTTGACAAGTGAGGGCGATTGTCGACAAAATATACACTTGCCATTGGAACAATTACTATTAATCAACAAACGATTACTAATAGATTTAACGATTTTATTAATCACATCAACCGTAAATTTACCACCACATATGAAGTGGCACACATCCAAAGTACGATCGAGCAACTAACTCTAAATTGCCTTAATTTGGTAAATTACTTGGACAACCTAGAAACCGCAATCCTATTTGCTCAATCGAACACCCTCCATAACTCCGTTTTGTCCCAAACTGAACTTACCAATCACATTCAAAACCTCTCACATATTTACAACAAGAATCAGATCATCCAATTGAAAAATCACCAATCGTATATGCAGACAGTTCTCTGCACATCCGGCCTCAGCCCAAAGTCGAAGATTGCAACATCGTTCTGATCTACAATCAAAAACCGATTTCTTGCGACTTGACACCTGTCTACCTTAAGTCGACCATTTATGAAGAACTATCCAGCGACTACCATCTAATTCTCCCGGCCGAAGAAATCCAAATTACCCTTGAATGTGGACATACGAAAATAACATATGTCTCAACACCAACCTTGGTCAAGATTCCTGAAAATTGTTCATTACAAAGCAAGAAATTGAAAATTCAACATGAAATGACACACATCAATGGAGAACCACTAATCCTACCGATGATTGACAAAATTCGTCAACTACAATCGCCTGACGAAAAACACCTCTTTCTACCTATCAAGTCAAACTCGATGACCTGGTAACCCTAAAACAACAAGTACAACAAACACATGGACCTATGATCACACCATACTACTTTCCCACTTGTCCTTGTCGTTATTTTAGTAATCACCGCCTATGGAAGCTATCGATTCCTCACCTGGTGGATCAAGAGAAAGACTTCTTCGATACCCCCGAAAGAGGAACGACCCAATAAGAAGCCAAATCCTGCCCCCAGGACCAACATCGAAAAACTTCCCCAACCCAGTTTTTCTCAACTTGTGATGGGAGGAGTTATGTGACGCTTATTCCTGACATCGCTAGAAAAAGGGAATACCTCAGCATCTGCTCGCTAGCGATAATATAATCTATACAGGCTGTCCCATTTAAAACTCCCCAGTCAAGATTTCTCCAAATTGACTATTGTGATTGAAAAATCCTCGGACAGGTCGATTTTGTTTGCCAGGGGCACATCTTTTCAGGTTCTTTTCAACTCCCGGCATTTCGCCCTCTTCGCGAGGGGGCTGTTAGCCCCAAAATCTTAAATGGCACTATGGGTCGAGTGATGCCTCATTTGAAAGGTATTGAAGGCCTCTCTACAACTAACCACTTAGTTTTCAATATCTTGCAGTTTTGACCGTAAAACCGATAATTTTTAATTTTCAAGATATTCCACATTTTCTCATGCTATGTCCCACAGAAACCACAAGACCAACATGTAATTTCTGGAATTAAATTTATTGAAATTTTTGGGTCATTAGGTTGTTGATTTTGATTGCTAAATAGCGCGAAGGAGTTAAAACTGAATGTTGAGTATGCGACACGATTATTTTTCAATAAAATGATTTAATTAACGTAATAAATGTTGGATATGGCCACCATTCATTTCCATGCAAAAATACAGACGATTTTCAAAACTGTTCGTGATGCTACAATGTCAATAAGCCTAATTTCAGCAATAACATGTTTGTCTTTGTGGTTGCTGTGGAACACAGCATGAGAAGAGGTGGATTATCTTGAAAAGAGAAAATTATCGTTTTTTTGCAGTCAAATCACCAAAAGATTGAAAAGCAAGTGGTTAGTTGTAAAGAGGTCGCCAATACCTTTCAAATGCGGTATCACTCGACCCATAATGCCATTTAAAATTTTGGGGCTAACAGCCCCCTAGCGAAGAGGGCGAAATGCAGGAAGTTAAAAGAAACCTGAGAAGATGTGCCCCTGGCAAAGAAAATTGACCTGTTCGAGGATTTTTCAATCACAGTAATCAATTCGGAGAAATCTGGACTGGGGAGTTTTAAATGGGACGGCCTGTATATACAGCCTGTCCCATTTAAAACTCCCTAGTGCTATTTAAGATTTTGGGGCTAACAGCCCCCTCGCGAAGGGGGCGAAATGCTGGGAGTTGAAAGGAATCTGAAAAGATGTGCCCCTAGCAAACAAAATCGACCTGTCCGAGGATTTTTCAATCACAATAATCAATTCGGAGAAATCTGGGGTGGGGCGTTTTAAATGGGACAGCCTGTATAAAATCCAAATACCACTCACTGACTCATCGCGAAATCTCCGGATCCATCGAAGGGATTGCAGTGAAACTTTGCACGCTTACTTATTTTACCACGTAGACGCTCACTAAGAAAGGGTTTTTTAAAATTCCATTCCAAAGGGGGGCAACGGGCCCCCCCGCCCCGTTAATCTCTGGATTCACTGAACCGATTGCAATGAAATTTTGCACACATACTTATTTCACCACGTAAGCGCCCACTAAGAAACGGTTTTTTAAAATCCCATCTCTAAGGAGGGTAACGGGGCGGGGGAGTTAATATCTACATCCCCTGAACCGAGTGGAATGAAATTTTGCACACTTACTTATGTTACCACGTAGGCGCTCACTAAGAAATGGTTTTTCAAAATTCCATTCCAAAGGGGAGTAACGGGGCGGGGGAGTCAATCTCTAGATCCACTAAACCGATTGCAATGAAATTTTGCACACATACTTATTTCACCACGTAAGCGCCCACTAAGAAACGGTTTTTCAAAATTCTATCTCTAAGGGTGGTAACGGGGCGGGGGAGTCAATCTCTAGATCCACTGAACTAAATTGCAATGAAATTTTGGACACATACTTATTTCACCACGTAAGCGCCCACTAAGAAACGGTTTTTCAAAATTCCATCCCTAAGGAGGGTAACTGGGCAGGGGAGTTAATCTCTAGATCCACTAAACCGATTGAAATGACATTTTGCACACTTACTTATTTTACCACGTAGGCGCTCACTAAGAAACGGTTTTTCAAAATTCAATTCCTAAGGAGGGTAACAGGACGGGGGAGTTAATCTTTATATCCACTAAACCAATTGGAATGAAATGTTGCACACTTAATTATTTTACCACGTAGGCGCTCACTAAGAAACGGTTTTAAAAAATTACATTCCAAAGGGGGGTAACGGGGCGGGGAAATAATCTCTAGATCCACTGAACCGATTGGAATGAAATTTTGCACACTTACTTATTTTACCACGTGGGCGCTCACTAAGAAACGGTTTTTCAAAATTACATTCCAAAGGGGGTAACGGGGCGGGGGAGCAATCTCTATACATCCACTGAACCGATCGGAATGAAATTTTGCACACTTACTCATTTTACTACGTAGGCGCTCACTAAGAAACGGTTTTTCCAAATTCCATTCCAAAGGGGGGAACGGGGCGGGGGAGTTAATTCCTAAATCTACTAAACCGATTGCAATGAAATTTTGCACACTTACTTCTTTTATGACGTGTGAGCTCACTAAGAAACGGTTTTTCAAAATTCCATTCCAAAGGGGGCTAACGGGGCGGGGGAGTTAATCCCTAGATCTACTAAACCGATTGCAATGAAATTTTGCACACTTACTTCTTTTACCACGTATGAGCTCACAAAGAAACGGTTTTTCAAAATTCCACTCCAAAGGGGGGTAACGGGGCGGGAGATTTATTCTCTGGATCCACTGAACTGATTGGAATGAAATCTTGCACACTTACTTATTTTACCACGTAGGCGTTCACTAAAAAACGGTTTTTCAAAATTCCATTCCAAAGGGGGGTAACGGGGCGGGGGAGTAATCTCTACAGCTACTGAACCGATTGGAATGAAATTTTGCACACTTACTTATTTTAGCACGTAGGCGCTCACTAAGAAACGGTTTTTTAAAATTATTAAAGTAGTAAATAAAATACTTAGTAAAATAAAATCACCGTGCGAAGCCGGGACGGGTCAGCTAGTCTATACATATAAAATCCAAATACCACTCACTGACTCATCACGAAATCTACGGATCCATCGAAGGGATTGCAGTGAAACTTTGCACGCTTACTTATTTTACCACGTAGACGCTCACTAAGAAATGGTTTTTCAAAATTCCATTCCAAATGGGGGTAACGGCCCCCCCCGCCCCGTTAATCTCTGTATCCACTGAACCGATTGCAATAAAATTTTGCACACTTACTTATTTCACCACGTAAGCGCCCACTAAGAAACGGTTTTTTAAAATCCCATCTCTAAGGGGGGTAACGGGGCGGGGGAGTTAATATCTAGATCCACTGAACCGATTGGAATGAAATTTTGCACACTTTTACTTATTTTACCACGTAGGCGCTCACTAAGAAACGGTTTTAAAAAATTCCATTCCAAAGGGGGGTAACGGCCCCCCCCGCCACGTTAATCTCTGTATCCACTGAACCCATTGCAATGAAATTTTGCACACTTACTTATTTTAGCACGTGAGCGCTCACTAAGAAACGGTTTTTTAAAATTCCATTTTTAAGGGGGGTAACGGGGCGGGGGAGGTAATCCCTAAATCTACTAAATAGATTGCAATAAAATTTTGCACACTTACTTCTTTTACCACGTAGGCGCTCACTAAGAAACGGTTTTTCAAAATTCCATTCCTAAGGGGAGTAACGTGATGGGGCGTTTAATCTCTGAATCCACTAAACCGATTGCAATAAAATTTTACTACTTATTTATTTTACCACGTGGGCTCTCACTAAGAAACGGTTTTTCAAAATTATTAAAGTAGTAAATAATATACTTAATAAAATAAAATCACCGTGCGAAGCCGGGACGGGTCAGCTAGTATTATATAAGCTTTTGCATTGTAGAATTAATTAAGATTTTATTCCTAAACGTTGTAGTACGCTTGTCGTTGTTCTTTTAAAATAATTTTTTTTATGTTCAACTCGTTCCCGAAACATAACTAGCTCCTGAGTTTCTTCTTGAGAGATTATTAAACTTCAATCCATCAATTTTCTCAAATATTAATGAGATTTGTTGGCAAATGATAATAATTCATATGATATTAGTTAGGAGGTAGACGATAATTTACGTTTGGCTGCATTTATTACGTACACATTCTAATTAAACGAACGATCAACCAAACAAGCCACTATACAATCTAGAAGTAAATATTGTTAAGCCGATTTAATTTTCCCACGAAGTACATTTCGTCTACTGGACAACCTCTTGAGGGATTAAATATAATCTTTTCGTCGATTGCAATAATCAGATTTCCTTTATCAATATTATTGACCAAAAATCTATTCGAGACAGTTTACTCCTGATTAAACTATATGTAATTATTATTAAACTTATAGGAAAAACTATTTCAACATGAACTCTAAATTAAGTGTGTTAATATCTGATGTCAATGTCAGTGCTCACTGTTACGTATCCGAATTCGATAAATAAATGTCTGACTCCCAGTAAACACATGCACGTTGTTTTAACGTGGAAAAGCCGTGTATGTGGTTGATAACACGTTTATGGTTGAAAATATCACGTTATATTTTGGTAATACCTTCAACGTTATTTCAACGTATTTTACGTAACGTAAATTCAACGTTGATTTACAATAAAATAATGACTACGTATCTACAAATTACGACAATTCAACGTTAAAAAATTACGTTATTTTTAGTATTATATATGACGCAATAAAGACGTTTAATCAATATTGTTAATCAACGAAAGGTACATAATGTTGATAAAATATAAGTTATTTTCCACGTGCAGTTCTGAGGTTTGTTTCTCGTGAAATTTTTACATTTAATACACGTGTTTTTCTAGTGTCATATAGGCGTGTTTGTCGTCGTTTATTTTTCGTGAAATTCTTACATTAAGTACACGTGTTTTTCTAATCAAATAAAAAATAAAAATACCTAAGGAGTGAAAGAGTTCCAGCAAGGTAGAGGAAACAACTCATCGGTGGAAAGTCTCTCAAGAAAGTAAGTTTTTGGTGATGAGTCTCTTTTTGATGGTAAGCGGCGTCGAACTGTAAACCTTGGATTTTTGTTGTACCCTGACGACGTCTTATGCATCGCCAATGTCAGCATTTTCTCCAGCTTGAACATATCCTGGTAAATTGTGTCATTTTATATCATCTACCTAGTAAGGATTTTTGTATTTTTGCAATAGTTACTTATAGTTATTTCTTATAGATTTTGAGACAACTGTACTGCAAACATTGCCAAAACTGACCCAGCACGTCGAGCAACACACAATCCGAGTCATGAAAAAAATGATTTAATTTAATTAGGACAATTGGCCCATAATAATATATTTTTTTTATAATAATAAATTATAGTTATATAGTTTATAATATTAGTAGTACATAGTTGATATTATAGTTTTTAGTAATTATTTTCATATTTTCTATTCACCTTTATACATTATAATAGATTTGAACTTTTGTAAATCAATTTTTTTTGTTTGTTTTATAATAAATATATTTCATGAAAATCAACACTTTTTTAATATACTTATTTCCTAAAATCACCTAAAAAAGACGTACTTTATAATATCTTTAAAATACGTTTACAGAACGTTTTGTTGAAACATTGAAAATGACGTTTAATTCAGAAAATCAACACGTATTTTCAACCTGGTAAAAACACCTGAAAGAGACGTGTTTTATCAGACGTTTGTAACACGTGATTTTTACACGTCAAAAGTAACGTTGATTTCGGCGACATCGTAACGTCTATTCAACGGTTGGAAGGTACTCGTTTGTTTTACGTTTTTTTCACGTTGTTTTGTTTACGGAAAATCAGTATGTCTTAACAACGTGCTAAAATCACGTAAAAAAACGTGTTTTACTAGACGTTATAATACGTCATATTTACACGTCGAAAGTAACGTTGAAGACAGCGACATCGTAACGTCTATACAACCGTTGGTACTCGTTTTTTTACGTTTTTCTCAAGTGGTTGTGTTTACTGGGCTAAGGACATTTAATTAGACGACTATTGCATTATTTGAAATGTCATAGGCTTTAGAGTTTCAGTCTTTCAATTAATTAAATTCAAGTTTATGGTCGAGGCCTATTTTGGGAGCGGACAAACAGCCGTAGAACATGACGTCCGTCAAATTATATAAAGATTTTAGAGAACGGGCAACGTATTGAAAGGAAAATCTACTGGAAGGCCGCAAACTAACCAAAACGGAAGCGCTTGTTGAAGAGAATCTACATTCGTCGCTACGTCGTTTAGCAGCTCGAACTAATTTGTTCTTTGGCCTGTTCGAAGGATTCTGAAAACCGGTTTGCACATGAAACCCTATAGTCTCTTCAGCTCGTTCTAATGCTTCTAATTCAATGACGTGTACTAGACCATCCATTTTCTTGACAAACCTTTTTCACAAAATGGGTGAGACAACATCGTTATTCTGGTTGTCAATGTTAAGTCATAGGTTAAGATAGCAAAACTCAAAGACCGCTCCCAAGGTGATGGTAGAGACCTTTCCAACTGTGTATATATTGTTTAGGTGTGTTGGGTGAAAATAGCTTAAAAGTGTACCATTGTGTTATGTGTTGGCGTATTAAATATATTATAGATTTAGTACCACATACTAAATTTGCTTCAGTGCCTTACATTATTTCCCATTCTACCGTTTGAGTTTTTTTTGTAACAACTTGTGTTATGCGTCACAGTAAATTAATATAGTTTTTTCAAGTAACAAATTTAAACGTAAAAGTCAAATATTCTCTCATATGCATTTACTGCATTGTTAAATATGTTAAATGATCCCTATATTAAAGCAAACGAGCGCTTTTAACATGTAACCGTAAAATTCACGGTGCACATGTGCTTTATTAATTTCATAATTTCCAGCAATTACGTTTTACTTGTAGTTAAGTGCCTTGTTGCACAAATGGGTCGCTTGTACATCAGTAATAATATTCAGTTGAACAAAATTTAGTGCCACTAAACTAAATCCATTGTCTCAAAAATACAATGCATGTGAAAGCTTCTATTAATAGTTACATTTAGTTATGGTTCTTCGATTATCTTAATTATCTTAATTTACCGTATATAGCAAGAAATAAAATGGTTAAGATTATTATTAAGCCTTTGGAAAGCTGTCAGGAAAGTGTAAAAAAAGCAACAATGGTGGATGCGCCGGTCCAAGTCAAGAACTTTGCAGTAATGCATTTATATTTTTTTAAGAAACTAAGAAACTAAGCTTACGATCTCAACAATTTTGAACAAAGATAAACACGGAAAGAATTTCGTGTACTTTTTACCCAAAAATCGAATCTAGCACGTTACACATGCAGCCTGTTTATTTATAGACAGTCTGTGGCTACAGCTTTATTTTAACCAAACATTTGGTGTTGATAACGGTTTTTTTATCAACAATCAAAATAAATCCGCTTTTAACTCTGCCCATAAATCAGATACCTATCAAGAGTGTCTGGTCTCGCACATCATTACATTCTGATCGGTCTGGTTATTGAATTTTTTTTATAAAAAGTAATTATAGCAAGTGTTGGTAAGTTATGTCTGCAGGTGAAGGGTTCTATTACGGTATGTGAGTATACAGTCGGGAGTAATTAAAAGCTCATTAACGACCATTAATTACCTTTAATGATCAGGGCACTTTCGACGGTAATTATAATTACCAGTTAATTATTAGGGCACTTTCAAATTCTGGATGTAAAAGCACTTTTGGAATAAACATTATGACCTACCTTAATTTCCACTGGCTTTGCTGACTTGAAGTCTTCAAGCTATTTGTCAATCTCTCTTTGTCTATAAATAACTGTAGGTACAATTACATTACATATTACTGGTTATAACGGATAAAACAGTTTAATTTCCCACAACTTACTTCGTCTAACTCGAAATTGAACGTTTCAATTAATTAAAATCCTAAAATTATTACACTCAACTCTCAGTAATCCGACCCTCAGCAATCGGTCCTCTCAGTAATCCGGCTCATTTTAAATTCAAGGTTAAGTGACAAAATATTACATACAATAAACTTCATGTAGTATGTATACAAAATTCCTTGAAATATTAAATTTGATACCTATTTTTATTGCACTCTTATTATGTTTGATACATTTCTCGTGGTGTCTCTACAATCCGGCACTTCCTTGTGCAAAGAAGACCCGATTTAGCGAGAGTCGAGTGTAATTCAGTTTAGCCTACCCGCCTAAAGTCAATGTACCTATTCACCACCTCCTCTTCTTAGACGTCAATTACAGGCTTTAACGATTTAACTTGTTTCAATGTAATATAGAAGTGTAAAGAGCTTTGGCAGTAATACAATTATTTGGGGTGCAATAACCTATCCCAATGCGTAAGCGGTTTGAATCAGTTGCGAATCGTGCAGACCCTGCTCATTTGGTGACATTTTTCAACCAAGTCGGAGAAGTTTGGCAATCTATTTTCCTCGGAAATAAAGATCACTTTTTGTTCGAGTTTTTTACGTCTTAATACGTTCTAAACTGTTCCCCGCTGTAATATCATCGCAAATGTGATGAGGAAGTCTCTCTTCCAAGTTTTCCAGCAAAATATGAGAGCAAAACAGTAAAAAGTCGGCATTGTCTTCCATTTGCGTAGAAAACGGAACATTGTGCTCGTGAAATGTAAATCTGCATGTAATAAGATACATGTTTAATGAATACAGCTGCATAATCTTCTCTGCTTGTTTTCGTTTAGTCCGGGTTAATAATAGTGACAAAAGTAATAGAATTATTTACGTAATAGAAATTTTTAAAGCTTAAAAATTATATTAAGTATACAAATTCTAAAACCAATATAATTTCCAGTAATTGTGGTGCAGTTGGAAAAATTACCCAAAAACATTGTTTCAAAGCCACACGGTGAATGGTGGTTGACGCCTGAAGCGGGGAGGTATACACACCCTTATATGCAATAAAATAGAAACGAAGTAATCTTTATATTCATTATATTTTTCTACGTTTTTGATTAGTTCATTCAGTAACCTTATATTTTTCCAATAAAGAAATGTAAACAGTTCTACCAGAATACATGTATAAAGAAGCAGAAAATAGGTTCACATAAAATGAAACCAAGCTGAAATTTTTGTGTCTAAAGTCGTTACAGTTTTATGGAAATTGTAGTTTACTATAGATAGTTTCGAATAAACAGAAGAAACTGTGAATCTCAAGTAAACTGTTGTAGTTACTTTTGCATTTTTATTGCTTCTTGTCAATTACTCGATATTCCATCTCAGAGAGAACACTTTAGATTCTACAGATTTATGTACATTTGGTTTAGATTGAAACAATTATTAGATTGACGTGTTTGTTATCAGAACATATAACATGCTTCCGACTGGGCAAGCTTGAAGCTACACGCATACGTCCTATTTACTCGAAGCTCTTCAAAGTGTTAAAGTAAAATCACCTGGTTTGAAATGTTAACCTCATAATTAACAATTAAAAGTTTAAAAATATTACAACGGATCAAAGCAACAGGATTTGTCAAACAAACTCTTATGTTAAATCATCATGTTAATGGCATTCCTCGTATTATTTGTTTACACCATAAGAGTCATTCAACTACAATATAGGAGGTATACGATCCAAAACAAATTTAGTTTTTAACGTTTAACGTCCAATTTCGACGTAATCGCTCTTTTCAAAACGTCGTTGTTTCTTGAAAATACAGGAACCTCAAGGACAGCAATGTTTCTGAAGTCAGTGAGGCATTACAGGCTCTTCCAGACCATTTTTCTTCGAGGGCTTAATTTAGCTGTCCTCCAAATTTATTTTATGCGTAAAGGTAACTCTTTCCCACAGCCACGTTATTTTTTGTCGTACCTATTTATTTAATCGCCAACAACGGTAAAACTTCATATGAATAGAATAATTGTACATCGCACGTTTTTTTTTCTATTTGAAATTATACAGAGTGCTAATTCCCATTTGTGAAAATTTGTAATTAGATCGTATGGACCTAAAAATTTTTACACATGAAATTTTTAATATACCTACGAGCTTTATCTTTATTTCAGAAGTGTACTTAAATAGTGACAACCATTATATTATTTCTTCTTTTTATTTAAAAATACAGAGTCTTCAATTCATAGACACTGAACGTTAAAGTGCTCCTTCTAACTAAATGTAAATTTTGTTTTTGAAAATGTTTATTAGTCAAAAGAGTTAATTAATAATAATAGGGTGGCGAGATGTATAATTACTCCCTTTCTTTAGATGGCCAGTTGGGTTGATCAAGAGAGGTATCAAGCATCGAGAAGTCATGTTGTAAATCTGTGTAGAAAATGATTTATGAGCAACTAATTCTAGTTAGACTTGTCAATCTCAAATTGTAACTTTTTGTGGGTATTTCAGGTCAACAGTCAACCGATCAATACATTTGACTTTGTCAATTAATGACCTGCGACCGAGCTTTTGGTACTTTTTTTTTGTAAAATCGTGTTTTTTCGGAAAAATCATAATTTTATTATTATACGATACGTCTCATGACTCGCAAGTTTAGGAAAACCTTGAAACCGGTGGGCCCGAGGTGGCTTTCCTGAAACATGGGGCTCAAGGGGCCCTACTTGAAACATAGGGGCCCGAGGGGCCCACTTAAAGCATGGGGCCCGAGGGGTCCCCTTGAAATATGGGGACCCGAGTGGTCCCATTGAAAAATGGGGGCCAGAGGGGCCAACTTAAAACATGGGGGCTCGAGGGGTCCTACTTGAAAGATGGGGCCCGAGGGGGCCAACTTGAAACATGGGGGCTCTATGGGGCCAAATTAAAACATGGGGGCCCTATGGGGTCCACTTCAAACATGGATGCCCGAGGGGTCCACTTGAAACATGATGACCAAAGGGACCAACTTAAAACATGGGGGTCCGAGTCGTCCTACTTGAAACATGGCTTGAGAAAGGCGGGTCCGAGAGGCTAGAAATCGAAAGCTAAATTTGTTTAGTTCTAAAGTAGGAATTATATATGAGTATATATTCAATATATTCAAATGACTTGAAGTCTTGAGACAGGGGGGCCCGAGAAAGTGCCGTTGAGACAGACAGGCCCGTAATACCTACTACGCTAGTCGTTTTTTATGTAAAATTGCGTTTCTACAAGAAATACAACTACATAGGTAGACTTAAAAAGCAAAACTTTATCTGAATACAAAATTTCATCCAAATCGCTAGAGCCGTTTACGAGATCCGCGAAATAAATTTATAAGAATTGCTCGTTTAAATATATTAGATAGATTAATGATAACAGTTTGTTTAAAAACCTGAATACTAAATCAACTCAATTTCCAAACATCTCAATTATTAAAATTTCGATTGAGCTCTGCATATTGCGACAATGGTGTCACTTTTGGAATGACAACCTGTTAACCTCTATTTTCACTTACTGATTTCAAGCTTATTCGGAATTGTCAAGTATAGAACACCAAATCTTTACCATTTCTCTTGCTAAAACTCGGGCGCCAAATTGTTTATAAAGGAAAACAATTAAAACTCTTGACTGGATGGGGGCTGCAGACTGCACCAGGTAGTTCTCAGTGGAGACAAGAGGTTCACTTATCGCCGGAACATGCTTATCTGTCAGTTTTCTTTTTTTAAAAGGAATAGAAATTAAAACAACAAAATTACAACAAACACATTAGATCAACTTTTATTTAATTACATCAAATACTTCAAACAACATTAAACATTATGTCAACCGAAAGAATTCTTGAATACAAGAAGAGCGTACTAGTTGTGGCCTTCCTTCCGTCCTCACACCGTGACTAGTTTACCACCAAAATACGCCGTCTGTCGCGAAAGGGGCCGCGCGGGGCCGCACAGTCCGCACTACAAGACCCAAAATTATTGACAGAAAAGTATTCAGTTATCTCTGTTGGAATGGTCTCCATCTATAATAAACCTGTACTATACCTTATATCATTTTGCTCAGCATTAATTGCTCTTTCAATTCACCAACTAAAATATAGGGCATTCCATTAAAAAAGAAACGTAACTTTGGTGTATTACTATATTACTAATATTAGGACACATACAGGCTGTTTAAAAATTGCCGCACCAAACTAATGGTACAGTGATCAGAAGCAAACAGTACGCAATAGAAAAATATTTAAAACAAAATTGGTGTTAGATTCGCGTGTGGCTGAAGGTTTCTTTTATGGTAAATCTGGCACCTAAGAAAATTTCGATGAACAATTAAAGTACTGGGATGTTAAGTAACCAACGCAATGTTTTTCTCAGGTACTGCAATTAATTGTTACGACAAGCGCCCTCACCTGTCAAATTGATATGGCAGCTTTCAAAGTCCAAGGGAAACATCATTTAGTCTTCCAGATGAGATAATCCTGTAGTAATTCTTTGATGAATGCTATTCCAGTTTGGGTAGTTATAGCAGTTATGGTAGTTAAGAGCAAAGTTAAAAAAAAAACACAAAATGAAACATTAGAGCGGACGCAATGGTGTTACATAATATAGTTTTATACATATCCCTCCTAAGCAGCGCAGGGAGAGCAGCGAAATGCTGTTTTCAATAATTGTATAAAGCTTAGATGGGGATTGGCTCATTAAGCCAGGAATACATCTGACGAATATTACCGTTCGTTCGCATTCGTACCCATTTTAATCATTGCTACTGCTCGCAGAGGTTCTTTCCCGGTGGCATGACACATTTGAAAGAATCACCCGCGTTTGCACCATTCGCAGTATTTCCACCCATTCTCGACTGTATTCGGCAATCCATCCGGCGCCATCAGCGGTACGCTGCATGAAAGAATAAATTATGCAAGCCGAATGAGGTGATCAGCCCATTTTCAGCCCTTCAAAGAATAGGGTTGAATAAGTATGAAATAGAAAATTTTAATTTTTTGCTTTTTATTAAAGATGTTACTTTTGTGTTTTTTGAAGTCGGTTTCTTTTTTTTTAAGTTAATTATTTCACAATTTTAAGTGATGGGTGGACCTAGTAAGCACGTTTCTAGATTGAGTAAACGACAGCCGCTAAAAAAAAAACGGAAACGCTAAAAAAATACAACCAGAAATTTTAATAGTTATTTATTATACGAGTTCCGGTGAAAATTGGGTGATTTCGGGCACTAGGGCTTAATAAAGCAGGAGTAAAACGAGAGCTTTTTTAAGCCCGAGTGCCCGAAAGCACCCAAATTTACACAGGAACGAGTGTAATACAATGTTTTATAGTTCGACACCACCGCGGCAAGGCTTTAAATTGCTTAAAATCCATAAAAATAGTGTGACGTTTATCTGACATTTTTTTATTGCCTGACAGAAGAGTGTTTACACAAGCGAAAATTTTAAAATTGTGACAGTGTCGATCTATAAAACAATGAATAAAGTTCACAGGAGCGCAAAAATAGATTGTCCGGTATATAAGAGCATAAGTGTTAAATAAATTAAGAAATTAATGTCAAAAAGATCGAGACCAAATTCTAGATTTTCCATTCCCGATTCTACAGGCTATTATGTCCAATATCAATGAAATTAACATGGGACCTTCATGTTGGTTCATCAACAAAGAAATTATGTTTGAAGTTGGTTTCAGTTAACACACAATAAATCAATTATTCACTGTATTTATGATGTTATCGGCAGCTAATCACGTCCTTGACTACAGTTTGGTACCCACTTTATTCTGTCATAAATTACCATTGCAGGTAGCGAACAACGTTTCCAAACATTCGTGCGTCCCATTTTCCTTTGATCTTACCGCCCGGCTGTGGATAAAATTTGTTCGCATTGGTTTGCGCTTCCTCCATTCGTCCCTCAATAAAATACGTTATGAATGCACGTCTACACTTTAGAAACACTAAAATTTTAAGAACAGAAAATAGTTATTTATTATACAAGTGTCTTAAAAGGCAAATAAGTCACGAAAGAAATGTTTAGCCACGAGAGCTTCCTCGAGTTGCTAATTTTTCTTGAGTGACTTTTTTGCTGTTAAGACACGTGTGTAATACATAATTTTATTCAACACCTCCTTCTGTAAGAGTTCTTAAAACATTCATCAAAACCCAAAAAAAAAAAAAGTTTATTTGACGTTCAAAACTGTTGGCTTATGAACTGGTTGCTTTGGCAAATTAGAAAACCGTTGAATTATGGGTTCATAAGTCACATGTGTCCTATAGACCTCATATTTCAAAATCGGCATTATTATGACTTCATAATAAACAGGTGTTGGATAAAAATATTCATTATGCCAATCTTAGATTACGAATATCAGTCGAAATGACAAGTGTAGCTACCCCAGGCAGCACAACAATATTGACCCAATATTGGGCCATTCTCGAGGATATATTGGCCCAAACTTGTTTCTCTACATTGGGCCATTATATAATGTGGACATTTCGCAATATTGGTCCTACAACGTATTTCAATCATGGCCCAATGACGTATACCAATCATGGCCCAACAACGTATATGAATCATGGTCCAATGACGTTTACCAATCATGGCCCAACAACGTATATCAATCATGGTCCAAGAACGTATACCAACCATAGTCCAACAACATAATATAGCAATCTTTTTCCAACAACGTATGCTAATGTTGATTCAATAACTCAATATTTGTACAATAATCTAATCCGATGCAAACTGAATGAAAATGTAATGTATATTTAGCTCATCATCGTGATACAACTGTATATATGTATTACTATAATTATTATTCATAATTCTAATTTACTACCAATTTAAAATATTTTACAATAGACTAGTGTCCGAACTTGTCGCTAAAAAAATACTAAAAGGTATAATATAATCAAGGGCAATATTATCTAAAACCAATCTTGACATTGATCCATTGAAGATGAAACCTTTAAACTTAAAATTAAACAAGAAATAAGAATAAGATCGTAATTTATTGTAAACATATAATTAATAAAAATTTTATATTACATACTCGTGTGTACATACTCATGTATATTGCTTCATTATTTAGTGATTTATTTTCTGTAAAAAAAGTTTAGTTAATGTTTGATAATAATAAATAAATACAAGCCTGGGACTATCTTAGTTCTTCCACCGTCGCGATCCCCAACGGTTATTTAAAACTCATTGTTAGTCAAGCTTCTAAAAAATAAAATTTAACGTAACGGAACGTAACTTATTTGAAGTATCAATAAATAATATTATATATACGGCAAGAACTACTAGATTTTACTTATTAATCTTTTATGTTAATTCCATGCAACTGATAAACTTAAAGTTTACAAATTCTCTTTCAAACACCATTTTCTCAAAAAATAAGAGGAATTAATCCATAGATAAAGTTAAAGACAAAAGTTAATAGTAAGTAAAATTAATAAATAAACAGATTCATATTATGAATAATTAATTATGTGCAATCTTATGATTTTTTTCATTTCCTCATTGGTGGCATTCTTTTCACGTTTTCTTGTCGCCTCTAAATCAATTCAAACCATATTAAACCATATACAATATAATAAAGGATATTCTCTTACCCATAACCACTTCATATAATTTCATACGAGAAAAATTTTGTTCGACCTTGTCCGGAATATAGAACGGCCTCATGGGGAATTTCCGATTTAACCATAATTATATAAATGGTTTTGTGAGTATTCTCTCTACTCAGTAAGTAGAAAATATAGCTAAAAGTAAAAAGATCAATAGTACAAAAAATAAAATCAATAACTACTATTACCGTACTTTCTGCACACTCCCGGACAACGGACTGAGAGGGGTGACAACAAACTTGTTTATCACTTCAAGGACCGTAAAAGACTGACAAGAGCTTGTGCAGGTACTCGAAAAAAGCTACAAGGTCACAAGAAACTGACCGGCTTTCTCGGATGTCGAAGGAATGTTTATTATAAACAGTTACAAATATGTAAATCCTAAAACTACCCTAATCAGTATTCACTATAATGTCAAACTACAGGCGGTGTGCACATTTTAAATTCCGCGTGTTTTACAGTGCCTTCAACGGCCTTTCTGGCATTTTTAGTGGTAAAACAAATAAACGTCATATTTGCAACATTAAATTTGTCTAAATTCTTAAGTATCATTAATAAAAAAAAATGGCTGTGCAACAAACTATAAAAGGCTGATCTCTGATTGTGATATATTAGAAGTTTGCACAAAATCTAAATGCAAATTTTATCCAAATCTGATGTCCTTCGTTCTCATACGATTTGTTCGGAACGGTGTAAAATTTTACAGACGGTTATATTTTATTATAGTATTTATTAGGACAGCCAACAACACAACAACCGATTCTCGATGAAGCATTTTCTCGCACTTCAGACATTTGTTGAATTGAAGAAATCTGTCGAATCTGTTAATTCGGTTCGTACCGTAAATTACGTACCACTAAAAATGACAGAGATGCGCGGCTTTTTGACCCGGGGGCAATGTTTCGGCGCTTATAGCGTGGAAAAAGGGCCATTCATTATACAACGCAAGATATTGTTTCCAGCATAGAAAAAAATAGTGAGCAAATATCTACAATAAAATATAAGTAATGCTTTCACATTCTTTGAATATAACAAATATTCAAAAAAGATTCAATATTTTCTAAATATTAGTAATATATGACATAAATAAACTTGGCTACTAGGGAAGTTAATTCGAAAGGAAAGTTTTCTTATTATGTATATTAAAATTCTCATGAATAATTTTGATGTATATCTGAATTAATTATAAGTCATTTTTTATTTAAAAAGAAACATCCCTTTAAAGAAACTTTGCACAATGTCATGAAATTTTATCAGTATAAATCATCGAATACTGCAATGAAAATTGCAAAAGACTAAAAACACAAAATTTGAAGAAAATGAGCCACACCTGAAGAAAAATGTTGGCCTAATACAATATTGGCTGAATTTCGTAAAAAACAATATACCAAAAGCGACAAGAAAAACGTATTGGACCCATATTGTATTACAATATTGTAAAAGAAGATATAGGGCCAATATAGACAATTTCATCAATGGCTAAAGGAAGTATTTTTATATTAGCACAATGTTGGTTTACAATATTGTAAAAACAAATATTGTACCAATATCGGTGATACGTCGAAATGCCAATGGAAATGAATCGATAATGGGCCAATATAAAAACAAGCTTTAGCCAATGTAATGTGCTACTTGGGACCTACCCTTTATAAAACCAATTATTTAGCCGAGGGCTAAAGTTGAATTATAAAAGGGCTCTAATTCTCCAAGATTGGTTTATTAGATTGCTACCTTGTCGACCTTCCACAGGAATGCGGTCATCTAGGTCAAAGATCGAACATGGACAAAAATAGGTATTGTTACGATGAAAACTGACGTAACGTTCTCTGTCAAGGTTGGAGTAGGATCAAGGTTATAATAAAAATACACTTTATTCCTCAAAGCCCTTTATTATAATTTAACAAGTTGTGTAATGTAATGTAAAAAAATGACATAAATTAAGGTTAAAGGTAGAGATTGATGACAAAACTTGATAAAATGAACAAAATAGTTAAATGTAAAATTTGACAAATTTTAACGCATTGATTTTACACCAGATAGTGTGAACAAAAACTAAAAGAAGTAGTAGGAGTATAAGTAGGACTTTTCGTGGCAAGCCTGTAGGTTTGCCTGCAAATACAAAGGAGCCACGAAAAGCCAGGACATACAAATTTGACAGTTTACTAACCTCAATGATATGAATTTTTTTTTTTCAATTGAGCGACAGGCAAAGTATTTTGTCTGCCATGGCAGAGAAATGGCCATTTGTCATTGCCTATGTCATGTTTTTCCGATGTTAAAATAGTTATTTTCGATACAAGTGCGCTGTCAAGACATTGAAAAGTGACAGCGCACGAGTATTGAACAACATTTTTGGTGTTCGTTCACGAAAAATGAGAAAAACACGAATTAACATCAAATTTTGAGCTGGTTTGACAGCTGTCAAATTAAATACATATGGGGAAAAGTTTATATGTTTAATTATTAAACTTTAAATTAAATGATTAAACGAATACTGAATACGAAGTGAGACTTTTCATGCCAAGTCTGTAGGTTTGACAACTACAGAAGAGCCACGACCTGCTCCGACCTGCTAGCTAGAGGGCAGAGCTGATTCAGAAGTGGGGGATATCGTAAGGAAGGAAGGGAGCATCTGCATTTTGCTTCCCGACCGTTGATCCATTCACAACTCTCCGCAGCTAACTTAAAATTTCTAGAATCTGATTTTATTCGCAGAAGGAGTTTTTCAATTTGCTTAAAGATGAGGATGTTCAATTTAAAAATCGATTCGTCAATATAATTCATTTTGCTAGACTCCGTTCGATTACCCCTCTTTTAGTTAATCATTCAAATTTTTCCGTTTGTTTCGAACATGTGTGATAGGGGCGTCATGTCGTAAACGTAGTCGCCATCTTTTTATTTTATGGATCTACCTTTTAAAAAACTTGCTTATTCGTACCAGAGACTTTGATTATTTACTAGAATTTGTTTGAAGACTACCATGCTATTCTACTTGTGAAAATATGAACCAACTGTTACTATAACCCTGTAAATTATGTACATAATTTCTGAAACGTTTCCTTCTGGTGGCATTTCATTTAAATCAAAGTAAATTTCAAAATTCTTTGTCGAGTTCCATGTAGTCGCGAGGTAAATCTGAATCTATGGTAAATGCTAATGATGCTAGTAATGGCTCGATTTGTCAATTCACATTCACTAGCACTGTTAAAACACAGGTATATTTATAAAGTTATCTAATGACATCGAATTGTCAGAGGCGATTTGACAAAGAGCTCACATTGATATCGACCACAAGGTCTAGATGTTGACAAAGGGTACTACATTTGGATGTCGACCACAAGGTATAGATAGACCCTTTTGTTTTGGTTATGAGACCCATCCCCAAAAGGGGGCGCAAACTCTCTTCTTTGGAGCCAAGAGACATTATTGTTGTGACACTTTGCTAATAACAAAGAAGAATATACTTCAAGTTGATCGACAGCCTGTATATTAGATTCAAACCTATCTTTTTCTGTTTAAGAGTAGTTAAGAAACTGTTGTTGTAATGTATCGAGATTTCTGTATATTTTTTTGTTTACTAATTCTATTATATTGTTTATTTATTATATTTGTCTTTATGGTATTATGTTTTTCTTTCTGGTACTTTATTGCAAAACAGACATTGCAGTCCAGACATTTCTGATTATTAGAATTTAAATATATCTAAGTCGAACTCCACAAACAAACAAATTACAAATGGAACATGTTTCGGCAGAACACTACTGCCATCATCAGCCCTAATTTAACAAGAGATTAATGACAGAATTGAATTACAGAGTGGTTCTTACCTTATAGAATATAAAAAATTATGAAGTTGACGTTTATTTCTGATTATGTTAAGACCGACCGACTGAAAAGCTTCTTATTCTGATTTTCATGTCGTTCTTCGATATGGGAGGATCTTGGTATACTAAGTCTTTTAAATAGGTCCATCAAAAAAGTCTAATTTCGTGAAGTCTGGTGCTCTTGGTGCCCATGTAGTTGCCAATCCTTCCAGTCCACTGATCACCAAATCGTTCGTCCAAATGCCTACGTAATTTGGCTATAGTGGGATGGCGCCCCATCATGTTGGAACCACATATTTGCTCTAACGTCTAATGGCACATTCTCTAGGAGTCTTCCTAATTGATTACTAGTAAAATTCCCTTCAAAAAATATCGTCTAAACAAGAGCTTATTCAGAAAGTCAGGATATTGATTCAATTGAAAATCAAGACTTTTTGAAATCCCTTTCGTCCAGTTCCTGTACAAGCTGGATATGGTAAGGATGAAACTTATTTTTTCGCAGAATTCCTGAAACAGACGTCTGACTTATTCCCAACGTATTACATACTTAGTTTTCTAGTACTAGAAAGCGGATTTCTCCTCTTTCCCCCATGTAAACTAATTCATCCCGTGAATAAAGAGTGTTATCCATGTTAAATACGAATTTTGTAACAAACAAAGGACCACTTCTCTTAAATATTACTTGACACTAATATTCTAACGTCTTTCAGTTAACATTTTCAATTTCACAACCCACTCTCAATGAGTATATGATTATAATATTATAATATAATGCTTAATAATAAAGAAAGAGGAAAGTAAGTATAAGTGTTCTATTTGAAAAAAAAAGTTTCGGCGATGGAGAGATATCATAACTTTTTTTTTCTCTTAACTACTACATTGAAATCAAAAAGTATAGGCCACACACAGGCATCGTCACTTACTAGCCTTCTTTTACCTACGTACAAAATATTATAATTACAATATGGTTAATAACAAAGCACCTATCTTTTTTTTTGTAAAGCTGTGTTTTTAACGATTTTTTGAAAAAAAAAATCATAACTGTATTGTTCTTCAATACAAATTAAAAAACATTTACTACGGCAAACAGTAATATAAAAAAATATACTGGTGTTCCATTAAAAAAAAAAGTTGGATGGGGTCCTGGAAAATTGGGCCCGGTTAGGTAACTCTAAATATAAGCAACTTCTTTTTTACAGTTGCCTGTATTAAATATATCTTGATTTGTTTTCATTGATTTCCTATAGTTCTATTGACATCACCGTCTTCTATTTTCGACTTTAACTCCAGCTGATAATTAATTTATATTTGCTCGATTTTCTGTTTGTCAATATTTAAATAAAAAACAATTATACCAGTCTAATTATTATTATTTATTATTTACCAAACATCAGTGGCTTCGCCTCATGCTTCAAAAATTCGCCCTCGCCCCTGAAAAGTGTCTTAACAGCGCAAAAGTAATCAAAAATAACTATTGTTATAACGGGTGTTTTTTAAAATTTGGCGTCGAAGTTGGCCATGAATGTTTAACTGTGAACGTCCCATCGAACTGACAACTATTAATTTGACATCTGAATCTACAAACTTTTAATTTAATTAATTAACTGCTACCTTTTCGGGGTGCAGTGGAACATCTTCGATAAAACTAGGTTTTTCTGAACTCCACATCCGCATGTTTTGTGAATTCACATAACCGTTCTTTGTAAACGTCTAAATAAAACTCGGCAAATAATTGTGCCCTGTTCACATAAACTCATAGTCAGCGCCAACTATGACGCCAAATTTAAAAAAAAAACACCCGTTATATTATAATGTGCTGCTATTGTAGGTTGTTTATCATGCAAAAGTTTATATATTGAGCTAGTAGTCGCGTCAATAATGTCTTTTTCTCGGAAGTCCTCAGAAACAGCTCCGATTTTGATGTTTTTTTTTTAATTTTTGTTTTTTTTTATATTATCAGAAACCTTTTGAAGCGGGGATATAACTATTCATATTATTTAAACAATATGTACGATATTTATCTAAAAAAAATAGTTTTGCTTTTTTTTAACAGACTTCAAAAAAGGAGGAAGTTATCAATTCCGTTTTTTTTTTATATTTTTTACCTCAGAACATTTATATATTTATATATTTATATATCGTTCACAGATTTCTTCGTCAATTGTGGACCGATTTACAAAATTCTTCCTTTATTTGAAAGGGTATACTCTTGAGGTAGTTCCACTGTCAAAAAGTCAAGATCTGATCTGGGAATCCCATGGAAATCGAGAAAAATCCTCAAATTCTCGCTCCCTTTTATTAACCGACTTCAAGTATATGTTCACCGATTTCTTCGTCAATCGTGGACCGATTTTCAAAATTCTTCTTTTATTTGAAAGGGTATACTCTTGAGGTGGTTCCATTGTCAAAAAGTCAGGATCTGATCAGGGAATCCCATGGAAATTGAGGGAAATTCTTAAATTTTTCCTTCCTACAAGTATTGATGAACAATTTTTAATAATTTTTTTATAAACGTCTAAAATAAATAATCCACAATTCATAATAATATATTTTACTTTCGTATACTATTTGTAGAAAAAGTATTGTATGAAACACTCTTTTTTATATATAAATATAATAAATAGTGTTTAAACAATATAAATAATTATTTCCCCACTTCGAAAAGTTTCTGATTTTAAATAATATAACATTAAACAAAAACAAACATTAAAAAAAAATCATTAAAATCGGAGCTGTTCTTGAGGACTTCCGAAGATTGCCTGTTTTATGTATTTATTGACTCGACTATAGGTACTTACTTAGTTTATAAGATTGCACAATATTATTTCAGAAATATGATAAATCCCGAGACCAAGCACTTCACCATAACTATAGATTGTTGACTTTTCAGAAAGCTTTACTAAAAGCAACGACATAATATCTGACTTTTATGGTTCAGTACAAATTTAATTCGTTTATCCATGAGGAATAATAAGAAATGAAGTCATTTATTGTTTTCTGGTGATGCCGCCGACGCCTCACATTATAATTAACACAATTATACCTTGCCATGTCTTGCGAAAAGTACCAGTACAGTGTTTTGTATCCACATTGTACAGAACCCGGTTATGCAAAGGTTTGGCATCACTGCAGCAGCACGTTTGGTTGTGGAAAAATAATATGTCTGCCATTGTTATTGTAATCGTTTTGTGGTGAATTGAATTTTAAACATTGAACACCATAAGGACATTGGTGTAAAAATGCTTAGACAGTTATGCGTGTAAAAAACTGCAGGTACAACGCACGTGGTGGCTGGGTTTATCAGCTCTATGGCGGACAAATTTCGGTGTGGAATGCAATAATGGAGTTATTAAAATCTGTTACAGATTTTCTAGTGATGAACTCCATGACAGATGTATTTATTTGCCTTAAATGATGGTGTTGATGTAGGGCTGGTACCTAAAAATGCTTTGATTTGTTGTGAACATTTTCGGGAAAATGACCGTGCCTCAACTGCTAGCCACGACACTGGAAAGTCCGCACACGCATCGTAGGATACGCTCACATTCTATAGTGTGAAAGGAAACAAACCGCTATTCCCCCGGCCCACAGTTAATTGTGTTCATAGCCCCACATTTGTTTAGTATTGGGATGCTGACTCCATTTCTTATTATTCCTCCGTGGTCTTATCCAGCACCTGTTTATTATGAAGTGATAATAATGCCGATTTTGTCTCTAAGGCACTAGTGACTTATGAACCCATAATTCAACGGTTTTCTAATAATGATAAGTCCATAAGTTAACAGTTTTGAACGTATTTTTTTTTTGGTTTTGATGAATGTTTTAAGAACTGTTACAGAAGGAGGTGTTGGATAAAACTATGTATTACACCATAAAAGCAAGCTCTCGTGGCTAAACATTTCTTTCGTGACTTATTTATTTATTACTTGACTTATTAAGTTTATAGAACGAGTTGCATACTATACTTTTTCTAGGACAGCAAATATATAAATACAAATTTTTGAAATTATTTCATTATTTTATTTATTAATAACAAACTGACGTTCCGCTTTTGTTTTCGTATCAGGAATGTGAAGGGAAAGGGGAGTGTTGAGGTCTTCAATATGGCTTGTTTGAATTTTCTTCCCGCCGACAAGCTCCCATGAAGCCAAAAATTAATCCTAGGAAATTTTTTTTTCACATAACAATTCTCTAATTTGGTGGGGTGACAACATTTTTGACTTTTTAGGTCTGTAACCATCTGATTTACGCTTAAGAAACGCACACAATTTGGGGTACTTGCTTATCTCAACATTATCAACAGATTATGAATTTGTTTGGCTTTCTTGACGCCAATCTTGGAAAAGTTTATATTATGCACGTTCGTACTGACTTTTTGATTTCTCCGGCAGCCAACTAAACAAAAAAGAAAAACCAACAGTTGCGGATGCCACTGCTTGAGTAATTTCGGGTGGAGTACCAATGAAAACATCTTCTTCACTTCCAATGTAGTTTAGATTCATCTTTCTCACAAAATACAAAATTACTTGTCTCTTGTGACGCCGCGTCGTTGATAGATTGGTGGCAAGGAATGCGGACAACTCACTTTATTTTTGCAATAAAAAAAATTTGAACTAACTTCAGTCCGGACGTAAAACGTTCGTTACTAAGTTCACCCCGTGACTAAAATGCACAAAGCCACGGCTTTGCAAGGTGTATTTAAAAGATCACTTAGCGTCATGGAAACATATACGATAAATTGAATTTTAAAGATAGGAGTAGCTATTGCCTACACACCCATTCTATAGAAAATTCCGGTTCGATGTTAAAACCGATAACAAAAAGCTTCTGTAATCTATCGGATCAAACAAAATGAAAGCGAGACCGAACTGTCCCGAATGAGAAGATGGCATCTTACAAACACCAAGTCCAGATCCAGATAAGGATTACTCGTCTAGACGCACAAGGACAATGGACAAAACGTAATGAAGAAATAGCTAAGCCGTTCGTGTAACATCTTGCTGTCCGTTTTCAACAAGCTGGCATTTATTACGATGTCAATATGAAACGCAGCTGCTATTAAAAGTGTCGATGGGCAAGTGTCCCAAATGTCCCGTTATTTAACAGAAAATTCTTATATTAGAAAATCGAAATCAATAAGCTTATACGCCGGATACATCTAAAAAACAGAAAGTGTCATGCGAAACCCAATTAACTCGTATTAAACTTTTTATCCATTGGTACATTGGAATAGATCAGATCATTTCACAGGAACAATACTGTATAATAAGTTGTTTGAAGGAAATATTTCTTCAAATTTTAGTTACAAGATTGTTAGATTTGTTGTTATATTTTATTTTTAAGGTACTCTATACCCAGTAAACACAAACACGTGAGAAAAACGTAAAAAAAAACGAGTACCAACGGTTGTATGGACGTTACGATGTCGCTGACTTCAACGTTACTTTCGACGTGTAAATATGACGTGTTATAACGTCTAGTAAAACACGTTTTCTTTACGTGATTTTACCACGTTGTTAAGACGTACTGATTTTCCATAAACAAAACAACGTGAAAAAAACGTAAAACAAACGAGTACCAACCAACCGTTGAATAGACGTTACGATGTCGCCGATGACGTAACGTGTAAAAATGACGTGTTACAAACGTCTGATAAAACACGTCTCTTTCAGGTGTTTTTACCAGGTTGAAAAGACGTGTTGATTTTCTGAATTAAACGTCATTTTCAATGTCTCAACAAAATGTTCTGTTTTGTTAAACGTATTTTAAAGATGTTATAAAATACGTCTTTTTTAGGTGATTTTAGGAAATAAGTATATTAAAAAAGTGTTGATTTTCATGACATATATTTATTATAAAACAAAGAAAAGAAATTGTTTTACAAAAGTTCAAATCTATTATAATGTATAAAGTTGAATAGAAAATATGAAAATAATTACTAAAAACTATAATATCAACTATGTACTACTAATATTATAAACTATATAACTATAACTATAATTATTATTATAAAAAAAAAACTAAAATATTTATTATGGGCCAATTGTCCTAATTAAATTAAATCATTTTTTTCATGACTCGGATTGTGTGTTGCTCGACGTGCTGGGTCAGTTTTGCCAACGTTTGCAGTACAGTTGCCTCAAAATCTATAAGAAATAACTATAAGTAACTATTGCAAAAATAAAAAAATCCTTACTAGGTATATGATTGTCGTGAATGATGTACTTTTAAATAAAATGCTGTACTACTTACATTTAGGACTTTTGGAAGCTACACAAATCTCAAAACTTGGTAGGGCAAATGAAACGAACTGCACGATCTCATACGAAAAATGAAAATGAACAAAATGGAACAAAACAATGGCCAAGAACAGATGTCACGTCTGGAAAGAGTTCCTTGGCTTCGTTTCGTTCGGGGTGCAAGCCGCAATAAAAAAACTGTAAATCACGTACATTTTGAAAGTTTTGTGTCAACTAGGTACAAATAGTCAAAAGTGATGCCCGCTCGCCGCATTCAATGTATGTAAGCAGCATGTTTGTTTGCCGCCAAAACAAATTCGATAAGGCAGAAATTTTCATTGATAGTACCATTGAATATCAATACTCTAACTACTCTAACTAGAGTAATGATATTCAATGATAGTACTGATCTATACGTTTGGTTATTATTTATTTTCGACAATAAAATTACGCTCGCGTCGTCGGTTCCTCAACCTTCAGCCCCCATCATAAACCAATATCCGTATTTCTCAAAATTCAAAAAAGATTCGTTTATTTTTATTTTTAATCTTTTCGCTGGTCTTTTGACACCTTCACTTACTTCACAGCGTTTCACATTACCAGACATTACCAATATTTATTAACTTCGTTGATTAACCGTAATAATTGAAGATCTTAATTTTTGTTTTCAACTTTAACAAACACATTTAAATTAATATTTGTAAGTACTATTACAACCTAAAATGTTGTAATGCCCTGACAAAATTTAGAAGTGTGGATGGTGACACAAGAAATACAGCCCAAAATCATATAATGAACAAATAAAAATAATACAGAGAATTGCATTTTGATGTTTTTGATCCAATGAGAACATTGAAATTTGATCACGTGGTACTGAATTACCTGGTAATTTTAATGTTCTTGTTGCTGTGGCACCGTAATTTTAACTAGAAGAGCAAATTAATAGGTGATAATTTGCATCTCGCTTAAATTATTAGAACTGTCAGAGCAGACATTTTAAAATTCTAAAACATTAAATTACAATTTTTGAAACATTTAATACATTTTTAACTAAGATGAACATTGCTACAATTGGTATGGTCGAAAGTAGTTTTTTTTGAGCTGCATCATCGTTCTCCGGACTTTCCAATCTTGCATCCTAAGAAGAACAGTTTCCGCTTATCAAAATCTCACTCCGTGTGACAGTGCCACCCTGCAAACAATCTACAACTTTTTATAATGGTCCTGGTCCCCTTTAAGATAAGGTTTCAGCAAAGTTATCCTGTTATGACCCGTATTTTTTATGAGCTAATGTTCACTAACTCCAGCTGTAACGAGATATGAGACTACATTCGATCTGGTACTATGGTTTGTTATTTTGACTTTCTTTGTCTATGTAGCTAGGCTGCTGCAGCAAGCCTTGTCCACTTGTTAATTTCATTATTCCTACGGGTACGTTTGTATATCACGCCGATGAACCCAATTTCTTCCAATAGGAATTGACAGTTAAAAACGTTTCTCACAGCTTATGTAGGCTGTTCTTGTGTTTTCAAACTGGCTCCACACTGAAGACACTGAAGAATGGGATTTTCTGATATTAAGAGGATCATTTCTTGCAATACTTTGTCCAATATCTGATCAGAATTTATCACTGAATCGCTTATTCATCTTTACTTGAAAAATCGTCGCAAAATTCAATTTGACATAGGAAAAATAAATAACGTCAGTGGCTTAGTAACGGCATACAAAACCAACTTTTGATTTTTAACAAAAAAATCCTCATGCAATTCTCTAACCGAATTTCCTTCGTTCTCGAAAAATTATCAAATAATTTTACCACGTTATTTAATATTATATAATTGTAGGAATTATCATATATAATTTCCTTAGTGCGAGGAAAATTATCAAATAATTTCGAAATGTCAAACACTCGTGCTTGCTGAAACATACAAAAAGTACTCGTGCACTACGTGCACTCGTACTTTTAACTGGTTAAGCAAGCACTCGTGCACTACGTGCACTCGTACTTTTAACTGGTTCAGCAAGCACTCGTGTTTGACATTTCGAAATTATTTGATAATTTTCCTCGCACTAAGGAAATTATATATGATAATTCCTACAATTATATAATATTAAATAACGTGGTAAAAATTGAAATTAGAATGACTGATCACAAGTTGTTGCAAAAAATTATGAAATGAACGATGAAATTAAATGAAGAAAATGACAAGTTAAATTGTGACTTTTGCACTTTACCTATGTTTAAATTACATTAAGAAGATTACTGAACTTACAATTTTTAAATGAACGCTAATATAAAAAAAAAACTATATGAATTGATAACACATAAAAAAATATAGTGAAAAATTGTCTATTACTTATCTTCTTACTATTACGGTTCCTGCCGGTTTTGGAGCTGTCCTGACACCTTACTTTTTGCTTTCTGGCGTATCCTGCGAGTCTGTGAATTCTACAACTCCTGCGGGTCTTTGGAAATTGCACCAGTTTCCACGTGAAATATACTCCGTGTGTCCAGGAAAGAATTTCCTCAGCTATTATCCCTTGATGGTGGTACTAGTAATCCTGGTATAAGTGCTGGTGAATTTGCATATCTGATTGAAAGAGAACAGTCAAGGTCTACACGCAATAAAATGGTTTCTCTTACCTCTTTCCGAAATCTCAACATTTAACGATTTATCCGCTTAGCGATTAGTTATCGAAATAACCCACATTCAACGATGCTTATCCGCAAACGCGTTTTTCCTGGCACAATCCCTTTTTACCAGGAGCAACTTTCGTTGAACGTGAACTCGTCAAAGTCTCGACCGAAGAAGAGCGAATCTCGGTTTTAGTCGCGCGGCACTGCAAAACCTATCGTTTTTTGTATATGCCGGTTATCTCTAAAGCAGATGCGTTCCTGAACCCGGTGGTGAACCCGTGCAACGAATTTTTATTTTTAACTAGACTCAGTGATGACAACTAGCATATCAAGCAGGCATGTGTGGAGTGAAGCTCCAGGTCTTAAGCAGACCTAGCAAGTTATAGTACTGCCAGACTAACACGGGACGAATAGAATTCTCCCAAATCTCAAAAATATACAAGACTCTAAACAATAACAAAACTCAAAATAAAATTATGACCAATGACATCAAGAAAAGTAATGGGCTCTATAGTGGCTCCTCACTAAAATTATTGGCAAAATTGGAGACTTTATAAACAGTAACAAACTCATAAACAAAACGACCAATGGATTTCAACAAACCTAATTTTAATTGCTCGCAGCAAGGTTTCAAACGTGATGTTAAATGCGTCCGTGTGGCCTACCGCCATGACCCAACGGTTGCCCTCATTCCCCAGTTCATGGTACATCAATCCGGTAAAACCGATCCAAACTAACAAATAATTTGATACATCCCCCGTCCGTCTAATCCGCACCTATGCGATTTGTTTCTGAACCCCCGGCTCTAAAAACCCTATAAAACAGACGTCGAAACCCGTACCCTAGAACTGTGAACGAGAGAAAACCGACGAAGCCCTAACAACATCCCACAACTTCAAAACAATTAAGGATCTAAATCGGTAAGACTTGCCTCTGAGATTTCGCAACATTGTGTGGTCCTCTCCCAATAATCCGGAACTTACCCGTAAACAACCCGGAACTTACCAGGAACTACCCGGAAACAACCCGGAAACAACCCGGAACTAACCAGGAAACAAACACTACCAACCGGAGAGCAACCACAACAATACATAACAACTTGGAAACAAAATGATTCTCAGAGCTACTGTCAAAAATGAAAATCCAAAGACAAAGCAGAAATGACTTGTTGTCAATCGGGTGTGACTGCCAACAGTCACCCTACAACCATGAGCGATTCCACTCATTTATGCGGTTTTGGCCTACGCCAGGGGTCAGGTTGTTTGAGCCCAAACTCCGTGTGTCCAGGAAAGAATTTCCTCAGCTATTATCCCTTGATGGTGGTACTAGTAATCCTGGTATAAGTGCTGGTGAATTTGTCTATCTGATTGAAAGAGAACAGTCAAGGTCTGCACGCAATAAAATGGTTTCTCTTACCTCTTTCCGAAATCTCAACATTTAACGATTTATCCGCTAAGCGATTAGTTATCGAAATAACCCACATTCAACGATGCTTATCCGCAAACGCGTTTTTCCTGGCACAATCCCTTTTTACCAGGAGGAACTTTCGTTGAACGTGTACTCGTCAAAGTCTCGAACGAAAAAGAGCGAATCTCGGTTTTAGTCGCGCGGCACTGCAAAACCTATCGTTTTTTGTATATGCCGGTTATCTCTAAAGGAGATGCGTTCCTGAACCCGGTGGTGTATGCGCGGCAAAATCAAATTGTAACAGTACCTATCTACGTAAGTAAATGTAGCTACCTATATTGAATTATTTCTTTGCCTTTGGGTTAAAGAGCTTTTGTAATTTTTTATAACATTTACACCATAATAGAATAGCGAATGTCAATTTTATTTTTAAATTTTAATTTAATAATAATTATATGAATTCTCAAAGAGCGATTGTTCATCTCTGTTGCGAACTAGGCGGACGAGATAATCCTAAAACATTTCCACCACGAGAAAACGTCAAACTTTCAAGGTTGTTTGGGTAAAATTCGGAGTGCCAAATGTTTACAAGAGCTAACTTAGTTGTTACCATGTATCGTAAAAATTATGAAAGAAATGCTAGCCTTGCTAAATATTTCTATTGTTTATACTTTTAAATCCTATAACCATTCTATTTTATTTAAAATGTGATTCAAATAAAAAATGTACATAACTGTTTTATAACTCGCAACAAACAATTTACAGTAGCTTTTAAACTTGGCGCAAAAACCGCCCATATGGAATCTGTAAAAGAAGCCAATGGAATGCGTTCCTTTGTAGTACATAAATGTACTATATAATTATATGACTATATAAACACGTGAATTTATTGTAAAAATTTCACGAGAAATTAACGTCAGAAATAAACGTCAAAAATTACGTATATTTTACCCACACCAATTCCTTTCTATGCTTCTATATTTGATTTTAATCGTAATTCAAATAAAAAATATAAATTAAGTAGGATTATTGTACATTATGTATTTTAAAATTATCATTTTTATCTTTGAAACCCCTTAGTGACTTATAAACGTGATCACAAAACACGTCTAATAATATGATATGGAATACGTTCTTTCTAGTGTTTATTTTCCTAGAAAATCATGTATACTTAACGTGAAAATTTCACGAAAAGTAAACGGCGCCAAAATACGCCTCGAATGCGTTTTTATTTCTAGCCATTCGTTCTTTTCTATTTTATATAATTTGATTTAAGTTATGATTTAAATAATAAATGTATATTTTTTAACCTGATTTTTTATAAAAAAAAGTAAATTGAGGTAAAGTAAAATACAATAATAAAAAATAGAGGAAGTAAATTGAAAAACCTCCTTTTAAACCCAAAAACCTAGAGGGCTACACCATGATGATGATTTTTTATACCCTGCTGGAACTCTTTCACTCCTTAGGTCTTTTATTTTTTATTTGATTAGAAAAACACGTGTACTTAATGTAAGAATTTGACGAAAAATCAACGACGACAAACATGCCTATATGACACTAGAAAAACACGTGTATTTATTGTAAAAATTTCACGAGAGACAAACGTCAGAACTGCACGTGGAAAATAACTTATATTTTATCAACATTATGTACCTTTCGTTGATTAACAATATTGATTAAACGTCTTTATTGCGTCATATATAATTTTTAAAAATAACGTAATTTTTTAACGTTGAATTGTCGTAATTTGTAGATACGTAGTCATTATTTTATTCTAAGTCAACGTTGATTTTACGTTATGTAAAATACGTTGAAATAACGTTGAAGGTATTACCAAAATATAACGTGATATTTTCAACCATAAACGTGTTATCAACCACATACACGGCTTTTCCACGTTAAAACAACGTGCATGTGTTTACTGCACGTGTTTACTGTATATGTTACCATAAACAACTTTTTAGAGTTTACACCTTAAGAATCGGTTTTTAAACCCCGGTGCGACAAATTTATGGGAAGTAAAATCAAAAAGCGTTATGTTTTCATTGACTTTCTAAACTCTGCCATGTACTCTAAACTCCACTCCTCAATCCCTTTCTTTTAATTATATCTATTGATATTGATATTAATATTTATATACAGTGAAATGAATAAAGGTATAGAATATTGTAAGATATGGAAGAAACCAGTTCAGAAACCACAAACCTATTGTCACAGTATTTAATAATGACGATAGTATTGATGAAATTAATGTTAAAAATGATATCAATACTGAAGGAAATCAATCTTCCTAACAATGTATTTATGTAATATAAGTAATATAATTTTATTACATATTTTGTCCAACAGTTGCAGATTTTAGGTGTTTTTTACCTTGGCTTTGAGTGACTAAAATTAAATTTTAATCGCTGGTCACTAGGGTAGTCACTAGTGATTACCACGACCAACTTAAAAAACCATCGAAATTGCAACTGTTGGACAAATAATATCTTTTCGAAGATTCTTTGTTGTTGCAAAAATATAACTGTTGGACAAAACATCATAATTATATCACGCGTTAAGCTCGTGAGATGTGTATCAAAAATCAAAAATCTCACTCGCAGACACTTGTAACTTAACTGTAACTCTGTCACTTGTAATGTAATCTCTTATTTATGTAACATGATTTATGTATAATATTTTATCGAATCAATATAAATAAATATGAAGAAAAGTATATACATGCATTCAGTATTATACGAAATGGATTTATTTATCCCCTTTGCCTATTGTATATTCAAAGACATTTGCACTTAAAGAGTAAACTCCAGTTGCGCGGCGGAGCTGACACGCACAATTACTTTTTTATTACGTTCTTAATACAACCAAAACATTTTATATAACTGACAAATTTTCTGCGACTACTCTAATGATTAGGTCTTATCTTTTGTATGTTTTGAACATTGAAGATTTACATGTTGCCGAAAGTCCTCAAACTAAGTTCAGTGTGTAAACTGCATAACAATATCGTTACTTCCGGATGCAAATGCAATATGTGCATTTCCTTGCTATAATATTAACGTCTCAGAATACGAAGGCTCTATTTGCATGTTTAGAAACGATAAAATGTGATTTATAGTGTTCATCTTTCCCACATGATTTCTTCGGTGTCCTATAAGCCTGGACAATATTCCCTAGAGTGGGTGCCAAATGATGCACGGAATATGTAAATGGCTAGGATAAAATCGCAAATCGATTCTAAACTCCAAAATACACAGGAAGAGGTTGGCGATAAATCTAAAAAATTTAGTACGTGCTGATCCCTATCCCAATTTATTTAAAAAACTCTTCTGTTTAAATTGCAGCTGAGAAAAAAATCCGTTAGCAATTTTGTAGCGCAAGTCGATCCATTTTTTACGTCGGACAGCACGGCTCCCGCGAACGCAAGAAAATATATGGGGACGTTTAATTTGTACATTTAACACATTTTTTAGTCTTTAAACGCACTAAACGCCTAACTCATTACACAACGTACCGTGTACATGTAAACACTACTACACCCTGGTAGTAAAAATTATTATCTTGGATCATCAAAATTCTCTTCAAGTTATTGCTACAGTGAATATGTCAGTACAGTCACGGGTGCAATCATCGGGTGTACTCGAGTATGACACCATCTTTTGGAATATCCGGTACAGATCGAGAGCGCGATGATGTAAGCGATGGAACAATCTGGAGGCGCCTAGAAAGATTTAGTCACCGGTATATTTATTGGATGACGTTCCAGAGGGAGTCAGTGCAGTCGAACCAGTCGCATCGAAGTCGAAGATCAATGGGTCGAGTTGGACAGTTGCTTTTATCTATCCGGAGTGCCGCGCGATGTGTAAATAAATGATACGAGACGTGCCGGTGAAGTAGTAAATTGTAAATAGTATAAATAATGCAAATAGTGTAATATTAGAAGTATGTATAAATAAATTGTACATAGTATCTAAATAAATGATGGAACCCAGAAACGCAACACTATGCAGAATAAGGTTTAATATCTTCTTCAAATTTTCACTACAAACTTATACTACAAACAATAACCACAAAATATGTACTATTTATTTTTTTATAAGCAATTGTCAATGTCAAAATGCAACTAAAAATATGTCCTTTCGGGTCGAGCTGTATAGCAGACACTATTGAGGTTATGTTCACAGATGGCAAAGTTGACGGTTTATCATGGTTGCATCGGGCATGTCACCATGTTAAACGATGGAATAAATTGACATTAATCTGGCGAGTGTGACCAGAATGTGACATTCAATGTTACCAACCAAAAATTACTGTTGTTTATACCAACATGACCACATTTTGACAAAGCACAAGGTCTAAATCTACGCCCTGACACGTAAATTTCATGATTTAGGTTTTAATATTTTACTCCACCAATTGAACAGAAACCTCCAAAATTAAGTTTGTTAGTATACGAACTCGTTACAGTTTTGTTTTTACATGAAAAGTTTGATGGAAGTAAGTTTTTGGAGGAAAAGTTTTTCATTACGAGAAGTAATGAGTTGGGGCTTTATTGAAATCAGAAAGATTACAGAACTTTTGTTATTTTCGGTGATCGGTTTACTTAATTTCTGCCTGTCTGGAAACAGAAATAAGGAAGAAATTGGGTAAATCGGTCTTAATTAAATTTTTACGGGTTTATTCAACGTAATCGACTTTCTCAGGCGGCTTGTCTGAAGTGCCGAGTTTGTATTTCTTACCTGACATGTGTTAAAGCATTCTCTGTTAATAGTAAACACAGCCTTTGCTAGTAAATGTTTATACAATAACATTTAAATAAAAAGATCGTTACAATACGAGCACGTTAATTGAAATAATATATAACGGTATTAGGCCGATATTGTTTGCCGAGACGTAAGTAGAAGCAAATAAATATCCGAGCCAGTTGTATGCTATTTCGGCCGTATGTTGTTTTATTGTTTGTGTGATACTTAAATAAAAAAAAATATAAAGGGCTGTGCCTCACCTTTATAAGCACACGATGGTAGGAATTGAGTTTATGTGGCTTATGGTAACTAAAACTAATACAGGGGGCGCCCTTGGGACAGGAGGGCGTAGCTAGTGCCGTACTTTGATTTTTAACTATTGTTAAAAAGTATCGTCCACGGCTGATAAATTTTAACGGCCGCGGCTGTTATCAGTTAAATAACAACCATAATATGTATGTACCGATAATATGTAATAACAATAAAGTATCACGGAAAATAAATAACGTCGAACCTAAAGGCAGGACGCAAACAAGATTTATTTATGGCAGGAGACAATTTTTTTATGAAAAGTTCAAAGCTTTGTTCGGTTAGCTGCCGACAAAAACATCAATGATTCCAAAAGCTTGTGACACACTGGACGCGTAAAATTTACTCTCGTTTTTTGCTCATCAATTTGTCTCATAAACGTGGTTTTTGGGGATCAAACAATGAGGATACTATAAGAGCGCAAAGTTTGAACAAATAAAGTAATCTTTTTGAACTCGAAGAAGGAAACTTTTTCGGGAACTTTTCATACAAATTAAGTATTCGCAATTTTGTCAGGATTAAACCCTAAATGTTAAGTTTGTAGAGTAAAGTACATAATTGTTATTTGATCTACTACATTTTGCTTCCAGACTTTCTCCGACGTTCATGGTTGGTTAGCATTTTTCATTTCTTTCGTTCCAACTTTCAGGATACACTTTTTGCTTCCCAAATGAAATGATGCTCTTACTTATTCCGCAATTTGAAACTTACTTTCATCTCTTCAACATATTCTCGTGTTCACGGATTATTACAAGAAACAGGAAAGCTCTGAGCACCGCCATACCTAATTGATACTCTGTCTAAATTATACTAGGTACGTTGTCAATTTAAGTAAGGCGAATTTACTTCAAAAGTGGATCTCCCTACGGATACTCACTCCAAAATATCAATTCTCCTCATTTGACATTTGAGAGATTTTGAGAAATCGAGCGGATTGAATTGTGAGATTTAATTAATAACTTTTATATTGGAAAAAACTTTTTTTTCAATCACAGTCGCATGGAAATCCATTTTAATAAGCGATTCTTTATACGAACAATTTTTATAATTAATGCGTTGTTTGTCAGCTCTATTAATTAAAATAACTTATTCTGTTAAAGTGACGCCTTTAAAACAAACTTAGCGTTTGTAGTGACAATAAATTCTAGTTTGCTATCATTACAAAAAAAGATGTTGGTGTTGCTTCCCGGTCATCTACACCAATCAGAAGCGTAGCTGCAGAAGATTTCCTGGAATTACTAAAATGGAAAGAGAAGGACCGCTATTGTCTAGTTTTCGGTTGCGAATGCAGATTGCATCCATGTGTCAGTATTAGATCGGATCAGGTGGTTGTGTTATTTGTTTTGGGCAGTGTTTTTTTTTGTGATAACTTAGGTAGGTAGGTATTGTACAGTGCAATAATTAACCTATAAAAGGTGATGGATTATGACGCTGTTATTTAAATTTATTTTGTGGTCTCGGTGTAACCGAAATTAAAACTACTGGCGTGGCGCTTTTCAGGCGTCAACCCCCAACTTTCAACAATCATATTATCTTTTTGTGCTTTGGTTTGAATTTGCTCCTGAATTTGAATTAATTTGCATTTCTGGTTTTTAAGAAATTAATTCCTAGATATATCACGTTCGGTTTGTTGTCAGGCAACCCCAAGCATATATTCTCGGAAGAACGAAATTATCTTGTTCTGCTTCTCGGAAGACGTGTTTACTTTTCAATGCAATAACTAAAAGGAAAACTAAAATAGTCAGCATAATTACCCGTTTATTTGGAACAATGGCACTTGGCCCCAATATTGTACATTTCCAAGCATTTAAATTTTGTACAAAGTAAGTTTATTTTATTTATCTTATTATTATATATGATTAAGTTAAAATTATTGTCTTTGCAAACCTTTCTAAAATGAACATACTATTTTTATACCCAATGTTCAGAAAAAAACCTCACCCTGAAGGTCGCAAAAAATAAGGGTACAGTACTACAGTATATCTACTTAAATTGTTTGTTTTTAGATTGTCGAGTGCCAAATTTGTTTTACTGGAAAATGCAGTAGTTGGACTGTTTCCATCAGAAGTCAAGGTATGTATTTCAATCTATTTAAAAAAACTAATAATAATTGCGGAAATTGTAGGAAGTGTATGTTTCACAAAGCCTGAGAAGGACAAGTAATAATGGGTGGAGAAAAATTGAAAACTATTTCGAAGATACTATAACAGTCGAAGAAATTTACACACCAATGGACTTTTTTCTAAATCCTCCTCACTTCGGAAAAATAGAAGTAATTTGTGCGACTTCAGGTACATAATAATAATTATTTAATGCCGAGTTATTATTTCTATTATTTTTTTCTTGTGTAGATAATATTACAAGTTTATTGACAGAAGAAGAAGATGAAGTGAAGTGGCTAATGAATTGTATAGACTCATGGACTGAAGTAATACAAAAATGGCCAAAACACATATAAACAACGATTAAGCTATATAAATATATCTATTTGTGACTACATAAACATATCCCCAGCGTTGAAAACTAAACTAGGTTATAGTTTAGTAAGTTTATTATTTTGTTTCAGTTTGTTTATTTATTTCAATAGAAATTCTTATGTTGCAATGAGAAACAGTCAGTAAGTTTTTTTATTATAGTATTTTTTCTTTTGATTTTTTATTAAAATTTTGTTTTTGATTTATTTTGTTTTTATAGGTATGTACTATGTATGTATACATATATACATTTTTATAATTGCATTACAATATTTGAATTTTTGTAATCTTTATTTTATAAAATAAATAGGAAATATAATGAGCATATTTTACTAGTGAATCCATCTTCTAATATAGTGTAAATATATTATAGCTAATATAAAACTTTTAAGTTATTTATGCAAAAAAATGCTAATATCTATTTCTGATGTCAAATATGATTGTTATTGTTGCAACAAAGTTGCTGATTTAAAAGAATTAAGACACTGTTTAAGGTAAGTAAGCTCAAACTTAAAAAAGACAAGTAAATTTTTAAAAACATTTTTTTTTTCTAAAATTACGATTGTAAGTGACAACACCAATAGTGAGTGATACTTTTAAATTGTTATATACAGTGTAAAGTTTCTTATTTGCTTGTTTTTATTTATTGTTCAATTTTAGTATGAAATAAATTAAAGGAATTTTAGTTTCAGTTTTTCAAGGATTTCATAGATCACGGTGTCTCAATAACGGAGCACCCTGTAAACAAAAAAAAAAAAATATTAATACTACAAATTCTGTGTTTGTAGCTGGAAATAATACGTTAGTTAATACAACAAATTCTATGTTTGTTGCTGTTGGTAATAATGCTTGTTGACGCAACAAATTCTGTGTTTGTTGCTGTGAGTAGTATTTCTGTTAACGCAACAAATTCTGTGTTTGTAGTTAATAGTAATAGGTTTGTTAACACAACAAATTCTGTGTTTGTTGCTGTTAATTAACAAATAAAATTTGTTAGGACAACAAACTTTTTTGTTGAGGCTATTTCCACAAACAAAATTTGTTGGGAGTACTAACATGTGAGTTATCGTAACAAATCTTTTTTTTCGGTGTAGCGCGTATCTGGATCTCAATCGCACTCCTCTCCTTTGGTAACCGAAGAATACGCTAAGCCGAAGGGATTCGCCGACTTAGCAACTGCAACGCTACGGTTTTTCTGGTGAGATCGACTCGAGCTGCGAGGTGAAAAACTCTTTCATTTCGGTTCCATCAAGCACGAGGTATGGGGGTTCAGGAACAATCGTGTAATACGGATTAGACGGACGGCGGATTGTCATAAATTAAGGTGTGAATTTATATCGGTTTTTACCGGGTTTGACGTACCGTGCAAATGAAGGACTTTTTTTTTAACTGTGCGGATTCTAATCAATCTAGGGCAACAACGTTCACTCAAACTAAGGACTGCTTGTTCCGTTTTCCTCAGGCGGAGAGTGTTCCCGGAGTCCTATAGGATTTTTTCATTTTTTAGATTAAATACATTAAAATTTGTACAATTGTCTTTAATGTCTGTCACTTTTCTAGTTTTGTCACCATATATAATATGTTTAGTTATTAACAAGAATAATGTTCTTAAATCCAAGTGGAGTAAATTTAAATTAAAATTTAAATATATCTAAGTCGAACTCCACAAACTTTAATAACTGTAAAATTACTAATGGTGAATTACCATTAGTAATTTTACAGTTATTAAAGTTTGTGGAGTTCGACTTAGATATATTTAAATTTTAATGTTTAGTTATTGTTTCAATTCTTGTCAGCAGTGTTTATTTTATTTTATTATAGCAATTATTGTGGGTTAAAAACTTGTAATTTCTTATGACCTAGACCCTACCTCAACCTTGACAGTAACGTTAAGTCAAATTTGATTGTAACAGTATCCACTTCGACGTAAGTACAGATACGTAATACGCAGTATGATAAAGACGCTTTGCCCTAAGTGCCTAATATTGGTTTCTAGAATCTCTATTAACAGTATAGCTTCTAGACATAATGGTAATTATATGGGGTTAGTTAAAACGCTCCACAGTTACTGCAAGACATAAAATTGTTCAGCGTACAGAAATATAAGTTCTTATTATTATCGAGGTTATAACCTAATTTTGAAACGGCGTTATTCATCTATAAATATAAATTAAAAAATATCAAGCCGTAGATAAATAATCCATTTACATTCCAGCGGGAAAATCTGAATTATTTAAATTGCGTTTCAGCCAAATAAATATTTCATGTTGTTATTACTTGTTGTGAATCAATTTAATAAAGTCTGAAAAGGTTCTTTGCGCCTTTTAAAACCATTATCAAGTATGAAATTGCTTACTTTAATTAAAAGGATCTGGCTGTTGAAGAAAAAGTGTCTTTTAAAGGATTACATGTAAATACAGAAGCTAACACAACAAGTTTCTACTGTATTTAGACCGACTTAGCAAATAATTCTTTATAAGAACATTTAATTTTTTGTTCCAAGATGGCAGTTTCTAAATGAATTATGGTTGTAGGGTTACTGGAACTAGATAATAATAAATAAATAAATAATGAATTTTTACTATATCATGTGTTTGTATTATGGAGATTCCCATTAAAAACACTTAAAAAAAGTGGGATATGATGTATTGTCTGTTGACTGTTTATAACTCCATGGATAATGAAAATTGCAAACCCTGAAAACGCCCCTTGAATTTTAACATCCTCATGCAAGATCGGTATCAAAAGTGGTTTCGTGTTTCTTATAGAAAACAAAAAACATGTGTTATGTTCAAACCGGACCACCCTGAAGATAGTAGTTTAACCTCTCCCAAGGTGGGTCGATGGTAGCTACACGCTTGCTGTACCAAGAGATCCCCCTATGGTAGCTACGCCCCCCTGCCCCTAGGGGGCACCCGATGGTAGCTACGCTCTCTCTCTCAAAGTGACCCCGATGGTAGCTACTTCCTCTTGCCCCAAGGGGGCCCCGATGCTTGTGTCTGTCGGCGCCAAAGGCTCTTTTGACATTTTGCATATTTTCGCACTGGCATGCATCCGCAAAACAGTAAAACGAAAAATGGAGAAACGGAGGATTAAGAAACTGGATAAATTTCTACCTGACAACCTGAAAAACTGCTGCGTAATTGACAAACCCTCAAAGTGGAAAACTGGAAATTGCAAAAATCGGAACCGCAGGCTTGATTAAGAAATTTGATTTGAGATACTGCGACATAGAAAAATCGTGACACTGAAAGGCACTGCGAATTTGAAAAATTGGAAGATTGAAACAGGTGAAACACTCCAAAAAACTACACATTCGTGATACTGTGACATTGAGAAACTAAAAAAATGAGATCCTCAGAAATTTGGACAATGAGATACTGGGAGATTAATATACTGAAAACCTGAGAAACAACAAAAGTCAAAAACTTAGAACCTTATAAATTAAGAAGCTGAAATATCGACATGCAAATAGTGGAAATTTAATAATAGTGCGGCAAGTTGTCGATTGCCCACGAAAGCGAAGTTTTTTTTTTATTTTTTATTTATTTACTAGCTGACCCGGCGAACTTTGTACCGCCTCAGAATCCATAAATGTTGTGTTAACTTTGAATTAAATTCAGTTTTTTATCAAAGGCATATTCACACAACGCCTTCTACTGGCATTACTGGAACCAGCATACAACGCCATGTTCTGTCATGTATCAAAGATGGCGTTATATACGGATTCCATACAAAATGTATGCGCTTTTTTTTAATAGTTTTAATAGTTATTCGTCCCCGAAAAATGTCAGTCAATCCGCTCTCGAGATATTATCAAAAAAATTGTGTGGAGTCCACGCGCATCAGAAGTTAAGCTTTTGAGTTTACTCGTTAAAAATTAATTTTTATTTTTAAAGACTGGTACGACAAATTTTGGTGGCCGGCGTTATTTGTTATTGTTGCCCTGTACCAGGGGGGCTTTGTTAATGTCGTTAATTTTTCCGATGTTTTAATAGTTATTTTGCTATTCGGGGCCGAGGAAAATCCAACAAATTAAAGATCATCAAAATCGGTCCAGCCATTCTTGAATTATAAACCCAAGGGAGCCCCCTGAGCCCACTGTCCATATTTTCATAGTTATTCTGCTATTCGGGACGGAGACAAATCCAACATATCGAAGATCATAAAAATCGATCCAGCCGTTCTTGAGTTATAAACCTAAGGGGGCCCCTGGGCCCCATGTCCATGTTTTAATAGTTATTCTGCTATTCGTGGCGGAGACAAATACAACAAATCAAAGATCATAAAAATTGGTCCAGCCGTTCTTGAGTTATAATCCCTAGGGGGGGGCTAAGCCCCCCTGTCTATGTTTTCATAGTTATTCTGCTATTCGGGGCGGAGACAAATCGAACAAATCGACGATAATAAAAATCGGTCCAGCTGTTCTTGAGTTATAAACCGAAGGGGGCCCTTGGGCCCACTTGTTCATGTGTTAATAGTCATTTTGCTATTCGGTGGTGGAGACAAACCCAACAAATCAAAGATCATAGAAATCGGTCCAACCGTTCTTAAGTTATAAACCCAAGGGGGGCTCCTGGGCCCCCTTGTCTATGTGTTAATAGTTATTTTGCTATTTGTGGCGGAAACAAAATCCAACAAATCAAAGATCATAAAAATCGTTTCAGCCGTTCTTAACTCATGTTTTACTTCATAAGAACCTTCCTCGAACTTAAAGGAATACTTCAAAAAAAAAATTGGCTTCATTGGTTCAGCCATTCTCAAGTGATGGCGTGACCAAGGAAAATAGGGATTCATTTTTATATATCCATATAGATTTATTGCAATTTACAATCTACTCAACTTAAAAAGAGTAATTAGTAAATATTATGTAGGAGGAATGTCTTGAGGCATAAGTCATCATCCATCGATGCCTCGCTGGAGATTTTTACCTAGGTAGATCTTCTGGCCATTGCCTATTTAGTCTTCTTTCGACGGGTTGGTGGTAGATCTCTCTTACCAACTGGTTATTATGTTGAGAACTTCGATTTTTATACCTGTTGGCATTAGTCGGAACCACTTCCATTACGAAGGGGATATTCAGGTCATCGTGAAGTGTCTGGTTTGAGACGTACCATAGGGCGCCAGCTATCATTCTAAGCATTTTTGATTGAAATGTTTGAAGAATTTTTATATTGGATGGTTTACTACACCCTCAAAGCTCAATCCCATACGTCCAAATGGGTCTCAATATCACCTTGTATATAAGTCGCTTGTTTTCCAGGGATAATTGTCATTTTTTGTTGATTAGCCAAGACATGTTTCGTACTTTGAGTTCTAGTTGGCGTCTTTTAGCCTTTATGTGGGCTTTCCATGTTAGCCTCTCGTCCAGATGGAGCCCAAGGTATTTTACCTCGGTCTTGACAGGTATTGGAGTGCCATTTATGTGTACTTGTGGACAGATGCATGTTGTAAATCTGATCTGAGTGGACTTGGTTGGATTTGCCTTGATTCTCTATTGCTCGAGCCACTTTTCAAGCAGGTTGAGGTGATGTAATTTTTCAGTGGCCCTTGATGGATCACTGTCTGCCGAAAGTATTGCAGTGTCGTCCGCAAATGTTGCCGTAAGTGTATCATTTGTTACTGGGATGTCGGCAGTATACAATAGATATAGAAACGGTCCCAAAACACTGCCTTGTGGGACTCCTGCTTTTATGCTGTGGAGATTAGACAGTTCATCTCCAAACTTGACTTGAAAATGTCGTTCGCTCAAAGATTTTATAGTCAGATACAGTTGGTCGGGTAGGGGCTTTTTTAATTTGTATAGTAGTCCTTTGTGCCATACCTTATCGAAAGCCTGCTGGATGTCAAGAAAGACCGATGTACATATTTTCTTTCCTTCGATACTTTGTTTGATTTCGTTGACTATTCTATGGCACTGTTGAATTGTAGAGTGACTCTCTCGAAATTCAAATTGGTGTGTGGGAATTAGATCTTCTATGTTCACTATTTCTTCCAGTCTATTAAGTACAAGTCTTTCAAATATTTTGGACAGTACAGGCAGGAGTCTTATTGGTCTGTACGAGCTAGCTTCTGTGAGGGGTTTTTCCGGATTGGCAATCATAATAATTTGAGCGTATTTCCACTGCACTGGAAAGTAGCGAAGACGGACAATACTGTTGAAGATGTTTGTCAGCAATACGATGGCTTTTCGTGGAAGGTCTTTCAATACAGTACCATTTATTAGATCGTAGCCTGGTGCTTTGTGGGAATTGAGTTGTCTTATAATTCTGCCTACTTCTGCTGGTGAGAATGCTCTAATTGGTGGTGATAACTGACAAGGAGAATCCAAAGATGCCTCTATTACGTTATCGTTGTTGTTACTCGGATGTGGTGTAAAGACTTCTGCAAGATGTTGCGCAAATTGGTCTGCCTTTTCTGCATCTGAGCGTGCCCAGCTTCTGTCTGTCTTTCTAATCGGTGGTATAGCCACTGTTGGTCTTCTGAATTTCTTTGTGGCTTTCCATATCGAGTGATCATCAGGTGTTAGATTCTCAATATATAATTTAAATGTCTCATTTTTCGCTTGCCTTATAGCTGTTCTCAGGTGGTGTGTTAGTCTATTTAGTTGTGTTTTATCTAATGGGTTTTTAGAGTTTTGCCATCTGCGTCTTGCCCTCCTTTTCGCAAATACTAAATTCTTGATGTGTAATGGTACATTATGCGTTTCCGGGATTATCTTTTTCCTTTCTGGTGTGGAAACCCATGCGGCTTCTTGGATCAGGCTAGTTAGGTATTGTACTGCATCTTCCAGTTCTTGATCCTTTTTTAGTCTTACGTTTACGGTGATCTTTTCGTTGATGTAATTCTGAAATTCTATCCAGTTGGTATTTTTAGTGCATAGTCTTGGTGGTGGACTTTTCCAAATTGGGCTGGTACTTAGCGTAACTATGATTGGACTGTGGTCCAATTCTAGGTCTAAGTTTGCCTCAATGTTACTGTATATATCAGATATGCCTTTGGTTATTGCAAAATCCAGCAGGTCTGGGATCTTATTTGTGTCGGTAGGCCAGTAAGTTGGCTTGCCCGTTGATAAGTAGCTGAGATTATTTAGTGCTTAATAGGTTCCTACTTTTAGGTGTTGTAAGCCTGGAGCCCTAAGCGGTATGCTTAGCGTTCCAGTCTCCTGCCACGAGGAAGTGTGGACCCAGTTGAAGCAGAAATTCTTCATATTCTTCAGAGGATATTGTATGTCTGGGTGGACTGTAGGTTGCGGCTATTATGATGGGTCTGGACAAGATTGTTAGCTTTATGATTGAGCTTTGTATTTTGTTAGTGATGAATGACTCTAGCACGTAATGCTTCAAGCTTGATTTAACAATGGTAGCTGAACCTGCGTGGGCTGTTCCGTTAGGGTGATTGGCATAATATACTGTATATTGATGGTGGTGGTGGTTGTGGCAATTATTATTGTTTATTTTGGGATCGGAATTTCTTCTTGGGTCATCTCTATTTCTTGATTTAATCAGGTCGCGGTAAACAGTGCAGCCCCTGTAATTAACTGGGTGGCTTCCGGCGCACAGGGCACATTTAGCTGGGGTGTCTCTGGTTTTCTTGCATACCTTTGTGTCATGAGGTCCACCGCATTTGACGCACTTAAATGGTTTGGCGCAATATGACTTGGAGTGACCATAGTCTTGGCATCTTATACACTGGGTGATAATATTCTTACGCCTGGGTGGCTCGACTCTGATTTTGCAATGCTGTATGTGTTCAAGCTTAAAGATTTCTTTATTGTTGTCTTGCGGCTCTAGGTCAACAAAAAAGAGAGGAAGTAGTTCCTTGGTGACTCTATGTCTGACATTTATGATGTTCTTTACTTTATGCCCTTTCCCATTTATTTCCTTAGTTATATCAGCTAGCGGTATTGAATGGTGTATTCCACGAATTACTATTCTGTAAGCTCGCTCATTTTTTATCTGATATGTGTGATGGATGATTTGCTCGTCCCTAACATGACGTATTAGTTTTCTGTATGTGTCCGTAGTGGTTGGGGTGATTTTTACAGTATTGTTGGATAGGACCTTGGTTTGGTATGTCTCCTCTTCGGTGATCTAGGCGAGGTTATCTTTCATCGCTTTGTAGTTATTTACTCCATAGATGTATATTGGAGGTGGTCTGCGTTTTTTTTTGTATTAGGGGTCTTCTTCGAATTGGATGGTTGCCCCGATTCATTTTTGCCACTGGGTAATTTATTAAGAAATTCGTATCTATTGTTGGTTTTGATTTGTTCTGCTATCTCAGTTGATGTTTGTCGGTTAGCCCTCTTTCTCTTGGGTGTTATTGTTTGCCACTCATGTTTCTTTGTGTTTTCTTGCTCGTCGCTCATGTCATCTAAATCATCGTCGCTAAACCATGTGGAATTCGCGTTTTGTTGACTTATGTTGTTGGTGTTTGGCTGTAGGGAATAGGCATTATTCCAGGTCCATTTCCAGTGGGAAACATGGTTTGTTGTTGCACGTTTTTTATTATTTTGTGCAACGTGGTCCCATTTTAAACACAATGCTATTTTATGTATTTACTTTTTATAGTTTATTATCACTTCGCACTCGATAACGGTGATTTGTTTATCACAAAAAAGTAAAATCTTTTGTACACATGCGTTCGCGACTACGGTCTTGAAGAAACTGAAAGCGAAGTTGAACGCACGAACGAAGTCAGTAAACTTTGCGCACCCAAATTATCAAATGAGCAAACAGTTACTTTTCAACCATAACCAAGGTTGCAATGATATCTACATGAGCAATAAACAAAAATTACATAATTAAACAAAAAAAAAAAACAATCGAAATATTTAAACAGAATTTGCCCTTGGATCCTACTGGGGCTTCGACCCTGAACCCCAATTTTATACTCGGATTTATTCCGCATTCGCAATAAAAAATAGTGTGTGCAACTCGTGCAGCGTTGTCGATTGCCCTCTCAAGCGAAACTTCACTTTCGGGGGCGATCGACATCTTGCCGCACTAGTTGCATAATATACTTTTGTCTATATTGATCATTAAAAAAAAATTCTCTTAAATTCCCCTTTTATACAATTTAGGTGCTTGCATATATTTTGCTTACCAGCCTCGGATAATAAAATTCTATGATACGCTTTATAAGGAAAAGCCTTCTAGTACAGTGCTAATTTAAATTGGAATTATCTTTCTCTCAGTTCGTTGTCTGATAAAAGGTTAGACTTTGGTTTAACAATGATGACGAGCATAGCTGCCAAATATCACGTTTTCAAACAGCACATAAGTAACATGACGTACTACACCGGTTATCGCAGCTCCATTAAACTTTATTGCTACCGCGCAACAAGGTCCTCCACTTCTCTTCCCGTACAAGACATAATTTATTTCTTAGTATAAGATACCGAATAGAAAAGAGCATTGAAGCAAACATTCACGACACTTTTACTACTAATTTAATTTATCATGATTCCCCACTCGAAATAACTTCCAGTTAATAACTTAAGAATGTTTTTTTTTATTGACATTCCAACTCATTATTAAATCAAATGCTGATTACACTGACAAGACAAGCTGCTTCCTTTTCTTTTCCCTACAACCACTTTGTCTTGCTCTTCACTTTCTGCACTTTAATTTTAATGGTAATGATAAATTTGGCAATTATTGTACACAATTTATTTCTTTGTAACATTCGAAGAAATTAACTCCTCTGTGATGGTGCAAATAGCTAGTGTTATAGCGTAATAGCGGAAGCAGTGTTGGAAGTTGAAAAAGTATTGGTGGGTCCTTCTGTTCTTTAATTCCTAAGCTTCTCAATTGTATTTGCGTGATGTTGATGGTCTATCTGCAAATATGGACGAATCGATGCGGCGTTGCTGCGGCAAGTTATCTTAATTAGATCATCTTCCGATACGCCAGCCTTTGCTAATTTGGTAACCGCAGTTGACCTTGTTGAATGATTTATGACCTTAATGCGTTTCATATCGAGTCCTGCTTTCTCGGCACTTTGTTTTGTCCATTTGGCGATTTCATTCATGCTTACAGGGCAATTTATTCTTAAACCACCCATTCTCATCAAGTTTATTCCAAAAAAGATTTTCAATCAAGAACTATCTGTCAGTTTTAATATAAGGTTCTCTCTTAGAAAGCATTTTTTCTAAAATTAAGTAACAGATTAATGCAACTCTAGGAGAAACTAACCTCGCTGGACAAATAATAATGATAATAATACAACTTTATCCACTCTTAATAAAATAAAAATAAATCTATCTTTCATGGTTAATTAAATCAACCTTTTTTCTCCTATTCCCTCTCCTTTTTTCTACACTTGTCCTCTTCCCCTGTCTCTACTGCTGCTCTTTCCTCTTTCTTCTTCGTATCACGCTCTTCATCTATCTATCGAATCTTCTGTTTTCCACTTCCTTCCTGCCCAGCCCATTCTTCTCATAATACTTTCTTCCTTCTCTCCTGCTATTCTTTCTTTCAGGCATTCTTGCATTAGTTTTTTCCTTTTTTTCCCACTGATTTTATTCGAATTTACTCGCTTTTTTGCCCGCTTCTACTCTCATTTTCTCCCTCTTGCATTCCTCTAGCACCATATATCCTGGCGTAGCTTTGTCTATTCCCAACACCCATCTGTAGTAATTTTGTTCGTACCAAAAATTGTTTTTTTAGCGCCCCAAATGTAGCTCTATGGAGATGGGCTGGGTCTATTGTAATTTATGCTATATCTTTATTTTTTTTTATTCTTTTACTTAAATGGACGCCACAAGTTTTACCGCCGAAGAGGATGGTTACGAAATTACGACTCTAGTTGAAAAACTGTAAAACTTTAATAAAACTTGAATTTAAATCAATATAAATTAGTAATTATAAATGAAATAAATTAAATGGAATAGTCAGTCAAGTTTCATTCATCAGCAAAATTCAGTTATAAAAAAGATTAAAGCAAATTAGAATTTACTCATAAAACTAATATCGTAAATTGACAGACCGAATGGAAATTAAAAACGTCGATTTATAGCTATAAGTCGAGGCAAGTATAATGTAAACAACTTAAGTATCCGTCAACGACGATTGAACGATGTAATTAGTTTTATGTTACACGATAGAGACGATAGAGTTGATGCCCCAAACCAACCACCTGCACAGCGACGCGGTGACGATTGACGTACCGCTGCTTGACAGCACCAACTCCCTTTTTTTGGTAAAATGCTTTAGGATGCCCCAAACAGTAATCCCTTCACAGCGAGGTGATTCAAACTTAAAACAATTCATCAAACAACCAAAAAAAAATCACGAAATATGTAAGGTTAATGAAAAGATCAAATTGTCTTCACAATTTTGTTGCACCCTCTCTATTTTTGTATAGATCTCCACTCCATACAGCACTGCGCTCTTCACTAGGCTTTCAAATAGAATCACCTTCTTTTAAAACTCTCTTTCGAACAACTTTTCTCCTATGCTCCATACTTGCGCTACAAACTTATTTCCTTTCTTGCTCAGCTCTTTAATGTGTGTGGATGCGTTGTTTTTTTGGTTAAAGTAGTATCCCAGGTACTTGAACTCATTTACTTTATCTATTTCTTTGTTTCCCCATTTCCACTCCCTTTTCTTCGCTCTTCCGCCTGCTTTCTTGAATATTTTTATTTATATTTTGGTCTTTTCTACGTTTACCTCTAAATTCTATTCTTCATGTATTTTTCTAGACATCTAATCATCCCTCTTATTTTCTTCTCTTCCTTCGCTATCATCGCCATGTCATTCACGAAAACTAGCGCCCACACCTTTTCTTTTCCTACTTCTATCCCCCCCCTCTTGCGCTTTCCGTAGTTCTTCATCTAAGTCACTTACATAATTATTATGGCGTATAGGGTCGGGCTGAGGGGGACATCCTTGTTTTAGTCCCTTGTTCGTGTAGAAGCATTCACTCACTTCCTCTCCCACTTTCACCCTGTTTCTTGTTTCTTTATATATTTCTTCGATTCTTCTTACTAACCCCTCGTCCGTCGTTTTTCTCTCATACACACATCGTATACAATTTCCCCCAGTTTTTCTCCAGTTGTTTTTCTGGCAAGTGATTCAGGACATATACGTTGTCCATTGTGCCTCTGCCATCTCTGAATCCTGCCTGTGCCTCCGGTAGTTTCTTTCTCTCTTCACATTGTCTCACTAATCTCTCCTGCAACGTCATGCTGTAGATCTTATATGCCGTGTCTAGTAATGTAATCCCTCTGTAGTTCTCTGGTTTTGCTTTATCACTTTTTTGTAGATGGGGCATATATGCCCCTCCCTTCATTCACTCGGGAAACCTTTTCCTCTCCATATCTCATTCAGTATCTCTATCAGCCTCTCCCATACTTCTTCTGTGCCATAAATCCATGCCTCGTTCATTATTCCGTCTTCCCCTGGCGCTTTTCCTTCCTTTAGTTTCTCTATTTGTCTCTTGACTTCTTCGCTTGTTATGTTCTCTCCTTCTTGTATTGTCGTTATTTCAATCTTCTTTTCTGTTCCCTGGGTTTTTCCTTCCAATAGTTCCATGAAATGTTTCTTCCATGTGTGTATTTCTATACCTTTGTCCACTCCCTCCTTTTTTTTCTTGCCTGGTTTATATATCTCCATCTTTCTCTCTAGCAGGTTAGTGCTTAAATTTTTTCCCTTTCTTTTTTTCTATACATTTTTGCTTGTATTCTTCTCTTTCGGTTTTGTTTTCTTTCAGTTTCCGGAGTTCCCTCTTCACTTCTTTCTTCAAATCGCGGAATCCCTTATCCCACCAGTTGTTTCTATTCCTACAGTTTCGTCGTGTGGTTATTTTCTCTTTTCTTATTACTGCTGCTTCTATCGTTCTTTTTAACTCTTCCCATTTTTTCCCGGCCTCTGTTTCCTGCAGCCGTTTCATTCTTAAGTTCTTTCTATATTCTTCAATGCTTTCTTATGTCCAGCTCTCCCGTACTGTCTTTACCCTGCCCTTTTTCTCTTCTTTTCAATCTTATCTCTATTGGCATGTGATCTGATTCTGTTTTCTGCTGTATTGTCATGTGCTCTATCTTATTTATCGTCTTCTCATTGGTTATCACATAATCCATTATTGTTGCTCCCCTATATCCCACGCACGTAGAATTTCTTTCCTTCCTCATCCCCTTCTTTATTTCCATTTGCTACGCTCCAGCCGTTTTCTTCTATCCCTGCTCGTTCCCTCTTTGATCTTCTTCGTCTTCTAACCCCTTTCTAACTCCTGTTAGGATTCCTCCTCTTGGTCTTCCTTTCTTGTGCTCTTTTTTTGCACATTCTGCCACATTTCAGAATACCATTCTTATCTCTTCTTTCTTTTTCCCGTTTGTCGTTTTTCTGTTCTCCTTTTCTCGATTTTCCTGGCTTGTGCTTTTTTTCCGTTTTCCCGGGTTTTCTTTCTCTTTCTCTCTGCTTAGCCCATATTGTTCCAGCCTTCTATGCACTCTATCCTCCTGTTTTTCTTTTCCTCTTTCTTTCCTGTTCATTTCTTCCATCTCTTGCTTTTCCCATCTTATTCTTTTTCCTTCTTGTCTGGTCTAGTTTCCTCTGCTATGGTTTTTTGTTTTTTATTTTTTCTTGTTTTATGCCTTCCATTGTCTCTCTTTCTTTTCCCCTTCTTAGTGTTCTCCTTTCTCCTTTTCGAAGTAAGCAGTTGGCATTCCACTGTTGTGTAATTCTTTCTTGCAACTCCCTCTCCTCTTCTCTATGCAAGCTCTCTTGCAGCTACTTGACAAATCTGAGTTGCAGTCCAGGAGTATTCTCCCAGGAATTAGACATTTTGACATAATATTTCAAATCTGTCAATGCAGCTGAGATTACTTTTCTTTTTTCTCCTGTGCTTGAAGTTTTTTTCTTTTACTGCATCTGGAAGTTCTCGCGTCCTTAAAATCTATTCCAGCAAACGGATCTATTTTAACTTTAAATTCTTTAAAATACTTTTCTGTTAATAGCTTAGTGGTGGTATTCCAAACGGTCTTCACAACGCTTTCTTTATAATCACTTCCGTCGAATTTCTTCATATTGTGTCCATACTCTTTTAATATTAAATTTAGCTGACTGTTGTCTGCAGACTCTTCTAAATTAAACCTTTCTTTCTTGGCAAAACGGTTGAAACTGTAGCCAAACTGAGTTTTGGGAGGGCTTGGTGACGAAATTGACGATTCTTCAGATTGTTCGATGGTATGGTTTTTGATAGTTTTTACGCCAAATCTATTTTTACTTGCCATGCTCTTATTTTAAGTGTTTTTAACACTAAATTCGACGAACTGTTTTCAAACTGATTTTTGTTTTTCATTCTTGTTTATTGACGACCACTTCACATACCCAGATGTTACGCAAAGCCGAGGGGCTGTTAACTTGGAAAAAAATTGTACAACTAATTCCACATGGAATTAATTCAAGGTAATCACGAACAATTCCGGTAATTCCGATTCGAAGAATTAATTCGCATGTAATCGTGGTAATCGCAGTAATTCGTAGGTAATTCCAATAATCAGGAAATATTTCCCACAAAAAGTAACTAATTCCGGTAATCAACAGGTAATTCCGGTAATTCCAACAAAAGATGAGGCACTTCATTCAATGGAGTAGTATACAAAATTTTGAAACTTTTTTTATAAATAAAACTGCTTAAAATGGAGTACTCCTATATTTGGTTTTGCTCAAATCATAACCGTTTTCATGAAATAAATGTACAACGTATACAAACGTTTTCTACAAGATAATTCAGCCAACCAAAGTGTCATTTGTGCAACATCATTAAATATTGGGAAACTGTTAAGGCCACGTGTTCGGAACCACAAAGACTCATTCATCCATTTTCCAAAATTATTAATGAAATAACGACCCATCTCTTTAGAAAATATGGCAATGTATCTCTATGCCGGTTGGTTGAATGATCTGGAAATCCAAATGCATTCACTTTACGTTAATGACAAAATTGTTTCTTAATATTAATGTAAAAGTGGAGATAGTCAAAATAGTTCAAACTAATTTGTTTTGGTACAAAGTATACAAGCGTTTTGTACAAGATAATTCAGCCAACCAAAGTGTCATTTGCAACATCATTAAATATTAGGAAACTGTTAAGGCCACGTGTTCGGAACCAAGAAGACCCACTCATTCATTTTCCAAAATTATCAATGAAATAGCGATCCATCTCTTTAGAAAATATGGCAATGTATCTCTATGTGTTGGTTGAATAATCTGGAAATACAAATGCATTAACTTCACGTTAATGACAAAATTGTTTCTTAATATTAATATAAAAGTGGAGATAGTAAAAATAGTTCAAACTAATTTGTTTTGGTACAACGTATACAAGCGTTTTCTACAAGATAATTCAGCCAACCAAAGTGTCATTTGTGCAACATCATTAAATATCGGGAAACTGTTAAGGCCTCGTGTTCGGAACCAAGAAGACCCACTCATCCATTTTCCAAAAACTGTTTGGTGTTTAGCTGGCGGTCTCTCGAAGACGTATAGTTGGACCTGTTTTTTTTTTTTGAAGGAACGGTAAATGGCGAGAGATAATAATTTAATAATAATTTACTCGCAATAATTAATTAATTTTTCGCAATAATTTACTCGAACCTTTTTTCCAAAACCTTCATGATGGCGAACCTCTACATGGGTACTTCCGGCAGGATAATGCACCAGCTTACAGGACAAGGGAAACTATGGACCGAATTCATTCATGTGATGATCGAGTCATTCAATTTCCGCTTCGAAGTCCGGACCTGGCAGTTCTAAATTATTTCATATTCTCGTATCTCAAAAACACCGTATTGTATATAGTTGTACTATCAGATGTTGTAAAATGCATGTGAAAATATGAAACCGAGAGTTAACAGCTGCATTGAAGCTGGGGGAGAACACTTTGAACATTTGCTGTAATTGACTGCGCAAGTGTGAGGTCGCGGCAATTGCTTTTATTTGAAGAAAACATGATCCAAAGTTTAGACCTTGAGTCCTATATATTTTGGTAAGGGGGCTCCTCTATATTTTTTATTAATTTTCTTCTTACTTCTGGGATGATGCGCTACAACGTTCCGAACTCGGAATACACTAATTTTGCGACACCGTGTATAATGTATTTAATATGTGTTACAAATACATTAAATAATAAATAGTCTGTGGTCAAACAGTCGCACAGAGCACTGAATGAGTTTCGAGTTGTGAATGTTGTGTGATTTCAAATGTCCCTTTTTCATATGTATTGCAGGGAATTAGGGTAAACAGCACACGTTAATGACATTTAGACACGCTCACAGCTGACGTAATAAAACAAAATTAAAAAAATATAATTATTTGCCATGATTATAGATGTGTCTACTATTTAAAAAAAGAACCCCAATTACGTTCAGGCTTACAAATTTAATTGATTACGGTCGGATTCTGACCCCTGGACGACCAGTAGTAGAAATAAAACCTCGATGTAATTCAAGTAATTCCAGAATAATTCCATATTATTTGAAGGTAATTCCAGTCATTCTAGGGTAATTCCGGTAATTCCAGTAATTCACGAGTACTTCCTGTAATCACAAGTACTTCCATAATTTTGAGTACTTGAAATAATTCCATGTAATTCCAAACTAATTCCGGCAATTCCGATAGTACTCGTACTGTACAACGCAATGTACAACTAATTCCATAGTTAACAGCCCCTCGCGCAGAGCCCACCATTCAAAAACAAATTAAATATAAATTCTTTGTTTGTCTTTCCAAATAAAACTCGTGGTTTGAATCTGTCGGTAATTTTTGTCAGTCCAACTAACTCGTGGCTGCTGATTTTAGACAATCGCAATTCGTGGTTCGCAGTCATGACAATTGACGTTGCAACAGCCACTCGTAACCCGACTGACAAAAATTACCGGCAAGATTCAAACTACTTGTATTGTAAGTGAAAATTTGCAGACTGTTGTATGAAATTTCTTATTTTAAACAGCTTTACGTAAAACCTTGTTCGAAAGCCCTTACTAACTACCACAGATAATAAATGTGGATCGATAATCGACTTTCAGATTTGTTCATTCGTTAAGCCAGTTCTGAAAATCTGCCACTCACACTGTCATTCACAATTTTCCACGTTAAAACACATGTGCATCGTGCGCATTTAATTGAGTTGTCTGCTTTTGGTTCTAGAGTGCACCTGTTGTCTTTTAGTTAATTACATTACTAAAGTTATAATCAAGTTAATTAGTTAACATCCTTTGTAGCCAATTTTCTAAACGATTGATTTCCAAACACGATGCATAAGTCGCTTTTATGTTAACTATTTTTTTATAACGCTTATAAAAGCCCAGACAAAAGTCTTAACTACTGTACTACTGAAACTTCACCAGCCAAATCAAATGCAAATATAAAATGTGAAGAAAATGGCTATAATTTCCAAAGGAGAGGAGATGGGCATAATACACTATCTTGTAAGTATAATGCAGTACATGATTGTCAACACACTTAACACAATAGTGTCTCATTCTGTATTCATCAGAAAGCACACAAAGCACCAGCAAAGCAAGGAACAGCTTGAGACTACTAAATCAAAGAGCTCTAAATGTGGTAGATAATTAAATTATTAATTAGATGCATTCATCACAAATTAACTGTCTATAACAGTGGAACAAAAGACCCTCCCTATATACTGGGCATTTTTAAAAACAAGGAAAAATATTAAAAGCGACCACCAATATTTTTACCAAACATAGTGACTTTAATGTTTCTAAAACCTTCTCTTCAGTGTTTATATGGTCATTTGAATTCATCTGTTGTGTTTGTACTAACGTTCGAAATTCCTTCTGCTAAATATATTGGTATATCAGCTGTTGAAAAAATTCTATAGTTCAATAATGCCTCTCAATTGAATTAATTTGACGAATTCAACTATAGCATTTTGTAGGCTATATAACATCAAGCCCTAAAACGTGTTCTCTTGTTTTGTGAGATAACAGAACGTATCAAAAATCGCAATTTCAGCTAGGATTTTCAAACGCTGAACATTTACCGCCTCTTGTGACATCATTTCGGGGGAGCATTCTTATTGGTTCGCGCGTCTATTAGTCCGCGGGTATAGTAACTTTGAATTTTGCCTGCTGAATTTTGTCCCGTGTTGACGTCACAGAAAGGCGCGCGTTTCAAATAACTAACACAAATGTTTCGATTTTTTTTATCTAGTAAACGGGTGATTTCAAATAAACAAAAATACTTTTTCGTCTAGTTTCTAGAAAAGCTGTCTTTGAAAATTGTGGGACGACTCTATTCAATTTAACCTAACCGATCTTCATTTATAAACTGTATTTCAATGAATGTAACTATAACTCTAGGAGGTCCACAAGTGATTTCTCATAAGAATTAACAATATTGTCGGTAATAAATTCATAGAAAGCTGCATCGTTTTACCAGCGATGTGCACAGAAAAAGGTAATTGGTCACTGTAATAGCTGCTAACGCTAGATTTTAAATTGCTACAATATTCCCGTTACGAGACTCATCTGCGAGATGCATTTTCAGAAAACCCCATTATTTTCCTATATAAGCAATTTATCACGAGTGCATTTTTAAATTGCCTCTCGTAATAGCATAACCCAAGATGGCTCAAACAATGCACTACAGCAGACCAAATTTATTTTCAACTTCCTTAAAAAATTCATTAACAATGTATGTGAAATTCAATATCGGCATTTTTAAAATATCTGCATCGCATACAACCAAAACATGGCAATCTCAAGTTATTTTATGACCAATAAAACTGGTCTTATTAAATTTTGCCTTCGATTCAAGACACAAATCCCAAGTATTCAGAAATTCAGGAAATGACACGCATTCTAACCCTCTCTCACGTGAAAATATTCGATTGATTTTTAGAAAAGGTATGTTCTGACCACATATTACACCGGAATAATGCAGGTGTTCTTTGTGTTTTTTGAAATAGGGGCTGCCAACTAACACGTTATTATTTGATAGTGACACTAAAAAATATTCCAGGCTTTTTTTTATATGGATGAGGGTGCTGGATACTTATTGCGACCTTCACTGAATAGATTGCCAAGGTCCGAATAAGGCATTGGTAAGAGGTGTAGAGTGGTCAATAGCAGTGCGTAAATCGATTCAATCTCCAAGAACAGCTCCGTCGCCATTCTCTTTAGGTGAATGTATGTCCCCTGTGGTTGGTAGATAGGTGTAGTAACTCAAAACAACATTGCTTTTGTCGAAGAAAATAATCGATCAATCGGAATAAAAAATGCCATTTCTGTTGATAAACTGCTGACGAGTAGCCAAAGAGCTGTCAGAGTCCTATCCACCTAATAAATAATGTTAAATGCTGTTAACATTTATCTAGTTTACAAAGTAATTTAAAACAACCATGGAGTCTTCTAATAAGGATGATGTCATTTCATATAGCTCAAAATCACAAACACCAGCTGTAAGAAAACCAACATTATATATTATTATTTTTTTAAAACAGTGCCAATTCTAATTTACAAATAACGCCTAGTTGCAAATTCTAGAAACTTGTCAATTTATTCTTTATTAAATTTTTTACAATAGATAAATGCCACAGGGGATAAAACTACTATTCTAGGCGTATTCTAAGTATGAATAAATAGCTTCTTGTCAGTCTAAAGTCAAAAGGAACTCATCAAATCAATATTTTCATTTTATGAGAAAATCAGTAAATTGTCTTAACCCTAGACCAACAACGTGGTATTTGAGTTACGATAATAACAACGGGGCCAGGTAAATGATTACATATTAATCATTAAGCAGCTTTTCAAGCTCACCGCGAGTTGAAGGTCATTTTTGGTCATGTTAGTATGCAATTTTTTTAACATAACCTACAAAGTCGTCTCGCAAAACGTGATAGATAGCGACTTTACCAGAAAGAGATGGAAGAAACAGTGGTATAGCTTTGCGCACCGATCGACAGATAAAGTAAGGCAAATTAATTTAATTATATGCAAAACTCACAAAATTATTTCACCCTGCCTAATACTTATTTATATTAGAGTGCGGAAAAGGTGACTTTACAACGCGACAGCTCGTGATTTCCCCATTAGCTGGAGCGTTGGAAAATCACTTTTTGGCCTCGTGAACTGTAAACATGAAAATTAACGTGGACCGTAACTAAGGAGGTGATGGTTTTTACACGTCACAGTGCGGTAAAAATTCACACAATTTTTCGTTCTTAAAATATGTTTATAAAAAATAAACTGCTTGTACAACGAAAGAATACTTATTAAAACGCCATTTACACAAGTTTTTAATTGTTGAGTGTTTGAAAAACATACGAAAATACGTTTTGAAGTTTCAAACGAATGGATTCGGATTCATGGTCTTCTCGATGCTTGAACTGTCAACATGACATTGCAATTCTTTTCAAATTTCGTTGAATTAAAACTTGGCCAAAATTTAATACAAATCTTGCGCGTTAACCATTCTACAGGGCTCGATCATTAAAGCACTCCGCTGGCGCGTCGTGCTTCAAATTGATTTCGCCCTGTAAAATGTAAGTTACCGCACACGAATGTAAATAACTATTATGCACGAAATTTGTATAAAATTTTTTGGCTGACAACTATTGTTTAAGAAAAATTAGAATATTGGAAATTTTTTACTCACAAACTTTGACATTTTGTCTATTTCCAATTTTACAACATATCAGACACAGACACTGAAATTTTTGAAGCAACACCGCCAGAATTAAAACAAGTGACCCAAAATGCTGCTTCAGAACTAAAGAATGGTGTTTCCAAAAAAAATGCTAAAAATTTCCGTGAAAATGTCGTTTTGGCATACTTCATTGAATTAATTTACTCCATGTTAAAATCATATATAATTTTACATGAAAACATAGATATATCAAAGCCCACCAAATTAATTTCGTATTTAAAAAGAAAAACGGCTAATCGTTGCCACAGAAAGGTAAAACATTAATACATTTATCGAACAAGCTCCAAATGAGGAATTTTTGCTCATGAAAGTATGTGTACAGTTATATAAATCTTCTTATAAATTACACCTTATAATTTATTACAATTATTATTATTTTATCAATAATCGCATTATTTACAAAACAGAAATACAAAAGTGTCATTTTTTAGATCATTTTAATTATCGGTGTCTCTGGAGCATGTCGAAGAGAAGAGATGTATTATAACATGGTAGGTACTTCAAGACATCGAGTATAAAAACGACATAATTTTAATTGTAATTCCTACTTCCAAGACTAACGTCAGTCGTTCGTTTGTTGTTACAAAAAAGGCATGGATCGAAAAATAATAATAATAAGCTTTATTGGTACATATCTACGTTTGTTTTGTACATGTCAAGTTACAAGTATATCGGTTGTCCTATTACAGTAAGTTGTCGTCACATAGATATTCGTCATAGCTATAGCAAGCTTTTTGTATTAGTATCTGTTTTATACATTTTTTGAATTTTGTTATATTCTGATTGCTTAACTCAAAAGGCAATTTATTGTAAAATTGGTACAATAAAAATCTACAACATTTTGGTCTTTTGTAAGTCTAATATTTTTAGGGCAAACTGCGTCAATAAGCCGTGTATTATGGTCATGTATGTCCCTATGATGTAGATATTTATCAATGTTGTCTTTTATGTATAAAAGACAGTAGAGAATGTACAAACATGGAAAAGTTAAAAGTAACTAAATACATACAAATCAGAGGCAAGATAACCAAAATTAAAGATCGACTATTTCTGAAATATGAGAGGGGAAAATGTCATAATTTACCAATTGGTATCAATACAATTGGCTCAATACCTTAAAGAATTGCGACATTTTTAAAGTTAGTAGATAACCCAAAAGATTTTACGGCTCATTGTTTTCGTCGCTATTCTGCTACTTAGTCGTTAAAAAAACATGGAACGTGAAAGTCTTCCAGTGTTGCCGAAGGTGTTGCGGAAAGAAACGTCGTCCTCTTCAAAGAGACTACCAGTTCCAAATAATGAATTTCCTTCAGATTTAAAAACTGCGAACAAAAATACACATTTAATATTACATTATGTGCACCTTGAGTTATAAAATCCTAATTTATCATCAACTTCAAATATTCAGTCCAACCAACTAATTCCTGGTCTATTTTCACATGTTGAGAATGGTACAATCAACATTAATATTTATAATAGTTGCGTTTTTAAAAAAGATACCTGAGTTAATAGAGTTTAGTGTTACAAGTTATTAATAGATATTTATGTACCAAGGGCATAATGAGGATGTTTATATTCGAGGGCAACAGTTACAAATTCGAGGGCCCGTGGTGCATACAACGTTTTATATTTCACTGCATTTGAATTTGTAAACATTTAAAAAATATATAAATTTTGAATTTGATTTTGCTAAATTCTCTAGTTTGCGAATTTTCGATAAAACTGATGCCTCCAACCTGAATGTTTCTTCATTTAAACATAAGTATAATTTTATTTATTTTAGAATTCAATTATTGGATCTCCATTTACAAGTTATTGTACTTTTAACTTTAAATAAATAATAATAACACGGTTAAATTTTTTGAGGGCATAATAAGCGGGCATTATGATTTATACGCCCTAGGGCATTATAGCTTACTTAATATATCTCGTTGTCAAGGTATCAAAAACAAATAATGATTCAGTGAAATATAAAATAATTTCTTCCAAATTTAGAGCTTTTTTTTTTAATTAATTCATGCTGGAGTTTTGAAAACTAAAAGGAATAACTAAGAAGATTGGATCTTGAAACCTTCAATAACACGTGCAGTCGTGCAGATCAAATCAGCCTACAAGAAAGCATGCACACAGGTTGAAAAAGTAATACATACACATTTTGGGGAGCTTTTTGTGTTGATATAAAATTACGCTGAAATTTGTAGGAGTAATAGGTAATAATAACTATCTAAAAGTAATTAATAAGGTTCGGCGTTCGAGATTTAATTTTTCTCAAACGTATCCCACAACACCGGCCCAGCGGCGTACGTAGCGGCAACTCGGAAATTTGTAAACAAGGACAAGCGTGCGAGGCCACTGCAAGATCGATAGCTCAGGTAGTGGGGTCAAATAAATCCCGACCGCCGATTCATAGATCCAATTAACCATCAATCTGTCAAATGTCATTTTGTTAAACGTTCGTGAAAAGCTAGAAATTCTGTTGTTACTTTACCGCATAGTAGCCGCACTTTACAACATTTTGCATAAAAATCTAGTTTTGGACGACTGCACCAATCCCCAAGTTCATGTTTTTTCTAATGGCATTTATCCCTCACAAGTAGCTGGTTTTATTACACAACAAATTTCAATTAGCATGCCTTTAGCTCAACAATACCCAACTCACGGAATAGATTACGGTGGAAAACAAAAAAAGACTAACAGGCAAAGACTGAAATACGGTCAAAATACACAAACGTAGAATTATTACTGGTTGAGTGAATCCATCACTACCACGAATAGATTTGATAACCTGACTAATTCCGGCTTCAAACCGCATGACAAGTCTAAGCCAACGTGGTGTAGACCAAAACGATGCAAACATGCGAACTAGTAGGCGAACATGCGCCAACGTTGGAACGAACCCACGTTGGCCAACACTTGCCGTGCCGATGCCGTCTAATTCCCATCGTTAGACCAACCATGCCCAACAACGCAAAACCTTTATTTCCACTCACATCTGGACATATCATGGATATAATATTAATCTCTGAAGCGCACAACCGCCAACTCAACACTGCCAGGATCATCACAGATTCCATATTCTCCGCAAATTTAATAGATTTCGTCTTAAGAAAAGACAACTAACTAATAAGATGGTTTTCCTTTTAATCAAAGATTATTATGATTTTAAACTTTATGAATTGAAGTCCGAAATGTGCTAACAATATTTGCAAAAAGAGTCGATGTGCCTGCATTTAAGACTCGCCGAAGTGCTATGTCTGCCAAGTTGACGGTCACCATGCGGGCTACAAACAGGGTCTTCTACAGGGTGATTGTATAACAGAGAACAGGTCCCACAACTGAACAGCAATAGGAATGGTGTGGCTATGGCACTGATGTGGCAATAAAAGAGGAATGGATACACATCCTTCGAATAGATTTTAGAATAGGGTTTTATATAATTGGAGTTTGACAGCTGGGTGCTCTATGGATATCCAGTTAATAGTATGAGCAGGTGGAATAAGCGAATTCTCGCTAGAGGTGACTTTAACGCTAAGTCGCCTCTATGGGGATATAAAGAAGATGCACAAGAAAGCGGTGTGCTACTGGTCTAACAATAAGACGAGCAGCATCCAGATGGCGAAAAAAGAAAATAATACTTCAAGAAAAGGAGAATAATGATGAGAGAAAACTGTGACGCCTGTTAAGGTCGCAATGCCCCGAACGCCAGTTTTTGAACGTGGTACGCTCCACTTGTCCACGGGTAGCTTAATCGGAGTACCTAAGCCGGGGCTCAGTTGTCAAGTTCGGCAGAAAGGAAGTAAAATAAATACAAGTCGGTGTCACGGTCTTTATTTAACCCGGTGTCTCTCTCTCCGTTTCACCCTTACTATATTCGTCCAACAGACCCAACGAGGTCTATAAATTGCAATACAATTTTTATTTGTGGTAGAATTTTTTTTATAAATTTATATTTAAATGTTTACAGCTTAAATGTATTAACTGAGAAAAACTTTGGAATGCATTCTATTTTTTTATATGATAGGAAACGTCAAATTTGGTCCGTTGGAAATATATCTCAATATGTTTTATTTTATTAATAAAATAACAATAATATACCAACAATACAATATCAATACAAAATATAGATCTCATAATATGGGTCCATGGGATCCACACGTATGCAGAATAAGAATTTTTTCGAACCTGTGCAGATGAGGGTTAACCCTTGATACGTGGGGCCTAAGGTGAATGGGTACGGGTACGGGGAGCGCCGCCAAGAAGAGGCTCATCCGGATATCCCCGCGTTCGACCTGCGGTCGGAAAGTCGGGCACCGACTAGGGAGCTGCTGGGGCTCCGGCAGTGTTAGGTGGACCTCTTCCGCACGTCACACAGGAAACCAGGGGACTGAGGAGCTACAAATTCTCCAGCAGTGAGGCCTACTTCCTGTGAAGCCAGGCAGCTGGTGGTTCCGGTGGAGTGTCTCTACCTTCTCCTCTTCTTCGAGGTCGGGTTCTTTTCAATGTCTCTATCTTCGGCTTCTTCCGCAGTGGACTGGTGGACGTTCCTAACGTTCCCATGCTAGTGGGCGGCCTTTTATAGACTATCCACGGTGTGCCGCCGCCGTTGTGGATTCTGGATATAGGCAGCAGGAGCGCTCTAATTCAGTGAACTACAGGGCACAATAACTGTTTCGACACGGTGCCGGGAAGTATTTTAATTCAGTTTATGTGTCACCACGGTGTCTGAAAATATTGAAAATTCATTAACTTCGTTACAAAAAAGAAGAGTGAATGACGACGAGAGGGAAGAAAGCAGAGCGCAACACCTCCTGGTTGGGCGGGATATGTATTGACTATAAGAAGGAGATAGGTCTCTCAAAGAGGAAAAAACTGATTGAGGAGGTGGATCAGGATATCTGGGCGAATTTTTATCAGATAGTCACTTGGAAGTTTGATAAACTGATCGGTTCGTTGAATGGAAACCAGCTTATGGCGTAGGTGGAGAAATTCTTCTTTAGTCATTTAGAATAAAGTGGGAGCAACCGACGTGAAGGTAACTGAAAGCAAGAAAAACATCAGGCGTTCGAACTTGCTTAATTGCATAGGCAAACTGGAGAACGCTTGCATGTGTGGTGATTACACCAAATGTACTGTACACAAAAAACTAGTTGCGATGCTTCAAGCTAGAATCGATTATGGTTAACAAAATCAAGAATTTTATTAAAATTGCGCAATTAAATGTACGATCTCTTATAAATAGTTTTGTTGATGTACGCACACTCTTAATTGCAAACTCGTTTCAAATATTCGGTATAACAGAAACATGGCTCTCTAATGTTATTGATTCACAAGAGTTGTATATTGATGGGTTTAAACTGATTCGCAACGATAGGCAGTTCAGAGGAGGTGGTGTTGCCTTTTACATATCTAATACAATTCATTTTGAAATAATAGCCTCATCCAATTCAGAGGAGAATGCCCTTGAACATCTTTGGATAAGGTGTAAGTTGGGTGGATTGAATACTGTTCTTGGAGTTGTATACCGGCCTCCTCGAGGTAATCTTGTTACATCTGTTGAAAGGTTGGATGATCTTTTGACACAATTTTTGGGCGAATTTGACAATTTTATAGTCATGGGAGACTTCAATATCAATCTTTTTAGCCTACCTAACTCTTTACTTAGTTCTATGTCTCAGTTAGGATTAACCCAACTTATCACTGATCCTACACGCGTTACTGGAAGTAGTTCTACATTAATTGATCAATTTTTTGTTAGCAACCCCGACCACATAAGGAAGTCTGGTACTATGAATTGTGACAATATATCTGACCACCATCTCATTTTTCTAGAAATGTTAACAGAAGCCCCCAGATCTAAACAGAAACTAATTCAAACACGTAGGCTGGGCAATATTGATAATGCTCGTTTTTTGCATAGTTTACAAATTATACCGTGGAATAATATTTTTTATATGCAGGACATTGACGAAAAGGTGGTATTTCTTACTTCTAATATAATAAATTTGTTTGACCAACATGCACCGCTTGAAACAATTAGAGTATCCAAACCATATTTACCGTGGCTTACAAGTGTTTTGAAGCGTATTATGAAGGAACGTGATTCAGCATTACAAAAATTCAAGCTAAATAAGACGCCCAAGAACTGGGAGCGTTATAAGCAACTTCGAAATTTTGCTCTGTCCTCTCTTCGACGAGAAAAAGCTGCCTACCTTAAACAATTGTATAATAACAAAAATCAGAGTCTTTTTTGGAAAGGGTTGCAAAAGCTAAATATTACTAAAAATAAAATTAATGAAATACCTGCTGAGTTATCAAATCCTAATGAAGTAAACAAATATTTTTTATCAATTTTCTCTAATAGTGTTCCAGATGCTGATGTAATTAATCAATATTTAAATAATAAACACAACGATAACATCTTATTCAATATACATCTTATCTCAGAGCAAGACATTCTTAAGATTATTATGAATCTTAAATCTAATTCACAAGGTGTCGACCAAATTTCACTTCACATGCTGCGGTTCTGCCTACCTACAATTCTACCACATATCACTCACATTATTAACGAGTGCATACTCAAATCTTACTTTCCGTCTGAGTGGAAAATTAGTCTAATTCGTCCTCTTCCTAAAATTACCCAACCATCGTCTTTTGCCGATCTGAGACCTATCAGTATACTCCCAACACTTTCAAAAGTTTTCGAGCGAGCAATGTACCAACAGATAAGCGATTATGTTACCAAAAACAGCATACTACCCTCTCATCAGTTGGGCTTTAGAAAATGTCACAGTACCACTACAGCGCTTCTGCACCTCAATGATAAAATTCTATCATATATGGATGATAATAGCCCCTCCATACTTGTACTTCTTGACTTTTCTAAAGCTTTTGATAAAATAAATCATGACATATTATGTGCAAAATTATCCTATTATGGCTTCAGCAAGCAGGCACTATGTATGGTATGCTCCTATCTCTACCAAAGGCAACAAGTAGTCGTTATTAATAATTCTGCATCGGATCTAAGTTACATATCTTCGGGTGTTCCTCAAGGAAGTGTACTTGGTCCGTTGCTATATATACTGTACACTGCAGACATAGCATCTGTTGTCAGGCATTCCGACATACAGACTTATGCTGACGATACCCAGATTATTTTTAAACTCAGGTCTCCAGATGTTGCTGACGATATTAGCTTATTAGAATCCGATCTTGCGTCTATACAATCTTACGCCAGAAATCACAATCTATTTATAAATGCTGATAAAACAAAGGCAATTATATTTGCACCAAGAACAAGACGTGAATCACTGAAACATTCTTTTTCATTCACCATAAATAATAATGTAATTCACTTCGTAGATTGTGCAAAAAACCTAGGTTTATATTATGACGAACTACTTCGGTTCCGTGATCATGTAGGTCATTTATTAAAATCCTGCTTTTTTAAGCTAGAGTTGTTGTATGTCAACAGGCACATACTAAACTATAAATTCCGCAAGAAATTGTGTCAAACTTTAATATTCCCAATCATTACATATTGCATAACAGTATACTATCCATGCCTTGACGCCTTATCCAAACAGAAACTTCAAAAAGTGCAAAATAACTGTTGCCGCTATGTTCTGGGTTTAAGAAAATTTGACCATGTTTCTGAACATATTCATTCGTTGGGTTGGTTGCGTATTGAATCTCTATGGAAATACCACCTTCTGACACTTGTTCACCGTATCCTCCAAAATAATTCACCACACTATTTGCGCGATCAGCTTAAGCCCGTTTCGTCGATACACTCCAGAAATACTCGATGGAACAGCTTGTATTTAGTTCCACAACATAGGACTGCTCGCTTTAAGATGTCGTTTATTTATACCGCGGTAAGGCATTATAACGCATTAAACAAGCTATTAAAAAGTCAAAATATGGTAACATTTAAGCGAGTTGTTTATGCCATGCTTTTGAATATCTAATTTAATCAGTATTTATATTGAGTTAGCGCCAATGTTGTTGCTTGTACCTAGTTAGTATTTAGTATTTAGTGTAGTTTTTGTTTTTCTTTTTATGCCCTTTGTGGTTAAGTGGAGGAATAGCCACGGCTAAACTTCGCCACAAAGGCTAATGTACCCATGGGTAACTTAATAAAGACGTATTTATTTATTTATTTATTTATTTATTAAAATGGAGCGGGGAGGAGGTCTGGCAAAGCAACAATATGGCCAATGTTGACCCATATCGTTCTCGGAACTATTGTGTGTTCGTCGCAGACTGCTTTTTAAAGTGCTCCTTGTAGGGAGGGTGGTCGATTCCAGATGCAGGGATCTGTCTTAGCGCCTAAAACTTGTAGGGTATGTGGATGATGTGGCGGTGATAGTTTTCACCAAAACGGCTGATAAACTGAGTTGTGGGGGTGAACAGCATTTGCACCACACGAGATTAAGGCGGTACCACTGGGAGGTCGACGAAAGCTGAGGCAGATGAATGTAAGGGTGACAACTAAAATAACGATTCAGGAGACAGTAAGGTACCTTGGAGTGGAGTTCCAACGAAACCTCAACGACCAGCTCTTACCAAATGTGAGAGGACCGCGAAAATGTGTGTGCAATATGAATGCGTTAATAGCTTTGTTACAACAGCAAATTAGAAAAATTCAATTTTGCTATACGTAAATAAGCAGGAAAATCTTGTTTCCAAGACGATTTCCGGAAAAACAATTTACACATATAAATGAAACTGACAGTACCATTTGACTGTTTGGTTTACCTACTTGATTTTTTGACTTGTTTTTGTTTGTCATAAAAAATCCAATTGAATTTTTTTTCTCAAAACTTTCATTATCTAAGATAACAAAATTTTTATACTGATGTTTAGACAATTAAAAGGGCTATCTGAATCAAGAAAAAAAATAGGGGGTTTCTATTTAAAAAAAAATATATCGATGACATCATCACTCGAAAACAAATGACTACTTGAAATTTAATTTGGGATCAAAATATTCATTTTTATAAAGCAAAATTGACCAGGCAAAAATTTTTTTGAAATTTTTTATTTTTATTTTTAATGGAATTTATTCCATACTTTTGCCGCTCACTGTATATTTGATTCATCGATATTCTTCCCGTTTAATTAAACCTACAATTAGGCGCCTGACGTATATTTACCAGTAAGTTATGGATATATTTCCACATAACATTATGTACACAGTGTAATCTACCTTTTGGTTCACTCGTCACACACGTGTGTAATTATTCTGTCAAATATCAGATAGTAAACCGGAAGATAATTCTAAACGTGCCTTGGAAGTCCACCAACATAAATTCAAACAACTTAACTTGCTTATTTAAAACGAAATGAGATTACACATGGTTTGATCTTAATCTTAGAATCTCCAAAATATCTTTTTCCTAAAAGTTATTTACTTTATGTTACTATTGTGCGGTCGGACTGAAAATACACTGACGGAGGATATAGTAAAATCGAATCGACCTTGCTGAATCTTCTTAGATATGCGGTATTAAGTTATTTTATGACAGATGTGAAAGGCAAAACAAAAAAGCTTATGATTTACATCTGTTACTATATTCGTAGCAAAAGGAAGCTCTGAAAATATTGCCGAGATTCAAATAACATTTCTTTGTACAAGCCGCTGCAGATCATGTTAGACATTTTGGAGAATATTTAATAATCAGAATGAAATCATTAATACTGATTTCAATTATAGATAAATATTGTCAACAGATAGGGATTTCGAAAACCTATAGTCGAGCCGCTGAAGAGATGGAGTTGTAAAGACGCGTGATCGCCACGTGATAGGTTTGCAAAATGAATAAAGTATTAAAAAGTGGGGTGGGAATGACCCGTTGCACACTAGAGTGCAGCGAAGACATAAGCATCGCTTCAAAAAAACAAGGAAATTTAGATTTTTTTTAAAGTCTCCCTTTCGTGGACGTCTGAACTTGTCTACAATTACTGAAGATTTGCCGTTTAGAAAGTATCATCAGTAACTTGGTTTCGGTTTGCGATTATTTAACCCCGTCTACAGCACGCCGCTTTCACGTTCACGCTCTTCCTTTTCAGCGACTCGAGTATAGAAGAAATTGTTAATTAGAGAAACTATTAGAGTCTTCAAAATATTTGATTCACAGTTCATCGTCCAATTTAAACTCTTCAATTTATTTCCTAATAATAGGCAATAAATAATGGATTTTCGCATTACAATGTAACCAAAAAACTTTTGTATGCAACTCACAAGTAACATTATTTACTTTTATATTATTTATGCCTACGATCATGTTTTTGGAATTCTAAGTTCATAAATCTAAATCTTAGTTAATGTTGGAAAAAAGTTATATCGTGTTTTCATAAATGATTCATACATGGCGTTGCCTGTGGAAAACAAAATTTACATCTAGTTATATGGAGAATTTTGACGCCCACAGCCTACTGGATGTATAAATAATTTATGAAGACCATGTAGAACTCAAGAATGATAATTTCAACAATCTAGATTTACACTAAATAAACTTTAATCAATAGAAAGAAGGCAACAAAATGGATGTAAATCAGTGCTTAAAATGTTTTTTTTTATTTATTGCTGAAGTGGCGGTATGAGAACTTTAATATAATGTAATAAAAAAATCACAAACATAAACATAACACAATAAATTATACTATTATTAAGCCATCCATTTAAAAAAATGTCACCTATTATTCCTGACGCAGTCCCAATATGCATTATTTTCAATATCTCGTCAGTATTAGTAGTCAAAGTTCATACTTAAAGTCGGATTGTAGATTCGTCGTCAACCTGTTTTTATTGCTACCTACAATTTTAATTCGGACCAAACGATTTCTGCTGAAAGTAGTTTATCGTGCAAAGGTGATTGGAACTTCTATTAAATTTCTTGGTTCGTAAAACTTCCCATAATTCTTTCCTCTATCCGATTCCTGGAAGTACATATTAGAGCATTATACTAAAAAGAACGGACAGGTTGTCCAACAGGATATTACGTATTATATAGCTAATAAAAATTTTACGGCAAAATATCTAACATATTTGGACCTTTGTGTTTTTTGACAATTATTATTTACTTTTGTATGCGGAGTACAGATACCTAATAAATAAATCAATTCAGAGTGTCATAATTTACAACTTGTTATTTATGACGAATAGGTCGACTGCACTACTCTCTAAATATATCAGTTCCTTGAACCAAGACATTGATAACAGTTTGAAATTTATAATAAACAATATTTATTCCTATTTTTATCAATGACTTTAAAAACGTATTTCTCTGTATTGGTTTTTCCATAAGATATTGGACAGAAAATTAGTCAGAACTGATTAAATTGAAATATATACGAGACGATAAATTAAAATTAAAAGGAATAGAAGGTTATCGGATATAAACTAATTTGCTTGGAACTGTGTAGCAACGAAAATGCCGAGTAATGTCTTTGCATATAAATACAAACCAAAAATTCTGTCAGTCAGTGTTGGTTAACCATGCTGTTAAAAACTATTTTTCTTGCGGTTCTATTTGCCGTTGTTACGGCCAAAGCCGGTGGTGGTGTGACATTCAAAAATGTTGTAGTTCGCGGTTTCAGTATGTTTGTGGCCAAGTTTAATGTCACCATTAAATCATCAAACAGCTTACAAGAAAGTCTTCCAGATAAAATTTTTGACAAATTAGAAATTAAAGACAGTGAGATTCCCGTTCTCTACGAAAGTTCGATTGACCTTGAAGATTTGGACGAGCTTATTTTAGAAAATAACAAAATCAGGGAAATACAACCCGGAGCTTTAGTGAACGTATCTCAGCTGCGAAAATTAGTCATTAAAGGAAATAGCCAATTAGAGGACATTAAAAACGGGGTATTTAACAATTTAAATATTGCCACATTGGATTTGAGTAAAAACTCTATAAACAAAATTGCTTCTGGTGCGTTTGACAACATGCCAGAACTGTTGAATGTTAATCTCGCCGATAATCAGTTGCGAATTTGGGACAAGAAATGGTTTACCAACACGCCACTTTTAACTAGAGTCTCGATGCAAAATAACCTCATCGAAGAAATTCCAGCTGATGCGTTTGTCAACTTCCAAGGCGAAAAGCAATTTGGTTCTGTGCCTCTCACAATTAACATTGTATTAAGCAACAATAAAATCAAGAAAATCGATGAAAATGCCTTCAACCGTTTGGAGAAAATCAACAATTTATGGTTAGATGGAAATGAAATTGAGAGCTTACCGGGAAATTTATTCTCCAACACTGCTGTGAAAGACCTAAGAATCGAGAATAATAAGTTTCAATGTTTGAATGGTGATTTGGAAAAAATTTTAGTTGCTGACACAACTCATATTGATGGCAATCCGTGGAATTGTGACTGTTTAAAAAATATAGATGCGTGGAGATCCAAGCATCATAAAAATGTGATCATGTTCTATTCGAACATGACCTGCTACGCTGAACACATTGATCGTAAAATAAAGAGTCTGAACCAGTTGCTGAGGGAGCTGAGAAAAAATGACACTAATATGTCAGTAAACGAAATTTAATTGTAGAATACCATAAATTTTTAATTATACTTTTTTTTTTCAGCAAGAAAATATTTTGTAATTTGCTTTAAAATATTTGTGTAAATACATAAATTTAGAAAGAAAATCTATTAACAAGGCAGTAATGTGCAAATTTCTTTGTTAATAAATCTCCACCCATAAATATTTATTATCATTTGGAGTATAACCTTACCATAATACGACTTTTGGTTGACAAGTTCAGTTTTAAGATCTCTAACTTTTCACCAACTTTTGATACATCTATATACCGGGTGTCCCAGAGATGGAGACATTAAAACAGGGTTTTTGGAAGACGATAGCCACACGATACCTTCACAATTTAAAATTATTACAAATCATATACAGAGTGTCCTAATATTAGTAATATACCAAAGTTATGTTTTTTAATGGAATGCCCTTTATATTAGTCCGTGAATTGAAAGAGCAATTAATGCTGAGCAAAATGATATAAGGTACTACAGGTTTATTATGGATGGTTCTTGAGGTATAAAGAATTTTATGTCAAAATTAGTGCTTTTTTAAAAATTGCGGACCAATATTTTTTTATAGATCCAAACTTTAATACAAACTGATTGAAAGTCATCTAAATTGATAGTTCTATACAGGGTGTACGGTTTCGCAGAACTTTTTTTTCAAATGAAACACCTTATATATACCACCAACTAGCATTTTTAAGAGGCTTTTTTTCAATGTATGGTTTGCCTCGGCCAATGTTAGTACATTAGGTAATTTTTGGAAAAGTTTTATAAGAAGCATTTTGTCGCACGCACGGGTTAGAGTGCGACTAAGTGCGACAAAATGCCATATAAACGAGTTATCATACAGTATTTTTTCTACTTTGCCACTTTTTATACAAAATAATCAAATTTTACAATCTAGGGAATTTCGCGGCGATTGGCGCGCTTGCGAGCTGCATTAACGGCGCCTATGAAAAATAATTAATTTGAAACGTCAACACTCGTATTCTTGTCCTTCCAAAAATGAGTTCTGAAGTTCTTCAATGTACGTCCCCAGAAATACGGGTTTTGGCGAAAATACGATAGGCACTTTGCTACCTTTAAAGTCACGCGAGGTATATGGAAAAACAAATGCCCAATTTGAAAATTGGCAGAAGGAGAACACGTTCTCTACGATCTCCAAAAACATTTTCCTACCGTATGTATTTTGAGCTACGCACACAAAGTCAAGGCGAGCCATCCAGGACATGTAAAACAGACGCCGTCCTAGACCAATGCGCCAAGAAGGCGACAAGTGTTACCAGCTTGTTGGACACCTCCCCCAACAAAATCGCTTGCCCTAAATGCACGTGAAGTTCCAATGCAAGTGGCAAAAATAGTAATGGCAATTCACATTCATACATCATTGACAGCGAAATATAGGTTAGGATTGCCAAGATCAGACAGAGAGATTACCAATATAAAAAAAATAAATTATACTATTTTTAGTATAATTATTATAACACCGCTTTTGTCTATTATGACACGCAAAAACGTATCGTAATAGCCTCAGTACGAACGCAAAGTAGAAAAATTACCTTAGAAATGACACCGAAAGGTAGAGAGGCTTAGGTTTACGTAAGAATTCGATATCCTTTTAATAACCCCAAACGAAAAAATCTAGATGTGTTAAATCCCCTATCAATCCAACGTCTCGGCAATCAGTCATTTAAATATCTTCTTATAGATCCTTCAAGACTTATATCGTACGAGAGGAGGCGCAAAAAAACTGGTTTTACTTGACCCGCACGTGCAGATGAAACAGGCCCGTCTTAGATTTTTTGTTTTATTACAATTTTGATCGAATATGCAGTTTTACGTACACTTTAAGTTAAGTATCGCTCAAATTAAGACTTAATAAAACAACGTTCAATAGCACTGCATAAATCGAAAGTGTTATTAGTAGAATCGAGCATGTCTTTTACCGAAACCTTAAATTCTAGAGTACGTCTCTGTCGGCCAAATGTTGGCACGCGACAAAACCGGTGCGGCTACCTTTGAGCAACTTTTTTACGTACCTCGAAACTCCACCTTCGTACGATATATCTCTTGAGTTTACAATACATTCCTATAGAAATGTACAGGAGCTCCATACTGATGCAACCACATTAAGGACCAATGATCCTAATAATCAATCGTCCGCATCCAGTGGGGATTTTCAGTGGCATAATAGTACATGTTATGCCTCTTGACATGCCCATTACTCTCAAAGGTCGCCTCATTACTGAACAAAATTCTGTTTAAAATATTTCTATTCCTTTCAACAACTGCTGCTTACTTACTAAACTTACGTCTAACAAAATAGAACAGCACTCTCGGGGAGTGGGGTGGTAAAGTACACAGTGGAAAATGTCCGAAGACTTCCACCTCCCGTGCCGCACGTGTTGAAAACAGGTGTGCATCAAACACGTGCAAGTTAAGCAGGTGCATATTCTTGCCTTTGCCGCTTTGGCGGTAGAGATCAAAGGGGATTTTAAAGTCACCACCTGCACATTAACATTTCGTAAAATTGATTTTGTATAAAAATCACAAAAGTGAAGCTATTTGTTACAGGGTAACTGTCAACAAGAACAAACGCCTCCATGGTAACCAGTCAAAGATGATACGATCCTAATACACGATATCATCAATTTGGGAATGTTTTCTATGTTTTTTGAAAAAATTATGTACTAACATTTGCCGAGGCAAACTGTATATTGACAGAAAGCTTATTAAAAACTCGTGGTATAATGGAATATATAGGGTGTTCCATTTGAAAAACAAAAGTTATTATACATTTTGCGAAACCGTACACCCTGTATAGAAAAATCCATTTAGATGACTTTCAATCAGTGTGCATTAAAGTTTAGGTCTATAAAAAATTATTTACAGAAAAATATTCAGTTATCTCTGTTGGAATGGTCTCTGCAAATTTCTAAAAAAGCGCTAATTTTGACCTAAAATTCTTCATAACTCAAGAACCATCCATAATAAACCTATAGTACCTTATATCATTTTGCTCAGCATTAATTGCTCTTTCAATTCACTCACTAATATACAGGGCACTCCATTAAAAAAATCATCACTTGGGTATATTACTAATATTAGAACACTATCTATATGATGTCTAATAATTTTAAATTGTAAGGTATAGTGTGGCTATCGTCCCCCGAAAATCCCGTTTTGATATTTTTTAAAATAAGGGCGTAAATGATGGTCCACACACATCTGGGACACTCGGTATATGAAATACATCACTTACTGACTCATCACAAAATCTCCGGATTCAGTGAACCGATTGCAATTAAATTTCTTATTCTTCCACGTAGGCGCTCACTAAGAAACGGTTTTTCAAAATTCCATTCCTTATTGAATAAAATAATAAAATAAAAACACGATGTGAAGGATAAAATGAAATTCTAATATATAAAAATTTCGTGTCACGGTGTTTATGGTCGAACTCCTTCGAAACGGCTCGACCGATTTTTATGATTTTTTTTTGTATATTTGGCAGGTATGAGAATAGGTGGTAAACTATTTTTGACATGGACATGTGGGCCCAGGGGACCCCCTTGGGCTGGAACGATTTTGATGATCTTTGATTTGTTGGATTTGTCTCCGGCCCGAATAGCAGAATAACTATTAAAACGGGACCCTGGGCCCCTGTGTTATTGATTCTGAGGCGGTACAAAGTTCACCGGGTCAGCTAGTAATAAAATAAAATCACGGTGCTAAGCCGGGACGGGCCATCTAGTAATGTATAAACCTTGAAAAAGAGGAGGCCGTGGTCCCAAGATCTAGTGCGACGCCTAGATAGTGGGCCGATGCGCACTACCAGGGCTTCGGCGAGTGTGTAAAGGGACGTTCGGTCGCTCAGAGAGAGAGAAGGGGGCTCTCGTGGAGATATAGAATAGCTGTTATCCCTGCTGACCTATCCATTCATTTACATCATTACACGACATAATGCCGCCCCACTGGCACCTCTTATGACTTGACCAGTGCTGACGTCACATTCTTATAGTCTGCGTATATACATAATTACGTACAGTGCACAATTTCGCGGTTGCAGAGGTTTAGCGAAAGGGCAACACACTTTACCCCACACTTAGCCCTTTTCTGCATACTCCTTCATCCGACCCGATATTTTGAACGTATGGGTTGCTGTTTCCTCCGTCTAAACGTTGTATTGTTGGCGGCGGCGGCGACGGTCCTGCGCCATCTGACGGTGACTTTCCACGATCCAGCGTTGTTGAACCGCTTTCGTCCATGATCTGGATCGGTAGTTTGTCGTCAACTTAACGCCCTAGCCCAGTAGCAGTCTCTATGTTGACCAACGACTGTGAAGGGGCTTGTTATGTCGGCGTAGAAGCACATGGTCCCCGACTTGGAATTGGAGGACCGTGTCTACTTCTACATACCGACGTTGGTACTGCGTTGTCGTGCTGCCCCTTGCGGTTGCGCAACCCCTGTCTGGTCGGTTGCGACGTTGCGCCTCTTCCTTAAGTTGAAGAGGGTCTGCAGTAAAACCTCGACTCAGGAGCGCGAACCATTCTTCTACAAAATAAGTATTCGTTTTTTTCATTTCCCGGTTTTGCCGCTCTGTGGAATTGGCCCTTGGTTGACTCTTTCGTGCCTGATCCCGAGGTTGGAAGGACTTCAACCCACTTGCTGAAGATGTCGGTCATCACAAGCAGATAACGATATCCAGCGGAAGTGATCTCGTAGGGGCCCATGTAATCCATCGCCTTGGTCTTCCATGATCTTCTGAGGTTCCCTCATAGATGCTCGTCTTTGGTTCTGAAATCGTTTTACGGTAGCGCACCAGTCAGGACTTCAGGATGGTTGACGAGGCGTAGTGTTGGCAGATTGCTCGAGCCGTTTCCTGTCCACCTGGGTGGCCGGCGTTGTCGACGTTATGGAATTCGTGTAGTAGACGTGCTCTGGCTCTGTCGCTCGCAATGTCTCCACACTAGGCTATCTTCGACCGTGTAGTGGGCACGAAAGGCGGCGTCGCAACGCTTTGTCGGTCCGACCTCTTCGATCCGCTGGTAGTGCGCAATCGTTTTGGGAGCAGGCTTTTCTTGTCTTTGGGCTTCCTTCACTTCGTCCGCAAATGTGGTGACGGCGGCGATGGTAACACTAATTTCAGGACGATCAGGGTACGTGGTTCGGTCCAGGTCTTCCGCCTCTGCCGTGGTTGATTCCTCCAGAGGGTTTGCTGGACAACGCGTGTGGTAGCGAAACCCGAAACCCAAAACTTATGTTGCTGGAGGAGCATTCGGCCACAGCAACGTTGTTGGTCTGCAGTGTGAATTTGCAGTCCTCCAGGTACGCTCGAAACCTCTTTGCCCCCCAGATGATGGCTAAACACTTCTGCTCATTAATGTGGTATTTTGGCTGGGTGGTGTTTAGCTTCGCGCTGGCTTAGGAGATGTGAAGAGGCGCCGGTCGCCCCCGTCGTGTTATAGAACGGCTGCGATCCCTATTCCGCCAGCGTCCGTCTGGAGGATGAATCTACTGGAGCTGTCGGACAGATGCAGTTGCAGTGGTTCGCTTATCGTCTGCTTCAAGGTTGGAAAGGCTTATTGTGCTCTATCGGTTCACTTGAATCACAGTATTGTATACAGTGGATCCGTGATTCGGGCGGCGATTTTGCGAACCCCAAAAATCTCTGCAGCTGCTTCCTTGTCGTTGGCGGTGGAGAATCGGCGATCTGTTCTAGGTGGTGTTGCTGCGGCTCGAATTACGTCCCCCAGAGCACACCTCAGCCCGTACTCCTGGAGGCGTTCCACTACCTACCTCAGGTGCGCGATGTGGGCTTCGCAGCTGGTGGAGTAGACGATGATGTTGTCCAGGCATACGTTGTGACGATCACTACGCTCGAGTTTTTTTTACGTGGTATGCTCCACAGGACCACGGGGAGCTACACCGGAGTACGGTACGCCAGGGGTCAGCTGTCTAGTTTGGCGGGAGGGAAAACATAACGTAACACAATCTTTACTATCCTAGTCGCTTCCTCTTCTCTCAATGGCGAGAGGCCCTCCCGACGATTGTGGCGGCGGTAAAAGATGACAATGGTAGGAGTGGTGAGGTCCGAGCAGCGTGCCCCCGCTGTCAGACAACCGGAGGAATTTCACACCGGCAAACCACGACTAGAAACCGGAAACAGCGCCCGGAAAAGACCCGTCCGGATGCTACCAAAGACGCGCACAATTGACTGGCTCCGCTGTCAGACAACCGAAAGATGCTGGAATTTTACACCGGCAGACGATGGCTAGCAACTGAAAGTAGCAGCCGGAAGAGATCCGAAAGTAGTGACCGGATTAAGCGCGCACGGTTGGCTGGCTCGTGAGAAAAGTGCTCCCGCCGTCAGGCAACCGGAAGATGCCGGAATTTCACACCGACAGGCGTTGGATAGAAACCGGACCGGAATGAACCTGGCCGATTATTGGAAGGTACCGCGATGTTATCAGGAACTTGGACGGGAACCAGGAGGACGCTCGGCTGGTGCTCACCTTCTTAGCCTGGGACTTTCTCTTCGGTAGAGGTGCGATTCACTCAGTGGAGCCTCTCTTATAGAGAAACTGGTGGGGAGAACGATGACGTTGCTGGATGCGTGCGAAATGATGCAGTGCGTTTGTCAGAACCTTATCACCGTGTCTCTTCCCGACGAAACGGCTGCGGCTCTGGACAATGTGGCGATTCCGGAATGGCGAGGTCTAGAGCACGCGGAAGAATTTTTAAGAGGCTGTTAAAGATGCCGATCTGGGCGTAGGGAGGTTGACATTGTCGACGGCCCGCTAGACCACTGCGAATTTCGTTCCAGAGCGTCAAACCTCATTTCCGATACTTTCTCTTGAAATTTTTAGGTACCTAACTTCGTTACAACGTGGGCGGTCTTTCCGATGAGGCCCGATAACACGCGGGTCATCAGCTTCTGGAAGGTTGCGGGCGCGCTTTGTAACCCAAACGGCATTACCTGGAGCTAGTAGGTGACCCCATCTGGTGTGGAAAAGGTGGTCAGAGGCTTGACTGTGGTGCCAGAGGAATTTTCCAATATCCGGATCGTAGGCCTAGGGCTGAGAAGATTGTGGCGCTTCCGAAGTCGCGTAGCGCCGTGAATGGGTGTCCCGTATCAGTTAACGATTTTCCCATTCTTTGCAATAATCACTAGTTAAGCGTTCTGTTACTGTCACCCAACATTTCACTCACACACTTCTTTTGGTCACTCAAGGAGTATAGGCTAACCCGCAAGGGCTAGTCTTTCATCAGATCGATGCTCGTGCCCAATTTCCATGATGGATGAATGATGGATGAATCGACACAGCTGGAGATGACGTCATTGACGAGATCGGTAATAACAAAAAAATCGAAATAATAGTAAGTTTATCCATCGATCCTCGTTGTCGGTTAGCGCTATTGCTGGTGGTTCATGTCCCGGTCTGGGGGCGCGACCCGGGGCCGGATGAAGTTCGCTAAAGCTCGTGTGTCAACGGTGGCGCGGACTTCTTTGGCCTGTATGAGCGCGTTCGCCATGGGCATGGGACTTTGATTGTGCTTCAGGCCGAATGAAGACGGATCCGCAGCCCAACACCAGTGTTCCGAAGCCGATGTGGAGCTGCAGGTCCTGCGGCATCAGATGTGTGACGTGCCGTAGTAAGCTGTCTTCGGAGATCCCCGAAAATAACCGGCCGTCGAGGCGCCTTCGCCTGTCCAAGAACTGGTCTAATTCATCTACCCTCTGTAATTCTGCCTCGTTGAAGATGGATGATCGCAAAGTTCTCAGTGGTTCCAGAATCCCAACGTAGTTTCGCGTAGAATTCGTTGACGTTGTCCTATTTGTTTCTGAAGTTATTGAATCATTTCTTATTAAAAAGAACTGAGTCATTTTACCAGGTTTTGAGAAAAAAGGAATACACTTTATTATTATAAAAAAATTATCAGAACTTTAAGTTACTGTTTGATGATTCGTCTTATTTCATGGTAACTTTTTCAAATTAGAACACAGTCACCAAATGATCTGTCTTGGCCATTTTAGTCGATAGCAATATGCAACACAAAATTTAAAAAAACTGAATTAGTCCCTTTTAATAATAAGCGATTCAATTATATTTCCAATTTGTTTGACCTTGGAGCTGCAGGAAGGCAAAAGCCACTTTTAGCTTCTCTGTAAAACGGTCTCTTAATGACTTCACTATACTGTAGTCGCTACTATACAGATATAAGATCCACTAAAGGTCACACACTTATTCCAACGTTTTTCCAACAAAAATTCTTTCGGAAGGACTTCAAAAATCACTTCTACCGCTTCTTTCAGGCATTCATCCGAAGAAAAACGACGTCCGTGCATTTTTTTTTTATTTAGGAAAGAGATAATAGTCACACACGGTGCCAAGTTGCGCTCGTTGATTACTTCTCGGACTTGGCGAGCTTAATGGACTTGGCAGTTTTCAATTTGGGTTTATTTATTCACAACTCTTCGTGCAGAATTTTTAACACTGGGGCTTTTGATATCCCCACTTCAGCGGCAATTATTGTTCAAATCCTTATTCTTCCATCGGCTAAGACCAATTCCTCAACTTTCTTGATGTTTTCCTTCAACAGGCCTTCCGCATCTTGGGTCTACTAGAATTGATTCCCTACACCATCGAAATTTCTTAGACCAAAATTTAACCGTGAAGCATTCCCCATAATACACGTTAACCATCCTCTAATGAATATCTTTGGGTCCACTTCCTTCTTTAGTAAGGAACTTGATCACGCTTCTATGTTCCAACTGAATTTCACTAATTTTTTGTTAGCTAAAGCTTCATAAACAACAAGACACTTTTGATCTGCACCAAACTTTATTTCAGTAGGCATTAAAATGTCACAGCTACTTGATAGCAAAAAGTTGCGATCGTCCCTTGTTTTCTTTATGGCTAGGTAGATAACATAAAAATCCCCCCTCGTATTACGATCGAGAAAAAATCATATTCAATCAATTTAATAAATAGTTTCCGGTTACCAAGAAAACGCTTCTTACCCTGCTGTAAAAAATACTATTTATCCTTTAGTTCGACCCATTTTAAATTCAATAGTCAACATCGTTGATGTATGAGTAAACGATAACTAAAAACTTGGAAAACACAGTCGCCGACAATATTTCCTACCTCTCGAGAGAATAACAACCGATTTGCATATTTTATGCAGCATTCTCTATAAAATTATTGAAAATTCTCCACACCGTATGAACATCATGTCTAGGAAAATAACGTCTTGAAACACATAGATTTGCTTGTCATAAGTGAATCTCCTTTAAATTTGAAGCAACGTTGCTGAAATTTCTCGTGGCATTAAAGAAAATCCACTTTAAGTGACAACGTGTGCGTTGCCACAAAACGGTTATTGAATTCTTTTAAGCACAAGTTATTTCAGAAGCTTCGCAGAATAAATAGGCTGTATTCGCTTTTGACATTTTTAATCAAACTATTGAGCAGTTCAAAATTGCTCCCTTGAAATAGTGAAAAATTTGATAGATTTAGTTACTTGAACTCGCTTTACAGTGAATGAATTTCAGCGTAGCAAACAGATGGTAACAGCGAGAGATATATCGATTTATATGTGTGGCCCTCGGCACTGATGTGAGAAGGCTGAATTAGATTTTATTTTACAAAGTTAAAAGCCAATGGAGTCATTTTCTAACGATGGCTACTATATTGACCCTCAGAAAAATATAAGTGTAAATGAATTAAAAGGATGACAACTTATTGTAAAGTTGGAAAATAGCTCCCTGTGCTTTACCAGAAAGTTTAAAAACTTTTATTTAGTTTTAGCTAAAAGTAAGAAACACAGTAGGAAGCTATTTTTAGAGGCGACTTCGATAAAATCCCACGCTTCCCTTCTGCAATATTTCAGACATTCTTTTTATCCCTTTTCTTTGAATATTTAGTATACATTTGTCGAAGCCCTAAAAACCAAATAAACTTCCTTAGAGTTGTGATTTTATACGGACTAAAGAAACTAGTTAGAAGAATATTCATAAAATTTTAATGAAAATTTTGTTTAAATTTATAAAGTGAACAAGAAGCTTATCTGCTTAATGCATACTTAAAAGCCCCGCCGACAGCCCACTAGCTGCATTTGAGAGATTACAGAACAGATGACGTTTCGTTGTTAGGTGAAGTTGTAAACAAGCATTAAGCTTTGTATCTTCTTTGCTGTGAAATAACATAAATTTTCTTCACTGAATGTGAAGAATATTGTTATTTATACGTCGTATATAAAACGTTGTTTCTACCACACATTGTGCAATCTTCCTAATAATTTAGATAATTTGATAATTTAAAAATGTGTGATACCAAAGATTGTGCAAATGTGTGATTTGTGCAAACTGTGGTGTAGTAAAATTTGTCTAATCTGTCTTTATTTTTTTAGTTATTTATTTTTTATAAGAAAAATCATATGTAAAAAAATGTCTGGTAGAAACAATGTTTTATATACGACGTTCATAAATTGAGCACGTTAGTGTCTTGTAACACGTTTCAAATATTTTTACAAAGTTATTTTGTAAAAGAATAGTCAAACAAACAAATCATTATTATTTCAGAGCGAGATAAACATGAGTCGTAACAGACCGAGATATTGATTTTGTCTTTCACATTATGTATCTACGTGTATTTTTCTTAATTTGAAGAAGATTTACTTCCTGCAAAGGTGACGAGGGATTAAGAGATATATGCGTCTGAAAAGAACTCAAATACACTCGACATCCTTTAAATCGTTTATCACTCGACCGACAATGCTCGTAGATCTTGTAAGCTGTCGTTGGATTATGGGCTATACAAAATTGCATTTCTGAGATGAAGACAAATATTTCATGCGGTTGAGATTTGCTGTGCCACAAATTTTATTGTAATGATATAAATTCCTAATATTTCCTTAGGGACCGCCAAATACTCCCTAATGTAACGGTTGTGATGAAATTACAACCATAGATACTTCGATCTATCTGGGTTTGTTGTTATCAAATAGGAGTACATGCCAATATATTAACAAACTAACAAATAGTAAAGTCTCTGGTAAAATAAACAAGCAAGTTTTATAGAAGCAGACCATAAAATATAAAGAGACGTTTATGACCTGACGCCACCAGAACACATGGAATAATTTAGCTGACAATCGCCCTCACCTGCCAAACTAATATGTCGGACCAATCTAAACGTCAGGTTGTTTTGAAAACGACCAATCAAATTTAAATTTCGCTACAGTTTCCCGCGAAACGAAAATCTCCCTAGGGAAATTGTCGACCACCATGACAACCAACTCATGACATGATTTATGAGATCTTGACGTTTCAATTTTTTGTTAATTTGGTTCAAGCGATTGTCTGAACGAATATCCTGATGATGGCAGAAGTGTTCTGCCGAAACATGTTCCATTAGTAATTTTACAGTTATTAAAGTTAGTGGAGTTCGACTTAGATATATTTAAATTTTAAATATCCGTGTTTGTTACCCCTGAAAACTTTTCGGTGCAACAAACACTTGTGCCAGACAGGTCGGGAAAATTTTCGACAATATGCCTGACTCTTGGGATATTGTATATGAAAATTTCATACACGAACAGAAAAATAATCGATTGCAAATTACATGGACCTGTACTTATGATAGATTTGTCAGAAATATAAATACAAAATACCTGTATTTTCTGGACTCACACACGTGGTGTTGGAATCGACTGCAACCCGTCCCAGTCTCGTAACCTTTATTATTGACGATTCGATTTTAAATTTAAGACACACAACTTTAAACGACAGGAAAGACTTCTTGGGCAAATAAAATCAGATTGCACAAATTTTAAGAAAATAGTAAAAGCTTCTTTAACCTGACGACCCCCGGAAAACGCTGTTTAAGTTGACTGAAACATCTTTCGGTTATAAGTTTTTATTTTTTCAATCGATTATTGTAGGCAATTTTTGAGCGTCTCCAGGATGTTGAAATGGTGTCATTAAACATTGTTCAATTTCATATCCTTGATCTGCTAACAGTACAGCATTAGGGAAAGTCCGCATCATCCGACATACAGAACTATTTCTCCAAATTCGGCTGTCATGGACTGATCCGGGCCACTCAGCGCTCACGCTTGTAAACATCTCCTCAGAATTGCACGTTGCTTGTATATTAAGACTAGGAAAAAAATATTCGTCCCAGTGGCGATTTCTGCCAACTTTTTTAATACGAATGAGTGTACAATCTGAAGCTCCAATTGCTGTTGGAAATTGAAATTTTTATAACCATTTTATTTTTGACGAATGTATCGCTTCAGTGTTTGAAAGGAATCGTAGCCATACCTTGTCAACAATTTTTCTCGCAACCCAATTAACAGTATTTGATACCATTGACTAGATAATTCCTATATCTTCAGCTACAACGGTCTGAAATCCTAAAACATACAAAACCTCTTACAACATCCGTATAAGGTATATGTATTTATTGTAAAGGTAGATAAATAACTATATGTATATTATTCTTCGGCTACATATCTTAGAAAAGTTTTCATTTTTGTTAGCGTCTAATGCACCACCACGCGTTTCGTGAATTTTTTTAAAAAAGTGGTTAGAAAGCCATAACACGTTTTCAGGTGTAAATCTGAATAATTTGAGAAAATCTTCGTCGGATGGATTGGGTCGTCTTGCTTTATATACTTTATATACTTTTTTACTTCGAAGAGGATGATGAAACAATGGACAAACAGTTACTTTTCAACCGTAACAAAGGTTGCAAAGCTCCTATCTTTCTGCATGTGCAATAAAAAAACCGGGGTCGTCTTAGAGCAGGGCCCCCTTGGGCAGACCCTTTTGGACAGGCCTCCTTGGGACGGGGCCCCCTTTGGGCGGTGCTCCCTTGGGACAGGGGGGGGCTCTTACACCGTTCGCCGCTTCTAGGCGTTTAGAGCCGGTATGAATTAATCCAAAATTCGTCCGATAAAAGTGTAGAAATTATTTTGTTGGTAATTTGAGCGGACATGTGTGGTGTCGCTATAGGCGCGAATTAAGCTTAACCCGTGCCAAAAGGCTTTACAATTAGTCCATTGTTTATTGTATTACGTTGCTACTATTAGAAACAAATTATTTTGGGCTAATACTAAGATAACATAACCGTATTTACTATTTATTTGCTATTTATTTATTTAATTAAATCGATGTTTATCATTAATTTATTATTCTCTGTTAACGAATAGGTGCAATAAATTAGTTTTAAAATCAATCAAAAATTTACGTTCGAGTTCATCCCGTGTTGGAAGTATGTAAATTCGTCATAATCCATCAACTTCATCTATACTAATTTTCGCCTCGTTTTATAGTAAGGGAAGTGTAAAAATCCACACAGCTCGACCAAAATTTAAAAAATACGTATAATAAAGCGATGACAAGAAGGTTTTTAAGCAATATTATTTCATAAATCACTATTCATTAAATGAGTTTCTGCTCGTAAGAAAAGCACCGTATTTCTCCAGCTCCTTTATAGGCAATAAAACTTTGCATATTCGCAATATTAATGATAAAATTTTAACACTTGGATTAAATCATTCAATTAACAAGTTTTCAAAGTTGGGCGCTTTTACTGCTGGATATAAATCATAAACGTTATAATTATGGTTCGGCGGTCGGGATTTAATTGACCCCACTACCTAGGCTATCGCTTTTTCAGTGGCGTCGCGCGCTTGTCCATTTTCAATCTCTGTATCTTCTTTACAAATTTGTGTGGTGGGAGACGTTTGCGAGAAATTAAATTCCGACCGCCGAACCTTAGATATAATTATTATTTCTGGTAGCACAAACATGCTTCGTATTTCTATGATATACTTGTTCCCTGTGGGTTCGGAGGCCTGTATTCTCCCATTGCATCTATATTCTACATAATATTCAAGTGGAAGACTAACTGTGGCATTCTTATGTGTATTTTTAAGACTTATTATACCCCCAAAGTGTAAAAAACGATTTATTTCGGGTCTTGCCTAGGCTTGACCCTGATGAGATCTGCTTCCCTTTTTTCGCTCGCCTAATCGACTAAGCGTCATATTCTTCTTTTATTTACCCTGTTGCGCACTATTTCCGTGCGTCTGGCCTCTGAGTCACGTACTACTTCATCCTATCGCTGCAGGTTTTAGTTTCTCTTTAGCAAAACGTGGAGAACAGTCTCCAAAATGGTAGCTACCTTGGCGAGAAGATTCGAAGGATTCAGCCAACTCAAAACCGGATTAATATAGAGAGCGCTAAAAACCGGCACACCTTAGTCTCTTCTGCACATCTGCATATCGGGAGAAAAGGCAATGTTGCCAACCTAAGTCTCAATCTGGGGTTTTGGAGCTGATAAAGATGCTTCTTGTTGCTTTGTTATAGGTGTGATTGGCGGATCCAACGAAGAATTTAAAAACTTAATAGCAATTCTAACATTTCCTTCTATTCTAAGACGACTACATTTTCTTGGAGGTGGATCATCTGGCTCCTCATAGGAACAATTTTCCGCTGCCTCGATTTTAGACACCAGTAAAAGCTTGATTTTGGATAGCGCCTCTACTACTAACTCTGTCCCTAGAGGCCAGGGTAAATAAAATAGAGGAGCGTGACATTTGGCGGGTGAAAAGGGGCAAGCAGATATGATCAGGGTCAAGCCGACGGCATAGACCCGAAATAATTAGTTTTCCTATTAAAGTTTGTAACTACAAATAGATTCTAAACTTATATACAAGGTGTTACAAAATGATTAACACATTGGTTGTCAATTGATAAACGTCAATTAATTAAATTATATTTATTTATTTCAACGAATAAGCGAGTAAAATGTACAATTTGGAAGAAAACAAGTTTATTATCGAGGCCTATTTCAGAAGCGGACGCGAAGTAAGCGGAGAATGGCAATACTTCATTTCTGAATGCAAGACATCATCCAGACTAAAATTTCCTAACAAAATTGTTGGAGAAATTAGAGAAAGATTTCAGAGAACAAGAAGCATTGAACAAGTGGAAGCGCTTGTTGAAGAGAATCCACATTCGCCGTTACTGCGTTTAGTAGCTCGAACTGATGTAACCTTTGGCACTGTTCGAAGGATTCTGATTACACATGCATCCTATAGTCTCCATGGTACAAGAAATCTTACATTTCTTTCAACAACACTTAAGCAATGACGACGTTCTCGATTTCAGTTGACCAATATTCTTCCATGAACATCAATGGTCGACGTTACACACAATAATTGTTGGAGCCATTTTTAGAACAGGTCCATCTTGATGAATTAAACGTGGCTTGTAATGTAATGAAATAGGACTGTAGACATTGCAGCACATCTTTGATAACATGAAACGGCGAGTGGCTTTGGGAAAACGGTGGTCACTTTGAACACATGTTTTAATAAAATTTGTGATCAACGGCTCTTTTCATGAGCATAATAACTGGTTTTTCCAGATCAATCGTATACATTTGTTGCTCTCGTACGTGCAGTCCGCCCTGGATATTTCTATGGTTGCGCATTTCACATAGATGCGTTTATCCAAACTTAACCTCACTAAGTCGTGGGGCTCTTTGACTATGATAGAAGGGGTCTGCAAAATTTTTCTTCCACTTCGAAATACCCTGCAGCCCCGGGAGGAAGTTCAAGCGAGTTCGAGAACGACCCCCGTTTGACAAATGACCCCAGAGAGCAAGTTCTCACGATTGGGACCGTATAAAATCTTGAAAGCAGTATTGCAACAAGAACTACAAAAATGAACGCTATTTGGTCTATCTATTGATTCGAAACATATATGGACAAACAATAAAATATACAGTAACGTTTTCTTTGGAAGCCATTTTGAAATAATTGTGACGGGACATCTAGCGGGCGCAAACGCAACGAAGCGCAACGAAGCAACAAACATGCACAAACTAAAAACCTTAGATGCCAAAATTATGCTTCCCGGTGTCGCAAGAGGGCGCAACACAGCATAAAAAGATAAGACACTTTTCAGAACCTCAACATTCGGCGTGGCGCTATGCCTCTATTTGCCCTTTTGTCTTCAGTTCTTACTCAGTGTTGCCCTTGCGGGTAGGCAAGTCGAAGTTCTCCTGTGCATTTTACAGGTCTATTTTGGAGATATCTCATGGTGGAGGATAGTAATAGAAAACTACTTTGCATTAAAAGGATAAAAAACGCTAAAGAAACTGTGCACAAAATCAGAAAGGATATGTATGAGAAGATCAGAAAGTAGAACTTGAAAAAAGCTTACAAAAGAATCCTAACAAGATGAATACAATTGGGGGTATAAAAATATTATTATTTACTTGATAAATGTGTTGTGAAATGTAAAATTGACACTATATGCTCATAAAATCTGAATGAACTCAATTATTAAAGACCCTTTTACTAATTATTCAAAATTCGAGAAATAGAAACCAAATTTAATATAAGTATTATTAATATGTTTAAAAAAAAAATAAGCTTGAACCTTGCTCTTAAGAAAGCCTCTTATAAAAAAAAACTGATTATCTATTGAGTATTTATATGAAATTATTTTATTTAACATTTGTTTTAATTTCAGTTAGCTAATAGTAGGTACTTATATTATGATACCACTTTTATAAGCAGCATTTTGTCCTCGCTACGCTCGTTGTGCCCTAAATGAGTAAGTGCGACAAAATGCCTTATAAACAAGTTATCATACAGTATTTTTTCTACTTTCCCACTTTTTATATAAAATTATAATCAAATTTCACAATCTAAAATTTTGCGGCTGTTGGCCAAATTGCGAGGTGCATTACCGGCGGCTATAAAAAAGAATGAATGTAAAACGTCAATACTCGTATTTTTGTCCTTTCAAAAATAAGTTTTGAAGTTCTTCAATGTACACTCTCAGAAATACACGCCCAGCTCACATAGTGACGTGATATTCACGTCTCTTTTTAGTCAGTCATTACGTCATATGACCAAAAGATTTGACGTGATAGTTACGTAAAAATGACGACAATAACGAGGTCATTGAATGACGTTTTCATGACTTGATCACTAACCAATATCTGACGTATCTAGATGGGTATAATGGCCCTAATATTCACGTCTAATAGACGTCATTATTGTCGTCAAGTAGACCTTGTTCCCGACGTTTATTTTCATGACAATAGAAGCAGAATAAAAAACAAGACAATAGTTTAAAGAAATTTATTGACAAATTAAAACAGACAAACGATTGTAAAAAAAAAACTAAATACTAACACTATTTTTTTTAATTTAATTTTTGTCATAACACCAATAACTTTCTTATGATATTATACAATAGTAACATACTTCAAGTACTAAAGTAAACATTAAGAGGAGTATATAAATTTTAAAGCAATAACAAGTATTATGTGGTATGCAATAATGGAAATGAAATACATGTTTTTCCATCAACCTCAAAAACTAAACATTTTGCTACGATATGAACAGTGAAAAAAAAACACTATAATTTATTGAAGTTAAAAACTTACCAGAATTTATTGATGTTTGTACACTTGGAAAAGGCGATGAAGACTTGGCACTGGAAGATTCTTAGAATATTCCCTATTCCACCATTGTTAAAACATGAAGAATTACGGGTTTATTCGCCTTCTCTAAAAAGAAAGTGCCATGTGATTTAGCAGCAATAGATTTTGTAACAAAAAATTGCACTTACCAACTGATTGACTTTCAGTAAAATCATGTGATGGTCCAGAGTTATAAATCTCAAAGATCCTAACAGAATTTATTCGGTCTGTAAGATATTTTCAATTAGTGATACCTAAGATTCTAACCTCACAAATTTTCATTGCGCTGCGACTACTATAATTTCACAACTGTGATACATTAACATTATGTAATTTGATTACCTAATATTCTTGAAATACATAACTTACCGTTTTTGAACATAAAATAATGCTAAATCACCAACGAGTTGCAATTTTGTACCCAGGACAGCACGAACAAACGAAGGCCAGTCATGCTGGAGCCATGCAATGGAATGCGATCACGCGCGAAGTTCAAATTTAAAAGTTCATTCGGTCTAATTTAAATTTGACTAAGAACTGAAATAAAAATTGTCTTCACCCTCGAAGAGATGTGTCAGTACTGTACGTCAGTGTGAAAAGTTTGCCGAACATGTCGGTAAAGTTAACATGTCCTAAGGTTGAAAACTGCGAAAAACACGTCGAATTTTAGTCATATGACGTCGAAAACGTAATATCACCAATAAATGACGTCAAATTTACGTGAGTCTGCTAGCTGGGCGCTTTCGCGAAAATACGATGGGCAATTTGCTACCTTCAAAGTCACGTGAGGTATATGAAAAAATATACGTCCAATCTGAAAATTTTCGGAAGGGGACAAGATCTCTACAATCTGCGAAAACACTTTACTATCGTATTTTGCCCATCACAATAATCTCCATTACAAATGCCCTCAAGCACAACCACAACCCGCACAGACCCGTTCTTTTTCTTTCTGATCCGCCATCAGCCCAAACCATCAACCCCACTCCAATTCGCCAAGTGTTACCAGCTTGGCCACCCCCAAACAGAATGCCCCAACAAAATCGCGTGCAATTCACATTGACAGCTGTTAAGAGCCACTTGGACTTAACAACAAGTATAGGTTTGGATTGCCAAAATTGCTAATATTAAAAAAATATATTATACTATTTTTAGTAAAATTAATAGTTTTGTTCGCGCTTCACAATTTGAATCGATTCCGAACTAGTTCACAACTATTCCGTATTTTCATAAAGCGCATGCCCGATTATGAACCGGTTCGGGATTTTATTTTACCGCGAACGAAAATTTTGAACTGTTACATGAAATATTCTGAAATGCTAGCGTTGTTTGTTGATTTGTCTATCGGAAAATGAGTGACTTAGAAGGATGTAAATAATGAACGATTGTCTATCAGATGTGTTGTTAAACCAACCAATTTTAGAAGTCAACCGAATTTTTAGTCGTTCCGGAAAGACCTGCGGAGGAGGAAGAAACTCATCAGTGAACCCACCAAAATACTTTGACATTCCTAGAACTATACAAAAAATATCGGGGGTAGGTGTGGATTCACTAAAAATAAAAAAAAATAAAAAAATTGTTGCGTGCCTCACCTTTATAAGCACACGATTGCCAAGAAGATGGTGGGAACCGAGTTAATGTCTCTATTTTTTGATACAAATGTTACGATAACTAAAACAAGCCCCCCCTATTGGGACAGAGGAGTGTAGCTACCATCTAAACCACGTATGTAAGCAACCCAGTATACCGTAGGCCACTTAGTAATCATCGTAATAGGGGGGTCACCTTGGGACGGGGGCTTCTTGGAACATCCTTGGGAAACCTTTGGGACATCCTTGGGACAGCTAGATGGGCCCACTTGGGACAGTGAGGGGCTCTTGGGACATCCTTGGGACAGGGGAGGGTTTGAGACACCCTTGGGACACATCTGGGACTAGTGGGCCCCCTTGGGACTTTGATCGAAATTGTGCATGAACAGCCGAACCGAATTATTAGTCACAAAGTAGAACAAAATATAAAATTACAATCGATAAGTGTATGACATACAATAAACTTGCACATTTTTATAGAATGAAAGTTTTGGTTCCCGTCGCCCAAAATAAGAAAGCTGGAACTTACGTTTCTTACATCAAATCATTTTTACTTTATGTTTTAGTAAAGAATAGAAAGGCTACCCGACAGCGATAAGTAGAAAATCTAATTTTACCAACTGCCAAAACAACCAATAATAATTGGAGGGTTTGTGAAGTAGCAAAAATGTAGGCAATGTAATTATGAAAAAAAGACGTGCTATCTCTACAAAAAAAACACAATGAATCCGATGCGTACGTGACTCATATTCAACACGTAGAAACATCTGGCCGAAACTACTAAAAACACGAGTTGTGCAAGAACATAATTAATCTTTTCACGAATGCGGACCGGCACATATATGTATTTTTTACACCCTCAAAACTATTCACTTTTCGGCAATTTATAATGTGAACAAACATGAAATATATCAAATAAATAATTAAATACATTCTAAAAATCAAGTATTTCTAAAAGATCTAATTAAAAAAAACTGTAAGAAAGCAACACAATAGCGTCACTGAGCAACGACCCATCCACCCTTTGGATGAAACTCCTATTATGCCGAGGCTTCGGCTATCTGTCTAAGATTGGGAAACCTGATAAAGTATGTAAGCTACCTAATAGTAACAGTACATCATTTTGATAAAGACCCTATTTATTAGTAGCACATTTTAGCATCACACAGAAAAACTTTTTGGGAAGAAGACTTACGAGTGTGACTATCTAATTTTATAGTGGTAAACATTTTGATAGGATACGGCCCCAATAACATAATTTATTGTAAGTGTATCTCCAAGAAATTACAACAAGCGATTGACAATAAAATAAAATACAGAATAAAATTCAATCAAAGGCATTAATTTTTCTTTAGGTTCTCTTTTAAGAAAAGCGAAAACTAATAAATAGCAAAATAAACGGCAAAGCGATCATTCATATCTTGGCATGCATTTGAATGCATATCACCTCACAAACACGGAGACTGGAATACATACAAAACAACCTTTCTTTACACTTTCGATTACTTCTGTGGTCCAATTACACTATCTGACACCCCCTGCGGGTGTCTTTAGCAGTTTAAGGGCACAAACTATACATCGAACTAATGTTAAAATAAGGTTAAAATCAGTTAACATGCAATTAATTCAATGCACACTACTACATAAACAATAAACAGACATAACCTCACTCTTTCTTAACGACCCCAAGGCGGGGCATAAACACTAAATGAAATATTTATTTCTTTTTTAACTCTAACTTTAATATTAGAGGTTTAATTTATTTACAACGCTCAACACTTTATTTGAGTATTTAGATATTGAATTTTTCAACTCACGCGAAATGTCAAATTTCACGAGAAATGTCAAAAAAGTCACATACGAATTGCCACTCGAGAAAAGTCATCAATTATTAAGCGAAATTTGCGTTTGTGTTTGTTTACGATGAGAAATGTCAATAAAATTACGTTACTTTTGTGAGTGTTATTAAGGCTTGATAATGTTGAAAAGAGTGTGGGAGACTTCGTTGTTAGTTGAAAGACGTTCAAATTTAGACCATCTATGGTTTAGGCCCTTTAGACTAAGTTAAAAGTTTATTTACAATAATCTATGAAGAACGGTAATGTAGACAACCAATTATACCATATCACTCACTCATCGATCTCAATGGTAGACCCCCTGGTCCATCAAAAACAAATATAGTCAAGAAAAAAAACAGCAGCAAAAACAAGTAGACAGAGAGAGAGAGAGAAAAGAAAAATAAAACATTGAATCATAAATATAATTTTTTATTTATACTACTTCTTCTATTGATATCTCATTTCAATAGAAGCCCTTATTATTGAATTTGTGAACCCCCAAAATTTCCTTTTCACAAATCACACATTTTCATTGATTTTACCGACCCAATTACATGTATTAACCTACATTTTGAAGTAGGAATATATTTCAAATGCACCGAGAATAATTTCGAGAGACAATCACCTAGATCAGCACTATAACTTACGAAAGTTTCTACCAATCGTATATCTCTAACTAAAACTCTCCATATATAACTTTGCTTTCCGAGTAGAATACAGACGTACTGTCTACGTGCCTGTTTGTGGGTGCGATATTAAACCAAATTTGCTGGTTTTTGTACACTTTGAAGTAAGTTAGTAAACATTAATAAACTTTATAAACTATACAGGGTGAAATCGAAATACATTACAGTGCCTTTGTAATCGTGCATGCGTTATTAGTGGTAGTGAAAACGGCAGATGCACAGCGTCCTCAACGTCGAGATCGAGGTCGCAATCACACCGATCGTGTCCTGCAGGCGGAAGAACAAATTCTCGAGTCCGTAGAACAAAATCCGGGGATCTTTTGCCAGCAGATTTTTTACTTTTACTTAAAAATAGAGAAAATGATACTATACGATCTCATCGTGTACCCGTTTAAATATATGCATGTATTTCGATTTCGCTCTGTATACTCAATAATCTATCAAGATTTATTAGATCGTTAACTCTATCGAATTCTCAAAGTCACAAACTAATACTCTTGGATCTAATTTACTTTTTAGAATATGACGTAGCGATCATCAGAGAAACCACTTATTTACTGCCTTTTATAATTTATTTCTCCCTTGAGTTATATTTGTCCTTGAAACCGGAACCAGACATAATTATTGATTAAAACAGTAAACTATTTATTACAAACACAAAAGGCAGCAATAAGGATACAACAAGAATGTCAAGTGTTGCACCATTAATTAAAATGTCGTTGTCCTCTGGCTTGAACACTAGATAATAGAACCAACATCTTTACCAGTCCATCAACCCCTACATTTGTCAACGGCATATATGCAAAATATTGGCTTTTCATTCGCCAATTCTCTAGAGGGTGGAAGCTTGTTTAGGATGGAAAGCCATGTTTATGTTTACTAAAACACAAAAACAAATACATCAACGACACGCATCAAAAAGTTTTTTATGGAAGGCACAGTAACCCGTATACGTGACAATATCATTGCAAAAAAAATGTATGCACACTTCAAACAGGCAGTCTTATATCAATACATATCAAAGAGGACTTTTTGTTTGCCGACAAAAATGTTCAATTTAGTGAAAAATTAAAAAGAAGAACACAAAGCGGCCACGATTTACGTCAGTACACAATTTGTATGCGTGTAAGTTATAAATACATAGAAGGTGAACAATGGCTTGAAAACATAATATTAATAATAATTAATTGTTCTCATTTACTTTTGCCAAAACTTACACAACGCAAAACAGAAAGCCTGTTAAAGTGAATATTTAGCCAGTAAACACAACCACGTGAGAAAAACGTAAAAAAGAGACGAGTACCAACGGTTGTATAGACGTTACGATGTCGCTGACTTCAACGTTACTTTCGACGTGTAAATATGACGTGTTTATAACGTCTAGTAAAACACGTTTTTTTTACGTGATCTTAATACGTTGTTAAAACGTACTGATTTTCCATAAACAAAACAACCTGAAAAAACGTAAAACAAACGAGTACCTACCAACCGTTGAATAGACGTTACGATGTCGCCGAAATCAACGTTACTTTTGACGTGTAAAAATGACGTGTTACAAACGTCTGATAAAACACGTCTGTTTCAGGCGTTTTTACCAGGTTGAAAAGACGTGTTGATTTTCTGAATTAAACGTCATTTTCAATGTCTCAACAAAACGTTCTGTAAACGTATTTTAAAGATATTATAAAATACGTCTTTTTTAGGTGATTTTAGGAAATAAGTATATTAAAAAAGTGTTGATTTTCATGACAAATATTTATTATGAAACAAACAAAAAAAAAATATTTAACAAAAGTTCAAATCTATTATAATGTATAAAGGTGAATAGAAAATATGAAAATAATTACTAAAAACTATAACATCGACTATGTACTACTAATATTATAAACTATATAACTATAACTATAATTATTATTATAAAAAAAAAACTAAAATAATTATTATGGGCTAATTGTCCCAATTAAAATAAATCATTTTTTTCATGACTCGGATTGTGTGTTGCTCGACGTGCTGGGTCAGTTTTGCAGTACAGTTGCCTCACAATCTATAACAAATAACTATAAGTAACTATTGCAAAAATAAAAAAATCTTTACTAGGTATATGATTGTCGTAAATGATATAAAATGACACAATTTACCAGGATATGTGGAAGCTAGAGAAAATGCTGACATTGGCGATGCATAAGACGTCGTCGGGGTACAGCAAAAATCCTCTCCAAGGTTTACAGTTCGACGCCGCTTACTATCAAAAAGAGACTCATCATCAAAAACTTGCTTTCTTGGGAGACTTTCCACTGATGAGTTGTTTTCTCTGCAGTTTCCCCAATCTCCTTGATGAGGTTGTTGGCCTTTTTATCGTCTGTGTCATAATCCTCTGCAAAAAAGATCAAAAGTTAAAAAATATATATTTAATTAGAAAAATCATGAATATAATATCATATATGTATATACCTGTCTTAAAATGAATCTTAAAAACCTTGTAAGAAGGCCAGGTCTTAGATGGAGTACCACTTCTGACGAAAGTCATAAAATCGGTACACTTGCGGAATAAATTTAAATTCTGGTTAGTAATATGCATAAAAAATGTATATTTAGTTACTACGTTTAAATAAAATGCGAAACGAACTGCACGATCTCAGACAAGTAATGAAAATGAACAAAATCGAACGAAGCAATGGCCAAGCACAGATGACACATCGGGAAAGAGTTCCTTGGTTTCGTTTCGTTTGGGGTGCAAGGCGCAATAAAAAAAGCCATAAATCACGTACATTTTGAAAGTTTTGTGTCTTGGAAGCAGCATGTTTGTTTGTCGCCAAAACAAATTCGATAAGGCAGAACTTTTCCAGGACCATAACGAACAAAACAAAAAAGAATTCCGCAGATCCATCGTGCAAATCGTGAGTTATGGTCTTGAGTTCATACAAACATCCCAAAGGGAAAGCACTTTCAGTTTTTGACTTAATTTTGACTTAATAATGCTTAATTTTCCGGGCAACTTTTCCAATTTTTCTTTCCGTGAAAACTTTATTTGGACTATTACGAATTAATTAATTAATTATTAAAAAACAATGGCCAAATCAGTACAGCAGTATTTCATTTTTATTATATAGATTTGAGTTGGAATCTGTTTTTCAGATTTTCTCCACATCTTACCGAGTTTTTCCAATTGAAAACATTCAATTGAGTTATTTGCATTTCGGGAGCATAACGAACAAAACAAAAAAAGAATTACGCATATCCATCGTTTGAACCGTGAGTTATGATCTTAAGTCCATACCAAAATCTCATAGAACTTTCCGGTTGATTTTCCTACAAACCTTGTCCTGACAATTACGAACACAATAACAAAAAATTCAGCCAAATCGATAAAGCCGTTCTCAAGTGATGATCTTTCCTACATGCGGCAATTGATTTTTATTTAGAGTATGGAAATTATTAATGATTATATTTGTTCTACCAGAAGATTTATATTTTAATGTATTTATTCCTAAATTAAAGTATGGAAATTACTTGGTTTTGGTCAGGGAGGTCAGGGAAAAAGTCAGGGAATTAGGTAATCGCTGGCAACCCTGTTGTAACCGTATACTTTTTGTCTTTTTTATTTAGCATATTCTCACATTTTGTAATTTATTGTATTGTCTTTCTTTTTGGGTTAAGTTGAGTAGAATTGTGCTAACCTTCGCCCTTTAATAAAGTCATTATTATTATTATTATAAAAAAAGTCGAGATTGCTAGAAAAAAGTCGTGATTTTTTCATTCATTTCCGTTCAGCGCCTTTGTATTATAACGCTTTGTTTAATAATGAAATTAAAGTGAAAATCAAATATGTATTTCACTACATTTTTAAAAAATACATAGCAAATGAAAAATATTAAAAATTGTCCGTGTTCTTCCATTATCCGGGGTTACACTGTAATTAAAAATATTGGATAAGGGACCAAAACTGAATAAGGAATTCAGAAAAAAAATTCCGTTTTCCATTTAGGTAGAACCATTTATATAACAAATTAACAACCAACTAACAATGGAAAACTAAAATAATAAAAAAAAATGCAAGATAATTGTTACTATTCATTTATACTTCATTAATTGTTTATGTGCAAGTAATTTTATGTAGAAAAGTGCCGAGTTTTTCTATTATACTTCATTTGTAAATTAATTTTTTTAACAATACAATAATATCAGAATACAGTATAACCTTGTTAATCCGGATCGCGATACTCCGGATTCTTTGGTAATCCGGACACATTTTCCGTCACAACTGTGTTTGTTAATCCGGATCTCACTTGCTCACACCTCTCCGGATTCAGTTTGTCTAGGCGAGTTTTTACGTCTTTAAAATCTGCGAAAGTCGTGGAATCTATATCGTTTTTGTATTCTTTCACGAGAATTTTTGGTATTCCTGATCGCTCTGGTTTTTAATGTTCCGGATTATCAAGGTTGCACTGTATTTCTTTCCAGTTGGTTTAATTCCTTAATCAGCGTGGAATGAATGTGGATCTTATAGTAGCTCCACCCATTTCTTAAAAGAATGTAATAAATAATGAGATGAACCAAACTGATAATATCCAAATCAATTTCTTTTATTAAAATTATTAAATTTCTTACTTCACAACGCGTTGTAAATTGTAAATAGTTTTTATGATAACTTCTTTTTGTGTCGGGGTCAATTACCTCCATAATGAAGTGGTATAGTACATGACGAGTAGTTGCTACAAGCAATTATGACCCTTTGAGAAAGGGGAAAAGAATGATTTATGATGGATCCCTTGGACCCCCAAGGTTTTGTGGTAATGTACAGATAATTTTGATTTCATTGTTACATTTTTATTTAGCAGGCGCCTTATGAATAATTGCAGAGGTAGGGCCATTTTTCTAAAATATATTTTTACTGAGCAATAAATTCATCATAAATTTTATTATCTTAATAGAATCCGAGCCATTGAAAGCATTAAATAGATATTATACTATAGTTTTGAATTCGCAACTAACTAGAGTATTGATATTCAATGATAGTACTGATCTATACGTTTGGTTATTATTTATTTTCAACAATAAAATTACACTCGCGTTGTCGGTTCCTCAACCTTCAGCCCCCATCATAAACCAATATCCATTCTTCTCAAAATTCCAGCCCCTAATCGGTAAAACTTCTCAACGTATGTTTCAAATTGTCCCTTAATTATACCTGCTTTCAATTTCGTTGTGAAAAACTTTTCATTCCCTGACCAACACCAAACTCTTCTCCGGTCAAAGACACACTCAAACTTCGCGACGCAACTCTCAAAAGAGATTCGTTGTTTTATTTTTAATCTTTTCACTGGTCTTTTGACACCTTCACTTACTTCACAGCGTTTCGCATTATCAGATATTACCAATATTTATTAATTTCGTTGATTAACCGTAATAATTAAAGATTTCAACTTTAACAAACACATTTAAATTAATATTTGTAAGTACCTATCTACGTAAGTAAATGTAGCTACCTACATTGAATTATTTCTTTGCCGTTGGGTTAAAGAGCTTTTGTAATTTTTTATAACATTGACACCATAATAGAATAGGGAATATCAATTTTATTTTTAAATTTTAATTTAATAAAAATTATATGACTACTTTTAATCAATTTTCCCTAAAACACCAAAAACAATTTTTATTATAAATACCGACGCACGTTTCGCCAACAATGTTGGCATCATCAGGGTGATATCTACCACCAAAAGTGATCCAGACAATTGTTTTGCTTTTGAATAATTATATGAATTCTCAAAGAGCGATTGTTCATCTCTATTGTGAACTAGGCGGGCGAGATGATCCTAAAACATTTTAATCACGAGAAAACGTCAAACTTTCAAGGTTGTTTGGGTAAAATTTAGGGTGCCAAATGTTTACAAGAGCTAACTTAGTTGTTACCATGTTTCTTAAAATTTATGAAAGAAATGCTAGCCTTACCTACTAAATATTTATATTGTTTCTACTTTTAAATTCTATAACCATGCTATTTTATTTAAAATGTGATTCAAATAAAAAATGTACATAATATGTTTTATAACCCGCAACAAACAATTTACAGTGGCTTCTAAACTTGGCGCAAAAACACGCCCATATGGAATCTGTAAAAGACGCCAATGGAATGCGTTCCTTTGTAGTACATAAATGTACTATATAATTATATGACTATATAAACACGTCAATTTATTGTAAAAATTTCACGAGAAATTAATGTCAGAACTGAACGTCAAAAATTACTTATATTTTACCCACCTTATTTCCTTTCTATTCTTCTATATTTGATTTTAATCGTAATTCAAATAAAAAATATAAATTAAGTAGGATTATTATACATTATGTACTTTAAAATCATAATTTTTATCTTTAAAACCCCTTAGTGACTTATAAACTTGACCACAAAACACACCTAATAATATGATATGGAATACGTTCTTTCTAGTGTTTATTTGCCTAGAAAAACACGTATACTTAACGTGAAAATTTCACGAAAAGTAAACGGCGCCAAAACACGCCTCGAATGCGTTTTTATTTGTAGTATAGATGACTAGAAAAACACGTGTATTTAATGTTAAAATTTTACGAGAAATAATAGTCAAAAATAATAATTTAAACTACACCGCCATTCGTTCTTTTCTATTTTATATAATTTGATTTAAGCTATGATTTAAATAATAAATATGTATTTTTTAACATGATTTTTTATAAAAAAAGTAAATTGAGGTAAAGTAAAATACAATAATAAAAATAAGGGAAGTAAATTGAAAAGCCTCCTTTTAAACCCAAAAACCTATAGGGCTACACCATGATGATGATTTTTTATACTCTGCTGGAACTCTTTCACTCCTTAGGTATTTTTATTTTTTATTTGATTAAAAAAACACGTGTACTTAATGTATGAATTTCACGAAAAATAAACGACGACAAACACGCCTATATGACACTAGAAAAACACGTGTATTTAATGTAAAAATTTCACGAGAAATAAACGTCAGAACTGCACGTGGAAAATAACTTATATTTTATCAACATTATGTACTTTTCGTTGATTAACAATATTGATTAAACGTCTTTATTGCGTCATATATAATATTTAAAAACAACGTAATTTTTTAACGTTGAATTGTCGTAATTTGTAGATACGTAGTCATTATTTTATTGTAAATCAACGTTGAATTTACGTTACGTAAAATACGTTGAAATAACGTTGAAGGTATTACCAAGATATAACGTGATATTTTCAACCATAAACGTGTTATCAACCACATACACGGCTTTTCCACGTTAAAACAACGTGCATGTGTTTACTGGGTACCGGTTAACAAATTGCTAAAATCACATGTTACGTGACGGCAGCCTTCGGAAAACGCACATTCCAGCGTCGTGTTCTTTTTTGATTCATTGGAGGAGGGATCGTTTGCCGATTATTACATGTGCTAACAATGAAGTTTTAAATCGACCATCAACGTTGCTGTAACGTTTGCTGTAAATGGTCTAATGCATGTTCCACCAGATTCATATCTAGACTATTTATCACCTTGCACAAACTGCGCTACATGTCGTCACGCATTATAATGCCCAGGCCTGAAATTTTTAATTTTGTGGGGATTACAGAACGTGGTATGAAAATCTGAAATGTCTGTGCTTTAATAAAGTCGTGATAGTAAAAAATATCGTTATGGGAAACATCAAAAATGCACAAAGCGTAAACAATGGATTTATGCATAAGTTGGTAGATATCGGATATCTATATTATCGAAATGTCTTTGTACATCATGGCAAATTACCGTGCTTCCATTACGGTTAATATGCATTTGACATCGACTGCTAAAAGCCGCCACCGGCGAAATGAATTATTGCCCAATTAGTTAGAAGCACTGTGATATAAGCAGCGCAAGCAAAATTTTCTTTCATATTTCTACCAATGAAACCGCTTCAAAAATGTTAACGTACACAGTAAGTAAAGCTTTTAGTTTTGACAGAATTTCCAAGATTAAAAATTGTGTCAATAGATTCGGTCTGAGCGCAATAATTGTTTTAAATGGGAGAGTTAGCAGATAAAACCTAACTAACATTTATTTTATGTATTCTTCTATCAATCAATCTAACTAAGAATTGGTTCTCCAACAAAAGCTCGACTCGTCGGTGCTTCCTATTATCAATTCTAATAAAGATCACGACAAGGTGAAAAGCTGTTGATTGCTGAACTTTCCTCTTCCGTACTTGCGAGATGAGATTTTCTCTTAAACTAATCCGTTCCTAAAAAAAACACTTTAACTTAAAAGATGCCGTGGATAACGGCTCCAGCTCCAATATCAATTAAATCGTCCGGAAATGAACCCGTAAATTGAGTCTCATTTACGCGTAATTATACCAGAAACTGAAGTTAAACTCGTAACTGCAAAAAATAAAAATTTTCGTTCAATTATCTCAAGTTTATCAAAATTAACCTTGGAAAACACGTTTTGTGCAACGATAGATTATCTAGAAAATAAATGTGTCCCATTATGTATTTGATTTGGGAATTCACAACCTGAGTTAGCCGACATCAATGTTAATTTGGTTTTATCAAACAAAGTTTAACGGCTGTGTTCTCAAGTTAAATATTAATAAACAAGGTTGAATTGGTATTTACAAAAACGTAATGAAAGTTATATTTAGAACTGCGGTTTGTTTGGGAAATTTTACCTTTGAAAAGGAAATAAACATGATCAGTAGTAGAATCTTAGTAAGTGGAACAAAAATATTATTCACTTCATATTTATGTTAAGAGGGCGCGACGTCTGGCCTATGTCTAATAACTTTAATGGTTGCTTGTTTTTCCATAAATTAGTATTAGAATAACAACTGTGACTTTTTGCACATTAACACAAATTAATTTTTTCAAGCTCGCGAAAATTAATACTAAGAAATAATGAGATAACTTAATTTTTTTTTTAGTCTACTAAAGTGTATCATGTAAAATAACAAATTGCCACAACGAGCAACCTTTTTTACAATTGAACAGAAAGCAGCTTGCTTCGCTTTTAATATACCGGTCACTGTCTCAGTAATAATGAACAACAAAGACCTAAATTTGCATTATGGAACGCCAGGGGCATCCTCGAGAAAAGATCGGATTTTGATAGAACCCTGCCTTATATCAGAGATGCATTTTACCAAAGAGTCTTATGTCAAAATTATAGGCTACAGTTGCTATCACACCCTCCGACCAAGTAATAGGATAAGGGGTGGAAGTGTAGTAATAGTAATAGCAAAATGTGGTTGGTACATTACGAACAATCTCATATTCAAAGGGAAAACGTACAACTCACATTAGCATGTTGTAATGAATTTGGGAAGTAGATTTGTGTTACTCGAAGGACCATATGTTTTGGATTTGTATTGAAACACTCGCGAACTTAATAAACTTGTATATTACGAATAGATGCAGATTGATGTTGAACGTTTCTTCTTCCGGATTGGTTTTGTACTGAATTTGAATAAAGGAACCGTGTTTTTGACTGTTGTTTGAATTGTGACTGATTTGAATGAGAGTTCGTTTTCGACTGACTGGCGGGCGTGAGCGCGGCCAGTCAGGTAAAAGTTTTACGACCCTTTGGGTTTCCCAACTGGCCGACGCGACGGCCGCTGCAAATATTTCTTAACACATGTATTAAAAACGGCCAGATTTATTGTGAAGAATACTTATCTTGAATCACGACTCACATCCAGTAAAGCCAAGAAACTAAGCAAAGCTATTAGAGAAGTGCAATTTGTTCAACTCTGCCGGTACACCAACGTACTAGCCCACCGATGTGCTAGGTTTCTTCATCACCACAGAAGTGTCCACATTTTTTTTTAAGAACCTCGTTCAACTGTCATCAAAAGTACTACAAATTAGGACTTATTTAAAAAGTGTGGCGTCAACTAGATAAGGAATCAATAAAACTTATGGAAGCAATACAAAGAAACAATTATGTAACACAATTACCAAAGAAAATTTATCATCAAGGAAAAGGTAAAAGACGAACAACAAACTAGAGATCTAGCGGACAAAACCTCTTTTAAAAAGAAAGTATCAAAACCTTATAACAGATTCAAAACATAAAGATAAGTTAATAAATGGTTACTTATCAGAAAAGAAATCATAGAGAAGAACGCACAAATCTCTTTAGTGAAACACTAAATCCAAACCAAGCCAAGAAACTCATAGACGTCAGGGAGTAGAGAACAGAAGGGAAGGTCGACAAGGTCTACAAACAAATATCCCTTCCTTCAGTTATTGGTCAATGAGTTCTTTAAGGTCATCTTGTTCGTTGAATTATTATATGCGATTTTTATTAAGCAGCCTTTCTTAATTTCAACAGCAAGTTGCTCGGTTGTTGTTGTTTCGTCTGTATTTCTTGTCTTCATGCTCCTTCTTTTAATGTATACGGGTTTGGATTTTTTTTTCATTTCGTCTTCTGAAGTCCTAGTCGCCTTTTTCTCTGATTATTTCGTTGTAATCTGTCATTCCTTTCTCCATTGCTGATTCTATCTTTGTGGTTTGAATTACATTGATCTTCTCCCTGCATTATAGTGTAGTTGTTTACTTTGTTACTTACTGTTTGTTTACTTTCTATTAGGATATTATCGATTTGGTGGTATGTTTTACTGGAATTGAATTGATGTTTAATTTTGTACAGCCCTTTACATACAAAATATTATGTTGTTACTATTTTTACTGTATGTTCTTTAGCTAATTCTATATTTTTACCATTTTCAATGCTCTCCTACTATAAACATTTCCGCCCTATTTTGTGTTGATCCTGTTCTTTTTTTCTCACTGTATTTTTTCTCTGCCTAATTGTAACAATTTTACTCACATTTTGTTCCTTATATAACACTTTACTTAGCTCTCTTCCATTTTCTCTTTCTGCTGTCGTTGATATATGTATATAACAGATTCTAAGATTCCATAACACTAATTTACACCATTAAAAAACTATGAATAGGCAACACCATAACTTGACTAGTGCTCAAGACAGCGTGTCTCCGTCTGCCTGGGGAATTTCCTGCTCTCTTCCCTAATCCCCACTCTTGACCACCTCAGGCATGCACGATACATCAGCTGCCACCGCGCTAACACGGCCAAACTGACGACTATCTCGTTCTCGAGATAGCAACCCACTCATTACGCAAAACTTTTTCATTCTCAGTTTTCATATCCATAAAACAATCAAACTTAATATTCAACAACCAGTGCTCAACGTTAAAAACTAATCAACATTATTTGTTCAACGTTCGTATCTCCACAATATCCTTGCAACATTTTCAAAACAATTGTCATAATAATCAGCATTTTCAAACCAACTGTCGCAATATGCTCACCACTTGTCATTGCGTGGTTCCAGAGCAAATTACCAGAAGGAATTTCGGGTAGTCTACATTCTCAATATCAAACCAACTGTCTGAATAAGCTCACCACTTGTCATCGCGCGGTTCCAGAGCAAAATACCAGAAGGAATTTCGTTCAATCTTTCACCATTACTTTACAATAATTGTTTCAACATCACTTTAGAATAAATTCAAATGTACCAACAAAGCTCTACGGCTAACACAATAATCACAAACAAGCCAACAACAATCTTTCCAGCCTAGACAACAACAATACTTATTCGAGCGCTAACAACAATGCTCAGACTACATTCAAGCAGCCAACACACACTGACAGCATTTTTGTCCTGGTTTTTCAGAACACTTGTAGGTACGATTTGTTCCCAAGCTCCCCTATTTTAGATTTGTTACCGAATTCCCCTGCTGACTACAACCGCTTCATGTAAGCGTCAACTTTCCGAAAAATATCTCGAAGCATTTTACGATTCTTTGAAAAGACCAACATCTTTCTTTCCCACATTGTTTATTGAACTTTCCGAGCCGATACTATAAAAACAACTTCAGATGACATCATTTTGTCCGCTCCGGGATTTATCACCGATCAAATTACTGTACTAGAATACAGACTAGAAGACACTTACCAATTCGACAATCTGTTTTACCAGAAACCCTTGAATTCAACCCTTTCCTTTCTCAAACCTCAATTCAACCTGTATCATTACGTCCGTTCTTCGAACCTCGTCTCGGTTTTCCTGATAGTCAACACTCTTCTTATCGCTTCCACAATTTTATTCAGTTTAAGAGTTTAAGTATCATGGGTACGCCGCCGATTTGACCACTGAGGTACCTACACCTGAGCCTCGTTGGGTTCACAATCCCACTTCTGATAACAGATTTTAAGACTCCATAGCACTAATTTATCTTAAACACCATTAACAAACTATGAATAGGCAACAACATAACCTAACTAGTGCTCAAGGCATCGTGTCTCCGCTCTGCTTGGGGGATTTCCCTGCTCTCTGCCCTAATCCTCACTTTTGACCACCTCAGACATGCGCGATACATCAGCTGAGTATATATACTGAGTGACAAAGAAAGGTAAACATCCCTTTATATTACAGTAAAATAGACAATTTTTTAACTACATGTTTATTATGCAATAAGTAACTATTGATCAAGTTTTTAGCCAAATCGATGGACCGCGAACGGATTTTAATCAATAATGAGTTGAGCACCCTCGGTCTCTTATACACTCATTTACATACCTAGGCATCGTTGTAATAAGGTGGTCGATTTCCTCTTAGAGTATTTCATTCCATGCTGTCGCAGGAACAAGGTTTCCTCCAGGTCACGGATGGGGTCCGCGACTCCTCGGTGGAAGAAACGGTGCCGGAGACATCGACCGACGTCGAAGAAGGTTGTTGGTGAGAGCGGATGCTCGACCTGGTGCTGTGCGCCTCGACGTAGTGGTCCACCGGACCAGCAGGGTTTTGGGGTCGACGATTTGTCAAGGAGACATCAAACAAGAAGAATGTCCTTAAATCCAAGTGGAGTAAATTTAAATTAAAATTTAAATATATCTATGTCGAACTCCACAAACTTTAATAACTGAAGGATTACTAATGGTACATGTTTCGGCAGAATGCTTCTGCCATCATCAGCCCTAATTTAACAAGAGATTAATGATACAATTGATGAATTACAAGAGGGGTTCTTACCTTAAAGAATATAAAAAATTATGACATTGACGTAATTTTGAATTAAATTTGACGTTTTCAAAGGGTTACATGATTTTTAAAAGATTTCGTAAAAACAACATTTTATAAATGTAAAAATTAAAAATGGATCAAAGAGAATCTGGTAAGTTTGTTTGAGTGAAAAATTAAAATAGTGAATTAATAATGGGATTATTGAAGTTATTCTGTTCATTTAAACAAGATCTGTTTTCCAGTTTCAAGGCTTTCCTTATTTCCAAAGTCTCGAGAAAATCTAATTTCCGGCCTTTATTGCATTTATGAATCAATTTGGAATTTGATGGTGAAAAACTATGTTTCGTTATTAATATATGATTGGCGAAAGAAGAAGGTGTTGATGGTGGAGGATCAAGATCTGTGTTGTTATAGATGTGCCTGAAATGTTCTTTAATACGGTCTGATATTTTGCGACCTGTCTGACCTATGTAGAATGACTCACAAGTAGAGCAGCTTAATTTGTATACACCTGATGATGATTTGTAATCTAATGGATCTTTATTTTTAATAAAAAATCTGGATAAGTTGTTATCTGTTTTAAATGAAACTTTAAAACCGTTTTTCTTAAGTATTTTAGAACATTTCTCTGAGACGACGCCAAAATATGTTAATGAATTTGAAAAGGAAATTGTTTCTGAAGGATTTTTAACCAAGTAGTGTGTGTACTTGAATTTGTTACAGTATCTATAGTATAATTTATTTATAGTTTTTAAAGAATATCCATTATTTGAAGCGATTTGTTTAATGTTATTAAGTTCTGTTTGAAAAGATGAATCTGATAGTGGTATAGAAAATAATCGGTGGAAAAAGGAATGAAAAGCTGCAAATTTATGGGAAACAGGGTGACAAGAGTCAAAAGGTATTACGCAATCTGTGATACTAGGTTTTCTATAAATGTCAAATTCAAAACTATTATTATTTCTAGTGATTAACAAGTCTAAAAAGGGGATTTGGGAATTGATTTCAATTTCAACGGTGAATTTAATGGATTGGTTTAAAGAATTTAAGTTGCTGAGTGCGTTATCAAGTTCAGAATCAGATCCTTTGAATAAAACAATTATGTCATCTACATATCTGTACCAAAAGAGAAAATGATCTTTAAAAGGTGAAGAAGTTAAAAACTGATCTTCCAAGTTATTCATGAATATTTCTGCTAAAAGAGGTGACAAATTAGAGCCCATTGCTAAGCCTGAGTCTTGTGAATAAAAATTATTATTAAATTGAAAGAAATTTTGATCTAGGACAGTCTCACAAAGTGAATGTAAATTTAGTGCATGTATGGTTGGCATATTAGAATTAAATAGTAGGTTTTTTAAAATTAATAAGCAAGATTTGGGTGGGATGCTGGGGAATAAATTAACTACGTCAAGGAGACATCAGTTTGGGTGTTTTTCTGTACTTTATTCAGCCTCTTTCGAGGTCCGAATAGAACTGCCTTCCAACAGCAGCAGCGTTTCTCTGAATGGACGGAGTGCTGGACGATGTCCATTGCCTCCTTCATCTGAAACATGAAAAACAAAGGCACTAAATTGAATTTTGATTATTGGTGAACCGCCGCCGAGGCGACGATTCGTCCCGCTTGTCGGGTTTTTGGAGTGGTTTTGCCCACTCACCTGTCCACAAGCGCCATCTTGGGGCGCCTGTGCTTGAGATTGGATCGTTCATCGTAGTCCACCACTACTTGAACCAGCCTGTTGGGGTGTACTTCCGCCCGGGCGAAAGTCTTTTCCGCGGTTGCCCGCATGAATTCCCTTATGGAAGGGAGTTCTGCTTCGCGGTGAAGCTGCGAGTTGCGTACGTACCATGGGGCATCGTACGCGATCCTCAGGTACTTGTTCTGTACCGTCTGGAGAACCTTGATGTGCGACTCTGCCGCGTATCCCCACACGGGAGAGGCGTACATCATGGCCGGTCTCACAACTGTCTTGAACAGCAGCAGCTTGTTCCCGATGGTCAACCGACTGCGTCGACCAATCATCGGGTACAGCCGCTGGATCATCCCAGTTGCTTTGTCACGGGCCGACTTGATGTGGGCCCGGAAGGATAGCCCCCGGTCTAGTACCACTCCGAGGTACTTGGCCTCCGTCGTCCATGGAATGGGCAAGCCAAACATGGAGACGTGGCCCATCGGGGTGCAGATCCTGCTTTGCCGGTCCCTTTTCTTGGTGAACAGAACGGCGCTGCTCTTTGCAGCGTTCACGTCTATCCGCCATTTGGTGAACCAATCCTCCAGATCGTCAACGATCCTTTGGAGTTTCCTGGTCGCTAGTTCAGCGTCTCCGCTTTGTACTAGGACCGCCGTGTCATCCGCGTAGAACGCCGTGGTGGTGGCGGCATCCTCCGGACGCGGGACATCGGACAAGAAGATTGAGAAGAGGAACGGGGAAAGCACCGACCCCTGGGGGACACCAGAAGCAATGCCTCTCCAACCCGACCTCACATTCTCAATCTTGGATCTGAATTTCCTCCTTTCCAGGAATGATCGGACGATTTTCACCAATCCGATTGGAAATTCGGCCTCGAGGAGCTTGTGGAGCAGCCCCTCGTGCCAGACCTTGTCGAAGGCCTTTGCGACGTCCAAGAACACCGCACCAGTGTGCCTCTTGCGGTTGAAGTTGTCAGCGACGGTCTCAACCACCCTCAGCACCTGGTGAGTGGTCGCGTGTCCTTCCCGGAACCCAAACTGCTCATCGGGAATGACTTTGTGGCCCTTCTCGAAGTCGACCAGTCTCCGCAGTATCACCCTCTCCGCCACCTTCCCCAGAAGAGAAAGCAAACTGATCGGGCGATAATTCTGCGGAAACTGGAGCTGACCTCCCTGCTTCGGTAAGAAGATCACGTCAGCGGCCTTCCACCTATCTGGGAAATGGCCTTCCAACCAGAAAGTGACATGCCTTTATACCTGCGACCGGGAAAAACCTGATCGCAGCCGGCGTCCTGCTTTCTGATTGGCTGCAGCCTATTCTGATCAGAATCTTACAATTAATAAACTTAAATCTACTTAAAACTATACTTAATCTATAGAGCGAGCGCTAAACTACACCATTACACTACTTATAACTAACCACTCGCGACTCAAAGCGTAAAAAGCGCTTTATCGCGAGAGCGCGGAAGTGGGAGGGCCGAGCGGTAGGCAGTATAAAGGTAAACCTTCGGCGGCTGGAGCCATTTGCCGCTCGACTTCCGCCACTATCGCACGGTCGCTCTCTGTTGCAACCTTATGCTATGCCGCAACAGAGCGCGTGGTGTTTAAACCTACACATATTTAACTAATGCTAAAACTTAAAATTAAACACTACACTAACGAGAATCCGGTCGCAAATTCACTCCATACAACACTACCTCCACCTCATGTCAATCAAAGTGCTGCCAGAGTTTGAAGGGGATGATTTAAACTTACCAACCTACGACCAATCATCTCCTACGCATGTTCGATGGGAGAAAGATCAGGCGATCTTAGGGACTATGGTAAATGGTTGATATAGTGCTGCCCCATAAAGTCCAACGTTACTCTAGCCACATGTGGTCTGGCGTTATCTTATTGAAACAGGGGGTTTTCCATGGTCTCAAGATATGGAATAACATGGGGTTGCACTTTTTCCTGAATTAAACGCTGGGATGTCATGTTACCACTGACGAAGACTAGAGGTGACCTGCTACCATATCCGATAGCACCCCATGTCATCACCCCCACGGTACGATGAACGTGCCTCTCTAAATCAAATTGTGGATGAGGTATTTCCCCACGTCGCCTTCTTACCCCTGCCCGACCGTCAATCATACCCAAACAAAAAGTAGACTCATCCGTAAAGACCACCCTGTTCTATTCCTGATTCCACTAAACTCTCTCTCTGCACCATTCCCGTCTGATGCGTCGATGCCCAGGAGTAAGAACGCCCCATCTACCGCTGATTAACTGACTAATGATGTTGGAATGACAACCATTTTTTGACTTCTGAAAGCAGATTAAAAATGAGAGCGAGTTCTAGTTCAAAGAGAAAAAAATTCAATAAATGGGTGTCATTTTTCAACCATTTAGGGCCCTATTCTTGAACATATGAGTGCGTGAGTGAGTTGTGACGTCACATCGAGTAGTCTAGTATTCAATTTAAAGTAAGCGCGCTTCACAATCACTCCAGATTCGTCAGGTCTGAGACAAGCGTTTACTTTAAATTAAATACTCGACTACTCGACGTGACGTCAAAACTCACTCACATGTTCAAGAGGGCCCTTAGTCAGTCGATGAGTATAGTAGACAGGGTGGGCCACCCGCCCACCGCACTCAAAAACGGTGCCAGAACTATAGGCTTCTTAGTCACAAAGAAACCTTATACCAACAAAGAACATCAATGTAAATTGAGAGTTACAGCAAAATATATGCTCAAATTTACATTTCTGGCCGACTGGTTGACAAACCGGTTCGGAATGACAACCATTTTCCTATAGTATCCACATTCCGTTTGTTGTATTTCTCAGTTGTGCTTTCTGACTAAATGCCATATTATGGTTCATGGTACCACCTGTGAATGCGGTGGGCGGGTGGGCCGCTCCATCAACCGCTAATTGACTGACTAATGATATTGGAACGACAACCATTTTTTGACTTCTGAAAGCAGATTAAAATGAGAGCGCGTTCTAGTTCAAAGGAAAAAACATATTCAATAAATGGTTGTCATTTTTGAACCATTTAGTCAGTCGATGAGTATAGTAGGTTAATATATTTATAGTATAGTAGTAAATAGGGTATATTGAGGAATGCAAGAGGGAGAAAATGAGAGTAGAAGCGGGCAAAACGGGCGGGCGAGTACATTCGAAGAAAAGCAGTTGGAAAGAAAGGAAAAAAAACTATTGCAAGAATGCCTGAAAGAAAGAATAGCAGTAGAGAAGGAAGAAAGACGAAAGTATTATGAGAGGAATGGGCTGGGAAGGAAGGAAGTGGAAAACAGAAGATACAGAGGAGAAAGTATATGGCCAGAGACAAAAGAGAGGGATAGGGACATATGCAAACAGGAGAGAAAAGAAAAACAACGCGAGGTATGAAGAATGGATGACGGAGAGGGTACCAGTATACATAAAAAAAGAAACGAAAAAGAAGGATAGATGTATGATTTAGGTGTGGAAACGAAACGAAAGAGAATGAGTATTGGATAGAAGAGGAGAAAAGGTTATGCAGAATGTGTTGGGAGGAAAGGGAAACAATGGAACATCTGAGAAAGTGCAACGAGATGGAAGAAACGGAAAAAGGCACGAGAGTTGTTGAATGAGGATGGACGAAGAAGACAATGGATGAAGAGGGTGATACGAAGAAGGAAGAAAAAAGAGCAGCAGTAGACAAAGGGGAAGAGGACAAGTGTAGAGAAAAGGAGAGGGAATAGGAGAAAAAAAGGTGCATTTAATTAATCATGGAATATAGATTTATTTTATTTTTATTTTTCTATCTACGTATGGATTAGTATATTCGACCTCGAAAGAGTGAATAAAGTTGTATTATTATTACTATTAAAAAATTTGCTGTATCTAACTCTAATTCCTAATCTAATTTGGCTATCGCTCTTAAATCCTTCCGTATATCTCATTCCTTCTTTGTCAGATCATCTTCTATGTATACTCTCTTTCCTTACAACAACACCCAATGGTGACGATAAGAATAAAGTCCAAAACTTCTTATGCGGCGATATATTATGCGCATCCCAACCACCCTTTCCTATTCTTCAAACCACCAGTTTGCAATTGCTCGAGTTGTGGTAACACGGTCTCTTAGAGCCAAAGGTCACAGGCGGCCATCCTGACGCTTTGTTGTACTCCTACGACGTCCGGTGCCCCTAGCTCTGACCCAAAATACATTTGCACGTAAAAAATAGTTAAAATAAAATTACAAATACTAGGTGTTTACCTTTCTTTGTCGCTCTTTGTCAATTTGTGTTGTGACTCGTGTTAAGATCGGAGTGCCCCGAGCGCCAGTTTTTTTAAAGTGATATGCTCCACGTGACCACGGGTTACAAGTTAGCGGGAGGGAAGCAAAACACTTGGTCGGTATTACGGTCTTTATTAGAAACACTAATTTACTATTTACACGGTCTTTCTCTCTCTCTCTCTCTCTCTCTCCGTTTAACCCCTATTTACCCGGTGACTCTCTCCGTTTATATTTTATTTACACGCTGTCTCTCTCTCTCTCTCTGTCGATATACGGCTTCTCTCCGGAATGGAACTGAAACGGCCGGCGGCGGAGGTGGGGTTGAGGTGGAGAGGTACTTTATTCATGAGTTGTCAGTCCATCGCAGCGTTTCCTTACTACATGGTCTATGCATACTTACACGACCGCTGGCTCGCGGCAACAGGATGAGTCCACCCGTCTACCTAGAAGGAAGCCGAAAAATAAGACCCGACCAAGCCGAAGAAAAGGTAAAGAGACATTGCCGGAAAAACCAGAAAAACCGCCTCAGACAGATAGGAATAGACAGACCCGAAAATCCAGGTGCCGACTGGCTGCACTGGAGTTGGTGTGTTGCTGATTCCGCTACGATGCAAGAACTCCAGGGGGCTCTGCTGTTTGGCCGGGAACGGATACCGGCTTCCCGACTGCAGGTCCACCACCATCGATATCCAGGAGAGTGTTAGCTGAGCGGTACTTCCATCCGTACCTCTCTACCTCAACCCCACCTCCGACGCCGGCCACTTCAGTTTCATTCCAAAGAGAGGCCCTCTAGTTAACATATCGACGGAGAGAGAGACACCGTGTAAGATCGTAATAGCTACCAAGTGTTTTGCTTTCCTCCCACTAGCATATAAGCAAAACGTACATGCTGTGAGCACCTATGCAGTAATTAACGGTTCTCATTGGTCAGCGCCAGTTAGTGCCGAGTAACAGTACAGATTGCCCACAAGGTAAATAACCGCCCGTACGTTTTGCTTTCAATTCGCAGTGCATAGCTCGATACGGCTTTATAGAAATGTCAGAACTTTTGGAGAACTTTTATTGAAGTTTTTAAATAACATCAGTTGGATTAGTGTTAGTTATGGAAGGTCTTCTTTTGGACAGCTTACCAAAGTTTTCATCTAAAAGAATAAATTAAGTACAAAAAAGGACAATACTACTTTAAAAACCTTAAATATATTAGTTAAAAATGTTGTCATTGTTTTAAAGTATTCACACGAAGTGGCTTATGGTAACTAAAACAAGGGCCCCCTAGGGACAGGGATAGAACGATGGCGCCGTTTTGTTGCCCAAACTTAAAATATGAAATACTGTCCACATTTCGAGTTTCAAGTACATAATAATCCTTCTTGGAGTTTGTTTCTTTAAGGGGTCTAGCGCGTAGCGCGAGGAACTAATTTCAATGATCCACGGAAAAACAAATCTTCACAGACTGCAACTTCGGGAAATTAAAACGTCAAAAAATGACACTCGTAGTTGGTAATCAACTTTTGAATTACAAATCAATAGTTTTGAAGCACTCATGTAATTACAAGTGATAATACAGTTGCCAAAATTACTCAGTCATTAGTTAAAATTATTTGACTTTGAATTTAAGCTTCAAAATAATGAAATTATGACGGTACTTTGTTTAGAAATATAATAAGAGCGCAAAACTCCAGGAGTTGAATGTAATCGCAAATGGAACAAACAAATTGGAAAGTGAGTTAATGTAGGATTAATTTAAAACGAATTGACTTATGTACGACTTATGTACGTAATAATCACACATCGCAATTGTAATAAAAAAATAAGTAGCAGTTATCATTTTATCATACATCTTCTTGATAATATACAGGGTGTTATGGAAATGTGGACAAATATTTTAGGCTTTTGAAGCTTTTGCAACCGGCGGCGGTGGCGACGTCCAAAATACACTCGACTATGCAAATGTTTTTAATTACTAATTAAAGCAAAACATCCTGACTACCTAATTGTCCACTAGGATATTTGTTACATGTAAGCACAGCGACCATATTATCTCAGTAACAAGAAAATTTGCATGTAATCTCTATGCAAAGCACAAGGTCTAATTCTATTTCGTCAAAATTATTATGCCTGATTTGTGATCAAATCGCATCGACTGCATTAGCTTGCTCATTGGATGACCCGATTGATTTCCCAAATGTTAATGGACTCGTTGACGTAAATATTTACCTCATTGCCGACTGAACTTTTCGAATTATTGATTACTTAAAATTGTCGTAGGCCACGGAGTAGTAATGCGTCATTGATAATAAGTTTTCTGTTTCAGAATGAACAATAATTCTCGAGCAACGACATGAAGGTGCTCCATGGTCTCCAGACTTAAGTCAAAACTGAAAACAAATAATCTCCAATTACAAAGAAAATCAATCATGACGGAAGTCGACGCAAATTATAGTGACTTTGCAACAGAAGACGCAGTGTCTAGTGTTGTTTATTTGACGGGTAATGAGTCGAACAGTGAAAATGCGACGCACAATTTCGATATGGAATCTGAGTACATTTACGACAAAATCTACATAAGGGTTATTTTCATCTCTCTATACACCAGCGTGTTTTGTTTGTGCTTTTTCGGTAAGTGCTTTTTATTTTTAAATAATGCGGAATTTAAAAGTAAGGAGATTAATTAATTCAGTTTTAAAATATGTACTAATTCTTGGAATAAATTTTGACTTCCCTGCAGAATAAATAGAGTTATAACGAACGAATCGCTGCTATTTCCGGACTAGGCGAAGCCGAGTCTGGAATGGCAGATGAGTCCGCAAAAACTTTTTAGGTACGTGTAACAAACAATGTTTTTTGTTATAGCTCCCCAATTTTTTAAACAATTCATATTTCATTGTGATTCTTGGAGTCTACAAATCGGGGCTGTTTTTTCAAGCCCCCTCGCGGTGACAGAACTGGCATTGAGCCTGGCGTTCTTTTCTGCAATGAGTTTAAAGTTTGACATTGAGTAACACTGACGTTTAATTTTTTGACTCTTCTTTAGTATACCTGTGCTCTCATGCCCATCTAAGCTACTATGTTAAAAACTTTATTATGATAAAAAAAAACAATATTTCAAGATAAATATTAAAACAAAAAGTATGATGGCTAAAAAACATTTTGAGACCAACATTACATTCGTGATACAGTATTTATTTTCGTGTATATTTAGGTGGTATCTATTTTTCATTTACTAATAATAATATTAACAGGATCAACAAAATAACGATAATGAAGATAGATGAGTTCCGATTTTAGGAATCATGGAAAAATGTTTATTTACCTAATTTTTATTAAACATGAAGGGTGTTTCCGGTGCTCTTCACATTGCGATAACCTTTTGGTGTTTGCATTCTGATACCGAAACCAAATCTAATTTGTGCCAAAAGCGATCCCATCAATGTTAATATTAGATTATTCAGGCGTCATTTACACGGATGAGGAAACTGCATTGAATCACATGGTGTAAAAAAAAAATCATTATGGATATGAAATTGTAATTTTTCAGGCGTTTGAAAGTGTTCACGATTTGAATCCACAGACTGTAGGAACAAATTAAGTGGTAGGCAACATATTAAATTTCTGTGAATAACTCAGAAACTGAAATAATAACAGAAAAGTCAACTTATAACGATTAAAAGACCCGATTAAAGGAATATTTCTTAAAAGGTCGAAAGGAAAAAATATCTAATTATATTCCTACAATAACTTTGTTTCTCTATTGACGAGACCGGTTTCGGCTATTTACATTGTTATATCTTCAGTCTAAAAAAGAAGCTTTCGTATTATATATAAAACAATACCTTCACCTGTTTTACAAATGTTAAATTACCCAAGAATTGTCAACAATTTAACATAATATGAGAAGGATGTACATTTTGTCTGCGGATATATTAAACAAATATGATTAAAATAATGAGCACATTAAAACATTAAAAATTGACTGTCAACATAAAAATCTAACAATAAGCCTTATTGTTAGAATCTGAAAAAAAATTGAGATCAATTTAAAATCTTCCTAAATTGGTAATTTCCAGTTATATGACTTATCCTGATACAAATTTAAATAATCATTTTGAAATAGATGAATATTTTCATGATGTGCCTGAAATCGCTAAGAAATGAAATGCAATTTCATAACGTGTTACATACAAGATTTTTTCTAATTTTTACAAAAAAATTAAAAAATATATATTAATTATCTTCTATAGAAACCTGTTTTATCGTACAAGGATTTTGCCTCTTCTTCCGCTCTTCCAGCTGTTAATAATTAAAAACCACCAACTGATATATTTGGACCTCTGATAGGATTTGACAAAGAACTCTCCGTAACTTTCCGTAACTGTGGTACACAAAATTTGAATTTGAGTTACGGAAAATTAAATTTTTCCCCGCTAGTTACATAAAATTTGAGAGAATTCCGGTTCTGGTGCTTGATAAGATAAGCGGCTAAAAAATTGTGAAAACGAAGTAGAATGAAATAAAATAAGTAAAAAGCATTTTTAAGTTAAACAGTTTTATATTGTAAAGAAACATAATAATGATGCAGATAATGTACTAAAAGCTAAAAATTAATTAAGTAGTTGCCAGGTACCAGTCATCACACCACTCTCCTCATCAATCTAGGGCATTGATCAGACTAAAATAAAATCATGGGGCGAGTCTAATTTTTATTATCTCATACCATTAAAGGTATGCTTTGGATGCATCTTCTCAATAGACAACTTATGCAAAATGTATGTAAAACTAAATCATCGTGCGACATCGCATAAAGATCACGTACATTATTTACTCAGGTTACGCGACGCCCCACAATTGTATTTTAGTCTGAATAATACTCTAGATTGATGAGGAGAGTGGTGTGATGACTGGTACAAATATGTTCATTAATGTGTTGTACAGCTAGTTTAGATGTATGTGCATCGGATTAAAAAAAAAAAACATCACCATAGTTAAAAACAATGTCAAATTGACACTGCTTGTCGCATCAAGTAATTTCGAAACGCCGGCAATGAATTTAATTGCACACATTATGCAGACAAGTAAAAACACCATTCTAAAAGTGAAAAACGATGAGAAATTGACGGAACTCTGGAATAGAAGAAGTCTACGGGTAGACCAAAAGTTTCTACTACTGATCGAAGAGGTAGATAACGGTCTTTTATAACATGTTGAACAAAATCCATTTGATATTCTGAGACATGCCGTACAAGAAACTAACTTCCCAGGTTCAAGAGTTACCGCATGTCGACCGATTAAGCACTCACATTTGAAGAATCATGTCGCAGCAAGAAAAATAAGACTAACTGAACAACATAAACAAGCAAGAATAATATTTGCTTTAAACAATTTGTTCCGTGAAAATTGGAATAAAGTAATTTTTACCCATGAAAAGAGTTTTCAGTCTTAAATACAAGTTTTGACAGAATAGACCCTCAACGGCAGGCTAAATTTTTTACATTATTTCTTTTAAGCAATGCATCAACCATTTTTCACTCTTTCTTAAATATCCTCCTATAGACTTCGGGGTGTCTATATCTGTTCAAATGTGACATTGTAATGACGAAAACGATGCCCAAATTCGACAAATATCAGCCCTCAAAGGAAGACTGAATTTTTACATTTTTTATTTTTTTTTTTCAAGTGGCGCATCTACCATTTTTCACCCTTTCTTCAATCTTCCTCTATAGACTTCCAAGTGTCTTTTTCTCTTCAATTGTGAGATTGTAATGATGAAAAAAATGCCCAAATTTCACAGAATACACCCTCAAAGGCAAGCCGATTTTTTTACATTTGTTTTAAGCGACGCATCAACCATTTTTCACTGTTTCTGAAATATTCTCCTATAGACTTCCGGGTGTCTATAACTGTTCAAATGTGACATTGTAATGACGAAAAAGATGCCCAAATTCGACAAGTATCAGCCCTCAAAGGAAGACTGAATTTTTAATTTTTTTTTTTTCAAGTGGCGCATCTACCATTTTTCACCCTTTCTTCAATCTTCCTCTATAGACTTCCAAGTGTCCTTTTCTGTTCAAATGTAACATTGTAATGATCAAAAAAAATGCCCAAATTCGACAAATTTGAACCCTCAAAGAAAGACTAAATTTTTACTTTTTTTTTTCGAGTGGCGCATCTACCATTTTTTACCCTTTCTTCAATCTTCCTCTATAGACTTCCAAGTGTCTATAACTGTTCAAATGTGACATTGTAATGACGAAAACGATGCCCAAATTCGACAAATATCAGCCCTCAAAGGAAGACTGAATTTTTAAATTTTTTTTTTTCAAGTGGCGCATGCATCTACCATTTTTCACCCTTTCTTCAATCTTCCTCTATAGACTTCCAAGTGTCCTTTTCTGTTCAAATGTGACATTGTAATGATGAAAAAAATGCCCAAATTCGACAAATTTGAACCCTCAAAGAAAGACTAAATTTTTACTTTTTTTTTTCGAGTGGCGCATCTACCATTTTTTACCCTTTCTTCAATCTTCCTCTATAGACTTCCAAGTGTCTTTTTCTGTTCAAATGTGAGATTGTAATGATGAAAAAAATGCCAGAATTTGACAGAATAGACCCTCAAAGGCAGGCTGAATTTTTTACATTATTTTTTTAAGCAACGCATCAACCATTTTTCACTCTTTCTGAAATATTCTCCTATAGACTTCCGGGTGTCTATAACTGTTCAAATGTGACATTGTAATGACGAAAACGATGCCCAAATTTGACAAATATCAGCCCTCAAAGGAAGACTGAATTTTTAATTTTTTTTTTTTTTTCAAGTGGCGCATCTACCATTTTTAACCCTTTCTTCAATCTTCCTCTATAGACTTCCAAGTGTCTTTTTCTGTTCAAATGTGACATTGTAATGATGAAAAAAATGCCCAAATTCGACAAATTTGAACCCTCAAAGAAAGACTAAATTTTTACTTTTTTTTTCGAGTGGCGCATCTACCATTTTTTACCCTTTCTTCAATGTTCCTCTATAGACTTCCCAGTGTCTTTTTCTGTTCAAATGTGAGATTGTAATGATGAAAAAAATGCCAGAATTTGACAGAATAGACCCTCAAAGGCAGGCTGAATTTTTTACATTATTTTTTTAAGCAACGCATCAACCATTTTTCACTCTTTCTGAAATATTCTCCTATAGACTTCCGGGTGTCTATAACTGTTCAAATGTGACATTGTAATGACGAAAACGATGCCCAAGTTCGACAAATTTCAGCCCTCAAAGAAGGACTGAATTTTTACTTTTTTTTTTTTCAAGTGGCGCATGCATCTACCATTTTTCACCCTTTCTTCAATCTTCCTCTATAGACTTCCAAGTGTCCTTTTCTGTTCAAATGTGACATTGTAATGATGAAAAAAATGCCCAAATTCGACAAATTTGAACCCTCAAAGAAAGACTAAATTTTTACTTTTTTTTTCGAGTGGCGCATCTACCATTTTTTACCCTTTCTTCAATCTTCCTCTATAGACTTCCAAGTGTCTTTTGCTGTTCAAATGTGAGATTGTAATGATGAAAAAAATGCCAGAATTTGACAGAATAGACCCTCAAAGGCAGGCTGAATTTTTTACATTATTTTTTTAAGCAACGCATCAACCATTTTTCACTCTTTCTGAAATATTCTCCTATAGACTTCCGGGTGTCTATAACTGTTCAAATGTGACATTGTAATGACGAAAACGATGCCCAAATTTGACAAATATCAGCCCTCAAAGGAAGACTGAATTTTTAATTTTTTTTTTTTTTTTCAAGTGGCGCATCTACCATTTTTCACCCTTTCTTCAATCTTCCTCTATAGACTTCCAAGTGTCCTTTTCTGTTCAAATGTGACATTGTAATGATGAAAAAAATGCCCAAATTCGACAAATTTGAACCCTCAAAGAAAGACTAAATTTTTACTTTTTTTTTTTCGAGTGGCGCATCTACCATTTTTTACCCTTTCTTCAATCTTCCTCTAGACTTCCAAGTGTCTTTTGCTGTTCAAATGTGAGATTGTAATGATGAAAAAAATGCCAGAATTTGACAGAATAGACCCTCAAAGGCAGGCTGAATTTTTTACATTATTTTTTTAAGCAACGCATCAACCATTTTTCACTCTTTCTGAAATATTCTCCTATAGACTTCCGGGTGTCTATAACTGTTCAAATGTGACATTGTAATGACGAAAACGATGCCCAAATTTGACAAATATCAGCCCTCAAAGGAAGACTGAATTTTTAAATTTTTTTTTTTTTTTCAAGTGGCGCATCTACCATTTTTCACCCTTTCTTCAATCTTCCTCTATAGACTTCCAAGTGTCTTTTTCTGTTCAAATGTGACATTGTAATGATGAAAAAAATGCCCAAATTCGACAAATTTGAACCCTCAAAGAAAGACTAAATTTTTACTTTTTTTTTCGAGTGGCGCATCTACCATTTTTTACCCTTTCTTCAATCTTCCTCTATAGACTTCCAAGTGTCTTTTTCTGTTCAAATGTGAGATTGTAATGATGAAAAAAATGCCAGAATTTGACAGAATAGACCCTCAAAGGCAGGCTGAATTTTTTACATTATTTTTTTAAGCAACGCATCAACCATTTTTCACTCTTTCTGAAATATTCTCCTATAGACTTCCGGGTGTCTATAACTGTTCAAATGTGACATTGTAATGACGAAAACGATGCCCAAATTTGACAAATATCAGCCCTCAAAGGAAGACTGAATTTTTAATTTTTTTTTTTTCAAGTGGCGCATCTACCATTTTTCACCCTTTCTTCAATCTTCCTCTATAGACTTCCAAGTGTCCTTTTCTGTTCAAATGTGACATTGTAATGATGAAAAAAATGCCCAAATTCGACAAATTTGAACCCTCAAAGAAAGACTAAATTTTTACTTTTTTTTTTCGAGTGGCGCATCTACCATTTTTTACCCTTTCTTCAATCTTCCTCTATAGACTTCCAAGTGTCTTTTGCTGTTCAAATGTGAGATTGTAATGATGAAAAAAATGCCAGAATTTGACAGAATAGACCCTCAAAGGCAGGCTGAATTTTTTACATTATTTTTTTAAGCAACGCATCAACCATTTTTCACTCTTTCTGAAATATTCTCCTATAGACTTCCGGGTGTCTATAACTGTTCAAATGTGACATTGTAATGACGAAAACGATGCCCAAATTTGACAAATATCAGCCCTCAACGGAAGACTGAATTTTTAATTTTTTTTTTTTTTTCAAGTGGCGCATCTACCATTTTTCACCCTTTCTTCAATCTTCCTCTATAGACTTCCAAGTGTCTTTTTCTGTTCAAATGTGACATTGTAATGATGAAAAAAATGCCCAAATTCGACAAATTTGAACCCTCAAAGAAAGACTAAATTTTTACTTTTTTTTTCGAGTGGCGCATCTACCATTTTTTACCCTTTCTTCAATCTTCCTCTATAGACTTCCAAGTGTCTTTTTCTGTTCAAATGTGAGATTGTAATGATGAAAAAAATGCCAGAATTTGACAGAATAGACCCTCAAAGGCAGGCTGAATTTTTTACATTATTTTTTTAAGCAACGCATCAACCATTTTTCACTCTTTCTGAAATATTCTCCTATAGACTTCCGGGTGTCTATAACTGTTCAAATGTGACATTGTAATGACGAAAACGATGCCCAAATTCGACAAATATCAGCCCTCAAAGAAAGGTTGAATTTTTACTTTTTTTTTTTAAATGGAGCATCTAAAATTTTTCACCCTTTCTTCAATCTTCCTCTATAGACTTCCGAGTGTTTTTTTCTCTTCAATTGCAAGATTGTAATGATGAAAAAAAATGCCTAAATTTCACAGAATACACCCTCAAAGGCAGGCTAAATTTTTTACATTATTTCTTTTAAGCAACGCATCAACCATTTTTTACTCTTTCTTAAATATCCTCCTGTAGACTTCGGGGTGTCTATATCTGTTCAAATGTGACATTGTAATGATGAAAACGATGCCCAAATTCGACAAATTTCAGCCCTCAAAGAAAGACTAAATTTTTTTTTGAAGTGGCGCATCTACCATTTTTTACCCTTTCTTCAATCTTCCTCTATACACTTCCAAGTGTCTTTTTCTGTTCAAATGTGAGGTTGTAATGATGCAAAAATGCCAGAATTTGACAGAATACACCCTCAAATGCAGGCTGAATTTTGTACATTTTTTTTAAGCGACGCATCAACCATTTTTCACTCTTTCTGAAATATTTTCCTATAGACTTCCGGGTGTCTATAACTGTTCAAATGTGACATTGTAATGACGAAAGCGATGCCCAAATTGGACAAATATCAGCCCTCAAATTAAGACTGAATTTTTACATTTTTTTTTTTTTGAAGTGGCGCATCTACCATTTTTCACCCTTTCTTCAATTTTCCTCTATAGACTTCCAAGTGTCTTTTTCTGTTCAAATGTGAGATTGTAATGATGAAAAAAATGCCCAAATTTCACAGAATACACCCTCAAAGGCAGGCTGATTTTTTTACATTTTTTTAAGCAACGCATCCATCATTTTTCACCCTTTCTGAAATATTCTCCTATAATGACGTAAACGAAGCCCAAATTCGACAAATTTCAGCCCTCAAAGAAAGCTTGAATTTTTACAATTTTTTTTCAAGTGGCGCATCTACCATTTTTCACCCTTTCTTCAATCTTCTTCTATAGACTTCCGGGTGTCTATATCTGTTTAAATGTGAGATTGTAATGATGAAAAAAATGCCAGAATTTGACAGAGTACCTTTTTCACCCGCGATAGAACAGGAAGATTTTTTATAAATTGTTAAGCATGGATAAGTATCCACAGACTTGGGATGTGTTGGGATATTGAAGAGAGACTTAATGCCATAACATCTCAAAATATTTTTGAAAATGTTATGTTGCCGTCAGTAAGGCAACACTTTTTCGAAAATAATTTTATATTTCGGCATGATAACTGCCCTATTCATACCACAGGCCTAGTTAATCAATGGTTTGTTGATAATAATATTGAGGTACTGGTTTGGCCTTCCAAAAATCCAGATATAAACATTACTGAAAATGTGTGGGGATTAATGGTTAACAAAATGAATCACCAAAATTTTCGACCACAAAATAGAAACGAGTTGTTAAATGAAATTAATTTAACAACAAATCTATATACGTCAATACCTCATAGAAATTTTGGAAAGAAATGAGGCTATGACCAAATATTAACTAAAAGATTTTTTAAGTTGTGTTAAAAGTTTATAAATGGTTTATTTATGTTATGTACTTAATTTCTAATTAAATGTTTTTGTTCTGTAATTTTTGAAAATATTCATTTAGATAGAGCACTGTTGGCATTAAGATGCAACAATCCTTGTACAACACTTTTTTGAACTCAATGAAATCACGGGTAAGTGCACACACAACAGATTTTTGAACATAACTGTACCTGGTACCTACCTAATTATTTTTTAGTACATTATCTGTATCATTATTATGTTTCTTTACAATATAAAACTGTTTAACTTTAATTTTAAAATATTTTTTTACTTATTTTAGTTTCAAGTTTTTAGTTTATCTAAAGTGTACTGTGTTCCACTTGCGAAGCCCTTTCATTTGATACCCATATTGAGAGGATTGAAAACTAAAAAATATGTAAAATTTGTAGCGGTGGTCATGTTTAATATACAATGATACTGAATATACATAATTGTATTGTCATCAAAACTAAGGTCAATCGGTCAACAGGAAGGAGGTAAAATTGCAGTTACTAGAGACACAAGACACAAGGCACAAACAAATCAGCTAAAGAGATATGGAATAAGAATAGAAGCAGGAAAGAGAGAATAAGATTTGAGGAAAGAGTGATAGAGATAGAGAAGAGTACAGAATTTTACAAGAGTGTTTGAAAGAAAAAAGGAAAGAAAGTATGGAAAGAGAGGGAGGCATATTTTGAAAGAAACGGGTATGCAGGCGCGGAGAAAGAAAGAATGCGAGAGAGAGGCAGAGTAATGACAGATGAATTAGTGCAGAGAGATAGAAATGTGCAAGTGGAGGAAAGAATAACGGCAATTAGGGAATCTAGGTACAATGGGAAGTATGAAAAAATAATAACGAAAGAAATGCCAAAGTATCTAGGCAGAGAGAGTAGAAAAGAGAGAGTGATAATAGCAAGATTTAGATGTGGAATTGAGGAGAGAGAGAGGATAGGAATAGAGTATGCAGGATGTGTGGAAAAAAAAAAAGGAGACGATAGAGCATTGTTGAAGGAATGCGTAGAATTGAGAGAGAGAGAGAGAGATGAGAGTAGAGTAGAAATTTTGAATGAGAACGGAAGAGGGATCGAATGGATAAAGAAGGTTGTGTGGAGAAGAGGGACAATATGTGGGAAAGGATAAAAAGCGGTTAGTTATTGTGTTGAATTATTGATTTATTTAGTTTTTATTTATTATATAATATATTATTTTATTGAGTTATGGACAATGTATTAATCGGATATTTTATAAAACTGTAAAGGTAATAAATATACATACTACTATCTGCTTGTTCATGCCAAAAACATTTAAAGTTAAAAATTTACCCGAGGGGGCCTATTTATAACATCAGAAATGAAAAGAAAAAACAAAAGATATTGTTACATTTGGCATGAGGGAGAAGGTGCTATTACCCCCCACGACTTAGCTAGTATAACATGTAACTTTATTTTAAACGAGGCAATAGTTGAAGAAGCTAATGTAAAGTGATAGTTTCAGTTATCAAAGCAAAAACTCAACATTGTCCAATACGCTACTAAATTTAGCTAGACAAAAAACATAAATAATATAATAAAGCGTGAACTATAATAAAATTGTAGAACAACGTGAAATACCTAGATCACATTTTTTGCCGTAATTAATCTAAAGTAAATTAGTTTAGTTCTTCTTAGGTCAGGAGTTAGATCAGGATATCCAGTCGTAACCCCGGTCCGGTCAGGTCGATAAATATTCAAAATTATTTTAAAATATTTATTTTTCATTTCTTTCCTGGCTTGACTCGTTACAAAAAATATTGTACCTAACTTATTTGGAAGGGAAATTTCCCGCATTCGCACTAAATGCAGTACTCCCTGCGCTCGTGTTTCAAACAAAGTGCTCATGCGGGAAATTTCACTTTCCAAACACGTTAGGTAAATAATTATTTCCATTTTTATGAAGATTGCACGATTTTTAAAAACAAAAATCTTGCTCCTTTAATTTTTTCCTAAACTTTGATCAATCGGGAAAAAGAAACCGCTCGATGGATCGAGTTGCCGTTTCACAGGGCTATTGGGGGTACATTGAGGTGTAAAAATCCCTAAGGTCCTTAACCTCCTGATCAATATTTGTGAAGATGCGGTCGACTTCCCAAAACAAGAGAGAAAGCCCATTTTTTCAACTATTTTCAAGTCGATATTGTGGGTGGAAATTATTTTTTCTTAAATGTTTTGATTGGATTTTATAGTAAATTTTCCGAAACTGTCCTTCGATTTCCTGTACAATAATTGGTTGCTGAGATATCGATGGTTGAAGGCAAACAGGCTGTCCGGTCCATATGATGGTTCAAATCGAAATAGTTTTTCCGAGCTCGTGGAGTAAAAAAGGTCAAAAATTTGTAAAAAAAAAATCCGCGCTATTTCTTTGGATTGGGTGGAAAACATGGCTCCTAAAATTTTAGTCTTGGAGCTTTAAAATTCTTTTTTGAAATCCTTGGTACGACTATTTTTAAATTTAAATATTATTTTAAATTTGGATTTTTTTTCTGCTCCTTTATTTTTTGTGAATAGTGTATTATTTTGAAATTAGTTAGAAAACCTCGAAAGTTACTGTAAAATTCAGGTTAAATAGTTATTATAGAATATTGTTAGAAATATCGATGTTTCGTTGTCTACTCTAACATTAAAATATAGCTTTATTGTAAAATTTTATCGTCAATGTGCAAGAAAAGACGTTTTTTGTTATTCCTGTAAAATTATTGCGAGATTTGTAAACATAACTATGCCATAAATAATAATAAAGAATGAATTATGAAGCACTTTATATCCAAGAAAAGTTCTCATAAAATAAATTTAATTTAATTTCTTTATAATAAATATCTAAAGGAAACAATGCGAAACAATATATTGTATTATTAATTGTCATTTAGCAGATAGAAAATCAGTTTTTTCCGGGTGTACAATAATATCTATTTCTATTTCATTAGTCATTGTTTCCCGGCGCATCCACCATAATCGACGTCTAACTTGATTTTAATTAAATGAAATTTCCATTTTATAAAATTCATTTTAATTTTGACTTAAATTCTTGACTATACCAAAGGAGTGTAAACTACTTAATGGATACTATTATGGTCGTAAACGTTTAGTGCGGAAACTGTTTCGCTAAATGTGTATGAATAAGTGATGCAAATCTTCATGATTTATTACCAATCCGCTTAAATTTTATCTACGTCCAGTGACACAGATAAACGCTTATTTTCAATTCAGAGGCCTTGCGATTGCTTGGACTAACACTTGATGGATTTTTTCCCGTTTTTTTTTTTTTCTCTTACTGTAAAATATGCACATAACTTTAAATTACACACTGGGTAAAATAATACACAATAACACAAAAAAATGATTTAAAATCAGCTATAATCACTTATATGGTGTAGCATATAGCAGCTACATAATATACAGGTTAGCGCAACAGTATGGAAACACATGGATATATCAAAAACTGTCAGTCCGATCTAAACCAAATTTGGCAGATATATAGGGGTCTATAATATATACTTGGTGTAATTTTTTCATAGTCGAACGGTCATTTGTTTTCGATATTCAAAACCAACTTTTTTTTTTAAATAGCAACATAGGGTGAAAATAACCTTTTTCAAAATAGCATTTGTTTCTGAATTTAATTAATGAATGATAATGCTAAATTTTTTTAGCTTTTGTCTGTAGCAAAAAAAAATCTGGAATAGCATTACATTTACGGCTGAAAATATTAGTATTATTTTTTCTGCGGAACAATAATTTTCTACAGGTATCTGAGTCAAAAGCTAAAAACTAAAGATTAACGAAAAATGTGTAATAGTTGTTCAGTCGCCGAATAGAGCGTCCAAGAAAATGTGCAAACAGTGCATTGTAGTTTCTTTTCACTAGATTAAAAATGACGATGACAGTGTCAATGTTAAAATATATATAGATATTGTAAAAAGTAAACGTTTGGTGTGGCATTATTGGCTGGCATATTATTGGTCTTTTTTTTATAAATGGAAACTTGACTTCGGAAAACTATCTCGAGTTGCTACGAGAACAAATTGTTTCTCGTCTTACACAGCTTTTTCCAAATTATGACAGACGAAATGTACCTGCCGAATCAACCTGGTTCCAGCAAGATGGACCTCCACCCCATTTTGGTCAACAAGTCCGACGTCATTTAGATGAAGTGTTTCCTGGCAGGTGGATAGACAGGAGAGGGGCAATTGAATGGCCGGCAAGATCTCCTGATTTGTTACCTCCCGATTTTTTTTTGTGGGGTCATGTAAAAAGTAAAGTTTATGCCACTTGATCTTGAATATTTAAAGCAACTAATAAGAGAAGAGATTCCCAGCATCACTCCCAACATGTTACGCAATGTGTTACAAAGTTTTGTTAATAGAATTAATTTTTGTCGAGAAATTAATGGTCAACATTTTGAACATATATTGTAAAATACAGATTTTTTTAGTTATACTGTTAGGTTTAATGGCATTTAATTTTCTTACAGCACAAATAATAATATTTGCAGCCGTGAGTTTAATAATAATAATAATTTATAACATTTTTTTTTGCAGACAAAGACCAAAAAGTAGAATTATTATAGCACATCGTTAAATTCAGAAAAAAATTCTTTTTCCAAAAAGGTTATTTACACCCTATATGCTATTTAAAAAAAAATTGTTGGTTTTGTTTCTCGAAAACAAATGACAGTGCAACTGTGAAAAAATTACACCATGTAGATATTATAGACCCCTATATATCTGCAAAATTTGGTTTAGAAGGAACTAACAGTTTTTGAGATATTCAGGCGTTTCCATACTTTTGCGCTACCCTGTATAGTAAACTAATAAAAAAAATCGGATGTTAGCGACAGACTTTTAAAATAACAGTTTAATTATGTATGATTTTCTAAATGGCATCAATAAGTTGGGTAGATAACAAATGCCATTTTAAAACAATATTTACTAGATATTAGGTTACACATAAATTCTTTATTAAAATCCATCAATTAATTTAAATCTATAAATTGACTTGCATTTACTTAATTTTCAGTACTACTCAATAAATCTGAATTTATAAATGCAGGTACTCTTCTTTTATTCCATTTTATTTTTACTTCGTAATGTAATAACACTTGACCATTTGCAATCTCAGATTTATTATTTGAAGTGAAAGAAGAACCCTTATAATGACGCTACAAATCTTATCTTTGCGTTGTCTTATACCTTAAGTATCTTTTATTGAGTAATTGTGTTAGCAGACCGAAATGATACGCACGCTTTTCTTCTCCGGAGAAGTTAATAGCACAGATTTTTTTCGTTTGATGTTCCGTGTAGAGCCACAACAAATCCATTCGGTCTCCACTTCAATACACAATATCCATAAAGTGTAGAGAAACATGAAACTAAAACCGTAGCGTAATATTGGGTTTATCATAGGACTACATTAATTTAACTATCATGACTTCAGGCCAGTATAGTTAAAAAAATCTCAGATTTGAGTATAATACGATAATAGTGGAATTAACGAATTGTTAGCATCAGCACTGCAACTACACAGAGCAAAGCATATTTGAATCATTCTTTTTAAATAACCCTAGTCATTAAAATTAAAAAGGAAAAAGCCCTTTCAGAAGCAGTTGACAATAATAAAGCTTTGTATGTCGTTCGTACGTAATGCATTAATTGGACTTGCCCCTTTTTATGAGACTTGCTCATTATAAACTTGTTCGGTAATAAGCAGGAACTCGTTCAATTAATATATACGTTGTGTAATGTTTACATAAATATCTCATGTATTATTAGTACAATAACGAGAATATTTCAAGCAGAAAATACGAAGAGCGATGTTTTTTTTTCTCCAATACCAACTTCTTTCATTATGTGTTATTTCTAGCTGACTCCCATTTTCGTCATTATCTGCTCTCTTTTCTTCCCCAATTCTGATCTCATACTTGCGTAGTCTTTATGGTTTATCTGTTATTAATTTGTACTTTTTGTTATTTTGCTTCTCTATATCTATATATCCCTTTTTCATAATATTAACTTATGCATTGCAGGTTGGTGGACATCTTGTACGTGCTTATTACATATTTTAATGTTACCCATATGCTGTCACATTTTTTAAACGATATCAGAGAGATTAAGATTTTGTCCAACAGGATGGTGCTGCACTAATGCATATCATTAAAATATTGTTACATTCATATAATGAACGTTTTTAGCTAATCAGAGACATTTTATTTTATTTTAGTTTCGCGAGATCCCCTTTGATTTCCCACTCGTATATAGATTTTTTTTTTCTAATCCGTCAGTGTTAACTAATTCTTCTGGTGGTATTATTGAGTAATCAATGCTCTTGGTTATTCTGTGCCAATGTTTTTTTTGTTTGTATATCTTTTGCTTTCTTTTGATATGTAATATGAAAAGTATTTAATTCCATATCAAATCATTTGCTCAAGCCACAGTCTTGAAGATTAATCACGTGCAGAAAGTGCAGATATCAATGAAATTACTGAATTAATTATTTATTACCACCTACGCCCCAAAAATAAAGTAAAACACATCTCATCCGATTTGACCGGTGCAACGAACAGGCAAATCACGATGGGTAAACAATGAACCGATCCGGGTGGCATTACTTCTCTTGACGAATATTATTTGATTTGTGGTCAAATGTTCATATCGATTCGTCGACCGGTCTAGAAGTCTATTCGGAACATAGAAACAAACAAACGTACAAATAATAATACACATTCTTTTTTAGTAAGCAGTATCTTGAAATATGTACTTTATTTAATTTTTTCCCTTATTCTAAAGCAGTCAGGTGAACAATATTTTTGGTTTTCCCACTTGGCGCATAAATAAATAAGCTTTTTGGTGTTCCCTCTCTGTAGCAAGCAACATGTAATTAGCCATGTGAGAAACATGGACTTTCCAAATTGAACCCAGCAACACTCAGTGACTGTCCTTGGGATTTGTTGACGGAAATTGCGAAAGCAAGGCGCACTGGAAATTGAAGTTGTATTGAATTGGGGGTAGACTTGTGTTACTCGAAGGACCATATGTTTTGGATTTGTATTGAAACACTCGCGAACTTAGTGACCTTGTACATTACGAATAGTTGGAGATTGATAGTGAACGTTTCTTCTCCCGGTTTAGTTTTGTACTAAATTTGAATTTCATTGAGTGTTGGATTTTGACTTGTTTGATTGAGAGTTGCCACGCCCGCCAGTCAGGTAAAGGTTTTACGACCCTTTTGGTTTCCCAACTGGCCGACGCGACGCCCGCTGCAAACATTTCTCAACAGAAGTCTTTGGAAATCGAAAGGCACCATTAGTATGCCTGGGAGGGGCACATCTTCCCCTAACATTTTCTATTGAGGATGGTCGTTTTACTGGATCAGGTGATTCAGCAGATTTTGAAATTGAAGATCTGATTCGATCGTTTTCGAGTCGTGCGCTCTGTTGTTCAACTGTTTCAGCAACTCCTGAAGTTGAAGCTCTGATTCAATCGTTTTAGAGTCGTGCGTCATGTTGTTCAGATGTTGTAGCAGTTATCAATTGATTACCCAATTGCACGTCCTATCCATGAAGTTGCGCCCACTTCGAAAGCAATCCTGGACACATGCACAATAAATGTTGGCACTTCTCCCTCGACTTCACCACACTATTCCTCCCTTGTGAAATGATTTTGACGAAAACTGATGAGTGACATATTATGTCTAAAACTAACACTGTGACATTTCTATCTGACAGAGTACGCCCGGTTTGAACCAAAAAACATAATATAGAACCGTTCAGAAAAAAACTGCCGGATTTTTTTCCTGGGAAACCACTAGATTTACTGGACTATATTGACACACAGGAAATGAACTGAAACACTGATTTTCAGTTTGGGTTATTATGACGTTGTTTCTCAATAAACTAGTATATTAAAGTATGAGTGGATAACAAGGTCTTTAAAACACGCGCGAGTTTTCGAGCACAACGGCGTAGCCGGGAGTGCTCGAAATAGAGCAAGTGTTTTAAAGACCAGTTATCCACGAATACTTTACGCTATGTTTTATTATACCAGCAATACTGGAAACAAATTAAGCACTAAAAACTTTGAAATATTTTTTGTCGTGATAAAACGAAATGGCGTAATAATATTGCCATTAGTTACGACAATTATTGTTTACGTTTTTCTCGCGTCCACGTCTGTCATTGCATTTAGTCGTGTCAGCAAAAATCGAGGAAAAATGAGTTCAAACGAGATTTCACCCGATATAGAAGCATTGGCCGAACAAGCGGAATCCAAAATACTACCATCGAAGTCAAAAGACCTATACGTGAAGGAATATGAAAAGTTTTCAAATTTGATGAAGTTATAATGATACCTATATTTTCTTGACAACCTTTAAAGCTCGCCGTGCTTTAATCGCCTGTATTCGCACGCTCAGGCGTGCTTTAAACGGCGATTCTGATGCAGGTATCATAAAAATAATTTTGTAGTGATGGGAATAGTACAAATGATTGTGACCACAACTTTCTGAGAGTCACTTAATAATTCTATTAGTTTTCTTCTGGCTGTTATAATTATATCTATAATATAAAAATTAATGTGTGTGTTCGTTCTTTATGCCTGAGCCAACCGTTCATCCGATAGCACTGAAACTTTGAAGCTGTTGTTGATATGCTAGGGAAGGTTTAAAGTCATAAAAATATAATTATAATGTGGGAATGTTATGTGTTAATTACTTTTTTTGGCCTCCGTCTCAATTTAGGTATTTTTTCGGCCTCCGTCTCAATTTAGTTATTTTCCAGTCGTCCAAATCGGCTTGAAAACGCTATTTGCCAGCCTAGGCTAGAAAATGGAAACTAGGGATTTTTCAATGCAAGCTTTTATGTTCGTTGGATATGTCACCGCCCCGAATAGCAGAATAACTACCATTAAAACAACGGAAAAATTACAGGGGGGGGCCCTTGGTATAGGACAACGACAATAACCAAACCCCCTTGAACAGGGGGGGCTAAGGGGGCCCTTTAAGACATGGTGGGGGCCCTTTCGACATGTGGAGCCCTTAAAACAGGGGGGTCCAAGGGGGCTGTTTGAGACCCGAGGGCCCCCATGCGTTATGAAGCCCCCCTTAGACTTGTGGGGCCCCTTGCGACATGGGGGCCCAAGGGGGCTGTTTGAGACAAGTGGGCCCCCATGAGGCACGAGGTCCCCCTACAAAAGTGAACAATGAAAATCTTTTGTTGGCCGAAAAAGTTTCGTTTATCACACGGCTCGAAACTGTTTTGCAAGTGCTTGCACTTGTGAAGTCTCAGCTAACGCCTCGCCTCCACAAACTGTGCTCGCACTTGCAAACTGACATTTTCTGGCCTTGTAATAAAATATACTATTCCAGTCGTCCAAATCGTCTTGAAAACGATATTTGCCAGCCTAGGCTAGAAAATGGAAACTAGGGATTTTTCAATGCAAGCTTTTATGTTTGTTGGATTTGTCACCGCCCCGAATAGCAGAATAACTACCATTAAAACATCGGAAAAATTACAGGGGGGCCCCTTGGTATAGGGCAACGACAATAACAAAACCCCCTTGAACAGGGGGGCCCAAGGCTACGCCTCGCCTCCACAAACTGTGCTCGCACTTGCAAAATCACATTTTCTGGCCTTGTAATAAAATATACTATTGTTCAATGCAATTCGGCCATGCCATTGCATGTTGCAGAAACATCAAAAACAATGACACCAAAGCAAATTGCTTCAGTTTGATGTTTACCTGCCAAACAATAAGTGGCGCGGCGAGCTGTCAACCGAATTTGAAAATGCAACAAATTATTTACATGCTAGGAAAGGTTCGTGAGTCATGATATAAAAATGTGTGAATGCATAATTATGTGTTAATCTCTTTTGTTCAATCCGCCATTATGTCAATCGCAGATCGCTTCAGTTTATTGTTTACCTTCTAAACAGTACGTGGAGCGCACCTGTTAACCAAACTTGAAATTTATTGTTGGAGCAACAAATTACTTCAAGTTGTCGTCGTACCAAGAATCGTTCCTATAATATATTTGATTGATACTTTTTTGTTTTATTCGTTATGCTCCAGAGATGTAAAATAATTCAATTGAAAAAAAAAAGGGGAAGATCTGGAGAAAAATCGGAAAAAACGCAGTCCAGTCTAAATTGAAATAAAATTACATTTTTAGGCGATGATTACGAAAAAGGTGATTTTACGGCCTCTTTTGGAGCCGTAAAGTTTTAGTACGCATCTGTCAAACTACTTTTTTGGGACTGATGTGTCAGAATCTAAAAAAAACTTATGAGCAAATTTTTGAATTCCTTTGTGATCATCGCTTCAAAAACGTCGTCTGCACCTCGGCCAAAAGTTCTTTTTTGGCCTTATCTGCATTGTGTCCTCGGCTCACGCCTGGGCCACAAACAGCAGATGCATCCAAAAAAGCTAACTTTTACGGCCTAGATACACAAATTACTATTGTGTTTACTTTTATGTTGTTTCGCGATCTGTTCAAATTGGTAGATTATTATACGAGTTCCTGTGTAAATTGGACGTTTTCTAGCACTAGGGGCTACGAGTGCCGAAAAGCATCCAATCTACATTATAAATACATAGTATTGTGGAAGGAATAGCAACGTACGGATCCGAAGTATGAGAGATAACAAAGAAAGATGAAAAAAAAGATAATGGCTATGAAGACGGCAGAAAAGCTGTGGCCTGACGAAACTAGATAGACGAAGAAATACGCTGGAGAGGTAAAGTAAATTATGGACACAATAGGAACTAAAAGATCAAAGTCAACTAACATGGATGATTTTTCTTTTTCACTACTAGCATGAACTAATTTTGCATGAAAATCCGGTCCCTAACTGAGAAATGTCAGTCTCAAAAAATAGATAACTTCAAATTCGTTCCGACTTTTGGCATTACCATGATTATCATTTGACAAAAATTTAAACAAATGTGCTAATAGTCAAAAAAATAGTATATAAACCACCCTTGAGAAGCCTTTTCTTAGCATCGCACTTTTATTTCCCGCGATGCTTTGCATTTTGGGAAATAAAGCAGCTCGGCTAAGACAACTGGCATCTCAAGCTTGGTGTATAATTACTATTCCATTTTTTATATTTACTAGTGTCTATAATGGCTACGAGGAAAAACTGAAAGGAATCTGACCATCTGCCAAGGAAGTTTTTCTTCTAACCATGTTTGTAATGGTGGTTTATGTCCATAAATGTCTTTATATTTCAAGTATTAAACCGTTAGTCTTAAATCAAAACTGCACTCCTTTCCGGCTTTACTTCTTATGTGAGCTGGTCCTGGGACTCATCTCATCTGGGCTTTCAAAATTCTCATTATCTATGGCAGGCCGTTTTACTATTTAATAGACAAATTTAATATTTTTTCGAAAAAAAAAATTAATTATTTCTTTTCAATTTTAAACTAAATGATTTGGATGATTTTTTGTATGCACCTACATAATAAAAACGCAATACTTTTATGTTGTTACGTAAAATTAAATTATTATACATAGGATAAGATACAAAAATTAATGAATTATAATTATGCCGTAACATAATTATAATTAATTAATATTTTTCTGTTAAAATATTGATCATATTTTTATTGTCTTGGCACATAATAATAATACATAACTTTTTAATTATAAGTAGATAAAAGTCATTTAATTTTCTAAAAATATACTACAATTGAAAATAATAAAATTATGCCACTACAAAATAATAAATCAGTTAATTTTATTTGAAACAAATCGAAAAAAAAATTTACAATTTTTTTTTATGGTTTATCATAATAAAATTCCATAAAATTTTTATAAAGGTGACATCATAATGAAAATTTGAAATTTATTTTTGCCACTCGATAAGTAAAATTCATAAAATTATTACTGTGTATCATCATAATGAATTAAAAGAATAGCAAATTTTAATTTTGTAGTTACATTTATGTAATTATTATAATTTGAAATGTCGGTCTTGAAAATAAATTTAATAAAATCATTATGACGATTTAAGATTAGTTTCCTATTTATTAACAAATAATAAATTCATGTTATTTCTGTACATAATTTCAATTTTAACATTTCTATTATCTACATAATTTTAATTTAAACATTTCTGTTATGTACATAATTTTAATTCAAACATCTCTATTATGTACATAATTTTAATTCAAACATTTCTATTATGTACATAATTTTAATTTAAACATTTTTATTATGTACATAATTTTAATTCAAACATTTTTATTGTGTACAACATTTCGCATGGGAACAAATGCAGGTGTTACGCATGACTTTGTTACATGTACAATTTTCATTATCTACATAAATTTAATTTGAAATTTTTATTATGTTTATAATTTTAATTGTGACATTTTTACTATCAACATAATTTTTATTCGGAATTTTTATTATATAAATAATTTTAATTCTAAATTTTTATTATATACATTATTTCAATTCGGAATTTTTATTATGTACTTAATTTTAATTGGAAATTTTTATTATGTACATAATTGACGAGAATTGGGGATAGACGAACCAAAGTAAAACTATTTTATTCAGACCAACACGATACACAACTTGTATTTTATTAATTAGACGTTCGATTGCTAGACGCACACTATGCTATTCTATAGCTCATTTCGATATTCTAACAATAATTTTAATTGTGACATTTTTATTATGTGCATAATCTTAATTCGGATTTTTTTATTATGTACATAATTTTAATTCGATTTTTTTATTATGTACATAATTTTAATTCGGAATTTTTATTATGTACATTATTTTAATTCGGAATTTTTATTATGTACATAATTTTAATTCGAAATTTTTATTATGTACATAATTATTTTAATTCTGAATTTCTATTACATACATAGTTTTAATCGAGACATTTTTATTATGTACATAAACTTAATTCTGGATTTCTATTATGTTCATAATTTTAATTCAATGATTATTATTAAGTGCATAATTTTATTTCAAATTCAATTAGAATTCAGAATTTTATTGAATAAAAAATTTGCTAAATTCTTGTTGAAAATAAAAATAAATATCTTTCAATTTTTTTATATCACAGCATAATAAAAATTGCTAATTAAAATTATATCCCTACATAATTATAATGCTGATATTACGACATAATAATAATTGAGTTTTAAAATTTAGCCGAACTCATAATTTTAATTCACTATTATTTAATTATGTTAGTGCATAATAATTAGTTTTAATGAAATTTATGTATTAACATAAAAGTAATTAATTCTATGTCAATTATGTTCCACATATATAAATAATCATTTAAAATTTGTTTCTTTAATATTATGATAATTTTTTTTTCGGTGATTAAATAGTAAAACGGCGTGCCATAATTATCGACACTCACTTAGTTGTGATTATGTAAACACTGCGACATTATACATACAAATTACAAAACAGTGTATGTTTTATAATAACAGACAAGCTATCGACCAGAACATCAAGAAATAAAAATAGATGTCATTCATGCACTATCATAATAATAACACAAAACTCCATCGTCCGTCAAAAATAATCTGACGTCACAAACCCTTTTTATGTATCATTAAATGCCATAGAAACCCTACATTAGATGCATGACATCAGAATTCAATAATCATTAGTGCTCTCATAACAACCCACCACAATCTGTATAAATAACCCATAAACACTATTTTCAAAGCTATCCTAAAATACCGAGTTTTTATTCACCGATGAATTCAATAAAATTACACTCCTACGGTTCCAGTTTGTCGCATATTAATGGTATTTGTAGTGGTATTGAATTCCCCCATCATTCAAACTCGAAACGAAATAAATTTATATTGGAATCTATACCCGTTTTGCCTGTCAAGCACCTTTTATTTCAGTGGTATTAATAGACAATGCAATTAACGCCTGACCAATTGAAAAGCACAATAACAATCACAATAAACGTGATATTATAAATTCCCGTTAAGGGGTTTGTTTACCTCTTCGTAAATTCAAGTGTGTGAATAAATCTCGAAGCTCTATTAAAAAAACAATTTAAACCTTCAACCCGGATTTACCCTCCGGAAGAAGCGTTACGATAATTTTTTACGTGTTGAGTTTCCTTGATAAGCCCTTGCAAGAGGTGAAATACAGCTGGGAAGCACAAAACTGTTGAAAACTATTGCTTAACTTTCTCAAGCACATAAAACATGAGCTCGATGGTCCATAAAAAGCTCTGGACGAGATTCTCTCTGGAGAGAATACTCTACGAAGTTTGATCAGCTGGAATGTTTATCTCGTCTTATCGTCAGAGATGAAATTCAACGAAATATATTTTAAGTGTTATTATGACAGCATTACTTTGTGGTGCAATAAGTATGGCAGTTGCAAGTTTGACTTTTTATGAGACGTTTAATCACAATGAAAGCCTAGAGGAAGCTAGGAAGTAAAATAAGTACTGAATCACGAATCGTCCGCAAAGCACTTAACACATTTCCCCGAAGGGTAGATGGGAAATTGCTTATCTGCTAATTTTTCCAATCGGCACGTTGATCTTTAAAAGCAAGTTTGTGTTCGTTTTATAAATGTTTAAAAACCTTTTCTTACTGAGCGCCCACGTGGAAAAATAAAAAGTGTGCAAAATTTCATTGAAATTGGTTCAGTGGATCCAGAGATTAACCCCTCCACCTCGTTTCCTTTTGGAATGGAATTTTTTAAAACCGTTTCTTAGTGTGCGCCTACGTGGTAAAAGAAGTAAGCGTGCAAAATTTTATTGCAATCGGTTTAGTAGATCTAGGGATTACCTCCCCCGCCCTATTAACCCCTTTGGAATGGAAGTTTGAAAAACCGTTTCTTAGTGAGCATCTACGTGGTAAAATAAGTAAGTTTCCAAAATTTCATTGCAATCTATTCAGTGGATCTCAAGATTAAATCCTCCGCCCCGTTTCGCCCCTTTGGAATGGAATTTTGAAAAACCGTTTCTTAGTGAACGCCCCCCCCCCCGTGGTAAAATAAGTAATTGTGCAAAATTTCATTGCAATCTATTCAGTGGATCTCGAAATTAACTCCCCCGACTTGTTACGCTCTTAGGAATGGAATTTTGAAAAAAACGTTTCTTAGTGAGCGCCTACGTGGTAAAATAAGTAAGTGTGCAAAATTTCATTGCAATCGGTTCAGTGGATCTAGAGATTAACTCCCCCGCCCCGTTACACTCCTTTGGAACGGAATTTTGAAAAACCGTTCCTTAGTGAGCGCTCTACATTGTAAAAGAAGAAAGTGTGCAAAATTTCATTGCAATCGGTTTAGTGATTTAGGGATTAACTCCCCCGCCACGTAACCCCCCTTTGGAATGGAATTTTGAAAAACCGTTTCTTAGTGAGCAAATTAATTTTACATTGAAAATGTAATGTTTTTTTTTAAACTGCCTACGTGGTAAAATAAGTAAGTGTGCAAATTTTCATTGCAATCACGTCGATGGATCCGGAGATTTCGTGATGAGTCAGTCAGTGAGTGGTATTTGGATTTTATATTATATAGACAGTTCAGCGGTTTTTTATGCAATGGTCCAGCCTGCAAATTGACTGACAGAGTAAAATTTGAGGTTATGGTTATATTGTGACTTTTATGTTTCTCATGTTAAATTGTTTTAATTTAAAGAAAATAAAACACTTACAAATAAAGTAGGTTTATCGAGAATTACAGCAAATGTTCAAAGTGTTCTCCCCCAGCTTCAATGCAGCTCTTAACATCTGAAACGTTACAGCGTTGCATGCATTAAAAATTGTATCTTGCAGTTTTTCACGATTGTGCGGGTTATTTTTATTAAATACGGTATTTTTGACATACGCGAAATAATAATAATGAAATAATCTAGAATTGTCAAGTCCGGATTTCAAGGCGGGAATTAAATGACACGATCATCATAAAACTCACACTCGAATGACACAGGGTTCCATAGAACACTTCCATTCTCCATTCTGTTGCCGTTTTTTTGAAGTCACTTTGACATTCAAATTGTCAAAAGTTAGTAGTGCCAACCTAATTTAAATTTCGCAGCCTACACTCAATTTATAATTTAAATGATTTCAACATAGTTGCCCCTTTCAATTTAAATTTTAACTCGTACTTCGTTAACACAAACGAACGCAAATCTCAATTTAATTAGCAGCAAGACTGCAATAACTAAGAGTAATTTTATATTCAATGTCAACCGGGAAATAGTTCTCAGAAATGCTAGTAGACAGCTTATGGAACAAAAATAGTAACATAACATCACAGAAAGTGAATGCGATGAATTACGGCAATATTTTTAGACACGCCGTGTTTGTGGCTTTGTTGTAGTATTCAATTTTGCAATTGTCAATATTTTTTACAGTTTGACACTACTGAATAGTCGTTAACCCACCCTTGTCAGAAAACTACTTTTTTATTACATATAACTCTTATTAATTACCCATTTATTATTTATTATTCAAAGATGTGAATATATATTTATTGCCGTAAAAAGAAAAACATGCTAATAATATATTCCACTTATCAAGAATGTCTTCCTTCAATTATTACTCATTATTTCTCTGCAATGGACGTATTCACGAAATATGAATCAGATAACAAGAATGGCAAAATCTCCATTTGGTCAATTTTTTTAGCAATTTATTTAATGAGTGATTTTTTTCAGGCAACCTCCTGGTTATTTTGGTCGTGACACTAAGTCGTCGTCTCCGGTCAATCACGAACTTCTTCTTGGCTAATTTAGCGGTGGCCGACTTCTGCGTGGCAGTCTTTTGCGTCTACCAGAATTTGTTTATCTATCTAGTAGAAAGGTGAGGCAATCATTTATACTGTTTTACGTATCTAATTCACACGGCGACTATATAAACCACGAGTTATTGCATTTACAACCAACTTTTGATAAATATTTTCAGAATAGAATGATGTAAATGTTTCAACCACAAACAGGATATAGAAAAATAGAAAGTTTGTTATGATTGTAGTGGTATTTACTGGCGAGTGAAATTTTATTTTAAAATATTAATTTTTCTTATTTTCTGATTATGCACTAAATATAGGCGATAAGTAATGTACAGTGTGTATCAAAATTTTCGAGTTCGATAAAGTTGACCAATCAAATGCCTTCATTAATGTTGATCCAAAGGTACGAATATTATTGAAAATTCAAAGGGTTCTGATTGGCCAGTTTAATTTATGTATGAGAACTATGAGGCCCAAAGTAAAAGTTAGTTAGCCAGACTTAGTGCACACTTTTTGATACACCCTGTAGAAGTAAGTTGTACTCTTTCAAAAATAAATAGTTTAATTTTATGCACAATTTCAATGATGCAATAAGTTTTAAGGTTGAAGGTTCATTTAATCTTGCTATATATATTATAAAATATAACCTCTTAAAACTACAATTTTTAACAATTTCTGCTCGTAAAAGCTTTTTTGTTGCAGAATTTCTCCAATAATATTTTTTGTCTTAAGATGTATGTAAAGCAATATTGAGTTCATTGACTCCGACCTCAAATCTTTTGGAGCGCAGAATATCGCTGCGACCTTTTAACGTGTTATTTGAAACTACAGAATAAGGGCATGTATACACAGAGGACGAGCTTTGTTGTTCCTTTAGATCAATCTTTCTGTAGCTGAAGAGTCCCATTTCGTTAAATTTAAAATGTTTGCCTCGACTCTTTTTTGTGATCTCGCAGTTGAAATTCTGTTGTTCCATTAATTTGAATAAATCAACTTACCTTAAAATACAGTTTCGGTATCTACAGGTTATTTTTTTAACTTTTAGGTATATACCACATTTAACTCGTATTATATTAGATCTAACTATATGATATTTTAAAATCCACCCAGTATTTTAGAAAATTCAACATGGAAGCGTCTAGTACGCGTCACTTGCGGTTTATCAGTGCTGGAATTGATTTTCCGCCAAAACCTTTCTTCGGAGATTTGTAGGACAGATACGTGTTTTATCTAACCAGCCACTTCCCAACTTAAAAGTTATTAGGAATTCATCCGAACTTCTTAGTGGGGCAGTGTTTTAACCTTAAAAGCAAATGACACGATTTTTACTTGTAATTACACAGGAGATCTGTGCGATTACCGATTTATAACACGAAAGCTTGAACAAGCAAAATTCTCTCTTTGGCTGCATTAATTCCCTGATCCCGAAGGAGGAGAGAGATTTTGTCAAAGTGGTAGGAGTTTTAACCGGCTTGAGCGAAAATCATTTCAATAACTCGAACAGAATATAGTCCGATTATTTTATTGCTGCGATCAAGTGGAGACAAAATTACGAGAGAAGACATTATTGCAGCAATTTTTTTTTGCGACACTTTGATTTCATCTAAAATATAACAAGCGCAGATTCAAACCATCATCACGCTACATCGGAACAATGTCTGCAATCCACTTGCGAGATTATATAACAATAAATACTATTAAAATTTAAATATATCTAATATTACAATTTAAATACAGTTAAAGAAATTAAATCAACCGTAATTAAATGAAAATGAAGGAAATAAAGCTCGTATTTTACTATACAAAATTACTTTGAAAAAGTGTCAAAGGGAACATTGTAAGCAATTTCGTACTGAACATTGTAAGCAATTTCGTACTGATCAATTTTCTTGAGAATTGCATTTTGATGTTTCTGATCCAATGAGAACACTGAACTTTGATCACGTGTCTGACCTATGTAGAATGACTCACAAGAAGAGCCGTTCAGTTTGTATACACCTGATGACAGGTCGCAAAATATCAGACCGTATTAAAGAACATTTCAGGCACATCTATAACAGCACAGATCTTGATCCTCCTCCATCAACACCTTCTTCTTTCGCCAATCATACATTAATAACGAAACATAGTTTTTCACCATCAAATTCCAAATTGATTCATAAATGCAATAAATTAGATTTTCGTGAGACTTTGGAAATAAGGAAAGCCTTGAAACTGGAAAACAGATCTTGTTTAAACGAACAGAATAATTTCAATAATCCCATTATTAATTCACTATTTTAATTTTTTACCACTTAAACAAACTTACTAGATTCTCCTTGATCCATTTTTAATTTATACATTTTATAAAATGTTGTTTTTACGAAATCCTTTAAAAATCATGTAACCTTTTCAAAACGTCAAATTTAATTCAAAAATAACGTCAGAATTTTAAATATTCTTTAAGGTAAGAACCTCGCTGTAATTCATAAATTGTATCATTAATCTCTTGTTAAATTAGGGCTGATGATGGCAGTAGTGTTCTGCCGAAACATGTTCCCATTGTAATTATTAAAGTTTGTGGAGTTCGACTTAAATATATTTAAATTTTAATTTAAATTTACACCACTTGGATTCATCCACATTCTTCTGGTTTATTAAGATATATGTCTATTTAATTTCATAAATGACAATAACTATTACTATTGAAATTTAAAAATTCGAAAAAAAAGCGATGGGTTATATCATTATCAGCCCAGAATTAAAAGTAGCGGAATAAGTGAATTTTTTAGGAAAATTTTGCAAGAAAATTTATCAGTACTAACATTTTATATTAAAAAATTGAAACTCTTATAGAAATACGGTTTTGAAAATGTTTTCGATTTTTTTTTAAACATGTATTTCAAATCAAAAATTTAACAAAAAACGTCCCAATCGGACCATTTTTCGCAAAGTTATGGGCATTTAAAAAAAAATTTTTTTTGAGAAATCGACATCTCGGAAACCGCTCGACAAAAAAAAATTGAAAAAAACATTAGGGAGGCTTCTCTTAGCCGATACTACAAAATAAAAAATTATGAAAAAAATCGAAGATGCTGAAGCCAAATGCCCCATATTATATGTATTGCTTATAATGTTTAAATAGTATATTATGAAACGAGTTATTATAAACGAGTTATCATACACTATTTTTTCTACTTTGCCACTTTTTATACAAAATAATCAAATTTCACAATCTAGGGAATTTCGCGGCGGTTGGCACGTTTGCGAGCTGCATTAACAGCGCCTATGAAAAAGAATTAATTTGAAACGTCAACACTCGTATTTTTGTCCTCCCAAAAATGAGTTCTGAAGTTCTTCAATGTACGCCCCCAGAAATACGGGCTTTGGCGAAAATACGATAGGCAATTTGCTACCTTCAAAGTCACGCGAGGTATAATTATGGAAAAACATACGCCCAATTTGAAAATTGGCTGAAGGAGAACACGTTCTCTACGATCTCCAAAAACATTTTCCTACCGTATGTATTTTGAGCTGCAACGCCACAATGTTGTCTTATACTATTAAAAACCTTCCTGACGGCGTCCACACACAAAGTCAAGGCGATCCATCCAGGACATGTAAAACAGATGCCGTCCTACACCAATGCGCCAAGAAGGCGACAAGTGTTACCAGCTTGTTGGACACCTCCCCCAACATAATCGCTTGCCCTAAATGCACGTAAAGTTCCAATACAAGTGACAAAAATAGTAATGCCAATTCACATTCATACATCATTGACAGCGATGTATAGGTTAGGATTGCCAAGATCAGACAGAGAGATTACCAATATTAAAAAAATAAATTATACTATTTTTAGTGTAATTATTATAACACCGCTTTTGTCTATTATAACACGCAAAAGCGTATCGTAATGGCCTCAGTACGAACGCAAAGTAGAAAAATAATAATACATAAGGTTTTGCAGAAATACAGCAAGAGAAATAAAATTAATTTATGTAGATACCTAATTTTAATGTTGTGGATATACAGGAGGTCCCAAGACTCACCCCCCCAGAGAAAACTCGTTGATTCTGTTTGATGGGTCAAAATGTACGTAACAATAGTATATTGTGCAACTAGTGCGGCAAGTTGTCGATTGCCCACGAAAGCGAAGTTGAGCGCACGAACGAAGTGAGTGCGCTCATTCGCTTGAGGGGGCAATCGACAACGCCGCACGAGTTGGACATACTATTTTTCATTGCGAATGCGGAATAAATTCCAATATAAAATTGGACTCCAGGGGCAAATTCAGTTTTCAGTAGTTTGTTTATCTGAATTTGCGTGTGCAAAGGATAATTTGCGTGCGACAAGTAAACTTTGCTCACCCAAATTAATAAATGGGCAAACCGTTACTTTGCAACCGTAACCGAGGTTGCAAAGATACTGTTTGTCTACGTGAGCAATAAAAAAAAATGTCTAACTGAACCAATGAACGAGAAAAAACATGAGCGTTCAGGCTGATCAGGGTAAATGACGAGCAGTTTACCAGTCAAAGTTTCAAAAATAATAATTTTGGCTTAAAATACATGGTCCACTGTAGAATTTTGAAAGATCTTAGGGTGTTATTGAAATTTTTAATAACAAAAATAACAAGAAAGTGATGGTTTATGGAGAACACGGAAGAATTGCACGTGCAGCGGCGTTTCCTAGATCGTCCTCCTCCTAACCATAACACTATTTTGGACGGGTTTGTGTGGACAAATTCCAGCTAATGAAGAAGCCACCTTGAATGTTTTAACTTCACTAGACCTTTTTATGGTAAAATATTAATACTATCAATAACCAACTATGGGTCTTTTGGAACCCTAGAGTTTTACTTTTTGACAAACTCTTTTTACTTTTACTTTTTTATGACTGAACTGTTTGCAACTGGACGGAACTGAAAGTGCTTGATTATTTCTTAGTGAATTGTGAATATTGTTAACAGAAGGTTATGTTCTGCGGTTCTAGTGGTGATGCTAGTGGGAAAATTAGTACTTGTGGTATCGGGACTGTCGCTATCACCCATTTTAAACACCTCAAAGAGAAATTGAACAGGATATTACCGAGAAGACCGTTTCTGCACACCCCCGGCCAACGGCCCCAGTGAAAGAGACTTTCCTTTTTACGGTAATAATTTTAGGGGATGATGAGTGGTCTGAGGAAGAACACAATCTTCTCAGGGATGTTTCCCGCTTCGAGGATCTGCCAAGACTGCTGACCGACCTCGACAACCCATTCCTCTCGCAGATAGCGAAAGCTACAAGGTCGCATGTAAGGGTTTGGCCGCATCTGGCGACAGACCTCGACCGGATGTTTATTAAAAGAAAATACAAATACTTATATCCTAAAACTAAGGAATCTCTAAAACTGTCCTTATATAAATTTACTTAATCTAACTTATATTAAAACACTTCTCACTGCACTAAACACTAAACTACACTATTGAGGCCGCACTGCACTGCAGGAGTGGCTTGGCTGGGGGCCGCCGACGTCTAGGAGCGGCTACCGGGCGTTGTTCGGGGCCCCACAGCTCAGGGACGTATACTTTCCATGTGTTGAAAAAGCCTTAGCAGCCAACCCACGAACTCTTATGATCTTGAATGCGAGAGCGTTATTTGACTAATAGTACTAGCTATTTTTATGACTTTCCGCATTCTCAGTGTCAAAATTTCAAAAAAACTTTTGGCGAAACTGTACTTGTAGCACGTGTGTTACCAGTTTAGTTACAAATGTGTCAAATCAAGAAAGTAATTTTAAGTAACTGGAAAAAGGATTAAAATCTACATTGGGCTGGGATGGGCAGAGATAATTTACTCTCTACATTCGTTCCTCGTCCTTGTCGTTCTCATCCTTGAACAACTCCTCAGCTCCAAACTTGAGAATAGCCGCGAGGCCCTCCTTGTTGAAAGTTGTTATTTGAAGAATCCCTTCTTGTCCAGGAAGGTACACCCGCTGGTGTCCATCCTCTGGATGACCAAATGGTCCAGTACCATTTTCTGTTTGGCACGTTCTATGATTTCCTCCTTTAGCGACCTCGCAGTTACCAATCTGTAGATGTTCACTTGGTTCTTCTGTCCGGTCCTGTGGGTTCTGGGTTGAGGTTGAAGATCGTTTTGCAGGTTCCAATCCGAGTCGAATATGATTACAGTATCAGCTGTCGCTAAATTAGTTTTTTTCGTTCTAGCCAATAGTTTAGAACTGCTTTCTTCTCTCTACTTGTTAAAAGAATTTTCTTCCGTTTTTTTTTTCACACATTCTTCTGCTTTTTCCATCATGAAATACTCCTAACTTAATTCGCGAGAGAATGAAATGAGAAAAATTTCAATGTCAGTGTCAATTTTTGAAATTTAAATGATTACTACAAGCTATCAAAACACTACACAAAAATTACTACAAGGGATAATTAGCAGTGTCGCCAACATACTGTCCTACTTATTTAAGCAGGAAAATAAAGAAACAATAACAGTCCTAGAAAGAGATATGAACAATTAATTAATATGAATTTGTAATCGTCAAGTTGAGATGGATTATTATTGGTTACAATATAAAAAGTTTGGAAAAAATACAGTTTTTCTGCGAATGAAGCACAACTATCGATGATTACTCCGAAAATCCCTAAATTGGAGAATTTTAACAGGATCGGAGAACTTTGAGCTAACATGCTTGTAGAATCTCGACTGTTGATTGATTATAGTGCTCGTGATTTATTTAATCGCAGTTGATAGACTATTCGAAAAATCTTGTGCGTGGAATAATCAAATTATCTACCTCAATGCTTAAACTTTCACCAAAGGTTTCGCTTTTTAATTAAATATAAAATCTGATTAATAGGCAAAAGTTTTCAAATCAAGGGTTTTGTAGAGTCTATGGATTCCTCTTTGTTGTAATAGCTATTGCTATCAATCTAACCAAACAAGTGAAAATCAATAATAGTGTATCTACATTATGTAACCTTTTGGAAAGTATAGGGTGATAAAAGTAGACATCGGGCAGTTTCGGGTGTAATTACAAGGTCATTTTCTAATTTACACTGATAATAACCAATTATAATTTATTACCTAATGGCATTGTAATGCTTTGATAATCATTAAAATTTCGTATATAATTATGTTGAATACCTCTTATATCTTATTATAGCTACCCTTATACATTAGGGCACATTAAGGGCTAACTAAAATACAATTAATGACATCCTGTTTATTGGGACGCTTTCGGGTGTAATTAATATTTGATTGTTGGTTTCCCTGTTCCTTATAAATACTCCGGTAATTCCCAACCGATCTAGCTGATGCATCCGATGCGGCCAGGTAAACGTTTATGTTGGCCATTAGGCGAAGGCTATTGTCATTTTTGCTCCCTACAAATTAACGAGCCGCATATGGATAGGTATTTATTTTGAGCTACTGAGAATTAATTGTTTTTGTCCGAAAAAGTCAGCGTGCTTATCAACTTTTCGGTTTCTCGAGACAACTCAATCGTGCGGCAGTTATGGTGTTTGCTGATCATAAAAGATGCCGGTTGTCTGAAAAACTAGAAGATTTGCGGCTTGAGATTCGTGCAAACATGTCGTATTTGCCAGAATGCAATAATTGTGCGCAATTGGCTGGGCGATAATTTTCCCTAACGGTGGATTAGAAGAAATGATCCAGTAGCTTGGCCCGCCAGATCTCCAGATTTGAAGTCGGGCGATTTTTTCTTGTTTAGGTACACGAGACAATTCGTAATAACAAAATGATGCTATCACGAATAGATGTCTTTTAATCGACGTTTTCAGTGCTTATTGACAACGATGGTGGACATTTTTAGCATTAAATTTATTGTAAATTTTACGGTGTTAAAAAGAAGTGACTTTGAGTTTATTACGGGGTTAATTTTTGCAGTAGTGTTACAAAAATGGTTTGTTAGGTGGTCTATTTGTGTTGTATTTTCCTGTCGGGTTGAGCTACCTACCAGGCACGTCTCCAGATAGGAGATGGATCGGAGTCTTTAGTGTCTGGCCGCGTGGATGAGGTACCACTCTAAAAACCTTCCCAATCTTAAGGTATTGCGCGCGCCGAAGAGATGCATGGCCGGGGGGCAGCTCGGCCACTAGCGGAAAACCTCAGGGCACCAGGCGAATCCTGTTGTATGTAGCATTCTATGCGTACCGGGGGCACTGCGCATATTGACCACTCTTCCCCTCCTACTCGTGGGACCATTCACGGAGACCAACACATAACAAGCACAAAAAAAACACCCCTGGAAGGAGGTTCCGAAAGGACCCCAGGCGCTACAAGAATGATCAACCCGACTGCGGAACCGAGAACCAGCACAGGCAGCAGGGGCAAAAAACGCCGACGACAGCCGGAGGGAACTCCCAGCGCCAAAACAAATCCGCCAAAGAAGAGGAGTGGAGTCACCAGGCCCACTGTATCATTTGTCCTGGATGAGCACTCCTGGACCAAAATCCCCGATTAGCTGTAATGTAAGCCATATCTGAATCGCTCCAGAGTGATGTTTAAAGACCTAGGGAGGAGCAGGCATGCATCCGAAGGGGGGACCGTGAGGGATACTCCCGATCCGAAACCCGAATCCCAAGGAGAAGAGCAAGGGGCCGAATAGGAACCTTGTGTCATCCGAGGAGATGAAGAAAAATCGCTGGCATCTTCAGGACCTTACAGATAAATAATATGCATCACTGCAAGGCGGCATCAGCTGCCCAGCAAAGATACATTAAAAAAAGCGATATAGATATCGTGCTGATACAGGAACCATGGGTATATAGGGACCGGATCAGAGGACTCAGGATGGGGAACGAGCTAGCACCAGGAGGAAATCATCCAACAGCTTGCATACTTGTAAATAAAAAAACGAACACACATTGCCACTGTTGGGGCTTAGCGGTCAGGATCTCATGGCAGGCGAGATAAAAATCACTATGACAGGGAGCGAGATAGAAATAATAATCGGATTCGCACACCTACCATACGATCAAGCGGGGCAACCTCCAACACTAGAGGTTAGATGACAGGTAAAATACTGCGAAGAGACCAACACGGAGCTGGCGCTCTGTTGTGATTCCAACGCCCACCATAAATAGTGTGGGGAAGTTTAAGGACCAACAGTCACTTAGAATTTATTATTAGTAATAAGCGAGTAGTTAACCGCGGTAACGAACCTACCTTTGTCACCGCGACAAGGCAAGAAGGTATCGATATAACGATACGTACACCTCTCGTGTGCCGAATTATTCGTGAGTGGCATGTTTCATCCCAACGCACGCTCTCGGATCAGCGGTACGTCGGTACGTAAGATATTGAATCCCCACCGGAAACGGTAGCAATGTACAGAAATCCAAGGACCTGTGACTGGAAGCTCTACAGATAGGAACTAGTACATTGGATCGAACAATGTCCCTCGAGACCTCAAACTCCGGCGGAAGTTGAAATAATGAACGAATGCATTACAGCAGCCATAAGGACTGACCGATTGGCTAATGGTATTGGAATGACAACCGTTTTTTGACTTAAAAATTTTGAAATTGGATTGAACACTAGAGTAAGTTCTAGTTTTTAAAAGAAAAAAAAAATCAATAAAGATTGTTATTTCTCATCCATTTAGTCAGTCGGTGAGTAAAGTGGACGGGGCGGTACACCCGCCCACCGCACTTCTTGGAGGAAATCGTAAGAACGGAATGTGTTTTGCTGAGTGTATCCTCAGTAAACACAACAAACCCTCCAAACCTAGACATACCGATTAATCGAGCGGGCGGCCAGGGAGGACTGGAAACTAGCCGACATGCTGGTTAACAAAACAAGATTTGGATGGGCAGTGAAATCTTTCAAATCATTCAAGTCTCCAGGAGTCGACGGAATTCTTACGTTGATGCTTCAACAGGGTTTAGAGGAATTAGCTTCCCCCCTGTGGGTATTATTCAGGGCCAACCTAGTCTTGAAGTATGTGCCAACAGACTGGAAGAAAGTGAAAGTGGTATTATACAAAACCTAGGGCGAGAATCATACGCCCGGGCGAAATCCTTTCCACCAATAAACCTAACATCATTTCTACTGAAGACCTTGAAAAAACTGATTGACAGATATATCAGGAAAAATGTTCTGGTAAACGCGCCTTTACATCGATACCAGTTTGTCTATCAATCTGGAAATCAATCTGAGAGCATCCACGAGCTAACTCGCAGGATAGAAATCATGCTGGAGAGATTGCGATGGGGGCATTTTTGGACATGGCGAAAGCAACTAAGAGCATGTGTAGTGGAATCGATCGACTCTGACTTAAAAGGCAGAGAAATTTCATGCATCGTCGGCCCTGTGACTAGGGGGGTGGCGGCGGCCAGAGGGTGCCCACAAGAAGGCATTACTGTGGACACTCGTGGTCGACGACCTCCTGGGGAACCTGGAGCAGATAGGAGTTAACGCACAAGAATAATTCGGACGATATCACCGATATCCCGTAAGCGGCAAATTAGGAGAGGCTGTATCAGAAATTTAATGATGCAGCGGGCCCTGACAGTCATCGAGAGATTTTGCACTGACAAACAGCTGTCGGTTAACCCCGATAAGACTGAAGTTACGGTCTTGACAAGAAGGAGGAATCTCAAAGATTTGAAGAGCCTCCGATTGTGGCACAACCTACTTCTAAAACTAAAAAAACAGTTGTACATTTAACTTTTCTTACGTTTTCTTCTATATGACGTTTAAATATGGCGTTGTATCTTCCTCGGTGTTGCCAAAAGACAGGGAGCCTAATCAATATTTTCTCAATCTGTATTTAAAGTCTAGAGCTTTAGGGTCATCGTAAAGACCTCTTTTGCTCTGATTAGACAATTTTTTTTCTAATACGTCCTATAGTCGCGTCAATGAAGTCTTTTTCTCGGAAGTCGATTTTGATGCTTTTTTTTAATTTTTGTGTTTTTTTATATTATTTATAATCAGAAACCTTTTGAAGCGGAGATATAACTATTAATATTATTTAAACAATATGTATGATATTTATCTAAAAAAAATAGTTATGCGTTTTTTACCTTTACATTTATATATTTATGTAGTGTCGAATATTATTTAGTACCATAGTATGTAATAGATTGTAAGTAGACATTAAGACATGAGTGTGAATGCGAGAGCGATAGAAGTGTGAATGGATGAAGGGCAGACAGGCCGAGGGTAGTTTTTAAAAAACCACTTAGTTAAGTTTAGTCGTAAAAATCGAACCGTGTAAATGAGACGTGGCGAGAGTGGTCCCAATGACCATGGACTCGTTTACTTTTTTTGTATCTTATTAGTACTAATTAAATATATAATTTTAATTTGATTGTAAAATTCTTCTTTTATTTGAAAGAGTATACTTACCTACAGATTGTTCCCATTGTCACAATTTCAGGGTCTGATGAGGGTATCTCATGAAAATCGAGAAAAATCCCCAAATTTTCGCTTCCTTTTATTAACCGATTTCTTCATCAATTGTGGACCGATTTACAAAATTCTTCTTTTATTTGAAAGGGTATACTCTTAAGGTGGTTCCGTTATCAAAAAATCAGGATCTGACCAGGGAGTCCCATGGAAATCGAGAAAAATCCTCAAATCTTCGCTCCCTTTTATTAACGGACTTCATGTATGTTCATTGATTTCTTCGTCAATTGTGGACCGATTTTCAAAATTCTTCTTTTATTTGAAAGGGTATACTCTTAAGGTGGTTCCGTTATCAAAAAAATCAGGATCTGACCAGGGAATCCCATGGAAATCGAGAAAAATCCTCAAATCTTCGCTCCCTTTTATTAACGGACTTCATGTATGTTCATCGATTTCTTCGTCAATTGTGGACCGATTTTCAAAATTCTTTTTTTATTTGAAAGGGTATACTCTTGAGGAGGTTCCATTGTCAAAAAGTCAGGATCTGATCAGGGAATCCTATGGAAATCGGGAAAATTCTCAAATTTTTCTTTCCTACAAGTATTGACAAAGAATTTTTAATTTTTTTTTAAATGTCTAAAATAAATAATTCACAATTCATAATAATTTTATCTACAACTGATTAATAATTGGCGTATTATACTTGTAACTATGAATACTTAACTAGGTCTATTAAACACAGACAGCCAGGCCCGAATTTTAAGAAATATTATTAACTAGCCATGAAATAATGAATATTGACAACTGTTGACATTTCTTCTCCACGTCAAGTTTTTCACAAGGTTTGTTTTATTCTTTCTTTATTTCTATATCTAGAACTGATTTAATTTACGTATTATACATGTAACTTATGAATACTTAACTAGGTCTATTGAACACAGACAGTCAGGCTAGGTTTTTAAGAATTATTATTAACTGGCCATGAAATAATAAATATTGACATTTTTTCTCAACGTCAAATTTTTAACAAGGTTTAAATTCTAATTTTAATTCTGAAAGTGCAGTTGTAGATAAAACGTCGTATTTCACTCGCATATAATGGTGGCTAGTATACACTCGAATGGTTAAAATCCTCGCCTGCGGCTCGTATTTTAATTTCCATTCTCGTGTATAATAGCCACCATTATATGCTCATTAAATAATATACTATTATAATTTACTTTCCTATATTATTTGTAGAATAAGTATTATATGAAAAACTTTTTTTTATAAATATTTTATATAAATATAATAAATAGTGTTTAAACAATATAATAGTAGTTTATTAAACGAGTTGCTGTGTAAATTGGACGCTTTATGCCACAAGGGGTTTATAAAAGCACGAATGAGTGCTTTTGTAAACCCCGAGTGGCGTTGTTCAATCTACACAGGAAAGAATGTAATGCAGCGTTTTATCGTTCGACACAACCCCGGAAAGCCTTTACATTGCTTAAAATCCATAAAAATAGTTTGACGTTTAGCTGTCATTTTCATTTTTTCATGACAGAGTGTTTACTCAAGCAAAAATTTGAAAATTCTGACAGTGTCGAACGATAAAAATAATTATTTACCCACTTCAAAAGGTTTCTGATTTTAAATAATATATAAAAACAAGCATTTAAAAAAAACTGTTCTTGAGGACTTCCGAAGACTGCCTGTTTTATGTATTTATTGACGCGACTACTAAGTAAGTCTATATTTACGTGTATATTTGATTCTTTTTTTGTATCTCAGTAAACAGGTTCCAAGGATGTGTTGGTAATCAAAATTCTTATCCTTAAAAAATTATTATTTATAGCTGTTGAAATTAATAAATGAAAAATACTACCCTTATGCAAAGGTAATATTTTATTGGCTATTTTTATAGATGTAATTGAATGAGACATTTTGTCTAAAAATCCCGTTTTGTTGCTCTTGAGTATTTTTCAGGAATTTGAACATTTAAAACATCAAACCAGTCATTGACCCAAAATTTGAAATTATTTGCACTTGCCCAAGAGATGTCTAAAATATATTTTACTGTTTTAAAAAAATTACAACAGTTTATTGATGAAGTAAAACATACCATCATACCGCATCTAGAAAGAGCACTGTCAACAGTGTGTGAATATAGTTGTATTCTGTGTATTCTGTATTCTTTGGTAAATGGTTGTTTGAACTATTTGGCACAAAAATTAAATAAAAGTCTTCACCACTCATAGTCCTGTCAGAGAGCTGTATGAATCCCAAGTATTAAATTTAGTAAAATAGTTTTTTCACTGAACAAAAGCTTCGCAGTCTGCACTTTTATTCCTCTTTTGATGTTATTGTAAACTGTTATTACACTGTTACGCTTCACGTCATCAGGAGCCACATGGTAGTGTTCCAGGAGGTGAAATAATTATTCATTTTTGTTTTCAATGTTTTGTTAAACCTTTCTATGACAGCTGCTTTTACATCGGGATTTTTTGCCCGATGTTGTCCGTTTATATAAAATATAACTGATTATTATTAGTGCAAAAAAGGTACGTGGACGCAGACCGGCTCCCAATCTGGGATCCGGATATTTATACCAATGAAAGCGGTTTTGCTGTTGCATCTTTATAAGCTTCTTTAATGTACTTTAATGGAAAATTTGGGGACTCGATTTGGGAATATAATTGGAAATATTATATTATTAAATAAAAGAGCGTGAGGTGTCGTGGGACACCCGAGGAAAGCGAAGCTTCTTACGGTTTGTATATAAAATTAAATTATTAATTAATATAATATAATTTCATTTCGATATAGAAAATGAAAGAAACATATACAGTCCAATCGCGATAGTGTGAACATGCATTAACATGAACAAATGCATTTACTATGTCATTTGAATTTTAGCTCGTTTATCGCTGGGGGAAGTCCCTTATTATGTATTATTTATTAAATAATAAAAATTATTATTAATTGTTCTGCAAATGTAGTAATGGCCAAAATTCACTTTTTCTCATTTAGATCCACATCACAAACGTGCCTTTTAGGAAGGTTTCCTTTAATATTTTTTCTTGCGCAGGTTTCAATAATTATTATTCTCTTCAAAATATGTACTCTAATTTTTCGTTTACATGTTTAGATAAGGTGAATGGTTGCTCTCGTATAAAATGTGACTAGATTCATGATATTCTTCAATTTCCGCTAAGGCAACATTTTCGAGTGACATGATACCGATTTCCGTGATTTTCTCGACCACGTGAACCGCGAACACGACAAAAATTGCATTTTAAAGTGGTTTTGAATTATGTACGTGACATGATCCTAAATTTTTAAAATTAAATTAACGGTGTCTGCAGCAACAAATAATTACTTGTAAACGTGGTCGTAACGCTTGAAACTTTAGTATGTACTTTAGTCGGATGCAGAAACACGTCATAGTTCTTCAACTGAAATAACATCGTCTTTTTGATTACCTCCGGAACTTTGAAAATTCACCAAACTCAGCAATCGTGAAATTTACTGCTGACGTAAGATTCCAATAAATTGTGTATTCGTACTGTCAATTCAAAGACTTTCAACGCAAAACCCACACAGTAAGAAGAAATTTAGACTGAGATTTTGTAATCGGAATCGCTGTATCAACGGAGTCTGTAACGTTCATTGATTAATTTCCGATCTTCTTGAGTTTTAATTTTTAACTCGTTTCATAACATTTTTTTAACAAGTTTTCTTTTCTTTTTCTTCAGAGGGTTGGAAAACTCGGGACCCATACAAAACAAAACCGTCCTCTTATACTGAAATTTTTGTTTTAAAGTATCTTGATTTAATTGACGTAATATAATAATCAAAATTATTATAATTATTGCATTTTGATTGACGTTTTTATCATGGTTTTTAAAAAAAATTCACTGAGTAAGTACCCTGAGTATTAAAAGGTAATTGAAAGAATGGATAAAGCTTGAAAGTCTAATATTGATTTCAAAATTTGACTTCATTTTTCAATAAGTTCAGCAATAATTGTTAATTAACAAAATTTTATGGGACCTCCGCTTTTATTGAAGACATACCGGGTGTCCCAGAGTTGTGTGGACCATCAATTACGCCCTTATTTTGAAAGATATCAAAACGGGGTTTTCGGGAGACGATAGCCACACGATACCTTCACAATTTAAAATTATTAGAAATCATATACAGAGTGTCCTAGTATTAGTAATATACCAAAGTTATGTTTTTTTTAATTGAATGCCCTGTATATTAGTTGGTGAATTGAAAGAGCAGTTAATGCTGAGAAAAATGATAGAAGGTACTATAGGTTTATTATGGATGGTTCTTGAGTTATGAAGAATTTTAGGTCAAAATTAGTGCTTTTTTAAAAAATTGCAGAGACCATTCCAACAGAGATAACTGAATAGTTTTTTGTCAATATTTTTTTATAGACCCAAACTTTAATACACACCGATTGAAAGTCATCTAAATTGATATTTCTATACAGGGTGTACGATTTCACAAAATGTATAATAACTTTTTTTTTTTTTTCAAATGGAACACCCTATATTCCGTTATACCATCAAATAGCATTTTTAATAAGCTTTCTGTCAATATATAGTTTGCCTCGGCAAATGTTAGTACTTTAGATAATTTTTACAAAAAACTTAGAAAACTTTCCCAAATTGATGAAATCAGATCGCCTTGGACTTGTTGCCATGGAGATATCATTTTAGACTGGTTACCATGGAGTCGTTTGTTCTTGTTGACAGCAAGTTATCCTGTAACAAATAGTTTCACTTTTATGATTTTTTTACAAAATGAATTTTACGAAAAAAGTAATGATGATATGGTACAATGCTTTAGGAGAAGGCGAAAGAAATTCCTTTTTGGCCACAAAAATTTACAACGTTTTGAAAACACTGGAAACGTGGCCTACAACAAAAAACAATTAATTGGTAGAAGAGTAGGTGAAAACACTGAGCTAGAAGTTTTAGTAATGTTAGAAGAAAATCTTCACTCCATTACAAAAGAAATTGCTGCCGAATCTGATTTTTCTAAATCTTCAGTAAACCGTGTGATCAAAAAACATCGGTTTCATCCATACCACATTGAACTCCATCAAGAATTGCAAGAAACTTATTTTGCAAAAAGAGTGGAATTCTACGAAATAATGGACAATCTTCTAGAAAGAAATAGAAATATTTTAAACATAATTTTATTCAGTGATGAGGCGACCTTTAAGAGTATGTAATGGGCATGTCAAGAGACATAACATGCACTACTATGCCACTGAAAATGCCCACTGGATGCGGACGATTGATTATCAGAATCAGTGGTTCTTAATGTGGTTGCAACAGGATGGAGCTCCTGTACATTTTTATAGGAATGTAAGAAGATATTTAAATGACTGGTTGCCGAGACGTTGGATTGGTAAGGGCGGCCCCGTCAAACGGCCCGCAAGATCACCAGATTTAACTCCTCTAGATTTTTTCGTTTGTGGTTATGTAAAGGATATAGTCTATCGAATTCTTACGTAAACCTAAGCCTGTCTACATCTCGTTGTCATTTCTGAAGTAATTTAATAAATTAGACAATGAACGACTATCTCCATGACAACAAGTCCAAGGCGATCTGATCTTAATACGCGATTTTAGCAATTTCGGGAAATTTTCTAGTTTTTTTGTAAAAATTACCTAAAGTACTAACATTTGCCGAGGCAAACCATACATTGAAAAAAAGCTTATTAAAAATGCTATTTGGTGGTATAATGGAATATAGGGTGTTCCATTTGAAAAAAATAAGTTATTATACATTTTGGGAAACCGTACACCCTGTATAGAAATATCAATTTTGATGACTTTCAATTAGTATGTATTAAAGTATGGATCTATAAAAAATTATTGACACAAAAGTATTCAGCTATCTCTGTTGAAATGGTCTCTGCAATTTTTTTAAAAAGCACTCAATTCACCAACAAATATACAGGACATTCCATTTAAAAAAAACATAACTTTGGTATATTACTAATATTAGGACACTCTGTATATGATTTCTAATAATTTTAAATTGTGAAGTTATCGTGTGGCTATCGTCTCCCGAAAACCCCGTTTTGATATCTTTCAAAATAAGGGTGTAATTGATGGTCCACACACCTCTGGGACACCCGGTATATAATACCGTAATATTTTATTTATAATTGATCTTGCAGGAAATGAAAACTGTCGTTTATTAGTATGCTGATAACTAAAAGAACTGGTATAATTCTATAATATGTCTTCTTTTACTGTTACTGTAATAAATTTAACACGGGTAGAAAAAAGTTAACTGCGATTTTTTTCCAATCGGCTGAATAAATGTCTTTAGTTCCCGAAATCGTCAGAGATAGGTCTAAGACATTAGGCTGTTCTTTTATTTATAAAGAAATGTAGCATTTGTTAGTGTTTGTGAGCAGTGAAAAGTTCACAAACAGCGTGAAAAAGGAATAAGATTTTTTTGTTTCCAAAACCTCGGCTAGTTTAACTGAGATACACACGAAGCGGCAAAAACAGACATTAAGGGACTTTTGCAGACCATAATTCCACATTATTAGCTTTTTATTAGGAGCACAAATCATCCCGTCTGAGTGCAAAGTCACGCAAATGCTCCAGTCATCGTGAACTCCAAAGGTACTTCGTTCAAAAGACAAATCACTTTAGTAGAATGTTTTGCTTTTTATTGTAGATTGATGCTACGCCATAATTAAAAATGAACTCCAGACGACAGTCTGAGGTCTTTGAGAACAATATTTCAGGGAAAGATAAATTAAGAAAAATAGTAATTTCAACATGAATGTAATTAACATCTTTCTCTGTCATGAATTCATTTATCCACACGGAGCGCTCCCATCTCATTTATTTACACCAATCTCGAGAAAAAATCTTTTTTATTCTACGCTCCTAACTAGTTCCTTACTTTTGTATTTCAGCTGGGTTCTCGGGGAGTTCCTTTGTAAAATGTACATGTTCATCCAGCAACTAAGCAACACAGCGAGCATCTCGATCCTGGTTATTATATGCATCGAGAGATACTTTGCCATAATTTATCCCATAACGTGCAAGCAGATCCTCACCCCCAGGAGACTCAGGGTAAGTTAAAATTAGGTTAATTTAACTTTAATATAGATAATAATAATACACGACAGCATTTAATTTGGAAACTGGAGCGGAATTAAAATTAGAATTTAAAGCAAACATTAGTTTTGAAGTGTCCTTAAATTTGTTCGTGCAGAAATAAATCAGTGGCTGCAATTAAGCAATTTCAATTTAAAATTAATTCCAGCTCTTATTTATATTTCCGTGCATACTTTAATGAGACCGCTTACAGCACAGTTTTTTATTTGGGTCTATAGCTGTGTTAGAAATTATATTGTAAAATTTAAGGTAAGTTTTAATTCAAGCGATTTTTCTAAAGTTTCTGAAACCGCACATGAGCAAATACCTACAAATTTAGTCAATTAAGCAATTTTGATAATGAGTATTATTGTGTTACGAGAAATCGGTGACAGACTAAATAAAGCGCTGTAGTGATTTGTTGTCGAGGGTAATCTAATATAACGACAATAGCGAACGAGATGTACCTGCAGAATTTGTACGTAAACAATAGGTCAACAAAATTCGCATCGGTGGATCGCTTTGTGACTTTCTATGGATAGTAAAATAGTCACTGAAAAAAGCAACAAAGAAGACCAATCATTATTGTAAAAGAAGTACTTCAAAACTTTTTTCTTTGTATTGCTTCTGACAACTGTTGATAACCTCCGCTAACAAATGCACTAGTTCGTTTTGTTGTAAAGAAAACGCCATGGATATAGTGATCTAACGAAAATAAACAACTTGTTATACAAAAACTGCTCATGTTTCGCCACTCTTTGATTCACAGTCCGCCAATCTTAACTAAAATTGCAAAAGTTATAAACAATTAAGTAAACAAAAAAAGTGCTTACGTTTTTTGAAAATATTTCAAAAACTATTTGAGATATCCAAAATTTGAAAAAATATCCTTAAAGAGCAGGAAATTTCCCAAAAACAAGTCCGGTCTCCCGTAATTGTGCCGGCAATATTTATAATTTTAATTTAGCGGCGAAAAAAGGCAAAAACGCGCGGCTCAGCTTCATCCGCGCCGACCGAATCTGACACCTAAAAAAAAAACAATTTAACCAAGTAAATATTAATATTAATAAAAAAATCTGGTATTATGTGGACATATCAATAAACAATAATCCGTCGGTAAAAAAGTTTTACCTCAATTTTTCTATTAACAATGCATTTGTTAATTACGGTAATTGTTCTTGTTAAAAGTTACCATACAAACCCTGATAACCGTTAAACTAAAATACTGGATTTTTTTTCCCTTCTTCGAAGGCTTTAGATAATATCCACGTTGGGGAAAAATTTGATTTTTCAGTTTTTTATTAACAAAGGCTTAACAAAATTAAAAACATAAATAAAACAGTAAAAGAATGTTTTTTCAACTATCTTTACTGATATGTTTTGTTATTGCTGAAAGCAATATAATTTTTTTTTTAACTCCTATTTTAAAAAAAAATTATAAACAAATGCATTGTCTATATAAACGAAAAAAATGTCGATGAATCAAAGTGGAGTAAATTTAAAAATTGTTTTTCAAAAAAAAGCCTTTCTTGATTAACAATTTTTTTGTTGCTAAGTTATAAAATTGAGGAACCGTTTTTTTTTTAATCGTTATTTATATTGCTCTTCTATATTATGGAAGAATTTTTTTTTACTTTTTATTGGTTTATTTAAAAAAAAATGAAAAATTCATTTTTTGGTTATTTTTTTCTTAAATCTTTGAAAAATACTGAAAACAACCATGCATCGTTTGTTATGAAAAAAATTGTATATTAAAGTATGAGTGGATAACAAGGTCTTTAAAACACGCGCGAGTTTTCGAGCACGACGGCGTAGCCGGGAGTGCTCGAAATAGAGCAAGTGTTTTAAAGTCCAGTTATCCACGAACACTTTACGCTATTTTTTATTATACCAGCAATACTGGAAACAAATTAAGCACTAAAAACTTAGAAATATTTTTTGTCGTAATAAATCGAAATGGCGTAATAATATTGCCATTAGTTACAACAATTATTGTTTACGTTTTTCTCGCGTCCACGTCTGTCATTGCATTTAGTCGTGTCAGCAAAAATCGAGGAAAAATGAGTTAAAACGAGATTTCACCCGATATAGAAGCATTGGCCGAACAAGCGGAATCCAAAATACTACCATCGAAGTCAAAAGACCCATACCTGAAGGAATATGAAAAGTTTTCAAATTTGATGAAGTTATAATGATACCTATATTTCCTTGACAACCTTTAAAGCTCGCCGTGCTTTAATCGCCTGTATTCGCACGCTCAGGCGTGCTTTAAACGGCGATTCTGATGCAGGTATAATAAAAAAATTGTTTTCTATTTTTTGGTTAATTTTTTATATTTTTGTGCACTTTTTTCATCATTGTTCTTAAAATAACTTATAAACTAGTGACGATACGACAAGAACACATGAAACTTTTTTATTCTCTGTTAATCAATGAGTTGAGCTTTAAACCAAAGCTTTAACTCTATTGTACTCTATTAACTTTTTGTTTATTATTTATTAAATCTGAAAGAAAACAAATATATTTACGACTTATCAACTTATTTATCTTATTAACTATGTATTAACAATACGACTTAAACTTTTCAAATCTTTTTTATTCTCCGTTAATCAACAAACAAATTGAGCTTTAAACCGAATGTGATCGTTTTTTGGATTTTTTGCTATTCATTACTTATAGGTCTTATTAATTATTCGATAAATTTAAATTATTAAAGATTGACGACTCGGACGTTCATTATAAGCTCTTTTCTTTTATTCATGAATGTCTATGAGAAAATTACAAAAATTAAATAAAACAATTTTTTTACATAGCAAACGATGTATGGTTGTTTTCAGTATTTTTCAAAGAATTAAGAAAAAAATATAACTGAAAAATTCATTTGTTTATAACAATTTTTTTACATAAACAAATAAAAAGTAAAAAAAATCTTCCATAATATAGAAGATCAATATACAGTGAGCGGCAAAAGTATGGAATAAATTCATTAAATTTTTTTTTTTTTCAAAGAAATCTTTAGACGAGTCAATTTTAGGTTATAAAAATACATATTTTAATACCGAATAAAATGCATTCAAAAACAGTCATTTGTTTTCGGGTGATGACGTCATCAATATTTTTTTTTAATAGAAACCCCCTATTTTTTTTCATGATTCTGATAGCCCCTTCAATTGTCTACACGACAGTGTAAAGATTTTGTTATCTTACATAAGGAAAGTTTTGAGAAAAAAAAAGATGGCAAAAATAAATTTTATAACGAAAGCTTGTTGACAATAAACAAGTCTATCAAGAAATTCCTTTTGGACATTATGAATTACTTCTTCACAAATTGTACATATTTCGTATCGAATCCCAATTTTTAAATCTTCTAGATTTTGGTGGTCTAACATAAATCTTAGACTTTAAATAACGACATAAAAAATAATCAAGGAGTGCGAGATCTGGAGACCTTGCAGGCCACTCTATCGGTCCTCGTCTCCCAATCCACCTCCTAGGAAACCAATTGTTCACGTAATGGCGAACAGGAAGTGCAAAGTGTGGGGGTGCACCGTCTTGCTGGAACCACAAATCATCATTTCCTAAGGTCTGATCATTGTCATTTGGAAAATTTTCTACAAGGACGTATCTTCGTTAATTTTTAGACGACCCGTTTTTCTAATCGCTTTAACATGCCCAGTTCTTCTATATTTATTTTCAATTTTACTGACTGTAGATTAGCTGATGAGTCTATCTGGATACTTTGCATTGAACAAATTGCAAACTTCTTGTTGGGTTCTAGTTTTATCCCCGCACCCAATCAAAATTAAAATTTCTATACGTTGTGTTTCTGTTAAATGAACCATTTTTGAAAACGTTTTGTAAAACAATTTACACATTCAAATGAAATTGACAGTACCATTTGACTGTTTGATTTACCTACTTGATTTTTTGGCTTATTTTTGTTTGTCAGAAAAAAATCCAATTTAATTTTTTTTCTCAAAACTTTCATTATGTAAGATAACAAAATTTTTATACTATCGTTTAGACAATTGAACGGTCTATCTGAATCAAGAAAAAAAAATAGGGGTTTCTATTTAAAAAAAGTACGATGACGTCATCACTCGAAAACAAAAGACAGTTTGGAATTTTATTTGTGATAGAAATATTCATTTCTATAAACCAAAATTCACCCGTCCAAAGATTTTTTAAAAACAATTTTATTTAATTTTTAATGAATCTATTCCATACTTTTGCCGATCACTGTATACAATGATTTAAACAAAAAGAACGGTTTCTTAATTTTAATGTTTAGCAACAAAAGAAAACTATTAATTAAAAAAAGCATTATTTAAATTACGGATTAAATTAAAAAAAAATAAAAAATTAAATTAAAAAAATTGAAAATTATATTTTTACTAGCTGACCCGGCGAACTTTGTACCGCCTCAGAATCAATAAATGTTGTGTTAACTTATTAGCTGAATCAAATTCAGTTTTTTTTTATCAAAGCATAATGGACACAACGCCATCTACTATCATTACCGGAACCATGTTAATACAACGCCAAAGACGTCGTATCTTACACGTGACCGAAATGACATTGTAAGCTCGTGATCTACTATTAATTTTGTTAAGCCTTTGATTGTTCTTGTTTTTTTTTTTCAACGGAGATCTTTTCTAAAGCCTTCAAGGAGCGGCTCCAAGAAGGGAAACAAATTCCAGGATTTTAGTTGTAACAATTATCAGCTTAAGAACAACGATTTAAGAACAAATGCCTTGTTAATAGAAAAATTTCGGTAATTTTTTTTTACCGACGCGACGGATTATTATTTATTAATATGTCCGTATAAGACCAACATTTTTTAATTCCTTAATATTAATATTAAGACGTTCTTTCTCAGTCTAGCCCATGGAATGTTTTTTTGTCGCGTCTGACAGTTTTTTAACACCACCCGATCGGTGTGGCGTTTTGGAATTATTATTTAAAAAAAATACTTAACACGCTGCATCAAATTATTTTTTTTTTTTGCGTATTGACCAGAAGGAGCTCCCCGTGATTCCGACCTTCACGAGGTTCCTTGCTGGTCAGGTCCTGTTCGTACATCATAGCCACTCCTCAAAACCATGAGGTCAGTAGCTATGAATCCCGTAAATCATGTGCCCTGAGCAGACGCAACGACCCCAAGATGACCGCCTTCTGCATTCCAGCCGCAAGGTTCTCTGCCGGTTTACGGCAGGCAGGAATGATTTTCAGATTGAAGACGAGCGAGTCCTTGATGCCTCCCATGCACCCAATTACCAAAACGACGAGCTTCACTGAGTAACTTGAGTACATCCTCCTAAGTTCAAAGAGCAGGTCTTGATATTTTGTCCGCTTTTCCTCCTCCTTGACGCATATGTTATTTTCAGCAGGAGCCGAAAATTCAATAACAAACATCTGCTTGGAGGAGTGGTCCAATAGAACCACGTCAGGCTTGTTCGCTGTTATCTGCCTGACGGTGGAGAACGAGAAGTTTCAATAGATTCGGCACCTTTCGTTCTCCACAACGGACTCAATATCGTTCGGGACATAGGGCAGCACTGGTGTCTGGTCTATCGCATAATGGTGTCTTAAATGAAAGTATAACACTCTCAATGCCGCATTGTGGCGATGGATATAGGCCGAAGCTGCATACACCGGGCATGCCGCCAATATATACATTGCTGTTTCAGGGGCCCTGTGGCAAGCCCTACAGCTCACATGGGGCACCTCTATACCCATCACGCGGCTGCGATAGACCAAGGTGTTAATTACACCATCTTGCGTAGCGCAAATGAATCCCTCAGCGGACGATTTTGGATGCAAACTGCGCTGTAGATGCATCATTTTTCGAGTATCCCGATCAATGAGTAGAGCAGGATCGGAACGGCAAGCATATTTGTGGCAAAAATCTTGTTCTTCCCCGAAAGCTCTGACGACCAGATTCGTCGGAGTAGATTTTTGTGCTTGCCGCAGAGAGACTTTTTTACCTGGTGTGACGCTTGGATGTGGCACTGCTCCACACCCAAGTACTTGTAAGTCTCTCCGGCGTTCAGATGTCTCAGAACGCTTCCGTCAATGAGTTGAGCATCTTCATCGAAATACTCGCATCGTCCTCTTTTGAGATGAACCTGAGCACATTTGTCCCAACCGAACTCCATGCCAATAGCATCTGTGTACTCCTGCACTATGCGCAATGACTGCGTCAGTTCTTGCTTTCCGGAAGCATACACTTTTAAATCATCCATGTAAAACAAGTGCGTGATCTTATGCTTCCGGTTACCGGGTGTACCACAGCTATAACCCTTTGCACCGCGCAAGGCTACGGACAGCGGCAACAGTGAGATGCAAAACAGAAGAGGACTCAAGGAATCTCCCTGGAATACTCCTCTTCTGAATGATATCAACTGTGAACTCGGTCCCGTCGGGATGTTTTCCAGAGTGACATCAGTTGTTTGATGCATCTCACTAGTGTATCGGGTATCGCAAGACATTCGAGCAAGTGAATAATCAGCTCGTGAGATGTTGTGTCGAATGCCTTACGATAATCGATCCAAGCCATAGATAGGTTGCGCTTATATTGGACGGCATCCTGCGTGACGCACCTATCGATCAGCAGGTTTTCCTTGCAGACGTCCACGCCCCTTTTACAGCCTCGCTGTTCGAAAATTTTCGAATACACCGGGTTAATGGCGTGGAATATTCGGTAGTACAGGAGTCTGGTGAAAATCTTGTAGCACGCATTTAGGCAAGTTATGGGCCGGTAGTTCTGAGGCTGAGACAAATCACCCGTTTTAGGTAGTAAAACGGTTCCCCCCTCGACAACCCACTCCGGAATGGGCCGCTCACCATTAAGCCAGGAATTGAATACCCTGGCCAGACGCTTGTGCGTGCTTCGGAATTTCTTCCACGAAAAGGTATTAATTCCGTCCGGGCCTGGTGCGGCAAAATTTTTGATTCCCTTAAGAGTCTCGCCAATTTCTTCCGAGGTTATCGGATTGCACACCACTGGTCTTAATTGAGATCTTCTTACGAAGTTCTCAAATTGTGCAAGGGCTGGAGTGTCTTCACGCAACGGTTTCGATCCCTCGTATATTTCCCTCCAGAAGACTTCGACATCCTGCACCGCCGGCAATTTCTCTGGGATAGAGTTTGCCCGCTGGAAGAGCCTCGAAGGATTTGTCTTGAACTTGTTGTTCTCAACCAACCTTCGCCTACTCCTTACCAGGGACTTTCTTGCAGCCACAAGACTGCGAACTCTATCCATGCAGTGCTGCTTCTCAACAGCAAGCACCGCTGCATTCAGTGTATGATGGGTCCGGCGAAAAAGACGCGCGATGCGCCGGATTTTTGGTGTGAAAGGGTTCATCTCTTTGATGAATTCCATCACACACTGAATTCGAGAAATATCCTGCCTAGCGGTTTCTATCTTCTTGTCTATCTTTTCAAGGCGACATTCGAATTTCCTCTCAGCCTCAGTGCTCTCACCACGTGGGGCCAAAGAAGAAAGCCTCGTCGCCTCTCGATAGACCATTTCGTTCAGGAGCAGGATGTCTGGATCCTCAGGGAGGTTCCTATCGAGTGATTCGTCCGCTGCAACTACGTCGTTAGCTTTGGGTGGTGGAATTTTGTGGAGAGACTTTCTGTTTGGAGGCATCTCCAAAATTACCGGAACAGCGTGGCGGATCTCCGGCTCGTCCGGCTGTACCTCCACCAACTGCTCCGGTGCTCTCTCGTATTGAATGCGACGAAGATAGGCCACATAGTCGCGGAGTTTTTGTGGCGCGAAAAAGTGATGCTCTGGGTGTTTCTCATCCCACAGTGCATGCATCCTTGCCATGTAACCCCTTCGCCGCGGCTCGCTCGTCTCGTAGCAGTCGAGCAAGTCATTTCTTAGAGTGTTGGTCCACTCAAAGCGTCCATGGGCATTGCCAGAGTCGTCAACGGCATCAAATTAATCTAATTATTATTATTTTTTTTTTTTCATATTGTGAAAATACTCTTTGGGGTAGTCGGATTCCACGTCACCCCACTCAAATGGTCTGGGATGGATATATTATGTTTATAATTGATTATAATGTTACGTAGCCTGAGCCGGGCGGGTTCGAGGATTTAAAGAAATTCTGGTGAACACCGTATTACTAACTTTTATTAAAATAAAATAGTATATTAAAGTATGAGTGGATAACAAGGTCTTTAAAACACGACGGCGTAGCCGGGAGTGCTCGAAATAGAGCAAGTGTTTTAAAGACCAGTTATCCACGAATACTTTACGCTATTTTTTATTATACCAGCAATACTGGAAACAAATTAAGCACTAAAAACTTAGAAATATTTTTTGTCGGGATAAATCGAATTGTTTACGTTTTTCTCGCGTCCACGTCTGTCATTGCATTTAGTCGTGTCAGCAAAAATCGAGGAAAAATGAGTTAAAACGAGATTTCACCCTATATAGAAGCATTGGCCGAACAAGCGGGATCCAAAATACAACCATCGAAGTCAAAAGACCCATACCTGAAGGAATATGAAAACTTTTCAAATTTGATGAAGTTATAATGATACCTATATTTCCTTGACAACCTTTAAAGCTCGCCGTGCTTTAATCGCCTGTATTCGCACGCTTAGGCGTGCTTTAAACGGCGATTCTGATGCAGGTATAATAAAAAATACGTTTTCCTATGTACAACTTAAGTTGTTCCGTCGTTTGTTCCCTTCTTATACCCCTACTGGTGTTCTCGATTCCTTCTATTCCGGGAATCATCCTTTAAGCCCGACCGAATATTCTCGAGGATGAGATCATCCTCTTTGTGCGTCGTATAGTATGACATCAGCGCGACAGAACCTTCTCGGTTAATGAGAGCATCTTATGTGAACAATCATTCCCAGACGTTCTCACGGTCCGTCGACTATTCTGGATCAATGCCGTTACCATATGTGGTCATTCCAATAATTGTTCCCAGACAGATGACATCATCCGCTTCCGGTGCCGTCGCGCCGTCGTCTCGCTAAATTATATTTTTTATAATTTCATTGTGCATCAATAATATTTTTTAACATATATTTTTACCTAACTCTCACCTTGCGCAGTACCTGGTCCACCTGTTGCAGTCGGCCAGACTAGCCATTTCCTATTCAACTATCATAGACGGTACTATTACGCATTATTGCTAGTAAAACTCAAAAACGGCTTCACCGATTTGAATAATTTTTGTTTGTTTGTTATAATACATGGATGCTTTAAAACTATTTTTCACATGGAAATGGGGGCCCAGGAGGCCCGACCAATTTTTCGGCTCAACCGATTTTTATGATTTTTTTTAATATTTGGTAGGTATGAGAATAGGTCGCAAAGTATTTTTCATATTGACATGGGGACCCAGGGGCGACCCTTGGGCTGGACCGATTTTTATGATCTTTGATTTGTTGGATATGTCTGTCCCCCGAATAGCAGAATTAATATTAAAACATGGACATAGGGGCCCAGGGGGCCCCCTTGAATTTATAGCTCAAGAAGGGATTGTTGGATTTCTCTCCGCCCCGAATAGCAGAAGGGACGCCCTCTTGGGTTTCAACCCTAAAGTTCAGCTGAAGAATCGAAAAATTAAAAATAAGTAATCGCTACTTCAGATTACTTTTAATTGGCGTTCGTGGTGGAACTATCAGACGATATACAAAACTGTCATTTCTTCTTGAATCGCTACTTCGGATTACTTTTAATAGAACGCGATTGTAGTGAAGTGAACTGCGAAAAAATGCTTCATCGAGAATCGGTTGTTGTGTTGTTGGCTGTCCTAATAAATACTCACCCCTTTGAAATTTTACACCTTCCCGAACAAATTGTATGAGAATTAATAATTCTAATTCAAACTCTTCGAACCGTAGATGATTCAAACTGAGTTCAAATAATTGTTGACGTTTTCGTGTTTTTCCCATTTTCCTGAGAACGGTATGACGCACAAATAATTATGCAAATATGACTTTTATTTGTTTTACCCGTTTTACTAAAAATGCCAGAAAGGCCGTTGGCGGCGCTGTAAAACGCGCAGAATTTAAAATGTGCACACCGCCTATAGCACGTGTTCATGTTGGAAAGCAGTTTTTTTATTAAAACTAGTTTCTTTGCCTTAAATTACTATAGAAGTGGCGTTTACTATAGGTATTTGGCAACAGTATTAGAAAAGCAGCCCTAATTGCCACTTTACTCTTGTAAAGCACTTGCATCCCAATGTTGGTTTGTGGACGGCATTCTTGATCGCATTTGTTACTCGTCAGAAGCAATGATATTTCTCGAAAGTAATATCTTAAGACGTTCTTCTAATTTTTAGCAATCATTTCAACGTTTTGAAGATGTGCAAATCAGTAATTTACCTACACCAGAACCACTCCGTGATATTCTAGTGGCGTAAAATAAACAACATCTAATAGTGCGAGATATTATAAATTAGAGTTAACAGACGTATGTCTAGGCATCCTTCGGAAACTGTAGACCGATTTTGCTACTATTAGATCTCATCAGTACGGTATTTCCAAGAGAACAACCACACACAATTACGCTTCTCAAGTCAGGGAGCAGTCGACGTTGAAATCTAGAGACAGCTCTCCACGTCTTTAAAATTAAATATCCTCATCTACATTGAAGATTACAATATTTATTAATTCCTCTTTGTTGGTTGTATTTCTATATCCATTGAGCGATAAAATCCGCTGATGTCTGTTAACGAGTCTGATGCTGCAGTTGCCAATTAACTCCATTAGTCAACAATTTAAAATAGTCGAAAGCTTTCCAATTAAAAAAAGCATTGTGACAACAGTTCTGAAACTAATTTACCGATCATTAGTGTAAAAACATTTACTTACAAAAGGAATTGGGTTCTAATCGTTTTCTATCAATTTAGTATTTTTATCTCCATTTTAATTTTTCTTCACGACAGACAAAACTGTAGCCTATTTCCAGTTATTAATTTTCCAGTCCTCTGTCGTATGTAACGTGCGATTCTTTAAATTTCCATTCTGAGTAGGCGGTAGAAAAAAAAGTCATGTCTTTGATTGCTCATTTTCTAAATGTCATGTTATGGTTATGGTTAGGTTTTTTGGTTGACGTTTTAAACTGACAGCTAAGCAGACGAAACAATTCGCCGGGGACCTACGTTCAAATTCCAAGGCTTACCTAGAATGGAAATGTAAAGAATAGCACGATATATTCGAAAACGTAACGTCGAAACTTTGTTTCTATTTGTTTGTTTACAGTGTATCCTTTATTTACACAAGAGCACCAATGCATGAAAACGTATCGATCTGGAAGACATTTTATAGTAAACATGTACACAAATAAATATATTGGCTGTTTCAGAGCTATGAGCTTTTATCAGTATACATGCGCTAATGTGTTGTGATAATCCCCTTGTACGTTCCCCGCTACTTTTTGAACGTCAAGGACGTCAACAAACGTCAAATTTGAAAATTTGAAACAAACCGCGAAGTTAAAAAGTTTGGCCAGTGATCATCCGACAAGGAAAAACGGGGCCCTAAGTTGTTGGATTACACAAAATTATTTGACTATTGAGATTGTGTACTGTGTAACAAGCTCTAGTGACTTTGTGGTTTGCAGCTGCAATAATCTCATCAGGTGGACAATTTAGTTCTCCAGAGAATAACATGCATTAATACAATTCAACGATTCATATGTACAAATGAGTGAGGTTAAGTTATTTGATCTCAATACCACTTTGAGCTTTTCTATGGTTTCAGCAATTCACATCAAACACATACAATGAAACGATGTTCAGTCTATTTTTAGTAGATTACTTCACTGATGTACTTTTATATCGTCGGGAAAAACTTAAAAAGTCCAAACTAAGAGATTGGTTGGAGATTGCTGTTTATCTCTGGTTTAGTGTTTTTGGATTTTTCGTTTTGTTTTCTTACAACTGTATACAAAATTGATTGATTTAAATTCAAAAGCAGCCACTGAAACTGAAATAGCTTCGGCGTGCCCTATAGGAGAGAGTTAAACAATATTTTTTGAAAAGGACGAAATGGCACTTAAACAATAATTTTGTTCTGAAAGAAAAAAGGGCAAATGGTATTTAACGATGATTGGTTCCTGAAAAGGGCTAAATGGAGTCGCGAGTACATGGAACCGTTTATTTTGTAACTTGCGTCAATTTTTGAGAGATTTCTGGTTCTATCATACATGAATTGGTTGTCATAATAAGAAGATTCTATGTTAACAAATCGGAGTACAAATAGACAGGCCACGAAATATAAAGCGATGGCGGCTACGTTTATGACCTGACGCCACCAGACCACATGGTCGGAACAAACAATAAAATTTTAATAATTTACCTGAAAATTTAATGTAAGTATCAACAGAAAAATAATAATTGGGCATTTAAATGAGTAAAAATAAATAAATTTGCAAGTAAGAAAGTTTCTGGACACCACCTTTAATAGAAGATAGATTGGAAGACCTGGACCAATTATTAAAATCATTAAAATTTAAATATATCTATGTCGAACTCCACAAACTTTAATAACTGAAGGATTACTAATGGTACATGTTTCGGCAGAATGCTTCTGCCATCATCTCTGAGACGACGCCAAAATATGTTAATGAATTTGAAAAGGAAATTGTTTCTGAAGGATTTTTAACCAAGTAGTGTGTGTACTTGAATTTGTTACAGTATCTATAGTATAATTTATTTATAGTTTTTAAAGAATATCCATTATTTGAAGCGATTTGTTTAATGTTATTAAGTTCTGTTTGAAAAGATGAATCTGATAGTGGTATAGAAAATAATCGGTGGAAAAAGGAATGAAAAGCTGCAAATTTATGGGAAACAGGGTGACAAGAGTCAAAAGGTATTACGCAATCTGTGATACTAGGTTTTCTATAAATGTCAAATTCAAAACTATTATTATTTCTAGTGATTAACAAGTCTAAAAAGGGGATTTGGGAATTGATTTCAATTTCAACGGTGAATTTAATGGATTGGTTTAAAGAATTTAAGTTGCTGAGTGCGTTATCAAGTTCAGAATCAGATCCTTTGAATAAAACAATTATGTCATCTACATATCTGTACCAAAAGAGAAAATGATCTTTAAAAGGTGAAGAAGTTAAAAACTGATCTTCCAAGTTATTCATGAATATTTCTGCTAAAAGAGGTGACAAATTAGAGCCCATTGCTAAGCCTGAGTCTTGTGAATAAAAATTATTATTAAATTGAAAGAAATTTTGATCTAGGACAGTCTCACAAAGTGAATGTAAATTTAGTGCATGTATGGTTGGCATATTAGAATTAAATAGTAGGTTTTTTAAAATTAATAAGCAAGATTTGGGTGGGATGCTGGGGAATAAATTAACTACGTCAAATGAAACAAGTCTAGTGTCTGATGGAATTTGGAAATTTCTAATTTTGGAGCAAAGATCTATTGAGTTTTTTATTGCAAATTTGTTATTAAAATCTAAATGTTGTCTAAGAATTGTATTAAGCCATTTTGAAAGTATTGATACAGGTGAATTAACAAACGAAACTACTGGTCTAATGGGAAAAGGTTGAGTTTTATGTATTTTAGGTAGACCGTATAGTCTAGGTATGCAAGGATTCATGGGTATTAGTGTGAAAGCTTTTGGGTCAAAATATTTAATAGTTTCTGAAACGTCTTTGAGCGTAGATTTAAGGTTGGAAACAAATTTTGAAGTAGGATCTTTTTTGAGTTTTGTAAAGTCACCAGATTTTAAGAAATTCTCTACTTTGTTTAAGTAATCTTGTTTGTTAAGTATTACCAAACAATTACCCTTGTCAGCTTTACTAATACAAATGTTGTTTTCTTTAATTTTTGTTTTTAAGCTTTTAATCATGTTTGAATCTGAAATGTTCTTTGTGATATTGTCTTTAGATAAGGTAGTTAATGTAGTTACTAGTGATGGAATGGTATCGGGTATCAATGGTGTATTATAATAATTGGTGATTATTTCTGTTTCAACTGCAAGTGTTTCTTTTACGTGTTGGATATTTAATGGTTGGACATTGTATTTAAGGCCTTTGGAAAGAAAATTAATTTCAGACTCTGAAAATAAGGTATTACTGTCATTTAAAACTCTATTGTGAAATTTATGATCTATAGCTTGACTACTTTGAATAGGTAAAGATTCTACATTTTAAAAATCATGTAACCCTTTGAAAACGTCAAATTTAATTCAAAATTACGTCAATGTCATAATTTTTTATATTCTTTAAGGTAAGAACCCCTCTTGTAATTCATCAATTGTATCATTAATCTCTTGTTAAATTAGGGCTGATGATGGCAGAAGCATTCTGCCGAAACATGTACCATTAGTAATCCTTCAGTTATTAAAGTTTGTGGAGTTCGACATAGATATATTTAAATTTTAATTTAAATTTACTCCACTTGGATTTAAGGACATTCTTCTTGTTTATTAAAATCATGTCAACTGTCTGATTATTATTTTCTCACAAAAGTTATAATGTAATCCCCTCATTAAAGTATGTTGTCATTTGCAGAAAAATGTGCTCTATTAAATGATATAAAGACAATTATAGCTTACTATTTGAAAAAATCGTCGATGTCGTCATAATTTTGGTACATTATAATTTAATTATTTTTCAACATGTCATCGGTGGCGGAAGAAAATTAGTCGCTTTACATGTCGAAAAGTGAGAATTGTCCGAATTATGAATTTTGTGCAGAACTCTATCATAACACTGTATAATAAATACTTTCATAAAACGACGTTATAAAATAATATATCTCAAATTGAAATTGCACTTTATGACTAGAAATGATAAAGATATAAGAAACCTGAGACTTAAAAACATTTTTGCATCAAATATTAATTTCATGTGATGGCTCGTAATAATACTAATATAGGGCTCAAGTTGAAATGGAATTAAAGATAAATTACAAGAATATTTTTGCATTAGACCTATTTTATTTTATCTTTTGTAACAAATAGGGAAAAATATTTCGAGGAGTCTCATATGCAATGCAAAAAATTTCCAGCCCACACAATAAATTTCCAGTTAATACAATAATTGTAAAAAAAATAAAAATTGCATAAGACTGCTAGACTGCGTTTTTGTCAGATTATATAAATACACTTTGAAATTTTTCATTTATGTTGTTCATTTTAGTCTTTGCTGATTGAAGTCTCTATCTACAAACCAATGGCCATGAGAAAGCATCATTATGAAATCGTGTAATTAAAGTTTTGTAAAATATTGTGAAGCTTGATTACGGCGGCGGTTGCCTCGTGGGCCAGTTTGTTTTACGTGGTATGCCCCACGAGACCGCGGGTAGCTAAAAGTCGGAATACGTAACTTCAGAGGTCAACTGTCTAGTTTGGCGGGAGGGAAAAATAAAGCCGTTTCGGTGTTTAATGTTCTCCAATTTACAATTATTTACAAAATATTTACAAAGCTTAGTGACTTGGTCGGTGGTAACTCGGTGATGAAACTTGATATTCACCCTGTATGCCCCTGTCGAATTGCACCCTGTTTACGGCGGGTCACAGTCTGCGCGTTTCGATTTGTGAGTGGTTGATGACAAAAGTTGCAGATCACCCTGTACACGTCGGCAAACCTGCCCCCTGTATACGGTGGTTTGTTTAGTTTCGGAACCCGAGCGGTCGGTGACAAAAGTTACGATGCACCCTGTTGATGTCGATGTATCCGCCCCCTGTATACGATGGGTCGGTTATTTCGGAACCCGAGCGGTTAGTGACAAAAGTTACGATACGCCCCTTGTGTACAGTGGTTCGGTAACTTGAAGTTTCGAAACCCGCGCGGTTGCTGACAAAAGTTATTTTGTCCCCTATAGACGGTGATGCGATTTATTCTGAACCCGAGCGGTTAGTGATCAAAGTTATAATCCGCCCTGTATAATGTAATGTAATAATTTCGGAACCCGTATGGTTGATGACAAAAGTTAGGCTCCCCCTGTAGACGTCAATACACCCCCCCTTGAATCCGGCGAGTCGATTATTAAGAATTTCGGAACTCGAGCGATCGATGACAAAAGTTAAGATTCATACGGTAGATTCGATTATCACAAGCTTCGGAACCCGGGCGGTCGATGACAAAAGTTACGGAACACTCTGTAGTATACGTTTATCAGCGTCTCCCGGGATTCGACTTGCTGGTTCGCGGGGCGGGACCGTGAGGTCGGGTTTGATCCGGGCTAGCCAGCAGAAAACAGGTCGGTCTGGTTGGTCTGGAAGCTTGGCCAGCGTTGAACCCTGGAATCCCCCCCCGTGAAGCCAACCGTCCATGATACCATGATAATGAGGTAGTATCATCGTGTTGTCTTCCCTCCGGCGTAAAATCGGTTCCGGGCATCGTATTGGCACCGGAGCGGCGGCGTCCGGTACGCTCTTCTCCGCTGGTTAAGGTATTAAATTAACAAAGTATTTATTTTCGGCGGTTTCCGGGTCGATAAAAGGGCGTGGTCAGGCGTGACAAGGTCGGGGGTTGGGGGTGGTCGTAGCGACTCCGGAGTAGACTCGTCGGGAGCGCGCTAATTTTCCAGTGGCTGTGACACTACAAACTACTTTTCCCGGCGAATTATAAGTTTAATTTTCAGGTGCACGGTCTTAAATAGCGAATCGACAGTGCGCTCTACGGTAGGTAATCAGTAGGTAGCACTCAAATAATTATAATGAGGAACCGCCGGCAATTAAAAATTTGAGGATTTCCCTTGATTTCCATCGGATTCCCTGATCAGATCCTGACTTGGTGACAATAGGACCACCTCAAGAGTATACCCTTTTAAATGAGTCGAACATAGAACCTCCTCCTTTTTCGTCGGTAAAAAGACAAGACACTCTTCAAAATGGACTGCAATAATATCTATCACGTGTTGCTATTGCTGCGAAATCAAAGGTTTGTTATCCAATCTATATATATATAAAATCCAAATACCACTCACTGATTGACTCATCACGAAATCTCCGGATCCATCGAAGGGATTGCAATGAAACTTTGCACACTTACTTATTTTACCACGTAGACGCTCACTAAGAAACGGATTTAAAAAATTCCATCCCAAAGGGGAGTAACGGCCCCCCGCCCCGTTAATCTCTGTATCCACTAAACCCATTGCAATGAAATTTTGCACACTTACTTATTTCACCACGTAAGCGCCCACTAAGAAAAGGTTTTTCAAAATTCCGTTCCAAAGGGGGGTAACGGCCCCCCCCGCCCCCTTAATCTCTGGATCCACTGAACCGATTACAATGAAATCGTGCACACATACTTATTTCACCACGTAAGCGCCCGCTAAGAACCGGTTTTTCAAAATTCCATCCCTAAGGGGGGTAACGGGGCGGGGGAGTTAATCTCTAGATCCACTGAACAGATTGGAATGAAATTTTGCACACATACTTATTTTACCACGTAGGCGCTCACTAAGAAAGGTTTTTTTTTAAATTCCATCCCTAAGGGGGGTAACGGGGGGGGGAGTTAATCTCTAGATCCACTGAACCGATTCGAATGAAATTTTGCACACTTACTTATTTTACCACGTAAGCGCTCACTAAGAAACGGTTTTTCAAAATTCCATCCCTAAGGGGGTAACGGGGCGGGGGAGCTAATCTCTAGATCCACTGAACGAATTGCAATAAAATTTTCCACACTTACATATTTTACCACGTAGGCGCTCACTAAGAAACTGTTTTTTCAAAATTCCATCCCCAAGGGGGGTAACGGGGCGGCAAAATTAATCTCTAGATCCACTGAACCGATTGGAATGAAATTTTGCACACATACTTATTTGACCATGTAAGCGCCCACTAAGAAACGGTTTTTCAAAATTCTATCCCCAAGGGGGGTAACAGGGCGGGGTAGTTAATCTCTAGATCCACTGAACCGATTGGAATGAAATTTTGCACACATACTCATTTGAGCACGAAAGCGCTCACTAAGAAAAGGTTTTTCAAAATTCCATCCCTAAGGGGGGTAACGGGGCGGGGGAGTAATCTCTAGATCCACTGAACCGATTGGAATGAAATTTTGCACACTTATTCATTTTACCACGTGGTCGCTCACTAAGAAACGGTTTTTCAAAATTCAATCCCTATGGGGGGTAACGGGGCGGGGCAGTTAATCTCTAGATCCACTAAACCGATTGGAATGAAATTTTGCACACTTGCTCATTTTACCACGTAGGCGCTCACAAAGAAACGGTTTTTCAAAATTCCATTCCAAAGAGGGTTAACGGGGCGGGGGAGTTAATCTCTAGATCCACTGAACCGATTAGAATAAAATTTTGCACACTTACTTATTTTACCACGTAAGCGCTCACTAAGAAACGGTTTTTCAAAATTCCATCCCTAAGGGGGTAACGGGGCGGGGGAGTTAATCTCTAGATCCACTGAACGAATTGCAATAAAATTTTCCACACTTACATATTTTACCACGTAAGCGCTCACTAAGAAACTGTTTTTTCAAAATTCCATCCCCAAGGGGGGTAACGGGGCGGCAAAATTAATCTCTAGATCCACTGAACCGATTGGAATGAAATTTTGCACACATACTTATTTGACCATGTAAGCGCCCACTAAGAAACGGTTTTTCAAAATTCTATCCCCAAGGGGGGTAACAGGGCGGGGTAGTTAATCTCTAGATCCACTGAACCGATTGGAATGAAATTTTGCTCACATACTCATTTGAGCACGAAAGCGCTCACTAAGAAAAGGTTTTTCAAAATTCCATCCCTAAGGGGGGTAACGGGGCGGGGGAGTAATCTCTAGATCCACTGAACCGATTGGAATGAAATTTTGCACACTTATTCATTTTACCACGTAGGCGCTCACTAAGAAACGGTTTTTCAAAATTCAATCCCTATGGGGGGTAACGGGGCGGGGCAGTTAATCTCTAGATCCACTAAACCGATTGGAATGAAATTTTGCACACTTGCTCATTTTACCACGTAGGCGCTCACTAAGAAACGGTTTTTCAAAATTCCATTCCAAAGAGGGTTAACGGGGCGGGGGAGTTAATCTCTAGATCCACTGAACCGATTAGAATAAAATTTTGCACACTTACTTATTTTACCACGTAGGCGCTCACTAAGAAACGCTTTTTTAAAATTCCATTTTTAAGGGGGGTAACGGGGCAGGGGAGTTAATTTTGAGATCCACTAAACCGATTGCAATGAAATTTTGCACACTTACTTATTTTACCACGTAGGCGCTCACTAAGAAACGGTTTTTAAAAATTCCATTTTTAAGGGGGGTAACGGGGCGGGGGAGTTAATCTCTAGATCCATTGAACCGATGCAAAAAAATATTTACAGACCCCAAAAAAGGGGCGTAAACGGGGAGAATAGTTTTCCTGAGAATTTTCATAACTGGATAGCAAAGTGTTACAAACGCGAAAATTGGGATCTAGATTCCCTTTTTAAAAAGACCGGACCCGCGTTTGATGATTTTCCAAAAAAAATATAAAAATAAAAATATCCAACTGCGAAAAAAAGGTGAGGGTGGATTTGTGAGTGATTTCTCTCAGAATTCTTATAATCTGAAGATCGACAATGTTACAGGCATGAGAATTGGCACTTGGACTTTCCTTTAAAAATAACTAGACCCGTGTTTGACAATTTTGCAAAAAAATATTTACAAACCGCGAAAAAGAGGTGTACCTAAATGGGAAGGGTATCCTGAGAATTCTCATAACTAGAAAACAAATGGTGTTACATACGTGAAAATTGGGATCTAGATTCTCCTTTAAAAAAAGACTGGTCCGTGTTTGGCGATTTTGCAAGAAAAATTTTACCAACTGTGAAAAAAGGGGAGGGTAGATTTGGGAGTAATTTTTCTCAAAATTCTCATAACTTGAAGATCGACAATCTTACAGGCATGAGAATTTGCACTTGGACCCTCATTTAAACATAACTAGACCCGTGTTTGACAATTTTGCAAAAAAATATTTACAGACCTCAAAAAATGGGGAGGATAGTTTTCCTGACAATTCTCATAACTGGAAAACAACATACGTGAAAACTGGGATCTAGATTTTCATTTAAAATTGACTGGGGGCGTGTTTGAGGATTTTACAAAAAAAAAAAAATACCAACTGGTATAAAAGGAGGGTAGATTTGGGAGTGATTTTTCTCAAAATCTTTATGACTTCAAGACCGACAAGCATAAGAATTGGCACTTTAAAAATAACTAGACCCGTGTTTGATGTTTTTGCAAAAAAAAAATGTTTTTTTTTTACTGTTTGTTATTTATTATTAAAACTGCTTTAATTAAAGGGCTGTACCAATTCCAAATATAAGTGCCAGTAAAGCCAAACCCAAGAATGTTGTAGGTTGACGTTTCAATAATAGGCAGACTTGTATAAACGCCAATCAGCGAAGACGACGATATTAGTAAAACAAAACTGTACTGGCTCATATTTACAATTACATCACACCGAGGCACTGCTATAAATAATAACATGTTATTCTAGTCATGAACGGTTCCGAAAGGCGTCTTTAACGCCAATTTCATTTTAAAACCAAGCGTTGAAGCAAGAAACACGTTCTACCTCCAGATCGATAAAAGATATTTGAAGAATCTTTGTCCGTATTCTTGTTCTTGATGTTAATTGCTACAATAGAATAGAAAATATCGTGATAAATTTACATTTTTTCTGTCCAAGCTTAATCGCCAGCTGCTATAAATGCTGGAAGGATTTTTATTAAAAAAATAATGCCGAAAATTTTAATTTACGAATTCAGATCACGAATTCAACGTTGGCACATATTTCCTGAAAATTCAAGCGACATATCTGAGATTCAAATTCGGTTTAAATTAGGACTTCGGTTTGCTCAATTTAACTCTATTTAATAGTTCGCACTTTCGAGATGTTTAGTTTCTTGTCGTCCTATTTACTTCACTTATGTAAATCTGGTACACAAAAAGGGTCTTAAGAGGATATTTGCCCTGCACTCGTCGGGTATAGTTCTCAGCGGGGTGAGAGACGAAGACGCAATAAATTGATGAGATCACGCCTTCGAAAGACAAGCAGCGGCCGACAGTTTCCCAAGTATTGGCAACAGGACAGGTCCACACTAAATATTTTAAGAAAGCGCAATGTTCGGAACTTCAATCAACAGTGGCTTTGAAACGAATTAAAATGATCGATTTATTGCTTTTGGACAGTAGCAAAAACTTTTTTAAAGGTAAAAGGACAATAATTGAAGATTCTGCAAAAAGTTTTTATTTACACAAAAATTATTGATTCACGATGGTTGGCACATTTTTAGGAACAAAATATAAGATGACAGACAAAAATAAATTGGGTATTTTTTATTTGTAGTTTTAACTCTTTGTGGATTTATAATATACTGAGGATCTCTAATGTTCATATTTCTGGTATGAATGAAGGATCAATAGTTTCAGGCAGTGAACAATTATAGTAAAATTGGTTTAATTTAGAAACCATTTTTGCTCTCAAAGAAATTGAAAATTTTAACTGGTATTAAATTTTTTCTAGTCCATACACCAAAATAACAAAACGCTTTTTTTATTATTGTTTTTATTAGATTAAATTAGATTAGATTATTTTTATTAGAGATCAAATAATATAATTCTTTTTTATAACAAAAAACCTATTCCTCAATTTAGTCTTGTTGCTACATATTATTATTATTATTTACTATTTTTCTTCATTTATTAATTTAATATTGTTGCTTTTTTTTGTGTTGAACTTCAAAACTTAAAATCGCGGCAACCCTTAAATCTGCCAACTTTTGCTCAGGCAACCATATATCATTGGTTTCGTTAAATTCCATACATTTTAATATACGGTTCATTAGAAAAAACGTTGAGGGTAAGTTGCTCATTTTATATGACCTTTTGACACCTGGCAACCCAGTGTCTTGCCAAGAAAAAGGTATGTTCTTTATGTCTTAAACTTTGAAATAAAACTTTTTTTTTTTGAAAAAAAAGAATGAGGTAATTTAAAAAAAAACTGCAATATATTTTTTATTAAAAATAGTCTAGCCAGGATATGGGGCGGCAACCCTATCATATTCTCTTCTGCTATACATTATCCTACATAAAATATACATTTGACCAGAAAAAAGGTTGAGGGTAGGTGGACCCAGGTCGGAATCTTGTACTAATTTAATGTCAACTGCAATAAACACAATTTTTTTTACATTTTTAATCATTTCTAAATATTTAAAATACAAGATCAAAGTTTACAGTACATATGACAACATGGCATGCCCACATTCGGCGCTTGCACAAAATCATTTATCTCATTTTTCCTTTCGGGTTTGAATAATACGACTATCCTTTTCAACATCAAGAGTGGGGCCACGAGAAAGGTGTATTACAAAATATGCAGTTCGACCCATAAACAAACTGCGAATACAGAACGGTATGGTCAACAATTTATTAAAATCACGAAAGCTTTTTCCAATATACTTGCATGCCGCCAAATTATTTCATCATTTGTTGCGATTAATTGGTCCTAGTATGCAAAAAAGGAACTACACTGTGTTCTAAATTTAAATAAAAAAACCTAATTATTAATTTGTTGGTCATGATTTATTATTTAACCCAAAAAGTTAAAAGTTGGTCAACTCTAAACTAAATTACATTAAATCTTAAATGTTAAATGTTGATATAAATATCAATAAAGAAAATGCATTATTTTCTTCTTAATGTAAGACATTAAATTAAATCTTAAATAATAATTATAGAATTATAAATACACCATAAATGTGAAATACATTTTATGTTAAAAAAATAACACTTTAAACCCAAATATCACTAAACCCACCTAAATAAATAAAAGCCGGGTCTGGATTCGACCAAGAGACGAAAACAGCAAACATACCCTTCTAAAATGTGTAGATAAAGAGTGGGGACTATAGTAACCGAAGCAGTTGATGAGGGCACCACTTTCTAACGATATCATACACCGCGTTTTCTAGCAGCAAGCCTATGGAATTGTGTATAGATTTGCAAAATCCGAAAAGTTATTTAGCAAAACATATTTTTTTTAGTTACACAAAACATTAATCTAAGTCCCTCCTGTGGTAGAAAATAGCTATTTTCCGAACGCTTGCAATACAGCGTAATAAACTGGGCAAATGTCCTCTTAACTGAAGCAACATCTGCTTTATGCCACACCTTCAGATACATGAGACATTTTAGACACAAGATAAGACAGACTCTGTAGACATGTTAGGTTTCTATGGTAATTTGGGTCAATGTGCACAATTAAACTATTAACATTATTATTTATTAAATTAGATAAATTATTACTTATACTCATAGGTATAAAAATTGCATTATTAATCACAAAAATATAATGGGTATTCAATTAAAAATATCGTCGAAAAAGCTTTTTTCACAACAACTTCACGTATGTCTACATCAACCTTGAGCATTTGATATTTTTATTTCCCCCTTCTAAGTAAAGGACACATTACAGGTATTTATGTGACTAAGGGCCGATTTCATCAACCTTAGTTAAACTTAATCATCTGTTAGAGACAATTGTTGCTATAGTTTTAACAAACGTATCTATGCAGTTATTTATCAATTAAAGTTAACCGATGTTGGTGAAACCGGCCCTAAGTAAATGTTTAATTACAGAAACAGACCTGTAAAGTTTTGCGGGCTTGTACAAGAGACCTGTAAAGTACAACACCATTACAACGCATCGTCACAAACTGTCCTGCCGTTTTTGATTACAGAATTTTATATTTATAAAAATAAAAAGTGATTGAAACAATATCGTTTGAAGGTGAAAATACAAGTTTGTTACGAGATTTGCCTTGCAATTAGTCTTTACTGGGCTCACCGGGTTATGGGTCTCGCTCCTTTGTCGCTCGACCCAAAATCTCTCGGCTCACCCGTAAAGACTAATTTACAAGGCTTTTCCCGTATAAATAACTATCTATTACAGACTTCAAAAAAGGAGGAGGTTCTATGTTCAGCTGGATGTATATATTGTGACGGACTTGGACCCGAGATGACTCATCGCTGTAGCGGCGTCATCAATGGGGTCGTCCCACAATTTTCAAAAACAGCTTTTCTAGAAACTACACGAAAAAATAATATACCCCTATTTTTCTGTTTATACGAAATTACGCGTTTACTAGGTAAAAAAATCCGAAACATTTGTCTTATTTGAAACGCGCGCCTTTTTCTGACGTCAACACGCGACAAAATTTACCAGACAAAAATCAAGTTACTAGACATGCCGACTAATGAGAAGCGCATGAACCAATGAGAATGCCCCCCTGAAATGACGTCACAAGAGGCGGTAAATGCGATTTTTGATACGCTCTGTTATCTTACAAAACAACTTTATGAAACAACACGTTTTACGTTTTAGGGCTTCATGTTACATAGTCTATGAGATGCTATAGTTGAATTGGTCAAATTCAATTGAGGGGGACAACCCCATTGCTGGACTGTACTGGAGTTTACTACAACGTACTCGAGGTCAGTATGACACATCTTCTGGAATATCCGGTACAGATCGAGAGCGCCATGGAGCCTCTAGAAACATTTAGGCGCCGGTATATTTATTAGAGGACGTTCCAACGGGAGTCAGTCAGTTTAGTGAGTCAAAGTCGAAGTGGGTCGAGTCGGACAGTTGCTTTTATCTATCCGGAGTGCCGCGTGATGTGTAAATAAATAATACGAGGCGTGCCAGTGAAGTAGTAAATTGTAAATAGTGTAAATAATGTAAATAGTGTAATATTAGAAGTATACATAAATTGTACATAGTGTTTAAATAAATGGAACCCAGAAACGCTACAATATTTTTTTATGCATGTTCACCGATTTCTTCGTCAATTGTGGACCGATTTTGTTTTTTGTTTTTTTGAAAGAATATACTCCTGAGGTTCTGAGGTGGTCTCATTGTCACCAAGTCCGGATCTGATGAGGGGATCCTCAAATTTTTTCTTCCTTACCGACTTCTTTTATGTATGTTCACCGATTTCTTCGTCAATTGTGGACCGCTTTTGGAAATTCTTTTTTTATTTAAAAGGGTATACTTTTGAGGAGGTCTCATTGTTACCAAGTCCGGATCTAAATATAATCCCATGGAAATCGACGGAAATCCTCAAATTTTTCCATTTATGTATCTTCACCAGATTCTTCGTCAATTGTGGACCGATTTTAAAAATTATTTTTATATTTGAAATCCTCAAATTTTATAATTTTTATGAACTCTCTCAAATATAGTGGTTTAATAATTATTCAGGTCAATTGTAAAATAATTGCTTTAAAAAAAGAAACCGACATGTTTACATGTGCTACCTACTGATCTGTTTGAAGTCGGTGCCGTCCCCACTCCGTCCATGCTCCCTATTCTTCCGCTTCCTGTCATTGAAATTTTTCGTGCCCCTAAGAGTACATGTGAGTGCAGAGCCATAGCGTCTCAAGCAAACAAAACTCAGACAACTCTTGGACGATCTCCTCAACAACTCCAGTGAGTATCTTATTTTCTTCTTTTTAATTTCTTTAACCCAACTGCCACGACAATTGACGTCGCTTCGTCAATAACACGAGTCCTCCCAGTTTTTCCTACGAGTTATTGGTACACAGGACCCCGGTTGCGACCTCATTATCCGACTTCTGGGATTAAAAACTCGGAATTTTGATTAGTTTTCTTTCGAACCACAAGACAAGGCGTTTTTAAAACGGTTCTTAAAATGAGTATATAAACAGAAACCTCCTCGTCCAAAGTACCAGATTACATGGGACCCTTCCAATTTTCAACCCTTCTAGTTTTTTAAAATGCAACTCAACATTGTTTTCTTCCTTATTAAACCCGGAATGATTTTTTTTTTTAATTAATTTTGTATTTGCTTTTGCATGTTTTCTTTATTTCCTTTTCTTTTTTTTAATGATTTTTGATATACTTTTTCACTGTTGCAATTGTTGTGAATAAAGTACAGATTGCTAAAAGTTTCTAGACCGTTTTAATTTAAACATCTATCAGGAATTATGTGTAAATCAAGAACGGCAATACCAAATATAATATTAAAAGATGAATTGACTTAATTTAAGGAAAATTTCTCGAAATTATATGAGTACAGTAAACCCTCGTTAACACGAACTCTGTTAACTCGAACACCTCGATATGACGAACTAAAATCATGGACCCGACCGTCTCCAATTTAACATGTACAGGAAGCAGTTCGGTTGACACGAATTTTCGTTAACACGAATCTCGAACACAATTTATGAACGGAATAACCGATTTCCATAAAAAACTCCTCGGTTAACACGAACAGCTGCACCTGCGCGCGCGTTGTAATGACTGTTTACTAAGAATTTATTGGTGGCAAAGCAATTCTCTTAGTTGGTATTAGTTACGTCTCAGAATTCTGTCGAGTGATATGTACGTTCCAGATTGTATACATAATGGCAGAGGCAATCGAAAACAAAAACGTAGTGAAAGATCAATAATTGACATTAAAGAAAAATGGCAATTCTGAGTGAAATCGACATGGGTGAATTAAGAAGAACTGTAATACATAAAATTTTGTAATTTTGAGAGGTGATGATACATAATTTTGATTTTTTATCAACATTTTAATAAATGTGAAAAATCGGATAACACGTACTTCGTTAACACGAACACTTGATAAAATGATCCCTTCAAGTTCGTGTTAACGAGGGTTTACTGTATTGCCGTTAGAAGAATTACATAGCTTCCTTTTCTTTTTCTCTCTCTTGTCCCTACCCGGATCGTTCAAGCTCTTCCGCTTAGGTCCTTAAATTGCAATGACTGGAAGGAGAGTGGAGATATGAAGAAATTGGCTTTCAATCACGTGCATGTGGGGTCACAAAAATTGCTATCTATCAGGAATCATATGTAATTTCTTCGAACGGCAATACTCATATAACTTCGATCAATTTTACTTAAGGTAAATCAATTGATCTTTTAATTATATTTATCACTTTTGATAAACTAAAAAATAAATTATAATGACTGAAATTCGGAAAATGCATCTGCGCTTCCTTTTTCTAAAGTTGTAATTTCTATTTCAACGATCAGCAAACATATTTCAATATATGTCTTAAAGATCGCGATAATTTTATTCTTAAAGTTTATCGACGTCTTTCAAGGAAGTAACAGTAGAGGGTTGTCGTGTCAAAGACCGCGTAATCGCTTTCCGATCGATTTTCATGTATATTTTAAAAAATACTGCAACTGCGCTAATGTAAGTGAACATCAAGAACTGCTTAAATGACGTACAGAAAGGACAAGAGCTTAACTGGACTAGATGGTAAATTTTATAGATTTCTTTCCATAATCCGCTAATTCGAGTTCGCTATGCCTGTTTTTCTGTACCTTATTTTTTCTTTCCTGGTGTTACATATCCCATTGCATCTCTCGCAATCCGCACGCAGCGTTTGCCCAATCCATTTCCATCTACTTCTTCTTATTTCTTTTTCTATAGGTTCTTGCTGCGTTTTCTTCTATTTTTTTTTTCTCAGGTAGGTATTAAAATTTTAATCGGTAATAAAACTCATCATAAATTGTTGCATTTAACCCCTTAGATTTCGAGTTGAAATTAGTGGAAGTTTTGACGTCAATTTAGTTACCCGCCAATGAACGGCTGAACGATGATGATAATAATCACAAAAAAAAAACTTTTGAAATCATTCGGAAACAATCTAAACCGCCCGACGTAAATAAACTAAAAATAGAAAACTTACCTAGTAAACGTCTTTACTTCAACATCCAACGCCAATTGATAAAAAATTGTGGGGTTTAATAAATAGCATGCGGATTTTCGTCTGCCTAGACGTGTGTTTTATTTAAGTTGAAAATACCTTCTCTGGTGAAACCCGCATCGTCAGTTGATGAAAGAAGAAATAGAAAATTTGGCTCTTGGTTTATTTTGGCCAGGACCCTTTCACAATTTACAAAAGTAAAACACAATGCACAACATTAATGGAAATTAGGCCCACGAATAAAATCCGGCATCTTTTGTGATTAATGACTTTTTTCCCTAGCCATATTCACGCAGAGTGTAGGTGGCCAATGGAAAATAATGTCACTTACATTCACAGAATCATTTTCGCAGGAAAACAATAAAAACTACGTGAATGGTTTATTTAATTTATTATGAAAATTGAATGTAAATGTACAATTCGAAAAAGTTTGTAAAAATTTGTAATAACTGAATCTTCTCTATCCAACAAATGAGTTTTTTTTGTTTGAAAAGTTGTTGATGATTGGACCTCGGATTGGGCTTCAGAAACAGAATACCTTTGTTTTATTTCTTCTGGTTCTTTCGTTTGAAGATGCTCACCACCGTTGTTAAAGTCTTGTCTTAGGTTCCCACTTCTATTGTAAAATATCTTGTTAGCTGTTTCCAATTTATAACTATAACTGACTCGGCAACATAACTTTCCGCAATCGTAGAGCTTTTCCAACCTTCATGCCTTTTGAGACCTAAGATATTCTCTCCAACGTTTACGTCAAACGTAAACTCGTACCTTTTTCTGGATTTCGAAGCAGTAAATCCAAACACGCAATATCTGCAGCTTCATCTATTTCCATTTTTAAAGGTTTTGAAGGAAAAAAACGGGTCTTCGCACAAGATACATTAAAAATTAGACGTCAAATCCCACGTCGGAAAAATTAATGTAATAATAATAATAATGCCCCGACTCCCCGCCTCTCGTGATCCCTGACAAGAAGCAACAAGGGATCCGAACTTTGGATGATCTTACAGGCTATACCCAAGATTACCCTGTTATGAAGACACTCCAAACTCAAAAGTCCTCGGCCTCCCTGGTTTCGTGGAAGATATAACCTCGGAACGGACGATTTTGGATGCAAACTGCGCTGTAGATGCATCATTTTTCGAGTATCCCGATCAATCTGCTTCAACTCATCCACTAACCATTTAACTGCTCCAAATGAATAGAGCAGGATCGGAACGGCAAGCATATTTGTGGCAAAAATCTTGTTCTTCCCCGAAAGCTCTGACGACCAGATTCGTCGGAGTAGATTTTTGTACTTGCCGCAGAGAGACTTTTTTACCTGGTGTGACGCTTGGATGTGGCACTGCTCCACACCCAAGTACTTGTAAGTCTCTCCGGCGTTCAGATGTCTCAGAACGCTTCCGTCAATGAGTTGAGCATCTTCATCGAAATACTCGCATCGTCCTCTTTTGAGATGAACCTGAGCACATTTGTCCCAACCGAACTCCATGCCAATAGCATCTGTGTACTCCTGCACTATGCGCAATGACTGCGTCAGTTCTTGCTTTCTGGAAGCATACACTTTTAAATCATCCATGTAAAACAAGTGCGTGATCTTATGCTTCCGGTTACCGGGTGTACCACAGCTATAACCCTTTGCACCGCGCAAGGCTACGGACAGCGGCAACAGTGAGATACAAAACAGAAGAGGACTCAAGGAATCTCCCTGGAATACTCCTCTTCTGAATGATATCAACTCTGTCTGAACTCGGTCCCGTCGGGATGTTATCGAGAACCGAGTCTTCCAGAGTGACATCAGTTGTTTGATGCATCTCACCAGTGTATCGGGTATCGCAAGACATTCGAGCAAGTGAATAATCAGCTCGTGAGATGTTGTGTCGAATGCCTTACGATAATCGATCCAAGCCATAGATAGGTTGCGCTTATATTGGACGGCATCCTGCGTGACGCACCTATCGATCAGCAGGTTTTCCTTGCAGCCGTCCACGCCCCTTTTACAGCCTCGCTGTTCGAAAATTTTCGAATACACCGGGTTAATGGCGTGAAATATTCGGTAGTACAGGAGTCTGGTGAAAATCTTGTAGCACGCATTTAGGCAAGTTATTGGCCGGTAGTTCTGAGGCTGAGACAAATCACCCGTTTTAGGTAGTAAAACGGTTCGCCCCTCGACAACCCACTCCGGAATGGGCCGCTCACCATTAAGCCAGGAATTAAATACCTTGGCCAGACACCACTGGTCTTAATTGAGATCTTCTTACGAAGTTCTCAAATTGTGCAAGGGCTGGAGTGTCTTCACGCAACGGTTTCGATCCCTCATATATTTCCCTCCAGAAGACTTCGACCTCCTGCACCGCCGGCAATTTCTCTGGGATAGAGTTTGCCCGCTGGAAGAGTCTCGAAGAATTTGTCTTGAACTTGTTGTTCTCGACCAACCTTCGCCTACTCCTTACCAGGGACTTTCTTGCAGCCACAAGACTGCGAACTCTATACATGCAGTGCTGCTTCTCAACAGCAAGCACCGCTGCATTCAGTGTATGATGGGTCCGGCGAAAAAGACGCGCGATGCGCCGGATTTTTGGTGTGAAAGGTTTCATCTCTTTGATGAATTCCATCACACACTGAATTCGAGAAATATCCTGCCTAGCGGTTTCTATCTTCTTGTCTATCTTTTCAAGGCGACATTCGAATTTCCTCTCAGCCTCAGTGCTCTAACCACGTGGGGCCGAAGAAGAAAGCCTCGTCGCCTCTCGATAGACCATTTCGTTCAGGAGCAGGATGTCTGGATCCCCAGGGAGGTTCCTATCGAGTGATTCGTCCGCTGCAACTACATCGCTGGCTTTGGGTGGTGGAATTTTGTGGAGAGACTTTCTGTTCGGAGGCATCTCCAAAATTACCGGAACAGCGTGGCGGATCTCCGGCTCGTCCGGCTGTACCTCCACCAACTGCTCCGGTGCTCTCTCGTATTGAATGCGACGAAGATAGGCCACATAGTCGCGGAGTTTTTGTGGCGCGAAAAAGTGATGCTCCGGGTGTTTCTCACCCCACAGAGCATGCATCCTTTCCGTGTAACCCCTTCGCCGCGGCTCGCTCGTCTCGTAGCAGTCGAGCAGGTCATTCCTTAGAGTGTTGGTCCACTCAAAGCGTCCATGGGCATTGCCAGAGTCGTCAACGGGTGATTCGTTTTCCGAGACCCCTCCACCTTCACCTTGGTCCCTATCCGACTGGGACCGGTCGTGGGGGTCTTTCCCTGTTGGGGTAGTAACAACAGTTTAGGGTTCCGATTGGTTGTTAGCCAAAAGGAACCCCGGCCGGTACTGGGGTCAAGATGGCTTGACCTCCCAGGTGCGCCAAGAGCTACCGGTCCGATTTGCACCTTCAGCTCGGCAAGGTGGTGGCGCTACTCACCAAGACCAAAGATGTTATGTGGCCTGCCTGCCTGTAGTCAAGTCAATGCATAGTGTTTTCTTCAAGAACATTGAAAACCTTGGCTTATCCAAAAGGCATACATTTGCCTTTCTGAGATCAAGTGGACTGAAATCTGAGACTGAGGGATTCATTTGCGCTACGCAGGATGGTGTAATTAACACCTTGGTCTATCGCAGCCGCGTGATGGGTATAGAGGTGCCGAATGTGAGCTGTAGGGCTTGTCACAGGGCCCCTGAAACAGCAATGCATATATTGGCGGCATGCCCGGTATATGCAGCTTCGGCCTATATCCATCGCCACAATGCGGCATTGAGAGTGTTATACTTTCATTTAAGACTTCCATTATGCGATAGACCAGACACCAGTGCTGCCCTATGTCCCGAACGATATTGAGTCCGTTGTGGAGTACGAGAGGTGCCGAATCTATTGGAACTTCTCGTTCTCCACCGTCAGGCAGATAACAGCGAACAAGCCTGACGTGGTTCTATTGGACCACTCCTCCAAGCAGATGTTTGTTATTGAAAAAAAAAATGTCTTTATTGACGCAGTTAAATGCTTTTACAGTGTAGATACATATGTACATTATTAACAGAACGAATAAAAACAAAAAAAAAACGATTAAATTAATAACAATCTAAAACTTGCCTTAGCTGGCTTTTAAAGGCCGCAAGCGACTTAGAACTAAGAAAGTCTAATTCATCGTAGTAACGATTGCAACATAACAAAGAGGCATTTAATGGCGACCTCATCAGATAATTCGTTTTTGAGAAGCCTAATCCAAAACAAGGCGCCTTCCGGATGGGATATTGCGGTACATAAAATTTTAACAAATTAAAAATGTCAGAACAGTCAATTAAATTATTTAAAACTTTATATATGAAACAAATTGCAAAAAATGATCTTCTAGTTTCTAATTTGGACAAACTTAGGTATTGTAAACTGAGATCGTAACTATGTTTTACAGATTCAGGTAATCTCCATTTCACAAACTTAAAAAATTTATACTGAATAATATAATACGCAATGTAGGGACTAACTTTTCTCGATAGAATAAATTCCCACAATTTTCATAAACAGCTTTTCTAGAAACTAGACGAAAAAATATTATACCCCTATATTTTTGTTTATGCGGAATCGCGCCTTTACTAGGTAAAAAAAAATACGAGTGTGCTTTAGACCAAACGACTGAAGTAAAACTTTAGTTCGCCATTGTGAAAATGCTCTTAATTTATGTAAGTGGATGTCAATGTTTATCAATTAAAGTGGAAGATAAGGAGAAAAGAGTTTTATTTAGCGTAGTGTGTTGTTCTTACATGAAGAGTATAACATGGACTGACCGACTTAAAAATAACAAAGCAACTAACAGAGCAGGGGTAAACAGACCCAAATTCGACACGGACATTATGGAGACAGATTTATGTTTTTCTCTCTACGATCTACAAGCTGACACATTTGACATTTATTACAGTGGAGTCAAAGCTGTAAATACTGAATATCGTAACAGTGGAGCTAAAGAATCCTGAATTAATACCGTCTGCAGTATTGGATAATGCATGTTTCAGTTTGTCGTCAGCGAAAACCAAATTAAAAAACCCTAGTAAAATAACGTGGCGTTACCTTGCGTGTCATACATACTTCTGTACTCGAAGAGCTACAGATCACTAAAATGATACAGTAATAATTTCAGGTTCGGAACTCATTGAAATACGATACTAACAAGGCGGAATGAATGAAAAGAGGTAATCACACGTACGTGCTTAATCGTTCTTACTACATTCAGCACAAGTACCTTTACCCATCAATGCCAAGGGCCTGTAATAATGACTTGTAGGAATCGTTGCTTTAATTAAGAAAAAAAAAATGATTTTTTTTTTTGTAAAAATGAAATTGTAGTCGAGGTCTAATAAGTCTAATCTATAACCAGTAAAATTTTGTCCCTCATTTATAAGTATTTATAACAAACAAATACAGGGTCTTCATAAATGACTCTTACATCCAGTATTCTTTAAAAATCAAAATTCACTGATCTAATATTTATGAAAACCCGGTATAACAATAGTAGATTATTATACGAGTTCCTGTGTAAATTGGATGCACGAGTGAAACGAGTGCTTTTGTGAACCCCGAGTGGCATAAAGCGTTCAATCTACACAGGTACGAGTGTAATACGACGTTTTATCGTTCGACACAACCACGGAAAATCTTTAAATTGCTTAAAATCCATAAAAATAGTTTGACGTTTATCTGTCTTTTTCATTATTTCATGACAGAGAGTGTTTACACAAGCGAAAATTTGAAAATTCTGACAGTGTCGAACGATAATAGTATATTATGATACGAGTTTTATAAGAAGCATTTTGTCGCACGCACGGGTTTAGGGCACGACGAGCGTAGCGAGGAGTGCCCTAAAAGAGTAAGATAAACGAGTTATCATACAGTATTTTTTCTACTTTGCCACTTTTTATACAAAATAATCAAATTTCACAATCCAGGGAATTTCGCGGCGGTTGGCCACCTTTAGTGCATTAACGGCGGCTATGAAAAAGAATTAATTTGAAACGTCAAAAAATTAGTTCTGTGACTGTCGGATAAACGACCCAAAAAACTACAAGATTTTCTATAAAAATGATCATACCAAAATATTCTACACATTTTTACGAAGAGATTGAGGTACGGATGAACAGAATCCGTTTGTTCTAAATATTTTAAAACACAAAATCTGCACAAAAGTTTGACGTTTTGAGATTGTGAAATCTCTCCATCCACAAAATGTTTAGATTCAAATCCCGCCGCACAAACAAGTGGACCCCCTTATCCGCGTCTTCACTGACCGGAGACACAAACACTCTCAGTCCACGATACACTTACAACGGTATGCCAGGTAGCCGGACGAAAATCGTTCGGTTAGCGCAGGACGTCAAGTGCGAGAACATTTTCAACAGCGAGCATTGCTCTAATAGGAAGATTTATCAAAATCGTTCTTTAATATCAATTAAATAAATAAATAAATATGTTTTCTGTTTTTATTTAGCATCTGCAATAGAATTAACGATTAGTTAATACGACACTGTTCCGTAAAACGTTTATTTTATTATTTGAAACCTGGTTTACAGGATGTTTAAAGAGCACATACGTATTATTGTTCTTGTAAGTTATATTACGTAAATCTGCTATGTATACAAATTTGTCATTTCACATTTTTTTAATATTTACAAATTGTTAAAAGATGTTACCCATGTCACAAAAAACTGCGATGATTAAATAAGTTTAATATTAAAAGCCAGGAAGCATTTACACAACAAAATGCAATTTTTTTTAATGTTTGGAAATATTTATATCGGAATGAATAAAGAAAAACAATTTGCCAGCAGGTCACATTTACTTTGGGTCTATTATAAAACCTTTGTTCCGTAGAATTACTGGAAATATATAAAACTACTGTTCAGTAGAATTACTGAAACAATATCATAATTGTATGATTAGTTAAAATTCGACTGAAATACAGGGCTTTGGATCATGGAGCCTTTAAGATTAATCACACAATTTATTTATTCCTCTATAAAAACTACCCATATCATGATTTGCCGAGGAATTTGCGATTATTTTGCAAATGCATGTGTGTGCGTGGGACATCAGTAATTCAATAACGTAAGAATAATGTCTGTGCTGCGGATAGTGATTTTTTATTAATTCGCAAAGATACTACATAGTAGCGATTAAGTATTTTTATTTGTGATTATACTTTGATAAACTAACATTTTAACAATATACTTATATTATAAAAGTATCATTTGAAAAGGGATTGATGCCGGCAATTTTTAAATTCACTTATCGCCAAAAAACAGAGCGTATTTGTCTATTTACCCTAATACATTACTGAGATTTCCCTCGCAGGTGACGTCATTGCATGCGCGTTGGCATACCGTTGTGAGTGTATCGTGTCTCAGTCATCACAATATTATAGTGGCATCACAGTCTTTGGCAAACGCCATCAGTCCACTTGTTTGTGTTACCAGCTTCGCCCCCACCAGGCAACAAAATTGCGTGCCCCAAAAGCACGTGAAGGCACCGCCCAAACAAGTGCCAACAATATAGTAATGCCAATTCCCATCAACAGCTATTGATGTTGTTCCCTCTGCTAGCCACTTGGAGTTGACACCTTGACAGCGAAGTATTGTATTGTAGGTTAGGATTGCCCTGGGATTGCCAAGTTTGCCAATATTATAAAAAAAATTACTATTGTTAGTAGAATTATTATAACACCGTTTTTGTCTATTATGACACTCAAAACCGTATCGTAATAACCTCAGTACGAACGCAAAGTAGAAAAAATATTTTTTAAGATAATGTGGATTTCAAATTTGCCAAATGGTTATTTTCTTGGGGGGTGCGAAACACCGACCGCCCTCTTATCTCCTACACTGATTGCTAACTAGAATCTATACTTATACTAATAAAAAAGGAGGCACGCGTTTGACCCTTTTCTATTTAAATAATACCTATTTTTATGTTAAGTTAATGGCGCAATAAAATTACTGCATACAACAGACCACCACATTAACAAGGGTTCATGCTAACTATTCCAAGAAAAATTATGCAGGGGCAAAATAATTTGCAAAATTATATACAATTAAAAAAAGATACGATCGGGAGCACGTCACTCTTTGTTGTTAGTGTACGACTTTGGGATTTTAATAAAATTTTATGATGATGAACGTAAAATTTTGATCAAAAGCTGATTGAATCAAGCATGACATTGACTATGGCTACTTTATATTTTTTCCTGAAAACCAACAATCTGAAGCAAATATTATTTGGCACAATTGATGACCCCCTAAAATATATACATATTACGGATGCGAGGTCTTTAGTTAAAGTAAACTTTTATATACATGGGTGATTCTGTTCTAACTGTTACTTTTTCGATCAAAAAACATTCGATTCTATAATAGAATTTTTTACTTTTTTATGCATATTATTACTCTATTTCATTTTAAAAATCAAAATTCGAAAGAATTTTGCTACAACTTTAAAATATCGAAGATGGGAGTGGTTCCGAAACATGTTCCTATGGTAATTTACTCCACTTTGATTCATCGAGATTCTTTCCGTTTTTAAAATCTCGAGAATGAGAATCAAATTTAAAATTTTTCTTGCCACGGTACTGACATTTTAAATTTAATTAGCAACTGTAATTATTTGGTTACGAATTTGATAATATCCAAATACAATATTATTTAGGTTAGTAATAAGTATAAAAATCTATTACTTATGATAAAAAAAAAACAATAATTATTTACTTTACCAATACTACGGTACTGACAATTAAGTGATATACTGTAAGTTTTGTCTGGACTGGAAGTTATATATTACACAGAAAAAGTGATGAAATATGTTCGTGGGGATCGTATTAATAGAAAAAAATTATGAATACAATGTTATGGTATGACCAGTGAGAGTAAACAGTACAGGACATTAATAATAATCACTGTTAGATTAGAATCACCCACATAACGATATGCCACATTTCCATATGTAAATTATTCCAATAAAATTGATACAAATTCCAGTAAAAAGATTTACAAGAATCTTTTCGTTCTATGCTTTTCCTAACTTCAAAAAAGCACTTTACTGTTTCCCGAATGAAAAAAATGATGACCCAATTTACCACTCAATTAAAAAGCTCTTCTCTAAAGCGATTCATTATCGAAATCTGATGTTTGTATCAAACCTGAGAGGCTTATTTAGGTAAATAGATTTCACTGGAAATGACGTCAGAAAAGAGCAAATTGTGGTCTACATTTATTCGATAATAATCTTGTGCGTGCTTGACTTTTTTACAAATCTCAACATTGATACGGCTTAATTTCGTTTTATATCACATGCCACGGTGAATGTATCATCGACTACCAAAAATAATTAGATATTATAAAATTGATAAATAATGCTTTAAAGGGAAGAGGGAGGATTCAGTTTCATCTGTCTACGAACGTGACTTTCCGCCATGTGATAAATGTTTCCATTAAAGTCTTTCTGTTTTGAGCTTTAATACTCGAAACCAGGACAGAAGTGAACTCATTTGTTATTAGCACTCAAAAGTTTTAATGACATTTCATCTGTTGTCCACACACACGTCAACTATCACATGAAAAAAGGGCTTTGTAAATTATTATTTAATATGTATTGTGACGTTCTGGAAGAATCGCGGCGTGATGATTTCATCGTAGACTCGAGGAGGATCGCGACCGCAATTCTAGGCGAATCTAGAAAGCCGCTTCGCTCTTTAAATACGATGCGACAGAGGTCGTCCAACTAGTCAAGTCGAGTCGATGTCAAAGTCTGAATAAGCTACTGAGCGACATAATCCGTGTGACTCGTGCGAACTGTTAAAATAAATAATTGTGCCGTTATAACTGTGATCTGTAAATAGTCTAGTGTTTAAATAAATTGGACATATTTCGTTCAAATAAATAGTTTTGTGAACCCATAAACGCTACAGTATTCATTTCCGGGCCACAATCACACAGAAATTTTAATACTGTTATTAATAATCTATTTCTAGTTCACGAAACGCTTATGTTTGCTTATTTTCAGGTTTTATGTACATTTGTATTTGATTTGATATACTGGAACATATCTAATGGATTTCAGCTTACCTAAGTATACACTGTGTTCTTTTTAAACTGGACACTCTTTTTCTTTTTCGCTATTCCTGAATTCAAAAATATCTCCAAAATAAAATCATGTGATCGCCCGTCAGCGCGTAACTCACACACACAAGCACATACACATATCTGTGTAGTTTTTTTTAAACACATCTACAGGTCAAGAAAATGAAAAATGAGTGAAAATAGCTTAAAACTGTACGAATGTGTGATCTTTGCGTATTAACATACAGGATGGCTTTTTAATTGGGTGACAAAATTGGACTTATTAAACCTCGACTACAAAAAAATGTGTTTTTTTAATTAAAACAACGATTCCCACAAATCACTATTGGATACCACTGGCATTGATGGGTAAAAGTCCTTGTGCTCAATGTAGTAAAGAACGCTTAAAGCTGCGTTTTTGGCGGGACATTAATTCCCAAATCACACTTTTATACAAATTTAAACATTTTAAACGAAATTTGATTTATCAGGCACGTTGTAAATAATTATTGTGAGGCACCTTTTCAACCGTTAACCCTTAACTACTAACGTACCAAAAGTGGAACATCAATCCTACTAATGCTACGTCCACCAGACGGCTAAGCAAAAATGCTCATTTTGATATGAAAATATAATTTTTGTGTTCTGCGCAGTTTTGTGTGTTTATTGTACTTTTCCTAAAGCGCTATGATTGTTTAAAGTTGGAATATTAACGCAAGTTTAAAATAAAAACAAAAAATAGACGCCTCCATCAAATTATCTAAAATTTTACATCTTCATCTTCGGAGACTGAAAATAAAATAAAAACCCTAATATTTTAAACATGTAATTTTTATTTACCGTAGATTAGGTATGGATTTAGCAGAATGTAAAGAAAAACAGAAGACAACGAGTCAATTTTATGGATATGACGCATAGTCCGGACATATTTTTTCGCGCATTCTAAACAAATTGTGTTTTGGAAATCCAAATTGTTCCACTCTAGTTTGGGCAGTCTGTAGACAGACGGCATTCGTTTATCACCGGTGCACCAACACTAACTGTACGTCTGGGAGACGGCTAAACAATTTTTAGGCAAGATAACTAAGAAATGAATTGTCCCAGGCTTAAAATTCGTGGAATACGTGTTCAGTACCTGATGGTGCTAAATTACATAAATACTCGAGCGCCACAATTGCATGTGGGGGATTATACCTGGACTAATATCATACCATGCCGTCTGTGAGACGTATTAGTTAAGGGTTAAGTCCAAAATTGAGCCAAATTCCCAAAAAAAAAAAAAAAATTGGCGATAATTTTATACAAGTTCGATGGAGTATGAAATTATAAAGTGCAAGGAGGAAATAAGCTTTGGTTTTGACAGTACTTGACAGCTCCGACATCTTGATTATTTTAGTTGAGTCTGTTGGTCACCATATTATGCGGTGGCGCTGTATAACAATTTGGCGGAAAATTTGTACAAATTCAAAGATTTACACACTTAAATAGAATTAAATGCGAAAGTTTGGTTGGATGGATAGATGTTTGTTGCTTAATCACTTTAGAACGGCTGAGCGGATTTGGATGAAATTTGGCATATAAATTTGGAGTATAGTCTGAAATACCACATAGGCTACTTTTGATCCCGGAAAAATGTACGGTTCCCGTGGGATAGGTTACGGCGCCGGCGGTTCAGATGCCTCCCTCCCAAGGGGGCACCGATGGTACTGAGAAAGTTTTATTTTAATTTAGGAAAACTGCTTAATTTGTAGATAGGATAATATACAGGGCTTTTCAATCGAAACGAGCCATCCTCAATAACTTTTAAGGAAAAGAGATTTGAGCAAAACCTAAAAACCGGTCAATTTTTATCTCGAGGGGGACATGTTTTAATGCAATAGTAGACACTCTTGGTGCAACCCCATACCTCTGACAGGAGAAACCCCTATTTTTTAAATAGGGAATAGGGGTTGAGTAACAGGTCGCTTGAAAGGTCTTTTAATTAATTACTTTAACATAATTATTTTTTTAATTACATACTTTATAAGTTAGTAATTAAAAAAAAATTACGGATTTGTTTTGTATCTAGGCATATACTTGCGAAACTCGCTTATCCCAAGACTTTAGTACGGGGTAAGCGCGCAACCCGACACAAACCCGACACAAAAAATGCAATATATAAGTGAGGGGATATTTTGTACCGGGAGGGGCTAGTCCAAGCAAATTAGACGAAAAAACAACGAATAGAAGAAATAATTTATAAAGTTTTAAAATTTTGGTTATGAACTCCCAACAGGGACCAAAATAAAATATTCCCACCTCCCCGGGGGGAGCTTTATCCCCTTTTGCTCAAGTGAGAGCTCTTCGGATCTTTATTTGGGTTCCTGATGGTAGTTCGTAACCAAGATTTAAAAACTATAAATTATTTCTTCTATCCGATTGTTTCACGAAAACTATTAAACACAATACAACGGCGTAATACAGTTATATACTTCATCTCCGGTCAAATAACTTAAACTTTTAACGGACGGTTTTTGGATGAAGCATATCGGCTCTCAACGCATTTTGTGTTGATTTCGACGGCTATTTTCGCAAAGTACTAATTTAATGGGTGTTTGAGTGCATGGATGATGTACCAATGGGATTTTGGTGATTTTATATAGTTTTCAATAAAAAGTTGGCGTTTCACTTTTGTCGCGCGTGGACTCCACGCACAATTCTTTTCAGTGTTTATTTGTGTCGAATAGACTTTACGTTTAATAGTCTTAAACGGCTTTTCGCAAATAAAAAATAATATTTGTTCAACAAATTATAACATTAATAAAATTCAAATATAAGTTACTTATATTTATGTGTAGTGTGTTTATTAAAGAACAATGCCACGTCTTCGTGGACGAGCTGGAATTAGTGGCGACATACACGGAATTTAAAATAAGTCTACACCCGTTGGTTAAATAGAACGGCAGAAGATCAATTGACCGACAGTGCAAATTTAAACCTAGGTGCAAATGAAAGTCAAGAGCAACGCAATGAACAAGTTCGAGCTAATGTATTGAGACAAAGATAAGCCCGTAATTTTTTTCTTTTGTACTTAGGGCGTGACCTGGATGGTTTCTTAGCTACAGTTGGACCCGCTGTTGTCGAGATCCAGATTTTTTAAAATTTTCTGACCGATTTTGATATATTATTTTTATATTTATGGTGTCACCTGATGGTTCTTAGCTTTCTTTTTATTTACCTAGAAAGATAGAGAAGATTTTTTTTTTCGATTACATGTCGAGAGCTCTTACCCAGTTGAGTCATCCGAGCTTATACAAATTTACTTCCACTTTATCTATATCCATTGGGTCACACCGTACGGTAGTATTTTTAAATTTAAATACAGTAAAGCGGGAAAGTATGAATACATTTTATATGTATAATATGTGGAGAAAAATGTGGAAAACACATTCAAGCCTAAATTTATATCATAAAAATAAAATGGTGTTCGTTGGTAAACGCATCACTTGAGAACAGCTGGACCGATCTGGCAATTTTTTTTTTTTTAGTTTTTGTAATAGTTAAAATAAGTGTTTTCGGGAAATAAAATTTGGAAAAGCTTCCCGGGAAATCGGAAAATTCGGAAAGAACTGAAAGTGTTTTTTTCTATGTGATTTTTGTATGAACTCAGGATTCGAACGATTTTATTTTGTTCGTTATTATCCTGGAAAAGTTTTCAACAGTAATAGCACGAGAGGTCAAAATATTGCCGACAATTTAACTTGTGTTTTTGTTAACCATAAACAACTAATGGGACAATTATTTTAGTGGCAATTTTTCGACAAAAATTATTCCAGCGACAACTATTGCCATTACAATTTACAAGTTAAATTGTCGAGCCAAATAGCACTCCAGGTCTAAATATTGCCGGCAATTTTTGCTTTTCAGATTGACTCGTTTCTGTTGCTTGACAAAATAATGACTCGTGCAAGCACTCGTCATTATTTTCGTGCTACAACTACTAACTAAGGAGTTTATTTTGGGTGGCCTCACTTTTGGGAAAATCCGAAAATGTGAAAAAAGCACACCCAATGTAAAATTAGGCGTGCAGATCCGAAAACCACACACCACACGACTGAAAACAAGTTTTCGTAAACACATACATAAACAAAGCATCCGATAGGACACATTGCATTTCAATCAAAAATAATCTCGAGCCGTCGCATCGCTAATGTTTCCGAGCAAGCCCGATGGCTTCTAGTGTCCAATTTAAATCTCCGTTGTGGCGTAGGAACCCCCCTTAAGCACGTACGTATGATTAACTTTTTTCATTCATGCCGCCTTGTTAGTATCCTATTTCAATGTGTTCCGAACCTGAAATTATGATTGTATCATTTTAGTGATCTGTAGCTCTTCGAGTACAGGAGTATGACATGATAGGTCACGCTACGTTATTTTATTCCGGTTTTTTTATTTTGATTTTTGTGGTGTAATTTAATTGTCAATAATGGCGGTACCTTTTTCGAACGTGGAAATGACAGACATGGTGCTTGTCTACGGTGAAACTTTATGTGCAGCTAGAGCCGCTGCCCGTCTTTATCAGGAGCGCTACTCCAACCGGCAAACTCCACACCCTACAACCTTTTTAAAAATAGTGCAACGATTACGCGACAGTGGCAGCTTCAAGCGATGCACACATGACGTATATGCTGCACGGACTAATAGGATTCTTCTGACTGAGAAGCAGATTTTGGATGCTGTTCCACAGTTAGCACCCGCTGACTTGACGTACATTGACCTGCTTAACTCACGTTGCACTTAAGCGATAATCACGTATTAAGTTTCTGCAACTCGTCAGTTTCTCTCACGAAGTTTGGTGATACACTGTTATACCCCGACCTACACAACGTTCCAGTGCGTTGTAAACTACATGTTTGTATTTTATTTTTCTCTCGGAGTTAAGTATTATTCGGAGGGACATATCACCAGTAAAATTTTGTCACCCCTTCAAAAAGCCACCCTGTATAGATTATCCTCGCATTTATATCTATTTTATTGCATACGTCAAATAATGACAAAATTTACACCGCCGTCTACAATAAAATCGATACTAATGCGAAGATAATTTATTTTATTTTTGAAATATTTTTTGAATTTTAAGGTAAAATGGCTGTGAAATAAAGATAAATAATCTCCAGCTATGTCGGGTAACAGTTTAAAAAAGCAACAGTGTATAAGAAATCATTTGTAACAAAATGGAACAATGCTTCCAATCTCATGAAATTGGATAGTAACGTATTGTACTCTGTCTTTTTTTCAGATTGCGCTTTAACATTCATCACTTGTTCCGCGTAGCATTGAGTGGGCGTTCTTGAATGAAACATTGAAGGATTTTTCATATTGATTAACGAATTTACTCTCTCATTTGCATAATTGTCACATAAAATGTTTTTGTTGCAAGAAACTATCCTCTTTTCCTCACGATTTGCATATTACCGCAATAAACTGTAGCCAACAACACTTTGGATCAAAACAAGAAACAGTCACTGTAGGAACACAAATAATAAATGGCATTACCAGCGTAGATTGTTTAGAAGTTTTAATTTGATTTGCTCATAACGATATATTTACTAAAATACTGTGTTAAACTGGCCTCATTTCTTGCAGCTGATCATGCTTGGAGTTTGGATAAACTGCATCCTCTACAGTGCTCCGAAATTTTACTGGAGCAACACCATCACTGTCCCCACTAAAGATCCGATGGTAAATGAGACAATGTGCATACCGAATCGTCTTAAATATGATTCAGAACTATTCGACGTCATTCATTTTGTCCTCTTTTACAACATCCCTCTCATTATAATGTCGGTGAGTGAGAAAATTAAAAATTACACCTAGAACACACAAACGAAAATGCAGCACGTTTCATGTAACATTAACGGGGATGTATGCCATTCATATCCGTACTCCCTTAAGTGGACGTCTGCGTTGTAAGTCACGTACTGACAATGCAACATTTGTGCGGAACCAATTTCTTTCCTTTCGGTAATAACACCATTTGATGAAACAGCAAGGAAACGTGCTCTTCATTTGTATGTAATGGGTGAATGTTATTGTTTACTTCAACGTCGACCTACATTTTAACTTTTGCATTTGCTGCAGCTTCTGTATTCAAGGATTGCCATCTGCTTATGGAACAGCTCTCAGCAGCTCAAGAAACAACTGGATGCATCGACTAATGCTGAGCAGTATCAGGGATTGTGTCAGCGACAGTCGAGTCGATACCGGATTGAGAAAAAGGTGGGTGTTGATTATAATTAACTTTCTAAATAAGTTGTTCGTCACAACAACACTGCTTCATAGAAATACAAAAGTTTTTTTAAAAAAATGTTTTATAAAGGACAGGTATGGTATGGATGGAGATGGGGTGGGTCGATTGTTGAATTCAGGCTATTAACACAACATATATTTACTACTCATAAAACTAATGATAACCTTGAATGAAATATGTAATTAAGTCACCCGAGGTGGAACACGTACGTCCGGTTATAGCTATAAACGCCGCAGAATTGGTTTAGATTATTTAGTTATTGATCAACGGCAGGACGACAATACGATCCAATACTTAATATTATTTGTATGGGCGAATAGACAAACAGAGAAGAAAAACAGAATGTAACGAATTAAATGACACAAGATGGCTTATCTGTTCGGAGAACGTTTGTTGGTGCGATGGGGTGTCTTACCCTTACCCGAAACAAATAATCAAACAACAAAAAAAAACGTACATAAATACTTAATGTTGTAAGAAACCTGATAAACAGAGAAACCTAAGACTAAAGAAATCGAAAAATCTGAGAGGCTAAAAAATTTGATGCACTTGGGCGAATGACCAAATGAAGGGACTGAGAAGTTTCTGAGAGACTGAAAAACTTAAAATACTCAGACACCAAAAACCTGAGAAACAGGAAGCTAATAGATTGGAAAACGAGGAACCAGAACAGTGAACAATTTACAAGAATAAAGAATTTGGAAGGATTATGAACTGGAGTAACTGCTAAATTTTAAAAACTGAGAAATGTGAAGCACTGAAAAACTAACTATTTTATAAAAGCTTTGGATACATTTTTAACAATATAACAATGTAGTTTCTTAACTGTCAACCTCCAGCACGAATTAAAAAACATATTGCCGCTTTCTAAATAAAGAAAATAACATTTTATTATAGCAAATTACGACCAATTTTAAAAAACGTAAATAAAATAATTAGTATCTGTGGGAAAAGTTTCGATTATTATCTTTCAACTGACACCAAGAAGTAAATTCATAAATCGCGTGTGCCACAAGAATTATTATAAAAAAAATTATTAGTATGTGTAAGAATAATTAACTATTGCATATTATAATAGTATATTGAAACACTAGTTTGATAAAGCTTATATTAAGACACGAGTTCAGATTTGCAGCACGACTGTCTGTAAAGAACGAGTGCTCCAAAATTTTATAAAACGAGTTTTATGTTATTTTTTCTAATTTGCATATTAAATAAATTTGGGTTCGTTAAGGTTGTCATTTACCAGCGCTACAGCCTATACCAAATGCACGGGAAACATGTCACCATTTCATTGAATTTTACGGGTTTATTTTTGATTATTTGACTATGCGGTTATGAAAAATCGATAAAGGACATCTTAATTTAGGGTAAGACGGTATTACAAAGCCGATATTAGCATTTGTTTATTCATAAAAAAATGACAAAGTTGCTTCATTTTCAGGAGTATAAATAAATGTCTTTGGAATTTTATTCCTGAAAAAACGCACAATTCGTAAATTTCAAATAGACGTTACCCTGTAGCAAGAATTAAACTTTCGTTAGAAAAAAACTCACGTGCCTTAGCATTGTTGTTCGTCGATAAAATTCAATAATGTTTGTCGGGAAAATTATTTCTGAAGTAAGCTTGAATAATACAGAAAGCTGTATAATTGGGTAGGAACTTGGGTAGAAAATTTTAAATTTAGTGTGGCCTTGGAGCGAAAGATGTCGCATTTTACAGCAGTCAGGATGCAGTCAGGGGAACGGTCAGGTATAAGATAGAACCCATTCATACCATTCAGCCATAAAATCTTAAAATTGTGCGGCGAAGACAAAGCCCACAAATACAGCAGGTTTTCTTTATGATGCTTTCCAGCTTCCGGAATACCGATATTCGGAAACTCTCAAAATACGGACCGACCCAAGACCAGTTATAAGTAAAAATACTTTGCAGTATTTATCAAAAAAAGTTGCTTGTATCTGTATAAACGATGAGACCAAGCAAATACAAATAAACAAAGGACATGATTATTGTACATGTATATACAGTAAATTAAAATAAATATCTTAATTATATTGTCAACTGGTTATGTAAATTTTCAGATTCAAAGCCAATTAGCAATTTGTCGAAAAAATGTTTGTTTTTTCATTGTATATTTCGGCGATCAAGATGATTTATTAATTGAAATAATTTATAGAAATGAAATTATTTGGCAAGAAATTAAAAATTTTTTTTTTTAATTGCATAGCAGGTGGCATAAAAAAATTGACCTGTCCGAGCGATTTGCTTAAAAACATTACATAACGCAATTCATAACTAATGAATAGGAATGAAATCTGTAACGACTTGTCTCCACACAGAGGATCATCGCCCCCCGGTTTAATTGCACACGCCAAGATAGTTTTTATTGCAGCGGACTTGACTTTTATTGAATTTCACGGGTTTAGTTTTGATTATTTGAATATGCGGTTGTGATGAAAAATCGGTAAAGGACATCTTATTTCAGGGTAAGACGGTATTACAAACCCCATATCAGCATTTGTTTATTCATAAAAAAATGCCAAAGTTGCTTCATTTTTAGGAGTATAAAGAATGAAATTTTTTTCCTATTTTACAGGGAGGTATCATCCTCAGGTCAGGTAAAATATTGTTATTTTATGTTTATTATAATTTCGTTCTTCAATAAATACTACGGCCCACAAGCGAAAAAGGGTCCACTCAACAATGTTTATAGTAGTTTGTGTATGTACCGACGCCGTAATCTTTTTTGGGATGCATCTGTTGTTTGTGGCCGAGAGGCCAGCCGATTATTGAACTTCACGGGTTTAGTTTTGATTATTTGAATATCCGGTTGTGAAAAATCGATAAAGGACAGCTTATTTCAGGGTAAGACGGTATTACAAACCCCATATCAGCATTTGATTATTCATAAAAAAATGACAAAGTTGCTTCATTTTTAGGAGTATGATGAATGAATTTTTTTCCCTATATTTTAAAAGCAATTCAAAATAAAGAAGAATTAAGAGTTGATAAAGAAAGGGAACGGAGAAAAAAAGAAGAAAAAAATTAACTTAAAAAAAGGGTTACGGAATAATAAACAATTAAAACGGAACAAAGTGAAAAGGAATAGAAAAATGATAACGGTATCTTACAGATAATTAGGAATAAAAATTATGATAATAAGGGTAACTACGTGAACGTATCAATTTCTTAGGTCACCATTTAGGGAGGAAAAAAGTCTACCAAAACAAAAAAAAAGTGGTTGTCATTTAAAAAAATTGATCATGACGTCATAGAATAAAAACCAACAACCATTTTGTATTGCATAGATTTTATGGCATTTAATTTTGGTTTTTATATAGATTTTATAGTATTTAATTTTTGTTTAATCACTTAAAATTGTAAAATAATTAACTTAAAAAAAAAGAAACCGGCTTCAAAAAACCCAAAGTAATAAATTAACTAAAAAGTAAAAAATAAAAATGTTCAATTTCAGAGTTATTTGTTGTTCCACTTAATGTAATTATTTATTGTTCCGTTTAATGAAATTCAGAAATTATTGTTTATTATCTAATTATTAATTGTTTTATAATTTTGAAGTCGGTGCCATAAAAACATAAAACAAATTATATACCTTCCTACAATAACAAATTAGTTACTACGAATAAAATTATAAAAACAATTCATAATACGTTACATAATAAATAATAATTATTTATTTATTTCAAATCTAACAATAATTTATTCATCTGTCGGTATATCCAACCTAAACCATGCAAAATTGGGACATACTACGAATATATATATCTTTTACCTAATATATGAAATGAGTTCTGAAAAGTTTAATTCCGTAATCATAATCGTGAATTAAGAAGTCTGAAATTATCAGGTAATTATAACTTTAAAATGTATAATTTTATGTTTTACTTGGTACCAACTTCAAAATTATAAAACAATTCATAATTAGATAATAAACAATAATTTCTGAATTTCATTAAACGGAACAATAAATAATTACATTAAGCGGAACAACAAATAACTCTGAAATTGAACATTTTTATTTTTTACTTTTTAGTTAACTTTGGGTTTTTTGAAGTCGTTTCTTTTTTTTTTAATTAATTATTTTTTAAATGGCCGTAGCGAACGTGTTAAAAACATTACATAACGCAATTAATTAATAATTAATTGTTTTAAAGTCTAGCATTACACAGTGACAATACCACAGTATTGTATTGTCACTTATCAATAACAAACGACAACACTGAATCCACATTGAATTTTTGTCGAAATTATATTCTCAGAATATTACTTCTATATTTTTATAATACATTTGTTTACGCCACCATAAATATTGCTATTTTATATTTATCATAATTTCTTTATTCAATAAATACTACACACCAAGCGAGAAAGGATTCGCTCAACAACGTTTAAAATAAATGAGGTATTTATTACTTAGTTTTATTGAGGGTAGGTAGAAGCAATAGGTTGGACCCTATTGTAAAGAGATATGGTCACCCAGGTCAATATTCAGTTTGAACGTACGGAATAACACAGAAAATAATCTTTGCTTAACTGGGTATTTTCTTGGTCCCTAAAAGCAACAGGTCACTGTAATATCACAAAGCAGATCTCACCGAGACACTTTAGTTCAACTATTCTACACCAGGTTACAGCATCTCACGACAAATGTACAAAATTTTATCTCACTTCAACATCGGAAGAAATTTGTCTCTCACTAAATGACAACCTTAATGGTTTATTAACGCACTCAAAATGAATGCGTTAACAGTTTTGTTACAACAGAAAATTAGAAAAATAGTATTTACAAAATTATCCTAGACAATTTTCTCACTTCTCTGCTTTAACACCGAAATGTAAATGACATTAAAAATTCAGTGTTCAACTTGAGATAAAACAAAATTGTTTTAAGAAAGAGACGTCTAGAAAAAGAATTGATAAAGAACTCGAAAGTAATTTTAAAGATTAACGACGATATACTTATCTGGAATCTCCCAGAAATTAGGTATTTAGAAAGGATTACAAGGGAAATTAGTTATGATTAAGAATCCTACAAGGATCTCCGAAAGAGATGAACGGGTGAACGGGGATTTAGTCAACATTTCTATTTAATCCGATAAAACCACATCATTAAAACGCGAAAAGAAATAACCAATAAACAGACAAATACATAATTAGATAGGAGAGTATTATTCGTTCGGTTTATTCGATGAATATGAAATAAGAATTATTTTGAACTTCATAACAAGTATTTTAATAATTCTCTAATATTTTTCATCATTAATATAAAAAAACATACATACAGCCAAACATAGAACCTCCTCCTTTTTTGAAGTCGGTAAAAAGTGAAAGCGACCGACTCAATGTTGGGGTTCATATTGTATTGGCGTTCACTCAGTCGTGGCATAATAAATTAACGGAAATTGTCGTTATGATTGAAACAAGAGACAAAGCATTTGTCTGTTCCAAATTGAATTGTTAAAAGTATAAAAATTTTGGTCAAAGTTTTTTATTGTATACATATTATTTAGCTGAATTTAAAATTTTAGTATAATATAGTAATTTTAAAGAAGTGCATATTATACCTTTATCATGAAGATCTGCATATTAGCATATTTTATGCATATAGGTAACCTGCGATTCTTTAAATTTAATTTCCATTCTGAGTAGGCGGAGGAAAAACAAGTCATGTCTATAGCTCATTTTTTAAATGTCATGTTCTGGTTAAGGTTAAGTTTTCTGGTTGACGTTTCAAACTGACAGCTATAAGCAAACGAAACAATTCGCCGGGGACCTACGTTCAAATTCCAAGGCTTACCTGGAATGGAAATTTAAAGAATCGCACGATATACAGAGTGATCATAAAGTTCCGCACAAAATTCATAATTTTGTTATGTAATGTTTTTGCGAAAAACGCTCGAACAGGTCAATTTTTGTTTTCCAATTGCCATCTTTTGACATAAAAATTTGGATGATGACGTCATCTGCTTTTGAACTATGACACCCTCATCATTTTTTTTTAATGGCAATTGGGTTTTAGATGCACTTTTCAATTCTCTGTTCAACAAGAGTAGAAAACTGATACCAATGACATAATTATATATCTATGACAATCGTTCAATTTTTGATTTTTCGATTTTTTTGAAATTTTTGAGAACCTTCTTATTTAGATTGTCTGGATCCTTATGTTTTCCATAGATACAAACGGGAAGAATGTCAATGAATCAAAGTGGAGTAAATTTAAACTAAAATTTCAATATATTCAATTCAAACTCCACAAACTTTAATAAACGTAAATTACAAAAGGAACATGTTTCAGTAGAAAACTACTCCCATCTTTAGCCCTTAAAGACTACCTTAATATTTGACTTGAATTTAAATTTTAATTTCATAGATACATCCACTTTTTGTATTTTTTTAATTGATGCCTTGCATTCTCTGTATTTACAGCATTTTTGTGTTCTTTGTATTTGTGTGTGTGTTCTGTGAGTTCAAGGTACAATAATTTCATCTATTATTTATTACACACATTTGTTCTATTAAAGTCAAAACGTTTTCGTAAATTTCCTTTTTTTATCTTTTTATAATGGGTGCTATCTTCTAAGTTTAGGGTTTACCTGTTGGTCTTCTTAATTTTGAATATGAACCCCTTATGCATAGAGTATATTAGGTAACTATGAGTTCTGCTGTAAACATTCATGTAGAATAAGTTACCTTACTTAAAAGTTACTACTTTCCTAATATTATTTGACAAATTTCACACTGCAACGAAGTTACCGAACTTCCCGAGATTCCACCATAATACCACCGCAAAACATTTCGAAAAGATACTTCCTGACGTCGGATCGGGATGGTTCTTGCATCCTGGTGACCAAAAAAACAGCGCGCTGCCAATACACCTGTCCGGGAACCGCTACGACTGCCCCAGCCACCGCTCACATGCGCTCTGCAGCCGCCGTGTCACTGTTCGAACAAGGTCGAACACCTTACGCCCAAACTCGTATCCGGCAAAATCCTGGTGCAAATCCTGCTGCCCCCTGGTACACCGTACTCCACTGAGCTACCCGCGGGGACTTGTGGAGCAAACCACATAAAAAAAACTGACGCTCGAGGCTACCCCCAAATACTTCCCAACGTCGGATCGGGATGGTTCTTTCATCCCGGTACCAGTAAAAGAGCGCGCTCCGGATACAGCTTTCCCGGATTTTTCCTCTTGCCCGGAACTACCGCCGCTTAATTGGGAAGAAAACGCAGCGATAAGGTCTTGAGTTCCCCACTCGCCGTGTCTGCCGCACGCATCAGGACGACGTCACCGTCTCCCCTCCAACTGTAAAAGAAGCTCCGCTCTCATGGAACAGACAGTTGTGAGCCGACCAGTGCTAGAGGAAGTTCCGAGCCAACCAGTCCTGGAAGAAGAAGTGAGCCAACCCGCACTGATAGAAGAGCCAACCCATTCTAGAGGAAGAAGAATCAAGCTAAGTAGGAGCATCGCCCACCCACCCCGCTCCCTCCTGTATCCTTCCTGTATCTAGCCGCCACCGGCCAACGTAACTAAAGCAACGTACAGAAGCATGAGCCCGGCTGTGCTGGGAGCTCTGCTCCACAGCTGTTCAACCGACTGTGCACCGGAAAGATCCGGACCAACCTTTCTGCCGGCATCCCCGTCCGAACCATCCCGGACTCTAACTTCATCGGCCACTGCGGTAACCGACGAGACGAATCCTCGAAACCCGTGCGAGCTCCAGTGGTGTAAATAGATGTGCACAGGAAGAATAATAAACCGTTGTATACAGGTTGAACCATTAAAACTGTCATAGAGCCACTATGTGCCAATCCATGCAGATAGTTGTACACAGGGTGAATAATAAACAGTAGTATACAGGGTGAACCATAAAATCTGTCATAGAGTTACTGTGTACCGATTCGTGTAAATAATTGCCCCCGGCGTACCATACTCCGGTTTAGCTACCGTAGTTCCGTGGAGCATACCACGTAAAAAATAGCGTCACAACACGCATGACATCGTAAAACTTGCATTTTCAACATGTAACATTAAGTTATTAATCTTCATGTAATTTATGCGCCCCACTACTCTCGCTTTTCCTTTTTTTTTCCTGTTACGATGTGGCCGGAACTGTTTTGCACTAAATTTTCTTCATTAAAGATGCCTTTCATTTGTACATACTGTTACTTGTAATAACAGAAAAATTTCTATGAATTAATTAAATCTTCGGATAGTTTGGAGAAGTGTTGTAATTTTCGCAGTAGTGTGCCCAATAAATAGAATTATGAATGTTGCAAAATTATTCCGCAATTACTCGCATCGATAGAAAAACTGTGTTCTGCTGTGGACGCTCTAAAAAGCCAGATCACGTCGCTTCAAGATAACAAAACATCGAATATCGAATTTAAGGAAGTTGTTCAAGACGTCGGGGACCGCCAAGATAGCAAGTTTTGCATGGTATTCAAGTGGTATCACGTGAGCGGAATTCACTGAGTTACGCGTTTATTACGGAATTTTTAATTTTTTTGATATCGCTAATACTTCAATCCCTCGAGATGTAAGCTGCTACATACTAGGTAAACTCCGTCCCATTCATGTCAGACCGAACGCCGAAACAAATTTAGCATTTCTGAAAAGTCAAATCCGAATTGCCTGCCAGAGAAGAAAGTGGTGAGCAAGGTCTCACAATAAAGTATGTAAACAATTTCAAATTTTCAATAATCTTTGATGTAATTTGTTCAACTAATTATTGTGAAACATGGGTAGATAATTTTTTGTATTCGTTTCGTGAAACACATAATGCATAATAAAATACATAACTACATACATAAATATTATATTATTTATTTAATTTGACAGCTGTCAACCTAACCTCAAAATTTTATTTAAATTCCAAATTCGTGTGATGACAGTGCACTCGTATCGAAAAAATATACTATTAATTTCTGAAAAGCGAAATTTGTTAACCTATATTAGAAAATATGTCATGCTGACTCGTACCATGAGAGCATTTAAATTATAAATTAGACTAGGGTGTGAAGTTTAAATTAATAAAATTGTATAACTTTACAAGAATTTACTGTTTACAAACTTTTAATGCACATGTGATTCGAGTGTTTACTATTTACTATTTACATACATTACAGATAGACAATAGTAAAATCATATGCTCAGCGTCAAAGACAGTATCGAAAGAGAACCGAATACAAACACTCTGCCAAAATATACAAATTAATATAAATTATCAAAATCTCCATATCAAATTACATTCGGAATTGAAGAAAAGGCGTAAGGAACTTTGTTCCGGACGGGGGTCGCACACGTTTTTTTAATATTACTTTTACTTTTATATACATTTCCTTCTTTTTATATTTATTTTAAATTTTATGCTTTAGTTTAATCGTTGTGGGTGACTTGGAATTTTTATTTGATCGTTTCACACTATAAATTGGTTTGCTGTAGAACTGCTCTTTCAATTCTCTTTCTTTAACCTTTTTTGTTTTAAATGTAATTGTTATACTTTTTAACGGCTAGTGTGAAAAAACTTCATTCATAAGTCACCTCTCATTTGAGATGTTTGATTAGTGGACATATAAAACCAGTACAAAACTGTCAAAATTTCTACTGATTTTGTCATTGTTGTTGTATTAGTTCCGTCACAACATGAGGCATGTGTGACGATAAGGAATAGTCACAGTTACAGTTTGCTATTGCTAGAATTGTCAACTTCATCGCCATATAACTCATCAAGGACTGAAGTAGATGAGTCGTTCCTCCACTATTATAGTTGTTTTGTTGGCCAATAAAATCAGCAATGTTGTTTATTGATTATTTAGTGTTAAAAAAATCATTATCGGTTATAAAGTCACTACGTGTTTTTGGTATTTATGATTCTTGGTTATGTTCATAATTACTCTATTTCTTTGGGAACAGTCTGATACCTGATCTGATACAAATTCTCAAATCGGATCATCAGGTCTTCAAAGCCGACCGAACTGCAAGAAAACAGAGGGGCCCAAGGCGCAGCCATCGAAAGATGGCTCTATGCTCTTCTACATTTACATTTAACGTACTGCTCATACTACTGATTAATTGCCGTGGACACCAGAGGCAGAGGAATTACTGTGGAAAATCTCATATCGGTCTCAATTTAAACACACATCAAAAATAATTAAAATAACATAATAGTATATTATTATACAAGTTTCACAAGACGGTTGATTGTAGCACGAGTGCGACAATTTCGGCTTGTGAAACGCGTGTAATATACTATTTTTTTCGAATTTGGCTTTATTTAATTCAGAAAAACTGAAAATTTGTGCTAAATTAATAACGTTGGGACTTTTGAATAACACGAGTGGTATTTCAGTATAATTGGTATTTTTGCTAAATAATGTTTCTGATTTGGAGGTTAGATTTGTCAACTTTTGATTATGAAGACACAAGCTGTACCTTACGTTTGATTGCCATTTTTTCAATTCTTGTTTTTCCAACGTTTACATCTAATCAATGAACGAAAGTCATTTACTTCTCTTTGGTTTAGTTTCATTCGCATCTGGTTCACATCATATGGCGCGATTAGTTGACGTTTATAACGTCGTTGTCGCAGTCACCACAGCAGTCACATTGCAGTACGGTTGGAAAGTTGCAGACAACATTAAGACAAGAAAAGTTACCAAAAACAGAATTATAATTTAGATCATTATGATTTTGTTTTTGGTGTTATAATTTTCAAAGTGTGAAACCAAATTCTAAAAACATGCTTTTTCTTCAGCCTACAATTATTGTGCAATTGCAATTACCGACAAGTTGTAGAAATACAAAGTTAAAACGTTGAAAATTATTTTGTGACTTGCATCCCAAGAGCTCAGCCAGAGCAACTGCATCCATTTCTTTATTATGGAACTCTTGAAATTTAGATTATTAGCTTTAATAGATAGTACCTGGCGACCGAGCTTCTCTCGGTACTTTTTTTTGTAAAGTCGTGTTTTTTCGGAAAGAGTATTGAGATACATGTCATAATACGATACGTCTCATGACTCGGACGTTTGAAACCGGAACCCTTGAAACCGGAGGGACCGAGGTAGCTTCCTTGAAACAGGGCTTTCAGAGGGCCCCCCTTGAAACACGGCGTCTTCTCCCGACCGAGGGGCCAAGGCAAGGCGGGTTCCTCAAAACAGGCGAACTCGCGCAGCACCCCCCCCCCCCCCGAAATGGAAGCCCGAGGAGGTGGGCCCGAAACGGTAGCCCGAGAGGGCCTCCCATGAAGGGAGCCCAAAAGGGCCCCCCGAAACAGGCGAGCTCAAGGGGGGTTGCTCAAAACAGGCGAGCCCGGGGGGGGGGGGGGTATCAGGCGTGGCCTCTTCGGCTATCAACATTTTTAGAAGTCGAACCTTGAATTTGTTTATAGAATTGATGTATGTGACAAATTTAAAAGACCTGAAGTCTTCAGACAGGCCCCCTTGGGACATCCTTGGGACAGGGGGACGTAGCTACCATCTGAACTGCCGTAATACAGCGGATAAAGGATCTTAAAAAACCGGTTTTTTTTTTGTCTAAAATTGCGTTTCCACAAGAAATACAACTACATATGTAGACTTAAAAAGCAAAACCTTATCTACATACAAAATTTCATCCAAATCGTTAGAGCCGTTTTTGAGATCCAAAAATTTATATACATACATAGATATAAATTTACAAGAATAATTGCTCATTTAAATATATTACATTAGATTTACGATAATAATTATGTGTATCGTGGTGCCGAAATTTACGATATGCGATGGAAGATTTTCCAACGAGCCGAAGCGAAGGCAAGTCTCGGCAAGTTTCGCTTGTGTAAACACTGTCTGTCATGAAATAATGAAAATGACATATAAACGTCACACAATTTTTAGGGATTTTAAGCAATTTAAAGGCTTTCCGGGGTGGTGTCGAACGATAAAACGTTGTATTACACTCGTCCCTGTGTAGATTGAACGCTTTATCCCACTCGGGGCTCACAAAAGCACTCGTTTCACTCGTGCTTTTATAAACCCCTTGTGGGATAAAGCGTCCAATTTACACAGGAACTCGTATAATAAACTACTATAACGTTCCTTGTCTTTTCTCTCTTAATATATAATTATTTTCACATTTTCAATGACATTCTGTATAATATTCACGAATGGGACCTCAACGCAGATAACACTCATATATTATCTTTCCGTGCGGTAATTTCGTTTCTATCCTTTTTAAATCGATCAAATAACTCGACCAAATAAAGCCCACATATAACTGTCTTCTTTTTACTGTTTTTAATTTACGTTTACAACATTCAATTAAAAGCTCGAACGCTATTAAAATCTTGACAGTTCTTGGAGATTTTATCCATTAGTACCACTTTACGAGGGCAAATAAACTGGGGTTTGGAAGCTTTTACAGTAATTTCCAGTAATTATTTTTACTTCCTGTGTATTCTTGTTCGGTGATTGCGAAAATAAAGAGGAGAAATAAATATTTTTTGTAAAGCAAGACGTTTAAATTAAAAATTACAAGCGATTATTATTTTTCACAATATTTTATTAAAAGGTTTTATCGTCAATTACGTTTGGAGGTAAGTAGAAACAAAATTAAGAAACTTAAACCGACACTAGAAAAAAAATCGTGAGATTATGGAATTTTGTGTATGAAATTTTAAATAAGGCTGGGTTTGTATCGGGTAGTAGCGTTTATGAATAATATACGTTTGTTTTCAGTTTTGGGAAATTAGACATGAAGTGGAACGGATTATTATAATGTTAAGAGGCCTCAAATAAAAGCCGTTTTTGAATTTTATATCTCAAGCTACAAAACTGGTTTGTAACAAAAATTGCAAATATGTAACTTAATGTAAAAATCCACAGAATTACAACATGCTATGAACATAATTTCATGTTCATCCTCTAATATTCTCTTAATACGAGCTAAAAAGTATTCAGCCAGGCCAAACATCAAGTTAAAGTATTTTCCACCCACACGTCCGCACGCACATTCCTCAACTAATTGTTTCAGAGTTGTTTGCTTTGGTTTGCTTTTTCATATAAATTTATTTCTGTCTAACACATATTCAAATTAATTCGTTATTTTGTGGAGATTGTTTTATTTTTTGACATAAAGAAATCAGTCTTGATCAATTCACTTATTCAATTAACTTGTTGAGTTAATCAGACAATCTAGAAATTTATTTTTTATAAAAAAAAACAAACATAATATTGATATAATTATGTAAGTGTAATAAATTAGTTAATCAAATAATATTGTAACAGGCAGCCTACCACTGACATCGCTGAGTTTTCGCGAATGGTGACGGTGTATAATTGGTTGCCTATATGCGTACGTATATATCGTACGTACAACAAAAAACGACATCAAGTGGGCCATGGATTGTATCAGGTGCGTGGTCCTGACTGACCGACAGAGATGAAATACAATCCATGACGTCGTTTTTTTATTGTACGCACGATATATACGTACGTATTATAAATAAACTTAGTCTAAAGGGCCTAAACCGTAGATGGCCTAAATTCGAACGTCTTTCAAGTAACAACAAAGTATCCCGCACCTGGGGGCCTACCACTGACATCACGAAAAAAAAATATGAAAAAAATATTTTGTGTTAAAAAATAGTAGATTATTGTATTATTAAGAGCATAAGTCACACTTTATGTGCTGAGCCTGGACTGTTGACCGACGAACGAAGTGAGTCGGTTAAGTCCAGGCGAAGCACATAAAGCGACTTATGCTCTGAATGATATATACTATTTTATCCGCAAACCTTACTCAGAAGCCCCCTTAGTCAGGAGCCCCCTTGTTCGGGTTCCCTCTTGGTCGAGTCCTCCCTTGATCGGGAGCCCCCTTGGTCGGGAGCCCCATTGGCCGGGAGCCCCCTTGGCCGGGAGCCCCCTTGGCCGGGAGCCCCTTTTTTCGGGAGTCCCTTGGCTAGGAGCCCTTTGGCCGGGATCTCCCTTGGCCGGGAGCCCCCTGGCCGGGAGCCCTCTTGGTCGGGAGCCCCCTTTGTCGAGAACCCCTTGGTCTGGAGCCCCCTTGGTCATGAGCACCCGTGTTTCGCCCCCCTTGGTCAGGGGCGCCTGTAAATAAAACAAGGAGGAGCTAGTCGTTTCATTTACACGCGTCCCCATCCACCATCTCGCTAGTTCACTTTCAATAAATTAGAAAACAACAATTTAGTAAGATTAAAAAATTTAAATATATCTAAGTCGAACTCCACAAACTTTAATCAGCGTAAAATTACAAATTTAGTAAGAATTTGAAAGAATTCATTGACAAGGTACAAGTGTCACAAATAACACCTGTTGGCTACTTTATGAGCCTAATCACATAAAATGACACTTTTACCTTGTCAATGGAGGCACATAAATTGTCACTTTTGTGACGTTTGCGGATAAAATACGTTTATTACAACGTAGAACAAGCAATTTTTTTTATTGAAATTTTAAACAGTAAGTGTACAAAATCGTATGGACTAAAGTCAATTTTCCCCAGGATTAGGCATCAATTGGTGCATCATCTACGTATTTATCTTTACTTTCTTCGGGTTGATTGACGTAGCTCCACTTTTTGTAAAAGTCTTGTAAATCGTCTCATTTTAGCTTCTTAATAGGTGGACGGCCAGTGAACAACTTTTTCAACGGCACCACTACATTTTGGTTCTTCTTTCTTAGTGTTTTCTTTTTCTTTTTAGTTTTTTTTGAGATTGCTGATATATGTCCTTGAATGTTATCTTGTGGAACACTTCTTTTCAAATTTTAACATCCTTATAAGCCGGATAGGAAAGGAGTATTTCACCGAGTATAATATGGAGAAAGAAAAGGACAGTTCAGAACATCAAAATCATTTCCACGTCGATTACTTGAAACGGGCTGGGTTTAATTCGCCAACTGCGGAGTCTGTACACATATTTTTAAGACGCACGTTTCGATCACATTCGTGGTAAGAATGCCCATAAAATGTACACAAACATAAGCAATTAGTGCAAAGCTGAAGACGAACACCAAGACAAGATTGCACTGGAACTAGATGATGCAATGAAAAAACTAAAGAATAGACTCAAGGCGTTCTTCCATGGGCCAAAATGTTACAAGACGGCACCTCAAACTCATTTTCTTAAAAATTTTGTTTAAGGGCACAAACCATACAACGAACTAATATTAAAATCCAATAAACACTAACAATATACACATAACCTCACCCTTTGTTAACGAACGCCAAGGCGGGGAATAAACATTAGTTTAATTTATTTATTCCTTTTGTGATAATTGAAACTCTTGAAGTTAAAAGGCAAATATTCTAAGTAAGGCAAGATTAAAGAGAGTTCACTACCACGGAAAAAGCTTGAACATCCAAATGGATCAGGAGAAATGAGGTTGTTAATGACAGTTTATTTCATTGGGGTAGAATTTTCCTAGTCCTGTTTACTTTCCTTTCGGCTTGTCCAAACCAAGTCCAAGTTAACAAAAGTGATCTCGGGGCTCAGTACTTGTGAAGCAAGCAAAAAGACGGCCGAAAACAATGCTGCAAACTCCAACCGAGTTTTGGCTCAGAAGTTAATAGTAACTCCACGTCTGGGTACCGCTGCAAACCCAAAATCGAAACGACTAACCGGGTACACGTTGGCCAGATTAGGACCGCATAACCCCCCAATAGCAGCATGCAACAAGAACCATGAAATGAATGCTATTTGGTCTATCTGTTGATTCGATACATGTATGAACAAACATACAAATAAAATAAAATATACAGAAACGAAATGTAAAAGGCAAAGACACGCGTTTTTCCGACGATATTTCAAAACGAGCGAGACGCAACGATATCTAGGGCGCAAACCGCAAACCAAACAAGGGGCAACTAAACCTAGGCTACAACATGCAGGGAAAAAAACTAGATACGGAAAATTGGTCTCACCATGCCTAAACTAGCTAGATATCGTTTACATGCACCGACGGTACCGACGATCGCGTTACTCATTAAGTTGGGTCAGGCACTGTGCCTTTTTTTTTTCTTTTTGTTGTATTAAGTTATTGGTTGTTTGTTGAAGTGAACAGAGACCAAATAGCTTTTAAAATTAACGCAAGCTGCTGTCGTCCTTATAAAGAAAAACAGGTACTTATTTAACGAATTGTCTGACTTGCAATCTAGTCATGTCAAGTTAGAGAATCACTTTGTTTCAAATTGACCGCGCCTGTGGTTCGGGCAATGGGACTGAAAATCAAAAACACATTCTAATTTTCTGAAATTGACAAACAGTATTTAAAACAAATTTCCACAAACGGCCTTACAAGTTGATCGCGATGAGCAGGACAGAAAAATAGGGCCCATTTTGGGGGTTTCTCAGCTTTTTAACTCAATACTAGAGGTTTAATTTATTTACAACCCTTTCAACACTTTATTTGAGTATTTAGATTTTGAATTTTCCAACTCACGCCAAATGTCAAATCTCATTGATGATTTTTCAGGAGAGATAAATATTTAGTTGTAATTTATTATTCAAGTTGTTGCTAGTCTGTCAAATTGAATTGTTACTAACCTAACACAAAGCCACTGAAACTTTTTAATCGCAGTACGAAATCAACAAAATGATTAAAAGTGATAAACATTTAAATTCATAATTTTTGTGTTATTAATTTAAGCTCCACCCCTGATAGCTTTCGCTATGTATCCAAAGAACCTAGGGTTGTTTTTTTGGGTAAGTTTGAATCGCCCACCACTGCTTGGTCTTGTCAAAAAACAACACAACATAGGGTTTCGTTTTTGCTTTTATTGTCTGACGACCACTGGCCAACCTGTTTTTTTTTTAATTCGCGGTTTCAAATTTTAGAATTTGACGTTTGGTGACGTCATTGACATTTCATTTCAGTTTATATGCAAAAAGTGGCGGTAATGTATTGTGGGGGGGTTATCACAAAAGGAATAGATAATAATAATTAAACTAATGTTTATTCCCCGCCTTAGCGTTCGTTAAGAAAGAGTGAGGTTATGTGTATATTGTTAGTGTGCAAACGCGCTATTAGTGTGACGTTGAACCTTGAGGTAGGTCAGTGCATTGAATCTAAACAATCCCGATTTTACATGGGGAAATTCAGTTTTTTATTTTTTTCATTTTTTTTTTTACTTAGGTATGAGTGTTCCGGATGGGTATCGTTATAGGCTCTAGTTTTTGTACTCCGCGTGAAAATATCTTATTCCTTCGAGTAAATTAATAAAAAAATCTAATAGATTTGCCACTATCGCGCCAACATTTGAACATATAATTTTTGACAGATTTTCAAACCTCGAATGTCAACAACATATTATTTTATTTATTTATGGGCATTTGTTAAGCTACTTATTGTAAGCCTCTGCAATAAATGTAATAAAATGTCATGAAATTTCACCACATTGCCACATTTCCAAGTTCTTTAGAGATAGCATGAGATTCCTCGAGTGGTGAAAATGTGTATGGGAGTGGACATTTTTTGGGAAGCCTTTGCCTAATTGTGGTAAAGGGAGCGGTACAAGACCGCATGAAGAATCGCAAGTTGGATGTAGGGTTTGTATTTTTTGTGACTTTAATGTGGGTAGCTTGATATATACATATTTGCTTCAGATATTATTTTAAATGGAGGATGGGATAAAAGAGGCAAAATGCAGCTGTCTTGGAGGTGCTGTAGTTTGCCACCATATGGCTGCACTTTTGTACCATGCTCATTACAATGTCGAGGTTGTGAGATTAAAGGATATAGCAAAACCAAAGCAATATAGGGCTTTAGCAAAGACGCTTAAATAAATAATTACAATTATTTGTTGCATTATTAATTCCCACCACAAAATAATTGAACACTTCTTCCTGGTATAAGTTCTGTTGCTTATAATAAATATGTATGTTTTCATATGAGAATCTAATTGACAAATTATAAACTTCTAAGTAATAGACCTTGTGACATTCGACTTGATGTTGGTGCTGGCTCAATTGCTCTAAAAGCTGATGGCCCCTCAAACGACGGCAATAGTCCTAAAAATTATTCGATTAGAATACTAGTCACCTCTTATGATTAAAATAAAAATACATAATAATTAAAATTCAAATATATTCAAGTCGAACAAACTTTAATAAATTACAATGGGAACATGTTTTGGCAGAACACTACTGCCATCATCAGCCCTTAAAGAATATTTCAAATTATATTAAAATATCTATCATGCATAAGAAAACAATTACCTTCATCCTTGGTCCGAGATTCTTAGTGTTGACACAGAATGTGCTGTTTTTCTTCTTGACTTTTTTTTAGAAGTTTTGACCTGGGTTTGTTTTACTACATTTTGGAGATCAGTTCTGAGCTATTCTTCTTTTCACCATTCTTAAAATCACAACTACAGACATAGGCACCTGTTCCAGGTTTATCATCTCTCCTCGAAATGTTCTTTAATACCAAAATTGTGTAAGGACAATGCATTGAAAGAAACCACAGCAGTCGATTCAATTTTTGCCTGTCTTTTGGAAACTTTGGAAATCCAAAAAAATACATTTCTTTCAGGTACTGTAGTGCTTATAGTGGCTTACAACACGCTTACACACAGTCAGGAGACCAACACATGCCTATAAATGAAAAAAATAATGTTGTTGATATTCGAGGTTAGACGATATGTCAAAATTGTTCCAAATTGTGGCAAATCTTTTAGATTTCTTTTTAATTTACCCAAATGAATGAGATATTTTCACGCGGAGTACAAAAACTAGAGCCTATAACGATACCCATCCGGAACACTCATACCTAAGAAGTGCGCTATTGACGAAAATAAAATAAAAACTGAATTTCCCCATGTAAAATCTGGTGTGTTTAGATTCAATGCACTGTCCTACCTCAAGGTTCTACGTCATTAGTTCGTTGTATAGTTGGTGCCCTTAAACAAAATAAAGGGTGAAAACAAGGGAAAGACGTTCGAATTAGGCCCTTCAGACTAAATTTATTATAATCAACATTCGCCAGAACTCACATGTCAGTGATAGGCCCCCAGACCAGAGAATACACTCTGTTATTTTTTCAGTTGGATTAAGCTTTTCATGATTCTCCACTTCCATGTTTGTGAATAAAACTGAATTATGCTCTAAACCTCTGAAAGGGAGTAACTGTCTCTTTTTTGTCTCAATGATAATCATAAACCTTGGCGACCTTTGAAAGACGGTCGTGGGTGTCTTATGCTTATAATATTTTATTTAAATTCTGTCTCTGCAATAAAGAAGCAATCATGCCCCATACTCGGAACTGCAATACAATGAATATCTGATTAGATTTCCATTATACGCACAGGATAGAACCAAGATAATATCCGTCCGGAGAGTTCACATCCACCCCTAACGGTAATCTTTTATTAAAGGATACCACAATCACCACACTGAGAGTTCCAAGTGTTGCTTTGACATAATAAACCAATCATTTTAACAAATAACAGAAGTTTGTATTTCCACGTAGTTATCCGGAAGATAATAAAACCAAGAAAAGTCCAATTTTATCGTAACGGGGTCAATATTTTTTCGTTTAATGAACAAACTTTAAAAGTTCGAAGCGTTTCTTGCTTCTTTTAACGAAGAGATCGTTCGCTCTATTTTTAGAACTACAGACTGCGGTTATGTGCATCCAAAAAACCTACAATAATTGGACAAGCTCAAGCTTTCGGAACAAAATAATTACGCACCTCTTGAAAGTTCAACTTAATTGGTATGCCTCAACAGCTTGTGAAGTGTTTAACTACGAATTAACAAGCTATCTGTGGATGTACCCTAAATAGGTGGACAGGGTAGTGTTTATTTAGGCGTGTTTTATGTGAACCCTGAAGTCCTTTAATTTTAGTAGCGCTGTAACCGTTATGTGAGTTATGAAGTGATACAATAGGGTTCGTTATTGTCGTAACAACCGCAACTCTTTTATTCCGCGTGGGTGTTACAGATTGAATAAGGTCAGGGCCTCGAACAAGACAACTTGATAAACTTCGTAGGAGGGTAATTACCATAACTGTCTGTGTAGGGTATTAAAAGTATACTTCAGGAGGGATGTCACAAACTGCGTAAAACTTGGTTGCATGTGGATATAGAAAATATTAATGAAATGCGAAAACATTTCTATCGTGAGTATGTTATGAAAAATGTAATCAAACAACATTTACGTTAATTTTCTGCAAAAATTGTAAATCGAAGCCTTTCCATCATCATCTATCAACATAATTTATTTATTTTAGTTGCACATATTTTTGTAACAAAAATAGGGAAACTGTTTTAAAATTGGCATAAATAGAAAAAGCTTCTCAAATCACGTAAAGTTGGTATACAGATTACTCATGATTAACTACTTTTGAATCCCAAAATCTCTATTCCTGTTAATATTATAGGAAACCAATCAATTCAGCGAAATCTGCAAATGTCGTCCCTTGTGTGTATAACCTGGGGGTACACTATTAAATCGTAAAAGCTCAAAGCACATAATCAAACCAAGATAGGTTGAGTATTCCGTGGGATCTAATTGTATGAAGGTTGTTTAATTAAGGCGGGTGAGCGCGAAATTCTCAATTTAGTGAGATCTATAAGAGATCACAGTTCTTGTATCTAACGCGATTTCATCGATCATTTAACTTCCAGACACAAAGCAGTGAAATTTACCTTTGCTGCTATCTATTTACCCCTCATTGAAAACTATCACTTTCATCGTTAAATTAGAAAATTGCAGCACAATAGAGCTTTTTCTTCGCTTCTAAGAATAGACTCGTAATTTCGCCGCTAAAAGAACAGCCACTTGGGATCCTTTTCTCTCAAGAGTTATACGTCTAGGTACTTACGCTACCGGTGTCGTAAAACTTTCAATGGAGCAGAGATGTGGTTGAAGATTTAAAACTGTAAAGTGTTTACTCTTAATTTGTTCTTTCACTCGAAATTAATCAAATCTATTATTTACTTTTACAGCTTTTGGGAGCTATGATAATTACAAATAACTAAGTTATTACCTATTGACGAGGATTAATTTAACCAAATGATAAATATTCTCTGGGGCCCTTGTGGGTTTTGCTGACATAACTGGAAACACCTGCATTCATAGAAATCGATTATTGCAGATAAATTTAGTTAAATAGAGGATTTACTAATTTAAGTCCTACTGGACGTAGGACCTGTATTTTTGTAAATATAATTTAAAAATGGTGGATGCGCCGGGATAGAAAGGTTTCTTCAACTTGTTGTAAAATTACAAATGATCTAAATATACTTTGCAATTTGGTTTATCTAAAATCAATATTAACAGGAGAGGTAAATAATAGATATGGAAATATCAAATCTTCTAGCACCAGTTCTTGTAAGTGCTAAAATTAATTTTAACAGTATTCACGGATCTCTCAAACCCTAATTAATAAAACAGATTAAAGTTTAAACCTGATGCTAATAGGTGTAGGATTTAGCTTTGGCGGTTTCCAAAGTTTGAGACAAATCGTCGGCTTAGTACTTATTTGCTCAATGTACATGTGGGGATCCTACGAAATATTGGGCGTTATTTTTTAAACTTGGGTTCAGCAAAAGTGGTAGAAGGAAGTGTACAGTGTGGAAATTAAGTAAGGAACAAATTCAGTACTTCCGTTAGTATTTGCGTTAGAAGTAAAACTTAAAAAGCATGTGGTAGGGTTAATTATAGTTATTATTTTTATTCATTTTTTTTTACTTTTATGACGTCATCAATATTTTTTTTAATGGCAACCTATATTTTTTATTTCACCTTCGCGTGGGGTTTTTTATTCTGCTTTCAACGTTCAAATTCTTAATAGGTTACATAAGAAAAAAATGAATAAAAACGGCGCTAAAATTCAAATTATTAAAATTTCAAAAAATTAACAGAGCTGTCTAATTTTACCGGAATTTAAGAAAAAAAAAATATCCAAACAAAACAAAAGTTGACAAAGGCAATCAATGAAAAAAAAAATAAGAAAACGACCATAAATTTCAAAATTAAGATATTACACCGAATGTTCAGATATTACACCGAATGTTCAAACTGATGGCAATGCATTATCAGACAAATTCCAAGACGATCATAAAAAGCATCCAATACGTTTTGAATGGTTTGGGGAGTTTTAGGAACACTTCGTCCAAATAAAGGGCCTGGTGTAGTGGAGCACCATCCTGTTGCAACCAGGTATTATTAGTTAAAAGTTTATTTAATAATTAATTAGTGAAAAGTAGCTTTGTACCAAACCTAGCAACCGAAGGACCACCTGGACAGGGAGGCCAGGTTAATGATGGTGAGCGATCCGGGCTAAAACAATTATTACTATCAGGATACTAGAGGACAAAAGGAGATGCCAACTTACGAATGCCGAGTGGTGGAAAGTACTGTAGACCCTTGGAGGAGTCGACCCTCCCCACGGTCCACGCGACCCCCGCTGGGGCACGTGCCTCACACAAAGCAACAAGGGGCGGAAGGGATTCAAAGGAAAAGGGAATACCAAACAAGCTTAGACACAATTATTTTGTACCTATTCAGAACTTTTGATTGGTATCTCTATGTTTTTTTCTTAAATTCCGATAACATTATACAGCTCTGTAAATTTTTTGAAATTTTACTAATTTGAATTTTAACGCCGTTTTTACAGATTTTTTCTTTATGTAACCTATTATGTATTTGATAACATTGAAATCAGAATAAAATACTCTGTGCGAATGTAAAATAAAAAATCGTCGGTGAAATGTGTTAACCTGCTAACTCCGTTTGGCAAAATTTTGGAGGAGACTATTAAAACGCTTGTATTTCGAAGTTTATATTAATTTATTTGGAGATAGCAGGTATTATTGAGACAAAATAAATTTTTCTCAATAATACCTGCTGTCTCCAAATAGTTTAATATAAACTCCAAAATACAAGCGTTTTAATAGTCTCTAATAAAATTTTTCAAAATGGAGTAAGCAGCTTAACACATTTCACCGACGAAATATAGGTTGTTATTAAAAAAAATATTGATTACGTCATAACTGTAAAAAAAACAATGAAAAAAATTAGTTACATTACTCGAATGCGCTATAATTAACCCTACCACATGCTTTTTAAGTTTTTTTTTTTCTAGTGCAAATACTAACGGAGTTACTGAATTTATTCCTTACTTAATTTCCCCACTGTATATCATTTATGTACATATTTTATATATTTTTGATAAATAAACTTGAGAGAGCAGTAGTAGCAGTAGTAGCAGTAGTACGGTTAAGTAATAAAAAGAGTAATAAACTGTTAATGGTTATTAAAAGATAAAATCAGTGTAATAAAACAAAAATACAGAAAGCTTTACGTAAGTTTAAAACTTTCTAACTATAAAACTAAATTTGCTCGCAGTTGACTCATACACGATAAATTTAAAAAATCCTATAAATCATATTTTTCTGTCTATTATTGTATTTATAACACTGTACCTTAGGTATTACCACATTTAATAGATATGCATTTTGCATGAAATCCGGTCTATTAATTACAAACTACTAGTACATAATGAAATGATTATTATTAACTACTAGGAAAGAAAAACAATTTCACACATTCTCGACAAACTATAATATAATGATTAAAAATTTAAATATATCTAAGTCGAACTCCACAAACTTTAATGAGCGTAAAATTACAAATGGAACATGTTTCGGCAGAACACTACTGCCATCATCAGCCCTAATTTAACAAGAGATTAATGATACAATTGATGAATTACAAGAGGGGTTCTTACCTTAAAGAATATAAACAATTATGACGTTGACGTAATTTTGAACTAAATTTGACGTTTTCAAAGGGTTACATGATTTTTAAAAGATTTCGTAACAACATTTTATAAAATGTAAAAAATGGATCAAAGAGAATCTGGTAAGTTTGTTTGAGTGGTGAAAAATTAAAATAGTGAATTAATAATGGGATTATTGAAGTTATTCTGTTCATTTAAACAAGATCTATTTTCCAGTTTCAAGGCTTTCCTTATTTCAAAAGTCTCAAGAAAATCTAATTTCCGGCCTTTATTGCATTTATGAATCAATTTGGAATTTGATGATGAAAAACTATTTTCTATCAAGATCTGTGTTGTTATAGATGTGCCTGAAATGTTCTTTAATACGGTCTGATATTTTGCGACCTGTCTGACCTATGTAGAATGACTCACAAGAAGAGCAGTTTAATTTGTATACACCTGATGATGATTTGTAATCTAATGGATCTTTATTTTTAATAAAAAATCTGGATAAGTTGTTAACAACATTAGGGCACAAGATGAAGATGGCTGTGATAGGTTCAAAGAGTGAAGAATAAAAGAAAGAATAAACAGTATAGCAAGTATTGTTCAGAAGACTACAAAGTACAAACAAGAGGTCTTGAGAGTGGTGTCTAGAATAGGTAAAAAAGGGGAACTCAAAAGGTTAAAGAGATGTATTGAGGACAAATTAATTGTACTGATTTCTTTTAGAGATTGTGTAATTATTAACATATGATCAAGGTCTGTTATAAAATACTAACCAAAATAGTTACAGAATTCAAGCTTTTTGCCATTTTCCTGAAGCAAACCACTGTAACAATCTCGGAGTATGTTTGAATGTTCTCTGAATTAAATCTAGGCTTTATTGTACAATTTACTTCATTTAGCAGTAAATCTAACATCGCAACTGCACCAAATCCAAGTTCTTAATATACAGAGTGTCCCCGAAATACCTGCTTTAATTTTAACCAGTAGTAGAACTCGCCGAGAGCAACAACATTTTTATATACCACTTTTTCGAAATCTCATTTCTTTTAGAATTTTCGGAACCCTTCAAATTCATGAACGATCTATGGATATTTATTTTAACTTGACCTACAGACAATCAATTGGTTTTGTCCGGAAAATCCAACGTTCTTATCAAGCTTCTAAATTTTTTACACTCTCGGGTGCATCAGTTACCTGCTGTTGAGAATCAGTATTCGCTTTTAAAGTTATTATCGTAAAAGATGCCTGCTTTTTCTCGTGTGCCTTATTTTCATTAACGTTGTGCATTGTGTTTGGCAAAAATCCGCCAGTACCCGAAGGTTAGCAAAGCGAATTTGGAGAATTTTGAAAGAGCAACAATTACATCCCTATCACGTACAGAAAGTCAATTTTTACAGCCCAAGGATTCAATAATACATAATCATCCGAGAAGGTATTTTCAACTTAAATAATACGTAGGGTCAGACGAAAATCCGCATGTTATTTATTAGGCCCCACAATTTTCAATAGCATTGGATGTTGAAACAAACACGTTTAGTAGGTCAGTTTTCAGATTTCTTGTTTATTTACGCCGAGCGGTTTAAATTCATTCCGAGTGTATTTCCAAGTTTTTTGTCGTGTGTCGTTATCACCCGTAGTGTGTACCGAAATTAACGTCAAAACTTTCACTAATTTTAACTCGATAACTACGGGGTTTATGGCAAAATTTTATTAAGAAACATTGTTGACACTGATGAGTTTTACTACTGGTTAAAATTAATGTAGTTATTTCTGGGGCACCCGGTATATCAAACAAGCTTTCAAACAAACATGTACCTAGATATGACATCTTTAATTGATAAATAAATAACTATCTCAAATCCATTACTTTTTCAGCCCATTACCAACGGAGACGCCAAACTCCTGCAAAACTCCTCGTCGACAAACATGCCGAACGCAAACTCCAGCCAGAACGTCCTCGCAGCAAGAAGGGGGGTAATCAAAATGCTCATAATAGTCGTGTGCGCTTTTGCCGTGTGTAATTTGCCGTTTCATGCGAGGAAAATATGGCAGTACAGGTCATCAGGATACGACGGAGGGTCCGATTTCAGTGCCCTCTTCACTCCATTAACTTTCCTGGCGACATACTTCAACTCAGGGATCAACCCTTTGCTGTACGCCTTTCTGTCGAAAAACTTCCGAAGGTAAAACTTGAAACTTGAGTGTTTTCGCTTTTATTAATTACTCGCAACGACCTCGCCTTGAGAATATTAAAAAGCTATTACTTATTCAAGCATTTTATGAGTTTTAAAAATGTACGGAATGTGCTTTCAGTCTTTTGTAGAAATCGGACGGGAATTGTTTAATTTGGTATTTTTGAATATATATTTATAAAACTTAAATTAAATTTTCTGGACTTAATGTGCAACCTGTAATTTCTACATCAAATATCAATAATTATAATACAATGAAAACAGTGATTACAAAAACCTTAAACCCAAGACCATATCATCAATGCAGAATTATTTAACCAGGTTTATTTTAGTTTGTAGCATGATATTTAAATTTTGTGTTATGGCCGTATTATTGAAAATAAATCCGTACCATACATACATGGAAAACTAATTATGTAATAAATAAATCTTATCTGCCCTATAATATAACCCATTACATAATTTGCATTCTGTATTAATTTCAACACAAAGTATCTTCATTTCTTCTTCCCTCCTTTTCTTCTGCCTTCTTCCTCCTCTTCCATACTTCTTTCATCCATTTTATGTCCCTTCCATCTACATTCAGTATTTCCTCTCTTTCTCTCATATCACTACACACTACAATTTTGCACCTATGCCTCGCCATCATCTTTTTTTATTTCACACTCTCCCTCTTTAAATACTTCGGTATTTCCTCAATCATACATATCTCATACTTCCAGTTCTACCTGGACTCCCAGATTCTTTCCATTCTTTCTTGGCTGTCCGTATCCTTTTTCTTTTCGCTCGGTTCTACATTCATCCACAAGCCTCTTTCTCTCATTCTCACTATTTCTTTGAACATTCTTCTGGTACTACTTCTCCCTTTCGTTCTCTCCTGCGTTCTTCTTCTTTTTTTCCATCACACATTCAGTATCCTGCATGCTACCATTTCTTCCGTCCTGTCTTCGAACTTGATCGCTCTTAGCCCCGCTTTCACTCTCAGCCGTTTCGTCTTGCATTCTTCTCTCACGCAGATACTTTTCTAGCACCTTCTCTTCCTCTTCTTCTTTCCATCCCCAACCCTCTGCTCCGTACAACAATATGCTCTCAATCGGACTTTCAAACATCATCATTCTCCTCTTGAAATCGCCTCCCTACTTTCTCATGCCTATTACCAATACCCACCCTATCCCCTCGTGCCTTATTAAACTCTTTCATTAAACATAATATAGCCTATGTACTTAAATTCTTTAAATTGCTCTATTTTCTCTGCCTGTCACCCCCATTCATTCTCTTCATCTCTCCTCTTTCTCTTGTTAAACACCAAAATTTTTGTTTTCTCCACTCTTTTTTTATTTCTTAGTCAAATGGTCCAGGATGTATACATTATTCATCGTTCCCCTCCCCTCTCTAAATCTTGCTTGGCTGTCTGCTATTGCTCCCTTTTCCTCTATCTCTCTCCTCATCCCTTCCTAATTTTCCACCTTCCTTTTTCCCCCTTTTTATAAGTAGGGCATATTACCCCCTCTCTCCACCCTACCGGGAATCCCGCTCTTCTCCACACCTCATTCATTACCTCCACCAATCTCGCTAGCACTCTTCTCGTTCCATACATCCACGATTCGTTCTGTAGTCCATCCTTCCCTGGCGCTTTCATCTTCCTCAGTTTCTTCACTTGCCTCTCCACCACTTCTCCTTCTGGTGCTATTTGTTTCCGCATCTCTATTTATGTTTCTCCTTTTTCCTATTCCCCTCCTGCAGCCTCATGAAGTATTCCTCCCACTCGTTCATCATTATGTCCTCACTCACTATTTATTGATATAGTTTCACACCTCCTTCTGTGTTTTTATAACTTCTATTTCTCGCTCCTTCTTCGGCCCCTTCTTCCCTCTTCTTTTCGCTTTTCGAAAGCCGCTTCTGTTTGCTTTCATCTTTTCCGATTTTCTTCTCTTCCTTTTTCCGTTGTTTACATTGTTTGTCCCACTATTCACTTTTCATTCTCGCTTTTCTACTTCTTATTGTTGTTTCTTTTTGTCGCTGTTTCTTGCTTATCTTCCCCACTTTTGGTTCTTCGAATCTCTAGTCTTCTCCTCTCCTCTCACTCCCATATTTTGATCATCTAGTTCTTCTGGGCTTCATCTGATCTTTCTTCTCCTCTTTTCTTTTGTGTCCCTCTGTCTACACTTATTTAGAGAGATTGTCTGACTCTATCCCTTCCAATACTCTTCTTTTACTTCTCCTCATGCTTCTTTGTTCCATTATCCTTCTTCGTCCTCTTGATTATTTCTATTCAACCCCTCAAACCCTTTTCTTGTCCTCCGCATTTTTTACCTTGTGTTTGGATTTTCTTTTTCTATTCCTACCCTCTTCTTCTCAATCCATGGCTCCTCTTTCTCCGATTGCCCCATTAAAATCCAAGTCCAAAGAAGTCTCTCTCTCTCTTCTTTCTCTCTCTCTCTCTCTAGTTTCATTCCATCTCCATTGAACTCCGTCTATTGTTAATTTCCTTTATTCCATTATTACTTCTTTTGCGTCTCCCCGTTTTTCCTTGGCTATGCCTCTTAATTCGTTCTATAATTCTCTTTCTTGCTTTGTGGGGTCATTATCTATAAATATACCTTCGTTTCTTTCTTTCTCCTTAGTTTTCTTTTTGCTTCATCACTTTCTCCTTTCCCTACCCTACTTGAACTACTGTAACAGTTCTTGATATTGACCTTTTCTACATTTTTTCGTAGAAAATCCTCTATATCCTCTTTGGCCTGCTGTTCTTTTCCCACCCGATCCTGTTATCGCAATATTGTTCGTCCTCCTTCTCCACTTTTCCTTAAAGCTGTGTCACTCTTTCTCCAACCTCTTTGTCTCTCCCTCCCATCTCTTCTTTTTCTCCTGAAATTTTTCTCCTTGCCTTTCAATCTCTTTTTTTTTTATTTTTTGGTTCTCTCTAGTTCCCTTTTTATTTCTTCCAACTTATCCATGATTATCTCCATTTCAATGTCAATTTCCTTATCTGCTTTTGGCGGTCCTGCTGTTTTTTTTTTCTCTTCTAGTCTTGTTCCTGTCGCCCTCCTTTGTTCGTTTCCTTTGCTCCTTTTCTTCCAGAAAGCCAGCTAAACTTCCCTGACTAAACTACCGGTTTCTACTTTCTTTGCTCATAGACTTGTTCTAATGCCTCACAGATTTCGCTGCTTTCTAATATTGATATAGTATATTGTGCAACTAGTTGTCGATTGCCCACGAAAGCGAAGTTGAGCGCACGAACGAAGTGAGGGGGCACTCGACAACTTGCCGCACTAGTTGGACATACTATTTATTACTCATGTAGACAAATAGTATCTTTGCAACCTTGGTTACGGTTTCAAAGTAACGGTTTGCCCATTTAATAATTTGGGGGCGCAAAGTTTACTTTGCACACACAAATTATTCTTTGCACACGCAAATTCAGATAAACAAACTACTGAAAACTGAATTTGCCCCTGGACTCCAATTTTATGTTGGGATGTATTTCGCATTCGCAATAAAAAAATATTGACTCATCTTCTTCCCCAGGATTTTTTCGTTCTCTCTCCAACCCCTTTTCTCTCTTTCTACCTTTAGCTGTTTTCTCTTATCTTATCTCTCTACATTCACTTCACTTTTACCTGCACCACATGTTGCTGCATCAGTCGGTATAACAGTAATCTCCTCTCAGAATCTACGAAGCGTAAAGAATATTTGTAAGAATTATGTAACATATAATACGGTATTTTAGTCATTGAAATCGGATAAAAAGTTTTTTGTTGTTTTTTTTTTCTTTTTTGTGAAGCTATCGAAATTCTCGAAAATTTAACTGAATGTGCAGTTTAAATTAACAAAAAATGTCATATTTAGTGACTAATTTGCTAAAACCACTTTTTTTATTTGTCCGGCTGTAATAAATTATTTTGAAGATTCTTTGTTGTTCAACGACAAAACGTCGTATATCACACGTGACAGAAATGTCATTGTAAGCTAGTGAAATATGTCAAAAATCTCACTCGCAGACAAGGAAGCATTTCTGTCATTTAATATAATAATGTAGTCAACTATTAATAGGTTTCATTGGCTCTTTTTAATTTCTTTCAGGACCAGTCAAACTAGGTCATAAAAAACACGGGATATAACAAACTCTCACCTAGAACGAATATACTTAAAAGACCGAAAGCCCCTATTTTCGTTTTTATCATTCAAGTTGCCTCTCCACAACAAAACAGCATTAAGACACTAAAACACTCGATCATAGACTCTCTAATATTGATAATAAATTGACCTGTTTTTCATAATAAAATTGACACTTGGGGGCGGTATATCAAAGGAATCTACAATAACATGAGGTGAAGCTTTCTAAAGGTGTATTTCTGTCCATAAATTAATTTGGTTATTACAAGCCAATTTCATAAATAGTTTTCGTGATTTCATAATATTATTGACTGTACTTCGTATATTCAAAATTGATGCAAAATATATACAGGATCTTTATAAACGATTCATACATCCAGTAGCCTTTGATATAACTACATGTAAATTTTGTTTTCTAGAATCAACATTATGTATGAATCATTTATGAAGACACGATATCATTTGATGTAGCATATCGTCAGTTGTGAAATTTAATTTATTTCATGTGAGAAATTTTTTTGGCAGTTTCTAGTACATTTTGCTACTTTCGAATTGGCCAGTGCAGCACTTCCATCCACTATACTTGTGTCTCCCAACAGATAGAGTAATAAAACCGCCCCTTTGCGCGCGGTGTTTAAAATAGCAATATTCCATCGGTGGAGTTCAAATACCCCGGCATTTCTGAAAGCCCGATGCACCCAACTGAAATTAACAGCTGCTCTCTGTTCCAAAAAGAGTTTAGATAAAATTTCTTCTTTGTGAAGAGGATAGTTGCGTACAAGGCTTGACGCAAGTAGTGTCCCAGCCTCAAGTTTTATTACTATCTGTTGGGCGACACGAGTATATACATTTTATTTGATATACATAATAATTATTCTTGTTCGAGGAGTGTATTGTTATTGTTTATGCACAGCCTCCCTCAACGGACACTGTACCAACAGTTTCAAGCTACACGTACAAGGTATTAATGAAATGTCCACACACGTGATGTTCAACGTCGGTCTAATACTGACGTGGATAGAAACTGGACAATAATTAATTTGATGGATGAAAATTTAAGGGATCCTTCTTTCTGAACATGACTAATGTTTATTCACTAGAATTAAATACTGTTCTGAAGAAAAGGTGATCAAGATATTAGTAATTTTTGTGATTTCGCAAAACCAATAGCATAGTCAGTTTTCCTGATAATACGAGACTACTTGGTCGATAAAATAGAGCATAAATCTGAGGAAAATAAATCAATGCATAGTGCATCACAAAGAATAACACCTCTCTTAATCCAAATACATAATGCAAATATGTAATTCGATTGAGTGATGAAGACTAAAAATTGGCAACAGTACAATTTACATCAAAATTGGTGAGCCTCTGATCCAGTTGTCAGCAGATATGACGAATGGTTGGCAGCTACATTTAAATTTAGACGAAGCTAACATAACCTTGCATTTGCCAACTTACGGACAAAAATGAATCTACATTTACCAACTGAAGTATTAATATTGCAGATCATTAAGACCAGAATTAATCTTATTTCAATAGTACAAATAGTCAATAGTCAATCAATAGTATCGGACCACTAATAATAATAATCATCATTGTCGAGGCTCTCCATTTCCCGGCAATCTGTGAACTCTTATAAATTGGTATAGCATATTAGTGATACTGATAAATGCTAGAAATAGTGTATAGCTGTATTGTACAAAAAGACAAAAAAAAGAAAAAGGAAAACAAATAGAATTTACAAAAGTCAACATGGAAATATCTAGTTTATTGGTCCTGTGCAATTTTGGAAAGTTACTCATAGTGTTACTTTCTTAAACAAAAAATATATACCGGGTGATTCAGAGTACCTTTAAACAAGTATCCATTGCAAATTTGGGCGTGGGGCTTGGATCATTTCCATGCTTATTTCAGACTTGTGGGGGGCGCAGGCATTACTGAGGATACCAATATTTTCTATAACTAAACTAAACCCAAGCTCTGGAAGAAAATGCATGATTGATTCTTATACATATAATATGTATCGTGTGTTCAACAAAAAACGACGTCCAGTGCACCATGGATTAAAAAACATTATGGCGTATTATAACTGACATTTGACATGCCACTGTAACCAGCATTGCATATGACTTGAAGATTCCAACGCTTACTTCGTCGATTTTTGTTGAACGCACGTTATCATATCATCTATATCCATTAAAGTTAAAATCCCTATCGACATCTTCTAATGTTTGATCTTTTCAGAGGGATGCGAGAAATTCTTTTGTGCTCGTGCCGAGGAAGGAGACAACAGAACAATCGCAATCATCTCAGTTTGCATGTTGGGATTCAAAGACATGCTTCCACAAGGTCGACGGTCAAAGCCAATGCAACCACTGTGACAATAGTGAACAATGACCACAGTTCCGAATGTTCGCATGACGTATGAGGTTGCGCTTCCTGTCTCTACTGTTCGCGCTACAGTTAAAGGGGCAGATTGTCAAGTCTGTACATAAAGAAGTATTTTTGTATTTATGTTGTATTTATTTTGTGTTGAAAAATTGTAAATATGGCCATCAGATTCAAAGTAAAATTAGTGGCGGTATTTCGGTTTTTAGGATTGGTAGTTATTTTACACAGAATTCAAATTATAAAAATCGTACATAATAATTGAACGTTATAATTTAGTCGGCACGTAGCGTAGTGGGTTGGGGCGGTCCCTCTCGCTTTGAAGATCTCGAGATCTAATCTCGGCTGCGCTGAAGAAATTTTTCTTAAGTTGCAGGGCTACCTAATACAAAAAATATAATGGAATTACGACTCGGTGAAATCACCCCCTCGACCCCAGCGGTTAAACAGGGCAACAGGATACTACACTTTGTAGGTACTTCCGAGATTGAAATATGTGTTTGTTTCTGCACCAAATTTTTAAAAATCCAAATATTTTCATTGAAATTTAACATCCGCCACTGATAAAAGCCATCTCCGTTCATATAATTAACTTATAACCTAAAGCTTTAATATTAAATTTGTACTAATGCATCATTTACAATAAGATTGATTAGCAGTGTTGTACAAATGCACACTTTATTATTGTTTACAACTGTATAAAATATGTACTAGGCCGTTTGTACAGTCCTGAAATGTTGCCTGAGTATCTGTATATACATAACAGTATGTATTTTCCTACCTGTTAAAAGACTGTAAGCAAACGTATTTTATAATAAAACCATACAGCTTTAAAGGTTTTTTATTACATTTATTAGGTTCGAATCAACCAGCAACGTTTTATAAGTAGCTTTGGAATAAGATGGATGACAGCCCAAGAAGCATTATATAAATGTATACCTGATGCGACGTTTATTGTTAAAAAATAATTTTGATCTAGTCGCCTGTGCATTTGCCACGTAAAATAAAAAATGCCGCTTTACGAACATAGATATACCCCAAGGGTCCGTAACTCTTCGTGTGCGAGCCCGACTTATATAACTTTAAAAATCTAGAGGACAAACAAAAAACAGACTCAAGTCATAAATTTCTTAAACTAAATAATTACATTAAAAAAGCTGAAGAGAACTATGAAATTAGAATACTCTAAATTTGGAAACATTTTGTTTGTTTAAAATGTATAAAAAAAAGAATTGTGCGTGAAGTCCACGCGCGACAGAAATGAAACGCCAACTTTTTATTGAAAAATATACAACATCACCAAAATCCCATTGGTACACCATCCATGCACTTAAACACCCATTAAATTAGTCCATATTTTATTTTCAGTCTAGATCTACCTAATCACAATCAATTCATTCAAGAAACAAGAATGCAAGTATACTTTGGGAAAATAGCCGTCGAAATCAACACAAAATTCGTTTAGAGTCGATATGATTCATACAAGGGGGCCCGCTGCTGCAAAGCCCCCCTTGGGCAGGGACCCCCTTGTGACACAGGCCACCTTGGGCCTCCTTGAGCCTACTTGGCAGAAGCCCCCTTGGGCTCGTTTGGCAGGAGCTCCTTTGGACCCCTTGGCAGGAGCTCTTTTGGACCCGCTTGGCAGGAGCCACCTTGGGTCTTTTTGTCAGCAGCCCCCCTGGACAGGGGCCGTCTTGGGTCCCCGTGGCAGAAGCCCCCTTGGGCAGAAGATTATTTTCCCCAGGTTCCATACATTTGTAAAATCGTCTAAACCAATTATTAATTATTATTATAGACGTGACATGTTCTCTTCAAAATATTCCTAGATAATGCTATTTCATAAAAAAATCTTCTTTTTTTAGGCTCTACAAGTTTCATATTTAACGTTTTACATGTAAAATTCCTATGATTCAAATGATAAACATTATCTTATTCATTATACATATCGTGCAATTCTTTAAATTTACATTCCAGTAAGCCTTGGAATTTGAACGTAGGTTCCTGGCGAATTGTTTCGTTTGCTTATAGCTGTCAGTTTGAAAAGTCAACCAGAAAACCTAACCTTTACCATAACATGGCATTAACAAAATGAGCTTTAATCAAAGACATGACTTCTTTTCCACCGCCTACTAAGAATGGAAATTTAAAGAATCACATGGAGACGGAAATATTATCGAACACAATTTGTCGAAAAACAAAATATCGAAAGGACAAAGTATCTAAAATACAAACTATCAAAAAACAAATCATCCTTATCATTTTCACTGAATTTGTTCTGTCCACATTTCGAGTTTCACATACAAGGAAATATTACCTTCTTAGAGTATGTTTCCTTAAGGGGTCAAGCGCGAAGCGCGAGGCACCAATTTTAATGATCTATGGAACAACAAATTTTTACTCAATCTGTCCTGTCCACATTTCCGAGTTTCACGTACAGGAAAATATGACATTATTGGAGTATGTTTCTTTAAGGGGTCGAGCGCGAAACCCGAGGCACCAATTTCAATGATCCACGGAAAAACAAATCTTCACAGACGGCAACTGCACAACCTCAACTCAACCTGAAAACGTCAAACTTTTGTGTTAAGTTTTAAAATATTTAGAACAAACGAGTCGTGTGCATGCGTACCTCAATTTCTTCCTTAGAATATTTTGGTATGATCATTTTTATAGAAAAACTTGTAGTTTTTTGGGTCGTTTATCCGACACAAATCCGTCACATTTTTACCTGCGTCATTTTATCGTTTCGATGATTTGTTTTTCGAGATCATGTACTTTCGATATTTCGTACTTTTGATATTTAGTACTTTCGATATTTTGTTTGTCGACAAATTGTGTTCGACATTTTGCATTCGATATTTTGTAATTCGATAACATTTACGCCTCCCATCATTACTTGTAAAACAAACATCTACTGTTCCGATCTTATTCAGGCGCCACATTAAAAACAATTAAAAATCATCAAAATGGGGGCTGCAGCTTTCAATGAAGACAAGGGTTCACCTCACATCAGTAAGTACACGCTAATCTGTTGGTTTAAATTGACAGATAATTAAAATAACAAAGTTTATTAATCTCCAAAACTACAAATCACGATTAACACCAAAAAAAAATATATGTCCTTGAACGTAATGAAAGGGCGTAGCTTCAGTGGTCTTCCCCAATCCAAAACCACTGGTTCGCCCCCAAATAATTCCCTATGGTCTTCTAATGAGGCCGCGCAGGGCCACGAAGACCTCTTTATGAGACAAAGTATGGTCACAAGGGAAAATTGCCTTCAGACACACACCTGTAGACACTGGAGTCAAAAAGCTTGTGAAAGCAGCTTGTCTCGAGACCGAAACGGAAAGTCGACAGAATATTTCCTCTGCACTACAGACCGAGACAGACGACCTCCTCTTGGGAAGACGCTCAGCGCATCTCCCCGAATTCCATCATCTAGGGCAGGTGTATACAGGTGTCCCAACTAAAATTTGTACCCCCCCAACAATTTCAATTTCGAAGGACTCAGAAGAAAACGCTATCAAATCTTGTTACCAAGGGGGACCTTTCAAGCCTTTTCGCGAAGGGATCCACCCCCTTAAAAAAATCAAATGGCTCGGGGGGTCGTGCGATACATCATTTTAAAGCTTATTATTCAATTCTTTATCCACACGTACTTTGTACCGATTTGTTCCTACATAAAAAGGATGAATTTGTTAGTTTCTAAATGTACATAAAATACTCTAACTGCTATTTTGTGAATCGCACATAGATAATAATTAAGAAGGTTTAGTCAGAATAAATGTGACAATGCATGAAAACATTTTAGCGAATATATTGCTCAAAATGAGCATCAATAATACAAGCGCTGTTAAAATTATTCCCGCACATCTCTGGGGTCAAACCGCACTCTGCAACGATTCTTGCGCGCATCTCTTCTAACAACGCAAGTTTTGTTTCGTACACCTGGGATTTCAAGTGACCCCACAAAAAAAAAACCACTTGCATTAAATCGGGTGACCTAGCTGGCTAATCTATTGTACATACTTCAGCCACCTATCCAGCGGTCTGGAAAACCTTAATTGAGAAAACCTCCGACATCTGCAGCAAAATGAGGAGGAGCTCGATCCTGTTGAAAAAAAAAGGTTTTCTTGAAAATCTTCAACTGCTTGTGTAATTAAAGCGTCGACCAAGTTTTTCTATCAATAAACAGTGGCTCAACGTTAAGTTTTTGTGGACCTCCAATAACTACAATTCTGCCGGTTTACTGCACCATTCAACATAAAAGAACTTTCATCAGAAAAGCATGTGCTGTACACCATATTAGGATGAGATCTCGCTAAATGGGTGAGATCTAAGACTTGAAAGTTTGGCACAATTTGGCCCCCCTTGATAACAAAATTGACCTGTTCCAACGTTTTCTTCTGAGTCTTTCAAAATTGGAGGGTACAAATTTTAGTTGGGACACGTGCGTCCCTCTGCTGCAGTAAACTAAAATTACCAGCGGGCGCGCCGCCGGCGGAACATCAGGATCATCCGTATGTGCTGCAAGTCGAGGCGTATTGTCTTCATAAGAGTAATTAAGAGTAATTCAGAAGCGTGGGAACCTAAGTACAGTTCCGTGATTCAGAGGAAAATGCTGATGTGAATGATTCAATTATTATCCTTTTTATAAACAATTGTCGAAATGTGGTCATGTTGATATCAACAACAGTAATTTTTGGTTGATCACATTGAATGTTACATTCTGGTCACACTCGTCAGATTTATGTCAATTTATTCCATCGTTTAACATGGCGCATGTGCACGATACAACCATGATGAACTGTGAACTTTGACATCTATGAACATAACGTCAATAGTGTCTGCTATACAGCTCGGTCCGAAAAGACATATTTTGAGATGATACAGCCTGCTCTTTAATTGCATTTTGACATTGACAATTGTTTGTAAAAAAATTCATAGTACAATATACATCTAGTTTAGCTTTTTTTCTAAAATGTGATTCTTTAAAGTAACTGAATTTCGTTGTTTCTGTTTGAAGTTCACTGATAATTTGTAAACTACTACTCAGGTAGCTTGTAGGCGAATTGTTTGTAGCCAACATCAAGCAAAGTCATAGGCGTACAAAACAATACAAAAAATCATTACAAATTTTTTATCTTTTAGCTTTCCACGAGATACAGAACAGCGCGAGAATTAGTTCAAATGTTCAAACATGGAACCTCAATTCAATAAAACCATTGATTTTGATTTATTTAAATTTATTTGAATGCTTCCTAAGTTTGATACGCCACTGACCCTAAACCAATCAGCGCAGAGATTTTAAGGTCAAAATTCCAACTTCTTTTGGTTTCCCCCTTTCCCCCCAGGTTGGATGTTGGTTACAAACAATGGGAATGAGTAGCGGGTCTAGGAACTTTATGGTCGAAGACTACTACTATTAAAAGTGGTGGATAAGAGTCTACAGTGGCCATATACAGGCTGGAAAGTTTAACTGGAATAAATTCAGTATCTTCACTGCAATTGATTTTGAGAAAAATTCTTGAAACACGTCAATATTTGTTTTTAAATTGCCACTTTTTAGCCTCATCAGCTTTCTTTCGTTTTTACTCAGGGGGCTGTAACGACCCTTCAGTTTTTTTTTTTTTTTTTTTTTTCAAATGGGAAGATATGTCAACCGACACATCATTGGAAAGCTTATAAAAAAGGAGTACAACGATATATTTTTTTTTACTTTTCCAGCTAATAATGTAAGAAGAAATAAATAAAAACAACTTTAGTCTATTTCTATCTTGGTAGGTTTACTGTTTGAAAATTGTAGGACTTCAATTAAAAAAATCTCGTTTTAGGTAAGTATAATGTTTTTTTAATGTAACAGATATTCAATATGTTCATCAAGTCTTTCTTCACAAAATGCAAGACAATAATAAAACCAATTTCTTACATTTTACAACATTTCTGAAGTGATTTGCTGAATTTCATAGGTAATACGTTGTTGCAAATCTTCAAGATTATCGGGTTTTGTGGTGTAGACTTTACTTTTAAGAACACAAAAAAAAAGTCAAGAGGAGTGAGATCTGGTGGTCTTGCTGGCACCTGCACCTCTTCTTCCGATCTACCTATTATGAAAACTGTCGTCCAAATAACGCCGAACGGATGCAGCATATTGCGGTGGAGCTCCATCCTGTTGATACCATATTCTCTCATGTGAAGTTTTGGATCTAATTCATCTCTAAATTGGTCCACCAGAGCTGGGCGAAGCGTTTCTTGAAGAAACGGTAGATATCTTTCTGCATTAAGATTATCAGGAAAGAACACTGGTCCTATGATCCTAAAAACAGTTTTTAGGGTCTTATTATCAGATGAGATAGCGATACATAAAACAAAACACATCCTTGAATTCCTTTTTTTATGAGCTTTCCAATGATGTGTCGGTTGACATATCTTCCCATTTAAAAAAAACTTAAGGGTGGTTACAACCCCCTGAGTAAAAACAAAAGAAAGTTGATCAGGCTAAAAAGTGGCAATTTAAAAACAAAAATTAACGTGTTTTAGGAATTTTTCGCAAAATCAATTGCAGTGAAGATACTGAATTTATTCCAGTTAAACTTTCCACCCTGTATAAGTATGTAGCGCGATGATGATAGATTTTCCATTCTTAGTATATTTTCTTTACAGACCAATCTTTGTTTCTTACAAAAAGAAAAAAGTTCTTATAAATGTTCTATATAACTTTTTTAATAATTTCACCCCCTTTACCATTACGATGCCATAATGACATTATTGTGCAGGAAAGGGATAAAATATATCTAGCTCGGAATATCGTTTATCACCACTCTCTCAATTGTTCGAGGCCCGTTACGGTGTTGAAGTCAAGATATTTGTGAGAATTTATGACCAAGTCACACGGGGGAAATAAGCTCCCACACTAAAAATAAAAGTAAGTTAACATTTCTTATTACACTGTGTGTATTTCACATCACAAAAAAAAGTATAGTAATTTATGAAGAAACTGGAATTTAAAAAATAATAATAATTTGGTGGTACTCATGTAGATACAATGAAATCTACAGTAAAATTTGGTATTATGATAACGCCCTAATGTATTATGGAATCAATCCAATCATTGTAAGAATTGACAGCAGTAAAAACATCGGGTTTCCCTGTGGCGCAAGGCTTCCCAAAGGACACAATTCCAGCGAATTGATTTTCACAAATTAGAGGTCCTCCTGAATCTCCATTACACGCCGAATTTCCCTCGCTGTTTGTACAGATCAGACATGGATTATACATTTGTTTCCACTCTTCTTCACATTTTGTGGGGGGCACAGGTTGGACTGGTGCGACTTTAAATTTATTTGATAACTTCCCTCCTGCTTTAGTTAAACCCCAGCCCATTACGTAGCACGGATTCTCGTAATCTGATAAATTGGCGTGCATCCGAACCGGAAATGAAGATTTATATGAAGTTTCTTGCTCTATTTTCAATATGGCTATGTCGTGCCTCATCAAATGCTCGTCGTAGTCGGGGTTAACGTGGCTGGAAAGCACGGAATAACTAGTGCCCCCCTTGTCTAAGGAGTCGCTTCCGATGACCACAGACTTAGCGTGACCACTAAAAAAATCCAAGCAGTGATTTAAGTATGTAGATAACAATATAGACGAGTAAACATAATATCAGAATTCTCAATTGTGTCCGCTACAAATTTTCAACAAAAAGCGACGTCAAGTGAGCCGTAAATTAAAAAACGTATGGCGTGTATCGCTGTCAGTTTTACGTGACATGTTATTATTTACCTGTAACCAGCGCTCCATGCGTGTGATCTAAATGCAGACATGACCTGAAGATTCCAACGCTTGCTTCGTCGTCGATTTTTGTTGAACGCATGAATTCGAAGTAACATTACTGTCAATAAAATGTTGAATAGAGTACATACCCTTTTACACAATGAGCAGCGGTTATGACATATTCATGGTTAATAATAGTGCCACCACAAAAATGATTATTGCCTTTATCTCTCAACGAAACCACGTAAGGATAATCTTCTTTATTGCCTTCGTAACCGCCGACAATTCTACTTTCGTCGTCGTCGTCGTTTTCTTTATCATTACTGGGAAATGCTGCAAGTTACAACTTACCAGATAAATCAACAAACACATAAAAATTATTTCATACCGCAGGTAAGATTTACGACGGCAATGAAGCCGAGGATTAAAACGGTTTTAACACCCATTTCAATTAAAAACTTTCTTGATGCTTATAATTCAAAAAGCACTTTTATATAAAGTTTACTAATCTACATTTTTGCATTTTTATCGGACGATGTGCTCTACAAAACTCTCAGCGTGTAGCCGTTTAACTTAAGATAAGCAATCAGAAAGGAACGGGCCGAATAAGTGTTTAAAACGATAGTGCTGTGTATACAACGTATATTTCTAAACTGGAAAAAATATTTTTAAAAAAATATCGTGTTAAATAACGCTATATGAAATTTTCATTTTAAATCCGCACGCCATTCAACAAACTCGTCGTATTTTACCACAACGCTTGACTGCCGAGGGATACCTCAATTTTGTAAACGAGCAGTTGGATATTTGGTTAGAAGATGTTCTAGCAATTCGACGGCACGGCGGAGCGCCTTGCCACACTCTTTCTTTTCTGTTCATTTCTTCCATTTCTTTTCTTTCAAATTTTATTTTTTTTCCTTCTTGTCTGGTCTTGTTTTCTGGTTACTCTGCTATTTTTTCTTTGTTTCCTCTTATTATCCTTGTCCGTGTATTTGGATCTCTCTTCTGCCTTAGGGAAACATTTTCTTTTCCAGTCTCTTACTTTTTTCGTTCCACTCATAATCTTCTTTTCCTATTTTTGCCTTTCTGTAGCCTACTTTTATTCGTTTCCACTGCTTCTATCCAAATCTGTCCTTGTACCTCCCGCTCTGTCCTTGTTAAGTCGTTCTCTATCAAGATTTTATTCTTATCTTCTATTTCCCTTAGAACTTTCTTTTTTTTTTCATTATTTTAATTTTGTCCTCCCAGTTCTTTAATTCTACCAGTGTAGTCGTTTTTCTGTTTTATTACATTTCTCACCTCTACTGCTTTTTTGATTATTTCTTTAATAAATGCTTTTGTCTCGCTCGTAATTTCCTCTCCTTCTGTCTTTTCACTATGCCATCCCTTGATTATTATATTATTCCGCCTTCTCCTTTTCTCTTCTCTCATTGTGTGTCCCTCCAAAACCTCTATTCTCCCTTCTAGCTGTTTCTTCTCTTGCTTCCATTCCTCCTCCTTCCTTTTCGACTTTTCTCTTAATCGTTTTATCCCTTCCTTGTTTTCCACTCTTATTGTTTTTATTTAGTTTTGTATCTTATATAATTTTTTATTACTGTCTCCATATCTTCTTCTTGCTGCTCGGCCGATGCCTTTTCTCTCTTCTTTTCCGGTGTTTTTCCTTCTCTTGAACGCTATTTCCTTCTCCTGTTCTTCTTGCACTTTTTTCTGTTCTTTCTCTTCTCTTTTCCTCTTTTTTTCTTGTATATATTCTTTTAGGTTACCCTGGCTTAACGCCCTTTTCGAATTTGGTCTACTTGCGGATGTTGGAGAAATGACAGAACCACAGTCTGTTATAGGTAAAACCTAAAACGGAGTAACTTACTGTCCAGTTTTGGGGTACGGGTTAGGTCACAGAAAATGTTGTGTCCCAAAAATTCATATAATAATTAAATTAACAGTGAATATAAGTAATTAAACAATATTAAATTATAAAGATGTAAAAATTAATTGAACAAGATAATGGTTAAATATATTATACAGGTGTTTTTGAAATGCATGTCATTAAAAAAATATGGGCCATCTAGAGGTTCAAAGAACCCCAACAGTCCATTTTTTATGTCTAAAACGATGGGGATAAATTAATCATTTCCACGCACAATCCACGCCACTGTAAATTGCATTTTCAAGGTAGATACAATACATAATGTAAGATGGGATTTTAAATATCCCGCCAAGCAGCTCCGTTGGTCACCACTCGATGGAATAGGAGGGAGCGCCGGTGGGACGGCGCATGTGCGGCGCGGCGTACCGGGAAGACGAACAGACGAAGACAAGATTGAGTGTGCTAAAGACTGTTAACTCATTAATTAATAAATGTTTGATTTTCGGCGGAGGGTTTAATTAACAAATCAGAATTGGGATTCGCCCAAGTACCGTTGAAAGAAATATTATCGATGCCACGAGAAAAGAGACAAAAACGTCATCAGAGCTCGAGCTCATCCTCGAGTTCCAGCGAACCTAGTGCAAGTTGTTCCAGTAGTACTCCTAGTAGTAGTTCGCGCGAAAAGCGACAATTAAAACGACAAGTGAAGAAACTTAAAAGGAAGCTAAGTGCTAAAACTAGTAGATATGACGGTAAAATAGTGTCCCGGTGTTTAGTGGAGAATTCGACGAAATAAACGTGGAACAATGGCTTCATACGATCGACGCCACGGGAGATGTTTTTGAGTGGGACGAAAAAGCTCGCATATTTTGCATGTCGAACAAATTCAAGGGTAATGCAAAATCATGGTACAAGAACCAGGATGTTCTAAACCTTTCGTGGAATGAGTGGAAGAACAAATTGAAAGAAGCATTCCCGCCTCAGCGAGGAGTTTTTAGCAAGCTGCAAGAATTGGTTAACGTCCAGAGGGAAAAACAGCACAATCTGGTCGATTTCTATTACCGTAAATTAGCGCTGGGTCAAAGCTGCAAGTTAGAAGATCATGTAATAGTCGAAATCATCGCAAACACGGTAAACGATCCTTTCCTGAAATCCGGGATTCGTGCAGCTGGCTGCTTATGATGACGGAAATGAGAAATTCCACAAGGTAGCAAAAATAAACAATAAATCTGTATCAACGTACGTGGATTTCGGAAGCGGGTGTAACACGATAAAACTTGAAACCGCCCGTGAACTTGAACTTGCTATTAAGACGGATGAAACCAACGTTGTGATTGAGGGTTACGGGGGTGCCGTGGTACATCCAATTGGTATCGTTGAAACTGGAATAGAAATAGACGAAATCGAAGCAGTAACAAATTTCTATGTGGTACCGAATACGTTGCAAACAGTGGATATTCTCATAGGTCGGCCGATAACGGAGCGCGACGGTGTCTTTGCGTATAAAACCTCGAAAACCCTGAAACTAACAAATAAAAATCTGTTCGATGAATTACCAGTAATCGGGGTAACATCAGCCCAAAACAAGGTCGCAATTCTTTCAGTTGATTCAATAACAGTGAAACCCGGCGTCAACATTATCGCAATTAAAACAAATAGATCAGATGGAACGCTATACTCCCAATATTCAGAACAATATCGATGCGGTGATTTATTAATCGTTCCGAGAAACAAGATAAATATTCGGGACAGTGCCGGATTTCTTAGGATTCTTAATACCAGTGGTCGTCCACTAAATATAAAAAAGGATTCTTGTCTTGCACGTGCTGTCGAAAACGATCTTACAACTGTCACGCAAAAAAATCGCGATCAAGTTGTAGAAACAAAGTTACGGGGGGTGCTCGAAAAATATCCGCTGTGTTTTGGACAAAATGACGCACTTTTAAGTAATGTTGATATCAAGATGCACATAGAACTTACTTCGACTGTGCCCGTTAATTATAAGCCATATCGTCTATCGCTCCATGAACGAGAGAAGGTCCGTGAAATCGTAGATGAATTGATTCAGAGGCAGATAGTGGAACCGACAGTTTCACGATATGCTAGTCCGATACTGCTAATACCTAAAAAGAATGGCGAAATTCGAATGGTCATCGATTATCGTAGATTAAACGCGATTACGGTAAAAGATAGATACCCCTTGCCATTGATCGAAGATCAATTAGACCGGTTATCTGGTAGTAATGTTTTTACCACACTCGACTTGAAATCCGGGTATCATCAGATACCTATGGCAGAAGATAGCAAGAAGTTCACAGCTTTCATAACGCCAGATGGCCACTACCAATATACCAGAGTAGCTTTCGGTTTAGCCAATGCTCCGGCCGTGTTTCAGAGAGCCATAAATATGGTCTTAGGTCCATTAAGACATCAGTACGCATTAGCCTATTTGGATGATATTTTGATAATTTCACAAACCATCGAAGAAGGTCTACAACGACACGATGAAGTGTTGAACGTTTTAGATAAGGCCGGTTTAACATTAAACTTGAAAAAATGCGAGTTTTTGCAAGATTCTGTTGAGTATTTGGGAACTGAAATTTGTCATGGAACTTTAAAACCGTCACCTAAGAAATTGGAAGCCGTTAGTGCCTTCCCAACTCCCGTCGATGTCCACCAAACGCGACAGTTAATTGGATTAGCTTCCTATTTCCGCAAGTACATCTCAAATTTTGCATTGATAGCCAGACCATTGACCTCACTTCTGAAGAAAAATGTTGTGTGGTGTTGGGCCGATCAACAGCAAGTGGCTTTTGACACATTGAAGACGATATTAACAGCTCCACCAACTCTAGCCGTGTTTAATCCAACCGCCGACACTCAGTTACACACTGACGCCAGTAAATTAGGAATAGGCGCTACGCTACTTCAGAAACAACCTGACCTCAGTTGGAAACCTGTAGCATATATGAGTCGACAAACCACAGAACCAGAATCTCGATATCACAGCTATGAGCTCGAAACGCTGGCTGTCTATGAATCAGTGAAACGATTCCGCAATTTCTTATATGGACGCCATTTTGTGATAATAACAGATTGCAACTCAATGAGGTTGACATGGTTGAAAAGAAACCTAACACCAAGAGTTGGAAGATGGTGGTTAGCACTCCAAGAGTTCGATTTTGAAGTGGAACATCGTCCTGGCTGCCAAATGGCACACGTTGACTCACTTAGCCGAAACCCGGTGCCGCTAAGATTAATAAAGGCAAATGATTGGGTTTACGGGGTGCAATCGCAGGACGAAGATTTGCAAAACATAAAGCGTCAAGTCTTGAATGGAGAAGCTGAGAAATGTTACGTCATAGAGGACGAGAAAGTGTGCAGAATAGTGAACGACGAACCTAAAATTGTTATTCCTCGTGATGTGAGGTGGCGAATAGTGAAGATGTTCCACGATGACAATGGACACCCTGGGTTTGAGCGTACTCTCGATGTTTTAAAATAAACGTATTGGTTTAATGATATGCGCAAATTCGTAAAGAAGTTCGTGACCCGTTGTATTGCCTGTATGGTAGCTAAAAGACCAACTGGTGCTCGACAGACCAAATTACACCCCATTGAAAAGATAGCAGAACCATTTCATACGTTGCATCTAGACCACCTTGGACCTTTTTGTAAATCGGTAAAGGGCAACGCTTATATTCTAGCAATTTGGACGGTTTTACTAAATTTATTTGGATAGAGGCTGTACCAAACACCACTGCTCAATTTGTGTGTCAAACTTTAGAACGTTTGATTAAGTTAGTTAACGCGCCAAAGAGAGTAATAACCGACCGAGGTAAAGCATTTGACTGTAAAGAGTTCAAGCAATTTTGTTCAGAGCATGGTATAAGACACGTGAAGAACGCAATTGTTTCCCCGCGAAGTAACGGGCAGGTGGAACGTTCGAACCGGACAATTGTAGAAGCATTAGCTGCAAGTATCGACGGAAAACATGATGACTGGGATAGTCATGTCATTACAGTTCAAAGGGGAATTAATAATACGAAAAATTCCACTACAAGCGAGTCGCCTGCAACTCAACGGAGAGATTTAAAAAGTTTGAGAGAGGCGGCAAAAGGTCGTTGTGACGAAATGGCCAAAAAGATGAAAGAAAGGTACGACAAGAACAAAAGGGATCCTGTCCAATTTAAAGTTGGAGACATAGTCCTTGTGGAGAGGACGTTGTTGGTTAAAGGTTTGACCAGCGTCAAGTTAGTGCCAAAATAACTTGGACCGGTACAGATCACAGCGGTAGTGGGGAATGATCGCTATAGGGTGATTGAATTTTCTTGCGAGGAATGTACTGTTTCGCTGACTTGAATGTTTTCGTGAATGACTATTTTATCTGGACTAGGTGGAAGATATTCTTGAAATAAAGAGGACAATGAAGTTTCAGGTAGTTGAAATATATCGGATTCGTCTTGGTCTAATAGATCAGTGAGTTCGGTCGGATCATAATTTGCTATCATGGATTGATTTTTTTTTTCAATAGGGTGAATTTCGATTCCTGAAAGTGCGTCTGCATTTGTGTTTGTTTTGTCTTCTTTGTATTGAATGTCATAGTTATCAATCAAGTGTTCGGGGATCGTGAGGCCTGTATTATAAAATTTTCGAAATCTGATTCGTCGTCGGTCAATTCGTATGGTACAAATTGTGGGGGTTCTTCATGAGTTGAGAATTCTGGAATTTCGTCAGGATGATATTCGACAGGGAATTCGTCAAGATTCGTATGTGTTCTAGGATCGTCTGAAGACAAGTCTTGTTGTTGTGGGTTTCTATAATAAACACGTCTGTCAGGTTGATCAAAGGGATTTCGAGTTGTGGGTGAATTGTCTACGTGGTGTAACTCTTTTTTATAATAAACACGTCTGTCAGGTCAGGTCAGGTCAGGTCAGGTCAGGTCTGTCAGGTTGATCAAAGGGATTTCGAGTTGTGGGTGAATTGTCTACGTGGTGTAACTCTTTTTTATAATAAACACGTCTGTCAGGTTGACTAAAGGGATTTCGAATTGTGGGTGAATTGTCTACGTGGTGTAGTTCAAAATTAGGGTTGTCGGTACAATGTACTTCTTTGGATACCCAGCTTAGAGCATAAGGGTTTTGATGAAACTGTCTATGGGGACATTAGGTCGATTAATCGTTGGTTGTCGAGATGTGGTTGACATAGGTACAACTGGATCTTTTTGTGGGTTATTTCGAGGTTTAAACACGTTCTGTAGTTTGCCAAAAACTTGTTGATTTATTGGATATCGGGGTTGATAATTTCTATTCGGAATTAACTGTATAGGTTGACTTGGAAAAGTGGGTTGAAGTGTTTGTGGGGAGTTTGTCCAATTATAATTTTGTCTATAAATACCATAAGGTGTCATTGTTTGTACAGGGACAGGTAAAGTTCGATAGGTTTGTCTATATTGAGTCTGATAATTCAAATTATTTTTTCCGCTAAGAGGTGGAAGTGTTTGTTGTTTCGAGAGTTGCGAATATGATTGAATTTCGTACTCATAATTTTCTTCCTCGGTTACGTATGACATTGCGATTTCAAGCGTATCTGGATTACGTAAGCGTATAATGCTGCGAAGATATGTTTGCAAATGTATTGTTCGAGATAAATTTGTTTTGTTACGAGGGGGATGTTGTTCAGACTCGTAATTTTGGAGGGTAATTTAGAACGAATTAATTGGATTCGTTGACCGTATGAATTTGATTTTTCGTCTTTATAAGGGCGAAGCGATAACAAATCCTGTTCTAAACAATCTAAATTTCTCTGGTCGCCGAAGGTGTTACGGAGTGATTCTCTAATTAATTGCCAAGTGTTCAATTCTGGTCGCGTACCTATTATTAGAAGTGCACGGTCAGTTATTTTCAGAGTACGGCTCTGACTAAGATGTCTGTCGCGTCTAATCTGGCGGCATAATATCCAAACAGATGATCGCATGCACTTATGAAAATTTCAACGGTACTTGGATCACCGTTATATGTGGGGATGGTATCGATATGAAGGCGAAGGAGAGGGATGTTTATTGGTGATGCCATGTTTTGATTTAAATTTAAATTATTGATTTGAGCTATGAGCTTTGAATGATTTGATGATTTGAATGATTACTAAATTAATTGATGAATTGAATGATTATTAAATTAATTGATGAGTGATTATTAAATTATTTGATGATTGATTATTAAATTATTTTGCGTACAGCAGTTTGCAATGACGCTTTTGTTTCAACTTAAATCTACTTTCTATTCGTGCAATACGTTGTAGAAAGGGTTTTATTACTTCTTTTTCAAAAAGTTAATAAGAAGATTTTTTGTTAGTTCTAATCAGGAAATAACAAAATTAAGGAAAAGGGACAGAAGTACTCAATTCTTTACCTTATTCAGAGGAGTGGAACTGGTGCCTTCTGGAAGATCAATTCCTGGTGTGTACGCCTCGTCTGATTCGTCGATGGATAAGCGTCGCACAGGTTACTAGTTGTTATTCGGACAGGTAGCAAGAGTTTGACACTTAACACTTCGATCGTTGGTTCTTCTTCTTCGGATAGCGCTGAAGAGACAGGGGTCTCAGGATTACCACTTTTGTTATTCGGACACAAGGATAATCTGCACTATCCTACCGACTGCGCCAGTTATGTTTCGGGAACGAGTTGAGACATAAAAAAATTATTTTTAAAAAACAGCGACAAGCACACTAAAACGTTCAGGATATTAATCTTAATTAATTCTACAATGCAAAGGCTTTTATAAACTATATTATTGCTAGCGAGCGGATGCTGAGCCATTTCCTTTTTCTAGCGGTGTCAAGGTTCAGTGTCACATAACTGCGACTGTATTTTCTTTCTAAGTTTTGTTTAAAAAAATAGTTTCAAAAACGTCAAAATCATATATTTTTTTCATAATAAATTGAAATGAATTGGGGTTAAATTGTGTGCCAATCATTTCTCCTATGTATTTTAATTAGACTGTGTTCTCTTCAAACAGAAGAAGACACAAAGTTTACATTACTTTAAAAAACTGTGCTACGCCCTGGCATAATAGTAGGGCCAAGGACGAATTATCTGAAACACAGGCAATTATTATGTAAATTAAATTTGCGAATAAATTTTAAAAGCTGTTAGAGTTAATTGACATCTAAATGATTAATTATTCATGACCTTAATTAATGACACAAAAACATCATAAAAGCAAATCGATTTTGTTAACAACAATGTCAATAATGACTTTATTTCTTTGATTACTGTGTTATTGAAAAAAATTATGCTAGCAACACAGTTGCAGTCAAATTTACAAGAATTGACAAATTAAATTTTCAATTCAGATTCGGACAAGCAACTGTAAATTTTTCTTAAATATTATCTTTTGATTCTTCACTGAGAAACCCCAAATTTGACCATGTTTTAATTCGCCGTTGAAGTACGGTACCTGTAATTCACAAAGGAGAGATTTGGAGTGTCTACCAGACCTAGATCTAGTTTGGCAGCGCGATCCAGAGAAGGGGTTGCTACCGGGCGGAATAGAATAGAGATCGGACGGAAAAGTGTTTCAAGGTCTTATCATTGTTCTTAATATTTGTTAAATCTGATTTTATTTGCACTACAAGCTTTCATGTTGTGTTTAAAGCTGTGTATTCAATTTAAAATCGAATTGTCAATCATTCACTTTAGGAGACTGTGCCGGGTTAAAGTGGATTCCAAAACCACCGGAAATGTATACAAGTAACCTTTTTGTTTTTATTGATATTTCTGCCAAATCTATCAGAAGTACACGTCGCAAATGATTGTTTTTCGGTTCCTACATTAAATTTTCATCATTTTAATTTTTCCGACAATGTGTTCTGCTGGCGTCTTGTCATAAACGTAGCAGCTATCGCTCTGTGTTTACCAAAGAGTTTGCTTATTTACTAGAATTTGTTTAAATATTGCCCTGGAATGCTATTGGTGAAAATATTAACCATTTCTTGCTACGCAAATTATAAAATAAACGGTCCAATGTACTCGTGACTCCATTTAGCCCTTTTCAGGAACTAATGTTTGATTAAAGACCATTTTACCTTTTCTTTTTCTTTCAGAAAATAATCATTGTTTAAATGTCATTATTGTTAGCCAAGTAGAAGTAGTTTTAGTGATTAGAAGACCATAGTTAGTAGCTCGTAGTAATAGTTAATTAAAAAAAGAAAAATTAAACCGAGAGCAAAACGACCGCCCAAAACAAAACTTAAACCAAAGTCACTTAAAATTTGCCTTTGAAACTTTGCTTTAGTCGATTCACCGGATATTAATATTGCCAATCGGTCTCCGTCATAAATAACTTCATGAGTCTAAATATCCTTGCACCTCTCACAGGATGTGTACCCTCTAGATTTCCATTTTATCCTATCGGTTTGATGTGAATTGCTGTAATAATCGAAAAGTTCAAAGTGGTAATCAGAACACTTCACTTCACTCATATTGTACACCTGAATAAGTCTGGATGAGGACCTGATGAAAATTATTGCAAATTGTAAGATGGCATTTTATTTGCTGAAAATTGTTATTAAATTAAGTATCGCTCTGTTTTTGTTTGGGAATGAATTAATTTATCAAAATCGCAGTTCTAATGTGTCAGACGAACCAACAAAACACACTTGAGATAACCTCAACAACCATGAAGCACTGTATCGTTTGTTTACCAGTAACTTTATGACGTCAATGAAGTGCGCCACCAGGTTACGGCACAATGACAGTTGGTAACATTGGGGTTTAAGGCGTGCTCTTATATGTCTTTTGAAGAGTGTGGTGCCGTGTTCATGGAGTGTTAATACAGATATTATAGGACTGGGTCCTCTGTGATTTTATTTTATAGTGCAGCGGTGGTGCAGGCTCAATAACGTCTCTGACAAAATTTTGGTGATGGGCCGCCGTCGTTATCCGCGAACATCAAAGTTGTCGTCATCTGGGACCGATACTGATGCCAGCGATCCGCAGATGAGGCGAGAAATCGCACCTGGGACATCGAGGGAGGCCCGGCTAGAACAAATGGTGACGGACCTTATCCCTCAAATGAGTACTCCCAGAGAGACCATCTCGGAGTGTCTCTGCTTCGGTTCGGAGCGATCTGATCCCAGAGTTCATTGAGAACCTGATATGAGCTGCAGACAGTGGTTGCGGGGAGTGTGGCTTTCTAAATAAAAATAATAATAATTATTTATGGCAGTATATCAAGGCTGCTTGAACAAACTTCCAGTGAAGAAAGTTCCTTTGTGGGCCATGTCCGATGCAAGCGGTCCCCTTTTTGTCCAATCCAGTACAAGGTCGGTCTCTGGACGCGAGCACATATGATCGGGAGCGTGTGGTGAATTCTCCTTCTGGGGTTGTGCCTGTCCTGAATTTATCAGGATGTGATATTCTATATGAAAACGAGCAAATAACAGCACGTGGGGAACCTTGTCTTGAACTGCAGACGGGGTATGAGTTTACCGGTTTTACTCTGGGCACTTCTGAGTTAGAGGCATTCGCAGAATACAGAACAGAAGCTAGATTGAGTATCTGGATCATGAAATTTGTGCAAATGGCATCCAATCTACTGGTGTGCATAAACTGAGATAATTTCTCGGACTTGCTCATTTTTTTAAAAAGGTCTCAAAAATAACACTGTATTGCTATACAAAAATAACTAAGTATATTGAACTTGAAACAAACAAAGCAAACCGTTGTAGGGAGACGCAAAAATTGACTTAAGGACACTTGCATCACTGCTCCTTAACAGTTAAAGCCGCGCTTAAATAGTTAAGTAACACCTTTAGGTTGAGGGTCAACTTTAACAGAAAAGTGGGGCTTATGTTTAAGCCCAAGAATTCTTGGTCTTAAACCTACTTTTAACTTAATTGAAGCAAGCTTCCACAACAAAGCTTGAGAAACCCCCAAAATACCAGTAATGCACAGGAGAACTTCGACTTGCCTACTTTGACTTGGGCTGTAGAGGGACGTCACCGACACAGACGAGTTGAGTTTGCGCCCTCTAGATATCGCCGCGTCGCGCTTGTTTCGAAATGGCTTCCAAAGAAAACGTTGCGTTACTGTATATTTTATTGTGTGTGTCCATATACAGTGTGGAAATTAAATAAGGAATAAATTCAGTAACTCCGTTAGTATTTGCACTAGAAATATAACTTAAAAAGCATGCGATAGGGCTAATTATAGCGCATCCGAGGAACGTATACTATTTTTTTTGTCATTAGTTTTTTTGACAGTTTTGACGTCATCAATATTTTTTTTAAATGGCAATCTTTTTTTATTTTACATTTGAATAGTTTTTTATTTTGGTTTCAACGTTGCCAAATACTTAATAGGTTAGATAAGGAAAAAATGAATTAAAACATCGCTAAAGTTCAAATTAGTAAAATTTCTAAAAATTAACAGAACTGTCTAATATTATCGGAATTTAAGAAAAAAAAAACATAGAGATACCAATACAATGTTGACAAGTTCTGAATTGGTTCAAAATAATTGTGTCTGAACTGTGTTTCTCTATTAAATATAATAAATGAACTTTTAAATAATAATATCTGGTTGCCACAGGATGGTGCTCCAACACACTAAGCCCGGTGCGGCATTATTTGGACGAAGTGTTTCCAAGAAGATGGAAAAAGAGGTCCAATAGAATGGCAGGCTAGGTCCCCAGATCGAACCCCATTAGATTGTTTTCTATGGGGGCACTTAAAAAGCAAGGTGTATCAAAACCGACCCAACAATTTGGATGATCTTGAAGGAAGAATTCGACATAAGTGCAGTTTAATAACTCCCCAAATCATTCAAAACATATTGTCTGCTTTTTATGATCGTCTTGGATTTTGTCAGATGATGCAGGGTCATCAGTTTGAACATTTGGTGTGATTTATAAATTACTTTCACATCAATAGTCTTTTTGTTAATTTGCTAGCCCTACTTTGAAATTTACGGTTGTTTTCTTATTTTTTCTCATTGATTGCTTTTGGGAACTTTGTTTTGTTTGGATTTCTATGGTTTTCTCCTTTAATTCTGATAAAATTAGACAGCTCTGTTAATTTTTTGAAATTTTACTTATCTGAACTTTAGTGCCGTTTTAATTAATTGTTTCCTTATCTAACCTATTAAATATTTGCAACGTTGAGAACAGAATAACAAACTCTATTCAAATGTAAAATAAAAAACATAGGTTGCCATTAAAAAAAATATTGATGACGTCATAACTGTCAAAAAAAAGTAATGAAAAAAATTTGTATACGTTAGTCGGATGCGCTATAATTAGCCCTACCACAAGCTTTTTAAGTTTTAATTCTAGCGCAAATACTAACGGAGTTACTGAATTTATTCCTTACTTAATTTCCACACTGTATGTTTCGAATCAACAGATAGACCAAATAGCATTCATTTTTGTGGTTCGTGTTGCATGCTGCTTGCGAGATTTTATACGGTCCTAATCGTGATAACATGTACTCTGGGGTTATTTTTAAACGGGGGTCACTTTCGAATTCGCTTGAATTTCCTCCCGGGCTGCAGCGTTATTACGAGGTGGAGTTATTGTTAACTTCTGAGCCAAAGTTAGGTTGGAGTTTGCAGTGTTGTTTTCGGGTTACTAATAAATTGCTTGCTTCACAAATACTTGAAATACTTAACAAAGAAATAAGTCCCGAAATAAGTTCTGCTAACTTGGACTTGGTTTGGACAAGCCTTAAAGAAAGACAGGAAACTTATCATGACTAGGACAATTCAGTAACACACTCATTCCTCCTGGTCCGTTTGGATGTGTAAGCTTTTCCATGGTAGTGAACTCTCTACAATCTTGTCTCACTTGAAGACATTTGTCTTGTTAACTTCGCTTTAGTCTTTCCATCTGATCTGCATATTGTACATCAAGCTCCGACTCAGAAATACCCCAACTTAAATAATTCCAAGCGCTTCAATATTCTTGCTTTCCCTCTCGGGTGCGAATATGCACGCTTTGGACGTAGATATTTCACTGTACCTGTTTGTTGTAAACTTCAAAAGCTCAAAGGTGGGATAAGATTTGCTGACTTAACCTCACTCATCATGTACACCAAAATTGTTAAATGGTATTATTGTTTGCTATTTTTCTGAAGAACTAAATTGTTAAGCTGTTAAAATCATTGTAAATGGTCAGTTGCAAATTATCGCTCAAATTGTTGTTAAATTTGCCCAATTAAATTGTTACCAACCGAACACAAAGTTATTAAAACTTGTTAATCGCAGTACGAAATCACAAAAACTCAAATACACAAAATGACTAAAACTTAATATTTAAAACCATAATTTTTGTGTTATCAATTTAACCTAGGGTTTGTTTTTGTTTGGGTAAGTTTGAATGTCCCGCCACTGCTTTGTCTTGTCAAAAAAAAAACACAACGTAGGGTTCCGCTTTTTCTATGTCTGACGATCACTGGCCAACCTTTTAAAGTTGGCGGTTTGTTTCAAATTTTCAAATTTGACGTCGGTTGACGTCATTGACATTTCATTTCATGTTCAAATTCAAAAAGTGGCGGAAGTGTAAAGGGGGGTTATCACAAACTTAAAAATGGATACTCTCGTTAATGATTTCGAGGTGGATAATCTACATGTTATAGAATTAATTATCGTGGGTGTACCTCGTCAAGTTTTGGTGCGAAATGATTTTTTTCATCTTTTCTCCGAGCTGGAGTTTTTTCAACGTCTTCGGTTGACCATATTTTGCTACAAGTTCAAGATCGTTTAGAATATCCATTGGAAACGTAAGTACTGCCGATATTGTTGTATGTCTTTTATTATACGGGAATTATTTTTATTAATAATTGTGTGACGCCCAAAAACCATCTTCTCATAACATTGAGATATTACGCCACCGGCAATCATTTGCGAGGTGTGGCTGATTTTGGATGAGTAGACGTGTCTACAGCATGCCGCATTGTTAAAAAAGTGTCAATAGCCAGTGCTAGTTTGTTCCCAATATGTATTATATGTGAGATTCCGTACAAGAGACAAACAGAAAGCAAGAGTACAGAAGAATTTCTTTGATATTGCTGCATTTCCAAAGGTAGTTGGTGCAGTTGATGGAACTCACATCCGCATACAGTCTCAAGGTAGTAACTAATAACTAGTTGCAAATGAAATCGATGCAAATTAAAATCTCTATACACTTGGAAATGATGGCCAAATTTTTAGAAAATGTAAAATATGTAAACAGGCAATAATAAACTTTTCAAACATGGTTACAAGAATTCTTTATGGCAAACACAAACAATAGATGTAGGTAATAAATAAATAAACTTTGACTTTCTTTTCAACGCGATTTTTAAGCGGCCTCCTTTCTACTTTTGTGATTTGACAGATAGTTTTGACGTTCCCTAAAAATATGCAACATTGTCAAATTGTGATGATTTTAAAGCGGAACTGAGACCCTGAGACCTACCTCCGGTGCAAAGCATATCACATTTATGTATCCAGTGCACTTCCAATAACTTTTCATGCAAACACCTTTACAAGAGCGACTCCAAAGTTATAAATCATCAATTTAAAAAAAGCGCACACGTCAAATAAGTGACATTCCGGGCATTCCTGTCAAAACATAACCTCTATGAACTTAACCTATCTTTTTGTTTTGATTTTTTCAGAATGTTTAGTCAAACAAATCTGTGCTTTGAGCGAATTTGTCGTGTTTGTTTAAATGAAAATGAAGACATGAAACATTTATTTGAAGAATGTTTATTCGAAAAACTAAAAGATCTCGCAACCATTCAGGTAAAATGCCGATAAATTATTTCAATTTGGAAGTTTTATTGGCGGACTTTAGGTTGATGAAAATGATGGTCTACCCAATTTACTGTGCAATTTCTGCTGCCACAATGTAAATCGCTGGTACTCTTTCAAATTACAAATAATTCAAAGCGACTCAAAGTTGCGTTCAATTTTAAAAGAGCGAGAAAATTATGCCACTCAGGAAGAAAATCAAATTAAGTCAACAGAAGAACCAAATGACATATCTGATTGTAACGAAAATGAAGAAGAGACGTTCTGTAAAATTACTACAAAAGAAAAAGGAAACAAGACATTCCAGTGTGATATTTGTAAAAAAGAAGTTAAAACAATGCATTCCCTACGGCGTCACATGAAAATACACACTGGTGTGAAACCACACATTTGCAATGTTTGTGGTCGAAGTTTCATTGAACCAGGGAATCTTACAAAGCATTCTCGTAGACACACACATGACAAAAAGCACCAGTGCAACGAATGCGGTTTGCGTTTCTATGAACGCAACAAATTAACGATACACATTAGAACACACACCGGCGAAAAACCCTATTCTTGTTCAGTCTGTCATAGGCCTTTTGCAACCTCAGCTCAGGTCCAAATTCATATGAAAACACATACAGGAGACAGACCGTACACTTGTGATATTTGTAACAAATCCTTCCCATACATTGGATCCCTAGAAACTCATAAAAAAATACACAGAGGTGAACGTGCGTTTGTTTGCAGAGATTGTGGTAGATCTTTTTCTCAAAAAGTCAATCTGGATAGTCACATTAGAACAAAGCATACACATGAGTGTCCTTTCATGTGTAATGATTGTGGTAAAGCATATCCCACCAAAGACCAGTTAAAGAACCACCTGAGACATCACACTGGTGAAAAAAGGCCTCTGAAACATACATGTAATGTGTGTCAGAAAAGTTTTGGGACTCCTACAGAGCTAAAAATTCACATGAGGACTCACACTGATGAAAGGCCTTACCAGTGTGACTTGTGTGGGAAAAAATTTAGGTCTTCTTCACATATGACTTCACATAGGAGAATTCATACAGGGGAGAAAAACCATTGCTGCATATACTGTGGAAAGGCCTTCAGGGAGTCTTCCACTTTAAAGATACATGTGAGGATTCACACAGGAGAGAGACCATATGGTTGCAAGGTGTGTGGAATGAGTTTCACCCAAAGCAACACCCTTAAGACCCATATGAAAGTACATACTGCAGCTACCGATGGATGAATTTTTTGGTAAATTTTCACGGCAGTAATGAAGTAAGTTTTGCCTTTTATTTGAACATTTAATATGTGGCAGCAATGAGTAGGAATATTCTACAAAAATTACTTTAAATAACACTAATTTGTATCCTATTCAAATTAAAGTTAAAGGCCACATAATTATAAGGTCAGATACTATGATAGATACATAATTTTTTATATATTATAGCAATTCAGAAATAAATATTCACTGAACCCACATATTTTAATGTAAAGTCACTAATCCATTAATTGCAAATTATCAAATTTATCAGTATCATAAAAACTAGCCTTGACCTGTCTCCCTCCAAAGAACCTGCCATTTAGGTCTACAACTGCCTTTATGGCACTCTCAATCCTTCTGAACTCAACAAAAATGCGAACTGCCTCTTCATGATTTTCAGCTTGGGTTTCATGTATAATAACACTTGTAACTTCCCCATATTTTGTGTTGCATTCATCTTTAACTTCAGGCTCTAAGTCATCATCAACTTCTCCAGGACCCACCATGTTTTTCAACAGCACAACTTTACTAGGATTCTTTATGATGTCTGTAATACTTTGTGAGCTCTCTGCAGGGTCTTCGGGTGGAATAAGAACTGGAACCACAATGTCTTTCTCGTGGATAATTCTGCCGCCCCTTTTTGATGTTTTCTCTACTTGCAATGCACTAGACATTCCTTGTTCTTGTTTCCCTAATCCTTGGCCTTCTTTGAAGCCGTACCTTGCCATAATTTTAGCGGCAACTGAGGAACCGAAATTTGTAGAAACAACAGCAGCAGGTTTATTAGGGAAAATTGGTGTTGCTTCGACTGGTTCCTGTAGACTTGGTGGTGGTGCAATGGCAACACCTCCTGTGGGCCTGGGTTTAGGTTGGATCGGCTCCATTTCTTCATCTTCATCTGCCCATCTCCCTAGAAAAATATCTGTTAGTATAATCCTGTTTAAATCATTAATAATACCTGCAAATCCACTGGCCAAGGGTGGTTGGGTCATTTGTGGGGTTGTAATCACTACAGTCTCCTCTGGATCACTAAATCGTGATTTCCTCTTCCGTTCCCGACGTTTTTCTTCTTTGTCATTTTCGCGCTCTCTATTCTCCCGCAGTTCTTTGACGACTTTATCAAACTCATTAGGCCACAAGGGGTCATACTCGTCATCAACATTCCAGTCAAATTCAACGCCGTAAGTGACTGAAGAACTAAGTGTTGGCAGACTTGGCTCATTCTTTATTTTTGGGAAACTTGGATAAATGTCATCATCGTCACGTTTACTCTTCAGATCTATTACGGGGGCTAAACTGACTTTACGTTGTTGATCACGTTTCGGTTGTGTTACAGTGGCTTTTTTCAACTGAAGCTGGGACTGAAGAAGTTTGATGCCTGAAGACCAACCGGAGACATTCTCGGTAGTTCGAGCCTTAACATCTAGGTCGTCATATAATGACATCTTCACATATATTCACGTTTTAAACTTTGTAAACAACAATTGGGGTTATGTTAAATGCATCTTTAGGTTAGAATTTAGTGCTAAAACAAAAACCCCAACTGACAGTGTTGTTTACCTGTCACTGTCAAACCAACTTACGATGTCTGTATTTAGACATTTTTCAAGAAAATTACTACTAAACACCTCCAAATCAGACATAAAGAAGCAATTTAACATCAGCTCAATCCTATGTGTCCGCCTTTTAAGTCACCAACCCATAGTTTATGGTAAGTAAAAGTGCCAAAAATTTTGAGGTTATATGAGCACATTGCTAGATGGGAATCCGGATCCTGGCCCTATTTTCATAAAGCCAGAGGTGCAATCGTTACTCAGGACCCTAACTCGAATAGATTTTGCAAAAATTTTTCGAAAGCGTAAATTGGGGGAAAAACTCGGACAGCCCGAATATAAGTTTATGACAGAAGAACAGCTCCAAGAAGCTTACAATGAAGCCAAGAAGAAAGTAGACTTCTTACTTCAGATACCACCAGTTGTGGCCGTACGTAAACCCAAGAACCGAATTATATCAGAAGATCCAGCTTTACAAGGATTCGACACCTCAAACTTTATTTTTACTGATATTTCTTATGGAGTCAGTGACTCTGACCGCATTATTTTAATGAGAGATACTGAAGGCACTCTGAAAGAGGTGGATTGGGAAATTAGAGATCACATAAACCAAATGTATTTTCCCGTGCCACAAAGGGAAGTTAGAGTACCAAAGATGTTTGAGGATAACTATTTAGAGGACCTGTTGAAGAGGCAAGAATACAACTTTATTCTAGATAGAGCTTGTATACAATTTGAACCTAATGATGCTCTGTATCAGAAAATTGTGTCAATTACGTATCAACATGTGAATGACAACAATCAATATGATTTGCTGAGATCTACAAGGCACTTTGGCAGCTTTGTATTCTTCTTAGCCTGGAATAAGAACATTGACAATCTTCTGTTAGATGTTATTGAGAATGAAAATATTGAAGAAGCTGAAGCTCTAATTAGTCTCTACAGCCAAATTCACAAAATTAAATTAGAATCAGATGAAAATCTCAAACAGGTTGAAGAGTACATTAAGAAATATTCATCCAAAAAGGGGGCATTAGAACTTGCACTTCAAGCTTACAGAAATGCGGTAAAGCGACGGGAGGATATGGAAGAAGGAATTAAAAGAGCCCATGGCCTCAGCTGAAGTAGGTAACCAACATTAATTAGATTTGTATAAATATAACTAATATTACAAAATTGTTTTTATTTTCCACGGCATTTACAGTTTGAGATTTTTCAATACACTTTGATTAACCACCCCAGGCGTTGTGGTGTACTCTTTGCTTTTACCAGTCAAAGCAATAAATTGTTCTGAAACTTCCACAGCGACTCTAACTTGAGCTTCAGCTGTGCTAGCACCAAGATGCGGAGTCGCCACAACTTTTGGGTGTTGTATGAGCTCCAGCGTAACGGGATCTGTTGGGGGTTCTTGTTCAAAAACGTCTAAAGCAGCTCCTCCACATTGACCGTCTTTTAAGGCTTGCAGTAAGTCCGCCTCGTTTATGATGCCACCTCTTGCGACGTTTACAATGCGGACGCCTTTTTTGCCCGATTTGAGGGTTTTCTCGTTGATCAAATCTGCAAGAATATTTGTCAAATACATGAGTCATTGATTTAAAAGACTTACTTCTAGTTTGAGGAATTAAGGGAGTGTGAACGGTGATATAATCGGCAAGCGGCCATATTTGCTCGAGCGGTAAAGATTCAACGTTGAATTTCTTTGCGTCTTCTGCAGATACAATTGGATCAAAACCTATTGTCTGAAATTAACATTGTTAGTCTAATAATTATTTGCAAAAAATATTTAATTTACTCTCATCCCCCAAGCTTGCATCCTCAAAGCAACCTCTCGTCCGATTCTGCCCAGACCCAATATGGCCAAAACTTTTCCACTCAGCTCATGTCCAGAATATAATTTTCTGTCCCATCTTCCAGCTTTGAGAGAGGCAGCAGCTGGCGTTACATTCCTGGCAAGGTTTGTAATTAAAGAACATGTTAATTCGCACGCACTGATGGCGTTGCCTCCAGGGGTGCTAAAACATATTTTTAAAATCTATGAAACGGACGAAAATACTTTTTACTTGAGGACTAAAATATTTTTCGCTGTTGCAGCACTAATATCGATATTGTCGACTCCAGCCCCGGCTCTTCCTACAACTTTTAGTCTGGCTCCAGCAGCTATTACATCAGATGTTACTTTAGTGTCTGACCTTACGATAAGGCCGTCGTAGTTCTAGAAAATAATTTTTTTTCACATTTATCGAGTTAAAAATATCAGAGAAGGCAATAATAATAATCAGTAGCTATTTTAGGATTACATTATTAGATATTGGAGTTATTTAAAAAAATTTGATTGGTTGTTGGACGGAATCTTTTTAATACGTTCCAGCATTGCGATCGATCGATAATAGAAAATGGTATGCAGTATTTATCAGCTGTTGGAAATAATTCCTTTCTGAACTTCGACCTTACCACATATATTTGGATATTGTATACGCTTACGCATGTTCAATGAACGTAATGATTTGAAAAATGGCGCAAGCAAATTGACTATCAGTTATTTTTATATTAAATAAATGTAGATGTATGTAAACAGCATGGGGTATATTTGTAATTTATCTATTTATTTATTACTTAATTTTACTGTTTGATTGGTAATTTTAGAAGTTTGGAAAAAATGTTTCTTTCTAATTACATATCTTCGAATTATTATTTACACAACATGTAATTCAAAAGAGATACCTACGTTTAGATCCTACAGTGATGTAGGTACGTAAATCTATGATATTAAAGTATTAGCTATTCGTAAACAATTTAGTAGGAGTATTATTTTTATCAAAAGACAAAGTCCATAATCTAGAATGTTTAATTAACCCCTTACATATTTTAACATTTTTTGCAAAGAACAAATTTTAGTGATTTCATATAAGATACACTAAAACAAATTAGAATAAAATTTGGACCACCGAACTTAAGTACATAATTTTTTTTACAATTACATTCCTGTGTAGTTCTTCGGCAAAAAGTCGTCCATCAACATTTACACGTACCGTCTAGACAGCGCAAATTACAGCTATACATACCTTAATTTCTTGGATCAACTGGTCGACAGGAAGCTTGTATTTACAATCGACTTGAATGGAATGTTGTTCAAGCAGCTTAACACAGGCCGAATCTACGGCATCCGCCACTAAAACTTTTTGAATATCCATTACGATCGCTGCAAAAGTGGCCGTTCGATTTCAAACACGGACTGGCAAGTGGGGAAGACTTCACAAGGATATATTGCTAACCTCCATTTAGCCCCACTCTTGTTTACCGCGGCTCATTGAATTAAAGACAATAACTAGTTTATCAATGGAAAACTGTGAAGATAACGATTTTCTCTAAGATTTTGTTTCATTTTTTGGTGAATGTACAATTAGAATACCTTTTTTATTTTTAGACATGTTTTTTTTAATTCTTTTAACGTAAAGTATTTTTTCATATAAAAACTACCGGCGTAAGAGTAATTAAATTTAATCAGATTGTAATTTCTTCTTGCTTCAGAATCTCGTGATGCTTATTTCGTAATGTTTTTATCATCTTGAACACATGAGCAAATCTTGGGTAATAACACACGGCTATCGATTTGTCAACTTGTTGTCAACACAACAAGGAAAACAAACCCCAGAATATAAGTATACAGGGTGAAATTGAACACTTTTATGCAGGCTGTTATGGATGAAGTCCTAGCAAAAAATTTAACCACAAGTAGAACTTGTCAAAAGAAAAATAAATTATCTATATTTTTTTTGCAAACGCTCTCTGACAGACCTACCATAATATGCACACGTTGAAGTAGGTTACTAATAATAAACTCTCTAACTTACATAGGGATGCAGTCCTTTTTCGTGTAACATGCGGTAAACAATAAAAGTTTAAAAACATATCTTCGAATACCCAAGTTTGGCTCTTCCTCAATAGCATCCAAAATTTCAGATTCAATTACCGTAACGCGATTACATCTGGGACGTCCGAAATCTGGAGTTGGAGAAGAAAATTTGTCATAAGCGGCGGGCCTCGTTTGCATTACCTAACGCTTAATTAACAAATTATTATTAGTATTTGCCTAAGAATCCAGTACAGGCACAACCCTGAGCGCCACACTCGACTGAAGAGTGCTATCGAAACGACAAATGTTTTGTCCCAAAAAAACTTAGAAGGTGTTTACACCAATCGCACAAAAACTTCTTCATTCGTTCAAGTTCATGAACTCATCATAGGCAGAGTTTCTACTTGTAGTTAATTTTTTGCTAGGACTTCCATAACACCCTGTATTTTTAAACTATCTCATCCTGAGATAAAACAACGCAATTTTTGATTTTTCAGCTAAAAATATAATTAGGGCACAAACCCTTTGTACCATCCCCAGTACTACGTTTATGGAAGTATTGGGATATAAAGAAAACAGTTTTGTATCAATCGTATAAAAACAGTTCACAGGAACATGCACAAAAACAGTCCGCAAAAAAACGCTCCATTGGAATTTGTTTGTTTACTTACCACTAAGGTTAACGATTTCTACAAAATCTAGTAAATCCCGCTTCGTCCGTAAACAGCACCAGATCTAAAAAAATACTTCTGTACTTCTGCACATTTTGTTATTTTATTAACAACCACTGACAATAATGTACACGACGGCCGAGATCTTGAAGAAGTAATGCTTGCACTTTTTATAGATGGAACGGATGTTATATCCTTGGTCTTTTAAAATGCTTATTTCGAGACGTCAAGTACTCGAGTGGTACGATCACGACCTGTTTTGTGTTTGTTGTCGAAAAGAAATTACTTTCGTTGGGAGTTAATTTGAAACGCTTGGTCTGGTTGGTTGTTTTCCACCAATAATTTTCTGTGATTTTGACCGATGATGCTGAACGGTGGACACAAATGTAGATGCAGTTGGAGCTCGACGGTCTAGAAATCGTTCTATCCACAAATCCTGAGAAAGACGTGCATTACCGCCGGTTTCACCATATCCGTACGTTCTAAATTTGAATAACCCATCTTAAATTAGGAATGAATCGCGTTCGGTCCGGTTCGATTAATATGATAATACTGAAGACCTTTCATTATTGTTCCGATGCAAAACCTTTCTGATAAACCATCCTGTGTGAAGAATGTTTACAAGAAAACAAATTCTAACGCCCCCTTTTAGATAATAGTTAATTATACCAATTTTATATGTCTGTCTATTATCTATTAATAATCACAAATTAAAAATGAATTCTCTCTCTCTCTCTCTCTAATCGTATTCCTCGTGGTCGTGATTATTAATTAATTAAAAATACAAAAACATGTTATAATAAAAACCATTAATTAATTTATTAATCAAAATTAGTAAAAAAAAAAACAATATTCAATAAGAAACATAATAGTCCAAGATCCCGTGAACGCCAGACCTACGTCATTTTATTTTATTTTTAGCGACATATATTTATTTCAGATTTTATAAAATAACGTAAGTACACTTACAATTTTTAACACTTTAAGGGTGTCCGGCAGTGGAGGACGTGAATTATTATACTATCTCGTAAACAATATCAAAAAATGAAGCTTTATAGTATGACGTAATTGAGCACCAATTTTACACACCTTTGGTACCTGTTACCTGTCAAACCCACCGCGACCGACTGTTCATAGTAGTCAATCGTTGATACCTGTAGTTGTGTGCTTCCGTAGGAATTTTTTCAGATTTTATAAAATGACGTAGGTCTGGCGTCCACGGAATCTTGCTCTATAAGTATCAATGAGATGGTTGAGGCTGGTGGAGTTTTAACAATTTGTTAATATCGGGTTTCAATTTAGTTAACATCAGTCGCAAATCACCACACTCATTGATCTGCAGTCTATTCCTTTTCTTAGACAGTAAATTAGGTACTGAACCCACGCTGAGTAAATATTATGAAGGAAACGCAATTAAAAATTTCTCTACTGTTTCCCACAATCCAGGGTGGAGAGCTGATATTGATTTTTGGAGCCAGAATTCTTGGTATCCATTTCTGAATTTTACTTTTAATTATTCATTAGTTAGTTAGTTAGTCCTACGAGTTGTTCTTCTAAATTTGATGATTCTGCTGTATCTGCATTTGCGAAAGGGCCTAAAACACAGTTTCGTATATTCATATTTAAAATATCCTGGAATCGCTTGTTGTTACAGTTTCCCGTATTTTTGTCGAAACATGCTTGATTGCGTAGATCACGTCTTTGCTTACCAACTTGCAAAGACTTGTTACCGACAGTCCTAAACTAGTTTATACTTAATGGTTATTTAAATGTTTCAATGTTTATCTACGCCATAATAATATGATAAACATTGAAACATTTAAATAAGCATTAATAACGGACGGCTAGAAAAAATGTTTCTTCATGAAAATAGAGGTACCTATTTTCAAAGTATTTTATTATATTAAATTTCTAATAAACGCCCTCCATTTATTATTATATTACAATATTAATATTTGTTTAGTCGTTTTGTCTCCAAAATGATTCTCAATCTCATTGTCACGAATGATGTCAAAGTCTAATGTATTTCGATAATTGTCTAATACTACAATACTCTTACAAAACTATTTTCTAACACTAAAATCACATCTTTTATACAACATAGATCAATAAGCGTCCGGTGGTCGGAAGGATCGGGATTCCCGATGGTCGGAAAATCCGGCTATTCGCATCCATAAACCTTAAAAGCATCATAAAATCCAACGGGGCCGACAACGAGGCGACCACCATATCCGGCTTGCATATTCACATGATTATTTACATTTACTTTTTTTTCCTTTTTTCATTTTAGCAATATTGATAGGTTGTGGTTCATCGGATAGTTTTGATTTCATTTGAATTAACTAAGGCGTTTCTTTATTAAATTTTATTTCAAATGTTTGAAGCCATGGTATTTTTTTCTATATCAGTAGAATAAATAGAACCACATATTTTTTTTCAGATCAGTCGAACCCTCATTTGTCAAGGATTAGTTTATTAATAGTCGGTTCTTGTGAACACCCTGTACAATAATAACATCCAATTTTATTAGCAGCGTCCGAAAGACCCAAGCTTTGTTTATCGACATGCCAAATTTCAATCTTAAATATTTAATAATAATGCTGATACAGAATTTTAAATAATCACATGACTTTTCAAAAATTTCCAAATTTTAGTCGGTGCAGCTTTGATGGTAATATAATAATTATAATGACATATTTTTTTATCTCCATCTTCCGTCCTCGCACTATTGACTCAATAATTAAAAGAATGGTATAAAAAAATGGTTTCACCGTTTAAAGCCTTTTAAATTGAAAATTCAAAAATAGAAATTTTTATCCAATTTTTTTATAAAAAAAAAATAAACAATTTCTCTGAGAATAAATTTTATATTTTTCTGAGTAAATAAAAAAAAACTATTTACTTTTCAGAACGCTATGTTTTTTTGAAGTTGTATCCCTTAACTTGTAACCGCCCTCTATTAATTTTAATAATAGCAAAAAAGTCAAAAGATCATTTTGATGTAGAATTTCATGCTTTACAATTTTTATTTATAATATACAGGGTGTACCGGAAATACGTGTTTTAAAAAAAACTGGTAATTGGTGACGATGAATATAAGATAATGGTAAAAAAAAATTCGTACAAAAGTTTTTTTGTTGTCAAAATAAATATAGTTAAAGTTTTTATCAAAATTGTCAGTACGCTACTGAGAGCAGGACGAAAGCATATGTAATTTTGGTTGATTAGCAACGGTAACTTTTGAAACTGTCACAATGCTGTCATGGTGGTTGTCATTAATAATGTCAAGAGGATTTAGTTTTGAAATGGTACTTCGCAGGATTCAATCAACATGGTGCGGATTTACCAATACCACTACAAGCATTTTGAAACCTTCAAGATCTCACAATTAGGTCTGTTGTTAAGCATGTCAAAGAAAATGAAAAAATTATAATTTATTTAGTTGAAATAGAACCATAAGATTATCAATATTTAAAATAAGTTTATCACAATAAATGTTCAAAATGGTCACCATTACTAGTTAAACAACACCCAAGACGTCTATTAAAAGACTCTTTAACTCGTCCAAGCATTGGCCGATTATTTCTTATGACTATAGCAGCATCTGCGATACGATTCCTCAGTTGTTCGATAGTTTCAACTGGAACAGCATAAACTAGTTGTTTCATATGTTCCCAAAAAAAGAAATCACAAGGATTAAGGTCGGGCGATCTAGCGGGCCACAAAGTTGGACCATAAGTTCCAATCCACCGTTCTTGAAAGTTAGTGTTTAGCCAATCTCTGACTATCAGAGCATTGTGACAAGGAGCACCATCATGCAAATACCATAAATTTGCTCTAATTTCTAAAGGCACGTCTTGTAGCAAATTGAAAAGAACATCGCTTAAAAACTGCAAATATTGTTCACCATTGAGACGAGGTGGTAAAACATAGGGTCCAATCAGTTCTCCATTTAAAATACCAGCCCACACGTTTACGGAAAATTCTTGTTGAAAATTATGTATTCTTACGGCATGCGGATTTTCATCAGCCCATACATGAGTGTTATGAGCATTAAATATCCCTTCTCTAGTAAATCCTGCTTCGTCAGTTGTCAGAACATAATTTAAAAAATTCGGTTGTCTATTAATTTGTTCAACCATCCATTGACAAAACGAGCGTCTACGAGCATGATCACCAGGCTGCAAAAATTGGACGCGTTGCACATGGTAAGGATATAACTGTTGAATTTTTAAAATTCGCCAAACTGTTTGATGTGATACTCCATACTGAAGTGCAAGTCTACGAGTACTGGTTCCTGGTCGAGCTGCAACAGCATCCAAAATATTCTCTTCAACATTCAGCACACGACGAGGACGAGCTCTGCCACGATCTTGGGTTTGAGGTTCAAATGTGCCATGATCACGGAGATGTTGGACAGTTGCTTGAAATGTATGTCTATTGGGTAAAACACGATTGGGGAAACGAGCCGCGTACAGTCTTCGTGCTTCTGCAGCATTCTCGTGAGCTTCGCCGTACACCAAGACAATATCTGTTAATTCTTGATTTGAAAAATTGGGCATTTTTAAAAATGACAACTAATCTTGACAGAATGTTACTTTTACGCGTCAAACAAAAATAATTAAAGTTGTCATGGTTTTTCGAAAAAAAAGTCCAGTATCAAACACTAACGCCTCGCTTGGTCAAAATTAGGGGTAAAAAAATTATGAATTTTTTATTGAATTTTCCCAAAATGCCATAGAGCAAAAATGTTCATCTTGGCAAGTTCTTTTACTGGTTCAAATTAACACACGTATTTCTGATACACCCTGTATAATACATTTTATCTTACAGGTGTAGTTTTTTAGGTCCCTTATACCATGGTTTTCGGTGACAGAAATGAAATTTTACTCACAAGAGAGATAAAGCTGTCAGCTCTACTCACAAGTGAGTAAATCTGACACCTGTCAGTTGTAATTAAAAATTGTAATTATTAATTTGTAATGTAATTACATGCGATGTAATGTAATTCTCTGCCTTCCACTTCACTCTTTCTCGTACATGTGTCTCGACCTTACCGGGAGCAAGCTGGAAACAGCGGCTTCCACGTCTAGTTGAATATGTTTCGGTAGAAAGTCAATTTTTATTACTTTAGTGAAAATTGTGAAAAACAACGAGACTGTTTATTTCATAACTATAACAATCACAGGTTACTACGGAAACTGATATTAGAACCATGCTAATGTTAGAGGCGGATGTTTACTTGAATAAATATTTCTTGGATTTTTATACAATGCACCTGTAAGATAAAACGACGTATATCACACGTGATCGAAATGTCATTATAAAGCTCGTGAGAAGTGCCCCACTCGTGCGCAAGCGCACTCGTGGGTCAAAATTCTCACTCGCTAATAATGATGCATTTCTATCACTTATAATATAATGTACTATTATAATTTTTATTTTATTTTATTTTTTATGCAAACAAATAATCCGGACGAACCGTTCATAATACTGTAACGTAGCCTGAGCCGGGCGGGTTCGAGGATTTAAAGAAAATTCAGGTGCACACCGTAGCTACTAACTTTTATTAAAGAGACTAACTTTTTACTATGTACAAATTTCCACGATACCGCGCGACCACTTGTTCACGATGCTACCAGTAGACTGACTCGCTCTGTCGTTTGATCCCTTCTTATACCGCTCCTGGCGTTCTCGATTCTTTCTATTCCCGGAATCATGAGAGCATCCTATGTGAAGAATTATTCCCAGTCGTTCTCATGTGGACTGTTCCAGATTAATTACGTTACCATACGTGAGATCATCATGACATCATCCGCTTCCGGGCCGTCGCGCCGTCGTCTCACTGCCCCCCTTTTAAAGATTGTTTGTCCCTGTCGCAGGATCAAGGTTTCCACCAGGTCACGGATGGGGTCCGCGACTCCTCGGTGGAAGAAACGTTGCCGGAGACATCGACCGACGTCGATGAAGGTTGTTGGTGAGAGCGGATGCTCGACCTGGTGCTGTGCGCCTCGACGTAGTGGTCCACCGGACCAGTAGGGTTTGGGGTGGACGAGTTGTTATTGAGAAGACATCAGTTGGTTTTCGCGTTTACTTTTATTCAAACACCTCTTTCGAGGGCTGAATAGAACTTCCTCCAACCAGAAAGTGGCATGCCTTTATACCTGCGACGGGGTAAAACCCGATCGCAGGTGGCGTCCGGCTTTCTGATTGGCTGATTTCTGAGACTGGCGCCATTTACCGCTCGACTTCCGCCACTATCGCACGCTCGCTCCCTGTTGCAACCTCATGCTATGCCGCAACAGAAAGCGTGGTGTTTAAATCTAAACTTATTTAACTAATGCTAAAACTTAAAATTAAACACTACACTAACGAGAATCCGGTCGCGAATTCACTCCATACAACATCCCGAACAATCTACTTCAATCCTGTTGATTTGTTCCGGAGTAGGGTGCCAAACGATCCAGGTGAACCACCTTCATCTTGGCTCGGGGATTGCGTTGAATCCGGTACACTATGTCGTTGATCCTCTTTATAACCGTGTACGAGCCTTTCCAACTGGGTTGTAACTTCGGGCAGCGACCTTTCTTTCGCCGAGGGTTGAACAACCATACCACGTCTCCATCACTGAATCCCGCCGAATTCACCTTCAGATCGTAACGCGTCTTCAACCGGTCGCTCGCCACGCGAATGTGACTGCGCGTTAGTTCGCGTATACTGGACATGGCTTCCTGTAGTTCGTCCACGTAGTTTCCCACGTCCTTTTCCACCGTCTCCCGGTGATCCGAAAGCCAGATCGCACGGTAGACGCATTTCCCGTCCAAACAGGATCTTCGCCGGTGTCTGGTTGGTCGTCTCGTGAATTGCCGCTCTGTACGCCAGCGAAAACAAAGGTAGACGCCGATCCCAGTCCCGCTGATGTTGATCGACCACCTTGGACAAGTGCTGCTCCATGATCTTGTTGAAACGCTCGACCATTCCATCTGACTGAGGATGCAGGGGTGTCGTCCTTGTCTTCCGCACGCCCAATAGTTCGCAGGAACACTCCAGATTCAAAGTTCCGCCCTTGGTCCGAGTGCATTTCCAGTGGAAGTCCGTAGCGGCAAATCCAATTTTCTACCAACGCCCTGGCAACTGTCACAGCTTCTTGATTGGGTAAGGCATAGGCTTCCGGCCACTTGCTAAAATAGTCGATGACCACCATGATGTACTTGTTTCCCGAATCAGTTGTAAGAAACGGTCCTGCTACGTCGAAGGCTATTCTCTCGAATGGTGTCCCAACGTTGTACTGCTTCATGGCTCCTCGACTACGCGTCTGTGGACCGTTGCTCGCCGCATAAGTGTCACATTTTCGACACCAGCTCTCGACATCGTTTCGAACGTTCATCCAATAGAAGCGTTCACGGACTTTCCCCATGGTCTTATTCACGCCCAGATGTGCGCCGGACACTCCACCGTGGATTTCTCGCCTCCTTCACGCAAAACCAGTTGCATCGTCACCGACTTTCCGTCTGCACTCTCCCATGCTCGCTTCAACAGGCCATTTTCCACCTTGAGTGAATCCCATTGGGCCCATAGTGCTTTGAGGGCAGGACTCTTGTCCGAGATCTCTTGCCATTGCGGTCTCTGATTTCCGTTCTCCTTGCTTTCCAAAATTGGACTAATCTCGCTATCTCCAAGTTGTTCTGCTCTCATCTCCGCCGTTGTCCATCCATCTTGAGGTTGCAGAACCAATCTCTTTACGCCATCGAATTATTTGGATGCCTCTCTCGGACTGCAATGTTTGCAGTCACTCCGGCACGGCCTCCTAGAAAGTGCGTCCGCATCCTGGTGTGATCTGCCTGGTCGGTGTTCGACTTCAAAATCATACTCCTCTTAGCCTCCAACCAACTGGCTGTCTGTCCTTCTGGATCCTTAAGGCTTAACAGCCACCTCAACGCAGCATGATCCGTTCGGATTTAGAAGTGTTGACCGTACAGGTACTTGTGAAAATGTCCTACCGCATTTACGATTGCCAATAACTCCTTCCTCGTAACGCAGTAGTTTCTTTCCGGCTTAGAAAGCACCTTGCTATAGTATTCGATGACTTTTTCTTCGCTTTCCTGTACCTGTGAAAGGACTGCCCCGATACCGTTGTTACTGGCGTCTGTATCCAGGACATACCGCCCTTTTACTCTCGGGTAAGACAGAATAGGACCCGTGCACAGCAAGATCTTCAAAGTTCTAAACGCTGCTTCGCTCTCGTTACTCCAGATAAATGGGGTTTTGTCTTCCGTGAGTCTGTGCAGAGGCTTGGCAATGTCAGCAAACCCTTTGACAAATCTGCGATAGTAGGTACAGAGGCCCAAGAAGCTTCTCAGCTGGTGCTTGTCCCTTGGTCGTGGCCACTCGCGGACGGCCGCGATCTTGTCCGGATCTGTTTGTATTCCGCTGGGCGAAACCACATGGCCGAAGAACTTCACTTCTGTCTGGAACAATCGACATTTCTTGGGGTTGAGCTGAAGGTTGGCATTCCGCAGGCGGCTGAAGATCTCTTCCAAATTTTTCAAATGTTCTTCGAAGGTTCTTCCAACTACCATGACGTCATCGAGGTACACCAAGCAGGTTTTCCATGTCAGCCCTAGCAGAACCAGTTCCATCAACCTCTCAAAAGTGGCTGGGGCGTTGCAGAGTACAAATGTCATGACGTTAAACTGGTAGAGACCACTTCCAGTCGAGAACGCTGTCTTCTCTTTGTCATCGGGGTGGATCTCAACTTGCCAGTAGCCGCTCTTCAAGTCCAGGGTTGAAAGCCACTGCGATCCCCCCTTCTTAGTTACATCATTCAGCCGTCTGTAGTCAACGCAAAAGCGAGTGGAGCCATCTTTCTTCGTTACCAAAAGTCTTCTCTAGCAAAGATGTCATTCTCCTTGCGGATAAATGTCATGGCCTTCTCTAATTGATGGTTCGTAAGGTGTTTCCAGTCTTCTAGGAAGAGCTTCTCTACACTCGTTCGCTGAGCCTCTTTTCTGTTACACTCAACAGGTTGTTCTTCGCAACGGACGACCCGTAGTACAGGATGGTATAGTCCGATCGTCTGCCCTTTCTGTAGTGTAACACGACTTTCGCCTAAATTCGCTACACGGATAGGAATTCGTCCATTAGCCTCAACGAGTGTTTTTGCTACCATGATCTGCGTTTTTTGTGTCACGTCCGGGTTGGTGGTCACGTTCGGTTCTATTATTCCAGTCCGGTATCTCCCAGGGTCTTCTTCCAACTCTGCCAGCACGATCTGTTCCGAGTTCTTCTGTACACGGACCGTTTCAGAGACTATCACATTCACTTCGTCGGCGGATGGTATCGCAGAGTGCATTGATATTTCTTCGTTGCCAACTAGCAGCATGCGATTCTTGATGTCCAGCACGAATCCGAACTTCTTCATGATGTCAAAGACCCAAGATGAAATCGTCCACTATATCAGCTACAATAACCTTGTGAACGAACTCGAACCTCCCCAACTCGAGCCTTGCCTCAACTTCCCCGAATACCCGTGCTTCTTCTCCCGTTGCTGTTTTTAACACCAGGTCGCTCCCTGACAATTGGAAATCTCCCAGCGGTTTGAAGATGTCTGGTCTTCCGATCGAGACAGTCGCTCCGGTGTCGGCGGTCATAGAACAGCCAGCTCCGTTGATTTGACCCTCCAGCAACAGACTGTCGTTCCTTCTTCGTAACTGCGAGACCGATATGACCCTAGGGGCTTTTGTCGGGCTAGCTAGCACACGCTCCACAGCGCTAGCTGGACTGGACTTCGGATTCCCATGGGTCTGCTCCGGTGATCTCCTTCAACGGCAGTCTCTTCTCAGGTGGCCCACTTTCCCACGATTAAAGCATCTGGACCTGCCTGTCGTGCTTCCGTGTCGCATTTCTTCAAGCAACGTCTTTATTTCTCGCAGCAGGTCGTTTCCGTCTTTCGGGGCTTCCTCTCTGGTTACTGCTCGCAGACGTTGAGCTGCCGGACGACAAGCGTTTTTAGCCGCCTCGAACTCCAGGGCGTGCACGAGGGCATCGGCGCATTTTTGATGTCTACGCAGTCTCAACATTTGCTGCAACTCACCGTCACGGACCCCATCAATAAACGCGCTTGTTCCAAGTTGGTGGTGGAACTCGCTAGGGGCGCTTGGGTAGGCCAGATGCACCAGTCTCTCAACGTCTGCCGCAAACTCCTGCAGGCTTTCGCCATTCTTCTGAACTCGTGACTTTAGCTTCGACTGGTACACTTGGTTCAAGTGGAGGTCTCCATACCGCAGCTCAAGAGCGTTGACCACGGCGACGTAGTTCTTTTGTTCTCTCTCCGGGACGGTTTGCAGCAGCTGAAAGGCTTGTCCTCGCAAGGATAACACCAATGCAGTAGCTTTCTCTTCTTCACCCCAGTTCTTCATTTCGGCCGTTGCCTCGAATTGCCTCCTGTACATAAACCACGAGGTCTGGCCAACAAAAGTCGAAGGTTTTACCCTTTGTGATGACGGCTCTGTCACGACCGACTGCCCCGTTGTTATCCTTTTCAGCTTTGTTTCCATTTCCTTGACTTTCTTTTCCAATTCCTCTTTCATTTCCAGAACTTCTTCTTTTACAACTTCTTCAATTTCCAGAACTTTCCTTTCCACAACTTGAACCTGCTCTTCCACGTCTTTTTTAAAAGTGTTTTGCAAAATGTCCAGCTGATCGAAAATTCTCTTCTGTTCCTCTTGTCGTCGATTTTCTTGTTCTTGTTTTTCTTCTTGTCGTCTCTTTTCTTGCTCTTCTTTTTCTTCTTGTCGTCGTTTCTCTAGTTGTTCTAGAAGTGCCATTTGTTCTTTCCTTTCTTATTGTCGTCTCTTTTCTTGTTCTTCTTTTTCTTCTTGTCGTCGCTTCTCTAGTTGTTCTAGAAGAGCGGCCATTTGTCCTTGTAAAGCCTCCATGGTTTTACTTCTCGTGACTCTTCCAGAAGGTTGCTTTGACATGCGTCACGTACCGGTTGGTTCGATTTTTCTTATTTTTTTTTACGACCGCTTCTTTAAATCCCACTTCTGACACCAATGTAACGTTGCCTGAACCGGACGGGTTCGAGGATTTAAAGAAATATTCTGGTGCACACCGTAGTTACAAACTTTTATTAAAAAGACTACTAAGACTAACTTTTCACTAGGTACAAACTTTCACAATATCACGCGCTGATTACTTTTTCACGATGTTACCAATCGACTGACTTGCTCCGTTGTTTGATCCCTTCTTATACCGCTCCCGGCGTTCTCGATTTCTTCTATTCCCGGAATCATGAGATCATGTTTTCGGCGCAATGGATTATTCCAGAAGAATGAGATCATTCTCTTGTACGAGCGTGGTATAGATGAGATCACCGCCACAGAGTCTTCTAGACTCATGAAAGCATCCATACGTGGTGAGATCATCATGACATCATTCGCTTCCGGTTCCGTCGCGCTGCCGTCTCAGTATTACCACTTTTTTAATAAAAGTATGTCGATTTCACCCTGTATATTCGTTCTAAAGAAAAAGTCTACAATATCTACAAGCAAGTACATTCCATGAACTACAATAATTATAGAAGCAAACCCAATGAAAAAATTAAAAATTTTAGTTTAATTTGACCAGGAAGCTGGTCCAGTGAAACTGATTTTTTTTATTTTGTAGTTACATATTATTATTTTTAATACATCCTCATGTAAATAATCTCTTTTTGATAATAGTATTGTAGATAATTGCAGTTATTCATTGGGTCAAATAAGGATTAAATAAGTGCAAGGTTACATTTGTGTAACATGTAGTCAAATCCAGGATATTTCTAAACAATGTCACAATCACAACTCAAAAACATAATAATTATGATATTTGCACAAGATCTGGGCGAGTCTAAATTTAAATTGAATCCTTGAACTTTCTTATACCAGAAGAGTATAAGAATGAAAATGAGGACAAATTTAGATTATTGTTACTCAAACATCTTAATCATTGTCGTTTTTATATGCCCATATTATAACCGACTTAATTGTAAATTTCCATAGTAATAGATTAGTGTTGAGTTTAAAGTGAGTTTTTGAATTTTCGAGTGAAAGAAGTCTCTACTTGTGGTTGGGCATAACAAAACTTGTGTGTATAGGCCAAACCTTGATAGGAAAAATTTCAAAACTACTTATGGTAATCTGACGGTGATGACTCAATAACATGCTTTCCGCCACATTTTGTAACATGAAACGTGAAGTAAACGTCAATTTCGAAAATTGAAAACCGGCGAAATTTAAATTTGACCAAATTGTGATGGTCTAAAAAAGAAGTGAATTAACCTAGGTTTTTTTTTGGCAAGAAAAAACGTCTAAAACGTGTCAATCATTGATAAATTCTTCTTTGCCGTAAATGTATGGTAACCAAAATAAGAGGGTCCCCAAGGGGATTATGAGAACCGACTTCAAAAAGTGAAAAATAATTGAATAATGTATTATTACATGTGCTACCTAATGATCTGTTTGAAGTTGGTGTCAATCCAAAGAGGTTACAAATTTGTAACATATTGTAATTTTACAAATATATCAACAACGTTATAACGCATAAAAAATTCGATATCATTCAAGACGCATTCCGGGAGACTGGCGATGTGGCGGGAGCGGGCAGCTTACCTATCTACTACCTATTTGGCTTGGTACCGATTTCAAATAGATCATTAGGTAGCACATGTAATAATACACGTATTAAATTATTTTTCACTTTTTGAAGTAGTTTTTTTAGTTAATTTTTTACAATTTTAAGTGATGAGTAGACCTAGTAAAGACGCTTCTCGAATAATGAGGAAATTAAGGCAATTAAAAATTTGAGGATTTCCCTCGATTTCCGTAGGATCCCCTCATCAGATCCTGACTTAGTGACAATGGGACCACCTCAAGAGTATACCCTTTCAAATAAAACAAGAATTTTCAAAATTGGTACACAATTGACGAAGAAATCGGTGAACATACATGAAGTATAAAATCATAAAAGGGAGCGAAAATTTGAGGATTTTTCTCGATTTCCATGAGATCCTCTCATCAGATCCTGAAATGATGACAATGGGACTAATCTGGAAGTATACTCTTTCAAATAAAAAAGAATTTTACAAATCGGTTTATAAATGACGAAGTTCTGAGGTAACAAACATTAAAAAATATATATACATCCGAATTGATAACCTCCTTTCTTGAAGTCGGTTAAAAATTAATATAAATGTCTAAAATCATCTAAAATTTTATTGAAACTGTGAACATAAATTATTTATACAACTTTTTATCTACACTTGTAGTCGCTAATCCCACTGGAACACTTTTCCTGGTGTACGACTTGCAACTGGCTTACATTCGGTTGTTTCACCACTTTGAATCAACTTTTGGCTCGAGACAATTACCTCTGGGGGGGCAACTTCGCGTCGTGCGTCCCTTCCATAGTAATAATTAGCACTCAAGATATGGGAAGGCCCATCGGGGAGATTAGGTAATGGGGGCGATCTTGTAGCTATATCATCTTGGAACCTCACTGCTAAAGTGTGACTTCTTCCGAGGAGAAAATTTCGGATTTTTTGGAGAAAGGGAGAGACATCTCGAATGTTTCTACTCATCGTGATGTTCAGCTAACCCTAAAAAAAAACTAACAATTTTTGGTGTTGCAGCCAAAGATTGGTTAGGAAATATTTGACATTTGTTGCATAAGTGCGCACGGCCTGCTCTGCGCAATCGATCGACTTTTGGAACCGGCATGTTTTTTCTTGGATTGAATAAGACTATGTACTTTTTTTTAACAAATATATTCGGAATTATAATTATAATATAACCTATTTTACGTGACTACAAAACCAGCACATTTTCAGTCAGTAACATCTGAAAATAATGCATCCGTAATATTAAGTTATCACAGAGCATAAAGTAGCAAAATCAAGACTACTGATAACTTGGCTATTACGGAACGTTCTCACAGAGAATGTAACAAAATTATAAAAATACAAAAAATTAGTTGGAGACTTTCGCCAAAATGTCAGATTCTCTAAATAGATGATATTCTTGGTTTTCCTCAATCTCAACTTTGGTGCCTCCATACTCTGGGAGAAGGACGTCGTCTCCAACTTTCACACTCAATGGAACCAAATCACCATTCTGTAATTACCACATTGAGATTTCTTAATTACAAATTAGAACTTCTTACATTATTACGAGAACCAGGTCCAACAGCTACAACTGTGCCTTTTAGTACTTTGGCTTGGGCTTTTTCCGGAATTACGATGCCCCCTTTGGTTTTGGTAACTACATCTGCCTTTTTGATGAGGACACGGTCGAAAAGGGGAATCAAACGTTTGATGGCACCAGACTAAAATTGAAAAGTTAGTCACAAAATATTATTGGTTGGATTTATAAACATACCATTTTGTAGTTGAATGTGTTTTTGAAATGAGGAGAGTAAAAATAATGTTATAGAACTTTCGAGAACTAACCGGCAAACACGAAAACGAGACGGAAGCAATGTGGAGGTTATCAGACACGCACGAGGTCTTGAAGATATTGATTAAGCTCGCCAGAGTGTTTATCTCTTTTCTATTGTAGGATTAGTGGATTTTGCTTCTCTTTTTAGTTTTAGCCGTAGGTCTGAGATGGAGTTCTAGAATAAATGTCGATAATGCAGAAGGCATTGCTGTGTGTTTTATCTAGTTGTGGTTAGAGTGCGCTCTTATAAAATACGTAAAGTGGTATTTATACTCTTCGGCAACCGTAACAGCAGCAATATGAAATAAAATTCCACTTATCACAACAGTAAACTGGCACTTACAGTTACTGGCTTAAAATAGTTGTAAATTTTACTTCATTCTGTAGTTTTCCCTTAACGTACAAAGAGATTGAAAACTAAATTAGTTAACGGTAGACATGCACGAAAAGCCGTTTGTCGTATTCGCCTGTCACTCGAAATTCGATTGGTAATCAAATCAATGTAAAAATTACAAAAATAAAGTGAATACTTACGTAAATAGTGTTGAATAAAGGCTGGTTACCAGATTACATATTACAATTAAATTTGTAATTTACCTTGTCTGAATATTTAAAAAAAAATTAAGACGAAATAATTTCTTTATAAACAATGTTTTGCGTAAACACTTGTTCATTGTGCGGTATGAGATGCCCCTGATTGAATGTAGAAACGAAGATCATCGAATGTTCGAAACAGAAGACATTACTACCAGTATTGTGTTGAAAAACCTCTTGAAGTATATGATCAATAACGGCACGTTGTTCATAATTGATTTGTTGAGGAAGTCGCAGGTCAGTTAAACGAAAATATTGTGGAATTGGTAAACCAATTTTTCGGCAAGAAAAATTATGCGATAAAAGAATTGTATTTTACACAGCTTCATTCGTCCTCTATTTCACACTCTTCACACCCCGCACCCAAACTTCCATCCAGAGGTATAAATGTCTTAATAAGCATGTCTTAAGTTCCCTACACAACTTGCTCACAAAACATCAGAGGAGGGACTTAAGATATATTTAGCTACAGTTGTCCAACTTCTCAATTAAAACGACTCACGCTCATTTAAATCGAGGACTGTAATGGACCGCTTTTCGCCTAAAATGATTTGCAAATAGTTAATGAACCTGTGAAATTTTTGAAAATGGAAAGTAATCTTCACATAGAAGATGTCAATGTCTTTCATTTAAAAAAAAACAATGATCAAAATAGGTGCAGTACAGACTGTTTTATTTGGTTGACATTGATTCATGTTCAACGATTAAATATATAGATAGATAGATGAATGAAAACACCAGGTGGTGTGCCTCCATGGCCATGAAGAGTAATTCATAATTTTTGATTTTCCCGCCGGAATCTTCTAACCCTTGTCCTTCAATAATTCTGCCACTAACAAAATCGAAAATTGAAAGCTGCGGATGTTCTTCTTTCCTTTATACCAACCACCCAGTCAGCCCTAATTATAGAGGTCGGAATCTGGTTCGTAGGACCAGTTGTGGTAAGTGCGAAGAAGCTGCCACATTTTGCAGTTAGACGAGGACGTCCGCTGCCAGTTGAATATGGTCTTAACGAAGTACACATAGATGGCTGCGGCCCAAACGACTTGCAGTTTCACCACATGACAAACCACATTTGTGCATGTCAAATATTCGACCCCTTTTAAACAATGATAATAATTATTATTGGTAGGGTGGCCTTCTAAGGAGTTTATTCTACTACCGTAACACCTCGAGGGCAAATCCCCGATTTCGTTGGTGATTTCTTTGATATTTCGTTAAATTTGTAATTTCGTTAGACTGAAATTGCGTAACATTGTAAATTTAGTATTGTGCTATTTCGTTAACTTAACAGAATACCCGACAAATGAGAATTTCAGTTTCCAGATTTCAGAAAAGCATAAACGTACTATACCGTGCGATTATTTAAATTATAAATTAGAGTAGGCGGCTTTTTTATTATGCAATGGCCCAACCTGTAAATTGACTGACAGTAAAATTTGAGGTTATCGTAAACATTGTGACTTTTATGTTTCTCATGTAAAACTGTTTTAATTTAAAGAAAATAAAAGACTACCAATAATAATGTAGAATAATTGAGAATTACAGGAAATGTTCAAAGTGTTCTCCCGCAGCTTCAATTCAGCTGTTAACTCTATATACCATTCTATTGCCGTTTTTTTGAAAAGTCACTTTGACATTCAAAATTTGGATTAAATTCTCAAAAGTTAGTAGTGCCAACCTAATTTAAATTTCACGGCCTACTGTAATTTATAATTTAAATGATCGCACGATATATGGGATGCTCATGTAATACAGTCTTCATAAATGATCCATACATGTTGCCCATAGAAAACAAAATTTATTTATTTATTTGTTTTTTTTTGTGATTTTTGGAGGGCCGCTTAGTTTTAAAGATACAGTGCGATCACATTTTTTACAATAACAACATTTTATTACTTAAATATTAGATGCAAAGTTTTCTAAATCTACAAAAACTGCTGAAAATTACTACCACCAGCTTGAATGCATGCGTCCAAGGTCGTTTCGTATAGTATTACAACCAACAATTATCCGATTTCTCAAATCTTCTACATCTTCTACTAGTGTGGTGGAAACTAATGATTTGAGATGTTCCCATAAGTAAAAATCTATAGGATTGAGATCTGCAGATCGAGCAGGCCATAGATGAGGTCCACCTGGACCTATCCAGTGATCCCCATATGTTGCGGTTGAAAATTCACGTGCAACCAAACAAAAATGAGGTGGTGCCCCATCGTGCGTAAACCACACAGCATTTCTTATGGTACATCATCCATAAACTGAGGTAGCAATTGTTCTTCCACCGTTCTTACTGTCATAGGTCTCCCTAATCCTCCTTGTTGTTTTGTTGTTTAAATGTTCTGCACTTACATTACATTACTTTGTGGGCTAATGCCTACTGTGAATACCCAAAATATCCGGTCTTCGCAATCGAAATAATTGATAACTTCGAAACAAAGCGGTTTTTCAGAAATCACCAAGGGAAGGAATAGTCTTGGAGAGGCCCAAGGAGTCGCCTCTTGCAATTTTGGCCAATGTTTAATATACACCCTGTATTTAGCAAATTTTGTTTTCAGGTGTAACATGATGTATGAATCTTTTATGAAGACCCGATATTTTGATTTTTCGTTCATTAGTTTTACATTAAATTTTGTTATTTTCTTGATATATCACAATTTCAGTAATGTGATGTTTTGAAGTGAAACTACGAAGGCTCATACTTGGACCGTATACTGGCGAAAGCGTTACTAAATTTGTGGCAACTCTCGACGCGTATCTATGGCGCATACAGCTGACAGTTAAATAGGTTATTTTTTTACAACACTGCGCTCGTTCACAATTTTACCCTGAGTAGTGATATTATGACAGGGAGCAATACAGAATCGGACTGTGATGAGTGTAGTGAATCCAAAAAGAAAAAGCACTTCACCTTAACCAAGACAAATTATTGGGGTGAGCGAGGTAAATTAATTCATATCATATATTTATACAATTATAGACGACACAATATCGGAAGATTGTCAAAGACCTGGTTCATCAAAAACAAATATAATCGAATAAAAAACAGCAGAATAAACAAGTAGACAGAGAAATAGAAAAAAAGAAACCGTTAGTGAATTGCTGAAGAAGTAACCGAAGACTGCCGCTGAACATATGTGAGAATATCGAGAAAAACTAAATACATATTTTAATTATACCACTTCTTCTATGTTACTTAAATTTTCTTATCATAGCCCTATTGTTTCAGTTTTACAATTAAAAACAGTAATTTAATTCCAATAAATAAAAACTTTGTAATCAAAATCAATCTAATTGTAAAATATTAAGTTACCTTATAAAAAACTACAGAACTTACAAAACATACTATAATGTATATCACATAAGAAGTTTCACTTCTGGTGTGTGGTCCACTAAGCATACTTTACTTTTTTTGTTTTGCCAATTTGATATTTTGTTAGTTATTAAATTCCTATTTTGTTAGCTGCTCTTTCGTTCATCTAATGTTTCTATAAATTATTTATTAATGTGATATTTTAATATTTTATTAACCTGACATTATGCCATTTCGTTAATTTGATTTGTCCTTGTGCTATTTTGATGTTTCGCCAATTTCACGTTTTTTATTTCGTTAATTTAATTTAGTTTTTTTTTGTCAATTTTTTATTTTGCTACTTCGTTAATTTGATATTTCGTTAATCTGATATTTCTTTATTAATTAGAAAATTTCACATTTCATTAATTTTATAGTTTGATATTTCTCTGTTGTGATTTTTCGTTGGTTTGATATTTCGTTATTTGCTATTCCGTTAATTTGTTATTTTGCTATTTCGTTAATTTTGTTATTGTCATTTTTGTATATTTAGATATAATTGGTATTTCGTTAATTGATATTTCGTTGATTTGATGTTTCGAAAATTCATTAATTTCAAATTAACAATTTGTTATTTCGTTAGTTTGTGATGTATGTCTTTGGTATTGTCTAAATGTTCTCATGCTTTTACCTTTGTCCATACACCGCTGTACATTAGCAACTTACAAGCACCTTTTAACACTTATTGGTTTCTGTTAATATCAGAATGGGCATAACAATTATTTCAAATTTCCCTTTCGAAATATTTACACAATTTCATATCTATTTCCTTTTCTCTGTTGTATTTTATTTTCAGTTTTTTGCTTTAGTGCTTATTTCATTATGTTTCTCAATTTTTGTATTCTTCAATATTTTTAATGCTCAGTTTTCTTGTTTCGCATATTGATGTTTACTTCTACATTTTTGTTTAAAATGTATATGGCCTCATTAATCTCTTCATTCGTAATTTAATGAATTCCTTGTACTATTGGAAGCATTGAATATTTGACACCCACATTTACCTAGAAGCTGGTTTTTTGAAATTGTATTTAGTGTGAATTTACTTCATACCTCCAAATGACAAAAACAGAGCCGCGAGCAGAAATACTGGGACAGCGTCATTCCGTAGACACTTCCAAATTCAAATACACAATTCACTAGTGTGAATCAGAAATGTTGACATACTTGACATATTATGCAACTGCCAGTTTTTGGTGGTCAAATTTATATTTTGACACATTTGACATTTTTTAAATTCATATGCCACTACTGATATTGCTTTAAAACTCGGCGTCCGACAGGTGAAAAAATGTTACAAATAGGGATGTTTTCACTACGCCCTCTTTGACCCCTACGCACTATTGCGCATGCGTATCAGCATGGCAATTCCCAACGGTCGGACAAGCAAAAGGTCCCTTTACACTAGTGTTCGATCGTACGTGTTTGGAGTGTCCCGTTCCAAACACTTGCGAAAGCGTGTGAATGTAAGTGCCATGTGGTCATACAGTTTTCAGACGAATTCGTAAGCACATTCAAGGAACGACGCACTCTTGGCGTGTTGAAAGACTGTGTGATTAGAACGGGACGCTCCAAACACGTACGACAGAACGCTAGTGTAATGGTACCTGAACACAAGCCGCTTGACCAGTTTTACACTTGTACCTGTCATTATAGAGCTAGAGAGTGGGTGGAATGTTTTTGAAATGTTAGTACTCACATCAACCTTAAGAAAAACCATGGTGTGCCTGGGCAGTCTTGTTCACAAGTTTGGTATGCATAAAACTTTTTTAAATTTTTTCTTAGGTCCATTACTTTACCTATCGAGTAACAGCTTCGGATAACGATCAAATTAAAGTTTAAACATTTTTCTATTGGAAAAAACATTTGTGCCTGTTACAAATACCTGGCACAAAGCTTTCTATTTCAAAACAATTTTTGTTTTTCTTCTTCTGTTGCATTTACTACTGTCGGGTTTAGGGTCTGTCTTTCTAGGAAGATATTAAGACAGATAAAGATAGACCATAAAGAGAAATCGAAAGGAAATATAAAAAATATAAAGAGATGTAAACCTAGCAATTAAAAAAGAAAGGAATATGCCGACATGAAGTCATAAGATATAGCAAGATAGAAAGAAAGGTACAAATATTTAAATATCGAAAAAAAAGGCGGTATAAATGATAGATAGAGACTGGTTTCGGTCTTATTAGACCTCATTAGACGCATCGTGGAGCCATCTCTTTGGTAGATAAATAATGGTTTAATTTTGGGAATATTAATCAAAAAACGACTGAATTCAGAGAGAAGTAGTGAGAAATACAGACATAGGAGATAAAGAGAAATAAATATAGCATGAATAAAGATAAAGTGACAGGTAGAAATGGATATCATAAGATGGCGAGTTAAAAACATGGACATAAAATATGGAGGGGTAGGGATATATCGCCATAGAGAGTTACCATGAGATCATTTAAATTATAAATTTAAGTAGGCTGTGAAATTTAAATTAGGTTGACACTACTAACTGTTGACAATTTGGTTTAATATTTGAATTTCAAAGATGTCAAAGTGACTAAAAAACGGCAACAGAGAGGTGAATGGAAGTATTCTATAGAACGCTGTGTTAAAGGTTTTTCGGAATACCTATTATTTAAAAATAACCCGCACAATCTTGAGGAACTGCAAGAGGCCATTTTTCATGCATGCAACGCTATAACCGTTCAGATGTTGGAGAATGCATTTGAAAATATGAAACGGAGAGTTAATAGCTGCATTGAAGATGGGGGAGAACACTTTGAACATTTGCTGTAATTCTCAATAAACCTACATTCTTTGTTAGTGTTTTATTTTCTTTAAATTAAAACAATTTAACGTGAGAAACATAAACGTCACACTGTTTAGACCATAACCTCAAATTTTACTGACAGTCAATTTGCATAAAAAATAACAAGCCTACTCTAATTTATAATTTAAATGATCTCATGGAACATAAATACAGGGATAGATAGACAAGACTTAGAAATGGTTAAGTAGACAGATAGAGAGACGGAAAATAGAGAGGAATAAAATTATACAGATATATAAATAGATATATTGATATAGAGAGATTGAAGCAGAAATAGAAAGACAGAGATATAAAAAGTAAGGATATATTGTAGATTGAAGACTGTATAGTTGGAGAAAAAGAAATATAAAGACATATATCAAAACAGAAAGATTGGAAGTTAGATAAAGATATGAAGGGATATAAACAAATGGAGTGGTTATAAAGATACAGAAGTACAGACATAAAAAGAATACTATATAGAAATAAATATAGAAAAACTGGAAAATCGAGAAATCGATAGATAAGAAGATACAGTTTCACAATAAACAGATAGCGAGAAATGGAAATAATGAAATTGAGATATGGGCAGACGGAGCGTTTGAGAGAGTGTCGAGAGATAGTGTGAAGGAAATAAATGATAAAATGAGACGGAGATACAGATATAACAAAAGGATATAAAGCCAAACCTAAAGTTATATAAAGAGATAGAAAGATGGAAAGATAGAGGAAAAAATTATACAGATGCAGAAATTTCGAAAAAGATAAATCGATATATACAGTGACGGCAAAATTTAGAGGATATATTTACCTATAAATAGTATTATTTTTCATTGAATTATTTTAAATGGAAATTATCTATTTGAATTTTTTCACCATTTAGATATAGAGAGATAAACACATAATAATGCGGTAATACAGAGATAGGAAAATAGTTTATGCAATAAAGAGAGAAAGTTAAATACAGATATAGTTCAAAGATCGGGTATAAAGGTAGATAAATAGAAGGATTGGCATAAATATATATAAATATGAAAATATCGAAAAAAAAGCGGATATAAAGAGGTAAATATAGAGATTGGAAAATAGAAAGATAGAGATAAGGAGACAGACACAGCAGACAGAGTGTTCGGGAGAGTAAAAGATAAGGTAAGATAAGAGATATAGATACTAGATAGACTGGTAGATCTAGGGATAGGAAGATTGAATAGATAGTTGACTGGAGAGAATTAAATATATAAAGAGATAGACCAAAAAAGAAAAACACATAGACGAAATCTCGCTTCTGAAGAAGCCATCAGGTTACAAACCTTGAAGTTGAATGAGGATTTGGGGTTTTCTCATTGTAAATCCTATTTTTATCTGTATAATTTGTTTTCTTCTGCGTTAATGGCATTTGACTTTTCTTCTTTATGTATCTTGTTCTTCGTAGGTCTTCTTATTTCACTGTTAATATGCATAATTTTAATTATTTTATCCAGTATATCTTCTTCCTGTACTTTTTTAGTTTGAGTCCTTGTATTTACCTCTGTTCTTCTTTCTTTTACCCTGTAGTCTATTCCTCCTGAAAATCCACAGTAAATTTGCTTTATATTCTTTTATTTTTCATTTTATTTTTTATGTGTTATTTTGCTACTACCCTGCGGAAAGAATCAGAAAGACATCAGTCAACCCGTCATACATCTCCGACTATGTAGACATAAATTGGAATTCAAGCGGCTATTGCTGCTGCTGCTGTTGCGGAGTGAGTTTATAAAAGTAGCTTTAGTAAGATCCTCGAAATTTTATTTCTGTAGCAATCATCAAGACATCAATAAGGCAAAACATTGAAATAAACTGTTCGAAAAAAGATAAGGATATGGTTAATTCAGGTACAAGTACTTTTTATCTTAAACTTCAACAAAAATAAAAACAATATAAGTACCTACATGATAAAATTAAGAAAGCTTTTTATTGACTTTTTTAAACATTTCATTTGTGAGGAGGCGACATGTTTCTAAACTTTTCTTATAGTTATTTAAATTAAAAAACAAAGGAAAGTAGCAGAGCCTTTGGAAAGCTTGCGATTGAGGTAAAACATCAAGAAATTGACCATACCTTCCATTTTAGAGAATTCACCATTTCCCGACCCTTATGAAGTTCAAAGGTAATCGACATGATCCAACGGTACTCCCTGGAAAACTAAAAAAAAAACTACAACAGTAGGAGACTCCCTTATATCTTTGTCAGTTCAAAGAATGGCATGCTCTACATGTAAGAAACTGCCTTAAAACTGACTTAAAAAAGGCTTAAAAACGTAAATATTGTTTGTAAATACAGAGTGCCAAATATGTTTTTTTCATACTGTACTGTAGCGTTTACGAGTTCACAAAACTATTTATTTGAACGAATTGTGTACAATTTATTTAAACACTAGACCATTTACAGATCACAGCTATAACGACACAATTATTTATTTTAACAGTTCGCACGAGTCACACGGATTTTGTCGCTCAGTAGCTTATTCAGACTTTGACACCGGCTCGACTAGACTAGTTGGACGGCCTCCCTCGCATCGTATTTAAAGAGCGAAGCGGCTTTCTAGATTCGCCTAGAATTGCGGTCACGATCCTCCTCGAGTCTACGATGAAATCATCACGCCGCGATTCTTCCAAAACGTCACAGTACAAATGCAAGACTGTCAAAACATTTGGGTGCAATTTAAGAAGTTGGTCCTTTTAGAGAGGGCTCATGGAGCGAAATCTTCAGATATAATATCGTGCGATTCTTTAAATTTCCATTCTAGGTAAACCTTGGAATTTGAACGTAGGTCCCCGGCGTCTTTTTGTCTGCTTATAGTTGTCAGTTGCTAACCATAACCATAACATCACATAACATGACATAACATAAATGGAAATATAAAGAATCGCTCGTTACAACGATTAGTCAAAGATTATCGAATATTTATGAATGGTCCTTCGCAAGCGTAATGACCATGAATAAAAATATTGTACAATTTTTGACTACGAATTGTATTCAACAGACTATTCAATGCACCAAATCAATGATTAATATAAAATATTTCTAAAGCTACCTTGCAAATTTGCGTTACACATGATTTTATTTCTATAGCAACCGGTAAATAAAATTTTGTTATTATTTGAAGTTTTTTCCAAAAGCAGAGTTTCACCAGTTAATTTATAGGTAATAATTATTCCCATTTTGCTATTTACGTGTTATTCGCAATGGAAAGTGTGTGCTAAAGATTTGGAGAGACATTTGATGCAGAAATCAATGTGGATTAGAAGAAATAAACGAGAGTCGGTATGGCGTCAGTTTTCTCAGTTTTTGGAAGAAGGATGCTACTCTTTGACATCATTTACCAAACCTGCAGAGTTAATTATTATTTTTATCGTTCGACACTGTCAGAATTTTCAAATTTTCGCTTGTGTAAACACTCTCTGTCATGAAATAATGAAAATGACAGATAAACGTCACACCATTTTTGTGGATTTTAAGCAATTTAAAGGCTTTCCGGGGTGGTGTCGAACGACCAAAACGTTGTATTACACTCGTTCCTGTGTAGATTGAATGCTTTATCCCACTCGGGGCTCACAAAAGCACTCGTTTCACTCGTGCTTTTATAAACCCCTTGTGGGATAAAGCGTCCAATTTACACAGGAACTCGTATAATAAACTACTATGAAGAGTTGGGCTGTCAATATGAGGAAGAGAGATGGGTCGGAATATAAGGAAAGAGTTTATTAATACAGTTTTTTTCTTTGCAAAATGCAGATCCTAAAATATCATGCAAAATTAGACCAGCACTCTGCCAATTAAAACATGAAATAAAAACAAGACAATTTTAGTAAGGTGTTGACGAACGTGCGCACGTGGGGTTTTTAAATATGATCTCAGGCGGCTGTTGCAATTGCAACAACTACTGCTGTTGCAGTTGTGGGTTGAGATTATAAATTCACCTTAATGGTGTGGACTGACCTTAAAGGTGAATTTATAGTCATCCGCAAGAGGAGCAATAACAACATAAAATATTCTCAGGAGTCTCTCTCTATAAGTGTACTCTTTGGACGTCCAAATTGTCTACTACTACACCGAATTTTTGATGATTTACAGGCAACTTGATGGCGACACATTTATAATTTGATGGTTCTCTTCTTTATTTTCCAAGCTGGAACGAAGAGGTAACAAAGAGTTTATTTTTAACAGAGAGTTAAAAATTTTAAACACTACTTTCTATACCCAAAATTCTGCAAAAATGATCTTTTTGCATTTTCAAATTATTCTCGTTTTATGAAATTAAATACGACCCAGTTCTCAAACATATTTTTAAAATATGAAAAACCCCTGATGGTAAAACGGACGGCTGGTTAAAATACGTGTTGTCCGTATAAAATATTTTGTGGCTTTGGAAAGCCTACACAAAATGGATTTTATAAATTTGAACCCAGGCAGCTGTGGAAACTGTGACTGCATCGGTAACTGCCGCTGTTGCAGAGGGAGTTGATAAATTTAATTGCAGAAAATAGTTATTTATGGAGTTGGGTATTAAAATTTATATTTTCCTGGAAGATTTTATTTTTTACGGACTTCAAAAAAGTGGAATATGTATGTATTTTTTTTTTAATGTAATACTCATGCTTGCTCAAAGTTCAAAATAGTTTCATTGATTAGTTAATATTATTTATCTATTGTCAACGATGTTTCAAAAAATGTGTATGATTTCAAGAAAATATAATTTGATTGATTTATTAATGTGTTAATGAATCACACTTGATCAAACATGACATTCCATATAGCCTACTGTAAATCTTTCAATTCTGACAGTTCATGTTAACATTGTCAAAAGAAAAGAAATATCAAAACGTACACGAGAAGTACCGCCTAGAGTAGAAAACTGTCAAGAGTGACAATAAAATTAAAACATCGATTTATATTTGACACATTTGATTTTTTCTAAATTAATACGCTACTGATATTGTTTTAAATTATAGGGTCCCGATGGTACGTATTTTTTTTTAAATCGTATTATTTTCGTTTGCCACAATGAACTTTTTAAAAATATTTTATGCTTTTTTTTTCGTGATACTTGATTGTTATTACATATTATTGGTACTGTCTCCATGGTTGTTATTTGACTGATAACAGCCACGGCCGTTAAAATTTAACAGCCGTGGACGAATGTTTTTTACAATAGTCAAAAATCAAAGTGAAAAACTTTGTTGGTGGAGATGGGGTAGGTAGTAGGTATTACCGCAATTCGAATGGTAGCTACGCCCCTCCGTCCCAAGGAGGTCCCCTGTCCTAAAAAGACCCTCTGCTCCTTACGCCCCCTCTGTCCCAAGGGCCCCCTCTCTGTCCCAATCGGGGGGCCCCTGTCAGAAGGTTGTCCTCTCGTCTGAAGGTGGTCTTCCTGTCCCAAGGGGCCCCCCTTGTATCACAAAAACTATAAAACATCATACGTGCGATATAACATATAATTGGCTCGGATATTTATTCGCCTCGACATTATCCTCGCCTATTATATGCCATATATTAGCCTAATACCGTTATATACTATTTAAATAATGACAATGTATTGATTGCTACTGAATTTTACTCACAATCTGCTAAAACTTTGACACAACGTATTAGCTTTATTCCTATCTTTGCTAATGTTCTGCTACACTCACATCAATAAAATGTGCCTAAAATATAAATGCGTTACATTCACGCTGATAACAGCCAGCCGATATGCACCCACTTAATAATTCAAGATCGACCATTATCCGCCGCGTCAATAACCACACTATTTCATCATCGTTCCGTTTTAATTCCGCGTTTTAATCGTAAAAGTTTTAATAAAATCCTCCTAAGCAAAACGTATTAACTTTCGCAGCCACAATTTATAATTTTAAGTTATTGCAGAAGATGACGCTCCATTATTTATTTTAATTGCGCGCGACCAGCAATACCGCCCGGCATCTTTTAAGGTCGCTTTTAATTAAACCGTTCCACACTCAAACAGTCAAAATATTGAACAAAATAAACCACGAAGTGAGTGCCGTCGGTGAAATGGCAGTGTTGAAAATATAAAAATAGTAATGGAATATGAAACAACCACCCCTGCGAAATTTTTGCTTGATTTAGCACGCTGCCGCCGACCCGGTCCTAAGGGTTGATTAAGTCCACGAGGGCCTTTCGACCGAGAACGAATTTGTAATTTAATCATTCACGGTCTCGGATCATCCCCTTCAGTAATAAATCGGTTTTTAATTTGTTTGTATCTAACTATATATAGGAGGAAGTGGAATGGACAGGAGGCGAAAGCAAAAATCTCAGCAAAGAAGTGTTTCAGGAGAAATATATATATATTTTTTTTTTTATAGAAAATTACATAATAATTTATCATTCTATTCTCAAAATTTTATCACTTTTTAGTCAAAAGGGAAATGCATATTCCTAGTGAAAAAATGCAGGAGGCGAAGAAGCTTTAAAGTTAAAGTTAAAGAAAGGGATACATTGAAGAATTATCACCGGAAGGGGATAAGAAATTGACAGTGAAATGGAGAAAATCATTGATAAGTTGGAAGAAATAAGAAGGGAACTAAAGGAAAATATGAAGGAGATACGAAGAAATAACCAAGAAATTAAGAGAAGAACAATATTGTGATAACAGGATGGGCTGGGGAATGAAAAGTGAACAGCAGGCCAAAGAAGGGATAGGCGACTTCCTAAGAGAAAATGTAAGAGCGGTCAAAATGAAGGACTATTATAGTACTAGTAGAAATGGAAGATTGGGAGGGAAAGGAAAAAGTGATGAAGCAAAAGGAAAACTAAAGGGAAAGAAAGAAACAGAGATATTTATCGATAATGACCTCATAAAGCAAGAACGGGGAGACGGGAAAAAAGAGTAAGAGTGGAATACAAAAAATTAACACTAGACGGGGTTCCGTGGAGATGGAATGAAACGAGAACGAGAGAGAGGTTTTCCAATAAGAAGGCGAAGGGATGAGGGAGAAAATGGAGAACAAGAGGGAAAGTAGGAGAGAGGACAAGAAGATGGACGGGAAAACTAAAAGTCCAGGAAAAACATCGGCGAAGGCACTATTTTGGAATATAGCGGGACTAAGAAAAAAGAGGAAGATTTCTGGGACTATGTGAGGCTGGAAAAAAGTTTCTACCAAAAGAATTCAAGTGAGAATGTTAGGGCGCGAGAAGAGCAATAAAGAAAGGACGAGTGGCAGGCGAAATAATAACTATGGATAATAATGTATTATACATTCTGGACAATTTGACAAAGAGCGTACTAAAGATTTCAAGACGGCTTTCGACGACGTGGATATAGGGAGTCAAGGAGTGAGTCAAGGTTGCCCTTTCAGCCTCTTGTTGTATACGATGGATGTGGAAGCCAAGCGGAATGGTGGCAAAGTGTAAAAGAGAGATGGCAGAAATGGTACAGAACCTAAGAAGATACGTGAGGAAGAAAACGTTAGAAGTGAATGTGGAAAAAACAAGACAAAGAGGAGGAATGAAGAGAATGAATTGAGGTGCAAGAGAGAGCAAAAAAAATAAGGCGATGGGATGTGTATGAGAAATAGGGGAAAGAAAGTGGTAAACGCCAAGGTACATAGTGAGAAAAGAATGCAAACAGAATAGGATGAAAGTGAAAGAGGAGGAAAGGCGGCCAAATTAGAAGACAGGATGGAAGCAAGAGGAGAATGCAGGATACTGAATGAAGAAGAACCAGAGGGAGAAAGTCATAGGAATGGGTACGCGAACAAAGAAATAGAGAGAAAGAGGCATGTGGACGAATGTAGAACTGAGCGAAAGGGACAAAGATACGGACAGACAAGAATGTGTCTAAATAAAAATCTGGTCAAGATTGCCATGAAACAAAAGCTGTTCACATTCGGCACGTCGTAGCCAATGTCAGTATTCTACACTTGTCATTGATTTTCAAGATCTTGGAGAAACGATTGAATATATGTGGAATGAGTAACAGAGAGAAAATGAAAGGAGGAAGTACTGAATGTAGATGGAAGGGAAATAAAATGAATGGAAGAGGTATGGAAGGGGAGGGAGAAGACAGAATCGGAAAGCCCGTGGGCAAATAGAAATTTATTATTGAAGAATTAAATATTTATAAAAAATAAACGTATTACTATGAAAAAGCTTATAAATTAGATCCTTGAGAATTAATATAGGTAAAAACCTATAAAGTTAAGAGAAGCTCATTTACTACACACTTAAGAAATTTAAATAATCTCAAATGCATTAAGAAATTGAAAATGTGTATAGCTGTGAAACTAAACAGACTGAAAAATTAGGTATATTCTGGTAACCCCAAAAACCAAAAACTACTTAAAAACTGAAAGTAAAACTGACAGTAAAATTTGAGGTTATGGTCTAAACATTATGACGTTTATGTTTCTCATGTTAAATTGTTTTAATTTAAAGAAAATAAAACACTAACAAAGAATGTAGGTTTATTGAAGATTACAGCAAATGTTCAAAGTGTTCTCCCCAGCTTGAATGCATCTGTTAACTCTCCGTTTCATATTTTCAAATGCATTTTCCAACATCTGAAAGGTTATTGCATACATTAAAAATTGCCTTTTGCAGTTCTTCAAGATTGGGCGGGTTATATTTTTAAATTCGGTGTTTATGAGATACGGGAAAATGAAATAATGAAATGAATTGTCAGGTCCGGATTTCGAAGCGGAAATTGAATGACACGCTCATCATAAAACCATAAAACTAACACTCGCTCCGCTACAACACATCACGAAATCTTGCCACACAATTATAAATTTGTTGGACAAATTTTTGAAAATTAGAGTATCTTTAACACAGCGATATATAGAATACTTCCATTCACCATTCTGTTACCGTTTTTTAAAGTCACTTTGACACCTTTGACATTCAAATATTAAACTAAATTGTCAACAGTTAGCAGTGCCAACCTAATTTAAATTTCACAGCCTACTCTAATTTATAATTTAAATGATCGCCCGGTATGTACATCTATAAAACTGGAAACTAAACTAAACTTATAATATGTATTAAATAAATAATATACAGGGTTTTCATACATCCAGTAGGTTCTGCACTTCAAAATTCTCCATCTAATTAAAATCGAAATTTTGTTTTCCATTGGCAACATGATATATGCGGCTATGATTGTATGATACAAATATTTAAAAAAAAATGTTTAAGTCAAAGTATATAACTGTAGAATAAGTACTTTAATTTTATTGCATAAGCAGCTAATATGGAACTACTCAATAAGTACCATTTACGATAATACCATAGGTTTATTTACATTATTAGCAACTTCAATGCAGTTGAGCAATTCTGTGAAAATATGAAAGGAAGAACGATAATGTTATTTGATATCGTAAAAATGTAGGAGTATAAATATTATTAACGGAAATAATTTGAATATTTAAAATTTGCTGGATACTTCCAGTGAAATATCATCATCGCGTAATGCACACGTATTTTATGATTTGTTTTTATTTCGACTAGAAATTGAAAAGTAATGTAGTTTCCGGTGAAGGCATGCTCCATATGAGCATCAAATGAACGTTAAAATCGAATAACCATAAACACGTTAGGTTAGTAGTTATCGATTAGTCTTATCCGTATTTTTACTAATTTTTTCAAATATCCGATTAATACATTTCCCATAACTCAATAAAATAAAATTTAATACATATAATAAATAAAACTAAATAAATCCATAATTCAACACAATAACTAGCAGCTTTTCCTCCCCACATATTGTCCCTCTTCTCCACTCAACCTTCTTCATGTATTCGATCCCTCTTCCGTCCTCATTTAAAATTTCTTCTCTACTCTCATCTCTCTCTCTCTCTCTCTCTCAATTCTACGCATTTTTTCGACAAATGCTCTATCGTCTCCTTTTTTCTCCACACATCCTGCATCCTCTATTCCTATCCTCACTCCAATATTTATTCTCTCTCTCCTCATTTCCACATCTAAATCTTGCTATTTTCACTCTCTCTTTTGTACTCTCTCTTCCTAGGTACTTTGGCATTTCTTCTGTTATTATTTTTTCATACTTCTCATTGTACCTAGACTCCCTAATTCTCGTTCTTCTTTCCTGCACTTGCACATCTCTATTTCTCTCCACTAATTCATCTGTCATTCCTCTGCCTCTCTATCGCATTCTTTCTCCGCGCCTGCATACCCATTTCTTTCAAAATATGCCTCCCTCTCTTTCCCCCCTTTACTATTTCTTTCCTTTTTTCTTTCAAACACTCTTGCAAAATTCTGTACTCTAATCTCTCTATCACTCTTTCCTCAAATCTTATTGCTCTCTTTCCTGCTTCGATTCTTATTCCATCTCTCTTTGTTTCCTCCATCACTATATACCCCGGTGTCTCTCTCTCTACTCCTAGCACCCATTTCAAATATTTTCTTTGCACCCCTTCCAACCTTTTTTGCTGTCTCCATCCCCATATTTCCGCTCTATGTATCATTACGCTTTTTACCAAACTATCAAACATCATTACTCTCGTTCTAAAATCATGAAAAAAATTTCTCTCTCCTATTCCCCATACCGCTCCTATTATCTTATTTAATTTTTTTACTAACTCTCTCACATGTGCTGTTGCTGTGTTTCTTTCATTCATCACATAACCTAAATACTTAAGTTCTTTCCTTCCTTTAATTTTTCAGTTCCTTATATCCACGCTTCATTCTGTATACCGTCCCTCCCCGGTGCCTTTTTCCTTTTCAGTTTTCTTAGTTGCTCTAATTCTTCTTTTGTTATCTCTTCTATTTCTTCCACGCTTTGTTGTCTCTTTTCCTTTTCTTGTCTGTTTTCATCACCCCCAGCAGTTCACTGAAGTACTCTCTCAATTGCTGCATTTCTGGAAAAAAAGGAAAGAGGAAACGAACAGGGAAGGGTGTAACAGAAATGCAAAAAAAGGAAGAAGAGAAGATACATATTTTTAAAATAAGTAAAATAACCGCAAAATATGGAAATTGACAGTGAAATTGAGAGAATCATTAATAAGTTGGAAGAAATAAAAAAGGAACTAAATGAAGAAATGAAGGAGATGCGAAAACAGAACCAAGAAATTAAGAAAGTGAAAGTCAAAGAGAAGTATTAAGTACTAGTAGAGATCAAGTACTAATAGAAATGGAAGATTGGGAGGGAAAGGAAAAATGATGAAGTAAAAAGGAAAACTAACGGGGAAAAAAGAAACAGAGATGATACAAAGCAAGAAAGACAGTAGGAGAAGAAATTAAGAGGCAAAGTGAAAGGAGAATGGGAAGACGGGAAAGAAGTGAGAGTGAGATACAGGAAAGTAACAATAAACCGGCTGCGATGGAGATGGACTGAAACTAGAGAGAGACTAGAGGTTTTCCAATAGAAAGAAGGGGGGCGGAAGAGAACGGAGATGACGGCGAAGGAAATAGCACACAGAAACGGGAAAGGAAAAACAAAAAGGAAAGTAAGCGAGATGACAAGAAGAAGAAGGCGAAAAATTAAAAAGGCTTCGGAAAAAACAAGGGCCACTATGTGAGATCATGGCGTTTTTAACAGATACATGTATAGAAGAACAAGGCTGGTGAAAATAGAAAAACTGCTACCCAAAGAATTCATGTGGAAGAAAGGAAGAGCGGCAGGGGAAATAATAACAAAAAAAAATGGAATAAAGGAAAGAAATCAAAATAAGGGAGAAAAGAAAGATCATATGGTCAGAAACGTACATATAAGCAATAAATGGTGGAAAATAGTGACAGTATATAGCCAATCGATAAGCAAGATAGAAGAATCATTAAAAGAAGAATCGAGAGAGAGAGAGAGGGAGAGAGGGTATTTTAATGGGAGAATTGGAGAATGAGAAGTGCAATGAAGAGAGAGAGAGACGATTGTAGTGAGATGAGAGAAAGAGAGAGAGGAAGGAAAGAATACTGAGTGTAGTTGGAAAGGAAACAAAATGGATGAAAGAAAGGAAGTACTCAGTAATTCCATCACTCACTCTCTCTCTCTTTTTCTTTCTTTTCCTATTTATGTATCTCCATACCTCTTCTTCCATCTTTATACCCTTCATCTTTAGTTCTTCTTCCATCCATTTCTTTTGCTTCTTCTCTTTGCATACCAATTTGTACCTCTTGCGTGCTCTCTTGTACTCTTCCTTAGTTGATTTTTCTTGTTTCCAATTTCTTAGTTTCCTTCTTGCTTCCTGCTTCCCTTCCCTGCATTTTTTATCCCTTCACAGCCCCATCTTCTCTCTTATCTCTCTCTCTCTTTTTTCTGTTTCGTTCTTTACGTTATCGCTTGGTTCACTCACCTTTTCGTTTATCTCTGCTTCTTCGTATTTTGCCTCCCTAAGTTAACAATTTTTCTTCTAACCTCATTCACACTTCCTCTATCTTTCTCTCTTCCTTTTGTCTTCACTTCCAAAGACACATGGTCCGACACCATTCTTTCCCCCTCCTTGAATTTCTCTATTTAATCCCATGCTTCTTAATTCACCATAACATAATCAATAATTGTCTCCTCTCTTGGTCCAATATACGTGTACTTCCCTTTCTCATCTCCTGTCCAGTTCCCATTAAGTATGTCCCACCCTCTTTCTTCTACTAAGCTAATCAGTACTTTCCCGTCTGCGTTTTCTGTTCCATCTTTTGTTGATCTCCCTTCTATTGTTGCTTGTTCCTCTTCTATCCGTCTTCCTTTTCCCCCAGTTCTTGCGTTAAACGAGTGTGCTTTAAACCACACGACTGAAGTAAAACTTCATTTCGCCATTGTGAAAGTGCTCTTAATTTATGTAAGTTTATAAATGGAGCTAGAGAATCCTGAATTGATACCGTCTGCAGTATTGGATAATGCATGTTTCAGTTTGTCGTCAGCGAAAAGTCGGCAATCATGTGTAGCGATTAAGATAAGTAGCGCAATTGCATACAAAACTGACACACGCAAATGGCTGTATGAAGTGAAGCGAGAATTCACAACCTAAAGACGCGGGTTCGAATCCCGTTAAAGCAAAAATTTTTTCTATGAATTAATTATTATTAAAACTTCCGTTCGCTTCGCCCTATCACACTTTTCGTAACGCTCTAATATTAAACCAAAATATCCAATATGTTGCAAATAAAATCGACGTACTGACTAAACAACTGCATTTGACAGAAGCAAACATTGTTGGACTGACCGAACATTGGTGCAAAAATGACTTGGTGGCAACTTTAAATTTAGAAGGGTATGAGATAGCAAATTCCTTTTGTCGAACCGAGTATAAAAATTGGGGAGTCATGATTTTAGTAAAACGCAATTTAACTCACGCAACTCTTAACTTTGACATCGACTGCTTACCTCAAGTAAACGTTATTATCCTGGCCAGCTACAGGTCTCCTGGACAAGGTTTAAATGAAATAATAAAAAATCATCCTAATAATCGCATCTTTATAATGGGAGATTATAATATAAACATAATGGAAAAAAATTTACAATCAAGGCAAATTTTAGAATTGAAAACCTGCATAGACAACATCTTCTCGAATGCTAGTCAAGAAATACTCCGTTCAAGTACGGTGGATCTTCACTTATCAGATCACAAAGCTCAGATACTAAAAGGAAGACTTTATTCTGAGCATAAAAATAACGAACACGTCACTCTAAGACAATTAAATGAATCAAATATACTCCACTTCAAAGGCATGCTAAATGAGTAAAGTTGGGATGCACTACAAACCAAAAACGCAAAAGAAGCCTTCACACATTTTTTCACAACCTCCTTGACGATATTTAATCATGCCATCCCTACAATTGCGAAAAAGAAATTCAAAAATAAAGAAAAAATGAAATACTCACCAGAACTGAAACAAATGAAGAACTCTTTAGATGCCCTGGCAGTTATAGCTGCATTTCAAAGAGATGAAGCTTCGTACGAGACATATAAAACATACAAAAGAATATACTACAAGGCAGTAGAAGAATAAAAAAAGCAAGAAAATGAGAACATGGTGTTGGCATCTTCAAACATGCAAAAAGCGGTATGGACATTAATAAACAGTGAAACGGGTAAGAAGAAAGCTGACAAAACCAAAGAAAACACTTTAACAGCAGAAGAACTGTCAAAATACTGTGGCTATATAGCAGATGAAATAGTAGAACAGATAGAAGAGACTTTAAATTCGCCAAGAGACTATCTTGCAAAATTGAAGATAAATAACAAAAACTCATGTTATTTATATGAATGCAGCCCTCAGAAAATATTAACAACAATAAGAAATCTGAAAAGTAAAAACACAACAGATGTGTACGAAGTATCGACAAAAATACTGAAAATAGCAGCAGAAGAAATTGCATATGCTCTATCCGTTCTGTAATAAATAAATGTTTTACTGAAGGACACTTTCCAGAGAAATTGAAAATCGCTAAGATAATACCAATATATAAGAAAGATGATCCAAACGTCTGTGGAAATTTTAGACCTATCACTATTCTACCCGCGTTCTCAAAAATATGGGAAAGTTTAATAAAAGAACGAATAATGAGATTTTTTGACAAGAACAGTTTTTGGAGTTCAAGTCAACAAAACACTCGTTTACTACAGCAGTTGTCAACTTGTTGGAAAAAGTGTCCAATGCTCTTGACAAAAAAGAGGATTGCCAACTTACATGTTGTGATCTGTCAAAAGCATTCGACACCATCAGCCACAAAATTCTTTTAGAAAAGCTCGAGTTTTACGAAGTACGTGGCAACACAAACAAAATGTTGGAGTCGTATCTTGGTAATAGAATGCAAATAGTGGAGTGGAAGAAAGGGAGATCGGCGCAGGTTCAGGTGAACCACGGGGTACCACAAGGGTCAGTGGTAGGCGATAAACTCCAATAAATTGTCTTTAAATGAAGAGAAAACCCAACACTTATCATTTAACTGGAAAACCCACCAGGAACCAATAAAATTTTTGGGGTTAAAAATTGACTCCAAGTTGAAATGGTGCGAACATATAGAAGATCTTTGAAAAAGGTTGCCATCCGCACTATATTGCCTACGACGACTTACAAGGATAAGTACTTACAAAGCATCGCGAATCTACTACTTTGCAAAGATTCATTCGATTTTACAATTTGGTATAATTTTCTGGGGGACAGCAGTGGAAGCAGAACGTGTTTTGACCCTACAAAAAAGGAGTCTTAGATTATTAGCAGAAGTAAGTGGAAGACAGACTTGTAGAGAAATCTTCAAAGAACATAAAGTACTCACTTTGGCAAGTTTGTTTATTCTGGAAACGGCTAAATATGTCCATAGTAATAGAAGCAAATTGAATTTAAACGACTACAGCACAAGAAATAGGAACAATGTGAAAATACCCTACCATAGAATCACAGCTTCACAAGGTGTCCACTACTGGGGAGCCAAAATCTATAATAAGTTACCGAAGAGATACACAAATTATTTATCAGCAAAATTTCTGCGCGAAGTCAAAGGATTCATATTTCGAAAAACAATTTATACCGTTGACGAATTTTTCGCAACTTAAATTTATGTTGTTTGTTTATAACGTGTTTTTGTCACATACATATTCGTTGTGGTAACAATCAAATTAATTTTGACGTTTCATGTAATCTTTATTACACTGAATAAATCCCTCTTTCTTCTTTTGCTTCAGTTCCATTTCTTCTTCCAGTCCCTCTTTCACCCCCATTATTATCCCACCTTTAGCTCTCCCTTTCTTGCTTTTTCTCTCTGCATATTGACACTTCCACTTAAACTCTTTTCCAATTTTTCCCACCCACGTTTCTACCACTCCCACTGCGTCAAATTCTCCCAAATACTCCCAAAACTCATTTTCTTTATTTTTTATTCCCGCTACGTTCCAGAATACTATTCTTATTATTCTCCCTTATTCCTCTCCGTATTCGTTTTTCCTTTTCTGAACTGTCGTCTTTTTCTTGTGCTCTTATTCAAAAATTTGCTGTATCTAACTCCCCCTTTTCTTCGTCCCACATAAGCCCTTTTCCCTCTATCCATATCTTCTTATAACCCACTTTTACCCGCTGTCCTTTTTATCGCTCTTCTTTGGCTATACCTCTATCTCTTTCCTTCTTTGTCAGATCATCTTCTATGTATACTCTCTTTCATTTGTTTTTCTCTTAGTTTTCTTTTATTTTCCATAACTTACACTGTCATTTCTACCTCTAATTCAGCCTTCATCCATTTCTTCAGTTTCTTCTCGTCCTCGCATTCCTCTTCGTCCAGTCCCGTTAGGACAATTTTCTTTTTTCTCACTCTTTTTTCCTGCTCTTCCATTTTCTCCTCCAATTTTTTTATTTTTTCTTTTAGTTCCATATTTTCTCCTTCCCATTTTTCTTCCCTTTCACACATCATAATTTTCAATTGTTCAAGTTCCCGACTCGTCTTCCAAGTCTCTTCCTCCCCTACATCTTCCATAATTTTTTTCACCATCTCTTTCATTTCCCCATCTATTGCCTTTTTAACCGGTAATCTTTCCAATTTTTTGCTTTTTCTGAAGGGGTTAATCCTTTCTTCCGATTCTCGTCCTTCTTATCTTTTTCTTTTATAGTCTTCGTCTGTCTCGCTCTCACTAACACTTTTCTCATTCTACCTCGTTTTCCCGCTTTTTTAGCAGCTGATCTTATCGAGCACCACAAAACACGTCCGCCCGGTTCAACTGCTCGAATCGAATGTATATTGTTACTAGCGGACCCGACAGATGTTGTCCTGCCCCACCGTTGGCTTGCCCGCTAACGCTTTCATTTAAAAAAATATTGGGTGGTGAGGTAGTAAAATTTTGGGGTTATATGTTTTGAGATGCGAAAAATCTTAAAAAGATGTCGTCAAAAACTTTCTTAGTCCAATTGTGAATCTAAACCATCCCTGGACCCACTCAAACACACAAACAATTTCATCAAAATCGGTCAGGCAATTGATTTTTAGACAGGGTGATGTTAAAATAAGGCAGGCGCTGTAGAATTTTTATTTACCGGTAGATTTGAAAAATAAAGAAAGTAAATTAAATGGCTCTTAATTTATTACAAGCTGACGATTTTAGATTTTGTGTAAATGTCAGTACATATTGGGCTTTATTCAACTTTGTTATTTTAAACTGGGACCCATAATAATTTTTTTTTACATTTATGTGAAATATTATGCACTACCATTACTTTAAATTATTGTTTAAAAAATTGTAAAAGTAAATTTTTTTTTTATAAAAGTTCATAAAATCTAGTTGTCTATGGTGTCAAATAAGACAATGCCGGGGATTTGATGATGTTTCAACAGCAATTAAACTAATAGATTTAACTAAATTTAATGTAAAATTCTATAATTTTGTCATTTCTTAATAACAATTTTAAAAAATATTGTCAATAATTGTTTCATTAAAATTTGCTTCTTTTTCACAATAAAATAACAGCATTGTCTTATTTGACACCATAGACATTTTTATTTTATGAACTCTGTATATAAGAACATGATAATAATAATAATAATAATTGATGCTGATTGATGTTTTATTGTTGAAATAAAAATTATAAATAAAAGTATTTGATCTTCATTAAAACGTAATGTAATATGTATTGAAGAAAGCACCGTTTGTTAAAGATGTTCTCAATCACTAACCATATCTGAATATGAATTCATAGTAATCAGTATACTAATTTAAGTTTCCTTTTAGCGTACACAAAAAATTAAATTTGGATTATAAACAATTTGTTCACTGGTTATTAATTTCTCTCGCGGTGTTTTTTCCAAAGTCTAATAATAGAAAAATATTATTTCACACTCATATTCTTTCTATTCGATTATTAATATTTTTAATGTTCACTTTTAATTAAATTTTTAAATTAGAAAGAACTTCTACCGGTTTATTAAAATAATAACTAGAATAATAATTATGTAAATAATAATAAATTTTGCAGGAATGTCTAACGGCCGGCTTCTGAATAACAAAACACTGCATTTGTTCAATTCTTATTAAGCAAGCTGTTACTTCACGGATGCATGTCGTAGATTAGCCAAAATTACACACACGTGTCGTGCATCAAACAGTTTTGGTAGTAGTAATCACCGACATGAATTTCTGACGTATCAGCCTGCTAGATAAAAAGTTCGATATTCAAAACTTTATTTTTTTCCGGGTAAATTACAACAGCAATAATACATGTCCAGTGATAACAGGCACCTACATAGATTAAAAAACCTACCGTGTTTACCTATCTTTAATTACTCAGTCACTGCTCGAAACGTGTAACTTGAATGAGTAATAAAATTTTGCTATGCGATGTGGGTGTACATTCGTTTTAAGAATGTTTGCTAGGGCGTTGGGTCTAGTGCACACGCAGATACCACGGTATACCTACGAAACCAATCGATAAATATTTATGTCTAATTAGATTGAGGATTTAAAATGAAAGAACTGTAACGTAATTTACATTTTAAAATAAAATTAGAGTTTTTAAGGACCATAAACCCGTTTATCACTAATATGTATCGATCAATTTTTATCAGTGTCTTTAGTCATTTTGGCTCATATCCACATATTGCATCCTCTCACTTAATTATTTTTACTCCTCAAAGAACCTGATCCCATTGATTGGTCCCCGCCGTCACATCTTTTTTATTAGAGTAATCGATATGCAAACACTGTTTTCTAAATAATTTATTTCAATTAGAAATAATATCTACAATGAATTCATTTACAATAATATACAAAGGACAAAAAGGTATAAGTACACCTGTACATTTACACCGATCCGCCATGTTCAACAAAATTAAAGCATTATTTTAGTATAAACACCAGCAAAGCAGAATTAAAAAAAATGTGACTAGAATAAGACTGCTCTTGCAACGCCATCAACATCATCACATAACTAAAAAAGTCTATTATACTTAAGGAATCACCACGGCCTCCACATATCACCACTGTCATTGTTTTTACTAAAGTCTAAGGGTTTCTCTCCAATCGCAGGCCTCTGTTGTTTGGAAGCACAACTATCCGAAGTTTCATCCGAAGGAGCTGCCGGTCCAGGGTCTGTTCCTTCATTCGGCCGAAGATTAACTCCCAATGCGTTGGCAAGTTGCAGGTAATGTTCCGGTAAGAGAAGGACGAAATTTCCATCATAGTTCTTGACTAATTTGTTGGGTTGGATTCCAGTCTCTGCTTCTTTGGGAGTTTCTAATCGATTCTGGTTGTTGTTCACTTCTTCCAAGGTGCTGGAGTCCGGAGGTTGCAGTCGTTCTTCGGGAGGAGCCGGAAGGGCCGCGTTTCGTATATCCATATCCACCTCCGAAACACAGTTATCCAGGTGTCTTAGCAGTCTTTGTCTCACTCCAGCGTCGATGATGGTCATGGTTTGGGCGTCCGGCGTATCCAAGTACCTTTGCACCTCCCTGACGCAGTCGGAGTATCCCGCTTTGTAGTGGTTGACCCCCTTGACGTCCAGACTCCGGTGCCGTTGGAAATGTCGCACTGTCAGTTCCAAAATATCCGCTTTTTCTAATTTGGAATGCTTCGTGTTGTCGGCCTTGGCTGAATCCAGGATTAGGGTTTTGAGGGCGGCCAGGCTCTGGTTAATCCTCGCCCTTCGTCGCTTCTCCATCAAGGGTTTGTTGGCTCTTCGGGGTTCTGAGGCTCTCTTGTTTTTGGCGGTCATAACTACTCAATAATTGATCATGGGTCGCGCGTGATATGTGCGACGTTGGAAAGGATCAACTGTACTGTTAGAGCACGAGCCGTGCAATGAGGCAGAGTGGGCGAGCGAGTTGTGTGAGCTGTGAGCAGGAAGGCGGGCGGCGGTGGCAGTAACGGGGGGTGGTGGCGCGTGCGGTAGCGAGGATCGAGTGCGGGGGACGGGTGCTGCTTTAGTCGCGTGCCGACACCGCCACATCACACCAACGGATCCGATCGGTGAACCTCAAAATGTTTGGCACTGGAACACACTTTTCTATCAAAAGTATTTTTACGCAGTTTGGGTGTTGAAAATGTGCAGATTAAAGACGTCCTGAGATACTGTGTTGGCCACGTTAAGGAATCCTTGATTAAAAGTGAAATAGATAAATTTAAAAATAAGAATGAGACGATTAACGACAATCTGCACTAAAGGATTGCACTGTAAAAATGACAATATACCATCGTATCAAATTGTCAAAATAAACATAATGCTTATTATTCTTATGAAATTAACATGTTTTGTTACTAGGAAGTTTTCGTTATAATTTTGGATGCACAAGCACTCCATGAAATATTGAAATCATATTTTTTCACACCTGTATACCTAAGTACATGTACTTAAATCAGAATATTTAACCCTTACGTGATGTTGACTTAGCTTTGATGTAGCAACATTTAAAACGCTGCAACATAATAGTATATTTCAAACGAATGCGCTGTCATGACACTTTTCAGGGGCGAGGGCTGCAAGGAGCCCAAGCCCCTGAAAAGTGACAGGGCACGAGTATTGAACAGCGTTTTTTGTATTCGTTCCCGCAAAATGAGAAAAAGTATAAATTTATATCAGATTTCGAGGTTAGGTTGACAGTTGCCAAATTACATACATATGATGTAATATTTATTTATTTATATTATTTCATTACGCATTATATGTTTCACAAAACGAATACAAAAAAATAATAACAACGTATAGTATTCAAAAAGTGTACTTCCCCCTATTTTCAGTATCTAGTATACCTACTATATTTATAATATTATTTGACAAATCACAATCGCGTATAGAATTACCATAAGTTTGATGAAAACATTTTGCCGATTGTCTTTTGTGTTTTTTTTTTCAAACACAACTTTACCCAGAGGAGTTCATGTATATGTTGGACCCACCGAGCTATGGTCAATTTTTTTTCCTACAACGCGTTTGGACCCCCCTTATTTTCTACAGTAAAAAATACACTTAAAAAAAACAACAACTTTAAGACTCAGTACCGGCTTCCTCTGTTTTTGGCCTTGCTCTTCACACTACATAATATACTTATGATCATATTCTCATTTTTTTAATAGGATCTTTATTGTATGGAAAGGTTGGGATTTCATTAACATTTTTATTACTTCATCGTTTTTTCGTATCATATTTATGTACTTATTATTTGTTACGTTCTTTCTTGTGTCCTTCCTTTTGCCGCTTTTAGGGTCGGTCTTTCTTATTGGTTTCATTTTTCATATTCTCTTCCGGTTTTTCTTCTTTTCTTAATTTCTCTCTTGCTGTTTTCTGTTGTCTTTCTTATTCTCTTCTTTGCGGTCAGGTTCATCAGGAACTGTCTATTTTTATGTTGTTCCCTTACTTGCTCTCATGTTTTGTGACTTTCTTCCTATCTGATCTCTTCCTTCAGACCCAAGAAAAAGTAAAAGTGAATTTGATGTCTGGGAACCTCAAGGAAATTATTAGCCATCTTATGATACACCCTGTACGCATGTTACTTTTACCCACAGCGCCAATATAGCTTTTTCTTTTGTATCCCTCGTGTTGTGGGTATTCCGCTTAGACCAGTGGCCGAAAGCTCCCATTCAAATATACCTACAACGGGTTGTGGGTAAAATATACTATATTAGTCGTTTTTTTAGTTTTACCTTCGATATTCTCAGGGTTGCAACCCTCTCCGTTCGATATTTGTCATGAAGCTTGAAAAAACATTTGATTGTAAATAAAAGTTTTGGCAAAAAATATAATTTGAACAAATAAATAATAAATCTATTTATTAACACTCAAAAAACGACTATTGCTTGTATATGTTAAAATATATATATTTGAGGAGCTTATCTCAAAACTTAAGATCTCCATCTGTCGGCAAAAATGAGTTAACAGTTCATTTCTGCTCGATCTCTTTACTTATGTTGAAACCAAACATCTCACTGAAAAATACAGAATTTCGACCAATCTTAACATCCCCGACGAAATTAGGACAGAATTATAGCAACTGCATTAATCGTATATGCTGCAAGATATCAAGATATGGGATTAAATGCCGCCTCGACAAAGTTAAATTCAAAAATTTCTGTTACGTTAACAGACACAATAAAACAAGATTATGAGGTTTAACGGATTTTCGTTATCTTTTTATTGGACCTGTTATTGATTTTTCGATAACTGCAAAAGTAAGCCATGGCCAAGGCAATAATTCGATAAAATCTAAATTTGGGTTTTTGTTCTGTACCGTTGGGATGAAATGTAAAAAAGAGGTTCTATATCTAAAAGATGTTAAGGTTGTCATTTACTGAGAGACAAATTTCTTCCGATGTTGAAGTGAGATAAAATTTTGTATGTTGGTTGTGAGATGCTGTAACCTCGTGCAGAATAGTGGAACTAAAGTGTTTCGGTGTGATTTGCTTTGTGATATCACGGTGTCCTGTTTCTTTTAGGGACCCAGTTAACCAAAGATTGTTTTCTTTGTTACTCCGTACGTTCAAACTGAATATTGGCTTGGGTAACCATATCTCTTTACAATAGGCAAAAATAAAAAAAAAAAAATGCTATAAAATATGTACATATATAAAAAAATTAAATCTTATAAAATCTATATAAAAGCCAAAATTAGATGTAATAAAATCGATCGAATACAAAATGGTTGTTGGCTTTTACACTATGACGTCATCATCAATTTTTTAAAAAACAAACAACTTTTTTTTTGGCTTTTGGTAAACTTTTTCCTCCCTAAATGGTGACCAAAAAAAATGATACATTTACGTAGTTACTATTATTATCATAATTTTTATTCCCAATTATTTGTAAGATACCTTTATAATTTTTCTATTTTTTTTTACTTTGTTCCGTTTTATTTTTTTATTATTTCTTTCGTTCTTTTTTTTTTTCGTTTCTGTTCTTTATCAAGTCTTAATTCTTTTTTATTTTGGATTGTTTTTAAAAGAGAGGATCTCTGCAAGATAAGCCTCGATCTCTTCTTCTTAAAATTATTTCAATTATATGCAATTTTTAAAAAAACATTTTTAATTTCTTGCCACAGAATTTCATTTCTATAAATTTTTTCAGTTGTAATATAATAAAAGTTAAGATTTCGTCGGAAAAATTTACCGATTGTTACGAGAGTTCGTCTAGCAATTTTGCGAATGACATTGACATAAAAATCACGAAACGCAGTTGAGCAAAATTGTAGAACTTGAGTCCACAATCGGTAAATTTTTCCAGCGAAATCTCAACTCGAATTATATTCGCCAGACTATTTCACGAAAACGCACAAATTATTGATAAAGTGGTCAAAGGTGACAGGTAATTTAGGTATTTGACATGTAGTATGCTGCCACAGTGACTGCAACAATTGTTATTTTTTCGCTGAAAAATGAGGTAGGTACGTTGTGTAATAGCGACTGTTCATTGGTCCGTAACCCCCGATAAAATATTGACAAGTTGATTTTTTCAATTTAAATTTTGATTCCATTGTTGAATGATCACATATGATTGGTTAAAATATATATGAGTAAAATAGTCAATTAATAAATCATTTTTATCGCCGGAATATACAAAGAAAAACAAACATTTTTTCGACAAATTGCTAATTGTCCTTAAATCTGAAAATTTACGTAATCAGTTTACGATGTAATTAAGGTAATTTTTTTAATTAATTTTAATTTGCTTGTATACATTATAATCATTATTTGTATTTGCTTGGTCTCATGATTACGCACGAAGCATCAATTCATCTATATTTGCTTAAATAGACCATCAACATCACGCAAATATAATTATTGATAAGCTTAGGAATCAAAGAACAGGAGGACCTACCCATACTTCTTCGACTTCCAACACTGCTACGGCGGCATCCCTATAGCTACTTGCACAATCAGGGAGGAGTCAATTTCCTCGAATGTTATAAAGGTACAAATTGTGTGCAATAACTGCCAAATTTATCATTGCCATTAAAGTTAAAATCTTTTCATCAATTAATTTTTTTTTTATCAAAGTAGCGAGTGAATGCGGTGAGCAAGAGAAAGTGATTGTAGTGCATATGTAGTGAAAGTGAAAATAAAAGGAAGCAGCTTTTCTTGTCAATATAATCAGCATTGGATTGGTTCTGTATTATAAATTAGAGCATTTTCATTAGTGATTTAATAATGAGTTGGATTGTCGAAATAAAATACTACACCATACTTCAGATAAGTGAGAGAGGAAAGTGGAGAAGAGGGAAGAGAAATGAATTATCAATCTTAACAGCAGCGGAGATTAGCTGTCATTCACAAAGATGAAAACAACTGTGTGTGGACAAGTCAGAAAATTATCTTAGAGAAGAAAGAGGGGTGAAAACCAGAGGAAACCAGAAATTCTTCATCAGCAACAATTATTATTATTTATTAAAGAAAAATATTTAAAAGTGCTGATTTACAAATATTGATCTCCCATAAGTTGTTGGGAAGGTAAATGATCGAATTTCAATACACGCACACTATATTCTATTTAGATTTTTCTGGACATGGACCCAGATTATTGGATCGTGTAATCAAAAGTGACGTCTTTATCCAAATGACTGATTTCTCGTCAGTTCTATGAAATCGGTGCATTTTGCGTACTTTTTTCGATAGTGGCTTCACCTTTTCACTCCCAAACAGTCGGGGAGACATACGGAAGCCGACTCACTCTCGATGTTGAAATTAGCCGTGATATTTCGTCCGTTTTAGTGTACTTTGGTGCAGAGGCCCCACATGTTTAGATGCGCCGTGCTGCGGTTGACGCGGGGCGCCGGGTGGGTCGCTTGTTAGACACGAGACGCGTCAGACACGCGCCGCCTCGTCCACACCGCCACCGCACCGCAGGCAGGCAGGCAGGCAGCGTCGCGACGCCGACCGACGCTACCCAGCTTTATTATTGCTCATTTACCGGCCAACCTGTTCCCGGTGCTGCCGTGCCGTGCCGAGCTGCTTTCAGACAGACCATCGCAGCGCCGTCCTCGTCCTCGCCGCCGCTAAATATTCCTTGGCCCAGACTCATATTTTAAATTCGGATATGCACGTCGCCGTCGCGAGATTCATTTATTCACTCTTGCTGCGCCACGAGACGTGCTTTTCTTTTGGCTCAGGAAATCTAGTCAAAAAATAGCTCTGGACACTTAAAAAATAGGAACAACTGGGATTGACAATGATTATTTTTCCTTTTGGTTTCTGGAAGGTAACCAATTATTATAGAGTTTTATATATCGCAAGCTGTTATAGATCTATTTGGGTAGATTTTTCAACGGTTGATTCTGAAGTCCGAAAAGATTTTCAACACGCTACGTTTGCACTTTACAAAAAAAATATTCTATCGATTGTTAACATTATTTTCAAGAAAATATTGCAAAATTTCAGATGGTATAAATGACTGTCCGTAAACTGAAATTCGTGTTTTTTTTGTACAGCTATGTTGGAGTCGACTTCTACGTTTTCTTCTATGTTTTTTCCATTTTTTCGATCGTCTGACATTATTTCTATATCCTCATATCCTTCTCAACTACTGTCTACACTTCCAACCCTGACTTTCTCGTTTTTTCCCCTTTCTTTCTGTAAATTGCCTAGCTCGCTTCAGGTTTATGTTCCTAGTTTTTCCTCCCCCCCTTCTAAATATACAGGGTGAGTCAATAGTGCGGGGACGGAAGATGGTGGCTTTGTTAATGAAAATAAAAAACCCAATGTTTTGATGTCATCATTTATATTACCATCAAAGTGGCATCGACCAAAGTTATTTTCGGCTATATTTGGCGTTTCACTATTCCAGGGCCGTACTCAACTTATTTTTGAAAGTGTAACTTTCTTTAGCGAGGAAATGAGTCCGAAAAATTGAAACGGAAATCAAAGTGAAACAGTTTCGTGGTGGGGATGAATGACAGTGGGGACGCGTGTGAATGAAACCGCTGTCTGAAGGGGGTCCCTCAAGTCTCAAGCTTTAGATAAAGTAGCATTTGTATAAGAAAATAATGAAATAAACTCGATTCCTACCATTGTCACTTTCACTTTCAGTCGTGCGCTTATAAAGGTGAGGGACACAAATTTTTTTTTAATGGAATAATTTTTTTTTCATTTTCTGATTTGCTGTTCTAAATGTTACAACTGCATATCATTTTTATAAATTTGGAATACAAGGTTGCCAAGTTATTAATTTTTTTGTAAATTTTTTTATGTGATTATTTAGAATTCTGTATCACCATTATTATTAAATATAGAATATTGAAATTTGGCATGTCGATAAACAAAGCTGGGGTCCTTCAGACGCTGCTAATAGAATTGGATGTTATTTTACAGGGTGTTACCAAGAACCGACTAATTTATGCAATATTTGGAGATCCAAAACTTTGTTATTTTAAACGGAACACCTCATATTTTCCAAGGCTTTGGATGACCCTAATTATCTTTCACCTTTGTTAACATATGGTATGTCTAATATGTGTACTTATTGAGATAATTAGACCTTTTTGGAAATTGCGACAAAATCTGTTATTGCATTCACAAAAAGTAGGCTTTGAAAACATTTTTATAGCAATACGAAGTGTCAAACAATGAAGTTTTGATTTCCTTTCGTCCGTTAATAATGTCCATTTCTGGCCTCTAGAATGTATCATCATATATACGGTTCCATTTAAAAAAATTAAGTTGAGTACGGCCCTGGAATAGTAAAACATCACATATAGCTGAAAATAATTTTAGTCGGTGCAGCTTTGATGGTAATATAATGTTGCGTTTGTGGGTTCGATTATTTAAATATTATGTACTATTTATATACACTTTTTGTATACAATATTTACATTGTTTACACTGTATACAAATTACTACTTCACCGGCACGTCTCGTATTATTTATTTACACATCGCGCTGCACTCCGCATAGATAAAAGCAACTGTCCGACTCGACCCAGGAGCTTTGACTTCGATGCTACTGGTTCGACTGTCTAGGCTCACTGATACGATTAAACTCACTGACTTCCTCTGGAACGTCCTCTAATAAATATACCGGATTTATAGGTAATCCTTCTAGGCGCCTCCAGATCGTTCCATCGCGCTCTCGATGTGTACCGGATATTCCAAAAACTGATGTCATACTATCACGAGTACGTAGTAGTAGTTAATCTAGGATATGCTTGTAATTGATGACATCATAATATCAAGCCGCTACAGCTATGAGCATCTAAAGTCCGGTTCGTTACACTGCCCCCTCCTTAAAGATGTCTACATCTTCCTTCCGATGTCCTTTCTGGTTGCAGCAGTACACCATTCGCTTAAGCCAAGTGAAACGGAAGACTCCTTCCAACTTGCTTCTGACTCTTCTCCAAACCAAACTTCACTTCACATCCAAAGAGCCGCATGTCGCTCGCGAGCCGCAGGTTGCCGACGATTGGTCTACGAGGTACTCCGCAATCAAGTGCCTCCAGAATTTCCGGAATTCTATCCATTAACCATAAGGACTAAATAAAACCTCTCACGCTGGTCCCCAAACTTTGTCGACACCCCCAGGTGTCCACCAGGTACTCCCTGATGGAATTTCTAAAGAACTTCCGAAATTCTAACCATGGGAGCCATGAGTTGCTCACTTTCCGTATGCCCCACACGCTTCTTTAGCACACGTGTCCAGTCTCGATCTCCCACATCCATGGCCTCTTGGGTCCAGCAGGATTTCACTCAGAGTCATTACACTGCAACAAGCTCTCACGTCTGTCTTTGGTCTTTATTTTTCCATCCGAGTACCAATCACAAGTCCGGGTCGATCTTCGGGTCTTTCCACATGTTTTACAACTACCAACTTAAGGTTTAACTCTGGTCCTTTACAACTACAATAATGGCTACAGTCTTCTAGTCAAATCTTCAGGACACAGTTACATAACGCGTACCAGCATGATTTCTGCGTCGAAGGAAAAACTTTTCCTCCATTTTCAACCTATTTTCTGCCTCAGTGAGTCGAGTTCAGTCAGCACCATTATATAATCCGAAAGTGAGTGACACCAGCTTCCTGTCTTCTTTTCAGGTCCTTAAGCAGCCTTCTCTGGAGCCCCGATTTTATTCCAGTTATTTTTCACGTTGCTCGAACTCTCTCTCAAGTACCCTTTCTGCTTTCTTCGTGCCCAGCTTCGTATTTCTTCTTAACCATCATAGCGATTTATTTAGTTCTTCTTAATCTTCAATTCCATATATTTACTTCGTACCAATCTTCGTAACCCCACACCACCAATGTTGCGATTGTGGGTTCGATTATTTATTTAAACATTATGTACTATTTATTTACACTATTTACAATTTACTACTTCACCGGCACGTCTCGTATTATTTATTTACACATCGCGCAGCACTCCGGATATATAAAAGCAACTGTCCGATTCGACCCACTGATCTTCGACTGTGACGAACTGTGATGCGGCGCCTAAATCTTTCTAGGCGCCTCCAGATGTTCCATTGATTACATCATCGCGTTCTCGATCTAGCGGATATTCCAAAATGATGTCATACTCGAGTACGTTGTAGTATAAATCCAGCACGTTCTAGTAATTGATGACGTCGTCATAATCTCAATCTCAAGCCACGTCCGTTACAATAATAGGATGACATCAAAACAGTTTTTTAATTTTCATTAGTAGAGCCACTATCTTCCATCCTCGCACTATTGATTCACCCTGTATACTGATATAAAGACCAAGTGCTCCGATTTTAATGAAATTTACACAGATGTTGTATTACAAAGGAACATTGAAACGATTAAAATTTCATTTTAAAAAATAAAAAGTATAAACAAAATATTGACGACTTCTTATTATGCATTCGTTTACTTTGTTGGGTATGGCCGGTTGTTCTTGAATACGAATTCGGAGATCATAAATTATCCAGTCTGAATCCGATCAGGTTCCATGGGCGACAAATCGGGAGATCGTGAGGACCAAGAAAGAATCTTCACGTTAGATTCTCCAAGGAAGTCTCTAGTTACCCTTGCCGTGTGAGGACCCGCGATATCTCGCTAGACGATAGGTTTTTGCAATTGCTGTAGGTAAGGCAGAAGAACTGGTTGCAGTGCGTTAGCAATATAATGAAGGGGATTCAAACTGCCAGGGATAAATATTATAGGTGACCATACCATACGACGCATAGGAAAACTTTGAGTTGCCTATCCGGCAAGTTGCTCTGAAATTAGCAACACCCAGCAGCGGTTGGCAGTGCAATGAGTTTGTCGTGACTAAAAGAAACGGTTGGCATCCCTGCTAGGTGGTGGAAGGAGGACCGGCGGCCATTACACAGATTCATTCCACTTTTAACGGTAGAAGCACCAAGTCGTAACTAACGCTTAATTCATTGTTGTTATCTGATTTTATTCCACTATGAGTTCTCCTGTTTTAAAGTTAAGTGTGCTCAATGTTTAAACTGCATTGTCGAAATTTCACGTTAGCAGAAGGATCGGTTGAATTTAAAATTAACACTCGTGTGTGGTGCCGTCTGACGTGTCTACAGGTAACCTTTTCTTATTCTATCTATTTCTTTTTGTTATACTCAACATAATGAGGATGCCATGAAATTGACCGGCGTTTGTTCCACGTGAATACCAGAAACTCCTAGAGAAAAGTCATTTCATATTTTACCGTTATTCGGCCATATTGTCGTCATAAAACCGGCCATGATGAAAATAGAGTCGTTCGGCCTTTGCATCTACATGTCTTGTTAAGAATTTATTCTAGCCTTTGTTTAAAATAATGTTCACTATTGCTACTCGAAATATTCCGTGAACCCAGGAATTTCGTATCAGTTGCATTCAGCCCTTCTTTTCGCTGCAGTAGCATAAATTACCAAGCTTATGAGTCACAGGCACCACGAATAACTTGCTAAAATCGTTGTTTTAATTTGTTTTTAGTTATTGTTGCCTATTTCCGAAATTTACAATGTGTTGTTGACTTCTAGTTACCAGCAGCAGCTTGCGGTCGTTGCAAAGCTATTTTGTCTCTGTTGACTTGAATTAACCAACACTGAGTAAGAACTGATAAATAAAGGGCATAAAACGGCAAAGCGCCACCCCGAATGTCAGAGTTCTGGAAAAGTGCCTTATCGTTATGTTTTGCGCCCCCTTGCGATTTCTCGTCGCTCGCTTGTAACTGACATCTAGCGATTATTTGACACCGTGGAAGCCAAAGGTTTTTAGTGTAGTTTGTTTGTGCATGTTGGTAGTTTTTACGTTGCGCCTCGTTACGTGATGCGCCCGCTGATGTCCTCGCATCGCGCCCGTTTCAAAATGGCTTCCAAATAAAACGTTGCGTTACTGTAGATTTTATTGTTTGTCCATATAACGTATGGAACGAAAGTTTTAGGAAAAATATAAACTTCACAAAATGAAATCTAAAGAAACTTTAATAAAATCTAATAATTAGCTTATAATTATGGAGGTCTTTAAAAATAAGAAATAACACTAAAGTACTGAAAGCGGGCCATTGTCTTCAATCTGCCTCAAAGTAGGTTTAACCTTGGCTATTAACCCCTGGATGGTGACAATATCAATTTCTTCTATCTTTTGAAAAATCCTTCTTCGTAATTGTTCTTCCGATCTAGCTTTCCACCCTTGATTAAACACTTTTCTAGATAATATCGCCCAAAAATCTTCGATTGGTCGCGCCTGTGGCACATTTGGAGGATTGTCGTTTTTTGGAACAAAATTAATGTTGTGGTCCCTTAGCCATTGCTGAGTAATTCTAGCATAATGACACAATACCAAGTCCGGCCAAAAGATGGCATCATCATTCCTGTGATGCCTGTTAATGAATTGTTCTAATTTATGCAGACATTTTCTTATATACGTGTTGGCATCTACAGCCTCACCCCGCACACGTCCAACATAGGGTCGTGAAATACCGCTTGAAGAAATGGCACACCATACCAAAATTTTATCGGAAAATTTTGCCTTTTTCTTAAATTTTAAGTGATCCGGAGTGGCTTCTATGTCGTTCGTATAAAATCCCTCATTACCTTTCATCTCCGAATTTGCAAAAGTAAAATAATTTTCATCATCTAAAATGGTCACACGACCACGTGTGCAGTGGTGTAGACTCAGCGCTCTACAGCATCTCCGTATTCTTTCGAGTTGTGCTGCTGAGTATTTGGGACACTTTTTTCTTTTTCGGTATTTTAAAGTATTTTCTTTATTTCCCGACATATGGTGGTGTGAGAAACACAAAACTGACGGCCTAATTGTCCAGTGGATGTCCCTACCTTGTCTTTTACTGCTGTTAAAAATCTTGGGAGGTTTTTCCGGTCAATGAGTAAGGACGGCCACTTTTGGGTAAGTTAACACACTCCACCCCATTTTCGCAGTCTTTTATGGTTTGATAAATAGTTGACAAACTGATGTTTTTATTTCGAAAAATATTTATAATATCGCGTTTTGGCACACTTCCAACCAGGTTGTAAATACTTTTTCGCAAATTGATTTTATACGCCATGATTGATAAGCAAATTGAGATAATTGACATTGACACAATTCAGCAGGCTTACTTGATTACAATGGCCCATGTTTACTTGATGTGTTTTACTTTATTTAGAATAATTTAAATTTCAATTTTTTTCCAAAAACTTTCGTTCCATACGTTATGTTTTGAATCAACAGATAGACCAAATAGCATTCATTTTTGTAGTCCCAGTCGTAAATACCTGCTCTCTGGGGTCATTTGCCAAACGGGTGTCGTTTTCGAACTCGCTTGAACTTCCTCCCGGGAACTGCAGGGTAAAACGAAGTGGACTTCTGAGTCAAACTTAGGTTGGAGTTTGCGGCGTGGATTCGGGCTACTAATAAATTGCTTGCTTCACAAATATTTAAAATACTAAATAACCAAAAGAATAGTCTCCGAAGGAAGTGCCGCTAACTTGGACTTGGTTTGGACAAGCCTTAAAGAAAGACAGGAAACTAAGTATGTCTAGGACAATTCAGTAACAAACTCATTTCTCCTGGTCTGTTGGATACACGTTTTTCCTCCATCATAGTCAACTCTCTACAATCTTGCCTCACTGACAGACAGTTATCTTGTTCACTTCGCTTTAGTCTTCACATCTGATCTACATGGTGTCTATCACTCCCTGACTCAGATGTACTCAACTTAGATAACTCCACGCGTTTCAATATTCTTGTTTTCCCTCTCAGAAGCGAAGGGGCCCGCTTTGGGAGTAAATATTTCATTGTATCTGTCTGTTGTAAATTCCTGTAAACTGCAAAAGCTCATGGTGGAATAAAATTAGCTGACTTAACCTCACTCATCATGTACACAAGCATGGTTAAATTGTATAGTGTACTATTTTCTGAAGAACTAAATTGTTAATTTGTTGAAATCATTGGAAATTGTTCGTTGAAATTTGTTACTCGAAACATTATTGTTAAAATCATGAAATTTGCATTGTTACCAACTTAATACGAAGTCACTAGAAATTGTTAACCATAGTACGAGATCACAAAACTCAAATGCACAAAATGGCTAAAACTTAATAAACATTTAAAACCATAATTTTTGTGTCATCAATTTACGCACCACTCCTGATTAGCTCTCGCCATGTATCCAAAGAATCTAGGGTTTGTTTCATTTGGGTAAGTGTCCCGCCATTTCTTGTCTTGTCAAAAAAAAAAACACACAACGTAGTGTTCTGCCTTTTCTTTCATTGTCTGACGATCACCTTTAAAGTTTGCGGTTTGTTACAAATTTTAAAATTTGACGTTTAGTGACGTCATTGACATTTCATTTCAGGTTCAAATTCAAAAAGTGACGGTAAGTTAAAGAGGGGTTATCACAATATGGATGTCCTATCCATGTCTAAACTTTTTTTTTCTACAAGGCTTATTTCTACATTTACAGTTTCCTTTTTTGTTTATTAATTTCATCTTATGGTATTACTTTTTGTTTATTATTACACCCAAATGTTATATTATATCTAGATGTGTTCCAGCCGCTTTGCAGTTTTGTGTTTCTTAGATTTTTCCATGTTCTTAGTTTTTAATTCTTCATTAAAAATATTTATGTTTTTTGTTTCCTCAAACATTACTAAATCATTCGCGTAATATTTGCACCCTTCTATGTTTGCAGTATACCTTACATTGTATTGTCATTTTATAGTATGTATATTACGACCCAAGGCCAGAAAGTTGAATTTTCTGGCATCCGTGATATAAAGGCCGAGCCGAAGCCGAGGCCTTAGGTATATCCCGCCAGGCCATCCAACTTTCTGGTCGAGTGTCGTATACTATTTTTCCTCATCCTGAGCCGAAAGTACGTTCAATAATTAATGTTAATTAATAAAATAGCGCAAAAACCTCTGTTCCCGGGACGAACGTACTTTTTCGGCTAGGGGATGAAAAAATAAATCGTTCCAATGTTTTCATAGATTTAGTGAAATCCTGTATTATTTATAGATACCAAACTTCACACCATTTGTCAAATTAAATACAATCGTTATACTTTAGTATTAAAGGTTAGAACACATAATTATCATAATACATATACCGGGTGTCCCAGAGGTGTGTGGACCACGGATTTTCGGGGGACGATAGCCACACGATACCTTTACAATTTAAAATTTTTACAAATCATATACAGAGTGTCCTAATATGAGTAATATACCAAAGTTATGTTTTCTTTTTAATGAAATGCCCATATATTAGTTGGTGAATTGAAAGAGCAATTCATGCTGAGCAAAACGATATAAGGTACTACAGGTTTATTATGGATGGTTCTTGAGTTATGAAGACATTTAGGTCAAACTTAAAAAAAAATGCAGAGACCATTCCAACAGAGATAACTGAATATTTTTCTGTATATAACTTTTTATAGACCCAAACATTAACACACACTGATTGAAAGTCATCTAAATTGATATTACTATACAGGGTGTACGGTTTCGCAAAATGTATAATAACTTTTTCTTTTCAAATGGAACACCCTATGTTCCATTATACCACTAAATAGCATTTTTAATAAGCTTTCTGTCAATATATAGTTTACCTCTGCAAATGTTAGTACTTCAGATAATTTTTATAAAAAACGTAAAAAACTTTCCCAAATTGATGACATCAGATCGTTCAGACTTGTTGCCATGGAGATATCATTTTAGACTGGTTACCATGGAGCCGTTTGTTCTTGTTGACAGTAGGTTATCCTGTAACAAATAGTTTCACTTTTTACAAAATGAATTTTACGAAAGAAAAGTAATGATGAATATCGTAACTACAATGCTTTAGGAGAAGCCGAAACAAATTCCTTTTTGCCCACAAAAACTTACAACATTTCCAAAACACTGGAAACGTGGCCTACAACAAAAAACAATTAATTGATAGAAGAGTTAAATCTGATATTTCGAAATCTTTAGTAAACCGTGTGATCAAAAAACATCGGTTTCATCCATACCACAATAAACTCCATCAAGAATTGCTAGAAGCTTATTTTGCAAAAATCGTGGAATTCTGCGAAATAATGGACAATCTTCTAGAAAGGAATAGAAATATTTTAAACAGAATTTTGTTCAGTGATGAGGCGACCTTTAAGAGTAATAGGCATGTCAAGAGGCCTAAAACATGCACTATTATGCCACTGAAAATCCCCACTGGATGCGGACGATTGATTATCCTTAATGTGGTTGCAACAGGATGGAGCTCCTGTACATTTCTATAGGAATGTAAGAAGATATTTAAATGAGGCGACCTTTAAGAGTAATAGGCATGTCAAGAGGCCTAAAACATGCACTATTATGCCACTGAAAATCCCCACTGGATGCGGACGATTGATTATCCTTAATGTGGTTGCAACAGGATGGAGCTCCTGTACATTTCTATAGGAATGTAAGAAGATATTTAAATGACTGGTTGCCGAGACTTTGGATTGGTAGGGGCGGTTCTGTCAAATGACCAGCAAGATCACACAATTTAATAAATTAGACAATAAACGACTATCTCCATGGCAACAAGTCCAAGGCGATCCGATCTTAATACGCGATTTTAGCAATTTCGGAAAACTTTCTAGGTTTCTTGTAAAAATTACCTAAAGTACTAACATTTGCCGAGGCAAACCATACATTGAAAAGCTTATTAAAAATGCTATTTGGTGGTATAATGGAATATAGGGTGTTCCATTTGAAAAAAAAAAAAAGTTATTATACTTTTTGCAAAACCGTACAGCCTGTATAAAAATATCATTTTAGATGACTTTCAATCAGTATGTATTAAAGTTTGGATCTATAAAAAATTATTGACTAAAATTCTTCATAACTCAAGAACCATCCATAATAAACCTGTAGTACCTTATATCATTTTTCTCAGCATTAACTGCTCTTTCAATTCACCAATTAATATACAGGCCATTCCATTAAAAAAAAAACAACTTTGGTATATTACTCATCTTAGGACACTCTGTATATGATTTGTAATAATTTTAAAAAATATCGTGTGGCTATCGTCTCCCGAAAACCCCGTTTTGATATCTTTCAAAATAAGGGCGTAATTGATGGTCCACACACCTCTGGGACTTTCTGTACGTATTATAATATTTAATAACAGAATGATTTGATGTGAAGTCAGATGAATAAATATCGTCCAACTACTCGACGTGCGCGCAAACTTTTGTTCATTTCGCGAATTTTAAACACGCAAAATCCATTAGTAAAAAATTCCGCGTTAATAAAAAATTTTCATTCCACTCTCTGCAATAACGTGTGCTCACCGAGCAGACCTCTCCTTCCTCATCGACCGAAATAAAGTCGTTTAAAAAAAATCAATTAATCCAGCCAAGTGCGCGACATCTAATTAGATATCGTTTCGACGTTTACCGAATTGTCGGTTAAAGAGGATGTGACCGAGTGGAAGCTATCACCTAGTGCACGTATTTATATGACCTAGGGCCCTGAGTTATGTTTTTACCTTATGTTAGGAAAAATTAATGAAGATGTGTTTTATTCATTGCGTTGCTCGGCCATCGGAGTACTTTGGAAATCCGGTATTATTTTAGCGCCTATAACCACTGGCGTTCGTTTGTTTTACATTATTCGGGCACGCACCCGGTCAACATTGGGGCACATAATTGAGAATTCTGCGTTGAGGATATTTCAGCAATTTTGGATAACCCAGAGGTGTGTTTTGTGTTGGACATATTAATATACCGTTTCTAAACAAAGACTTTGTGTAGGAAGACTAATAAAAAGTATAATCTACTGTTAAGCTTCCAAACAAAGCAAGCAATTCTATCTGCTGAAATAATTATGGAATTCGTCACGATCTTTAAATAATTTAGGTAATTTTATCTATTAACGTGGCGTTGATTGATATTGATTGTTTTCTAAATTACCACACGCTTTATAGACAGCTGATTTTAGGAAATCATCAAGGCGAAATATAAAGTCAGTGGAAAATAATCCTTCTTGGAATAAATATAGAGACAGATATTAAAACTGAAGACTTAAAAAAGTGGTAACCATTCCAGTAGAGATTCGGCCAGTTAATGAAGTCAGGAATTAATTAACAAGCAGTCATCAAAATAAGTGGGCACAGTTCCACCAATTCCATAAAACCTTACCCACAAATTTACCAACATCATCATTTAAAAATAGATCAAACTTTCAGAACGCATTTTTAAACTGCCTTCAGAAGCTTAAAGTCAAAAAATGGTTGTCATTCCAATACCACTAGTCAATCAGTCAGTTGTAGATGCAGTGGACCACCCGCCCACCGCATTCGCATGTGGTGCCATGAACGATGATACAATAGAAAAATGGTTGTAATTCCGAACCAGTTTGTCAACCATTTAGTCAAAAATGTAAATTTGAGTACATATTTATTTTGGTGTAATTCTCAATTTGGATTGATATTCTTTGCTCGTATATCATGTTTCTTTGTGACTAAACAGCGTATGGTTTTGGTACCTTTTGTGTGTGCGGTGGGCGGGTGGTCGGCCCTGCCCACTATAATCATCGACCGACTAAATGGTTGAGAGATGACAACCATTTATTGTTTTTTTTTTTCATTTAAACCAGAACACACTCCGCATTTTTAAACTGCCTTCAGAAGCTTAAAGTCAAAAAATGGTTGTCATTCCAATACCACTAGTCACTCAGTCAATTGTAGAAACAGAATGTGGATACAATAGGAAAATGGTTGTCATTCCGAACCAGTTTGTCAACCATTTAGTCAAAAATGTAAATTTGAGTATACATTTTGGTGTAATTCTCAATTTGGATTGATATTCTTTGCTCGTATATCATGTTTCTTTGTGACTAAACAGCGTATGGTTTTGGTACCGTTTGTGTGTGCGGTGGGCGGGTGGGCCGCCCTGTCCACTATAATCATCGACTGACTAAATGGTTGAGAGATGACAACCATTTATTGTTTTTTTTTGTTTCATTTAAACCAGAACATTTTTAAACTGCCTTCACAAGCTTAAAGTCAAAAAATGGTTGTCATTCCAATACCAGAGATCTGTTTTCTTTTAATTCTAGTAGTGTTTTAGATGTTTCTTTTTTTAGGGTTCTATACCCCAAGGGTGCCAACTAAGACTCCGATGTCCGTCCGTCCGTCCGTCCGTCCATCCGTCCGTCTGTCACAGGGCTGTATCCTGTGAACCGTAATAGGTAGACACTTGAAATTTTTACAGAATGTGTACTACTGTGGCCGCTATAACAACAAATAATAAAAATAAAATAAAGTAAAAAATTTCATTTTATTCGCTAACTCCTGTCAAATTTAAAATAGGCATAAATAACTCATACCACAGAATTTATGTTAGAAGACTACTATATGAGTCTATTACTTCAGTCACATATTTTAATTTGGTAAAAATATTTCATGATAAACCAATAAACACTTTTATTGTTTCAGAATATAATCAATACGAACGGTATGATTAAGAAGGACTGTTTGAGTTTTATTTTTAAATGGTAGAATTGTAACAACTCCCGGTTGTTGACGTCTTGACAGTTGAAAGCCGTCATTCACGCGTGTCAGCATCATTCTCAAACTGACATTTCAAATTTGAAATTAAAACGTCGATATTTAATCAAATCAATTTATTAAAATGGCTTTTACGTTACAGCACGATATTTTTATTGGAATGACCTATTTTCGAAGCGGGATTTTTAACCCAATCACTGGTTGGCAGTATTCAAGAAATGTTTGCGGAAATGTTGGTCACTTTTCCAGTATTTCAACAACATTATATGCACGTCGTTGAACGCTATTTAAATACAGGGAAAGCAAAAGCCAACTGGTACCTTAATTGAGGAGGTTGCTGACGATATCAGAACTCGTATTCAAAAGTCCTCGCAAATTCATAAAAAGGTTTGATCCGAAACCTTCCTATTCTAAATTTTTATACAATCCTTACTCCGATTTTCCATATTGTTCCAATTCCCGGTTTTACAGGTCTATTATATTATGAAAGTTGCTCCACTGTCATTAAAAAAAAATTAAGGTACCCCTCCCGATTACCCCAGCAGGGTTCAATTCTGACACTGGTTCAATCAAGTAATGAACGACAATAATATCCTTAAACCAAAAGAATGTCGATAAATCCAATTGGAGTAAATTTAAATTTAAACATATCAAAGTCGAACTCCACAAACTTTAATAAGTGTAAAATTACAAATGGAACATGTTTCGGCAAAAGATGAAATTTAACAAGAGATTAGATACAATTGAATTACAGAGGGGTTCTTACCTTAAATAATATAAAAAATTATGACGTTGACGTAATTTGAATTAAATTTGACGTTTTCAAAGGGTTACATAATTTTTAAAAGATTTTGTAAAAACAACATTTTATAAAATGTAAAAATTAAAAATGGATCAAAGAGAATCTGGTAAGTTTGTTTGAGTGGTGAAAAATTAAAATAGTGAATTAATAATGGGATTATTGAATTTATTCTGTTCATTTAAACAAGATCTGTTTTCCAGTTTCAAGGCTTTCCTTATTTCCAAAGTCTCAAGAAAATCTAATTGCCGGCCTTTATTGCATTTATGAATCAATTTGGAATTTGATGGTGAAAAACTATGTTTCGTTATTAATATATGCTTGGCGAAAGAAGAAGGTGTTGATGGTGGAGGATCAAGGTCTGTGTTGTTATAGATGTGCCTGAAATGTTCTTTAATACGGTCTGATATTTTGCGACCTGTCTGACCTATGTAGAATGACAAGAAGAGCAGTTTAATTTGTATACACCTGATGATGATTTGTAATCTAATGGATCTTTATTTAAAAAATCTGGATAAGTTGTTATCTGTTTTAAATGAAACTTTAAAACCGTTTTCTTAAGTATTTTAGAACATTTCTCTGAGACGACACCAAAGTATGTTAATGAATTTGAAAAGGAAATTGTTTCTGAAGGATTTTTAACCAAGTGGTGTGTGTATTTGAATTTGTTATAGTATCTATAGTATAATTTATTTATAGTTTTTAAAGAATATGCATTATTTGAAGCAATTTGTTTAATGTTATTAAGTTCTGTTTGAAAAGATGAATCTGATAGTGGTATAGAAAATAATCGGTGGAAAAAGGAATGAAAAGCTGCAAATTTATGGGCAACAGGGTGACAAGAGTCAAAAGGTATTATGCAATCTGTGATACTAGGTTTTCTATAAATGTCAAATTTTCAAAGTATTATTATTTCTAGTAATTAACAACTCTAAAAAGGGAATTTGGGAATTGATTTCAATTTCAACGACGAATTTAATGGATTGGTTTAAAGAATTTAAGTTGCCTAGTGCGTTATCCAGTTCAGAATCAGATTCTTTGAATAAAACAATTATGTCATCTACATATCTGTACCAAAAGAGAAAATGATCTTTAAAGGGAGAAAAACTTAAAAACTGATCTTCTAAGTTATTCATGAATATTTCTGCTAAAAGAGGTGACAAATTAGAACCCATTGCTAAGCCTGAGTCTTGTGAATAAAAATTATTATTAAATTGAAAGAAATTTTGATCTAGGATAGTCTCACAAAGTGAATGTAAATTTAGTGCATGTATGGTTGGCATATTAGAATTAAATAGTAGGTTTTTAAAATTAATAAGCAAGATTTGGGTGGGATGCTGGGGAATAAATTAACTACGTCAAATGAAACTAGTCTAGTGTCTGATGGAATTTGGAAATTTCTAATTTTGGAGCAAAGATCTACATATTTAGTTTTTTATTGCAAATTTGTTATTGAAATCTAAATGTTGTCTAAGAATTGTATTAAGCCATTTTGAAAGTATTGATACAGGTGAATTGACAAAAGAAACTACTGGTCTAATGGGAAAAGGTTGAGTTTTATTAAACTGCTCTTCTTGTGAGTCATTCTACATAGGTCAGACAGGTCGCAAAATATCAGACCGTATTAAAAAACATTTCAGGCACATCTATAACAACACAGATCTTGATCCTCCACCATCAACACCTTCTTCTTTCGCCAATCATATATTAATAACGAAACATAGTTTTTCACCATCAAATTCCAAATTGATTCATAAATGCAATAAAGGCCGGAAATTAGATTTTCTTGAGACTTTGGAAATAAGGAAAGCCTTGAAACTGGAAAACAGATCTTGTTTAAATGAACAGAATAACTTCAATAATCCCATTATTAATTCACTATTTTAATTTTTCACCACTCAAACAAACTTACCAGATTCTCTTTGATCCATTTTTAATTTTTACATTTTATAAAATGTTGTTTTTACGAAATCTTTTAAAAATCATGTAACCCTTTGAAAACGTCAAATTTAATTCAAAATTACGTCAACGTCATAATTTTTTATATTCTTTAAGGTAAGAACCCCTCTGTAATTCAATTGTATCTAATTTCTTGTTAAATTAGGGCTGATGATGGCAGTAGTGTTCTGCCGAAACATGTTCCATTTGTAATTTTACACTTATTAAAGTTTGTGCAGTTCGACTTAGATATATTCAAATTTTAATGATATCCTTGACCAAACCTTCTTTTCTGATTTCTTCTTGACGGTTATATGAACAAGCAAAACTACTGAATAGAGCTGCAACTTTGCACCCCGTTAAAGTTGGCGTTTGGCTGGCGGTTTTGAGGCAGCGGGTGTATGGGCAGGTCTTATTTAATTCTATCAATTCAGAAAGATATATCCGTCATATTTTGAAGCCATACTGTATTGCATACTGTCGAAGAACTGCACGGAGCAATTGTTCAAGAAGTGGCAAACATTACTCCACATATGCTGGTGAATATCTTTGAGAGCTTAAAACAAAGAGTTAATTTATGTTTAGAGCAAAAACTTGAAATACAGAACGATATAATAATACAAACTAATTTCTGCTTCGTTTAATTGATTGAATTAATAGAATTTCTTTTCATCTAACCTACAATTTTTTCTCAGTTGACATTACGTCAAATATGTGTATCCAGCTGCAGTGTTAGAAATAGCCGAACAAAAAAAGTCTCTTAAAAGGAATACCAACTCAAACAATCCTTATTGATCACTCTGTATAATTGTTATTGTTTCAGGGTAAAAATATAACAATTATCTTCATGCGAAATTAAACCATACCTGTAATTCCAGAGATGTTAACGGCTTTGACCTCCCATGGATTATCATCTTAGCAACGCTTGAATAAAATAGTATTTCCGCCCAAGTGTTCCAAGTACGAAAATTTCACGTATTAATATATTCCAACAGAATTTTAAATTTCATCTTTTTTGTAACGCAACTTCCAGATGAATTTCACCCCCGTAACGAAAAACCCGAGCCAAAAACAGTTTTAATACGTTTCACGCTTCTCGGATCTCATATCTTCGCAACGAAGTATCAAAAATCCCACTTCTAATCTTTCCACCCTCTGGGCGCGCCGCACCCGTTCACCCTTTTCCCATCCATATTCAATCGAAACCCTTTTCCGCTTCCGTTCGTTCCGCCGTTCGATCCGGTCCTGACCAGTCTTAAAATATTGAATATTGACATGATGGTGTATTTATAGTGTACGAAAACGTGCAAACTAGCCAAGCCCATGCCATCGTGACATTGGCGGCAGTCAAAACAGCCTTTCGAAATCCGAACAGTGGCGGTGCGCCAGGTGAATCAGATGAAGTGATTGTTCACCATCAGGAAAAATATCCTTTCAGAAAATAACAGCAGATGGTGGAATAAACATAATTATTCCAAATAAATCAAAGTCATTCTTCAATCAGAAGCTTTGCATAGTGTAAGGAACAATGAATAAAATAAAAAATAAAAAAATATATTTAAACTCCTTTGTTTAAAATATTGACCTCGAATGGTGGCCACACTACACGCAGTTATATCGGTGTATTTTTTTGTTAATTGGTTAAAGTTTAAATCCAGCATGTTCGTTAGTGTCATTTCGGCAAGCGACAGATGAATTGAATAGTGGCAATTATTGTATCGGGTCATAAATGATTCATACATCATGCCTCTGTAAAACAAAATTTACATGCAGTTAGAAGTAAATTTTTGACGTTCAAAGCGTACTGGATGTATAGCGTGATACCGATTGTGAGCGTAAGAATTCAATGAAATTAATTCAATAGGAAACATGAAAAGGCACTTAGTAAAACAATACTAAAATTCGCAAAACTATAATAAAATATAATATTGCAGTCAGTTATTAATATTCCCCAATCAGTTATTAATATTGAATTATAATAATATCAGGTGTCTAAATAAAAATATGATCAAGATTGTCATGAACCAAAAGCTGTTCACATTCGGCACGTCAAAACTAATGTCAATGTTAAAGTGTCCAAAATTGACGTTTGAGTTTTTTAATTATTGAAATATGCCTTTTACACTTAAACAAAAAACATTCACGATTGAAAGTTATTTTTGGAACGGGAGAACAATAAATGGAGAATAGTTTTATTCCACTCATAACCCTTTAAAAGAATTTCAAACCCAGTTTCCAGAAATTGCGGTAGATTACAAATTAATTTAATCTTTTAATAAATGTCTCAATCGCAGTGTAAAATTATTTCGTGAGACTGGACCCTTAACAAGAAACCCGGAAGGACTGCACAGGTTCTTAATGAAGTTGAACAAATTATGAGGAACCTTCAACAAGTCCATCTTTGTGTTGAGATGTGCCGGACCATTCTCAAAAAGGATTTAAATTAAATTTGTACCTATACCGCGTGACATCCGTCTGTGCCACTGGATCCCCCTCAACGATTAACTTTTTGCCAGTGGTTTCAAAATACGTAACTAAATGAAGAAACCACTTTAAATAATAGTATATTATGATACGAGTTTTATAAGAAGCATTTTGTCGCAAATAAAAGAGTAAGTGCGACAAAATGCCTTATAAACGAGTTATTATACAGTATTTTTTCTACTTTGCCACTTTTTATACAAAATAATCAAATTCCACAATCTAGGAAATTTCGCGGCGGTTGGCCACGTTTGCAAGGAGCATTAACGGCGGCTATAAAAAAGAATTAATTTAAAACGTCAATTGCTACCTTCAGTCACGCGAGGTATACATTGACGAACGCTATATCTTTCTGGCCCTAGAAAATCTCAATCGCCCATCCACAAAATGTTTAGAATCAAATCCCGCCGCACAAACAAGTGGATCTCCTTATCCGCGTCATCACTGACCTGAGACACAAACACCCTCAACCATTTCCTGACCTACGCCATCACAATTATACTGGCATCACAGTCTACGGCAAGCGACATCAGTGCACTTGTTTGTGTTACCAGCTTGACCATCATCAGGCAGAATGACCCAACAAAATCGCGTGCCCCAAAAGGACCCCCCAAACAAGTGCCAACAATACTAATGCCAATTCCCACCGACGGCTGTTGCTGTTGACCAGCCACTTGGACTTGACAGCGAAGTATTATAGGATAGAATTGCCCTGGGATTGTCAGGTTTGCCAATATTCAAAAAATAAATTATACAATTTTTAGTAGAATTATTATAACCCCGTTTTTGTCTATTATTTTGCCTAAGGACGAACGCAAAGTAGAAAAAGCCTTTTTCCACTTTGGTGTCACAAATTGTCCATTGTGACACTAAAAGTAGTGCCACAATGGAACTTATTGTGAACCTGTTTTTGGTTTTATTTATATTTATAGTATTACGTTGGTATTGAGCCGACGTCTGGCATTTCCAGCTCCTGTCAAGTTCAAGCCAAGTGTCAACTTTTCAAATAAAAACAACCACAAAGACAAGTACAGTACTACCTAATCCTAAACATCCCTAGACTAATTAAAAAGCAGAATTTAAAAATTTTCATAAAACGAACAGCTCCAAAGTAGAAAAAATAGTATATTACACTCGCTTAACGAGACATTATGATATTCGTTCTATTGTTTTGTTAAATTCTTATAATAATGTACTATTTTTACTGACGAATTTGGTTTGCACCTCTATGCATCCTGAAAAAGTAGGAGTCTGGGCAGCGATCAGTGGTAGGGGAGTAATAGGACCCAATCTTTTTTCAAGGTGAAGTAAAAAAAGTAACTAAAACGTACTGATTATTTCAACTTAGGTAACATAAACGCGGTTCGTTACCAAACCGAAATCTTGCAGCCTTTCTTTGAAGCATTACATTATAATGAATTGCACGAAGGGTATATGCAGCAGGATGGGGCAACACCTCACTGCACAGTAGGATCAATTACTCTAATACGGGAATATTTTGATGATAGGGTAATTAGCCGCAACACAAATATGCCATGGCCCCCACGTTCATGCGACCTCTCTACCTGTGATTTTTTCTTATGGCCCTATATGAAAAACACATTTTTTTCTACAACGGTCAAAATTCTCCACAAATGCTCCAAAATGCCTTCAACGGAGTTAGAAGAAGAGTTGTCCGTTGTCAAAGCAGAGGAAGGGCGTTTTGAACACTTTATTTAATAAAAAGTTCTTGGTTTGTGTTTCATTTTTAATGTTGTGTTTGTTATCTCTAGGACACACGTCCAATCTTTGTAATTTTTACCAAAACAATCTTGACCAGATTTTTATTTAGACACCCGATATACTAAATCCATTTTTATACTTTTATTGTTAACACATATAATATATCACCCTGTGGGAAGCAAAATTTACACAACTTAGTTGGAGAATTTTGACATTGAAAGCCTACTGGATGTAGGTATGAGTCATTTATGACTACCATGTATATTTTTAATTATTAATTAAAGTCGTTTGATCTTTTGACACGACTAAATATTAAAAAAATACCTGTCCTTTGTAATTTTTTTATCGATGAGGTTGGACACATCAGCATTTTATCAAATACGTGAATACGTATATGTGTACTGTACACTCTTTTGCTCTTATCAGATAATTCTACCGTGAAGGTTATTCGTGCATTGAATTAATTAAACTTGACTGGGGATTGACGTCACTACGTAATAAGCGCCCTTAAAATTTCAAAAAACAAAGGCTTGCTAGTAACCAGAGAACAGATAGTATACCCATGGTTTGTTACGTCTAATATTTAACTTCATATGTTTCACATCAGTAAAAAATATTTATATCTTCACATATCTTTGTAATCTTCTCTAATGCGTTCAGCATTAGAAATATAATTGGTTACGGTATCGTACATTTCAACTTATTGCGAAATGGACTGGACTAATAAGCGCAGCATTACAACTGTCGATATCGCACACTGCCACTGAAAATTTCATGTCGGATGCCATGATGAAAACGGCAAGCTGCAAGTTCCGTAGCCGATCGAACTCATAATTTTTGGAAGAGATTATAAATTCATGTGCGGTTAATCGGTCCAATCCGAATTCACCTGGAACTCAGAGGCGTACTGGCCTATCTGTACTATTAACTTCGTTTAATTTAGTTTCTATACCAAAGAACTGTAAGCGTAGACTGCAATACTCTTCCAGCGTTGGTAGTTTAAATTTAATTAGGTATACAGAAAAAACCTAATAGTATATTATGATACGAGTTTTATAAGAAGCATCTTTTGCACACACGGGTTAAGTGCGATAAAATGCATTATTATTATATTAGTATTTTTTACTTTGCAATTTTTTATACAAAATAATCAAATTTCACAATCATTCTCATTTCATTCTCTGGCGAATTAAGTTAGGAGTATTTCATAATGGAAAAAGCAGAATTATGTGTGGAAGAAAAAACGGAAGAGAATTCCTTTAACAAGTAGAAAGAAGAGAGCAGTTGTAAACTATTGGCTAGAACGAAAAGAATTAATTTAGCGACAGCTGATACTAACTGTGATCATATACGATTCGGATTGGAACCCGCAAAACGACCAAGCTCAAGCCAGAACCCACAGGATCGGACAGAAGAACCAAGTGAACATCTACAGATTGGTCACTGCGAGATCGGTAGAGGAGGACATCGTAGAACGTGCAGAAAATGGTACTGGACCATTTGGTCATCCAGAGGATGGATACCCGCGGGTGTACCATCCTGGACAAGAAGGGATTTTTCAAATAACAACCCTTTCAACAAGGAGGGCATCACGGATATTCTCAAGTTTGGGGCTGAGGAATTGTTCAATGATGAGGACGAAAAGGACGAGGAGGCCAATGCAGAGAGTAAATTATCTCTGCCCAATGTTTTAATCTTTTTTCCAGTTACTTACCCTTACTTTTTTGATTCGACACATTTTTAACTAAACTGGTGACACATGTGCTTCAAGTACAATTTCACCAAAAGTTTTTTTGAAATTTTGACACTGACAATGCGGCAGTCATAAAAATGGATAGTACACTGGTTAACCGATCGTTATGAAATTTTAATATTCACAATGGGGAGTAACATAGGGGGGTTGACGACCCTAATATGTCACCCTTTTTTCCAAAAAAAAATAATTTAATGTTCAAACCGTACGAAATTGCGTACTCTATCAGATAAAAATGTCACTCATCAATTTTCGTCAAATCAGTTCACAAGGTAAGAATAGTGTGGTGAAGTCGAGGGAGATTAACAAGGGTACTTAGCTTTAACCTCCCTGGTTTAACCCACGTTTAACCATGACTTCAAAACGTGTTCAAAACTCAGAAAACGAACCCTGATTTAAACCATTTTTACATAACCTCAAATGCTCAAAGCATGGAATGGAAAGATGAGACGCCCCCAGAAATACGGGCCTTGGCGAAAATACGATGGGCAATTTGCTACCTTCAAAGTCACAAGAAATGTTCGAAAAAAAAAAACACGCCCAAATGGGAGAATACAAGATCTCTACAACCTCTAAAAACATTTTACTAGCGTATTTTGAGCTGCAATGCCACGACGCACAGTGCTTTGAATATATGGAAATAGTGGACAAAAGTCATTACTGGTGTGTTACTTAAGTTAAAAAAATAAACATTTTGTAATATAATCTACTTTTTACGTAGAATTTAATTAATGTATTAAAATATTTTATTATTCTAAACCTTTTGAAGTGAAACTTCTTATCCCACGGTGTAAGTTTTTTGTACGGGGTAAGCGCGCAACCAGACACGAACACGACACAGAAATGCAATATATAAGTGGGGGGATATTTTACACCGGGAAGGGAGCGCAAGCGGCAGCTCAAGGGCCCTGTCGCAAGGGGGCCCCTTGTATCACGAAAACTATAAAACAAAATACAACGGCGTAATACAGTAAATTATATACATCATCTCCAGTTAAATAACTACCAAAATAATTTGTAGAGTTTTATCGGACGATTTTTGGATTAATCATATTGGATCTAAACACATTTGTGTTGACTTCGACCGCTATTTTCGCAAAATATACTCGCACTTTTGTTCCTTATAAATTTATTGTGATCAGGTAGATTGAGACTAAAAATAACAGAAGGACTAATTTAATGGGTTTTTTAGTGCTTGGATGGTGTACCACGCCGAGCACGGAATTTCGGACAGAGTTCAAATTTGACTTATGTAAAATGTAAATTGGGCTTTATATGCAAGACGTTTGAATAACCTCGTTTTTATACTTTTTCACTATTATTGTCACATATCATTTTGACAAACTAAGTCATACGAATAACGCAAAGAAAGAAGAGGAACCACAGGGGTGTTAAGTGAGCATTAAAATTGTAAGAAGGAAAACTCTGTTGTGAAATAGAAAATTAATTCAAATAATTTGATGGAATGACATTGCCAAATACAAAAGATCTTCATGCAATCATGACACAGTACTTTGAATAGAAGAATTTTACTTTAATTTTATGAAAACAACAAACTTTCAACACTGCATCAACGGCCGTAGTGAATGGACTGTCTTGCACTATATTTACTAAGACATCGTTTTCATTGGGCGTAGAAACTCGACGACCTCCTGAGCCTTGCCGTCTTTCCAACCTTTCAGTCTGCTTCAATTTTTCCATTATCGAGTTGATTGTACTTTTTGGAATCCCCAAAATTGCTGAGATATGTTTGTACGACAATACCATTTGTACCAGAGTTACAATTCTTGCTTTATTAAAATGTGAAACTGGAGGCATATTGGTGACAGTCGAGGTGACAGTTTATTTTGAATATCTGTCAACCGTTGTCCGCGCCGATGAAATTGACAGTAATATAAAGTCGTACCAATAGATGTAAAATCGTCACCAGAGGGTTTCGGATCGCGACTTAATGGAAACTGTAATAAGGAGGCATAAAACTCGAATAATTGTCAACCGTTGTCAAAATTGTCAAAATAACGTAAATAAAATAAGAACTTCAATCAAATTATCGATGACAGCAAAAATAAATAAATAAAACTAGCGACAAAAAATGTTTAATAATGATGAGGTAAGATTTGCATTATTATTCTAAATAATGTCTGGTTTTGAAAAAAAAAATCACACTTTTAATTTTGAGATTGGAATTAATTTGTACCACGCCCCCCTAATTTTTCATTCTATAACACTATTACAGTTTACTCTAATGCGCGAGGTGGTGACATCTAGCGATATTTTGTCTGTTTTCCAAACGCATGGTTTTGAGCGATCGGCACGACTTGAAATTACTGTCATCGACGCGGACAACGCTGTCAACATTAATTATTATGACAATTATGACAATAAAGTCTAGACTACATTGTTTTTTTTAATGACATAAAAATTGCTGACCGAAATTCCGTGCTCCCAATGGTACCAATGGGATTCTGGTGATTTCATATAGTTTTCAATAAAAAGTTGACGTTTCACTTCTGTCGCGCGTGGACAGTTATTCAATTCAATTTTTTAACAATATAGTGGTTAATTTTTTTATTTTGATTTTTAAGTATTATCTATTATGAAAGCATTACAATAAAATGCTCTTTGATCAATTTTATTTTAATAATAATGATAATAAGCAGCATTTTGCAAAAGAAAATAAATTATACTAACCCAAAAAACTTTAGCACAATAATATGTAACAAAACAATTTTTTTTAAGTCACATCGTTCTAAAAAAATAATTATGATTAAAGTCGCAAAAAGTAGCAGTTAATATTTGTATGGTTGTTTATAGGAAACCTTAGAATTTAATCAGAAAGTATAATCACAAGTCTCAATTTGTCTCAATAAAAGAAATTTCAATTTAAAATTAACTTCAAAATTTTTAACAAAATTTGTTATTTATCATTAATTGTTTGATTCATAATCACAATCTTTTACAGATATAGATTACTCACCTACAGTGTGATCATTCATTATTGCAAAAACTTATAAATCTCCAACCTGGACGATTTAAAAATGTTTATTGTCTAAGCGTAAAACTGTGTTTTTATTTGCTTTAATTTTGACTGACAGTTAGGTGACTTGAAGACTGTTGAAGCCACTAGTTTTAGGTACGAATATCGGGTGTCCCAACTAAAATTTGTACCCCCCAACAATTCCAATTTCGAAAATCTCAGAAGAAAACGCTCGACCAGGTCAATTTTGTTATCAAGGGGGACCAAATTGTACCAAACCTTCATGTCTTAGATCTCACCCCTTTAGCCAGGGGAGCCACCCCCTTAAAAAATTTAAATGGCATGGGGGGTCGTGTGATACATAAATTTAAAGCTTATTTAATTCTCTATTCAGATCTACTTTTATCGATTTGTTTCTACAAAAAAGCATGTGTTTGTTATTTTTCAAATCAAGAGTATTTTATGTAGATTTGGAAAATAACAAATTCTTGTGCTCGTTTTTGTGGAAACAAATCGATAAAAGCAGGTTTAAATAGAGAATTGAATAAGCTTCAAAATGATGTATCACACGACCCCCCATGCCATTTACATTTTTTAAGGGGGTGGCTCCCCTGGCAAAAGGGGTGAGATCTAAGAGTTGAAAGTTTGGTACAATTTGGTCCCCTTTGATAACAAAATTGACCTGTTCGAGCGTTTTCTTCTCAGTCTTTCGAAATTGGAGTTGTTGGGGGATACAAATTTTAGTTTTAAAGACTTGCTTTGAAAGTGTCTTAACTTTTTAGTCTTTTTTGTCTTTAGTGAAAATATTTTTAGATTTTCAATTTTACAGATTCTTACTTTGCTAATTTCAATTATATTTTAAAGTTCTCAGCTTTATAATTTACAGGTTTTCAGTAATGGTTTCCCAGTTTCTCGTTTACAGGAGAATTTCAGGACTTTAGTGTCTCAGGTTTTCACTTCCTATGTTTCTCAAATGTAGTTTCACAGGAACTCATGTTGTCAGATCTTCGGTTCAGGAGCTCATGTCGTGAGATTTACTGAATAATCCAGAATAGCCGAAAAATAAAGTAATACTGCAATCTCAGTCCTGAAGTGACCTGAACAGTCATAAAAAATGCTAGAAATCCTCAAAATCCTCAGTTCTGTAAGATCCTGAGGAACCCCGAGGAATAGTAAAGAATTTTGAATAAAAAGCCTAAAAATTCCTGAAAAATCATGAGAAATCCTTTTACTTGGTCTAGGAAATGGTCGGTGTCTTGAAAAGTCCTGACAAATACTGAAAATCCTCTTCCTCTCTGACCTGACCTGACTCTGATTGCTGCTAAAAACCCTAAACAATCCTAAAGTCTTTGGATCTTGAGCAATAGGTACCATAGAGTTCTTAAACGTCCTGAATATTAACTAAAGGTCCACAAAGTCGTAATGAGGTATTTACGTGACAACGTAAATAGCAACTTGAAGAAAAAAAATTATACACATTTCTATTGATTGTCAGCTTAATGTTGAGGTACGACGGTCTTAAACGTCGGTTGCTGTGGAGACGTCAGTAAGGTCCAATTTCATGTTTCATTTCACATGAAATTGGGTCTTTGGTTAAGACGTTCTCATAGCAACCGGCGTTTAAGACCATCGCAAGTCAACATGAAATCGGACTGTGTTGTGTCAATTGTTTAGAGGTTGTAAGAGACTCACGAGATTTAACATCTATAACGATAACGCATTTTGGAATCGGTAAAAATGTCAATTTGTGGACACATAACTCCGCAGTGCACATATCATTATATTTGTTTTATCGAGCAGTATTCGTAGTGATAAAGTGCAATTTGCGCCAAACTCTTAATATTTAACAACTTTGATTTTTAGTCTTCAAAACCAGAAATTTTCAAATCTCTATATAAGTTTTAGGCATATCGAACCGCGAGAAAACAAGGGTTACCAGAGGGCTGACAGCGCTGCATAAAGACTTTGGAACGAAAATTTTTTGCGTGAGGCATAAAGGGGACTTATACATTCACCGTAATGGTCATATTTAAACATACTTAATTGCCGCGGACAATATTTCGTGACTCATTTTTTGAAAAGTTGGTATTGAGTTGTAAGACGTTGTCACGTCAAAATGTCCTGTAGAATTTTGTTTTCTGAAGTCGCTTTTTCTATTTACACCTTCATTAGTGGCTCCAATTACATATCATATTCCTCTTCCTCTGTGTATGATTAATTTAGAAATTATGATTTCACAACTTTTTTGCATTGTTTATTGTTCACATACATGCAATTTTTGAAATTATGTCATAAATTGCTGAAATATTTCTATGTGAAATTTCACTGTACGTTTACAGTCTTCCCTTAGATACACTGCAGATAAACAAAAAATTTCCGGATTTTTTTTATAAACCCCACTAATTGATCCGAAGACGTCAGCACGCCCCGCACGAGTCCACCACCCCTGGAACGTGGTGCCCCGGCGATTGATCCGATTTGACTATCGATTTGATTTATGCGAAGGCCTGGTTCGTGTACTGTAAACCGAACGAAAATAAGCAAAAATGCGTCCGGAATATAGTGAGGCACGTCGAAAACAAGCCAGGACGTCGGCGATGACGACCAGGGAAACTAGAAAAATGAATGTTGAACGGCTCGTGCGGCGCGGCCGTTGAAATTGATTAGTCTTTTGCGTTGAGAGCTGTGTCGTATCCCTCGGGTTAGATAAGGACAACACTCGGTCAGAGAATTCCATCGAGCAAGGGCGTCGCTAGCGTGACGCCAGCACTAACAGAGACGTATTTAGACCACAGGATAGCTTTCATGCCCCATTTCGAGCCGGAAAATTTCATGATTCTTGCGACGAGATTGCAGGAATATCGCCGGACGAAACGGGAAGAAATGGAAATGTCAAGGCTGGGTATTGTTTCGATAAAATGCATATTATAGATGTTTTTTTACAGAAATTAAATGCACAATTCATTTTACTTCTTGTATTTTTAGTCACATGACTCTTGGACTCTTGAATATATGCAAATAGCACTGCCGTTTTGAAGATAAGTGTTACATGAACAACATTTCTTAACACCGACTTCATGTTTAAAACTTGGAATTTTGACTTTAACCTTAATGTTGACTATTATTATCTGCAATTAACTAAAATTGCGTGTAGTACCTTAAAGTCGATATAGAAAAAAAATTATAGTAAATTACTGTATCGTGTAGGTAAATGCTACATTAAATAATGTTTTAACAAAACAAAACTAAAGTCCAAAGATAAAATATATAAGTATTTAATTCACGTTTTAATTAATAATACTAGAGAATGAGAATCAAATTTAAAATTTTAGCCACGGTACTGACATTTAAAATTTAATTAGCACCTGTAATTATTTAGTTACGAACTTGATAATATCCAATTACAATGTTTTTTTTAGAATTGGAACAATGTTTAGTTAACTTTGTAAAAAAATTATAATTTTCTTAGATAAAAATAATAATCAAGTTCGTTTAAAATACTCGCTGGAATTTGCTGTTGCTAGAATACGAAAATAAATATCTGCTAATTAATTGATTAATATTTGAAAAATTACAGTTGAATTTATGTATTATCAGTATTATTTTCCGTTGCATATTTTTTTTTATTTTAATCAAATCAGACAAAGATGTTGTAGGTACTACAAACATAAAAATGATTAATTTTGCTCGAACGACTATTCATTTTCTTTGCGAATTCTCTTGTCACCTACATATGGTCTACGTTCTTATTGTATACTAGCTGACCCGACATATGCTGTCCTGTCCAAATTTCAATAAATTTGTTTTTGGACAGATCGCGAAAAACACAAAAGATAGAACAAATGTTAAAAGGCTGGGATGTGCTTTTCCAGATTTTTATTCAGATCTTCCCGATTTTTATTTTCAATTGAAGACATTCAATTGAGTCATGCATTTCTATCCCGAGAATTAAAATAAAAAAGAATCAATCAAATATGTCGTTTCTATCGTCAGTTATTATGTTTTTCGCAGTTTTTCCGAATTTTTACTTTCTTTTGTAATGTTCTGGAATTTTATTTTCCAGAACCATAACGAATAAAACAAAAAAAAGAATTACGCATATCCATATTACACTGTGCCAGTGCAGCGCTTGAGGCGGGTAGGCTTCGACACTTCGAGTTGGCGTATGTTGAACCGAATGACATAAAACATATGCCCATAGAGCTTGTCCTGAAGTTCATTAACACAGGCCTTATGGAGTAAGGTAGCTACGTGGGGTAGAATAAGCTGAACCTTCAGTGCAGTGGGATCTGAAGCGCGTCCTTTAAGAATAATAATATGTATGAAGATATACATGTATGTATTCATACTTTCCCGCTATGCACCATTTAAATTTAGAAATAGTACCGTTTGATAGACGGTGGGGCTCAATGGATATACAGTGAGCAGCAAAATTATGGAATAAATTCATTAAAAATTAAACAAATTTTGGTTTATAAACATGAATATTTTTATCACAATTAAAATTCCAAGCTGTCTTTTGTTTTCGAGTGATGACGTCATCGTAATTTTTTTTAAATTGAAACCAGATAGCCCTTTTAATTGTCTAAACGATAGTATAAAAATTTTGTTATCTTACGTAATGAAAGTTTTGAGAAAAAAAATTAAATTGGATTTTTTTCTGACAAACAAAAACATGTCAAAAAATCAAGTAGGTAAATCAAACAGTCAAATGGTACTGTCAATTTAATTTGTATGTGTAAATTGTTTTACAAAACGTTTTCAAAAATGGTTTATTTAACAGAAACACAACGTATAGAAATTTAAATTTTGATTGGGTGCGAAGATAAAACTAGAACGCAACAAGAAGTTTGCAATTTGTTCAATACAAAGTATCCAGATAGACTCATCAGCCAATCTACAGTCAGTAAAATTGAAAATAAATTCAGAAGAACTGGGCAAGTTAAAGCGATTAGAAGAACGGGTCGTCTAAAAATTAACGAAGATACGTCCTTGCAGAAAAAATTCCAAATGACAATGATCAGACCTTAGTAAATGATGATTTGTGGTTCCAGCAAGATGGTGCACCCCCACACTTTGCACCTGTTCACCATTACTTGAACAATTGGTTTCCTAGGACGTGGATTAGGAGACGAGGACCGATAGAGTGACCTGCAAGGTCTCCAGATCTCACACTCCTTGATTATTTTTTATGTCGTTATTTAAAGTCCAAGATTTATGTTAGACCACAGAATCGAGAAAATTTAAAAATTAGGATTCGATACGAAATAAGTACAATTAGTGAAGAAGTAATTCATAATGTCCAAAAGGAATTTCTTCATAGACTTGCTTATTGTCAACAAGCTTTCGTTATAAAATTTATTTTTGCCATCTTTTTTTTTCTCAAAACTTTCCTTATGTAAGATAACAAAATTTTTACACTGTCGTGTAGACATTTAAAGGGGCTATCAGAATCAAGAAAAAAAAAATAGGGGGTTTCTATTAAAAAAAAAATCTATGACGTCATCACTCGAGAACAAATGACTGTTTGGAATTTTATTTGGTATAAAAATATGTATTTTTATAACCTAAAATTGACTGAAAGATTTCTTTGAAAAAAAATGTGTTTAATTTTTTATTACGCTCAACGTAGATAAAGTGAAAGAAAATTTGTATAGGCTCGGATAGCTCAACTGGTAAGAGTCCCACCCCGGACTTTTAAGAATTCTTTTTTAAAGGAAAATAAAAAAATATTCTAGATCTCGACAGCGCCACCGACCGTGGTGACTTTAATTGAAATAGATACCTATCTAATACCTATTAACTTTTCGCAAATAAAATTAACACAAAATCGAACTAAATAAAAATGATTTGATTAATTCTTCTATTCTAAGGTCGGTTTGAACTTTTACTATGCCATTTATATGTGTGCATCTATTTCTGAGTTGGTATTACACAGGGTAAGAATAAAAACAGTAAACAGTAATCAATCAATTGCGCCGTTTCTATACTTGGCACACTGTATTTTGTTCAATATGTTGTCATTTAAATAAAGTTCACTCAAGACAATGAGGCTTGTTCGATTACTTTTTGAAAGTCCTCTGCCTTTCTTGTGGATTGCCAACCTCCATGCATTATGCATGTTGTCTACTGCTAGTTGTGGATGGTCTTCGTAAATATTGTTTTGTGGAAAAGGTATCTAAACAAATAAACTAATTGCTTTACATTCTGAGACAATGATTAACTTTTATTTAGGTGTATACAATTCGCAAGTGTACAACAGAGTAACAAAAAATACTCAAACCAAGTGTAACAGAAAACAAACACCTGTTTTGTTACCTACTTTATTAGACTTTAACAACGTGATAATAATTGAAAATATCTTCTAGTATGAGTTGGATACTTTCTTTTTAGCAGGTAATTCAATAATAATGTCAATTTAATTAATTCTTTCTTTTTTTTATAAAAATCATCGCATCTCTATCTCTATTCAGCCTTGGGAGTTTTGAAAATTGAAAGAAGTCAAATAAAATTGAGTTTATTTCAATATTTTTGACAAAAATGTTAAGTTCCAGTGGCAACTAAAACAAGGGGGCCCCCTTGGGACAGGGGTAGGACGATGGTAGGAATCGAGTTTATTTTATGTTATGCGACGAGCACATCAAAACGACAAATTTTCTAGAAGAATTCTTACTCAGAGAGGCTGTCTGTGAAAATTACTTTGTTTTGCAATGGATCATTGAAATTGATGCCTCGCGCTACGCGTTTGACCCTTTAAAGGAACATACTCCATGAAGGTCATATTTTCCTGTGCCCGCGCATAATTTCGAGTTCAAAGTCGAAATTTCGAGAAAAAATTTTTTTATGAAAAAAAAAGTTAGATGTCCTCTTCGCGCCTTTGTAGTTATGTAATAAAACATCATACCACAATAACAATTACACATTATTTTCATTATTCCAGAAGTACAAAATTGTTGTCAATGCGCTGGGCCAATGATTGAACTGTCTGGACGTGGTATGGAGGTAATCCTTGTAACCTAACAAGGTGTGATATCAACTTGATGTGTAATTCGAACCGTTCTCGATACAAAAATCTGACCCTTCGTGTGTAACCGTTTGTACCAATATCCGCAAGTAGTGCCAGTAGTGCACAGCAATTTTTACCATAATTTTTATTTCGATAACCACTTGTAATTTTTGAAAAATAATTTCAGAGAACTGTTTGCTACCCATCAACTTATGTGGTTAAAATATTCAGACACATTTCAAAGTCACCCTCTATAATAGTGATGTGCTCGCTTTAGAACTACAAGTAATGAATCCACTCGGGAATAAATTTCAATGAGTCAATAAGGTTTCCCAAAAAAAAAAAACAACAGAAATGTCAAGCTTTATAATAAATTCATTGAAGATAATTTGATGACAATGTAAATGGAAAAAATGCGGGTAAATTCACCGATCAGTATGATTGTATATTATATTGGAGACGATATATCTGCTAGTCATTTTAACAGCGAAGCATCTTGCAAATGTGTCTTGTGAGAACCTGGAAAAGCAAAAATGGTGGAGAAGGAAAAATATGGGCTCATTAAAAGAGAATAGTATATTATATACCAAGGTAGAGCAGTCATTTTTCTCATCTCGGGAATTAATAGTGCTCAGCTGAGAAAAGGCTTCTCTACCGTGGTTTATATATAATTTTTGTCACTACTAGCAGCTTAAATCCTATAAATCATATTTTTCTGTCCATTCTTGTATTTTTAATTACATAAACAATTTCGCGAATATTCTGCCAAATTCTAAGAACGAAATTTTTTCTCATGAAGTCGTACCTTAGGTATTACCACCTTTATTAGATATCCATTTTCCATGAAATCCGGTCTCTTCATTATTAACTACTAGTCAATAATGAAATGATTATTAACTACTATCTCTTCATTATTAACTACTAGTCAATAATAAAATGATTATTAACTACTAGAAAAGAAAAACAATTTCACACATCCTCCACAAACTACATAATGGTACATTTTACAGCTAGTAGTGAAAAAAAAAAAATTAATACATTTTTGTGTTTGGATTCTGCTTATTGTCATGATTAGTAACAATAAGCAAAAGGGATAAAGGGCGAATTATTACGTTGCCCGATCTGATAGCTGTAAAAGCAAACTTTTTCGAACAGAACCATTTATTGTTTAATTAGTAATTAGTAAAAGGAATAGAATTTAGATTTGGAGAACCCAGACGTTATTACTAATAAACAGATATATTTAAATTACTTTGGTAGGCAATTTTCAACACTACTTCTTAGTGGACAGCTTTATGACATTTTAGTACTTAGTTTGAATTATTAAGGTATGAAAATTTATTTTGGATTTGATGTCACCGATAGCACCAATTGAAAAATAAATTTTAATCAATCCTAGAATAGCCTCCAGTATTTTCCAATGCAAGACGGATTGAAACTGCGCTCAAAACTTTTCCAATTCCCTTCACACATTTGTTCATGAAATATGTCCAAAGATTACAACAACAAAACTGTAAACAATGCAATTATGCAAGACGCAAAATGTAAAAAGTAAAATACCCTACTAAGAGAATATGACTGTGTTGACTATTTCCTTCGAAAAAATTAAGTCAACCAAAAAGCTGCAATAACGATCAAATTTCAGCGATAATACTGCACTAGTGCAATTATCGATAATTTGCACTAGTGCCAAATTTTCTCCTAGTCAAAACAATTAAATATAAAACTTTGTTGGATGCTGATGATGGAATTTCCATGCTGCTTCCATCACTTCTTATTGTTATTTCACTACTGTCATTTCGCATTTTTTGTGCAATTTTCTCGTGATGTCACTATCTACTTGGAGGTAACTCTTTATCGAAGCCTGATTTGAGTGTCCGGTAACCTTCATAATTTGATTTTTTGAAATCCCAACCTTGGCAAGCTGAGTGACTGCCGCGACACGGTTCGAGTGATTTGTCACTTTTTTCTTTTCGTGTCAATTATTATTCCCATACTAGGCTGGTTTGATAAATCAGTGACTTTTCGAAGTCCCATTCATTCATCATGTGCTCTATTGTTTCTGCTCCTTCTCTGCACAATCTGCACACTCTCTCGTCTCTCTCTCTTTCCAGTATTTGTTTTCTCTTGCCTCGTTTCCACATCTAAACCTTGCTATTACTTTCTTATCGTTCTTCTCGCTTTCCTTTCTCAGGTATGCCGGCAATTCCTCCATGACACCTCAACTATCTCTCTTAGTACATTTACTCCATTGTTTTCTTCTTCTTCGCCTCTCTACCTCCTCCACTGCATACCCGTTTCTCTCGTAGTATTTTCTTCTCTCTTTTCCTGCTCTTTCCATCTTCCCATTCTTTATCTCTTTCCAATACTCTTGAAAGATCTTACATTCCGTTCTTTCTCTTATTCTCTCTTCAAATCTTACTGCTCTTTTTCCTGCTTCCACTCTTATCTTGTCTCTCTTTACTTCTTCCAGTACGATATATGCTGGCGTTTTCCTGTCTAATCCTAGTACCCATCTCCATTACTTTGCTTGGATTGCTTCCAGCTTTTCCTGCTCCTTCCATCCCGATATTTCTGCTCCGTCCGTACATCATTACACTCTGTACTAGCCTTTAGTTCTTCTTTTACTTTTTCTAGTTCTTTTCCTTCCCACTTCCATTCCTCTTTCTTTTTTCTGCCTCCTTTCTGAAAAATCATTATTTTTGTTTTCTCCACGTTTAATTTTAGCTTCTTTCTTTTCAGGTATCTTCCTAGGCATTTTACCATTTCCTTCATTTCTTTGACCCCCTCGCTATTAGCAGCATATCATCGGCGTATGCCAACGAGTGCACTTTCGTGTTTCCTATCACAACTCCCCCTGCCTGTGATAGTCTTAATTTTTCTTTCAGGTCGCTTATATATGCCGCGAATAGACTGGGGCTGAGTGGGCATCCTTGTCTTACTCCTTTCGTCGTCCAGAATCTTTTACTCGTTTTCCCGTTTACTATTACTCTGTTTCTCGTTTCTAAGTAAATTTCCACTATTCTGCTCACCAGCTGCTCGTTGATTCCTTTCTCTCTTAGGTACTCCCATAATATCTCTCTATTTACACTATCAAATGCCGTCTTCAGGTCTACAAACAGCGCGTACATCTTCCCTCCTTTCTTATCGAGTTCTTTATCTATTAGATGTTTCAAGATGTACACGTTATCGATGGTCCTTCTCCCTCTCCTAAAAGCCGTTTGTCCATCTGGTAACAAATCTTTTTCATCTAGTTCTTCCTTAAATTTCACTTCCAGTATCATTGCGTAGATCTTGTACGCCGTGCTCAGCAGACTAATTCCTCGGTAGTTCTCCACCTTTTCACTTTTTCCTTTTTTGTGTATCGGACACACCAGCCCCATCCTCCATTGGCTTGGTAACCCCTTTCCTTGCCAGACGTCGTTTACTATCTCCCTCAATAGGGAGTTTTTGCACGCCACACATTAAAAATACCGTAAACGTTAAAACCACGTGATTGAATACCGTATAGAAAATAGCGGCATAGCAAATGTGGCAGTTTTTACCTGTGCAACTATAACACTATAGTGGTAAATTTTTTTGCTGCACCAATTATATCATTGTCATTTGTAACAAAATTATCAGCTGGTATCACTGTCATAACAGTCACTATCTCTAACAAACACAGAGCTGAAATGGGCTGCGAAGCAATTTAAGCTCAAAGCTCTTAAAGTATGGAAGACTTGTTAAATGTGTTAGTGCATTTTGATCATATGGATGTAATTGAAGATGCAATACATATTAAATGAGTTGTCAGTGCCCAGACAGGTTCCATTTACAAGATCAAAAAAAAAATTATCGGTTAAATTCAGATAATGTTGACTGCAGAAGAGTGTGTTTCTAACTTTAGGTTTTAAAAAGACGATTTATCAATGTGCTGCAAACACGTCTTAACCAATCAGAAGATAGTAAACTATACGGTAAAGCATTTAACGTGTTCCGCTAAACCAAGGGAAATACCGTGGCCCGCTATTCGTATTCGTATTTCATATCAAAATTCAACCAATTTGGCTACGTCAACAGCAGATGTGTGCACAGGTACATTGTCGTGGTGGAAAATGATTTTTATCTTACAGGTGTAGTTTTTTAGGTCCTTTATACCATGGTTTTTGGTGACAGAAATCAAATTTTACTCACAAGAGAGATAAAGCTGTCAGTTCTACTCACAAGTGAGTAAATCTGACAGCTGTCAGTTGTATTAAAAAATTGTAATTATTAATTTGTAATGTAATTACATGCGATGTAATGTAATTCTCTGCCTTCCACTTCACGAACAGATCATATTCTTTCTCGTACATGTATCTCGACCTTACCGGGAGCATGCTGGAAACAGCGACTTCCAAGTCTAGTTAAATAGTTTCGGTAGAAAGTCAATTTTTATTACTTTGGTGAAAATTGTGAAAAACAACGAGACTGTTTATTTCATAACTATAACAATCACAGGTTACTACGGAAACTCATATTAGAACCATGCTAATGTTACAGGCGGATGTTTACTTGAATAAATATTTCTTGGATTTTTATACAATGCACCTGTAAGATAAAACGTCGTATATCACACGTGATCGAAATGTCATTATAAAGCTCGTGAGAAGTGCCCCACTCGTGCGCAAGCGCACTCGTGGGTCAAAATTCTCACTCGCTAATAATGATGCATTTCTATCACTTATAATATAATGTACTATTTTCTTTAATAAATGGGGCCGTTTTGCCATCAATTCCTTGATGAAATTTGTCGAGTTACACATAATAGAGCCCTGTTATTGTTTTTCCTTTTTCCAAATAGTCTATAAATATTATGCCATGTGAATCCCAGAAGATGGTCGCCATGACCTTTTCGGCTAAGGGAACTGTTTTGGCTTTTATTGGCGCACGTTCACCAGGTTCAAAATCAGTTGGATTACGCTGAAACATGTCTAAACAGTCTTTTGAAATGATTACACGATTCCGTTTCCATTCGACTGTCAGCACTTGTGGACCATACCATGCGAAGGAGCAGACTTCCCGTAATATTTCCTTAACTTTTCATCTTTTTCTTTAATAGTTTTACCATGCAAAAAATTATGTTTTATTAGTACCCGAAAGTCACTTTTCTTGTTTCAGACGACACAACGCAGTTTCTGTATGACAGATCTAATTGAAACTTCGTGTGCTTGTTTCAAAATCATGGCCAACTTTAGCAAAAAATAGAATTTGCGATTCGAGGGCTCGTTCTTCGAAAAGTAACGGAATTATCAAACTAGCTTCGTAACTTTCGCTGCCTGTCTTGTCTACTTTGAAATTCCATTTCGTCCTAGTGGACATTCATTTTTAAAGAACCTTTTAAAGTTCATGATGGGTTTACAGTTGTTGAATCGGTTGTGTTTTGAACTAACCATCTTTTTTCTGTCAACCGGTGACTTCCTCCCTGCGCTGACTGAAATACTGATTACACTGACAAGAAAAGTTGCTTTGTTTTGTTTTCACTTTGTCTTTCTCTTGACTTGCTCACCGCGCCTTCACTCGCTACTTTGATGAAAAAGCAAAAAAAAAATCGACGATAAATCTTTATTTGCCCTACGGGCTTTCTGATTCCTATACATATACAAGTAAACTTAACAATTATAATAATAAAATTCTCTATTTCTTCTCCCCTCCCCTTTCCTCTTCTCCCTTCTCCCTCCTCTTCCATACCTCTTTCATCCATTTAGTTTCCCTTCCATCTACATTCAGTATTTCCTCTCTCTTTGTTTCATCTCACTGCACTCGTTCCACATATGCTCAATCGTCTCTCTTTCCTCATAGCACATTCTACACATTCTTCCTCCATCTTCTGCCCAATACCTATTTTCCCTCTCTTCATTTCCGCACCTAAACCTCGCCATCATCTTTCTTTCTTTCTCGCTCTCCCTCCCCAAATACTTCGGTACTTCCTCGATCATGCATCTTCCGTACTTCCCGTTGTATCTGGATTCTCTAATTCTTTCTCTCCTTTCTTGTCTATCCGTATCCTTATCTCTTTCACTTAGTTCTACATTCATCCACACGCTTCTTTCTCTCAGTCTCTCTATTTCTTTGCTTGCATACCCATTCCTCCTGTAGTAATTCTCCCTATCATTCTCCTCTGAATTTCTTTTTTTTTCTCCAGCACTCCTTTAGTATCCTACATTCTTTCCTCCCTTCCATCCTGTCTTCGAACTTGACCGCTCTTTTTCCCGCTTTCACTCTCAACCTATTCCTCTTGCATTCTTCTCTCACTTTGTACCCTGGCGTTTCTCTCTCCACCCCTAGCACCCACCTCAGATATTTCTCTTGCACCCTCTCTATCTCCTCTTGTTCTTTCCATCCCCAGACCTCTGCTCCGTACAACAACACGCTTTCAATAAGACTTTCAAACATCATCATTCTCCTCTTAAAATCGCCTCCCCACCTTCTCTCTCTTATTCCCCATACACATCCTATCACCTTGTTCGGTTTTCTTGCCAGTTCTCTAATATGTGCCTTATCTGTGGCTCTTTCATTGAACACACACCCCAAGTATTGAATGAATATTTGTATTCTTTTACTTGTTCTATTACTTCTCCCTCCCACCTCCAATCACTCTTTTCGTTCTTCCTCTTTCTCTTATTGAACACCAGCATTTTTGTTTTCTCTACATTCACTTCTAGTCTTTTCTTCTTCACATATTTTCCTAAACTCTTTATCGTTTCCTTCATTTCTCTTTCACTCTTTGCCACCATTACCACATCATCCGCAAACGCCAGGCTCCACACTTTTTTTCTACCTACCACACACCGCTTGTGCTCTCTCTAACATTCCATCCATATCTGGCACATATATCGTGAACAACAAGGGGCTGAGCGGGCAACCTTGCCTCACTCCCTTTGTTGTCACAAACCATTCACTTTCCCTCTCCCCTACCTTCACTTTACTTTTTGTCTTCTCATATATCTCCTCTACCTATCTTACCAGATATTCATTTACCCCTTTCTCCCTCAGGCACTCACACATCCTCTCTCTGTCCACCTTGTCAAAAGCCGCCTTGAAGTCTACGAATAATGCATACACCCTCCCCCCTTTCTTCTTTAACTCACTCTTCGTCAAATGGTCCAGGATGTACACATTATCCATAGTTCCCCTCCCCTCTCTAAATCCTGCTTGGCTGTCTGGTAATGCTCCCTTTTCCTCTATCTCTCTGCTCATCCTTTCATTCAGAATTGATGCATACAACTTGTACCCTGTGTTTAGGAGAAATATCCCTCGGTAATTTTCTACTTTATTTTTCTCCCATTTTTTGTAAATGGGGTACATTACCCCCTCTCTCCACCCTATCGGGAATCCTTCCCCTCTCCACACCCCATTCATTACCTCCATCAGCCTCTCTAGCACTCTTCTCGTCCCATACATCCACGACTCATTCTGTATTCTATCCCTCCCTGGTGCCTTCCCTTTCCTCAGTTTCTTCACATATGCCTCTCCACCTCTTCCATTGTAATTTCTTCTCCTTCAGGTTCTACTCGGTTTCTCTTCGTCTCTATTTCCGTTTTCTTTTTTTCCTTTTCTCCCTCCAGCAGCCTCATGAAGTACTCCTCCCACTCATTCATCGTTATCTCCTCGCTCCCATTTTCTTTTTTCTTTCTCTCTCTATTAATATAGTTCCATACCTCCTTCTCTGTTCTTATTGCTTTTATCTCTTCCTCCTCTCTCTCCTTCTTCTGCCTCTTCTTCTCCCTGCATGTCTCTCTGTATCTTCTTTTCGCTTCTAAAAAGCCACTTCTGTTCCCTTTAGTCTTTCTCCACTTTCTTAGTTCTTTTATTGCTTCCTTTTTACGTTGCTCACATTCTTTGTCCCACCATTTATTCTTTCTTTTTGTTCCTCCACCTCTTACTGTTATTTCTCTTTTTGTCGCTGCTTTTTCCAATATTTTTACCAATTTTTTCTCCATTTTCCCTACTTCTTGTTCTTTAAATCTTGCTTTTTCCAGTCTTCTCTTATACTCTTCCACCCCTTGCTCGTCCCATACTTTACTTATCACCTTCCGCATTTCCTCTATTTTTTCTTCTCCTCCTCTTTTCTCTCTTCTCCTTCCTCTATAGGCAGATGGTCTGACTCTACTCTTTCCCCTATTCTGAATTCTTTGACTTTTTCCCATGCTTCTTCGTTTACTATTTCGTAGTCTATCACCGTCTCTCCTCTACCGTCTATGTAGATCCATTCTCCTTCTTCGTCCCCTTGTTTATTTCCATTCAGCACTTCCCATCCTTTTTCTTCTATCCATTCCATCAACTTCTTCCCTTCCGCGTTTTCTTTCTTGTCTTTGGATTATCTTTTTTCCTCTCCTCTCTCTTCTTCCAAATCCCTGGCTCCTCTTTCCCCAATTCTCCCGTTAAAATCCCCTCCCAGAAGCAGACATTCTTCCCTGTTGTCTTTTAATGTTTCTTCTATCTTGCTTATTGTTTTTTTCATCTCTTTGCTGTACACTGTCACTATTTTCCACCATTTACTGTCTATTTTAACGTTTCTCACCATGTGACCTTCCTCTTCTCCCTTCTTTTTAGTATTCTGTTTTATTCCTTTTTTACCCTTGTTATTATTCCCCCTGCTGCTCTTCCTTTTTTCTTTCCCCTTCTCGCCCCTTGTCATTCCCACTTGAACTCCTTTGGTAACAATTTTTCTATTTTTTCCCAGCTTTCTGACCATGTTTCTGTTAATCCAACAATATCGAACTCCTTCACATTGTCCCAAAAATCTTCTTCTTTTTTCCCTAGTCCCGCTACATTCCAAAATAGTGCCCCCACCCCTGTTTTCCTCGTTACCTTCTTTGATTTCCCCCTTCCTTCCTTAGTTTCCCTCCTACTTCCTTCTTTGTTTCTTTTTTCCCGTTTCATTGTCCTTTTTACTTTGCCGTTGTACCCCTTTTTCCCTCCTCCCCTTCTTCTTCTTATTGGAAAACCTCTAGTCTCTCTCCCTTTTCATTCCATCTCCATTGCTCCCCGTCCACTATTAATTTCCTGTATCCCACTCTTACTTCTTTCCCTTCTTCCCTTTTTTCCTTCGCCATACTTCTTAGTTTCTTCTGTAAATCTCTTTCTATCTTTGTGAGGTCGTTGTCTATGTATATCCTCCTTGTTTCCCTCTTCTCCCTCAATTTTCCTTTGTGCTTCAGTATTCTTTCCTTCTCACCCCATCCCTCCATCTCCACCAATACTTGATCCTTGTTAATCCTGTAACAATCTTTTACTTTACTATCCTCTACATTTTCCTTCAAAAACTTCTCTACATCCTCTTTTTTTACATGACTTTTTCTTTCCCCGTCCCATCCTGTTATCACGATGTTGTTCTTCCTCTTTCTTCTCTCTTCCAGCTTTTCCACTCTCGCTTTCCACCAGTCTCTCTCTCCTTCTCTTTAAACTCTTCTCTCTGCCTCTCTATCTCTCTCTATCTCTCTCTTGAGTTCCTTGTTTTCTCGTCTTATTTCTTTCATCTCCTCCTTCAACTCTTGCAACAGCTCCAATATTTTTTTCTCCATCTCTGTGTTCGTTTCCTTCTCTTTCTCTGATGTCTTCTGTGTTTTCTTTACTCCAGGAGACCTCGCCGTATTTTTACTTTTTTGAAAAAATTTTTCTTCCTCCTCTTCTTGTTTTTCTGTTCTACCCTCGCCTTTTCTCTTTCTTTTCCTTTCCTCCAGGTAAGAGTCCAGGCTTCCCTGACTGAGCGAGCGGTTTCTATCGTCTTTGTTCATCCGCTTCCTGTGGCGCCTCCTAGATGTCGTTATCTTCCGGCTTCGCCGATTTATTCTTTTTCCTGACTATATCTCCTCTTCCCTGCGCAATTCTTTCTTCCCACCTTTCTCTAATATCTCTTCTCGCTTTTCTCAATATCTTCTCTAATTTTTTCTTTATATCACCTTCTATTTCTCTATTTTTCGCTACTTAACCTCTCTACCGCGTGTTTACTTTCAGCTCGGTAATACAGGAATCCAAAAAAAAACATTTTAATTGTAACGGTAATGATAAATTTGGCAGTTATTATACACAATTTGTTTCTTTGTAACATTCTAAGAAATTGACTCCTCTGTGATGGTGCAAGTAGCTAAGGATGTCGCCGAAGCGGTGTTTGAAGTTGAAAAAGCATTGGTGGGTCCTTCTGTTCTTTGATTCCTAAGCTTCTCAATTATATTTACGTGATGTTGATAGTCTATCTGCAAATATGGACTAATCGAGGCGGCGTTGCTGTGGTCAGTTATCTTAATCAGTTGTTGTTCCGATACACCGACCTTTGCTAATTTGGTAACCGCAGTTGACCTTGTTGAATGATTTGTGACCTTAATCCGTTTCATTTCTCGACACTTTGTTTAGTCCACTTGGCGATTTCATTGATGCCTACGGAGCCATTCTTAAACCACCCATTCCCATTAGGTTTACTCCAAAAAGGATTTTCAGTCAAGAACAATCTGTCAGTTTTGATATTAGGTCCCCTCTTAGAAATATTTTTTTAAAAGCCTAATGGAAAGAAATTAATTAACAAATTAATGCAATTCTAAGAGAAGCTAACCTCACTGCACTGGACAAATAATCGGATACTCGACATTGGGTATCAACCATTAATTTGCTGTCCGCAAGCTCCCTGACACGTTTTACTAAATATGGATTACTAAACGACCAGTTGGCATTCCACTGTTGTCTAATTCTTTCTTGAAATGATAGGTTAAACAAGCAGCTCCCTCTCCTCTCCATGCAAATTCTCTTGCAACTTACTATGTACTAGAGAAAATCTGACTTTCAGTCCAGAAGGAGTGGAATTAATTATTTTGACATATTCCAAATCTGTCAATGCAATTAAGTGAGCTTACTTTCTTTTTTCTGCCTGTGCTTGAAGTTCTTTTCTTTTACTGTCTCTGGAAGCTCTCGCGGCCTTAAAATCTATTCCAACAAACGGATTTATTTTAATTTTAAATTCTTTAAAATATTTTTCTGTTAACAGCTTAGTGTTGGTATTATTTTCTTTGTAGAAGAAATAATTTATAACCGGAGGAAGCTCCATCCCCTTTTGCCCAAAAAACCGCCCCCGAGCGTCAAGTCATGAAGCTTTTTTGCGTTTTTCGTAAGCGGTATTTTGTTCTCCATTAAATTCTGCATAAAATTGGTCATATTAATTTTTGTGGCGATTATCTCTAAAACCGTTAGTAGGAGCAAGATATGTATAGAAACAAAACTGTAAAACATTTGCAATAAATTGTTATTGCTAAAAAAACGGGGGTGGACTAATTTTTGCCTTCGCGTTGAAAACTATACTCATTTGCCAACGACATTTATGAGCTTTGGGTGGGAGATAGGCAAAAACTTCATAAGATTAATTTTATGCAGAATTAAATAATTTGGAGTTACCGTTTACGAGAAAAATGCAGAAAAGCTTGATGAGGTCACGCTCGGGTGCGGTTTTTTGGGAAAAAGGGGATGAAGCTCCCCCCGGGGACGTGGAAACACTTCGGTCCCTGTTGGGAGTTCATAACCAAAATTTGAAAACTTTACAAATTATTTTTGCTATTCGTCGTTTTTTTTGTAAAATTTGCTTGAACTAATAATACTTTCCGTCCAATTTCTTCATATTGTGTCCATAGTCTTTCAATATTAAATTTAGCTGACGACAAGACCGTTGAAATTTCAACCAAACTGAGTTTTTTTTTTATTAAATTATGATGAAATTAGACAAAAACCATCTGACTGTTGTTCAAAAAATGTTCATATTTTAAACTCTTCTTATCTTAAAATTATAATCACGAACGAGTTTATTCCCGCGAGGCGATTCCGACCGGACAAAAGTGCCACTGACCCTCTAGAATTTTTGCGAGCCGAGACGACCTGTGGGTTAATGTGCTTTGAGCTGAAGACTTCAAACTTTCACCTTCGACTAACTTAGCAATTACGTAGTGCCAAGTGACGTCAAAAGCTCCCAATTGATCACGGTAGACACATTAAAGCTATTTCGGAATATAACCTCCATTAGCTTGATTTTTAATGAAAATCGACTAGCTTTTGTTTGGGCTGAATCCATCTCTGTGCGCCGACGAAGACGGATGCGATATTGCGTGGGAGGCCACCTGTCTGTGGCAAATGTCTCGGTTAGCGCCTCTTGTGCCACCGTGACTACTGTACTCGAAGCTTTTGATAAATCTATTCCGTCAGAGCGAACAGAGAGAAAAGGGAGTCCTCCCAGGTCTGGACTTTACCCTTGACGATTTAAAGCGACGCCGCCGCCGTCTGCTCACACCACCCACGACTGCGAAACCCAGATTTTACGTTCGTGACGCTCTCAACGAAAGTAAAAATTACTGCTGGACGCGGACAGTGTCGTATATTTCCGAGTTCAAACCGTTTCAGAATCCTATCAAAATTACATCGGGATTTAACTCTATAATTATATTATTATGTATTTAAACAAAAATATTTTGTACAAAATATAGGTATGTAGTGTTTGTTGGAACATAAAGATATATCATGCTCAGTCAATACACCACTATGCTATTTTAAATGTAATGTTGTGTTTTTCTTGGCTAATTTTAAAAAGTTTATTTTCCTGAATTGAAGGATTTAGAAGAGAGTTGTTATTTAAGATCTACTTTTTAGAAACTTAAATTTGACCTGATGAAAAGTAATGAGAAATCGCAACAGGATAAAAGAACAGATTCAATTTCAAATTTTATTAAATATATTCTGAAAAATTAAAAAAGGTTGGCTGGATTGATTAGATTGTATAATACATGGGAGACAATGGAAAACCACACCTACAGAGACAAACCATTAAACCTTTATCCGATGGCTGTCACTGTGACAGCAATACGGATTTATTATCTCATCTATGATGTATTAATAAATTAGTATTTGTTTAATTGCACGGTGCGGTTTGTTTATTTATGAAATCCCCATTTATCGATCGCTTATTTATTCTTATCGCCCCCGATTCAAATCATATCGAGACGCGACTAGTTTGCTGTAATAATCATTTAATTGTTCAGTCGAAATTTTTGAAAAATCAAACCCATTTCAACCGTAACAAACGCTATATTGCACCACCTCCAGAGTAACGTACATTTTTCCCTGATAGCGGTTTATCGTCCCGACGCTGTTGGGGATTTCAGTTTTCAGCGACTCCGCAAATGTGCGGCAAACTTTTCAGCAAGGGTTTAATTACGTCCTTCATGCCGGCGCTCTTTTCAGTAAAAAGTCAGGTTCAACCAGCTCAACGATGCAGCTGGGTTTTATCTTGCAAAAAATTGCTGCTTCAGTCGGTGCGGGAAGAATTTGAGGGCTGCAGTTGAGCGGCGAAAAGGTTAACTAACTTCAGGAAGGTTTTAAATTAGTTTCATATATCATTGCTTTCATTCCATAGGTGCTTACGTAATTCACGAGTTCCAGGATTTTATCGATGTCGTAGAATAAATTTAAAGCGCTTGCTTTATGTTATAAGGTGAAGAAATTATAGTTTTTTTAAACGGCATTTATTCTTTGATATTAAAATGAGCATATTGAAAAATCGTCTATGGTTTTGCGATAATGGAAAGTGCTTATAACAGTGAGAATTTCCTTTTCATTTTCCAGAAGCACTAAATCGTTTTGTTTTCTTTTGGTTTCAAATAAGATTCAAAGGTCAACCAAAATTATAGAATCCTTTTATGATTTAACATCAACAAAAAATTAAAAGGAGTAGTAGTTTTTCATTCAGCTTACAACTTCCGACACATCATAACTACATACATGTTCTTTTTCAGCACCAGCATAAAATTCCAGTAGTTGTTAAAGTTACTTTAGTTTTTAAAATTATTTCTCCATCATGATGTGTATTTGTTTCTGCATGAGAGAGGCAAAATATTTCACAAGAAATTTCTTGAACTACAACTTCAGTCTGTACAGGACCAATTTGTCGGTTGTTGTTATAAATCTTTAGAAGTTTTCCCCGGTTCTTATAAAATTCAAAGTTTTTTTTCTACGGCTGCTATGAAAAGTGTGTAAAAACAAACCAGTAACTACACTTGAAATTCATTTATTTCACACAACGTGTAATAATAGTAGATTATATTACAAGTGACAGAAATGTTTCATTGTCAGCGAGTGAGATCTTTGAATCACGAGTGCGATAGCACGAGTGATACACATCTCACGAGCTTACAATGTCATTTCGGTCACGTGTAAGATACGACGTTTTATGCCCGACGTGCAATTTCTTGTAAAAGTTAAAAATCAAAAAATTAATGAGAGTGTCAAAATGACGTTTCAAAAAATAATTCATGTCTTACCATTGTGTAACCATAGTAATTCACCCCCCTTTTATCATTATATCACTTGTGCGAGAAATACTCCATTATACCTTCCTTTTCCGTGGCAAAAATAGTCATCTAGATGTTAGTCGGGTATAAAGATATTTAACTTCGTATGAGAAATTTACGAAGTGGGGAAAAACAAAGAACCTGAAGAATCAGAAAACGTGTTTCTTGTTTATTTTGAAGAATTATCTCAAAGATAAGTCATCGACAATGTGGTCTCAATATTCAATGTTGAGGAATACGATAAGTGTTAGACACAACATGGATATATCTAAATACCTAAACCTAAAAGCGTTTTTGAAAATAAAATCAGAAAATTACGTCCCGAAGAAGTCAAAAATTCTAGATTCAGAAGAATAATAATAAGATATATTTCCTTGCCTTTCGGCTTTGAAAAGGATTCCTATTCCCATACAATGCTAAATAACTGAATACTGATTAAATAAAACTATAAAACATAAACATCACCAATAGCTAAATTAATTTCATTTTCCTCCCATCTCTTCCCCCCTTTTCTCTACATTCTTTCTTCTGTCTAAAACTCCTTTCATCCAGCCTAGTCCTTTCCCTTCTTCTCCTATCAGTACTTTCCAATCTTCTCTCTCCTCTCTCAGCTCCTCACATTCTTTCATCATGTGCTCTATTGTTTCTGCTCCTTCTCTGCATAGTCTGCACACTCTCTCGTCTCTCTCTTTCCAGTATTTGTTTTCTCTTTCCTCGTTTCCACATCTAAACCTTGCTATTACTTTCTTATCGTTCTTCTCGCTTTCCTTTCTCAGGTATGCCGGCAATTCCTCCGTGATTAGTGACCTATACTTTCCATTATACCTTGACTCATTAATCCTCGTTCTCCTTTCCTGCCTCTGTACGTCTCGGTCCACCTCAACTATCTCTCTTAGTACATTTACTCCATTATTTCTTCGCCTCTCTACCTCCTCCACTGCATACCCATTTCTCTCGTAGTATTTTCTTCTCTCTTTTCCTGTTCTTTCCATGTTCCCATTCTTTATCTCTTTCCAACACTCTTGCAAGATCTTACATTCTGTTCTTTCTCTTATTCTCTCTTCAAATCTTACTGCTCTTTTTCCTGCTTCCACTCTTATCTTGTCTCTCTTTACTTCTTCTAGTACGATATATGCTGGCGTTTCCCTGTCCAATCCTAGTACCCATCTCCAGTACTTCGCTTGGATTGCTTCCAGCTTTTCCTGCTCCTTCCATCCCCATATTTCTGCTCCGTACATCATTACACTCTGTACTAGCCTTTCGTACATCAGTCCTCTCCTTCTTATATCTCGTCCGAATTTTCTCTCGCCTATTCCCCATACTTGACCTACCACCCTGTTCGCTTTCCTTTCTACTTCCTTTATATGACTTTTCTCGTTGTTAGTCTCGTTAAAGGTGTAACCCATGTATTTAAATTCTTTTACGTTTTCTAGTTCTTTCCCTTCCCACTTCCATTCTTCTTTCTTTCTTCTGCCTCCTTTCTGAAAAATCATCATTTTTGTTTTCTCCACGTTTAACTTTAGCTTCTTTCTTTTCAGGTATCTTCCTAGGCATTTTATCATTCCCTTCATTTCTTTGGCCTCTCTCGCTATTAACACCATATCATCGGCGTATGCCAACGAGTGGACTTTCGTTTTTCCTACCACCACTCCCCCTGCCTGTGATAGTCTTAGTTTTTCTTCCAGGTCGCTTATATATGCCGCGAATAGACTGGGACTGAGTGGGCATCCTTGTCTTACTCCTTTCGTCGTCCAGAATCTTTTACTTGTTTTCCCGTTTACTTTTACTTTGTTTCCCGTTTCTAAGTAAATTTCCTCTATTCTGCTCACCAGCTGCTCGTTGATTCCTTTCTCTCTTAGGTACTCCCATAATCTCTCTCTATTTACACTGTCAAAAGCCGCCTTCAGGTCTACAAACAGCGCGTACATCTTCCCTCCTTTCTTATCGAGTTCTTTATCTATTAGATGTTTCAAGATGTACACGTTATCGATGGTGCTTCTCCCTCTCCTAAAACCCGCTTGTCCATCTGGTAACAAATCTTTTTCATCTAGTTCTTCCTTCAATTTATTCAATTTAGATTCAGAAGATTTTAACAAATTTTTGAACTCAGCGCCAGATCATATTATTTAATGATAAAGGTAGACTTGTAAAAAACAAAAAATGTATGCATATAATAGTAGTAGTAGTTGTTGTTATTGGACTTTCTGGGGCATGTAGAAGAAATGAACTATACCAATTAGATGAAGGATCTATGTTCTGCCATGTTAATTACAATAAAGCACACGAAAAATAAGATACCTAGATCATTCACCGTTACAGAAACTTTTTACCAGATTTTGAACAAAATATGCTAATCTTCGTCCCCAAATATCCTAGTTTTTTTTTTTAATTATAAAAATGGTAAATGTACCAAGCAGGTTGTGGGTATAAACAAAATACAGACCATTGCTCTTGCCGGTCATCACATTACTGGTAAACGCAGGTGGCAATTTGCTAACCCTCAAACGCCATGGAGGTTGACGTTCCAGTGCTGTTGCCGAAGGATACATAGACGATTCCATCCAAAACAAAATACAAATAGTCAGAGTATTTTCACAATATGAAAAAAATATTTTTGATGCACGCTGAAATTTTAATAGCGTGTTAAGTAAATTTTTTAATAATTATTCCAAAATACCAGACCGATCGGATGGTGTTAAAAAACTGCCAGACGCGACAGATACAAAACATTCCATGGGCTAGAGTGAGAAAGGCTATGGGAAAGAACGAATGTCAGAGAGTGTTTATCTGCAGCTTCTTAGAGCCCTGAGGTACTGCGTTTTCACCAGATACCAGATGTAGTAACCATATTTATACAGGGTGCCCAAAATATATTATATTAATTAATTTATTCATACTATAAATTAAAAAATAGTATATTGAAACACTAGTTTTGTAAAACTGATATTAAGACACGAGTTCCGGTTTGCAGCACGACTGCCGTAGGCAGGAGTGCCTGTAAAGAACGAGTGCTCTTAAGTTTTACAAAACAAGTTTTTCATGTTATTTTTCCTAATTTGCATATTAATTTAATTTTTTAACAAATAAAATCAATTTTGGTAATTTAGGTAATTTAGTTAAATTTTGATTTTTCTGTACCTGACGTATACTTGAGATGACTTGAGAACCTTAACCACAAAATCACACTGACATTTCGTTCAGTGCAAGGTTCAGTGTGTCTAACCAATGAAAACAAAAATTCTAGATTTTGGGTGCGTTAATGAAATATTAACGCACTCAAAATGAGTGCGTTAATAGCTTTGTTACAACAGCAAATTTGGAAAATACACTTTTCGAAATTGTGTTTTGAAGAACTCCAAAATATTCAAATACTTTTATAAACTAGAAGAATGTTCTTAAATCCAGGAGGAGTAAATTTAAATTAAAAAAAAAATTAAATATATCTAAGTCGAACTCCACAAACTTTAATGAGCGTAAAATTACAAATGGAACATGTTTCGGCAGAACACTTCTGCCACATCAGCCCTAATTTAACAAGAGATTAATGATACAATTAATGAATTACAAGAGGGGTCCTTACCTTAAAGAATATAAAAAATTATGACGTTGACGTAATTTTGAATTAAATTTGACGTTTTCAAAGGGTTACATGATTTTTAAAAGATTTCGTAAAAACAACATTTTATAAAATGTAAAAATTAAAAATGGATCAAATAGAATCTGGTAAGTTTGTTGAGTGGTGAAAAATTAAAATAGTGAATTAATAATGGGATTATTGAAGTTATTCTGTTCATTTAAACAAGATCTGTTTTCCAGTTTCAAGGCTTTCCTTATTTCCAGTCTCAAGAAAATCTAATTTCCGGCCTTTATTGCATTTATGGATCAATTTGGAATTTGATGGTGAAAAACTATGTTTCGTTCTTAATATATGATTGGCGAAAGAAGAAGGTGTTGATGGTGGAGGATCAAGATCTGTGTTGTTATAGATGTGCCTGAAATGTTCTTTAATACGGTCTGATATTTTGCGACCTGTCTGATCTATGTAGAATGACTCACAAGAAGAGCAGTTTAATTTGTATACACCCGATGACGATTTGTAATCTAATGGATCTTTATTTTTAATAAAAAATCTGGACAAGTTGTTATCTGTTTTAAATGAAACTTTAAAACCGTTTTTCTTAAGTATTTTAGCACATTTCTCTGAGACGACGCCAAAGTATGTTAATGAATTTGAAAAGGAAATTGTTTCTGAAGGATTTTTAACCAAGTAGTGTGTGTATTTGAATTTGTTATAGTATCTATAGTATAATTTATTTATAGTTTTTAAAGAATATCCATTATTTGAAGCAATTTGTTTAATGTTATTAAGTTCTGTTTGAAAAGATGAATCCGCCGCATCTACAACTGACCGATTGACTAAGGGTATTGGAATGACAACCATTTTTTGACTTAAAAATTTTGAAATTGGACTAAACACGAGTTCTAGTTAAAAAAAATCAAATAAATTGTTGTTACTTCTCATCTATTTAGTCAGTTGAGGAGTATAGTGGACAGGGTGGCCCACCCGCCCACCGCACTCACAAACGGTGCCACAACCATACGCTCTTTAGTCACAAAACAAACCTTATACCAGTAATGAGAATCAATCCAAATTGAGATTTATACCAAAATATATTATACTCAAATCTGCATTTTTGACTAAATGGTGGACAAGTTGGTTCGGAATGACAACCATTTTCATATTGTATCCACCAAAAGAGATTTATACCAAAATATATATACATACACAAATTTACATTTTTGACTGACTGGTTGACAAACTGGTTCGGAATGACAACCATTTTCATATTGTATCAAAATTTCGTTTCTTGTATTGCACAGTTGTTCTTTGTGAGTAAAAACCATTTCGTTCATGGCCCCACATGTGAATGCGGTGGGCGGGTGGGCCGCCGCATCTACAACTGACCGATTGACTAAGGGTATTGGAATGACAACCATTTTTTGACTTAAAAATTTTGAAATTGAACTAAACACGAGAGTGAGTTCTAGTTCAAAAAAAAGATCAAATACTTTTGGTGTAATAGGTTATAAATAGGTCCACAGATGAGGTATTTTTAAAGCAATTTATACCTATGAACTTCCTGGGGGTCTTAGACCTAAAAAAAAAAACTACCATGATGGAGCGGTTACATATTATAAGATATATTTTTATTTCATGTCTAAATTAATTTCTGCAGTTTCAAAATATAAAAACATTTTTATTAGCGCCTAATAGTATAGATTATTAAATTTAATGAGCATATAACCATTCGAGTGTACAATAGCCACCATTATACGCGAGTGAATTACGACGTTTTATCAACAACTACTACGTCAATTATTAAACAGTAAGTTGTAAATAATAGTAATTAGGTAACAAGAGTTGTAAGAAGCATATTACACATAACTGGAAAATGTGTGTAATTCCAGGAGTGTGTAATGTGCTTTACAGCTCGAGTTTGGCACTATAGTTTTTCTACAATCACAGGCAAAGAAAGTCTTTAATTTTATTTCGCCTCCATGGGGGGCTAATCTAGTCTCTAAAAATTGGCCAAATATGTATTATTATGGTTACCATTAACACAGATGCGATGGAAACTTACAACAACAAAAATGTTAAAAAACACTAAAATACATATTTGGTCAAATTTTGGAGATTATATTTTAGCCCCCCATGGAGGCAAAACTTCGATAGTAAATCATAAATCATTATCAATTATTAATGGTGATCTTAAGTTCGCATTCCGGTAATAAAACTAAGATAAATGAGAATTTGAATTTCTAATATTTTATTAATCAAAACTCATGAAAATTATCAGTGGTATTAGTTTTATTATTTGTGTTCTGACCATAGTATTCAGTCACATTATAAACTGAACTAAAAATATTTTTATTTGATATTGTGGCGCTATTGTTAATTGCAAATTCGATTTTTTCTGAATTATCTGTTCAGTTTTTCATGGAATGATCTATATAGCCTTCGGCCACAGCCGTCGACCGCCATCCACCATGTCTAATAGATCACCACTAGCATCAGATGGTGGCAGAAGTTCTCCTAAAGCAGTGAAAAGTGCAATGTTTCCCAGATATTCTGCGATTTTTTGGGGTACATTACCAAATTTATTTATGCCCCCACACTGCTTTGTGCATTTTTAATTTTTGTAATTCAAGAAAAATGATAACATATTTGTATCGTCTTCTGAAGGGGGTAGGTTTATATTTTTTTGCAAATTTTATAAAAAGTTTCGGGTACAACAAAACAACGTTGAGTTTTTGTTTTTGAATCGGGGATTGTGATAATTCAAGATTTTCCAGTATCTTCTTTTCCAGTATTTTGGTTTAATATTTCGTAACTCCTGTTTTCAAGCAGTGATAAGAACGACCTAAAATAATAGTAATTTGTGTACCTAGGCCGTAAAGGTTAGCTTTTTTGGACGCATCTGCTGTTTGTGGCCGAGGCGTGAGCCGAGGACACAATGCAGATAAGGCCAAAAATGCACTTTTGGCCGAAGTGCACACGACGTTTTTTAGGCGATGATCACAAATGAATTCAAAAATTTGGTCATATAATTTTTTTAAGACATTATTACGATAATTAGTGGGGACGCATGGGAATAAAACGACTAGTGTAATAGGTATTACGGCCCCTCAGATGGTAGCTACGCCCACCTGCCCCTAGGGGAGGGCTCTCCCAAGCAGCTCACCCTGTCCCTTAACTTCAGTCACTTCAGTCGTGTCCTTATAAAGGTGAGGCACACAACATCTTTTGTACTCATCTGTAAAATTGGAGTTCATGCTGGTATCTAAAATGACATTTTTCAGATTATTTATGATACAAAAAGTGGAACATTAACGTCGTAGTACTTTAAAGTAGAATTTTAAAGTCCCAGTACTCTCCACTCACAAAACAACTGGTATTCTTTCTCATATTATTAATAGTAATTTGTATTTTTGCATTAATATAAATTTAATTCAACCAAGCAAATTTGTATTTGACTATAATTAACAGGCATGATTTTCTTTGAGACTGCAATCTTTTCGAAGATATGGCAACAAAGATATGACTTTGCCTGAGGACTTTGTTTTTCCTACAATAAAAAGTTGATATCGATTACTGTCGTTATTTACATTTACCCAAATAAGGACATTTTATCTCCAACAACCTTTGTGGCTTTCCAACATAAAATATAACACCATCAGGACAGTATGCTAGCCATGGATAAAGATGTCATTACAATTCCCATTTTTTTATCTTGTAAGTGGGGCTGTTTTTTTGTTGGTGTTGAAGGCCACTGGTTCCATTTCATTCCTATATGGAGTTGGTTTAGATGTTATGTGTTTTGAATGGAATTTTTTTTTAACATTGTGCTCCAGACTTGTTTTTTAAAGGTACACACTGAGTGACATTTTGATCCTACGATAAATAATTTATACTAGCACCTTCAATTAACTAAAAGTATTTTCCAACCTGTTATTCGATTTCCTCTTTTTGTTTTCCCACATTGAACAAATAGGTAGTTGTAGTTGGATGTAATTAAGTAATGTGGACAGTTTTAAATACATGGTTTACAATGTCATAATTTAGTATTGACTTAATGGTAAATCACTTTCTAAAATGTGTAGAAATGACCGCCGGTGTAAATAGCAACACAAATTACACGGATCGCCAATATTGTATAACACAAAGCCGCAGTACACATGACTGTAATAAATACAGATGACCCCATCACAATGACAAAGACGGTTAAAAATCAGCTGATTTTCGACAGCAGCCAGCGACCTAAAACAGCTGATGTTAAATCCTTCGGTTAAATCTCAAGAGCAAACGACAGATTTCTTGAAAAGTATCAAAAGTTTAGTTTCTGACAGATCAGTCCCAAAAAAGTGGAGTTTGACAGATCAGTTCCAAAAAGTAGAGTTTGACAGATGCGTACAAAAAAGTAAAAGTTTACGGCTCCAAAAGAGGCCGTAAAATCCTAATTTTTCGTAATCATCGCCTAAAAAATATTTATTTAACTTGCTTTTAGGTTAACATAGTTATAACATAACATGTTAATGAAAATTACAAAAACAGCTCAATTTTATTTTTTTTACGGGCTGTATGAAGCATATCATGTATGGAACGAAAACTGTTCCTAGGAAAGAAATACTTGTTATCTTACAACACAAGAACTTTTTTACCAAACTCATATTTCAAAATTATAAAATAATACATCCATTGAAATGAGCTTCCCAACAATGTGTCACATGACATATCTTTCCACTTAAAAATATAAAATTAGGGGTAGATTTAACCCTTTAGGATCGAAGTAAATACGAAACACTAGTTCCAGTATGTAGCCTATAAAAAAAAAACTAAAATTTACCTGTTTTTACTAATTTCAGTGACATATTATATCAGCAAGTTACAGAATTTATCCCAGTTAAAATTTCCACTCTGTATAAGTTACAATGTAAATTACCTTCATAAATAAATACTGGCAATCAGGAGCAATCGTTAATATTTTTGTTAGTTTTTTTTTTACTCTCAAAACTATCGGATTTTCTTTTTAGTTGAGCTTTCATTTTATGATACGACGCAATGTGTACGTTGTCATGTTTTAGATTTATGGTGGTCCTTATTAGCATAGAATATATCCCCCAAAGGGAAGATGGTTTCATAGTAGTAGACAATTCTTCAAAATATGCTAACATTACGTTCTCGGAGAACGAATTTACTTTATTTTTAACCGACTTCAAAAAACTAGGAGGTTATCAATTCGGTTGTGTTGTTTTTTTTTAGTTTCCACTCGATGAATTTTTGGTACACAATTTCATCCTTTCACGTGACTTTATAGGTAACAAATTGTCAGTAGCCGTTACAGCTTATTATTATTAAATAATAATTACAGTAGAGTCTCGATAACGTGAACTAATTAAGGCTAGGGCAGTTCACGCTTTCGAGGAGTTCACGTAACTGGATAGTTCGAAAAAATGTATGCCCACAGTTGGAAATAAATGAAATAACAACACTCAACATACATATTTATTAAAATACTATAACATAAAAAGAAGAAAATAATAGTTGATAATATAGATACATATAAATGTAGATAATAATTGATATTATGTATTTCATGTTTGCACGTTGGTAATGGTAAAATAATTTAATATTTTTGTTAATGAAAAAATGGTGGCCTTTTCGCGCAATTTTTTAAGAGTTTGAATCTCTTGAAATTCACAGTTGTTTTGGTTGTTCCATTCTACTTCTATTTATTAAAATTTTGACTTGCTTCAACGTTACTAATGGGAACAGTAGCCTCAGTATCTATATTTCATCATCTAATCCATCAGCTTCACTATCTATCATCTTCCAAGTTTTTGTCAAATAATTTTTCATTGTCAGTGCCGATATCTCTGATCCAATAGTTTCGTTTGTTTAATAACGTAACATTAGTCAAATTACTCAGTTGTTCACGTTTTAGAGTGCACCAAGTTTTTTTTTGTTCACGTTTTGGAGTACTTAGAATATCAAACCAGGTGTTCACGTTTGCGGATGTTCACGGTATGGTATGTTCACGTTATCGAGACTCTACTGTATTTGAAATATTGATATTCTATTAGTAGTTCTTTGTAGGACGGTTTAAGAGGTAAAACTAAACTACTTAGTGACTATTGTCTAGAAATAGGGTCAAACTCAATGCTTCAGGTTTTGCACTAAACTATTATTAATACCCATGTTTATGTTATTATTACTACAACTTCAAAGACCAGCAACAAAATGAGAGCAAAACTAATGAATCATTACTACATTAAATCCACAGAAACGTGTGTATTTTTCATGGTTTTCTTTTTTTAGAAAAGTAAGTAAATAATATCAACCTTTCTTGTTCAAAATTCAATATCTAAAGTTGGGAGCCACCAAAATAAACTGAAATGGCAACGGAAATTTCATAACTGAATAACGCAAGGAGTTTTTTTTATTTTTTCTTGATTTTCCAAGTATCTATTCAGATCGATTAATTTACGCATTCGATAAAAACAATTACCAAAAAAAGAAATCCAGTCACTCTGAGCCTCAGGGAGCTTCCAAATCGTAATCCATGCATTTTGTCTTTTATTTCGAAAAATATAAAGAAATCACAACATGGCGCCAGATCGTCAAAATTATAGAGGAATAAGATATATACTTTTTTTTTCAATATTGATGACGAACCTAGGGTAGGTACTGTTTTCTATGTATTAACTGTTTTAATCCTCTAGTACAGTAACTGCAATTAGTTTATATAAAAAAGTAATTCCTTTCTGAATAAATATAAGTTTCATTACTGGTACCAATGTTATGTAAACAGCTTTTCGCCCACCTTCAGTTTACATTGCGACGTCGGTCGCGCAAGAAGTCGCATCGCGTCGAGGTCAACTACCTGCCCGAATGTCATCATTCCAGAACGTTCGTGCAGACAGTAGAAATATTGAACACTTGGAAGGATATAAAAAGGGGTCGAAGGAAGAGCAGTGATCAACAAGTCAGTCAGCGAAGAAAGCGGAGCCAGATAGTGACTAACCAGACGTTACTGTGAATAGTAATCAGCAATGCAAATTGTACCTAGTTTAAATTTTAATTTTAATAAAATTTTGAAATTGTGGTATTCCACGTGTTTTTTAAAAATCCACGAACCCGCCCGGCTCAGGCAACGTTACAATATTCTCTTTTTAACCGACCGATATATGTTTTTTTTTTTTTTGTATGTATGTTCGGGCATAACTTCTTTGTTTATAAACCGATTTCAATTATTCTTTTTGCGTTGGGTTGAGTATGGCTCCAAGGTGGTCCCATTTTAATTTCATTCATATTGAACGTAAGACTTCGGAGTTATAGCAGGAAACTCTTGAAAATCAGATGGAAATGTGGTGATTGGATATGTTTGTGCGCGCATAACTTCTTTGTTTATGAACCGATTTCAATTATTCTTCTTGCGTTATATTCAGTATACCTTCAGGATGCATTTTAATTTAATTCGTATTGGACGTAAGATTTCGAAGTTATAGAAGGAAATTCCTCAAAATCAAATGGAAATGTGTTCGAATGACGCTACCTGCTCGAAATGAATGGTTTATGGCCTCAACCCTACCCCAGTGACAAGCCGAGAATAAATACACAGTGATCAACGACGTGATTTATTGTGTCTTACCGAAACCGACTTCAAATATAATTTCTTTGTTTATGAGCCGATTTCAATTGAATCGTTTATTGTTAAAACAAGCCAAGTAACATTTTGCAAACTTTTCAGGAAACGAAAAACTATGGAAAATTGATCTACAATTGTGTTTTACTATGCCCTTGGCATATAAGCACTATCAATTAGTCGCAAATTTTAGCATACATGATATGGTACTTGGATGCTTTCTGCACCAATGTCTATAATATACAGGGTGTCTCATTTAAAACTCCCCAGTCCAGATTTCTCCGAATTGATAACTCTGATTGAAAAATCCTCGAACAGGTCGATTTTATTTGCCAGGGGCACATCTTTTCAGATTCTTTTCAAGTTTCGGCGCTTCGCCCTCTTCGCGAGGGGGCTGTTAGCCCCAAAATCTTAAATGGCACTATGGGTCGAGTGATACCTCATTTGAAAGGTATTGAAGGCCTATCTACAATTTTTTGCAGTTTTGACCGTACAAAGAATAATTTTCTATTTTCAACATAATCCACATTTTCTCATGCTGTATCCCATAGAAACCACAAAGACAATCTATTTTCGCGCTCGCGTGGATTTGAAGCGTCCTTACTAGGTCTACCCATCACTTAAAATTGTAAAATAATTAACTTTTAAAAAAAAAGGAAACCGACTTCAAAAAACACAAAGTAACTAAAACTAAAAAGTAAAAAATAAAAATTTCCAATTTCAGAGTTATTTGTTGTTCCGGTTAATGTAATTATTTATTTTTCCTTTTAATGAAATTCAGAAATTATTGTTGATTATCTAATTATTAATTGTTTTATAATTTTGAAGTTGGTGCCATAAAAGCAAATTATACACCTTCCTACAATAACAAATTAGTTACTACGAAAAAAATTATAAAAACAATTCATAGGAATTACATAATAAATAATTTTTTATTTATTTCAAATCTAACAATAATTCATCTCTCGGTAAATCCAACCTAAATCATGCAAAATTATTACTACGAATATATAGCTTTTACCTAATGTATCAAATGTGTTCTGAAAACTTTAATTCAGTAATCATAATCGTGAATTAAGAAGTCTGAAATTATCAGGGAATTATAACTTTAAAATGTATAATTTTATGTTTTACTTGGCACCGACTTAAAAATTATAAAACAATTAATAATTAGATATTCAACAATAATTTTTGAATTTCATTAAACGGAAAAATAATTAATTACATTAACCGGAACAACAAATAACTCTGAAATTGGAAATTTTTATTTTTTACTTTTTAGTTTTAGTTACTTTGGGTTTTTTGAAGTCGGTTTCTTTTTTTTTTAAAGTTAATTATGGTATGAACTAGGGTTTCTTTTTTAATACTCTAGAGGGCCGCTCGCACGAGTAAAACTCATGTGGTCGGGTATTTTAGAGTATAAATAGTTTATAGGGAAGATACAGTAGAGTCTCGATAGCGTGAACATCCACAAACGTGAACACCTGGTTTGATATTCTACGTCCTCCAAAACATGAACCAAAAAACTTGGTGCACTCTAAAACGTGAACAACTGAGTTATTTGACTAATGTCAGAAAACAGAGATATTGTCGCTGACAATAAAGAATTATTATTAGACAAAACATAAAGGATGATGATACTGAAGCTGATGGAAGCTGAGGAATCACAAAAAGAGAAACGAAAAAAGAAATAATGTGAAGAACTTGATCGATTGACCCATGAAATCTAAAATGAGCAAAAAATATGAAGAAACAATCAAAAAAATAAATAAATTTTAGTTTTTGAAGGTCAAAAATTACAGTAAATTAAGTACATGTAAATTTTGTTTTCCAGTTGCAACATGATGTGTGAATCATATTTGTTTTTCAAATGTGTCATGAAGACACGATATAAAGATAACCTGAAAACATCAAAACCTGAAGAATCGAAAGAGAAAAATCTTAGAAAAAATTTGAGAAAAAGTATTGAAAGATATATACATATGTTAAAAACCCTTATTAAGAACAGCAAAATCAGAAACACGAAAGAAGATGAAGAAATGTGAATATCTGAAGGATGAAGGAATCCCAAAAGAAAGTAAAAGTAGAAAAAATCACGAATAACACGTAGAACGTGAAGAAAAACATGTAAAATCTAAAGAAAACAGGCAAAAAATATGTGAAAAAATTGTATGTATGTAAAAATCTCAAAAGTTTGGAGAATTACAAGCACTTAAAGCAATAACGTGAAGAATCTGACGAATATCAAAAAATAATCGAAAAAAAAAGCAAAAGAAAAAGTACGGGAAGGACATAAACAATCGGAAGAATCAAACAACATGTGACACGTAAAAACGTGTGAAAAACGTAAATTGCAAGAAAGAATCGCAAAAGAAAAATAAAAGACGAAAGAAAGAACGAACAATCAACACGAAAAGCAAACGTGAAGAACACAAAAAATTCAACAAAGAATAACTTGAAGAATAACTTGAACAACCGAGAAAATCTCCAAAAAAAAATCGAAAGAACAATTCATAAGAAAGAATCTACAGAAACAAGTCTGCTTTTAAAACCTCTGTACCTACATATTTTGTGAATATAGTTTGTTACTTCGTCCAAGTGTTTTGATCAGCACCCTCAACGACAAGATTACTATATTACTTTTCTTCTAACTCTTTTCCTTCATGGCAAAGTAGATAATATAAAAATCTCCCCTAGTAGAAGGACACACTAGTATATTTTGATACGAGTGCGCTGTTATGACAATTTTCAGCGGTGAATTTCGGCTAGCGCCTCGTGCTGCAATGAGCCCGAGCCCCTGAAAAGTGAACGAAGAATGAGAATTTACATCAAATTTTGAGGTTAGGTTGACAGCTGCTGTCAAATTAAATGCATATGCTTATAATATTTATGTATGTTGTTATGTAGGTATGTCATAATGCATTATGCGCTTCACAAAACGAATAAAAACATGTTTTTATGACACTAGATTTATTGTCGACGTTTCGGTGTCAGCCACACTTTTATCAAGACTCAAATCTCACCTATCGAAAACTAAATTACAAATTACAATTACATTTTATGTGTGCGTCCATTTTATAGTAACACTATGGATTCAACAACATATAAATATAATTATGTATAAAATATTTGGTCATTTTTTGTTTACACTGTTAGATACACTCCCTCATCCTGTTGGGTATCGCCCATTATTATCATATACAGAGTGAAATCTAAATGTATGTAATAAAGATCTGGTAACACCCTGTATCGAGATAAAATTCTTTAAAGTTTGGCTATAAAATGGGAGCACGCCACTGCAATGGAAACAAGAAATTTTTTTCAACATATTCATAGTTCAGAAATAATAGACAAAAACTTCGGAGACTCACCTGTCATACCCTATACCTCAGTTGTCTTGTACGTGCCCAAACCGTGTGTGCTTCCTTTTCCCGAAAATAAAAATATACAAAAGACTTGACTGATCTGGGGTTGGGTTTCTTTTAAGCGATTTCTTTGCATGCAACGCGAATTGCATTGAATAGCTATCGCAACGTAGGTTTTTCATTTGCTATTTATTTAGTGGTGACTCGCTTTGTGTTCGTTTTCGTCGAATTGGGTTGGCTTTCATACTCGAAAGAGTAAAAATGCCCTGATTAATAAACCGTTTTATTGTAAATCCGGCATATTATTGTTTGCCTACAACAATAAGCACTGCAGTCAAGTTCAATGTCAAGCTCGAGCGGCCGAGCTCGAATCAGATAAGTTTTTTGTCTTGTCAACTTTTCAAATTGAAAACAGTTTATGCCCTATTAAAATTTTTGACTCAAATTTTCACAGATACGTTGTACTGGACCTTATGATGCACCAGTTAAATTTTTTACATAATTATATTTCAACTTCACGCCGTATTAATGTACATACTTCGTTTTTTCATTGTTAATTAATCCGAGTTTATTTGCTCTTTTTGCTCCCCTTTTCATCAACTCTTTTTTGTTTTTGATAATTTGCTAAACTTCGACGACAGCTACACAATGATATGATGTCTTTATCTTAACTTTTCTGATTATTATCAGTTCGAGAACAAGTTACTAACACTGGGTGTCTTTGATTAAGTCCTTATTCTACTTAATTTACAATTTTCTTCCAGTTCATTATACACATTTCGTTCTTCGTTCTCGACTTATTAGTTTGCTGGAAATTTTTAACTCCCTCCAGATACGGGAAACTAATTCATTTGGAATGGGAAATTTTTATTTACCACCGTCTTTGTACACACGTTTTTACGAAGATTATCAGAAACTAATAATCCAAAATTCTCATCAACAGTTCCACACGCTGAGACAGACCGTCAACTTGACTGGTATGCTTTGATCATGAATAGGACGATGTTCATCTCCGGATGAAGTGAACCCTTTCAGCAGCTTAACTGGTATCAAGCGAGTCGAAGACACTTTTGCTATTGACGACTACTAAATTTAGAGCTGGAACTCCTGTTATACGATGTCTGAAGCTCGCGTGATAAAACAATACGTGGGGAAATACACTATACATACATGGTAAAAATGCAGGTTTGAAATGAGTAAATAGTGGCTTATTTGCGACTACTTTCTGTTGTTTTTAGTCATTCAGAAAGAAATAATAATTAATCATCAAAATACCGGGATAATAAGTCTTTAGATATGTAGCTCTAAATGAGCTTCAAAATTTCAAATTGTAAAATCTTTTAGATTTTTTAAGCATAAATTCATGTTTTTTATTTCTTTTGGTAATATTATTGGACCTGATCCTGATTTCGTGATGCCACTAGTGATTTTTGATTTAAAATCTAACTAAGTTACTTTTTAGTATGATGCATTTAAATTTAATAAATCAATGTAGATATTAATTAATTTTTCTATACCTCTTATTCTCATTTTTATTATTTTAAGTGAATAAATGTGATCTTGACGCAATATCAAGTCATCGGTTTGCAAAGTGCAGCTGTTAGTACATGTGGAAGTAAATATGCGTGAAAAATTTTGGCATGCGATCGAGAATATGTATCATAAACAAGATGCAGCTAGTGGCTTTGTCTGTCTGAACAAGTCAAAAACAACTGTAATTCATGCCAATTGAGTACTTTGCATTTTTTATGTACGATTTATGGTTATTATTTCTTAAAATCTCCCGTTAAAAAATTAATGATGATAGTAGTCAGAAAAATGATGGGATCTTGCAATAGGGTACAGACTCACTTACGGAGTAGAAGAATTAGAATTAATTGTACCGAACACTTTAACATTGCAATTATTAAGTGGGTTTTTATTAAATAATTCAACAAAGGTAATTTTTTAAATATTAGAATGTGTTATGATTACAATAAAATACAGCTACATGTACTTTTTTTTGGGTGGTGGTCGATGGAAGAGCAACACATGCTGAAGGATATTTCAACAATAATAAACTAAAAAAAATATATAATTTTTCCTCTAGTCTCTTTCATCGGTCATTAATCACTCAAAGAGCTCTGACTTTGAAACCAGCGGACAAGACAAACCAACGGGCAGTAAAATCCTGATTAGACCACCATTGATTATGACAAGACAACGATCTGCTAAAGGTTGTGCAAGACCAATACAAGAATAATATTCGATTCGAGCAGTTGAACCGAGCGGACGTGTTTTGTGGCGCTTGATAAGATAAGCAGCTAAAAAAGCGTGAAAACGAGGTAGAATGAAAAAAAAGTGTTAGTGAGAGCAAGAGAGACGAAGACTATAAAAGAAAAAGAGAAGCAGGAAGAGAATCGGAAGAAAGGATTAACTCCTTTAGAAAAAGCAAAAAATTGGAAAGATCACCGGTTAAAAAGGCAATGAAAGAGCTGGTGAAAAAAAAACAACGGGTTGCACTCCGGGAGTGCCGGCAGAAGTGAAAACTTGAACATTAACGTTGTGCATTTTTGAATATTTTGGAATGGTTAGGGAATAATTTCGCACGAATTGCTTTATTTATCAGTATAAAAGTACTATCATTTTACACTTCAGAACTATTACAATTATTATTTTACATTAAAAAGTTTATCTCTCAGAAAAATCAACTTTCATCCATAATTTCAACGACTCTTTCACCATCATCATTACCAGCATCATCATCGCCAATCTCTAAAATTGATACAATAGGTTTATGGTAGCTAAAGTAAGAAACCAACAATTTTGATTCGAGTCTATTTAAATGTCTAATAAAGATCGCATCAATAGTAGTTTTGTATTTCGTTGTGCTAAGATTGCGATCATTTGACATCGTTAAACCAAATTCATTATTTAAAAATTCAATTAATTGTTGATTTTTATCGTCTGCAAAGTTTATGTTAAAATCTCCACTAAAAATCATTGGCAAATCATCAAAGCGTTTCCCATTTTTTTTAAGCAATGCAGATGCGTCATGAGAATAAATGAATAAATTTTCATACAAGAAGTCTCGTGTAGCACGCAATGACTGGAAAAATGTAAACGGCAACCATAATAATGAACTGATTATCACCAGAGTGGCAACGACTTATACACATATCGCCGATATCAGAAACAGTAGCATTAAGGGTATTGGTCGCGACTCCATAAAACAAAGAGTTTTGCCCACATCAAATTTTAAAGAAATCTATTACACATGTCACATTGGTTTTTTCACTCTTACGCATTAATTGCTAGACAGTAGGAGAGAGATGACTGCAGTGCAGTCTACCAGCGCAGTTGTTGCTATGAATCAGCGGAGTGACCATTCAGAAATGACTGACCGACTAAGGGTCCATATGCGCTGTCGACAGGGGAGGGCTTCCCCAAATATTAATAGATATTGCAATTAAAATTATTATGGGACAGTTCAAGATTATTTCATAGTAAAAAAATATCAGAAATCAAGTCTATATGCATAATTAAATAATAATATATACAAATAACTGAACATACCTTATTTGACTTTAAAATCATATCATTTACCTTTTTTCCAACATATCACTTCTCACAGAACTGATGTCTGAAGAGACCGTAGGTAACAAGTGAGCAACAAAATTCGTGATCGTAGGAGCCTCTGAATCCAAAATTTGGAGTCGATTCTTGATCGATACGATTGTGTAAAAAGTCATCGAGTAATGTGAATTGTAAACAGTAAAGTAAAAGAACCGATATACGTTTAGCCAACTGCGATCACGAATTTTAGTGCTCACTCACTACAAATAATAACTATAAAATGAATCACATGGTTTTATAGTTTTACCTTAGCTGTGTTTTTTTTACTGCTTTTACTTGCGCTAAACGTCTATTTTTTCGATGAGCGGAAGGATATTTTTTTATAGCATTCTTCCTCAAATTTCCCATTATTATTAGAAAAAAATAAACTTAAAAATAAATAAAATAAAATTTAAATGTCACCCTGTATTGCTTCGCGCCGAAAGTTGTGGACCTAAGAAGTTTTTACCATGAACACGCGACGTTCTGTTCAGTAACGCTCGGACTGATTGTACGTCTCCAGTTCAAACGGTAAGAGATAACACTATTGCATGTTATATTATGTACGACGGAGATAGGAAATTTGCATCGCACTACGAATTTTGGAAAAACAAAGAAACCATTGGGTTATTTCAACAATGATTTAAGGATTTGTTTTTATAATCGAAAGCAGCTTCGTACAAAGTTTATTTCATAACTGATTTTTTTCAAGTTTTGGTTGATTTTGGTCTTCTCATTACGGATTCAACCTGGTATCAGATAAGATATTTTTATTTTATTTTGAGGGACATTCTACTTTAGTATTGATCATTATTCAAATGTTAAACTAAAAATTGAAGTGCTAGGTGTGTTAATGATTAAGTAATTCCAAAACTAAACAATAATTTTTGGAACATCTAGCGTCTTCTTCCTATCCATGTCTAGTTATGCGATACAAGAGTGGGCTGGTATGACGTTTAGGAATGTTGTTGTGCAGACAAATTATAGTTAAACATGCTGGTGTATTTCGCATGCACATCCATATAATTTATGCAATAATGAACTGTGTTCATATTTTGATAAATAGCTACTCCTCCCGCTGGACGAGTTTAACAATTTTTTGCCCCCGGGTCACCGCCGCTAAAGAGGTTTTCACTTCAAAAAAAAAAATGGAGGATGTAGGGGAGATAAAGGAAGAGAATCGGAAGATGAGCCGGGAACTGGAACAATTGAAAATTATGATGAGTAAAAAGGAAGAAAAATGGGAAAGAGAAAAGATGGAACTAAAAGAAAAAATGAAAAAATTGGAGGAAAAAATGGAAGAGCAGGAAAAAAGAGTGAGAAAAAAAAAGAATATTGTCGTAACGGGGCTGGACGAAGAGGAATGCGAAAACGAGAAGAAACTGAAAAATGGATGAAAGCTGAATTAGAGGTAGAACTGACGGTATAAAATAAATGGAGGAAAAATGATTGTGGCCGAACTTGGTAGCTGGAGGAAAGTTATGGAAAATAAAAGAAAACTAAGAGAAAAAAGGAAAGAGAGTATACATAGAAAATGATCTGACAAAGAAGGAATGAGATATAAAGAAGGAATTATGAGTGCTAGCCAAAGAAGAGCGACAAAAAGGACAGCGGGTGACAGTGGGTTATAAAAAGATATGGATAGAGTAAAAAGAGCTTAGGTGGGACGAAGAAAAGTTAAATACAGCCATTTTCTTAATAAGAGCACAAGAAAAAGACGACAGGGCTGAAAAAGGAAAACGAATACGGACAGGAATAAGGGAGAAAAGAAACAAATAAGAATAGTATTCTGGAACGTAGCGGGAATAAAAAACAAAGAGAATGAGTTTTGGAAGTATTTGGGAGAATCTGACGTAGTGGGAATGGTAGAAACGTGGGTGGAAGAAAAAGGGTGGGAAAAATTGGAAAAGAGAATGCCGAAAGAGTTTAAGTGGAAGTGTCAATATGCAGAGAGGGAAAGCTAAAGGCAGGATAATAATGGGGGTGAAAGAGGGACTGAAGGAAGAAAATGGAACTGAAGCAAGAGACGAAAGAGGGATTATGGAAGAACTGTGAAAAGTAAACGGAGAAATGTAACAGTGTACGGCAGAACTATGAAGGAAACGAAGAGAATAATAGAAAAGCCAGTAAAAGAGCAAGAAGAAGGAATTTTGGTGATTGGGAGGGATTTTGTTGCAAGAATTGGGAGAAAAGGAAAACGGATAGAAGAGGAAAAAGCAACAATAGAAGGAAGATCAACAAAAGATGGAACAGAAAATGCAGAAGGGAGAGTACTGATTAGCTTAGTAGAAGAAAGAGGGTGGGACATTGACGGGAATTGGGGATAGACGGACCAAAGGAAAACTATTTTATTCAGACCAACACGATACACAACTTGTATTTTATTAATTAGACGTTCGATTGCTAGGCGCACATTATGCTATTTCTTCTATAGCTCATTTCGATATTCTAACATACATACTTAATGGGAACTGCACAGGAGATGCGTAAGGGGAGTACACGTATATTGGAACAAGAGGGGAGACAGTTATTGATTATGTTATGGTAAAGAAGAAACATGGGATGAATTGGGAAATTCAAGGTGGGAGAAAGAATGGAGTCGGTGGAAGTGAAGACAGAATGAATGAGGTTAGAAAAAAAATTGTGAAGAATATTTAGACGGAAGAAGGAAAAGAAAATTATAGAACAAGACTTAGGGAGGAAAAATACGAAAAAGCAGAGATAAACGAAAAGGTGAAGGATCTGAGCGATATCGTAAGAAAGAAACGCAACAGAAAAAATAGAGATAGAGATAAGAGAGAGGATGGGCTGTGGAAGAACGAGTGGTGGGATAAAAAATGCAGGAAATGGAAGCAGGAAGCAAGAAGGAAACTAAGAAATTGTAAAAAAGAAAAAAACAGCTAAGGAAGAGTACAAGAGAGCACGCAAGAGGTACAAATTAGTATGCATTGAGATGAAGCAAAAGAAACGGATGGAAGAAAAATTAAAGATGAAGGGTATAAAGACGGAAGAAAAGGTATAGAGATACATAAATAGGGAAAGAAAGAAAAAGAGAGAGAGTGATAGTAATATGAAGGAATGGAGAGAGTACTTCAGTGACCTGCTGGGGGGTGATGAAAACAGACAAGAAAAGGAAAAGGCATCGGGGAGGGACGGTATACAGAATTAAGCATGGATATATGGAACTGAAGGGGACAGGTTGTTAGAGATAATGAATGGAGTGTGGAAGGGAGAGGGTTTCCCCCAAGAGTGGAAGCAGGGGATAATATGCCCTATATATAAAAAAGGAGAAAAGAATACAGACAGTAATTATTATTATAGGGTGATCACTCTTCTAATTACGGCATATAAGGTCTACGCAATGATTGTGGAAGAGAAACTGATGATGGAAATGAATGAGCGGGGGGTGTTACCAGACGGGCAGGCGGGATTTAGGAAAGGTAGAGGGACTATGAATAATGCAGCCTGCTTGCAGCTTTCATTGGAGATATAGAGATGTTCAGGAAGAGGGAGGCAAGGGGGGTTGTGGTGGACAAAGAAAAAGTGTGGTCTTTAGCATATGCGCATGATTTGGTGGTGTGAGCGAGAGAGGAGAAAGGTATGAAAGAAATAATAGGAAGCATGGAGAAATATATGAGGAGGAAAAAGTTGACGGTGAATGTAAAATACAAGATTATCGTGTTCAGAAAAAAGGGTGGTAGGAGAAAAGTAAATGAGTGTAGATGGGAGAAAGAAAAAATTGAAGAAGTTAAAGGATTTAAGTATTTAGTTTATGTGACGAATGAAAGAATCACAGGAACAGCACATGTGAGAGAGTTAGTGAAAAAAGCAAATAAGATAGGAGCGGTATGGGTAATAGGGACATCATTTTAGAAGGAGAGTATGTAATGATGTTTGATAGTCTGGTGAAAAGCGTGATGATGTATGGAGCGGAAATATGGGGATGGAAAGAACAAGAAGGGTTGGAAGGGGTGCAAGGAAAATATTAGAAATGGGTGCTAGGAGTAGAGAGAGAGAGACACCGGGGTATATAATGATGGAGGAAACAAAGATATATGGAATAAGAATAGAAGCAAATAGGAAAGGGGTATAGAAAGAAGGGGAGGCATATTTCGAAAGAAACGGATTTGCAGACGCGGATATAGAAAGAATGCGAAAGAGAGGCAGGGTAATGACAGATGAATTAGTCCAGAGAGATAGAGATGTGCAAGTGCAGGAAACAAGAGCGAGAATTAGGGAGTCTAGGTACAATGGGAAGTATAAAAAAATAATAACGCAAGAAACACCAAAGTACCTAGGAAGATGGAGTAGAAAAGAGAGAGTGATAATGTCAAGATTTAGACGTGGAAATGAGGAGAGCGAGAGAATAAATATTGGAGTGAGGATAATAATAGAGTAAGCAGGATGTGTGGAGAAAAAAATGAGACGATAGAGCATTTGTTGAAGGAATGCGTAGAATTGAGAGGGAGAGATGTGAGTAGAGAAGAAATTTTGAATGAGGACGGAAGAGGGATAGAATGGATGAAGATTGAGTGGAGAAGAAGGACAATATGTGGGGAGGGATAAAAAGCTAGTTATTGTGTTGAATTATTGATTTATTTAGTTTTATTTATTATATTATATTTCATTTTATTGAGTTATGGGAAATGTAGTAATCGGATACTTTATAAACCTGTAAAGGTAATAAATATACATACTACTACTACAAGAATAATAAATTGTATATAAAATTAAGACCAACGCCGTAGTAACCAGTGTAATTAATGAGTCGAGTAGACAGCCGAGTTAGGTAATCCTTTTTGTGTTGGACTTGTTGGCGAGTCGAGTGCTGCTGACTCGACTTACAATTTTTTTTTTAATACTAGTTTGATGAGACCAAATAATTAATATCGATGCACCTACAAATTTGAGACAACTAACCGAATATATCTAATTATTATTTTTGATAATTGACATACCTTCACATTCAGTACTAAATTAGAACGTGCATCTCTACGCATGTGGTCTAAAGAACCCAATACTCATTATTGTGTAGCACTATCAACTCTTTTTAGCATTTTTAGAAGTCGCTGGAACTAAAAAAACTATAATTTACTACTGAAGTTCAAAAACTAGCGCACTTGCCTTCGACAGGAATACATTACGATGCTTTTAGTGTGTAATCAGTTTGACTGTGATAAACGCGGTCGGATTTATGCCGTTCCCATCCCAGTCTAATTAGTTCTAGCCAGGCATCAAATAAATTAATTCTCTTAACTATGCACACTGCACCAGCATGTATTTCTGTATCTGAAGTCATCTGAAAAATCCGATTTCTTGAACGCGACGCTTCCGCGCACTCATCAAAATTAAAATCATCGCGGTCATGCGTTCATTTGCTTATTGCTATATACCAAACTATAAGTGCTAAATTATGATATATTTTTACACGAGAAGAAGAGCGTTTTTTTAAGATTACATAACAGCTATAGAAAGTGACCTACTACACATATTTTTAACTAACAATTGGGACAATTGCAGAAAGTCGACATGAATATCGATCCTTGGGGCGTCAAAGTCTAGAAATAACGTAAATAATGAGTGAGAACGTTTCCTAATTCTCGGGGTTGTCATTAGACACTGCACAGATGAGGAATAATGAATCAGACTCGACGAACGAGGATCACGTGCGAAATATAATTTTTGTATGGTGTTAAATATTTGATATTGGAGGCGGCGGCGGGGGCGCTTCGCATAATTGAAATCGAATTTTCCGCTGTAAATAGGCGGGTTCTGGAGAACGCGCTGAAATAGTAATTAAGGCACCCCTGCTCGCATGTACAGAGTGGCTAATCAGTGATAACCGTTAAAAGTTGATATAGCGGGTGGGGATAAAGTAACGCAACAACTTTCATATAATAACGACAGAAAAAAAAAGTTTTTTTTTACAGATTTAAAATGCTAGAAGTGCTAATAACGGACATCCAAGGGATAAAAGCACAACAATGCTACCACTGAATAACAAAGAATTAATAAAAAAAGGCGAACAACATAGTAATACAAGAATTAAAAATTAACTCACAAGATCCTAAAATTGAAGAACAGAAATGTATACATTTCAAGCATGCAGTTGGAAATGGGGAAATACAATAAAGAAAAGGAAATTCAAGGATTAATGAAAAGATTAATGGGTAGAAAGCAAACAAGAAGAAATACCACAATTGCTTTTCAAAAGTTAATAATCGAAGATGGAATGCAGAAGTGGGATAAAGCGACAAACTTGAGAAAACTAATGAAAAGACGTTCAAAAAAATAATTTGTGAAAAAAATAACAAATATATTGCAGACGCATGTAACCTCGCATGTAAAGAAATTTAAGAAAGTGGTGGAAAGAACCGGATGCTGGGAACGGCCTTCATGGTGCAGAAACCATGGAAAGAAAAAGTATTGAAATTTCAGTCTGTTTTGAAATTAATGTACCTTAAGAATAAAAGGAGAAATAAGAATAAAAGAGCTACCCCATTGCTGCAATTTTTTGTATAGCAATACATTTGGACAATAAAAATACTTGGAATCTAACCATGTTTACCGAACACGCCACCGCTCTGACACGTTTTTACAGAGACCTCCGAACTCACCACAAAAAAATAAACAGAATAAAAGCAAGAAGTTTCATCCGGATAACTTTTTTATAGCAATAAATACATACCAATTAGCACTACTGTCAGAATTTGCGAAAAATGACCTGCAAATCCACTTTTTAATTTTGATAGGGTAAGGACGATTGCCTTGCCATAACCATAACCTTGCCACTTTTTACGTCATACTTTTTTCGGACGAGCCAAGATTTTCTTAAGAGATGGAAGCTGAGGTGTGAGGGTATGGAGGATGTACAGCGCCACTGGCTTGTGTTAAGAAAGTCATCCCTTTGGGACTGGGATGCATAGTCATCAGACCCCACTTATTCATATCCCACAGTCGTCGACAGTAAATATCAACCTTCAAAATGTTATCAGATCAATTAGAGAACTTTTTAAGTGTGCAAGAAGCAAATGTGCTAAGACTCTATAGACCAGCAAGCTGACCGGATATGAATTCAGTCGAGTACGTGTAGAATATTGTTAGTAAAGCAATATTAAGAAAAAACACTCCTACTCTTAAAGAGCTGATTATGACGATTGACGAAAAGACAATTTAATTATTTTATTGACATGGTGGATCAGATCACTAGAACTCACTCCAGAACAGAGGAAATCATATTGAGTCTTAAAGAAAAACAGCAATTTTTTTGAAGTGCATTAAGTCTTAATTCTCTTTTCATTATTTCTTTTTAACTACAAGGGACAATTGACATAGATTGATGAGTAATTAATCATCAAAGAAAAACAGCAGGAGCACCAGAAAAACTAGACAGCACATGAAAATTGTATACTAATTCAACTATTTTTTATTTTCGACCACCCGAAAACCACTTGATACTTTGAAGTGTATTTTCAACACCCCCTCTCACTTCGAATTAACCCAAGTTTCTTTTCTTTTTGCATTTTTCTCGTTATAGCTCTGACAATGACTTTGTAAGCATATTATCTCGTTGTCTGTTGTCGGCGTATACTTGACAATACCTTACATCTATGTGCTTTATCCGCTGATGATATTCAGGATTCTTTACCAACTTCATAGCATCTTGATTATCTGTAAAAATGTTCGTGACTTGCTTTTGGTCGATACTAATCTCAGTCAATAATCTTCTCAACTACAAACAATCTTTAGCTGCAGATGCAATGGCCATATACTTCAATAATGCCAGTTTTTCGAACTTTACTCCCCCATAGGACCGGTCCCCCATTAAGTGTGAATATCCTTCCAGTTATTGATCTTCGGGTATCAACATCTCCAGCTCAGCCACTATCGCTGTATCACTAAATCACTGCATCCAAATGTTAACTTGACATTTTTTGTTCCCGAAGGTATCCCAAGATTCTTTTTACTGCTTTCTAGTGACCAGACCCAGGATCTACCAAATACTGTGACAACTTTGTTACTTCAAAAGACAAGATTGGTCTTGTACAACATATTAAGAAAGAACATAAGCCTCTCTATATGGAACACTAGGCATTTCTTTTATTTTTTTTTTGCGGTTTGGGGTGACATTGACTTTGTTAACTTGTCTTGAGGAGTTCCTGGACTATTAACTGCTTTAAAGTCCTTTATACTGAATCTCTCTAAGATCTTGTCAATGTAACCACTTTGGCTCTCTCATTGTCAATCTCATTCAATCTCTAAACCAATGAAGTATTTTGCGCTGGTGACAGTTATCTCAAACTCTGACCTTAAATATTCAAAAATTATATGTTCTGTTATTATATCATCAACATTTATAATCCCAAAAGTACATCCATCATTTTGTTCATTATTATTGGCAACATAAACGCAATTGTTTGACTCAATACTTTTAAGAACAAATTTTATAATAAATTTATTGAACTTCTTGTTCCATTGACGTACAGTTTGTTTTAGTCCATAGAGACTCCTTTTCAGTTTACATACTCGCCCAGTTCCATCGTCATCACCATCTGGCTGGTCCATATAATTTTCTTCTTCAAAATCTCCGTGCGAAGGTTCTATTCCATCTCTTTGTGAGTAACCTTTAGCCACCAAAAGCGTCTAAAACTTGTTGACACTTCCATCTGCATTTCTTTTAATCTTGAGAAAACTGGTCATTCCACAATCTCCCATGTTTTGTTCTTAATCAGTGAATTCATTTCTTCTTCTATTGCTTTTTGCCACTCACTAGTATCTTCTCCACTCAATGCTTCTTGAACAGTCTTGGGTTCTGACGATGTGATCCCTACATACTTAGAACCAGATTTGCTTCTTGTTTTCATTTGATGTGGAACTGGTTCTTTGATTTTGTTTTACGCTCCAAATTTCTTTCTCTTGATCTTGATCTTCAGATTCAAAATCTAATGTCACATCAAATTCTTCTTCAACATGTCTTGCAACTTGTATCTGTTCACAGTTTATTGATTCTTTTCTTCTTCAATCCTTTCTCTGCAATCATCAAGACCATCTATATTCACGTACTTGTTGAACTTTGACTCATCAAACTTGACGTCTCTTGTTACAACTACTTGATGACGTATCGAGTCGTAAACTCTGAAAATCTTCCGGTTCATACCATAACCAACTAGACATCCTTTGATAGATCTCGAATCAACTTTCTTTCTTGGTCCAGTTTTGTAATAATATTCCGGACAACCAAAAACATGTAAATTCCAAATATCTGGCACTACACCGTGAAATACTTCGAATGGTGTATGATCTGTATTTCCTACATTTATTGTTAGTGTCAGATTTAAAAAATATGCTGCAGTGTTGATTGCTTCTGCCCACAAAGATTCTGAAAGATCTGTCAATAGCAACATGGATCCCCCTTCTTGTTCAAGAAACTATCAAATTCCTCATTGATAAATTCACCACCGCAGTCTGTTCTAAGTCTCTTGATATGCCGACCAGTTACATCTTCAGACCAAACCGCATAAATTCTCGAAACTTGTCCAACACTTCTTTTTTTGTTTTTATCTAGTAGACCATCCGATATCTGGTTGCTTCATCCTAAAAACATAAATAAAATTTCTTACATGAAATGGCTCTGCCACATTAGCGTGAATAATCTCTCCAGGCTTATAGTTTCTTCTATACGCTTTTGATCTTCGCGCAACCTTCACAAAAGACTTCTGACTTATCCTCAACTCAAGACCGGTCGCCATGTCTTTGGCGATCATTTGTTTTATTTTCTCATTGGAGATGTGCCCCAATTGTTGCTTTGACGTTGTGCATGATCGAATTGCCAGATGATGTTGGTCATTTAATGACCGCGAAATTATTGCTCTAGCTAAAGCATCTTGTTGCTTCCAAAGCACCTCCTCGTCATTGATTTTCGGATCTCCGTCTTTCGGTTTCAGTGCTGTTCCGTTCACATATCCCATTAAACCCTTGGCTTCTAAGACTGCGTGGATCTCAAACTTCCACCTTCCATAGTTGGATTTCTCCAGGCGAATTATATCTCTTGCAAAAAAAAAACATATCCTACTGTGACGCTTAGTACGATCGGGTTGCCTCGAGCGCCAGTTTCTTTACGTGGTACGCTCCACGGGACCGCGGGTAGCTACAACGGAGTACGGTACGCCAGGGGTGAGCTGTCTAATTTGGCAGGAGGGAAAAAATAACTTAAGACAACATGACAATATTTAATGAACCCCCTATAAACACTATATTTAGTATTTACAACACCACTATCTTCACTATCCTCGTCGCTTCCTTTTCTCTCAATAGCGGGACGCCCTCCCGACGGTTGTAGCTCTAACTTGTCTATACTACTAACGCGCGAAAGCTGGCTGGCTCGCGAGCAGAGTGCCCCCGCCGTCAGACAACTGTAAGGTGCCGGAATTGCACACCGGCAGGCGATGATAAGAAATCGGAAACAGCGACCAGAAAGACCCGTCCGGATGCTACCAAAGCTGCGGGCGATTGGCTGGCAGGCGATGGCTAGAAACCGGAAGTGGAGACCGGAAAGAACATGGTCGGGTATTGGATGGTACCGGGATGATTGGACCTCCTTCTTCTAAGGACACGTTGGAGGGGAGACGATGACGTTAGCAGACGCGCGCGGCTTGTTGCAAATGTAGAAGGGAGAAAGTCTTATCATAGCATTCTCTTCCGGACGGAATGGCAGCGACTCCGGACAAGTTAGCGATTCCGGAGCGGCGCGGTCTGGAGCGCGCTTCCTTGCTAATCAAAACGATATGGGTCTGTAAATAAGCAAAACTGTAGAATTTGGTCTCGAGAAAAGCCCAATATTATTTGAGAAGCGCATACTCAGTGGGCTAGTAAAGTAAATGGCGGATCCAGGATTTTTTCTGGATGGGAGGACGGGCAAAAAAACTGTTAGAAATAAACTTAAAGTATCATTCTTTTTGTTATTTTATTCATATATTTTAACCAACTCTGATAATTTGATTTGCTTCTAAGTATGTACTGTGATGATCTCCACAGTACATAAAAATACCGTCTAATAAAAATACCCCCTAAATCCGCCGTTGATTTTTTATTGACGGTTCTCTCAACGCTGATTATGGTGATTAGTGCGGCATTAGCTGAGCAAAGAGCTGATGGTCAGATCATCTTTCAACACGATGGGACTCCTCCACATACAGCAAGAGCAGTTGTTGAATTCCTAAAGGATATATTTTTGGAAAGTTGGATAGGCAGGAATGGACCCTACAGATGGCCTGCCAGAAGTCCTGACATCGGCCAGAAAGTTTTCGATCTTAACAGACCGAATCTCGTAAACTCCGAAGAATTGCCAGAACGAATTATTGAGGTCTGCAATAATATAACAGTACGGCATTTCGAAAATATAAAGCGCGATTTTTACGATCGACTAGGTCACTGTTTGGCGGCTTTTGGTCAGCACTTTGAACACCGATTGTAGTTTATGGTTTTGTAATAATTGTTACTATTTTTGTTATTATTTCTAATTTGTGTTATTTGCATTGTTGCTGTAGATAATTTTAGTTTTTAATTTTATGTTCCCTAATTTTTAAATGTCTTTCCAAAATATCATAATATCAGCGAAATGGTAATAATAATCTGTACATCTGTGCAACTATCATGTTAATGCCAATTTTTCAACGACCACCTAAATAATACTGTAACGTTGCCTGAGCCGGGCGGGTTCGAGGATTTAAAGAAATTCTGGTACACACCGTAGTTACAAACTTTTATTAAAAAAAATATATGACGTTTCACTATGTACAAACTTCCACGATAACACGCTGACTTGTTCACGATGCTACCAATACACTCTCCTGTTCCGTCGTTCGTTCCCTTCTTATACCCCTACTGGCGTTCTCGATTCCTTTTATTCCGGGAATAATGAGATCATCCTCATCCAGGATGAGCGAGCATCGTATTGTATGAGATCACCGCGACAGAATCTTCTAGGCTGATGATCTTATGTGAACAATCATTCCCAGACGTTCTCATGGTCCGTGGACTGTTCTAGATCAATGCCGTTACCATATGTGGTCATTCCAATAATTGTTCCCAGACAGATGACATCATCCGCTTCCGGTGCCGTAGCGGAAGTGAAAAAAATCCGTGAACAATTTAATTTGTTTGAATTACTCTTTCTTATTTTAAATTCATAACTTTTAGTGCGATTGAAAGAAGAAGTTGTAAATTATATTGTGTAAAAATTTTAATTCCAAATCTTCATCCTAACAAAAGTTAACATGGGGTAGAAAATTTAACATGAGAATTCCTATGGCCAGTGATAAAAAAAATATATTAACAAAACAAACATGCAACGAACAATAGCGCCACAAAATCAAGTAGCCATGTTATTATTTAAGATTAATGTCACTGCATCCTATATGGTCAGAATACAATAAGCAGTTAACTACAACTTCTACTACAAATTTTATTATTAAAAATAAAAATATAAAATAAATTACAATAAAATTTATATACATTTGGTTGAAGTTTCATGTGACAACTTTTATGTCATGAAAGCCTGAGATTTCAGAATTTGAAAAACTGAAAATAAACTGAAACGACTTGAAAACCCGGAAATATCAAAACCAGAAAATTTAAAAGACTGAGAACTTGGAGACCTGTAAATAGAAAACCTAAGAATCAAAGAAGCTGAAAACGTCAGAACCACATGAAAAACTGAACACAGAACTTGAAAACCTGATAATCTAAATCCTGAAAACCTGAAAGTTCGGAAACGGAAAAACCAGAGAACCTGGAACTTGAAAGGAATACCTATCTAAAAACCTGAAATACGGAAAACTTAAAAACATGAAAGCCTAAAGCTTAAAAATCTGACAACCTGGAAACAGAAGAATTTGAGAAACTGAAAGCATTAGAACAAAAACATGAAAAATAAAGTTGAAAATCTAAGGCAATTTACTCGAGTAATCGAGACAGCCTGTACGTGTATATTTGAATTGTTTATATTTTTAAGACTTTCATTCTTGCCTTTTATTTTAATTTATTTTAACCTCAGCTTAGGATTAATTTACTCCTGGGGATAATGTTATACACCATGAAACCCTCACGTGACTGAAGACAACTTGGTCCACCTCCAAAAAATTATGCAAAATTACAAGCTCGCGCGTTACGTTTATTACGTGAGTTCACGTGATATCCCGTGACATAAGAACGACGTGTACATACAACCAAATATCAAAGTTTTCATACCGCCATTTAATTCGTTAACACCAAAGCAGATTTAACACGATTCAGATAGAATCAGAGACGGAACTGCATTTTCCCATAATAATTCCACGTCTCTAAAAATAAGTCCGTAGGAATCATGTCTTCTTTTCGGAAAGGATCACGAGCACGACAAGCTATGCCAGCAATAAATTGCTTCAATTCTAGGCGCGGACACGGCGTACGTTTCTCCTTTGTCTCGTTAATGCCGATTGCAGCAAAGTCTCTGAATCCTGAAAATGTTGCGGCGTGGCGTACAGGCGAACAAGCAGGGGCGTAGGCAGGAACATTTTCGAGGAAGAGTAAGTTATTTTAGTGTACCGAAAAGGGAATGAATCTTTTAATCAAAAATGATTTATGATGTTGCTTATGCGAAATTAAATGTTGTCGGCTTTGCCCTTAAAGTTGCGAAATTTTTCTTTGAAGGCCATTATTTAGGAAATCTACGATTTTAGTAAGTTATATTTTTCTTCAAACGTCAGAAAAACGTGACATTGTATATGTCAATAGGTAATGACAAATGGCGATTTGTCTTAATTGAACATTTTTTTTTGCCTAGGGTGACAAAGATTTTGTCTGCCGCTCAATTGTCCAATTGTGTGCTTTGAAGAATTCGAGGGACCTGTAAAACCGGCAGCGAATTTTGACACTATTAATATTTGGGAAATACCATTGTTTAGAAGTTTAGAGTCGTGTTTTTTGTTGTTTTTTAAATATTTATGGTGCTATTGTATTATGTGTCGTCTAAGGGCCTAATTTCATGTCCCGGTAAGCGAACCCTGCGAGGACGTCGTTGTGAGAGGCGGACTTGTTTCGAACTGTCATTGAAATCATATTGAAATCTCGAAATGGCGAATGTTTGTGTTGTTCTTGTTGTGAGGAAAAAGTTCACAGGGAATGGGAGTTACATAAAACTTGTGAATGACGTTTTAGAAGATAACCGTGAAATTAGTGAAATGAAAGTACTATTTTGGTTCCAATTCTCTCTTTATTATTATTTCTTCCATTTAGTCAGTCGATGAGTACAGTGGACAGGGCGGCCCACCCGCCCACCGCACACACAAACGGTACCAAAACCATACGCTGTTTAGTCACAAAGAAACATATAATATACGAGCAAAGAATATCAATCCAAATTGAGAATTACACCAAATAAATATTCAAATTTACATTTTTGACTAAACGGTTGACAAACTGTTTCGGAATGACAACCATTTTCCTATTGTATCCACATTCTGTTTCTTGTATTGCCTAATTCTTCTTTGTGACTAAAATCATGTAGTTCATGGCACCACATGTGATTGCGGTGGGCGGGTGGTCCACTGCATCTACAACTGACTGATTGACTAGTGGTATTGGAATGACAACCACTTTTTGACTTTAAGCTTCTGCAGGCAGTTTAAAAATGCGGAGTGTGTTCTGGTTTAAATGAAAAAAAAAAAAAAAAAACAATAAATGGTTGTCATCTCTCAACCATTTAGTCAGTCGATGAGTATAGTGGACAGGGCGGCCCACCCGCCCACCGCACACACAAACGGTACCAAAACCATACGCTGTTTAGTCACAAAGAAACATATAATATACGAGCAAAAAATATCAATCCAAATTGAGAATTACACCAAACAAATATTCAAATTTACATTTTTGACTAAATGGTTGACAAATTAGTTCGGAATGACAACCATTTTCCTATTGTATACATAATTTTGTTTCTTGTATTGCACAATTCTTCTTTGTGACTAAAATCATGTCGTTCATGGCACCACATGTGAATGCGGTGGGCGGGTGGGCCACTGCATCTACAACTGACTGATTGACTAGTGGTATTGGAATGACAACCACTTTTTGACTTTAAGCTTCTGAAGGCAATAAAACAATAAATGGTTGTCATCTTTCAAAATTTCAATTAATTTCAAAAGCACGAAAAATGTCTTGCATACCACGCGACGAACTGGCGGCCTTCTTTTCGATCGACATCTTAACAAAATAGCATCTCCGTCGTAATTTTGTCCTAAACAAGGAGTACGGAGTAAACGATAGAGATGTACAGTTAATTTTTAACTAAATCGCATTAGCGGATATATCGATTAAGTGTTGAATTGCAGACACTGACTATTCTCTCTCAATGAAATAGGCAGATCTACCAGCATTCATCGTATTAGGATTGTTTCATGTTTTATTTTCATTTGAAATAGCTGTTGAGTATTTTCCACACGTGACTTTTCTGGACTGACGTAATCCACACGTGGACTCAGGGAATCCATAAGGTTGTTTCCCAGGTTCACAAGTTGAGGTATTTGTAAGGACACGTCAACTCCAAAGCCAGCAGAAACCGTTGAAACCGGCTCAGAAAATAAGTTAGTAGTTGTTCTTTTTTTCGTTAAACATTTCATCTAGTTCTTTTTATTATCGCGTTAGTTAAATTGTAAATTTTCAACTAACACATTTCTTAATCTTGTATTTAATCATTTCAATGTAAGAGTAGTACAACAGTCATAATTTAACTTGTTACATTTTTATTTCAACATTCATATTGTTTTTATTTGCCAACTTGTTACTTGTCAATTTAATTTCAATCTTCACAAAGTTAACTTAATATTGTTTAATTGTAAGAAATTTCCTGTGTATATTTATTTGTTCATTATGACTTTTGAGGGCATAACTGTATTTACTGTGTCACCACCCTACCTCAGATATTTGTCAGGACATTACAACTATTTTAGGTTGTAATAGTACCTACGTATCTGTTCCCAATATGTGGTCAAGTGATTCCGCAAGTGAGCATGAAGATTTGCCTAGAGAATATAGATTTAATATAAAGAAAAACGCTTTTCTCTAACTAACTGAAAGATTTTATTTATTTTATTTTATAGTATTGATTGACACCACCGCAGAAGACCATGGTGTTTCCGATATGCATGGGGTATCAAAAATAAGTGTGTGTAGATTCTGTTAATGAAATAAAATTCGAGAAATATGGTCATGGCCCCATAATATGTTGGATCTTCTACAACAATTTCCTGCAATAGCCTGTTTTCCTGAACTATGTGGTGCAGTGGATGGAATACTTATAATAATATAGACCCTCCTAGAATTAACTAACCAACCTATGGTAAACACTCAATGAACTGTAGAGAGACCGAATAATTAAATTACATATGTAGCTACATGTGTACAAATATATTTAACTTCTACAGTTGTAGCCATTTGCATTGTGATACCGAACTAGGTTGGACATTTAGTTACAGGCAGATTACTTGTAACTTGTAGACTTATTACAATTGTACAGTTTGTGTTACAGGCCCCAGATAGTACAGTTGACCAAACAAATTAAAGTATTTCTAGAAACCACCCATTATTTTTGTAACTTAGCAACCGATCATATTGAACATTACCTAACGGTAATCATCACTTATTTTCGAAGACATAATTTTTATCTATTTTCACACCTACTGCATGGTGTGGAACTAATATTTTCTTTTAATTTAATCATCGTAAGTCTCTGTATCCGTACTTATATTTTCTCTGGGGTTTCCTTGACCTCGTGTGACGTTTTCGTCTTTCCTTCTTTCAGTTGCTCATCATCAGTTGACTCTTTCTTGCTGTTTTCATGTTTGGTACTGTTACAATTTGATTTTTGCCGCGCATTCACCACCCAGGTTCAGGAACGAATCGGCATTAGAGATAACCGACCTATACAAAAAGAAACACGATAGGTTTTGCAGTGCCGCGCGACAAAACCGAGATTCTCTTTTTTTCGTTCGACATTTTGACAAAGTCCATTCAACGTAAATTTTGCTCCTGGAAAAAGGGATTAGAATCGTTGAATGTGAGTTATTTCGATAACAAATCGCTTTAGCGGATAATTCGTTAAATGTTGAGATTTCGGAGAGAGGTAAGAGAAACTACTTTATTGCGTGCAGACCTTGACTATTATCTTTCAATCAGATAGGCAGATTCACCACCACTTACTAGGATCTTTTGTACCACCTCAAAGGGATAATAGCTGTGAAAATTCTTTCCTGGATGCACGGAGTTTATTTCACGTGGAAACTGGTGTAATTTCCCAGGACCTGCAGGAATTGCAGAATCACAGACTTGCAGGATGCGCCAGAAAGTAAATTGTAAGGTGTTAGGACAGCTCCAAAACCAGCAGGAAGCGTAATAGTTTCAGAAGATAAGTAATAGACATTTTTTTATTATTATATTTGTTTTATGTGTTATCAATTCATCTAGTTATTTTGTTATTTTAGCGTTCATTTAAAAATTGTAAAGTCAGTAATCATCTTAATGTAATTTAAACATAGGTAAAGTGCAAAAGTCATAATTTAACTTGTCATTTTTTTTGATTTATTTCATCGTTCATTTCGTAATTTATTGCAATAACTTGTTATTCAGTCATTATAATTTCAATTTTCACCACGTTAGTTAATATTGTATAATTGTAGGAATTTTCTTTTTTTAATTTATTTTTTCATTATATGATTTTGGGGACTTAGCTGTATTTCTTGTGTCACCATCCACACTTCTCATTTTGTCAGGGCATTACAACAAGTTAGGTTGTAATAGTACATGTAAGAATATAATTTGTACTGATGATTTTTAATGTGTTAATCTATGTTTTCTTTTTTACTTTCTGTTATGTATGTCGTCTATAGACCATTCCTACGTGAAATTAATAAATGCAACTTGTTAATTATTGGAAATGGAATATTAATAATAATATTACAGTTTAACACAACTTAAAACATCAGGTAAAGGTGCCCTCTTTCCGTCCACGCTCCTGGAATCTCAAGTTTTAGGGGATGTGACAAATGGTGGATTCGCCAAGTTTCGAATTTAGATATCTCTCGACATTGGCGTGACGACGTTGCGGCGTTTCTCTATTTACACCTCCTCCCTCTTTTCTTCGACGCTGTCATTAACCCGATCCATAAAAGTGGAAAAACCCTGCAAGATTCAGGACTCGGTGCTTGTGTCATAAGCACACACGATTTAAGATTACGAATCCAGCGTTAGCGCTCTTATACTTTTACGCTTTCCGTCTCGCTCCGGAGATGTATGACGTCTAACCGCACTACGTTGAATCGGAAAAACGAGCAAACGGATGAATATAGAACACAACGAATGTTTTGAAAAAAAGGTTGATTTTTGCCTGTTAACGTCATGAATTGTGCTTGTTGTGCAACAAGTATCTTTTATTTATATACCAATTATAAAATATTTAAAAAATAAAGGTCAACTCATAGGTAAATACATCACTATTGGAAATTGACCTTCCACAACTTGGTAACGTATTAGAGTAGGCTGTGAACTTTAAATTAGGTTGGCACTACTAACTGTTTACAATTTAATATTTGAATGTCAAATGTGTCAAAATGACTTTAAAAAACGGTAACAGAATAGTGAATGGAAGTATTCTATAGAACGCTGTGTTAAAGGTTTTTCGAAATACCTACCCTAATTTTCCTGCAGATTATAAAAAATTAGTCCAACATATTTATAAATGTATGGCAAGATTTCGTGATGTTAGTGTGTTGTAGCGGAGCGAGTGTTAGTTTTATGGTTTTATGATGACCGTGTCATTCATTCATTCATTGTGTGGGGGAGAACAGTTGCTGTAATTTTGAATAAACCTACATTCTTTGTTAGTCTTTTATTTTCTTTAAATCAAAACAATTTAACATGAGAAACATAAACGTCATAATGTTCAGACTATAACCTCAAATTTTACTGTCAGTCAATTTGCAGGCTGGGCCATTGCATAAAAAATAACTCACCTACTCTAATTTATAATTTAAATGATATCATGGTATGTAGCTATACAGGCAGATTTTTTGAAAAGTGAACACCTTCAATAACTTTGAACAGAAGCGAAATTTGAAAATTTCCAAAAACACGTCAAGTTTTATACAGAGGGGGCATATTTTGAGAGAGGTTTAGAGTTGACAGGTCTCACCCTCATAGCGGGGTGGCCAACCCCTTAAAAATTTTAAATGGAATACATCATTTAAAAGCAGGTCACGAAGAGTCTTTCCAGGTAATTGTTTTTACTATTTGATACTTATTTACGGGATAGCAGGTCAATAAATGCTATGGTGCAGAGTTGATATTTCAGAATTTTTGACACTAAATCAACTTTTTCAGAAGAACACAAATAAATTGTCTCAAAAAATCACCTTTATACAAAAATATAAGAATCAACAATGAAAAGAAATTTCAAAAAGTCAAAGCTTCCTGTATAGTAGAAAAACATGTTCCATAGAATTGTACCTGTGTATACAGGGTTAGTCATAATAGTGCGAGGACGGACTATTACTTACTTTACTTTTTTTTTTAATGGAACCGTTTTTTTTTTTTCATATTCTGATTTGCTGTTCTAAATGCTACAACTGCATGTCTATTTTTCTAAATTTGGAATTCAAGGTTGCCGAATTATTATTTTTTCGTGAAAATTTTTGAAAAGTCAAGTAATTATTTCAAATTCTGAAGCATTATTATTAAATATTGAACATTGAAATTTGGCATGTCGATAAACGAAGCGTGGGTCTTTCGAACGATACGAGTTGATGTTATTGTACAGGCTGTTCAGTAGAACCACATTTTTTGGCTTTGGATGGCCCTATTAATTATCTTTCACTTTTTTGTACCCCATACGTGTACTTATTGAGATAATTAGACCTATTTGGAAATTGCGCCAATATCTGTCATTGCGTTCACTAGACATTGCAACACGACGGTACACCTCCTCATTGTAGGGTAGTTAGGACACATTTAAACCCAAATTTTGTTGATCGGTGAATAGGCAGGGGAGGCCCTAACATTCGATGGCCACCACATTCTTCCCATTTTTATGGGGCCATGAAAATAACATGGTATATGAAGAACCACCAACGACGAAATCAAATATGAATGGATCGTACTCGCGATGTGTCTGGAAGAATCAACGCAAACATGTTGAAAAACGTTAATGTATTGACTCATTTGTTACAGGAATTCAAACTTGTGTTCAACAACAAGGAGGCTATATTGAACATTTAGTTTTTTTAATGTTTCTGGTTGTCGTTTAATACCGAGTTTAATACTATATTGTATGTCTTCATTGTTTGCTATATATTACTTTTTTCTAAATAAACCTTGAACAATCGTTCAAAAGGTCCTTCCACGGCCTACTTTTTATGAATAAATCACATGTATGCCTACATTTTTTAAACAGTCTAATTATCTCAGTAAGTACACGTATCGGAGATGCACCGTCGTGTTGCAACCACATCCTTTAACAAACGTCTAGTGAATGCAATGACAGATATTGCCGCAATTTCCAAATAGGTCTAATTATCTCAATAAGTACACGTATGGGGTACACAATAGTAAAATATAATTAATAGGGCTATCCAAAGACTTAGAAAAATAGGGAGGTGCCATTTAAAATAACAAAGTTATGGATGTCCAAATATTGCATAAATTAATCAGTTAACATAACATAACATCCAATTGTATTAGCAGCGCTCGAAAGACCCAAGCTTTGTTTATAAACATGCCAAATTTCAATCTTCAATATTTAATAATAATGCTGATACAGAATTTTAGAAAATTTTCACAAAAAAAAATAAATAAAGACATACAGTTGTAGAATTAAGAACAGCAAATCAGAATATGGAATGGAATATATAGGGTTCCATTTAAAAAATTAAGTCGAGTACAGCCTTGGAATAGTGAAAAACCAAATATAGTTGAAAATAATTTTAGTCGATGTAGCTTTGATGGTAATATATAACATTTATTTTTATTTTTATCGGTAATGCCACTATCTTCCGTCCTCGCACTGTCGACTCACCCTGTATATTTCATCATGATAAAAAAAACAGCTTTTCCTTCATTTTTGCATCTATCTTCACATCATGCATTCTTTTACTTCTTTCCAGTATCGATCCCAAGTATACATATTTTTTTCTTACAATCGTTTTGTTATACAATTTAGTCATAGGCGGAGGGTGAAATAAGGAGGCAGAAAAATGTTCAAAAAAATTGCGGATTTCAGCAAAGTGGTCAAAATAAATATTTTTGAAGTGAAAACTTCTTTAGCGGCGGTGAGCACTTTTTGGGATGGGTAAAGATTGTTAAACTCGCGTCAGGACGTGGCCTGATCGAAAATTCGTAAGACGGATTAAGGGTAGACCGGAGGTAATATCCCCCTCTGTTTGTTGCGAGTTTCAGAAGAAATAATCGTCCAGCGGGAGGAGTAGCTATTTATCAAAATATGAACACAGTTTATTATTGCACAAATTATATGGATGTGCATGCGAAATACACCAGCATGTTTAAGGGAATTGAACGCGGCTTCATTTGACTATAATTTGTCTGCACAACAACATTCCTAAACGTCATACCAGCCCACTCTTTTATCGCACAACTAGACATGGATAGGAAGAAGACTCTAGACGGTCCAAAAAATTATTGTTTAGTTTTGGAATTACTTAATCTTTAACACACCTAGCACTTCAATTTTTGGTTTAACATTTGAATAATGATCAACACTAAAGTAGAATGTCCCTCAAAATAACATAAAAATATCTTATCTGATAACAGGTTGAATCCGTAATGAGAAGACCAAAATCAACCAAAACTTGAAAAAAATCAGTTATGAAATAAACTTTGTACGAAGCTGCTTTCGATTATAAAAACAAATCCTTAAATCATTGTTGAAATAACCGAATGGTTTCTTTGTTTTTCCAAAATTCGTAATGCGATGCAAATTTCCTATCTCCGTCGTACATAATATAAGATGCAATAGTGTTATCTCTTACCGTTTGAACTGGAGACGTACAATCAGTCCGAGCGTTACTGAACAGAACGTCGCGTGTTCATGGTAAAAACTTCTTAGGTCCACAACTTTCGGCGCGAAGCAATACGGGGTGACACGTCAGAATTATGGCCTAGTGATCTATGGTCACTTGAGTTTCAGAAGATGTTAGTGTCGAAACTGGTTTGTCCTTAAATTTTTATTAGTTTATTTTTTTCTAATAATAATGGGAAATTTGATGAAGAATGCTATAGAAAAATATCCTTCCGCTCATCGAAAAAATAGACGTTTAGCGCAATTAAAAGCAGTGAAAAAAAAAACACAGCTAAGGTAAAACTATAAAACCATGGATTCATTTTATAATAATTATTATTTGTAGTGAAAACATGCCTACGGTCTCTTCAGACATCAGTTCTGTGAGAAGTGATATGTTGGAAAAAAGGTAAATGATATGATTTTAAAGTCAAATAAGGTATCATTCTGATTTTTTTTGAATGAAATAAACTTGAACTGTTCGATAATAATTTTAATTGCAATATCTATTAATATTTGGGGCAAGTCCGCCCCTGTCGATAGCGCATGTGGACCCTTAGTCGGTCAGTCATTTCTGAATGGTCACTCCGCTGATTCATAGCAACAACTGCGCTGGTAGACTGCACTGCACTCATCTCTGTCCTCGCACTGTGTAGCAATTAATGCCTAGGAGTGAAAAAACCAATGTGACATGTGAAATAGATTTCTTTAAAATTTGACGTGGGCAAAACTCTCTCTTATGACGTCGCGACCAATACCCTTAATGCTACTGTCGGCGATATGTGTATAAGTCGTTGCCACTCTGGTGATAATCAGTTCATTATTATGGTTGCCGTTTACATTTCTCCAGATAAGTCATTGCGTGCTATACGAGACTTCTTGTATGAAAATTTATTCATTTATTCTCATGGCGCATTTGCATTGCTTCAAAAAAAAAAATGGGAAAAGCTTTGATGATTTGGCAATGATTTTTAGTGGAGATTTCAACATAAACTTTGCAGACGATAAAAATCAACAATTAATTGAATTTTTAAATAATGAATTTGGTTTAGCGATGTCAAATGATCGCAATCTTAGCACAACGAAATACAAAACTACTATTTATGCGGTCTTTATTAAACATTTAAATAGATTTGAATCAAAATTGTTGGTTTCTTACTTCAGCTACCATAAACCTATTGTATCAGTTTTAGAGATTTGCGATGATGATGCTGGTAATGATGATGGTGAAAGAGTCGTTGAAATTATGGATGAAAGTTGATTTTTCTGAGAGGTAAACTTTTTAATGTAAAATAATAATTGTAATAGTTCTGAAGTGTTCAATTTTTAATGTAATATAAATTGTCATGTTTGTGTACGATAGCGCAATAAATGAATATTGTATTTTACCACATAAATGATAGTAGTTTTATACTGATAAATAAAGCAATTCGTGCGAAATTACTCCCTAACCATTCCAAAATATTCAAAAATGCACAACGTTAATGTTCAAGTTTTCACTTCTGCCGGCACTCCCGGAGTACAACCCGTATATAGGGAAAAGTAATGTATATTAAACTGTTTGCTAAATTGGACCACCAATATATTAATATTATATTTCAAAGCGTATTTACCATTTATTGCATAAGTTTATGCCAAAAAAAAAATGACTGAATGACCAAGAAACATGAAGTCCGTTCCTAATCGTATGGTGTTGTCAATTGAAAAAAATAAAAACAACTCTTCGAGATATGTTGGTGGTCCAATTTAGAAACGGTACAGTATACTCTCCTATACTACGAAGGCGCTGAACGGACATGCATGGAAAAATAACTGTAATCGATTTTTTTTCTGGCAATTCCGACTTTTTTCTGGCAATTCTGACTTTTTTCTGGCAATTCTGACTTTTTTCTCGCAATTCCGACTTTTTTCTGGCAATTCAGACTTTTTTCTGGCAATTGCGACAGGGGTAGGATGATGGCACTGTTTTGTTACCGAAACCTAAAATATGAAATACTGTCGACATTTTTGTCCACATATTTGGAGTATGTTTCTTTAAGGGGTCAATCGCGTAGCGCGGGGCACCAATTTCAATGATCCACGGAAAAACAAATTTTCACAGACGATAATTTCCGTGGATCACTGAAATTGGTGCCTCGAGCTACGCGCTCGACCACTTAATAAGGAAACATACTCCAAGAAGGTCATATTTCCCTTTACGTGAAACTTAAAATGTGGGGAGTATCTCTTATTTTATGATTTTATGAATGATAAACGGAAAAACAAATTTTCACAGACGGCAACCTCAATGGATCACTGAAATTCATCATGCTTCGTGCTATGCGCTATGTGCTATGCGACCACTATAGACATTCTGTCTGTTGGAAATAAACTTATATTATTATTATTCTATTAATATTATTATTAAAGAAACATACTCCAAGAAAGTCATATTTCCCTGTACGTGATACTCAAAATGTAGACAGTATTTCATCTGTTAAGTTTGAGCAACAAAACAGCACCATTGTCCTACCCCTGTAGCAATTGCCAGAAAACAGTCGGAATTGCCAGAAAAAAAGTCAGAATTGTCAGAAAAAAGTCAGAATTGGTAGAAAAAAAATCGTCAGTTATTTTTCCATTCACGTCCGTGCAGCGCCTTCGTACCTATACACTATCATTGTAAGTCGAATATATTATATCATGGGTGGTTTCAATAGAAATAAAAAATAACAGTGTTGTCAATTACTTACACTACCGTCCATTAGTTTCGATACACTCAAAGCAGTTTAATTTTTCTGATTTTTGAAAAATTACTTTTGCATGATAAATAATAGTAGATTATATTACAAGTGACAGAAATGCTTCATAGCCTGCGAGTGAAATCCTTGAATCACGAGTGCGGTAGCACGAGTATTACACATCTCACGAGCTTAAAATGGCATTTCGGTCACGTGTGATATACGACGTTTGGTCCAACAGTTGTATTTTTTTAACAACAAAGAATCTGTAAAAGATATTTTTGAAGCGACATTTCTTGACATTGACATTTAAAACATAGTCAAGCAATGATCGAATTTAGTCACTAGTGATTGAAATTTGATTTTAGTCACTCAAAATAAACAAAAAAAAAACACCTAAAATATGCAACTGTTGGACAAAATTTTTCTAAAACATTTTTTAAGTTTGTTTTTTCATCTATTGCTTTTAAAATATATGCAACTTATATCACGAGAATTATTTTAAAAAGTGATATTCCCATTTAATTTGAAAAAAAAAACGTGTATTGAAATTAATGGATACTAGTGTACAGTATGACTTTAGTAAGTAATTTTTATTATTCGATTTCTAGAAATGCCATTGTACGAAAAACATTTCCTCGATTTTGTTATATCTAGTTATAGTTTTGTTATAACAACCTTATAGTGTAATATACTATAAAGATGTTTTATTATTTTCCGTGTAATATTCTATTAATTTAATTAAGTTTTTCAACTTTCCAATGCCTGCCTTATAATAAATACAGAGAGATCTAAAACGACATTGTTCAAAGTTGGATAACATCAACTTGACCTTTACGACAAGCTGCTTTTCGTGCATGGCCAACTTTAACTAATTTTGTTTTCGATCTCTCTATAGTTTCCTCTGAATTAACATTGTGTATGTATCTTATATTGTATTATTTTATTCCTTTGTTTTCGTAGTTTCGTTTGTTCCCTTATTTATTAAGGATTATGCTCTTATAGGAGTCTCTGAGCATCCTTTTAGTTTTTATTGCTTCATTTATTGTGTTCTTTGACTTTTTTACTCTATCCTCTCCTATACATTTTATTTTGTACTTCTTCTAACTTTGCGTTATTGTGCGATTACATTTTATGCTTCTCTGAATCATGTGTTTATTAATTCTTATATTTTGTTTTATAATTATGAGCCCTCTTATTATTCATTAAAGAAAAAAATCGGAAATCCGAGAATTAAAAATTCAGTTAGACAGGACTGCATCGCCATAAGATTGTTGTCGGAAATTATAAATTATACAAAAAAAAAGGCAAAGCGCCAGGGATATAGTGATATAGAACAAATAAACGAGTGCAAAATAAAAAACCTGCTCTCCGATTTGTGCACGTGCTATTCAAAGATCGACCGTCAACAATCAAAGAATGCCGCCGGTTGATTCTCGTTAAGCATGATTTTTATTTTGCACTTGTTTATCTGTTCTATATCACTATATCCCTGGTGCTTTCTTTAATAACATTAATCAAAGCGCCTTTTGAAAACAAAAATAATTTATTGTTTTTGTTTACACAATATTTTTTTAATTTGACCTTTGATAGACGTCAGGATTGAGAAAAAGCAGTGGCGTCTCGTTTATTGAGGTTTTGAAAAAAAGTAAAGTCTGGTATTTATTCACTTTATATTGATATACACAGTAATGCCTACGCTCGTGTCCATCAAGAAATATAAGCATCATCAACGAATGAATCAATGATCTACACACGTCGTCCAAATTTGCAAGGAAGACTTGATGTCTGAGTCACCCGGTATCACGATAATACGTGATATAAATAACGAGGAGTAAAACTACTAGTTCTGTAAGATAATACACAAACAAGTATGCAACAAAAAACCTATTAACGTGTTATTATTCTGTTGAACTTTTAGAAAAGAGTACATCCATTACACCAACAACATCTAGGAATAATAATGACAAAAATGAGTTCAAGATAAAAAATAAATAAAGAAAATTATAAACAATGCTATAATATAAATATAATATAATAAATATAATAAATATAATAAATATAATAAATATAATAAATATAATAAATATAATAAATATAATAAATATAATAAATATAATAAATATAATAAATATAATAAATATAATAAATATAATAAATATAATAAATATAATAAATATAATAAATATAATAAATATAATAAATATAATAAATATAATAAATATAATAAATATAATAAAAAAGTCGTATAGTGTGGACATTCAATTATGACGAGATAAAGTAAAAAAGAGAAGCTTAAAAGATTTATGCATTTAGATATACACATATCATGGACACACCCACTATAATATTTTTTTTATTAAAATTAATAAAAAAAAGCTCATTGCGGTGGCATTTCTTATTTGAATACAAAATTGCTCCAAATCCTCTTATACTACTATTTTCCCAAATTTTATAATCTTTAATTGAAATTGCTAACCTTTTTTTAATTCGTCTTTCCATATTTCAAAGATAGAAACGATATATAAGTACTTAATGTATCACTGGTCCTGAGACATGAGTTTCCTCCAACCGACGAATATTTTTAAATCTAAAATTCCAAGGAAACTCGCTCTCCCAACTCTTCGTGTGGATGGCGCATATTGGCGGCACGCGCGCCCGGACGCCAGCTCGCCGCCACCACGTTTACATGGGTATTTACCACTGAAAAAATGTCTCGTTTTTTGTTGATTAACATATCTGCTATCTATATATTGTTTTCAGACGCTAGATTCAAAGGAACTTAGACATTTTTATGGGAATTCCACTTGGAATTAAAAACTTCTTGAATATTGTCAAAATACACCATTTTCCCTGTAAAATATGCATAGTCAAACTTGTCGATATATTATAAAAAATAAACCAATGCTATTCTTATTAAGAAACAAGTATGTACGTAAAAATAAAAGACAATGATAATATAATAAATTATTATTATTATACTGCTGGACTCATTTTTTGGAACGGCTCCATTTCAATAAAAACAATAAAGGATTCATACATCAAGAACCTTCGAAGGTCAAAATCATCAGGACGTAGTACACTAATAATATTAGGGGTGACGGGGAAGAACAACAGTTTTCAAAAGGCCTGACCTTAGTTCACTTTGTGACCACGTCGTACGCTGTGAATCATTTTTGAAAAACTAACTGTCAAAATTTCAAATATCTGGAGAAATTGAGGTTAGAAATTGTAATAAAAAATAGTACAATCAATAATATCCTTCAGTTAATATTAGTTTTTTTTTTTTAAATATCAACGTTCTCCAAATTTTAAAGAAAAATAACTTACACGACTTATCACAAATCAGTTTAATTTCTGTTTATATGGTAATAGTATGGTAACAGTAATTAAGATCTAAAATGTACGCTTTATATTCGGCCAAAACAATGTTTTCTCATTATTATTTTTCTTATCTTTAAAACTCCCAGAAAACGATAAAAATGATTAATTATGTAAACGCCCTTGATGCAACATTAATTACAATTACATTCAAAAGGGTGAAATGACACTGTCCCTCCCATCATTACTACCGAACTCCATTAAAAAATTACCAACAGACAAAAATTGTTCCACCCTTCAGCCCTCACATTTTTCTTCTCTTAGCAGTGATTATTGTGTTATTAGATTCACAAGAAAAGTGGTTATTGTGGAGGGTGAGCTTGCATCGCGGAAGTGGTCAAACGATTGTCTATTTATAATGTGGAAATTATGATAAGAACAATATGCCCTATTTTTATATGTCGACTGAAGACTCAATAGGTTTCGATAGAATAATATATAAATGTTTGTTGAACCATTTTATTATATCGTGCGCTCAACAAAAAACGACGTCAAGTGGGCCATGGATTGCATCCCATCTCTGTCGGTCAGGTGCGTGGTCCTGACTGACCGACAGAGATCAAATGCAATCCATGACCCACTTGACGTCGTTTTTTGTTGTACGCACGATATAAAAAACATTCTAATAACGATGAAACGAAAATACACTTTGCTATTTGCTCACCGTAGACTTTGAAAACACATTTAATTATGCTTAAGGCTAATGAGTTAAGGTTAATGCTGCCTCAGAATTTCTCTATTATATGGTACTCTAATTATATACAAAACATACACGAATTATAATAACAAAACGTAATTCTTGAGACAATACATTCCTTGTTACACAGTAAACATGGCTGATTACGACTAGAGCAACGATGAATATTTCACATAAATATTGTTTTTCCATAATTATAAACAGAAGTGAAAGAAATTGATTTATTTTTCTTCTTCTGGAATATTCATTATTATTCCGCAACCAAACCTACATGGCTGCAACCCAAACGCATTGTGGTCCTCTCACCGTATCTGTTAGTAACTGGCTGATGTCGACTGAAGCCGAGTATACCCGATTCGGCGTCACCGACCCGAGCGCGACGGTTCAGTTTCTTTCACTGTTCAGAAAGAGCGCAAAGTAAAGTGCGAGCCACAGTAATCCCACACCCATAAACCGGACTCGAAATTTTGGTCTCGGAAATTTATGACTGGGTTTAGTCCTCCATTGTTAAGATAATTGTGGGCAATGGGCCCCGGTTTATGAGTGACGGATTACTGTTTTCCAATTATTTATGCTTGGGGACTCCTCATACATTTTGTGAATATTTTCTTGCATCATTATAAATTTGCTTTTCACAAGCACTACCATAAATTTACTAGGGCATTTTTTTCTATAATTCAAGGAGGCACGTCCGAATCAGGTGTTTGAAATTTAATATATTTTTTTTATATTTCTTCCCATAAATCATTGATTTTCAAAGTTTGAGACTGTTAAATAAATAAAATATTGGATTAATGCTATTCTTATAGAAATTAATGTAAAACCGTTTACACATAATAATATCTAACTGTCAAAATTTATTAGCAGAAACCTCAGTTTAGGAATAAATTTTGACCATTATGGTGGTTTGAGAATTTCATCCGTCGTTCCCAGGTCAAAGTGTAGGTGTCAATAAATATAATATAATTCATTTGATTTATTATGATCATTCATTGTCAATCTAAAATTTCAGAATTAATTTCAATTGTATATTTTTTCATAGTACGCAGTAGCAGTGTCTCGTTTGCAAACATTCTTCTCAAGAAAAAAAACTGCCGTTGGGTGAAGTACCATGAGATCATTTAAATTTAAATTAGAGTAGGCTGTGAAATTTAAATTAGGTTGGCACTACTAACTTTTAACAATTTGCTTTAAAATTTGAATGTCACAGTGACTTGAAAAAACGCTAACAAAATGGCTGCATTGAAGCTGGGGGAGAACACTTTGAACATTTGCTGTAATTCTAAATAAACCTAGATTATTTGTTAGTGTTTTATTTTCTTTAAATTAGCATAATTTAACATGAGAAACATAAACGTGACAATGTTTGCCATAACATCAAATTACGCCCACTCTTATTTATAATTTAAATGATCTCATATGGTATTTATATGACAACAAAAAAAAACTTTGTATTGTCCCTCCAGTAGTCAAGTTCGATCGCACCATTTACTGACATTTTTGCACGACAATTAAATTTTTTAATCCTCGTGCACGTCAGTAGACCTGTAAATATGCAAACTTCCCACTCCTGAAATTGAGCAAACAAAACGTGTTCCATAGAGATTAATTGTCGTGGGTGGATATCATCACAGCGAGAAGGCTGCATTCAGCGCCCACATATAAACGTGATAAGCGTGGCGGCAGGTCAACCCGAGCGTCGCGGCGTAGTTCAACACCCCTCTCCCTCGCCCCTGCGGCCTCCACAGTCTGCTGATTACGAAGCCACCCCATGGCCTTACCGCCCCCGCAACTCGCACCATTGTTAAACGGCCGCTCCAACGTTTCTGTCGTTTTAAAAGATCGCACCTATGAATATGTATCGTTAGCCACGATTGTCGGAGGTGAAATTTTGAATTTTTAATATGCGACAGGAAATTAATTTTGGTTTCTGCTTTAATAGAGAAAACTTCTTAATTTATCTTCTTGATTTATATTTTGCACTAACGTAATTGAAGGTTTTTGGGTTTTAAGACAAATTACAACGTTATATATCAATTTGCATTTCTATGGATGTTACTGTTGTTAACAATAAAGAAGTTGGAGAGATCGAGAAATATATCGTGTTTTCATTAGAGACCCTTTTTCGAATTTTACGGTTTTGTCAAAAGCAAAACCGTTCTTATTTTTAAAGCATAAAACTCTTTTCTAACAACCTTCACTTACTGATGTGATAACTATTCATTCTTATATGTGATAAGGTGGTAAAAAAGTACTACTAAGTACTAAAACTAAGTACAAAATAATTTTCCAATAGGTATCAAGTCGAGCGTGAAAGTAAGTAGATTTACATATAAAAACGTGTAACTCCTCGAATGTAAAAATAATACCATTTTGTGCATATCTCACTTCTGATTTGTGGGTGTAACATGAAAAATTACATTGGTCTTTAAAAAAAATGCTTGCTTGCTTATCGGTTGCGAATCTATTTTTCGTATTCTAGGTAGGGCTGCGATATTCACATTACACCCACGCTAGATTTACTTCTCTCACTACCTTACCGTCACCCAACTCTGCAATCTCAGAAAAAAAATTTGACGCATCCGGGTTTGAACCCGGGACCTTTCACGAAAGAAAAAACAGTGCGTTACCAACCGGATGGTCTGAGCTGCCCCAATTAAAACCATTTTGATCACAAAAAGGTTCTCAAACTCGATTTAGGTCTCTTTAAAAAACATCCTTCTCACAAAATAAATTTCAAATTTTCAACTCTTATAAAATTTATTATTATTATTCTTAGGGGCGCGGTTCAGACCCCGCTGCACTGAAGCTTCAGCTTATTGTGTCCCACTTAGCTATTTTACTCCATAGGGCCTGTGCTGTTAATGCTCTATGGGCATATAGAGTGTGTTATGGAAGCATTAGCAAAAAATTTAACCAGACGTAGAACTCGTCAAATTAAACATGTTTTCTATTTACCACTGAAATCTGCTATTTTCTTTTTGAACATTTTTCTGACCCCTCATTTTACCTCCCGCCTATGAGTACACGAATGAGAAAGTTGTGCGATCAAGGTAAACACCTCCTAACTTTTTAGGGACAAAAAATTTGTTGTTGATAGTAAATTTTAGTTATCAGTTGAGTGTAGCGCTGTGTTATGCCTCTGCTCTCTTAACCAATCTATATATTTAATCGTTGAACAATTTCAACCAAATAAAACAGTCTGTACTGCACCGATTTTGATAATTATTTTTTTAAATGAAAGACATTGACAAGTTCTATGTGAAGATTACTTTCCATTTTCAAAAATTTCACAGGTTCATTAATTATTTGCAAATCATTTTAGGGGAAAAGCGGTCCATTGCAGTCCTCGATTTAAATGAGCGTGAATCGTTTTAAGTGAGAAGTTGGACAACTGTAGCTAAATATATCTTAAGCCCCTCCCCTGAGGTTGGGTGAGCAAGTTGTGTAGGGAACTTAAGACATGCTTATTAAGACATTTATACCTCTGGGTGGAAGTTTGGGTGCGGGGTGTGAAGAGTGTGAAATAGAGGACGAATGAAGCTGTGCAAAATACAATTCTTTTAACGCATAATTTCTCTTGCTGAAAAATTGGTTTACCAATTCCACAATATTTTCGTTTAACTGACCTGCGACTTTCTTAACAAATCAATCGAGAAGCGGAAGATTTATTGTTTAATCAAATGTATGAAACGGCTAATAATGAACAACGTGCCGTTATTGATCATATACTTAAGAGGTTTTTCAACACAATACTGGTAGTAATGTTTTCTGTTTCGTACATTCGATGGTCTCTGTTTCTACATTAGCAAACAATTTAATCAGGAGCATCTTATACCGCACAATGAATAAGTGTTTACGCAAAACATTGTGGTATATAAAGAAATTATTCCGTCTTAATTATTTGGACAATGCAAATTAAAAATTGTAATATGTAATATGGTAACCAGTCTTTATTCAACACTATTTCGAATTTCGAGTGACGGGCGATTACTAGTTAATATAATTTGTTAATTGCAATTTCCACGAAAGTGGGAACCGCGAAATTTCATCAACTTCACAGAACAGTACATCGTTTGTGTGATTTGACATTTGTAAAATTTGAGTATTGGAAGACGCTTTACGTGTCGGGGTCTCAACTTTTATTGTTTACCGCACATTACACGAACAAGGACTGCGTTGGAGACCCCGCTCGAAGGATTTCCTTTTGCCAATGGCTTATTCAGAAAATTGATGAGGTACCGAATTTTTTGAGGCGTTTATTGACAACTGACGGAGTGGGTGTTTAACGTCCATAATACACATGTATGCTCTAATGAAAATCCTCATGCAATCCAGGAACGCAATTTTCAGAAAAACAAAATCACATTTCAATTAATGTGTGGACAGGAATAATCGGAGATCATTCAATTGGGCCTCATATCGTCGGTGAAATTTGTTAACCTGCTAACTCTATTTGGCAAAATTTTAGAGGAGACTATTAATACGCTTGTATTTCGGAGTTTATATTTAAAAAATTTGGAGACAGCAGGTATTATTGAGAATAAACATAAAACATTTTGTCTATTGTCTCTATTGTTAATTTTAACTCCGACAGAGAGCGTTTGTGAAAAAAATGACGATGTAATCAAAAAAATCGTTATTCCCCCTATAGGACACAGCCATTATTTAAGGAAAACATCCTTGAATTCGCGCGAAGCGCTTCATGGGCTTCCACAAAGTGGACTAGTGCGTTGCATGCCGAAGGCGAATTAGGGTGTTTTCCTTAAATAAAGGCTCTGTCCTATAGGGGGATTCTTAAAATTTTTAACTTTTTTGATTACCCTTGAAAAATAAGGTTATTTTCACAACTTTTTCTGCTTTTCTGCTTTTTGATTACCCTTGAAAAATAAGGTTATTTTCACAATTTTTTTTTGCTTTTATGCTTTTTTGTTTACCCTTGAAAAACGGGGTGTTTTTCTTAAAATTCTTTGAGTGTGCATATTGGGACTAATAGTAGTGAGTCCAACTGCCTTTCTCAGTTGTTTCCTGCTCAATCGCAGGATTTCCTTTGCCCGTTTTTTCGACGGGCCTTCCATGAACATCTGTCCAGGAGCTTCAAATTGCAGACGTCGACAGCGCTAAGTTTCGCCCGTTCCCAGGCTGCGCTTTCTGCCACACCACATTCCTTGGTGGTCTGGTCACCGCAGGAGGCACGGAGGTAGCCCCCCGGAATGTTACGGCGGAGAACCTAGGTGCAGGCTCCGCCTCTTTTACCCTGTCGAGAGCTTGGATCAGAGCGTTCTTGATCAGATCCGCCTGATCCTCGCTGAGGACCTTTATTGGATATCCTTGCGGCAAAATTGCTACTCCTACCTAAAATTGCCTTATCGCTGGGAGTACTCTCCGACTGTTGGAGCATTCCCCGTTCCGACTTTTTGGCAGTCGGGTTTGTCTCTGTTGTAGTTCTAGGGGTCCTTGCGCACTCCTGCCCTCCAACAGGTGTCAAGCCCTTCTGGGTTTGTTTCCGGAGCTGCCTCCTGGCCCAGGATCCAAGGGGGGGAAAGTGAGGGGGTAAAGTTAGTTGCTATGCGCAGTGCCCTCTATGTACTGAGGTGAGCTGGTCCGCGGCGAGAGGCGTTCGTTCGGCGCAGCAAGGGGTTTTAAATTTAACTTCAAATATCCAAATATATTTCTAATAAGTACCTCTACCCTCAGTTGATAGCGGGTACATTTCTTAAATATTGTTGAATTAAAAAATGTCAAGGAAATTAATTCGAATTAAATTTTTAATAGAACGCGCTATTCGCGCTATTGTTAATTACATTACAAGATGTGAGTGTATAGTCTGAATTCTGTAACTTCAACACACCCATAAACCGGCGCAGAAGTAAAATTTGGGTCCAATTTTGAATTTCGGCTATTGAGAGGGGAGGTCAGTGGCTCGCATCCTTCTGCTCGCATGCCTCTGCTGTGTCTATTATTATGTGGTGCGCCACTGGTGCATTTCAAACCGACTCGGTCGCGCAGAAAATGGCGGTTAGACATGTTGAAGTTACAGAATTCAGACTATAGCAAATAACCGACAGTCACCATACAATTGTAACGAGCCTCTGCACCACCACTCTGAACATGGTCTCACCCCATTGGTTCCACCACCCCCCGGTACTACCACCCCACCGAAGTATCCACCCGCTGCGTAAGATGGACAAAGATGGACAAAGCTTGCTTGGAATAACATTTAGTAGACCTAGTAGCTAGAAGTAGTGTGGTCATCTCCGACTGAGTTTCCATCCTTAACCCGACCACGCTTTGACAGTTACAATTATTGCCATTTTGACACTTTTCAATTTGAAATTTAGTGTTCCCAACATGAAACTATTGTGACGTTCTCGAAGAATCGGGAGTGATGATTTAATTGTAAATCCGTAGGATCGCGAATATTCTATTCTCGAAGAGACCAGAAGCGGCTTCCCGCTTTAAATAGGACGGGAGAACGACTGCGGATGATCAGTATAGTCGAACCGCGTCGATGAAGAAGTGCGAATAAGCTACTTAATCCGTGTGACTGTTAAAATAAATAATTGTGCTGTTATAACTGTAAATAGTCTAGTGTTGAAATAAATTGTACATAGTTTGTTCAAATAAATAGTTTTGTGAACCCGTAAACGCTACATTGGTGTCAGGAGTGGAATTAATTAAATAAATACGAAGATGGCAACGAAGAAAGTTACGTTGAAAGAACTAAAGGTTGCAGAACTGAAGAGGGAGCTGGAGGAACGTGAGTTGGAAACTTCTGGAACAAAATCGGTGTTACAGAGAAGGCTGATTGAGGATCTTGAAAAGGCGGGTGAAAATCCTGAAGTATACTTGTTTGAAGTTTCCTGCGACATAAACAGTATGCTACAGAAGCTCCAGGAAAATATGCTGGAAAATTCTACCAGTTTAAAACAAGAACTCCTGGAGAATTCTACAATTCTAGAGCAAAAGCTTCTCGAAAATTCTATCAATCTAAAACAAGAACTCCTAGAAAATTCTGGAAAGTTGGAAGTGAAAATTGGTTCGATCGAAGAAAAACTTCTAGAACAATCGGACGGTCTGAGGAATGAATTCAAGGAAAGTCTTCAACACATCGAGAATAAATTCGACGATAAACTAATAGCGATTGAAGAGAAGCAAAGAGAACTTGAGACTAAGTTTGCGAATTTAGGGCACAGTGAAGGTCGTGAACAACAGACGACAGGTGGTTTGATGGAGGTTTCCAGAATACGGATGCAACCACCAAGCTTTGATAGTAAATCTCAGTGGTCCAACTACATTGTGCAGTTCGAAGCAGCAGCCGCAGCCAACGCTTGGAGTAATGCCGAGAAAGCCATGGCCTTGATATTGGCACTACGGGGTGACGCAACCGACGTGCTACAGACAATCCCATCAGAACAAAGGGCAGACTATGGACAGCTTGTGAAGTGCTTGGAGATGCGCTATGGACAGACACACCTTGTGCATGTATATACTTCTCAGTTGCGAAATCGTTGCCAGAAGCCAACGGAGTCTCTACAAGAGTTTGAAGCAGACATAGCACGCTTGGTTCGGCTAGCTTTCCCGGACGCTCCAGACGATATGATGGAAAGAATCGCTGTGCAAAATTTCACAGACGGCATTCGAGATGGTGACACTAGGCAGGCATTGATATTAGCCCGCCCAGCAAAATTAGCTGATGCTCTAGCTCGGGCTTTGGAGTTCGAAACAAGTAAAGCCGGTTTGAGAAGTCAAGCCCGAGTTCGAACCATTGAAGAAGAAGCTACAAATGGAATCGAAGAAAAAATAGAAGCAACAGTTAGAAGGGTTTTAAAAGATATTGTGCCAAAAGAAAAGAAGACGAATATCAAGTGTTGGAAGTGTGGAAAAGAGAGTCGCAAGAATAAACGATGCACCGTCAACGTCAAAAAGTCCAACGGAGCCAGCATAAGAAGGCAACGTCAAAATACCCTGGAAGCAAGTGTTGCATGCGTCAAACGCCAACTTAACAGCGCGTTCGTGGACGGATTTCTGGACGGAAAGCCATGTTCGCTGTTGGTGGATACAGGAGCAACGAAGACGATCGTAAGGCCCAACGTTTTAAACACCGACAAGGACATACTACCCACAAATTGGAGACTTCGTACCGCTACTGGGGATTCGGCTACCACCCACGGAGAAGTCAACGTCGTTATCACAATTGGGAGTACCGCTTTCCACCACAAGGTACTGGTAGCGAATATCCAGGATGAGGTAATACTTGGAATGGACATTCTGGGCAGTAAGGGCTGCGGATTAGACTTCGAACGTGGCACGTTGAAAATAAATGGAGAAGAGGTCGTACTACACCGAACTAATGAGGAAGCCATTCGTGTGATTTTGACTGAAGACACTTCAATACCAGAACGGAGTGAAATGATTCTGGAAGCTCGGTTGGATCACAAAGATGGAGAGAGAAACATCATGATGTTTGAACCCAGATGTAGTGACAATGAGATAGGACGAGGATTGGTACTGGGCAAAAGTTTGTTGCATACGTCTGGTGTAGTACCAATAAGAGTGATGAATGTCAACTTCTACGCTCTGACCCTGAAGAAAGGCACTATATTAGGGTATTGTTCTCCTATTTCATCCATCATCCGCCAAATAAGAATCACTGAAGAACCACAGAAGAGGATTGCACCCGAACTAGTCAACCTGGTCAAGACATCGTCGAGGGAACTTAATGACACCCAAAGAAAGCAGCTTAAAGTACTCGTCAGCCGTTATCAGGACATCTTCGATACCGGAAAGGGCAAAAGAGGCAGAACCGATGTCATCAAGCATCAGATCAACACTGGGGATGCGTGCCCGGTTAGACAGCCTGCTAGAAGACTACCTCTTGCCAAGAAGGAAGAGGCCGACAAGATCATTCGGGAAATGGAGGAAGAAGGAGTGATTGAACCATCCAGCAGTCCATGGGCCTCGCCTGTTGTTCTAGTAAAGAAAAAGGATGGATCAACTAGATTCTGCGTGGACTATCGTCAATTGAACAACGTGACGAAAAAGGACAGTTATCCACTCCCCCGAATTGATGATACCCTTGATACCTTGGCGGGTTCGAAGATCTTCTCGACTTTGGACTTAAAAAGTGGTTATTGGCAAGTTGAATTGGCACCTGGAGACAAAGAGAAAACAGCATTTACTGTTGGCACAGGCCTCTGGCAGTTTACTGTAATGCCGTTTGGCCTTTGCAATGCTCCTGCAACTTTTGAAAGATTAATGGAGACGGTGCTAAAAGGATTATCGTGGAAAACTTGCCTAGTGTATCTGGATGACATCATTGTGGTCGGAAAATCATTCGAAGAGCACGTGAAGAATCTAGAGGAAGTGTTTCAACGCCTTCGAAATTCTGGACTGAAGCTTAGTCCGAAGAAATGCCACTTGTTTAGAAAAGAAGTGCAATATCTAGGGCATGTAGTCTCAAGTCAGGGTGTCGCCGTCGACGATCAGAAGGTCAAGGCCGTGAAGGAATGGCCAACGCCTTCGAACAAGCACGACTTGCGCAGTTTTCTCGGTTTATGTACTTACTACCGCCGGTACGTACCAGGATTCGCCAACATTGCTAAACCGTTGACTAGGCTAACTGAGGGCGAAAGAAGGTTCCAATGGGACGAAGATTGCAAGGAATCGTTTGGCCAGCTGAAGAACGCACTGATCAATGCACCGATTTTGAGTTATCCGTTGCCACAAGGAGAGTTTGTGTTAGACACAGATGCTAGCAACGTGGGAATAGGCGCTGTATTGTCCCAAATACAGGAGGGGCGAGAGTGTGTCATTGGTTACTTCAGCAAAACATTGTCAAAGCCAGAACGGAATTATTGCGTTACTAGACGAGAACTGTTGGCCGTCGTGAAGTCCGTAGAGCACTTCTATAAATACCTCTACGGAAGAAAATTCTTGTTGAGGACGGATCATGCAGCGTTGAAGTGGCTTCTAAACTTCAAGAATCCCGAAGGACAAGTAGCCAGGTGGATCGAGAGACTGCAAGAGTTCGACTTTGATACGGTACATCGTGCTGGTATAATCCATCAGAACGCCGATGCGCTATCGCGAAGACCGTGTCCAGAAAACTGCAGTCACTGCCGACGTGCTGAGGATAAGGACCTCTCCGTTCGAAGGACGAAAGTTATAAACGAACGCTGGAGCCCTAAAAGGATTCGAGAAGACCAGGAGAACGACCCGGACTTGCTGCTGGTACTAGGATGGAAGAACGAAGACCGGAGACCGACGTGGGAACAAGTTGCGCAATACTCACCCAGTGTGAAATCGTATTGGGCTCAGTGGAATTCCATTGTCGTGGAAGATGGAGTCTTGAAACGCGTGCTTGAAAAACCTGAGGGTCAAATAGAGAGAAAACAACTGTTGATCCCCAAAAACAGAATTCCGGAAGTTCTGGAGGAACTCCATTGTGGAGTAACAGGTGGACACTTGGGAGTGTCAAAGACCCTTGGGAAGCTGCGGGAAAGGTTCTACTGGGTGAACTGCAAGGAGGATGTTAAGGAGTGGTGTAAGAAATGTGCAACTTGTGCACAAAGTAACGGTCCACAAAAACGCAGGAAGGCTCCGATGAGACAATACAACGTAGGTAGTCCATTCGAAAGAATTGCCGTGGACATTGCTGGTCCGTTTCCCCAAACAGATGACGGAAATAAGTACATTGCTGTAGTTATGGACTATTTCAGCAAGTGGGTGGAAGCATATGCCATTCCGAATCAGGAAGCTGCCACAGTTGCCGATGTAATTGTGAAAGAGCTTATCTGTCGATTTGGTGTGCCGTTGGAACTACATTCCGACCAAGGTAGAAACTTTGAATCCGCCTTGTTTCAGAAGATGTGCAGCGCTTTGAATATTCGGAAGACAAGAACAACACCGCTTCACCCGCAGTCTGACGGAATGGTGGAACGAATGAACAGAACGATAAATCGATACTTGTCCAAAGTCATCTCTGACCATCAAAGAGATTGGGATCGTTACCTTCACCTATTCCTCATGGCATACCGATCTTCCGTTCATGAGTCAACCGGACAGACACCAGCTAGCATAGTGATGGGTCGCGAATTACGTCTTCCCTGCGATTTGCGATTTGGGTGCCCACCGGGTGAAGACCTAGCTGGCGACGACTATGTCACCGAACTGCGAAGAAGGATGGAAGACATTCACTATCGGACACGCTTAAACATCCAGAGTGCTAGCGATCGGATGAAGGATACCTACGACATCAATGCTGACAGAGGTGGATACCAGCCAGGCGACTTGGTGTGGTTGTACAACCCACGACGACGCCGGGGTTTGTCTCCAAAGTTACAGCCTTCTTGGGAAGGGCCGTACGAAGTTCTTAACCGAATTAATGATGTCGTTTACCGCATAAGGAAAAGGCCACACGGAAAACCCAAGATCATCCACTTTAATCGTCTATCACCATACCATGGAACCAACGAAGACCGTCAGCAAGGCCAGCAGGTGCGGCAATTGATGCCAGTGGAAGACTTGTCATTTGAAGAGTTTATGTCTCTGCATTCTGGAAGTTATAAGTCCCGATTTGGAATCACCCAAGAAGTACGTCAAGACATTTTTAAAGCTCCAGCAGACTATTCACTAGTCCATTGTGTGTCTCAAGATCTGGACATGTCGAGAGGGATCGCCACTGTGTTCAAAAGGAAGTTTGGTAGACTCGATGAGCTTCGGAAGCAAAACCCACAAGTTGGAGGGTTACTATGTCTGGCAGGCACACGGCAGAATTCACGAAGGAACATCTTCTATCTAGTCACGAAACAATTCACGTTCGAGAAGGCTACCTACCAAAATGTTTGGGATACCTTATGTGTGTTGAGGGAAACCGTTCTTTCTCAAGGTATCAGGAGATTAGCAATTCCGAAGATCGCCTGTGGATTTGATTGCCTGGATTGGAGGCTAGTCCGAAGTATGTTGGAAGTGCTCTTTCGTTTCACGGGAGTGGAAATCTTAGTGCATTGCTACAACCCAAAAAGGCCAACGAACTGGAAGACTGTCGATTGTTACTTCCATAGAACGTCTGGGTGCAGAAAAGGAGCAAACTGCAGGTTTCGCCACGATGAGACTGCTTTGACGTTTCGGGACGAAACATCTTTAAGGAGGGGGCAGTGTGACGTTCTCGAAGAATCGGGAGTGATGATTTAATTGTAAATCCGTAGGATCGCGAATATTCTATTCTCGAAGAGACCAGAAGCGGCTTCCCGCTTTAAATAGGACGGGAGAACGACTGCGGATGATCAGTATAGTCGAACCGCGTCGATGAAGAAGTGCGAATAAGCTACTTAATCCGTGTGACTGTTAAAATAAATAATTGTGCTGTTATAACTGTAAATAGTCTAGTGTTGAAATAAATTGTACATAGTTTGTTCAAATAAATAGTTTTGTGAACCCGTAAACGCTACACTATAAAACCGTTGTCCGCGCCGATGACAGTAATTAAGGTTGTCATTTACTGGAAGACAAATTTCTTCCGCTGTTGAAGTGAGATAAAATTTTGTACATTCCTCGTGAGATGCTGTAATCTGGTGTAGAATAGTGGAACTAAAGTGTCTCGGTGAGATCTGCTTTGTGATATTACAGTGACCTGTTCCTTTTAGGGACCAAGAAAATACCCAGTTAACCAAAGATTATTTTCTGTGTTATTCCGTACGTTCAAACTGAATATTGACCTGGGTGACCATATCTCTTTACAATCTCAAATTTTGAATTTATCATATTTGAATTTTTAGTTAGTTTAAAATTTATTTCTTTAATGGGTTAATTGGGCAGAAAAAATAACGATGATTAGTAGGGTGCCGACGTTTCGGCCCTTTTCGGGGCCTTTCTCATGGCTGTACTACTTGTAATTAAATTAAAATTAAAACATTAGTACAGCCATGAGGAAGGTCCCGAAAAGGGCCGAAACGTCGGCACCCTACTAATCATCGTTATTTTTTCTGCCCAATTAACCCATTAATGAAATAAATTTTAAATTAAGAAATATGGACATAACCAACAATATCAATATTTTTAGTTAGTTTTCAGAGACTCATGTTTATAGATCCTTTGTTTTTTTTTTAGGATTTCGGATTTTCAGATTTTTCGAGATGTTAATCTTTTTTGATCGTCCAGTGATTAGTTCTGTTTTTCAGACTCAGATTTTCTGTTTTTCAATTTCTCAGTGCTTCAGGCTTTCGATTTCTCACATTTTTAGTTTTCAGGTTGCATGATCTCAGACTTAAATTTTTACATAGTCGAGTTGTCATATTCTCAGTTTCTGAGATGTTCAGATTGTGAAGGTTTCAGACTCTCAAGTTCCCATATTATCAAGTTCACCCGTTCTCAGGATGCTTGTACCTTTATGGTGTTCATATTGAATCAAAGTTGTCAAATTTTTAGTTTTCCATTTCGTCCAGTTTTCCAGTTCTTATGTGTTTTATGAGTATTGAGTCCACAGGTTGCCTTGTTTTTCGGATCTCAAGCTCTGAAATATTATTAAAGGTGGATACAAAGTTTTCAAGCTGTTGAGATTTAGGTTGTCAGATTTTCAGATTTCTTGACTTTCAGGTTCTTTGGGTATTAGGTACATATTTAGGTGAAGAGTTCTCAATTTGGACACTCCGATTTTCTAGTTTCAACATCTCATATTTTTAGTATTCAAATTAAAACTTTCAATTCCTAAAATTGCTTAAGTTCCCGAGCTGCTTAAGTTCCAGGTTTTGAAACTGTTTAGTTTGTAGGTTTTCTGGATGTTCAGGTAAATCGATTTTCAGGATTTCAGATTTTCAGTTTTCAATTCTTAAGAGGTTAGTCTGGAGTGTTTAAGTTACTATAGGTTTTGAAATGTTCAGTGTTTCAGACTTTTGATTTTAAGATTTTTGGGTATTCTCAGGTTTTCAGATTTTTAAGATCTCAGATTGTCTGACTTTCAGGCTATCCGATTTTTGGAGTTTTCAGTTTCTCAGGTTCACAGGTTGTCTAGTTTTGAAGTCCACAAATTTTTACTCTCAGTTTTTTTTTTCAGTTTATCATGTTTTGTAGTTTTTGGTTCCAAGTTCGTCTACCTTTCAGGTCTTCAGGTTTTAAAGTTAGCTTATTCTCAGATTCCCAGAGTTGTTCATTCAATGTTTGAGATTCCAAAACGCTTTGTAATTTAGAACGTGCATACAGAAAAGATAGCTAAATCGGATAAGCAAAACACAAAGCAAAGAAAATTGATTAATTAATTTCGTTTATATATCAAGGTCATACGTCAAAGGCTATGGTAGATTTAGAAAAAAGGAAAAAAAAACGCGGTTTCAAACCATAAATGGATCATTATGTAGATAATGCGAATAAAAATAAATAGATATAGGTGTTTTACTGGGCGACATTTTAATAAATTTCATTATACATAAATTGTTACCGCTTTTTACGAGGACAGTAAACTATAATTCAACATAGCTCTATACATATTTAACAGTCAGTCATAAATTGTGGATAGTACAATAAATTTAAGCTTTCAAAACCCCAAAACGCATTTTAAATCTTTAATCTCTTGGCTAAAGTATTATTCATATTTGAAATCTTTAATTGGTATAGCTGAACTTGTGGTAATCAACAATGTCAGATGGATCAACAAGAACTTCTTGATAATTCACATTATGAAAATAGAAAGCGTTACATACACAAATATTTTATTATTATTAGAATAGCAAAATAGGTATTATTAAAAGTACACAGTACATACAATGGGGTCGTCCCACAATTTTCAAAAACAGCTTTTCTAGAAACTAGACAAAAAAATCTTATACCCAAATTTTTTTGTTTAATCGAAATCACGTATTTACTGGGTAAAAAAATCCGAAACATTTGTTTTATTTGAAACGCGCGCCTTTCTGTGACGTCAACACGAAAAAAAAAATCGAAGTTACTAGATGGGCGGACCAAAGAGAAGCGCACGAACCAATGAGAAGGCTCCCCCGCAATGATGTCACAAGAGGCGGTAAATGTTCAGCGTTTGAAAATGGTAGCCAAAATTGCGATTTTTGATAAGTTCTGTTATCTCACAAAACAACTTTATTAAACAACAGAACACGTTTTAGGGCTTCATGTTATATACTCTACGAGATGGTATAGTCGAATTAGTCAAATTCAATTGAGAGGGACGACCCCATTACTTAATTAATAGCCAGAGAGAAATTTTCATATTTTTTTTAAATGATTTAATCTTCACTGCACGTAATTTTAAAAATTTTATCTATTTATTGAATTTTATCAGAACCTATATATTACATAATTAACCCAACGTTACTTTCTCAACGAATTTATTGTTCTTTATTGTGTTTTATTTTGAGTTCCACAAATTGTTCTTCCTATACTTATTATCACATACATCCTTTATATTTGTTTACTATTAAGCAGCAAGAAAACAGGTCGAACATATTCGTGACGGCTGTTCCCCTTTGCTCATCTCACCGTAAGAAAGATTTTCGCCAGTTTATATTTTAAAGACGTGTACTAAAAATGTTATGTTCAATGAACTATATAAGTTCGTGGCATGAAATTTTCACGTGCTGCAAACCAAAAATAATATAAAAATGTGGATAGAATATTTCACACAGGATTCCGGAATTTCCGTCTGGTTTACGGTCGGCAGCAGCTTTCATGTTTTCATCATCGTTAACATCTTCCTGGTCGTCACTGCACTTAATCTTTATGACCATACTATGCCGTGTTTTTCCAGCTTCCATTAGATGTCGAAGCTTGTTAATGGTTTCTGAAATACTTACATAATATAGTGTTATTTAGAGAAGTTGTTTGCAATGGTGGAGAATTATTAATAGTTCATAAATTTTAATTGCTATTTTAACTGATTTTTGTTTTAATTTCATTTTTGTAATAAAACTTTTTTCTTCTCCTCATTAATACTTAATAACCAATATCAAAATATGCGCATTTTTTTTCAGAAAATAGACCTATTGATATATGTATTAAAGCTTAGATTATGATGTATTGTAAAGCAGGAGACAAAACGTTGTATTACTGGTTGTATATACAACTAATTTTATAAATGAATAAACGTGAATTCACTTGGAAGAAAATTATGTTTATTAAAGAAACTACATAATTACGGTACTATAAGTTAAAGAAATAATTATCTTTTGCTCTGACTGCCCCTTGCTGGCAGAAAGAGTGTTTTATTTTGCTTTGGAGGTTCAATTCCATCTTCTATTGCTCGTTTTTGTGCTATTTCTGTCAACGCCTTGAAAGTGTAGGGCTCCCAACATGCTAGATCTGACAAAGTCTTTCTATTCAACAGGATATTATTTCTTGATAATCCCTCTCGAAAAACATGGTAATTAATGTCATGCTGCTCACAACCAGCGGTAATACGGGTGTCCCATAACTAAAAATTCAACATTAAGACATCATAACTTCAACAAGCATTTCTTACATTAGCATAGTCCAATTTCTTCAATTTCCTGCCTTTGGTGGCGTAGACTAAGGCACGATGTACGTTCTTAATAGCGATACTGTAGCAATTTCGTCGTCTTCCAATGTAATGCTAGAAAAAATATTCAGCACTATGGGACATGGTGATAGAATAACCTACAGCTGCCAATCTGAAGACTCTGCGCTTACGCCAGAATTCATCTGGACCTCTGCTTCGAACAAAATTTACAATGGAAGTGAACACCATTTCATAAAATGTTTCTAGAAAATTTGAGGTTAAGATCGGAGAAAGAGGTTAGGTTGTGATCTAAATCCAGTACGTCATTATCTCATCAGTGTTAAATGTAAATTATGAGAGATGTTAGAAAAATGCTTCCGGATCCTTAAGAAAGCCCAAATAATGTTCATCTTATAAAAACCTAGTATAAATATTTTTATTTTTGATCGATCAAGTACTATGGATAGTCGGTGTCAAATTACAAGCCGTCAATGTCAGCTGTCAAATTGTCAATCTCCTGTCACAATGGAGGAATGATAAATATTGAGCAATAAAATTCTTTGGAATGTATTTATTTATTTTAATTAGATAAATATTGATAGTGCATTCAACATGGAAATACTTCCAGGTACACTTTAGATGGTTTCTCCAAGTGTGTACTAGTTAATTGTTGTAGTGTGTGTGTATTTTAACCAGTTTTCCCTAGTTTAGTGGACATGGGTATGAAATTGTTTTTATTTTCGTATCTCTGATTTGCAATTAAATTATTAATGCAATTCTCTTTCTTGCATGTATTTGTACCATTTGTGTCATAAGTGTTTCACTGTAAAATCACGTTTACTCATTACTTTACTTTTAGAGGGTGTCAATGCATCCATAAAAAAGGGGCCTGGACTTTACGAGTTCCTTGTAGAGGCGGAATTACAACACTATTTCAATAGTTTTAAGTAAGTTTATCAAAGACTTTTCAGCCCCAAATTTATAAAACATGACTAAAACCCCACTAATGCAAACATTTGTTTGTTATTTTTAGAAATACTTTGAAAATTGCTCATCCCTCCCAGTTGAAATTTACAGCTGAAAGTGATTTACTAGAAATAGGAATGTCTAAACCAGAAATGCGGCGCCTTCGTAAATACTATGATAAACATTTCCCACATAATTATTTATCAAAACTGAAAAAGATTATCAACTACAGGAAACAGGGACAATCCTCCAATGACGCCTATCTTTTAATGAACATTGACTCCTTATCAGTGTCCAGATCGCCGCGAGTCCCAAGCAAACACATTATTCCAGCTGCAAGCATAACAATTAACAAGGAGTTGGGAATGGGAGAATTCGGGGTTGTCCAACAAGGGGTATGGTGCAATGAAGGCGAAAGGATACAGGTAATTGCTTTTGGTCAGGAAGTAGACCTTAATTTTAAAGCTAATGGTAATTTAAGCCTCCTTATAAGTCCTTGTCTAAATTACAGTTATCTGATGGTTCATTGCTCTAGGAAAAAATACTGTGAAGAAAAACTTGTTTTGTTTCTAATAGTAATTGTGTGATTTGACATTGAAACTGTTTAAATTATTATGACTCAGTGTTATTCTGACTATGCAAATAATGAATGTTCAAGAACACTGTTTTAAAAGGTTTCTTTCGTATTTTCTGTTGAATAACAACTTTCATTTAAATGTAAAAAATAAAGAGTTGACAACAATGAAATTGCAGTAAAATAATGGCATTTTTTTAAGCGTGTTTATACTTTATCCAAATTATCTATGTTTAGAAAACGTTTATTGTTTGCCATCGCATGTGTGTGTTTGTCACGTTTTTAAGATTTTGAAATGTCACACAGTTGACAATAGGGATGTTTTCACTGGTTTCAGACAAGGGACGCATGCGCGAAAAACGTCGGACGTCTACAGAATTGTGACCGGTACAAGTGTCAAAGTGGTCAAGCGGCTTGTGTTTAGGTACCATTACACTAGCGTTCTATCGTACGTGTTTGGAGCGTCCCATTCCAATCACGGAGTCTTTCGACGCGCCAAGAGTGTGTCGTTGCTTGAATGTGCTTATGGACTCGTCTGAAAACTGTGTGATCACATGGCACTTACATTCACACGTTTTCGCAATTGTCCAGTGTTTGGAACGGGACACTCCAAACACGTACGATAGAACGCTAGGGTAAAGAGATCTTTTGTTTGTACGACTGTTGGGAATTCGCATGTTGATACGCATGCGCAATAGTGCGTAGGGGCCAAAAGAGGGGATAGTGAAAACTTCCCTATTGCGACATTTTTTCTCAAATTAGGCTGGCGACTCAATCTCATTTACTCTCGAGAAAAAAAATATACGAATTCAGCCTAAAGAAGATTTCACTTCAAAAATTAAATTTACCCAAACTTTTGAGCTGTAATGTATATTGGTACGTACTAGGAGACACGATGTATATAAAATTAAACTTTTTCTGTCAGATTACTGTTTTAAAATAAAAAATTATGGACAATCCTTTTTTTATGTGTACAAACATTTTTTAAACGATTGTCCAAATTACAGGTTGCAATCAAATGTTTATCCAGGGACCGGATGCAAAGCAACATGGTTGAGTTCCTAAAAGAGGCTTCAATAATGCATAACATAGACCACCCCAACATCGTCCGATTTTTCGGCGTAGTTCTGCCCAACGTCGAAGGAAGCCTCATGTTGGTCACAGAACTAGCCCCTCTCAGATCTCTTCTTGAATGTCTAAAAGAACCCTCCTTAAGATCGAGCTTTCCCGTGTTAACTCTATGTGATTTTGCTTACCAAATATGCGACGGCATGCAATACCTTGAAGCAAACCGTCTAATTCACAGGGATTTGGCTGCAAGAAATATTCTAGTTTTCTCTAAAAGTAAAGTAAAAATATCAGATTTCGGTCTCAGTCGAGCGCTCGGCCAAGGAAAAGACTACTACCAAACTAATTTCAACGTGAACCTGAAACTGCCTATAGCTTGGTGCGCACCCGAGTGCATAAGCTACCTCAGATTTACAACGTCTAGTGATGTTTGGGCGTTTGGGGTTACTCTCTGGGAGATGTTTTCCTACGGTTTTCAACCTTGGGCGGCGTTGACGGGACAACAGATATTAGAAGCAATCGACGAACCGAATTTTCAAAGACTGGAACAACCGGATTGTTGTCCGCTTGACCATTATAATTTGATGTTGGACTGTTGGCGACATGAAGCTGCTGCGAGGCCGAGGTTTTCCGAAATCGGGCCGATATTGGCCGAATGTAGGCCCGAACAAGTGCAGGCGAAGAATTCCCTGGGGGAAGGACCGCATTTGTTGTCGTTTCGGGTCGGGGACATCATTACAGTATTGGACAAAAAGTAAGTAAAAGACACTAAAACACCTTTCGTGGTTAAATACCGTCGATGTCTAGATTTAAATTAAATATTTTTTTCTACGAACGTGTAAAAACAGGTCATTTTTGCAGCATTTTGGGTATAAAAAGTGTTTCATTATTGCATTTGAGCAAAAAGTAGTCATTTAATTAGAGAGTTTTTATTTATTGTACTATGCCAGCGAATAAATTTCGGACATCAAATTCACTGGAATCTCGAAAAATGAAAAGTGGTATAGGCTTTATTGTCATAATTTCTGGCATTTTAAAATTATTTTCTCAATACTTGAAAGTAACGTCAGATTAACTGAATCTGAACATGCCATCAGTATCTAAGTTTAAAAAATCTAGAATAATAGCTCTCATGCAGACTGGTAGATCATGCAGTCAGATGAAGAATTGTATATTGCACAGTTTCCCCTTAGCGAGTTTCTTAACTATTTCCTTCCGCTGCCTATCCTCCCGTCAGTAACTGTCTTTAACTATTGTCTTCTGCTATCTATTTTCCTTTTAGGGATTTTCTTAATTGCCTCTGCAGTCAGTTCTTCCCTTATCGAGTTTCTTTCATTATTTAATTCCGGTGCCATTTATTCGTTTAATCACTCTATTAACTATTTCCTTTCGCTGTTTCTACATACAATTTATTATAATTATGTTAATCCGCTGCTTTCTTTGCCTCACTGTCTCAGAATTAATTCCTTCCGCGAGTTGTTTTTCTTTTAGTGACTGTCTTAACTGCATATTTCCTTCCGCTGTCTGTTTCCCACCTTGGAGAGTCTCTTAATTCATTCCACTGTCAGTTTTCGCTTTATCGAGTTTCATAACTATTCCCTTCCAGTGCCATTTCATCGATAGTTACTCTCTTAACTATTCCCTCCCGCTCTCAGTCATCCCTTTATCGAGTCTCTTTAATTATTTCATTCTGGTGCCATTTATCCGTTTAGTCACTCTCTTACCTATTTGCTTCCACTGTCTCTATTTACAATTATTTTTATGTTAATCCGCTGCTTACTTTCCCTCACTGTCTCCCAAGTACTTCCTTCCACTGCTTGTTCTTCTTTTAGTAACTATTTCCTTTCGCTGCCTGTTTTCCCCTTTGGAGACTCTCTGAATTTCTTCCACTGTCAGTTTTCCCCTTATCGAGTTCCTTAACTATTTCATTCCGGTGCCATTTCATCGATAGTCACTCTCTTAACTATTCCCTCCCGCTCTCTATTTTCCTTTTCGAGACTCTTTGAATTCCTTCCACTGTCAGTTTTCCCCTTATCGAGTGTCTTAACTATTTCATTCCGCTGCTATTTCAATCGATACTCACTCTCTTAACTATTTCGTCCCGCTCTCTATTTTCCTTTTAGTGACTCTCTTATTTTCCCCGCTGTCAGTTATCCCCTTATCGAGTTTCTTTAATTACTTCATTCCGGTGCCATTTATTCGTTTAGTCACTCTCTTAACTATTTCCTTTCGCTGTTTCTACATACAATTTATTATAATTATGTTAATCCGCTGCTTTCTTTCCCTCACTGTCTCAGAATTAATTCCTTCCGCGAGTTGTTTTTCTTTTAGTGACTGTCTTAACTACATATTTCCTTCCGCTGCCTGTTTTCCCCCTTGGAGACTCTCTGAATTCTTTCCACTGTCACTTATCCCCGTATCGAGTCTCTTTATTTATTTCATTCCGGTGCCATTTATCCGTTTATTCGCTCTCTTACCTATTTCCTTTCGCTGTCTCTACATACAGTTATAATTATGTTATAGAATTATATATGATTACTTTAATTCCGGTTCCATTTATTCGTTTAGTAACCTCTTACCTATTTGCTTCCGCTTTCTTTAGATACAATGATATTTATGTTAATCCGCTGCTTTCTTTCCCTCACTGTCTCCGCAGTACTTCCTTCCGGTGCTTGTTTTCCCCTCTGGAAAGTGTCTTAATTCCTTTCGCTGTCAGTCTCGCTTATCGAGTCTCTTGACTAAATTTCATTCCGCAGCCTATCCTCTCTTCAGTAACCCTCTTAACTATCTTTCTGGGTTTAAATTGGACTACGTGAAAGCGTATAAGGGATAGTGACATAAGAAACTGAATGATTTTATTCTGAAAATTTTAACCCAACCTGTGGCGTGGCTTTAAGTACTCAATACATTGTGTCAAAGTGACAACTGTGAAAAATAAGGTTATTAATACGTAAAGAGTGTTTTGACACTCTTTAACTAATGACAATGACATGAAATTGATGTCCGAATTACTCTTTCTCACTAGTACCTGGTTCGTTTGTAAATGCTAACAGTAATGTAGGTATAGTCTGGGACGATTGTAGAAAAAATGTTGTATAAAATGATCCGGCCTCGTAGGACAATTTTCACGTCGCATACAACAGTAACTTTTACACTTGTTGCATAGATAACTATTTACATTTAAACGGGGGTCGCTATGGAGACATCTCAACTAAAGACCAGGCAGTAAGGGTCAGTTTAATTTGAAATGAAACATGAAATTGTTCTTTACTGTCTGGGCTTTAGATGGGACGTCTCCATAGCAACCGGTGTTTAAGACCATCGCAACTCAACAGGAAATCAGTCTTTTAATGAATGAACATTCCGATTGAGCTTTCAGAGTTACGAACATAAGCGAGGAAAAAGTATTCATTTAGGACCAAGAGAAGCCAATGATATCAATTTTTTTTTTTGGCTCTCTGTTGTCCGCGAATCATGGACAAATCACTGGACGGATTTGTATAAAAGTTGGTATGGTCATAAGAATAAAGGAATAATAAGAAATGGAGTCAGCATCGCAATACTAAACATATGGATATGAAGCCAATTAACTGTGGGCGGGGGGTAATAGTGGTTTATTTTCTTTCACACGATAGATTGTGACCGTATCCTACGATGCGTGTGCTGACTCTCCAGTGGCGTGGCTAGCAGATGAGGAACTGGCATTTTCCCGAAAAAGTTCACAACAAATCAAAGCATTTTTAGGTACCAGCCCTACATCAACACTAACATTTACGCCAAATAAACAGATTTTAATAACTCCATTATTGCAATCCACACCGAAATTTGTACGCCACTGAGCTGATAAACACAGTCACCACGTGCGTTGTATATGCTTACTTGTGGACAGTCAAGTTGAGATTTTTATACACTTAACACTGTCTGACCATGTTTACACCAATGTCCTTATAGTTTGCATGTTTATAATTCAATTCATCACAAAGCGATTACCATAACCATGGCAGACATATTCTTTTTCCACAACCAAACGTGCTGCTGCAGTGATGCCAAACCAATGCATAACCGGGACATCAGCGTTCGGTACAATGTGGGAACAATAGCACTGTACTCGTACTTTTCGCAAGACATGGCAATGTTGTAATTGTGTTAATTAGAATGTGAGGCGTCGGCGGCATCACCAGAAAACAATAATAAATAAGTCCATTTCTTATTATTCCTCCTTGGGTATGGTTGAAGTTTATGCAACAGTGTAACATATAGGATCAAAAATATAAGTTTTTTCACGTACAAAGGCTGGAGGCTTATACAGGTTTTCGGAAATACCATTTCAATATTTCGTATGGTGATTTTTCAAACCTGTTTTGTAACGCATTCGCCAGTTTACCCTCCAAGTTCTAGCCCGCCTATAGAAGTTTTACTTCAAAACACTCCTTCAATTCTTAACATTCAAAATTTCTAAATGTATAGGCTTTGGTTTGAGAAAATTATAGACTTCTAATACATAAGTGATATAAATTTATAGAACGCACCACCCCCTCTGGAAAGGGGTGACATCGAGCGGTAAAACCGGGCTTTTCGACCCGATTAACGTCGTAGCCTACCTTGGAAGCGACCTGCCAAGTTCATCGTTCCTTCGTACCGACAGTACAAGATCATCGTCTCGGAAAAAGCTGAGAAGTGAGATGATAAGCGCTCCACAAGGCGACTTGAAACACACTAGTCACGTGGGCCTTGACGGGGCTTACTTTGGGGATCTGAGCTTCTTGGGGGGCTCCAAAGGCAATGTAAGTGTAAATAAAGTATTATTTCGTGTATTTTAATTTTTCAGTGCTAGAGAAGCAGCAATCACCCATTTTAACTCAAATTTCAGTACGGTTCTGTCCCAACACAAGTCGTGGCCCCCTACAGGCCCCACAAGGATCTAGAAGTCGCCCCGCTTCTGGAAGGTGATCACGTTCCTGCGCCTGCTCCTCTGCAGGACCACGAATACCATGAAATTAGTGATGAAGAAAACACCAACAGTCCGCATTTGGACTTGGGACCGTCGCTCATGGCGGAAATGGAGTTAATGTTGAGTTCATTCGGTCAGCCCAATCATTCTTTAGACCACGAAGGCTCGAACCGAAGTAACGAGTTGAGAGAGAAGTTGAATACGAAATCGAGAAAGCAGGCGACGATCAAGCCGATTTCGACACACGATCAAAAAACTCTGGACACTGCGATCGCGTTGGCGAACGAATTGTCGGCTAGATCCATGTCGGCACCGGCGCCTACGACACCGGCGTCGCCGAATAAGAAAAAATTCAGTTTTAGGTTTCCTTCGGTTGGCGAACACGATAAGAATGCAGAGAGAAGGAATTTTTCTGAAGAGGCGCTTAGCACGGCGGATTTGCAGGTAAGGATAATGCAGTTTGTTTTGTGGTATGGTGTAGTGGTATTATGCAATGAGCATTTTGAGGAAGTAAAAAATTATTAATTTTTAAGTTAATGTAATAATAATCATTGATTAACAGAGAACAAACTAGATTTTTTTTTATATACATTCTTTCTCGCTATAAGAGTCCAACTTTGTTTATTGTATGAAATGTGCGTTTAACAAAAATCGACGACGAAGCAAGCGTTGGAAAATATTCCTGGTTTAAATCAAGTTTGAAACAACCAAGTTATAATTAATTATTCCCTTTGAATAAATTTCGAAATAATTACAAAGAAGTATAGGTATTCCAAAACCTTATGGGTAGTGGCCTTCAAACAATCTGCGCGAAGAGTGGGCGGCTTACGTAGGAAGTGGCCATTATAAGTTAGTAGTGAAAACTGAAAACATACGCTCACTGCATTATTTTACATATTTCCACAATTATTGTTGTAATTCAGAATTTCTGACTTGGCATTTATAAAAAAAAAACTTGGGTAGAAATCGAAAGAACGAAATAACTCGAGACAACAGGAACGTCGGACAGCGGCAATATCTTTAAGTCGGATAGTATATTCTACTTCGAACGTAAATCGGTCCAGCGCGCAGGATGACTCACCACCCATGAGATTTTGAACTACCTATATCGCTTCTTAACATCAACTTGTTGCATAACTTGAACTTGTTGCATAATAATCACTGTGCTCATAAACATTGCTTTTCTTAACACATCTATTTAATAAATACATAACACTGTTGCATAATGATGCACATGCCTAGCGCAGTATTTGTATGTTTAATGTGATTACTGTTCGAATTAGTTCACTATACTAACACTGACTATTTTCCCCTTCCCGTTTCCCTTCACTTTATTTTATTTATTTTACGTTTAACATCTCTTCTGTTAGAAATTTACGAGTTCACCTTCCTCCCTAGACGAGCTTTCTAACAACAGCTTACGGCTTCCGCTTTGGGACAAAGCTTCAGCTGAATTCTATTTCGCGAAATCGCGCGAACTGCTCTCTCGTCCATTTCCGTCGACACACCGAGCTCCACACAGCTCGTGCCGAAACTTATCGAGCTTACACGACGATTCGTTCGTTCACCAAGAACTGGGTTTCGAAAACCAGTTCCAAAATCTGTCGTTTGAGGATAATTATTACCGCCCCCAGATGCAATACCGGGATAGAACTTTGACGAAATCCGAAAGTATGGCGAGGAAAACTTACTCGGCAGATCCTAGATTCCCTTCTCACGGTTTTTTCCGCGAGCCCATCCACGATTCCATCGGTTATAACGCCAATGGTTCCCAATACTTCGAGACTTCGTACATTTACTATAAGACTGATAATGTGTTTGATGGTAATTTTGAAAAAGACTTAAAGTATGAAAGACAAGCTTTGAAACAGAAAGACTTTTTTGGTAGACCTCGTACGTTGAGTTTTAGCGATACTCAGGAAAATATACCGAGGAAGAACGGCCGTAGCATACGCGATCGTAACCGGAGAAGACAGTCGTATAATCCGAAAGCGTACGAGTCGAGTTCGAGTGATTCCGACTGTATCAGTGTAGGTTCGGTTGATTTCGATTGGCGCAGACGCAGAAGATTGTCGCGGTTATCTGCTTCGAACACCAGTATACGATCGGAAATGTGTAAAAGGTCGACGAACCCCTTTTTGAAACCGAATTTTGGATCAAAAATCATGGGAAGGTCGCCGCCTCCGAGCAGTAGCATTTTGAGTGGATTGTCGCCTACGTCGGCGGCACGGTGTCAGCGGTCCTCTAATTCGACTTCTTCAGATTCTAGCATATAAAGTTGAAAGGGTGTAGGGTTTAGTGGAATTTGGGACTCTTGTTGTTTTTTGGATGCTGCTATTATTGCTTACAATCTTAGAGTATATGCTCGAGTTGCGTAGTATATTTTTTTAGGAGAGAAATGAGCACATATTGACACACTACTGCTTTTAAATTTGTTCACCATTTTTCGAGATAACTACAAAAAGAAATTTGAAATTATATGCTAGTAAAACGTAAATTTTGGCAACGCAGTTATAAATGTCTTCATAGCAGCTTTTGGGACAATTATTCTAAATCAAACCAATAAAATGCACAAGAGTCCCGTTACCTGCCTCCTTTTCACTAAGTGCAACCTTTACTATTAACACCGCAAACCAATTGTTACCGACTAACCTAAAACTTAAAGTAGCGTTTAATACTTTGTTATACACTTTATTATACGTAAAGTATCCCTCCCATTTACATTACGATAGCAATATGTATAGGAATGTTATTGATAGCTTTGTATAATCTTCACAAAGGCGCTTCTATTACGGTATCGGCCACACCTTCACTTTTCTTTTTTCTTTCCTAACCTTTTTTGTTTTTATTGTTTTATTTCTTTTTTCCCTTTAGTCCAAAGTTACACAAGAAGCTCAGATGGCGTACCAAGGTCTTATTGAATCCCCTGCGACAGATGTCACTCAGGTAAGGCCGGATATGATGGAATTCTTTATGAACGTGGTCATTTCTAGCTAATGGTCACAAATCCATTGAGAATCTTACGGTCTGGTCAACCCGTAATCAATCCGAGAACACGATCTGCTAGTGTTGCTAGTACCCTTCCGCCGAAACTGCACGAATCTGTGCGAAACTCTGTGCCGGAGAATCTTAATGGAGCTAAATCAGGTAAGACGGAAAGAACAAGATACGCTGCGACTCGGCGAGCCCACCCCCTCCACGCCTAGTGGTAAAAGAGGGCACAAGATTATGTATGTGTGTAATAAATAGTGTGTGTGCTCAGAGTCAAAGTGCATCAAGTCCATCGATAGAGAGCCGTTTCCGAGATACCGATTTCTCGAAAGAAAAAAACGTTAACTTTGCGAACAATTGCCGATTGGGACGCTTTTGAAGAACAAAATCTAAAAAAAAAATTCAAAATCGTATTTCTGAAACATTGTAAAATAAATTGTTCATTTCCAAAAAACACGTACTGATCAATTTTCTTGATTTTTTTCTAAAGAACTGTCACTCATTCTACAACTTTTAAACCTGGGCCCATAACGGGCGATAACGGACCTGAGACAACGATGGGATCTTTTTTTTCGATCCTACGAGTATTGCCGCATGTATCACAAAGTCGGAAATTTGGATGATATTTTTGTATTAGAATCTCAATAAGGAGAGAACAGCTGTACCGATTTGGCTAATATATTTTTAAAATATTCGCAATTGTCCAAATAAGGTTCTTAGGGAAAGAAAAAATCGGAAAGTTGCCCGGAAAATTCGGGAAAACTGTTTTTTTCTATGAGATTTTTGTATGAAATCAAGCTATAACTGTCACGCTTGTTTACGGTACAGCGGCGGATGCCTCGAGCGCCAGTTTTTTACGTGGTATGTTCCACGGGACCACGGATAGCTAAAAGTCGGAGTACGGAACTCCAGGGGTCAACTGTCTAGTTTAGCAGGAGGGAAAAATAAAGTCGATTCGGTGTTACAGTTTAATATTCCCCCTATTTATAATATATTTACAAGCAGTTCGGTCGGTGGTAAGTCAGCGACGGATCTTGAGATGCACCCTGTATACCGCGGTTCAGAATCTGCACGCTTCGGTCTGTAAGCGGTCGGTTACAAAAGTTACGATGCACCCTGTATACGATTGTTCGGTTGGTATGAGTTTCGGAACCCGAGCTGTCGGTGACAAAAGTTATGAGACACCCCTGTAGACGAGGATGCACCTGCGCCTTGTATACGGCGGATCGGTTGACGGAAATTTCGGAACCCGGGCGGCCGATGACAAAAGTTAAGATGCCCCCTGTAGACTTCGATGCACCGACTCCCGGTATACGATGACAAAATTTACGGGACAGCCTGTAGTATACGGTTATTGGCGTTTCCCGGGATTCGTCTTGCTTACTCGCGGGGCGGGACGGTGAGGTCGGGTTTGATCCGGGATTAGCCAGCAGAAAAACAAGTAGGTCTGGCTGATCCAGAAGCTTATACTGCGTTGAACCGTGAAATCCCCCCGCGTGGACGCAACCTTTCGGAGATCAGTAAAAACCGGGACAGTACTAGGAAGGAAGTGGGGAGGATGGTTGGAGCTTCATCTTCCTGGGCGACTTCCTTCTGGGTGGTCTTCGTTGGAGCGCAGCCTCTTTTATAGACCTACTGGTAGGCTGATGCGCACGACTTGTCGCAATGCGTATGAGTGAGGGTCTTATTGCGTTATCTTTCCTCCGGAGTGAAGTCGGTTCCGGGCATCGTATCAGATCCGGAATGGCGGCGTCCAGAACGCGCCTCTTCGCTTGTTAAGATGATGCAAAAACCATTCCGAGAAAAAGTCGGGGATGGGGGTGGTCGTAGCGACTCCGGGGTAAGCTCGTTCGGAGCGCGCTAATTTTCCGGTGGCGGCAATGAAAAAATTTTCCGGCTGTGACACTGTAAATTATTTTTCCCGGTGAGTTATATGTTTAATTTTCAGGTGCACGGTCTTGCCTAAATAGCGAATCGACGGAAAATCTCGCTTCGCTGACGGTATCTAAACTCGGTAGTTAAATTCGGATTTTTCGGTAACATCGTTACATCACGATTCGAACGATTGATATGCATAATTTTTTTTTGTTTCCTGGAAGAGTTTTCAAGAAAATAAGACAGTTACAAAGGAAAGTCCGAAAATTAGGACAAACTGCAAAAATTGAAATTGTTGTATGCAGTTTCGATCATAACTGACGATAAGAACAACATAATTGGTTGATTCTTTTTTGTTTTGTTCGTTATGCTCCCGGGATGGAAATAACTGAAATAAATGTTTTCAATTGAAAAAAAAAATAAATAAATAAATAAAAAAGTTCTGGAGAAAACAAAAAGCGGGAAAAACACATTAAAGCCTAAATTAAAATAAAATTACATTTGTGTTTTGCGATCTGTCCAAAACCAAATTTATTGAAATTTGGACAGGATAACGTCTGTCGGGTCAGCTAGTTTTAAATATATTATAGAAATTACTGCAAAAGTAATAAACAAACACAAAATTTAATTTCAATGAAAGAAAGCATAATTTTTAAAAACAGTAAATATTTATTAATAAAAAAAAACTACTCTTACAACTCAATATTATTTACAGTGAGAAGAAAAAACTTGACTTTAGGTAATGTACTCTCAAAATAAAAGTATAAAAAAATTAAAGATTTTCAGTTTTGTAAGACACATCTCCACCAGGTGACCTAGTATCTCAATGCCCATATTTCCGTTTCTGGCAACAAACAGTGTGAATAAAATTCGGAAAGTGGACGTTCCATCTGGTTTTCCCAAAAATTATCGTCTCTACAATTTTTTTTTTTTTTTTTCAAATTCGAGTCCACGAGTTGTCCAAATAATGAATTTTTCGGACGGACCGCGGAGTCTTAGTAATAGGGTCCCGTTGGCACTCTTCGGGTACGGAACCCTGAAAATGCGAACGGATGTGAATCGATCGGTAGATTCTTAGAATTATTTATTATCTCGCTTTCTCCAACGATTGAATTGAGATAGACGTACCGACCGCCAGGTTCGGCAGAACATGTGATTTTCTTTGCTAGCTCCCGAAAGTTAGGCAATTGCATTCATATTTTTTGCAAATAGACACTTAGGAACTTATTCCTCATTACTTGAGTATTTTTTATGTTGAGATGTACAGGGTATCAATTCAAAGTTAAAGAGTGTGTTAATGTCGCTACGAACCTTTTTTTGTTCAATTTTCAACTCGAATTTAAAAAAAAAATTGTAAAGATCTCTGTGTAGCGATCTACCTTGTTTTTTTCTCATTATTACTTTTAAAACCGCATGTAAATATATATCTTAATTGATCTTCAGTAAGTTAGAACGTAAACGCCGTCGAATCCAAATTCTACCGTTCATGGCGCCCCCCCCCCCCCCCTTAAGATTAAAATGACAACTGCGACGGAAATCTCAAATTTCTGCATTTTTTAACTCAATCATATCTAAATTATCTCTCCACAGATCTGTCCATGGACGAAATACCGACAAGACAAAGTTTCAACAGCAACACGCTACCGTACCCATCAGACTACACCCACAGAGACGACAACCCCATTCCTCTGCCCCCACGTGATCGCAACAAGACCCTTCTCACAGCCAAACCGAGACATACACGAAAACACCCTTTAATAATTCCTCCTACGAATTTACAACGCACTTTGGATAAAATTAACACCGTAACTCCGCCTGCCACGACCACATTCGATCCGTTTTTGGGACACAGCACCCCTGTTTATTCAAACAGTGTTACTCAAATTGCGGATAAAAATCCGGAATCTATACATTTTGAGGCACAGATTGAGTCGGATCTCAACGCTTTAGACGAAATACCCCAAGAACAAGATGTTGTGGATGGTGTTGCACATAGTTTTGGCAATGTGAAAGTTGAGGATGACCACCATGTGAGTTGTGAGGATCTTCTGAAGTTCGCAAATGCGAAGCCTAATTCGAGGACTAGAGGGATAGATTCGGACGAAGTGAGGATTATGTTGAAAGTTTTAGGTAAAGTAAGTATCAAATTATCAGTAAATGCAATAAAGGATGATGGAGTAAATTATGGTGTCTCATCCGCAGCTCAAATACGATGTCGATAGAATTTCTCCATTCAATGTACGATTTCAATTCCAATGTATTTTCTCAGATATCTAAAGAAAAATGCGTGGAAGTTCTCGACCATTGCGAATGGGAGGTAATGCACGCAATAAAGGTGGTCAAGCTCCAAAATATGGTCAGTGCAGACATGAGCGTTTCTTACACCGCTCTTGAGAATTCCTCGTGGGATGTGGCAAAAGCGGCTCAATGGATTTTACAGCAAGATGGGGAAGTCACGCAAGTGTAACATATCAAGCACTACGTTCCGTGGTTTTTATGGATATTCTATTTATTGTCTTGCCAAGAATGTTATTTTTAAAAGAATTTAACTTATTTTTATGGATGTCTTTAAATAAATTTTGTTATAAAATTAATTATGTTAAAATTATTTTTTTACAAAATTGGCACATGTATGTCAACTGGTCACAATTTATGGATAGGTGACTGTATTTTAAACTAGTAGCGACACTTTTTAAAAATTATACAACGTTTTACAATAAATTTGTATACAAAAATAAATATTTCTTTTTGTTATGGTTGTGTACTAAAGGGAGCGTCCATTATTTACGTGAGTCGATTTTTCGACCCCCCCCTCCCCACTTGGTGAAATCTAGTGAGATTTGGATCGACCAACTTCCTCTCCCCCTAATCTCACGTTAGATTTTTCAAAATGCGTATTTTTATTGTAAATACGTTAAACTGCTTGATTGCGTCAGATTTATTTAAAAAAAAAAAAATGCTTAATTATTTTTATTTAAGACTACTATCTCCTAATAAAACAATCTACTAATATCGCGGTTATGCGAACGCGAATATTTCACGTCCCTTCACGACATTTCAAGTCCTTTCAAATCGCTTCAAGTTTTATTAAGTCGCCTCAAGTCCCTTCAAAATATTTCAAGTCTTTTCCAGTCGTTTCAAGTTTCTTCAAGCCACTTCATCTCTTTTCAAGTCGCTAAAGGACATTTCAAGTCTTTTTGAATCTTCCCAGGTCGCTTCAATTCCCTCCAAAACGTTTCAAGTCACCTCAAGTACCTTCAAAACATCTTTTCATTTTTCAATTCGCTTCAAATCTTTCAAGTCATTTTAAGAAATTTCAAATCCTTTAAAGTCTTTTCAAGTGGCTTCCAGTCCCTTCAAGATATTATTTGAAGTGTTCCCAGATCGCTTCAAGACTCTTCAAATATTTTGCAGATATTTCAAGTCGCTTCCAATCCCTTCAAGATATATCAAATCTTCCCAGGTCGCTTCAAGACGTTTCAAGTCGCTTCAATCCCATCCAAAACATTTCAAATCTTCCCAAGTCGCTTCCAGTCCCTTCAAAATATTTATTACAGTCTTCCAAGGTCGCTTTCAGATTCTTCAAGACATTTCAAGTCTCTTCAATTCCTTTCAAAACTTTTCAAGTCGCCCTAAGCCTCTTCAAAATATTTCATGTCGTTTCAATTCGCTCCAAATCTTTTCAAGTCGTTTCAAGTCCTTTTAACATATTTCACGTCGCTTCAAGACATTTCAATTCCTTTTAAATCGCTTCATGTTTCTTCAAGCCGCTACAAGACCTTTCAAAAGATTTCATATCGCCTCAAGTCCCTTCAAAATATTTCAAGTCTTTTCAATTTGCTTCAAGTCTTTCAAGTCGTTTCAAAACATTTCAAGTCCTTTCTAGTCGTTTCAAGTTTCTTCAAGTCGCTTCATCTCTCTTCAAGTCGCTTTAAGACTCTTCAAGACATTTTAAGACTTTTCAAGTCGCTTCAAGTCTTTCACAAGACATTTGAAATCCTTTCAACTCGCTTCAAGGTATTTCAAGTCTTTTCAAATGGCTTCCAGTCCCTTCAAGACATAATTTGAAGTCTTCCCAGATCTCTCCAAGACTCTTGCAAGTATTTCTTCAAACATTTCAGGTCGCCTCAAGTCCCTTCAAAATATTTCATGTCGTTTCAATTCGCTCCAAATCTTTTCAAGGCGTTTCAAGTCCTTTTAACATATTTCACGTCGCTTCAAGACATTTCAATTCCTTTTAAATCGCTTCATGTTTCTTCAAGCCGCTTCAAGACCTTTCAAAAGATTTCATATCGCCTCAAGTCCCTTCAAAATATTTCAAGTCTTTTCAATTCGCTTCAAGTCTTTCAAGTCGTTTCAAAACATTTCAAGTCCTTTCTAGTCGTTTCAAGTTTCTTCAAGTCGCTTCATCTCTCTTCAAGTCGCTTTAAGACTCTTCAAGACATTTCAAGACTTTTCAAGTCGCTTCAAGTCTTTCACAAGACATTTCAAATCCTTTCAAGTCGCTTCAAGTCTTTCACAAGACATTTCAAATCCTTTCAAGTCGCTTTAAGGTATTTCAAGTCTTTTCAAGTGGGGCTTCCAGTCCCTTCAAGACATAATTTGAAGTCTTCCCAGATCTCTCCAAGACTCTTGCAAGTATTTCTTCAAACATTTCAGGTCGCCTCAAGTCCCTTCAAAATATTTCATGTCGTTTAAATTCGCTCCAAATCTTTTCAAGGCGTTTCAAGTCCTTTTAACATATTTCACGTCGCTTCAAGACATTTCAATTCCTTTTAAATCGCTTCATGTTTCTTCAAGCCGCTTCAAGACCTTTCAAAAGATTTCATATCGCCTCAAGTCCCTTCAAAATATTTCAAGTCTTTTCAATTCGCTTCAAGTCTTTCAAGTCGTTTCAAAACATTTCAAGTCCTTTCTAGTCGTTTCAAGTTTCTTCAAGTCGCTTCATCTCTCTTCAAGTCGCTTTAAGACTCTTCAAGACATTTCAAGACTTTTCAAGTCGCTTCAAGTCTTTCACAAGACATTTCAAATCCTTTCAAGTCGCTTCAAGTCTTTCACAAGACATTTCAAATCCTTTCAAGTCGCTTTAAGGTATTTCAAGTCTTTTCAAGTGGGGCTTCCAGTCCCTTCAAGATATAATTTGAAGTCTTCCCAGATCGCTCCAAGACTCTTCAAGTATTTCTTCAAACATTTCAAGTTGCCTCAAGTCCCTTCGAAACAGTTCATGTCGTTTCAAGTCGCTTCAAGTCTTTCAAGTAGTTTCAATTTCCTTCAAGTTGTTTCAAGTTTCCTCAAGTTGCTTCAGCACATTTTAAATTTTTTCAAGTCGCTTCCAGTCCCTTCAAGATATTTTAAGTCTTCCCAGGTTGCTTCAAGACTCTTCAAGTCTCTTGAAGACATACCAAGTCACTTCCAATGCTTCCAATCCCTTCAAGATATTTCAAATCTTGCCAGATCGCTTCAAGACTCTTCAAGACATTTCAAGTCGCTTCAATTCCATCCAAAACATTTCAAATCTTAACAGATCGCTTCAAGACTCTTCAAGTCTTTTCAAGTCTCTTCAATTCCTTTCAAAACTTTTCAAGTCGCCCCAAGTCTCTTCAAAATATTTCATGTCGTTTCAATTCGCTCCAAATCTTTGCAAGTCGTTTCAAATCCTTTTAACATATTTCACGTCGCTTCAAGAGGTTTCAATTCCTTTTAAATCGCTTCAAGTTTCTTCAAGTCGCTTCAAGTCCCTTCAAAATATTTCAAGTCTTTTCAATTCGCTTCAAGTCTTTCAAGTCGTTTCAAAACATTTCAAGTCCTTTCTAGTCGTTTCAAGTTTCTTCAAGTCGCTTCATCTCTCTTCAAGTAGCTTTAAGACTCTTCAAGACATTTCAAGACTTTTCAAGTCGCTTCAAGTCTTTCACAAGACATTTGAAATCCTTTCAAGTCGCTTCAAGGTATTTCAAGTCTTTTCAAGTGGCTTCCAGTCCCTTCAAGACATAATTTGAAGTCTTCCCAGATCTCTCCAAGACTCTTGCAAGTATTTCTTCAAACATTTCAGGTCGCCTCAAGTCCCTTCAAAATATTTCATGTCGTTTCAATTCGCTCCAAATCTTTTCAAGGCGTTTCAAGTCCTTTTAACATATTTCACGTCGCTTCAAGACATTTCAATTCCTTTTAAATCGCTTCATGTTTCTTCAAGTCGCTTCAAGACCTTTCAAAATATGTCAAGTCTTTCAAGTCCTTTCTAGTCGTTTCAAGTTTCCTCAAGTCGCTTTAAGACTCTTCAAGTGGCTTCAAGTCTTTCAAAACATTTCAAATCCTTTCAAATCGCTTCAAGGTATTTCAAGTCTTTTCAAGTGGCTTCCAGTCCCTTCAAGATATAATTTGAAGTCTTCCCAGATCGCTCCAAGACTCTTCAAGTATTTCTTCAAACATTTCAAGTCGCCTCAAGTCCCTTCGAAACATTTCATGTCGTTTCAAGTCGCTTCAAGTCTTTCAAGTAGTTTCAATTTCCTTCAAGTCCTTTCAAGTTTCCTTAAGTTGATTCAGCACATTATAAGTTTTTTCAAGTCGCTTCCAGTTCCTTCAAGATATTTGAAGTCTTTCCAGGTAGCTTCAAGACTCTTCAACTCTTTTCAAGTCGCTTCCAGACCCTTCAAAATATTTACAGTCTTTCCAGGTCGCTTTAAGATTCTTCAAGACATTTCAAGTTTCTTCAATTCCTTTCAAAACTTTTCAAGTCGCCCGCCAAGTCTCTTCAAAATATTTCATGTCGTTTCAATTCGCTCCAAATCTTTTCAAGTCGTTTCAAGTCCTTTTAACATATTTCACGTCGCTTTAAAACATTTCAATTCCTTTTAAAACGCTTCAAGTTTCTTCAAGTCGCTTCAAGACCTTTCAAAATATGTCGTCAAGTCTTTTCAATTCGCTTCAAGTCTTTCAAGTCCTTTCTAGTCGTTTCAAGTTTCCTCAAGTCGCTTTAAGACTCTTCAAGTGGCTTCAAGTCTTTCAAAACATTTCAAATCCTTTCAAATCGCTTCAAGGTATTTCAAGTCTTTTCAAGTGGCTTCCAGTCCCTTCAAGATATAATTTGAAGTCTTTCCAGGTTGCTTCAAGACTCTTCAAGACATTTCAAGTCACTTACAATGCTTCCAACCCCTTCAAGATATTTCAAATCTGCCCAGGTCGCTTCAAGACTCTTCAAGACATTTCAAGTCTTTTCAAGTCGCTTAAAAGTCCTTTCAAGTCGCTTTATCTTTCTTCAAGTCGCTTTCAGTCCCTTCAAAATATTTTCAAGTCTTTCAAGTAGTTTCAAAATATTCCAAGTTCCTTAATGTCGTTTCAAGTCGCCTCAAGTCTTTTCGAAGCCGATTCAAGTTTATCAAATCGCTTCAAGACATTTCAAGTTCTTTCAAATTGCTTCAAGTCACTTTTCTCCGAACAGAACATGCTATTTTTTCTTCAAACGCCGAAAATCGTCCACGAAATACAAATCTGAGAGTTTACTAACCTCAATGTACACATGAATTTAAAAAAGTCTAAAAGTGAAAATCTCACAAACTTCCCGATTATTTTCTAAGACGTTATACACAAGTTTTACGAAATTCTATTTTCTTCAAAATAATGTAAACTTCAACGCTAAATCCCTAAAAGAATGAAATAATTTAAATTTAAAAAAATCTAAATTATATAATTTTATTCCCGAATTTTTCAAAGCACGTGATTGGTAAATTGAGCGGCCAACAAAATATTTTGTCTGCCTAGGCAGCAAGTATGGTCAATTGGGGGGCAGACAAAATAGTTTGTCTGCCTAGGCAGGTAAATGGACATTTGTCATTACCTATTGACGCCACGTTTTTCTGACGTTTGAAGAAAAATATTATTGTGTAGGATTTAGCCATATTTTATTGTTTGGTTTATGGTCGTTTATGATAAATATTTTGAAAGAAGATACCGCACTTAACTGTCTTTGAATAAGTTTCTAAAATATAATAATGACCAATTTAAAGTGGTATAAATAGTAAGCATCTCAGTTGCCTGTTTACCTTATTTACAATGTCAGTGTCAATCTAAAAATGTTAATTTACTGCGATTATTACTCTCATAAAATACAATAATATCGCAAAATGGGTGAAGTCATTGAACTAAAAGTAAAACACGTCAACAATAAGATAATGAAAGAGTTAAGGTAAGTCAACAAAATACTCCAAAAACATAACCTCTCATATTTCTAGGAATTGCGCCCTATGTGCTATTATGCATTCCTACAACTCCCGCATCCTTTTGGGCAAAATCCGCGTCCGTCACACTATCCTTCACCTATCTTTATGTCAATAATGTGAATGTAACTTCGGTGCAACGATAATTTTTGTAAAATGGGGGCGCCGAGTGGTTTTTCTTCATTCGAAGCTTATAAAATCTAACACCACAGGTCAGCCACTTTGATGATTTACAACAGATTGTTTCAGAAGCACGTAAGTAATTTGGTAAGATTATTTTATAAATAAAGTTGTTTAAACATCAAAGAATGTTCCCCAAAACGATTCATGTTGAAATTTGACGTAAAAGTACAAAATGTGACACTATTATTCAGAGTTGCCCCAAACATTTGAAAAAGGAAGAAAGGATTATCGAATTGTCACTATAATTCAAAAAAGTCTTACGATTGGTCGAAAACGATAATGAATGAAATAATCGCTAATATATATAATGGGGGCGGGTTTCTAACACACAACGAATAAGATAATCTGTTAATTAAAGTAAATCAACAAAACTACCAAAACCAATAAACAAATAATCCATAATTTTTGTGTTATCAATTTACGCTCCACATCTGAGGCATTCCAAGAACATGGCTCTGGTATAATTTGGCATCTGGGCAAATTTATATCTCGCGGGTTTTCCATTTGACGTTTCGTCGATGGTCACGACTTTTCATGTTCAAAAAGTGGCGGTAAGGCCAAGTTAGCTCATCACAATAAAAAATTAAGTCTTGTACAAGCTCATTGGGGGAAAACAAAAGCATCAGCTGTACTTTTACAGGAGATTTTATAATAAATCATAATATCCTAAATGTTACACAAAAAGTATTTAGTCAACATGTCCCCTGTAAACTAATAAGTTATCATGAACTACAAAACATAACAACCTAAAATAAATAATAAGATTCAAAGTAAAATACATTTTTATTGTAGACCAATTAGTAATACAACAAATAACGTTAATATAAAAGTCTAGAATGTTAAGTATCTATTTAGGCGCCGATATTTTTTATATCTTTCAGTACTTTATCATTCAGCAGGTAAGTCATTTGGTTATACACATCTTTTATAAAATAAACCAGAACAAAATGTTGCACAACTGATATTTTTTTAAAATTAGAAGAACTCAACAAAGGTAGTGTGAGAAATTGTTGAAGTCTCTTTTTTGTTTTAGTTAGCCTTTCTCAAATTAAATATAAAAATTAAATGTAAATCTTTCAATTATTGTAAATTTGTGGGTAATTTTAAAATAAATAAAACTGCATTTTTGTGCCCAATGTTGAGGACTTTTGTGCATTGATAACTACTTTTAAGAGGACCTCACTCTTTTTTACAGAAAATATCTTATAAAATTTAAGCAACATTGAAATAGTTTTTTCACACTGAAATGTGTGGCTTAGAAGTAAATATTAATCAACACCAATTTCTTTCATGACTACTATATTTTATATCCTTCAATAAAAGGAATTCCAGTCCCAACCTGCTGTTGATAATCACAGTAGTTTTGTCCAAAAAAGTTCAACAACATACTTTCCTCTATGTATATCCTTTCTCTGAAAAACATCCAACTCGCAATACTGTAAGCTGGAATGCAAATTGGATTCACTAGGATGATCTGGGTTCCAATTGACCAGTAGAACCATCCAACATAACTTGGATGCCTAAACCAACCATAAACCCCATGAGTGACCAGAACATGGTCATTTGACTTTTCACATTGTACCTTGAAACTAAAATTTATTTAAGGTTCATTTGTAAATGATTTTTTACCAGGTGGTTGAAATTTGAACCAGCTGTGAGAATAGCAACTTTTCTTAATAATTCTCCAAGAACACAAACACAAATCCCTATGTTGGAAAACCAGGTGATCTCTTTCAAGCCTGGACAAAAGTAACTTTCAATAAAAAATTCAATCCAGGAGCTAACTGCAGCTACTGTGTATTGAGGACTATGATTTATAACAAACGAATCAGTAGAAACTTCCTTAGGCTGCACTATGGCAATGGCCAGAAACTCACTATAATGAAATAATGCCATCACAGACATGTAACCCCCAAAAATTTGAATATTTGGAGGTGTGACTAGCTTCACATAGATTCCTAAAGACAGTATAAAACCCAAAAAAGCCGCTCGAATGGCGATCTAAAAAACAAAACTGAAAATTTTTCACCAAGACTAATATGAAACTTACGGCAAAGGCATAGGCGTTGTAGATAAAACGTAGAAAGAAATACATATTAACAGAGTATAGAAAAACTATTAATGTGTTTACAACCAGGTTCGTGACTTCATAATAGTAATTAAACATGCAAATTGTAAAAAACATAATGGATGAGCCAGTAAAACTCTGCAGCGAAATTTTTGCTTCCGGACTTAACATTTTCGGTTCTGATAGTTTAGTTCACTTATTTTAAATTAAAAGTGTTCATTCCTCACATCGTTTCAGAAAATTATAGCATTAAAGCTGTTTTAATTCCCATGCAAAAATCAGATAACATTATCACCATCAAAACACTACACCATGTTGCGGCTAGAGTTACACAATCAACTGTGACAATAAACAAAAAATTTACCAGACACTTTACAACCTACAATAATTGAGAAACACACAAAGACTTCTTCTAATCTCAAATTTTAAATCTGTTTAATTAATTCATTTAATACTTATACAGTTTTAAAAATATTTTAAGTAATGATGTGACCTTAGCCGCTTCCTCTCAATTTAAGGTTAATTACTTGTCAACATGCCAAAGAGCTAACCTCAATTTCAAGAAAAAGTTAATAAAATGGGTGTACGAGGCCTAACCACATTTATAGCAAACAGATCAAGTCAATATTTGGAGCGCTATGAACTTCATGACACCTATTTGGTTATTGATGGTAACAGTCTTGCCTCACAGCTATACAAATGGCATTGCAGATGCAATGACTGCTTTGGGGGCGACTACGACAAGTACGCCAATGTAGTCAATGCCTTTTTTGATCTGCTCTCACAATGTAATATCACACCCCTGGTGGTTTTTGATGGGGCTTACGAAAAGCGCAAGATGAAGACAGTGTACAGCCGCATGAGGAACAAGATCAGTGCTGCTAAGAATCTTAACAGTGTCACTGAAGGGAGAGTGTCTCTTTTTCCCCTATTTTTACGCGACCTGTTTGTTGATTTGGTTTTCAAAAGGCGAATCCAGTGTGTCAGGTGTGATTTTGAAGGAGACAATGATGCTGCTCACTTAGCCCGGACTCTGAAGTGCCCCCTTTTAAGCTATGATTCCGATTTTTACATATTTGACGTCTTATATATACCGTTTTCTACCATGGATTTGCATGTTCGCAAGAAGAAGAGTGGAAACTACATAGGATGTGAAATATACAGAATTGAGAAATTTCTGAATTCCTTTGGGGGATTGGAAAAAATCAACTTGCCGTTGCTGGCGGTGTTGTTGGGGAACGACTATATAAAGAAGAGGGCCTTTTCAGCATTCTACAGACAACTAAAAATGCAGAAAACAAAACAGAATGAACAACAAACGCAAATCAAATCTGTGATGGTCTGGCTCAAAAATGAGACTCCCGATTCGGCTTTGCGAAAAATTTTGGGACGTTATAAATTAAGATACCGCAGAACTTTAGCGCGGAGAATTCAGAAGGCTATTGAGGCCTATCAAAGCGGAAACACCCCAGTTTGTTCATACTTTAACATCAACGACAACAGTGATGAAGAGACGACGATTTCAGTACCAAAGCCTGAGGATATTGAAAATATTGATGATCAAGAAGATGAGGAAGAAGAATCTGGGAGCTCTGAGAGTTTAGAAGAAGGTGAAGATGAAGAAACACAAGTTGAAGAGGAGAAAAATGAAGTGTCTTTTCTAAGATTTGAAATTCCAAAATTTTTTCGTGAAAACTTCAGAAAAGGTATTTACCCCCCAGGCTTCATGGACATGATAGCCTCAAACACGTATTTTTGCGTCCAACAAATAGAAGACTGTTCATCACAACACTCCCACACCATTACTTTCAACATCCTTGCTGCTTTATTTAAAATTTTAACATTTCCTAGAAGAAGGCAATTAGTTTGTCTAGCTAGAAATGACTATGCAAATGTTAAAAAATACTTCATTCCGGCCTATCAAAATGATGTGCCAACACTAGCAGAAATAGAACATATGGATGTGAAATCTAGCCAAATCACTTTGTTGAATATTTTAAATATACAAAGTAGCGTCTTTGATACTTTTCCAGATTCCTGGCATCTGTTTTTGTTATCATTGAAATACTGGCTGTCTAATTCTAAAAATAAAGTCGATCTAGCACAAGTTTATTCAGTGATTCTGTGCAGCATTGCATTGAATTTTGTAGACAAGAAGGTGGGATTTTACAGGTCAACAAAATCGTTTTTGAATAAATATGGTGGGAACAGTCAGCCTGCTGCAGTCTCTACTACTAATAACATTCGCGCCACAATGGACGAAATCGACTTGAATAACAGTATAGCGTGCATGAAGAAGCTAATTCACTACTTCCAAATGGATGCAAAGATGAAATCATACATCAAGTTATTCGATCGGAGCATTGTTCACGTTTTTGCAGAATTCCAAAGTTGTTTATTGCATATAAAGTATTTAAACTCTTTGTTGAACTTCGCATTTCCAACAATTGTAATCTCAGATTTTTACGACGGAACTTTTCTTTATAACATGACTACAAATTTGCAGAAAAGGACCGATATAAAAGCGTATATGAAATTGCTCCTGGAAGATTGCCCTCAAGTCTTAAACCTATTGGAATTGATTATGGCTGAAATTGAACGCGATATTATCAATGATGTCGGGAAGCACGAACCGTTGAGAAAAAAGAGAAGAAAGAAAAAGACGGTTGAAGACATTGTACCTGAATTTGTGAATGATGCAAGTGAGGAGGAGGATGAAGATTACAGTTATGATGCTAATAACAAATATTCGTTGTTAAACTTTATTAATAAATGACATTTTTACAATCTTTGGCATCTTTTATGTAACACATTCCAATGTATGACAGAGATCAAAAACTGAATTAGTCAAAATTAATTTTTTTAAATAATTATTTAAGTTAATTTTGATAAGTATAAAAATGGGGTCGTCCCACAATTTTTCAAAAACAACTTTTCTAGAAACGACGAAAAAATATACCCCAATTTGTTTGTTTATTCTAAATCACGCATTTACTAGGTAAACAAAAAAAAACATTTGTCTTATTTGAAACGCGCGCCTTTCTGTAACGTCAACACGGGAAACGGACGATCCAACGAGAATGCTCCCCCGGAATGACGTCACAAGAGGCGATAAATGTACAGCGTTCGAAATTGCAATTTTTTAAACGCTTCGTGATTTACAGTGAGCGGCAAAAGTATGGAATAAATTCAATAAAAATTAAACGAAATTGTTTTAAAAAAAAACTTTGAACGGGTCAATTTTGATTTATAAAAATGAATATTTTTTTTAATAAAATTCCAAGCTATCATTTGTTTTCTAGCGATGACGTCATCATTATTTTTTTTTTAAATAGAATCCCCCTATATTTTTTTCTTGATTCAGATAGCCCTTTTAATTGTCTAAACGACAGTATAAAATTTTTGTTATCTTACATAATGAAAGTTTTGAAAAAAAAATGGATTTTTTTCTGACAAACAAAAACAAGTCAAAAAATCAAGTAGGTAAATCAAACAGTCAAATGGTACTGTCAGTTTCATTTGTATGTGTAAATTGTTTTACAAAACGTTTTCGAAAATGGTTCACTTAACAGAAATACAATGCATAGAAATTTTAATTTTGATTGGGTGCGGGGATAAAACTAGAACCCAACAAGAAGATTGCAATTTGTTCAATGCAAAGTATCCAGATAGACTCATCAGCCAATCTACAGTCAGTAAAATTGAAAATAAGTTTAGAAGAACTGGGCATGTTAAAGCGATAAAAAGTGGTCGACCAAAAATTAACGAAGATACGTCCTTGTAGAAAATTTTCCAAATGACAATCATCAGACCTTAGTAAATGCTGTTTTTTGGTTCCAGCAAGACGGTGTACCCCTATACTTTGCACTTCCTGTTCGTCATTACTTGAACAATTAGTTTCCTAGGAGGTGGATTGGGAGACGAGGACCGATAGAGTGGCCTGCAAGGTCTCCAGATCTCACACCCCTTGATTATTTTTATGTCGTTATTTAAAGTCTAAGATTTATGTTAGACCACAGAATCTAGAAGATTTAAAAATTGGGATTCGATACGAAATGAGTACAATTAGTGAAGAAGTAATTCATAATGTTCAAAAGGAATTTCTTCATATACTTGCTTATTGTCAACAAGCTTTCGTTTTAAAATTTATTTTTTACATTTTTTTTTTCTCAAAACTTTCCTTATGTAAGATAACAAAATTTACACTGTCGTGTAAACAATTAAAAGGGCTATCAGAATCAAGAAAAAAAAATAGGGGTTTCTATCTAAAAAATATCAATGCGACTTCATCACTCGAAAACAAATGACTGCTTGGAATTTTATTCGGTATAAAAATATATATTTTTATAACCTAAAATTGACCCGTCTAAATATTTCTTTGAAAAATTTTATTTTTTATTTTTAATGAATTTATTCCATACTTTTGCCGCTCACTGTATAGTCTATGAGATGCTATAGTGCAATTCGTCAAATTCAATTGAAGGGGACGACCCCATTCTAGAACATTATTATGATTAAAAATAAATAATTTTATTAATAAAATTTAATATATAAAAATCAATATTTGTTTGTTTGTATGCTATGCGCGCCTAAACCGGTGAACAGATCGTCATGAAATTTTCACCACAAATAATATTCGCAATGGGGAGTAACATAGGGGGAATCACGACCCCAATGTGTCACCCCTTTTTAGTAAAAAAAAGTATTTAAAGTTAAAACTAGGCTAAATAAAAACTCAGACAGATAAAAATGTCACTGACAGTTTTAGACATAAAATGTGACTCATCAGTTTTTGTCAATATCATTTCACAAGGGAGGAACAGTGTGGTGAAGTTGAAGGAGAAGTGCTAAAATATATTGTGGATGTGTCCAGAATTGCTTTCGATGTGGCCGCAACTTTAAATTGCTGTGCTAAATTGGGTCTATGTCTAAAATTTGTTGTTATTGTTGTTATTATTTCGATGGAAAACAGAAGGCCCGGGCATGTGCTGCAATAATGCCAAAGTAAAGCTGGAACCTATGGGGGATCCACCAGATACACTCAGAGGTTTTCTCATCGGCAGAGATATTCGATCAAATATGTTTCTTTCATCAGTTAAAAATTACAATGCTTTTCAAATGATATCATTTGGGGCCGCAAAAATTGTATCTGAGGCTAACTAGATAATACCAACATTTAATGTCCAAGTTCAAGCCTATCATTTACCTGGTTCACTTCTTGCCGTATCTGGCGATCCAAATTTTCTACAACTCTATTTGATAGAATACAATGATGAGAAGACAAATCTAAATGCTGGTATTGTCTAAGCTTTACAGCAATTATTATTATTGTTGGTCTAACCCGGGCAACGCCGGGCATTCTGCTAGTAATCTATAAATTCTTTTTCTGGCAATGTATGTCACAATGAAGCCATAAGAGCGGTAATAATACTCCAAGGGCATACGTAACAAGATCTTCAACAGAAATGGTTCTGCAACGTTTTAGATGCACTCGTGAATATGATGGACCTCGCGAAGTTCTTAAAAAAGTGATTTCTGAACAAAGCGATCATTTTCTTAGTTTGGGTACACTGCGGACAAGATATTGCCCTCAAAAATGCTTCTTTGTGTTCAGTATGAACTCCTGAATGCCCGTGACGCCTTTGGAAGTGAATCTTCAGCATACTTGGTATAGTTCGTCATTAGTGTTCCTGATGATTAAAATCAATTCTCAAAGACTCTTTTCTTAACTGAAAATTCTACCGTTCTCTTATGTAAGACCATATAATATTATGGAAGTCATAAAAAATGCCCTTATAAAAAGTAAAAAATGTACATCACAACATGAAAGCAACAGAAGTCGACTACCGTTTGACCTTGAAATTAAATTGGAAAAACAAAAAGAACTTTGGCATTTAGTTTTAATTTTGTTAAAATCCATCAATAAATAAGAAAGGTACAACTTTGTCTGTTTTTATAATAACTGTAATATAATATACAAGATAGTCCAGCAAAAATATTCCCAAATTAATGGAAAATAAAAGATATGAGACCACCTTTGTCTTTGCTCCTTCTCCCCGACTTACCGTACTTGGGGACTTCACAAAATTCATGGGCATCATTGATTGGGGCTGGTAGCTACTCGAAATAATAATTCAGCTTTCCCAACAAAATGAAATATTTATTCGAACAATAACAATAAAGTTGAAAACTAATTAATATGTAAATGAGTACCTTACCTGGTGTTAGTCCAAGTGCCCAAAGAACATCTAGTGGGACGCTTAATGTGCATATAATACCTAATTGTAAATATAATAAGGAAATAAGGATTCGCCCTTAAAGCGGCAGACACTTATGCAGAACGCAGTCATCTTGTGGTCGTTGCGTCTACTTAGGCCACATGATTTGCGGGATTCGTGGTGCACGTAGCTCGCGCCGTGAAGACAGCTACATAGACTAACCAGACAAGTGTCCCGCCGGAACCTCCCCGACTCGTCCTAGCGGGGCTGTCTTTTCCTCCTGCTTTGTCCCCGGGAATCACCTCTCGGCATAACTTCGAGGGAGAAGTCTGAGTTGCCTTCCAGCTCATTCCGTGGTCTCCCTCCGTCGCCGCCGGTAATCCAGAGTCAGCCTCCCCCTCCCCATGGGACCTGATCAGTCCGCCTTGGGCAGACCCCCTCAGAATATCGCGGCCACCGGTGCCGTCCGCATTTTCTCCTCGCGTCTCTCTTTCGTTTCACGGTCCATCTCGGCCCGCGTCTTAATCCTCTGTTTCTCTTTCTCTGGTCGGTCTTCTTCCCTTGGAGGTTGTTCTCGACCATGCTGAGAATCTCCTTCCAGTTCTCCTGCCATTCCTCGACGGACTTTCCTCGAGATTCCCTCTTGGTGCACTTCTCTGGTCTCGACCTTCTCTCATTAGCAGGTCTAATGGCACGATATCCACTCCGAGATACCTCACCGCCTTCTGCGGCTTGAGGTCGACTCCCTTGATTCAAGGATCATGCTGAGGCCTCTGCTCTCTATCCTCTGTCCACCGTCTGCACGAGGTTGCAATTGAGGGCAGTCGAAGAACGAGCAACTCCATCATACGCAATGTTCCACAGAGTAAGCTGGAGAACCGAACCCTGTGGGACACCCCTCGTCACTCGAAAGACGTCGTTCCCTCCATCTCCCAGCCGGATCGCTCTTTCCGATAGGCACGCCGAGATGCCGATCTCCTCAAGGGCATCCATGATGGGCCGTGTTAAAGGCGTTCCTCACTTTGAACGTGACCAGAGCGTACCAGTGTTTCGCCCTGATTCGGCTAGAATTGGCCTACGTTTCCATCACATCTCATCATTGAAGGATCAACTGCTCGTAGAGTTTGGCTGCTACACTGAGGAGGCACAAGGGACGGTAGTACGTCGGTTCCATTCCTTTCTTCCCTACTGCCTTCTTTAAAAGAACTCCATCGATCCATCGTGGCACCAGTGCCTCTTCCGCTCGTGGAGCGCGCCCACGCTTTCCGCGTCGCAGGCGCGCTGAATCCTCTCTCCTCCGTCGCGCAACCCCTCTCCTCTCAGGAGAGCGCGCTCCGTCTTTTGCCTTCACGTCGTTCGGCAGACGGTCCATCCCGATCCGCATCATTCCCCGCAAGCACCTGGGTGCGTCGGGCACTTCGTCACTGGTTTCCTCCTGTTTCCTGGGACGACCCTCTTTCTCTGTCTGGGGAAATTTGTTCCCCATGTCCTGCTGGCCCTTTGTCATTTCTGCAGAAGGGCATTTCGCTTTTGGGGGACTCTGTCATGTTAGAGGAGCCCCTCCCCGTCCCTTCGCGTGCGTCTCATATTCTCTAGAACCTCACTGTCTGCCCCCTGGCCAACTTCAAATCTAGGACCCGATTTCTCAGGTCCGTCAACAATTTATACAAACCTTCCGCAGATTCGTATTCCACATCCGGAACTTGACTAGGTGTCTTTGCAGTTTGCATTCCTTCTGCCAGGGTCCAATCACCTGAGGAGGAGGCAGGGATTGTCTTCCTTTAATCACCTCGGTTTGAGCCAGGTGGTCTGGTGCCTTGCAACTTGCGGGCGACTTCTTTGACTTCTTCGATTTCGAACTCCCTTGCGTCGGCTATGTCGTCGTCTTGGACGTTTCACTCTGTCACGGGATGCCTCGGGAAGAGCTGGTCCGCGACTTGAACTGCGGCGTCAGCGGAACTTTTGCTCCGCCGTCGTCGATCCTCAGTTTCTGGGTCACGATCTTGTAACCCAATCCGAATGCGTCGTTCTGTACAATTTCGACCAATTCCTTCCACTTGGCCTCTTTGGTCTTCCGTACCAGATCCCTAAGAGTTTTCTTACTGGACCTGTATCCTTCCTCCGCCTCAGCAATCGCTGCGGCGTTCCCGTCTCTCGCTCGCGCGTGGTTCATTCTCGTCAGCCTGCGCCTTGCAGACTTATACTGCTTATACTGTTGCTCGCTTCGGAGATTTCGTCATTCCACCAGTACGCCGGTTTCCGTCGCGGGACACTACTTCGTCGGCGCCGTCTACTGGGAAGCACGCTGTCACATGCCGCCGTCAGAGCCTGCGTCAACTTTAGACTGCCAGCCGCGAACGGGCGGCAACCTCCCTTTCAAAACCAAGAACGTCAAAATTAAAAGCTGTCGTTTTCCCCTTTTCCTGTAAAAATGCTAGGGTACAGAATTGACAGAGACTGATTTCGGGATTTATTTGACCCCACTACCTAGGCTATCGCTCTTTCAGTTTGGTGGGAGACGTTTGCGAGAAATTAAATCCCGACCGTCGAACCTTAAACATGACAGATCTGGGGTATTGGAGAAACTTATTTAGTTCTGTACGCGAAATATACTAGGTAGAGTAGCTTTAAAGCACAAATCCCATCAATAGTTCATTAGCACAGTGCTATGAATTGTGGTCAACCTATATACTAAGATACAAATTGTAGTCACCCTGTATTACCGTGACGATTTTATAAAAGTACCCTGTGGGGGGTAACAATTGTTCTGCAGAATCACGTTGTAAATCTGTAGACCGGTGGTAATGACTCCCTGAGAACTAGCATAAAGATTTTATCAATAAATAGATAAATAGAATATAGACTTCGTATTATATTATATACAGGGTGACTCAATATTGCGAGGACGGAAGATAGTGGCTTTACTAATGATAATTAACTTTTAAAAAAAAAGGAAACCGACTTCAAAAAACCCAAAGTAACTAAAGCTAAAAAGTAAAAAATAAAAATTTCCAATTTCAGAGTTATTTGTTGTTCCGGTTAATGTAATTATTTATTTTTCCGTTTAATGAAATTCAGAAATTATTGTTAATTATCTAATTATTAATTGTTTTATAATTTTTAAGTCGGTGCCAAGTAAAACATAAAATTACACATTTTAAAGTTATAATTCCCTGATAATTTCAGACTTCTTAATTCACGATTATGATTACTGAATTAAAGTTTTCAGAACACATTTGATACATTAGGTAAAAGCTATATATTCGTAGTAATAATTTTGCATGATTTAGGTTGGATTTACCGAGAGATGAATTATTGTTAGATTTGAAATAAATAAAAAATTATTTATTATGTAATTCCTATGAATTGTTTTTATAATTTTTTTCGTAGTAACTAATTTGTTATTGTAGGAAGGTGTATAATTTGCTTTTATGGCACCAACTTCAAAATTATAAAACAATTAATAATTAGATAATCAACAATAATTTCTGAATTTCATTAAACGGAAAAATAAATAATTACATTAACCGGAACAACAAATAACTCTGAAATTGGAAATTTTTATTTTTTACTTTTTAGTTTTAGTTACTTTGGGTTTTTTGAAGTCGGTTTCCTTTTTTTTAAAAGTTAATTATTTTACAATTTTAAGTGATGGGTAGACCTAGTAAGGACGCTTCAAATCCACGCGAGCGCGAAAATAGATTGTCTTTGTGGTTTCTATGGGATACAGCATGAGAAAATGTGGATTATGTTGAAAATAGAAAATTATTGTTTGTACGGTCAAAACTGCAAAAAATTGTAGATAGGCCTCCAATACCTTTCAAATGAGGTATCACTCGACCCATAGTGCCATTTAAGATTTTGGGGCTAACAGCCCCCTCGCGAAGAGGGCGAAGCGCCGAAACTTGAAAAGATTCTGAAAAGATGTGCCCCTGGCAAATAAAATCGACCTGTTCGAGGATTTTTCAATCAGAGTTATCAATTCGGAGAAATCTGGACTGGGGAGTTTTAAATGAGACAGCCTGTATATTATAGACATAAATCGATTGGTGCAGAAAGCATCCAAGTACCATATCATGTATGCTAAAATTTGCGACTAATTGATAGTGCTTATATGCCAAGGGCATAGTAAAACGCAATTGTAGATCAATTTTCCATAGTTTTTTCGTTTCCTGAAGAGTTTGCAAAATGTTACTTGGCTTGTTTGAACAATAAACGATTCAATTGAAATCGGCTCATAAACAAAGAAATTATATTTGAAGTCGGTTTCGGTAAGACACAATAAATCATCGTTGACCACTGTGTATTTATTCTCGGCTTGTCACTCTGGGCTTGGGTTGAGGCCATAAACCATTCATTTCGAGCAGGTAGCGTCATTCGAACACATTTCCATTTGATTTTGAGGAATTTCCTTCTATAACTTCGAAATCTTACGTCCAATACGAATTAAATTAAAATGGGAGCATCCTGAAGGTATACTGAATATAACGCAAAAAGAATAATTGAAATCGGTTCATAAACAAAGAAGTTATGCGCGCACAAGCATATCCAATCACCACATTTCCATCTGATTTTCAAGAGTTTCCTGCTATAACTCCGAAGTCTTACGTTCAATATGAATGAAATTAAAATGGGACCACCTTGGAGCCATACTCAACCCAACGCAAAAAGAATAATTGAAATCGGTTCATAAACAAAGAAGTTATGCCCGAACATACATAAAAAAATATATATATATACAGTCGAATAGAGAACCTCCTCCTTTTTTGAAGTCGGTTAAAAATAAAAAAAATGTATTGGTGTCATGATATACAACCAAAGCTGCATCGACTAAAATTATTTTCAGCTATACATATTTGGTTCTTCTCTATTACAGGGCCGTACTCAACTTATTTTAAATGGAACCCTATATGTTACAAATGCATATTATCTTTTTTCTAAATTTGGAATACAAGGTTGTCAAGTTATTAATTTCTTTGTGACAAATTTTTGGAAGGTTATGTGATCATTTAAAATTCTAAACCAGAAGAATGTCGATAAATGCAAGTGGAGTAAATTTAAATTAAAATTTAAATATTTCTAAGTCGAGCCAAGTCCTTGGTGATCACGGGGGCATAAGGAATTGTCACAATTTGTGACTTCTTCTTTAGATCAGTTTGAAAAGTCGAAGGTTCAGTGACAATTTTCTTCAAAGTAGTCCTATTTATAAGCTTATAATATTACGAAAAGTGCGTCGGCTTAATAAATATTGTTTTTAGTGTCTTAGGGGAAATTACTAATTAAAAGTAGTTATCTACCACCAAAAGTGATCCAGAATGCTGATACAGAATTTTAAATTAAAATTTAAATATATCTAATTCGAACTCCACAAACTTTAATAAGTGTAAAATTACAAATGGAACATGTTTCGGCAGAACACTACTGCCATCATCAGCCCTAATTTAACAAGAGATTAATGATACAATTGAATTACAGATGGGTTCTTACCTTAAAAAATATAAAAAAATATGACGTTGACGTAATTTTGAATTAAATTTGACGTTTTGAAAGGGTTACATGATTTTTAAAAGATTTCGTAAAAACAACATTATATAAAATGTAAAAATTAAAAATGGATCAAAGAGAATCTAGTAAGATTGTTTGAGTGGTAATAGTATTTAACGGTACAAGTCCGGTAGGTTACTTGTTACGAGTTAGACATTATGGACGAGGCGACGTTAGGAGCCGAGTCTAGAATGTCTAAACGAGTTACAAGTAACTACCGGACGTGTATCGTTATTTATTTTATTTCATACTGTAAGCCCGTTCTTCATTATTTTATTTCAAAAATCAAAAAATCACATTTTGTGAAAATCGCATCACCTTTGTTGTATATGTAAAACTTCATCAGTAGCCGACAAATACGTTTGAAAATGTCAGATTAATGTCAGATTTGATTTATAAAGATGAAACTGTCCGGCAAGTGTTGCCTAGCGACACTTACCGGCTCTGATACTGTAATAGCTCACCTACCGGACGCAAATTGATCCTTTAATGGAACATCTACCGGACAGTATGAAATAAAAAATTAAAATACTGAATTAATAATGGGATTATTGAAGTTATTCTGTTCATTTAAACAAGATCTGGTTTCCAGTTTCAAGGCTTTCCTTATTTCCAAAGTCTCAAGAAAATCTAATTTCCGGCCTTTATTGCATTTATGAATCAATTTGGAATTTGATGGTGAAAAACTATGTTTCGTTATTAATATATGATTGGCGAAAGAAGAAGGTGTTGATGGAGGAGGATCAAGATCTGTGTTGTTACAGATGTGCCTGAAATGTTCTTTAATACGGTCTGATATTTTGCGACCTGTCTGACCTATGTAGAATGATTCACAAGAAGAGCAGTTTAATTTGTCTACACCTGATGACGATTTGTAATCTAATGGATCTTTATTTTTAATAAAAAATCTGGATAAGTTGTTCTGTTTTAAATGAAACTTTAAAATCGTTTTTCTTAAGTATTTTAGAACATTTCTCTGAGACGACACCAAAGTATGTTAATGAATTTGAAAAGGAAATTGTTTCTGAAGGATTTTTAACCAAGTGGTGTGTGTATTTGAATTTCTTATAGTATCTATAGTATAATTTATTTATGGTTTTTAAAGAATATCCATATTTGAATCAATTCGTTTAATGTTATTAAGTTCTGTTTGAAAAGATGAATCTGATAGTGGTATAGAAAATAATCGGTGGAAAAAGGAATGAAAAGCTGCAAATTTATGGGAAACAGGGTGACAAGAGTCAAAAGGTATTACGCAATCTTTAAATTTAAGTTTAAATTCTTTAAACCAATCCATTAAATTCACCGTCTTGTGAGTCATTCTATCATATTCATCTTTTCAAACAGAACTTAATAACATTAAACGAATTGATT